>OW052003.1:5012500-10012500 GCA_932526365.1 Lobophora halterata | reverse complement strand
GAGCCTGTATCGTTCCACCGCAAAAATTTCCTATGCTGGAAAAAACTTCCCAAGAGATTCCTAATCTTTGCGGACCAACGCCAAAACTGTGTGCTGAAGCTAAATTTCATCAATTTCCATTCCTAAATTCCATCCAACGTCTCAAAGTGGACGAGCGCTTTAGCAGTGTTGCACCGGCCTATGGGAATAACAGTCAAAGATAATCAAGGTTTTACAAAAACATAGAAAACCGACTTCAATTGGACTGTTTTAGTGACCGTAAACACCACTGAAAAGTCAAAGGAAAGCAAAATACGCAATTTCGTTTACTTCGACGACATTCTCTTTTCAGTTATTTGGATATAAAAACTAGACTACTAAATCGATTTTGATGAAATTTGTGTGGGACCAATCTAAAAGTATAAGCTCCTAAATAAAAAAAAAAGTTTTAAAAATCGGTTCATAAACAACAAAGTTCTGGTCACAAACATAAAAAAAAAACATACAACCGAATTGATATCCTCCTCATTTTTGAAGTCGGTTGAAAAATGTGTAACTTACACTAGCCGCGGCGCCAGATGCGTCAGTCCTCACGCTGAGCAGACTGCTGCTGCGCTGCAACGGCTCCGAAATGCCGAGCTGGTCCATGTCCTTCAGCCACTCCTCGACAGGGGCACCGCTCAGCTTCAGCACATCCAGCCTTGCCTCGTACTTCACCTTGGAAGTCTCGGCGCGGCGCAGCGTCGAGCGGAGCTCGTCGATACGCGTCTCCAAGTCTGGACCGTTCGCATCGCTAGGGTCCACCTATCGTCACAAGTCACTCGTCACACAATCAACACAAGTCTTCAGTATTGAAAATTAATTGGTTCCCGATAGTTCACCTTCGGAAAGCTTAATCCTAAAAATCAATAAATATACGTAAAGAATTAGATGAGGCTTTTTACGCGAAAGGAGCACTTATAAGAGTGACTAAAAAAACAATTTTCAATGAAATTATTTTATATTTTTTGCATAATGTAAGGAAAAACTATTTTTTTTTATTTTATTCGTCCCCAATAGAGGTTGTAGAGGGTGTGACTCATTGGGAAAAAAAAGTTGCTAAATACAGAGAGTCTATGAGAAAAACATTTCACACTCAATGATTATAATAATTTTTCACACCACCTGCTCGACAATATCCAATTACATATCATGCTATTATCAAGGTAAAGCAAAGCATTACCTACCAAGGGAGGTAATGTTGTATGAAACTCCCAAGGGTAGTAATGTGATTTGAATTTGGAACGTCAAATTTGTGTGGAAACTCGTGGAAAACTCTAGTAAAAGAACGCCCATATGGCGTTGTAAAAAGGTTTGTTCTAAAATCGAACTGGCCACTCATAATAAAAAAGAAATAAGGCGCGACTTCAAAGATTGTGAAAAAAAAGACGGTGTTGGCTGCTGAGTTCAGAGCCCTGGCTTTTTATTGCCTCGCAGAAGGTGTGAAAAGTAGAGGATGCTCCTCTGGGATAAAGCCTGTCTTCGTCTTGGGCAGCTTGAACCCCTCGCGTCACTCAGGACTCTACATAACTCTCTCGCTTTGCTCAGGTCCCTCGTTAGCTCAGGGTACAATATGCCACCCGCGACATAAGCCACTGCTTTATCCCCTTAGTGCATAATCTACTATTACGATCTTTGATACTCCGATTGCAATCATTAATGTTCACTTATCTTCATTCATTCAATTTTAAAAGGATGTGACGAGCTTACATTTGTCTTGCCGCATACCAATATGTAGGTACATAGTAGCCTTGAAACTTGAACTTGAACTAAGTATAACTTGTATCTCGGCTGACTTCTATCTAAGGTTAATGGAAGTTACTCATCCATCATAGTTCTTACAGACAGGTGCGCTGGTAGTTTGTTGAAGTTCATTCGTGTGTTCAAAACTTCGTCTAGTTTTAGGTTACGTTAAGTTGTAATTAATTCAGAACTTTGAATCAGAAATTAGATCAGTGCCATGTAACGTTTTAACAGCGAGTACTTTCGAGAGAAATTCTAGATTGTCTATGGCGAGTAGGTACCTATGTCATTGTTTCTACAGGTGAGCCTTAGTAGACTTGCTAGAGCAGAATAAAATAATCTGTGACTATTTAATAAATTAAAGAACAAAAGTTGTGGATATAGGTACGAAGATCAATAAGTTGAAGTGGAGATGGGCAGGTCACATTGCAAGACGGAAAGACGGTAGATGGACGAATTCTGTAACAGAGTGGCGGCCGCGCGAGGGGCGAAGGTCAGCGGGCAGACCACCAGCACGATGGTCGGACGACATCGTGGGGGCAGCTGGAGCTCGATGGATTCACTTTGGCGCAGGATCGGAGAGAGTGGCGAGCTAGGGAGGAGGCCTATACCCAACAGTGGGTCGATATGGGCTGATATAATATAATAATTTATAAATAATAATTTAATAATAAAATTTAATATTTTTAATTTATTGTGTTGTGTTTTGTAGTTTGATGGCACAAATAAAGCAATACTCGTAAATGTATGGTAAATGCACGACGACGATTCACACAGTGCAAAGATATAAGCCAAAATAAAAAGTAGTGTTCCCCTGGATTCTAACTTCAATCACATTGTTAAAAGTAACCACAGCTTACAAAGGCACGCTCGCCTTATTAAACATTCAATGAAATTAGCTTACGATGTGATTGCACACATAATTTTAAAATAAACGTGTCTAATGAAAGCATGCCTGTGTTTGTTTTGTCTTCATATTCCAATGTGGAGACCATTCTCGGAGCTCTCGGTTATGCTCGTATTTGCATTTTGTGTATTATGTTTGACTTACTTACTAAAAATTATAGCCATAACCTATGTTTGTAATTAGGTACATTATGAATAAAAAGTTTGAGTTTGAGTTTGAATTTCAAGTATAACTTAATAATAACTTTATAAAAAATAATATTTTAAGAGGGAATTTTAGAACGAGTATAAATGTACAATGTATAAAAGTTTTTTGTGATCCTTACTTTTAAACCAGCTACGAATAGGAATGAAATGTAAATAAAGTCTGTACAATATTCACAGCTGAGGTCAAAGAAACAGCATTCACTCGGGCGTAAATCTAATAATACTTATAAAAGTTATTATATTTTACTAGGTATTTCTTGTTCGTAGTTTCGGAAAAATAAATATGTGTAATTTCTTACAACTAATGTAAAGACAATTAAAGCTTTTTAAAGTTACCCTTTTCATTATTTATCGAGAAGCAAATGGGTAATTTTTGATACAGATATTCCATTTCACGAAGACGGTTTGGCCTTGGTTGTAGTAGTGACATGTACAGATGCATTCGTATCATTCGATGTCGCGATCGTGACTGAATGCTCCCGAGGTTACGCACACTAACTCAATGTGCATGTACACGGCTTACAACACCCAAGATCAAACCTTTATCGTGAAATAGAATAACTATACCGGGTTCCTCTTGACTGACCTTCTGTCCGGCCTCGCGCATCGCCTGGTAGACGAGGATCTTACGCGTGGCGTCGCGTGCGACGGCGGTCTCCCGGATGACGCGCGCGGCCCAGCGACGCGCCTCTTGCGCCAGCGTCTGAGCCACCGACTCGTGCTCGATCGTCAAGTGCTCCACCGGGTCATTGTCGCACGGTTCGAACTCGTACTGCACACACACATTAAGATCGTAGCTAGGAACAATCGGGAAAAAAATCCCTTTAAAGGGTCTTTCCCGGTCTGTAACATCCTATCGTCTCTGTTGACGATTGGGGAATAAAAATATGCACATATATTTTCTTTTTTATTGATTGCGTTTGTCAACACTGTGAACGAGTGCAACTTTTTAACACCATTTGTGATCGTCTATTCTCAATTTTCCCTACTCTAGGGACGGGACAATCGAGAAAAGACAAGAGAGAAGACGAGTGTTACTTTAGAATTACCTGCTAGGTTACCTATATTTTCTATCTATTGATTGCGTTCGTCAACACTGTGAACGAGTGCAACTTTTTACTTCCCAATCGTCAACAGTGACGATGTGTGTGTTACCGACCGGGAATGACACTTAAAAGTTACTTAAGAGAGAGATGAGTTTTTTTTTCTATGGCAGCGTCAAGTACATTTTTTTAACTCAAAACTATGAAAACTACTTGTAGAATAAGTAAGACTTTTGATTAAATATAGGTAACAAAACTTTACACTTAGCGTCGACATAAAAATCTATCGAACTAAAATCCTAAATGAAAATTTTAAGACCTAAATAAAATTATTTTGTCAAGCAAGTATCCTGCCTAATACCCACTCTGACTTCTGCTTGGATACATTTATAGATAGTAACTATGAATTGGCTATTGAAGTGTAATCAACTATGCAGTTTGCAACTCGATAACCCGATGCCGAAAGTGGTATAAAGGCCAATAGAGCATAAACTCCGGTTGATCCAACATGAATAGGTGAAGCTCAATGCCGAGGCCGGAGGTATTATGGGAGCCCAACCCAGGGAATCCTAGTATAATGTAATGGATATAAGTATATTAGCAGCCACAAAACATAAGTATCTACGCTACGTAGATGTTGCTAAAATGGGAAATATATTAGGTCGGGGAAAAAGTTCCTTCGCATTTTACATACGAATTCAAGACATTTTTTTTTAATTTTTATTTCGTTTAATTATATTTTGTGTGCGTTTTTCGTTTAATTACGTTATGTGTGCCGTTTTGTTCGATAACTTGTTGCCATTTTGTAGGTAGTGACATAATCCCGTTGCAGTAGAAATTTTGGGACTTCTGATCAAAAAAATGGGACAAGTAGTTTTGACAGTCCTCTCTTGATGTTAACCTACCCCTACCCAAAGAATTTTGAATAGACCGAAAAGGTGGAAATCTGAGGGTAAAATGTCAGGGCTATAAAGTGGATGGATTAACACTTCCCAAACAAGCTCTCTCAATTTTTGCTGAGTGGCCAAAGATGTGTGTGGTCTGGCGTTATCATGATGAAAGACCATACCAACCTTTCTGTTGATCAATTCCGGCCGTTTTTCTCAATTTCTTGCTTGAGTCTCATCAGCTGTTAGCGGTAGAGATCCGATTCGATGGTTTTGCCCGATGGTAAAAGCTCATAATGAAGGATGCCCTTCCAATCCCACCATACACACAGCATCACCTTATTTCGCGTTAATTCGGGTTTCGCTATAGTCTGTGGTGCTTGACTGCCCTTTGACAATGATCGTTTGCGCACGTTCTTGTCGTAGGTGATCCACTTTTCATCACCAGTGATTAATCTTTTCAAAAACGGTTCGGTTTCGTTACGTTTCATTAGAGAATCGCAAATGCGTACACGATTCGTTTGGTTTATTTCAGTGAGCTCGTGTGGCACCCAAATATCGAGTTTTTTGTATACTCAGACTTTTTCAAATGGGTCAAAACTGTTTTGTGGTCGATCCCCAGTTCTTCAGCTACGTCGTAACTACTAATATGCCGATCTTGCTCCACCTTTTCAGAAATGACATCAACTTTATTCGTAACAGAGCGACTAGAGCGAGCTGCATCTTGGACATCAAAATTCTTGGACTGAAAACACTTGAACCAACATTGTGCTACTCTTACAGACACAACATTAGGTCCATAAACGTCACAAATTTTATTCGCGGGTTTTGTCGCACTTTTCCCTTTTTAGGAATAAAAATTCAAAATTTATCGAATTTCGTCGTTAGATTCACTCATTTTACCGGTCAAAAAAAACCATTAAGAGCTCGTGTGGCGGGAAATTGTTTTTTAATTTTTATTCCTTTACTAAAATGTCATATTTTTAATGGTACCAAAACCAGCTAGATACAAACAGTACAACCGAAGAGATTTGCTACAACTTAGTACATACAAAATACGAAAAGACTTTTTCCCCGACCTATATCTAAAGAATTATAGGAAAAAGTAGAGTTGGCTAATATAAGTTAATGTCTCGAAAAATACGAGTAGGTATGTATTTGAATCTACGACAAATATCTTAAGTGTTAAACTAATGATTGTCCAATGAAAATCTAATCTCAATGCGGTTTTAGTGCTGCGCTTATGACGCGAAGCTGAGCAAGTGATCAGTTTGGTACGGCCGATCATCGAGAAACTCGGCCATTTCTTACCTGGATGTGTTGTTTCAGCACCGGGTAGTAGAGATACAAGCATTGCAGGTTGTAGTCGCGAGTCAACTGCTGCGCTTGGTCGCGGATCTTGCCGAACGAGTGCTGCGTGGCTGAGCAAGTGAGCAGCTCGGTACGACCCATCATTGTGAGGAACTCGGCCACCTTCTCGTAGACTGCGGCCTCCATGTTCATCATGCAGGTCTGCAGCTCAGCCAGGAAGTAGCGGTTCTGTGGAATGCGTTTCATGTAAAGCGCTCGAAAGACTGGTTTATTTTATACAATCAAGTCATGACAACGCAGAGCCAAAAAGTTGGCACAAAGCTGAGTTTGTGTAATTAATTAAGAATAAATCAAGAATAACAATAAAGTAGGGACTGTGAAATTTTGCGCAAGAGCGATTTTTGGTTCAATTTTGCTTCTGCCGTCATTGCGGAACTTTAACTATCTTGAAAGAAATAGGTACCACCAAAGAATTCAAGTACAGAAGTCCTTTCATTGTTAATAAAACAACATCGTAAAATATAACAAACATTATTTGAAAATAGAGATATTTTATTTTTATTGACAGGGTGTCAGAAAATGTTCTGTCCTTTATTCCGCATCCATTTTGCTTTGATACTGTCCATCTTGGTGTTCTATATATTATATTAATATAGAATCTATAGGAACTCTGTTATTCATCTAAGTATGGGTACCACCAATTTCCTTGCCTTATACATAACATCATAGCTGCGCCTATGTACCTGGTGAGCATTAGCTGCAGCGATGCTTAGGATGTAGTCGTTCCTAGCGCCGGTGGACTTCTCCTCGAGCTGGTCGCGGCGAGACGACACCTTGGCGCTGTTCTTCTGCAACGACGTGATCGACTGGAAGAAGGAGCCTTTCTTCTTCTTTAGCCTGAGAAAAAATATCGGTTTTTTGGCCTTATTTCTTCTGCTCTGTCTAAAAAGTTGTATATCTAAGTAGGAACCTTCTTTAATAGAAATAGTATTTTCTAAACTCGTTGCGATGTTTTTTCTACAGTAGGTTAGGTATTATTTAAAATTCATAGGTCAATTCAAAAATCTATTCTGTCTTATGTTCTCAGTGGAAAAGTTCAATAATTGATTGTACATTGACACATTCATACATTTATTAATTGAAAAATATTCTTATCTATTCTATTAGGTGCGTATCTTACAAAGTCTATTAAAATAAACCACTGCCTGCTAAATAAACCGCCAAGATTGAAATAACAAAATTATTAAATATCTTCTTGTTGAATAATAATGTGATAGTTCCTATAATGAAAACGACCTATACCATTAAAATGTAAACAAAGAGATTATAACTCGGAAGTTGTATCTCCGTGCTTCGGTCACATTGTGTGAGCTTTGCTTTGTAAATACCATACTGCTGTAGACCCAACGCTCTAGTCTAGTCTACACACCGAGAACCCCTTAACGCATCAGAGAGCACGAAACGACCTTGAATCATTCGCTCAGTGTCAATTGATTTAAACCCAGTACAGAGATATCAGTAAAATATGATATTAAATATTTTGCACATTATCACACAACGCCATCTAGAAGAGTTCGAACGGGGAACCAGATAACTGATAGATAACTTAAATAAGTTAAATTCATTTATTTAAATGTAAATACATATTATACAATACATAAAAAACAATACCTGAGCCAGTTCTTTTGCTTTATAAAAAAAATACATGCAGATAAATATTTACTTAATTGGTCTCTAAAATAAATTATTTTTATTGAGAAAAAGTAAAATACAGAATATATAATCTAAATAGTTCGTAGTGACTCGAAAAGATGCTAAAGCTTTTGCAAAAAGCACTAATTCGGTTTTATTGTCTTACGTATTTTCCATGTATCCTAGAAATCCAATATCCCGTAACGTTTATTACCTGAAAGCTGCACCAAAGTTCGGTCACCAAACTACTCTCAACTTTGCAATAAAGTTATAAACACATCGGCAGTCGACGGATGCAGGATGCGCTTCTATCCTGTACTAGCTGTCCCATTCTAACAACAATTTGCAACTAGTAACTAACTAGTAACAGCTTTATAAACAGGATCTGTGATAAAAGCCATTAAACTGTTGAAGTACCTACTGCCCTTTGAGTTGCAAACGATACATCGATGTTTTTCAAACATTGATGTTTATAAACCACCATCGAAATTGTGCAAAATTTAGACTCCATTTTTCAAGGTAGTAATTTTTTTGCACAGCAACGTTCATAATGAAGTTTTAAGACGCAAATACATACATAATATATTCTAAGTAGGTAATGCTCGTAAGTACATTATGTATGTTTCAAATGAAAATAAAGTTAAAATTGATGCTGTATAAATTCTTAGTCACAGACTAAATGATAAATGATGTTAGTAAAGCTTTCATTGTCCAAAAAAAGTGTATTAGAGCCGTTTGTGGTGTAGGACCACTAACTTCATGCAAACCGTTGTTTAAAAATCTACAGACATTAACTCTACCAGGTCTCTACATATTTCAAGCAGGTTGTTTCGTAAGAGAAAATGTCCACTTATTTGATAAATACGAGGATCAGCTAAACTCTAGGGTAAAACTTAGAGACCCAACCAGGCTAGTGGTACCAGCTCGCAGGACAGCTCTTAGTAGTAAAAATAGTTACAACATGACTGTAAAAATATTTAATCAAATTCCTAAAACTATAAGAGAACTACCTATTAAACAATTTAAAACTAAACTTTATAAATGGTTACTTGAGAAATGCTTTTATAATCTGAATGAATTTTTTTCCTAATGTGTTATAAATATATTCTAAAATCTACTCTATTATTATACTATTATCTTTTGTTATAACCACTACTATATTATAACCTGTTAAGAAAATTATTTTAAGTCAAAATTTGCATGTCGACTACCGACGAAATATGTGATACTATACTATTAATATAAGACCTTGTAATGACCATACGTCAGGCAAATAAATATCATTTCATTTCAGTTCATTTCATTTCATTTCAGTTCATTTCATTTCATTTCATTTCATTTCATTTCATTTCATAAGTCAACATATCTACACCATGACAATGAAGATTGAGCTTTGTAGTCGTATCGCTTTATTGCGTTAAAAATATACCCGGGAACTGTAAAGGAGTGAACGAGCTTTACAATTTCATGGTTGAATGACATGTGACACACGATAAGGGAAAACATGTTTATATCAGATACATTAATCTGAAAAATAAATTTTGTTTTAAGTTTCAAAACTTAAAGACTAGGTAGTAGTCTCCAGTATTTTGGCATTATAAATATAATGTAGTTTGATATTTAGAAATAACATAATTCTATATGAAACAAGTCTATCTGTTCAGCAATTTTGTTTCTATATCAAAATATCTGGAAATAATATATCATCCAAGTTAACTAAATTGTGTATGTACATATTGACTTTTCAATGGTCACTATTTCGTAGGTACTTTTCAGTTTAATTTGGAGTCGGTTGGTGTAAGTTTTATTAAAAACTTCTTGTTTTTTTTGTATGTTGTTGTTACGAAACTGATATAACTTATCAATCGTAAAAGTCTCGCACTAAAAGCCATATTTATTTTAAGGGTTATAGCCAAACTCAAAATTATAGCCAAATTCATAATTTCTAACTCGTTGCTTTGTGAAAATGTGACATTCCCTAAAGTTTGCTATATTGTACTGATAAACAAGGTTCATGCCAGGCTGCCTTTAATGCAATTACTGGCGAGCATATTTCACAGTATAGTGGTAATATGATGACGAAAATCCTGGTTCCGCTGGAGTTTGGAGCTAACTACATCAACGGTGAATTTCCGTTGTTCATTGAATTATTACACCTTTTAATAGCGTTTTTTTAAAACTGGATTACAGACAAAGAAGAACCAGAAAAAACAGAACCCCGCGCGCTGCTCGCTCGAACATTTAATAGGTAATATTTCTGACTCGTTAACTGGTGTTTCTCTAGTTCAACATACCTAAAGTATTAATTTAAGTTTTTTTATTACAGCATAAGCTAACTACTACAATCTATATATAGGTATATTACAAAATTTACAAAAGGAAACAATTGAGCCACCCATAGACCGTTGCAAACGATCTATAGGTAGCTCAACTGCTCCAACTCGATACCCGATGGCAGCGTGCCGAGGATACTGGCTGCATTAATTTAAGTAAATTGAAGTAGCCGCTGGCTAACACAAGTAGGAAGGATGGGTACTCACTTCTCCTCTATGTCCTTGGCCTTGTCACGCACGTCGTGAGCGGTGTGTTCCTCGTCGAAGTACAGCTTCTTAGTCTTGTCCACATCCATCACGGACAGTTGTAGCTCCTTGTGAGCGGCTGCAAGCAAATCCGTCCACTGCAACAAAAGAGAAGCGACGTTGTATAAAAAATTATAGAATGAAAGTAAGTATAAAGCTGGAAACATACTGCGGGACGCGTCCATAAGCCGGGACCGCACGGTCGCTGTAAATCTGTGATCAAAGGAACATAAAAATCACTGATTTTTCTACAGTAGCACTACAGGTATCTGGGCAACTTAAACATACAATAGAGTATCTATTTGATCCTGATTGAAGCGAGCCGCAGATGAAGTTTTCAGACCTTTAGTATACTAGGGAAAATCGCTTTAAATTAAAATGACCCAAATACACAAACTTGATCGCAGCGAGTGAAGCTAGCCACATTTTTTACGCTTTAAGTTAAGTTTGAAAATATAGGATTTCAATGCAACCCACAATTTTTTTTAGTGGGTTTATATGAAAGTGCCTTGGTTGGCCGGCGCCCGCTACGAGTATCGCTCGGCGCCCCCTAGTACCGGGCGCCCGTGTTCAACGCACACCCTGCACAATAGGTTAAGCCGCCCCTGAGTAGGTACCAAAGCAAGTAGATACCTACTGGCTGCGCCTGAAATAGCAGCAGCCGAGATTACCCAGAGCTGCCACCCGCTGAGCCAGGCAGGATCAGCCGCGCTCATGAACAGACACCACAGCGGGTTCATACTGCATTCTGTTTACTCGTCGCATTCAGCGAAGGAAATTGCCTCGTTCAAAATGCGACCGTTTTATAGAAAACTTTGGTTATTTCAATGGAGAATTAAATGACTCCCAAGTATGCTTTTATGAGTTTGAAAGGTTATTTGGGTCTCGCGTTTCATACTTTCGTGCCTGTTTGTATAAGACCTAAAGGTTTTTTCAACACTACATTACAAAGTATAGGTACATATATACTGTTTTAAGTTTAACACAAATCAGACTTGTTAATTGTAATGAACACGCAATATAAAAAAAAAAAAAAGTAAACTACTTATTGACTAAGCTCGACTCTACCCAGAGCTACCAATTATACTTGGCAGAGGTACTTCACTTCCTTACATAGAAAAAAAACAATATTATCTTTAAAATCAGGTAGGTACTTACCTTCTTGGCGACATTCATCTTATGCTGGCGCAAGTACTTGGACTCGTCCGCGATCTGCTGCTGGAACACTTCGACGGCAGCCAGACGAGCTCGCGCTAGCTTCTCATTCTCCTCCAGGACTGTGCGCCACACGTTCCACATGTTCCTGGATATAAGTGTAATGTTAGATACAGGTACTAACCGATACCGACACCACTTCGGGTGGTCGCACTTTTAAGAAGCTAGACAACCCCTTCAAGTTCATGTGAGTGTACCCGAGTCATTGTCTGTGCCTCCCTCTCTTGGGATCGACGGTACATAAGAGGCTATGGCAGTCGCTACAATGTAAACTGTGACGGTAGGCCAAATGGTATGCTAAAGTTTAGAAACCGATAGCCGCCAAGGGACGTTAATAAATGTGGTAATATTATTTGGTCTTTTATCTTGAAAATATATAGAAATGTTTCGGCTGCCCAATTTCAAAACACAGTATAAACCAAAAAGTAAATTTTACAGGAGAGCAGAAAAACGACTTCGCCATTTTGATGTCGTGCCGCTACTAAATACTCAGCTTGACGGGAGTGACACCAAAAGTTGTATTATTTCCTAGGCTTGATGCCCAATGTATTTTCTTCCATGTTTACTTGATAGTGCGAGTAAGGCGGCACATAATAGCACTTACTAGTTAACGAAATTGGTTTATGATTTAAAACTGAACTTAAAAAACAATTTCAAAACCTAGCAAGTAACTAAAAAGGCCTACCAATCACCAAAATGTAGAAAACAAAAAACCTTCAATTTATTATTTAACAATCATATTCACAATCAAATGCCGATGCCGGTTATTTTTTTTTTTAAGTTAGCTCTGGTTTGCGACTTATCAACAACAAATACATTTAAATACTGATTACAAGTTGATATCTGTATACACCAAAGCACTCATCATAATTAGCGACCTGTAAAACTGTTGCCTGTTCATATTTCCCAATAAAATATGACAAAATCACAAAGAAAAACAAAAACTTTTTGCCCTACGTCGCCGGCATATTATTTTGGATATACTGAAATTGACGCACGAAAATAAGCTTTGATTTTCATTTTAAAAACCTAGTAAGTGCAATAACCATTTCAAAACATAGTAAGCGCCACGCACTTACTACGTTTTGAAATGGTCACAGGTCTATGCTATGTTTTGAAATGGTTTATCAAGCATTTTTAAAAAACGAAATGCACTTGCTAGGTTTTTTGGGACTATGATTTTGGCTTGTGAGCGTTTATTTGAAGTTTTGACAATGCAATTCTGTGCGGAACCATCTAGTAAGATGCAAAATGCAAAAACACTCATTTTAAAATTTTGGTCTATACTGTGTTTTGAAATTGGGCAGCCGATTTATTTTATTCGCTTCTTTGATATGAATTAAAAATCCCAAAACAAAGCTATTTCTGCATGTTTTTTTTTCGATCTTCTCCTAAATTGATTAAATATATTATTTACTTTATGATATATAACATACTTATCATTAGCTAGGGAAAAAAAGATCTAAAAATAAGCGTAAGCTTTCTATGATACCTTCGCTAATGTGTCTTGACCGAATGGCGTCTACTTCTTTTCTTGCGAAATTACGTATAATAATTCCTTGTCGCAAGAAAAAATATAATATAAAATGTATGAAATAATATTAATTTTCACTGAATCTATACGGTACGGAAAATGTCGGCACGTATCAGCACTGTTATGTGCATATAGGCCTTTAGCCTAGCAATAGTCACAATAACATACATAATTTGTGTATATTTATACAAATTATATATATATTTATATATTTGTATTTATAATAAACAAAATATCACGATATTATGGAATGTCAACGAATTTGCTTTAGTATGGCACAGCTCCTCTCGCGGGTCAGTCACGTGGAACCCACTGAATATTTGATGCATCTGATACCGGTATGTCTAGTTCGATTCTCTACGGATTAGACCTATTTCATCCTATCTAAAAATAAGTTCTTATTAGAGGTCAAAGGCCAGACATCTCAGACTCTAGAATTTACTGGATAATCGTTTTGAGTGTCATGCAACTCTAGACAGATTAGTTAACTTACGTTTCGTACTTAGATAAAATAAAATATATGTATCTTTTAATTTATTTATTTCATCTAAATAATTAGAACGGTTTTTTTCAGTATTATTTACCAGATTTTGCAACGCTACCGTATCGTCAAGTCACATGATAAAATTAGTATATATATTTTTAGGAATACTTACGCATGATAAAAGTAGTTTCACATATATTTTTTGACGAATGATAAATGATGTAGGTAACATAGAATATTTAAATTAGGCTTGGAACTTCTATGTTATAGTGACCACGTGTACTTTATATTAGAATTGATGATAAAATAAAATTAATGTTGGAATTCATGATCTTTTTTATTCTAATACCAAATGTTAATAGAGAGATTTTATTATGAACAATAATCCTATTGATTAGTAGATTGTTTTTAGCTGCTTCGATTCCTCGTTTATGTAAGCTTGTCGAATAAACTGTAATAAAGGAAAGTTTCCTGTAAGTTAAATAATCTATCTCAAGGATTTAAAGTGGTTGCCCATTGATTTTTTCCATCCTGTATAGTAAAGAATCGAACGTAGTAATAATTTTCGTTCATGCAGACGTAATTACAGATTACGTCGATATGGGTACAAAATAGACAACAAGCATAGTTAGGGGAACATTTACAAATAAAGAAGGGACAGGTAAAATAATTTTATCACAAAATATGTAAGTAAATATAAGAGTGTCGGACACATGCTAGGTACACAATAATCGATCAGGTATAATTGTAAAACTATCAATAACATCGATCGTGCGTATTATCTTATTGTGTTTAAATACTTAATTATTGTTAAATTAACAAACACCGATAATGAAAATGTGTACGATAAAATTAGCCGTTTTGATGAACACATCGATAAAGAATTAAAACTTACGCTCTTTCAACTGTTTCTACTGCTTCAGTCTCACTGAAAATTTATAAACTCATTGTAGAAACTGATGCGTTTGACGGGAATGGAGAACAACAGCGCAAGGTCGAGATCGTTGGCGAAAATGCCCCCTTTGCCCTACAATGGGACAGCTCAGGCTGATAATAATAATAATAAATTGTAGAAACACAAAAGTGTTTTTGTTAAAGGCAGTTAAATCCACTTTCTTACTCGTACTTAAAAGTACCTACCAACATAAAAGTGTTTGGCACGAAAGTTACTAGGTTACCTACCCATTACACGTTACGATCGAAAACAGTTAACGTACATAATTATAAAAACAAAAAAAAACATTTTTAATTGTTTCTACAGCTTCAGTGTCACTAAAAAATTATAAATATATTGTAGAAACACAATCCTTGGTTTTATTTGTACTTTTCTCTGTATAAAAAATAAGAGTGCAACTTACAAGACGAAACAATTGATTTTACACATTGATAAAAAAAGAAACTCACACTGTTTCAACTATTTCAACAGCTTCAGTTTCGCTGAAAATTTATAAATCCATTGTAGAAACAGAAAACTACTTTTTATGAACTTATAATTAAATATCTACTATTTTCTTATTTGTAAGTAGGTGTAAGTGTAGCCGTGTAGGTAACAAGTATCGAGACGAGCAAGTGGCTCTTTCGATAGTTAGAAATCACATGTCTGTTCATATGACTGGAACACTACCCGTCTGCCCCGCTCGCTGTTATCTAGCTCGCATATTTGTAAATTTTTTAATAAGTGTATAAATTGACTGAGGCGAAGGAAATTGTACAAAATTGTTTTTCCTAATCTCCTTTTCATAAGTTAAGTGTATCGAAACAAAACATATATTAATACTAAGGTACTAACAAATTCAACACTCCATCACTTTTTTTTTAATTATTTCTGTCGTTATAAATCGTCGCTATTAAATTACATAATTCATCATAAATTAACGTTCGAGCAAGATAGTGGCGCGTGGTATTCTGGGCCATAAAGCAGTGTTGTTCTGAATTGGTAACTTTGAATTACTAAGCCCAAACTGCACTGCTCTTAGCACTCAAAAACTTTGGGTACTTTGCTACCCTAAAGCCGGTCTCTGGAATTGATCGTTGATGGCAACATAAATCGCTCGTCTATATATAGCAATTACTACCCGATACAGAACCTATTATAAGTGACAATGACTGATTACTGTGAACCGCAACACGTTTCTTTGGTCGAATGTTAATTAATCGATCTACAAATATCACAGAAAACAGAAAAGACTATAATAGCAACAAGGGCAGGTTTGACAGGCACAAATAATCAATATGTATAAAAGTTTTGGTCCTGATTGACTGAATGACTGACAGCCTACCGCCTAAACCAGTGGTCGTAGAGACTTGAAATTTAAAGGTTCATCAAATAGTGCAAGCGCGTTCTGAGAAAGGAATTTTGTTTCGCAACGTAAACGGACGTCTCAGATAAGCGTCATAATTTATTATTGAATTTTCGTATCGAAGCCATCAAAACTTTAAAGTTATCTCTATTTCTGATTTGTGAACTGCCCTAATTATACAATCATAAGGGAATTATTTTATTATACACATAAATTGATATAGATTGCCAAGCTCATATATGTACATACATATACACACATATAATGTATAATATGTATGTCGTAGGCATTTTGTATAACTCTGTATTTTACAAACGGCATCGTCCGCTGTCATTTTATGGTAACCAAAAAATCCGACTTCACCATTGAGTTAGAAAAGACAGCCGAAAGTATCAAATTCAAATTCAAATTCAAAACTATTTATTGCGAATAAGGGTGGTTACAAAAAGATCTTATAATAACATAAATGAATGAGGTTCTCCTTAGTCAGCTTATGATTAGCATGCAATACAAAACTGAAAAAAATAATAATAATTAAATAATTTAAAACTTAAAATCTCCGATATGCGTAGACTACACAGATACAACGGAGTAAGTTACCCTTCTGCATTGCCCATTTAAGTTTTTCGGGTAATTAAAATGTCTTGTGGTGTAATAAATAGGTACACGACTTACATATATATCTAAGTACAAATATAACATATGAACGTGTTTATTCGCGTGTATCGCTCTGCTCTGACTGATTGAATATATAATTGATACCGATGTGATGGCAAACTAAATTACAAGCTGCGGGCGATGGATTACATGGGTCAGTACTCAAGTTATCGATATTATACTTGAACATAGATAATTTAAGCCCATTTCCACCAAGTAGGTAATTTCATAATGCAGGCTCGCTATAATAATAATAATATAATAATTGTTTAAGCGTCGATGTCACGGGGCTAGATTACGAGCTGCTAGTCGACAAGTTTAAAAGCCAGCGAGTGAGCGAGTTAGCGTTACGGAAGGATAGTCAGCTAGCAGATTATAAAAAGGCCGATGACACGGGGCGAGTTTTCAAGCTACTAGCGAACTCGCTGGCTTGTAGCTTGTAAACTAGCCCTGTGTCATCGAGACTTTAGGAACTTTGACAGTTTAGTGCAAGTAGGTAGGCATCAGAATTTATGTTTATTTAAAGGAATATTGTTTTACGAGTTATTGCGAAAATAAATTCAAAATCAAGGGCACAAGTCTTCATCTAAATAGATACCTACTTGGTTACGTTATTGATATATTTGTGAACTAACTTTTGTTGTATTCACAATATGTCAAAAATGTATAATATAACATGATTAAAAACCGTAAATATTTTTTTTACTATTTTAAATAGTCTTGCGGTTGACCACCTTCTCACCTGATGGTATATGACGATGTGGTCGACGATGAAGCACGCTTACATTAAATAATCCTATTCACTCTTGCCTTGAAGACACCTAAATTATAGTGATCGGGGAACACTGACGCCGGCAGAGCATTCCATTCCTTGTAGTTATGTATAAATACATTATTCTGCTGTTATGCGACAGAGTGGGCTGTCAGTGTTAAAAAGATGTCTGTTCAGAAGGCAGTGTCCAGTGATCGCTCTCACGATCACGCGTAGATCTTCCTTTTTGGGTTAATCAGACGACGTGTTAGTAAAAAAAATACTTCTTCTTCTTATCGTGTTCTTCTTTCGAACCAGTGTTGTGAAAGGATTTTAAATGCGCGTCGTAGAAGCTCCTTTTGCGCACTAAACAACATTTTTTACAAAAAAATTACTAAGACGGATCTACGTTTACGTAGTTATGGTAACTTATCAAGTTAAATTGAAGTGCTTTAAATGGCTCCTTTCACCATGAGGAAACTAAAAGTATCCTAATAACACCCAGATGATTATAAAACCCACATTAATTTATATATACCTTTATATATCCATACAATCACACACACAAACACACACACCATTTTTTTCTTTAACGCAGAACGTAAATGTGTCCGGAGGAGGGGGTTGAGACTGCTACACAGTTGTATAACTTTTTTAGTTTCACCGTTTCTACTGTTACATAATTCCTTTATGTAATTGTTCTTTTTTTTTAAACTCTAAAACGAAGAAGATCAGTGCCCAACTTTATCACTACTTTGCTAAAAGTTTGCTCTACGTTGCCTTGAAAGACTTCATATTAAAAGTTTTTCTTTTGTGTCCTCACGTCTTAATTCATAAAGACTATTCAATAAGGCAGGGCATTTGAAACCTGAATGAAATTCTAGTAATTATTGAAAGTCAAAGGGACGGTGCCAATTAAACTTTCAGCTATTCTTTCAAAAACTGTATTATTCCTTTTGATGGCAACGCACAAAGCGCAGCTCGGTGTATGCAATGAGTACCCTGGGGCAGGGAATAAAATTACAGTGCAAAATTAATGTAGCTTTATAGGTCCGTGCTAAATATACCTAAGCGCTGTAGTTACCTACATAATATGTATTTTTTTAAATTCTATTTTTATAATTTATGAAATCTTACATACATTTTACTTACATTTTAGTTTAAATGTAATTTTGCACGCGTCGAATGGAGGCAGACTGTAAAGGACCGCTTGATTGACATGTAACAACCTATTATGTACCTATATTCTAGCAAATAAATGATTATCTTATCTTATCTTACAGCTAGTGGAAACTATTAGTTAAGATAGTAGGTTATTAGGACTAACTAGAACTTTTCATCTATTTAATATCATTATACCTATGTGGAAACTTTTAATATGTATAACAGTATCGTTGCGTCTATTTGCCGTCTTTTAAATATTTATGAAACAAAAACTTGTGATTAATAGCGTAGGTAAAAAGACGATTTATATTTCTTGTTGTGTACATATTAGTAATAGACATTGATAAAAGTCTTATTTTAAACGGAAAACACCAGAAGCACTTGCATCGAACAAATCAATATAATAAATAATAAGTAATAATAGTAGGTAATAAGTATATTTTATTCAAAATCAAATTACAAAAACCCTTCCCGTTCGGATAGTCATTATGAAACACACGGCATGTTTTTTTCACGTTATCGGAGCCAATTTTTGCATCGGCCTGAAATATAAATTCGTTATATTCTCCCGGAAAAGCGCTTCATATTTCGATTTTTGAAACGCAAAATTGGTTCAATTTAAGCTTGAAGCGAAAATTCTGTTTGATGTGCCTTTTCCATGAATGAGTTATGAATAGACAGTTTGAATTTTTTTTGCAGTTGAATGTCCGTCCCGAGCAAAAACTGTGGGACCCGAGCAAAACCTTTCTCTCGCAAAGGATGTGCTATGTTGAATTCAAATAAAAAATTTTTTTTCCAAATCAATTGATAAAATAATAAAGTTATGATATGAGATAACATTAAAAAATACAACCAAATTTTTCCTGTTTCGAAGTGGAAAATAGAGAAAACTACCTATTTATTTCAATCAATTTCGTTTCAAACTACCAAAGCATTTTAAACAGTTCTACTACTACTTATATTTAAATCCTCTCCAATGCCTGAAAGAAATCGCTCTCAGCGATAAAGCCACCAATTGTACTACTCATTAATTTTAAGCCTTGTATTTGTTATTACATATTGTATTCTCAGAATTATTTTGATGCGTATTTTTTTTTTATAATGTACTTATAAGATTACTAAAGAACCCGCCCCGCACGATGAATTTCCGGAAAACTTTTCAAACTTAGTTACTACTTAGTTTAAAGTTAGTTTAGATGTGATAAAGAAAATTTTCAAAATGCAATTGAGAAGCTCTAAAAGCTATTGGCTTACCTATAAAAAAAATAGCTTAACTTCGAATTATAACCACGTTAAATTGATCCGTGTGTTTCGTAGTTTTCACTTACCATTTGTCTTCGGAGCCGTCCACCTTGATGTCCGGAATGTTGGGTATTTTCTTGTTGAGATACGCAGACGAGATCTTGAGCAGTGCCTGACCATAAACAAATAAAATAATTAACATTTATATTTATTTTTGTACAGGCAAAAAAGTATTTATTTTTGTATTTTTCCTCTAAATTATTGTCTTCTACCTAAAAATAATCCAGTGTGACACTTTATTTCCATCGAGTAACACCGTTTCTATTATTTTATTCCCATCGAGTAACAGTTTTACTTGTCTGGGTAAAAAAAATACCAACGAGTAGCACCCTGACTTGGGGTGTTACTCGAACAAGAAAACGAACATTAATTGTCACAACAAGTGTAGTATGAGCCTCCTAAATATAATTTCATAAGCATAGCTTAGGTGAAAAAATCGTAAAATTGCATCGAGCCCTGAGCAAAACAAATTTTGCAATGAACTTCACGGGAAATCAATCCGAAAAGGTATTAACTGCAGAATGAGATCCAATCAGTGATGTACGACTGATGACGAGATGGCTTTACTTCCGCAATCGAGCGCTTAAAAACTAAAAAAAAACGCAAAAACTCATCTCCGGTTGCTTATCCGAGCTCATTTACCTTCGCAACATTGACGGCTTCAAAGCAAGATGGAGTCGTAAAACAGCGAAAACACTTTTAGACACCCCGTCAAATGAAATATCTCCATTTTTGGGTGTCCTCAACCGCTACAAAAAACTTTCACAATTGCATTCGAAAAAAATGAAATAAATTTAATCATAGCATTTTTAACTACATTGTGTGCAGTGCATAATAACAACGCAATGAAGCGCTTTTGATCTTAGCTCTATATTTCAACCGTTTTTGTCTAATTTACATGCAATTTTTCTGTAGGATAATGTAGCTTAGCTACACCGTATACATACAGGCAGTTACAAACACACGCTTTGTCGTCTCCATTTGTTTACCGATGGAGAAACAGCTCTACGAAATCCAATATCCACCCACATTGAGATACCTATACCTACCTACCTACCTATTTTGTAACGGCGCAGCGCACGTATTATACGACTGAAACTCGATTTACGAATAATGGCTTGGCGAGACAATGTAACTGACCACTCTCAATTTTATGTCTACTTACCACTAGTAAGGTAATAATTTATAGTTTTTATTACCGAGTTGGCTGCTCTAGGCATCGATTAGGTAATAACGGTAAAAGAACACTCATTATTACCATTACTCACCCTTTCGCTTTTCTAGCCGAGAAAGATTCGTTTTTCTAGCTGAGTCCCAGCGTTGGGAACATTATAGGCTGATTAATATGCTATGTTAAAAAACAGCCAGTAGGCTTGAAAGAAAAATGGCTTAATTCCTCTAAAACAATTTTTTTGTTTTTTTCCCGAAAAATTATAAATAATTTTCAAGTGAACTTATTGCAATTCATGAATGAAAAATTTCAAAATTTCTTAAGTTGTAGAGCAAACGTTGTTCGCCAGGACGTGAGGAATAACACCCTTTCGGCCTTATATTATGGGATTATACCTAAATTATATTTCGATAATATGGGACACCGTGTATGGTACATACCTATAAATATACCTCATACCTCTTAAATATTAATTTATGTCAGCTGACTGAATTTACAAGGAATGTTCAAAAAAAAGTCGAACTCGATACATAATGTAGAGTTAAATTATTTAGGAAACCATTAGAGTACCTATTTCAGAAGCTAGGAAAGTGGATAACCATAAACCGAACGAGCCTAGGGCTGGCGTTTACCTCGGTCAGTGAATTAGCATCCTTATTCAAGGCACAACGCAGCCTGCGTTGCCCGATCCAGCCTTTAGTGCCAACAGACAGTGACCTAAATACTTATATTTTCGTTTTATTTAATTTTAATTAATATATGTATGGCAATCCATCTATTAAATTGTCGTTATTATCGCCTCCGTACAATATCACGTGTTGCCAGTTCAAATTTAAACATAATTGCTGTCAGTAATAACAGTTACCCAAAGAGCTTCTATACTATGTATCGTATACAAGTTCTTTGCAGTTACCTTACTATACCCCGATTTATAATTCAAGATTTTTTTTGTAAACAAAGAAGTGTCATGATATGTCACTGTAACAGAGACAGGTCAGGGTTAAAAACGAGTTTATACCACGGATCACTATTACTAGTAATGGCGCGCGGTTTTGCTTGTGCGATAGTTTCCTATTTTACCTAAATATTTCTTAACCAAACTTATTTAGGTACTTCAGAACACTGAAAAGTAGGTAGAATAGGAAATAAAATTTGTGAATCTAAACTTCTTAGATATTAATCATAATAATGCCAAGGTGCATAGCAGATACCTAACAAATATTCATTTGATTCACACAATTGCTCACGAGAAGCGAAAAAAGAACGCATTCGACTAAGTAAATGGACAAGAGACGAATAAAATTTACAAACACACGTTTAGCTCAAAATCCAAAAATTGTTTCGAACTTATGTGATTTACTGCGATGATACCAATGTCTTAAAATATTTTTCGCTAATAATTTTTTGTCGAGTTATAACTTTCTGAAAAAAAAAAAAAAAATATATAATAATCAGTACAAAACCATTGCTATTTTCCATTCTATGGATATTGACTAGAAAATGAACCGTACCATAAGTATTTAGGAAAATTGAGTAAACGTCACTTTGATAAGTATTTTTTTAGGGTGGTCACACCTTTGTTTACAAAAAAAATCTTGAATTCTGAATCGGGGTATAGTTAATTATATTTGTTTATTACCTATGTAGGTATCTGCCTTATTTTCAAATAATATATATATTAGGGAATATCCCCAATATAATATAGGCAGATTGTTAGTTGTGTTAGTGTGCCTGTGCTGCTTTAAAATCCTCTTTTAAGGCCCAGAATCCCACACGCAGCTATCTCGCTCGCATATTTGTACATTTTTGAAGATATATATTGATTGAGTATAAAATACATAAAAGTGGAGCGTCGAATTTGTTACTGTTGTAGTAACAAATTCGACGCTCACAGTAACAAATTCGACGCTCCACTTTTATGTATTTTATACTCACGAAATGTTAGGAATATTTTTTGTTTTGTTAAGTTTAACATGAATGAAGGAAATAGAGCAAACCTGTTTTTCCCAATCTCAAAATCTGCGAGCAAAACAACGGCGCGCGGGAATCTGGCAGTGGTGACAACTTAGGGGTTTCCCCCCTAAATTTAGGGAGAAAAAATATAAATATGGGCAATTTTAGGGGTAGAAAATTTTTAGGGGATTTTTTAGGGGGACCCTGACAAAACTTGCAATTAAAATAAAAAAAGGCCTGCTTGACACGTGTATATTGCGTATGCTGATGTGCGTATGTGCATATGTGCGTATTGTATCGTGTGTATAGTATAAGTATAGGTTAAAAAGGCATTCATACTTTTCATTGCACGTGTCTCTACCAGTTGTTGTGATAATTTGCAAAGCTAAAAGCTTTGGCACTACAATACTAAAAATACAGTTCTAAGCTGTATTTTAGAGACATAAATTGAGACGTGATTTTAACTGCATACAAAAAAAAATTATGAAAATACATTTATTTGGGGGAATTCGAGAAAATACTTGGGGGTAAAACTTGGTATGGGTTGGCAACACATGATTCTGGGCCGCTGGTCCAAATAGACATCGACATCGCTTCCCATCAGGCGAGCCGAGGTCAAACGAAAGTCTATTTTGCTTGTTTACCTATATAATAAAATTTTGATGTAGTGTTACCTCCGAGTAGGACTTCTCGATGGCGCTCCGCTTGATGACGTAATTGCGAAGGTCTTCCAGCAAGTCACACTCATGCTGGTTCTTGGCGTTGAGCTTGGCGATCTGCTCGCAGTGGAGGTTCTTTAGAAACTTCGTGTAGTTACTCTGTAACAACCGTGCCATGTTACAAATAAAACTTTTTACAGCTCGTAAGTGTTTTCGTTTCGTAAGGGATACCACATGGCTATGTACGAGTACATTTTTGTTTATTAGGCAACACCACAGAGAAGTATAATAAAGGTATTAATAAGTTCTAGTGAAGTGTAGTAGGAATAGAGGAAGGCCAAAGAAAAGATGGATGGAATGTGAGAAAGGAGATATGAACAAAGTAGGTGTTGGTAACGAGATGACGGCTGATAGAGACGAATGTAAGAAGACATGTTATGCCGACCCAACTTAAGTGTGTGTTAAGGGAAGGACGATGATGATAATGAGGCTACAGTACACATCAAATAATTCTTTGAAAAGTTTTGGAATGTGTACCAATTAAAGAGCTTGCATAACATTCCAATACAAATTATTGGAGAAAATATTGCAGATAGGATTTTTTTACTGAATGGGATCCATTCATTATTTATTAAATAAGAGTCAGTAACTAAAGATTTATAGTATCCTAAGTAATTCCAGGTTCAAGTTTATAGTCATAAATAAATATTAATCGGAACAAAAAATAAATCTCTCTCTCAAGATGTTTATTCGCGAGAATTTTATTCATAGAATAGCTTCAGCTTAGAAAAATATTGTTTAACAATCTAAGATTCATTGTTCTCGTTATTTTTGAATTTTAAAAAAAACTTTAATAATAATTCACGTTAGAATAACAATTCACAGGTCAATTATTGAAATAATTGTTTTTGTTATTAAATTTCTAACCCTCTATTAGTAGGTACCTAACCAAAATTATCAGGCTCAACACATGGAGCAATTTTCACAGTTGCCGCAACTGTGAGGCAGTGTGGTGTGGCACAAGTGGCAGCATCAAAATGTTGCTGATTACAGTTGCTGCAACTTTTTAATTAAAATAGCTAGTTAAAGTTGCATTGCCGCAACTGTGTCTCTTTGTGCTGAGGCCCTAAGAATCCATATTTCAGACCTATGTTTATTTACATCAATTAAGATGTGCATGGTAATGGAACCGTTCAAACTTTATTACCGAGAGAGCGAAGATAAACGCGCCATAGTTCTCATTATTTTCGTCAAAAGTAAATATTAAAAAAAACTAATATAATATTGTTTTCTTCAAAATACCATGAGTCCTTTCACGACTTTTCTCTTACTCTCGTGGTTTTAGACTTGGCCATCACTGCTGTTCTCAAAAAAACACCCTGTATATAACTTGTATATAATGTCACGTAATAAATATTTTGGAAATCGTCATCAATTTTATTCATTTCTTGCAACATTATACTTAGTGTGCCTATCTATATTACGTATGTGTAAGCCACTCGGACACCTCTAGTGATTTAGTTTTTGAGGTACCGGAAGGCATCCGACTAGGCTTTACGACTCTTGTTATAGCCGGGCCTGCCCCAGAAGTAAACACTCACTTGATAATCGACACGCAATCAATGTGCGGTTTTGTCCAAATTTATAGTTTTGACACAGTTGTAGGACGACGACGTCGCAGACCGCTGGATTGGCCTCATATCAGTGAACGCCTCATATGGGCTACGCTAACTGGGTAGACGGTACGGCAGAGGATTTTAAATTGATTAATTAATTTAAAGCTAAATTTATGAATAATAAGATAGTAACAATTACAGAAGTATTAAAGTATAGAAACACAATTTAGTACATTGAAAATGCAACCACTAAAAGGGAGCCACTTTGGCTACTTTCTAGTACATTTTGGTCCGATGCTAATTTTCGAAAAAGTAAGAGGGCTAGATATATATTATATGTTAAAACTAAAAGGCTTTTTCATTGTTAATACAACTATATCGTAAAAAGTAACAAACATTATTTGAAAATGGAGATAGTTCATTTTTATTGACAAGGTGTCTGAAATTTTTTGGTCCTGTCTTACGATTCTCTTTTGGTTTGATACTGTCCATCTTGTTCTATAGGAACATCTTAATGGTATTAGTAATAATTAAGTATAGTGTAAGTATGTAGTTTTTTGTAAGTTTTTCTATGATGTTTCTGTATGTGGGAACCTTTTAATGGCCACCTATCATTTAACCAAATAGCATAAATTGTTTTGTTGTGCTGTTGGATCCCTTAAATAAATAAATAAAAGTATATATGTTCATATTTCAATGCTCGCGCGCTATGCTCCGAAATGCTCTGAGTTCCATCACCGAGCATTGAAATAAATATCGATGAATAATATTTCGATTGGATAAGGTTAATTTTTAAATTATCTGCCGCCGTATCGTCTGCTACACACTACACAGACAGATCTAGAGTCTGCCAATTTGCGCAGGCCGTTATTGTGGGCTGTTAGATATTCATAAGATGAATGCATGTAATGTCTTATGCACACTGCATAAGACTAAGTTAAAAATTAAAAATAAGTTATTGTGTAATAGCCGTTGGTAATCCAATAAATAAATAATAATAATAATAATAATAATAACTAGCTGACTACACTCGTTCATTCTTAAAACGCTCTAAAACGCTCTATACTTCACGATTTTATTATTTCAGGTCTTATAGTACTTGCTGTCACCGTGTGCTGAAATCGAAAAATAACTCGGTAACTAGAGTTGCTATGTATGCGCAATTTCCTAAATTTATATGAAAAACATCATAAACAGCTTGTTCCAAGTTGCCGGTTCCTGGAACAAATTGCTCCATGTGGCGAGCGTCTTAAACGGTATGTAATGTCTTTCTTCCTTCTCGTGTAAACCAGTGGTCAAAAGTCATTAGTCGGTTTTTTTTATAATGCCATTGCCTACGATACAAGTCTATTCATGAATATGTTATGAATATCCATACAGAAATATGTAAAGTTTCTACAAAATTATTACAATTTGTATTCCATGAATGCCAAATTTATTCATCAAATGATGAATAACTGAATACATCGCCGACAGTGCATTATTAAATTGGCTTTATGCATAGCAATAACGCATTGTAATCTATCTGTCTATTCACTCAATCATTTATGGAATCTTCGACACAGTTTCCAATTAAATCTACGTAGGTAGCTAGGTACCAAACGTGTCATTCGAAGGAAATAAGGACGCTGCTCCATCACAACGTAAATATATACTCGTAACATGTATTGTATACGTTATTGACTGGTATTATAAAAAGTAGACGATTGAGTATTAGGAAAGCTGTTCTGCTACCTTCTGCTTCCCTACGTGGCATCGAGATAATAGTAGCCAATGCACTTTTCAGTTTATACCACGTTTTTATTATTAAGGGGAAACCTCAGGGCAAATTTCTATACAAAATGTTTCGGACAAATACTCAAAAAGTACGCCGCGCCGTATTATAGTAATTTCTTAATCGTGTTTTAAAATTAACCCTACTAACTTAAAAACACGTATAAAATCTAAATGAAAGTATGAAACCTTACAAATTTTTGTTGACACAATCGGAAAACATAGACGAAACGAATAGTGTGAAGAAATTACTATAATATGGCGTACTTTTTAAGTATTTGTCCGAAACATTTTGTATGGAATTGGATTTGAGGATTAGCCTTAAGTCACCTTCTTGTTTGTCTATCTGTCATTCCGGGTGGAATCTTGCAACTCGAATTTCGAGCACTTCCCTATTAGCTTTCCGGCAGAAACTTTTAGGCTAGCTCACAACTCGATGACAATGCATTCTAAAAACATTGAAACCGCTATATAATCTTTTTTTAAGATGTACTTAGACGCACTTTCAAGAATAAAATCGTCATTGATTTGTAATGTATAACATCATATTTATAATAATTTGTCCGGTCGTTTTGTAATACGCCTTTGAACTAATCGCACTGGTTCCCACGACACAGGCCCAGAGCCTAGTGTGGGGCCATAGATATATAGACCTTTGTATTAATGTATTATGTGATTGAATAAATAAATGAAATGAAATTCCGAATATTTCGTAAAGGAAGCGAGAGAGAGCAAAATATTTTTATAGCGTGCGCATCGATGGAGTTGCGACTTTAGGTAACGTTAACTCTCGCGTCACACGAGGGAAATTAAAGCTGCTCATGAACTGCATTAAAGCCTTCGGGATTTAAATTTCAAAGCCTATTTTACAGTGCTCTGCTCCTCTGCAGCTCTGGAACGAGCTCTTAAATGCTCTTTAATAAGATTTCGGTGTACCATCGCTTTTAAAGGCAAAATTCGAATTTTGCCTCTATGCACATTTAACGTTTAATTACAAAGTAGGGATTTCATTTGGAACAATCGAATGTCAATTCGGGATTGATGTTCAGAGGATTCAATAATTAGTATTCAACGTATTATGTTGTTTCTACGAATGCTCAATAATTTTTGATTGCTCATTTGATAGTTACCTAAGTATTAGATTGTAACGGGTATTTATCGGGCTCACCTCATCTATTTTTGTGGCCCGACGTTTCAAATGTATTGCAACAGCCGTGGTCACGGGTTGACTGGCGTATCGGAGTACCGCACGGACTACCGTATGAGAGAAAAAACCCCTCATTCAATGACGTAATTTTTTTATATTTTGATTTCAAAACTACTGAACCGATTTTCATGTAATTTCTATGGGACCCATCTAGAAGAACCTTTCAAATAAAATAAATTATTCAAATCGGTTTATAAACAACAAAGTTCTGAAAGTGAAAAACATAAAAAAAATAAAAAACATCCGAATTGAGAACCTCCTCCTTTTTTCAAGTCGGTTGAAAAATTATAGTATATGTCAGAAAAGGAACATATTTTTGTCGTATTTAAATGACTGCTACGCAAAATAGAACTTGTATGCATAATTATAACTAATTTGCCGTTAATTTTTAAATGAGAAGGAAAACCCTGACAGTTTTAGACAGCTGGTAAATTTTCCACGAACATCCAAGCCTGGATTTACACAAACTATTTAGTTTTTTTTTATATATTTAGTATTATATATTATTAATCTCTGTTATAAATATAAGTATTTCGTAAATAAAGTAAGTAAAACTTGATTCCTAATAAATTACATCTTGATGTAAAAAACTATTTAGGTATTCCGTCTATATTATACTAATTATCAGCCTTGAGAATGCCTTAGTCGAAGCTCTAATTTTACTTTTTTTACGGAAATAAAATTAAAAACTATAAACATCGAGCGTTTTGTTCTTTTGATTACCAACATCGAGACGAATAAGATAGGAATCTAGGGAGCTATACAAATGTTTGAATCATGTCTTTACGGTTATGAAAAATCTAAAATTTTAATTAATATTTTTTTTAAAAAAATAAAAATTTTACTGAAAAGAAGAATACGTCATCCAAGGTTTTATCTTTCAGAGTTTGTATTATGACGATGGTCAGAAAATGTGGCAAAATCAATATGTAAAACAATGATAGTTGTATTTTATTCTTATAGCATTATTTCCTCGATATTTTGTTATGGGAGTATTAACTTTATACCTTGGATCAAGGTTGATGTTTGCTTAATTTAAGGTACTTGTCACTTATTTTTCGCAGTTTCTGAATTAGTTTTCTTGAGTCAAATCAGGAATATGATTTGTGATAGGCAAAATCAGCCAGTACTCTCTTCTGTAAGAAGGCATGGATGGGTACAAGCTTATCGATGATCGCTGCATTTTGCGCTGAACATATTTGTATACTTCTTGATTTAGTTCTGGGCTTTGGTTTAATAAAATCTTTAGATTTGATCATTTTTGTTTGCGTTTTCGTCCCTGTGGGATGTCTTGTAGAGTAGTTGATACAGCCCCTTTTCAGATTTAATGCACATGATATCCCGAGGTTTTATCTTTCGGAGTTTGTTTGTATTGTGACGATTAGTCAGAAAGTGTAGCAAAATCATTATGTAAAACAATGATTGTATTGTATTCTTATAGCATTATTTCCTCAATATTTTTAATGCATCTAGCAAATTGCCTAATCGATGAGCAGGCTGTTCCTTGATTTCATTAGAACATTTGTCTTTTATTTGGTCCAAATTATGGTTTTTTTTTCTCTCGATATGCTTTGCTCTCAGAAGAAATTCTCTCTCCTATAAAACTCAAATGATTAGTATGCTGCTACTCGCTCTCATTAACAAGTCTGTTTTTTATAAGACATAAGCCATGAGTCTACTGCTCCTCACTTTATTATGAAAGTCTTTAATATTTCTTATATGATTCAAGGAAATTCTTCAATTCAACAATTTATTCCACTTTTTCACTTTGTCATTCCGATTATTCATTATTGAATTGATTATTCAAATAAAAGTTGTGTGTGTACTAGTGCAACGTATTTTTTGTTATGTCCATTTTTTATTATTATTCGTCAAATTGAATATTACTTATACTTACATCAATCTACGGTTATAATTTGCCAGAATTAAAGTTATTAATAACGTACCTTAATTAAAAACTTTTTTTACAATGTTTTTAGTATAATAAAAAGTCATATCAACAAATTTATTGTAAACTTTATCTGCTGTAAACTTGGTTCAAACTCAAGGGAACTTGCACTTTATTCGTTTAGTTTTAATCCAATTAGCCACCGACGACGATGAAGTGATTACCAAGGCTACCGAGTCGCAATTTAACTTAAAATACTGGTGTAATTTCGCAAAGAAAAAAATATAAAGAAAACAATATATTACAAATAATAGTGTTATTTTAGTTATTTTCTTTTAAAACAAATATTGGGTGATTAACACCCAATATTTGTTTTAAAAGAAAAAAAAATAAAATAATAATAAACAAATGGTTTTAAATCTATATCTACTACTATTATTAGGTATTTTTTTAGTTTTACATAGGTACTTTAAAACTACGAGAGGTACTAGAAATCGATTCTGGTAACAAAATTGGTATGTAATTGTAAAAATATATAATAGTAATGTTTTTTTTATTTTCGGACTGCTGAAGACAACTGCGGTTGTGCGCAATTTTTCAAGCCTTTACATAAGTGACCCAAGAAAAAAAACATCCCAATGATTTATTTCATCAAGTAGAGCGTAGCGATAATTTTTTTAAATTTTGCCATGTCATTTTACTTCGGTTAAAATCATGTTAACTAAATCAATTATATTTCATTCAACAAAGTGACTATTTAAGATTTACATATTTAAACCCAAGACAACCATCAGCTACTATAAGTGATAAAGATGCACAGACGGTGGTAGCCACACCATCCATAGCCTTGTAGGCTGCAGCAGACATTGGCAGACAAACCGTCCATGTCATCATTATAAATAACTCCATAAAACCAACTATTTAAGGACCTGCCGCGAACTCCTGCAATTCTAAGCAAGCGGCTCAGACTTCTAAAGTGTCTTCTGAATCACGAATATAATTAAATAAAAGAAAAAATGAATCAGCTAGAGCTGGAAAGTACTGAAAGAAAATAAAGAATATTAATGTACCTATTGTTCCAAATAAAAATTAACCTCTACACTCACAGACATCACCCCTCTTGGTTGGTTTAACCACAAAGTGTGTTCGTTCGGCAAACAATCACATTAATCAGCACCTATCCCGTTGAACCTGTGAACCTCACAGCCTAACCAATGAAGACGTTCAGTTACACGAACTAGTCAAGAGATCATTCATGTTTGAAAGTATTGGAGTACATAAAAAGGCGAGAGTAAACATGGACGAGCAGAGAGCTATTGCTCTCTGCTAAATAGTAAAAAAAGTTTAGTAATAGTAATAGTTGGAATAGTGAAAAAAATTGCAAAATTAACCGATAAAAGTTGGGTGCCCTGGAAGGATAAAAAAGATGCCAGTTAGGCAGCCAGGAGCATGAAGACGTTTAGTTAAAACGTTAGAACAGCTCTTAAAGCTACACTACCCGACACAAAAAAATGTGTATCTTAAAACACGCAAGGCAACCTAAGTGTATATTTATCTCTATAACCTATTACTAAGCCCGAAAGATATATAGAACGCGCCAATGTAGTGTAAAACCAAGATATTCATATGCCCTAGAATATATGAATATGATCGCCTTTTCCTAAAAACCTTATTCCAAAAATCAAATTAAAGTATTAATATCATCCATCTTTTGCCCTAAAAATTGTAGGTAAGTGGAACAAAAAGCATTATAATAAATAAGTAAGTATAAGACTTCTTTGAAATAAAAATAATTCCTAGAAAGGAATGAACTCAAAACTCTTTTCTTTGTTGTTTTATGCTAGAAAAGAGTTTTGTTTGTGATGTAAACAGAATTGTGAATAACTAATATACAAATTCTTTATTTTTTAGTCCGGTTTGAAAAGATATGACTTTTTATTGGGTAGGTACTTATTTATTTAAGTTTTATTCGTAAACTTTGTAACTACGAATATACGATGAAAACGTAAATGTGTACCTACCTATATAATTTTAAACGTAATTCACGAGTAACGTATATTTTAACCGGTCTCATCGCTTAGCAGATAATCCATATTTTTTGTGATAATCAAGATGTTAATTATTAATTGGTTACTTACTTTATTTCTACAAATTTAATAGTATTGTATAATTAATTATACCTACTTATTATTAATAAGGTACATCTTTTAACAATGAGAGTAAAGTATATTTTTATTATAGGTTTATTACAGCATAAGCTAACTACTACAATCTACTACTTATTATAGGTACATACCTATTTGTGAATAACTAATATACAAATTCTATATTTTTTTGCCCGGTTTCGAGGTGCACTTGAAATCCTTTCACCACACTGTTCGAAAGAACTAGTGACACGATACGAAGAAGATTATATTTATTTATACGATTGTACGTGATTAATTAATCTGTCACGTTAGCGTAAACGGTAAGAATATAGTTTTAAAACGTATCAATGTGTCTCTCGAAGCGCGACAACGACGTTGCTACGCGCGGGTGCTACATAAAGTGATTATGCTCGTAGCTCACTGGTACAGGTATCTCACCACAACAAAGTTAAATTTATACCTATAATTCCCGCAACTTTATTTTTCAAAAAACTAATATTTACATTTTGTAGGCAATAACTTCTGTAGAACGATTAAACCTTTACTATACAGCTAGAGATAGGCCTATATACCTTTATGAGCACGAATTATAAGTAGGTATTGGTATATGAAAATATAAGAATAGAATCACGGTATCTCACATCCTTATTAGCCACGTATTGATTTAACTGTCTCAAAACCACACTTCAGGTTTTGGGAAAGTGTTGCGCTCAAATCGACAACGTGCTGAAAATAAGTCGCTTCTCGATCGTGACCCATTCACCTAATTACCGGGGTATTATATAATTTGGGTACAATACAAAAACACGTTTGCCTGGGTACAATGTAAGAACTCATTCGCGCGGTACGCGGATAGTCGTTTTCTGAAATTTCTATTGAAACGGGGTTATCAGTTAAAATGAGAATCGCCGTGAACATGGCCGTGGAAGGTCCACTCACCTTCCTCGGCGGGGGTTGCATGGCTGCAGACGCGTGCCCGCGACGCGGTCGACTCGATACTTCAAAACTAGGGAGCGCAGTGCGGCCGACTCCAATCGATGAACTCGCTACCACGAATGTCCGCCCTGTGCTCCGCTCGGGCCGTACTTATCCGCCCAAGCATATGGGGGCGCGCATGCGTTAAAGCGAATGCCATGCCACGCTTACCATAGACCACAACGCTATGCTACACTTTTACCGGCAGCCTTATCTTTAGAAAAAAATATTTCATCAACATTTAAACTGAAAAAAAATTAAAAAATTCGATACTTTAAGAACAAGTTTCGGTTTTAGTGCGATCCCCGCCCAAACAAAGCGAGGTCGCGTCACACTGCCCAAATTTTTTTCACTCCTATCTCAACCTAATCGAGTTGCGAGAAAAGATTACTACACAAACAAAGCCAAGAGAATCACTAGATGGCTCTTTTCTTGAAAATTTTCCGTGAAATATTTTGTGTATTTTTAGACGCCTACGATATACGGATATAAATATGAAATTAAAATGATGTGGTGGGTCTGAAACATATCTGAACAATTAAAAATCACAATAGAAAAATAGAAAACAATTGAAAAACAAACAAGGAATTTCAAGGTACATCTTGTAACAGGAAAGAAGTGTGTTGGCTGGCTAGTGTCTTAATTCCTCGTATCCCGCTGATTTTTGAACCGAATTGCCAAGTGATTTGCAGCCGTCTGGCGTTTAATCAGTCGTTACAATAACTGTAAAGTTCTTTGAAAAACTACATTTTTTTTTTCAAAATTTCCATGTAAACAAAATATATTAAATTTATTTTAATTACAAGCACGTTACATTTAATAACCTGATTGAAATTCAAACCGTAATAGACGATGCATAGTGATTAGTATTGATAATCGTTGATCAAAAGTTATAATTAAATTGTAGGTGATACGAGTACAAAGTTCTTCGAGTCATCTACCTAATATCTAGGGAAAATCCTCTTAACACACGGGTGGACAAAGTCAACTGCGGGTCAGCTAGCAAAATTATAAAAATAAATAATTTGCATGTCCAAATTAATAAATTAATTCATTAAAAAAATGAATTGAAAAACTAAAACCAGACTACTGAAAAATAATACTCTAAAAGTAAGGAACAAGAAAATGTTCTCATCTGAAATTGTTACGTCCACGGCACGTAACAATTTCAGATGAGAACATTTTCTTGTCCGTGTTCATATGCCATGAAGACACCACGATACGATACGATACGAGAACCATACAGACGAATTCAAAGGTCGGCTATGTAACGCTCGTTATATCTCAGTTCGAGTCGCCTTGAAGAAGTTTTCACTTCTGTCCTGTGATTCTGATCACAGTGATGTGATCACACACCGTTTTTTTTTCAACCGACTTCAAAAAAGGAGCAGGTTCTCTATTCGGTGGATTTTTTGTTTGTCACCTCATAACTTTGTTTATAAACCTATCTTATTTGAAATATAATCTTTTTTTATTTGAAAGGTTACGTATACTTTCAGATAGGTCCAATAGAAATTTCATGAAAATTGGTTCAGTACTTTGGTTTTGAAATCAAATCAACTGAAAAAAATGTCGTCATTCAAGTACTTAAACGAAATCGCGCGTTTTGTTTCCGTGTAACTACACTGACTACCTCTTCAGTGATGTTTACGGTCACTAGAACAGTCCAATTGAAGTCGGTTGTAGTATTTTTTTGTAAAAACCATGTTTATGGTAAAATGGCTAGCTGAAAACTGTGTCTATAACTTAAAGGAATTTATGAATCATACTGAAAAATAAAATATTCTATATACAAAGGTTAGCAAAAAAGTAGGCAGATTTATGTGCTGTTTAATATTATTATGGTTAAGTAGTAGGTATCGTTAAAATTTAATTTCACTTTGACATTTAAATACCATTTAATAGTATTATATTCATTCACTGTAACTCGCACACCATAAATGGTAGAACATAAGGCACTAATAATACTCTTTAACAACATACTATGTATACTATGTTCTGGCGAATAAAAATCTTGAATCTTGAATCTTTAGGTACCTAATATTTCGCTTACCAGTAACCTGGACGCCCGACGCCGGCGGCGTGTCGTCACGCCGAATCGTGTCTCCTGATAACTTAGTCTTTCCTCCATATTAAAAAAAACTGACTCTACACTTTAATACAACTCTTAAAATTAAAAGTCCTGTGTAGCACTGTTCTAGTCACGGGTAGGCGTGATTGCTTTCCATCGGAGACGCCTGGCCACTTCTTCACATAAAATCACCACCATATTATTTAAAATGTAGAGCAAAGCAAATAGATTTAGTAGAGTCTTGACAAAATTACGAACTAACTGTAACGCGAATCGGCAAACGTAGTGTAGGACGCCCTCCGGCCGGGTGGGGTGACGATCTACGAAAGGTTGCAGCCAGAGATGGATGCGGCAAGCCGAAGATAGGGTGCGATGGTGCTTATTGGGAGAGGCCTACGTCCAGCAAATGACTATGATAGGCATATGAACTGTTTTACCTATATAGACATTTTGCACTTATTAAAAATAATGTTGTTTATAAACACGCGGACGATCGACAAGTAAATACTACACCACACAACTTCGTTATTTATGATGCACCTTTTTTTGATTTTGTCTGTCTGTACCTACTAGTCATGCACGCATAAAATACGTCCAGACTATATCGCCAATTATTGAAACTTTGATTGTGGTAAGTACTTAATCAATCGATTTTATCGTTTACCTTACACCTACCTATTTACCTAAGTACTAAGATTCTGTTGTTGTTTTGATAAGGCCTGGCAGATTGAAAAGTATCTAATCTATAATATGTACCTAACTTATTTTTATGTACCTAGTTATGTACTTACTTACCTGCCAATTATAGCTATATATATATATATATAACAATAATTAATGTTATACTTGCATAAATGCGGAAGTAAGCGATGTTGTATAAGTTGTGGGTTAGTTACTCGGTCACGCCGAAGCTACTGAAACGTACCTACCTACCTACAAATGTCTGAATTTTAGCTTAAACGGTTCAGTGATTTACATACTGTAATTGAGGAAATATCATCAATACGTCCTCCATATGAAAACAACTAGGTTCATAGTTAGATATAATTTTGTAGATAATAATTTTACCTAGGTACATACATAAATATATTAGAACAAAGATATGTACGCGGTTCAGTGATTTACTGTAATCGAAGAAAAATCAAAATGGTTCTTTCGAACCAGAGTGGTGTAAGGATTTCAAGTGCGCCTCGTCTTAGAGGCTCCTTCCGTGCACTCCCCGGATACTGGCACACCCTTCAGGTAACCTAAAACTACGAGAAACCCTAATGTTTTAGTACCGATCAGCGTTGCAAGAGGGCGTTCGCTCCCACAAAATAAAAGAAACATTTCATTTGAAAGGGTTCCTCAAAATGTAAAGAACCATTAGCAACCGAGATGACAATGTAGTTCCTACGAATACCGCTGGAGGGCGTTTCTGACAAAAACAGTAGATAGCTCTTCTAGTTCTCTAAGCTGTGCGTAAAGTATGAACCCTGGCTTTACACTGCACCTACTGTAGGAATTTATAGAATACAGGTAACCTACTGTGGTTATTGAGCCCTGTCTTTCATAAACGTATATAACTTTCAGGGTGCAATTTAGTAGCTTTTAACACCACTAGACGGTGATTTGAGGAAACTCAGTAGGTAGCTTATGCCAGCTCAGCAGCCCCCCTAACCCTAAATGTTACTTCACTGTGCTTATAAAAACATTATCTATGTTTCGTATGCAAGCAGATAAGGATCCGACCAAATCAAACTAATGTTATTTAATCATTCACTTTATTTGAATGTTTATTACAGTTACAGATCGGATCAAAACAACAATATTATTTCTACGGCAACAGATAGCAGAATATATGAATAGAACTTATAATATTAGAGACAAGTCAGCAGAAACAATGAGATATATAATACTCATCAACGGACAACACTGATATCTGTTAAAACTGCGACAACATGCATTCAGACACTTATTTGTTTGAATTATGTACCTACGTACATACGATAACAACATCTCTACGCAACGCTACGCGCCGACTTGTCGAGAAAAAAGAAGAAAAAAACAAAAAGAAACAGTACATAATTGTTCTAAAAAATTTATTAATGAATGAGGCGACTATGTGCACATTGAAAACACTTGTTATTTTACAAGAACACTTGTACAATATTTACAAACCCGCGTACAACACGATTACTCTCGCCGCCCCCCTTCGTATAGATCACTTACTCTTAAAACTGTACATAAGTAGTTTGTACAAATTATCCTTAACATTTAGTAGGTAAACTAACGAACTAATTAAAAACAATGGAAATATTGTTGATCATAATACTTATACGGATAATGGTATAAGAAGTTAATCTCTTACGCTAATACTTAAACTGATTATATAGACTACATCATAAATAATATATGTAATGGTTTAATATTATTTATAACTAATGACTGGTACGAGACTGTCAACCATGGCTTTACATCTAAACTTATTGCTTCCAGTGCGACTGACTAACTTTAAATTTACATAGTGTTGTGTACTCTGGATGAATAACTATCGCACGGGAGTTGCTTCCATAACACAGCTAGGTACATGTACCAAAAACAAACATTACATCGAATGGAAAATATCTACATGGCAGAGAGCCCGCATTGCCTCCAGTCTCCACTATATCTACACAGTAATATTACCTAAACATACCTACACAGTAACACACATCCATAAAGTCACCAGCTAGCTAGTCCAGTTACGATAAATTCAATTCACTTTAATAAGAACTCAACGCACAGTAACTAAAAATACTTAATACATGTCATGCGCTTATAGCACGAAAATATTGTAAACGAGCTTCAATCTATCTTATGTATTCACAATATAAATACATATTTCGCTATCAAAAAAGTTTACAACATAATACAAATACGTATTTACAAAGATTATTTTTATTCCCTGCAATCGGAATCTTGAATACAAAATTATGATAACTCTTATAATACATAATTATATAAAACTAAATAAACAAATCACAGTAACAAGGTAATGATTGACATAATTTGTTGTATTTGTGATGGTGATGTTTATTTAACGTTTAGATGTAGTATGGCTACTTGCACCAAACTGTCAAAGTCCCCAGGCAATTACTTTACACGGTTGGTAGTTCTTAACAGTACAGATTCTGACCGTTAAGAATTGTCAAGCGAGTTAAGTCATTGCTTAGGGTCTTTGACAGTTTGGTGCAAGTAGGCATTAGTGTTGTTTGTGCGTTTAAAAAAAACACTCTCAATGAATAATTTACATTTCAACCCCGACCCAGAACAGCTAACGTGGACGATACTATCCGAGGAGGGAACGAAACGATGGGTACCTGAACTAGGTACAGTCAGCTGCACAGACATGTATATACTCCTAAGCTTTCACATTTCTATTATACTCTTTATTTCGCAAAGACATTCTTCTTCTGACAAGAATTCGGACAAGATGACTACATTAATTTAAAGATGATTGCGTGGTCTTTTCTTTGCAAAATTAAGAGTCATATAAATGTGAAAGCTTTGGAATCTATAAATGTCTGTGCAGCTGACTGCACATTTGAATTAAAAAATATATTGCATCTAAGATGAAATTATTTCATCAAAGAAATATCGCAGGCGCATTTATAACATGGACTAACGTTCTTTTACTTTTGTTGCTAGAGGTCAAGTGGATTTAAAACTCTGTACTCTACTTATGTTATTCAATTAAAACGTCTGTAAATGAATTTCAAAATTATTTGATTCAAATATTAACATTGCTTTTATTAACTATATTTACAAAACGGAGGAGCTTTTTTATATTTGCCAATAAATAATTCATAGCAGACTCTGAGTATTTTTAGACCTGGATTAATTGATGTAATTTCAACATCAGAACTCTAAAAAACACCTACGCGAGTTGAAACAACGTAAAAATATGCACACATGGTCCATGATGAAAACACGCTAAATACTTACATTAATTCTTAAAGATAGGTACTCTCATCTAATAAAAGATTCAAAATGTTTATTACGTAACGATAAGCTCTATACGGGGTTAAGTGATTTAACCATCGACCATGGTTCGTAATTGACTATAGGTAAAACAACAGGATTGACCATGAATATGGCAATATATATAAAATGCTTATGCCTACTTGCATCAAACTGTCAAAGTCGGTAAGCAATTACTTTACTCGCTTGGTAGTTCTTAACAGTCCAATTTGTGACCGTTAAGAACTGCCAAGCGAGTAAAGTAATTGCTTACCGACTTTGACAGTTTGGTGCAACTCGGCATTAGTCCTGATCGATTGACAGACAACGCACAGGCCAAACCCCTGAATGTAGAGACGAGAGAGAGTTGAAATTTGGAAAGTATGTTTTTTAAGAGCTGAAAGTGCGTAATAAGAAAGGAATTGTTATCCGAATTCAAACTGTGTTGCGGGTGCTTACTAGTGTGGCAATAAAATAATATTGCTCCAGTTAAACACATAAAATTACAATTAAGGGTTTATAGGTTTATATTGGCTGACGCAGACGAATCTATCAAATGAGATTTTTAAGTTCTAACTTTGCAATACTCAATGAGGAGAATAGGTTGTTTGGTTCAAGGGTAAGAGCGCTTTCGAACTAGCGTTTTTATACGCGTATACGGTCGTTTCAGCATACGCGCTTAAACGTAACGCGCGCTTCAAAAAGCAACGTTCAACAAATAAAACAAACTTTGCTAATTAATACAACCCATCGCACATAATATTGCAGTAGATCAGTAAGTTTTCTTTTGCCAATTTCCGTCAATGATAAAATCTCAGTCTGTTTTAATGCTATGATGGTTTCAGATATTTTGAGCACTGCGATCTCAGCTCTAGTACAAAGTTTGACGTCCAATTCATTCAAATGTTATTAATAATGAATATTTCGCTCATTTTCTGAGACCTATCGACTTTTTTCCGAATTTTATTTGAATATAGTTTGGCAAGGCAGGTACAGTACAAACTGTTCGCAATCAGGTTCAACAAGTTGCACCAAACTGACAAAGTTCCTGAGTCACTTGACAGATATTATCGGTGAGAATTCCGTTAAAAACTGCCGAGCGAGTAAAATTGCTTAGGCCTGCCTTCCTCCTAAGCTGACGTCTTCGGTCGCGGACGTCGGTCGAGCGTATAATATGCGACAAACAACTTGTCCTCTGGCGAACCACGTGACAATGATGCGCAGAACGCAATTCTTAGGTCTAAGTTCTGCGCATCTTTTCACGTGGTTCGCCAGAGTTGTTTGTCGCTTAGTCGCGAATATACACGGCGGCGTGCTATGTGGCACCGCACAGCGACGCTGTTAGCGGCGGAATAATTGACGCGGCGACGGTGCGCGCTACGAACGTATGTGACGGACGTCAGCGTAGGAGGAAGGCAGGCCTTAGTAGTTAACTTTGTCAGTTTGGTGTAAGTCGGCATAATAGTTGCAATTTTTTCAACCTATTTGAATAATTACTTTTCGCCACAGCAACAAAGATTCTAGAAACTTTACTAAACTAAACTTTACCTATGACAGAAATAACGAGAATAGGTATTCATCAATAAAGCAAGTCCAAGTTGAAGGCTACTTTTAAAACTGTTTATTACTAGGTTTTATTTACTTTTAAAATAATTTTACTGAATGTTTCAATTACATTTTGAACATAACAATTAGGTACATTTAACGTTGTATTTAGCTCTTTATCATCTTACGGTATACAGAGATATTTTATGTCACAAATTTTTGCTATTTTTTTTAAATAATGTTTTATCCTAATTATTTACACAGATTGTTACATATTCCCTAATAATTTCCATTTTTTATAAATTATTATAACTATTACTTGAGTTTTTATGGTAACATAACTTGAATATTCCACTCAGTGGCATTACACCTTAGTCGTTTTTTGATCAAATAGGTAAGTAATGCTTATATATTTTTTTTATATTTTGGTCATTTATACTAACTATAAAAATAACGATCAAGATGAGTTTGGAATCAATCTTTAGAAAAAACTGATTGCATGCAATTTACGTGTTGTCCGTAAAATAAAATGAATCCTAAGATAGAATACATAAAGGGAATAACTATAATATTCTATTTTATTTCCGACTTCATTGATTTTATAATTTAAATTGATTTCTAACATAACAATTTATATCCTGATGTAAAACTAGCAGAATCAAAGGTGTCACTAACTACTGCCAAATTCATATACAGGTTGTGGCAAAATAAATAAACCTCAAGGGAAAGTAGAAAAATATTATGCTTAAAATTTATTCGCTTAAAATGCCTTATCAAAAAATAATACGTAAGTAAGTGATCATACTAAAAAAATATAAAAGTATAAAAATATTATGTTATAAAAATTTGACGCGAGATGATGACGCGGTATGCTCATATTTTTTTTGTAGCTCGAAAATAAGATTTAGAATAAAATGATATGAACTTCATAACATTCAAGTCGGATTTGGTGTGTGCGCATTACGAACAATTCACCTGTGTAAGTGTATTTTCAGTGCATTAAATAATTTCCTACCTATCTATCTAAAGAAGTAAAAACGTAAAAGTTAAAACTTGTATTTGCCAGAAAGCTGCAATCTACTGACTTACTGCAAGAAAAACAGCAGTTAGTCATCGCAACACTTGCGTTTATAGGGTTTCGTTAAAAATATTTTTAATTATTGCGTGTTATTGCTTGTATAGGTTTTTATTTTTTACCAATATTAAGGACTGGACTTGTAGTTACGGTAATAATTACTATTTACAGATAAAACAAAACGTTTTACAAACACGCACTTAGATTTAAATTATTCACTTGTCATACATCATACATGACTGACTTCCCGTGAGTATTTGCCGAATATTGCACAAACCATTACACAAATATATTTTCAAAAACAACCTCCAATTTTAATATAATTTAAATAATATATCATAACACAACTTGCCCTAGTCTTGTCGGACACAGCAAAGATTGAAGACTTTATGACGATTTAATATACCCAAAAGAGGTTAAAACATTGTGTAGTTATATCGGTACTGGCTTTGAAAAATATTACAAAAAATGTCGAACATTGTAATTTAGCCGTTAGTCAGTGAGATAAAAAACCGAAAAAGTATTCGTCAAAATATCCTAACACTGAGCCTGCGCGGATTGGCGGACGGTGCGGCAGAGGATTTTAAATTTATCAATTTAATGTCATGCTTATCCAATCGAAACAAAATGTCAAAACAAATCATAAAATATTTTGTCTAAGATTTTTTTATCATATTGTTAATACATTTTATTAAAAAACATGCACTTGCAGAAGTGAAGTATTTATCAGTGCTTTCAGCTACATTAAACTTTACTTTTGTTAAGTAGTAATTAATGTAATTTAATTTAATTTTGACATCTGGATATTTGTGATATATTTATCTGAATAAATATTTTATTTGTTTAAACAAAAATCTAGATAATTTGACGTTTATCTTACAATAATGCCCAAGATCAAAGTAACTTCGTCGTGTTTATATTTCTTTGGTCAATTTTAATAATTTAATGAAAATTAAAACATTATTCCAAGAAACGATGTGATTAGTCTAATAAAAATATAATATTGAATTAAAATTGGAAATCAAATAGTTAATCAAATAAAAAATGTAGTCGATCGGGTCGGTGTCGAATGCCAATTTCCTGCAAATCAACTTACGACCAATCATGCAGAGAATTTTATCAAACAATATACTATAATACAAATATAATATTCAAAGAGAAGCTCTGCTTCTCAGGTATCATAATCTCTCTCAACGTTATTGAAATATTAGTGGCGAGAATATGAAACGACAGTACAGATTCATCGTAAACTATGACAATAACAACCACAGTTGTAAAAATATAAATATAAATATAAACTCACGGGGATCCCTAAAAGGGCAACGGATGTGTCTACCTGGGATGTAAACACTTCATATCTGAATGTAGTCGTACGATTGAGTCTCGAATAACGCTAGCAACAGACTTGCCTGCTCAGCAAGAATATAGTACTTACACAAGTTATTTACATAAATTAAATGCACTTTTCACATTGAAAATATTTTAGCTAGCTAATTAAGTATATAAAATACTCGTAACGGTGACACAGTATTGCGAATGTGGTGTGATGCAAGTTGTGATAATCAAACTCTCATATACATATAACATTCTTACTGACAAATAATGAGATTCGATATGAGGCACAAAGTAAAACAGTTACATTAACAAAAATATAATGCTATGCTTTAATATAGTTTAGAAGTGCATCCCGTAATGCAACAAACATAGCCGCAAGTACGGCATATACCTCTCATAACCCGTTGGGTGTCCCCGATGTCAAAATGATTCCTAAAGTAGCACGTCAATAACATGTCCCTGTGCATTTACAGTGCCGCACAGTTCAGCACACTGGTGGAATACCACCTTTACGTTTGCGGTCTCACTCTGATGAAGAATATCGATTCATATTCGAAACACCAGCGCGTGTATTTCCCGTTCTTAATTAAAATAAGTTGGAGTAACTTTAAGTTAATCATTGAGCTTTCGATCTATACAAATAAATAATTGTATTTACATTTAAAACTACAACTTTACACCGACAATGTACAGTCACTATAACTAGTTGAGTTAGACATCACATCACATCACTATGTACAGTTCAATGGATCAGCGCGGACGCGGGCGCGGCGCGTGTATCATCTGACGTCGGCGTGCTCGTCGGGGCGCGACAGAGCGCCGGTCGCGTCCGTCGGGGCGGTCGCGTCGGCCGCGACGCTCTCTTCGCCTTTCATCACGTAGCTAGAGCCCTCTGTGCGCGCCAGTTTTAACCGAATCGGGGTGAGCTTGGCGGTGCGTACCTTGCGCATGGCGGAGCCGGCCTCCGCGTACGAGGGCATGTCGAGCGCGAGCGGATCCATCAGCGAGGGGTCGAACGGGTCGAATACGTCGACTGGCTGCTCGGGCGCTGCGGCCGCCGCGCCCGCGACCGCACCCGCACCCGCACCCGCACCCGCACCCGCGCCCGTCGCCGGCTCCTGCTCCGGGACGGGGCGCTTCAGCTTTATTATCAACTTGGGACCGCCTTCGCCGTCGCTGTTAAGCACTTTCATCTTGTTGGCCTTCTTGTCTCTCTTTCGTTTGCGCCTCTCCGCTCTCTCGCTTTTGCTCAGCTTGTGTTTGCCGGTCTTTTCGTTCTCCTCGAAGTCGGCCATGACCATCTTACGGAACTTCATGCTATCGCGGCGGAGGTCCTCGAGACTGGGCTTGGGCAGGTTGCGCTTCTTGGGCGGGCGCTGGTCGGTGTCGTCGGAAACTTGCTGCACGGTGTTAGAGCCGAGTTTGATCTTGAGCTTGGGCGCGAGCTGCGCGCCGGTTGCGCCCGCAGCGCCCCCGGCGGCCGGCTTGGCGGAGGCGCGCGCGCGCTTCTTGTGCACCACAGGCGCGACCTTCACCACTAGCGAGGAGAGCTTCACGTCATCCGAGGCATCCACGTCGTCGTTCATGGTTACCTTGAGGTGACGCAGCTCGCGCGAAAGGCCGCTGCTCACCTTACGCTTCTGCTTGCGTTCCTTCTGCACATCGACGGGCGCTTCCATCACCTTGTAGTCCTCGCGAGTGGGAATGCTCGTCATGGAGGCGACCGCCTTCGGGATGGTGATGACAGCGCGCGTGAGCGGCGAGGGCGCGGCGGGCGGCGGCACGGACCCGGCCATCATCGCCGCGCTCGTCGGGTCATCCATATTCATGTCCTGCGTCCAGTACTGGCGCAGCAGCTCCTTCTTACGCATGCGCCGCAGGTTTGTGGAGCCCGTCATCATGGAGGAGGCGCACGCGTTGGGCACGGCGACGGGCACCTCGAGCGGCGGCGCAGGCGGCGGCACCACGACCACCGGCGTGGAGCTCGAGTAGTTGGCGTCCAGGAAGGGGCCCTTGATCTTGACTTTGAGTTGGTTGCGCGAGTCCGAGAGCGACACCTTGGGCAGGTGCGGTGTGTAGAATTCGGGTACCGGCGTCGGCTGAACGGCGGGCTCCGGTGGAGGTGGTGGCGGCGGCGGTGGCGGCAACGGCATCGTAGGCGCCGGCGGCGAGGCATGCAACGCCGGCACGGACCCGGGCGGCGGTTCCTCGTCAACCGCGGGTGCGGGCGGCGCGACGCTCTCCGCGGGCTGGTAGGTACGCATGTCCACGGGGCCGGGCAGCACGGGCAGCACGGGCATCACGGGCGCCACGTTCGCAAAGCCGCGCGGCGAGCCCGAGGGCGTGGGCGACGCGTCGCCGGCCGCCTCGCTCTCTGTCGCGCCTATCCTCTTGTTTGTATGCAGCGGACTCTGGAAGGGCGGGGAACGCGACTCTCTGTACGAGTGCTCGTGTCTCCGCTCGTCTCGGACGTCTATCGACTTCCTTCTGTCTCGGAGCGCTTTCAGATCGACGCTGTCGTTGGCGAGCTCCTCTTCGAAATCGTACACAGTACCGACAAGCTTGCTTTGTATGGAATTTCCCATATAATCTATGGAGGAGTGGGCGCCAGAGTTGCGACTCTTCGATCGCCCTCGGCCGCGTTGGCTCCTATTGCCTTTGTTGCTGGACCTCTTGGTACCTTTGCCCTCACCCTGTCTAGGCGAGATTCCGGGACTCTTGCCGGGCGACTTCCCCGAGAACTTGATTGGCGCCTTGGGCGGCGGCGGAGTGGACTTGGGCGGAGACTTGGCTTCTTGATGCAGAGCAATCTCGGAGCTGTCGTTGGAGATCTTGGCGGACCTGCTGTTTTCGTAGGAGCCGACGCTTATCGTCGGGCTGGAAGATGCCGCATTCATAAATTTATCAGCGCCGACTTCGCTGTCATTGTTCGGCGAGTCTAGCGGCTTGGGCGTGGGGGGAGCGATCATCGCGGTAGTAAGGGCTATGTTCTGCGAGGAGGAGGTAAAGGCGGCCGCGCATAGTGGCGGCAGTAGCGGCGCCGACGAGTAGGAGGCGAACAGGGGTCCCGGGGAGGGCAGAGGCAGCTGTGAGCACGCGCCGGGCCCGAACAGCGAGCCCATGCGGCTGAGGAAGGGCGACGCGCTGGGCGGGTACGTGGTGTACTGGTTGAGCGGCATTGAGGGCTCGACGGCGCACGAGTATGCGGGGACGGGCGGGTACGAGTCGATGTCGGGCAGCACGGGCGGCGCCGCCTGCGATACCGACTCCGTGCTCGACTCGGACGAGCGCCGCTTGGTGATCTTGCTCTCGCGCCATTTGTCCCGCCCGATGTACGGCTCGCCGCCGCACTCCGACACCATCACCGAGTTGTTGTTGTCGAACGCCTGCGTGTCCTGCGTCGCCTCTACGTCGATAATTGACGTTGTGGTGCTGTCCATGGCGACCACCGACGGCTGTGACGAGTCGTCGCTCTGCTTCGATTGCGAGGTCGCGTCTCCCGACTGCGTGTCCGACTGGACGGTGGACGGGCGCTCGATTCGCTTGAACTCGTCGCAGTACTGTTCCTCCCGATCGTAATTGGAACGGTGTTCCTGTTCTAGGTATGGGTTATGCATCTGGAGAGGTTCCCATTTATCGTTGCTGGTCATCGGAATGGGATGGTGGTACTCGCCCTGGTGCATGGGCGCGAGGATAGGCGGGGGCGGGGGCGGCGGCGGCGGTGGCGGCGGCGGTCGCGCGGCCAGTTCGAGATTCAAGGGCCCGAGGTGCGCCAGGTGGTTGTGCGCGAGCGGCGGCGGCGGCGGCGGCGGCGGCGGCGGTGGCGGCGGCGGCTGCGAGATATCAACATCACGTCGCTCATCAGTCATCATCTTATCCTCAGACAAGGCTTGTTGCTCTTGACACGCGTTATCCATCAGTGGTTTCTTGTTGCTCATCTGCATTCTCAGTCTGTCCACCAAATTCAAAGTTTCCTGTACGCCTTGCTCTTTCGAATCCTCCTTGAAGTAGAACTCAGGGTAAGAGGAGAACGGCTTCATGAGATCGTCGTGATTGAATCCGTCATCGACGGCGATCATATCGAACGGAAACAGTTCGTTGTCCTTTTGTTGTGGGGAAAACATGGATCGATTGGGATATGGATTGACGATCGATGGTATTTTAGCACTTTTGGAAATTTCTACACCTTGAATTTGGCTGGCATCTTGAGCGATGTCGTTCTGACGTTTCTTCATATTCTTCACCATCGGATTTTCGGTGTCTATAGATTCGATTGCAATGCTTCTCGCATCCATCGGAGTTTTAGGAGATTTGATCATGGTGTTCTCATTAAGATTGGCTTGTATTTTGGCGATCATTTTTATGCTAGACTTTTCAGTGCATTCTGTTTCGAATGATTTATCTTCCGTCATGTATTTGTCATTGCCACCTGGTTTTTCTATTTGCGGCGGAACGATAGTGGGGCTCGGCGCCTTCGGTAGCCAGTGTTTGTTGTTATCATTGTAATCGTCGTTGATAGTGATGGGAACCTTCTTATCCTCCGGCTCTGGCGAGAGAGGAGGCGGGTTTGGAGGCAGAGGTGGCTGGAGAGGAGGTGGAGGAGGCGGAGGAGGAAAATGAGAAGGCTTCCCGCTGGCGCGTACGCCGGCACTCGCGTTTTGGGATTCATATCGACTCTGTCGTCGATGCCTGATTCGCTCTCGTGGTTTATCTTCAAGAAGAGTGGTTGTTTCTTTCAATTCCTTAGCTGCAGACTCCTTTACACTCATACGCCTGGTCGAAATACTCCTTCTAGGCTCTGTTATCTTCTTGGGGCTGGCTTTAGCGACCACTTCCGGTTCAGATTTGATTATTTCATTCTCAGATTTAATAGTAACCTGTTTAGATATGTCATCGAGCGACGGCAGCGCTGTGTTCTCAAGTTGTGGACCGTCTCCTGGGAATGCACTCACAGCCTCCTTGTGAGTTTTCCGCTCCGGAGTCGAAAGTTGACCGGGCTCGCGGCTCTCCTTGGGAGTTTCATTGGTTTCAGAGGCAGGGAGAGGGGCGGCGTCGTCTGTAGACGGTATTCGAGATCCGGCATCCAGGTGATTAGACATATTTCCGCTTGCAGTAATGCTTCTGGCCCGAGCACGTGTGGCAGCACGCGGCTCGGCTCTTGCTGGTTCCTCTCTTTCAGCAGCTGGCGATGTATCCCTGCAATCGGACTCCCGTTCGGAAGTTTTAAGCTTCTTGTCGAGATCCTTGCAGGGATGTACATCGTCTGATGTGCTCTTTGCCTTTCTGCGTCTGCGGGGCCGTTTGGGAACGGGGCTGGTGGAGCCGGATCGCGCGGATCGAGAGCTCTCTGAATCACTCGAGGCGCTGGTAGACGAGAGCGGTCTTGACACCTTGTCGAGAAAGGGCAAGTCCAGGATCGGTCTAGAGCCAGGTGAGAAGAGGCGATTGGTGGCAACCGGTTTGATCTCACGCGCCTTGGAGGCGGGCTTGGGCCCGGCGGCCGGCTTCTCCGCGCCCTCATCGGAGCTGGACGACGAACTGGAGCTGCTGCTGGATGAACATGACGAGCTTGAGCTCTCCTTCTGCGTCGTCTTCTCTTTCTTCTCCGAACTCTTGTCAATTTTCTTGTTGTTATTGTCATTCTCGCCGACCGGTAACACTTTGTTGCCGATGTTTTTAATATGCGCCGCCGCTTTCTTTGCGGCTTGCCGCTGCGGAACGTAAGCGATGGTATCCTTGTCGGATTCCTTGGAATTCATTCTGACGATCTTAGAGGGTGGACTCCTCATCTCTTTACCTTTACTCTTGATTTTACTCTTTAGTTTTAGGTCTTCGGGCGAACGTTCCACAGCAGCCGGCTCCTCTTTCTTTCCGGTCGTGGTGGAGCGCATATTTTCTGATGCCTTTTTAGCGGCTTGCCTCTGAGGTACGATCAATTCACTCGGGTGATCTTTCTGTTTATTGTGCTTGGTATCTTTGGTTGTCGTGTCTTCCACAGTATCGACCGAGGGAGAAGATTTCTTCTCTTTGTTGGATGGTTTTCTGCCTCGTTTCTTGGAGGCAGGCTTTTCTTCATCTTGATGCTGGTCTTTCTTTTCCGCCGAACTGGAGACGAACTCTTTCATGGCCGCTTTTGTCCTGAATGATTGTTGAGAGTCGCCACTTGGAGATTTCATAGTTTTAATTTTTTCACCTTTTTCTGATTTATCTTTGAGATTTTGAGATTTAAGTTCATTTTTGATGTTTGATGACTCGTCACTGCTCGTTGAATAAATGTCTACAGGGAATTTGACACTTTTCGTTGTTCTAATAGGGACGAGATCATCGCTGTCGCTGGCAGATTGGCCGCACCAGCCAGCTGCCATTTCTTTCTCCATTTGTCGAAGGGTTTTGCTGGCAGACTGGTCTTTCTTTGCAACAGCCGAGGTGCCAGATACTGGTTCTTTATCTTTCTTAGATGTGCTGTGTAGTCTTTCTCTCTTGGATGCACTAGGCAGACTGGGTAATAACTCTTTATCTTTCTTTGAGATTCCGGAAGTAATGGTCGTAGACTCTTTGTCTTTCTTTAGAATACCAGAAACGCTAGGCAATCGGTCCCTTTTTGAGGGGCTCGTAGCATTCGTTATATCTTTCTTTGAGATTCCAGAGGAGCTTGGCGTCTGCTCCTTCTTCGATGATCCAGACTTATCCTTCTTAGAGTTTCTAGGCGTGGCGCTAGATTGGTCTTGTTTTCGAGTACCTGTATCATCTTCACTGCTACTTTCCACTAATGCCTTAGATTGTGGCACTTTCTTTTTCTTTTTCTCATTCTTTTTGGGCGATATCTTCTTCGCTTTCGTTTTGGGAGAAACTTTTTTCTTGGGGGACATAGAAGATTTCTTCTTGTGGTCCCCGCCATCGTCCGTACTCGAGCCGATAACTCTCGATCGATATTTATTGGAGCGTGTTATTTCCGATTCACTCTCTTCGCTGGATATGCCGCTGATCCTACTTCCGCTGCGGCGTGTGCCGTTCACGTAATGCTTCTTGTACGGATTGGCCTTGGATCGCCTCACCAGTCCGTTGCGGTCCTTCTTCTCGTCACCAGAGTCCGCCCGATGCGGCGCGATCCTGTCGAGCAGCGCCTCGAAGTCACTCTTGTGGTCGGCGGCGCCCGGGTGCGAGTACAGCCTATCGTATATCGAGGGGCCGTGGTTCGCCTCCACGATGGCGTCCATCTCCGGTTTGGGTATGTCGCCGCCCGCGGACAGCACCGCCACTTGCTTGTGGAACGTTTGTTCCCTCTGGCGAAAGAAGGAGCGCGAGAGCTTCTCCCGCCGGCTGACCATGTAGCATAGGTTGCGGACCCGCTCAAGGTCCTGCCGCAGCTGCACGAACATCTTCATCTTGTCGAGGTCGGCCTGCTCCTGGCGGTGCGACGTGAGCTCGGTGTCGTCCGCCTTAGGCGGCAGCAGGCGCCGGTTATGGCCAGCGCGCCGCTTCAGCTTCCAGTAGTGGTACATGTAGCTGATGGCGTCCTGGTCCACATCCAACAGATGCGCGCTGATGTCCTTCACGCTCACGTGTTTATCGAACTCCTTCTCGATCTCCTGCATGCGAGCGGCTCGCGCTTGCGTCTTCTCTTCGCTCGTCATGTCTTTCCGCCGCTTCTTCTTCACTTCCTCCTCCTCGGAACCCGAGCCGGGACATTTCTCCTTCTTCGTATTGTTTACGCTATGTTTCTGACAATACGAGCGCAATTTTACCCCGTCATCCGCGTTTTCGTCTTCGATAATCGCTCTCATTTCGAGTCCATGTTTAAATGCACAAGTAACATGGTACGCAGTCTTACAACTTTTAACGGAACACTGAATGCAGGCCCCTTTACGCTCCTTACACAGAACACATACCAGTGACCAGCGCGATGCGGGAATAGAGGATATTTTTGTAATAGGTTCCATTTTTTCGGCATTGCCGATAGATACCTCGGGTATCCACAACACGCAGCTGACGTGAGCCCACTTGTGGCCCGATGGAGTACATTTCATGGCACCCCCGAGGTTGGGGCAGAGAACGCACGTGGGTTTCACGTTATCGCCGCACGGTCTGCACAGCCACTGCCCTGTAACACACATCCACAACATTAGGCATGAACATTTGTTTGGACGAGCAATCCAAATCAGATTTCGAGTGAGTGATTAATACCATACATACCATCTGGAATGGCAGTTATGCCATAACATGCTTGGTGTACACAGATGTTACAGGAATCGCAGAATACCATCTCGTTGCCATCCTCCGAGTCGGGGGAGCGACACACGTCGCATATTACGTTCTCATCGTACTCGATTCCCAGGCCCTCCTCAGACTTGATGATTGCTTGAATTTTGTCCCACGTCCGAACCTGGAATGAAATGCAGTTACCAATAAGTCAACATAACGAAAAAAACTTTGTCTAACAAAAACTATTTGAACATTGGTTTGATGCCAAAGGACACACTGAATGTCCGTAATTTCTTGTAAGCACCAGCTACCGTTAGTTCCGTAAAGCGTGATCGCCTCGAATTCAAATGCTTTCTCTTTGAACAATTAAGCATGACAAAATTCAATTTAATTATTGCATTTTACAGTTTTTAAACAGTATTTTTTTATGGATGATAAATTTCACATCGTGATCCCCATTACTGTTTGTATCTTTAACGCAATGGAATGCATAAGGAAGACATTGTTAGGAAACTGGTAATATATTCTACGAATAAAACCGAAGAGTATGAACCGAGGTAGCCTAACACGTCAGTTAGATGCAAGTTGGAAATCCGACTTAGTAACAAAATACATTATACAAAGTAAACCGTTTGAATAAACTCCATTTCCCGACGCAACGTCCGATGCAACGTTTTACATTCCTTTTTGACTTCCAAAACCAAACGGCCTAGATTTGTTTGCCGCTGCAATCAATGTAGACAGATTAGCTGATCAAACCAATAGAGTGATACGGTTCACTTTGGATTTCACATCGCGGAGTTAGTAATTTTGGCTTCAGCGAGGATTACCGTATTTTGAGCTTTTTCATAAAAATACAGACTTTATTCGTTTATTCATTTAAAAAACAGTAATAGAATCGAATTAAAAAATACTAACTTAAAAACACGTATAAAATCTAAATTAAAGTATGAATCCTTTTACTTTTTTGTTGACGAAATCAAAAAACATGGACGAAACGAATAGAAATTACTATAATACGGCGTACTTTTTGAGTATTTGTCCGAAACATTTTGTATGGAATTCGGATTTGAGGATTCCCCTTAAGTAGTGCTTGGATGGAAAAAGAGGAATAAAACTCCCTTGCTGTGATATTTTCTAGGAAAATTGTATTAGTTTGCTCTGCAACGCGCGCTTCCTATTCCTAGTATCGAAGAGACGTGCCGGATGTAAAACCAATCACTCGGCCGGCGTACTTTCCTCAACAGCAATAAGCTATAATCCTTGCTATAAAGGATGTTCGCAAAATAATAGGGAACGATAGGTAGGGTAGGTGTAGGTACCCTTTGTTGCGAGGTAACAATGTATTGGTCTTATGAACATTTAATGCCTTAGACAGGTCGAAGACAAGATATTGTGTTTTTCTTTTGTAAGGGTATTTCATCCTTGTGTTGGGTAAATACCTCCTCCAATTCTCCTTGCTAGATCCTTTGCGCTTCCCTACCATTCCTCATCAAAAGCAACGAGATCAACCAAACATAATTATTATTTTTTACTAATAAAGTTGTTTTACACCGAGTGACTTAAAATACCGTGACTTATGCCTACTTGCACCAAACTGTCAAAGCTCCTAAGCAATTACTTTTCTTGCTTGCCAGTTCTTAACGGTACAAATTCAGACCGTTAAGAATTGTCAAGCGAGTTAAGCAATTGCTTAGGAACTTTATAGTTTGGTACAAGTCGGCATTAAAGTAATAACATTTTTACGATACTTTAGAAACCTCCGTTTCTGGAACTAACGTAGGGGCCGGATGCTAGCAATACATTTAGTGTAAACCAATAACGTAGACGGAGCGCTCCATCCGCTATCTTAAAGGATGTTAAAAACTATGAACCTACATATGACGACACGGATTTTCGAGTGGCAAGTGTGGAATGCCACGCCGGTGTAACGCGTTCGAATCCCGCTTCAAGACAAACATTTGTGCGACGAACATCGGTTTTTGTCCTGAGTATGGATATTTTGTATGTTATCAATGTATAATTTTTTTATTTAGAAAAAAAAAAGGTATTAAAATATTCTATCAGTTATCTGATTTACATAGTACAAGCTTCCTTAGTTTGGAGCTAGATGACGGTGTGTGAAATGTCCAAAAATATTTATTTATTATTATAATATTTGTGTTGCCATAACGAGCCTTCCGAAACAATGCCTATCGATTTGATGACGTCATTTCATTAGGTTTTCATGATACCTTGACTCATCATCTCATAGAAAGCAAACCTTAGGCCTTGGCTGCCAAAGCTATCAATAATGCACCAGCCCGTTTGCAGTCGAGACCGTTCTGTCCACGTGTACCCAATCGATTTATTCCTAAAATAGCATCCCATTTATTCAGCCACAAAATAGTAGTTATTCTTCAGTCAAGGCTTAAGATACAGTCTGCCATCACGTGGCATTGGATGGCTATAATGAAACCTATTACTAACCTAGTAGGACCAATAAAATAAAATTCAATAGAAATTAAAATTAAATAAATGTATTGCCTTATGTACCCTCCATTAATTTAATTAATTCCACCTCCATTGGAGTCTTCAAATCCAAACTATCTTGTCACTACATGGCACTCCAGAATACTTGAGCATTTTATTTATTAGTGTATTTTGTATAATATCGTAAGTATTATATTACTAAAAATAAACTTTATACTATTTTCTAGCACTACCACATCTCCATAATACACAGAGGTTAGCTGGAAGAGAATGCTAACTAGCATTAAGTTCGCCTATGTACTTGTTTTTTACTTTGTGCAATAAAGCATTTTCTATCTATCTATCTATCTATACCCCTAAAGTGTAAAATGTTTTTTTTTTAATTGTTTTTCTTCCTTGTCATTGCTCATTGCTCTTTGGGTTGATTTGATTTTTTTGTTTTGTGTTGAGTTTTGTTTACTTATAATTTTTTTGTGTGAATTTAATTGTATTGTATTTTATGGGTCTTAATCTGAAATAAAAATTGATTTATTTATTAAAGATAATTAAAAAAAAATGCACGCAAGAGCCCTTGTTCAATAGGTAATCTATGTTCATGGCATACAAGTTTATCTAGATTCGATCATGGCTCTGAAGGCCTTCAAAGGCTTCCTTAACCAGCATTTGCGCTGGACTCTTGGTGCAACGCAATTAGCTACGAGGCAGACTTCAAAGCGTCGCGTCTGACGGGTTTAAATAAATTACGCTACAAAATGCAAAGAGCAAAGAGCCAAAGGCCCTAATTGAAAGCTTCCGCCTTCTACGAAACGAGCTGAAAAATATTTGAATCGTAACAGCATACCTACTGGTTTATTAATTTAAAATTTAGTCTTGGCGCTGGTCTTATTCCGTGGATATGGGCGCTTTCCGTCAATTGAAAAGAACTTACATGAAAAACATGATACATGAACCGATATTTTATGGGATCTTCTGGCTTTATTAGTGCAAAGTCAAAAATGATGTTGCATTTCTCATGCAAACTGACGAGCTTTGAAACTAGCCTGCTTGGTAACTAATGGCGCTAATTTCAATTGATAAAATTAAGTTTCAGTTATGTACAGACAGCGTCATAGATAAGATTCCCCCTTGCATTATAATACCCAGCTTCAAATCTTTTTAAAATCACAGTCGCGGCGAATGGAGAAGTTTTTCCTTTAAAAAATAGATTATATTTGAATAACCGTATGTAAGCCTCAAAATAATTTCAAGTATTACAATTTTTTTAAAGGATTTATAGCTAGCTGGGTGTCTTGTGCAAGGGGGATACTTATCTCTGACGCTGTCTGTACCAAACCAAATGAATTCGACTAAATCTGACCGCACATCATCGTTTTATGCTGCCTTTACTGCTCAAAACGTCATTCACTGCAAAGAAATATGGCTAAAGAGCGCCTACTTTTTTTATGCCACGAATACAACGTCTAGCTAAGCAGAGCTTGTACTATGGGAACCAGGTAGCTGATAGAATACTTAAATCATTCAAAAAATAATTTCATTTTGGAAATACATACATAGAATACATAGAAAACACCCAGGACAAACACCGATTTTCATCACACAAATGTTTGTCCTGGAGCGGGAATCGAGCCCGCGACACTGGGCGTGGCAGTCCAATACACTTGCCATTCGACCATCCGTGTCGTCAAAGAGTTGATGGTGGCTTACCTCAAGTTCTTCGATAACTTTCTCTAGTTGTTCCTCGGTGATGGGGGCGGCGCCGGCTCGCGCTCGTTCTGCGTTGAGCAACCGCAACCAGGCGGTATCGTTGGCGTCTAGGTCGTAGCTACAAGCCGCCTCGGCGCTCGCTGGCGTCGAGCTCAGGTGGTGCTTATCGGGTAGATAGTTGGCGTCGCGGGTTAGGTGGATGTACTTGTCTTTAGGCCTATTGAGAACAACCAAATCCAATAATGTAGCAGCTGTTTCACGATATAAAACAAAACACGACTAGGCATGGAAATGATTGCTACTTCTATTTCATTGTCACATGGTAATATTATTTATAACACATTTGCTCGTAAAGGGTCTATTATTGCACCAATTTCAATATCGTATTGTATCTCATTACGCACTAGTGCGGTAATGTAATGTAAAACGCACGAGTGCGGTAATGTAATTAAAAAAGGGAGGTTTAACAATGTTCTCCATTTAAAACGACCGATACTTTTTTAAATCTTAGCAAATAGTTTTTATGTCAGAAAAGTGGTCAACATTTTATGAATAAAATTAACTTTGGGAGATAAAATATAATAAATAAACATTTAATTCTTTAATTTAATTAATATTGACCATAAATTACAACCATTTAAATGTAACAAAACACAAAAATATTAATTTACTTTATTATAATACTGGCTGTTTTGTGCCTTTGCCTTAAAAAAAAGCGCTGATGCGCGTGCATCGCTAATTTGACAAAGAGTAAAAATTATTCCGCGCGCTGTTTCTTTTCGCTGTATTGTTTTTATTTGGAAATGTCGTCAAGTAATGATGAATTTATTTATTTATTTCCTCGCAAATGTGTTATAAAACGTCGTATGACATACGTGCGCTTTGATAATTACAGCCTCTGCTTTCATGTAGCCCTCACCTACGGCTCGGGCTAGCAATATCGCCTCGGCTGTAATTATCAACTTACCGCACTTTTATGTACTATTACAATACGATACCACAGAGTACTAAGATATATGTACATACGATACGAATGAAATTGTGAATGCTGACAAGTATCATGACATCACAGCGTCTGCCGGCGTACAAAATCGTAAGCCGGGACGCGCCGGGCGGATATCACCGGTGATTTTATAACAGACATAGTATCAGAATGTAACAAGTGCTGTGTGATCAGTTTTGTGCCATGATAAATAACATGTTACTCGGTACTTTCCATGCCTACACGAGACTAACAATACAATATTCGTGTTTTTTTAAATTTTTAAAAAAATATTGATAGTTAGAAGGCAGCTGCTAAAAACGAACCGGTAATAAAGTACTTACGTTTACTGTAACGATTAGTTGAATAATCCTATGTTCTTTTAACACCTACCTTCAAGTCCAAGTAGTCCGAAAAAACCGTTAGTAACCCATTGACAGAATTCGAACAATCCATTAATTAAACCCTTAATAAAAAGGATGAAGCTCGGCACTGATAATGTTGTAGGAACACCAGTAAGAGAATCCGAAACGCGACTGAAAGTTTTGACGAAACTGTGTCCAGCCTATTGTTAACCCAGTGCTTAGCATTTTCAGGGCGCTCCGGGTCTTTAACCGAAGATGACCTGAACCATATTCAACATTGCTATCTAATTTTGGCCTGTATCAAGCAACGACAAAATCACGAAATGGGAATACTGAATTGGTAAAGAACACCTGTATATATTTTACCGACACAATTAGCAACGACAAAATCACGAAATGAAATCACTTCATGTGCACGATGCCCGGCATTTAATATAGAACTGAACTACGAAACTCAGAGTGCATAAATCAGGTATCCACACTGGCCACGGAGTAATTGGTGGGTAATCAAATCATCGTGCTCTCTTCACATACAGGATACTAGAATCCAAACGCGATATGGAGGATGCATCGCTTTGATTGGTGCAAACAGGTGCACTTTTGTTTTTAAGTGTTTGTCAAACTGAGTATATTTATTATAATTAATGTTTAGCAAAAACAGACTTCTTGACTTATGTACAGTCAGCTACACAGACATGTATACACTCTCAAGCGTTTTTCCATTTATATTATACTCTTAATTTTGCATACTGTGCAGCTGACTGAACATGTACAAACAATTTGGTTGATTTTATAATAAGGATGGGCCCTTTGCAACACCGACTCTCGACTTCACAAATGGATCTCTTATTATCTCCACTCGGGGGGGAAATATCACGTTAAAATTATAAGAGGGGACACCCTGAAGGCGTACTTTTTGAATACAAAGTAGTGACCGCAAACACCACTGAAGTCACAGGAAAGCAAAATACGCCAATCCGTTTACTTTGATGACATATTTCTTGCAGTAATTTTGCTTTAGAAAGGAAACTACTTAACTAATAATTTAGTAGTTTAGTTTCTAAACCTGGTAAATATGACCGACCAAACAAAAAAAATAATCATCCCAATCAATTGAAGTCGGTTAAAACTTACAGCAGTAGGTTAGGTATCTATAAACCTTGCAGTATTTTCTATCTAATTTAACGGACTACTTTCAGGTAAAAAATCATGGCAATTAAAAAACTGTAATCTGCAAAAGTAGGGCGCTTTTTAATCCCCTCATCAAGGAAAGAGTTACTTTGAATTTTAAAAAAATATTCGGGAAGATGTTTGAGTTTGCAATCTGTCAAGAAGTCTCTTTTGAGCTGGTATTGGTTTAAATCACCCTCCTGGCTCCAAGCTGAGCTAGCCGTGGCACCAGTCACAACACGTACTTTAGGTATCGCTAACTTTTTTAGTTTTGAGCACATCACAGAACTCTGTCTCGTATTCGTATGTTTTTCTACTTTTCTTCAGTTCATATAAAATCAATTCAACACGAATCTCGAATTTTTATTTATGTCCATATCACTTTTTGGAACATGTTAAGTCTTATCACACGGCACAACACAAAATTATTTCAAGCCTTTGTTTGCATTCAACAACTTTCATGAATTTTAATGTCCGGAACACTACTTTGACTGCACGTAAGTTCTATCAGACTATCAATGCGAGAGCGCTGTAACGCATCTCATTTCCCCGCCCGGCCAAAACGAAGACTAACAAAGAATTCGAAGCAATTATTGTGCAGGCCGGATATATGCTCTGTTCACGGCAAGTTCGTATAATTTTTTTTACACTAATTTCCTTTTGAACTGTCTCTCTTATTATAATAATATAATAGTATTTTCTTATCATCTCTCATGGCTACGATGTGAAAACGGTACACACAATGTAAAGTATAGTAACACACTTTCGGACTTTGTAGATCTCACTCAACACAATACTAACGTAATTTTAATTGAAAACAGCGATAATATATTAAAATATGACGAAACTTTGACTCTTTTATCGATCAAACAATGAGGAAGGAGAAAATTCCCAAAAACTGTTTTGACAAATTTGTCTGGACAAGCAAAAGCAAAAAATATTAAGATAAGTCGAGAACCGATTCCCATGTTGTATATTTTGCATTCTGATTATGGCCAAAAATCACAAAAACGACAAAAAAAAATCTATATGCGAATAGGGTAGAAAGATAATGTAGTTGAAAATCAAAGTAGCCCGATGAGTCCGTTCCTGGTTAGCAGTAGATGGTAAGGGTAGAGCGCATCCCCTTGGCCTTGCACCGGGTGCATCGCCACCCCGCATTACAACCTCTTTATCTGGGGCTCAGAACATCCTAGCTACCTACGCTTCTTTTTATCGTATCAACGGCACACCCGAGATTTCGGAAATAGGCTCAATTATATTAGTTTGGCCCAGAAAGCTGCAACCTCTACCTCTTTTTCTGTTGTAGTAGATCCTCCCGAGTGCTGGTCGGACACAGCGGACATGAGAGAGACCTACCTAAGCTGCCTTCTAACTATCAATAAGTATCGAATTCAGTTCTTGTAACATACGAGCGCCCTTAAAAGTTATAAGCATATACATTTTATTGCTTGAATAATACAAATACGCGTATGCCAAAATAATTCAATTAATTGATTGGTTTGACGTATCTGTATGGGTGTCGATGCGCCGTAAGCTTTATCGAGCTCATCTTCGCAACTAAACATCCAGCTGGCACAAATACAAAACATAACCACAAGTTTAATCTAAGCGCGCTCGTAAACTGCAACAAGTACAATGTTAAAGAGTTAGCTAACGAGCATATACTTACAGTTTGAAGTCAACGTGGTCGGGTGGTTTTGGATTATCAATGATCTTGACCTTCGGCGCCGGTAAAGAGTCTGGGTTAACTGGCACCTGCACCCCTCGCTCCCAATCCTGCTTCCACGGGTCCGTGATAACCCAGTACTCGCTGGGCGTAAGCGGCTCGTTATCAGGCAATTTCATTGCACTGATAAGATCTTTTCTGTAATATAATAGAGAACATATTATAGGGCATAATCGTCCCTTGGCACATCCTTGAAGATCTTGGTCTAGTTAGATGCTGAATGAAGCGGCGAACGCAGGACCCCAAGAGTTCCGAGGCCCTTCAATCCTTGCATTGGAAATTATACGTGTGGGCCCGTTCGAACCCGATAAAATACTTTATAAGAGACTATGTTAATGACAAGATACTGGTAGATCTACCCACTGTTTCGAAAATACCAGGCTACTACGTCGCTGTTTGTTTAAGTTAGTTCCACCTGATAGTATAAGCTATCTAGAACAGATGTAGTATGGGGGCCCAATTTTTTTATAAACGCAATAAATAAGGTACGGGCTCTATGATTAGTTTCAGCTCATTCTAATTAATGTAACACAGGTCATCAAACAAGCAAGCGCTATACCAGCTTTATCTGACATAAAATATAGTCGCCTATTATGGCAATAGGATCTAAAGTTAAGCGTAATCATTATACTGACACGCAGCGAAAGGAAGATAACACCTATTTTACTATAGGTGAATAAACATATGAGCTAAAAAATTAAATATGAGCGTTTAAACACCGCCGATTTTATTTTTATGTAAACTTCCCATGTTTACATTTTAAAAAACGCCCCTATTCAGGCGCAAGCAATCCTACGAAGTTGCATTGATTTTATTAATTTTCTAGCCAACTAACACAACAATAGGTCTGTCCACGTTTCTCCTCGTCAACTACGATCCTTTTGTTGTTGACGAGGTTAAGGGACACTGCATTGTGTAGTGCAGTGCCAGATCTGTTCAGGATGACTCAATTGATTAATACGAACTCGTATCATATTGTGTTTGGTCCCAAATAATATCATACATGCGCAATTTTGAGAGGATATATAGATGGACAGGAGCGCTCATTAACTTCGCACCTTTATTTATGTCAATATCACTTATATTTATGTCTATATATCGCGGGCAAAGCCGCAAGCAGATAAAAAACAAACGTAAAATTAAATTTATGTGATAAAATACTTGCATAAGTTTCTTTTTTTTACAAATTCCAAAACTGAAGGACGGGGACCAGTCAGGCTAAGTCAGTCACGGGAAATACGAATGCCGAGCAAACGAGTTGCAGTTAGTCAAGTAGCCTATATCATTAACGCTTGATTTTATTAACCGACTTTTCATCTACGAGTATGTACTAATTTGATTTGATTGGTTAGCGGACATGTGATTTCGGAGCTCCAGTATTGGAGCCTGCACTTGAGAACTAAAGTATATAATTATCGTATTATATACTTTAGTTCTCAAGTGCAAGGTCTCAAAAATGTTCAGACATTTTCACACAACGATTAGGGAACAAGAAAATTTGGACCTACTAAAACGATCGGAGGCTATGATGATCGCCTTCGTAGGAATCTTCATGTCTTTCGTTACAAAATTATCTGAGAAAGAACTCGGAAAGGGTCAGCTTTGAATTCTGTGAACGGGGTCGCTTATTTTTGGCATGGGGAACGCCTTCGACCGGGTCTAGCCGGGTTTATCTCCAAGATGGACTTGCGTCAGCCAATCTTGGGGATCACGACAGTCACAAGGATCTGATGTTCGTTTTAGAAAAACAAAAGATCCCAGACGAATTGAAGGATATACAGACATACTGATTTATGGACATCATCGGACTGACATTATTTGTATAGATGGTAAAGTTAAGCACTGAACTGATAGACATTATAAGGTTTGTCGTAATCCGCAATCGCGAACGAATTTAAAAATGTAATTATTTCCATTTCCCCAGTAATAACTAAACCAATTCCGCGGCGCCCGATGCCGGCAGGGAGGAATAAGGCTACTAGAGTTGCAGAAATTGTTGGAAGATCTGAACCCATTTTAATAATGTTTCCTTCCTCAGACAAACAGAAGTTATTAAGATTAATAATAACTGTAAGCGAGAGTCAGCCAATTACTTGTACAGCACGAGAAGTAAAAAAGGACAAATGAGTAAACAAGTCTGGCCGTGGCCAGTGATATGTGTCGCACCGCTCATGATTTAAACGATGTTGTGACAGGTCAGGTTCCAATAACAAAATGATTATAGTGTGTACTGCGTATGAATCGGACGTACTGAAAGCACAAATCCCGGATTCTTTGCAACTGTTAAAAGATTAAGAAATACACTGAAAATAATTTCTCCGCGTAATTTATATATTTGATTTCATCACACGTTATTGATTTTGTCGAAAGCGCAATCAAGCTTGGGATAGTTAAGGTTAGAGCTCGGATAATAATTTTTGACCTCGGGTTTTGGACAGTTTAACTAGCAGTCAGGCTAGAAATAGTTTTCAAGATAATGTTATAAAGAGACTTGTCACATCAGAGCATTTGAGAGTATCACGTACCTTATGAGAAGTTGGTACATTGTAGCACAGTGAGTTTACAGCTGGAAAGTTATGGTGGCTTCACAGCTTCACATGGCCTGTGCTAACACGCGCCGCGCCGCACCAAGGTCATCCGTACGGGCGAGCGCTTGCCGCGGACAAGTCCAGATCACACCTTCTCTTGTGTTAACCGATAATACGCGCCCGTCCGGGCAGCCTCGGGCCGCTCGCTATACATAGCCTGTGGCGCGGCTCGTGCTAATACAGGCCAGGAGAAGCCACCATAAGTGAGGATCACGGAAAGATAAGAGGTAAGGTTGGAGTCGATTAAGAAGCCTCAGATTCTAAAATATGGTTCTCAATTTGATGGAATCCCATCGAGTGACACTGTTACTCGATGGGATTCCCATCGAGTAACACCCTTCGTTACGGAAAATTAAATATCAATGACTTACGGCCAGGTACATACATGCATCAGTGCAATTAAAACTATTATCTCTTCCTTGGCACAGGTCAAGGGCAAGGATATCTCTACCGGCTCTAATGAGAAAGTCTGGATTATTATGTACAATTACCGTCAAAAGCTTCTCATTCTTTCTACATTGACTGTACAAAACAAATAATATGCTCTATATAAGAGTGGTTGTTCTTCATTACTATGTTTAGGACGAGTGACGAGAATATCTACTTTTTATTTTTTGTTTATGGATTTAAATTTTTGAAACTTTGTTATAAATAATGACTTTCATTATTTCACAAATACATATACTTATAATAGCAGTGTGGCTATTTGTTCGTAAATAAAGTATCTACTGTCTTTTTAGGTTCTGTAACGAAAGGGACTATTGCTAAGCCAACGCCCGATGCCGCGCCGCCATGTTTTTAAGAGCGAAGCCACGCTGCTGTTGCCACACGTTGCGTTGCGTCGCAGTTTTGTACTGACATTTGTCACTGAATGTGTCCAAACTAGCGCTTCGCCGCAACGCAACGCAAAGTATCAGTTTGACTTCGCTCTTAGTTTCTGTGTCCGGCTATTAAATGACTTCTAAGATCCTGAGATCGCGGTATCTAAACTCCCGCAAAAGTTAACCGTTCAAATTTTCACTGAATAAGGGTTAATATTATTAGCGAAATTAATAACTAAATCATAATTTTAAAATATGCCGTTTTTATTGTTTTTCCCACAACCGACAAAGAACTCTATGCAGATTAGCCACGTCCGTCTGCCCATCTTTTCATTCGTATGTCAGAGTCATTCATTCATAGAGTTAAAGGTTTTGAGCGCTGAAAGAACCGTAATAAAATTTTAAGGGGATAAGTTAAAATTTGGAGTCGCTGCGTTACATGGTTACTCAGTAACGGTACAAACATGACAAAAATATCAGGGTACCTTGTCGTACTCAGAAACTTACAACCGGCCAAGTGTAAGGGTGCGTTTCCACTGACGCGGAGCTGGGCTGAGTTAAGAGGAGCGGACCGTGAATTGGGCAATCACAATGCTCGAATTGAAGATTTCGAGCACTGTGATTGGCTAATTCTCGGTCCGAACCTCTCAACTCAACACACCCAAGTCTTCTTAACGAGTCGATGGTAGCATTAAATGATGTTAGAAAGATGAGTCGCTGGACTCCTCTCCACCTAACGTGTAAATAAGCGCGCTATTGGAACAGTGCTGCCATCAACCCAGAGTCCTACTCAGATATTTCAAGGAGCTAGGATGGCTGGGGCAGGGTTAAAATCCCCTTCAACGGCAAGCCAGTGCAGACCGCTGTTCCCCCTTTCTAGAATTAGAATTAGATAGTCCAGCTCAACTGCGTGGCTCTTTCAAAGATCATTCAATGCTAATCATCATTTAATGCTACCATCGACTCGCAAAGAAGTAGTGTGAGTCGGACTAGCGCTATCGTGTGATGTTACGGAAACCTTCTCGCGCAAGTCCAACCCGCACTTGCTCGGTTACTCCTGATACCAGTAGAAAATGAGTAAACATAATTGTGATACATTTTAGACGCCAGCATATTTAAAACGACTACTGAAAGAACAAAAAACAAAAACACAAAAAAAGTAATTGTCACAGATAATTTTGCTGTAGCAGTTCGCCTTTATGCATGAGAGCAATATCGATAATTTTCTATGATCTATTTGAAATTAACCATCAGATGAATAGTACAGCACAAGATAGTACACACATTTTTTCTGCAGAACACAAGCCATTTAGGTCAGGTTACAGCCATAGCCGGCTCAAAAGAGCGAAAAATAATGTATTAGCGGAAAGTGAGGTACAATGGTTACATTATTCTTGCTTGAGCAAACGCAATGCTAGATCTTGTTCATAAATTATCCTAGACTAATTTGACGATCCTACTCGCAAGCACTATACCAATACCACCAATGAAATCCTTTTTTTTTTGTCCCATGATATTAGTCAACTCACATACAATATTTTACTGAAATGCGCGAAAACACAGTTATACATAATAAACACAATAGCAAATGCTTATAAACTATTAAAATATAAAATTTGTAAACACATCCTTGTTTACCTAATTCTCCAGATTCATTAAATTATTTGGCACTTTCTTAGCATCGTGGTTGTTCTAATCGTGAAGTATCTGTGATACTGGGACTTATAATCTTGTTTACATTTCATAAATTTTATATAACATTTAGGGCAAATGCTTGGCATAGGCACTTATGCTAAAATAAAATAGACTTATTTTCAAACAAAGACCCCTATATTTTCTTGGAAACTAAGAAAATAGTCTGACTTATCTATCAATGAGTCTTCAGTGAAAGATAAAAATAAAGTGTTGCAATGATGTTGCGTTTCTAAGTTTCCAAGATTACATGTACAAAATTATTCTAATTTATAGGTACGTCTAGCTAGGATGATTTATCCTCTGGATGCAAATATAAAATAATTTAGATAGCTTTGAATATCTTGAGGTATAATTCCCCGCCTTTTATAGTTCTAGGCATCTAGAGATTAAATCTAATATTATTTAATTTAAAAATAGTTATTTGAAGTTATAAATTCTATGATGTTGATTATTTAACATAATATTTTCATTATTAAATTAAAACAATAGCAAATATCTGTTGCTTGCATATAAAACTTTGCTATGAGTAAAACAAGTATTCGCCAAAATACTCACTTTTATTTAGCTGATATCAGCTAAATAAAGAGAAATTGCAAGCCCCATGTCTTAGTCTTTGAACATTCAAATTCGCCGAGCTGTTGTTAACTTAAGAAAAATCTAACCACTTGTTGATTTTGCGTATTGATAGAGCAGTGAGCCCAATCAAAGGTTAAATATCACAGAGAATCTGTAATCCTTTTCCTAATTCAATCAAAATTATAACACTTTACCGTGCCTATTAGGCAAAGATAAATCTGAAGCTCTTTAACTTCAAATTCTGTTCTTAGTTTTGTCTATGTATGACACCAGTTTAGATCAATATACCCTCGTCAATGTATTCATTTAAAGGGAAACTCCACTAGTTAAGAGATTAAGGTGTAATTTTGTTTTGTTACGGTTCTCTCACATATGATGGTTTTTGGTGATTGCATTTATATTATTATAAATTAATAGTAAGTTTTAATACATTTATAAATAAACTCATCTCACCCATCCAATAATTTACATGAAAGCAACTGTAAATGCAGAAAAGTATGGTAATACATTTAATGAAAATTATTTTAATATTTTAAGTGTATATATGATACACATATATATAAATAAATAAATAAATATTTTGGACATTTCACACAACGTCATCTAGCCCCAAACTAAGCAGAACTTGTACTATGGGAACTAGACAACTGATACAATACTTATATACTTTTTTTTTTGTAAATACATACATATAATACATAGGAAACACCCAGACTCAGGACAAACACTGATGTTCATCACACAAATGTTTGTACTGAAGCGGAATCGAACCCGCGACACCAGGCGTGGCAGTCCAATACACTTGCCATGCGACCATCGGTGTCGTCGTAATATATATGAATACAACTATAAATAATCATTATATATAAAATATTTTAAAGAAAGTGCCTTTATAACATGCATCTAGGTATCCCATATTAGAAGCTGATCAGACTTATACCAGTTAGACCCAGGTTTAGGTATATGTACCATGTTACACAATTGTATTCCTGATTCCTTCTTGAATGAAAAATCAGTGCTTATATCTAACTTCACATTATCAATATAGCAATCTTATACTATTATATAAATAACATTTTCCACACAGAAATACTTGTAGATAAAGCATCATTCTAACTACTTAAACCAAACAATAACTGCACAAACCTGAATAGTTCTGCTGGTGCTTCAGTTGCATTTCTATTATAAATGGTTGACATCTTGAGGTCGGTGGGTGGGCGGAGGTTCCACTGAGGATCCTCCTGCTCTACCCTGCGGCGTTTGGAGCTGGCCAAGCCCGATGGACCGGCCACGGCTGACACGCCAGAAGGGCCAGGCAGCTCCTCAACTCGGGAGCCAGTAGCCCTTTTCGTACCCCTCATCGACATCTTGTATATTGTTTGTTCACAAACTACATGTTCACGATCCTACTATGCCTTTGCACTTGGAACGCGGCAGCAACATTGTATAAGTCACATCGTTCACTACATGGTTCCACTTCATACGTTTACAATACCTGGAAAGGAAATGACAATTCATTATTGTTATGGAATATGGTGGAATGAGAGCATTCAGGGCTAACCTTAGTAACTATTAAGAACTCACAGTGCTGCAATGCATAGAAATGTATTTTTTTAAGATCTGATACAACCTTTGTTTCTCTCTTTGCAACAATACAAGAAAACAGAGGCAATACAGTATCAAAATACAACAATTTGGACACAAGAAATTCTAAGGGTTCTCTGGTTTGAGAGTATCACAACAATGAATGTAACCATTGGGTCTGTGCGTTTACCTCGACATTGTGGTTAGTGAGCACTTTGCTGGTTATTTTACACATGTTTTCGCGTGCAGAAAGCGAAAATTAATAACAATCCCGTTTGACGTTTCACTTTATTGCATGAAATCTATGGCGGGCAGTGAACGACCCTGCGAACTATTGGTATTTCTACTCGCTGGCTTGTTTTACCAGCAAGTTTACTGATGCCACTCGGAATTAGTGCCTTTGCTGTACTGCCTACATCAAGATATATGTTCTTTGATAAGTTTTCATGTAAAATATCCGTAAATATTTATCTCAAGTCTCCATTGTAAGGTACATAACAAAATTGACAACATAGGTAGCAGCACTGGTTTGTTGCCAGATTGACATGAGTCTTTGCATCTTTTTACACCTTTTTGTAACGAATTCGTAGAGTATAGATGATATTGTAACTTGTAATGGTATCTTACAAAAGAAGGTTATCGTGAAATACATGAAAAATTACGTACATTTTCTAGGAAACTCATTTGGCGCCATTGATTCTTGTACTAGGATGGTCACGTGACTACGTACGAATCACTAACGCAAGCCAAGTAAAATGGCCAAAACGCACATCGAGTTCGCTTAGTGTCATTGGTTTTGAAAGGAACTTCCCATGTGTGTAATACATTGAGGCGCGGTTTTCAATGCTTTATCGTTGTCATAAATTTGATCACAAACACATTGATTAAACATAAATAACTACAAGTGGCACAATTTAACGAAATTCTAGCGGACATAGAACCAGAGATATCAATAGGAAGTTTGTCAAAACAGTCACCAGCTGGCGCTGCCATCGGAATTATCAGAATCTTGCCAGTAACAAAAATTTATAATAAAATAAGGGATTTCTTAGACAAATAATTAATGGAATTCTATGCAAACATAATGATTAATTTTAAACCTAATATTTTTTAATCTTTATGTTTTAAAAAACTCTACGTGTATATTACTATTGGTGATATTACAAGTAGCCAATTTTCTTTGATGATGATGATGGCCTCCAGACGTCCACTATGTAGGTATCCATCGAAATATTTTCACCAAATGGTTTCATGGGGGTTTCTTGTTTCTGGGTCCTGTCTGATGGTGACTTAGCAAACTAGACTAATATCATAAAAAAACTGCCAATCGCTTCACTCGCCTAGACTGTGTTGATAAACTCTACCTACTTACACCTTGTACCTACCTACACAGGGCGAATACTCTCGACCGCCTCCGAAGCGAAAATCGAAACAAACTCTATCTAACTCATTCTAAAAATACTTTGATTATAATACTCTACACTTACAGTTATACTTGAAACATTTAAATGAGCATTGAGAGCTTGGTTTCCACATTGGTTTCCACAAAACGGATGTAGTCTCTTACCTTGTCTATGGTTTAGTTTTAAATGTCAGACAGATAATGATTTGAAAGTGTAGAAGTTTCCTTACTTTTATCGAATATGGCAACACTGATTACTGATGTGTATACGTCACTGTTGACTTTGACATTTAGATTAAATAGTGACAGTGATAGATAGTTAGCGTCAGCGCCATCTTATTGTGCAAACAGGAATTTTGGGTTTCGAGTGAGATCGAGCCAAGTACTCTTGACTAATCTGTCGATTGAGCGGGGGATGATGTGTCGGGGGATGGGGGCCAGGGAAATGGGATTATTGTAACCGGTTGGTTGGGGTTGGAGCTAGGTAGGTCAATAGAACTGGTATTCTTACTAATCTGTAGGGCTAGTCAAGGGTTGGTAATCTTTGGCATGATACGGGATTGATACCTACTGTAAGTTTCTTTTCTCTCTCCTTCAGCATTGCAAGATCATTATTACCTACCTAGTATCTTTATGGGTACAAATTAGTTCGGTTTATTTCTGTCTTTTTTATATTTTCTTCAACAAATAGAACTAGGTACCTAGTCTCTAACTACTTAGACCGAATAAAACAGTTTATTTGGTATACACAGATAATTTATTAACTTATTAAACATTAATCTAGTAACAATTTATATATTAATAACTTATTTTCAATAACATTGGTGAAATTTAAACTAAAATATTTGTTTAACTTTGCCTAAATATTCACAAATAAACACTACTGGTAGAACTCAATCCCAAGCAAAGAAAGAAAAAGAAAGAAAGTTGTTTATAGAAAGTTAAAAAATAAATTATAAACTATGTATGTACACAGTCCTATACTTAGAAAATACCTGTATATACTATAAGGTACCTACTAAGTGTAGGTATGGTCGTTTTCAAATAGGTAGGTAGGTACTTACTTAAAAATTAATATAAAATTCGTTGTAATTATTAGAACACCCAAATGGAATGTGTTATTTGAAATTTTGAATGCAGATGTTATAGGGATTAGCCCCAAACTCCTGGCCGATTTTGACCATGGCTACTTCGTATTATAAATAATTTAAATGTAGATTTAAACAAATAAATAAGTTACTCTAACACTATGTATGTTTCAATCATCAGAGATTTGCCTATTATTTACGAGTATAACAATATGAAATGCAATCCATTCGGTATCTGACGTTTCATAGCAGGTTTACGTTTTTTGTAAATGTCGCGTAGAGTCGAAGTGTAGTGAGAGTACTTTGACAGTGCCAGCTTTCGTTGGCCGACCTGTTTACCGTAATGTTTCTGCGTGTTATCGGAAGGCGTGAAACAGTCGCAGCACTAGAGGAAGGGAAAGGGACTCCAGGACATTCTGCAATATAATCCCGATTTAACGGGCAATTAAGGAAAAAGGATGAAAGGGCGCACTGCGACGGTCAATTCACATGGCAGATAAATATCAGAAACATTACGATACTTATATATGATAATAGATCTAGCCGATCCAGCTTACCAACACAGTTAAAATATATTAAGGGGCTCCTATGGCATTCGCTACATTGTAATCTGTGACGGTAGGCTAAATGCTCCAGGTTTAAAAACCGCTAGGAGTCAACGGGGGTGTATAATTAGAAAAAAAATAAAAAAATAATATTATTTGGTATTTTATCTTGTAAAATGTATAGCAATATTTATTGTATTCGCTTATTTGATATGGGAAAAAATCACAAAACAAAGCTGTTTCTGAATGGTTTTTTCAATCTTCTCCTAAATGGCAAAAAATATATAATGTATTTTTATACCACTAGATAGGGGAAAAAGATCTTAAAATGAAAGTAAGCTTTTTATGATATGCTTATTTTTCTAGCTACAAGGAATTTATATACATAATTTTGCAAGAACAGTGAACACCATTCGGGTCGACTTGACGGCTATCGGTTTTTAAACCTAATCATTTTGGCCTACCATCACAGATTACTATGTAGCGACTGCAATGTATGGGACACAGATTACAATGTAGCGACTGCTATTGTAGCCTCTTAAGGCCCTGAATCCCACGCGCCGTTAATTCACTATCGCGCGCAGGATTCTGGGCGTTAACAGTAAACAAAATTACAAATTGGTAGTAAGGTGTTGCACTCCGAAGTAGCATCATACTCTTATTGTGCCATGTGTTAATGCATTCAACGACTTGTAAAAAACAAATCAGAGATGAGATTGAAAAGTGAGAATGAGCAATAGAATAACCGTAATATTTTTTTAAGTTACAAGATCACAAAAAAAAATGTATTAAGCAATTTATATACTAACTCATATTATTTATATTGAAATAACACTATTTCACATGTTAGTAACGAAAACCTTTTCTTATGTTTCTTTGCTGTTTTTATGTGGTACGAAAAATTAGCGGTAAAGATTTATAAGGAGAAGATAGAATAAGCATTGTAAAAAATATTGTAACCAATGCTCATTGATATATGTATACAAAGTCATTATTAATTATGTTATATATTAATATACTTTTATAAATTAAATAGGTACTTAATCTATTATCTTATAAATTCGCTACAGTGCGAAAACACACATAAAACACTATAGGAATGAAAAATTAAGAAGACAGTTCATGTCGAGAATAAAATACTGCGCCGTGTAGATGTTGCAGCCAACTGACGAAATCAGTCATAATACTGGACGCCTAGGCCATTGATAAAATGGCGTCCCTTTCAATTAGATCCCTAGGCCGTTGGTTAAAATGCGCCCAATTGAATGCCTAGTTGGCTGCGGCCGACACAAGTTTGTCTCAGTACATTATCACAAAACAGAGATACATAAATTCGGTAGGTAGGATGAACGATACATCACATCAAGGAAGATTAAAATACTACCTTACGTACTAATTCCATTAATAGTTAGCTCACATAAGATATAAACAACCACCGCTGTGTTATATTTGGTATTATATGTGTCAAAGTAAAATTGTAAGAAACGGATAATTTGTAAACTTTGACGTGACATATGCATTTGATATGCTGTTTGTAATAGAACTCGAGTGAGGCCAAGAATGAAGGAAATAGAATATTGACACACTGGTCTTAGTAGTGTTGCTTCGCCCAAAGATACAAGAGAAAAATACTCCCAGTTGATTACCGGTCACTTGGCACATGATTGTGACTTATAAAATACAGCCTTGTTAGAATGTTACGGTTGGGATTCCATTGGAAGACTAAAAGGTAGGTATTTTCTGCGTGGTGTTGCCATCAGTTTCCTTTCATTAGTGTTGCTTCGCCCAAAGAATGATACTTTCAGCTGTATTACCGGTCACTTGACACATGATTATGACTTTAAAAATACAGCCTTGCACTAGAATATTTCTGTTGGGATCCCATTGGAAGACTAGGTAGGGGTGGTGTTGCCATCTGTTTCCTTCCGCTAGTCAAGAAAATAATGTTCATGTTACACTCGAATGCTAATACAAAAAGTAAACAATTAAATGTAAGATTAATAACAACTACTAATCTTAATTCTAAACTTACAAGCGAGCACATAAAATAAAAAGACTAAAGGGTTTTTTCTGGTTCATCCGACTGTGGCTGTACTCAAGGTACTTAATTTGTGTTGTTTTTGAGAATCATTTGAATTGTATGGCATGTAAGAGGGTTTTTCGAACAGCTAAAATCAAAATTTTAATTGTTTTTTTAATCTAAGTATTTCAGTTATGAAATTCAGTCACAGCCAGAAAATAGAAAATATACGGGAAATGATGTTTCATGACTTTCTTTTTCAATTAATGATATTTAAGTAAGCTAAATAGAATTCGATGTTATTGTTAAAAAATAATTTAAAAAAATGTAAAAAAATCTACTCTATCACGGACCGATGCCATACAGATCATTAATATTCCTATCAGTCCATTGAATCATCCTACCTTCTAATTTGCAATAAAATATTATAACATATGCGTTTGGAACGCGTAAATGTAGCAAATACTGAAATAGCGCAATTTCCAAAATATGCACTTTCTGATAAGCTATCCAAATGCCATTATCAATCTGATTAAAATAATTAGATACAAACGACCCCGTTATAAAACATGAAATCATTCTCTACAACAATGTCTCAATATCCAAATAAAAAAACAGTCATTCGTCATCTACTATTCCAAGAAAAGTTAAATTTCATAACAAGGCTTAACTAACTCCATACACTCGCACAAACAATCTCACACAAAAACCCTACCGCTGTTTAATAAAGAGGCCGTAAGTCTGTTGACTTTAAACTTTAAAGAAAATTATAATAATTTGTACAATTTAAATCACTTTACTGCACCAAACCATTGTGCGAATGATGACTCGTCATACTCGACAGTTAAGGCCCAGAATCCCGCACGCCACTATCTCGCTCGCACATGTGTACATTTTTGAAGATATAAATTGACTGAGTATAAATTAAAAAAAGTTTAAGTATTAGTTTCTTAATATGTTCTAGTATATTTTCTATTTCCTTAGGAAATGTTCTAGTAAGTATATTTTTAGTTTTGATATTTTAACATACCTAAGAGGAGACTGATAAAAACTGTTTTGCTTACAATACACTAAAACATTTCGTGAGGTTGTAGTGAGAAATTAACTGCTCCACTTTTTAGAAATATACTCAGTCAATTTATATCTTCAAAAACGTACAAATGTGCGAGCGAGATAACGCGGCGCGCGAGATTCTGAGCCTTAATAACAATTGCCTCAAATAATTTCGGTGCTCTTTGATAATTATATACCATCGCAGAATATGCAGAACCCTGCAGTTAAAAAAGTGACGCCTGATATATTGTGCAAACATTTTACGATTATTTTTCATTCCTCCTGATCAAACCACTTTACTATTAACAAAAACCTTTTCCTAGAAAATATTAAACTTAGGTTAGAAGTATGTAAAATGGAGAACAAGTATTAATTAAAGTAGCAATGTTATTAATTAGTGAATCTTGACAATTACTACACTTACATTCTAGGTCTACACATCAATCAATATATTTAATATAAAAGGGTTGGTCCTGACTGACTGACAGACAACGTACAGGCAAAACCAATGAACGTAAAGACTTGATATTTGGAGGGTACGTTCGTCTAGAAGTGTAGGCGCGTACTAAGAAAGGAATTTAGTTAATTCGAAGCGCAAACGAAGTTGCGGTTGTCAGCTAGTAGATTATAATGTAACATTACTCTTAGAATCCCAGTCCATAATTACAAAAGTATTAAATTAACTTTCAATATTAGTAGGGTAGGGAGGCCTTTGCCCAGCAGTGGGACAGTGAGGGCTCATTATAATAATAATTAGTAGGGGGAATAATGCCAACAATTGGACGCTTAACGGATATGGAATAATTTGGATGGAATTTTGTAAATACGGAACGGTCCAAACATAGCCCGGATCACGAATTGTGGGCAGAAGTAACACATAATATTTATAGTTAGAAACACTTATTACTTGTAGCAAGACCACAATTCGTCACCTGGACTATTCCTAAATATCGCTTCAACCGCAGCCTTTCTATCATTAAAACAAAATGCCGACTTATTTTGTACATGAAGTTTTTTGGTAGGTTTCACGGCGAGCGCCGCATCAAATTAATAGTAAAATAAAAGTATACAAAGATAAATATATAAAATAGAGATTCATATCTGTCATCGTAAAATCGTAAAAACCGTTAATTTACAACTTAACTGAAACACGTTAAGTTGTAAACTGTCGACAAATTGTAAATGCAAGTAACATGTTCTTTAAAACAAACGCCAACGAAATGAGCCCTCATATTGGGGGTTCATTTTACAAATTAACGATTTAAAATACCGTTAATTTGTGAACAGTCCATTGATTGGCCCATTTCATAGCAGACTTTGGTAGTGTTCACAATTTGTCAGAAGTTTGTAATTTTACGTGTTATTAAACAGTAAAAATGTAAAGTAACGATTTTTACAGTTTTACGTTAACATATCGTTTCAATACACATCTTACGACTTTCACTATGCTTCATGCGATACTCTGAATCAACCCTTTAGCCTCCGACGTTGGATTGTGGCAGCTAATAAGATTAATCGTGAAGCTATACACAAATTCAAACTATAAAAACAAGGCGCTCCCTTAATGGTATGTGATCACGCCTGCCCAGTGTCCATAACCAACAATTCTTCATAAAACTTGTCTTATTCATCGTCTTATTTTCTTTTGTATTTAGGTTTAAACTCATTTTTGTCTTATGTTTTTAGAAGTCTTTTTATTTTTGATTATTCTGAAAGCCTGTATTAAGTGGTCCACATTTTAGATACTTATATTTTTTAGTGTTGTTTATCAATGTAAATTATGTGTACTGTTAGCATTTGCCTTATATAAATATAAAATAAGATTGAGTTCTACGTTTCGGAAAATTGTGTCGGAGGCTTCTAGGCGACTCGAAAACTCCGACATCCATATTGAAAGTCGTAATTATATAAGGTCCTTATCAACAGCCCTGATGTTGCTTTACATGAGTCAAATATAATTTGGCATTCTTATACATAGACACGACTACATCTACAACATTTATTTTGATTGAATCAAATTCATAAATCTTACCTTGATAAATCAATATTCTAGTATTCCTCCACTCAACGCCAATTATAAAGTTTTTCACTACATTACATTAGTCTGCCCAAAAAATCGTATTAGTTCTGTAAGTGAATCTATAAGTAGGAGCAGATACCTATAGATCATTCGCAACGGTCCAGCACTAAAATGTTGCCGTTCCTTTTACAACCATCGAAAAAGAAAGGATAGCTTAATTTTTAGTGCTTTCAAATTAGTTCAATTTTGGCCAATCAGTGTCAACGTTATATCCATTAGTAGATTATAGCCAAAGGGGTAAATCAGTGTATTTTTCAGCAGGCGGTGTGAAAAGTAGAGTATGCTCTGGTTAAAACCTGTCTTCATCTTGAGTAGTTTGAACCCCTACCTTCACTCAGGACTCTTTTAAACTGATTCCCTCTTTACACTCAGGGTTCAAAATGCGGCCCGCGGCATAAGACACTGTTTTATCCTCTTGGTACATAATCTACTAAGATAATTGATTGATTCAGGCGTTACTTTGCGGAAATCCATAAATATTAATAAATAGTATAAATATATTATATAGTAATAATTATCATCTCTATATCAAATATAGAGGCATCCTCAGAAGATGTTGAAACACCGAAATCTGAAACGTGAGACTCATTTTTCGGATTTCACGTTAAACGCCATTATTACTATATATATTTATAATATTTATATAATATACTATTTATATTTATAATACATAATCTACTATTCTAAAAAGTTTTCCTTATAAATGGTAAGAGTGGATGAATATTCAAGCATAGGGTTTCTAAAGGTTCTTTTATATGATGAAGATAGATTCCTGGTGTTCAATGAGGAAGTCTGTGAACGCGTTGATGGGCACTATGGCCTGGAGAGACATAAGACCGGAAGGCGGCCACGCCAGGTTAGGTCCGAATACCACCGCCAGGTTACTGCTAGTCATCCTATTGAGGCAGCTGCGATCTTTCACCTGTGAAAACATATACGAAACATAAAAATCGTTTCAGTGGTTTAGGTTTTAAATCAAAATAACTGACAAAATAAGTCGTTGATGTGAACAAAATTGCGTATTTTCCTTTGACTTTTCAGCGGTGCCTACGGTCACTAGAACAGTCCGATTGAAGTCGGTTGTTGTATGTTTTTGTAAAACCTTATTACAATCAGCTAGTTGACTATCCTTCCCGAAAGCTCGCTCACTCGCTAGCTTTTAAACTCGCCGGCTTGTAGCTTGTAAACTAGCCCTGCGTCATCGACGCTCAAGACCCACCTTTATACACGCGACAAAAAACTGACATACACTTAGCACTTGCACTGCAACTAATCAAAGAGCAAACAGGTCTTAAAGCTACGTACAGTTACAGGTATCCTCACGGTTTAATAGCGCTGAACTTGAAAGCGCAGAAGTCGATATTTAAATGTGTTTGGCGGGAGGGGTGCGACGCGACGGGGAATGTGCCCGGCGCCGGCGCCTATTGGTCGCTTAGCCACCTTCCCGCCGCGGCGGAACCAATAGGCACCGTCTCGCCTCACCTCACTTGCGCAGATCTCCTCTCCACTTTCGCCGAGCGCTATTAAACCGCGAAGACACCTATACGTACCCTCCACAGGAACTGCATGATGTATTTCAGCAGAGTGTAGTTAGCTAATGGGAGGTTCTCCAGAACTAGGATCTTCACTTGGCGCGGCTTCTCGCGGTACGTGTACGCTGCAACAAATAAAATCAATAAATAAAACTAAGACAATTTTTTTACACATTTCTACCCAAACTAGGCAGGGCTTGTATTATTTATTATTTAAGTTCAGATTTAGGTTGTACCTACTTAAATTAAAACAAAAATTCTAATGAAGTATTTGTTTTTTAGACCTTTTAGTACAATCAGCGGTATGTATATGTACATACTTAAGAATCACGTGGTATTTTGTCGCAAAGGAAGATGTGCGGATCATTGCAGAAGTCAATGTACTGCGATAAGTCAAAGTTTCTATCGTCAAACTCACAGTGGAACTTGAGTATCTCGTCCTATAGCTCATAGGTCAAGAGGGGTTCTTCGAGGTCGCGTAAGAAGCTCTTCAGCAGAACGGCAGCGATGTAAGAATCATTGAGAAAGTCACTGTACTATGATAAGTCAAAGGTTCTATTGTCAAACTCACAGTGGAACTTGAGTATCTCGTCCTACAGCTCATAGGTCAAGAGGGGTTCTTCGAGGTCGCGTAAGAAGCTTTTCAGCAGAACGGCAGCGATGTGAGAATCATTGAGAAAGTCACTGTACTATGATAAGTCAAAGGTTCTATTTTCAAACTCACAGTGGAACTTCAGTATCTCGTCGTACAGCTCATAGGTCAAGAGCGGTTCCTCGAGATCCCGTAAGAAGCTCTTCAGCAGAACGGCAGCGATGTGTGGATCATTGCGGAAGTCCGGTGGTTCGCCGCGATTTACGGCTCGCTGCAGTTCCTTTATGGAAGCGGTATTAGCCGACCGACGGAACAACCCTTCTGTTTCCATCGCTGCAACATAACATAAACATTATTATTAGATTTTTCCAGTACGCAAGACTGAGGTTGCAAGCAAGTAGTGCGCAGTAAATAAGAATTAGAAAAAATATAAGTATTCCATTCGCAAATGATAATCGCTTCTGTATATATGCTACAGCTATAATCCTTCTGAACGCGTTAATGTTTCAATCATTATTAATAAAAGGCTAACTGACTGACTGACTGACAGACAATTCACAGACCAAACTAATGTAGAAATTGATAGGGTATGTTGGGCAAGAAGTGTGGGCGCGTACTAAGAAATAAATTTTGTTAATTTACAACGCAAGCGAAATTGCGAGCTTCAGAGTAAGAGAAAAGCTCTAATGGATGTTAATTTTCTTATTTCACTTGTTAGAAAATATATTTGCTAGTGCTAAAATTGGTATGGATCAAATTCAAATAAAAGCACGTGAAATACCATACAAGCACATAAAACTCACCATCAGGCTTCGACAGGAACTCAACGCAGTCCTTCACGACGGGTGGAATGTACGATCCTGAATCCACATTGTTTTTGATGATGAATCCCAAAGAGACGCCAAATTGCTGCGTCGGCGGCGGATTCATAGGTGGTTTCGGCCTTTCCACGACCACCGTGCTTGGTTGGTTACCCACTGTCACTGCTTCACTCACGTTACCCGACTTAGACAGCAGAAGTTTGTCGTGTCTGTGCGTATAAATAAAAAGTTATAGTACCATGCACATTTTCGTCTTGGAAGAAAAAGGAAAATTTTACGTACCGTTGATTAGTTCGAATCAGAAGTTGTCGTTTCAATTCTAAAGACTCGAGTGTGAATCTTAACTAAAACCGATACAATTTTGGGGTTCTGTATTGAGGACTGCCTAAGAATTTTGATCAAACTCAAATTTCGTTTAGTCTAAACTAGTCACACGATGTTACTGTTTGAGGCTTCATGGTAGAATACCTCAATTCAAATCAAGCTGAGATTCGAGCATAGACTTTGTAAATGAAGTTGTAAAGCAATCATGTTAGAAGTTTGAATCAATAAAGAAAATAAAATCTTAGAAGGCTTCATTGAATGAAAAACATCCCACACTATATTCTCGATGTAACTTTTGTGCCGGTAATTTTCCTGATGCTGTGACTAAGACTTTTTATATGATTCGGACTTTTTTAAAACTTCGTATGATTAGTTAATAGATAATGGGTTAATGTAATGGTGACATTATGTTTTAAACATGCAAAAACAAGATCTCTAAGGTAAAATATTCAAACTCAGCGTGCAAATTAATGATTTCAAGGTAAAAAACCAAAGGTCTCATATTGTGTCTGAACTAAATACGGCGCGGCAAAGTGATTTAGGTCAAACTGCGATCTAATAACAATAGTGGCTTGCTATAGAGACGGCTGGCCTTTAAGTATTGCTGAAAGGTCAACGATACGGATATTGACTCAAACTCAAGCTTTAATAGGTGAAACACGCCTACAAATATAAATTTGAAGCCGAAACCTCAAACCCCGCACCAAATTTTGATTAGCAACGCGTTTATCTACAATGCTACATCCAAAGGCATTGATAGCTCAAGAATTACCCGCAATTAGTTTAAAAAAACCATTACTCACTCAAGCACCGCCGAGGGTATGCAAAGCTTATCCAAATTCAAATACTGCTTCAGCTCATGCAAATAATTGACATACATCATCTTCCTGCCGAATTTGACGCTTATCACGGGTCTGAGCATTTGCCATACTATACGAATGAAGTTAGTCGGGTGCACCAAATACAGGGCTTTCAGGTTCTTCTTATATTTCCTGTCGAAGGCTTTGTAAGCCTTCCACAGCCATCTCAGAGGTGGTTTATTCTTGCTCGTGAGTCCGCAGTGGAAATATACCACGCTGTAATCCTGCTCCACATATTTGTCCAGTGTGAATATTAAATATCTGAAACGAGTATTTTGAACGTGAGATATGATTGCGAGTTGCGATGATCGTGTCATCCATATCGACCTGCAACTTAGAAATGAGCTTGAAATGGTATAATTCAGAGTTCTCTTTGATGTATTCCAGCTCTATGTGAGCGAAAGCAATTTCGAATTTCCAGTGTACGGCCGGCAAAGGGATGCTAATTCATAGTGTTCAGTAACAATTCATGGTCGACTGACCATTCGCTGCTTCCGAAATTGGCACGGTTGGAGAATGTTGAAAGGGTTTGAAGAAAAAACAGTTTTATTTTTATTTTATAAGACAAACAGTTCAAATTGTTTTAAGCAAGTGTTTTTTTTTATTTCTTTTTTCTTTTAGTCGAGTCTATTAATTTCAAATCGATTAGACCTAATAATATTTAATTTCTAGACTAAGTATTTTCAAATTCGCCATATTAAATTAAATGTTTACAAAAATCCATCAATGGATAATCATTTATTTAATGTTGCGTATCCCTAATCAATATTGAACGCTTTACATAAATAAACCCCTGTATGTTCTAACCCATGTTCATTTTTAATAGGGGAAATCCCAATATTTATATTATTTAAATAAGGGGAATACCTACATATCCTTTTAATTACTTTGTCACGATTACACGATTTAAATACTAATAATATCAGACACTCACTATAACTGATCTACTTAGTAAGTCACTTCTACTCTTCGTGCCTAATAACTACACTCGAAGCAGAAAGCACAGGCTCTTTGCTCCGCCCTTGTGCCGTACTGTCGCGCGCGCCAACTCACCGATACCTAGGTCCCTAACTGCCCTCAACAACCTCCTAGAAGCCAGTCCACATAGTGATATATTTGCAGACCAATGGAGAGAGCTAATCTCAGATTGCCATTGGTTCTGCGAATGTAAATTTTGATTTAAGTATAATTTATTATGTAAGTATTATTATTATAATTTTTGACTATTTTGAATTTATAATGTAAGTAATTTTTAAATAATTTAATTTTAATGTAATAATTTTATCTTTAAATATTGTAATTGGTTTCTAACCGTTTTATCAAAGTAAATAAATAAATACTAAATAAAAACTAAATAACATCAAATGCTTAGAATACTGGGGTAGAATACCCAAACATTGACGACTTTACGCATTGATCGAACTGAGTAAGTGGAAACTTAAGTGATCGAACAAGGTTTTTGTTTTTACAACTATTTGGATATTTTACCCTATATCATACCGCAGAATAGCAAAATAATATCAATGAAAACAAAAAATATTAATAATAAATGATGCAAGGAAAACATAATGTAAACCAATTTCTTGGTTTTCAACAGGAAAACTACATTTAAGTTTGTTTACCCGTACAAAACCATAATAAAAACCTTTACTTCTATTTGAATCAAAGTAAATTTTCTTCATAAAATCTAACTTGAGACTAAATTTAAACAGTTTAATCAAAGTTCCATAACATAATCTGGACCTAAGAAAACAAACTGTATTCTTAAACACAACTAAATTCATAAGTTATTATGATGCATAAATTCAAAGAGTAAAGAAAATTCTAGAACATGTTGAGAATTCTCGAAGCTATTGCGCTGTTCTCGAACATAGATGTATTAAAGTATAGAATCACAACGTAGTACATTGAAAATGCTACAGAAAAAAATAAGCCACATTGGCTAAATTTTAGAACATTTTGGTCCGATGCTAATTTTCGAAAAAGAGAAGTCTTGATAAATTTTATATGTTAAAATTGTTATTGTTAATAAAACTACATCGTAAAAAGTAAGAAACATTATTTGAAACTGAAGATATTTCATTTTTATTGAAAAGGTGTCTGACATTTTGGTCCTGTCTTGTTAGATCGACATATCAAACCAAAATGGAGTCGTACATTTTGGTTTGATTGTCGATCTTGGTGTTCTTTTAACACCGTTATTCATGTATGTTCTCGAATATCTAGTTTATTCCGACAGAACGTTATTCATGCTGGATGCACACCTAGCACCCCCGCCTCCTCACGCCCACCTCTCTCCACCCATCGCCCCCTCTCCTACGTATAACCCTGACAGTTGATTTTGTTACTTTTAATATCCAATTGAAAATGCAATATGGTAATATAACGTTGCTGTTTGCATCAGGTACCTATAGGCTGTTTTTCCTCGATATTAACTAGAATGTACCTAAAGTCACCGCGAAATAAATTGTAAAAAAAAAAATGAACACACAACGTCTCATCTAGTCCTGAACAGAATCATAACACAAATCTTAGTCTTTGAATAAAATGACTGTTGCATACGAAGCGGCGGATAGATGAACAAGGCAAATCTATATAAAAGACTTCGACCTGATTGACTGACTCGCTGACAGATTTACAGGCCAAACCGCTAAACGTAGAGAGGTAATGACTTGAAACTGAGGGTGTGTTCGTCAAGTCAAGCAGACGCGTACTAAGAAAGGAATTTTATTAATTCGCAACACAAACGAAGTTGCGGGCATCAGCTAGTTACTATATGACGCAATATCGCTTAAACTTTGTGATAACTAGCGCCCCCATACGTCACAATCACAGTAAGATTCCATTCAGAAACGCCTGTTGATAGAACGCAATGGAGCGAAAGTTCTTGTATAGCCTGAAAACAAATAAAATAGCTCACCTCAGCAATATATCGTGGTTGATCTCCTTGCTTGGCGGCAGGCGACACGCGGAGATGATGATGATTCGTCTCCCAACTTCGTCGTCACCGACTACCTCGACCAGACCGGTTGCGCTCAACTCCAAAAACGCTTCGTCGTCCAGAGAGCAATCAGTTATCTGCACACACGAAAACTCTATCAAACGCAATCAAAATGACGGTACTTGCTTTGTACCCGCGTAATCTCGTTTGAACTAACATTATAAGTATTGTATTGTAAGTGCAAGCGACTAGAAAAGCCTTCATTAAAAACTATATATTTCTTATTTTCTAAAGCGTCGATGACACACAAGCTTTTTTACAAGCTGGTTGTTGGCGTTTTTAAACGCTAGCGTGTGAGCTTGTTAGCGTTTGGGAAGGATTTAATCCAACAATCAGCTTGTAAAAAAGCTTGTGTCTCATAGACGCTTAAGTCGCTGTAAAATGGGTAAAACAAATAATAAAGTAATTTATAACTACAGTTATTCCGACCTGTGTGTTACAAACGTTAAATTAACAATGGCGCGCGCGAATCCAGCCTCGATGCACACTCGATAAAACGTTAATGAGAAAAAAAACTGTAAAAGTAAGGTACTAACCTATGCAACAAGCACCTTGTTGCCCGCCTGTCAGCAAACTAGCTCAATCATCGGCCGGGCACGGGACGGGGGCGGCTGTATTGATTTTATCCTACACCGGCGTAATTCAGGGAAATGCACCTGCATTGACATTTGACCTTTACCAGTATTTTATAGACGACAAAATGCGTCACACGAAATGTTATAAGCTGTCCGGGATGAACAAGTTTTTATGGGGTTGTAAAAGTAAATCTCTTTGTTTGTAGTCTGGTATAAACGGTCATTGCATTCGGATAAGTTTTTTAATTAATATTATTAGGGAACCTTATTGTTTCCTTGGTTTAAGTTTGTTCGAGTGAGTAGAGAATTCAGTAAAAAAATACTGAGCTCAGGGATACGTCTTCTGCGATATAACTAAGCGGCTGATTTGCGTTCAGTCCTTTCATTTAACGTTGCTTCAACAACTTAGCTAAACACGTTTAGCCATTTCAGCAACGGCCTAGGCTTTCGATTGAATGGCTAAAGCTCTGGTTTCCTAAGATAGCCGTGCTGTCATAGAGCGGCCGTAATATAGCGGTGTATGACGTGACGTCATTAGAACGTTGTCTATGTAAACGCATTTATGTCGTCAATCTATCCCCCGTTTAGTTTTTTTAAGGACTACATAAGAGTACATACCTCAGTGTAAACTTGAGCTAGTTCTTCCTCAAAATTTTCCTCAATGGTGCCATCACTCGCGGAACGCTTCAGAAACTCTTCGTTAACATCCAAGAGTTCGGGAGGCAGTGGCGCTGAAAACACTTTGCTTTTTCAATTAATGGGTAGTGAAGAACTTTGCAATGGCCAACGAGCCTGCTCGAATTATAAATATTTATATGTAGGTGAACCCTACATTGGGTTGCACTTGCACTGAGGAATTCCTAGTTGTACAACTCGGGCGAATTAACTTGACACCTGGCTCGAATTAAGTTGGTGCAATGTACTACTCGGGTGAATAAACATGACACCTGGCTGACACGTGGCTTGGAACTTGATACTTCCCCCGTTACCCTGCGCGGCGCCCTCCGTGTTTCTTTTTCCCCTAATTGCGAATCCTTATCATTACATATCATTACCAAGTACTACAGGACCTCTTCTCTATCGAGATTATCCAATTTCACGCAGTACTTTGCACAAGCGTCATTCGAGCCAGGTGTCATGTTCATTCGCCCGAGTAGTACAGTGTCAAATTGAATAATCTTGGTAGAGAAGAAGACGTGGAGTGGAATACTTGGTGAGAATAAGGGTTCGGAATAAAACGGAGGACGCCGCGCGGGGCAGCGGAGCGGAGGAAGCATTGAGTTCGAACTTCGAAGCCAGGATTCATGTTAATTCGCCCGAGTAGTATCTACAATCGCTAGTAATATTAAAGTCTTGAATTTATATTTTGACAAACAAATTACATCAACGGCAGTCAAGTTAATATAAACAAATACAAATATTCTTGTTTTGGACCAACTTATCAGCACCTCAGGGCACCTTACTTACATCGACTTCTGTTTAACATCAGCATTTTTATGCAACCTTACTTGCTAGTACTTGTACTGTGTACTTTAAATATTTCAAATATCAATTATCACACATAAAAAATAAATCTGAGTTGTATCAACATGAATACTCAATTCTGTTTGGGCGAGAGGACCACAAAGTACAACGAGAGAACGCTAACTGTTTGTATAATTTGTCAACAGGTGTAATTTTCAAATCATACAGTCACATGTTGATAATGCAATAATTTAGTCAATTGGATGGTAGGGTGCACTGACTGGCACTGTGTTAAACTTCTGACACATGCAAAATGAGGCAAGGCCTGGTGGAATTTCTTATCAGAAACGATTTGGTCTATTAAATTTACTGAAATAAAGATTATAAAGAACTTAGGTGTCCATAATAATTACATCCAGCATGAAAACATTCATCATTTTTACTAGGCACTTGTGTTGATGAGCTGTTTTTTGAAAAGATAGAAAATCAAATGTGGTGGTGTGGTGGAAAGCCTTAGAAAGCATGAGGAGCAAAGCCCAGAGACTCGGGAGTAGTAGCTACCGAAGTTAAAGCCAGGGTGAAGAGGTGACCTTGACCCTTACTACGCTTCCTACAAGGTCAAAAGTCGAAGCGATGATGACCACTGAGAGACTCTTTGACTAATTCACCAGGTTATTGTGAATTTAGCTTCCCTTCAATTTGTGTGATAATGATTATGTACAAGTAGCACGAAACTTTAGCGCTGACCGTTATTGCGCAGAAGTAAAAAGTAAGGAACCTGAAGGGTACTTCAGCGCTAGACTTACGTGATGCTACATATTCAAATTCAAATTCAAATAATTTATTTCAGACAATGTCCATAATAACTTAGAAAATTAGGTACAAAAACAATCAGGGAACACATAAACACATAAAAAAATATATATAAAAAAATTAAAATATATATATATAAAAATAAAAATAAAACACACATTATGCAACATGAAGCCTGACTAAATGATCAAGTATGGGACAATCAACCCGGTCTGCCACGACGTGAAGGATGGCGTTGGTGCTGCCGCGGACACGGCTCAGCAGTGAGGCGGCTCTCTTGCGTAGGATGGCGTGGAAGCCATCTGTTCGAGCGTCCGTAAACATGCCTGAGGCACTGCAGTACCTCGGCAACCCCAATACAATCCTAAACGCGTTGTTATATTGTACAAGCAGGGCGTTGATTGTCTTTTGCGTATAGTTAGTCCATAGAGTGCACGTGTAAAATGACTGACAGAAGGCCTTGAAAAGAGTCACTTTTACTTCGTCAGTACATCGTGCAAATCTACGGGCCAACATATTGCATCGGACAGCCAACGCCCTACGCTCTCTCTCAATGCCCTCGGTGTCAGTGAGGTCATCCGCGACCCAGTGGCCCAGGTACTTGAAACGTGACACTCTTGGTAACTCAACTCCATCAACAGTGACTGGCAGTACACTGGTGACAATGTGACCACGAGATTGAAATACGAGTAACTCACTCTTCTTCACATTGTACCTGAGCCCATGCGTCGCGGCATACACCTCACACCGCTTGAGTAGCTTCCTAACGGCGCTTATCGAAGGCCCCAGCAGCACCATGTCGTCGGCGTAGCTAATGTTGTTTATAAATTTACCATCTATTGAACAGCCGACTCCGTTGCTACTGAGGTCCTCGATAAGGCCGTTTACGTACAGGTTGAAGAGCCGAGGAGATGTTAACCCCCCCTGCCTCACACCACACTTCAGCCTGTACGCATCGGAGACCTCTCCTCCCCACCGCACTACATTTGTTTGGTTGTTGTACCAATAATCAAAAATTTTTATAATAACATCCGGGACGCTAGTTTCTGATTTCATCTTCTTCCAGAGCACATCATAGGACACCAAATCGAAGGCCTTGGACAGGTCTAGGAAGCAAGCATAGACTGGAGTCTTCCTGTCAGTATAGTAGCGGACAGTTTGCTTGAGGCATAGTATGGCATATATGTTACATAAAACTTACCAAGTCCACGTGCTTGAGTCAGTTCAGAGTCATCGAATTCCAAGCTTGGTTCATAATCATGATATTCAGACAGACTTGTGTTTGGATCTTCTGACTCCATACAACCGCCATGACGAACTGTAGAACATTTTTAGTATAAAATAAACATAGGCTGTTAATTATTATTAAGGGGAATCCTCAAGGCAAATTTCCATACAAAATGTTTTGGACAAATACTCAAAAAGTATGCCGTATTATAGTAGTTTCTTCACACTATTCGTTTCATCCATGTTTTTTGATTTCATCAACAAAAAAAGTGAAAGGTTTCATACTTTAATTTAGATTTTATATGTGTTTTAAAATTAAACCTACTAACTTAAAAACACATATAAAATCTACACAAAAGTGTTCACTACACAAAAGTTTGTCCTGAAGTGGGAATCAAACCTGCAACACCAACATGGCAGTCCAACACACTGGACATAAGCATAATCAGCCACTGCTGGGACTCAGGCTTACTCTCGCCAGGAGAGCAAATGAGTCTTAAATCCACCACGCGGACCCAATGCAGATTGGTGGACACATGCCATCGAACATTATTTTTCTATCCTTTGACATACCGGTTTCCTTACAATGTTTCCTTCGCCACGTTGAGAGGATGTGGGATGCATACATAAATTTTTTCGACCAAAAAACCCATTTACTATGTATGACTACCACCGGGATCCTTTCCTTTCAGATCCTCATAAAATCAATTTTAATTAACCCAATTGGTTCAAAGGTTGCTGTGTGATCTAAGCAACAAACATTTATTCAAACTTCTGCATTTGATTTATTATTAGATTATGAGGGAACTTTAATTATTTGTACAACAATAAATTACCTTGAAAAGCCCGAATAGGGCTCAGTTTGGGATGGTGGTCTTGATCCATACTCCGACTACGCCCAAGCACAAACTCGCAAACTTGAAATCACTGATTTACAAACTCAGAAATAAAGAAGTCTAGAACAACCCTAACATTGGCAAAAAGCACTTTTCTTATTTCATTATAAAGGTACATACATCAAGCAAAAAACACTAAAACAAAGAAACTGAAAGTGAAATAAACTAAAAAACGCGATTTTGTTCCGGAGGTGGATATTTGACGGATTTATTCTTGTGGAGTTGCTATTCTTTTCCCTATTTTTTGGCGGAGACCATGGTGCAATGCAATAATAATGGTCTATTTAGTCCAGGCCATCCGACGAGCCATTACATTAGGCCAACTAGGCATGGAAATTATCGCTACTTCTATGTCATTGTGATATTATTTCATTTTGTAACAGCTCTATAGCTGGTCATTTTATAACACACTGTTATTTTTATCAGTGCCCTAATGTGAGTTGTGACTAACGTCTTTTATTGCGTGACTTCGCGATGCGCGAGAATTATTATTACAAATTATAATCACTTCCACTCACTGTCAGTCAGCATACTACTGACTGACTAATGTGTAATTATGTTGTCATTTCCCAAAACGAGGCCTTGAAAAGCCCTCACGAATATAATAGTACCTACCTATATATCATGTGTATATATCTGATTCAATGGGTTATGTAGGTAGGTACCTACTGTTTTTTTTCGAACATTAATTATTTTTCTCGGCAGATAGGTATGTATGTACCTAACCTACATTTTATAGTAACTGTACTGCCTAGATGTAGCGATGACTTCACTATGTGTGATCTATTCTCTTTGCTTTACTTCACGACGCGACACCGCGCCACCCCGTGGCATGTGACGGTTACCCATAGGTACTGTTAGTAAGTTTAACCTTTACGGTAATGCTTAAAGGGGCAAATGGGCCGTATTTAGTTATAAAATTTATTTTTGGCATTAATTTAACTTAAGTAAATATTTTGTTTATGAGTGTCCTTTCGTAAGACCTTACTGTCACGTTTCACATTTGTCGTGGCGTGAAGTGAAGCAAAGAGAAATAGATCGTAACTACGTCACGACGTCATCGGTACATCGAGGCGGCGCGGCCGGAGTAAACCCAAAAGGCATTTTATTTTCTCATTAACTGCGTCATTTTTGACTGAACGAAAAAAATAAAAAACGCAGTGTTTAAGAACTTTTAACAGGCTATAAGCCCTCATACTCACATTAATATCGTCCCTCATTGGACTCGTTAATCGGTCCTTTTAGCGTTTTTTTTTCAGATACGTAGGTAGTTCATAAATTCCTTGTGAAATCCCTCATTACACAGATATGACGAATTGCATGTACAGACAGCGTCAGAGATAAGTATCCCCCTTGCACAAGACACCTAGCTATAAATCCTTTCAAAAAATTGTAATACTTCAAACTTATTTTTAGGCTTACATAAGGTTATACAAATTATGATCTATTTTTTAAAGGCAAAACTTTTCCATTCGCCGCGACTGTGATTTAAAGGGATTTGAAGCTGGGTAGTATAATGCAAGGGAGATACTTATCTATGACGCTGTCTGTACATGCAAGATTGCATGTTCTAGTTGACTGGCTTAGTGGAAGTATTTGTCGCCTGGCCTTGTGTAAATTATCCCTAACCATGGCTAAGGCTATTTTCACCATGAAGTTCTTTCTACATCAAAATGAGTTCACTCGACATTGAACAGACGCTCTTATTGGTTGTAAAGGTATCTGCTCCCCTCCCGGCGGCCGGCGCACTATGGTCCAAATGCCAAAAAAAAAATGGTCATCGCTACTAAAATTGGAATTTCGATCTGAAAATGATATATGTTATAGATAATGACTTCCCTATCAAGTATTGTTCTATAACTAAAACACGTGGAGCGATTAGTTTTGGCGTAAATAAAACTTGGTGTTTTTTTGTATGGGTGAAAACACACTTTATGTTTTTATGATGATTGAGTCAGTTTGCCCCACTTTTGACTTATAGTAGTTGGTGGCCTAGGATCTCTTTTGTGCAACAAAGCTTATATTACGTGCCGCCACTAGCCGCCGCACGCGAAAAATGAAAAAAACGTTTCTCTTAGAATTTCGGTGTAAATATTTTTGGTCATGTAAGATTCACTGGTATATTTTGTGCCAGCAAAAAAAAAATTGAACTTTAGTTTTAGTATAAATAAGCATTTTTGACTTTAAAAAAAAAATCTTTGTAGTTTATGACTTTAGTGCCTAGAATGGAGTTAAATCATGTACGAGACTATATTTTTATTTTAAAATTTATTTGAATAGACAAAACTGCTTCTTTATGCTAAATCTAAAGTTCATTTTTTTTTCTGGCACAAAATTTGACCAGTGAGCCATGATCTTACATGACCAAAAAAATTTACACCGAAATTCTAAGAGAAACGTTTTTTTCATTTTTCGCGTGCAGCGGCAAGTGGCGGCACATGATATAAACTTAGTTGCATAAAAGAGACCCTAGGCCACCACCTACTATAAGTCAAAAGTGGGGCAAACTGACTCAATCATCATAAAAACATAAAGTGTGTTTTTCCCCATACAAAAAAAAACACCAAGTATTATTTTACGCCAAAACTAATCGCTCCACGAGTTTTAGTTATAGAACAACAGTTGATGGGGAAGTCATTATCTATCACATATATCATTTTCAGATCGAAATTACAATCTAGTAGTTATGACCATTTTTTTTGCATATGGACCATGCGCCGCGCCACCCGCGCAGTAATTTCCGCACGAAAATAGCTTCTTCCAAAGCATCAAAGAGTATAAAAACTAAACTACACTTAATAATTAATCTTAATCTGTGGTCTTAGTTTGTTATTTATTATCGATCTGTGTTATTGGTCGTCTGTGTTATTCTTGTCTGTGTTCGAAAGATAAAGTGTGTAAAGTGGAGTGTTTTTATAAAATAATACCATTGCAGAATTCACGTGTTGGTGAATTTTTCATTCCGCATCAGAGTACTGTGTCGACCATCTATTTATCTTTGGCCAGCTATTCCATAACTACACTACAGCTTCAACCATGTACACAAACGCGATGCTAGGCTTTGCCGGTGCTGGCATTCCAGATAAATCGTGGCAACCACCCGTAGCAGTTTTGGAAACAACGTAATATTTACTGTTTATTTTTTAAACTTGAGTAATTAACACATTCACTGTGCATGCACCAGCGGTGCATTTTGATCTTCTCACCGTACGTGTATGTCCCATGCATGGGGCATGAATCCATACAAGTTTAAAGGCTTTTAAATTTGTACATGTTGGATCTTATTCATTTTTGTTAACTTACATGTGTGAGCAATGAACTAATCTACAATTGCGTTTGCACGTAATGGGTCATACCCGTTATTCTACCTGAACAGGGAATGTGTTAAGTTAAGTACTTATTTAATCCTATGGGAGGATGGGTGGATACTGTATCCATGATACATGAATATTTGTGCCTCAATCAAGCTTTATCTACATATTTATTTGTATAGATTATTTAGGTGAACTGTACTTTTCCTCATTATGTGTCATGATGTTTTTCCAGAATGGGTCCAATATCTGTAGAAATGTACTGGAAGCATGCTCCAATCACTTGTAGAAACTTCATGGAACTTGTCCGAAGAGGTTATTATAATAACACAAAGTTTCATCGTGTTATAAGAGATTTTATGATCCAAGGAGGTGACCCTACTGGAACTGGGAAGGGAGGGCAATCTATCTATGGACTCACATTTGAAGATGAGATAACCGATGAGCTGAAACATACGGGTGCAGGAATACTGTCTATGGCAAATGCTGGACCTAACACCAATGGATCTCAATTCTTCATAACACTAGCTCCAACACAATGGCTTGATGGAAAACATACAATCTTTGGCAGAGTGGCAAGTGGTATGCATGTAATAAAGCGAATAGGTTTGGTTGAATGTAATAAAGATGATTGCCCTGTAGATGACATTCGAATTGAAAAATCATTTGTGCACAAACAAAACATGTAACTAATACTTACTATTACTTAAAATATAATTTAATAATAGATAGCACTTAAACTGTGTAAATACTTAGCAATGAGTTTAAATATCTGAGTAAAAGTCTCTAAATTTTTCTTTTTAGTTTGTTCCGACCTACCACGACCACGTCTTTTTATTAACACTAGTACTTTGTTCCGAACCATGACTTCATGAAATTCACATCAAAACCTAAAAAAAAAAAAGACTATGTACCTACAGTTTGTTCAAAGTACATACCTTTGATTATATACCTACTCTTAATCAAAGGTACTTACCTATATACCTACATATAATTGTTTTTTGTAACAGCCTCATCTTTGATTATTAGAGTATATTATAATCAAAGAGCCTCATAAATAAAAAATATTCACATTGAAATTGCAATTTTATTGAACAAATAGTACCCATAATTCTATTCAAGGCTAATCCTCAAATCCGAATTCCATACAAAATGTTTCAGACAAATAATCAAAAATTACGCCGTATTATAGTAATTTCTTCACAATATTCGTTTCGTCCATGTTTTTTGATTTCGTCAACAAAAAAAGTGAAATGTGTCGTACTTTAATTTAGATTTTATACGTGTTTTAAAATTTACCCTACTGACTTAAAAACACGTATAAAATCTAAATTAAAGTATTCAGAAACCTTTCGCTTTTTTCGTTGATGAAATCAAAAAACATTGACAAAACGAATAGTGTGAAGAAATAACTATAATACCGTGTACTTTTTGAGTATTTGTCCGAAACATTTTGTATGGAAAGGACTCTGGCCACTTTGTATGAGCTTATGGCTTAGGGTGAACAGTGATTTTTAATATAATTGTGATAGAGGCCTAATAGCTTCTAAAAGTAGGTACCAGAATATAAGGATATCTTAGTATCAAAATCTTCGGTTGACCTACTATCCCACTCATAAAGTTCCTGATCGACAGAGGGTTTTATAAAATTTTAATGAGTTTTTTCACATATTTTCTATTTTTCATCACAATTAAATGATACATTATATTTATCTAGTAGCTGTGTAGGTACATTCATATTATTTTAGTAGTCCTTGTCCAGTTTAAGAACCATACTGTTGCAATACAAAGTACAGCAATCTGCTTGTAAGCGGTGGTTCTGAGGGATGATTTTCTCTTCCTATGTTAGTGTGCTCCAATCTATAAATAAAGGGAAATATGTTTTATCGAATTTCACAATTCATATTCAGTATTCATTTATTTATTGCCAAGTAGGGTACATGTGGTGGGTTTCTTAGAGTAAGTATACCTAACTACATTTATGTACATTTACACCTACACCCTGTATGTGTAGGGCAAAGCAATTTTGCTGTATTGGCTGAGAATACAAGTAAACGTAGTGGTTATATTCTCTTTGAATAAATGAATATGGGATTTTACACCCAACTTAAAACTACCTTAGCTTAAAACTACTTAGGTACTTTAAATTAATTAAACAATACATGGAAACTGATGAACCTTACAGTTTGCTTAGCCATCCATTGCCATAAAACCGCTGGCGTTTCCACACCTAAATGTAGTCTATGTGAACTCCATAAGCAAGCGAGGGTCAACATTAGAATCCATTGTCCATCGAGTAAAAAACTTCCACATAAGTTGAAATGGAAAAATTACAAAATTCTTATTCTTATTCTTCGCGTTTGGCTCCACACATAGTATACATTATAAGCCAGTGTCAAGTAATTTATCGCATTCGTGGTCAAGTTATTTAATAAAAACATGTTTTCTTCATGTTTATTGAATTATTGTAAAAAATTGACTTGGGTAGCTTTCACAGTTGCTACCAAAGAAAATATCAAAGAGAATAAAACCACTACGTTTAGTTGCTAGAGTGCGCGCAAAATAACTCTGCGCGTGACAGGTGGCGTACTAAATGTAATGTAGCTTAAGGTAGAAGTTTCTCCGCAGCTAAGACACCGTAGATATTGGCTAATGTTGCATACAAACTTCTCCGCTCTATTTCACTCCCCTAGGGAATTAATTCAATATTTTTTTCTTAATGTTCACTATACTACGCGCGCAGAGTTAATTTGCGCGCACTCTACAATAGTTGAAGCGACTCTTTCCAGGAAGTGAGGCACTCACTTTTGTTTTAACGAGTCAGCTCACCACTCTTCCCTCGAACATTCAACTTGGCCTTGATTTTTGATGATTTTTCTGCATACTCTATGGTAGCGGGCGTTGTATTGTTTATGATACGTATTTGATTATAATTTGTTAAAATATGGGTATACTATGCACAGTTATTGAATAAATAAATCTTGCACCTTGGTAGGATCTTTTAGTTTACTTCATGGTGACAGTTCACTCCTCAATAGGGAATCCTTCAGATTTTTTTTGACGAATATTCAATGCACTAAGGTAATGATTATAATGGTTACATTTAATTCGTTAATGGGTAGATTAATATTACTCATAAAACATGGCTTCTTAACAAGAGATGGCTACGCTATCTATTTTTGTTAGTCTCTTGCGACAAGAAATAAAATTAATCATTCAATGGCTCTTACACGAGTACTCAATCGTGGTACCACAGTGAGGGAGCTCGTCGTGTCAAGGAGTTGCCTCGCATACTACTCTATTTTTAGAAGCAAGACTATTACATGACTTTGACATTTACTTATCCTTTTTGACGTGTGCTGTGCTGCCATATTAGTATAAAAAGATATTAAAATAGTCGATTTTTTTAAGGATTTTATTTTTTTAGGGATCGTATAATAAACAACTGAGCAAAAGTCGTGTAAAGGTAGTTCCATTAAAAACAAAAACAAATGGCGTGTTTTTGACCACATGACAGAAGTGAAAACTTCATCAAGGTGACACGTGCTGACTTTACCTTAACAAGTGTTACATAGCAAAGCATGACGGCTCAATCTCGTTGAATACCCACAAATAAATGACTGTTCAGTGCGCCTTAAAAAATTTCCCCCTTTCAAAAAAAAACACTCAAAATTATACAAGTTTTGTCAATTAATATAATGCCGCTAATGCGCCATTTTTCACGTTCCCGCCAAAACTCCACTTCATTATTCTGAGCCACTACGTTTATCGTAGGTTGTCTATGAACACAGATAAGTCAGAGTACTTGTCTATGAAGGAATGTAGAGATGGAGGAATATATTTAATCTCTGTCTATAAGCCGGTCAAGGATTTTCTACAGGATCAGGATAGCTCACCCGCCATTTTGTTTTTTTAAGGATTAAGAATTCTGAACCTTATCACGACCGAATGAAGTTTTTTTTAATTAAATCAAAATATAACGATAAACGATCTGACGATCGATCGACAGAGAGCCTACGTTTCTGTGGTGTGTCTCGTTCACACAGTGTCGCCAGCATACAAAATTAAAATGGACATGGTAGAAAAAACAGAAACATTGGGCACTACATAATTTCACTTAATATTCGCAAGGATCATTTTATATAGGCAACTAATTAAATAACTTAATTTCTCACTTAGTACAAGAATGTGTCTTCGTTTTGATAAAAGCAAGGAATTTATAAACGTAGTTTATCAATTTATTGGATAAGAGTTATTGGAAAATAGGAGGAATGTGATGTCAATATGCTGGTAACTCTTTGCAAACCAATGAAACAACATGGCGGATATTTGTCTTTGGATTGGCGGCGTATTTTAAATTATTACAAGAAATTGGTTGTATTATTATTTTACTTAACTGTTTTACTAAAATGGTCCAAATTTGTGTCGTAAGTGGGTGTGAGAAAGAGTCGTATCCAGATTGTGGGATATCCTTTCACAGGTAAGAAAATTTCGATATGGATCAGTAGTGTGTCCATTTCATTTTTAATTTCAGGATATTCACTATATAATTTAATTTTGTAACGTTCATAAGTTTCAACTCATTTCCACCCTGTTGCAGATTGCCTGCTAAGAAAGATTTGAAAAATATATGGAAGGAAGTTTTGCAATTGCAACATTCTGTAAAATTGTCCGAGTACTCTGTGGTATGTAGTTTACATTTTAAAAAGGAAGACTATTTAACTGAAGCTTAAAAGAAGCTTAAATCAGATGCAATTCCTTCTATTTTACCAGAGGTAAAATAAAGTTTTTTTTATTTTAAATAATTTTATAACCTCACACTTATTCGTACCAATAACACTAGATTATCTTACTACTATTATAAATGTCAAAGTTTGTGTGTATGTGAAATATACCTATGTTACTCTTTCATGCAATAACGCAAAAGGTAGCAAAAAATATTTCATCAGTATTAGTCGACATGAACACATGACAAATGACGACTACAATTTAAATGGATACCTCGCGGGAAAAGCCGCGGGCGAAAGCTAGTCTTTAATTGAAAGATAATAAGAAATATATCTTAGGTTCTGCTGGGAGCCCGCTCAAAAGGCAAGGTAGTGCACTCCCGGTCTTCATAATCCAGCCACTGGATACTTCAACGCTTGATGATATCTTATAAGTGAAATAGGACAACGCCTTAGACGCACTGAGCAAAACTATTCTCAGACAATAGAATAATGGTAGCGTTACATAAACAATTAACATTTAACAACTAACAATTAAAACATTAAACATTAAAATTGACAAAAATGGTCGCGTTACAAATTAAGTGCCTGTATTGTTGATGCTATATTATGACCGTTAACAATAAGTATTTTTTTAATTGTACCCTTTCTAATGTCGTGTAATTGTAGTCACTGTCAAACTGTATAAAATAATTTATTTTTAATAATAAATAAATTTGGCAATATATTGTGTTTGAACAAAATTATATTATTTTATTTCCACTTTAGTAATAAGCCGTATAACGGCTCAATTCATTCTGATCAATGTTATGTCTAATTCAATGGTATATATTACTGTTTCATTCAAACAGTAATTATTTTTCTCGGCAGGTAGGTACCTAACCTAGATATATATCGATTCTAATTCAAATGAAACGATTTTTTTTTAATGCAAATCGTTTAATTCAAAAATTGTCCTGTTTAGTTCAAAAATTATGGACGCCCTTTTAGAAAGAGACACACTCCTTAATGGGTAGTCTCTTTCGGCTCTCGGTTTTCGTGTGAGTCGGCCTTCTAGATACTAGTAGGTATACAAGTTCTTTGAAGCCGGTCCACACCAAAGAGAATATAACCACTTGGTCCACACGACACAAACATAAGTTTGTGCAATTTATGGAACGTGTAGCAGCTAATATAAAGCTATGGACTAGCGGCTTTCAAAGACCATAAAAAGGATCTAGATAGTGCAATCGCCAATTCGCCATAATAATTTTATTTGGATTACAAATTTTGAAGCTTATTACGATCGAATAACGTACTTTTTTAATAAAATCTAGATACCTCACGATCACGATCTCGAGAGAGACTTATAGTTGCTGTGTCGTATCTCTTTCACACAGTTGCCAGCATACAAGTATAAAATGGACATAGCCGTAAATTTTATACTTTATACTTCGAAATCTAGCCAAATTCAAATTCAAATTTGAAGATGATGGGACCAAAGGAGATGTTAATGCAAGGTGTACCCCTCTGGGCCATATAACCTTCTTGGCCATTCATGTTAAATAAAACTAGGTATACGCTGTATTTCTCTGTGTGCATATTATAAGATGGTGTGCGTTTACATGAATAAGATTTTGTTAGGCGCCTATGCAATGCATGTTTACCCGTATCATCCCCCGTAAAAATATGGCAGAAATTTATGTTTGCAGATTCTGACACGTATAACATCTCCTTTGGCTAGATTCTCGAAGACTACATTTGAATGTTTTAGTATATAGGTTAGGTACCTGCCGAGAAAAATAATTATTGTTCGAAAGAAACAGTAATAAACCATTGGTTGCTTGTTTGTGTCGTAATTAATTTATATTCAAAGTTCAAAAATTATGGTCAGCCTATAAAAAGAGAGCTTCTTAATATTAATCTCTTTCGGCTCGCGGTTTTCGTATGAGTCTTCCAGATACCTTCTACCAGAGCCTTCTAGATACGTAGTTAAGAAGTTCTTTGTTCTCTTCTTTGCATTATTGTGATCTGTGGACTGGCACTCTGACTAATTAATCTGTGGGACTGGCGGCTTTTGTGTCTTTGCTTCACTTTCTACATGTTAGTCTGTGCTATTTTTACGATTTGTTCGAAGTGGTTATATTCTCTTTGATTTGTTCAAGATCAAGATGTCTTGTCGCCTCGTGTGAAATACTTGCAAAAATCATTTGTTAATTTTAGTGTTTTTAACCATTTACAAGTGTCCAGAAGTTAATAATGTGAAATTTATGCTATTACATTTTCCTACAACCTAAAACTGCTATGACATTTCGCATTTTTTCACGCCCGCCATTAAAGTCACGTTTTTGCCAGTTGTGGATAAAATTATTAGATTTTGTCGCAAATAAACCAGTGTTAAACTAGAATCTATCAAAATGAGTTCTGTATTTTCGAAGAAGAGAGAAAAGCGTCCGCGCTCATCTACAGACGAGTCCAGTAATGTAAGTTTTATTCCTAAACTCATAAAATATACGTTAGTCCTTTGATTATCTATCTTCGTTACGGCATCATTGGGACCTCACGCGTAGTGTGTCTATTCGCGTCTCAAACTATATCTATACCGTGATGACGGAATTCTCTCCAGCTTTCTGCTGCTTTGCATCTTTTGTAACATTGGTCATGCAAACTTGTAGCTTTTAACCATGTCACCTCAGTATTTTCGGTCTTTTTGGACTTCATTTTCTAGCACTGATGTTCTTTTACAACCAGGTAAATTGATTAGATAAATTACGAAGCAAAAATCACTGCATAATAATCTGAACGATATTTACAAAATGGTGTCTTTTGCACTGGACTTCTACATTTAAAAATATTATTTATGGTTATTACCGCCATCCTGTGCTTGAATGCCTAATTAGACCTATTTAGCTATATTATAACAACTAGACTACAGTTATGTGAGTTGATTTGATGTGAATGATATAATCACTAGAATTAATTCACATGTGAAATCATAGAGGATCACTGCTTTTGAATTTCTGGCGGAGTCATAGTCATATAACAACAAGTTTGGAACCCTGAACAAAACACCTTTAACATATTGGATGGACTATTAAATACAACAATATGAACACAAATATTTTATCTACTGTTATGTATCAAACATGGCTACTTGTTAAACCTTCTTGTTGAGTGAGGTTGATCAAGTAGAGGGTACTGAGGGTAGGATATAAAAACACTCTCTCGATTTAGTCTTGATATGCTACCTAACACAATACATCTATTTACGTAAATTACAAACAGCTTACAGATTTAGTACATCAGGATGGTGGATGCATTAAGCCTAGCAGAATGGTTATAGTTTCTGATAGTTTGGTGTATATCTAGGCTCTGGATTTACTTTACTTAATTGATGTTTTGAGAATTGTTTCATGTACATACATTTTAGGGAGCTGAACACTTTCTATGTTAATTTTCAATGAACATTTTCAGTCATTTGTCAAGAATGTTACTTCTCAAGTGTCGGGTCTTCTGCCAACGGCGATCACCAAATGGTTCAGCAGCCCAAGTTCCTCAAGCGGTAATGGATCAGCGGCCATCAATGACAATACAGATTCTTCAACTGAGGATGAAGCTCCAAAAAGTCCCCTCTTATTAAATCCCCCAGCTAAGCGCTTCCGCTGCTCTGCACCGGCAAAATATGCCCAACTTACAACATCAGAAGTAAGTGTTGTTTATTTTATAAGATTTTAAGATTCCTTTTTACCTGACGGCCAAGGAAGGGTTATGTTTTTCGTGCAAATCTTGTATGTATGTATGTAAATTTCTTTGTTTCCTTACCTTGTATCTTCCAAACGGCTGGATGGATTTTGACAGATAAAATATTGTTAGATTCGTCTCAATAACCCGAGGGTTCTTATATAAGTTCTATTATATATAAAAAAAACAAAATGATGGATACTTGGCGCTAAATAGTAGGTTGTTGAAAAATTTTTGTTTACCAAACCTATTGAGTAGTGTATCATGATGAAGGTAATTAAATGGAGAATACAAAAATGTATATAAGTCACGTGTTTAAATTTAATTTGGAATAATGAATTGGCAATCAATGTATGTAAGTATAATAATATTCTTCGCAGTCGGGTTTTCAGTTTTTATAAACTTTAAGCTTGTTCATTAAAGATGTTCTCTGTCGCTTTTTCTGTCTCTCGAACCTCAATCTGACTGCCTACAAACTGTAGTATTCTAGATCGTGAGAGAAGAGACTCTTACACAAGTGAAACACTTGTCAATGCCTATTCTAGAAAATAGAGAACATATAACTTCAGCTGTATACTGATTGTGTTGTAACAATTATCTATTTCACAGACGACTCTCACCAGTAATGTCGCGACAGACTCCACAAGTGTCCTGTACAACAGTATCGCGTCGCCACCAGGAAGACACACCTTCCGCAGGGAAACCAACTTTGTGTCAACGCCTATAAGGACTACTACTACAGATACCATGACGGAGAGGGCTGATAAAGAGGCTCACAAATCTCAGCACACCATGTCTGCTGCAAACCAGCCAATTGCATTGAAGAGGAGGTCTTTGTTTGACACACCTGCTGCGAGAGAAGCTTCCCTCATGGCATGTGGTAAGTTCTTAATATTAAATATTATTAAATATTTTGGACATTTTACACAATGCCATCTAGCTAGCCCCAAATTTAGCAGAGCTTGTTTGTACTATGGAACCCAGATAACTGATAGAATACTTAAATACTTTTTTTATTTGTAATACATAGAAAACACTCAGGACAGACACTGATGTCACACTCGATCGTCACACATATGTTTGTCCCAAAGAAGCGGGAATCGAACCCGCGACACCGGCGGGCATTCCAACATACTTGCAACTTGACCATCCGTGTCGTCAATTCTTGGTCAGTCATTATTATTGAACAGGATTTGTACCTATTCACTTAAGCAGTCATCGGCAAGGTTGATTTTTAGCACAAAGACCTGTTCCTTTGGAGCAGATTACATTCACCCACTTATACAGGGTGTGTCGTAAAGAGTGGATAATCCTTCAGCTGCGGGTGGGGGACTTCAGGACTGATCAGAAAATGAAAATATGTACTCAGTAAAAATCCCACGGATTTAGAGTTACTGGACGTTTTCAAAACTTCCATTTTTTTTGCCTTTGTCCATTGATTTTGCTGCCAAGACTACAAATCTAGGAATTTTCTTTTTGTTTTTGCTAAAGCATTCCTGAATAACTGTGCTATTGAATGGTATTTCCGGTTTTTGTGCCATAGGTACTGTTTTTTTGGTACAGCATTATTTAACAAAGAAAATGTGTTTTACTCATTTTTTTCTAAAACTTTGATCTCCTGTGGTGTAAAAAAAATGTCTGGTGACCTGAGTGACCAACTTGTGAAAAACTTGCCTACTTCATTGGCAGAAATTTAATACTTCTTAACTTTTTTACATTAAATCTTTTACAAACTAAACTTCTTTTAACAGATTTTCTCCGTTCTGTTTCTGACAGCACTTTCTGTAAGAAACACTCATAAAACTCATGCAATAAGTGTATTTTAGGTATCTAATTTATTTAGTTTGTTAGAACATGAATTTTGTTTACAATATTCTAATTCACAAAGTAAATTTTTAACGAACTTTTTATTCGAAAAAAACGACCTTTTCCCGTCTTAACAGGAATCTTCGTGGAATTGGTAGCTGGAAACACCAAGTGCTATACTATTTCGGAATGCCAATGAAGTAGGCAAGTTTTTCACAAGTTGGTCACTCGGGTCGTCATACATTTTTTTTAAGTATTGGAAAAAAATGAGCAAAACACATTTTCTTTGATAAATAATGCTGTACCAAAAAAACTGTATCTATGGTACTAAAACAGAAAATACCATTCGATAGCACAGTTATCCAGGAATGCTCTAGCAAAAAAAAAATTAGAAAATTCCTAGATTTGTAGTCTTGGCAGCAAAAACAATGGACAGAGGTAAAAAAATATGGAAGTTTTGAAAACGTCCAGTAACTCGAAATCCGTGGGATTTTTACTGGGTACATATTTTAATTTTCTGATCAGTCCTGAAGTGTCCCACCCGCACCTGAAGGATTATCATCATTACGACACTCCCTGTATGCTTGATCTGTGAGAATATTGATTACTCTTAAAAAACTGATTCAAGTGATTAAAATTAATATTGTTACAGCTAAAACAGCAGCAAACACCGTGAAAGATCCTAAGCAACCGCACTTCAAGCCACATCTGCTTGGATCACCATTTTACTATGGAAGGACCATGTATGGAGGAGCATCGGCATCGACCACATACATCAATCAACCAAACATCAAACAACGGAAAACGGCTTGTGTCAATGAATCCAAAGATTCAGACTCTGTCAGTATGAGCACCTCTGCAAGGCGGGTCATGGATATACTAGAAAACTACTCCTCCCCGTTGATCGAAGCAAGGAGAATACCCAGATATGAGCAGATGAATAACACGGATATCAACAACAGCTTGTTATCTAATGATTCATCAAACACAGGATATTGTAAGTATTTTTGTTATTATAATAATAATAATAATCCATTTATTTCAGACAATAAGTGTCCATATAGGCAGAGCTACAAAATAAAAATGTTGTAACCCATGATGGATTGTTAAAATATTTGTCAACTGCTGTTTATAATAAAAATGAAATCACAATGTTGTGGATCATACAGTACATTGAAAACGCCCTACATATCTTTGATAATTTAGCTCACTTAATATTATTTTCAGAATGATGCTAAATTTCAAAACCGAGAAATAACAGCGCTAGTGAAATGTTATAGTTAAAAATTACTGTGCTTTTTCATTTTTAATACAACTCCATCGTTAAAGGTTATAAAATAAATTTGTAATGGAGATTTTTATTTTTATTTTTATTGACAGGGTGTCTGAATTTTTTTGTCCTGTTTTCCGCCTTCATCTTGCTTTGCTACTGGCAATCTTGGTATTCTAGGGACACCGTTATTAATGTATGCAGGCAACATTGTAACAACATGAAAACCCGATGATTGTAATAACAAGAGTCATTGTGACTCATCTCTAGCACATCAATACAGTCCAGACTGTGTGTGTCTCCATGAGAAGGCCAGCCTTCTCATAATACTGACATGTGATTGATCAAAAGACTAAGCCCAATGACCCGAGGACTGTTGTCTCCGAGAGTTGAAGTCAGGACGAAAGGTTAACTCTTGAGGCCCTCACCTGCAGTCAAACCGGACTGTGGAGGAACCGATGATGATGATGATAAAGTCCCTGTGTTTATATTGTTACTAATGCTTACAGCACCAAATTGACAAGATCCTGAGAAATTACTTTACTCGTGCAAGTGTAGGCACAGGTAGGTATAAGTCTGTTCTTCTTCTGAGAAGAAGAAGTCTGTTTAGAACATAGCATCTAAATCGTAGTTTTTAAGTAACTTTGCTTGGTTAGATTAAATTATCTTCTCTATTGTGACCGTTGCAAACGATCTTTAAGTAACTACGGTTTTTACGGTTTTAGATATTTATTTCTCAAAAAATTACAAATTTGCTTATAGAGGAACTAAATACTAATTGGTATTAAGATTATGTGCCATAAGGCGGTGTAAGACGTTAGGTATCTTACTCTATAAAAGTATTCTATAATTATGATCTAGTAAGGGTTAATAGCAAGATTTTTTAAGTTGTACATTGTACACAACTCAACTGCTCTAAGTGCCTTTTCACATGCACACAGTGTCGTGACCGTGTGTTACCGGTGCTATCCGCTGCACATCATCCATCCATCATACATCCGGTGCACAGTTTTGACGTGGTACCGTCTTTCAGTCGTGTATTAACTTATATGGGCTCGTTCACATACACGGGCGGAAAACGGCACGGCGGCGGCGGCGAGCGCAGGGGGTCATTCGTCCGCTATCATTACAGGAGTCACCGCCGAGCGACTGAGCGTTAACCGTGTACATGTGAAAGAGCTCGCACGGCACGGCTCCGTGCCGTTTAGACGGCAACCGTGTGCATGTGAAAAAGGCCTAACTCGATACCCGATGGCAGCGTGCCGAGGATACTGGCTGCACTGTCTCTTTGTATTGCAAGGCTTATTCCTTTGATTAGGCTTATTGTTTGGGCGAGATAGCTGCCAGCCCTCTGATCACGCGTCACAATTATAAATTTTGTTGCAGCATACAAGAATCAAGAGCTGTACCTGCCCAGCCAGGCGTCCACAATCCGCATGAAGGCGCGAAACAAACTGATGGAGTCTACAAAAGCGGCGCGTCAAATCATGGCTTCACACAGCAGCACAATGACGCCTCCATTCACAAACTATACACCACCTATTCATACCAGGTACAATCCATTAATAAAATTAAGCATTTCATTTATATTACCACATAGGTATATATTTTGACCGTTGGGAGGCTTCCCCTGCAGAATGCCGTTTAGATGGGTACCAACACTATGTCAGATATTCTGCCGCAAGGCAGTAATGTGTAAGCATTACTGTGTTTCGGTTTGAAGGGCACTGTAGTTAGTGAAAATATAGGGCTATCGAGACTGACCATCAAAATGTCTCAAGGTGGACGAGTGCTATAGCAGTGTTGCACTAGCCTATGGGAATTAAATCCCTGTGTAGCACCGTTATGGTTATGGGAATGCGTGATCTATTAACACCAGGAGAGCGTCTAGCTAGTCTCGCCACTTGTTAACATATAGACCAAGAGCCTCATTTTACCTAGATTATAACATTGTGTATGTAAATATTTTCTCTCTCTCGTCTCTCCATATTGGTTGTCTGGAACAGATCTCTTAATAGCGATTTACCTATTGTACTAAATTTTGTAATGTTTCCGTCTCTGTGTAATTGTTTTTGTCTTATGGTATTAAATAAAGCAATTTCATTAATTAATTCATTCGTATTTTCTTTTGCAGTGACAACGAGTCCAGTCAGACCATATCACAGTCTAAGCTCAAATCGAGATTGACGCGCATTAACAGAGGCGATGATTTATACGCCATGCCAGAACCCGTGCATCTGCCTACGGCTACATTGAACATTGATAAAGATAACTTACCCAAGTTCACATTAAATCCGACTATCAAGCCTGCGATCTCCACACCCGTATCTACACCTCAGTCTTTAGAAGTCCGCTCAGACAAACCAACTGAAAAACAGACTTACGAAATTTTCAAATTCTCAAAACCTCTTCCAATCACACCAGAAACATTGAGGATGACAGGCTCACCACCTCCTCCGTTTGAGTTTGATGGCGTCGAGCCCAAGGATATCAACACCTCGCCCTACAAACATACCAATAACACTGAAAAAGCTGTAGGGGAGGCGCCAAATAATTGGAAATGTGCAGAGTGTTGGGTATCTAATAAAGGTGATGCGCAAAAATGCATCTGTTGTGGAGCCAAACAACTCTCGAGTCAAAAATCTACCGAAAACACGCTGTCTGTCCCTAAAGTTGCTAAGCCTAAATCGAATGCTGATAAACTTGATTCATGTGACGAAACTCTCAAATTGCCAAGTAATAATACCCTGATTACTAAAGCAGTTTCCTCCAAGTGGACATGTAATGATTGCTGGGTTAGTAATGAAGAAAACGTAGAGAAATGTGTGTGCTGTGGCCGACGAAATACTAAGAAAGAAAGCGCGCCTGCCGTCTCTAGCACAAAGGAAACAGTCGAGAAGGACTGGAGATGTGAAGATTGTTTGATTACAAACAAACCCAGCGTTGAAAAGTGCGCGGCCTGCGGTGGCTCTAAACCCGGCCAAGCCGAAAAAAGTGTCGTAAAACCCGCGGCAGAGCCTGTCCCTGCCGTTAGAGTTTTCAATAGCCCAGTCAACAAGTTGAAAGAAATTGTCAAATCCCAAAAGTCTAATAATTGGGAATGCCGCGTTTGCCTCGTCACCAACCCGAGCAACAAGTCAATGTGCGCGTGCTGTGATGCCGAAAGGGAAGTACCCAGTACAGTCTCTTCAAAGTTTACCAATTTCAAATTCAGCACTACTCCCAATCCAGGTTTCAAGTTTGGTATAGATCCTGTTATTCAGGAATCCAACATTGCTAAAAAGGTTGAGGAAACAACCAAACCAAAGAATCCACAAGCATCGGAAGCTAATAATAATATCGTGCCGGAAATACCAAATTATACATTTACATTGCCGCCCAAAAAAGTAAGCGATAAGGTGGAAGCTCTCAAACCCAATGAAGGTCCGAAACCTTCTTTCTCGTTCGGTATCCCGAAACAAAACGCCACGCCGGCCGCCACAGGTTTTGTTCCCATGAAGCTACCGAGTATCCCCAAGCTACCAGATATTGTGACTCCTGTGGAAGATAAAAACAAAGAAAAAGCACAGGAAGTGCCTTCAATGCCCTTCAAGTTTCCGGAGACCACTGGAAGCATGACACTTGATACTGGACTATTTGGCTCGCTTTCTTCGGCTTCAAACTCATTACAGAATGCACAGAAAACACTGTCTACGTCGTTTGTGAATAATTCAGCTGATAAAAGCAAGACAGAGTCAAGCAACGCACTGGCTTTACAACCGGCCCCTTTAGAAACATCAACACCACAATTTTCGTTTTCGACGATACAAGCGAAGCCAACCTCGAGTCTATTCACTCCAGCATCTACTGGGGCAGCGACGAATAGTTCTATGACTGGGCAAAATATTCCGGTGACTACGACAGCGTCCATGATGTCGATGTTTCAGAAACCCGACACCGGTAGCGCAACTATGCCGTCATTCTTTCAGAAGAACGACTCTGCAAGCGCGTCCTCCATTTCACTATTCCCGAGCAACGCAGCTGCCGCTCCCGCCGCCACCATTGCCGCACCGATGTTCAGTTTCGGTAACAATCAGGGTACGCCAGCTGTCGCTCCCGCCGCACCCGCCGCATCCGCTGCGCCGGCCACGGATTCACCAAAGAAGTTCAACTTCAATTTCGGAAGCTCCTCAACCATGACATTTGGCGCTACGCCTCAGTCCACCCCGAGCACCTTCAGTCTTCCCACCAACTCGCTCGGCAGTAATGGAATACCTAATAACCCTCTAGAAAATGCTTTCGGTGGAAACAATATGGCGGGCAATATGATGAACAGCGGGCCTAGCAGCGCGGGTGTGCCTATGTTCAACGCACCGGCTAAGGAGCAGATGTGGCCGAATACCTCGGAGCAGAGCAACCCTAATCCGTTCATGTCGAACGCGGCACCGAAGCCGGTGTTTTCATTTGGATCATCGACGGGTACACCGTTCGGTGGAGCGCAGACGGTGCCGGCGGCTCAACCGGTGATTTTCGGTGCGATCGTGCAGCCGTCACAGAATATGTTCGGGCAGAGCACCAACCAGTCGACGATGTTCGGCAGCGGGCCGGCGCCGATGTTCGGTAGCTCGCAGCCTGCCAACCCTGCCCCGCCGATGGGGATGTTCGGGGCGCCGAGCGCGTCGCCTTTCGGCTCGGCGGCTCCCTCGCTGCCCACTTTCGAAGCGCCTTCCCTAGCCCCGGCCGCTGCACCTTCCTTCAACTTTGGAGCGCAGCCATCGCAACCATCGCAGCCATCGCAGCCAGTATTCGGATTTGGCCAGGTACATAAGTTGCATAAAAATTATGATCTCTGAATGCCCCATAGTGTCAAAGTTCCTGAGCAAATACTTTACTTGCTTGAAAAATCTTATTGCTTAGGGGTGAATTTGATGGGTTCCCATTGAGTAAAACCTAAACGAGTAACAGTGTTACTCGATGAGTTTACATTAATAGAAACTGTGTTACTCAATGGGAATAAAGTGTCACACTTGATTATTCGGGGCATTCGTAGTTTCGTTTTCCTTGGATGGAGTTAAGAGCAGATATCAATATTATCATACCGGGTGTCCCAAAATTAATGGATAATGCAGTTGGTACATGTCGAGGGTGCCACGTGCCCACGAAAAAAATAAAAGGAAAAATACTAACTAGTCTGGAAAATACATCACTTAAAAAAAACGAATCGAAATCGAAACGTGCTACTCAATTTATAGATAGATAGAATACCTTAACAATTTTAAAATTAAAATATCATGTGTAATATCATTTTAGAAACTGCATAAAACAGGCATGTTTTGGCAATAGTTGGCCACCCAAGTAACCTTACGCTTTTTTTTCACCAGAAATTCTCAAAGTAGGACATTAAAACAGAAGTTTACTATTCTAGTTTTTAACCCTTACAGATAAAAACTAGTAAGTAATCATAAATTGAGTAGCACGCGGCGGGGCGGTTCTAAAACTAACAACAGGTAGGCCTTTTACAAAACTACGCGTTATGATATTTAGATTTGTTCCTCCTTTTGGTGCCTAGAACAATATATCATACTACGTAAATCGGTCACGTGACCGGACGATATAACGTTGCGAAAGTTGAGAACTATGTTCGTAATAAAGGCCCACAGACAAGTTGTATACAGTATAAAGTTGTAACAGCGTTCTTCTCGTACAGCAGGCGCAGCCAGCGCAGACGCAGATGTCGGGGATGTGCAGTTTCGGCGGAGCGCCCACTACACCCGTCACCTTCAACATGGGAATGGGCAATGCACCCAGCACAGCTGGTAGGCGCATGCGCAAGGCCGTGCGCAGGAACCCGCAGCGATGAGAACCGCGTTCGAACCTCGGGCGACCGACCGGAACTAGTTATTCTACACACATCCAACCAGCCTACCCGCAAAACAAAATGTCAACATTTTAGTTATTCGTGTCAAAGTGCGGATTAGTGGTTACGGCTGAATGTGAACCAACCTCCCTGTAAGTCCCACTTGCAATTGGAGTTATATTTCTAACAATTTATTTATATTAAGGTGTACAAACAGATAAGGTAACATTGCACAAGGAAAAACAATCCGTATGCGAAATTCTGATGTGATGTGCCGTTCCTAAATAAGACTAATATTTTTGTGCTGAAATTGGTTTATTTTTGTTTGTCGGTGGTGGTGGTGGTGGCGGCAATTTTTTTTAAATCACCTGTTGAATTATGATATTGTCAAACCAAAACATGATAAAATATCTGTGTATCATATAAATATGATACACAGATATTTATATAACTTTCTGTGCATGCAATTTAATTTCTTGTTAAAAATGCGGTTTCTTTGTTTTTAAATTAGGACGTAATCATAGACAAAATAAACGATTCTCTAACTTTCTAACTTTTGTGGATGTAATAAGTTTATTTTGTATCCGATGCATGTTTCGTCAACTGGATTTTATAGGAATTGTTCCGTTCCGGTATAATAATGACAAAAAAATTATGGTATTTGATTGAAATATTTCGACGGCCTTTGACGCACAAAATTAGGACATTATATTTTTCTTTTAAGTCTTGTGTTTTCATAAAGATTTGATGACTTAACTATAACATAAATGAATAGACTAGATAAATAGATGTAGGTATTATTTCCTAAATAATGTAAATGCGAATATTTGTGAGGATGTTGTAATTCTATCTACCTAACCATCAAGGTCAGGTCTAAAGATATTTTATATAAAAAACTATCTTCTTTATAAGAAGTGAAGCTGCGGGCAGTAGTAAATATAATATAATATAAGTTCTAATGGGGTGGTAAATGAATGAATGACAATTTTATCCGTTAACCGTTACTGCGTTAGGTTTTGCTTTATTAGGCTACCTGTATAATAACTTAGTCATACTGAAATCATAATATTATTTAGACTTATGTGTACATGTTTTATTGTTCGAAATACTTTCCCAAAACCAATAATAAGCAAATTTTTATTTTTTCATCTGTTTTGAGCATTTTTCACTATTCCTTTTATGGTGTAGCGAGGGCTTGAATAGCCTAATCCAAAACTATATTATATAATTTATAAAATAGAATTTGGACCAATCAAAAAGTATAAAATTTTTCGCTACAAAATCTATCAATATAAATTTCTCAATCTATCAATTCGTATAAATATTTTCGCTACAAAATCTATCGATATAAATTTCTCAATCTATCAATTCGTATGAATATTTTCGCTACAAAATCTATCAATATAAATTTCTCAATCTATCAATTCTTATAAAATTTTTCGCTACAAAATCTATCAATATAAATTTCTCAATCTATCAATTCGTGAATTCTAGTTTTTTTATAATATTTTATAAAGGGATTTTAGTGTTTCGAACGATTTGGAAAATCGAATTGTGGTCTTTGGCGTCCGTCTGTCTGTCACAGCCTTCCAGAGCTGTACGATATTTCTTGTAATTTCTCATTCTCTTCTAATTTCTCATTCTATTCTAATTTCTCTTGGCTGTAAATATTTCTGTTCTAATTAACTTAACAAGAGTATTTTTAAAACAGTACCTACATAGTTGGGAACACTAGTTGCAAGTGCTAGCATTTATTGGTGAAATCTCTTGGGGACCTTGCGTTCTACAACTTTTTTGTATTATATTGCGTATTAAATTAGTTAAAACTTTTTAGAAACTTTTCCTTTTGCATAAATTAGGTAGGTAGGGCAATATAATTATGTAATTTTTTTTTATTAAAACATAAGATTCATCCGAAAATCATTCCGCGATATCGTAGATTTTACATACTACCTACTTATTTCTTATTTCTATGAAATTTCAACTTTATGTCATTAATTATGCATGGCCTATGGGAAATCGCTTTTGTCTGAAGAATAAGTTTTTTTTTTATTATAAAATACCCAAATTATATCTCTCTTTTCTAGATTATTATTATCATTATCGATCTATATTTTTAATTATGTTTAATTTATTTATTATTATAATATTATTAGTTTTTGATCATTCAAAGTCAAAACTCGGCTGATGTGATGTCGAAATATAAATGATTAATTATTATTACTTAAACATTAATATAAATAATTAACCACCCTGTTGTTATGTTAGCGCTTTAAGTTTCTAGTTTATTCGGCTCAGTTAAAATGAAGTAAAATATTGAGACAGATGAAGCATTTGTGTATTGTTTATTAATGTTTTTGCGAAAGGGACATTACACTCTGATTCGCACTAGGAGATTTAAAATTATTTTGATGTTCGTAGTTGGCTGTGTTACTGTTTTCAATGTATTGCTTCATGTAGGTAAATGCAGTTGATTTATCTTTAATTTTTTTTTGTGATTACCTATGTGATTTATGTGCAAGGTGTAAATTGGATTTAGGCTGGTTTTTTAATTAGCGACGACAGGAGCGCTTCCCGGTAGATCAACAATTGCGACCTGCCTGACAAGGAAAGGTACATAAACTAATAATTTAGAGTAGGTACTTACAAATTTGCTCGTTTTTGACGGATTGCATTTTTTTTAGTGCTAGTTCATACTATTAGCTACGCGTCGAGATTATCAAATAAAGAATTTCATTACACGTATCATTAGCGTTATGCAACTAGTCGAATTCTAGCAAATCTGGCGGTACATCCAAATGCACTCTTACACAAAGCCAATCTGTAAAATACACTAATATTTTCACTGCGCGCGCTGCGCGCTTTGATAGATGATTGTATCTTAAAGGATTGTATCTGAATTTATTATCAATGTCATTATTAATAAACGTAAATGGATAATTGGGGAGCAAAACTAAACTATTATAGGTATACTAAAAAAGTCTTGATTATCATGAGAATGAATAAATTTATGTATAGATTTGCTCGTAGTCTTTTTACTTGTTGGCTTTTAGCTTTGTTCCTCAATAAAGATCACATTGAAATATAAATATCTTATTTTTGTTTGAATATATCAACATTACCCAGTGCCTAAGTAGGTTCCTACTCAAGACCAAAAGTTTGAAGGAAGGACCCTAGGAAGTCAAAATGAAAATAGTAAAAATTTTACATGTTAAACTTATATTAAAATTAATAGCGTCTAAGAACGTAGTGTATCAGAAAGTGTTGAGTGGCTGCGGTATGATAGCGCCGATAGTGCGTCCCTGTTTGCTGATGAACGCGTGACGGTGGCCTTGCCCCAGGATGCCGCAGCTGACCGCCTTCACGCCGTACCGACCCACGCCCGGCCACACGATCACCCGCTGGTAGCCCGGCGGTTTGTCGTACGAGCTGTTGAATCCTTGCTTGTTCTGCTTGAATACCTTGGCTTTGTCGATGTTATACGTCGCAGCGCCAGGCTCCTCCGGCCGTCGCAGGCACATGGATAGATCAACTAATGCGTTCCGCCCTCTGAACGGCAAATTCCGACCTGTTTTATTCATAACTCCCAAACGAGACTTCTTATACGTATCGAAACTACCTTTCAATGCAAGAGGCCATGTGGCCGCTGCACATTTAAGCGATGTATTAAAGTGGTTCTTGACTGTACCGTCTCTTTTGCCAGTGAACAGGTCGTACGGACCGCGCAATGATACGATCTTCTTCGATTTCTGCTCAATGGATTCCTTGTCTACGATGTTATAGCGGTCCGGGGCCAAAGACCATTTTCGTGTGGTGTCCATAAATCTACATGGCTCCTCTCTGTCGAATGTCGGCCTAATAGAGTGGGGCCCGTAAGGTGCTTTGAAAGGATCCGCTTTGTAATATGTGCCTGGGCCCGGTATGCGATTCTTAGATGGCCTTTGACGAGGTGTTCTCCCAAAGCCGACGTTTTTGCACGCAGGCTCGTACCTAGACACCCCTAAAGGTGGCTCTTCGATCTCATGCCACGCCGGGCCCAGTACTGACTGTCGCCATTTTCTGTTTTCGAGAATTTTTTGATTGCGGTAGCCCAAATTTTTAGCCCATTCTTCGAGCTCACTCTTGTATCTCCAGGGGTCCTTGTCGCTCTTTCTGTTTTTATTAACTTCAAATATTTTGTGAATGGGCTGAGGATGATAGATGCAAGGATCGCAACCATCGGGTCGGATCGTATAAAGTCCACTGGGATCCAGGTTTGGGTGGACAGTTATTTTGCCAAATCGTTTCTCGCTCGTCCCAAAAGGTGCAATGTTTTTAGACACCATTGTAATCGGTATATTAAATGTAAATGATTAAAATGTGAATGTTAAATGATTTAGTAAAATATATCCTAAAAATGACACGCGTGGTTTTGAAAAGTTTTGATTGACGCTATGTTATTAGTTATTCGTCATCTAAAAAAAATCAATGCCATTTTAAAGTAAGTAGGTGGTGTACAAGAAGTATGAACCTGAATCAAATTTTGCAAATGCTTTTCTTATGTAAATTGACTTATTTTTCCTTTCCATACAATAAGCACAGTTATGAAGCGTCATTAACCACATTTTCAGTATGTAGGTAGTATTATTAACTATCACGACTGTCAGTAGAGGCTTTCAGTCTAAGAATGCACGCCCCTCTACTATCGCAGCCGCTGTCATACAAAGTAAGTATGAATGCCATTTAGGTGAAGACTGGTCTGGCCGCACCGCAATGCATAGCATAACAAAAATCGTAAACAAGTAGAGGTAGGTATAGGAAAGTAACTACATCTCTTTCGTACATCTTTTAGGAACGATACCGATACAGTCTATAATAATACGTTGTAGGTAGGTATATTATAATTAACGAGTATAGTATAATAACTAACATTATAATTGATGTATATATTATAAAATCAGGCTTGGACCTGCCTGACTGACTGAGACTTGAAATTTGGAGGTCATATTCGTGAAGAAGTGTAGGCGCGTACCTCCCTAGGTACTACGATTGCCTTTCAACGCACATGCTCGTTTTCTTATTGTATGCCATATCCATAGACGACCTAGGATTTCTCCATATCCATACAATAGGTGTCTCGACCTGTTGATTGTCATGAATTATTCCGCAATTCTATTCCAAAAAAAATATTTTAAATATTTAAGTGTCGCAGAGTAGGTAGTTACCTACTAATTTTCAAAACGAGTTTATGAAATCATTCAATCGTTGTTAAATTAGTGCTACTTATAAGTATATGCTTACCTATGTCACGGAGGAAAAAAGTACCTAAGTGCAGGTTACTTCAGTTGGTAAAGTAATTAACTGATTGCAGACACGCAGACAAAGTAAGCTTCATACCTACTGATGCTCATAATAAATACGAGCCTACTTATCGATAAGTTCGTGGGTCAGTGCCCTGGGCAGATGATCAGCTGTGCGCCCATTGTGCAATGAAGAATTATAATAAGACTAGATATTATTTAAACCAAGGAACTGATGCAAGCTCGACTTAAATATCCCTCTCGTAAGTAGGTATAGGTAACATGGGCTTCAGGAACGAGGTAGGTAAACGCAATATTATTCAATTTGATTGAGAGGAAATTAAACTAATTTAAACTGAAATGATCGCCCATTTTGTATTTCAAAATTAGAGAATCCATCCAATGTAACAACGAACGACTTTCGAAATTCGAATTAAGTTATCATAAGGACCCCATAATACCCTGATCTATTGGTTATGAACTGTGGTTATGAAGGACTGTAGTAGAATTTGAAAAAAAATCTTATTTGCCGGCATGAAACGTATAACAAACTGAACCACTTTGAACAGTTTTTATAGGCAATTCCTTTTTCCCTAGGCTCTAAAATGCAGTTTTACCTCTGTAGGTACCTTGCATAAAATTGAACTTTACGAGCATGAGAAGTGAAAAGTTTAGTAGATAATGTACCTACCTATCAGAATGAAATAAAAACCGACGCACTTATTTATTTGCGAATTCCCGTCATTCAATAGACTTCAACGCGTTCCTCGAACTTGTTGTTGGTTTTATTATCTAGGCTAGGATATATTAGTACCTAATTCGTTCATTGTACAGTTTGCAACCATATAAGTATTAAAGTGCAGAATCACAACGTAGCACATTCTTCTTCTTATCGTGTCACTAGTTCTTTCGAACCAGTGTGGTGAAAGGATTTCAAGTTCGCCTCGAAGAGGCTCCTTTCGTGCACTAAAACTCAATCGTAAAACGTAACAAACATTATATGAAAATAGAGATAAGTATTTCATTTTTGTTGACAGGGTGTCTGAAAATTGTCTGTCCTGTAGGTATTCCGCATCCATCTTTCTTTGATACTGTCTATCTCGGTGTTCTATCGGAACACCGATAACACTCTATGCTTGCAACATGAGACGTGGACCTGCGCGCGCGAGATCCAATGGTTGTTGGCTTGCGTGGGTTTTGCAAGTGCGAGGACATGCGCGCGCATACCCTAAGGTCTACGCACGACTAATCTATCGAAGAAAATTATATGTTTTTTAAACAACTTAGGTATTCGTTTGACCGATATAATTTTGTAAATAGTCAGTAAGTAGTATTGATTTTAATTTTGATTTGTTTCTATATAATTATTTTACATCTATGTAGGTATGGGTACGAGGAAACAAAATCTATGTAGGTAGGGACACATTTTTTTAATAGGGACTAAGGTATTTAAATTAAAAACTAGTTTTAGGATTAAAAAAGTCTCGATAACGACCGAAATTAACATTATGTTTAATTAATACGTACATCATACTTTATATAAGACTATGGAACCAATCTGCTAACAATACATTAGATACCTTTTGATTAAGAAATAATTATTTACTTATTGAAATAAATTGTTAGAAATATCCCGTAGCTAAATAAAGTACTAAACAAAAAAGCAACTTACAGGTGGATTAAGAGATCCACATCTATAATTGTATTCGGTTTACACAGTATAAAGTTCGTAATGAACAGAGGCGGGACTTTAAAATGCTAAGTGCGCTAGCCTGCGGAATCCATTTAGAGGCGGCCGGCCCGTTACAATCAGTGAGGATTTTTCCTCTAAATTAAGGAAAAGTGTTATGAAAGGGGAAGTTGAGTCAGCATTTCTCTGCATTAGTAAATACCGCGCCTAAGGTGGAGTAGAGTATTTTGAAAATCGATGGGTGTAGGGGTGGAGTCGAATGGGGTCGCCGGGCGCGTGCGTCCCGAGACAGAACGCGCGGGGCCCGTGTCGGCCCCGAGCTGCCGCCGCCGCCGCACGCGACCGCTACGGACCTGTAGCACGAGGAACTTCGCGCGCGCACACACGACTTGTTGCAAACGCCACCTGTTAACGCATGGCGTCTTCGTGAACCTCAGGTGAGCTCCCACCAACTTTCGAGACTATTCTACGCCTGCTTTGTAAAAATCACCCATGTTTGGCGCATTTTAAATGTTCGGCGAAGTTTCAAGTTGCGCGCTCTTTCCGCGCGAGAACTGCGGCAGGTAGGGGGGGATACACAATACCCACTTATCAAGTTCATCACCCGGTGTTTTTTCAATGTCAGAAATTAATGTTTTCTAATCAGGCCCATGTTCAGTGCGTTAATTTTAGCAAAATAGCATTGTACTTTTTGAGCCGTGTCAATAAAATTAGGTACGCCGTGAAGTGAGCCGTGTGTTTACGCACAGTCCTGTTCTTTACTATCGCTTGAAGTATTTGGTGAAATGACAAGGGACGCGTAAATGTGGGGTGTTGTCTAGCTACTTATAAGTACGCTTCGTACTTATGAGTTTTTAATAAGATTGCACACTCTTAGTGCTTCCGCAACCACTCGGTCAGCCTGTGGGTTTGAACTGAATCAACAATTGTTCAACACTTATCAATCCTAAGTATACCTGGGAATTTATCCCACATTCGTTATCATTAATCATTTTAAAATCATGTCATAGGTTCAAGTACAAGTGTAGGTACTCACCTAATTTTTTCTTCCCGCTACAGCCAGCCGTTTTAACAGTTTATTTCTTGACCCTATACAATTTGTATGAAAACTAAGTTAACTTAGTTTGCGTTGCTATAACAAAACTTCTTTCAGACCATACCCTCGAAATTTCAAGTCTCTATCTCCGGTGCTTCTCCGATGGTACGGCCTGTGCGTAGTAACCCTTCTATTATATTCTACTAAGTAGTTGACGCCCGCAAATAGTTTTTTTTTACAAATTAACAAGATTCCTTAGTACGCGCGTACACTTCTTGATGAACATACCCTCGTAGTTTCAAGTTTCTACGTTCAGCGGTTTGGCCTGTACGTTGTCCGTGAGACAGGACTAAGCCTTTTATATTTTTGATGATCAAAAATAGCAGACTATCTGAAACAGCGATGTGTCGTTTAGTTCACGCTGATCGTGACATTCAGACGTATAACATCATTTCCGCATAGGAACGTGTCGGAACCTCGTCGGAAGCGGCCGCGCGGCTAACCCCGCCGCCCGCCCGGGCGCGCCACCTGCCGCCCACGCCTCGCGGCCTCGGTTCAGGCACCTGATGGATTCGAACATTTCAAACGCTTTATTTAGGCATGGAAATGATTGCTACTTCTATTTTATTGTCACATGGTTATATGATTTCATATTTTAACAGCTCAATCATTGGTGATTTTGTAACACACTGTTATTTTTCATCAGCGGTCTAATGTGGGTGTGTGTCATACATATTATAATTAACGCATGATGCGACGTCACGCAGTCTCTCTCACAGTCAGCACACTACTGACTGACTGTTATTATTATTTACGATACGATGCAAATTCAATTGTGAATGGCAACGAGTATCATGATTCATGACATGAAGCAATCACAACCACCACCGGCCGGCGTACAAAAATCGCCTCGGGCGGATATCACCGGTTATTTTATAACAGACTTGGTCTCAGAAAGTAACAAGTGTTGTGTGATCAGTTTTTTACCATGGTAAATAACATGTTACTCACTCGGTATACTTTCCATGCCTATAGCTTTATTCATGAATGGCTCGCAATTTGAATTCCGACTTGATTGTAGAGAGGTTTTTTATCAATATTTTAAATTGATCGAAAACTCCATACTACTACTACTATACTTTTAAAAATGCTCTTAGGTTTAACATTTACTTATATCTATATTAAAATATGGGATAAGCTGTGTTTTTTATTATGTATTTATTTATGTAGGTGTTTTTTTTAATATTTCGTCGCTTTTTCTATAAAAAACATATATTTGATTATAATATTATAAAAGCAAAAATCGTGTAAATAGATGGATGTTCTTCTTAATCTTCTTTGGCTTCTTAATCATGCCAAAAATACTGAACCGTTCAAACTGAAATTCTTTATTAGTGGGTTCATAATTTACATGCTGAAAAGGACAACGACAATTTTTTATCCCGATACCACGCAAGTAAAATCCCGGGCAGTAAGCTTTTGTAAAATAAACTTTTTACCTAGGTAAACAAACCTAACATTGTCTATTACAGCATACCTAAGCTAACTACTACAATCTATATTACAAAATTTACAAAAGGAAACAATGGGGCCACCCATAGACCGTTTGCAAACGATCTATAGGTAGTTCAACTGCTCCAATTCGATACTCGATGGCAGCGTGCCGAAGATACTGGCTGCATTGCATCGTTGTATTGCAAATTGCAAGGCTTATTCTTTGGCCGAGATAGCTGCCACTAACCTAACATTGTTAGCTATGCTGTGAAAATAGTACTGACATAATTACCTCGCATACTAGTGGGAAACCGACCGACATGACGTGACATACCTACGAGGACGTGGTGGCCGAGTGGATGAGGCCCTTACCTTGCGATCTGATGGTCGCGGGTTCGAATCCCAGTGGCAGTCATGCGTAAATGGGTTTTTTTCGGTCGAAAAGATCTATGTATGCATCCCGCGTTCTCGCAACGGTGAAGGAAAACATCGTGAGGAAACCGGCATGTCGTAGAACCTAAAGTTCGAAAGCATGTGTCGAGTGCACGAAAGAAGCCTCGTCAAGGCGCACTTGAAATCCTTTCACCACACTGGTTCGAAGGAACTAGTGACATGATAAGAAGAAGACCTACCTACAGCGGCAAAAACTATTAAACCGATTTGAACAAATCTGAAAGTATACCTATAAATATCGAAAAAAAAGGAATTTTCTAATTGGTTTATAAACAACAAATATCTGTAGTAAAAAACATTAAAAAAACCCGAATTGAGAACCTCCTTTTTTTAAAGTCTGTTGAGAATGAATCTCTTCAAGGTACTCGCGCAATGTTATAAAGGCGCCAGTAGGGTGGATAAAGGGATGCCTGCACCTCAATCTACTACTGAGCCGATGGAGCTGAGATTCGGTTCGGAAATGAACCTGAAAAATGACATACACTCGGACAATAGATAAAATGTGCTAATTGAAATTTCAGTGATTCGTATGCAGCTTCGTAGCGTGTAGCTTTGATGTATCGTAGCGCGTAGCTTCGTAGCGCTAGGCTTGGAAGTGCGTAGCTTCGATACTTCGTAGCTTTGAAGCTAATAGATTCGCAGCACGTAGTTGATATAATTCGTAAAAAAACGTGCTATTGCTACCTTTGGGTTGATAAGGGAAACCACAGTATGTACACAAATTTATTTATTGGGTTCGATCAAAGGCCTGGTCACGTATTCTGGTTCTTCGGGTAGATCTAGGTGGTACTGTCCTGGCTGGCCGCTTGTGTGAGATGTTGCGACTGCGGTGGTCTTCAAGGTCCGCCAGGCCAGGAGTGTGGAGGATGAAAGGCTCCGACGTGCGACGACGCCAGGAAGCGCTGGTGTGTGTGCCGGCAGGCGTTTCCAGCCGTAGCGTGATTCCCCAGTTGGGGATTCTTTATCAACGCACAAGAACTTCACAAAAGTGATAAAAAATAGGTTATTACGTAACCAAAATCTAGTTTGGAAATTCGGATTTGGCGCGGCAGACGACGTCAATTACTGTGACGTGCGCGCAAGTCCGTGGTGTCAAAACGAAAGTGCTCGCTCGCGGGAGCGCGGTCGAGCGTTCAAAACCCGAACGCTGTAGCCGAATGCGACCGAGCATGGCCGATCCCAAGTGTGAAGTTTTAAATATGACTTAAATATTCCTAAGTAGGTAATAGGTACCTAACCTAGATTAAGGAAACGTTCTACAACGTTACACTATCATAGCGCGTAGATTCAACACTTCGTCGTATCGTAGCGCGTAGCTTTGTTGTGTGAGATTTGGCTATGGCGCTGCGTAGCTTTTTTCTTCTCATCTAGTTCTTTCGAACCAGCTCGTAGCGCGTAGTTTGATCCTTCGTAGTTTCGTAGTACGTAGCCTCGTTACAGTGTTGTTTAAGTTATGTGAATTCCAGCAATAATATTCCGCATGATATCTTTCTAACGGTTGGTGCAATATTCCAACTCACACAACATATTAGTGTTTACCGTAGCGGATAAGTCTTTACTTTTGTTTGATGTACAAAGCGGAAGCCACATCGACTGAACGCCCAGTTTCCATGTGGCTTGCCCCTTAGATGCATAGAAGAGGGTGTCTGCGTAAAACAATACTAATGCATAGACAAAGGAAACCGCAGAGCGAAACGATAGATAGAACGATAGTTGGCGCTTTGCTAAATTAGATACCTAGATAGATATAAAATGCTTTATTGCACAAGGTAAACAAGTACCTACACAGGCGAGTGAGCTTAATGCTAATTAGCATTCTCTCCCAGTTAACCTCTATGTATTATGGAGATCTTGTGGTAGTGCTAGATGTGTGGTGAAAGAAAATAATATATATATGCTTATTTTTAATAATATTTTTAATACGGCATAAGCTAACTACTACAATCTATATTACAAAATTTACAAAAGGAAACAATTGGGGCACCCATAGACCGTTGCAAACGATCTATAGACAGCTCAACTGCTCCAACTCGAATTTAATTATATTGAATATTTTTAATAACCAATAATGAAATACACCAATAAATACTAATCAATAAAAATAATGAATTAAGTCATAATACTACTAATAATAGAACGTCCAATATCGATCGCTTCAATTATAGGAAAAGATTAGCTGTCATCCATAATAGTACGGGAGGCGACGATGCTAAATGAGGATTTGCTCGAGCGTCATTGGGTTGTAAAGCTTAGATGATAAGAAGAAAAAAATGATATATAATATATACCTATTCATCGGTGGGGGAAGCGGCTATAGGCTTTTTAAAATGAAAAAAAAAAAACTGTTGCGATTCTGATGTAACGCAAACTCGTGGCCACTATTTTATGTGCAAAAAAAAATTGACATTTTGACTTACTCGAGCGCGTCAGATTAAGATATGTATGGTTCATCTTGATGTGCTAGACATGCTGTCTCTTAATCTGACGATTATCTGGAGGGATTCGCTTAGTCTGACAAAAAGCAATTTTTTTATTTTTTATTTTTTATAAATAATTGAACTTTATTAATTGAAAATCTCAGAAAATAGCATGCAAATAAAAGAGTGTATATTTTTTTAAGTAAAATACTTGTATTTATAAGAAAATATATATATATTTTTTAATTAATTGAATCTTCTTCTTATCGTGTTTAGACCAGTGTGGTGAAAGGATTTCAAGTGCGCCTCAAAGAGGCTCCTTTCGTGAATTTGACACATGTTTTCGAATTTTTAGGTTCTATGACATGCCGGTTTCCTCACGATGTTTTCCTTCACCGTTAAACACGTGTTTTAAATGCACACATAATTCTTCTTGAACAGAAAAATCTATTGGGGTACGACCGGGTTCGAATTTAGGACCTTCGGATAGAAAGTCGAGGGCACCTCCCACTCAGCCAACACGGCTGAATAATAAAATTATAGGCTAGATTCAATACTCAAGATGAACACGTGCTTAACGGTGAAGAAAAACATCGTGAGGAAACCGGCATGTAATAAAACCTATAAGTTCAAAATTTAGGCTATTTCCAAACATCATTTTAAATTCTGAAGTTAACGAAATTGCGTAATTTGCTTCCATCTGACTATTCAGTGGTGTTAACGGGTTAAAACCACAATTTCCACACTTTAAACTCAAATATAACACAAGTTTTAGAAAATATTCCAATGCCAGAGTTGGGGCGGAGTGAGAGAGTAATAGATAGATAAAGAGTGAGAGAGGAATATAAGCATCACGCAGCTGCACGCATTAAACTTTATCGACGAATTGTTGTTATTTCGGCTTGCGGAAATCGTCAGATTATATATTTTTCGTTATCCTTGAATTATTTCCTTCAAAATAAATACAAATTTAGCTGCGCTCGAGAATGTCCAGATGACTTTTTTTTTACAACTTTGCAGCCCTCCCCTTTCTTTACCCCGCGCATGTAATTAACTCACCCTATCTTAATCTGACGCGCTCGAGAAAGTCAGATGATCATTTTTTTTTACTAATCTGATCCTTTATGCTGCACGGTCGGCCTTATCTAGGGGGCTCATATTTGGTGGAGGTACTTACAAGTATAGGGGATACCGAGTACAAGGATCCCCTGTATGTTAATCTGCCGCGCTGGAGTAACTCCCGAAATCCCCTCTTCGGCTCCCCTACCATAATTGTAAAGTCAGTTATAAAAGTGCTGCCTATGTGGACAGGCTTTTGTAAAAATTTTTTAATCGACATCGCATTGTCATTTCATTTGGATTTGACCCGAAGTATGTAAGGATTTCGTGGAAACTCTGATGTTCGGAAGAACTTTGTCCGAGTTTCAATTCATTGTAGTTCTACCACGATTGGTTGAAATCGGTTCCGAACTAGATTAGATAAGTCGTTTTCTAAATAAGCGCTCTCCTGATAGTAGAAGATCACGCCTGCTCAGATGACCAGAACCAGAACAGTGCTTGCTACACAGGACTTTGATTCACATAGGCCGCGGGTGCATCACTGCTAAAGCGTCGTCCACAATGAGATATTTTGATGTTCAGTCTCGAAAGCCGAGTAATATAACAGCTACAGTTCCAAACGTGTTACCATTAACCATGTGGATCCAGCGAAGGAACCCAGTGACGCTGGATCAGATGATAAGATTAGATTAAGATTAAGATTAAAGATTTTTATTTCGTAACAATACTATAACACTATAAATTACAAAAGGTTTTTGTATAACAGACTTAAATAATCTACTTACCTAATAACAATAACATACAAAAATACATCGATGTACTTTTATCGATGTAAAGATAATATTATGTTGCAAAAGATTGATTTAGACTAGGTAGGTAAGTCACAATAATATTATTTCAATGAAATAATGAGCTTAAATTTTTGCAAGAACGCTAACTCCCACCCTAGGATAACCTGTGTTGTGTAGTTAGTCTCTTTCGTCGAGAATTGATAATAACAATTTGAGATGAACATTTGAGTATCAATGTAAATCAGTCATATTATATGCAAGTGGATAGCTTTGATTTTCCCTGATGTTTAGAGTTTTATACTAATACCATAGCGTACTAAGATATCTAATACATACATTTTTCAGTGTCCACTTTATCCAATGCCCATACTATGTATTATATGAACAAACAAATAGATTAAATTAAAACTTAATCCCAAAAAAGTCACTAATACTTGTAAGTACTAATAACGAAGATGTCATCTAGACGATGTTAGTACAATTTTTAACTTTATCCCCTCACCTTTACCGCATGAAATCGCAAGTCAGATGTAACATGTTGAATGTGGTTTATCCTAGTAGATAATTCTCAGGAAGATATAGACACGAGCTTCCGTGATTCGCGACGTGGTCGCGACCCTCCCGACGTCACAAGCCAACCTGTTGATTAAGTTTTATTTATTCAAAAACCACGGACGTACCCGGATACTTTATGAGTCCTGCATTATATATGAATATCTGTCGGACAAACGAGCGCTTCTGACCACCTGCGCCCAACTCGTTTGTTCATGAACTGAATGGATTTAGAATAATTTTGGTAGCTCTTGTTAATAATATCTTATAATATCAATAATATCCTTTCGAGGAATTCGAAAGGATATTCTTCGTCTTCTTCTTTCTTCGTTTTGGCGTGATTGATCTACAGACAAACTCTATCCTCACAAACTTCAGCATCTCAGTGGGATATCCCACTAAAATGCTATTTTTTCGAAAGACCTTCGAAAGGCTTGTTTTACATTGATATTTATGATTAGGAAAAACAGTTTTGGCCTATTTCCTACGCTGATGTTAAACATACTTATGAAAACAAAATATATACTAAATAAAACATTTCGTGAGGTTGTAGTAAGATTAAGAAATTCACAGCTCTACTTTTTTGGAATTTGTACCTACTTAATCAATTTATATCTTTTAAAATGGCCTTAATGTGTTTGTAAAAACGACAACGAACAAAGTTTTATTGTTCAGTTTCTCCCCACTATCAAGAAGAGTCGTTCGAGAGAATCTTTTTCCGCTAGGATAAAATAAACCTAATTCCTTACCACTCAAATAAAAACCTTGATATACTTGTTTGCTTTCTGCAATTTCTACATTCACCGTTTCCAAGACCAATCACCGGTAACCTGCGGCCGGAAATTTAAATACGATTATTTAGATTTCCGGCCGCACATTCAGGCGATTTCCATCTTTACTTATTTTCACTGCGGAAATATTTATTTTGCTCGCCACAATGGTTTATTTTCTTTTGACGTTTATTAAGACTGGAATTTTTCATTATTATGTCGTGGATAATGAAGAATTTAAATTCTCATTAGCTATACTCTTTAATATCTATCTCTCTTAGCGAATGCGTGTGTGTGTCGAAATGATTGGTTTACACAGCTTCCAACATAATTTTCAAGAAAAATATTTTTTTATTTTAAGGACACTGTGTTCTAGAGAAGTTGCAAGAAGAAGTTTTAACTGCGAAAGCACCTTTCTCCTCGTCGGCAAGTTCGGGCAACTCTTCCTCTTATCTTTTATTAATAAGCTTTCTTTCCATTTTGTGTTCGCCTCTGAGGCTCCAAGCACTTTCGACTACAAAGATGATGCTTTTGTCGATGGTTTTGGTTGCCGCTGCCCTCCCACCTGCCGCGAGGAACTCCTTGTAAATGGACATAAAATATAAATATTTTGGACGTGTAATCGTTGCAAACGGCGGTGTGTACCTAATACGATACGATCTGGCTGATCTGGCTCGTAACTGTTAAACACAGCTGCGCTCCGCTTTCTTGTAGGATGGGATTATTCACTTTGAAATCAATATATAAAAAGGCTTGGCTCTGATTGACTGACTGACAGACAACGTCCAGGCTAAACTACCGGCCGGACGTAGAGACTTAAAAATTTCGAATATTGTTTATTCGCAACGCAAAGAAGAAAGTTATTTTACCTGAACGATATCAACCTGAACGTAACATTTTAGGTTGCTAAATTCTCGAAGATTTTAGACTACTAAATTGTGAACTTACTCCAAAATTGGCAGTCATCGTCGGAAGACAATCACCGTCAAGCGCTACTGGTCGATGATTACCAACTTATTTTGGCCTGAATTGGATGATGTGGACGCCATAGACATGTGGTTTCAACAGGACGGCGCTATGTGCCAAATAGTTCATGCTACATTGGACATTCTGCACGAGCGATTTGAGGGCATGGATGTGAACTGGCCACCGAGATCGTGCGATTTGACCCCGATTTCTGGCCAGAGTCATCGAAAATTGGTATTTCGGATACGCGCCACCAAGAGAAGCTGCGCCAGACATTTGAACAATATTATTAATATTGCATACATAATGCCATCGATAGGCCTTTTGAACGCATAAAAATGTCGATGATATTCCACACACACTTTGTTTAATTTAAATTTAATAATAGGACGCGCTTAATGACTCTTTATATCGTATTATTAACCCAGCCTGCGTTTGAAGAAGTTTTCACTTCTGTCGTGTGGTCTGAAACATTCAATTTGCAAACGCTTCGCTGACTACAGCTACCGGTGGCCGGCGTCCATCAGTTTTCATACTTATTTAACCTTTTATTTGATTCGTCTCTGTTAAACTATTTAATATCGACGGATATATATTTTATTTCCGCCTGTCTGTACGCGCCTTTCAGAACAATAGCTACCAGTGCTTATTCATACTTATGTATATCTCTTATGCTAAAAAAAGGTGTTTTGAAGAGGATATTAAAGGATATCAAGTGTTTTATCTCGAACATGAATTTATTTGATTCATCTTCTTGTCACTAGTTCCTTCGAACCAGTGTGGTGAAAGGATTTCAAGTGCGCCTCGAAGAAGCTCCTTTCGCGCACTGAGTTTTTTTTATTTGATTAATACCTATATTTTTACTAAGACTCTGTATATATATGTACTTACTTACATATTATGCGTTACGATATTTAAATTCAACATTTTCTTTAATCATCTTCTGGTTGTTCTGTTCCCATTAATTGTTGCCTACAGGTACAATTTGTACCGTAATCTCAGAGGCTTTAATTGGCCAAGCCGTTCAAACAACGTTGGAAACAAGGATAGTGTCTCTCAACCACAGCTTTTCAGTCTGAGACTGGCTTGAATGAAAGCGGAATGGATCATAAACCAAACTATCAAATAGTTTATATATTATATTAAATATAGTGTCGACAAGGATCAACCTTCTGTAATCACCTAAATAACTAGAAACTACCTATACAAATACTTACCTATATATCTACAACAATAACTTATATCTATTAACTACTTATTAATATTCATTCTACACCTACCTACTACCTACCTACAACTTACAGAATAGACACTTTCTTTTTTTCTTTTACACATTACGTTACCTATATTTTTTACACTAGCGTCTTCCCCAAACCTGTTTACGCAATTAAGTTTAAAGTAATTTTAAAGTTAAACCTAAACCTATATGTATTAGGAGAACCAGCATACATCTAGGACAAACCATTCGTGGCTTTTTAGATGTTTTGTTTTATCGTTATGTACTAATTCCATATACAATTTAAAAAAAAAACTTTGGTTTCCGACGCAGTTTTTTTATTTTTTGGCAATTAACAGTATTATTATTATTCAGCCATTACCGTCCCACCGTAGGGCAAAGGCCTCCCTCCTTTTCTTCCACTCCTTTCTGAGAAGTGTACTCCTGTGTGCTTACACAGGCCACGAGAAGCCACCATGACGATTGTAAACTTTTACAAGTAGAATATTCTTCTGCAAGCAGCTCTACACCAAATTAAAAAATAAGTATAATAATAGTAGTGTACTTAATGTAGGTACAAAAAAGATATTTTTACAGATTTAAATGTAAACAGATTTAGTATGTATTGCAAAAGAATTATATCCTTGCCCATAACGGCTCGACTCGCGTAATCTAGTAAGCTCGATTCTAGTTGCTATAAAATAATATAAACTTACTAGCGGAAAATGTTCAAGTTCATGGTTTAGATAGGCTTTATTTTTGAGCAATAGATATTTAGTTTGAGGGTGGATCCAGCCTCCACAGGGGGTGGTGCCCATAGCATATCGCCAATGGCAGTTCTAGTCTGGACGTTGGCGGGAACGCGAGTCGCTTCACTCTTCCTGATACAACTCGATCGGGTAACTTCGCGTCATCGCTGACGTGGAATAGGAACAGTGAGCAACCACCTCTGCTTTCACAGCACTGGAACATAATTAAAACCTCAGGTTTTTACCCGAGTATTTTATTGATGGTGCGTAATGTGATGTATTTCCATGGAACTTCGCTTCGAACGCAATTTGTTTTGTTTTTACTATGTACTTGTTATGTGGTGACTAATTCTGCGTCGTATGTTTTCAATTTACTGCAGAGTGATACGCTGGACTAAAAATCTGTGTTAGCATACCCAAAAGCGAATATTTTTCTATTTAGAAAATTCAATAAGACTTTTTTAACACTATTAAGTCATTAATTAGCATTATTGTTTATATCTGAGCTTATAAATAATAAAAATTGAAGTTTAGAGTGAACTCCTTTTCTGTTCTAAAGGTGGTTTATGATTACTTAGGTGGTTGATAAATGATTGTCAATTAAAAAAAAGGTACAGGTTCGCTCAAATCTAAAATATACCTGAAGATTTATAATGCGTTCCACATTTTAATGTCAGTTATTTATTTGCTGACTAAAATATGTTTTCTTTGATCATTTTCGGATTACGAATAAATCATTAAAAAAACAGCTTTGTTCGGTTTTTTTTTCATATCAAATAAGCGAATAAAATAAATGTTTCGCTACACTTTTCAAGACAAAAGACAAATAATATTATTACATATGGTATATTTATTTTAAATTTTATTAATTTCCCTTGACGCTTAGGTATACGTTTTAAACCTGAGTATTAGCCTACCGTTACAGATTACAATGTAGCGATTGCCATATATTTCTCGTATGTAGTTAGGTATATTCTATACACACGATGATGAATTTGTTTTTGTCCAGCAGCGCCAGGCGTAATGCCGCGCTGCTACATGGTGAAGAAAGTTTCTCCAGGGCACGACACCGTGCCGCAGTGTAGCCCGACGGAGGCAAGCGTGGCGCCTTCGTGCTACAGGCCGCCAGACGAACATCGTGCTAACACAGGTAAATAACTTGCTACAGGTATTTTAACAAAAGCTGGCATGAACAACACATTCACACGTGCGCTTGTGTAGTGTCTGTGAATGAAAAGGCGGCGAGTGCTGTGACCTATCAAAATATTCATCATAAATGTTTCTAAGTGAAATTGCATTAGTGTGCGTACTTTGATGGCGCCGCCAGCTTTCGTTGAGCGAACTGTATGCTCATTGCCAAGTCAGCATCATATTCGATTTGACAATTTCTATAGAAATGACGGTTAATTCATATAAAAACTGCTGGATGGAGCGGCGCATCGGCTTCCGTTTTGTCGTTGTTTCTATGGAAATTGTCGACCCAACTATGTGGTTATCAACCTTCAGTCCCTCACAGTCGAAAAACCGAAAGGCAAAATTTTCATTTACTCAGACTTCAATTATTATACATTTCAGGGGAAATAGTGTCTAGAGCAAATTAACTATAACGTTGATAGATATTTTTAATTGATTTATTTATCTATTGATTTTTATTCGGGTCGTTCTCATCCGCTGCAAAAAACCCAGACTCTACCCAGAGTAATTAGCTTACAACTAAACCTTTACCGTAAGAACCTAGGTAAAACTCCGTACTGATTATGGTGCACTCCATGTAATTTCATACTTTCTGCTCGTGAGCATATTGGTCATAAAAGGATGAAGAGTGATTAGTAGGAAGTGGGTTTGAAGTTCCCTGGTTGCAAGTAGCTCGTATGTACATGCAATTGTTATGAAATAGGTAGGTATAAAAAGTTAGGTATTGTGTTCACAGCTTGCCAATCTTCATTTGAATTGATCAAGGTTTCCTGTCTCCTTTTATTAAATGGACGATTAACGGCAGAGTATTTGACGATCTCTCGTCCGTGTCGTCATCATCACATACATAAAGTAACTAATAAATATACCACAAATTAGTAATTACCAAAAAAACTTATATGGACAATACTACGTTGTATCTGTGCAGTCAGAATTTTGAATTTCTACAAAATGACAGAATGGGTTTAAAAAACCATAAATAAAACTTAAATTATTATCAATGATAGGTTCCGTCTGAAGAAAATCCATAGGAAATTGAATAACGGTAACAGTTATCTCATTTTAATCAAATTCAATTTGAAAATTTGACTTAATTTTTTCAAGTTACGGCAACTGATTGTGTGTATTTTCTTACTGGTGATTAAAAATATATGCGGGTTATTGTACTCAGTGGCATTTTCAAAATACTTTTTAAATCAATCTTATCTATTGTTTTTATTCTTCTTATCGTGTCACTAGTTCTTTTGAACCAGTGTGGTGAAAGGATTTCAAGTGCGCCTCGAAGAAGCTCCTTTCGTGTACTTGACTCATGTTTTTCGAACTTTTTAGGTTCTATACATGCCGGTTTCCTCGCGATGTTTTCCTTCACCGTTAAGCACGTGTTTGAATGCACACATCGGTTTTTTAAACAGAAAAATCCATTGGTGTACGTTTCGAGCGTGTTCGAACCCACGACTTTCGGATGTCGAGCCACGTCCCACTTGGCCAACACGGCTTATCGTTTTTATTCATTTTAAATAAGTACCATCAACCTATTGATGAGTATACAGAACGGAGAGACCAAGCGGGAGACGCTCAGTTTTGAAAATGACGTGCAAATTGCGTCAATATTGCAACTGAACGAGAAATGCTGGCTTGGATATAAGTCAATTAAACGGGCTAATAGCGCAACTCCCGTGTCCTCATCTACATTATGCCTCGGCTGACTCCCCGTCAACCTTTTTCCTGTATCCTGGAGCTATCTGGCTTTCACGCAGCGAGCGAGCCAATCTGATTAGCATGGCGTGGACCGTACGTGCAATCAGGGCCGGATTGAAAATTATTACGGAAACAACCATCTATCTATTGGACATTTGATTGAACATCATCGATACTGCCAAATACTGAGCAAAACATATTTTAACACAGAAGTATTAAAGTATAGAATCACTATGAAAATATAACCTACTTTGAAAATGTAACAGGAAAAAGTAGAGCTAATTGGCTAACTTCTAGTAGGTACATTTTATTCCGATGCTAATTTTCGAAAAAAAGAAGTAACAGGGCTAGATAATTATTATATGTTAAAACTTCTAGGCTTTTTCATTGTTACTAACATCGTAAAAAGTAACGAACATTTTTTCAAAATAGAGATATTATATGTATATAATTTTTATTGACAGGGTGTCTGATTTTTTTTGTCCTGTATTTCGCATAATTTTTTTTATACTGTCTCTCTTGGCGTTCTATAGGAACACCCGTTATTCATCTATTTATTTTAACCATTAAATACGAAGAAGAAGAAGAAAGGGCCATATTATGTAATAGACAGATGCTTATGGGCACTTGACAAAAACAAACATGAAAAAATTGGTAATAGTCTCAATGATTTTTCCACACATTTTCCACACACAAACCGAACTACCTGTCTAAGGGGAGAGGGCCGCCGGAATTTGCACTGCCTTGGGGCCTATACATATATGACTTACTCCGGCCCTGTGTGCAATCAGTGGAATTGATCGACTGCTCTCCGTGCGAAGGTCAATTTTATACGCTCGTAGCTTTCATCATTGACACGTTCGGCTAATAGTCTTTTAGGGTTCCGAGTTCGACAACGTTTCATTGTATAGTGTCTTCCGTAGCGACCATCCAAAGGCACTTTATTCAGAGACTTTTTGTCAGATACGTGGAAAAAAAACAAAGGTTGTGAAACTTCTATCCCATTTGATTTATTGTAATTTATAATACGTCAAACGTATTATGAGGTTTCTTAACGAGCAAAAAAACACATTCTGTATTTGAAATAAAATATCCGACTCCGAAGTAGCATCAGTTATCGGCTGTGATATAACTCTGGCTATAAAAGAAGTTTTTTTTCGCGCGTATACGGGCGTTGACGCTCAGTTTTTTCTAGCGAGTGTCAGTAGCAAGAGTCGCGCGTACACGCGCTGCAAAAAAAACAACACACTAGCGGCGAATCCGCCCGTCTGAAACTGCACTTAGTCGTAATGAACGTACCTACATATTTACCGCACCCATTTAATTTTTTCCTGAAAATCACACCATTCGTGTTGAAAATCAGCCATGAAAAAATGTATTGTCGTCCTATAACAATTTCGAAATAGTGATAGCTTGCAAAAAATAGTTGTTTGCAATAGGTACATACATAGTAAAGTAGTACGAATAGAGGAAAGTCCATAATGTTTTAGCAAACCTTAGAAAGGTTTTGTTTGCGTAAAGATAGAGAAGCTTACTTGAAGCCCCTCAAACACATAGCTCTTGGGAAATCAACTTTTGCTGGTTGGTAAGTAAAGTTGATATTTTTAAACTATGTTTGCGCAAAGGCTGCGAAGCCTATTAAACACTTCAATTATTGGTATCCCACCATTGTTGGAAAAAAAATTGTTGGAAAATAGAGAATCATTTTATTGACGAGGTGTCTGAAAATGTTTACTCTGTTAAACGAATCCATCTTGATTTGATACTGTCTATCTTGGTGTTCTATAGCAACACCGTTATTCATCTATACCAGCATGCAACACCCCACCCACCTACAACACCCGCCAGGCATAAGAGTGAGCATTTCGATTTTCGAAAATAGGACTGAATACGTTTTTGCTCGACCTTTTCGGTCATTTCGGTCAAACAAGCTTGTTTTTTTTGGCCAAGTGTGAAGCAAAACTCCACGTTTGATTTTCAAATCTAATTTCACCTCTCTTGAGTTTTGATGAAATTAAACATTTCCGCCTTTTTTAGAGTGGGTTCTAAAAACCATAACGTTTATATAACGTTCTGGATTACATTGATTGTTTTTCGAGGATAATAAGGCTTAGGAAGGTACCCTTAATTAATGATATTAAAACTATTTGTAGGTACGCTAAGTAGCGTGTACCTAGCGTAACCTTCTAGTGCCATTGGAAGTTTTAAATTATGTTGGTTTGAGAAAAATAATTGTCTTCCTTTTTTATTCGAGGTAATATTTATTATAATATTAATATTTGAAATATTTATATGAAAGCCTCGTCTAGTGTGAACCAGTAACTGATCCTGGGGTCAGAGTTTTCAAACTATCCGAAGGAAACATAGCTATCTCATTATTAAAATTAATTCCATTACGGTTATTCAAGCATTACTAAAATGAGTTTTATTAGCAGGCTATTCTGAGGGGAATCCTCAAGGCAAATTTCCATGCAAAATGTTTCGGACAAATACTCAAAAAGTAAGCCGTATTATAGTAATTTCTTCACACTATTCGTTTCGTCCATGTTTTTTGATTTCGTCAACAAAAAAAGTCAAAGGTTTCATACTTTAATTTAGATTTTTACGTGTTTTAAAATTAACACTACTAATTTAAAAACACGTTTAAAATCTAAACTAAATTATGATTACTTACTAATTTTTGTTGACACAATCGAAAAACATAGACGAAACGAATAGTGTGAAGACATTACTATAATACGGCGTACTTTTTGAGTATTTGTCCGAAACATTTTGTATGGAAATTTGCCTTGAGGATTACCCTTAGGCTATTCTAGCATTACTAAAATGAGTTTTATAAGCAGGCTATTCTAGCATTATTTGAATGCTCCTCGTCCGTTTAGGGCCTAAACACAAACAGGTTAAGGACAATAACCTAATCTTTAGGCTATTGTCGCTCATTGGGCAGTCGCTATGGCGAACAAACAACAGAACTGTGTCCTCCTCAATATACCTCTTTTTGTTCTGAGTTTCCAGCATCTTCAAATGAATTCATCTCCAGTACCGACGCTGACGTATTCTTTGATAGTGTCCCCAAGTTTTACAATTTACTTAATTTATTTTTGATCAGTAATCTAAATAATTCTATGACATGAATATTTTAGGTTTAAATGACATTTATATTTTACACTTTTATTATTATTAACAATCAATTTATTGTAATTTGTAAATAATAAGTAAGTTTAGCATTAAGTTTAAGTATATAACGTTTGGGCGTTTTGGAGTAATCTGTCAGCCCTTCCTGTGTTTTCCTAATAAATATAAATAAATGTCTCAAATTACAAAAATATTTAACTTTTGACTTACATATAAGTAGACCACCACGAGGACGTGGTGGCCGAGTGGATGAGGCCCTTGCCTTGCGACCCGATGGTCGCGGGTTTAAACCCGGTGGCAGTCATGCATAAATGGGTTTTTTCGGTCGAAAAATCTATGTATGCATCTCACGTTCTCGCATCGGTGAAGAAAAACATCGTGAGGAAACCGGCATGTCGTAGAACCTAACGTTAGTTCGAAAACATGTGTCGAGTGCACGAAAGGAGCCTCTTCGAGGCGCACTTGAAATCCTTTCACCACGCTGGTTCGAAAGAACTAGTGACACGATAAGAAGAAGAAGTAGACACCAGCAAAATTTTCGTTGCCTCTGAAATCGCTCTTATTTTTTCATGTCGACCTCTTTTGTCATTGACAACCGTTCCTCGAGGTGAAAGCTTGCAAGGACCTTAAGTTTATACGTTCTTTTGGAAGCTTGTTCGGAGCAGAGAACACAATCCCTGTTTGGTCCCATCCATTTTTAAGAACAAGAAACTAACAAGAAAATGTTGGAAATTAACTAGTTATTAAAAAAATCTAACTGTTGTGGCATAAAAACATCAGCGAAAGCTGCTCGTCTATCAGCTAATAAATAATTAAATAATAAATGAATTTGCAAACCTGTAATACCCTGTTATTACAGCATTATAATCACCTATGTTATTAACAGCTTGGTGACCAATTCCAGTTTCTCGCATCACTCTGATTCGCAAATTGCGTTTCCAATTCCAATCAAATCGGAACACTCCAAATCTAAATCTAGATTATTCTGAGCGGCTCAATTTGATTGGATACCGAACGTCCAATTCATTCACCCATTTTGATGTGTTTACCTTTATCTTTGAATTTTTCTTTATACGATAACCGTGGTGAGTGAAAAGCTGTCGGGAATGAAAAATGTTTTATTTCCTTATTAAACATAAGGAAATAAGACATACATATTATCATAATCCTTACCTTACAGGCTAAATAAAGCAAAGTTAGTTACCATACCAGTGCTTTTCGCATTTCGCAGAGATTTATACATAGGTACATAATTTTTAAAATTATATCTGTGTATTTATTACCAGTGCATTTTGTAAAGAGATCCAATAAATAATATTATACCTATTGGTATTTATTAATGGCTCCACACTAGTATCGTGCCTGTATCGTGGAGGTATTATTTTACAATATTTCAAACTACGAATATTTTTTAAATTGTGATAAAAAATACGTTCAAAATAATGACTCACATTTTCATAAAGTGTTGCTCTATTCTCTTCAACAGCTAGACAAAGTAGTGTTACGGTGTTCTTTGTGAAACGTGTTCCTTTTGTGCGCGACGGCGTTTTTGCAACTTCATTAGAGCCTTTTACGAGAAATTAATTAATTTAGCTCTCACATCACAGAAGAGGGTGTCATTAGTTTTACTCAGTCATATAGAACGGGGGTATAGGTTTTATTTAATAGGTTCTTAGATACCTGCATGTGACGGTTATTTTTTTATGTTTAATATTAATTTTATTTATTCGGGACAACAAACAACTGCAATATAATTATGTATGTGCATACATTTTACTTAATAATTATAGTAGTTAGATTGACAATATTACAGCCCAAAATATACATCCACAGAGTTATAAAAAAATACATAAAAAGAATACTATTAGATGATGTAGGTATTTTTTTATTATTAGATATTATTAATGTTAGTAACATAAGTTTTTTCTCCTAGATATCTAGGTGCGATATTCTTTCTTGCGTTTGGTCTGTCTTGGTATTGTATGGTATATATCATGAGTCCCATCATTAACTAATATGTGTGTATTGTATATTTTATGTATGTCTCATTATTTATAAGTTTTAAATAGATCTGTATCTGTGTCGACTTAAAAATAAGAAAAAAAAAATGTGTGTCTAGTTCTAGGAATAATTTACACTGCAACTATGCTAGGATAGGTTTATTGAAATAAAAAACGTTTGAAATGAATTGCTTTGGCGTCCGGTCCTTCCAGTAGTTTCGGTGTGATTTGTTTAACAAATATTTTGTCGACTCTCGCATTAGTAATAAATAGCATTGTGATGTTTTCAACAGAGATCCAACTGGATGAATGCACGGGCGATGCGGAGTACGCAGAGCTCCGCAGCGCCCCGATATCTGAGCGGTCGGCGGCAGACACCGAGGCGGCCCATGAGTTGCTCTCGCTCGCCGCCGGGGTACCTCCCCTCCCCCCAGCCGCAGTTGTCACCGTGCTGCAGCCGGAGCCAATCCCACTATACACATACACTCTTCAGCCTACCAACACCATCTACATTATAGCGGAGGAGCCCACCGAGCCGATTTACCATGCCGTTCAAACAATCGCACCTTTGCAACAGGTAATTTACGCTATGAGTTGAGAATCAATTTACAATCAATTATAAAAATTCATATAAATTAAGTATTATTTGGTTGCTTGTCGGTAGATCGAGTATACGACGATTGAGCCGCAAGTGAGCTATATCACATACCATGATGGACTGCCACCGATGCCGCCGCTCGAATACCATCCTATCCAAAATGCGCAGCAACTCACCTTGCAGGCTCCCATCGACCAAACCGTATCCGTCATCGAGTCTACACCGATGACAGTAGCACTCGTAGAGGAAGTGCCCACTACCGACCCGGAACCGGTATCCGTGCAAGTTCCAGTTATAGAGCCCGTGCCGCAGTACAAAAAAACAACGTCGCTAGAAGATGTAAAGCCGCAGACCCCGACTACACTGATAGAAATCGATTCAGACGATGAAAAGTTGTGCATCGTCAAAGAGAGGTTAGCCAAGTACGATTGTAACGAATGCGGTAAACGGTATGCGACCTCGTCGAACCTGTCGCGGCACAAGCAGACGCACCGCAGCCTGGACTCGAGCTCGGCCAAGCGCTGCCCCGACTGCGGCAAGGTGTACGTGTCCATGCCAGCGCTGGCGATGCACGTGCTGACGCACCGTATGGGGCACGTGTGCGGCGTGTGCGGGAAGCAGTTCTCGCGGCCGTGGCTGCTGCGCGGCCATCTGCGCTCGCACACCGGTGAGAAGCCGTACAATTGCGGCTTCTGCACGAAGGCGTTCGCGGACCGGTCCAACCTACGCGCGCACCTTCAGACGCACTGCTCTGACAAAAAATTCGAGTGCAAGCACTGCAACAAGACGTTCGCGCTCAAGAGCTACCTGCATAAGCACTTGGAGGCGTCCTGCACGCGATCCGACGAAGAAGACGACGACGCTGCGGCGATATAGCTCCCGGCGCCGCCGAAATATACAACGAATGATTTCTCTATGAACTTCTCTACATCTTTGTATATTTCGCATGAGAGACACTTTAAGAAAGCGCTTCTAGGGCGATGGCGCAGAGGAAATTATAAGCAATAATAATGTACCTAATTTGACGTAAAATAATTGGCTTTGAAATAATTAAATGCCATAACAAATTAAAAGCATTGTAATGTATTTTTTCAAACGTTTTATAGGCTGTCGGATGGAGATATTGATGTCAATTTATGGCGAGGGCCTGCAACGTTACATGCATAGTATGATAGATAGTTCGGTCTAGTTAAGTTAGCGTCACACGAGAGGTGTTTGACGATTTAGATAGTAGTTACGGTGATACGTAGAGACTTATTGAAACCGTCGAGCTGTGGTACAAAGAGAGCAATAAAAGTAAAGAGTGTTAAGTGACGGTGTTAGGCGCACGAGTAGCGTGCAACGCGTAGCGATTAGCAACGCGCGGTGCTTGCGGGGCGGCGCGGCGCGGCCCGTGAGGACCAAACTGTTGCTTGGGCGCAGCCGCCACCCTGAGCGACGCCGGCGCGCTCCACCTTAGCGCAAATGTCGCGGGCTCGGTTCAGCCACTCGAAATGCATTCCATTTTGTAACGACTTCAACATTTACCTACAAAACCTCCGTATTATACTCGCTACTACTACTGACCACCAAAAACAATTCTGCTTCTCATCAGAACCGTTAGCCTGCCTGTTTACAATTGTAAATAAACGTAACGTAACGTAACGTATAAGTTAACGTAACAAAATAAAAAAACTACACATTTATGTATCTAGGTACCCGTAGTAGCTTGTTCCACTGTTGGTACACGTGCGTACTAAATACCAATAGATGTCATTCTTTACGTGTAGTTATATGAATAAATAGCTAGATCGTAGCTTAAATGTTATTTAGAAGTACTAAGCAAGCACTACAACTATAACAATCAAGAAAAAAAAAAAGGTTTCATACTGTTGATGAGGCAAACAATACTAATATGATGACCATTTATGATAATTATGCATCAGCTGAAGTGGAGCATTAAAGGAGAAGGTATATTTTACCTTACTACAGGTTATTTTATGACGTCTGCTAAATATTTTGTTACCCACCGTAATACGTCACCGTGGACTAAAAACAATGATTTTCGATATAAGCACACCTAACTACCGTTAGGTGAATAATTTAGGTAGGCCTATAGTTAGAATACCTATGCACCTTATAGATGCATACCAAAAGGTTGAAGTCCTAATCAATATACTTAGTTCGTAGGAGTAGGTTAAGTAAGATAGTTTACGTTCTTTATAAGGTATTTCTCTTTTATATTTATGGTATTTCTATTTTATATTTATTTGGGCAAAATTTTGCTGAAACATGCTCACGTTGTGAATTGTTAAGTTTTTCTTGTTATTTCTGTATGGAATAGGAAGAGTCTGGATAAAAACCGAACGAGACATTTTGTAAAAAATGGCGATGAAGAGAGAGAGTGTATTTTTATAAAATATTTTGTGAATGTAAGATGTTTGTCTTCGTTTTGAGTGCTAGAATAGAATTCATAAGGAAGGCTGGGACTCAGAATGACCGCTTCCGAGTCCCAGCGCAGTCATTCTGAGTTTGTTTCGGATATGACGTAACCGCCACTTATACTTTACCATCTTGAGGTGTGAAAACAGAATAGGTAAGTAGGTATTTAGATATTAAATGATTAGTGCTATTTGCTCATTAGTCTTGATCGTAAAATACTCGTGTTATTGATCTCAATGAGGTTAGTTTGTAGAAGTTAAATAACCTGTATAAATAACTGTTGATCTTATTACATTCAAAGATTTAGGTGTGCGTTGTTAAGCTTGCTAAGTGTTAAGCTCAAAGGTTGGCCTTACTGTGTCAAAGTTCTAGTGCATAAACATAATTTAGACAATTCTACCCTACAGCCTCGATAACACAGGGCTACAATCTTTTAGTTGACTACCCTTCCATACCGCTAACTCGCTCACTTTCAAACTCGCCGACTACTAGCTCGAAAACTAGCCCTGTGTCATTGACGCTTAAGTATGGAATGCTACCTTTACAAATGCATACAAGGTGCAGTTGCACACTGTCCCGGAAACAGTTATTTCGACATGTCAACGAGTCATCTTGGTACTACGAATTCAATATAAATTCAAAGAGATTTTTTCTCCTCCGGGATGCTTAGGGTCATTCTGCTTTATCTGGTAAGATAATATTTTATCTATTACGGAGAATAAACGCTACGACGCGGACGCGTCGCGACGACTCTTTTGTTCTACCTAAAAAATAATGGAACAATCGCAAAGATTGCTAAATATTTTATTCTAGTCAATTAAAATTAAACTTTTTATTTTATTAAATAGGTTAACTTAGTGAATACGGCATCTGAAAACAAGAAAATAATAGAATTAAGTATTAGGTAGGTAGAGTATAATGAGGTCGAAAAGAAAAATAGCATCAAAAATTATGCTGCAAATCATTATTTCAGTCAAGTGAGACTGCTGGGTATAGGAATAGGCCTCCTCTCGCTTTAGCCAGCTACGCGATCATAAGATACTAATAGAAGCCTACCTGCAAATAAGTCAAAATATATTATTTTAATAAGATATTTTTAATTTTTAATAATTCATTTATTCGTAGACAAAAAATTCTTATAATATTACATGCACACGTAAAATAATTTAAAAAAATGTCATACTAAAAGAACTTTAGAATTAATGTCAAAATGGAATAAATCATGAATAAAAAGGAATTGAATAATGATTGAATAATTTAATTTACAAAATGAATTGTTAATTTAATTAGATGAATTATAATAAATACTTATTTATTCAAAATTGGACTGCACCCAGCAGAACTTGCATCCATTTGTTTTGGATGGGGCAATCTGGGCGCAACACAATCATCTGTAGGATGCTGTTGCTGCTGGCTCGCGCACGCTGGAGTAGGGACGTGGCTCTCTGGCGTTATGTATGTATGTGCACCTATCTTTCGTTTTCATTAAAGTCCTAGCAGCAAATAAATTATGTATGAATCTTTGGTCTGAAATAAAATATTATATTATATAATTAGTGCTTCAGTCACTCTTTAACGAAACTTAGAGTCGTAGATTCTCGATGTGGGTTTATTAGCTACTTTAATAAATCATTATGCACGAATTGTTGCTCGCTGTTCATAGTTTCTATATTCCAAATTCTATGGGCTATTCAACCAAAATCTATTGACTAAGTCGTCAATCACAATCTTTTTATAAATTAACTACTACGTAAGGATACAATATTTGGCTTAGATATAATACAAAAAGTAATTCTAATAAAAGAGGATTCATTCTCATTACTTTATCTGATGATTTCGATTGATTATGTAAGATGCAAAATTTAAACCCTTTAGGTGTTATTATGGTCATATAATAGATAATTTGACGTATTGATGAGTTAAATCATACAGATACAATGTAAATGAATCCTTTGATCGAAAAGCAATACAATCGTGTACAATTATTAATTAACATTAAATAAATAAGTAGTAGTATCTAAATGTTTTTTGATACTGGCATATATTTATGTATCTATGTGAAGTGTTTGTTATATCGCGATTTATATTTGATATCGTTCAGTTTTTTTAACTCGCGTATTACTAATAGTTAGATAAACTAACATACATTGTACGAGTGTTTCCATTACAGGATGTTTAATTTTGTTAACTTGATGTCTAGTACCTATCCGTAGCTTTCATCTTAAACTTAATCATTATTCAAATTTGTGTAAATTTGTATAACCCGTCGTTTCAATTATTTGAGCGTAAATTAATGATAAGTGCTAAAAATAAAGCGAATTTACATTTACAACGAGAAAAACAAATACAAATATTATGTAACTAACAACAGCGATAACTTAAGATTTAATATTACTAACATTATGTGTCTGAAATATTTTACGAATGCACCAAAGTGAAATCGTCGTCAAGAATGCTATAACAGCACAAATCCTATAGTCAATAAGATAAATATGTTAGTTAGACAATTTGCCTACATTTTACTGTTATATTTAAGGTGTTCAGATATTTACATACTTATCAATAATATCACGAGAGATGACGACCGAAATTTTTGTAGCCAGTTGTGGATTTACCAATAAGCTGTGAAGGCCGGAGCCTAGGGCGGCAAATATTGGGCCAATTATTTGACCAGGTCTAGGGACTTGTACAATAGCGCACAAATGAAAGACACAACCAACATACAGAACCACCACATGACAGAAGTGAAAACTTCATCAAGGCGGCTGGAGATGACTTTACCTAAAGGAGTGTTGCATAACCGAGCATTGGAGTCCAGTCACATTTATTCCCCACAAAATATTTTGCTTAATGCTCCTACAGAAGTTTTCACTACACAAAAAAAATATATGATTGTGAATTAAGGAATCGAACTGTAGCAGTCGGTAGGGGCCGGCAAAATTTGAATAGCCTACAGGCGCCAAATTTGTAAATCCGCCACTGTTTGTAGCCAAATAACCAAAATTATTCGGTTTGGTAACGAAACATGATGATTACGAGTAGGTAATACATGGTTTTTGTCGTCATCTGTCGTACAATACAATAAATATTTTAGGTCGGGCGTATGGTATACCTAATATTCATTTTACTGAGTGACACCAATTTAAAATTAAATATTTTATTTGTTTAAAGTATTTTGTTAATCTATCAATATTATATTCTTGTTTATACATATTGTATTGCAGGCAGCCAATTGTGTCTTTAACATTTGCTTGATTGAACAAGAAACATCGACGATTAAAAAAATATGAAGAAGGTACAATAGAAACATAACATGCATTCAAGATTCATTTTTATACAATATGTCCGGTTTTGATTTCTTGATATTTAAGGGGGTTGTTTTTCAAGATTTTTTATAGGTAAATCCGCCCTCCCCCCACGACGTACCCCACTCCCCCTGAAATGGCAGCTATGGTGCCATTTTCATTTTCATTACATGCTGTATTTAATCGGAAGGTCGAGGGGGAGGGCGGATTAACCGACAAAAATAAACTTGAAAATCAACCCCCTTAAATATCGATAACTCAAGACCGAACATATTGTATATGACTTGGTTTATTACTAACGATAACATTTATATTAATAGGTTAATTTCGTTAAAAGCCAAAAGAGGCCTAGTCAGGTAATGTAATGCAATTATTCTAGTCAATACCAAAGTTTTAGCAAATAAGTCATATTGGGTGTCAATTTATATGAATTATATTGTGCAAATTATTAGTCTTACGAGTATTTGCTATATCAGTACAGTATATTAAAAAGGCTTAAAAGTCTTCAAAATGTTCACTATATAACTTTATGTAAATTACATTGCAATAACATATAGGTTTGAATAAGTACACTCCAAACCTTTTTATAACTTTTAAGAGTGACCAAGATCATTAAAAAATGGTTATAAAAATATCATTACTAAACTAACGGTAGTAAATAGTTATCTGTACATCAAGGGTTTGAAGCAAGCCATTTTATACAAGGCTTTTATCAGCCCAAACCAAAGGCAAGGGTAGATATTAAAGTCGAGCATTAAATGGGCTTCAGGATCGAGGTATACACAATATTTTTCACTTCAATACGAGGAAATTAAACAAATTTAAACTGAAATGACCGCTTATTTTGTATTTCAAAATCAGAGACAGCCATCCAATGTTACACTATATTCGAAATTCGTAAATAGTTATGTTTCGGACCCTCATAATATTCTGATTTTTATGTATTATGAAGGACCAAAGTTCGCGAAATTTAAATTTTTTTGCAAATTTCGAACATACCTTTTACAAACTGAACCACTTTGAACAGATTTTATAAACAATATTTTTTTTTGCCCTAGGGCCTCAAATTCAGTTTTACTCCTCCTAGCAAATAATTGAACTTTACGAGCATGAGAAACATTAATATTATTATACTACATGATATTACAGTTACTATTAAAAACATCTCTAATATTGAAAAACTTATATTCCATTTGAACTTGTATAAAATTTTCAGTAGTCGCTACCAAACTAGCAACGTAAGACAATCATGAAGAGTATCTTCATGATAACTTCACGGTAATTGCGAGACGAGAGTTAGTTATGATTTTTGAGTTTGATATCGAAAAGTGAAAATTGGTTTTTAAGAACGAAATTTTGTCCGATTGGATCTTGTTGACTATGCGGAAAATAGTGTTAGCGGTTTGAAATATACATACTAGAAATCGTAGAGACGCTTGTCAATTTAATGTTTTAATCATAGATTTTACTGAATATTGTATTCAATAAAGAATTCCAAGTAAAATACTTTTACTTTTTACGTGTTGTTAAAATTTATTTCAGGAGATTTTAATGTCACGAAGTTAATTAACATCATGGATCTCGACTGCAACCTTTTAAAACAAATAAAGACCAGGTATTTGTAATTTTCAGAATAAACGTTTTTGAAGTGAAAATCCCTTAGCCCGTTTATAGAACCGGAGTTTCGGAACATGGTTCCGTATGAGGCTTTTAATTTACCCTCTTGTACGGAACTGGTTCCGATCGAGGCACTTAATTTACTTGTATGGAACTGGTTCCGACCGACGCTTTTTTTTTCTGAAGAACTTAACTTATGTGGAGCCAAAACCGAGGAACTTAGGTTCTTCAGAAAAAAAAGGCCAGTGCAAGTGTCAAGTAACTGGAGAGATTATTTTGTCATCAGTCAGAGTCGTTATGTCAAGTCATGCCCCTTAAAAGTAGTGGTGGTTGCGACTTTACTAAAGGCTTCTATGGAGTTTTGGAGGCAACACGAAAAGTCTCGTTTTACAGCATTACACTATTCACCAACACACATTCACGTTCACGAGCACTTTATGGATAAAAACCACCGTTTTTACACTTAAACACTCAAAGTAATATAAGTTTTGTAAAATAATTTAATGCCGCGAATGCGACATTTTCACGTTCCCGCCGAAAACCCGATCGAAGCTTTTTATTTACTTTTCATACCACCTGGTCGAGAATGTCCAATAACATAATATCATGCTATCTCAAGGTAAAGCGAAGAATTACCTCCCAAGGAGGTAAAGTTGTATGAAACTCCCAAGGGTAGTAATGTGATTTGAATTTAGAATATCAAATTCGTGTGGAAACTCGTGGAAGTAAAAGGACGCCCATATGGCATTGTAAAAAAGACATGCCTCGCAGAAGGTGTGAAAAGTAGAGTATGCTCCTCTGGGATAAAGCTGTCTTCATCTTGGGTAGCTTGAACCCCTCACGTCACTCAGGACCCTATATAACTCCCTCGCTTCGCTCAGGAGTTAACTGAGTCCCTCCTTAGCTCAGGGTTCAATATGCCACCCGCGACAACACTGCTTTATCCTGTTAGTGCATAATCTACTATTACGTAACTGCTGGACCCCGTTTACCCAAAAACTCTTGACACGATTGTGCATGGTGTATTCTCCGTGGTGGAAAACTCTTTCATTATAACTGGCCTGTTAGATAGAATAAATCAAAACATCATCCGTCAAATGATCGTATGACAAAAATAATGACAGTTGAATCTGTGTGATTTTGACTGAATATTTTTTATATTTTTTACAAAAATTCAATAAAACATGCATAATAAATAACTTGACCACGAATGCGATAAATTACTTGACACTGGCTTAATACACTATGTGTGAAGCCAAACGCGAAGAATAAACGTTCTATAAAATAGATATTGATAAAAAGTGCAATAGGTAAAAAAAATATTTCTCTGCCTAGATATTCATCATTTATATGTACACAAGACTCTTGTCAACATCTATAAGAGACATTTAATTTATTTCAACGCGAATAGGAGGTGTTTTTTGAAGGCAACAAATATCACCGCAAAAAGATACATACAAAATGGTAATACAAGTTTATAAGGCAAGAATATGGCTATGTTCTAATTACAATCGTGGCTGCATTAAAGTATGTTGTTATGGTGTGAGTGAAATCGTTAAATTGGTTTAAATACTAACTTTTCTTTTGCTTTGGTTATTACTTACAAAAGTAGTTTCTTCTCTCTTACTTTTTTGCTCTCGTTTTCACCATTGTTCCCTCAGAAATTAAATCAACCGTTTGTATTTGTTCAAGCAATTTTCAAGGATAACTTCATTTTCTCCCTTATAAGAGGAAATCTTCTCGAAGAAAATCTCTTTTCGATTTTTAAAAATCATTTTTTAGTTACGAACTCCCGAAATTCCCGATTGTCCCTATCATACCATTTCCTGATTGTACTACTAGGGAACAAATATTTCCAATTGGTCCTACCTTCCGTTTTGACTAGATACAAACGGGAAAATAAATTCCCGATTGTTCGAACGGCCAACGAACCTTCTATACGATTGACGATTACAGTCGAGCTTGCTGAGTGAGAAAAATATGTTTTGTGTCGTCATTTACAAATTTAATAAGTACTTGTCTACTATTAATAATAATTACTAATCATGGTATTGTAAAATATTATGGATAGTTATATTATGTAGGTATGGTAGGCTAGTACACCTATACTAGCACAAAGTAATAACAGATAATAAGATACTACGGTATTAATAATTAATTTTACAAAGATTCCCATGGCCAAAAGTAATTATTTTAAGCTAAACCTAATAATCTATATTTTTTAAAGTTACATACCTACTATAGTTATAATTTTCTTTAAACTCAAGTTTCGTAAGTTTAAAAACTTCAGCGCGCCAACTAAAAATGGAAAGTAAATAAGAAATAAGGTTTGTTGGAGGTGCCTGATGTCCTGAGCGCTCGGCGGCGTTGTCGACCATGTATCTATAGGTACCTATTTATACGAGCGTGATGCGAAGAGGCGCGTCGTGTGCGTAGAAGGCAGGCCCGTTTCCACTGGTTGATCATGTGTGGGTCCACGAGTTCCTTCAACCGTCAGCATAAGTTGGCACGCAGCGAGTAAAGTTTCAGAGCCGAGTGTTCCCGCCAGTCTATCGATCGATGTTCCTGCGCGCGCACGACCCCGCCGCATATAAAACCCCGCACCCCCACCCAAATTCCTCACAACCGCAAGAGAACGCGTGCGAGGTCGCCCGCATCGCCGCTCGCCCGGGGCGCTGCTCTTTCTCTTTTTTCTCTTTCTCTCTGTTCGTCTGTCTCTTGCTCATGCGGCCGCGCTGAGGCCGATGCATGCGCCGCCATGCCGCGCTGCCTCATGGCTAAGAAGTGGAAGACGGCCCCGACAGCTTATCTGGGCGACGACACCGATGAGGAAATTGACGTGGTTGGTGAGGGGCGCGGCCGCAGCCCTGCGCCCGCCGCCACCGCGCCAGGACCTTCGCCCCGGGACCCCGAGCCCACGCTCCTATACAATGGTGAGTTATCAGCTGATCTATTCTATGAAGGTCCCGTCACGCGTCCACCGCAAGCAGCACGTGCCAAGGACGTCGGACGTCCTCCATCCATGGTGTGAATGCCACGGCGAACCCACCACCCGCTATGAAACGACAACCTTTTATCCCTACGCGTTACTAAAACCTACGCGTTAAAAACGTTACTTAGGTAAATGTTATTTTTATTTATTTTGTTTTAGATTTTAAGGGTTGCAGAAATGCGATTGAATCCCTGCGCTGCGATTTAAATATATTTGCGAAATTAATCGATATTAAACAGTTTCATAGGTATCATAAAAATATTGAGTCGTTACATACAGTACCTACCTATAAATTGAAAAGAAGGAACCTACTTAATGTTGGAAGCTTGCCATGTGAACCAGGCTCGAGAGTATTCGGCACTAACAACTCGTAAAATGTGAAAGCTTCTCAAAGAAAGCGCTATGTGTCGCACAATTCCACTTTCAAGAAAATGCCTTCGAAAAAGGTAAATAACAAAAAAAAAAACTATAGGTATACTCAATGAACATACTTATTAATTAAAATGTGTACAACTATACTTTACCTACTTACATGATAAAAATTAACAAACGCCTTCTGTAAAAAAATCATAGATACATATCCCAGTTGATGACTTTTACCTTTTATCTACAACATCCACTTCTCCACTTTTTATCACTAAAAAAATAATCTTTATAAAAATAACTAAAAGGATGCCGTTCATTAACAGGGCACAATTTGGGTTATTTTGTTACGGAACTGTTAAAGGAGTGACTTATTCAGGAAAACTATTTTTGGACATTTTCTATAGAGTTTTAGATTTGGTGTGGTAAACGTTCCGACATAGTGTGTAGGCTTTGTTTCTAGTTCTTAGCCACAACGTTCTGGAACTGACTATTTTCGTTAGTTCTTACTGTTTCCAATTCGGAATTTATATTTTTTTGGGCCAAAACAATTTATTGTTTTGATGGTGAGATACGCTTTCTTACTCATAGCGCGCTCCGTTTTATTCGCCGTTTTAACTTGATCTAAGGATGTTATGTTATATTCTAAAATTTATAAATTTGAAGACGATCGTCTAACTGGAATTGGTTGTTTTTTGGCTTCTTAATGAGGTTTTTAGTGGGATAAACATGATCTTCTACATCGATAGCACACGAACATAGCTGCCGGAGAAGTTGTATTCGATAATAATGTAGATAGGTTTAAGGCCCAGAATCCCAAGAACCGCTATCTCGCTCCCACATTTGTTGTTGGATAAACTATTTTTCCCAATCTCCTTCACTTATGTTAAACATGTGCAGATGGGTCTGTCGGGCAGGTGTCAGGCAGCATAAGCGCGATGGGGCCGCGGCGCAAGCCTGCTCTATTTGCGCGGCTGCCTGGTGTGCGGACTCTAGCTGGCAAATCAGCGCCTACCCCAAGAGCACTTGCACTTCTAAATGAGTTCATCTCCAGTACCGACGCTGACGTATTATTTGATAGTGTCCCCAAGTTTTACAATTTACTAAATTTATTTTTAAACTATAATACAACTTATTACTAATTTTGGAATCATTTTATCTTTTTTATAATTCTAAATCTATGACGTCACTATTTTAGTTTTACATTGTTAATATGACTATTGTAATTAGTAAATAATAAGTAAGTAGGTATAGCATAAAGTTTAAATATTAAGGTTTGGGCATTTTGGAGTAATCCTGTGTCTTTCTAATAAAATATTAAAACAAAATAAATGATTTCATTTCATTTCATTTCAATTTCAATTTCATTTCATTTCAATTTCAATTTCATTTAAAATTAGGCGCGCAGTATTTTAAAATCTCTGGGAGCGTATACATTCCCTTATGCTATCCGTACATTTATCGTTCCTGTGATCACGAGACGCCTCACCCCGGCATGACAGCTCATTCATCAATTCTGATCGTCTTACTGAAAAAAACTTTGAAAAACGATGAGAAATGACGTGAAAAACTGTTTGCCCTGGTCCACTGTCATATTGATACGTGTTGAACTATGTTAAAGTAAAGTTAAGTATTTATTTATTGCGTGAAATACTTACATGTACTTGAGGATGAATATATTAATAGTTTCAATGTTTTCTACCATCGCGGGCATGTTTATAGAACATACTTACATTTCATACAAAATCAAATCAATGCAAGGGTTGAAATTATTACACACATGAATAGAGTCGTCGTTCTGCGTTTCACTCTTAGATAAAAGGCCTCTTAAAGATTATGCTGGGTAAAAATTATAAAAGACATGGGTTTATAGCACAAGCCAAAGCGCCCAAGTTACTTTACATTGCTTACAATACTCTCATTATTATTTACATTACGTATCTACCAATACCTACCTATGCTATACAAGTGTACGAGTATATCCTCTAAAACTCTCTAATCAAAACCTATATTTAAAAACCAATGTTGTCAGAACTCAATGTTGTCTCTTTGTATCGTAGTTTTGTGTATTCGTCTAAATTTTTTTACCTTTCATGATACCCAGTATTCATGACGTTTTTTAAACATTTTCAGTTGTTGTAACATAAAGTTTAGTTCTACTTAATCTACTTATTATAGTTTTTTTTGTTATCTACATTAAAATATGGGTATTTGGAAAAACTCTACCGTAATATTAAAAATTCCCTGATCTCTATACCAAGTGTTGATTTAATTTATATTGACTAATGACGAGACGAGATAGGCGCTCTCCTGATTGTAACAGATCACGCCTTACCATTACCAGAAAAGGGCAACACAGGACTTTAATTCTCATAAACCGCTCGAACATTGCTAAAGCGCTCGTCGACTTTGAGACATTTTGATGATCAGTCTTGAAAACCCAGTAATTTCACGTGCTACAGTGCCCTTCAAACTGGAATACAGTAATGCTTACATATAACTGCTTTGCGGCATTATATCTGACACTGTGTTGGTATCCATCTAAACAGCATCCTGCACGGGACGCTTCCTGAAATGAACGGACGAATTTCCGCAATTTATTGAACATTGTGGTAAATTCGACACTTTCGCTAATAACGTTCGGTCGATCATACTGTTTCAATATTCAGTAAATTACAGCGACGAGAATATTACAAAGGGCCCGCAATTAGTGCGGTCGTCAATTAATCAGCGTGTGGGTACGCTGCAAGGTTCCCGAAACGTTTAAATTACTTTGTACGAGAAGCGTCAGAAATTGGTACTTTATCGATGTTGCTTGCATGTTAACCTGTCTTGTCCTACTGCTGAACAAATGTCTTCACCCCTTTCCCGGAACGACACTTAAGAAATCGAGATCATCCCGCCAACGTTTTTCAGGCCGCGATGTTGATATTTGATAAAAAATGCTGATAATAATCAAGGTTTTACAAAAACTTACTATAACAGACTTCAATCGGACTGTTCTGGTGACCGTAAACACCACTGAATAGTCACAGGGAAGCAAAATACGCAATTTCGTTTACTAGGATAACGTCATTTTTCCAGTTATTTCGATTTCAAAACCAAAGTACTGAACCGATTTTCATGAAATTTAAATCTTTTGAGGTTTGTTTGAGGTAACAAACATTAATTAAAAAAAATAACAATCAACCTAATTGAAAACCTCCTAATTTTATGAAGTCCGTTGAAAAAAAAATCTGAACTGCTATTTTCATAAAATGCTGGACTAATCTGAAAGTATTCTTTAATGAAAAAAAAAAACAATTTCCAAATAACACTTCTGCCGCTGACTATGCCTATAAGTACGTACCAGTTCCATGTTGAATGTATTCGCTAGGATATTGATTTTCGATTAGCCGTTCATCGATTCAATATCTTGCTTTGTGCTCAGTACCTTTGAATCAGTAGGAACGTTGTCAGATTGTATGTCATGAATACTGCCGTTAAATTTAATCAAAGGAAATAGAGCAAAACTGTTTTTCCCAATATCTGCTTCTGGGTCTTGCCCGAAAAAAACTAGTTTCGATCGGTTGTATAAGGACCTACCTACACTACACACACATGCAAGCTGCATTGTCTTAAACAACTTTGAACTAATAAAATTTGCTATTTTCCTTCGGTTTTTTTCTTAGGAGTCGGCACAATTTGAACAAATTACTCAAATCCCTCTCTTAGAAGAAAATACTTTTTGTTTAAAGGCATGTTATAGAGGCGACAGGCTCGAATGATTAAACAATTTCAATTTCAGTGATAAATTGTGAAACTTTATGCGAACCTCGTATGAGCCAGGGTATTTTGAGAGATGTGAGCTTTGAAAGTGTTTTATTTCTCGGTTCCAATAGTTTTTACTTGATTTACAGCAATTGCTAATTCTTCTCAGGACGTTCTCAGGACGACTCGATTGGTCGAATGGCAAGTGTGTTGGACTGCCGCGCCGATGTCGCGGGTTCTATACTCGCTTCGTTCGAAGCACTTGTGGGATGAACATCGGTGTTTGTCCTGAATCTGGGCGTTTTCTATCAGTTACCTGGTTCCCATAGTACAAGTTTCAGTACCTACATAGTTTAGGGCTAAATATAGTTTTTTGAAATGTCCAAAATATTTATTATTATTCCAGCACATTCCAGTCCTTGTTAACATTATTCCAGGGTCGGTTATTCCAGCTTTATTACAGCGTTATACCAGATTCGATCGCTGGAATGGAAAGCTTCTGGAAAATGTAAACCGGGCATACCCCTTTGAGTTAGCAATTTCTGACAAAAACATTGACGTAATTTCACGACCAAGCAAGCATGTATCGTCGCTTTCGACAAACTTCTTTACGTTTTTACGCATTTTTAATGAGTTAGATAGAAAGTTATATCGAAGACGCAATATCTTTCATAGGCAGTGTCCTAATAGAACGCGATCACGCGATCGTCGCGCGAGCAAGCGATGCGACCGTCGCGCGATCGCGTAATCAAACGTACTGACGTCAAATAGGCGTCCCGATTAGCAATCGCGCGATCGCGCGACGCGATGCGATGCCAATTGGGACGTTTATTTGACGTTATTTGACGACTATTTGACGTTAGTACGTTTGATCGCGTGATCGCGCGATCGACGTTCGCGCGAACCTGCGATGGTCGCGTCATCGCGTTCTTTTAGGACACGCCATAAATAACATTTCAATATCTAGGGAGTGATCCATTTTTTTCTCCTTATTATTCCCAACTCTGCCGCCCCGAGCTGAAATGATGCATAGCTTACACTTCTCCAGAGACCTTATCTTCAAACTGAAATTAGTTAGATACTGATGAAAAATAACTCATGTCACCTGAAAATATAAGTTTTTTGTACAAAGTAAGGAGTGGGGATATATCTACCCAGAAGTACCTAGTTTCGAGAGAACATTGCTTGGGTCGAAATTGAAATTGAAATACCTACATAAATATTAGGAAAAAAACTGTAAGGCGAAAGAAAAAGAAATACACATAGTTGACCTGAAGGACGCTATTAATTAACTTTGATATTAGTTAAGTAAAAAAAAACACATAAGTAAAATAACTCGAAGAGCAAAGATTCTATTTACTTTATTTTTCTGAGTTTGGTACTATCTGGCGGCTAACTTCCCTGTTACACACTTCCGTTGCATTACACGAAATCACTGCCACAAATTGACAGAAAGCGAGAAGAAAGATATTTAAGATTCAAGATTTTTTTTCGCCAGAAAATAATATTATTACCTACATAAAGTATGTTGTTAAAAAAAAATATTTGTGCCTTATGTTCCACTATTTATGGTGTAGATTTTGGATGTGTAATTTTACACATACAAAGTTTTCTTTTGAGTTCAGTTTATTTGTTAGTTTTATTTAGCAAACGATTCGAGAGAGTAAGTAAGAAAAAATGTTGAACTCGCAAGGCATGAAACGCTCGAGTGTCGCAAATTGAATTATGACTAGAGCGAGCCCTTTACGACACCTCAGGGGTATTTCCTAATTGAATGATCTCGTTCTTGTTGTTGTGTAAATTAAAAAAAAAACATTTTGTTGCTTATTTTTTGACTTCTCTTATCCACTTTCTACATGCACGTATAGTATACTAATAGTGCTCATTAGTACCTATTGCTGCATCTAGCCTGAGGTCGTCCTATAATTTTAAATTACATATCAAGAATCATATTACATATCAAATAATAAAATCAGGTTAAGGGTAATCCTCAAATCCGAGTTCCATACAAAAATGTTTCGGAGTAATACTCAAAAAGTACGCCGTATTATAGTAATTTCTATTCTATGTTTTTTGATTTCGTGAACAAAAAAAGTGAAAGGTTTCATACTTTAATTTAGATTTTATACGTGTTTTTAAGTTAGTAGGGTTAATTTTAAAACACGTATAAAATCTAAATTAAAGTTAAAGAATTACATAATTAGCTGATAATAGGTAGTGTTAATAGGAACTTCATTATCTGAGATACATACATTTTAAATTACAAGTATATCTACTTGTATACCTAGTATTTTATTTTATTTACAGTGCTGTTGGCCTCGGGCTGTCAATAAAGCGGGATACCAGAGCGTGTCAAAGGGATTCGCACAAACAAACCATTTGAAATGAAATCCTTTGATGAATCAATGGTTTTAAAGCTATTTGCATGTTTTTACTTTGTTCGTTTGGGGCAGGCATAAATAAAAGCTTTTAATAAACCGTTTTAAAAAGCTTCAACCTGACTGTTTGACAGACAACGCACACGCCGAACCACTGAACGTAGAGACTTGAAATTTGGAGGGTGTGATTGTTCTAGAAATAAAAGTGCGTACTAAGAAAGGTTGTTTTTTTAATTTCAACGCAAGGTGTTCACTAGTATTATTTACGGTCAGTTTTTGTGTATGCGAAAGCCGAGGCCCGTTTATTCTTATCTGGGAGCCCGGCAGGGCTCTGGGATTTGATGGCATTTATTTTTCTACACGAAAAACTTCTCAAAACTCTAAAAAAATAATTGATTATACAATATTTTTTTTAGAGATTTGTTACCTTTAACGGGTTGGTTATTTTTTTTTTGAACTTAGTTGTCGATTCTGATTAAACTAATTTCAGTTTTTGTATAAACCAAATACCTACTAATGTTGAATAGTTATGAAAAAGGAAAAAGTAGTAGACAATTTTGACAGAAATTTTAATTGAATAGCGGAGCTTCTGCAAAGTAAATTTACCGCGAATTTTGCTACAATATCGAATGTCGTCAAGATGCGCCACTCTAAAACGTTTCCATCCAGACGTCTATAGCTACTTTCGAGTGGTTATCGTGAAAAATGATAGCGTTATTTCCAAGATTCATTATTGGTGAAAAGTATGGATAAGAGAGAAAATATTGCGTACGAAATAAAAATAAGCGACAAATAAGTTCTTGCCATTCTCGTTTCGTTAGTTTTCTTTCATTAAATATTTATCTGTCTCGACTCGCGTTCGGTTTGTGAAGGAGTTTGAGATACCTGTAAGTTTTAACAAAGGGAAGCGTATTAAATTTAAATTGGATTTGATGCAGAACTCCTATTTGAAAGCGTTCAACAGAGAAAATAAGATAACAAAACGGGAACAATAAAACTGGAGAATGTAATGAGAGCGCGTTATAGGAAAGGGAGGAATTTTCATTTTGGTCTGTTTATTCCGCCAGGCTTGGACACGGCCTAAAAGCGTTTGTCGAATCGAATGCATCAAAGTCAATGCCGTGTTCGTGTTCTACTTTTTTGTCGGACTCACTTCACACGCCTTTAATTGGAAAACGACCGTTCGTATACTATTGTTGTATACTATTGTTCGTATACTAGTATTGTTTCGATACTTCATCCGCTCCCGGCTGGTCGTGTCTTCACTCACACTGGGATCAACTGAAAATCAGCGCTGGATCGATGGGGTCATAGAACCTCATGCTCCAGCACAACGCTGAGTTGAGCCCAATTTGCCAATAATCTTTAGACTTCTGACTGAAATCAGACTAAGAAGGTTAACTAAGTAGGCTTACTGTATCCATTAAGTGAGTAATTTGTTTGTTTTTTTTTTTTTGGCAAATAAAAACATTTCTATTTCTATACTTGTAGGTCGTTTTCGTAAATAAGGTATCGTTCGGTATAAATATTCGAACTATTAAAATTATTTCCGAAAAACTTTCAAAGTTGTTTCGGTTTCCTGGGTGTTGTTTCGGTTTCCTGGGTGTTGTTTCGGTTTCCTGGGTGTTTTCTCGAGCGCGTCTCTATTGATGAGTTCAATATTTTTTTACAATTGATGTAAAAAAAATGTCTTTACATCACATTCAGAAGCATTCTTCGAGCGGATGATTATATTTGTATATTACAGGCCTTTTACTTCGAATTCGATTTTGATTGAAATCGAACAGGGAAAATTAAAAAAAACTCCTGGGTAACTTGTAGCGTAGCCCTTTCCCAGTTCCATTAGAACAATTTTCCTCAGGCTTAGGCAGCAGCTAATCTCTTGCTAACCTACCTACTGTTTTCGAAGTAGGTAAAGCTCATTCAATATTGAACAGAGCGTGTCGTAACGTTGTTTAGTTCGCTTAATAACTCTATAATGGGATAGCATTCGAGCTTAAAATTGCCGCTGGATTTAAATTCAGTCGTTTAATTAACCTCAGTTAAATTGGAGGAACGCGACGATTTGAAAATTACCTCAACAGTTTCTAGCTAAATTGATTAAAGATGAAATGAAGATTACAAATTCTGAAATACATTGTTTTCTACCAGAGTATCTGTGTATTTTGTTTGCAATAACATGATTCAAATGTATATATAATCCTGGTGGATGAATCTCCGGTTCCAAGTAGGTATTGGAGGAACTCTGAATATTGCAGTGATTGCATCATTTGAACTTCAACGTGCTAAGCGTCGATGACACACTTTTTTTACACGCTGCAAGCCAGCGAGTTCGCTTGTAGCTAACTCGCCTCGTGTCATCGGCCTTTTTCCAATCTGCTTGTTGATAATCCTTCCCGAAAGCTAACTCGCTCACTCGCTAGCTTTTAAACTCGCTCACTCGCTAGCTTTTAAACTCGCTGGCTTGTAGCGTAACTAAACTGTGTGTAAACTAGCTGTGTGTCATCGATTCTTTAGAAATGCTACAGTTGCTACAAATTTGTGGTATTCGATGAAAAGTCTAAACTTAACTCTATTACGCAATGTTGTAGAGGTCAATTCAAACTTTTATGTTGGCACAATACAAGTCAACGATCAACATGTACTTAGGTTACAGTTTTGGCTATTGTCACTGGTTTCGTGGCTTCCACTTCGACAACAGGGCTCTGTGCCAATATTCCATTTCTTATATCGATTCTTCACTCATCAAATGCGATGCGCTTGGGGGTTCATACTAATGTTATATTTATTACCAAAAGCAGCTAGCTCTCATTAATCATTATAACTTGCAAAAAAAATAGATTTAAAACATATCAACTTTCTTACTAAAGTATCTTCAAGCAGTCGAAATAGGTATTTGAAATAACGTTTCCATTCCGCTACTAAACTCCGTGGGAAATGCTTAATCCGCGAACACCTCTTAGCGGAACTTATAAAACCTGATCTGGTGTAAATATTGGCATTTATGACTGGTGTACCTTGTCATGCGTCGAGGGACTAAGTCGCGTTATGACTAGTAAAAAATAAAGATAAAAGATAAAAACATTTATTTCATAAAGGTCTTAGTATAAGCCATTGTGCGAAGTAGATATTACGTTAGTTAGACTTACTGCGATGTGTGATGTATGTAGGTTAGAAGAGAGAAAGGTCAATAGTAAAATCTATAGTGTTGAACTACAGATTTTACTATTGACCTTTCTACAGCTTCAACTTCAGCTTTCTACAGCTTCAGCTACAAAAATCAAGCATAGGTAGTACGAATACCTACCTACTTGGTTTTTTAGCAGAAGTCGTCAAAAAAAAGTGTAAGTTAATGGTTCAGATGAACGCGCGGCGACTGGCGACGGCGAATATAGGTTTTGCCAGTCTTTTTTTAATCTGAACATAAAATGGATAAATGACGGTTACGTCCCATCCGAGCATTCAGACGTCTATGCCATCCTTCTAAACAATTGTTTGTGCGATGAATTTCATTAGCACAACTTATCAAATCGTGTAATTTGCCCACCCACAGCTTCTCCATGGTCATTGAATTTATCATTACTCTCAGCAATTCCGGCATCTTCTATATAATACGCTCAGAGAACAGTTTTTCTATACCCCACAATCGTACCCATGCCCAGTATTTCAGCTTTCTTGAAAATCTATTTTTTTTTTTTTATGATTTTGGTGCAATGGCCATCATTTCCAGTCACGTCTAGGGACTCGGAGGCAGAAACGCTACAGCTGCGCGTCTGCGCAAGTGAGCTTTTATTGTATTTCGCTGCTGGATATTCCTATTGCTTTAGTTTTTTTTTTTTTAAAGTTTGACCGAAGTGTAAATTGACACCGCGTTATATATTACATTTTTAACAGGTTAATAGCTGTTTTAAAATCCAGTAATATTTATTGGCTTCCAGGCAAGTTAGTATTTTTTTCAGAATCGGAGAACGCTTCATACGTGATCTTATCTCTGTCATATAGAGCAAATAGAGAGTTTCAGTAGTGCTGGTGGTTCTATCAAGCTACCGTGTGTTAAAATCTGATAGAAATATAATCTAATAGGTCGCGGGAAACTTTTCAAAGTCCTGGCAAGGTCGCCATGAAGTGTGGTGGGTCTTAGGGTTTTCAGGGGGTCTTGTTTAATGAAACATCGTCAGGTATTGACACGAGTGTATTCTTCGATGCTTGGATGGATAATAAACTACTTACGCTATTGACAGTGTTACATGGTAATCTGTGACACCTTTAGGGCAAAGACTGTGCACACTACACCGTCGAGGAAGAAGATTTTCTTAGTTTGAAAGTTGAAGTTAGATTAACTTTTTAAACAGCTCACAGCAGGATCGAACCGTAGTGATTGAAAATCCTTTTCGATTTGTTGATGTGAAAGCAATAATAATTCCTATTGCAGACAGAGAGGCTTTGAAGCTGAAAACTCTTTGTCCAACGCACGGCTAATCCCTTTGCTCCGTCATCAAAGGTGCATAAAGGAGAGCCGGTGACTCTTATTGCTTTGGAATAGAGTCCTAATTAACTACTTAGTTCCTGTCAGTCCTACCAATTTGTCGAATCGCCCCTTTGATGTTCGCTCACAGCTTTCACCCTAGTGAGAAGGCGTCATTAAAATTTAATCAATACTGTGTCAATGAAAATGGAAGCCTAAGGCTTTTGATGTGAGGGTTAAATCACAGAACTTGCGTTGGTTTAAATGGATTTAAATTTGCTAAACAATTAAATAACAAATACGAATCTAAGACATATGCAAAGAATATTAATCGATTTTATTGAAATTATTAATACATAGCGTAGTTCTAGTTGTACTAAGTTCACGAGACTCAATAATTTCAAAGGTTAGCAACTCGAAATATTTAAACTGGTGAGCGTACAATATTAACCTCAGTTTGTAAAAGGTCAACGCTATTGTTAATTCTTTAAACGCTCGCCCTATAGTTTTTCTTGTTCTTTAGTTTTTTAGCATATACCTGCACCTAGTTAATAAGACTTAATATTTGCATGCCCATAATGGACATAAAATGGACTCAATTTATCTAAGACCTTATTGTAAACACAAATGTTCTAGCAAATAAACAATATTTAATTAAATTTCATTTAATTTTACAATGAGTCTCAGTGAAAATAAATAAATAATGTTTGGGCATCTCACCCAACATTTTTTTAACCTCTTTGAATGACAGCTTGGCGACAAACTTTATTATAAGCCGTGTCGTGCCTTTTTTTTCTAGAGGTTTTACAAAATTTTGTATCGGCTTTCTTAAAAATAACACTTAATTTCACACCAGTTATCTGTTGAATAAGTTCAATTTCTAGAATCTGTATTCGTCGTTCGATCAAAGGCCGGAAGAACAAAAAATTAAATGCTTTTTAAAACCAGTCTGTCTTCATCTCGAGTAAGTCTTCGAATTGCTTTCAGACGCTGTCTACTTGGACGCCTTTGTTAAGTTAGTCAAACTTTGACACACTAAACTTGAGTTTACCGCCCTCGTATCTGGTTAAGTTAGGGACTAAAGCAATTAATCCATAACCAACCATCTTAGTGCAAGAAGCTATCTCCATTGTAAGTAGTGGCTTAGTTAGTCAAGACTTGAGTAACTACTGGAAGTGGTAAACTTGAGGGATAAACGTAGTATTCCCTGCTTCTAGTTACAAAGTTTATCGAGAGTTAAAGATAGAGTCAACTGGCAACAATTTGTCAATCAAATTATTAAAAACTGTCGTTATTTAAAGTAAAATATCTTTAAATCACAGAAAAACGTGCCGGTACAATATGGATAAGTTTTTATATCTTATGCTCACGATAATTTAAACTAATACCAAAGTTTGGGTGCTGTTCCTCGCACTAATACTACAAGCTTGTAGGTCACAGATGCGATATTATAACAAACTTTCTAGAAAAGCACATTATAACAACAATTGAAAACTTGATATTACTGAGTTTGCACCAATTATACATGGAATAATAAGGCTTCGAAATAAAACTACTTTCAAAATAAAAATTACAGGCAAAACAACATATTTGTCCTTTCTATATATTAATAGAGAAACATTTAACCTTAGACAACGCTTAAAACACAACCCGCGTAAATGCCCTTCACATGAGCAAAGCGGGATTTAGGTTGACTCTACAATCTACATGTAGAAATTCCGTAGTGAGGGTCGGGTACTAAAAATGCTATTTTCAAATGGAGAATGTACGTTATTTTATGTTCACGGCCGAAACCGCAGCTTACGTATAAAACTGTAACATAAGTAGGTACCTACTATCATTCAAGAGCCGTCTCGTTAGAAGGTTAACAACTCATTTGGACGTGTTCTCTTTCCGTGCATTAAGGGTTAAAAGGCAAGCTGGCTCAACTTTCAATCACAGAATTAAATATATATTGGTAACAGTAGTCACAAAAAATTAAGAAAAATTTTAAAATTGCGTTAATTGTATACGATGTATGAGTACAAGTTATTCAGCTTAGTTGGGGCGATACTGTGAACAGCAATAAAAAATAATAATTTGAGGCACGCGAGGTACCGCCATATGATTTTCCATTTAGGCTACGTACTACGGGTACCCTTCTCCTGGAGAAGGGTAGCACAAGACAGAACCCAGTGGAGTTAGAGAAGGCCTATGCCAAGAGGCACACCGAACTGCGGAACATCCTTTAATACTTTATTTATATTATAACATTACAAAAAACGTGTAAACCCAAAGTTTGGAATAAATGGTTCATTATTATTATTATTATACTACGGGTACACGTGTTCCATTCAGGCTGCAGTGCGTAATCTTTGCCCTTGACTGTACTGCGTTTCAGTCGAAGCAATTTTACTAATAGCCGCTTTATAAATAAATTATTAAGTGTATTAGTTCAACACAGGTACAATTTACCTTCATTTAAATGTGAAAAGATCGCGCCGCTGAAGGTAATCTGATAGACTGGGCGTAAAGCGCTCGAACGTCATTCTGTTAAAAACCATTTCAATAAATTGCCTCTGAAGCGTCCTCTGTGGAGGGGCCTCTCAAGGATGTCTTCGCAATTCAATTCCAGATAAACTCCAGTTGAGACGGACAGGCAATAAGATTGAAAAGGAAAAATATATCAACTTGCCTTCTAGAGGCTACTTGAAGGCAAGTTGATCCATTTTTGTAAAGCTGCTCTGAGTACTCGCATGTAGGATTCTCTTCCACAGACATGTTCATTGTGCACTTCAGGTTTGATGGTTGTTACTTCTCTTCTATATTTTTCTCCTCAATCATGGCCCACTTTGCCTAGGCAATCATCAGCTTCCGTAAGCTGGCAAGGTTGATATTTGATTCTATGGTTGGCAACAGTCACGACGCATTGTCCTAACCGCTTCGGCTGTTTACAGAACCGGAGTTTCAGAACTGGTTCCTTACGAGGCTCTTAATTTACTTGTACGGAACTGGTTCCGTACGAGGCTTTTAATTTAATTGAACGGAACTGGAATATTTTGACACTTACCGTTTTCTTTGATGTTCTTCAGGTAGCAGCGGTTGGCTCTTCGTATATCACCAAAGTTCGTTTTGAATTCACAGATAGAAGTACAATAGCGGAGGGTTTCGGAAAATGTATTATAGCACCGTAGTTTTGAGAATTTTTGTCACAGCGAAGAAAAGGGGTGCGTATTTTTCGTTGCACACCGATTCAAATAGCACAGTCCAAGTGATTGAGCGGTTAAATTTTCTTGTTCGGTCGAAGCATTCGTTCAGCTGCTGTTTATTCGATTTTCCTGCGTCTATTTCAAGGTAGGAAGGTAGAAACAGGACAGATATACGTACATAAGATAATATATTTTATTATTAGCAATTTCTGTAAGAATTATTAACAATTATTTAGCACTAATTTTAAGTATTTGCACGACAAAAGTTGATGCAGTGATTCTAATTTAAAGTAAGACCACAATGTACCTGTATTACGCAAATAAAGATTCATTCATTATAAAATTATGAAAATATGTTCAAGATCCAAGGAAAACAGCAATCACAACTCACATAACAACAATATATTGGTGAACTCCTAACACAAACAAGCTGATTCATTCTGTGAACTCCGCCACTATTGATTGTTCTCCTCGTCATTTTGCCATGCATTTGTGCCGGGCGTCGGCGTCGGTGTCGTCGCGTAGAATAGATAATTGCGTCGCTCCGCCAGCGCCGCTACTACGTTGCGGTTGTGGTGATCCTACATTCCAACTCCTGTATGAAACCGCTCGCCCGTTTCGCTATTATTATACCTATTGGAATAATAATAGATAATGATAAGCAAGCATTTATTTTATGACACTCTAAATTAGAAAGCATGACTGAATCGATGGGGATGAAGGAGATTCTTGTGGATAATTAGAAGGTGTCTATTAAAAATTTAAAGTTTTCCTAAGAGAACGAATTGAAAATAACCAATTAATTTCTTGCTCTTAGGTTTTTCTTTGAAATTTTTGAGATATCTAAAGTTGGCTTCATGCAGCCGAAATGTATCTTTGGATTCATAATCTGAATTCCGGCACCTCGCCTCACACACATCTTAAAAAATAAGATTGATCAGTAGTCTTGTATTTCTCAGGCTCAGACGCTTTGGTTGGATATGGAAGAGGAATTAATAGATACCTACTTGTATTAATTTTTTTATGTATTGAAGTAAAATGGTGTTAAACTAAAAAAATATACCTAAAAATCAGCTGGACTGTTTAAGTATAATTTGATAGTACCAACTTGTAAAAATGTACGAAGACTACGGTACATTGAGCCCAGCAGATAGAGGTGTAGGTTTTTGTCTGTGAAAGCAAACACCCATATAAGTACTTATTCAGTATTCAGTATTCAGTATTTATTTGCAATATTGGGCAGGTTACATTTTAGGTCTTAGTAGGTCAAATAAATAAAGTACAGCTACACAATATTACCCGGATAGGGTGTTGCAAATGATAGAGACGGGCCGATATTTTTAACTATATTGTTAAGTCACTAAATGAATCGTTTATAAAATCTTGCAACTCGTAATAGCATTTTTTTAAAAGCATTTCTTTTAAATTAATTTCAAAAATGTGATCATTTTCTTGGATTTTTATTTTATCTGGAAGTTTATTGTAAATTTTTACCGCCATTGCATTTGGACCCTGTACTTATGTTTATTATATTGGAATGCACTTACATATATGGGAACATAGGTCATAAAGGCTCAACATAAGTGAACTTTTGTTCAAATAGACTTGCTTTAAAGTGTAAAATACCTGAGTAAACTATTTTCATAGTGATAAATCCTTTGAACTAAATTAACAGTCTGAGAACGTCAAGTTCCTATCACTACCTACTGCGGTAGAATTGGATATTTGATTTCCTGTACCTTCGTCTGCAGTGCAGCTGTGCGCTCAGCCAACCAGACTGTCTATATTATTTACTCGATCATTGACAACAGCCAAATTCAATTATGAAATTGAATTCGGCTGAAACGTGATTTGATAGGAACGTCTCGTGATCCAAAACTATGAAGCAACTCAGTTCTCACTGAATGTGGGTATAGTAATAGTTTACCTGATAATCTATGGATCGGATGAATTTTGCAAAGGAAATTGAGCTCTAATCTTTCGTATTTGAAGGCTGCAGAAGAGATTTCTCCGCCATAACATGGAAGTATAATTCTTGAAATAAAAACCATATTTTCGGTTATTTTCGGGGGTGTTCGGGGGTCGGAAGTCAATAGCAATATATTCATAATGATTCTGTTATACTTAGCCTTCTCTTAAGAACTTTCTTGAAACGTGTTGAAATATATACATATACACACACACTACAATTAAATAAACAAAGATTGCAAAAATAATTTATATGTAAAAGTTTAATTAATATGTATCTATCTGTCGCACTCTCTTTTACCGTGCGTGCATCAGCGCGCCACGCACTCTCAAATTGTTATTGTTATCAATTCTCGACGAAAGAGACTAACTACCCACAACACAGGTTATCCTAGGGTGGGAGTTAGCGTTCTTGCAAAAATGTAAGCTCATTATTTCATTGAAATAATATTATTGTGACTTACCTACCTAGTTTAAATCAATCTTTTGCAACATAATATTATCTTTACATCGATAAAAGTACATCGATGTATTTTTGTACGTTATTGTTATTAGGTAAGTAGATTATTTAAGTCTGTTATACAAAAACCTTTTGTAATTTATAGTGTTATAGTATTGTTACGAAATAAAAATCTTTAATCTTTAATCTTAATCTTAATATATAACATGTATATTAATGTCAAAATTATTTGACGAATGCTTGTACCCGGTTGCACATCTAATAGTAGCTCAGGAGATGATAAAGCTATTGACTCAACAGAATTAACAGTTCCCATTTGTGGCGCAGGTAATACTGCAGGATGGTAAGACTGGGGAGTCTACATAATTTAAACTTTCCTTGTCATCTTGTAAGGACAACGTTCTTATTGGCATTCCACGTGGGTGACTACTGTCTACAATTTCCGGCATTAAACATTCCATATATTTTTTTTTCCAACTTTGGCTCCATTTGCGTTTTCCAGAAGTGATCGTCCTGCGAATCTTTCTCAATTCGGAGTGCTGTTAAGAATATTATACAAACTGTCGGCTGTCATCAATTAATACGTAGGAACGAAAATACATGAAAATATTAATCAAAAACTCTGTATAAAATTATGTAGAAATTGAAAACAGACGCACAAAACATGTTCAGTCAAAATACCTGTAACGGTACCCGGCTCTAAAAATGAAATTATTTTTGGATTTTTTTTTGGGTATGTGTTTTCTGCTTTTTATTGATTTATCAAAACTAATTTTGCTGAATATTTTCGATTTGGAATTTCCCAAATACGTATTACTTATTTCGCTAGGTCTTTCTTTATTTCAAGATATAGTTCGTACAGAAGAGTAACTTTAAGTACCTATAGGTAAATGGAATACTCGTTTTCCATTATTCTCCACCCGTATTGAATTCAGTGGATTCTCTTAAAGCTACTTACCAGATCGTTACAAAGATGCGCCTCTATAAATGTGATTTATTTAAAGAGGTCTGGCACCACGTAATATATCGTGAGAACTCCCGACCCGCAGCAGCTGCGCAAGCTTACCGGGACATGGAAACGATCTCTCGCCTGCATCCCGGTGCAAATTGAATAAGCAGGTTTGTATAGGTCTCGTCCGGAAAGCCGTCACTATTGAATCAGAACATTTCCATGCAGGAAATGCAGTGTAATGGAACAGGCTCTCGTACTCAGCTGAATAATACAAATCTATCTAAATATTTTTTCTTGGAAAATAATCATGTCTCATCACTTTTTGATTTGTGTTGTTTCTTCCTACCTCACGATTGTTACGTTTTGTTTTTTGGTACGATTTGTGTGAGCTGTGTTGTTTCTTAACACTCCACGATTAGTTGCGTGCCATTCCTTAGTAGGTGTCCTTTGTGCCAGTTGAGATTTTCTTTCTAGTCTCCATTCTCGGCGAATATCCATTCAAACTATTCACTGGTTGTGCACAATTTGAGTCAGGCTTGTGCAGAAAAAAACATATAATGATTGAGATTGAATGCGAGGAAGCCGCGGGTAACAACTGAAGTATGAAAATAACAACGTGAGCTAGATTTTTACACTAAACCACATTCACGGAATACGTGCGCAAGCTGCTAGCTAAGCTGCAACTTAAACAAAAGCGTCATTACGTAACTGTACCGTGATCTTTACGTAGCGGGCTAAGCAAAGCTTTGTTAGCTTTGCTTAGCTAAGTGTGCGTTGAGTAGCGCAGGTGAACATACATAGGAAATTATAAACCGTTAAACATGCTCAAAGACTTAGCCTGAGACCGCATTTCGAATTTCGAATCCGCTCTGACGTCGCTGTAGGTACCTACACGCGCGCTTCATAAAACAAAACATGGCGAATACGCTTGATTTCATACGCTAGTCTGAAACCGCTTTATATGCTTCGTATTTTGCCACTCTCCTCTGAGTATACTGCCAACTTGAAACAAATCTGTAATTACACTGTGGGGCGTGGGATCTCGCAGCTATGCAATACTGTGCATACTGCATATACTTCGCTATTCGTCGATTTGTAGTCATCCAACAATGCCCGGTAACAATGCTTGGCAAGTATTTTCTTCGTTTATAAAAGTACTAAAATATTTTCTGAGAAATTATTGAACAGAAATTAATTTCCCAGTAAAAAATGACAATAGTTTAAAAGTACGACCGTGAATTGGCTTTTCCTCGGCAGTTTTATTTATTTAAGTTAATACGATGAGAGTCTGTTACAATAAAATATTTTTTTTCCATTTTTGGGTTTGGAGCAAACACGAATCCGTTTTGGTTCACAGATATGTTGACAAGGAGCACGTAGCGTGAAAATTGAAATCAATTTGTCTGTGCAAATATTCTGGCAGTGTTTTTATATATTTTTTAAAGCCGAAAATACAGAAAGCCCAAAAAAAAACATATATTACGAAAAAAATCACTTTTGCACTTGTGACCATCGTAAAATAAATCTGAATCGAAAACTCAGGCCGTGATAAATTATTGTTTTGGCACACGCATCCGTGTCGCAACGCGGAAAATATCTCCAAAATCAATGGTGTACGCAGTACCTACGCATAAGGATCTCATACTTATAAGTCGGCGTCAACAAGTACTCTATAGCTTCTCTTGAGGGGGCGAAGAGGGGGTTGTCACGACTGACTCCCCAAGGGTGTTTAGGGGGTGAGATTCAACTGGTGCAATGCGGCGTGCCCCTCCTTTCATCCTGTCGGTAGAGTTGTTTTTGGTATAGTGCCCGCGACGCGACGGCAACGGCTGAGACACCATTTGCTCGTTCCTTGCACGTTCGCTGTTGATTTTGTTTCTTAGTTTTCTTTTTGCTGAGCTCTGCCCGGGTTAGCAGTTATATCGTTTGCTTTTTGTTCATAAGTTTGTTGAATATGTTTTGAGATGCCCACTTGGACAACATATGCTTTTTTTTTACTTCAGTGTTTATTTGTCCATCCTGCGTCACTTGTGTAAACGAACGACACCTTGGTTGTCAAAATTCATCTATCTTCGGAACGAGCTCAAAGAAATGAAATTAAATTGGTTTTAGATACTGCTATGTAAGGAAAATTGTATTCAAACTAAAAGTTTTCATTTCATTTCGTTCGGTGAACGTAGCACTACGATAGAGTGGAAACAGTATTGAACAAATCAAATAACATTGGAACTGTGTTACACGTGCTAGCGAACCATGTTATACTTTCGACTCGCATCATGAGAAAGGTCGAGATAAACAAAGTTTAATAAAATTTCCTACCTATAATAGAATACTCCTGTATATATATATATATAAAATTGTATGAAAGGCAAATAGAATCAAAGCCGCCGCAGAATGGAAGCTGGTAGAGTAAGACGTTAACAGAACTCAGTAAAGTCTCGAACGTAGAGGAAAAAAATAGGTGTTATAATAATTTTCTTTTTTTAACACCTATATTAAATGTATAAATGGTGTTAAAAAAAGAAAATTATTATAACACCTATTTTTTCCTCTACGTTCGAGACTTTACTGAGTTCTGTTAACGTCTTACTCTACCAGCTTCCATTCTGCGGCGGCTTGGATTCTATTTGCCTTTCATACAATTTTTAGTCCTAAAATGCTTGAGAAAAACATTCTCCAACCTTTTCATCGAAAATGGCTCTCCTTAAGATGTCTAGTCTCATTACAGTATTTAAATGTGAAAGACGGCAGAGTGCCGTCTTAATGAGCTTACTGAATCAGGTGTCGCCTCAAGCAAGATTTTAATCAACAGATTTTTTTAAATCTTTGCTCGGCATATTTTATGACAGAGGCATAACATTAATAGACTTCTTAAAATAGCTAGAGCTAGTGTGAGTTCTTTTAAATACTTATGTAGGTATTTAAATGAACGAAACCACCACGATGAGATTACGTACCTACATGGAAATCAGCAATATTTTTTTGGATAGCTCTTTTGTTTGATAACTCTACCTACATAATCATGTAAACAAGTAATTAGTTAAATACAAAGATCTGGCTGATAGGCTAAAAGAGTCTACACGTGACCAGAATGCTGGCTTCTACTTTGCACAGCGTATTATAAGCATTGCCATTCAACGTGGCAATACCGCCAGCGTTCTGGGCACGTTGCCGTCTGGTGGTGACAACGACTAGGTTATTTATAGTTATTTTTTTTTATATTTAGTGTTATTTATTATTCTTCTCTGTTATTGGTTAGTTGTGTTAAATACATATTTTGAGGGTTATTCATAATGATGGAAAAACGTAGTGGAAAAATTTCGTTTGGGTAATTTTTATTTCCAATATTTCAAAAATATTTTTATACACTTTTAGAGTAAAGGTTTACTATGATTAGAAAAAAAGTTGATTTACCTTTTATATTTCACTAATATACATTCTAAAAAAAATGATTTAATGAGACCAGGGTCGCTTCCCATGTTTCAATGGAAAGACATTTTATTTGAATTGTTGCAATAGTGAACTTTTTAAGAATTTTTAAAGGTTCAGAGTTCTTAAAATAAAGCTCTTTCTTGAACTAGGGTAGTGTGTCGTTAATCGCTCACGTTCGCTTTCCCGCGTTGCCGTTGACTGTACCTACAAACGTTACTGCTGCCAGTAGTCTTTAGACAAGAAGGCTTTATATTTGTGGCCAAAGAGAACGAGTGAGACGAGAGTAGTCTCTCACTCGAACTCTTATGGTTAAATTATTTATTGTAAGTAAAAAGCCGTGTTGGCTGAGGTCCCTCGACTTTCGATCCGAAGGTCGTGGGTTCGAACCCGGTCGTATACAAATGGATTTTTCTGTTTAAATAATCTATGTGTGCATTAAAACATGTGCTTAACGGTGAAGGAACACATCGTGACGAAATGGCATGTCATAGAACTTAAAAGTTCGATATCATGTGTAAAGTGCACGAAAGGAGCCACTTTGAGACGCACTTGAAATCCTTTCACCACACTGGTTCGAAAGAACAAGTCACACGATAAGAAGATTGTAAGTAAGTACCTTTTTAAAAAAGAAAAAAGTGGTACGCTCGCAGTAAAAAGTCAAATGACATTTCGCGGACGATAGAATCGGAGATGACGTAACCTGCCTCTAACAGCGAATACTCGGTCAACGCAGTGTTTTCCGGAGGGCCGATATTTTATTCTTCATAAAATCGTCTGTTTCCAGTCTATCATCATGATTTTTTCATAGTTGTCATTTAAATAACTTAAATATTATGGAGTAAATGCAAGTTTTCCACTAAAACGATAAAAAATGTTAGAATCATTCTTTATTTTCACAAGATGGTGTTAATCTTTCGTAATTATTAGCCAAAATTATAGTTTCATTTTAGATTATTTGCGCTGATCCCGAATCATCACTTGCTTCAAACAAAAATGAATAGATGCATTATTTTTGTTATTTCATTTTTTTTTGTTATTCTTTACCCACAAATAATAAGTATTTAATTGATGGGGCTTCATCTTCCTCTTCAATATTATGTGGAAATTAACTTTTTTTCTATTTTCCTTGTTCTAACTATTTGCAATGGTCAATAAAGATGCCTAAATCCTTTAAATAAAACGTTATTATATTTATTTTTGCTCCAGTTTTACAGTAAGATGGAAGTCTATGTATTTCCCATTCTTCTAAAAATAACTTGTTTTGAAAAAAAACTGAACATCAATTATTCTCCTGCAAATCGTTTGCAACGTTCGTAAAAATCGTTGTTCCTTTTTGAGTTAAAAGTGCCAATACTGTAAAAAACATATTTTTCTCTAAAACTTTGTTTTTTACGCCTAGATCACACGTACCGAAATTATTCGGCAGAGACAGTGCTCTCGGCCGAATAAACATAGAGCCGAGTGCTCGGCTGAGCGAGTGATGTAAGCTTTCACTGTCTCGGCCGAGTACTCGGTACGTGTGATCTAGGCAATACTGCTAAAATTTCTACCTTCCAATTACAATAAACTAGCTCAAATCTAGTTAATCTGGCAGTTTCGCTGAATAACCCTTATCTAATTAGGGTTGAGTGACGCGTGAGATCGAGATAGGATAGATGCAGCCAGCGTGCCGGCAAATTGTGCGGAAATCATGACAGCTATCGGCGGTACGAGTTCTTATTAGTCAGGCGTACGTAGGTACCATAGAAATGATAAAAGCAAGAAGACAAGAACGTTTTGTATTATCTGTGTAGTACAAGAAACTAATCATTACGGACGTAAAGTTTTATAATTTTTTGGTTTCTAAGGCTATAAGGTATAAGTTTATCCTATATTGAAACGGTAGGTATATAAATTAATTTCATATTAAAAACATTGACATTTATTTTTTTATCTCTTTATTATAGGCTCATAGTAATCTATAACTTACTATGTGGTATTTTTCGGTGTCATTTCTTAGTATTTTATTGGTTCTAGAGTTTACCATTCAAAAATTTAATTTACTACAGGCATCATTCTTCGTTCCATTCCATTCAAGCAATCACCAGAGAGACATGGCTTTATTTATTCAGTGCTATACGAGTACGTGTCGAATTTACTAATTTACTAGCGATTTTAAGTTCCTAGAAAACCGTGCATTATCAGCACGATCATCATTAAAATGTAATGCTTCAGCAATAGGTATCTACAGTTGTTTTCACAATGTACACAGTTCAGAGTTCTAACATTGTTACACAGTATGACCTCGATCTAGTTTGATATAGGTAAAAGTGTCCGGGCGTGGTGGAGTCAGTAAAAGACTGCTATTGGTGCGACCATGTGAAGCAACAACCAATGAGATTCTGTTAATTTTATATTGAAAAGGTTGGCAGCAAATCTGAAAATTCATTGCTGAATGACCAAATGTTTTTTCTACCGCAAAATGTAAAAGGGCAGTCATGCGCAAATGCATTTGTTGTAGGTAAATGCTACTTTTTGTGAAATGAGGGTTTTTAAATGTTTTGAAAATAACTAAGGTGCTAATAGGGTTTTATATTGTTTTGATAATTAGGTTAATCGGTAACTTGCAAACGATCTATAGGTAGCACCGTGCCTTGGCAGCGTGCCAAGGATACTGGCAGCAATACCTCTTTGTATAATGCGAGGATTATGCTGTGATAGAAACCAGTCTTTAGATTACGTGAAGCTTCGATTAGACGCTATGTCAAATTAAAAAAAATCGCGGAATGCGTATTTTCAAATCTTTCGAACGGAACGAAGAAGGAAATAGCTACGGCAGTAGCACTACCGGCTGCGCACGGGCGTAGCAACATGCATGCTACATTGTCATTTTGCTACGTAGCATTTTGATACGTAGCATTATGCTACGCCCCGCGCTGTTGAGCGCGACAGTGGAGTGCTTGTTGAGTAGTGTATGATAAGCTTGGCAAGCGCAGGCGATTTAAATCCTTGCTTTACAAATCCATTAGTGCATCGAACGCTCATGCTCATGCTTCCGTTTGTTTCGCACTTAAGCGCCGATGTATTATGTATCTTTTTTGTGTACAATTCGCTTGTTTTGTCTAACAGAACTTTACGTAGTTTTTCTCCTGGTATGCCTCAAAATTGTCTCTTTAAACTTTTTTAAAGCTTTGTTTATTTTAGCATGCCACGAAACTAAAATTTTATTGGTTTTATGGCGTTTTCTATACACACTAATTATTTCCATCATGTTTTATTTTATCTAAGATGTATCTCTGTATCGCAGAAATTTTATCATTTCACTCTTCTCACTCTTCGATTTTATGTTGTTTAAAACCTTCCGAATTTTTATCTGCTGATTAAAATGGCAAAAAAATGCCATAATACGGTTTTCGGGCTTATTAACTAATTGAATTGTTTTTGCTTTTAAATGATTCCTCGGGTTTTCCATTGACTCGCTATGAAGAAGAATCGACTATAAGCAAGAAGGAACTTGTGGCCGATTGTTGTGTACATTGGTTGAGTTGGGGTTATAGATGACGAAATCCGGGTCAAAGGTACATTACGCATTGCTTCACTGCAATAGTTGATTACTACGCAAACATCTGTTGTCATAAAGCAACGTGTCTGTAGTAATAACATTGGTTTATCATCGCTGCCGTGCTGAAACTACTACTTATTTATTATTTAATACTACTTATTAATTCTTTATTGCAAACACACTTAACAAAAAATATAGTACAAATGGAGGACTTAATGTTAGAGCATTTTCTACCAGTCAACCAATATATACTGATTTATAGAGACTTAAAATGTGTGTTTATACTTAGTACATATATTTTTTTTTGTTTAGTGCACATTAATTACTTTTTAATGTACTCTAATACTATTACAATCTAGCCAAAGTAGGCCAATGAGTAATTCTACTCTCACTTAGTTTTATAAATTGAAATATCAAGAAAGTGTCCAATAGCACATTTCTTACAGTCTCTAATTAAGGGGAAGACACGCCGTTAATGTGTTCTTTATTATAGTATGTTATAGTCTTATAGTAGATATGACGTAAAAGTATATCATCCGAACCCGATATCCCGATGACCCGGGGTCAAATTAACAAACCTGAACAAGAATGCTACATCTTTGTACAAAAATAAAATATAAACCAGCCCCCTTATTTTGTTAGCTTCTACTATGGCGAACTCATCACCGAATGTCATCGAGCTCGCTTGAATCAACCTTATGATGATTTTAGTTCATATTCACCGGTCAACTCACAGCAGTTGTCAAAAGTTACAAAATAAGCCTGCAGAAGTAATGTAGACTACTGATCTGATCAATGCGACGCGTGAACTTCCTTCTACTTTAGACGCTATTTGTATTCGAATGTGCTAGACTGCGAGAAAATCTGCAAAAGCGCCGTGTTGCTTCTGAACAGGGTGCAGTCGAGGTCAGTGCTGCGTCTGTTGCTTGCAGTGTTGGCAGCGTCGCACACATGCGCCTCACGACCCCATATTTTAACCCTCGAACTTTATTCGCTTAGCTACTGCTCGCGTCGAATCAATGTAGCATATTCTCTTCTAGCTTAGAAATCTTTGGGTTGGTTTTTATGTATAAATGAGAGAATTTTTATGTATAAGATGACTAGGCTAGACATGGAAAGTACATCAAGTAACATGTTTTATAACACATTTGCTCGTAAAGGTAATTATTGCACCAATTTCATGTAAAACGCACTAGTGCGGTAATGTAATTAAAAAAGGAAGGTTTATCAAGGATCTCGTTTAAAACGAACGGTACTTTTTTTAATCTTAGCAAAGAGTTTTTATGTCAGAAATAAAGTGGTCAACATTTTATGAATAAAATTAACTTTGGGAAATAAAATATAATAAATAAACATTTAATTCTTTAATTTAAATTATATTGACCATAAATTACAACCATTTAAATGTAAAAAACACAAAAATATTAATTTACTTTATTAATAATACTGGCTGTTTTTGTGCCTGTGCTTTGCCTTAAAAAAAAGCGCTGATGCGCGCGCTTCGCTAATAATAATAATAAATAATAATAAAAAATCTTTATTGTAAAAACACATGTAACAATGTACAATTATTGTTTTACAAAAGGCGGTCTTATCGTTTAATACGATCTCTTACAGACTACCTACCTAAAACTAAAACTAACCTAACCTAATACTAAATGTAACGACTTTGCCGTTGGCCCAGCGCAGTGATTAGTATGTCAGTTGGACATCTCCCTCCGAACTAGTCGGAGACTGTATCTCAGAGGCCTAAATTGAGAACATGTAAAAATTATTCCGCGCACTGTTTTTTTTCTCTGTATTGTTTTTATTTGAAAATGTCGTCAAGGTAATGATGAATTTATTTGTTTATTTCCTCGCAAATGTGTTATAAGACGTCGTATGACATACGTGAGCTTTGATAATTACAGCCTCCTCTTTCTTGTAGCCATCACCTACGGCTCGGGCTAGCAATATCGCCTCGGCTGTAATTATCAACTTACCGCACTTATATCATAATGTACTATTTTATCATGGTATTAAACTACATTATAACACTTGTTACATTCTGAGACCCAGTCTTACAAAATCACCAGTGATATCCGCCCGGCGCGCCCTGACAGGCGATTTTGTACGCCCGCGGACGCTGTGATGTCATGATTCTTGTCACCATTCACAATTTCATTCGTATCGTATCTTAAATAATTATAGGTCGGTAGTGTGCTGACTGTGAGAAGGAGTAATTGCGTGACGTCGTGTTATGCGTGAATGATTTTATAATTAGGGGTCGATATTAAGCTGGCGTATTCAAGTACACTGCGGACATAGGCATAATAAACTGATTTGACACAGGAGAGATCACGGAAGGGTTTGCATATGCGAGTTACAAATCCAAGTTCCATATAGGCTTTGCTTACAATATGATCGATTTTTTCAGACATAGTTAGTTTAATATCAAGAATCACCCCAAAGGTCTCGTATAACATTTACTTTTATTATGGGAGTATTATCCAGTGTATAGGTATATAGTAATTTATAAGTTATCGTTTTTAAGTAAAAGAGGTGTGTTGACATTTAGATAAATTGATTTTATTATGTAAGTAGTATTGAGAAAGACTGTCAAGTGTCTTCTGAAAGTTAACACAGTCAAGGCGGTTATTGATGTAAAAAAATATTTACAAACGAGTTTTAATTTGAAAACTGTTGATGTTAAACAAAAACACCAGGCACAAAATGACTTGTAGTTTTCAGTTGCCAATTTGCTGCCAAGTGCCGAAATTGTTCGCAGGCGGCATCCACCTAACATTGTTCCAAACTAATCTCGACCATGATATAACTTTTTAACTAAAATAACTACTGCAAATTTCTCGACTGCTGCATATCCTCGGTACATTAACTTTGGTTCTTTTACTCGTGTTTTTCTGATGCTGCTTATTGTGTTTTATAAGAGCTCTGCTGAATAATTCAATAGCTAGAAATGTTATTTCATTCTTTTGATACGAAAGTGCAAGCTCCAGTTTGAGGTCAATTCGAGCGATTGGATTATAAAAGTTATTCACTGCCAACTTTAGTAGAAAATATAACTGTATTTGTGATACTTTGCTTGTAGTTGTTTATTTTATATTTAAATTCTTAAAATGAAATAAAAAGGCAATAAGATCGGTTTTTGTGCAATATTCTGCCAGCCTTTTAGTGGTTTTATTATTTATTATACTCAAAACCATACACACGTGGTGTATGGTTTTGAGTCGCGGTTAATACCAAAAAGTTATAGATTAAAAACTTTGTACCTATAGAACACCTAGATTGATAGTATTAAACCAAGACGGAGGCGGAAAACAGGACAAAAAGTTTTCAGACACCCGGTCTTAAAAATAAAATACATTTTGTAAATTGAATTAAATACTTATTGTAACTTTTTACGATGTAGTTTTAATAACGCTTAGTACTTAATTCTTAACCATAATATTTTAATAGCTTCTTTTCTGCTTTGAAATTTAGCATTTGACCAAAATGTACTAGAAGTTAGCTAATTTACATTATTTTTTTTGGCGCCTTTACTACAATGTAGTTAGGCAAAAAGCACATGTAGGTCGAACGACACGAGGCACAGCTTTATAGGCAATTTAAAACTCGTGGATCCTATTTATTTCAAAGGCAAACAATTGTTGAGCTCGGTGCGATAGGGTTTGAAACAATAATAATACATTTTTAATCTCGTTCATTCCACCCCACAAGGCACTCGTACAGGTAGGGCATAAAGTAGGGTGTTGGGGGCTGCGGCATCGCGTTTGGCGTCGAGCCAACCACCCTCGCCGCTTTCGGAGATTCTTGACCAGCTAAAATTCATGCGGGCCGCTGGCGCTAGCGCTGTTACTTAATACCAGTTTTAATACAGGTCCATAGTAACTGGGTGTAGAACTCGATAGATAGATATTATTTTCATTCGCAAAAGGTAACATACAAAAGGAAACATATAACATAAGCTCAGATAATATCTAAAAGCACAGAGGTTTTATTCAACCTGTTTTGCTCTCGCAAAACTACATTATTTATTAATTAACTACTGGTGGAGTAGTAGATCCTGAAGTTGGTTTAAACAACCTGAAATAAGTCTCAGGTCAATATTTACGTAAATTCAGAATTTTAGAGAACTGATGCCTAATCATATCTAGGGAACAGAAACAAGTACCTAATTATGAAGAAATGCGTTATTCAACCTATTTTGCTGTCGCAAAACTACTTTATTTATTAATTAACTACTGGTGGAGTAGTGTAGCCTGAAGTTGGTTTAAAAAACCTGAAATAAGTCACATTCAGAATTTTAGAGAACTGATGCCTAATCATATCTAGGGAACAGAAACAAGTACCTAATTATGAAGAAATGCGTTCAACTTATCCAGGATTTTCGGAACAAAGCTGTCCAATATAAATCATATTCGGGGCAAATAAATGCCCGTACACGAACTCGTGTCAAATCGATCAAACGGGGTATTGCATGTGGACGGCGGCGCTTGCCTTATGAGTACCCGTCAGCCTGTCAACGTTGGTAAACACAGTACTTTTAAAAATTCAGTTTTGCTCTACCTCTCATAACAGGTAAAGTGAAATTGATGGGCATCGGACAAGTATTTCAAAATGGTACGTGACAGTCGTATATAAATTGGCTTCCGAATATAACTTGCACTCGATAAAAAAATAAAGGGAGAGTGTTTCAGTATGGCCTTTATTACTATTGGGAATAATTATTAATTTTTCATTTTTCAACGACAATGTACTGCTTACCCAGTTTTTTCAGATTTTAAACCAATGTCATTATATTAGTTTTCAAAATAATAATATATTCATGGATATAATGAGTTTAACGAAGTATAGTTTTATCTCGTACTAAATAATTTTAATTATTGCATTTCTGACTCAAAATATTAATTTATTCACAATATTTCGGAGTCTCAAACATGTTCAGTTGTTTCATATATTAATTATTCCGTGTGTTTCAACCGACGCGGATTTCGAATATTCGTGGCATTCAAAATGTTTTAAGCCCATCAAAGGATGGATTAAAATGTTCAAAGTTGATGATATTTTTGATTGGCTGGTGGTATTTGCGTACGATATGTTTTATCGTATATGTGTTTATATCGTAGGGGTAAATCTGAGGATAATAACATGAAAACGGTGTTATTGACTTCTATTAATGGTGTTATTAATACATTTTTAATCATTGCTCAAATTCGTGTTAAACTGCGCATTTGAGCAATGATTTTAATTTTTAAATAAGGATATTCAAACAAACAAAAAAAAATTTACAATTTCTTGTTGCCTTATAAAAGGGCTAATTATGTGTTTGATTTGACTACGCACTTAAGCTTCCGAGTCAAACTATTTTTTATGTACATATATTTGAAAATTTAATTTTAAATTTATTTACCTGTGAACAGTTGCAGAGCCAAAGGGACTTTAATTATATTTAAATTCATTTTTATCTGTAAACAGCTAAGACTATACATACTTATTATTACTAGCTGACGCCCGCATATTGTTTGCGTTGCGATTTTTCAAAATCCTTTATTACCTACGCAGTTTCAGCTCTTGACGATCCTTCAAATTTCAAGTGTCTAGGTTTAGTGGTTTGGCCTGTGCGTTGCCTGTCAGTCAGTCAGTCAGGTCTAAGCCTACTAAACATATAGTTAATATAAACGAAATACTATTAGGATTCTAATTATTTTCAGTACTCATTCATGAAGAATCTTAAGAGTACGTAAGTTAGTATATGTAGCAAAAGTTTTTATTTATAAGAGTAATACTGCGAAGTATTGCATAAACAAATCACAACGGATAAATAAGATCGGAGTCAATTATGTTCATTTCTTTTTATTACTTCATAATACTATCAAAATTAAAATGCTCTTCACAAAGCGAGAATCTAAATTACCACGTATTTCCTCTAAGCGGGGACTACGAATAAAGACCACGTTCAGTACAAATTACGTTTGAGTGGATATCGGCGGAATCCGTTAGCGCGTTTTAATTAATCGAATACAATACCCAACGACTTGAATCGGTTCTGTACAAATTTGAACCCAACAAGTTGTGAAAACGATTTTCTAGAATATTGGCCGACGGGACAATGAAATACTGTTATCCGATTAGGGTTTACAATGTTGGCTATTGTGATTGTGAGCGAATTTTGCTGCATATATTGTTTTTACAGCTCGTTAGACAACCTGTCGTTGAGGCAAAGACTGTTAATGAAAATAAATACATTTCGTAGTAAGCTAAATAGTGTTGGTAAAGTTTCAAGGAAACTTTGTCTACGATATTAACTGTTGACTCGTAAGCTTTTTCAGTATATAAATTCAATATACATATTTCATACTTAAGTACCATGACAGTTAAAAAACATCCAAATATTACCTTAGTTTAGGTACTGAATATTTTATTTTAAGTTTTCTCTTTTAAGCTTCAATCTGATTTAAGTACGTAGCAAAATTATTTTACATGATCACAAGAATGATCTACCTATATTCTTAGTAGTGGGTTTTGCAAGCAGCCAAGTTTTTTGTAGGTGAAAAAATAATGACCTAAATATAGGTATAATAAATTCTACGTTAACGAAGTTTCTGCTTCATATTAATGAGGACCAAATAAGTAATTAAGCCACGCTAACGACATAGCCACAAAAGCTCAAAAATAATTAAAAGTACACAAAATAAAGCGTCAACGTGCAAATTAATTTCATCGTTCGCACACAAAAATTCTCTCAGCTGCTTTCTGGCATTGTATTTACCTACGAAAAATACACAATATAAGATATTTCATAATGAAAATACATGCAAGGTAATAATAGAAAATCCTGATATCCATTGAGCACGTCTCTTACCCGATCAGTGTTTGGTATGATTGTGTTGACTAACGAATACAAAGTAAAATAAGTATATTTTGTTGATTAAGAGTACAAAATGAAACAGATTTTGTTAATAGCTAAGTAGTATAAATATATTTAGTAATAAATCCGCTTAATTTCTAAACAAAAGTCTTAATTAACTTAACTCTAGTTTAGATACTAAAATTCTAGTTTAGATACTAAAATTCTAAACTAGAGTTAAGTTAATTAAGACCTTTGTTTTAAAATTACGCGGATTTATTACTAAATATATTTATACTAGGTTTCATTGACTGACATCCTATTGCAGAAGGGACGTATAGTCCTATCTTATTGTCTCTACATTGGTTGTTGCTGTAACCAACTCCGTTTACTCGCCCCGGGGCAGTAGACGGAAATTGAGTGGTTTAACCCCGCGCTGCGGGTTATTCAATGGAATGGAAAACTACCGATTCTATTCTACCTATGTATTTGTATCAATGGAACAATAGAGACTGAGTTTTGCCGGTTTCGCATGAATGAGGGATTTGGGAATAAAAATCTTAATCAAAAAAATATAATTTTATATATTTTAAAACAAGAGAGAATAACCACACGTCTTAACACACAAGTCTTAGCTTATCTCCACTCTGGCCATCCTCCATCCTTATCATTCCCCCAGTCACTCGTTCCATTTGTTCTTTCACATTCTCCGTACACCTCATTCATACGTCCGAATACACCTTTCATATAACTCGGATACACATACTTTCAATCCCACAATGAATTTGTTTCATTTCCCATTTGAATTTATAAAACTAGATTATCAAATATCCAACCCTGCAGTTGTCGTAAAATTTGGAACTCATACAATACCTATTTGGGAAATAAGACTTATTTCTACGATCTTCCATTGGCTGCCTTTTAGACTTTTCTACAACCTTCAATTTTATATTGCTTGAGTACCCTAAAACATGAGTTTCTATTTCATCTCTTGAATCTTCATGCAAAATTAAGTGTAAACGCTATCACCTATAGCAAAGAGTAGATAAAATACATATGCTTATAGCTATTTCACCTCACTCACTGGTTCGAAAGAACTAGTGACACGATACAAAGAAGAATAGCTATAAAGCAGTGTAATTTTAACCCATAAAGTACGATTTTTCTTAATTTCTATAAGTTTTCTCACAACAAAAATGCGGTACTGACGTCTCTCCTCAAAAACCAGAAGGTGTGTTGGTTTCCATCTGGCGTTTCCCAGAGAAAAAAATCTGATGCTACTTGTTACTTTATTTTCTTATTTTTAATAATATAATAGTTAACGATAAACGAATCACTAACGAACTGACTCCGGTTATTCCATCGAAAAGAATATTTGTCTCGACTCTGCTTAAATTAGCATCCACTTTGCGTATCGAATAAAAAGCCACATCGAATGGAGTTCTACCTTTATTTGCATTTTATCTGCGATGGATAGAATTGATAAATCATTATCTAGGTTGTTAGTCTCAATCTCAACAGATGAGATATTTCATGAATTAGGTTCTTGTTTATTTTCAGGACGAGACCTGGCCGATTTTTATGGATAACTGATTTTCTTTATAGTTTATTTTATCTTTTTCATCAGGGAATTGTAAAAGTAACTATTCATCTACTAATTTCAGACACCCTGTCAATAAAAATTAAATATCTCTATTTTCAAATAATGCTTGTTACTTTTTACGATTGAGTTTTATTAACAATGAAAATGCCTAGTAGTTTTAACATATATAATATTTTTCTAGCCCTGTTACTCTTCTTTGTAGTCAATATAGCATCGGACCAAAATGTACTATAAGTTAGCCTGCGCAATGTGGCTCCTTTATTTTGGCACATTTTCAATGTACTTTATACATTGTGATTCTATAATTTAATACTTCTGTGTTTTATAATTACTTATAGTTTTTGTGTAATAAAATAAGAAACCCTAAACAGGTTACAAATCAAAGTACAAACTAAAGAATAATTTTAAACGAAACGAAAAAGAATCTAATACGTGTATACCCTTTTATATTTTGCTTCCGTATATTTATTTCCACATGCACAGTAACACAACCTCTGTAATTAGCTAATTAGTAATACCCTGGTTACATACCCTGGTTTTTTTTTTGGTCCCATTATTGTGTCCCAGTTTTGGGCAAAGGTCTACCATCTCGTTCCACTTTTTGCAGACGCTAGCCACCTCCCATCAATCTGCTTAGTAACACCCAAACACCCCGTCAGGGTGTTACTCGTTGGGATTTTTTTTCCCAACGAATAACACCCAAGTAATGGTGTTACTCGATGGGAATTACTAATTCCAACGGCAATAGTAAGTAAATTAATTACTTGTCTAACCAATTTGACAAGCAACAGAATATTACGCTGAATATTATAGTCAAAGCATTAGTTAGTTCCAAGTTGTTTTGTAACTTCGTTCATAGCACCCCGTCATTCGTTGAGTAGACATGCGCAATTAAGATGTCGGCTATGTAGTTCGGACTTTCTTAGTTATTTTATAATCTTGTTACATCGTGTTTTCTTTGCTATCGTAATACATGCACCTATTTGTGCAATTTCAATGTTCGTGCCCAAACGTGATGAATGAAAGAACGTACTTACTTATATTTCATTATATTAAGCTTATAATGTTACCACTGCTGGGACTAAAACCTACTCTCGGCTTGGAGAGCGAATAATACCTCAAATTTTAAGGACCTGACCGAATGTATTATCGCCAAAATCGCTGATCGTAGAGACACGCAAACCATTTAATCGGCTTGTTAATAAAATTGCTTAATTATTTATACGTTTCTAACTAGGAAAAAAATATATTTGTATTGATCCCTTCATAGCGGTTTCAGAATAGCGTAAGGCGTTCAAGACTATCAATTATATTGCGCAATATGACTTGTGTGCAATATTATTGACCGTACAGGGTTTATATTGAATCTTTTTTCTTACATTTCTTATTGTACAATAAATATATTGTGCATGCGTGGTTTGTTTAGTGTGAAACACACGCTGCAGAAAACAAAACACGAGCGGCAAATACGCTAGCCTGGAATCGCTCTAATTCGTTCGAATGCAATTTTAACTCTTCGTATATGAAAAAGAACTTACCTTATAATACGAGTAAACATTCAAACTAAACACTTAAAAATTAACTGAGGCACAAAAATATTTTCCCAGCAACAACACTTCGCCGTTCACACAAAAAGTCAACGAGGAAAATCTTGAGCAAAATGCTCAGCAAAGACGTTTAATTCAGTAGCTCGGCTGGCGAGACGCGATTACTCTGCACTCTACAATCTGAGAGTACTTGGGTACTGTAAATGGATCCCCGAGAACGTACAATAGAGAGAATAAAGTTTAAGTTGTAATTTGGATAGTCCAAGCGGGGCGTAGGTATAGGTACTGATAAGAAAGTTGAAATAATTTTTTTAGACATAAATATAATTTTGTCAGGCCTATTACGAAACTAGGTACATTACGTTAACCGTACGATAATAGCAGTATGACATTGTGAGGATTTTGAAATTTTCGAGTTAAAGTTGATCATGGTCTTGTATATAATATAAAGAAAACTGAATACATGATCTTTAAGGCCGCCGGTAAATGTCCCGATACACTCAACATTACCCTGAACGGCTTGAACATTAATCGTGTCTCGACTTTTAAATATCTGGGGCATTTTCTTACCGACGACCTTAAAGATGATGTAGATATTGAGAGGGAGCGTAGGGCTCTATCGGTCCGAGGTAATATGCTGGCTCGCAGGTTTTCCCGTTGTACTGACCAAGTTAAGGTCACGCTCTTTAAAGCCTATTGTCAGAGTTTTTACACGGGAAGCTTGTGGCTCAGGTATAACAAAAGATCGATGGACGCCCTACGTGTCCAGTATAATAATATCTTCAGGATGATGTTGCGACTGCCCCGATTCTGCAGTGCGTCGGGGATGTTTGCGCAGCACCACACTGATGGTTTTCATGCCATCATGCGCAAAAAGACCGCATCCCTGATGAGCAGAGTACGGGGCAGCTGCAACAGCATCCTGAGGACTGTAGCGGAGTGTACGATATCGCCGCTATGGAAGTGCCTTGTGCAGAGGATTATAAACGGGGGAAACTATTTCCCTTGTTGATAATCCTCGGCACAATGCACTTCCTTGTTTTAATTTTATTTTAATTAAAATAAATTCAATTATAATCCTCAATTTAGTCAATACATTTAATTCAATTTCATTCCATTTAATTCAATTTTATTTTATTTTTAATTGATTTAATTTAATTTTTATTCAATTCAATTTAATTTATTTTAATTAAATTTGTTTTATTTTTATTTTAATGTTTGTAATTTAATAATTTATTGTAATATGTCATGTGAAACTTTATATGGATCTTGTAGTCCGAAATAAAATATTTTTATTTATTTTTTTTTATTTTTAATAAAGTATGTATTGATTCTCTAGAATTAAAGCTGATTTTAACGTGCTTGTCAACTATCGTTACTTATTTAACTTTATATTGAAAATAGAAAAGATTGATTTAACCCTTTTGACGTGGTAGAACCCATCAAGCAGTTTGCTGGCTTATTCCCAGGAGGTCCACGACTCCGTTGATATAAAAAAACCAGGTTCATAGTTCATACTTTGATTATCAACGGGTCCATGGCATTTTAAAATAAATAATATTTCCTTTCCCAACGGGTCCATGGTTTTGCTTGGTACAGTTAGCAAGAGATAGGTAGATAGGATCTACTTGTTTCTTCATGAAATAAAAGACTATGAATATACTTAGTCTGGCCATAAATACTGTTACAATTAAAAATAATTAAAATATTACATTTGAATTTGGAATCTGTTATTTTTATATGATTGTTTATTGAGTTTTCTCATTTTGGCGCTAATACATTGTACAATATTTTGCAATATTAAAGTGGAGTGGGGTGATAAAGAGAACCGAATCGCTGTAATTGCATTACACAAAGAAGGTATGGAGCCAAATGCAATTTTGAAAACTCTCTATACGCTTGGTTTTAGTAAAATGTTTGTGTACCGGGCTTTTAATATGTACAATGAGCCCTCTTCTGTTTGTGACAGAAAAAGATCTGGCCGTCGACGTAGTGTTCGTACGAAAAAGGTGGTCAAAGCAGTAAGGGAAATAATTCAAAGAAATCCTGTTCGAAAGCAAAAGATTTTATCTTGGTAGATGAAGATCGCACCTAGAACTATGTCGCGTATTTTAAAAGATGACTTAGGACTTGCCGCTTATAAGACACGTATTGGTCATTTCTTGACTGATAATTTAAAAAAGAATAGGATGGTAAAATCGAAACATCTACTGAAGCGGTACGCAAAGGGAAATCACAGAAAAAAATTGTTTACAGATGCGAAAGTTTTTAATAACTGAGCAACATTTTAAAAAACAAAATGACCGTATTTATGCTCAAAGCTATATGGAAGCTTCCCAATCAGTCGACAGAGTGCAACGTGGGCACTATCCGACTTCAGTGATGGTTTGGTGGGGTGTTAGCTATGAAGGAGTGACTGAGCCATACTTTTGTGAAAAAGGTATCAAAACATCGGCAATAGTGTATCAAGATACCATTCTTGAGAAGGTAGTGAAGCCCCTTAACAACACCATGTTCAATAACCAAGAATGGTCCTTCCAGCAAAACTCGGCACCGGGTCATAAAGCTCGGTCTACGCAGTCTTGGTTGGAAACGAACGTTTCGGACGTTTCATCAGAGCTGAAAACTGGCCGTCGTCTAGTCCCGATCTAAATCCGCTGGATTATGATTTATGGTCAGTTTTAGAGAGTATGACTTGCTCTAAACGCCATGATAATTTGGAGTCTCTAAAACAATCCCTACGATTGGCAGTGAAGAATCTTCCCATGGAAAGAGTGCGTGCTTCTATTGATAACTGGCCTCAACGTTTAAAGGACGTTATTGCAGCCAATGGAGAACGCTTCGAATAAGCTTTTTATATTTTGAATTGTTTTATATTTATGTATTAAACTAACACACTGTAAAAGTATTAAATGTTATTGCAATAGAAACATTTTTTTTTCTTTGTTTCAGTATTTATGGCAAGACTAGGTATACATCAGGACTATTTTGTGACGGCATTGTACAAAATAAGAAACAACTTACTTCATGTTTAACAGCTATATTCATCGTTAAAAATACCGCGAATATGCCGTCTCGTCAGCAAACCCGAGGCCTATTACTTTGTATGTCATTACCGCAATAGTGAAGCGGTAGAAATGACGAGCGAAGAGCAATTACTTCGTCGTAATCGCTGGTATGCTAGACGCCACAGGTTGGGTGCCACAGGTTGCCTGCAACTTATTTACTCCCGAAATAACTTCTGTGGGGAGGTTCGCTAGCCTCCTCCGCGACCCTACTTCCATTCTATTGACAAGTTACGTTAGCATGCTATTATTTTCAGTCTATGCACTATCGTCTAACTAAAATGATTCCTTGTAACTCTCGTGTACGGTTGAAGATGCTCTTGGGGGCGAAATTCTGTGCATTCCTAAAGTACAGATTCAGTTTCATGGGCCTTCAGCAAAGAAACAAGATTAGCATATTTCGCTTTTTTTTCATAAATATGCTCCATTTTGTCATCTTATACAAGACCACACAGACAATACAAGAGTGAGCTTTCTTTTAATTCTACTTAATTCCTATTTACCTACTCTAAAATCTTTCGGTAGTACCTATATTTTTTTTTAATTAACGCAATTGAGAAAATTGCAATGAATATAAAAAATCAGGTTCAGAAAATAAATGTTGGTTCGTTTTTTTATTATTTTCTCCTGGTTAGTTCATTCATTGGTGACTCGAACAAAAAGACAATTATTTTCCTCGTCACTGCGGACGAGCTAATTTCTTTTTTCAAGTGGCCTCCGACCGCTAATGATTTAACAGCGCGCTCTGCAAAGTCCAACCGATTTTTTTTCTGCGAACTCTTCGGTGCACAGTAATTAAACAAGCTATTCGTTTTATTTTATTCTACTGTATGTCACTAAGCGAATTGATTTTACTTTTCGTCAGAAGCATCGCGACTATTGTACATTGCGTCAGATATTATTCTTTAAAAATGTATATTTTTAAACGCATAAAAAATGGACTCTAGCCTATACTTGTTAAGTGACAAGAGGTATCAAAATAATTGTTGATTGTGTATCTTGTTTGTCGACAGGATACACCGAGGAGCACCCTTCCACTCAGTTCACGGCGCAGCTGCCGGGCGAGGTGAGCGCGGCCGCACTCTCTCCTCAGCCGACGCCTCAGTCTGTCTCTTACGCTCTTCTGCAGCTCTCCGCCTCCGACCCCACAGACACGCCCTTCCTCCAAGTCCAGCTCCGGTCTTCGCCTGTCTCCCCCCCTCCGCCACCGGCGAGCGGCAAGTCGATCTCTATGTGCTACACTAGCACCGGCGCCCTTCTCTCTCTGCCGCCGAAAAAGAAAGACATCTACAGACCGTACTGTCTTGAGGGTCGTGCGAACCATTACAACCGACCCGAGGAAGATCTGAATGCGGCGCATGCAATTCTAGACCTAAGCCAACATGCCGTGTACCTTACGACGCCACGCGTGCAACTGGCGCCCGCACCTGAACCGCCACCTCCGCCGCCGCCGGAGCCGGCACCACCCGAACCGCAGCACCATCAGACGGTCATCGTCACCGTCGCCTCCGCCACGCTGGCCCAGCAGCCCGCGCCGCTCGCGCCCCCCATGGTCCCACTTCCACCGACGGGGCCACCTCCACCGCCCGTGCAGTCGGAGCGTCCGCGCGAAACTATCGCATACACCTATGACGCGTTTTTCGTCAGTGACGGCCGATCCAAGCGACGCAACTTTGCCAACGCACCTCTCGAGTGCGAGCAACCTCCGGAACCTAAATCGAAATACACGTGTAGCGAATGTGGCAAGCGGTACGCGACGTCCTCCAACTTGTCGCGGCATAAACAGACTCACCGCAGCCTCGACTCGGTGTCCGCTAAGCGATGTGGTGAATGTGGAAAGGCTTACGTGTCGATGCCAGCGCTGGCGATGCACGTGCTGACACACCAACTGTCACACGTGTGTGGCGTGTGCGGGAAGCTATTCTCCCGACCGTGGCTGCTCCAGGGCCACTTGCGCTCGCACACCGGTGAGAAACCTTATGGGTGCGCTCACTGCGGCAAGGCTTTCGCGGACCGATCAAACCTGCGCGCACACATGCAGACGCACTCCGTCGATAAAAACTTCGAGTGCCTGCGCTGCCGCAAGACGTTCGCGCTGAAGAGCTACCTAAACAAACACCAGGAGTCAGCATGCACGCGCGACGGCGAGGACGAAGACGAGCCCGGGGAGCTGCCCGCCGCCGGCGCCGACGAGTAACGCCCGACCCGGGCCTGCGCGCCGCGCACGCAACCAGGGACCGTAACCGAAACATAACGGTTTACACTTAACATAGAGTATTAATATGAATTTAGCTTACTAGAGTTACATACTCGTAATTTTACAAAATAATTATAAAGGAGCGTGCGCGTCCGGCGGCGGACAGCGTCGGCCGGCGGAGGTGCCGCAACGCAATCGAGCAACGTTTCGCATACAACGAATGATATAAGAATCCCGTAGCGCGCGTCGACGGCTATAGGCCGCAGCGCGACAGACGTCCCTCTAATCTAGTTGTATATACTCTTAAATATACCCTTATATAGAACTATTGAAATATGAATGAAACTAATATCTTTTGTAGGTGATTTTTACAACCGCAATGTAGGTGTAGGTTAGGTGTAAGTGTATTGTCGAGACGCGAGAGCCGCGGAGGTGCCCGGAGCGCCTCGCAACCGATCCGTCCTAGCGCCGCGCCGCCGCAAGCCCCGCGGCGCCCCTTGCTGCCCTCCTCAAAACTCACACGTCCATTTGTAGGTGTTCAATAACTTTACTTATACTTCAAAAACTATCAAATCAAAATTTACGAATCCTTTAAAATATAATAATAATTTAAAAGCTATCGTATATAAAAATAATAATTGTGGTTGGCAGAACGGGCGCCGCAGCGCCGGCCGCGACAGTGCCTTAGCGGCGACACCATGCCCCCCGCACGCGCGCCGCTCTTTACCACAGCACTGTTTTAACCGCACTTAAACGCAAACTAAAATACAAAAACACAATTATTTCCTATTCTATAATGCCGTAGATGAGCCGGAGATTTCGCTTTACAAATCTCGAGAATAAACTTTTTGAATAGCAGTTCGTTTACTATTAAAGTCAGTCTGATAATCTCAAGGGCCTTGGCCTGTTGTTCCACAAATCCGATTTGTCTGGTCACCTAGTTTAAACTCGGACAGCAAAGTTTTATGAGCAAAAAATATAGAATGAATGTTAATGAACTTTATTTAACGCTTACTTCGCACGAATTGGACTTGTTGCTATTGTTTGTTACGAAAGCGTGGAAAAATTACAAATAAATTTTCTTACGAAACTTTAAAAAGTCGCGGGGTGAGGTTTTTAACTTGTTCCTGTCTACTTACTTAGCTGCCGGTTAAACCTAATTTCTTTATGGTATAATTACTCTGGCAAATAACCAATACATTTTTTTTCTTTGATATAATGCTGACTCAGTTCATTCGACATATTATTATGGCTTATGCAACAAAAAATAGCAAATTGCCTTGTCTACGACAACTTATCACTGAATTGCAAATAAAATCAAATATTTTTTTAGATCAATTATATCAAAGCGAACTGTATAGTAAATGGAATCATTGACGGCACACTGGTGGTTCGATTCCCGTTTCAGGACAAACATTTTTGTGATGAACATCGGTTTTGTCCTGATTCTGAGTATTTAAGTATTCTACCAGTTATCCGATTCTCATAGTTCTACTTGGTTTGGGACTAGATGGCGTTGTGTGGTTATGATTAGTCCACAGATTATTATTAGGTATATTTATTATTATTGGTAAAGAGCGGCGAAGCGGTTCGCGCGAAAGAACAGCGAGCATGCCTTTGAGTGTTTGGAGACAAGTCAAAAGTAACTGGCAATAAAATAACATAGGCTAAATTAGTTGTAACTAGCAGTAAAAGGAACACGAGGTGTTCGGTGTGATGGGTATCGAAAAGCAATAATAATGTAGGCACTATCCGAGCTACGCAGAGACGTCGATCGACGCAGTCAGCTCGGTAAGTTAGGTATTATACTTATTTATCATCCTCTAGTCCACCTGTAGATGAAAAAAACCCCTGTGGTTTCGCTAAGGAACTGTAATGAGACCAAAGAAACCAGAATGATCGAAGCAGGCACATCTGCCGGTCAGTCTTCTATTATATGGGTGCCTCAAGTCAATTTGTAATTTGTGATTTTTTTGCATCCTGTCAATTAATAAATCTTTTGAAAAGATTTTTTACTATAAACACACAATGAAATTTATATTATTTTAATACAGTCTGGAAAAGACCTAATGTAGTAGTTTGTATTACCTTTAAATAAAAAAAATATTTTATTTTATTGTTGTCATCCTAACGTTAATTATTGTTAAACATGTTTTGTTAGTTAGGTACTTATTTAAAAACCGATGTCATATTTTTATTTGGTAACAATCTGGGTCTTTAATGTAATACGTTTTTGTCAAGATCAAGTTGTGTTAGTGTTAATGTTGATAAGAGGCAACGGATACAAAGGATATGTGAGACGTGTTGTGTCCCCGAGTCAGTCGAATGATACACCAATATTCCTAGTTGTAGTTGTAGTGCCACATTATAGGATTTTGATTCAATTTCTTTACTTAGACACTAATAAAATATATATTTTTAATAATAAGCTTTATGAAACAAAGGTAAAACATGAAAGCAATATTATGTAATCGGATAAGCAATATTAGTGTAGGATATTACATAAGATTTCATAGATTAAGTATTAAGGTACATTTTGGTACCAACAATATTTCATCGAAGTGAAACTTACATCGAAGATTGAATCGATATTGATTTCAAAATTAATATACTTACGGATGCTTAGTTTGAAGTAAGTAGCTCTCCAGTTAATTTGATCTGATTAGGCTCTCCCTTATTCTAATATCCTATCTAGCCTTACCTACTGTAGATATGTAGTAGTAGATATCTTATATGTATATTCCTTAACGTATATATTCCTTGTCTATTCTTTACTACTATTATTCAATTCTATCCTTATCTAGCGCCCCATATTATTATATAACTCGTAAAATATAGGTAAGCAAAAATTGGCTTGAATAAAACTAAACGAGAATAAAAATATTTTATTCCAATATTTATACTATAGCTATTAAAGTAGTATACTATTTATTAAGATGTTTATGTAAAAATTACGTAACAAACAACTTATATACAAAAATATACATGATGTAAATATATCCTTGTGTACCAAATTTCCCTTCTTTACAATTTTTGTAGATATAGAAACATAAAGTACTTGTAATAAGATATCGATAGTCATTATTCAATTTACTTAGAATACATCACAGACAGTACTGATGCTATTAGAATAAAAGTTTGATCAGTTTCGGTTAGTTTCGAGTCTCTCCCTATGAGAGTGTCGAAACAGGCTGCTACCGAAACCGTTCTCAATTTTGACTTGCCGTATTTGTGAAATCTCAGTATTAAATTATAAACACATAATTATATAAAAAATATTTCAATGTATAAAATAAAATGACTTCCGATATTATTTTAGGTTCTTCGGCTAAGCATGGCAGTGATAAATTAAAATTGTCCAAAATAGCAATAATATAAACCTAAGCAATATTTAGACATTAATATACATTAAAGTTTAGGCGATATAAAAAGCAATTCGAAAGCAATACTGTTTTAATAGATTTAGTTACGATAAGTGACTTTAAATGATAGCAATTTTACGGCTAATTAGTAGACTGCAAACAGGTGATATAGTATTTTAAAATTATATTTCGTTATGAATTTATTGCTTAGGATTTAAAGTTAAAATATCTGGGTTTTAATTTTATTTTAAGTAAATGTTTATGATATCGATCATATTATAAAAAAATAATGTACTTACTAAATTTCTATTCGGCAGTACCTATGTCATCTTTTTCACCTTAAAATTATGCATATTTTTTATTAAAATATAACATTTATTCCTACTGCGGGTGTGAACAAGCCCGATGGTAGTCAGCAATTGCAGTAGTGTAGCTCACCTACGAGTGCTACACTATGTCGCGTAGCAGACCTACGAGTGCTACGCTTAGTCGCGTAGTACACCTACAAGTGCTACGCTAAGTTGCGTAGTACACCTACAAGTGCTAAATTAAGTCGCGTAGTACTTCTACGAGTGCTACGCTTAGTCGCGTAGCGCCTTTACAAGCTTCAGTTAGTCGCGTTATCGCGTAGCACATTTTACGTTGGCTGTTATTGCAGTTTACAACAGTGTGTTTGCTTATTTAATCTCTGTATAATATAAACAAGATTTTAATTATATTAAATATTATATTATGGTAATTCACCGCGTGTCGAAACTGATTACATTTAGTAGGCTCATTAAAATACTATCATTACTTATCAAATTTGTTATCTACGGTTTGTGAACTTCGAATGATTTTTGAATTTTGGCTCCTGTTTTATCTCAAGTGTTTTGCAAATTGAAGATTTAATAGGTATGTGCCAGGTGCCTCAAAATTGTTAAAATAATACGTATGGATATGGCATTATTGTTGTGAAAAAATAATTGAAGTTTGAGTAGCTGAGTCTTAATTATTTTAAGAAATAATTGATAAAAGTGTAACGAAATTGTATAAAAGAGAAATGATAGCAATGAATCGTATGAGAACAACGAATTTTAGTTAAAATTTATTTGCACAACGAATTATGTTAAGGATCATAAATTAGTAAGTTTCTAAAATAAAAATTAAATATTTACTTTACCTATAGTATTAATTGTGCTGAGTAGATTAGTTTAGGGAAAAAATAACAACTTATACAAAATGTAGATTTTGTCAGAAATATTATGTACAACATAATTTCTTTTTTTTGGATATTCAATATCCCATTTTTCTTTGAAGATAAAATATTTCAGATAATAAATTAAAATAGTTTAGCTCCATTGAAAGGCGGTTTTGCTGTTTTTATTAAGAATGTTTTGAATGAAAGTTTTTGTAAAGAGCCTTTGCGAAATATTTGTTTGTAATTATTGATTTCCTGCCCTCTAACGGCAAAGCCTAGATGTAGTGTAGGCTATATGTAGTTCTAGTTACTAAGAAGTCATATTCTATTAGGTGTAGAATAATGGTGATTATTACTCATGTGATGAAACATAGGCGTGAAAGTGTCTAGGGGTAACAGAGTGGTATGTAGATTAGATTTCGAGTAGGAATAAATTATGCCTTAGGGACTTTTTTTCGTATAAGTGAGTTGACACGAATTAATTGGTCATTTCTTCCTTATAAAATGTTTTTTTTTTTTTACCTTTACATATTAATCACAATAATATAAGAATTCTATTGTGATTTATATCAACAATTTGTGATTTGAGTTACTTTTACTAAAAGTCTTATCTCATTTATCTTTGGTCTGTCAGTGTTGGTGGTTTTACTCTTCCAAAATGATTTGTATAAGTAATCCAAAATATTTTGAAAGAGTAACAGTGATAAGAACGGTAATAAACACCAAAGATTTGTAAAAAAAAACCTAAAGCGTTGATCAAAAATCTTATGTCTTACTTGATTATCTTTGCTCGGTCTCACTTATACAAAAAACATTGGGAGATTAACGGTGATAGAAACGGTACTAAACACCAAAAATTGTAAAAAAAAAAAACTAATGACCAATATGAGTGTCACTTTCGATAATGTCGTTTGGGAGAATATTAAATGACCAAAAAAGTAAGTCAGTTAGTTGATGTCTGGTCAAGTTCTCATGCATCATTATTACTATGAGATAAGACATGTCCGTTGAAATTAAATCGTGTTATGAGAAAGCCAAGTTGTATTAACGCATCCGACCTTGAAATTGATCACAGAGAATGTGCAAAGCAATAAAGATATTTTACAATGCAATTTAGACAGGCCACCCCCAGAGTTGGGTTTAATCCAAGTAGGTAATTCAAATAATGAATGAAGAACAAATGTATTTATAGAAAATTAAGCCTGTGTGTGCTTCAAATCGGCTGGCCAATATTTGCACACAAAGGAAACAACAGACTAGTTATTAATAGTCATCAGTCATTGTTTTTGTTTTATGAAACATTAATAAGTAATTATTATTTTAATTTTACGTTCTGTAATTTTTGACGTTTAAAATTTTCCAAGATCGGTCGGATAATTTATACGGGTATTAAGCACTGTCTTATGATTTCGTTACAATAAAGCTTCAGTGAATAATGTAGATAGGTAATCGAATGACATGCGAAACGCATATCATAACTACCTACTCAAATGCTCCATAAAATTAAGTCAATTTTTAATTCAACCATTCCTTCCTAGTAAGCAATTACCTACTCGTGGTTTATTATTCCAAAGTACAGAGTTATTAGGTAATAGGTACATTGCATGTTATATGAAAATAAGTATTAATATAGCATAATAATAATAATAAGTAAGCATATGAATCCTACTATCGTCATAATAAAATATAGTATGAAACGTGAACAATTAATTATAATCGTGTAATATTAATCAGATCTCATTTTTTGAAAAGATCTCGTTAAGATATCGATAACTAAACGGATTCATTTCCATATAAACTTCATTTATTCAGGTACTTCTAGTGTGATCGTATGCGTCAGTTCAATAAATCACATCACAGTAATAACACAATAGTCTGTGCGAAATGTATGTTTATATCAAGCATAGATTATACGACTATTATGCTAAAATCCATAGGCGATAATTCAATAGAAAAGTCTATAGGTTACGTTTGATTCTCGTCCCAAGCAGCTGACGCTGCGGAAAGCGGTTAGTTCTGAAAAACTGCTTTTATATAAATTAGAATTAGAATTTCTTTCAGAATTGCGATATGGTATCAAATATGTTTCGTTCGTATAAACGTAAAAATATAAAAGAACTGAAACATAAAAACAAACAGCGTGAAACGCCCATTAGAATGAACAACATGCCTGAATGCTTCGTAATTTTTTTTATGCATTCCATTCTCTACTAATTCTCTACGTAACTATAGGGTCCACTGCGCTTTCACGGTGAAGTTGTTTCCTAGAATAGGAATTATTGTTTAATTATTTTTATACTCTTCTATTTATTGCGGAATTACATACCTACCTACCTACTCATTCGTATTACCTTTGAGAGATCAATAAAATCAGCGTATTTGGTAGGTTACACAGAGTACTTACTAAGATACTACGTACTAGCGTAGGTAGCATTTTAATGTAACGAGATGGCAGCTGCATCGAAAATCAACTGCCATAATCTCCATCCATTTTGTCGATATGATACTTAGTTAATAAGAACGAGACAAATAGAGCGTTGTTCAAAATTTAGATAGTTTGTTGGCAGATTTTTCTCTGCTCTATTCCAATATTTGGCTGTTCTGTCTATTTTTCTTTGGCGCCTTCCGTGATAATAAACCCAACTACAGTCACAGATTTTTATGCTATCCTACTACAAAGTGTGTTCGAACAAATCCAAAAGACATATTTTGTAAGCCTTTCTTTTTTGAAAAAAAGTTAAACTTTAGTTATTAAATTGAAAAGTTAACGTATTATCTATATTGTTTTTAAAAATAAAGATACTCACTATGATCTGCGTAGCAACGCTACAACGAGGTTTTTCGTGAGTACACGCGCTGCATAAACCAAAACACGAGCAGCGAATCCGTTCCGTTAATCCGCTAATCTGAAACTGCACTAACGACGAAAAACAGTTTTTTTCGCTAAAGCTCGCCCGCAGGTGATAGGACTTTGGCAGATATTTTGACATGTTATCTAACAGTTGCTAACATTTCCACCAGCGTAACAAAACCACTTTAAGCGTACCTATCATTCAGGTAAAGCTGATTCGCACGAGCGATTTTTTAACGCGCGTTAAAAATCTATTAACCCGAATCAATGCATTTTGTGCGTTTTTAATGCGCTGTCGTGTGAACAGCTTTTTGGAAATGCATTTGTTCTATTGAACGGATTTATAACGACGCGCGTTAAAATCGCTCGTGCGAATGATCTCTTACGTTCTTTTTGCACAACATGTAAATAAATGTATTTTATTACATTCAAATCTCCTCTTACTATAATTCTCTTATTTACTTACTATAATTTTGTGCCTGATGAAAAAAAAAACGTTTTTTTTGAAAGTTTGGTTTGTTGTATTATATATGTCATTGCTTGTAAAACCAGTGTTTACGGCTGGATTTAGGTAGTAAATAGTACAACTCTTTAGTTTACGGAATAGTAAGCAATGTACTTAGAAGTATGTTATTATTTAAGTAGTTACTTATATTTTAATTACAAAAAAAAAACATGTTTTGTGACATACATAGTTTGTTGTTCATTGTCATTGCTTTTGCATGTAAAACGAGTGTTTACGAAATTCGAAGCACAATAGCAGATTGTGACATATGTTCCGTGATTTAAGTGCCATCATTTCCTGTTTTCTATCAGAAAACTCACTAAATATTTAAAGTTTACTTACGTTTAGGTTTTTTTTTGTAAATATTTTTTTTTTCAGTTACCCAGTTATAAAGTTGTACTTTTTGTGTGTATACTTTTGTACTTTTTTTATTGTCAATGTTTTTATTTGGTTTGGTAGCTGTAGGTAGATACCTTACTCAGGTTTTCATTATGACGTAACGTATAAATAAAATGTAACGATTAATTGGTGTTTTATTCAGAAATCCTTCTATGCAAGTACATTTTTTACAGGTTTGAGTTCTGGTCGTTAAAATGCATAAACGTTTCGACTCTGCCAGTTACAAGTTTTTCTTTAGGCGGGTTCGAGTCCCAAATAAAGCTTTATAGAATCTTTGAATGCAGCATCAAAAAAAAACAAGCAAGCTAAAACAACAAACTGCAGCATTTTCATTTCAGCAACTTGAATGGTACCTACCTATGGACTGGACAAGAGCTTCTATTCTCGATTAAGTAAAACATTACCTCTCAGGGATTAAGAGGCCCGGAGCGGGCCCGCAAACTTTTTATACCGTCAGGTATTGCGAGGCCCGCTCCGGGCCCGACACCTCAGACCAATTCAAACCTACCTAATTACGAAGGAATTAAGGTCATTTTGGCTTATAATCTATATCTCATTCGATTCAGAATGAACATACGATTATTTTACTAAAGATTGTCTACGGTTATCGGTATCACAAAATTAAAAAAAAAAGTTTCAACTTCGAGAAATTTTGTTGATGTGTGAAAGTTCGTGCAGTGATAAAATAGCGAAAAAAAGGGATTTATCTCGGATATTGATGCTTTTATTACTTTGTTTTATGTTTTTTCTCAACATTTATGCTATAAAAACATGTGCTTATTTTCTCGTAATCATGGAATTACGAGTAAATACGAAAAAAATGAGGCGTAAACAATTATTGCTTAAATCACTTTCTTGTGTTATGAACTAAGAAATTATAGTTGAAAGACTTTGTAATCGTGTCTGGTTGAATAATAGTATCAGTTTTCATTGCTAGAATAAATATTTACTTATAAAAATTAGGTAGCTAATCACGCATTTAGCCGCATTATAGACGGTATCATCTTTATGTTTGGTTTTTGTAAAAAAAAATGTATGTATGAGGGTTTGTTTTATTTGTAATTGGTTGTATCGTATCCTGCTGAATTAGAACATTTGATCTTATTTGTATGCATTGCTACTGATCTACCAGAATAATCGATAGAAGTTATCGACAAAGTTCTAATACAAAAAGTACGTAAAAACAAATAATAAATCGATTAATATGAAGAATAACTATTCTAGATTCCATGCTTTTTTACAAAATTAATAAATTCTTAGTATTTTCCGAGATACAAGCATTTTAGTGCAGAAATCGGATAAAAAGTCGCGAAGCGTGCCACTGCGATCCTTGAGGGATAAAGCTAATTTTTCGTAAGAATCCCTAAGAGGTTAAGTTAAAGTATGTAGCTACCTAAGTACTTACTTGTGGTCCACCTTAAAGCTTGCCGTTGTACCTAAGTAGTATGTATTAGCCAATGTGGCTCCCTTTTCTTGGTCGCATTTTCAATGTACAAGTGTGATTATGTACTTTAATACTTCTACGGCGTAGGTATTCTAGATGAGATGCGTATTGTATTCACTGATCAACATTTGTGATTTATTATGACGACCACGGACGCTGTTGCTAAGGTAAATAGCACTGCAAACATTGAATGCAGTTCATAAACTAACCCTTATTCGGGATGCATAAAGACTGATCATATTCTGATGGAGCTTGAAACGAAGGCGAGCTTTACGGATACAGGCAGCGCCATCTATGAACACATAGGAATCCAAACAAACAAATTGTCCTCTGGCGAACCACGTGACAAAGATGCACCAATTTGATCTAAGAATTTCGTTCTGTGCATCATTATCACGTGGTTCGACAGAAGACAACTAATTTGTCGCTTACACCTATGGGAACCTTTTCAGATTGTCGCTTGTAGAAATAAGCTGCGAGAAGCGACTGTTACGAGTTCACCCATTAACTGCGACTTAGGGTAGGCTGTTCCAATCCTCTTGGTTATTTGAAATGCTAATCTTATTTTTTTACACTATTTTGTTTTTCGGTTGTTAAGCACAGATCTCTTCTCCCTAGAGTTTTAGCGATCGTCTAGAATCGCTTTCAACTACGCTTTTTTCTGTGGAAAAAAACACCGTTTTAATAGTATTTTTTTATTTTTAATATCATGACAGACAAGAAATAGTGTTGTCTGTCAGAAATACCTGAATATTAAACAAAATGGTTTTTAAACTTGAGCTTGCTTCGGCAAAACAATTATTTATAATCAATAAAACAAAATTATAAAATAATAATTTATTGATAATAACAGACCATAAATGAGTTTGCAACATAAAATTCAGATTATAATGATGCCAATTTCATAAAAGAACGTCTAAAAAGTAAGTACAAAATAAATAAGAAAAATATAATTTGGGTAAACATAGTAAACCTATCGACATTTCGACCATACAATTCATACAACCACAATGCCTTTAATTCTTTATTATGCAACAACTTTTTAGGTGACACTATCATATGGTCCGATTCACGTTTTGTGTCAGTTGAGGTCACTCTAGAATGACCATCAAGAAATGAAATGAAATGAAATCGTTTATTGCATGAAGTATGGTATACAGTTCTTAAATTATAATATTTGGTTTCACATACTCCACCGTGTGACAAGAATGACTAAGTGCGGTTTCAGACTAGCGGAATAATTGAGCGGATTCTTCACTTGTCTTGTTTTTTGCAGCGCGTGTATTGTAAGCGTGAAACAACTTGTCCTCTGCCGAACCACATGACATAGATGCGCAGAAGGCAATTCGTATGTCAAATTGGTTCTGCGCATCTTTGTCACGTGGTTCGCCAGAGGAAATGTTGTTTGACACTTTGTATAAGCGCGACTGACACTCGCTAGAAACCCCGAGCGTAAGAGCTCATTCGCACGAACGATTTTTAACGCGCGTTAAAATCGTTCAAATAGAACAAATGCATTTCCAAATAGGTGTCCGCACGTTAGATTTAAAACGCGAAAAATGCACTGGTTCTGTTTGAATGGGTTTAAACGCGCGTTAAGAAATCGCTCGTGAGAATGAGCGCCGGGTCGAGCGCATTCGGCTACCGCCCGTACATATACGCGCGACAAAAATACGCAAGTCTGAAACCGCACTCAGATCTTTTGGTGCAAAAAGTATTATTACAAACAAATGACCAGTAAATCAATGCCATAAACTTTTTCATCTTGATTCCCTCTATACTGACCCAAAAAGTGTACCAAGACTTGGTGTAAAATTCCCGCGTCTCATCTTAGGTATATTTACACTGCAAGTTATGCACCGTGTTCGTAAATTATTTTATACTTATTAGCAAAACAATGTAAGCCTAGCTAATTATACATCTACATCGATATTTTGACTAGGACTTACAGTAAACGCTGGTCAAGGACTTGAAAACCTTAATAGGTAACTTATAAAAAAACGTTAGTTTGTTTTTCTTCTAGTCTGGTTTCGGCTAGAGATCGCGATCTTTCGACTGCCTAAACTTGGTGTTAAATGATTACTTGAGGATATAATCTAAATACATGTGAGGCAGAAACACCATTGGTGAAACTTTTCACGATAGATTTATTTTTCGAAATCGGCCATCATAAAATCTTTTTTACATCCATCCTCCGGATTTAGAGACATTAACCGTTTGATATTTTATTCACACAAGTTCTGATGTCGATTCTACGATACTTAATGACTTCATTGGAAAGCTTGGTACAGTCGCCTGTCACTCGTTAATTTCAAATGAAAATAAACCTTTACTTTATGAGAACAAGACAAAAAAATAAGCGCAGTAATGTCTCTAAATCTGGAAGATGGATGTAAAAAAGATTTTATGATGGCCGATTTCAAAAAATAAATCTATCGTGTAAAGTTTCACCAATGGTGTTTCTGCCCCACATGTATTTAGATTATATCCTCAAGTAATCAATTAATACCAAGTTTGATACCTGTACCGTTACTGAGTAAGAATGTAACGCAGCGACTTAAAATTTTCACATATACTCTTAATGTGTTTAAGGGTTCATCTTCGACCAGCGTTCGCTGCAAAATTTGACGTAACTAACCATCATTCTTAGCACTAATCGGGTGAGTCCAATGCAATGGAATGACAGCCACAGAAACACGTACTACTCGGGCGAATGAACATGACACCTGGCTGACACTCTCGCTCGGAACTTGATGCTTCCCCCGCCCCCCGCGCGGCGCTCTCCGTGTTTTATCTTCCATCATTACCAAGTACTACAGGACCTCTTCTCGATGAAGATTATCCAATTCCACGCTGTATTTTGCACAAACGTCATTCGAGCCAGGTGTCATGTTCATTCGCCCGAGTAGTAATAAAAATCAAATAACTTGTGTAATTCGACGCAAGATTTGAACTATAGCTTTGTATGACAATTATAATTATTATAAGTATTTTATTTGTTAGTAATGGTAATAAGAAAATGAGTTTTTGAAGTGAAAACTTCTTCAGGCGGACTGAGCAAAATACTTCGTTGGGAGTAACACTATTTCGGGTAAAGTCGTGTATAATATTACTAAGTGAAGATGGTAATTTGCCTACTTTAATTTCTTTCATCTGAACTACATCAAATAATGGTAGCGTAATATTATAATACAACAAAATAGTGCCTGTATTTTTGTATTTACATCCTTTCTACTGTCATGTCAATATAATCACTATCTAACTTTGAAAAATAGATGTAGTTCGTATTATTAACCTCGCCTTCGAAGAAGTTTTCACTTATGTCGTATGTATATCACACAACTTTTTTTATTGTAAGTAATGTTTGGTGATTAGATATAGAGTTAAGGTACATAAGTTGGTGCAAATAGCGTAACTAAAATAATCTTAAATAATATTTGCACCATTGGTTCGATAAAACACCATACGTTTCATTTCGAGGTTCATTAACTAAAGTTTAAAATAAATAAGATTTAAATTAACGTAAAAAATTAAACTAACCATATAATTGCTAACCATATTATGGTCATGAGAAGGTTTTACAAGTAGCGAGTTAATTTTTCATTCCAACTATAATAAGTAAGTTCATCCATGTTTTATAATTTAACTTTTTTAACAAAATCAATATTTATAAAGTATACAGGTCTGTTACCGAAAGCTGGCATGTACAACACATTCACACGTGCGCTTGTGTAGTGTCTGTGAATACGAGCGCGGCGTGACGTCACACTGCATGCGCATCTTGAAAAGTATATCCGTCTCTCTCGCGCGCGCTCAAGCATATGTATAATGAAGAAGACAGTTATTGTGTAATAATAATAGTGAAATTGCATTAGTGTGAGTACTTTGACGCCAGCTTTCGTTGACCGACCTGTACTATACACATATAAAGTCATAAACGCGCAATAAAAAACGAATTGTGATGCAGATTACAACCACAGCCCAAAATTGATTTCTTTTATCATGAATAATGAAATGTGGTACTTTAGAATATCTATATGAATACAATGTATAATTACACATCTAAATATTATATTAATCATCAAACTCTAACTACTATGAGATTGTTTCACCATCTTTCCACACTTTTGAAAGATGAAACTGAAATTATTTTCATAGACGGATGGTAAAACAGATCTCAATCTTCTAAAATATATTATTTGGTGGTTACATCTTGTACATAAATTCTAAATGAGATTAAGCTTGAACCTACGCAACTGGCCCAGTCTCTAGGGTTTACACAAGATACCAGGAGATGGGTCTTGTACCCGGTATAGACTTACGCAACGTAACATGAAATGAAAGAATTTGTCGAAATGCTTCTTTCATGTCACATTGTGTTACGTTACGTAAAGGCCGGCGCACATATGGCGGAGCGCAGCGCAGTGCATTTATCACTGTCAAACTATTCAATCAATCAATATCTTTATTTGCAAAACATGAGTAATTCGGATACAGGTGATGATAGCAATGAAAGTGTCTCCATATTTAGCCTATAGGTGGCGTGCAAATCAATTTTCATACATTAATTATGTTAAAATTATCTACAAAATCTACTTATTTTTTGTTTTCCCTTTTAAACTCAATCAAATAAATAAATATTGTAACAGAAGAGCGAGGTTCCCTAACACAGGAATCTTTTTACTTAAAAGGGAGAAACTAAACCATATACTGTAACAATATATCATGTGAATGAATAAAACAATTTGAATTATCGAAATAGTCTCCATTGAAATAATATCCAATATCGAATACAACAATTGAGCATCGAAGCGAAAAATTAATTGTTATATAATTTAATATTGGATATTATGTCAATGAGGTAAATGTCGATAATAGTTTGACAGTGAAAAAATGGTCTGCGCTGCGCTCCACCGTATGTGCACCGGCCTTTACTGGGCATAACATTACAATTATAATGTGAGCAATATCCGAAGGCGCAATTAAACCTATAGGCAAATACAAAGCACACAATAAATATGATTTAAGAGTCCATGTGGTGCCGTGCACACATCCGAGATAAGAAAACGTATGACGTGCGCGAGTGACGTCACATCCCGACAACTACGCGTATATATTTATACCAACTTGCTTAGTTCGAGGCTGGATGGCGTTGTGAGAAAGAATACACTAAATTTGTACTCTCAGTTCGTTATTATACACCGTAAATTTTTAATCACCACGAAAAAGAATATACATAATCAGTTGCCGTTACTGAACACAGATATGGCAAATAAAACTTGGAAAAATTACGTTTTTTTTTCAAAATTAATTTGATAAAATTGGATAACTGTTAATCATTTAACTATGGATTTCCGTCAGTCGGTACCCTTTATTGATAATAATTTAGGTTTTATTAATCGTTTGGCAAACCCGGATACCTAGCTCGAGCCAGCTCGCCGCAGCTCCGTTCGGGCGCCGCACTCGCGCCGTTGTCATTCTGTCATTTTGTAAAAACCCAAAAATCTGACTGCACAGATACAACGTAGTACCCCTTCTGCATTGCCCATTTATGTTATTTTGGTAATTGAAAATTGATGGTGTATAATACTTATTAGTATTATATCATCTTTAGATATGTATTTTTGTAGAATATTGTTAACGCGAAAGTTCATGATCGAGTAGAGATACAAATTTCATTTTAATTCGCGAAAGTATCTCACAAATTACCACAGAATTTTACTATTGTTAATAGTTATATATACGCGTTATGTTATCGGCAGTGACAGCGAATAGGTAATGAATGATTACGAAGGCCAGCTCTACAATCAATTCCTTGACAGATCGCAACCTAACTCTAAAAGACTCATACACTTCGCACAAATCCATTTCCACCGGCTGTTAGGGGTGTAATAACAAGTCATTCAGTGATTCCCACGTAGTTCTTACGTATTAGGGGAATTATTGAATATCATAATAAATAATTTCAGTGATTGACCCACAAGTTTTTCATTAGGTAACATGAAGAAATCTTTCTTATTTCTAATTTTACAATAAACATTTGATATCATATTGTTATGGCTTAAATATATACGAGCTCTTCGTAACTGCAACACTGGGAATCATATTTTTAAGATTTTTGTACCCAAAATTTTGTTCACAGCGGGATTGTCCGCAAAGCTCAGTTCAAATGAGCACGACACGAAATGTCGGGGTTGCGAATTCAAGTCCCGCTATCGACGAAAATTATGAGAACAAAAATCATTAAGACACTTGTCCCACCATCGACAATGAGCGAGAAGCGAGTACTAGACACAAAGAGTATTATAATATATGTACCTATATGTATCCTGTCACATGCTGGTATGTGTACTACCAAGAGAGTATCACTTAGCGAGTGTATTGCCCGCGAAGCGAGCATCGCTGAGCGAGTTTTAACTTTAATAGCTCTTGTCAATTTGACAAACTAGTGGAGAGAGAGTTCTCGCCGGCAATGTCAACAGCTAGCGATCAACTATTAATTTAACTATCTCTTTTATTGACACGGGATCTATATTTTTCGTTTCTTGAGCGAGAAAATAGTCGCTTTCTCGTCGGCGGTGGGACAAGTGCCTGGGACTGGGAATGGGAATCACACACCTTAAATCGTAGGGCATAAATAAATAAAAAATCTTAAATCTTTTTGCAAAGGTGTGAGTTTTACACCCCCAAAAGTGGAGAGAGAGTTCTCGCCGACAATGTGAACTGCCAGCGATCAACTATTAATTTAATTATCTCTTTTATTGACACGGGATTTATATCTGTTCTTCGTTTCTTGAGCGAGAAAATAGTCGCTTCCTCGTCGGCCGTGGGACAAGTGCATAAGACTGGGAATCATACGCCTTAAATCGTAGAGCCTAAATAAATGAAAAATCTCAAATCTTATTGCAAGGGTGTGAGTTTTACACCCCCAAAAGCCGGCGCGCCCTATCATATCGAGCTAGTTGATAACCTCTGGTTTGGTCGAGGTACACACGTAAACGAAGTCAGACTCGGATTGAACGCGCGCGCGGCAAGCGTTGCGTTAGGCGGTCGCAACTTGCCACACTATAAGGTGGCTCTTGGCTGCGCGCTCGGCCAGGGAACTGTGGCCGCTGGACGATCCGTCTTCAGCCACTACCACGCTGTCTTCCATCTCAGAGTCGGCTGGAAAGTGCATTTTATATAAATGAGCTTAAGGTTCAGTTTGGGTTGGCTGGAATGTGGGTGAACTTAATAGGCTGTTTTCACGAGGGTTGTTGTGAGTGAACAGTCGTATTGGTGAATAGTTTGGACAAATCAAGTGGCCAGGCCAGTTAAATATAGCCTATTGTTAGGACAATATAAGTTTATAACAATATTTCTGACCAAATATGATCTGATACGATATTAGCTAGATTTCTGTTAGTTATTTACCAACTTTTCTGATTTAGGTGCACTATCATTGTTTGTTTTTATTTGAGATACACATATTAGTAGAGATCATTCTATGAGATCGAGCTACTAAATTAACTGGTAAACTAATGATTGGTAAAATAAAACTTTTGCCCAACAATGGAATAGTTTAAAAAAGAAAAAAAAACTAGTCAAAGAGTGGCCAAGTTCACATTACTGACATTTGCCAAAAATGTCTTCTTACATTTTACCAAAGATTGATGTTCTGTATAAGTAAATAGACGAGTGAAAAGTGAGTAATGCGAATTTTAATAAAGAATCTAGAAACAGCTGAAACATAGTACAGAGACAAAGATAATGATTCAGTGAAAAATTAAAACCAGAATAATTAAAAGACATTAAAACATTAAGTATTTAACTGATTATGTTGTTAATATTTACAATTATTACGGCTAATTTTAATACTGGGTTAGCAATATACACGTTAGCAAAAATATATGATTATTTTTTCAACTCTACTGCAAAGGAGGGGTGTGTTTTCCGAGCTTTTGTATGAAGTATGTCTTTATGACGTCATTTTGTTTACAAATAAGGCATATATTTGTATACAAATATATTATATATATAGGTAATGAGAGTGATATAGGTACCTACTATGAAATGTTATAAAAACCAAATATGGTGGTGGTAACAAGAAGCCATTTCGTCTTATGGGAGTGATAAACAAGGTGTAGAGTCGTGAAATTAAAAAAAACAAATATCAAATATGGCGGCCGTATTTATGCAGACGGATAAGCTGGTTACTTTGTTAGTAATGTTATGGGTTCGTGATTTCGTATGCGGAAGTGAAATACCGAATACAACGTTATTTAAATAAAAAAGCTTGTAAAAATGCGTGTGCAATTTTTATCAACAACTAGATAAACTGACCAATCACAGGATATTACTAATGCGGGATATTGTAAATCACGTTTTAGTACATTTTATTTACAAATTGCAAGCCTTTTTATCCAATAACATTGTGACAGGTGACAGTGACCGCTACATGCACCAGTGATATAGCGAGGCCCAGCAAAAGCTAAGATGCGCAAATTAACCAATAGCATCGCCCGTTTATAACGTAATATCAATCACGTCATATTGTGATGCTCCCATTGGTTGATTATACACTTCTCGTACTGCATGTGGTAGGCGTTTTAGTCAGATGCACGTGTGAAGCCGTGCTTTAAAAAAATGACGTACCCATTCGTAAAATACACTATTTTAATACTTTATCGCGACAGTCAGGTATCTCCCATAATCTGCCACACAATGAGGTGGGAAGCCGTATCTCTTACGTCATCGGCGTGTTCTTCTATACGTCGAAAAAAGAAAAAAATAATGGGAAAAATTAAATGGAACTTTTGCCTATTCGTGCACAATTTTCTACCAAAATTAGGTGCGGGTTATAAAATGAAGATTAAAATGACAGAATAATGAAGTTTTATGAAGTTTGTTTTGGGTGAAGTTTCGAGAATTAGTAAGAACCCATTTTAGTAGAAACACTGTGCTTGCTCAAATCAAACAATAGGCACAATTCCGAAAAAATCGAACAAACATGGAGAGTTAGGATTACGAACAAATTATTGACACATGAAAATATAACCTCAAATGCAATGACGCCGTCAATGCTGCGTAAACTCGTAGTCTAGTATGTAAAAATAATAAGTATGTATTATTTTAGTTTCTAATTCCGCTTGAGGTCTAAGCGTGATCGTATGGTAAGCGGTTGAAGCACTAATATCTATCACTATAGGCATAAAGCTGAATTTTCTATTTGCGTTGCAATGGAATATGGATTTTATGACAACTAGGCTAACGTGCATATTGCTTGTTTTGAATACGTAGAGATATTGAACAATATTCTTAGTGAGAAAGAAATTAGTAGTTTGGACTGCATTGGAGTATAATTTAAGTCTGATGTTTTACAATAGACTTCAAAAAAGAGGAAGCTCTTAATTCGGTTTTTTATCTTAGTTACCTTAGTTATTTACTTCGTCATATATCGACCGATTTGGAAAATTATTTTTTTGTTTGTATGGATTAGATTGGTCCCATAGAAATTTCATGAAAATCGGTTCAGTAGTTTACTTTTCTACCAAAATATATAAAAAAGAAGATATCTTCAAAGTAAACAAAATTGCGTATTTAGCTTTCCAGTGACTTTTCAGTGGTATTTAGGTTCACTGAAACAGTCCAATTTAACTAACTTCTAATACATTATTTTTCAAATTTTCATTATGTTTAAAGCAAATAAGGCAAAATAATCAATATGTTAGTATATGTCGTATCTCACCTATTCTAAAGTCGATGTACCCCTCCCCGCCGGAGATAACGAGCATTGGCGGCGGGAGCGGCGAGCGGCGGCGCGACGAGTCGGGCGAACGGGCGGGCGAACCGGGCGAGCGGGCGGGCGAACGCGCGGGCGAACCGGCCGCTCCGGGCACCGCCACGAAGAAGGTTACCGCGTCCCGGTGCCCGTGGAAGCTTAGCTGTGCGTGCGCCATCGAGCACCACGGGATGCAGCCGCCGGGGCTGCCCGGGCGGACCAGCGACCCGGGACCTGACAAAGGTATATGGTTACTTGAACACTATTCATCGTCATGCGATAGTAATGGCAAGTATGTTGGACTGACACGCCAGTGTTGCGGGTTTCATTCATGCTTCGTCTTCTTTCGAACCAGTGTGGTGAAAGGATTTCAAGTGCGCCTCGATATCGCTTATACACACAATCATAAGTACATCAAGTAATCATACGAGGGTTCTCCCTCCTGGGTTTCTGCCCAGTTTGTGTGTATAACAAGCGACTATCGACTGTGACGTCATGCTTTACGAGTAGGTATATGAATATCTAGTTAAATAGTGCCTAACCTATAAGCGACATCAGACCTTATTTCAGACGAGATCAGGAGTTTTTGAATTCTGGAAAATTCTACAAATTTCTAGAAGGATCTGATTACTTACCGGATGTGTTTAACAAAAGACTATCTGTACTGTGACGTCATGCTATTCTAGCGGGTTAGGTATATGACAATCTAGGTCAGTATTACCCTACCTATATTGCAGCATCAGACCTTATTTCAGACGGGATCAGGAATCTAAAAACTTGGTCAAAGTACTTACCGGATCTAGGGAAAGCCCCAGCTACGGAATCCCGGCTGCTATCGCTGAGCGGCACGGATATAACCACGCCGTTGCTGGTGCCGATCCACAGGCGACCGGAACTGATGAGCAGAGCCGTGATCCGCACGAGGGAGAAGCCCAATTTGCCAGTCCCCAGCATTTTGCTGACGTACGGCTCAATGTCCACGTCTTTGAGATGTTGGTACGTGTGAGCGTGGTAGAGACGCAACGTTGAATCCATCTTGATTGATACCTGCAAAGATGGGTTTAGAGATATAGAATAGGAGGATAGGCCTTAGTCGCGCGTATACGGGCGGATTGGTACTCGCGAAACTTCAAAAGCCGAACGCGTTACGTTCGGTTTTTTCTAGTGAGTATTGGAGAAGACCAAAAAAGAGATGGATGGACTGTGTGAAAGAGGATATGAACAATGCTGGCGTGAGTACAGAGATGACGGCTGATAGAGACGAATGGAAGAAGAATACATGTTGTGCCGACCCCACCTAAGTGTGGGATAAAGGCAGGGAGATATTTACTATTCAGTAAAAGAATTTTTTAACGAGAATGATACAAACACATAGGGTCATAAACTCAATTTATATAAATTGATAGGGATATAAATATAATTTTATTATTAAAACTCTCTTTTCAATTAAATAATTGTATATAATATGACAAAATTTGCACGCCTTAAGGGTAATCCTCAAATCCGAGTTCCATACAAAAATGTTTCGGACAAATACTTAAAAAGTACGCCGTATTATAGTAATTTCTACACACTATTCGTTTCCTCTATGTTTTTTGATTTCGTGAACAAAAAAAGTGAAAGGTTTCATACTTTAATTTAGATTTTATACGTGTTTTTAAGTTAGTAGGGTTAATTTTAAAACACGTATTAAATCTAAATTAAAGTAATTAATTTTGAGTATTTGTCCAAAACATTATTGTATGGAATTCGGATTTGAGGATGCCCCTTAACCTAAGGGTAGGTAGGTAGTAAATACCTACTTAGAACACCAATTTATTTAAGACAATATACTTCTACTTATGTTTTGGCTAATAAATTATCTTTATCATTGATGTTATGAATAGAGTTTACATACTATCATATTTTTTTATTTTTTTTACAATCTATATATAGGTATATTACAAAAGGAAATTTAAATTAATGTTATGAATTGAAATTAATAAAATTATTTTAAATTTATTTTCTATTTCTATGTATGTCTTACCCAAACACCGTCTCCATCGTTAGCCATCTGCCTCACTTGGCTCTCCTGCCTTGGATGCGCCTCTAGCGAGTAAAGCAAGGTGCGGGAGCGAGGCTCGACTACGTGCACTTTATTACGGTATCCGCACCAAACCGTGCAACCCACAGCGCTGAGGCAGCGTACTGGAAAAAATAATGTAATTAGCGAATTAGTACCAAAATAGTAGTCAAAAACAACCCAGTATCCTGCTCTGTTACTTCAAGAAGCTGGGATGGCTGGGACAGGGTTAATTGCAATTTTCGGGGGGAAATGCACAATGCACCCTTCAACGGGACGCCAGTGCAGACCGCTGCTATACCTCCTACACAGAATAAGAATAAGAATAATAAGAAGTAGTTAAAAACTTCACAAGCTCGTCAGTTACATTTTCGGTTGAATGTTTTTGATGTGTAACATCTTTCTTTTTGGGAGTAATTTCGTGGAAATGAGGCGGAAATGTGTAACAGGAAGTTGACCGTCAGATGGTACCAACCCCAGAATGAAGGTAACAGAATCATTCCAAACAAAGGTGAGATATCAGATGTGAGACAACATAATGCAACTGTCAAAGAGGCTACGTGAGAAGTATCCACTCATAATTTACGGTCATAGATAGAAAGATAGATGAGCACTTTATTGTACACCAAAAACAAAGCAGAATAAAAAAGTATAAAGAGGCCTTAAGGTTATCGCTGTGAGCGATCTCTTCCAGGAAATTTATATCTCCGACACAACCCGTTGTTTTTTACTTCTTTCATTGTTTCTTCGAGAAATCATAAGCACGAGTGTGCTAACAGAATATGCTATTGATATTTGTAAGTGAAACTTACCCGAGCACTTAGGATCGCCCAGGGTCATAAGCCAGTACTGCGTGAAGTCCCACTGTCCGTTGGCATGCCGCGCGAATATGGCCACGGTGCCGTCCGCTAGCGCCACTACGCAGCGGGAGGCGCACCACACGATCGACAATATCGCGTCGTTTAATTTGATCCTGCAATATATAAGATTTTTAATTTACGTAGTTTTTATGACGAACTGTGAAAAAAACATGAAAGTATCTCGAAAACTGACGATTTTATAGGGATTACAATATCGGCAATCACGAAAACTTTTTACGCCGACTCGAATAATCGCCCTCACAGCGATTGTGTGACGTCGTTACCTGTTCGTTCGTAAGCGAAATATCATTTGACTTTTTACTGCGAGCATACCGCTATTTTCTTTTAAAAGCTACCAAGGATTTAATCATATGTGTATGAGTGATCAGCGTTCTATACCTCCTGTGCAAAATTACCTATATCAATTTTAGTTACCTGGCGAGACACTTGCTGTAGTTGCCAATAGCGGAATGTACGTAGAGGTTGCCGCTCTTAGTGCCGAGCCACATGGTCGCCATTACGGTGGACATCTTGCGTTCCTGCGGCACGTCGCTGCGAATATCAGCGTTTGATTGCTCCTGGGCAAATGCGTCTACGCCTGGCTCAGGGGAGGCTAGGTGACTTTCATCTGAAATTATTTGTATATGTTTTATATATGTTAATAATGGTGTTCCTATAAAACACCGAGATAGACAGTATCAAAGCAAAATAGATGCAGAATACAGGATGTAAAGTTTTCAGACACCCTGTCAATAAAAATGAAATATCTCTACTTTCGAATAATGTTACTTTTTACGATACAGTTTTATTAACAATGAAAAAGCGTAGTAGTTTAAACGTTTAATATATATCAAGACCTGTTACTTCTCTTTTTTTTATTTTGCCTGGGACTTAAATGTACTAGAAGTTAGTCAAGAGTTTAAATTCCTTTTTTTTGGCACATTTTCAATGTACTACAGTGTGGTTCTATACTTTAATACTTTTGTGGGTATATGACATTCACCATACGCATTGGATGTACTTTTTATCCCAACACCACGCGGGAGTAACCGCGGGTATGAGCACGTATATATCCTAAAATAAATGTAAATAGATTGAGATCTGAAAATCAGGTTATACTTTTGTATCTTGCTATCTTTACGAGATATAGCGGGTTTATTATGCATGGTCATCGAGTTGTGAGCTATCCTGAAAGTTTTATCGGCTAATCGGGAAGTGCAAGATTCCACCCAGAACAACAGACAGACGAACGAGAAGGTAGATAAATAGATAGAAAATACTTTATTGCACTTAACAAATAGTACAAAGGCGAACTTATGCTATGTAGCATAATCTTCCAGCTAGACCTTTGTGCATTGTAGACTATTGCGTGGGTAGTGCACAAAAACGTCTTAATAAAAACGTGCTAAATAATATATACTACTTCATGTGTCGACCACATCGTCACTTACCATCAGGTGAGATGGTGGTCAAACGCAAGCCTATAAATAGTAAAAAAAATAGTGATGTTGTTACTTACTATTGATAGGGGTGGAGCTTAACGGTGGGCTATCAAGGTTGGCGGTTTCTACCGACTGCGGCGCTTTGACTGTAGGTTCCGTATCCGTCGGTTCCGTATCCGGCGGCGGATCGGCCTCCTTAACCGGCGTACTCGGCGGCGTCAGAACAGTAGCAAGCACCTATGAAGCACACTTATATTATAAAGGTGAACGAGTGACGAGGCTAGCTAGGCGTTCTCGTCAGAAGAGTGATTAGCAGATACGTAGCACACTAATATTATAAAGGTGAACTAGTGACGAGGCCTTCTAGGCATTCTCGTCAGAAGAGGCTAGCAGCTACGAAGCACACTAATATTATAAAGGTGAACTAGTGCTAAGTAAATGTAACTAGAAATAAGTACAACAGAGGAAGCCTGAAAGTATCGCCAGTGATGTATAAATTGAGGAATAACAGGTATGGATGGACACATGATGCGAAGGGAAGAATGTCATGTACCCAAAAGAGTGTTGAATGTGAAAGTGGATGGATATATGATTAGCGGGAGGCCAAAGAAAAGATGGATGGACTGTGTGCGAGATGATATACTTTTTATTCATATCATCTTGCACACAGTTGATATGAATAAAAATTTACACCTGTTTTCAGATGTGAGTACAGAGATGACGGCTGATGACGTATGGAAGAGGAAGAAATTTTGTACCGGCCCAAGTATGTATGTAAGTGGGATAAGGACAGATAAATTTTGATGACGGAATGAATTGGAAGAGGTTTTTTCAGTGCAAGAAGCGGACCACACTTAAATCAACTATTGTTACATTTTATAATTGCTTTGGTATTTATATTGTAGTGGTATAAAGTTATATGTACACCGATTACTAAAGCTAGCTACACACACACATACACAGTTTTTCACTATAATCGTGAAAATATTATTCACAATAAACTAAAATCAGCGCCCATTGCGTAACCCAAAACCATAGATAATCACTAAAATGTTACCGTGATATAAGAAATTCTTAAAAAGTTATGTCTAGGTTCCTCATAATTAATTACCTTGCTACATAATTTGGAAAAGTTCTCAACTTTCTGTATGAAATTTCAAATTGAACCTCTTTGAACTCTTTTACGCTCTGTGAACCGAGCATGAGGTTAAACTTTAGAAGCAAGAGAGCTTTTTATATAGATTTTATTGATTTTTTCTTCATCTATTTATCAATATGGAATGAAATTAATTATTTTTAAATAGAAAAGTATAAACAAGTAGTGTAAATTTATTTTTAATTATTATTATCTGTCATAGGTATAGAATTTTGTATGCTCCTGTTAGTTGAAGCAAGTCGATATTATTTTGTACTTTTTATAACAGCATTGTATGTAACACTTGTTTCAGCAAATAATGAAATTTGGAATTTGGAATTTGAAGACAAGTTAAAATGCAGTTCCCGTTCACCAAGCATGAAGTTGAGATTTGCGAGTAAAAGAAGTGAAAAAGCTATTTCAACTTGATGTATTATAAATGTAGCGTCTATAATGTAAGCTACCAATCTCGTGCTCCCAATAGCCACTTCGTTGTCGGCAGATTCGCCGCCGTTGCCGACGAGGGAGGCCGGAAGACCGTTGGACTGACTGTCGGTCGATTCACTCTTGCCGACGCAGAACAACGACTGTTGAAAACTTCATTATTTATCGTCTTGCTTAAAAAATTGTGCAAAAAATAAGTAAAACAAAAATATATTGTTTTTTCGTCATATATACATTGTTTGATAATTTTGTATGCAGTTCTTATTTTCAAAATCGAGCCCGAGATTCATAACCACAACTATTTTCCATAACAATAGCCTAGTTTTGCCTTCACAGGGCGGTACAGGGTATTAACCCTGTATACCTATATTTAGAACGTTAGCGAATGTAACATTATATCTTCCAAACGTCTAAATGGATTTTGACAATTAAGGTATCGTTAGATTTGTCTTTATAACTAGAGTGTTTTTAAAATAAATAACCAAAATGGCGGATTTTTGGCGCAAAATAGTAAGTTGTTTATACATTTTTGCTAGATAAACCTATCAAGTAGGGTATCAAATTTAAGAAAATTTAAAGGAAATTACAAAAATCAATTATATGTTCCAATTTATATTCGAATAATGAATTCATAAATGAATGAATCAATCAATGCATAATATTTTAGCAGTTTTTATAATCTTTAAGCTTGTTTATTACTGTGATTGCTCCTATGGCACTTACCGAGTTTCGCTTGGGTTCGTCCGGGGCATTCATTCTCTCCTCGTATTCGTGATAGTCTTCTGACTCCGCGCCAGGAACAGAAGCCACGCAGAGGATATGCTTATCACTCAGTTGGAACGACTCTATCACCTCTGCCGGGTTGTTGGCATCGATGATCTAATAACACAGGCATTTATTGTTAACTCGGATGGTCGAGTGGCAAGTGTGTTGGACTGCTTTGCCGGTGTCGTGGGTTCGAAATCCGCTTCAAGACAAACAATTATGTGATGAACATCGGTGTTTGTCTCAAGTCTGGGTGTTTTCTATGTATATACTCACAAAAAAAGCCGTGTTGGCTGAGTGGGAGGTGCCTCGACCTTCGGTCGTGGGTTCGAAACCGGTCATACACGAATGGATTTTTCTGTTCGAAAATTCTATGTGTGCATTGAACACATGCTTAACGGTGGAGGAAAACATCGTGAGGAAACCGGCATGTCAAAGAACCTAAAAAGTTGGAAAACATGTGTCAAGTGCACGAAAGGAGCTACCTCAAATCATTTCACCACACTGGTTATAATCTAATCTGATACTCAAATTGTAATTTTGTTTTGCGTTTGTACGCGAATATTTTGTATGCCAGTTCTTGGTGAGACATGTATGTACATACTCTGTTACCTACTATCTAACCTACCGTGTTTCGTGCAAAATAAAAGTCTTTATCTTTATCTTTATCTGGATCGTAACTAGTGATACGATAAGAAGAACAAAGAAAAAGTATTTAAGTATCCTATCAATTATCTTTTTTCTATAGTACAAGCTCTGCTTAGTTTGGGGCTAGATGGTGCTGTGTGAAAATGTTCAAACAAACAACGACAAACAATCATTCGTGTTAGTATGTGCCTATTAGGTACAGGCCTTTTTAGAAAAAAACTTTTTGTCTTTTTGAAACTCACCATAACAACTCCCTTGGTCTGCGTACTGGAGCAGATCCACACGAGGGAAGACAGATTCTTCTCGATTATCTCGACGCTCTGTGTCGATTGGATCTGCCGGTTTATCTGCTCCACTTCCGGCGAATGCACGGACGTCGCCTTGCTGATTTCTAACGCTGAAACACCATATAAATTACACGGGGGAAAACAGTTTTGCCTTATTTCCTTATTATTTTCAACATATCCTAACCAATAAATATAAAGATTTCGTGAAGTTGTAGAAACAAATTCACCGCACCATTTTTTGAAATTTATACTCAGTCAATTAATATCTTAAAAAATGTTCAAATACATAAAAGAAGCGTCTTTTCTCATAGTAAAAAAACAATTATAAATTGCTATAACATAAATAACGAAAAAAACACGTGTATACAGCTGATATATTAACAAAAACCTAGCATGAACAACACATTCACACGTACGCTTGTATAGCGTCTGTGAGTAAGAGCGCGGCGTGTCCCTATACCTATATGACCTGTCAAAATTATCATCCTACGCTTGTTAAAGTGTAGCGAAATTGAATTAGTGAGAGTACTTTGACAGCGCCAACTTTCGTAGATGACTAGCGGCTTGATTTGCTAAGCTAACTGTACATAATTAAGTAGCTCTCGTTATCGAATGGATTGTCAATTTTGGCATTTTGGTCTACCATTATGTGCCAAAATTGACGTACCATTCGATAACAAGAGCTATTGACAGCTTAATGAATAAGGGCCCTGGTTCTTGATTTGCTAAGCTGTCATCAGTTCTCGTTATCGAATGGTACGTCAATTTTGGCATAAAATGGTAGACATTTTGGTCTATCGTTAGACAAAAAACCATTCGATAACGAGAGCTGATGAAAGCTTGGAAAATCAAGCCCCTGTACCGGAGTAGACTTGTTACCTAATGACAATGTGTTCTCGGGTTTGTCCTCTTTGGCGTAGAACACGCTCTCTCCGATCATGCAGCCTCCATCGGGCGTTGTTCCCCCAGCGAGGTTGACAGCCGCCGCGCAAAGAAGTGACATGCGAGGCTCGCTCTCCGCTATCGGCCTGCATAATTATTACCTACGCTTTAGCTTGTATATGCCTGTGTATTAGGTGATAAACTCTGAATTTAATGATATAACATACATGCTAATATACGTTTTTGAAAAAAAAAACAGGTATCATCTGTAAAAAAGCTGAATTACCTAGTGAACAGAGTGTACAACTCGGGCGAATCAACATGACACCTGGCTGACACGTGCGTCCCCCGCCGCCCTTCGTGTTTCTTCTTCCTCTAATTGCGAAGCCTTATCATTACTTATCATTACCAAGTATTACAGGAACTGTTCTATATCAAGATTATCCAATTCACCGCTGCGCTTTGCACAAACGTCATTCGAGCCAGGTGTCATGTTTATTCGCCCGAGTAGTAGTTCATATTTGCTGCTACAAAATACTGCGACTCTGACTGACTAAGGCTCAGTTCCAACTGGGATGGCAGCAACCGGCAGAGCACTTTCAGTGTCAAACAATTTTGAACACTATATTCTTAACTCATAAAAACCAGTATTGCAGGGCCGATGACAGACCACGAACGGCCTGTCAGCGGTCCTTCAATACTGCTCTGTTTAATAAGGTAGATAATGTTTAAAATTGTTTGAAACTTAAAGCGAGCGAGGTGCACTAGCTGGGCCCCTTCGGCTGGCCGGTCTAGCTGAGCAGGATCCATCCGTACGCGTGCGTACGCCTGTTAGTCGGAGTTAACGCACTAACCTGCAGAACACTGGCACCGGCACGGGGACTCCCCCCGACGAGAGTGAGGTGCAAGGACTAGGCCCCTTCGGCTGGCCGGTCTTGCCCGGCAGACTCCATCCGTACGCATGCGTACGCCCATCTTCTTTGCGCACATGTGCCCGCACCTAAGATCGGACGAACATTTTAGAACCCAATCAACTCTCATGGAATATATTTTTCGGCAAGGCATATATTTTCGGCTACACTTTAACAAGGCAAGGGTCGTGGATTGCAGATGTCTGCAAGTCAGTGGCTAGCTCTCAGTAGTAGGGATTGGGGTGGAGGCATCGACTGATTTCTTGATCAACTTGTAGGTGATTTTGAAGGTTCGATTCTCGCATTTATGTGATGAATATCGCCTTCCGGGTATTTTCTATGTATTGTATAGGTATGTAATGATGAATTTAAAATGTATTTAGGAGTTCAGATCAGATCAGACACCTGGTTCTAAACATGATCTGCATAGTTCAGGCCTCGAGAATCTAGCAAAGTTCGGGTCGAGATGGCGTTGTGTCAAAGGTCCAAACAGTATTTATTATTTATTTATTATTAAATTAAATTATAAACCATAAAATATTATACGAAAAGAACAAACACAACGTTTGCAAAAAATAATAATTTATTTAGCAAACAATAAACATAGCTTACAAAGAAAAAAAAAAACATCATCTGTTCTTATTCATTAACTTCATTAAACTCGTCGTTATGTTTCAACTGAAAAGAAAGAAAGGATGGGAATTAGGTTGGGATACGGTTAAGTTAAGGCGCTGCGCAAACGATGCAGATTTTTTTACTAAACAGTTGTCGCAAGACGACACATTCAACAAGAAGCGGCAACTGGTGCGCGTTTGCGCAGCGCCTAAATAGCCAAGGAGTAGATGCAAAAAATATAAAAAAAAACAAAGCAAAATATGAAAAAATTATAATGAATAATGATTTACCTGAACTTAACCTTCATACAAGTTACTAATCTTAATCTAGATAAACATGCGAAATAGTTTTCTTGTGACTAATTTCGTAAATGAACTCGTACCATGAATGAGCATAATTACTGAATACTAAGTTGTGAGTCTCTTTGAATGTAAATAGCGCAATGAGGTATACGTCAATAAAAAACAAATACATCAACATAACTCGCATCAATAACAAGCTGAAGTAGCAGTGGACTGAACAAAAAACCCGATTTCCGTTGAAGCATGCGATATGAATTAATGAAATTGTATGATTTTTTGATCGATGATGTACGCTGATGATGGTGTATGTAGGTAAGCTAGTAACTAACCTGTCTGAATTGCTCACTCCTCTCGTGGCGCCTCGCATGGTGGTGATCCGTGAGCTGAGTCTCGAGAAAATCCGCCTGAGTTCTGGAGTGACGTAACGCGGGCTGCGGCGCCGCTACTGCTCGGAGATGCGGCGTGGACAGCGGTCGTTGTGGGCGGTCGCTGCTGCTGAAAACACGCTCTTATGTACAGGGAGATAAGGTTTAAGTTTTATTAATTACTTGGGTGTTGTTATATTTTATTCCCCGACATTTTAATCGGAAGACAAAGATGATTCTTCTTTATTATGTGCCTGGTTAGACATAGTTTGTGTGTTGTTATTTCGACACGCTCCGCAACGACTCCGTGGCGCAACGGTAGCGCGTCTGACTCCAGATCAGAAGGTTGCGTGTTCAAATCACGTCGGGGTCAACCTTTTTGCGCTTTTTTTCGCTTAGCCATTTATAGGTGATGCCCAGCAGCGAGATAATATTTCAAAATTTGCATTGCATTACAGATACCTAGATAGATTTTATAAAAAAAAACTCATAATTTGCCAAGCAAAAGCTAAGTTGTAATTTTCATCTTTATTATGATACACACAGCAAAAAAAAAAAAGTAGTACCGAGTATTACTTTTAAACCTACATTTTCTATTATAGATTCTCCCATTTAAATACGCGAATAATGCAACTGATAAGCTATAGCACAAAATATACAGAAAGGCGATTTGTAAATTCCACAGTTGCTTCATTTTAGCCATTTACACTACGCAGCTATTTTATACAGTACCATTTTGGGATATTATACCAGTGCCCCAAGTTTTCGGGAGCATTCTTTTTACACCTAGTATGGACAATTCAGACCCAAACTAAGCAGAACGTGTACTATGGGAACCAGATATAATAAATATACATATATAAAAGGCTACGTCCAGAATACTGAATGACTGACAACGCACCGGCCAAACAACTGAAAGTACTTGAAATTTGGAGGGCAAGTTCATCAATAAATATAGACCGCATACGAAATAATAAAAATGAATATAAATTATTCGCAGTGCAAACGAAGTTGTGGGTTTCAGCTGGTACTTAAGAGGATATGTGAAAATTGGAGTCGTTGCGTTACATTCTTACTCAGTAACCGTACAGGTTACAAACTTGATAACTTGAGGATTAATTAAGATAAATGTTAGACAGAAACACGATTGGAAGAACTTTTATCAACAGATTTATATTTTGAAGAGAATATTTACGGTTATTTTTTATACTATTGAGTGAGTAATCAAAGCATTTTTTTATAAATTTAATACTTTTCGAGCAATACGATGTTATATCAGTCGCTTACGTCAGTTACTTCTTGCGACAAAAATCTATATCTAACCCTTTCCCTCTGGGTAAGGTGTGTAATTGCGCTATCACTGTCTTGCAATTCGGCCGCTGTCATTTAAGACATTTTAACATATCCTCTTAATACACCTTTATTAATGTAATAACAAAATACTGCAAAATTTACAAGCAACGCAAATAGTAACCATTAATCATGTTCGCTTCCAACGTATTAGCTTGGTCCATTTCATCTGAAAATTCAGATTATGAATTTATCTCAATAGAAATCTTGCAAGCACATTTACTGGCCATGGAAGAAAGTTCTTTGACCAAAATGAAGTCAACCTAATGAATGTTTCAAGTTTAAGTTAAACGTGCGTTTCAGACTAGCGTATTTTAATCGTGCGTATACGGGCGGATCAGTACACGCGATACTTCAAAAGCCGAACGCGCGTAAACCGGTGTTTACGCTCGGTTTTTTCTAGCGAGTGTCAGTATAAGGCGACTCCCGCGGCTTATCGCGCGTATAGAAAGCGTTAAACAAGTTGTCCTCTAGCGAACCACGTAACAAAGATGGGCAGAACGCCATTTTAGGTCAAATTGTTCTGCGTATCTTTGTCACGTGTTTCGCCATAGGACAACTTGTTTGACGCTTACTATACACGTACTGCAAAACAAAACACAACGGCGAATCCGCCCGGTTATCCGCTAATCTGACACCGCGCCTAAATATATTTATCTACATGAACGCAAGCATAACAATATTTATCATAGCTAAAAGCATGCAATCGAAGAATATTCGCTGGAGCTTATTACCGCTTAGTTATAATTATATTCTGTGGCTAAGCATAAGCATAATCAGCCTATAATGCTCCCACTGCTGGGACTCAGGCCTACTTTCGGCTGAAGAGCGAATGGGTATTAATCCACCAAGCGGACCCAATGCGGATTGGTGAATATCACATGCCAAAGAACATTTTTTTTCTGTCATTTGACATTCCGGTTTCCTTCACCGTTGCGAGAACGTGGTATGCATACATAGATTTTTTCGACCGAAAAACCCAATTACGCGTGACTGCCACCGGGATTCGAACCCGCGACCATCAGAGCAAGAATCTCAAGGCAAGGGCCTCATCCACTCGGCCACCACGCCCTCATTCATTCATTCTGAGCCCTATAGCTTAAATTTTATAGTATTTACCTTTCTGGCTATAAATATGCTTTTGGCGTGTGATTTATAATTTATTTGATGCAATTCAATAATAGGAAATCATTTACCCGAAAAAAAACTAAACCAATGATCGATAATATAAAAACACAGATGTTTTTTTCTTTTTTATTAACGGGTTCCCGGTTTGAGCAAGCGATTTTTCAAATCTTTGAATGTAGTATTACTCCATTATGCAAAACATTCCAACTACAATCTTTAAGGTACCTGCCCTTCATGTGGTTTAATACGCCTATCACTTAAACAAATAGCATAAATTCTTATGTTGGGCTGATGGATCTCCTAAAATAAATTTAAAATAATGTGGTATGGCCGTGGGACACCCTGTATAAAATGCCTGACTAGTTAGTTCTGACTGACTAATAATAATAATAATAATCATTTATTTCAGGCAATAATATTACATAAATTCAATATGCCCATAGAAATATATACCTTACAGACTAACATATATGCAATACAACATAGTTAGGATTATTTTCTTCATCGACACATTGAACATGAAAAAAAAAATTAGTTGTCTGTAAAGTTGGTTTACGGACGATTGTTTAACGTGACTACCAGCGTAACGGGAAAATGAGCGTTACCGGACAATGAGCGTTTTCGTGCATGCAGCCGGCGCGGCGGCGTTCATCGATTTATTAGATATAGCCACGTCAAAAAAAAGACAAATGTAAAACCACTGGCTGAGACTTGAAATTTTGAGGGCAAGCTCGTCGAGTATAAACGCGTACTAAGAAAAAAAGTTTGTTAATTCGCAGCGCAAACGAAATTTCGGGCGGCAAATAGTTAGTTATATGTGTTACCTGAACAAATTACTGAAGAACTTCCATATGCTCTGTTTGTTCTTCTTGTCCATGGTGGAGTCGACGCGGCTCGCGCGCACCATTTCCGTCCAGCGAACTGCGTCTTGCAGCTCCATGAAACGCTCCTGAAAACCACGATAACATTTTTTTCACACCACCTGCTCAACAATTTCCAATTACATATCCTATGTCAAGGTAAAGCAAAGCATTACCTCCCAAGGCAGGTAAAGTTGTATGAAACTCCCAAGGGTAGTAATGTGATTTGAATTTGGAACGTCAAATTCGTGTGGAAACTCGTGGAAAACTCTACTTGTAAAAGAACGCCCATATGAGATTGTAAAAAGGTTTGTTTGAAAATCAAACAGGCCACAATTATGCAGAACTCATAAAAAAAATTCAAAAAGGCGCGACTCAAAGATTGTGAAGCAAAAGACGGTGTTCGCTGCTGGAGGCCTGGATTTTTATTGCCTCGCAGAAGAGGTGAAAAGTAGAGTATACTCTTCTGGGATAAAGCCTGTCTTCGTCTTGGGCAGCTTAAACCCCTCGCTTCCCTCAGGACTCTACATAACTAAGTCCCTCGTTAGCTCGGGGTTCAATATGCCTACCGCGACATAAGACACTGTTTTATCCCCTTAGTGCATCATCTACTATTTATCTCAATGATTACACAAAGTTGAACAAAAAACAACTTTTTTTTTGTTGCCCTGGATATCTCTCTGGATTTCTACCGAAAAATAATTACCTCGTGTTCTGAAATTATGAACAATATAAAATACGCCTAAATCTTAAAAACTAGAGCAAATTCAGTACTTTCATGCATACATGGTCAATTTTAGTCGTTTTCCTATGAATTAGCGTCAGGCGGTACCTTTTATTGATAATAATTTAAGTTTTATACATCGTTTGGCAACCGCGGGCACCTAGCTCGAGCCAGATCGCAAAAGCTCGGCTCGTGCACCGCACTCGCGCCGCTGTCACTTCGCCATTTTGTAGAAATACAAAATTCTCACTGCACAGATACAACGTAGTACCCCGTCTGCATTGCCCATTTTTTATTTATGGTAATTAAAAATTGTGGTGTGTGTGGTGGTGTATTATGTAGTATACTGTTACCTTGTACTGGTTCCGTTCCATGAGCACCCTTGCCATCTCGACTCTGGTGAACCGGCGACGCTGCGCCATCGGTACGTCAGCCTCGTCTTCATTCTCACCGCCGCCGCCGGCGTTGTTTGACATTGTTTCCTGAAAATGCAAGCGTAAACTTACTGACTACACTGAGTACGAGTGTAAACTAACGGGCTGCACTGTGTATGAGCGTAAACTTTCTGAACTGAGTATGAGCTTAAACTTACGGACTGCACTGTGTATGAGTGTAAACTTACGTACTGCACTGTATATGAGTGTAAACTTACGGACTACACTGTGTATGATTGTAAACTAACGGACTGAACTGAGTATGAGCGTAAGCTTACGGACTGCACTCTGAATACAAGCGTCAACTTACGGCCTACACCGAGTATGAGCTTAGGCTGGGGGACTATTTTCTGAGTGTAAGGATAAACTTACGGACGACACTTTGAGGGGTCTCACTGGTCAATTCGTCCACTTTTACTATAACATCGCTAATCCTTTAATCTGACCCTACCTTCAAATGTCGCATCTCCTCCTCAAGTTGCGTGACTCGTTCCCTCAGCTTCTCCCGAGCCGAGCTGAGGTTGTTGACCTCCTCTCTCAGTATCTCTTGCTCGCCGGTCAACTCGTCCACTTTCACTATGAGGTCGTCTTTCACTACGTTGAGGGCGTTCTTGGTAGCCAGGAGTTCGTTGTTCTCCAGAATCAGATTTTCAACCTCCTTGCCCATACCTACGAGTACAAATAGTTTTATTGTATATATGTGTATAAAATAAAAACATTAAATATTACTAGTAATATAGGTACAGGTCGGTCAACGATAGCTGGCTCTGTCAAAGTACTCACACTAATGCAATTTCACTTTTATTATCAGTTGCAACAGCAAAACAATAACTGTCTCCTTCATACTCATAAGTTCGAGCGTGCGCGAGAGTGACAGACAGACTTTTCAAGATGCGCAGGCAGTGTGACATCACGCTGCGCTCTTATTTACAGACTACATAAGCACGTTTGAATGTGTTGTATATGCCAGCTTTCGGTAACAGACCTATAAATGGTATATTATTAGTAATAGTTTAGTCTAGTAACAAAGTTAGTTTAGTCTGGTGACAAAGTCGGTTTCGTCCTTTTCTCGAGAAATGTAAGTACTATATTTTAAGGGCATTCATGAAATTGACCAAATCTGTAGATATTTAAAACTTTTAAATTCAGTCTAATAACGCTACCGTCTGATACTTGCAAATAAAATTGCAAACAAATAAACGATTAACGTGCGTGATGAAAACAATATAAAAAACTCTATCAAAATTATCGCCCATGTGTGTAAAGAAGAAAATCTTTAAAAATATGTATAAGTAATTGTACGTACATTGTTGTTAAAGAATTTAACGGTATTACGGTATTATTTAACACAAGAAAACAATTTTACATTTACGCTTTTGAATTAGTGGGCCGTACAATTTTGATGAAGAGTACGTAATGATCGTTTATATGCTGTGATTATTATATTATTGCTTGACGCTAGATGGCGTTGTATGAAATGTTTAAACATTATTATTATTTTCCATACTAATATTTTGTAACAATAATAATATTATAATAAATAATAATATATATATAATAATATGGTTGCAGCGCCATGACGAAAATTTAGTCAACTTCCACAATACTGCATATTTATAAGAAATCATAAATCATATATCTAACACCCTTACTACTTTTTCAAAAAAGATACCCAAAATCCGAGTCAGATTTCATAGATAAGGTATGGAATTTATTTTCTTCTATTTATAGAGCAGGCAGAAAATCTGCCAATGATATATATAAAGATAAATTTATTACGATAAAAACAACAAGCATAATTAAGATAAGAATATTAATATAGTTGTTGAAAAAAACTATACAATATCGCTTTCCCATTAACCGAAACATTTTTATCGTTCGTACTAAGAAACTCAGTAAGATTCGTGAGCGATAAAAGCGATAGGTATGTCTATGGATGATACGTAAAGTTTTATTTCGATGATAACAATACTTTTCACTTCTCATGCTCGTAAAGTTCAATTATATGCTAGAAACAGGGGGACCAAAACATTTTAGACCCTAGGTCAAAAAAGTGATTGCTTATAAAATATGTTCAAAGAGGTTCAGTTTGTGATAGGTTTCATACCGGTAGTTGAGATCTTTTTTCAAATTTCGAGCTTCGGTCTTTCATAATACTTTTATAATACATTATAATCAAGGTACTATGAGGGACTTTAACATAACTATTTCCGAATTTCAAATATCGTGGTAACATCGGGTGGCTATTCGAACTCGAATTACGTAATGTGGAATTTATGCCCTAGGGCCTAAAATGCAGTTTTACTCCCTCAAAAGCATACACGAAGTTGAACCTTACGAGCATAATAAGTGAAAATAAGAATTGAATCATTGTTAAGATTTTTCACCCGCCCTCTTAATAGACAGAGATATAAGTTATTATAATACATAGTAATATAGTTCACTTACCAAAGTAGTTATCATTAACTGCAATGCGTTGATGGAACATTTGTTAGAACGCATGGAAATAGAACGAAAATTGTATTAGTACGACGAAATTATAAAGGAAAATTATTATATTCGCGACTGAAGCCAAGCCATTCACTTCACACTATCTCAGTCACACAAAATATGTACAATATTTGTAGCAAATAATATTTGTATTTGAAATAAGAAAAAAAAATATTTATAAGAGTTGGGGAAGACCTTTGCCCAGCAGTAGGACGGAGAGCGGTTAATAAAGAAAAATCTATAGGGTAACAGAAGTTTTGTGGGGTAATTAGTATAAATTAGTAGGTAAGTAACCTAACATTTATGTTACAATAAGAAGTGGATAATAGACGTTCACACACTCACACCCCTGCACTAGGATTCCCTGTGTCACAGGTGGCATGGACACATACAAGACATCACAACATCCAAGACCCGAGAACAAACATTTGTGTTCGTCACAAATATTTGCCCCGGCCGGGGATCGAATCCGGAACACCAAGCTTCGTAGGCAGGGTCACTACCAACAAAGCCACGGTGTCGTCAAAATAATGGAAAATTAATATTGTTTTAGGGTTCAATTAATAATAAAGAACCCTAAGTTTAGGATTGTCCGTGATTCCGTCCGTCCGTCTGTACTCGTATGTGTACGTCAAAGGCATTTTATTCAGAATAGTCTCTATATTAGTAGCGCACAAAACAATGTTTTCATTCCCTTTCTGCATTACGCACTTGTTTTTTTTTTATAATGTATTGTATGTATTAAAGTATTGTAAACAACAGTGTAAATATATACTATATAATACACTAATTTCAAGTAGCTTATTAATGATTTAATTTGCATAACTACTACAATCTATATATAGGTATATAACAAAATTTACAAAAGGAAACAATTGGGCCACCCATAGACCGTTGCAAACGATCTATAGGTAGCTCAACTGCTCCAACTCGATACCCGATGGCAGCGTGCCGAGGATACTGGCTGCATTGCCTCTTTGTATAGCAAGGCTTATTCTTTGGCCCAGATAGCTGCCAGCCCTCTGATCACGCGTCGCTTCGACCAGACGCTCTGACAAAATTGTATGTAGTATATTTATACAATCCGGCCAAGAAATAAAATTTAATAATATTTAAGGACCTTACTTTTCTTTTTAACAATTTATTGATGAATGTGCGAATCATGATGTTCAAAGGATTATATTTAACATCAAATATTTTTGTACATAAAAATAAAGGTCATAGTAAAATTGTATGCATTGAATTGAAGCTAAAAAGCTTGAGGTTTCGATGTGTGCTGTGATTGGATCTAGAGCAATTTAGCCTCGGGACGAACACTTGTGGCTGTAAATTACTAGTAGTGTTTTTAAACATAAGAAAATAATTATTTGTTTCTTGTCCAGAGGTTTAACTGTTCTAGTACTACATATAATTAGTGCTTCTATACATAAAACTTGAATTTTAGTTATATTTTAAAGCAAAAGCTTTAATTATAAATATGTACAAGTAATTGACTATAAATGTATTCTGAAGGTAATTTTTTTTCTCTGACTTCTAACAAAGGGGTAACATATTAAAATAGTATAACATATAGACAGTATAACTGTATAGTAATACGTATGTAGACAGTTATAAACTCACCTGAAGATGCGTACTCGCCGGGATGAACCCAGCTCCCTGTTTGAAAACATCACAAATGTAACGATACACGAAGCAAAGCTGTTTTCCACGGCACCTTTTGCTTTACATCAACTACGCCGTGATTGGTCTGTTTTAAAGAGCATGATACTTGCGTTGACAATTTTTCAACAAAAGTAAAAATGTAAACTATCGGTTTTTACAAATTTACGTTGGCATATGCACATATTTGCTCTCAAACGTGTAATAGACACGCAGACATTCAAAAGCCACGCGCGCTCAGATGTCAGAACTAAAAGCAGGACAGAAACAGTGTGCGTGATCTAAGATCATTGATAGTCCGTGGTTTATATCCTGATGCTTGATCTAGATATGCCTGGCCTTGTACGGAACTCATACACTATACCAAATTTCCGCTTAATCGGTTCAGATGTTTTGGCGGGATTAAGCTACAATCAAACATCTAACGTTCCAAACTTTAGCGTATTTATAATTTTAGTGGGATAGTAAAAGATCAAAATTCCGCAATATTGGCAGTATTTCATAGGAGCGTTAAAGGTCATAGCACACATATCAACTCTGAAAGGAATCATCACCGTATCAAGTCGAGCCGTCCAGTATTTTTTGTACGGAACTCCCTACTGCAACGGACAATCCGAATCGTAACGTAATCGCCTCGCCTTACGACAAGCTCACGAACCGCGGTGAGATGCGTCCACAACTTGCAGTTCCCACGATTTCGGCTCGTCGTCCCCACGATTTCGGCTCGTCGTCCCCGCGCTTACGGCTCGTCGTCCACGCACTTACGGCTCGACGTTCCCGCGCTTACCGCTCTCTTCACTACACTTTACGTTCGGATTCAAACTGACTGATCGGCTACCACCTCTAAGCCGTCAACCAGCGCAGCGGTCGGCGAGCCGTAAGCGCGGCCGCGTCGGTCGCCAAGCCCAAGCCGAGTCGACTGCCGTTATTACGTGCTTGACTGCGAAGCGAAAGGCGATACGGTGACGATCCTTTTCCGGGTTGATGTTTGTGCTATGATCTTAAAGGTCTTAGTCATTAAGGTAAGGTCATGAGGTAATACCTGTAATATCAGCGCCTTCGTCGCCTTCAACGATGCTAGTATCGGTATCGTGGAATGCTAGTTCTTGGTACAGGGTGTTCCCACTTCGCTTCTCGCTCTTGGTCTGCGATTTGCCAGAATTAGCGTTGGGCGTCGGCGCCACCGGCGATGTTGCCTGAAAACGTTCGAAGAGAATTTTTAATTTTTATGGTCAAAGTGTCTAATCATAGGCCGGTGTGACACTGTTAAAGCGCTCGTCCGCATTGAGACATCGATGGTCAGTAATTTCGCTATCTAACTAGTGGCCTTCAAACCCATCTTTTTTTATTTATTTCATAAAAACTTATATCTAAAAACATTTGTATCCTGAAACCTCTAAAGGTTTGTGGTGACACAAGTTCCGTCTTGAGCTACATTATACAAGTATGTATTTTTTTTACAAATCTGTCTTATCGCTTTACATAAAATGAGGTAGGCATAAAATACAGTACTAAATAAATAATAGGTATGTATGCACCTTGCTATGGGACTAATAAGAAATGACTTTACCTTTCAAATAAAAAAAGAATTTTCCAAATCGGTTCATAAACACGAAAACAAAAACGTAGTAACAAACATTGAAAAAAAAATACTACTGAATTCAGAACCTCCTCCTTTTTTGAAGTCGGTCCAAAATACAAACTATTTTGTTGACGGTTTTTTATTAAGTCAAAAGCGCCTATGTCACTTACGTGACTTTTTCGTGTCAACCAGTAGACAGTTACGTCAAATTGAAATAGAATAAGCGTCGATTGACCACAACATTATCATAAGATTTAAAATGTATGTGTTACTTCCTATTTTAATATTAACGTGCAGTAAAGTTGCGTGTCTGAAGTGCTACCAGTGCTCATCAATAACAGACCGAGGATGTTTCAATTACAACTTGAATATTATGTACTTAAGAGATTGCGAAAACACAACACGTAGTCCGGTCTGCCGTTCCATATCTCAGGTACCATAAAAACAAACATTCACACACTCACACCCCTGCACTAGGATCCCCTGTGTCGCAGGTGGCATGGACACATACAAGACATCACAACATCCAAGACCCGAGAACAAACATTTGTGTTCGTCACATATATTTGCCCCGGCCGGGGATCGAACCCGGAACACCAAGCTTCGTAGACAGGGTCACTACCAACTAGGCCACTGTGTCGTCAGCAATATAGGCTTAGTAATACAATATAGGCTTTTTGAGTGAGTAACGGCACCTTCAAATTAGGGGCTTGAGGAAGCGCCGCTGTGGCGCTTCTACTAGTTGTCATACAATATCTAGACGCGCCACTATGTCACGATAGTGGAGCTGCACTTGCGCGTCTAGATATTATATAAATGCTAGTACTACTCAGGCGAATGAACATGACACCTGCACCAAAGCAGCATTACTGTGTTCCAGTAATGCTGCTTTGAGCCAGTTTGAAGGACATTGTAGCATTACTGGGCTTTAGAGACTGACCATCAAAATGTCTAAAGGTGTAAAAGCACTATAGAAGTGTTGCACCGAGCTATGGGAATCACAGTCCTGTGTAGCATTGTTATGGTGATGAGCAGGCGTGATCTGTTACTACCAGGAGAGCGTCTAGCTATTCTCCCCACTTCCTTACATAAAAAAAAACTTATGTGATAGACTGATTAGTGTGAAAATATATGCACTGACAAAGTTAAATCAAAATTATTCACAGGTGCAATATTTCACGCCAGGGCAAGACGTGACTGTGGTACGCGAGTGTGCGTACCAATACAACGAGCCCGTACAATGCGAGCAGTCCAGATTCAGCAGTGTACATTACTCGCTGTCCTGCGAGTGTACGGTAGACGGGTGCAACGCAGCGGCCCGTGGTCGCGTAAATTGGACGATTCTCGCTATCCTTTGTTTAGTTGGTACGATCACATGCGATTGAGATAATAAACAGATTGTTGTTGTATGCTATGCTTTATTTGATGAGCTCTGGTGATGAAGGTTTGAGGCGAAGGTAATGAGTGCAGGGCCAACTGTATAATCAGAAACTGAACCAAATGCCGAGGTTTAGGTAATTTTTGGAATTTTTCAACCGACTTCAAAAAAAGAGGAGGTTCTCAATTCGGTTGAATATTTTTTATTTGTTACTTTAGAAATTTGTTGTGTATACACCGATATGAATTTTTTTTGAGTGGACATACTTTCAGATAGGTCTCATCGATTTTTTTTTCAAAATCGTTTCAGTAGTTTAGCTTTTAAATCAAATAACTGAAAAAAAAAGTCGTTGAAGTGAACCAAATTGCGTATTTTGCTTCCCTGTGAATTTTCAGTGATGCCTACGGTCACTAGAACAGTCCGGTTGTTGTATGTTTTTGTAAAACTTGATTACTTTTCATGTTTTTTTTTCAAACAGTGTAATCACATCACATGCTAAAACATGATTACTTTATGAAATGCGCAAACATGTGTTTTGTTATGTCTCACGAATCGATTTTATGATTTAAGAGGGTTCAATTCAGCTGTTACCTTCTCAACCTTGGGTCAACTTGATCATGAATAAGTGATTTGTCTTGGACTTGGCTGTTTATTCGCATTTCACACCCCGTCTTTTAGGCTGTCCTTTTTTGACCATTTGATTTCATACTAATGCAATATCATCACACCTATGTCATGGCCAGCCTATTTTACATATTTTTGGACATAGCGGTACCGACCGCAAACTCAAATGGAAAGTCAGGATTGCGGGTTCAAGTCCCGCGGGGTTACTTATACATATTGTTCTAATGCTGGGGCTACATTATCGCGCAATAATTTGTGTTACGTTGTCGCAATAAAAACATCGTATATGATGTTCTTTTCTAAGTTTAGCAGTCAGGTACTTCGTATTCGCCCGAATGCATCGCGATGCAACGAACTACTTGGCCAGGCCTGTCACTACAACGCAAATATTCGCGATAGCGCGATGATGTGGCCGTAGCATTAAGATTCTAATTTGGGTAAGGGGTTACAAATGGTCTGCAATGACATTCCGCTATGGGGTGTATTGTGCATTGAGGTGTCGTATTGTGCTCTAAAGATTTTTTTCTTTATTTTTCGTAATCCATTACATACTATAAGTTGTGTGCAAACATCAAAGGCATACGCGTATAAATAACATAACCGTGAACAACAATGGAAGAAGTGATGCAAAAATAGACGGCGTAGCGGAAGGAAACCCTACGACCGACTGCCAAAGGTACAAGACCCGTGAACTGTGCGGATAATCTCATAATCTAAGACACAGAATGGGTCACAACAGTTTGGGATAGGAATGTTAGCTGTTGTGATTGTACGCATTGTCTATGGATACAATCGATGTTTTGACTCGCGGATAGGAATCTAGAATACGCTTTACATAATGTATTTCAAAAAAAAAAAATCATACATTGATTCTCATCAGCTGCAAAATTTTTAGTATTAAAAATTAATTTTATTTTTATTCCTTAATTGCATACGATGAGTTCTATTACAGTTAGCAATGAAAATTTTCAAAACATTATTTGGTCTAACTACTTGGGCCTTAATTTAACCATTGTAAGTAAATAAGCGAATGAAATAGGGAAAAAAGTTGTGCCCAATAAAAATTTATTAATAATTAAAAGCGGCGTGCGGGATTCTGGGCCTTAAAGATGGCGTCCGCTATCACTAAAGAACAGCTACTCACTTGGCTAGTTTGTGTGATAGGGTCCGTCTGATGCGCTCTCTCTACGGTCCGGATGGCGGCGAGCTCGGACCCTATAGGCGGCGTTGGGGGTGACGACGACATGCTGACCGGACTGCCTGGCATACTCTCCGTCTGCTCCACGGCGTGTAAGGACGACTCCAGAGACGCAAAACCAAAGGAGATTGGACCTGAGAATTTCAATTTGGATATAGCCTTACCATAAAAAACAGCCGGAGGCCAGTGGATTAGGCTAGCCCAGGACTGCATAAAGGGGCGTACTGAAGAGGAGGCCTATACCTAACAGTGGGTGCAAGAGGGTAGATATAGATAGTCTTATATTACAAGATCTACTTAGTTAGGGGCTAGATGGCATTGGTGTGAAATGACAAAATACAGTTTAACGGTTTGGAAATTTTGTTGTAAATTGGCTAAAAATTTTAAAAACAAGTACCATGCTCTTAAAACAGACCAATCACGGAGCACTCGCCCTCTGGTAGGTTGATAGGTTAGGTTTTATTACCTATCATTTTATAATAGAAAATCTAAAGGCCTGGTTCCATATTCTACGAGTTTACTTACGAGTTAGTATTAGTTCTTCAGAATGTAGAAATGGTAACTAATCCGTAATTTATTTTAAAATATCTCTCCAGCCTTTGAAAAATCGCCAGCTCTTAGTTGTATGAGAACACAATACACAAAGGTTTAGCTGGAAGATAATGCTACATAGCATTAAGTTCGCCTTTGTACTATTTGTTAAGTGCAATAAAGTATTTTCTATCTATCTATGAGAAAAATAACATTAGCCTACACGAAGAAGCCGGCATTGTTCTTAAATCTGCTGAACCGCCTCTATTAGTACGTTAATTTATGTACGGGCTCCGAAGTAACTATTTCCGGCGTCCATCAGTAATCGTGTTATGTGGACTGAAGGGCACTGTTGATTTGTATGCACTTAAATAACTCGTTAATGATTTGCAGTTGTATGAAAAAATCTTGAACGCATTAGAACATTTTTATCAAATAGGCTTTTTGACCAATCATATAGCAATACACTGGGTACCTTCTCTCTACACTGTTGAGTAGGTAGGTGTAGATAGTCATTGATTGTAAAATTATTACTTACTAGCAGTGCCCGCGACTTCGTCTGCGCAGGTATCTTTATAAATTGTAGCCTATGTGTTATTCTGATGTATGAACTATATTATTCAAGTTTCATTAAAAACCTTTATGTAGTTTTTACGTGAAAGAGTAACAAACATGCATCCATCCATCCATCCATCCATCCTTACAAATTTTCGCGTTTATAATATTATGGGATATGGGATATTAGGAATTAGGATTAACGGAACGTAATTTTGAAATAGATAACGAAACGTTATTTTGAAATGATGACGTCAGAGGAGGGGATTCGACAGCGGTATTGGAGGAAACAGGAATAAAAATGTTGGATGAGGCTTGAAATGTTTAGTTTATGAGTTCATCATCATCATCAGTCCGAAATCACCCACTGCTGGGTATAGGCCTCCCCCTCCTTTTGTTCCACCCCCCGCGGTCTTTAGCGTCTCTCGTCCAGGTGTTTCCTACTGTTTTTACAATGACATCGACCCAACGCGCTTTCGGACGTCCCAGTTTTCTCCGGTTTGATCTAGGCCATTTGTTACTTGTTAATGACTTTGGTGTTTGAAAATATAAAGAGAATGTGAAGCTGTTGTCTCATTTGATATGATACGCCTACACATATCTCAATGATAGTACAATATGCGTGAAAATCAGACACATAGTGTAGAGTAGAGTATAGAGTGTAGTGTGTTATAAAAAAAAACCAAGGTAAATTTCAACGCAGTGACCAAAAGTATGCCGATCCTTTACTTGCCATATTTGTTTGCTTTAGTTTTACCCATAGGTGGACAATTGGCTATTAGTCCGGGGAATTGGAGCATAGGTAATCCCGCATTAGATGCTACCAATACTAGCCTATTACGAGTTAGAGCAGTTTCAGACTAGCGTATTAAACGAGCAGATTCGGTTCCGTCGCCAACATCGAAAGGCTACGTGTTGGGCACAACATGTGTTCTTCTTCCATTCGTTTCTATCAGCCGTCATCTCTAGACATAATTCGGTTTTAGATTAGCGGATAATCCGAGCGGATTCGCCGCGCGTGTTTTGTTTTTTGCAGCGCGTGTAAAGTAAGCGACATACAAATTGTCCTCAAGCGAACCACGTGACAATGATGCGCAGAAGGAAATTCTTAGGTCAGATTGGTTCTGCGCATATTTGTCACGTGGTGCGCTAGAGGAAATTTTTTTTGTCTCTTACTAAACTCGCAACAAGCCGCGAAAGACGCCTCATGCTACTGACACTCGCTAGAAAAAACCGAGCATAAACGCCGGTAAACTCGCATTTGGCTTTTTAAATTTCGCGAGTACTAATCCGCCCGTATAGGCGCGCGCGAAAAATACGCTAATCTGAAACCGCACGTAACCTTCGCATAGTCCATACAGCTTTCCCTGGCCTGTATTCATAGAAACAAATATGAAGTTCAATACTGACCGCTAGATCTTCCGACGGGGTTGAGCCCGAGACGGCCGCGGACCTCGCTTCGGTCGCTGGCCGTGCTAAGCAGCAGCTTAGTTCTCTCCATGTAGTCCATGTGGGTCTTGAATAGCTCAGTATACCTGTCGTGAAGCTTCGCATATTCCTGTTGAAGACACGTTTAGCCATTAATCGTCGATCATTTCCGTGAACCCGACTTGTAGGTTAGTTAAGGCGAGGCTGAAAAACAGCGTAGCTGAGTCCTCGACGTATTCACATCATCACGACCTAATACTTACTTATCATTCCATCCAACTTAGAGTTTAAAACCTAGCTTTAAAACTTTTTTGTATTAGGTTAGCATGTTTATGTGAATAAATGCATTTTTATTTATTTATTTCATTAGAGCCAATTTTTTTTTCAGTGTAAATAAAATATTTTTGAACATCGAGGTCAAAACTCTATATGTAATTGTAAGTCGAATATAGATTTTCTACAATAATATGGCTCTTTACAGTACTACTTCTTCTTATCGTGTCACTAGTTCTTCTAGTTTCGAATCAGTGTGGTGAAAGGATTTCAAGTGCGCATCGAAGAGGCTCCTTTCGTGATGTCACATGTTTTTAGATCTTTTTAGGTTCTATGACATGCCGGTTTCCTCACGATGTTTTCCTTCACCGTCAAGCACGTTAAGCACTACTACTAAAATTTCCTTTATCATATTTGGCACGACGGACTTTCCAAGCCGTGAAATGGAATGAAGGGGCGAGACATGGAGAATCTACTTGTTGAGGTGAGCTGTTTATTTTTCACGTCGACGATTTGCATACGAAGAACACCGAGCTACTGTTAGCCGTGGCGGTATCTGAATAATTAACTGTCTAGCTAGTTAATTAGCTCGTGCAATTAGGTTCGAAACTAAGCTATTGGACTATAGAAAGTCCGTTTTATTTATGATTTCATTCAATAATACGGTACGAAAGAGAAAAATACATGATTTTTAGATGTTATTGTGTCCACTTTAGTCCACTGCTGGACGTAGGCGAGAGGCCTAGCCTCATTGCGACACTGTGCTCGGTCTTCGGCTCTCCGCATCCACTTTGTACCAGTTGCCTTTCGTAGGTCGTCGCTCCGGGGGGCGTCCCACGGTATACTAAAGTGGACTGATGTCAGATATTTAGAGGTATTAGTGCAGCTCTAGCAGAAAGGCCCCGTTTCAAACTGTCGGATGCTTAAGTGGCTGAACGTCATCTTCATCAATTTATATAAAATGCTTGATGGACCTGACTGACGACTGACAGACAACGCACAGGCAAAACCACTGCACGTAGGGATTTGAAACTTGGAGGATGTGTTCGTCAAGAGTCTCGTACTAAGAAAGGAAATTTTAAAAATTGTAACGCAAACAATATGTGGGCTTCAGCTCGTTTTATATGAAGCTTTTCACATTTATCCGACACGATTATTTGTCGGCTCAAGGATTCATATTAAATTCTGCTTTTTGCAGATAAAATAGCAGCTAGTAAGTAATAATGTTACAACTAAAGACTTACAATCTCCTAAAATATATCGTACATTTGCTCCAAGATTCACTTTGTGACTCATTCTTTATACACGACTATGACGTAAGGTTGTTTGCAAAATAATCTGTCTGTAATCTACTACGCTCGATATTGCGAAAATTATATTACAACGTTCACATCACATATACTTATAACATACATAATAACTCTCATTTTATGCCCTACTCTACATTGCTGTAGTATGTAACAGCGATTTTTTTTTAAATAGCTAAGGAAAATAAGATCCAGCGACAATTTAGAGAGCCAATTTTGCAGATCTATGTTTGCGTCTGCATTTACGCATAAATGTTTGGCTCGAATAGTAAGCACCACAAATGTATGAACGTTCACTATAGCATAAAAAAATATTGAATACTCTCGATGTGGACCCATCCAACGCGGAAACATTTCTTGGAATACCTATGTGTACTGTCAAATGGTTGGTACAATTTTGAACAAATAAAAAAAAACCGAAACGTAAGTAAATTACTACCCTTGTTGGAAGTTTGGTAATTTTTTTTCAATTACCTGTTCATGTGTTATAAAAAAGTTCATAAAATTATGAAGAAAATTAAGTTAAATTTTAAAATCATTTTATTTGTTAATGACTGTGCAAACTAAGATTAATTATTGTGTCTTTATGTATGTAATTCCTCGAGTTTATTTGGTGCGAGAATTGAAACTCAATATGGGCCAAGTCGGATGAAAATAAATATTTATTTTGGCCTGTGTTGAGAACTGACTTCAAAATAAGTTCTATTTTTACTTTTTACCCTCTACCCTTTACCTTAAATAGAATGAAAAGTTTCCTCTAACTGGGGTCACTGACATTAGCATTTAGAAACAGAGAGAAGATAATACTTTGCTCGATAAATTAAAAAAAAATATCATAAATTCCTAGAAAAAAGGGCCATAAGGTTAATTTTCACGTGAAGTGGGACGAACCGGAACTTCGCGTAAAATCATAAAGTTGAGGTTCAGTTCAGGTTTAGGGTAAGGCTCCATTCACACAAGATGGCAGCTGATGGCAGCTGCTGGCAGCAGCCGATAGCGGCCGGCAGTGACGTGATGATTTTAAAGGAATCTGACAAGCAACTGCGCGCGACTTTTTTGAGCTTCTCAAGCGATCAAGGTCTTTCATTTATGTAGAAAAAAAGTCTAAAATAATATTACACTTCAAGTGCTCGCCGCGTCGCTGCCACTTTAGTGTGTAAATGGTCTCCCTTTTCCGCAGTTAGACTCCTGTTGGTCCTCTGTACGTCGGAAACCACCTTAGTGTGAATTGAGCCTAAAAGTATATAACTTACCTTTTTGAGTTCATTCTCGCGCTCCTCAAGTCGACTGGCATGGTCGAGGGAATTCTTGTGTTTCAGTTCTAACATCCGCACGATGCTGTCTAGAGCCTCAAGGCGGCCGGTGAGATCTTTCCTCTCCCCTTCATAGTGGTCTTCTGTCTCCAATAACTGCGAAAAACATTTATTACTGGATCTCGGTACTAGATAATAATAATAACACACTAATTTACAACCCAACATAAATAATATAAAAAAATAAATATATTTTGGACATTATACACAACGCCATCTAGCCCCAAACTAAGCAGAGCTTGTACAATCAAATCAAATCTAATCAAATCAAATCAAAATATTTATTTCGGACAACTTTAAATGTAGATCCATATAAAAACATTAAAATCATTAACAAGACAACATTACAAAAAACTTAAACCTATAATCATGAGCACCTCCAATTAATGGCAACCAGATGGCTGATAGAATCATCACACAAATGTTTGTCCTGAAGCGGGTATCAAACCCGCGACAACTGGCATGGCAGTCCAATACACTTGCCATTCGACCATACATGTCGTCACATATTTATTAAATGTTATTTTTAGTACAACTATATATAACCTGTGTAATCTTTTTAAATTTATGTTCTAATATCCAGCTATGAATAATGCAATATGATCTTTGGAGCCAAACAAACAGTAAATGCAAGATAATTGCATCTGTGTTGAAAACAATACACATAAATCAGCACAGGTCACTCACACACAGATAACTGCTATTGAAATCCTTGGAATAAAATACAGGTTTATAAAAAAAAAAAGAGAAAAAAATTGAGGCTGAACATTAATAATTTATTATTCACTGTTTTTATTTATATTGTTTGTAATAAATAAATATTGTTTGTAAGCTGATTATTTTTATTATATTGTAAAAAAGATATTTATATGAATTTGAAATTTAAATAAATGGAATAATAATAATTAATTATTCGAGAGCAGACACCTAAATGGTTTTGACCCCAAACTATATGGTAATCTCCACCAATGTAGCACTACACACACACAAGTATGGATAACTGTCCTTGATACAAATTGAGGCCTAATATTACAAAAAATATAACATTATGCGAGAAGGTACTAGCTTGTTTACCTTGAGGGTCGGATAACAAAACGGCTGGCACATTCCAGTCAGACACTACTTTTATTTTTAATTATTGAGCAACACTAATACGTGCACATTAATAGGTGTGCAGCAAACCACTGCAACTGTTAGATTTGATATTATTACAAAGGAAACGGCATCAAGGTTTTGTACTGAAACCGAAATTACTGACTATAAACCTACTTATCATTCAACAGTACATAATGTTTTGTTGTTTGAAAAGAGGTTAACATTGTTTTAACAAAAGTTATTAAAATGGAATAATGCAAGTAGAAAATGAAGAATGAAGAATGAAGGGAATAGAGTAGAGGTATAAGATGGACTTCCACATAAGCAATGGTTTTTAACTCAATACTGGAAAGGGGTAAGAAAAGCCTCTATCAGCCTGTATGTACACTTTTAATTAGATACCCTACAATGGATGGGTTAGTTTGACTTTTTTAATGTTCCTAAATAAAAGCATGCTACTATTTTGGCTGCAACACTGGTGATGCAGGTTCGATTCCCGCTTCAAGACAAACATTTGTGTGATGAACAACTAATCAATATTTTGGACATTTCACACAACACCATCTAGCCCCAAATTAAGCAGAGCTTGTACTATAGGAACCAGTTGACTGATAGAATACTCAAATTGTTTTTTTTTTTGTAAATACATACATACATAGAATACATAGAAAAACCTACAAGATTAATTGGTAGTGTACCTTCTGTTCAGCATGCTTCCTGGCCGCCTTCTCTCGTTCATACTGCGTCACCAGCTGTTCATTATCTTCACGCAGGAGCTCCAATTCGACTTCATGCTCCTGATTAGTCTGATACGCGGAATCCAGGCACTCCAGCACATTCACCAGCAAAGGCATCAGAGTCTTCACCACATCCTCGTCGTACCGAGCTATCATCCTTTCGAACTCCTGGTAGATGCTCCCCGCCAAAGACTGGACCTTCTCCGACATCACGACATGTGAATCTTCGTGCGTCCCGTATATCGTCTCCGTAGTGATATAGCCACTACTGGAGCTATCGTCGAAATTCATATTGGAAACGCACAGTATCCGCACAACGAGGAAATTGCTTTACTCCGACCGAGGTCGCTCTAATGAATTTTACGCAAAAACATTATCGGGGAATATTGTAAGTATGTCTGATAGTGATGACGCGATCGATCGTACACTCAAATGTATGTTTTAGCGTGATGGTTTTTCATTTCGATACGAAGATGGCACAAAAGTGTAAATACGAAGAACATAAAGAAAAAGCCTAAACGTTCACACCATTTGTTTGATTGATTGACGTATTTTTTCTCATTGCGATCGTATTGCGATCGACATCAGCAAGAAGGTCGTGCGTGCGAGCGAGATCACAGATCAAGATGATTTTGACATTTTGATCTTCATTTTGACGTGTATGGGATTGGTTATTATGTTGGTACGAATGTTTCCGGATATGGTGTGGTCGAACAATTTTCAATGTCGGACTACGACCGCCACCGTCGGTCGTCAAGAATCATGACTTTGCCTTAGAAAATGTCAATGTCAAATATCGAATGAAAAGAACTTCGAGAATCCAGCAAAAGGCGTACAACTCCTCCTGTTGCTGATTCTCGAAGGAAAACAAAGACCAAATGATACAGGTTTTAGGGTTCAGAGTCCGTGAAGGAACCTTTGCTATAAGTATTTTCATGTCCGTCCGTCTAGACTAGACTGTTCATCCCTCAGAAAAATCAAGTAATAAGCTTCCAAATCGGTGATTTGTTCCAAATGAATGTTTGAAGCGAAACACAGCAAGGTCATTACAGTTTTTACTGTTTGCAAAATCACTTGAAGGTTTTTCACAGAATTTATACAAATACAAAAGTTTTCGTAAAAATCCAAATAGTTATGATTGTACAGACATTTTAATTTCCCTAAAATATCGTGTTCCGCTAACAGTTTCTGCGTTTTGTATTGGCTATAGTCGACTAGCTAAAAGACCGCTAAGTGACGTGAACATCGTTTAAATGAAAAACGAAATCACTCGATGCAAATACAATCTCAGGAGAAAAGTGAGCAACGTGAATACCGATTAAATTATTGCAGGAATCGCTTTACACAAACGCGATCTCAAGAAGAGAGCAATGTAAACACGTTGAAATGAATTCTGGGATAGCTCTGCACAAACTCGATCTCAAGAAAATAGAGAGCAACGTGAAAGCCGTTTTTATTAATGCTGGGATAGCTCTGCACAAACCCAAACTCAGGAAGATAAAGACGACGTGAACGCGGTTTAAATGAATATCAGGATAGCTCTGCACAAACCCAAACTCAGGAAGATAAAGACGACGTGAACGCGGTTTAAATGAATATCAGGATCGCTCTGCACAAACCCGATCTCAAGAAGATAGAGAGCTACGTGAACGCTGTTTAAATTAATGCCGGGATAGCTATGTTGAAACCCGATCTCTTAAAAAATAGAGAGCAACGTGAACGCAGCGCCTATGTCAATACCTTCAAAGTGGCTCTAGAGCTTGTACCTGATGACGTACGCAATAACTTAAAATTTTTAATCAGCGCTTTGAGGCTCATTGAAGAACACTCACGCCGGTTTAACGCATCAGCCACCAACGACGTCGCAGTCCTTATGGTCGACCAGGAGTGCGACCGGGCGTTATATTGAGAAAGTGCGACGATCGACTGCAGAAAATCAATGAGACACATCGCGCTTATGATTCTCTGCCAAACCCTCTGATGGTCTGCCGCGAGAAGATGGATACAACTTCAAAGTCTACCACATTAATCCGGCTTCGGGTACCCTAAACTACAATGAGAAAACGTCTACTCTGCAGTTTTACAGCTATCTAATCAGGTTTGTATGAATGGGTTTGTATATTTTGCACCGGTTCCGGTTGTTATTAAGTCAGTTTCTAGTTAACGTGTATGCGAAAATAGAAACAGCGTTTGGTGTTCATTAGGCCCAAACAAAGACAATTGCGAGCGGAAAACTACGTTCTCCTCCGAAACGCCTTGCGGCAGGATTCGGACCCTCATTACATGGGCACTATTATATGCATGACAAAAACGTACACAAGATGCATATTGCTTTGTCAAAAATATGGTAGGCCTGATCTCTTTACAACCTTCACTACAAATTCGAAAAGGTTCGAAATAACCAGAGCGTTGTTTTCTGGCCAGGTTTCATACGCATGTGAAGCCGTGTATATACCTCTCATTCCAACAATTACCCATTTCAATTTTGAAGGATACAGTTGATTTTTTGTGAATTTCCAACACAATTATGTAAATAGTTAGGTATAGGAACAAGTTCAAAATACAATTAAGATCCTACAAACATGTTAAGTCTTTGAACATGTTATGTCATGTATTTAATTAGTTTTACTAAAAAAAAATAAGTGTATGTGTTTATTATTAGCCACGTAGGTAGGTATAGCAAAGCAAAGTAAGTAATAATAGGTATATTATAATAAATGAGGTAGAGTATGGAGACCCAAACATGTCAAGCGCGGAGTGGTATGTCACATTCAACCTTCTTTCTATATGAAAATATATAAGCCAAATAATTTTCGCAATGGTATTTTAACTACGAGTTCCATTGCGTGTCTACTAAGACCTGAAAAATTTGACTCAGAACTAAGGTTCCTAGCAGTCGTGCTCAAATATCTTCATTGGAAAAACACATTTCTAAACTACTTGACAGAAGAAGCAGCAGAAACAACTAAGCTAACGGACAATGTGAAACTGGAAGTTTTATAAAATAATATAGGTAATTACAACTATTGAATAATGTAAGTCCGAATATTTGCTCATACATTTGAGACGTAAAACATTATGAAAAGGCCATTCAAGATTTTAGATACACTATATCTGAAAATTATTCATTATCGTGGTTATTTATTGTCGTGGGCGTCTGTTGGCGCGGTGGGTCGACGACATTACGAAAGTCGCGGGCAACTTTTGGATGCGAAAAGCACAAGACCGGAGAGAATGGCGTGTACAGAAGGAGGCCTACACCCAGCAGTGGATAGTTATGGGCTGTGGATGATGATGATGATGATGATGATATCTGAAAACGTAGCACGAAGTCCACGCACGCTATTATTAATAACAACAAAGCAAAAACAAATCGAAACACAGGTCACAGGACTATTTCCGCTTTTTGCAACAGCTTGCATATGATCGTACGTAACTTCAAATCTGTAGGAGCCAAGGAGTACAGAAGTGAATAAGTACGCGACGCTTTTAAAAACGGAATTAATTCGCAAAATATTTGTCAAAGGCTCCTTAAAAATCATACAATCACTTTAGAACAAGAGTGTGTAACCAGGCCAAATCATTATGAATAGAAGAAAATAACTGGAAAGATTTCGAAAACAGAATGTCTATAGCTATGGATTTCAATTAATATGAAAATCCATCCGGTAACTTAACTAATTCAGCTGCCACACCGATGACGTACAGGCGCTGTTTTTTCTACGGAAGAAACGTACACCAAAACCCAAATGCCCAGCATTTCATGCCCCATGTTAAAATTGTAGGAACAAGAGTCACTTTGCAAAATTCTGTAGAGGTGAAAGTCAGACAGCAGCAAAGCCAGTAAACAATGTTAAGGCAGAAACAGAACAGCTACAAGAAATTTTGGCAGCATCTCCAGCTAGTTTGCGCTAAACAACAGTTTCTTTATCTGTTAATAATTATAAAGCTCATGCATTAATCTACAGTGGCAGCTTAATAAGCTATATCGATAAAAAAATTGCACAGGTTATGAACCTCAAACAATTTCCGTGGAAAGAAACGGTAACGCTCGCTTTGAAGAAAAGAGCTTTGACAGTAGATAGCGTTGGCTATGTGACCTTGCAACTGAACGAGCATGTATACAGTCGTAAGCCACTATATGTATATACTCGCTGACCTTTGCACCGATGTAATCATCATGCCATTATTATATTAGGTGACCTCTCTCCGCTGAAATTTAAGATTGGAGGACCAAAAAATCACTCAAAATATGTAATGTTCTGGGAGCGTCAGTTTCTGCATCTCTTTATCGCTTTTCGGTAATTTGACAGATAACGTGATCTCAGAAATTGGATATTCCAAATGATTCACAATCACTCAAAAGGGCTTTGGGTATGTTCGCCCATTAGCTAAATGGATTAGAAATTTCTCCGAAAAGGTCAATGCTTTAACAAAAGTAAAAGCGTTTACACTGAATGAACATGCCATTGAAAATTTTGACAAAATAAAATATGACAGCAAAAAACATAAAATCAGCATTGACTGCTATTGATCCAAAAGAAAACGTTCACTGTAGAGACTGACGCATCGGAGCACTCCATTGCTGCTTCTTTTTCAGAATGGCCGAGTTTTTGTCTTTTTAAACACAACACGTGGTTTCAGCCGCGCGGATACAGCTAGTAATAAATAAATAATTTTAGTTGTGATGACACGGAATCCTGCCACAATACGTGGTGTAACTCACGCCTAGCCGTTTTATTTAGTCTGTGCGAGCTGCCTTGCTGGGATCACACGTCATGCATGCATTATTTTATTGATTGCCGAATTTTCTCATTTTTTAAATTTCTTGGAGTTTATGTGGTTGTGAAAAGAAATACTCTTTGATTGTGAGCGCCAGCTCATTATTTTCAACTTATCTTTGTGTAAATCGCAACGCGCACATGATTTTTGAAAATATCTATCGAAACTAAAAGTAACGTTAGCTGGCATAGATTCCAACAGCAGGTTGCAGGATGCCTGTAAATGGAGCAATGCCTGCCCCCAATTCAGGGAAAAAATCCGTATACATTGCGTATTTGCTATGGCTCTTCGGTGGAGTCTTCGGGCTCCATCATTTCTACTTGCGGCGCGATCGGCACGGTTTTGTTTGGTGGACAACGTTGGGTGGCTTCGGTGTGGGATGGCTAGGGGAAGTCCTGAAAGTTAAACGTTACGTTCTCGAAGCAAACGATGATCCGAAGTACATCGTCGAACTTGCCGGCAAGATGCAAAGGAACCGTAAGGTACGTTTTATTGAGGTCACACAATCTACTCGGGCCAACTTTCTTTTTATTTATATTGTTCTGGTTATTTATATTTTTGTCCTTCTTTAGATGCATATTTTATATCCCCGCCTGTGGCTGATGGCCCTCGATAAGTAGTAAGTAAAGTTGAAGTGTTGCATGGTGTTTGGAAAATGCAAGTCATGGCTTTATTTTCGTCCTTTTACTTAATTAAGTAAATGGCTGTACAATGTTTTGAATAACACATTATAGATAGATTATTTTTGCCTGTTTGGTTATATTATGCATCAAATATAGAATAGAATAGAATAGAATATGCTTTATTGTATCATCTTAAAATAAATAATAACAAGAAAAATAAACTAAAATTACAAGCAATCTCTTCCAGACAACCAGATAAGACTTATTGTTAACAGAAAAAAATATTTAAATTACAGTGGATAAAGGGTGTACCAAAAAGATATTATAGATAGAAAAAAAAAAAAAATTATATATAATTATATAGGTATTGCTTTAGTTGTCTGAAATGGTTGCACAAAAGCAGTATTTGATTTAGGTTAAGATTAGGACACCTTGCAGCTACTGAAACTACTTGATCATTAGTTAGAGAGTAATTTATAAATTATCCCCTTTTATTTAGTTTTATTTACAAATTTGGGTATAAAACCCCTTTGCATACATTGCTTTGCTCTGCATACAAACTACCGTAATCTACAAGCCTGATAACTCCTAAGATTAAATGCTCAAATGCAATAATGCAATCGATCAGGAATGGCTAACTAATAGCATGCATGCCCAGGATTGAACACGACACAATATTTTGGACATGCCACCTACAAAGTTCACTCTGAGATGAGATAAAAGAAAAAATACTAAGGAAAGAGCAAGATGACGCAGTTAGACCCTCAAAGTACATTATACATACCTCTGTATTACAAAATGGCATGTGGCTACAAAAAGTTTGGCCAACCCTGCAATAGATTTAGAATAGATTAGACTGTTTGCAAATAAAACTTTGATGACACCGTGGCTTAGTTGGTAGTGACCCTGCCTACGAAGCTTGGTCCTTTGAATATCATGATTCGCACATTCATCAATAAATTGTTAAAAAGAAAAGTAAGGTCCTTAAATATTATTAAATTTTATTTCTTGGCCGGATTGTATAAATATACTACATACAATACATTATAAAAAAAAAAACAAGTGCGTAATGCAGAAAGGGAATGAAAACATTGTTTTGTGCGCTACAAATACAGAGACTATTCTGAATAAAATGCCTTTGACGTACACATACGAGTACAGACGGACGGACGGAATCACGGACAGTCCTAAACTAAGGGTTCTTTATTATTAATTGAACCCTAAAACAATATTAATTTTCCATTATTTTGACGACACCGTGGCTTTGTTGGTAGTGACCCTGCCTACGAAGCTTGGTGTTCCGGATTCGATCCCCGGCCGGGGCAAATATTTGTGACGAACACAAATGTTTGTTCTCGGGTCTTGGATGTTGTGATGTCTTGTATATGTCCATGCCACCTGTGACACAGGGAATCCTAGTGCAGGGGTGTGAGTGTGTGAATGTTTATGTTAAAACTAAAAATAGAGATTAGCTGTTTTTGCTAATTTATTGTAGTTTGATCATTGTGTAGATGTTTGCGATGCTCATTTTAATGCTTTTAAAAATGTATTGTGTTGTCAGTTTCGTTGCATTTTGAAACCATTCCATATCAAGCTCCATTTTCCAGTTTCCAGTCAATATTGATATCCAATACTGATTATCTCTAGAAATGATCAGCATTGTTTACCATCATTATCTACTGCATATCATGTCATCAGTTTGAAGCTCTACATAGAAAATCCAACATTTAATTCGTTCAACAGCCACCGTTCTCCATGAACCGCTTTACCGGAATGCTTATGGTGGGCTACTCTTGGGGCCAAATGATGATGTTTGCCGTGCCTCCAGATGAAGTGTGGGGCCTAAACCTGAAGTATCTCAACTTCCTGATCCCGCTGGTAACTGCACTTGGTAAGTAACTTTTTTTATTGGAGAGACCTTCAATTGACCACAATCACACCTGATGTTAATGTGTATGTGGCCGACGATGAATCTCGAAGAACCCTATTTGCTTGTTTCTTGAAGAGACCAACTTATTTACAAATACAGACTTTAATTATTCATTGAAATTGTTTCAGTTTCATTGTTGTAGATAAGATATATTAACGCCGTCACAGTTTTAACTAAAGTATTTTAGCTCAGCATTTATTTTGTTGAGTAATGTATAAATAACTACTTAACTATGTGTGATTAGAAGAAATGATTGAATTGTGAACAATGCTGGAGTCACCTAGTTTAATTAAATAAAAAAGCACAATTAGTTGATTGATTCTATTTCATAAATAGTTTCTATTTCATAAATAGTTTTGTTAGGCTTTATGGATTAAAAAAGTATATTGTAATAAAGCTTGCAGATGGAAAGTAATCTTATTTCATGCCTTGTATCCATTAGGCATGTCGAATCAAATCACGTTTCTGCTGCAGTTTTATGTTTGACTAATCAATTTATCAATTTGCTGATTTGATCAATGGATATAGAGCAGAGCAGAAGTAGGTCAACCTAAGTGCCTAAGTGGCCAACTGAGCTGCTTTGTCTCTTGTTAGACCATTTGGTTCAACATTAATTTTACATTGGACAGGTTCAACATTAGTTTTACATTGGAGAGTAGAACTCTTTTCAATGCCCTCTGCTACCCACATGGCCTATCGAGGTCTGTTATAAATTATCTGTAGGCATTCTATTTTTTTGAACATTAGTGTAACATTGGACAGGGCTCTGTTTACTGGTCCCTGTTGCCTACGTGGTGTGATGCCTGTCCCCCCACCTCGACTCTGTATCCCTTGCGCTTCAATGTCTATTATAAAGACCATACAATTCTTAATCATAAATTTCAATATAAATAAATAATATACTTAAATATACTTACCTACATAGATCCTCCTGCGTAGATTAGTCTTTAGCTTAACAGCTTAGTGTAGGTGCTGAAACCTATACTATGCCTCAAGCAAGCCAATAAGTAAAAATTATGTTAGATATTGAAATTGTATGTAAATGCTTGAAATTGAAAAATAAATGAATTATGAATTATACAGACTTCGATCATAAGCTTCAGGCTTCAGCCTCTTGATTGCCGTGTTTCCTCCAGGCGTATGGACGGTTGGTAACATTGGACGGGAGAAGGGCTCTCTGAAATGGCCTCTGCTGGCTGCGTACGTGGCCTATCCCCTGCGCTACTACGTCTTTGACGAGTCCATCTGGTTCTCGGTCATGGTGCTCGCAGCCGCGCTCACCTTTGACTCCTTCTCCAAGAGTTGGGATAGGAGCTACCGCAGAAGCCATATTGTCAGGTAAGAACCAAACTGAGCAGTGATTGTTACTACCAGATAACTGACAGACAGAAGTATTAAAGTATAGAATCAAAATGTAGTACTTACATTGAAAATGTGACAGAAAAATGGGAGCCACATTGGCTAAGTTTTAGTACATTTTGGTTCAAATTTTTGAAAAGAGAAGTAACAGGGCTAGATAAATATTATATGTTAAAACTACTAGGCTTTTTTATTGTTAATAAAACAACATCGTAAAAAGTAACAAACATTTTTTAAAAACAATTTTCAATCCTTTTTTTTAATGCATTTTTATTGTCTGGGTGTCTGAAAATTATCTGTCCAGTATTCCGCATTCATTTTTCTTTGATACTGTCCATCTTGGTGTACCTTTAGAATTTTTATTCATCTATGCTGACAGAATATTTACTTTACTTTATTTACTTCTTTTGTATGGAGAGTGTTTCTGTTTTCTATGTATGTATTTACGTAATGTATGCACGTTTTTGTACATAAAAGACATAGAAAAATTCAGACTCAAGTCAAACATCGATGTTCAACACACAAAGAAGTGTCATGAATATAGTCAGGACTTGACATAGGTCGTCACATTCCAGGCGTGTAGCTGTAGTCGGAGTGTGCGCTTGCCTGTACCTCTCGATGTGGGCCAGCTATCTGTACTTCCATGGTACAATCACCGACAGTAATGGAGATCAGATCCCGGTCTACGAAGCATTGCACCACTTCTACACTAGTCCTTGGTACGTAAACTTTTAAGTAAAGGAGTAAGGAGATGAGGAAGGCGGTCGTCTGATAGTAAGAGATTATGCCGGGCCATATTCGGAACAGTGGTATACAGGAAGTTAAATCACGGTGCGATATTTCTATGTATCTCGTCCATTTTGAGAGATTATGATCTTATTTTATTTCAATAAAGCACAATCATCAGATTTCGTGGTTCTTATTCTTATCGTGTCATTCGTTCTTTTGAGCCAGTGTGGTGAAAGGATTTGAAGTGCGCCTCGTAGAGGCTCCTTTCGTGCACTTGACACATGTTTTCAAACTACGATTTTATGTCATGCTGATTTCCTTCACCGTTAAGCACGTGTTTTAATGCACACATAGATCTTTTGAATACAAAAATCCATTAATGTACGACCCGGGTTTGAACTCACGACCTTCGCATTGAAAGTCAAGGCTCCTGCCACTCGGCCAACACGGCTTTTAGATTTCGTGATTTGGACAAATAAATTAAATGGATTTTATTGCAGGTGGTTGGATTTGAAACAATGTCTGATTGAAACATACAACTTTGCCCAACACCACGGCTGGTACGAAGTCTGGAACCAAATCATCGACCTTTCCGATCCTCACGGAGAACAGAATGCGTACAAGGTACTTCTACACCTTACTTCTAAGACTTAAATGAGTTAACGACTCTCGTTTTACTTAAAAAAAACGGAATGGAATCGGGATAAAAATTTGCCGAATGTTTCTCCAACTTAGATTCTATACTAATATCGAATTTCAACTTATTCGGTTCAGTAGTTATGACGTCCTTAACGAACAAATATCCATATATGTTTATTATTTTGTAGGATTATTAATTAATAACAAATAAATAGATAATTGATTGATTCAGGCGTTACTTTGCGGAAATCCATAAATATCAACAAATTATATAAATATATTTAGTAATAAATCCGCTTGATTTCTAAACAAAGGTTTTAATTAACTTAACTTTAGTAACGAGAGTTGACTCTCGTTTCGAACTTCGGCGAGTCCACACCTCCTGATGATGCCTCGTGTAGAGGCGAAACACGTGTCGTATCTTTAGACTTTGGTTTTCTGTTCGTTGACTCTTTGGTTTATAATATAGTAATATGTACTAAAGTTCTAAACTAAAGTTAAGTTAATTAAAACCTTTGTTTAGAAATCAAGCGGATTTATTACTAAATATATTTATATAATTTGTTGATAATAAATAAATAAATATTTTTGACATTTCAATTTCAAACAATGCCATCGAGCTCCAAACTAAGCTTGTAATATGGGAACCAGATAACTGATACAATACTTAAACACTACTAGCTGAGGCCTAATAAATGAAATTACTTATTACGCGCCTGCACTTCTTGATAAACACACCCTCCAAGTTTCAAGTCTCTACGTTCAGTGGTTCGATCTGTGCTCTGTCTGTCAGTAACGACTAAGCTTTTTATATATATTAATATAATAGTATATGTTTATTAATTTGTATAATTTGACAGGTGTTGGGTGTCGGCCCAGAATCTACGCAGCAAGAGATAACATCCACCTGGCGCCGTCTGTCCCGTGAAAACCATCCTGATAAGGTGAAGAACGAAACTCAACGCCGCATCGCCAACGAACGCTTCATGGAAATCCAACAAGCTTACGATATACTCTCCAAAAGCAAGCACCGACGTAACCGCAAAAATAAAAAGGATAACTACGCGGACGAAATGTGATACCACGAAAACCTCCACACATAGTATTATAGTACGATGACACACGGCTTTTTTACACGCTACAAGCCAGCGTTTACGCTAGTAGCGTGTAAAGTCGCCCAGTGTCATCGGCGTTTTTACAATCTGCTTGTTGACAATCCGTCCCGAAAGCTAACACGCTCTCACGCTAGCTTTTAAAAACGCCAACAATCAGCTTGTAAAAAAGCCGTGTGTCATCTTCGCTTTATATGTTATTACGCTGTATATCTTAGTTCTCTGTGTCATTACGAAACAACCGCGAAGTTTTATATCATACTAATGAAAATGGTTATACACCACAAAATTTAAATTACAAAAAAGCTCAGATGGGCAATCCAGAATATTACGTTGTATCTGTGCAGTCAGAATTATGGGTTTTTAAAAAATGATAGAGTGACAGCGGCGCGAGTGCGGCGCCCGAGCTGAGCTGCAGCGAGCTGGCTCGAGCTAGGTACCCGGGTTTGCCAAACGATGACTGAAACTTAAATTATTATCAATGAATGGTATCGATTGACGCAAGGCCATAAGAAAACGTCTAACGGTAACAGTTTTCCAATTTTTATCATAAGGGCAAGTGCTTAACATGTGGACACTTTCCAGAAATTGGTATAATTTTTTTTTCTCAGTACTGATAAATTGTTTTTAAGTTCTAACAAATTACATGTCTTAAATGATAATCAGCCTATAATTAACAAAAATCGTAGTCACAATAGCAACTATATACAGAGTATATACAGAGATAATCATCATTATTTAAAATAGACTTTTATGTCCGTAAGTTCAACAGTTGATTGTACCTATGGACATAACATATTGTACCTCTGGACGGTTTAGTACTACTGATATCGAAATATAAAGCGACACGTCCTCCATTAAGCAAGTCACAATTGATTTGGAATATATGCAGTAGTGTAGGGAATGAATTATGCTCAATATTTGAATAAATCAGGTTGTGAATGCGTAAGAAATATGTCGGAAATATGTAAAAAAAAACATTGCAGTTGCCTTGCAGCAAGGCCTAAAATATGCTGCTTTTGAAATTCAGCGCCGTCCGTTCAGTTGTTGATTTTTTTATAGGTACTAATATTTAATAAGGCTAACCCACGGTTATTTGGGCACAAAATAGTTTTTGTTCTTATCTTATATCTCTATTCATATCGTTTATATTTGTAAACAGTAAAGTAAACAGTAAACAGTAAACATTCACACACTCACACCCCTGCACTAGGATTCCCTGTGTCGCAGGTGGCATGGACACATACAACACATCACAACATCCAAGACCCGAGAACAAACATTTGTGTTCGTCACACAAATATTCGCCCCGGCCGGGGATCGAACCCAGAACACCAAGCTTCGTAGGCAGGGTCACTACCAACTAAGCCACGGTGCTGTCAAGAAAAAGGAAAACATGTGTCGAGTGCACGAAAGGAGCCTTTTCGAGGCGCACTTGAAATCCTTTCACCACACTTGTTCGAAAGAACTGGTGACACGAAGAAGAAAAGATGTGGATCGAGCTCGAATTCAAAGATAAGAAGGATGTGTGACATTTCTAGAATAAGGTTCTATAAATAAATAGGTAACTCTAAGGCTTTGAAAAATTAACCGTCTGATAAGTATGCCAAATATGTAGGCATTTATTACTACTTCAAACCACAGAGGAGTAAGAGTTAGACTATTTTATTTATTGCATACAAAATACTTTACCTTTAAAGCATATTTTATTAGAACTACAGTATAAGTTACCGATTTAAAACTATAACGTAAACCGTATTTCTCTGCCGTACTCGATTTTTTTTTCTTATGTTTAAGCCAATAACGCCTACTTGCAACCAAATCAACTGTCAAAGTTGCTAGGCATTTCATTACTCACTAGCAAAATCTTAACTGCCCAGATTTATCCCTATTTGCACAAACCTGCCGAAATTTCTAAGCAATGACTTTACTCGCTAGGTAGATCTGAACGAAGATTCAGGCCGTTAAGATCTTCCTAGCGATTAAAGTAATTTCCTAGGGATAACTTATCTTTGGTGGAAGTAACGAAGCATTAGACCGTTAAGATCTTGCGAGCGAGTAAAGTAATTGCCTATGAGCTTAAACAGTTTGGTGGAAGCAGGCATAAATATTGTAGATCTAGTTCGTAAAATGTGTGTATGAGTTACTTTACTTATCTGTATTTATTGCCACTTATACGGCTCTCAGTACTTACTTCGGTCACGAATATTAATGTGGCGATAAGATATTATTTTTAGAATAAGTATATTTCTAAAACTTGGCTAGACTTATTTTTTTAAGCAATAAATTTTTATTTACACAACTAAGAGTGAATTGAATCATAAATTACACTAAATATAAAAAAATATATATAAATAACCCAGTCGGTTGTCTCCACCAGAAGGCAACGTGCCCAGAACGCTGGCGGCATTGCCACGTTGAATGGCAATGCTTATACGCTGTGCAAAGTAAAAGCCGGCATTTTGGTCATTAAAATGAATTTTAGTTTAATAAAAAAAAAATTGAAAAGGAATGCAAATCTCTTGAGTTTACTTAGTATCAGCCTATTACTATGACGACATCGAAGTAGTTTTGCATTTTTTTTAGTAAGGTAAAATTTTAGTAACATAAGAATTTAAATTATTTCATTATAGTAAAATATACCTAGTTATGTACTTAAAATATTCTATACCTATTTATTCTAAATGTAAGGATATATTTTGTATATGTACCTATAGTCTTTTTGGAATAAATGATATCCGCAATTTATTTTTTTATTACAATGTTGGCCTTTATAATTCAATGTCACCTTCCGACGGTGCGAGATTCTACGGATTTTTTGACAGTCAGCAGACTACCACGGATCTGTTTTATGCGGATGAGCTCGCACCGTACGGGCGGCGCACCGTTGAAGCTACCGACTCGCCACTAAAGACATCTCTGGCGTTATCTACGCGCGACGCACAACACTACCCACGGTGCGGGCGGCGCGGGCTGATTCGCGTTCGTCCTTAAAATCTCGCACTATTGGAGAGAGCCTTAAGCGTGGCTGCCAGGTTCCTTTTCAGCTCAAACTCATCTGCGTTTCAGCTCAGTCGGTTTGATACTAACAGTGATTAGCTGCGTCCACACCAGACGATCCAACGCGTTCCTGCCGCGCGCAAGATGCGTGATGCGTGAAGCGCGAATCGCACTAGGCCGATCCAGTTTGTTGAGACTGCGATCCAGAACTACGCTCCAAGCGATCCACAGGCGATACATGATTCAGTCGAACTCTTGCTCGATATGGAGTCACTATCTGACGATCATCATCAAAATCTGAGATCTAATGCCAAGCATCGTCTCTTGCACCCTTATTGATGTAACACCCGTCGTTCGGGTCCCATAAACATTTAAATAATACAGTGATATAAATTGGCTGGATCGCGCAAGAGTGACGATTTATCACTTGTAAAGCCCCGTTCCTACTAGTAGGGTCTCGGGCCTGACTAATGTCTGTTGCTCTCAGTAGCTGAACATTTTATATGAAGCTGTTCATATTTATCCGACACGATTTTTGTCGGTTCAGACAAGAATTCATATGTACATATTCTTATATTTTTTTCCTAATTATTCCCGAGGTCTGATTGGGCATCAGGTAGTCATCTACCATCATCTAAGTAATAGACATTAGAGTACGCATCTTACTGTCCATAACTCTACAACCATCGGGTACCTACAGGGAAGACTTTGAAAACGTGGATCCCACTGGAATGGACATCCGTATCATACTGAAGATAGGGGACGACCTTCGACAAGACATATTCACGCTGTAAATGCTGTGGATCATGGACCAGCTTTGGAAGAACGAAGGGTGCGACTACAGGTAGGTAATTATACGCATGTTTGTAGCATAGGATTCTACTGGAATGGACATCAGTATCATACTGTAGATAGGGGACGACCTTCGACAAGACTTTGCATAATCTTTTAAGAACACTATTGCCTGACGGCAAACCGTTTTTTCTATTAAGAATTTTCTAATTGCGTTGCAAGATACTAATCGGTCCTAGACCTTTTTTAAGTACATATGTACCTACCTTGTACTTTAAGTAAGTACATAAATATATACTAATACCGTATGTAATTATACGAGTACATATATATAATATAAGTATTTAGGTAGAGTCAGTAGGTAGGTACCTATTCATAATGTAGGTACCTACCTAGGTAATGTAAGTAGGTACATAAATCAAACCATACATATAATTTTTAATTTCATTTATCGAGGTACAAGTACCTAAATTAGAACATCTTCCTTCAACTTATCTACAAGAAAACAATAATAAATGTTAGCCATGTACAACTTATTATTACCAACAAAAATTAAGTTTAAAATGCGAAAATAACTTCAATATATGAACATGTTTACATAGAATAGTAAAAATAGCTGCCTTTGTGAAATAAAACAATACTTACCTAAGTTTAGGAAATACAAAATTAGGTACCTATTTGTATACCAAGTGCCTAAACCATTGGCAGATCTTTGATTTTGGTTTTTGGTGGCTCAGGGCATGGGCCCAGCTTTAATTTGCCAGGGCCCGAAAACTTTAATCTAGCTTGCAAAAATAGGTCAAAATCACGTTTACAAAAACATTATTATTTCTCTCATGAAATTTTTAACATTTTGTATTAAAACATAGGTAAGTACCTACTTACCTACTTGTCATCGTTGCATAATAATTTGTTGGAGTTGAAAACCCATAAGCACCTATAGATTACCCTTTAAACTTGTATTTATATTATGAAAAAAACACGTTTTTAAGTCTTCGAGAATCTAGCCAACTATAAGTTACTTAAGAACGCAAGTTTCCAGCGTCTGAAGGCAGCGTGCTCCGTAACTTCAAAGGGACGCTCGACTTGGTGGGCCCCCAGATTAATAAAATTTATTTTTTTATTAAATGCGAAATAAAATTTAACTATTTACAGACTTGAAATGGATGGAGTAGAAGTTTGAAAAAAGTTCATAACTTCCTTCATAAAACCTATTACCTACAAATTGACCCTTTTAAACAGATTTTATAGAAAATCACTTTTATGCTTCTAGAACCTAAAAATGCAGTTTTAGTTCTCTGACACCGAGCATGAAGTGAACTGGAGAAGAGGGCATGAGAATTGAACATTTTTTTAATAATCTATGTAAACATAAACACGATTTCAACATTACAATTTTATAGCTATTTTATTCTCGATGGCACAATAATATAATTTAGGGCTTTAACAGCGCAGTTGATAGAATATAAAAGTCATTAAGTATAAGTATAAGATTTTCGACTGTAAACAGATAAAACTATACGTACAAACACCTACGCGTAAGTATAAGTATATTTGTACAAAAGCGTAGTCATAAAACTTATTCTAGTATTTATCTACATGGCAAACTATTTTGGTTTATAGAATAAAGTACAAATAATTCTAAATACCTAGAACTTACGTAGAATAGTATTTTGCAAATAAAATGAAAACTTGAGCCTGCTTTGAAGGTGTGTAAAACTTAATAACTAGATATACCTACCTACCTAAATTGTTTCACACGTCATAAACTAATTTGGTTTTAAGATGTTATTGAACGGGTCGTTCTCATCCGCTGCAAAAAAGTTTCCTGAACATGGCAGTACAAAAGTGCACTTCGTAGAATTCAACCTAATAGTTTTTGCGGAACTTTGGCAAATAAGTGCCTTATAAAAGCTTATTGTAAGCAATTACACAATAACTTTATATCTATAGCTGTGTAAAATAATGCCGTTCACACCTACGGCGGCGTATTAACTAATTTTTATAAATTTAGTGGATAACATTTTGTTAAAATTTGTCTTTTAAGTTTTATCTACCCTTAGGTTTTTTATAATTATATATTCTATTACGTACATACTTATATGATTATAATATACATTAGGTAAGTACATACCTATAAAATATAGAAATGAGCTATTAATAAAAGCCCAGTAAATAGAAAGCAAGTAATGGCCATTCACGATGAAATAAAAATAACATAAAATGGCAAGTAAATAATGCATTGTTCACAAATGAGGCATGAAGACCTGTTTTATTTAATAAAATACATTTGTATGCCTTTAGTTTGGGAGTGTCGAAGAATAAATTACGCTGAATGTAACGGTGTAGTATGAGAAATCAGCTGAATCCTTGAAGCGCCGATATCATACTAGTTTCTAGTAAAACTAAAATGTTTATTCACATATTTTCCACGACTCGAACCTCCTTTGCATTGATTTCACTGGTCTTTTGTATTTAAATTAATCTAATTATCACAGTTATAAAATTAAAATAACACACGCTAAGCTTCTAACGCTACATTTCAATCCCTAACATAGCCTTCCTTATCCTGAATTAATAAATAACTTATAATTTGTTATTGCGTCGGCGCATGCTATAAAACATTTTTTTTTACAAATTACTCACAGTTTCTATACAAAATTCAGATGTTTGTATCAACAAACTGATCATTAAACTACGATAATTGTCTTATTTGTCGTTTCAACGAGCTAGCACTAGCCATAACTGGAATGGCACGGGATGCGCACGGGATGCGTACAGGCGCTGTAAACGTCAGTACGCGAGATCAGTCACTACTCGACACCACTCATTCACTTCACACTGTAGTTTCATTTCTGCGCAGCGGCTGTAGCTCCCGCTGAAGGTCGTTATAGTACTCGTGGTCGGACATGGACTCCTCTTCCACGGAGCGTTGTGGGTTGTACTTCCCTACCGGAGCGCTCCCACTGCCCTCGCTGGTGCACAGTGACTCGGGTGCTGGCAGCTCGGCGGCGGTCGGAATCCCCAGCGTTTGTGTCGGAACGTTCTCCGCCGACATCAAATACTCAGGGTTTTCAACGCACTGCTTCGAGCCGTTAAACCCACTGAATCTCAATTCTGTCCCGTCTTCAACCTCCGCACCTTCTCCTATCAGATCCATGTACGCGGACGAGCTCTGGTTGTGCTGAGGCGACGGCATTAGATAGTCGTCTTCGTCTAATGGCAAGTTTAGTTTCAAGTTGCCGACCTGGGCTTCCTTGACTTTGGACATTCCATCTAAATTGTCATCTGCATCAGGCCTGCCCTTCATGGGGTCACTGCAGTACCGGGAGCTCGAGGTGTCTGATGCGCAAACTCCGTTGTTGTAGTAATGTCTTTGGTCGGCTTCGTCTGACAAAGGTGGGTGGTTGTATCTCATTAGTTCGTGGTCCCAAGTCTCGGGTTTGGAACCAACGGTTGCGGCACTCTCTGCAGTCGTTGCATTATTAGCCCAGGAAGTCGATGTGCAGGGTTTCAGGGAGTTTGTCTGCATCTCCATTCCAACGCTCGGAGTGTTCGCAGTGGCTGATCCCGGCAGCGTCTTGAACTGCGGCTGAAGATACTCGTCGGCTTCTACCAGCGATTCTGGGCCCTCCATTGCCGATGATAAGTTTCTTATCAGTTCCTTTTCATCCTGTAACATATAAATTGCTTCATAAAAGAATCGAACATTCGACCAATTAAATAAAAATATTCAACGACTATTCGTCGAAATACAATTGAAAATCAAGACTGAAAATTCGATATTATTATGGGCAAATTTTTACTTATTTATTGTAAACATAAGCAAGTCCTCTCATTTAAAGTTTCTAAAAATTGTCCTCAGTAAACATACACAAGTAAAAAAGTGTTGAAATTAACTTACAATACACACCTGCGTTGAATAGGATGGAAGTCGCATGAACTTATCTCCTGGGATGACAAGATACCTTCCAGGATCTCGGGCCATCTCTGCGAACTTATCTGCCAAGTGCTTGAATGTTGGTCGGCTGTCCGCGTCGAGCATCCAACACGACACCATGATGCAGTAGATGTCAAGCGTGCAGATACTCGGCTGCGGAAGTTTCAATCCATTCTCAATGAGCTCCGGAACATTCCTTGCCGATATATTCTCGTAGGGTCGAGCACCGTAACTAAAAATCTCCCAAATAGTCACACCGAAAGCCCAGACGTCACTCTTGTGCGTAAATATCCTGTGCTGAATGCACTCCAGCGCCAGCCATTTTATAGGCATCTTGCCACCGGCTGCTTTGTACTCTTCCACATTTGTATCTAAAAGTTTGGCTAAACCAAAATCTGTGATTTTCACACAGTTCGGAGTTTGTACTAAAACATTCCGTGCGGCAAGATCTCTGTGCACCAATCTCTTCTCTTCTAAGTATAACATACCACGTGCTATTTGAGTGCACCAATTTAGGAAGGCTTTCGACCCTATTTTTTCCTTGTGCGTCCTTACGTAATCTAGTAAGCATCCCAGTGGCATCAGCTGCGTGATCAACATCATTTGGCTCGTCATGCACACCGCCAAGAGTTGTAGTAAGTTCGGGTGTTCAACGCTGGCCATAATGTATGCCTCATCTAAGAACTCCTTGCTAGTATTAGCGCCTGTCTCATCTTTTAATACTTTGATGGCCACTGGAATCTTTACATTCTCGCCTTCTGGTACCCATACCCCTTTGTAGACTTTACCAAATGCGCCGAATCCGAGCATGCCTCCTCTGCGAAGCTCAGCTTCTTTTACAATGCGCAACTTCGCAAGGTTTGGCTTCACATTTGTGGGACGTAAAGGTTCATTGTCCTCACAGCCTGTTAGAACTCTTGTCATTTTAACAGCTTCTTTCTTTGCTTTGGCTTTTTGTCGACAAGTGTAGCCGATAATAATACATATCACGAGCAATACGACGGCGAATACCAGTATGGTCACAAGAATAGTAGGCGTTCTCGCAGTTGCCATTGTCGTAAGGCCACTGGCCAGCTGGGAACAATACGGCTCATCTATGGGATCCTGCAGCTGCTCATCGAAGTATATTTTATGCGGTATATCTTCTGGGCAGGTGTCTGTACAATTAAACGTAGCATCTTTAGAATTCGCGTCAAGATAAATCTTCAAATTCAAACACTTGATACAATCGGTCGAAGAGGGTCCACTGCATCCTCTGCATTCATGATGACAGGGTGTGCATGTTCTCGCTAGATTATCGGTAAAGTGATCTGAAGGGCATTCGTCTTCGCATTGATCTCCTCTCTTGAATCCTTTGCAGACGGTGCACACCTGCTTATGGATTCCGAAACCCGTGCACTTCTTGCAACGAGGATGACATTTTCTGCAAACAATATTGACTTTGTCTCCGAACTCTTTGACGTTGCCGACCCATTCGTTGTAGTAGCCATCGGGACATGCCTCCTCATCTCTGAGGCAATTGCCAACGGTGCCTTGTTCGGTGAGTATCGCTTTCTTGCAGGAGTTGCAGCCTCCTTCTCCGACTGTGTTATCCGGGCCAGTGCAACCAGTTAGGCAGTTATCGTGGCAAGGTTGGCATGATCCGTTTTGGGATAAGTATCTGGAGTCAGGGCATTTGGCGACGCAATAAGGTCCATCGCGAACGTGTCTGCATCGCGTGCAATTGGCACGACTCGGTCCTGAGCAGCCGTCTAGACACTCTGCATGGCATTGCTTACAAGCTTTTGGTCCACTCTTGTACAACCTGAAAATTCAAAAAAAATTGTTATGATTTTTTAGGTCATGAATTTTCACGTTGACTTCACAGTAGCAGCTGTGAGTTTGCCAGACAATAAGGTCAAGACGCTGTTCGTTCGTACGTCGAACCGGTAAGAGTGCTGCCCACACGTTACTGGGTTTTGTTATGTTAATAAGACTCCCCGATTCGACGAAGGCTGCTGCCAAAACTAATAGATGTCACAAATCACACTAAATTTATTAATCCTAATTCTTAAAAAAACATAGCACAATAAACAGTAAAAAAAGAATGTCGCTTGGGCATGTTCATTGCGATAACTGGTCATAAATTATGATATAAACTTAAGTTTAAAAAAAATAAAAAATAATAATCGTTAAAACACCCACCCCGGATGGAGACTGCAGTTCTGAATGCAGGTTTCGCCGAATTTATAGTTTTGACAGGAAAGGCACTGGTCCGGCCCGGGACCCCAACATCCATCAGATGAGCATTGAGGATCACACATCAAATTGTTTATTTCTGTGGAGCACAATATCGTTAGGATATTATAATTTTAGCATGTTACACATCGTACAAGTATGGGTTTTAGACGCACAGTCTTTGGGTTGCTTAGGCTGTTAGAATGTTAGTGAATATATATATATATAATAATATAGTTTTTATGTAAACAATAAAAAAAAATTTTTTTTTTTTTTTTTAATATAATTATTTTTTGTGTGGTATTTTTTGTGAATAGGATTTGTATAAACACATTTCGCAATTTATAAGAATTTAAAAAAAAATTTCGCTGTGGCAAAACTGTAAACTTAAATTGTGACTCTACGAGGATCCTCCCAAAAAAAGTATCGCTGAGCAACTCACCACAATCTGTAGGATCACCGTTCTTCTGGATTACTTGCTTGTGTTCTTTCGATTTGACTAGTTTATTCCAAGCTATTTTATCAGCATAGCAGAGGTTTTTATTCTCCATGATTGCTATTGCTCCAGAATTGACTCGCTTCAGAGATTTTAATCCCAGCGACTTCAGGGACGTTTTTACAATGTAGAGTGAAGCGAATAGGTTCTCAACCATCTGCCGTCCCCCTATCACCTCCAAGTTACGGAAGTAGGAGAGACTCGTGAAATTAGGATGATGTGCCTGCACATTCAAATATCCTGTCACTTCACGAACTGTGCTGAACACTTCCAATGCATCGGGCTCCATTTTGGCATAGTGATCACCAAACGAGTAATCGGGATTGACATGCTGGAACCCAGTGAAAGTCATCTCTAAAATTTCAATTGATCCATCTATGATAGTGCATCCTCTGAAACTTTCAATGTTTCCAGAATGTATCGGCTTTTCGGCGTGGCAAGTTTTCGGGCAAGTGACGTTGCAAGGAATACACTCGCCGTTCACAGCAGTTTTATTTGGCGGGCAACTCCTAACGCAAGCTCCGTTGTCTTTCAATAGATGTTCGGGACAATTCCTCACACACGTCGCACCGTACGCGTACTTTCCATTAGGATTCGGTTCCCAGGAATAAGTGGTAGGATTATAAATTTGCATCGGTGGACATTCTTGCGAGCAAGTGCCCTCATCGTAAAAATTGCGACACGCAAGGCACTGGCTCGGGAGGGGGCCCGTGCAGCCACCGGCACAGAATGTATTGCAACAATCTCTAGGGTTGGGTCCGTAGCAGCGACCTTGCGCGCATTGCGGGCTGCAGTTCGTTTTCGAAAACTTCTGGCAGTTTTCTTCGCCTTCACCCCAACAACCGGCTTCACATTTGGCACTGCAGCGTGGGCAGTCTCGTTCCGGTGTAGTGAAGTTGTACACGTAGACGTAGGACGCGTTCAGTCCTGTTATTATTTCATCCCAGTTGATAGTCTTGACGTGGCAGAGATTGTAATTGTTGTATATGCCGACACTACCGCGCAGGACATCCCGGAGCGCGGGCAGTTCCAGCGTATAGGCTGAAGACATCGTCACCATGAGCGCGAACTCTTCCTCTCTGACATTAAGCTTGAAGAGTGTTCTTCCGCGGATGATTTGGAGCTGCGGCAGGACGATATGTTTCACATTCACGTGCGAAATGAGTACATATCCAGTCACCTCTCTTATATACTTCAGAAACGACAGGTCCAAAGATTCGTTCTGAAGCCATGTCAGCTCGAGGTTGCCGTCGACGTAGGTGCAGTTGGTGAATCGATCGCGAAGATTCCGATAGTGGGTGTCTCGATTCGAGGGCACCGACATGCGACCGTTCGTCCCGATGCATACTGAAAAAAAAGAAAAAAAAACATTGTATCGACTGGCTGAAGCCAAAATCTTTAGTTGTTATCCTAATTAGGCACTAGTCAATTTCATAAAACACAATGTATGTATATATTGGGCCTACGTTCGACAAGTAAGGTACTGCGAGCGTCTTAACGAAGAGGCGTCGCCGCGTGGGCGGGCTTTGAAGCGAGTTTCTTCTACTACGCTACAAGTAACACCGCTATTTCTGATTTAACGACGCAATAGTTTACAGCGCCGTTTTGCTTCGGCGCACGGATTCAACGTGTCAAACTAAAGCGTTTATGTAAAACGAATATATGAGTTTGTCAGAATGTAGAGCTGCAAACAGAGGAAAAACCGTTGGAAAGGCTGTTAGGTTTGGGTTGTCTGTTTAGAGACAAAATATGTTTTGTTGATTGTAGATTCCATTTTATTCACATTTGAAGTTTATAGAGATCTTAACGTTTCAAGAGAAGTAGTTAACCGCACTTTGCGTAACTCAACAACTGGTAACATAAAACTCGGCCGATGTAATTATATCCCTATATTTTGCGTAATTGAACGAAAACCACAAGACTAACTTGGTATTATTCTTCAGGCTAGCTCCACAGTGTCCGAGAGAGCAAATAATAGCCCATTTTTTTCTCCTGATTCCATAGAGAGCGGGTATTCAAGGCGCAAGGTAGATTTTACCTGCTCGTTTAAATAATAGATTTTTTACTACGTATTGTATACCTTAAAAGTGTAGTGTTACCGTCATAAGATACGTTTCGTTTTTTTAAGTACTTCAAAATAACTTTGGCTTAGCAACGATGGAAAAGGAATTTTGATCATAGCTAGATTTGTAAGACTTAGCCACTACTTAAACTTTGTAAAGTTATCAATAATACTAGTAGCTCTCATTGTTTATAACAGCATAACAGCTTAAGGACAAATTAAGATTTAGTTTACCTGAAATACTGAAAAAATTCAAAGGAAAAGACCTACCTATTTTGTTAAGGATTGATTAATTTGAGTGAGTATTTTATTAAAGACACTAAACAAACAAAAAAACAAAAATCGGATATGTTAGTGAATAATGTATGGAAAAACATAAAAAAATATTTTACAGAAAAACGTGTTGGTATACAATATGGATTTTATGCTAAGGTTTATGCTAACGATAATTAAAATCAGTACGAAATGTTGATCTTTGTTCCTCGTTCTAAGGACTATACGCCTGTACATTGAAAATATTAAGCATAACTTTCCAAAAGGCAACGCAAACGCGAGATCATTCAGGCAATTCGAGAGTTTGCCGTGTTCCTAATAGGCAGGCTGGTGGGGCCAACACCTACGTTAAGCGACCAATTTGAACGTCACCTCAGCGTTAGAGCAGTACCTGTGATTTATGCACATTGTGTTCAGTCGCGTTATGTGTGGGCAGCTGCGATGGTGTCCGGTCGACCCAGATCTGTTGTGATGACATGTGCGATAGCAGTGTGGATGTAGCTACCACACTCGACATGACCGCTGATCCGCCGATAACCACTTCTAAATACATGTGGAAATTAATTTCCAGTTATGATAAGTACCCGGCGAGTATGACATGAACAGAGGCCCTATTCGACAAACATGATTTTTTATTATTTCATTAACCTGATAAAGTAGATTGGTGTGGTGAAAAATCACAAGACCGACTAGTTTTACCCCTCATTCCTATGATACAAATTAGATAGTACTAGTTTAATTTTATTCTATTATATTGTATACTCTTTAATTTTGGTAAAAGAGAGAACCCGTCTCGGGCTTGGCTTAGATAACAGCTGTTGTCAGAAACTTTCATAAAGAGTTTTATTACGATGGAAGTCCAGTCAAGTTTGGTAGTCTCTTAAGCAATCGCTCACTTCACTCACAACAAGTATGCCCGCCTCGAACGACTGGTTTGTCTCATGGCGACGTTTTTATCCAGTTACTTGCATTCTGAAGCACTGGAACCAGTTTCGCTCAACCACCATTTCGTTCTTGTAATTCGACCTTTCACTACAATCCCTTTTTGTAGTGTGTAGCTTGCCGCGCCTGGTTCGGTTTCCTCGTAAAAGCTGGATCAAATCAAGCAATGGTTGACGAGTGCGGCGATTCGTGACATTGTGAGATGCTTAAATTAAACCAGATTTTCACGACAGGAGTGAATAGGGGTTTAATTATTTACAACGCCCTATCAAAATTTATTATCAATAATTACCAATGCGTACTTGACTCATAATTTTTATTATGTATAGTTGGGACTCTATCGTTCAAATAATTGTGTACTATAAATTAGTTACTTTGTATAGGCACGCGCCACGCTTCGCATATGATCACGCAGTCAGATGGCGTACAGACTTATTTACTTACATCACTCTGGTACTAAATAATAAAACAAATTGTCTAACTTGATTTCGGTGCGCGGAACGAAATTGCGCGTATTTTACAATTAAAAAGTTTGGTTTGAGCATGGAAAACATACATTTTAATGGAAATAAAACAAAAAATATTATGATTCACAAACCAAACCACTTACCTACATAGGTTATATACGATGGAAATTTTATTAAAGCAACAAACTACTTTCTTAAAATGTTATGTACAGGGTAGTTCAAATGATCCAACTCGATACCCAGGGGAATCAATGTACGTCATGTATCATATTAAAGAGCGTACATATTGTGTAGTCTCTACATTAAAATTATTAATATAAATAATAAATAAAACTTGTTCAGATTACATTAATAAAGTAAGTTTAAACCGATTTTTTTATGATTTTTATTGCTATGATGCAAAAAGATTTCCAAATTGGCGCCGTGTGCCACACGAAGGCTGTCCTATTAAGGCAAGTTATTATAGGTGCCACTCTCAATACCGCCATATAAGAACTGTAATATTACCATCCAGTAATCTGTCGTTAAATGGCAATCATATTTTTTCGCTAGACCGTATATTTAAAAAAAAATCAAATTTGAAATAATTATGTATTAATTCTCATGTTTATCTGTGTGGAGACAATAGTATAATTTAATTTATTATATTCTAGCAAATAAAAGTGAAATTATACAAAATTGATCACTTGTTTAACTTAGAAGCGCGTTGATGTCTTTTCTAGGAAAGAGTGAAGTTAAATTTGTTTCGTTATTTCTTCGTTTAGTTTTATTAAATATCAATCTATATAATACATGCGAATGTGTACGAGCTTATACATAATATATGTCTGTTTGAATAAATCATGCCATAGCTGATCTGCTGCTGAGCTGAGGATACAGAATTTGAGAAAAGCCGGCTAACATACCCGCGGCGGCGGGCCTAAGAACGAAATTCGAGATAGTAGAGTCATAAAATACTTGTTTTATTATTTGGTTGTAGATACATTAGTATATTCAGCATCGAATGTCAAAAAGTGTGAATTTGCGACTTATTATGCCATGAAAAAAAAAGAAGTAGTTACTTAAAATTTTGGTGATTACATAAAAAAAAAAATGGTTTGTTTTATTATATTATATCATCATCATAATTATCATCAGTCCACTTTCGTCCACGGCTGGACGTACACCTCTCTTTTTTTTAATTAACCTATATCGCCCACTGCTGGGCAAAGGTCTCCCAACTCATTCCACGTCTAGTCTTGAAAAGAGTCGATATTATTTTGAAGTATTTTATTCATATTTATTTTATTTTGTTCAAATAAGTAGCCTATATGATTAAGTAAACGTAAAAAAAAACGTATTGTTATTGATAATAATTATTAAATAGCTTATCACCACGTATACTAACCACGTTATTGTTTATATTTGAGTTTTAAATTAATTTGTTTAAGTAAATATAAACAAGCCGATTTCTCTGATATGTTTTGCCTCCATAAACTTAATGTAATCAGAAATGGCAATTTACCTGACGATTATTTCGAATAAACCATTTTGCTGGAACGATATCAAATAAAATGCGTTTCTCTATTTTAACGACGCCATAGATACAGCATTCCAAATTAGTAGTGGTCCATAAATATCGAATGTTACTCGTATCAAGTTAGAGTAATAATAGTAAAGGTAGAGTCACGAAGAATACAGAGTCCCTAGAGGGCGGTCGAAAGAACTCACCCTGCATAGGGTGTAATTAGAATAAACCACGCATTTAGGTTGATTTTAGAATGATATATAAAAAAAAATTTTGGTAAACTAGTTTTAAAGCAATATATTTGAAATGGAGCATGGAGGGCACTTCTAACAAACTCTCGCATGTTTAATAAATTAGTGTGAAGTGTGGTTTGTTATGGGATGTTATTTTTCATAATTGAAATTCATTAAATAACTTCATAAACTTTTTCTTCATATAAATTCTTCGTACATTTTTTATTTCTAAAACATTATTAACTAATACTTTGGTTCTCCCGTTTGCTTGCGGTTCGTACTTATGAGGTGCTATCCTAAACAAATGTCTCTTCGCCCTGTTTTTGGTATTCATTTACGTGGGTCAAGAAACTTTTATGGTTCTTGCATATGATTATAACTTGATTAGATCTAATGTGGATGTTAAAGTAGTGTCTTAAATTGTAAAAAATAAAAATTTCTCAAAATATTTTTAATAAGCACCATACAATAAAATAAATATAAGACCCTCTCAAAATATAATTATTTTTTATATACCTAAATATATAATAACTTTATATATTTAATTTGAAATACATATGTATGTACACATATCTCGCTTGCAAATAAAATGGATTTTTACTTCCCAGACCAGATCGTAGATAAACTTTAAATAAACAATGAAGCAAATATATATTATATATAAAAGATTTCGTCGCTGCGCTTTTCAATTTCGATATGTGTTTTTTACCAAGTTTTCAGGAGAGACTAAAAATGAATTAAAAAATAAGATAAATAATTTTATAATAATATTCTCTAATATACCAAATAAATACATATAGCTCCGAATAAAATAAATTAATATAACGTATATTTCGCTTTTGTTAGTTTCTATTCGAGTTTATTGCCTTTGTTTGAATTTTTTTTTTTTCAGATTTTGCTTAATCTACTAGTTAATTGTAGTTAAGAAAATTATAATGTGATTAAACCTTTAATACATACGCCAAATCACTTCTGGCCGCTAATTTCTGGAAGTGTCAACCTTATGATTAAAAAGTGTTCACCAAACAAAAATGTATGAAGAGTCCTTATATTAACGACGACGTATAAATGGTTTGTTTACAAAAACATTTTCTTTGAAGTAATTATTAATAAATAAAATAATAATAATACAATTAGTTTATTTCAGGCACAAAAGAACCATAGTTACTTAACCCTTGAGGACTAGGTACTGATGTCGATTCCAAGAATCCTCAAAGCCGGTTTTGTGTTGAATACAACTTGAACAAGGATTTATGAAGCTGCCAAGTAAATGGTAGTACTTATAGATAATCACCCTCAATTTACAATACCTAAATATAATATTACATTTTATACGAAACAAAAGTTAATAAGGTCTTATAAATGATTGTTACACATTAACTGCTGATCCGATTGGGATGAAACTTTCATCGATATTATTTATTGGGTCAAGGACTATAGATAGCCTAATTATAATTTGCGTAAAGGGTTACAAATAGTCTGCACTAACGTCCCGTTATGGGGTGTATTGTGCATTGACCCCTTGATTCTTGTTAGGCTAATTTTACCCCAGCCAGCCCAACTCCCCAAAACAGCGGAACAGGACCCTGGGTTGATGGAAGGTGTGTTTCAGTTTCCTAGTACGGTCATCAGGACCCAAATCCAGGATTTATCTCAACCCAATCTTTGTTCTGATTTTTTCCGCAGCTGTGCAGTGCTCAACCACGTTTTCCACGGTTTCCTTCTCTGTAAAGTAACCGGGACAGATCACGCTGAATAGATAGCCTATGTTTTATGCCCACTACACAAGCAAAGTCCTTGACAGCAGCTAGTCACACTAGCTAATAAAAAGTTAAAGGTTAAATATACTCTTATTATTAAGATATTTGTTTCGATCACACCGAAACATCAGAATGGATTGGACTATATATATATCCTGTCACTAGTTCTTTCGAACTAGTATGGTGAAAGAATTTCAAGTGCGCCTCGAAGAGGCTCCTTTCGTGCACTCGATACATGTTTTCGAACTTTAGGTTCTACGACATGCCGGTTTCCTCACGATGTTTTCCTTCACCGTTGCGAGAACGTGGGATGCATACATAGATTTTTTCGACCGAATAAACCCATTTATGCATGACTGCCACCGGGATTCGAACCCGCGACCATCAGATCGCAAGGCAAGGGCCTCATCCACTCGGCCACCACGTCCACTATAAACTGGCATTATTAGATATGGTATGGGACTATCATAGCTTGGGGCCTAAAATAGGATTATTTACTGTTTTAATTTTACTGTTTATGCCAATATAGCTACCTACATGCTCACCCACACAGAGAGAGACGCAGTGCGGAAAGCGACTACCAACCGCTCTATATGAAATCCTCAGAAACGTAAAAAAAAACTACATAACTAAAAACTGTGATAACATTAAGTCAAAAAATAAGTTTAGTACTCTTTTCTTATAAGTTCTTGCTATTGTCTCGTTAAGTTAGTATCTTTCGGTGTACCTAAGTGCTATCTAAAATCTAAGTAGGTATGTATATATATATTTTCCAAAATCTTTGGTTACTTATTCGCTTATTCGTATTTTTTTAACATAGAAAAATTGAATTGTAGAAAATTGTATGTAAGAAACTAGTTCATAATGTTATCGCAACTTCGTTTGCGATGCAAATTAACAAAATTATTTTCTGAGTATGCGCCTACACTTCTTGACTAACATACCCTCCAAATATCAAGTCTCTACATCCAGTGGTTTAGCCTGTGTAGTCTTGTGTCAGTCAATCAGTCAGGGCTAAGTCTTAAGAATATTGATTTAGTACTTAAGTTGAGTGCGAGTTAAGTTTCATCGTAATGAAAATGTTGTTTATAGTTTTATAAACGATCTCATTATTTCTAATGTATTTATTTATTCTGGTTTAAATACGCGTTATCCTTGGAACAAGCTGTTATTAACAGTTTTATGACTTGGCACCATGTTTTCCCTATAGATACTTCTATTTCTTGGGTTCGATTCCCGCTTCAAGACAAAACATTTTTGTGTGATGGACATCGGTGTTTGTCCTGAGTCTGGATGTTTCTATGAATCGTATGTAAATATTAACAAAAAAAAGTATTATCAATTATCTAGTTTCAATAGTACGTACAAGCATGCTAAGCTATATGGCGTTGTTTGAAACGTCCAAAAAAAATGTTTATTAATATTATTAAATAGCACTCTTTTAATTTAATGCAGATACTCTAACGTATTCAGCCATAAATTATGCTTAAAGAAAATGTACCACTACAGGATTTTTTTAGAACATTGATGCGAGAACCGAGCCCGCTATAAAAGAGTCAGCAGTCAGCGGCTAGACTGTAAGTAGGTACTCTCGTAATTAATAAAACGAAGTAAATAATTTAATAATACAAATAAATGCAGGCATTGTAAAATTTATGAGTTGACAGTTATTTTACTAAATGGTTATAAAAGCAACAAGTCATTAAACCATCAAGTCTAAGAACCACAGAGAAAGGATTCAATTATAAATCGTAAACGAATCAATGCCAGGCCAGGTGTTTAGAGAAATCATAAAACATCTTCAAAACGTCTATGACTAATTATCTCTATTTCCTTGTGCCTCGTTTAATTAGTCGTAATAGTTCTATGGAAAAGTAGAAATACCGTTTCTGCGCCAAAACTAGTTATTTAAGCACAGTCAACATTCCGATCTAAAACTGGGTAATCGTTATAAAACGTTTAATAGTCTTAAAAAAACGTTGTAGCAAATTCTGTACTATTCGGTACCTAATTACCCTGCTGTCTAGAGACGCAGTCAGTAGCTTGTTATCTATACCTACCTCTCGCTCGGTATCAAGATTACAAAAACTTATAAAAATAAAAAACCAAACCTGCTATTATCGCCATTTTGGATTTTTGTCAAACGCATTATAAATTCTATGTAAGTCGAATCCTAATACCTTATTATTATTAATTTATAATTTCCATCAGAGATACCTAAATCGTTTTTGTATATTTCAAGATACAATCATATTGGATGTCATGAATTTTTTGGATTCATTTTAGCCACGAAATCCATCCAATGACATCCAATATGATTTAGACTTTGGTCCAATCGACAAAGAGTCAAACACAAATAACTAAAAATTAACCTTATTATCTTTTCGTTTTTCCTCCTTCGCAGTCAGATTAAACTATGCTTTCCAATGTTCTGACCTATATACAGATTTCAGTCCAATCGGCTTAGTGGTTTCGACGAAATAAAGTAACAAGGAAACAGTAACAGCACTATACTAAGTTGGTATTAAGCTCAAACGCTGTATTGACTAATAAATAAAATTGAAATTTGAAACCTCTCCCGTGACTCCATCCTAACCTTTATTATGGGTGTTAATGTAACAACGCTATTGTCTTCTGACTGGGCTACGTGGGATGTTTATCGAAGACGTAGGTAAGTATTGATTATTAGCATGAAAGCTTTTGCGTCGTTAGAAGTTTAATCTAGTTTTGTTAAGAAGGAAAACATTAATGAGATAACAAGACTGTTTAAAATAATACAACCTACTTCAATGGTCCCACCATCATTTTAATGATAGTAACTGTTATACTAGAAAGTAACACAACTAAAAAGTCACAGGAAAGCAAATTACGCAATTTTGATTACTTGGATAACAGATTTAATCCAGGTATTTTGATTTAAAAACCAGCTACTTCGCTACCTTTCAATAAAAATAAAAGGATTTTTGATATCGATTCATAAATGACGACGTTCTGAGTAATGAACATAGAATATATAGAACCTCATTTTTCAAAGTCGGTTGAAAATGCTACGATTTGTGCTTAAAATCTATAGATATTTACTTGTCTAGACCGTAATAATAATTGCAAACTAAGTTTTTCTTTATTAAAGAAGAAGCCATTGTAAAGTGATTTCGTTTTTGACCTCACAGAGAGCTGTGGTTCTAACCCTTCCGAGAAATCCAGATTATAATAAAACAATGGGACTTTTGACTGAGCTATACAAGAACAAATCTATAACAATCCACGGTCAAAACAAAACAGTCTTAAGTTACGAGGTGCCACATCGAATGTAGGTTCGTAATTTTTATAAGGTTAAAGCTAACGTGCGAGTATACAATGCATAAAGTACGTAATATTTATAAGGATAAGGTACAAGTATATAAAGCTAAGGTACAAGTATACAATGCTCATAGTACGTAATATTAATAAGGTTAAAGCTAAGGTATACAATGCTTTTCTTGTTTAGCTTTATTGCCTTTCACGAGAGTGGGCGTGAAGGTATTTAGCTAGCAGAGTAGAAGTCATATTTACTTGAAGTGGTACAGTCACCTGCACCACGATGTCTCCATATTATATATTTTATACTTTTCAAATAAAGTTACAGTATCGAATTTTGGGATTTCATACAGCAAAACTACTAATAATATATGCTGACTTATTTAATTTTAATGAACTATGATGTCTATATATTGGTAGAGAAGATATTCGTATAGAACTACCAATATCTAGTCATCGTAATTTTGAGATTGACAAATATTCAATTTATCAATTCTTCCAAAGTGGATGAGTTTGTGTTAGATAAGTTGACGACTTAAATAACGACTCAAAACAACTTGCAAAATCTGTGAAAGAAAAGACAAACTATGCAACACAAAACCTGCAGCCGCCGCAAAGCGCACACCTTGCCTTTAGAAATCTCTCTGATTGTCTAAAGATCCTTTCAACGACTCGAAACGACAGATTTAATTGTTCACAATCCAGTACTGCCGTGGTTCACTGTCCCTCAGAGCAGCTTTTCGAGCTATATAAGGCTACGTCTGTTGGTTCAAGATAAACTTTGTTTATTTTATACACCACCGATTAGCTCACACCTTTATTACGCTGTTTTATGCGTTGCATCAACGCTGAAATCACAATCCGGGTAAATAAATCCAGGTATTCCAAATTTTCCGGTCCAGATGGTGTTATTGTACTCTGAACACAAACTTACTCTTTCCTTTGACAAATTCGGAGTGTCGGTTGTGGGCTTGGTGGCTGTGATGCGGGTGTGGGTGTGAGTGAGATCGGCCTTTAGCGGGCACTTGGACCGCCAGCGCGGCGAGGCACAGGCACCACAATACACGCGCAGCGACCATGCTGCATCATCACTCACTGCACTATAGCACGCGCGACCGACCGACGCAGGCTTCCATCGCGGACTGGGCCGCCCGGTCTCCGAAAGCCTCGCTTTGCCCGCGCGCACTGAAGACCTATGATGGTAGAGACAGGCGGTCGGGCGGGCGGGCGCGTCGCGTCAGCCGCGTGAAAGCCTGCGTGTTTTGGCGCGGATTAAAATCAATGTCTAGCTCTTGATTTCATCAAAATTATAATTCTGAATATTTAGTGTCCGAAGCTTTTTGCTTCCATAATCTCTACGATTTGAGAAATTATTTTTATTAGACATTGAACTTTAAAATCTTAGAGCTGAGCTTGACGATAAATGGCCGCTTTGGAAACACTTAAAATAGTTTTGAACGATACAATTATTATCCTTCCCATTTGGATAGATAGATATAAATTCTTTTTTGTTCACCAAATAATAATTCAATCACATAACATAGAAAATAAAATGTACAATGGGAAGCAAAGTTTTGTTTTTCAGCCTGTTTTGGGTGGAAGAACAATAAATAATGAGGATAAGGATTAATCAATAAGGAAGAATTATAAATAAAATTATGAGAAAATATATTAAGTAATTAGTATCTTTGCAGTCGGTATCTCCGGTACTTTTGAAAACCTCTTAAATTATATTATATTATAACTTATCATCTATACGCGTAAAAATGCCGTGTCTAAACATTTATAGCGCTTTTTGAAGCACAGGTAAGACTGGAGCAGGTATGCGCCCGCGCCGTCGACACGAAGCCACTAAAAAAGCCTTGTAACGAAACTTTAATAACCTTACACATTGTGGTCCAAAATAATTTGGTTTAGAAAACGATGACGAAACACACTTTTTATATAACGGTTATAATTAAAATTAATTTAATCATTATAAGATTAAAACTAGTGTTTTTCAGAGACTCTAATTTCTTGGTTGATTGGTTGATTCTGGACCATTATTTTCTTGAATTTTTTTTTCTAGAGTCGGTTCAAAACCAGGAGGAATTCAATTAATTATTTTTAAATTAAAATATAATCATTATTCATTTCTTATTTATTCATAATTAATTTCATTTTGACATATTTTGTTCTTTTTTTGTATGACATTTTTTTTGTAATTATTTTACGTTTGCTTTAATATGGATGTATTGCCTGAAAATAAATGAATTAATAATAAAGTTACAGTAACAAGCCGTTTTTGTCTTTTTATTTTCACCAAATCCATATAGTCTCCTCTATACCTACTGAATAGAAAAAAAATGACAGATATGTATTATACATGATATTACACGTGACTCTATGACCTTCAAGTTAACTTATCAATCAGCTTTAGAAACTAAATATCTACCGATCAGCATTCTAACTAAACAAGTCTAATCGGATCGGATAGGTATTTTAATCACTATGTCTCTAGGTATTCTGCAGGATCATAATCGCTTATATATAAACAAACTGCTTCCTAGAAGTTTTTTTCGAAAAAAGCTTTGATAAGGGGTTTTTTTAAATAGGTACCTCATTGGCATTAAATGCCATTCTAAGCGATTCTGGTCATTTTAGGCCTTCGATTAGTGAGCTTACCTAGATTAGTAAAATGCTCGTGGCTTAGCTGCTTGTTGGGTAGTTTTGGATATTGTCAAATTTAAGCTTAGTCCAGCGTCAACATAATTTGGATGGGTGACCATGAACACAAAATTAAGGAGATGTCCCCCCGTTGCACTATGTGACACCAACGGTAAAGTTGTTAAGTTAGTTTATAGGCATAGGTTGTCTGGAAGAGATCTTAATTAAGGATAAGACCGCCTTTTGTTAAAACCCTAGCTGTACATGTTTTTACATTATTTTTTTTTACTAACCATGTTTACCTTACCTCCAAATTTAGCTAGGCCCGTACAAAACATTAACATAGACTTCGACTGGCTACTTAGTGTAATCTAAAAGTCCAATGCACACTTATTTACACACATCAGAGTGTAAACTAATAAATATATTATTTACTCTACTTAGATAAAGTTGTGGACATAGATATAAACTGGGTAGTTACGCGTTGAACTCTTTACAAACGTTGAGATCTAGCTCTGACTGCGGTGCAAGAGCATACCATAGGAGCGCGATTAAATCACCAATCTCTACAACCACTGCTGGTTTCCAAATGACTGAGACGATAACGGAGGGCTTTCAGCAGCAATGTATTACAGCTGCGTAAGTTTAGATGTGTAACGGAATATCTGAGTGAATGTTTGGTTACTTGTTAAGTTGTACTGACTTCACCTCGCATTCCTGAACTATGGAAGTTTCAATGCACTGGTTTGTCTTAGAAATCTGAACATGCTTTTTGTCAAGTTGATGCTAATTGTTTCAAATAGTCGTACGGCGACTCTCCCTCCCATATTGCTCAAAAAATAGTTACTGTAAAAACGGTCTGACTTCTATTTAGAATAAATATTACAAAGAGCCTTGCAAAAGAATGAGGCAGTGCTATCAGTATCCTCTGCAAGCTACTATCTTATGTCGAATGGGCCCAGTTGAGTTACCTGTTGATCTCAATATTGTTACCTCAATTGTTTCATTTTGTTATAATAATTTATTGTAGTTATTTACAATACTAACTACTAACTAAATGCTAAAACTAAAATTACTTAACTAGCTATAAAATAAAGAATTAACCTATTTAAAGTCATTAATATTACGAAATAAAAAATGGTACTATTATACATACTCGTAAGATCTGTGTTACGATGTGCGTTTTGATCTCTACAAATTTTACTCGTTTATACGTTTCAGTGAGTAGACTTTACTCGTGATAATGGAAGATAGGATTTTTGTTGTATAAAAAATAAAAACCAGAAACAATAAGTTAACACAAATAGAATCTATATGAATAATCATGTAGTACAATAAAACATTAAGTTCAAAACGATTATACCTAAATATAGTTATATTTGGTAAACAAAGAAAACTGTTTTTCAATCTTATTGTGTGAGTGTTTAAGGTTCAATGTCTTCTTTGCCTGTTATTTTTTTTACTGCCAATACTTACAATTTACACAAAAGTCATAGGACGCAATTAATGAGTATTACCAGGTAGGTAAATAATTATATTTAAATATGCAAGTACTTTGATAAACTGTTGTTGTCATGGTTTTATTTAAGTAGGTACATAATAATTGTTCGACAATATAATGTATAAGATTATTGGTTATATATTTTATAAATATCCCAAATTAAAAAAAAAAACTTTGAGAAAGTGTCTGAAAACCATGAAATAATTTTCGATGAAACTCTTTCAAAGTAATCTAGTAAGTTATAATTATTTGAATTCTTTATTTTTTATCAATTTTTATTTAACTTTTGTGAGTTTATTTTCTACTTAGGGTAACATAACATTGTTGCATGCCGAATTTAAAGGAAAAGTTTGTGAAAAAACTATTTCGTACGAGCTTCTACAACCTTGTAGCAAATAAAGAATTTGAATTAGTTAAGAAATTTTACAGTTCCTTTTATGAAAAGATTAGAGTGTGTTTATTCATCTAAGCCTTTGCATTATGTTAATTGCACCTGAACGCTGTCAACAACGCGGCAAGAAGGCGGCGGCGGCAGCGGGTTGCTCCCTCGAACATACATATAGAGTGTAGGTGTACTCATTATAGATTCCATCATATTATGGATTCTAGTGACTACGCACATCCACCGAAGTGTTAATGATAAGCCGAAGGACATAGGTCATTCAATTCATTTACAATCTTACAAGTGAGATAGTTTTCGGGGATAAGATAGATGGATAAATAGCTGTAAAGCGTCGATGACACACAAGATTTTTTACAAGCTGATGGTTAGCATTTTTAAACGCTAGCGTGATAGCGTGTTAGCTTTTGGGAAGGATTGTCAACAAGCAGATTGTAAAAACGCCGATGACACTGGGCGAGTTAACACGCTACAAGCATAAACGCTGGCTTGTTACGTGTAAAAAAGCCGTGTGTCATCGTACGTCTAGTAGTTTTAGTCTGTTATAACAGACTAAAACTACTAGACTGATGAGCCGAAATGTGAATAGTTCAGCACCTGAAAATTGACTCACATAATTTTCCCTACTTGGTAATGTAGGTGTTTTTAACCCGATAATGTGTGATTATGTGCTTATGTGCTTATGGCTTATATGCGGGCAGCAGTTTGTTCGGATTAGGTTCCTTTTTTGGTGTCGTTCTAACTGTCACTTGAGTCAGCCACTACTAATTACCTATTACTATATAAATATCTAATATGACGTACATTTATTACATAATAAATTATTTTTTGTAATGTAGTTCCTTGATTCGAAGTCGATATCCCATCACCAATAGGGACAACCAAACGCCACAACTCGTAACCTATGACGTTAAAAGGGACGTCACTGGAAATAATAAAATTATAACAAGTAAATTCAATGTACCTATGTATTTACTTAGTCACTGTCCTTTGTTCAACATGCTTGTTTACCTCCACATAACGATACATGATATTTTATGAATGGAATATAAATATAAGGAAAAATTCCGATTAGGTACTCAAGGTTTATCCATTATTATTTGTGAATTACGACAAGGTACATATAAGCTGAACACGAATTATATAACCTTTTATATATTGTATCTAAGCTAACTACTAGCTAGAATCCATGTTAAAAAATGTATGAAAGGAATCAATTGGGACAACTAACTTAGACAGTTGCAAACGATCTATAAAAAGCTTAACTGCTCCAGCTCGAAAACCGATTGCAGCGTGCCGAGGATACTGGCTGCATTGCCTCATTCTATCACAATGATCACACAATGATACAACTTAAAAATTACAGGAAAACCATAATTACTCTAAAAAACACGTTTCAGCGATTCAAGACGAATTTCAATAAAATCACAAGATTTATAGAATTCTGGTTTCCTCAAACACTTCGGTAAATATAGAGTTATACAGTTCAAACATTTGTTTTAAACCTTGCTCTGGGCGACAAGCGTTTTATAAGTACAATAAGTGGTGCATTTTCACATAGCTGCAAAAATCATTGAAAAAGCTGTAATTCCTTTCCCAATATTTTAAAATGTTCCGCATCCCGGCTTGGGGCATCGCGCAGACGGCACCACGGATCCTCTAGCCAGAAGCACAAAGCCTCTTCAGCCACTTGACTCTATTGTAGTGGGACAATATAACTTTGATTTCGTCTATTGTGGACGCAGGTACCTACTTACAGTCCTCTCGACTTTCTACCAACTAAATGTGAACCCTATGGGTTAGATTTTAAAGAGATGTTGTCCGGTGCATAATCCTTAAGTTACAGTGTTTGTTTCTGATACAAAAGAGTACAAGTGTTTTTATTGTTGGCACTTCATTATTGTGGAACAATTGTTTTAGTTGGACGTAATGTCCTCAAACTTGAGATTTGTATATTTATTTATATTCAAGTTTCTAGTTTTGCCCGAATTTAATATTAAAGTTCGAAGTTTCATCAACTTATCGAAACATTTCGTTATAGGTAAATAAGGATTGTCATTGATATTATGTGATAATGATAACATTTATTTTAAAAAAAACCTGACCATTAATTTATATTCTCTCTAAAATATTATCAGGTCGTATATTTAATTCAAAAACAGTCTGGATTCCCACATTAATAAATAAAAGGATAGAATGTGAAATAAATTATTATTTAATTAGCAACATTCTTAAAGTCAGTTTTTAAATCAGTCGTGAATTAAAAACCAGTATAATGTCAACATGCTTTTTATCAGAATGAATACAGGTATTCGTAACGTTCATAATTAAAAAAAACTTAACATTATTTTTAGATCTTTAAGCACCTAAAAAATAAAATTTAACGAACAGCATCTATGCATCTTCTTAACTAACGTAATATATATATATATGAGATTTATTATATTATGTATGTAAGTACATTCTACGTACATACACTACATATGTATCATATAATTAATAAAATCAAAATACTTTTTTTAAAAACGAACGAGGAATGAAAGGCGCGTTTGAAGTTATAAAAAATACCTTTTGATCATTAATATCAAATATAAAACTGTTAATAACTGTGGTATTATAAATGTTGTAATAAAAAACGCATTCTTGGGTCTCACTGTACCCCCCTGAGAGGGATGGTGATGCCATCTTTGATATACAGCCAGTCTGCCACAACTCCAAACAAGACCTCTAGCTTAACAATTTTCATCTCCGAGGCTCGAAGATTTGAGTCTAAAGTCGCTTATGCGCATTCTGAAGTTTCGGATATACAGCCTGTTTGAGTCTATCAAACACAGGCTGAGTATCCAAACGGTTTACGACCTTATTTACTGGTTTGAAAAGTAAAATTTTATTTGTGTAGTTCTTGTTAACATTAAACTATGCGGTGTTAATAATAAAGAGTATATTTGAATGTTAGATTTGGTAAGGAGTCGCGGCGAGCATCTGCCACCCCCAACTGTTCGATGTAATCATATCGATAACTTAAGTTATTTGGTTGTAAGTACGATATCAATCTATCATAATTTAGGATTCGCGTAGTCACTACTTTAGGATTTATGTTTATTTCGTAGTGATCAAACCCTAAATTGAATTGATTAAGTAGGTAATTAGGTTCGATAAATTAAAAACCGAATATGTTGTACTGATTGTATTTACCGTACCGCGTTTGAACCGAGACTGGATGAGCTTTTACAAGAGCTGTACAGATTGACTTATAGTTAGTATTAGAGTATAATGACGTATTGAGTTACAGCTTATTCAACAGTAATTAAACACATTATGTAGTTACACTACATATACACCGCCCTTAAAAAAAATTAAATCAACATGAAAATTGAAAACAAAATGTTTTAAAAATACAATTGAAAAGAAAATGTAAAGGCGTTGAGCGTAAAATAATACAAATTTTAAAACAATTATGTAGCCAACATGAATGGGTTGGAAAAAAAATTGAAATTAAGCAAATCTCGATTCGTAAAATAATAAACATTGATGCAAAATGTAATCAAAAATATAAATGTAAATTAGTGTAAGTAGTTAATTATAATTAAAAACTAAACAAGTAAATGATTATAAAAACACGATACATGATTTGTTTGTTAAAATAAGTAAGTAAGTAGTTTCAAATAACACATTAAAGTAAATTAATTTAGTTTGATTAATGTAAATGTAATGCAAATTGTATAAAAACATTAATTTGACATAATTGATTGATTTAAAAATATCATTGAAAAATGCTAACATACAAGTAAGCTAGTTCTCGTAGAGATAGTAATAAAATAATATAAATGTTTATGACCTTTCTTTGACAGGGAAAGGTAGGTAAGGTACTTGAATGGATAGCGATAAGAGTTACGCAAGTGGAATACGATGGGAGACACGTGTCGCGTCTGCGTATTTTTGAGTTCTATTTTTAGAATATAGTCCCTTAGATGGTACGATATCATTTTATTCACTGGTTTAACCCGCACTCAAGTTTTTATTTTTTTATTGATTTTGCACTTCACTGCACTTACACTTACTTACTTACACTTACTTACTTACTTACACACGCAGGATTCCAGGTATCCAAACCTTATTTTGATGGTAGAAATAAATGGTAATTTTCTTTCTCGTGCGTTGTTTCAATTCGTTATTTTTTTGCTTTTATCATGAATTCTTCACATGTCAAATGACCAATCGCATATTTGTCACAAACAACAAATGAACATGACATTATTATTGTCCAACAACCACGATATTAATTACAGGAAATTACCTATTACCTATGTAAATAAGAGGACGTGATTCGAAATACCAACGTCCAGTTTTTTTGTTCTGTGTTACTATTAATGCTTAGCTATTTTTCCTGATTTAACTGCGTATTTATGCACCTACTCAATAACAACAAATTAATAATAATTAGTAGGTACTTGTCTAGCTGATTTTCAATAAAGATCTTATCTACATTATGTTGATTCGCCATGTTTATGATTAATTAGAAAATTAACTTAGTTTCTTAGAGTCATTTCATTCTTATCTGGCTTATCGAACAAAACTGTTCTATGGTGCCTACTACCATTACAGAATCAGTATTTCCTGCTACCGTAGTACCCGTTAGATAAATTAGTAACCTGGCATCGTTACAAACCACCTAACAAGCAATAAAACACGCGGATTATTGAAAAAGAATAACAATACAGACCCCTAAAAAAGGTTGAACAAAATGGCCGGGTTACCTGCGCACCACTTTATGGTTTTTTTTTCTGTCGGCCACGGGCGTCCAACAGATAAAGTCCTGTAGACATGGGTAAGACAAAAGCACACTGTCATTCTTTTATTTCGATTTTAATCGTCCATTTTATTCGTCTTGTGCTATAACGTTTTTATGTCGTTCGTCAGTCGGTCACATCGCTTATAAATAGCATCGTCCTGTGGTTTTATCAGAGCTTCACACTTTCTTGTTCTTACACCTTCTATGGCTGCAAGTGGACAGGTATAACACTTTTACAATGCTTTTTGCACGTCGCCGCCGCCGGTGACAATAATAATGTGTTTCATCGTCTCTACTTGAGTATCGACACTCGCAAAGAAACATGTTTTATCGCACATTTATTTTCTAACGGAGCAGGTTTACAAGTTTGAGATGAAAAAACTGGAGAAAATTTACTCGAATTTATCATCGGGATGATCGTATTAAGCTGAGCTGTTTCAATAAGCCTAACTTTGAAGTTTACATTTGAGATAATGTCGTATTGTACCTACTATACATCTTAAATATTTTTTTCTCAAACATGCTTGCAAATTTTAACCTTATTTTGACAACCGTTTTCGAGTTAAATCTACTCTGCCAACCTAGACCTAAATACATTACTATGAAATTTCATTAGTAGGAGTATTTATAAAGGGGACGCGCTTTCTACTCTGAGAAACTTGTTACCTCCAAAATTAGAAGACTACATTTTGCACAAATTTTTAGTTTGACACTTTAACCACGTATTTATTTATTGAGAAAAGTACTATAGCAAAAAGGGCTTTTCTTGTTATTGTAGCTTCTTTTTTTGAAACGCAAAAACGAATTTTGATATTGATAATAAGAAAATATTTAGAAATATATCCTAAGCTAAGACGCTCGGAACACTCAAAGTCACAGGCGTCCAAAGCGAAGCAGACAGCCTCAAAAAACCAAAGAAGCCTCGCTCCCACAATGTGATTCGCGTTTAGATTCTATTGGAATCTCAGAAGAAAAAAATACTTTTGTATCGAGCGTGCGAACACAGGATCCTTTGTTCAACTTCGTATGTCAAAAGTGCATCTGTCAGAATCGTTTTAATTTTAGAACTAATGCATGCAGGTTATCGGGTGGTAATCGCTGCATGTCTCAGGACGCCTTGACTTGTGTTCTTACACTCGTAATATATACTTAGTTTTATTTATAAGCCTTTGTATAATGAAAAATACTTCTTGTGAGATCTGACGTTTTTTTTTGCGATTCGAACAGTATAGGTTGTAGTGTAGCCTACATTTTATTTTTATTCATTTTTGTGCAACTTATGTTATACGTTTGATGGCAGCGGTAGAGAGTAAGGTAGTTTTGAAATTTACAGAGGTATCGGGTAGTAGAAATAATTTTTAGATATACCTTAAATTTTTATTATTTTAATACAAAGTTTTTAATTCAAATTGGATTAAGTATATAAGTCGTAATAATATTTATATTTACATCCATACTAAATTAATAAAACCTATAATTTGCACGCAGTAATACTATGTTACTAAACAAAACCGAATTGTTTATAAAAATATATTAGAAATAACTAGTCTAGGTACTATTAATTGATGGAAAATAATCACTAGCCTCATATCAAATTCTTGTCCAATAGTCTTTTTAAATTATAACAAACCTTAGGAATCACACACCTTATGAATTTTCATCACCAAACCTTAGTATTGTTGGTGTTTTTATTTTTACCACTGTATTGATATTTGAGTTTATTATGGCTTCATTTTATTTGAAACAAAACAACAAACTGGAATTCATATTGAAAGGTTCGTTACGGTTTCGATTTCAACGAAAGAGCAATCGGCACGACTGAATGACGTATACGTTTAATATAAGCACATGTATTAAAATACGAAGTCTTATCAAAAAACATGATGTAAATTAGAACCGCAGTACCCACGGGTGTCGTACAAGTTCGTATCAGTTTTTTGACAGCGATGGGTCGAGTGGAATATGTAAGGTATAAATATTCGTGGCAACTACTTCAAAAATCGGAAAGTACTCAACATTTTGATTAGAGATACGAATAATTGTTAAAGAATAGAAAAATAGGTATATTACTAATAAATTATTAAAATATACTTTACAAGTATATGTGTGTACAAAAAAATAACTTTGCAATATTGATTGGTTATTTTGATTACTTCCTATGGGTATTTTTTTAACTCATAATACTTCTTAATAAAAAGACTCTTCATTTAAATATCTTTTTAATAAAACAAGAATGATTTAGGTGAACGCAGTTGTATCTTTTGAACTGAACATATTTTGGTTTAAATTTAGGTACGAACTGTTAATTAAATTAAGTATTCTAATAAGTTAGTTACAGCATAAGCTAACTACTAGAATCTATATATAGATATATTACAAAATTTACAAAAGGAAACAATTGGGCCACCCATAGACCGTTGCAAACGATCTATAGGTAGCTCAACTGCTCCAAATCGATACCCGATGGCAGCGTGCCGAGGATACTGGCTGCATTGCCTCTTTGTATAGCAAGGCTTATTCTTTGGCCCAGATAGCTGCCAGCCCTCTGATCACGCGTCGCTTCGACCAGACGCTCTGACAAAATTTTAAAAACGCGGTAGGCTCCCATTCCCCATGGACCTAGGGTCTCGACCCCAAAGGGCTCAAACATGTACGACCTATCAAGACCTACATATTTACGCCGCTTGAGATCTTCAGCAGAGTTTGCCGCCGCACCAGCCCTAACTTGCGTCCCTGGCAAATGAGAAGGTGCCAAAGTGTCTACGCATGTAGCGTCCCACACCAAGGGCCTGCCCATTCTCCATGGGATAAGCGTCATACCGTCAGGCCGCTTACCATCGTCACGACTTAGACCGTTCGGCTCGAGAACGGCTGGCACATTGGCGGTGGTAAAAGCCCGGCGAATGATTTCGTTAAGACTACTGTGGCGGGAAATTCTGCCAGCACTCCTAGTGCACGATAATCCATGGTGACCAAGATGTTCGACCGCAGTACCACACCGGCATCTATGTGGAGCGCAGCATGGAGCACCCAACCGCAGTTAGTTAGTTTAGGTATTCTAAAACATACTGTATTTTTAACATCCGTTTTTATTCGTAGCATATCAATATATTCTTTGAACTACATATGGTTTTATAAATCTAGAGTGGTTCAGAGATGAAAAGAATAAATATCATCGTATCAAATAATCTTATGACGCTTATTATTTTAAGGAAACCTCCGGAACAAAACATAGTAAGTTATACTTATTTGACCATCATAATTTTGCTGATTACCATTATTAATAATGCTCTGTATTAACCGTCTTGCCAAGAATGTCGATCTATTATACAATTACGCAACATTAATATAGGCACTAGCGGAAGACATGACTTGAATCCAAAAGTGTACCTGCTCTACACTGTTCGGAACAACTTAACTATGTTAATCGGTGCCATCGAGTGTACATCGAAAATTTTACGAATTTTAGACATTTCACACAACGCCATCTAGCCCCAAACTAAGCAAGCTTATAATATGAGAACCAGATAACTGATAGAATATTTATATACCTACGTTATAGAAAACACCTAGACTGTGGACAAACACCGATGTTCATCGCACAAATGTTTGTCCTGAAGCGGGAATCGAACCAGCGACACTCGGCGTAGCAGTCTAACGCACTTACAACTCGACCATTGGTGTCGTCAAAATCAACAGTTTTATTATTTCAAGTTAGACTGTGAACACATTATTGACTTTTCTAGAGCTGCCTACTTTGAAAGGAATTTCAAAAATTGCAACGCAAACGAAGTTGCTGCGTTAGCTAGTTATAAAATAAATGTCCTCAATAGATTGTTATAGACCATAACATGAAAAAAAACCCGTCGCTATGTGTAACTTATAACAGTGCTTCTAAAGTATGTCTACTTTAGTACTTAGACCTCATTTTATAATCGTATAATGTCACTTGATAAAATAACGATACTCCACACATCATTGGCAATCGATTACCCGCTTAACGAGTTTGATATCGGTCAAATGTTTATATTTAACGGTACCTTGTGATTTCATTTAATTTAATAAATATTTTCAAGAGAATATATTCTTTTAAGTAAAATATACACAATAAAAAAACAAATCATCACTGCTTACAAAATATTTTTGTTGTTTAAAATATACAAAAGTGTTAAAAAACTTATAAAATATTACTTAAATTATCTTAAATAAATAAGATCGTATTGCAACCTACCTAAATAAATAAAATATTATGATGCCTCTATTTTATCTTTTTATTTATCATTCTTTACTTATTTATATTTGTCTATAAGTTATATAACTATCGCTGCCTATTATTAGTAACTATTTAATGTGCTAATATGGAAAATCAGACATTTGTAATTTACCTACAGACTGAACTTATTGTTTGTTTGCGTATTATTCAGTTAATGTTATTTACAAATATGATAATATATCGTTACAGAACTGTTTAAATATGTTTATTAATTAGTCATATCAGATATTTATAATTTCCACTGAAACTACCAACTTAGGTTATTGTGGTGAAATTCAACTGTACACTGTATTTAGATGTTGAGTTTTTTTTTTGTTTTTTTGTAATATCAAAAGTCGAGTATTGCCAGATTACCTGCCTTACTCATTTGAGTTTCATCTAGTTCAAACTATTTACCATGATCGATTTCTGTAAATTCCAATAACGTTAATAGCTCCTGTTGTTATTTTGCAAATAACTTTATAGCTCACAGGAATAATCAAAAATTTAATATATCTAAGAAAATGGTTGAAATGAAAAATGGCGACTCCCAAGTAGTGGGTCCGGCGGAGGATCGTGCACAGTCCACACGCCCCTACACGACTCCGTACTTTAGTACTCTATTATTCCTTGACTTAGCCTCGGGCCTATTACAAGATTCTCAGATTGCCTTAGAAATTGCACTTCTGCAGAAAAAGTACTACACGCAGTAAGTATGTTAGATAAGTAAGTAAACACTGCAATGCTGCATTTCTAAAAGTAATCATCAAATAAAGTGCACGAAAAGAGCCTCTTCGAGGCGCAATTGAAATACTTTCATCACACTGATTTGAAAGAACTAGTGACATGATAAGAAGATGATCATCATATAGAAAACGAAGTAAAATTAACATTCACTTAAGCATTAAATCAAACTCCCAACACAAAACAAGTTTTCTGAAGTTCTTAGCATCAGGATTTGCAAATCAAATTACGAAGGTATTCGTCAGATAAAACCCATGTCTTTACAGATGCTCACCGTATCACCATGATGATGACAATCTTATCTACACCCTTGTATTTAAATACTTTCATCTTGGCAATTTCTTCGCCAGTGTCACCAAGATGATTCAGACGACGTTGTCAGATATCTCTAAGTTTCTGACAGAGTCTGTGATAGAACAGGCATTCAAGCAAAGGACGAATAGTCAGGACAGTGTGAAAATTATTGAAATAACAAGAGGAGCTCCCGCTGGAGAAGGCCTACTCAGCGCTGTCTACAGGATTCATGTCACAGGACATATGCATTTCTGTACCTTCATCGTCAAAGGGCTAGTCAACGACCTTATACTCCGCGACACTCTCCAATGTACTAAATATTTCGCAAGAGAGAGCAAATTCTTCACAGACATCTTGCCGGAGTACATCGACGTTCAAAAGTCCACGGGAGCGAAAGAGTGTATCCTAGACTACACACCTAAATGCTACAGTTGCTGCTTTGACGGCCTAAATGATTACATACTTATCGAAGACCTGTCCGAGAGAAAATGTGTTGCTGTTTCGGATTATCCAACAGAAATTGAAAGAAACAAGGTTTTGAAGTCGCTCGCTCATCTACACGCTGTGTCTTTCGCCTTGAAGATCATGAAGCCTGAAGTTTTTCATAAGATTGCAGATGAAATCCCGGAGTTATACTATAATGAAGGCAATCGCGATTGGTACAGCCCTTACTTGTACAATGCCATTGCTTTAGATCGCGATGTCCTCACTGAGTACGAAGGACCCTCAAGCATATATTATAAGAAGTTCGATGATGTTGTGTCCAATGATCTTTATGGGAGCTTGATTGCTTCTGTAACAAAGAAGGTCGAGCGGCCGGTATTATGCCATGGAGATGCTTGGTGCCCGAACTTCCTTTGCTCGAAGACGAAGGCTGTAGTTATTGACTTCCAGCTGATCCGATGCAGTTCCCTCGCTACGGATTTGACGTATCTGATAATGATGTGCAGTAACCTGTGCAAGACGAAGCAAGACTTCTTGGATGCTGTTGAAATATATTACAAAGAGTTAACGTACTTCTTGATTGACATGGGTTTTAACGCCTCTGAAGTGTTTTCTCGCGAAAATTTAGACGAAGAAATTCAAAAGTACGGTAGATATGGTTTCATGGCTGCCTTGTCGTCTATTCCTTTGATGGCAGGTGAAAGGTTTGATATGTTGACGTCGGTTACCGAAAACCCGGCCGGGAAGGAGAGATTGCCTTTAGAGAACCTTTGGAAACTCTCTCCGATTAAGGATGAACACAAAATTCGAGTCGTAAACTTGGTTCGCGTCTCTGTTGACATCGGAATAATTTAACTTATTAGTGTTGGTAATAATACTTTCCATTAAACAGATATGATAACGGCATGAAAACGCATTTTGATAATAACTTATTTCAGAAGTTTCAAATATTTCTTACTCAGGTGCTTAAATTATTTGGTACAAAACACCTGTATCTGTAAAGATAACATGATGAGTCGACAGTCCATCGGAATGCCGAAGCCGATGCCGGCTCGTGACCGCTACACGGCCGAAAACTAATTATCGCCGAGTCTACTGATAGCTACGGACCAACTACTTTATGGACCAAAATTTATTTCAAATTTGTTACTAGCTACACTTCATACATTAATAATTACATTTACCATGTTAATTATTTCGTTTGCAACTAGGTAAAGAACCATTGTACAATAAAATGTTCATCTATCTATCTATCTACTTATCATTGTTTTGAAAACATAGTTTAAAAAGTTATAATAATATTAATAACGGATATTTTACACAGTGCCATCTAGCTTTAATTTAATACAATATATATAATATAAATGGTTTTTATAATACAGTTTTTATAAATTGGATTTCTGCCGCTTCACGATTCGGAGGTCGGTGGCTCGCTTCGCTTGCCACCTACCAACAAAATTTTACAACCTTCGCTTCGCTCAGGTTGAAAAAATTTGTATAGAAATCCATTTTTTTGTATAGCATCCATAATGGATTTTTCAAAATTTCAAAATAAGCCTGATTTGAATTTGAGAGTTTGTGAGGACTATCATTGGTCCAGAGGTTAGTATGCTCGAGACGCTAACAGACCGACCAACCACTTTGTACTTTCGAAGGCTGTACTCGCCTCACACATCGGTAGGTACGTAGATTTGAGACGCTCGCACTTGACTCATATTTAAATTGTGCATTCCAGTCTCTAAAATAACCGTTACTTTTTCTGAAACGATCGTCCAGTAAACGAAACATACTATGTACACATATCACAGGAATAATAAAAACGCGAAAGTTTGTTGATGGTTTAATTTTATGAAAAATTAAAAACTCTTTCTGATGTACAGACAGCGTCATAGATAAGTATCCCCATTGCACAAGACACACAGCTTCAAATCCCTTCAAAACGCCGCCTCCGTCAGGGCACGACTTACGGATAAGTTTTGGCTTCATAAATAAATTTTATTTTGTAACCATGTAAGCCTAATAACAATTTTATACAATTTTTTGAAGGGATTCGAAGCTGGGTGTCTTGTGCATAGGGGATACTTATCTATGACGCTGTCTGTACCTACTCGTAGGTATGTTAAATGAAAAATTTTATTCGAGTGACATAGAAAAAGGAACAAGCTAGTTTTTAATCATCGAAAGTCATGTTCGCATTCATGTACCAATTTATTGATTCACAGACTAAAATGTCACAGTTAATTATGTCGATTTTTACTCGTAGATAACAAATTACAAATATGTATTTAATTACAAATATTTTATTCAATTACTTAATTGAGAGCACTACTTATCACTGTGATATATTCAGTATATATGTTAGTAACTTATATATTTATTTATGTATAGGTATTAATTCTAGTTTATTTAGTATATATCTTAGTAGTATTTAATAAACGTATTTAGATATATTTATTCAAATTTCTTGAACTCTTATTAGGGTTAAGCTCGCCTTTGTACATGTCTTTTCTTTTATGATTTATATTCTAATGTGTTTGTGTGTACAATAAAGAATTACAGAATTAATCATAATTATATTATAGAGGTTACAGACTACCTTTTAAGTACTGTTACTGTGTTACTCGGTCGGGGACCTCGCTTTTCAGTTAAAAGTTTAATATCGATAAAGTAAGGATTAGATAACTTATTAAAATAAACAAAAACAATAGATCTTGTAAGATAAATTCAGCCTTCTTCTTATCGTGTCACTAAGTCTTTCGAACCAGTGTGGTGAAAGGATTTCAAGTGCGCCTCGAAGAGGCTTCTTTCGTGCACTTGATAGATTATTGTAAACAGTAGGTATTTATTATGAAGTAAGTATTGTAATTTTGATGTAATTAATTGTTCGTTAAAATCTATCTATCTATTGTTGAATAATTATAATAGTAAGCTTGGATATTTTAAACAACGCCTTTTCTAACACACTCGACACTTGTTTTCGAACTTTAGGTTCTACGACATGCCGGTTTCCTCACGATGTTTTCCTTCACCGTTGCGAGAACGTGGCATGCAGAAGACCAAAAAAATCCATTTATGCATGACTGCCACCGGGATTCGAACCCGCGACTATCAGATCGCAAGGCAAGGGCCTCATCACCTCGGCCACCACGTCCTCACTCGGCCAACACGTCCTCACTCGGCCACCACGTCCTTGATAAATTCAGTAGGTGCCTCATTAAAGTATGTTACTAGTCATTTAATATTTATAGGCAAGTAGTATAGGGCTTGGATATGTGGGGGTGTGTGAATATATGTTTGTATTTTTTGTAGGGGTGTGTTTGGTATATATGTTTGGTGTGTGTGTGTGTGTGCAGATTAGATTATTCGAGACATTCTAAAAATTCATGTCACGTTTTTTGTTGTTACGTAAATTTTTCAATTCCATGTTGTTTTCGAATATTTCACAAGTAGGTACTCAGGTGTACATTTTTCAACAGGGAATGTAAATGTGACAATTTCGATGTATTTATACGCCGGCTAAACAACAATTTATACCTACTTAGAACTGTCAGCTACTCAGAATATAAAGTGTTTTTGTCTCCTCCGAATTGCGCGTGATTCGATGTTACGGTAAAGCTATAAGTTAAGTTATCTATCACATCACTCGCATTACTAACTAAAAGTTTAATTTGGATGGATGGATGTTTGTTACGCAATTACGCCAAAACTACTTAACTTTTTGGCAGACCCTTATGCCTCATTGCAGCAAAGTTCCTAAGCAATTAATTTACTCGCCAGGATGACCTTAAAGGCATGATTCCGGCACGCAGCAGTGCTGCCGCCACAGTGCTGCCGCCACAGTGCTGCAGCAGCATTACGGATCCTCCATACATTCTTTATAATATTCCAAGCTCCGCAGCAATGCCGCGGCAACAATGCACGGCAGTTTCGCCCCGCCCCGCTGTGACAGACCAGTAGTGACGCGTCCACCACAGCAAGTGATTTATATACGTAAATTGGCAACAAAAAGACGCAACCCTAAGAACAGCTCAAAACTGCCGCCTTGTTCGGAGAGCAGCCGCAGCATGCAGTGGCAGCACTGCTGCGTACTATCGAGATCGGAAACATACCTAAATGGTTTGAACACGGACCGTTGTCTGCAATTAGGCATTACACTCTCTCAGTAAAAACCTGAAAATAGTGCCGTCGATGCTGATTCCTTACTTTGTGGGGTATCCTGCGGTTGTAGAGTACCTGTAATCAATTAGATTAAATGTTGTAGTTAAACAATATGAATAAAATACCTACTTAGCAAGATTGACAATCATATTCTACTTCTTCTTATCGTGTCACTAGTTTTTTCAAACCAGGGTGGTGAAATTATTTCTAGTGCGAAGAGGCTCCTTTCGTGCACGTGTTATAGTTTGGCGTAAAAGAGCATAAATCCATCTATTCTAACACACTTAATCATATTTTGTAGTGTTGAATGAATGCACAAATAGTGTCAGTAGCATCATGTTAGGTTTTTTTAAATGTAAATGTTTTATTACAATGAGGGGCAAGTGGTAGAGGGCAGACTACTGAGCGTGTAGTCGAAATACATTAAACATGGTTTCGGCGTATACTTATAAATACGTAATATTTTTTATTTTCCTTTCGTGTATTTGATATTACATAATATCAATTCTTCTTATCGTGTCACTAGTTCTTTCGAACCAGTATGGTGAAAGGATTTCAAGTGCGTCTGAAAGTAATGTATAGTATAAAATAGAAAGTAATGTAGTATAGGTACTATTGTTATCAGTCTTTAGGTTATAGCCCTCTTTCCTAGATCGTCACTCTTACTGAAATTGGGTTATATGAACCTAGCAAGAATCAACTGCCTCAACGATGTCGTCTGATCTATCGTGATCAATAGAATTTCTGGTAACTCTACAATTACTGGTTAAAATTAAAATTACTGGTCTCTTGTAATGACCATACTCCAGGCAAATAAATATCATTTCATTTCATTTAATTTCTCTGTTACTCCTTGCTCAAAGTAAAATATGTCCGTTTGTAAATGTCTTCTAAAAAACTTATAAAATTACCACATAGGTAAACATTTCGATTACAGTGCATAAATTAGCACTAAAATTCCATTAAAATGGATCAAAATACTTGTGTGGAATGATCGCTGGCGCCAACGATATTAGCATTTCGTATTATTTGAAATGTAAATTATGTAAATCCTGTATTTATAATTGTGGCGACACGGAGGTGAAAACCAACTCCGTCAAAAACGTTTTGTGTGTTATGTAGGTAGTATGTAAACCTGTGAACGTATTTTCGAAGTCATTTATTTATAAAAGGTTGTTAGTAACTCCATCTATTTAAGTTTTACCTTTATAATACCTCTATATGTAATGGATTGTTCTGTAATGTATAATATTATTTGTAAGTAGTGTAAAATCGTACTAATTAATTAAATATATAATAATATTAGTTTATAGAAACTAATATTAGTTCTGCTTCAACAAAAACAACTCTAGGTCTTTTAGAACTAACTAAGTGCACAAAAGGAGCCTCTTCAAGACGCACTTGAAATCCTTTCACCACGCTGGTTCAAAAGAACTAGTGACATGATACGAAGAAGTTTGAAAAAGAAGTAAATAAAAATTGACTTCTTTACCAAAGGTTAAAAAAGGATGTTATTTCTAAATTTTCAGCTAGTTGTAAAATAAGTCTTGACAACTCTGGGCCACTAGTTAGAAATACAAGCTATTTGTTGTTGTTATTAGAATGTTGAACCATAGAATATTCATAGAAAATTCCAGCTATCGTTTTTGTACTCATAGGTCGTTATCAGCAAATTCGGCGGATGATCGAATTCTAATCCTCACTCAAACGTTAAAAAACTTTTAATCCAAACAAATTTAAATGGTGATTATTAATAATTTGTACCATTAGGCTGAGTGGCCACGCGGCGTCCCAATCGCCGACAAATAAACGAAATCGAATCACGACTTTTAAGCCTTCGTCGAGGCTTTTAAAACTGTCAGAGGGCACTTCTAAAAGGAGATAAAGGTTCGAACATTACAAAAAGTAGAGTCCACCCTGTAAACAGGTTGTAAGCGATCACATTCGGTGTTTTCCAAAAGCGTGTGGTGTAACAAATTAAAATGTTCATTAGAACATTATGGTCGCAGCGGACAAGAAATAATTTGTTTTAATTTGTGGCAAACTATTAAAATTTCAAGAAACTTTACACCAAAATAAAAATATAAATTAATGAGGAGGATGCTTGTGACTAATGGTTGGTTGTACCTTTACCTCATAAGCTAAGTAAAAAATTACAACATAAAGATTTGGACGCCCACATTTTGTACCTACTTGCGTGATACATGAATGATATGTTTCCTACCCTTTAAAATACAACCTTTGTCACCTTTATTTGTGTCTCATAAAACTTTTAAGGTTTTATAAGATTTTATATTAAAAATATATACCTATTGAAAAAACTAAAATTGAAACCTATTAGTTTAAAAAATGGTCATATTACATCGGCACTGAGTTAAAAATGATGGCCGATTTTGCAGGTAACCATTTAAGATACATGATATCCCTGTATCCATATGTAAGCCTCAGTAGGTCTTACTAGGGACTCGGAACGGGGCAGCGGCGCGGCACGATATCGAAAAAGCCTAAGAGGAACGCTGTAAATCAAATGGATGCTTCAACATTTTTTTTTAGTCCTATGTATGTGTGTCCCGCGTAGTGTGATCATGTCTCAAATATTTTTACAGACTTGTGGTAAGTTCCCACGTAGGTACGCACATTCTCGACGTTTTTACGTTCATTCGAGCAAGTATTTCACTGATAACAAGGTTCTTCATTATGAGTGAATAAAGTTGACTTAAAGGTAAATTGAATGCACCCAGTTGAATAAAGATTTTTATACACCCAGGTGTTTCAAGTTATCTATAAGTGTATTTAATGCACCTAGGTGAATAAACTCAGGTGAATTAAGAAAACGAAGCCATAATGTCACCGTACTTTTGTAAGAACCGTTAATTTACTACATATTTAACGTTTTTCAAACACGTTAAATTACAAACTGTCGTAAATTTTAAACACTACAAAAGTCTGCTATGGAATAGATTAATCAAAGAACAATTCATGAATATACGGTTTTAAACTCGTACATTTGTTAATGATCCCCAATAGGAAGAAAAAAAAGCAGTAAAAATAACATACATAATATCATAAATTTTTATTCTGTTTTTTTAGGATCGGAACATCATCCATCTAATGATGTTCCGATTTATTCAGTAAAATGTACTAAATATCATGGTCACCCGAGCCGATCTCAAAGCTCTTAATGTTTATCTAAAAGCATGCCAGGCTTGTTTGTAATTGCCTCTCAAAACTGTGGAACAAAACATTGGGACCTTTGATTTTACAACGGATAATGCAACAAAAAGTATAGTGAGTACACTAACACGTAGATACTAAAATTTTCGTGATTCCTTAATAATCGTTTTTGTTACACTATATACAATACACGGAAAAAAGTAGATGGTAGACGAGTTACACTTTATCCGATTGAAGTGAACACTTTATCCGATTCTAGTACTGTACGAGTATCTATCTATCTAAAGTCTTTATACAAAGGTTTACACGGAAAAAAGTAGATCGTAGACAAGTGACGCGAGTGGAGTACTTCAGTGAATACTTTATCCAATTCTAGTACTGTATCCATCTAAGCAAAGCCTTTATATTTGATTGGTTCGGCATTATAGCCGATGAATATGGAATGCGGGCTTGCTCAAGCGCGCGCCTCTAACTAGACTAAACCGGGTATTGAGGTTTATTGGCGCGTAGTAATTCTCAAATGTACCATAAGTTAATAATATATTAGATACCATATTTAGGCGGAACCTAAGTTTAGTTATCGAATAGACCAGATAATGTTAACGGCTGATTAAGTTTCAAATCTCCGAGCGTAATCGCCGCTCGTGTGTTGTTTTTTGCAGCGCGTGTACTCGCCACAAGCCGCGAAAAACGCCTCAAGCTACTGACACTCGCTAGAAAAAACAGAGCGTAACGCCAGTATACGAGCGTATACGGGCGTTGGGCTTTTGAAACTTCGCGAGTCGCGCGACTAAAATACTGAAACAAAAAAGTCTGAAACCGCACTTAGTGCCCAGGGTCGAAAGATCTGGGTACTATTTTAAATTAATTTTATTATAGTTTCCCATAATATAAGTTTATTTTTTTAGATTAGACTATGCAAATCAACGAATCTCAATTGGTTTTTTTAGCATATAGAATATACTTTAGGCCCTAACTAACAAGGGTATAAGAAAGTTAGATGCTCCAAAATGATAGGTGCCTTTTTTCCTAAAAACCTTACTTCCGAAAAACAGATGGAAGTAAAAGTAGTTAAGGTTTTAGCATATTTTTTATGCTTCTTACTCTACCTGTTATAACTTTTTTACTCTACGTACTACTTATCTAACTATTTCGGGGTAAATTTGGTCTGTTAAAAGGGAACATTTTCATTTTCCCATATTAAAGAGTTGCGAAGTAGCAAAATGTAGATGATCTTTACAGAGTAGCAGAACATGTTTATGAAGGTCTGAAGCCTCTAAAACCCAAACAGTCAAGAGTATTCTTACCCTAAGATGATATCTCAAACGTGTTGAACCTGATACTTTATTTATACTATAAAAGATGGCGGGTCAGATGATGAAGATAGTAAATATAAGTATAATTCAAGTTTATTAAAGCGGATGACATTTTTTTAAAAATAAGCGTAAAATATATTTTTTTGTTTATCATTTTGAGCTGCTCACGTACATATACATATATGTTACACGACAACACAATTCAAAGCAGAACCATTCGCTTAGTCGTCTATTATAATATACATAACTCAGTATCTTACAGTGATATTCGTTGTTTAGTTTTATTTACTTATTTATTTTAACTAAACCTTGATCATTAATAAATTGTAAAAATGTAAAGAAACATTATGAAGTGAACGCCAATAAGTAAGAGCGAAGCCGCATTCCGTTGCGTTACGTAGTTTTGTACTGACATTTGCGTCACAGTGCTAGATTTGGACGCATTCAGTACCAAATTCCAGAACAAAACTGCGACTCAACGCAAAAAAGTAGTGTGGCTTCGCTATAAAAAAGTTATATCAACCTTTTACGTTGATCTCTGTATATAATGAAGGAAGGAAGTTCTCTCTTCACATGAAGGAAGAGATAGAACTCCATAGCTTGACGTACTTCAAACAGAAAAGGTGACCATAGTATAAGTTTTGCAATGAACACACATACAAAACCAATAACCCTATCAAATAAATGATTAGGCAATACAGACGTGGGTCGACCTGCTTCGTCTTTAATGTACACCCACAGATTAAATGTGTATTTTAATGGAACTACTATTGCGTTGTTTTGGCTTTTGACTTTCTATAGACGTTGATCTTTGTATGTATTACCTAGCTAGATAAATAGTTACTGCTAGCGATTTTGCCCACATCAAGTCAGAATATTACCAACTAATTGACAAACGCAACTTCGTTTGAGTTGCGAATTCACAAAATTCCTTAATACGCGCCTTATCTTAACGAACATGCCTTCGAAATTTCATGTCCCTACGTCCAGTGGTATGGCCTGTGCGTAGTCTGTTAGTCAGTCAGGACTAAGTCTTTTATAGATATTGATGTACTATTCGAGCTGAAATAGCCATGAAAAATTTTAGCATTTAGGTCAAGTAAAGTTATTTAAAGACTGTTCAATTATCCTATACATTTTGGTCTCGCTATCAATAAACGAATATGACATAAGTTTTAATTTTCCTACCTTATCTGAATTTGACTTTATTGTTATTTTATTTTTTGGTGGTAATAATTCACAATTTATGTTTTTGTTTGTATTCCTTGTCCTTGATTCTTTGTTTCACTTTATCTCAAATATATACATAAATATGTATGAGTACCTATATTTCCGATACAATGTAAAAATTGCTTGAGACAAAATGAAATGAAATGAAAAATTAGTTTCAAGCATTTATCAATTCACTTTCAAGACACAAGTTGATAGGAGCGCGTTGAACTTCTTTGTACAGCTAATAAGCCTAACGATAATCTCATGTTGCCGTGGTTTCGTTCGCATAGTATTTGAAGTAAAAAGCGGATTACTTATATTTATTCTTCAACTCATAAACTATACCTAATATACCTATACCAAATTTTAGCCTCAAATCTTTTCATCACTCCTCATTATTTTCTGCATATTAAGTAGGTACGCACGATTATTAGTTCAAGTTTAATTTATCTGTAAATGTCATTCTTGGTCCAAATCTTGATATAAAAAAAATCACATATATTTTACTTTATCGTGCTTATTGAAGCGGTCATCTTGTTTTCTAAGAATGTATTTATAAAAAAAGTTAGTTGTCTAGTTTCTTCATTCCCTATTATGTATAGGCTCTGCTTAGTCTGGGGCTAGACATTGTATTGTGTAAAAACATGATTATGAACACGATACAAATCTTAAGGTTTAATTAAATAGAATTTCACTAATATGAAAACCGGTATGCTAGGGCTTTCGACTAACTACCTTAGCTGTACGCGATTGGCTGAACACGCCTCGCTCTCAAAGTGTTCATTTTGAATCCACGAACAACAAGCACGTAATTAATAAGATTCGAATCGAGGCCCAACTGCTCATTTGGGCCTTTGGGCGCGGGCAATAACCAACAAAACTTGCTTGACTGGTCGTTAAAATTCCCAGTAATTCGTCCCAGGGACTTGACTTTACACCGTGTTTTACACTTACTGATGTACTTATATGTACCTACCAACCTACCGCCTACCTACCTTACAAGCGCGTGACCATGAAACGATTTTCCTGGCGCCATTACTTGAGATTGTAGGTTTGCGTGATACGACTTACGAAGGATTCCTTGAAACCTTTCTAAAAAGACGTATCAGTAAACCTGAACCACTTAATAGGTGGCACGATTATCATAAAGATGGTGGTCATTTTTATAAATCATACATGATAGTTAACGTTCAATACTCGTTACAAAGAAATAATCCATTTAATTTATTTAACCTTCTATCTATATATATATATATATATATATATATATTCTATCTCGTATACAAGACAAATCATTTTTATAATCTAACGCTGTTGAGGCAGCAGATTGCTACAACATGCATACTTATAAATCCCTTTATATATCTCTCCATTATTATCAGTTGAGTAAAAATCAGAGCCGGGAGTAAAGCATTTTCAATTTATACAAAAGAGATGTGCTTATACAATCGCAAGAGTGCCTCGTAAAAAGATCACACGATTATAGAAAAAATAGCAAAGCGAAAGCTGGTATCCTTCGTAATTGCGAAATAAAAAGTTTGGGGTTGTGTGGGTTGCCTTATTTGACTATCATCATACGAAATGCACCTTACTGCTTTCATAATACGTGTTATTTTAATGTGTTGTTGTAGTGTTTACAACAGGTCCACGGACTTTTTCAACACCACGAGGTGGAGTGGGCGCTGCCTACGTGAGATATTAAAAAATAAACCAAGCCAGTGTAGGCGCAAATTTGGCCCTGACTTCCACATTCGAAATTCAAGTAGACTGACTGGCAGGACACAACTAGTATGTGTTATTAACTCTACGGTTATTCGTAGAACCAGCATTTAAAATACATATATTTCCTTAATTATACTGATGATAACTTTGTTTTATTTTACATGCGATTGTTTAATTGGACATTGTAATTCACTAAACTTATTTTTTATGTAATTTTTAGACACATTGATGAATGAAATAAAATTTGTATACTGTATTCTACAGTGAAGTATGTGACTCTACTTTATATATACATTCATAACCCGCTAGCAAGACGGGAATAGAATCCGAAAAAAATAAAAAAATATCTACATTTTTATTATGATATCAATCGAAAGCGTACATAAAGACCAAACACTTCCTAATAACATAGTATCTACTAAACATTTAAGGAACGCCATGATACTATCAGAAAAAACACATAAACTGAGTACCTAAAACATATATTTTTAATTGTAAAGCTTTTTTTATTAATCTTTGAATGCAGTATTTATTACTGACTTTCAAAAATAAAGGTATTGTTCCATGAAGGAAAACTTTCTTACTTCATTATTAAAAGTACTTGTCCTCTATGTGGCATGGCCGCGGGACACCCGGTATAGATATATTGCACATAATCAAATGCAGCTAATGAGTTGTAGGTTGGCAATCGTCAGCATTTATCTTTTGTTTTTATCATTAAAAGTGGGTGTCAAATAAATGGTTACTTGCACTAAAGAGCTATCATATAATTTATCAGAAGACAATAACTGATACCTGCGGTTGGTATTAGCGTGGTATTCCATAACTACTTGTATCATATTCTAATACTAATTTGGGGAAGGGGTTACATGTGGTCTGCACTGACGTCCTGCTGTGGGGTGTATTGTGCAATTTATACTTATGTAAGTTAACTTACCTTCCTTCGGTAAGTTAAGGTAAGTTAACTTACAGGACCTGGCGTAATCTGGAGGAGGCCTATGTCGAAGGACAACCTGACTTAAACTAGAACAAACAATAAATAAACCATAACATAAATATAAAATCTCTGTACAATATGAGTCAGCGAATAAAGGCTTATTTTATTTTATTTATTTTAAGTTAACTTACATAAGATTATGTATAATATATTCGAGTTTAGATTAGAGTGTAAATTATAAAACCTCCATGATGTCCTTTCGTCTGTCCGTACCACCATCCTTCTGATTTTCTCAAGGGCCGTTAGTTGTACATGTAGATTGTATATTTTACTCTATTTATTACAAAAAATCAAATATTAATATTATTATTCGTTTTTAAGAAATGGAATTTTACCAGCTAAGTCAAAATTAGTGGAAACTTAATTGAAATGTGATTTATTCCACTTCTTGTAAAATTTATGTATAATAGCTATGGTTGTTTTCCCAAATAAATATAAAATAAAATAACAAAATAAGCTGAACCAAGTCAAAATTAACTTAAATCCTATATTCAGGTTTGTAAATTACGTAGGCAGTTACACTGAAGGTTTTCAACTATCCTGTCAAAAACTTGTTGTAAGATACCAAAACCTGATAACATGTCTATAAAGTATATATTTAATCTGTATGACCTTTTAATTTCCCGTGTCCTATTTAAGTGTTTGCTCAAAAAACAGCATATTCTGTCCAAGGCCAAGTGGATAGGATGCACGGCACAAGACTTCCTTTATAAACTTATACTAAAGGCGACTCTACACTGGTGGGTGGTTTTTAGTCAGACTGATAATATTTTAGAGAGTTTTTCAAAGTTTAACAACTCTTTTGAAGTGAAACTTCTTAAGGCTAATCCTCAAATCCGAATTCCATACAAAATGTTTCGGACAAATACTCAAAAAGTACGCCGTATTATAGTAATTTCTTCACACTATTCGTTTCGTCGATGTTTTTTGATTTCGTCAACAAAAAAGTGTAAGGTTTCATACTTTAATTTAGATTTTATACGTGTTTTTAAGTTAGTAGGGTTAATTTTAAAACATGTATAAAATCTAAATTAAAGTATGAAACCTTCTACTTTTTTTGTTGACGAAATCGAAAAACATGGACGAAACGAATAGTGTGAAGAAATTTCTATAATACGGCGTACTTCTTGAGTATTTGTCCGATACATTTTGTATGGAATTCGGATTTGAGGATGAGCCAAATATATTTTACTACTGGACTGGGCTTCAATTAATCTCGCCTTTGAAGAAGTTTTCACTACTGTCGTGTGGTCTTAAGCACATAGTTTTTTTTATCAATAAATAGCGATTGAAAAAAGAAACGGAATTTACTTAACGTATTTGAAGGATGATCGATGATTTTCAGTGATAGAGAGGCACCAGAAGAATTATAGATCTCTATTTCAATTCGGCTTTATGTCAATACTAGCTTATCTATGTGTGCTTAACATGCAAGATCTTATGAGAACTGGCTTAACTTATGATAAAATGCATTGGCGCCAGTTGGTAGGTTAGGTATCCATTATTATTATAAAGACCACGTTATTCAACTACTTTATTATTCTCGGAATGCGTATTGATTTATCGTTGTAGGTACCTACTATAAGTTGAAGCTTGTAAATGGGTAAAAAACTGGAGGATATTGAAATCGAAATAACAAATCGTTGATTGTGTCTGGCGATCATATTTGACCATATTTATAAAAAATAATCTTTTATTCATAATCAACATGTAGTTTTTTACCATGTTTGGAGACTCTTCTGGTAAGTTTGATAAACCTATGTTAGAAGAGCACCCTCTTATTCTCTATGGTCTATCTTAGATACATCAATGTTGTTAGATTAGGTACTAAAATTTTACCTTACTGCAGTAGGTATGTATGAAAGTAATTAAGTATAAGTTTATAAACAAGCTAATTATATACGTAGTACCTATGTCTAATTTGTATGAGTGTTTGACTGATTCTTTATGAAATAAGGTAGGTATGTAGGTGGGTTTCTCTGTCTGATCTGACCCAAGTAATCACATCATAATACATTGAAGTCACAGCTTAGCTCTCTAATAAGCTAACTAGTGTTTCGATCGGGTATGAACTTGGAAGTCGTCGGCTTCAGGCTCAAGTTGGCTGAAGATAACAAGGTCAAATGGGGCTACATTGACAGGTCCCAAATTCTTGTAACTGTGGAGCTCCCACATAGAGTATGCTCCATCTGCTCTCATGCCCGCTGTATCCAACCAGCTGTAGGTAGGTACTCGGGAGGATCTACTACAGGCAACAGACAAAGGGGTAAAGGTTGCCGCTATCTGGGCCAAACTAAAATAATTGAACCTTCTAATTTAAAAATCTCGATTTGCCACTGACACGATAATGAAGTGGCTCGATTGATCCAACTGCCACCAGATTTTATGTTGGAGATACTAACATTGTATTAATGTTGATTTGAACAAGATAAAATGCTCTTGTATTGACGACACGAATGGTCGAGTTTGATGAGTGAGTTTGTCCTGGTGTTTGTCCTGAGTCTGGGTTTATTCTATGCATGTATTTACAAAAACTAAAAGTATTCTACCTATATTATTATGTGAAATGTCCAAAATATTTAATATTTATTCATTTATGTATCACGTGTCGCTTCCCAAGTCATAACTATACTTAATTTAATTGAATTTATAAGACTTGGGTTATAACTAAAATCGGTTATTTTATACTCGTAGCAACCTCGTACTAGCTTTTGTCTCGGAGTTTTCGGTCTCCATGAAAGCCACTAACTTGGCTTGCAAACCCCTCCAGGTCAATTGATAGATACATATTGACCAATAGTATGCTTATCAAGTCTAGTGAAATAGTCTGACCACATCATACGGAAGAAGCCATCTAACGTGGCAGTGGGCTGTCTTCAGGTCAGCCCTCCCGGGTAGGTGGAACCGGCAAGTTCCGAGTCGAACGTTATGACCGTTCTTTCGACCTGCGTGGGCGCATGGTGGCACAAAGCATGGCAAGAAGAGATCGCTCTCTGTAGAGCGACTCTTGTAGTATGAAAACAATATATTGGTGCCGTCAAGTCCAGAGTGAACCAGTTTCTTTTAGCTAAGCGTGTTTCATCCTCGACTACACCGGCACTTTCCATCAGGTGAGGTGGTGGACAAACACTTGACTATGATTATTAAAAAAAAATACATAATGAATTAATTGTTAAAGTATTAGTTGTGATAAATAATGTTTGAAAAAAAAATGTTAGTAAGTACTACGGTTTATCTATTATTTTATACATTCCTTTGTAAATAAATCATTCTGCGAGCTCTTTGTTTTCCATCAATACTATTAATAACTTGACTAGCAATTTTCTAGTAATAATGTAATAAGTAAAAAGATGCAAGATTAAAATCTGATGGCCATCAGGCATGCCTGATGGCAGGCCTGCCGCTGTTTCTTGTATCTTAACCCAAACTTTATCAACATTATACCTGATCGGGTTGAGGTCAGAGGGGGGTCGGCTTATAAATTTCCTAAAGAAAGTATCACGTGGGCCGATGGCGCGTGCCGCTTACGAAACCGCGATAAACAACTTAGTAGAAAATATTTATGTGAAATATGTTCCTGTTATTAGTTATTTTTAATGTCGTAAGTGTGTTTACTTATAAGAAATTAAACGTTGAAATGATTGATCAAATAAATCGATAGGCTTATTGTTGAAAAGTATTAGTAGAGTACGTAGGTGCTCTTTTTTGAATAAGATTATTGAGCTACCAATTTGTATGATCGTAAAACGTACCGGTCTATGTGAACGATAGTATGGCCAAGGGAGAGCCATGTAGCCAAGCTAGTAGTACTTATCAATAAAGGCTTGTTTCAACAGTTTTATGAAGTATCGAACAAAAATTCATTACCAAAACATGATTTCAAGAGCTATCAAGACGAATTCGAACAATTTTAAGCCGATATAACTTGGCTTCAAAAATATATCGTTAAATAACAAAAAAAATGTAGAAAACAAGTATTTCCTTTATGGCACCTGTTATTGTGTAACATTTGCTCTACTCATTAACGTCTCATTTAGCAACAGGGACCGGAAACGACGTCATCAACCTCATTGAGCCTTTGATACGATTGCTCTACCAAAGTTTCGCCCCCGCTTGACACTCTAAAAGACTTTTAAATATTGAATAAATACACCTACGACCCGTGCTAGATGCAATGTCAAGTAACCCAGCTCCGAGCACGCGCTTCCATTCTCTTTGAGCTTCGAAGATCCACAACTGTGCCTCTTACTGCAGTTGCCTAACACCATGTAGGCTGTCACAGCGTTGGAGGATCTTCACAATTTTATAGCACGAACGAGTATGCACTCTAAAACACTAATAATAAAGATGAAATTCCAAAGCTTCGAGTATATACCGTTTTGAAAATGTAAATACGTCGTTCGCGGTGTCGCAATCGACGCGTGCCTAGTTATTCGGAAACTGATTACTGCATTTGCTATTAAAATTTCGACCTTATGACCAAGCGCGGCCCGGCCAGTTTGTAATAATAGGAGTTCTGTAGTAAATTATATGCAAGTGTGCGCAAAGTTCGTACGTGGGAAGAATAATGACGTCATTACGTAGGTATATGGGTACGGGTTCAGCCAACTAACAAAGCCTTTTGATAAGAGGTAAAACACAACTTGCCCTAGATTACCGTGTATCAAAAATTATTGCGAGTTACTTGCTTTTGCTTTATTGTAATATTACTTGCTGCCTAGCTATTTTCTTAATCTATATTGCAGTCTTATCTGTTTAGTAGGTATATTAACCATGATCGAGAAGTTGATATGTATTAAAAAATATATCATAGCAAAATTCACAAACAACTTTTAAATTTTACGATAGTAATTTATCGTGTTTGAAAAATTTGTGTTTAAATTGTAAACTTATTTTTTACAACATTACGGTCCATAATATGTCTTGTGGCATAAATCTCTACAAAGCAAAATGTAGGAAAATAAATTTAACGGTAAATCTAAGCAAATGCATATGCTTTGCATTAGAGCACAAGACTGGGTCCGTGAAGGCAATCAAGAATGCATCTGTTCTATTCGCACACATGAGCTACGCATATGCCCATCGCAGTCTAGCGCCGGCGCAGCCTCCGAAATGGTTTCTTAGAAATCTCGGCGTTCTGAGATAGATGATTATCATCTCAGTTGTAACATGCTTTTCTGTGTAAATGTTTTACAAGCCTTTCCTTGTCTTTTTTATTATTGTTTTAAATAAAGACAATGCAGAAAAAGAGTATGTTCTTAATTTATTACATACACCATGACAGGCCACTTCCAGTTTTGATTATTCGTATGCGTTTTCCACACTATGTGTAATTAAAGAGGTTGCGTTGAAGATTATGTACGTAGGTACACAATTAAGGTGCACATGCCAACCTGTGTTGTGCATGTGCGTACAACCAACACAAACTATATATTACCTTTCATTTTTCAAAACGCGGACGAATGTTATTTTTGACACCGTATACTGATTCTTCGACGATAACCAAGATCAAGAAGTATTTTTTAGTATTTATTGATATCTTCTTACAACTATTATTACAGGAAAACCCAATGCAATAGCAAAGAATAAGTAATATTATGTACCATAGCAATAGTGTATTCCGTATTGTCAAAAACATATTACACATTTTATTATATAAAATATACAAGGTGGCCTTTGCGAATTCATTTAGAGAATCATGAATAATCAAGCGCACTCCTTCCCTTCGAACAAAACAACACAATTGATCGAATTTATATTTCAGTGCTTCGTGTGTGTCGGTGTGTCGAGAGGCGACGCGTGCTCAACAGATGGACATCAAAAAATAAACGTAGAACAAAATCTTTAACAGGTTTCTGACTTTGTGGCTTGACGGAGGGACAAAACGGACACTGTAGAGTTGGTTAGAAAATAAAAGAGAGCTAGTGATTACGGCCATTTTCTACTAGAGCAGTTGGCAGTGCATACGGTGGCTACGTAGTGGTATACCATGGTCTGCTGTTTGCTTTCTTGCCCTACCTATTGAGATATGGTACTATCAGTGAAAATCTTGCTGTTGGACAATGGTTATGTTTTATACGACTGTTTTCACCTTCCCCTCACATTAAACGACTTTGACTGATAACAATTTAAAAATAATTTTATCGCTTCATTTCTACGGTATCTTTTCTAGTAACCAATACTTGAGCAAACAGTACCGTAATGACCTAAAACGCAATTTAAACTGTTTGTATAAATATCGAGCCAACAAGATACTGATAACCATCCTAAGATTATACAAAGTCGTTGACTCTGATAACTAAATGGGTAAACCGATAAGACACCATACTTATAAGTATCCGTATTACTTAACATTTACAGGGGATTAAGCGGTGGTCACTGGTACAAAACCTTACTATGAAAATCCTTGATAGGTCGTTAGGCGAGGCTTTCGTCGATTGAGACCACTAGGTACAGGGAACGCGGTCCCTAAAAAAACTAGACATTAACATTAATGTAATTAAAAGGGGGCTCCCCAAAGGGAATTATAGGATTTACTAAAGCCCAGAAATTAAATATAATACCTTGCACCCTGTTGAGTAGCTAAGTGATAACTTGATAAGCCCTATAGGCAGGGCTGACCGTCTAGGTAGCAGGCCAGAATAGTAAAAAAGTCGATCGTTGGAAATACTCGAGCAAGTCAGATTAAGGTACAAGGTGGCGTTAATTGAAAAGTGGGCGTTTCAATATCCATCTATAAATGGGAGGCTTTAAGACCTACAAAAAAACGTCACCTCGATATTCACGAGTGCGGTTTTTTACCCCGCGTTTTATGGTGCCCTTAGAATTATAATATTGTAAACTTTTATTTTCCATAAAATTATTCTTACAAATATATTTAGCATCGTGGGATCCCCTCTACTAAAATATAAATTAGTGGTCAATGTCTAAATATCACAAAAATGTGACGCACGTGGAAAACATTTAATATGTCTAAAAATGCAATTTATTCACTTTTTAAAAAGCTTTAAAGGAATTACTCAAAAGTTACTGTTTGTTTTTTGTATTTATCTATATCTCTCTAGTCTACTCATGTAAGCATGGTGCTAGACTAGACACATCAAAATCTATTTTTATTAGCATCGTTAATTAATAAATTCGCCGTACCATTTAATGAAAATATTTTGAGATTTATCACCACTCAGCAATTTCAGAGATTACCGCGACTCAATCGACACCGTGCGAGACGCGAGCGAATCGACCAACGATATTTTTTCTCAACTTTAGGGTTTCCAACAAAATAGAGAAATGAAATCATTACCTATTTACGTGTTCCAGATGAAAAATATATTTATATATTGTACAACGAAAGATTCGTTTTTTCACTTTAGATTTTGTATTTGGCAAGTAGGATATGAAAATCATTAATTAATTTGAATTACTTTATAAATAACTGTGAGTTAAAGAAAATAGTTTATTTTGTATCATAAATAAAGTTGAGGAGAAAAAAAATATTATTATTACACGCAACGTTAACTAGGTCTAAACTAAGCAGGGCTTGTAAATATTATGGGATCTAGATAACTAATAAAATATTAAAATACAAAAAAATATTTTCCTGAACACACATCGTACAATTATATGATAATAGAAATTACCCAAAATAAAATATTTATAGAGAGAAGGCGTGTTATTTTCTTTCGCCTACCAAATTACCCCATATCTAGGGAGCAAGTGCATCATTTGGCAAGACTGACATTCCAGCATCGCGTGCAGAAAATAAGCCTTTTAAAAGCTTTACAAATTAGGCCCGTACTAAATCGCTAAGGGCTTTAAAACATGTAAGAAGAATTTTTTTTTTTGTAAGCCGCACATGAATTTTGAATTTTCTGTTCACGCTTTAGGCAGTTTTGTAAATTCGTCAATTTGCATGAGTTTGGCGCGCTTGTGATTCTTTGAATTGCTTAGCATTTTTTATTTGGATGGTAACATACCTTTGCGTTTTTGGTATGGGTATGTCTGCCAAATTAGGGTTAACCCGCAAATTCCTAGAAATAAATCGAAAGTAGAATCAAATACCTGCAAAACTTTTCGTGAATTTAATAATTTTTTTGTCTACAACGGATAAGTACAGATAACAAAAATACGTAAATAGATACATTCGGTTGATAAATTGACATTTTCTGTGGTTAGACTTCTTACCTATTTTTATTTATAACCTTACACATCTCCGTTCTTAAAAAATATTTAAAGTAGGTGTACTATACAATTCTTAAGCTTTCTTTCTCTAGTCCAGAACAGAAATCAGTGAAAGTTATTTATATTAGTGAACTAACATTTAAAGTTACGTTTTTTTAAGTTTTATTTGAGCTTTTATCACAAGGGAAGCGTAAGCGTAATCGCTCAAAACTAACCTAGCAGCCGGCGCTCAGTTATTGCTGAAGTGAACCTCAGTCTAACTTGGAGCCACAGAAGTATTAAAGACTAGAAACACAGTGTAGTACATTGAAAATGTGCCCAGTAAAAGGGAGCCACTTTGGCTAACTTCTAGTACATTTTGGAACGATGCAAATATTCGAAAAAGAGAAGTAACAGGGCTAGAGATATATTATAATGTTAAAAATACTAGGCTTTTTCATTGTTAATAAAACTACATCGTAAAAAGTAACAAACATTATTTGAAAATGGAGATATTTCATTTTTATTGACAAGGTGTCTGAAATTTTTTGGTCCTGTCTTACGATTCCTCTTTAGTTTATACTGTCCATCTTGTTCTATAAGAACATCGTTTTCATCTTTGCTTGGAGTAAGTGAAGAGGACGGGCTAGACAGAACGACCTTTATAAGATAGGTAGTTCTTTAAGCATTTAAAGTTATGAGTGTAAATATAAAACAGGGCGGTGGTTTTTCAGGACAATTTACAATTCAAAGTCATGAAAAAAACCAGGCTTATGGGGTTGACATATTTTAATGTCAATTAGAAGGGAAATTTCATAAAATTTAAGTTATGGTTAAATTACCGTCAAGAAAAATCTAGGTAAATGAACTTCCCGTCGTCGCGTCGTCGACATAGCTGCCAGTTAATTTTCTTACCATAAAAAGTATAAACTAATCTGTCATTTCCTGAACTATGGTTTCCATTGGAAAACGTAAGCGGAAAAAATGAGTCGACCTATTTTACCGACACTATGTACATAGGTACACTACAGATCGTGATCTATGTAGGTATTTATGATAAATAATATTTTTCCTTTCATCTGTCAATTTGTGGATTTGTGATTTCGTGAAATGCAACGAAAGTGTGTAACAGGAAGTTACTCGTATCTAAGGCCTGCTCGTTTTTTTCTAAATGAATCGACATCACTTATGATGCAACTTATCTACACGTATTCTATTGCCAATAACAATTATTGTTTACTAAAACTACAATATTTAGTAACATATTTCTATAACGAGTAGGTAAACCAGTAGTAGTAAGTTATCCCAGTGAATCAAGAAACTGCAAATGGGCGTTATTTTGAAAAACTCAAATATGTCGCTCCAGTTACAAAACGATTGGCCAAGATTTCGACATAATTGGTGAGTAGATTAAAAATACGAAAGTATTTAGTTCAACAGTATTTAATTTACTGTAACTGCTGTCTGAACGTTCAAGGAAACTTTTTACTTGACTATACAGCTAAAATTTAAGCACAGAATCCAGCGCGTCGCTATCTCGCTCGCGCATTTGTACATTTTTGAAGATATAAATTGACTGAATATACATTTCAAAAAATTAGATTGGTGATTTTGTTACTACAAATTTACAAAATGTATCAGTATATTTTTGTTTTGATATGTTACAAATAAGCGAAGGAAATACGGCAAAACTGTTTTTCCCTATTGCCTTAATGGGGAGACATGGTATTCGCTACTTGGCTTTGTGACGTTAGGCCAAAATATAGAGGTTTAAAAACCGCCAGCCGTCAAGAGGGGTTAATAAAAAAAAATATAGTAGGTAATATTATTTAGTCTTTTCTTTTATCTTGAAAAGAGTCGTTTTTTTCTGCAAGCAAGTGATGCGACAAGCCTGGTTCTTCTAATGGTAAAAATTATGATTGCTTCAAAATTCATTTTTTTGTATAAACTTAACTTTATGTAAACTTCTCAAAAGTCCTTGGGCTTATCTTCAGGATTGTGTATTTTGGATTCTTGGATACGGATAAAATTTTATTTGCACCGATATACAAATAGGCAACGGGAGCAGTGTTTGCAGATTGATAACTGATCATCGTCGCTTGCGTTATGCTAGCGAAGAATTGGACTTACTCGTAGACCCATTAAAATAGTTACTACTCGGGCGAATTAACATGACACCTGGCTGTCACGTGGCACGGAACCTGATGCTTCCCCCGCGGCTCTGCGCGACATCCTCCGTGTTTCTTCTTCCTCTTACTGTGAAGCTTTATCACCACCATGTATAGCACATCATCTTCTCTGCCATGATTATTATCCATTTCCACACTGTACTTTGCACAAACGTCATTCAGCCAGGTGTCATGTTCATTCGCCCGAGTTGTAGAGATCTTTCAGTCTTCTTTGGGGCTGCGCAAACGTGTTTCCTGTATCTGAAACAAGACACCGGCAACTTGGTCATCGAATGGTACGTCAATTTGGCAAAAAATGGGCGACCAAAATGCAAAAATTGACGTACCATTCCAAAACGAGAGCCGATGACAGCTTAGTGAATAGAGCCCTGGTAGATTTTCATACAAAACAGTTGCCTCTACGCACCAGATGCCGCTACAACACAAGTTGCGAATTGCTGAAACTGTTTTGGATGAGAATCTGCAATTGCCGGTGTCTTGTATCAGACACTCGTTTGCGCAGCACCTTATCGTTTGCATTTTTTTTTACTGAAAGATCTCTACTTTGTTGGTTTTTAAAATAGATTAAAGTCGTGTAGTCACCGTTTGTCGTCAAGCGCGTTTTCTTTACGTGACCAGCGTAGATAGATCTCGAAATCCTGCCACTGATAGAATATTGCTGTTTAAACATTAATTTGTAGGTACTTTTATATACACATTTTTTAACCAGAATATTTATCGTAAGATAAAAATGTCAGCTGGCTTATCTAACTCTACTGCAGGTATCCTCGTATAATCGTCTACTTTAGGATTTCTAGAGCATACAATTGATTCAACGCGATCTAGGCCCAAACTATGCTTTGATGGTTTTTTTAAACACTTACATTTGTACTTTGTATTTATTTATTTTCTAAAAAGTTAACAATATTTTCTATTCTAAGGGCGCCTTAAAACCTTATCAGGTTTGTCTAGGACCCATACATAGGTACATAGAAAACACTCAAAGACACACGCCAATGTTCATAACACAAATTTATTTATTTTACTTTACTTTAAATAAAACGGTTAAATACCAATTACATTATTTAAAGATTAAATTACATTAGAAATTTAATAAAATTATATAAAAAAATTAGAAATGAAAAGTTTCTCCTAAAGCAGGAATCGACCCCGCGACACTGACTGACGTGGCAGTCCACTTGCCACTCGACCAGTCGAGTCGTGCGACTGTAGTTAGGAGTTAGTTCCTTGATGGACGGGTACAGGAAGTTCACGGTCGTCCGGGCCCTCGGGTTGGACCCATAACCAGTTATAAATGTATTTCACTTTCTATGCTCATACTAAACATAGTGACTACGCATTAAGCTGTGCACCAGATTTGTTCATTTTGAAAGCGTTCATATCACTTACCTACCCTGATAATGATATCAGGTAAAAATAAGTTTGTACTTCAATGTTCGCTATTAATTAGCCATTTAATTTGTTTTACTTACTCGTATTTTAATTTTCAAAATTTATTTTGTATTTCTTTTAACTGTGTGTAAATATATTTGAAATCTCTTATTATTGTGTCATTTTGTATTATTGAGTGTGGCTAATATCATCAAGAATCAAGAATCAAGAAACATTTATTGTATAAAACTAACCTAACCTAACATATTTTAGTAGGAAACAACAGTTTATCCTGATAGGACATACAATAAGATAGGTACTTACAACTAAAATTAAATAGATACCTACCTAGTTTTATTACATCAGACATCTTTTTCGCATTAAATTAAGAAGAAAAAAAAATCGTATGATACCTACCAGATTTTAGTCATTGATATGACTAACAAGCTGAATCATCAAAATACTACTTAATATTTTGTTGAATTGAATACCAACCAATAACGCTTTATTAAATATTATTAAAATTTTGATTCTACCGAGAAAAGTTAGCCTAAAAACTACGTGGCTTTGTCTGCGTATCGCGTGGACAGGATAATATTTCAGCCAACCGATTCGGAAGTTTAGGTGTTTTTATTTGTACTCAGTCAATTTATATCTTCAAAAATGTACACGAAAGGAGCCTCTTTGAGGCGCACTTGAAATCCTTTCACCATACTGGTTCGAAAAACTAGTGACACGATAAGAAGAAAAATTTACAAAATTTCGAGCGAGATAGCGACGCGTGGGATTCTGGGTCTTAAACCAAAAATGTAATTAGTATCGGCAATATCAATCGGCGTAATATTAAAGGCCGTTTATACATCAAATAAAAAAAAATACGATTTAACAATGTTTATGAGCGAGGGAGACGTCAGATCGCGATAGTAAGGTGATTTCCAGAGCCGGTTGCAGGAGTTGCAGAAGCGATAAAATGAAGCCTAGAAAACCTGCACTTTAGAACGAAGAAGAACTTTAGTAAGCTATGTAGTAATTTATAAGGAAAAAACATGTTGCGCTGACCCTCCGTAAATGGAATAATATTGAAAATCTAAAGGATTTTTAAGAAAAAATCATGAACAGAAATATTATTCAGATATACTCGTTGGTCTTATAATATTATGCGAGAGTAAGGCTTGTTTACCTTATTACGGTAAAAAATTTTATCGTAAGATAAAATATGTTGTACCACAGAATATTAAGATATACACAAGTTGTACTGCTATGATAGTGGAGGGGCGTGCATTGTTAGACTGAAAGATCTCTACTTATCAATACAAAAAACGATATGTACTTAAGACCACACGACAGAAGTGAAAACTTCGTTATCAACTCAAGCCAACTTTACTCGGACGAGCGTTACATAACCGAGCCTGAAAACAATTGCTCAGCGCGCCTAAAGAAGTTTTCACTTCAAAAATTAGGTCCCTGTGTAATCCACGATATGAACTTACGAAGAAAACGGATACCTAATGGGTGTCTACTTCGACTTTAGTCAGCAAGAACATAGACCAATCAATAATTAGCGTAGGTAAATGTAAATTGATATAATTATTAAATAAATATTTTTGTACATTTCACATAACGCCATCTAGCTCCAAACTAAGCAGAGCTTGTACTATGGGAACCAGATGGCTGATAGAATACTTAAAAACTTTTTTTTTTGTAAATACATACATAGAATACATAGAAAACACACAGACTCAGGACAAACACCGATGTACATCACACAAATGTTTGTCCTGAAGCGGGAATCGAACCTGTGACACCGGGCGTGGCAGTCCAATACACTTGCCATTCGACCATCCGTGTCGTCAAATGAACTCCCTTTTCCGCACTTATACTCCTGTTGGTCCTTTGTGCGTCGGAATTAGCGTAGGTACAGACGAATCTAGAATTTCCAAGAATGTTCGCCTCCATCTAGCCTAATTACAACCCTGGCCAGTCGTGGTCGGTTCTCGTCGTGCCTCCGGTATCTTTGCATCTCGCTCGCTCTCCTTGCACGACTCCAACAAAACCATACGAACGGAGAACTACATAGATTCTATCGGTGCTGTTGATACCGTACTGTGATTTGTGTTATGAGCTCCAATATCTGAAGTCTGTACTATGCCATCGATCGGGCGGTACTTTGAAGAGAAAGCTGTTAAAGTCACACACAGGCATTGACATAGTTAAACGTATCAACCTGCTGTGTCTGAGTATAAACGTTTTTGATAATGAGGTATGAACAGCCTGATTGACTTTATATTTTTCACACCTACTCGACAATGTCCAATTAGATATCACGCAATCTCAATGTAAAGTAAAGCATTACCTCCCAAGGAAGTTCAAAAATCGAACTGGCCACCATATGAAGAACTAAAAAAGATGAGAAAAGGCGCGAATTCAAAGATAATGAAACAAAAGACGGAGTTTGGGGACCTGGCTTTTTATTTTCACGCAGAAGGTGTGAAAAGTAGAGTATTCTCCTATGGGATAAAGCTTGTCTTCGTCTTGCGCAGCTTGAAGCGAGGGAGTTATGTTGAGTCCTGAGTGAAGCGAGGGGCGCTTCACTTAGGACAATACATAACTCCCTCGCGAAATGACTCTACGTAAATCCCAGAAGAGCATGCTGCTGCTGCGAATGTGAATGAAGGTGATGGTGACTATTTGCTGGAAAAAACAGATGGAACGCAAATCGTCAACGTCCCCAACCACATCAGGGTAGGATATGAAAGAGTCGTAAAATCGGTACAAGACATAAAGTTCAACCTAAACCGAGTAAAACGAGGTGGCTTATTTTTTCCATTATTATCCACATTTATTTCATGGTACCAACAAAGGCTCTCAAGCATTTACCACCCAGCTCTTACAGTTTAAAATGGTATGTCTGTGCTCATTACTGGGCCAATTAGTTGCTGTACACTAAAAAGAACCGATTCTCATACACGAGTGAAATTCCTTGGTTTGACGCCGTGCATTGTTTGTTAGAGCACGGGCCACGACTGTTCAGAACTGAACAAATATACCCAATGCGTTAATCCTGTTTTTGGACTTAAGCTCAATTCCCACTGGGATGGCAGCGACCGGCAGAGCACTTTAAAGGTTACGAGCACATTATGCCGGGCCGCAGCGGGCCGCAGCGCAGCGCAAAATGCTAATCTAGCACATTAGTGACGGGCCGGGTCGCAGTGCATGCGGATTTTGAGTGGGTTAAAAGTGCTTAAACATTATCTACATACATATAGGATCAATGTTGCAGAGCCTGACAGGTCGCGCGCGGCCAGACGCGGCAACGAGCTGAAGAACCGCTGACAGGCTATCAGCGGATCTTCAATACTGGTCTTTTTTACAATATTTAAAATTGTTTGACACTGAAAGTGCTCTGCGGGGCTATTTGCTAAGCCGTCATTAGTTCTCGTTATCGGATTGAAATGGTCAAGAGGGGAAAAAAATGACGTTACCATAGGATTTCTGCGCTATCGGCTTCGAGAGGTCGGCCATTTTCTGTCAGATTTGACGTACCATTCGATAACGAGAACTAATGACGGCTTAGCAAATAGCCCTGCTGCTGGTCGCTGTCATCCCAGTGGGAATTGAGCCTTAGGAAAACAGAACATCCACTGACTTTTGCTCCGAATATAAAGCTAAACTTAAAAATGGAATGTATAGGAACAACCTATTACTTACTTACCTACATTCTAGCAAATAAATGATTTAATAATATATTGATTTAAAAATATGATTACTAATATAGACGGACAATAAATTAGAATTTTTAATTCATCTACACAAAAAATAATAATAAATAAGTAGTAAATCGAAACTACAGTTACACAACATCAACAGACAAATATAAAAAATATACATATATGTAATTATCACATCGGACGTAGGTAACGCTCGTAATTAATATGGGAATAAAATTATTAAGTCACGTACCACCTCTCCCTGATGCCGGCGGGTATGAAGAATGAAGGTCATCAAAAATATAGCCCGATAATAAACCTAATCTACTTATTATCTCTATAATATATCCTTAAAAAGTCTTGATAATAATATACTGCGGGTGTTATCCATCTTTCATCGTCTAAGGCAGCACCCAGAATATTCTGATCAGGATTTTAGGTTTCGTTGTTATTGTGATAGACATAGGGTTAACTTTGTAAAAGCAACTTTTGGGGTAAATCTTTTATTGTCGATGCTACGTAATATCTTTAACTACTATTAAAAAGTAAGAATGTATAATTTAGTTCTGTTGATAATACCGAAACAAACTTTGATCGGTAAAGATGCATACAGCCTAGATCTACCAAAAAATATTTGAAGAACGAGGTATGTATTAAAGTATTATATACTTTTTAGAAAAGGATCGTAAGAAATACAAAAACATATGTGCTATGTAATTTTTACTTAGAAAGATACTTTAAATCAAGTTTTTACATAGAGTTCCACGCTATCACTATGCTAAAACAAAGTAGAGAAAGATAGAGTTGAAACGTATGTATGTAGTTAAGAAATCTGCATCAATCTTAGACCGAGAAGGCACGTTTGAATAATATTCCAACAGCAAAATTACAAGAGCAATTTTACGAAGCAAGCCGCGAGCGCATGATAGTAGTAGGTAGTGCATTTATTTTACGGGCAGCTACAAATTGGTAGAACCGACGCGACGCTGCGCGCACGCACGTTTTCGTTTTTTTTTACTGCCTATATGAATCTTTTGTGTCGCGACCTCGACGAAGTTAAGGTCGACCGTCTCCCATGGTATTGGAAAACATAGAGATTGACTACAGATTGACTAGGTAATGTGGTAGAAATCTTGATGTCGACATGATTGGTTGGTCACTTACATCTGAGCTTTGTAAGCCTTGTCAATGGTCAATGCTTTTTATTTTACCTTATTAAATATTTTTTAAAGATAGGTTTTTATAATTAAATACAAGTAGATAGTGATAAAACCCGTGTAACAGAATACCGTAATTATGTTGTAAGTGGCTTTCTACATTTTCATGAAAAAGGGCTTGAAGAAAGCGCAAAGAAATAGATAAGGACTTTACATTGCTAAGCAGGTAATCCTAGCGTTACGATATGTTGTGTATTTTAGTTGGTAAGTTAAGTCCCTAATTAGATAAAAACGTATTTTCAATTTTGAAGTAATGACGAGTGTTCTTAACTTACTTTATACCTTCGTAGTCATAGTGTGTATAAGAATTTATGGCTATGCCTAATATTTGAAGCTGTGTATTTATTCAAAAATATTAACAATTGTACATAAAACTTTCAGTCTATATTTCCGATTACCAACTGATATCAATTAAATTAATTACGAACAGACTACTTACTGACATCACGATACGAGACTCTTTTGTCACGACATTCGCTTGTGTGGTCATAACGACCACCATAACCTGGACCACTTTATCTGAAAGCGTCAGTCGAAGATGCTGGAATAAGTTCATGTTAAGGGCTACACATAAGCTGGTCACTGATGCACGGTTAGAGACATGACAAAATTATAGACTAAGGACAGGAAAGTGATATTTTGCCTAACGTTTTTAGATTAGTTGTTGGGAAATTAAATAGAGTTATTTTGTGTAAGTAAAGTGCTTGGAGTGGACCTCCGAGGTGTCATTTTTTGTGAACCTTTCGTTTTAAGCTTCCTAGCCATTGAAGCTTCCTGTAGTACTTATGTACTTACCCAAATTTTGATTTGATCAACTTAAATGAGCATCTACCATTTATTAAGATATTTTCCAATGCAGTTATGATCTTTTGGACAATATATAAATAAGTAGAACATAAGTAAGGTTTGCTATCAATTTTTTTGCGATGACTGTTTCAGCAAATATAGATTAACAGCCAGTAAATTTGCAAGTTATTTCGTTTAAAAAATAACCGCCGCTGGCGCCGCGGAAAATTCCCGCAAGCCCATGACAATTAAGGAAAAATTACGCGCCATTTTGAAAATCGGGTTCAGCGCATGCGCTCTCGACACGTTTAGAAGAAATAAAACCTACGTGGCATACGATAGCCGCGTACAAAACTTATTTGATCGGTCGTTCAACCATGTCGATCTGTTGTCTCTGTTTAGTCTCTAGCGGCGTCTCGTTTTCTCGTACCGTTAAGGTGGTATGCCTGAGTTATGGCATTCCAATGTTGCCACCACTACCTCGGAGGCTGCGCCGGCGCAGCGCACTGGCCTGCACGTAATAGCGTAAGTTACATGTGGTTTTGCCTTCCTTATTTCTTCGAATGTTTCTTATTAGGTGTTAACGCCCTCGGTATAAGAAATAAGTAATAAGTACCTAATTGAACATTTTGAATGATGGTTGGGAATAAAATGCCGGTTCCTGAGTACATAGGACCTATAAAAGATGAAATGAATGTTCAGCTTCAGACCACTTGGTGGTATCAAGCGGTTAGTAAAGCAGGCCATCAAATCAAAGTGTAGATAATGTAGAGTAAAAAACTTTGTAGGTAGAGCCACTAACATAAACAGCACAGTAATTTTTTTAACTAACTCTATCTAAGATATCTTAGTAGGTACTCTGTGGTACCTAAGCTAGTACTACAGAAGCCTTTGAGCGGCTTATAAATTCTGACAACAGAAACAATGCGAAAGTAAGCTTTGTATGTAAGTTCCTTACCAACTTTTCGTCTGTTTCATAAAGACGAAAAAAAAGTAAGCAAGTACATTTAGTTTCGATTCTCCTCGTAAACCTTAAACTTAACCTCGTATAAAAAAAAACATTTAGAGCTGAAGAAAACGAATATAGATAGTCAATTCATCGCTTGTCAAGATTTCTGATGCTGGGTAGAGATATGAGTTGAATGGTAGGTCAAAAAGCACAACTCTACTGAAATTCTAGTTGGCAGAGAGTTGTGGGAAAATGAACATAAAAAAATGTAAACAACACTACAGCATCGTACCATATAAAGACAATCGATGGCAAATGACGTGATCACCCGATTCCTTTCATAAGTCTCATAGATCCATATCGATGCCATATTTAGCAAGACCACTACATCCCTACCATGACAATCAATTATGATCTTTAATTCAGTAGATATAAGAACTAATTGCTCGCTATACGTTAAGTGTGCAAACCGGCTACAGCTGCAACTTTGCAATAAATGATGTCATACTATTATTGCATCGAGTAGGTAGGTAGTTGACTATTTACCTAAGTCTAATAAAATAGTTTTGGTGTAAGTACACAGTGCTTAATACTTACTTACCTACTTAAATATTGTATGTATGAACATCAATATAATATGTAAATGCATTTGAAAATGATATGTACCTCATCGGTAATTAATTAATTTCCCTTTGTCGTCTGTGTCCCGCAGTTTCTACAATGAACAAAAAGCGACATCTTAAAAGTCTCGTTCGAACTAAAGTTACTTCACAGTTCCGCCATCTATTGGATAACGCTGGTACTACATACTGCGACACCATGCAGTGTCGCTTCTATACAATATAGTTGGAAGATCTGCCCCTAGATGGCGCTGTAAAGAAATAGTAGTCGCTCCTTGGTAGAGTTGGTGTAATACCGGGCTTAGTACGTGCTAGCAGAGGAGATAAGTTTTGTAGAGTCTGTTAATAAAGATGGCGCTGCTTGCAGTGAAAATTAATTTTCGATGCTTTCGTTTTTTAAAGATTTAAATTAAATTAGTGCCATAAATCGCAATATTATTCTTTTCAGAACTGATTGGGATAATTGGTGTCTTTTTGCATAATAACAGACAAAGTATGTATACGATGCACTGGTAGAGCAAAATGAGGATTTTTTATCCTCATTTTTATTTCGACACTACCGTTGTTGATTCAACCGAAAACGAGGAATGAAATAAGTATAGCGGTATAGAAAACAACATTTTAGAAGTTGCAAAAACGGCACCTTACCTTTGAAAGCTCATAATTCTAATCTATTTATGCTGACTCTACTCTTTTACCTCAAAGACCTGTTTATCCCTCAAATACTTAATCTACATAGCTAGGGCATTACTATAAGCCCCTTTATGGTGTCCCTGCCCACACCTGTCTTTAGTGTCGGCTAGTTTTTTAATGCTAAAATAAAAATACACAATATATGTGTCCCATCTCGTGCGAATAAGTGGCTGATTCTGGTGTTGATGTTATCTAACGACTCTTTTTCTATAGCTGGGCCCAACAGAATAAGCCTACGAACACATTATTAATTAATGTATAACACACTGGCTGTTCACGCGGTAGGGCTTAGGCCTGTAATCAAATATCTGTCAAGTGATGCATGAAATTGTGCGCCGGCGCTGCCTCGGCCGTTGCTCTGGCAAACGTGAGATTGGATTCTGTAGGATAGTACACTTGATGAGTTTTATGTACTTATGGTACTTCAATTGTAGTAAATTCTTCAAAGTGGTCCCCCACCTCTCATATTCAAGGACTACGAACGAATTATCGATTGTATTGTACTACTCGGGCGAATAAACATGACACCTGGCTCGAATGACGTTTGTGCAAAAAACAGCGTGGAATTGGATAATCTTGATAGAGAAGCTTTAGAGTAGAGGTCCTGTTATACTTGGTAATGATAATGCTTCGCAATTAGAGGAAGAAGAAACACGGAGGGCGCCGCGCGGGGCAGCGGGGGAAGCATCTAGTTCCGATCCACGTGGCAGCCAGGTGTCATGTTTACTCGCCCGAGTTGTACGTAGGTTCCTTTGAGTTCCATAATTATAATTATTTTGAGTTAACATATTTACCATAGGATTTCCTTCATCTTCTTATCGTGTCACTAGTTCTTTCGAACCAGAGTGGTGAAAGTATTTCAAGTACGCCTCGAAGAGGCCTTTTGTGCACTACGGTTTCTTGATTTCTTCCTAATAGCGTAATAGCTGAATAGGTAGGTATTAGTTATGTATATCTAAGTACTCTGTATTAGTAATCTGTTAAAAATCGATACTCGATATAATCATAATTATGAACTGAATAATCAAGTGTAATAAATAATCCTTTCATCGATATTAAGATTTATCGATTAAATTCATAAACAAATATATTGTGTATTGTTCTTTCTTCAAAATGTTTAATAGGTCAAATTCGTCGTCTGTTGACTTACGTTAATCGGTCAATTCTGGACCCGTATAATGTGAATGTTCATTTAATTACACTCCCCAATGTCAAGTGCCGATGTCGGTTGGACTACACGTGGCGTCATACCAATTATTACAATTTACAAACCCGAATTGTAACAGCTGTGTGAAGAGTAGATGACCAGCGATCACAGCTCAGTATCAGTATTATCACAGTATTATCAATATTTTGCACTGATAATATTTTTTTTTTATATGGAATAAGATTGGCCGGTAGAAAATGCTTTAGCATTAACCACCCAGCCCACCTTTTTTACATCTTGTCTTGTATTTTGTACAATAAAGAATATAATAATGATAATTATTATTATTATTCCGCGTTATTACAGTGTTCCGCGGCTGGTGGTCAACCGTTTTTACATACCTATTAAATTTATTACAAAAAAAACTATTGAAATAAACAGCTTATTAAATTTATAAGCTGTTTATTTTTTTATAATATTATTTAAAAAAAAATATTTTAATGAAAAAAAATTATAAATAAATGATATAATAATAATAGGCAAGCATTTGACCACAACCTCCTGATGGTAGTGACGGTGTGGTCTAGGATGTAGCACGCTTGCTTAGTAAGAACTTATTCACTCTTGATTTGAAGACTCTAAAATTATTATTTTTAAAGGAAGTCAATGAAATAAAAAATATAATTTCATCTACCATAATTTATTACCCAGCAAATAGCTAGTAAAATTAATACATCCCCAGTTCGATTTGACAGGGCAGTTAACATGCCAGCATTATAAGACTTCAAATTTTGATAATAGATTACTAAACAATAAGAAACTAACCCTAACCCATCTCACCCAAGTAAAATTCTAATCGAGATTATAGTGTGTCGGAAAAACAGACGCCGGCAGCGAGTTTCACTCCCTGCTGGTGCGCACCATAAATGTCGATGCGAACCGCATTATTACAGCAAAAGCTAACTACAACAATCTTTATTACAAATTTTACAAAAGAAAACAATTGGGCCACTAATATACCGTTGCAAACGATCTATAGGTAGCACAACTGCTCCAACTCGATACCCGATGGCAGCGTGCCGAGAATACTGGCTGTAGTGCCTTTTTGTATTGCAAGGCCGAGATAGCTGCCTGTCCTCTGGTCACGTGTCGCTTCGACCAGACGCTATGACAAAATACTTATGAAATGAAATTAAATGATTTATTTTTGCTTGAAGTATGGTTTCATTAAAGGTCTTAAACTAGTTTTGGTCTCACACACTTCACCGTAAATACAGCATGCAAATAGAAAAATAAACTTATAAAATATGTATGTCCTATAAAAATGTAATACTTCTTCATTTAAGTATTTGACTGATCTGCGGCAACATAATGGCCTAATGAATACTGAAAATGAATAATTACATCTTTCTTTTCCTCAGGCTATTTTACATTCTGCATCTCGCTTCTGACTTTGAACAGGTTTTTACGCAAATAAAACAAGCGATCATTATGTTCTTGTTGGTTTTTCTTATTTTTATAGCCAGGTTGGTATTTGTTCATTCATGTAAACGTAAAATTTATAACTACTTTTACACATTCATTTAAAAAAAACTGTGAACAGAATAAGAGAATGAGAAAAATAGAAATGCTAAAGGCTGAACTTTTTAATTAAATTACTACACAACGAGAGTAAAAACCCGCAAATATGTGAACTATACCAACATGCAGTGATAAATCCATTTCATGGCAAATTTACGAAGAATTTACTATCTGTCAAAAGTTAATAATTTATCGGGTTTGAAAACCGTTAAAATATAATCTCCTTTTTTTACAAATTTCCGGTATTACTACATAATATTTTTTTTGTCAATACATAGAAACGGTAAGAACCTCCATGAATTGAGGGGCTTTACATGAAGGAAACGAAGCCGGATCTGCACTGAAATTATTAAAACCAGGCAATGCCTTCGGATATCCTTTAGAAGCGCAATATTGTAACATGTGTTGAGAGCTCCGAAAAATGAGCAAAAAGTTTTTTTTTCATAGCAGCATCTGTCCGGGATATCGGGTGACCTGCGAGCTCACGTGAGATGAAATGATCACACACGCACCGTGACTGATATGTCTTGATACTTTTGATTATAATATGCCAGTCAAATTAGGGTTCACCTCGGCATGAGAGATAACAAGCTGAAAACTCGTATGAAATCGTATAAAACATGTTTGCAACAGAATTTGTCGCATATGTAATGCTCTACAATTTTTTAATAGATTATAACATTATTGAGGCTTTAGGAACCAAGATAATTGCTAAAACCCGATGACCATATCTTTGACCCTTGTGCCCAGGCGATGTCGTTTTATGAAGGGCTACGTAGGAATTATTGAGGTATTAGATAATTTCTTATCGTTGGTGCAATGAATCTGGTTCGTAAAGATCTCCATAGCAAGTAAAATAATTGCTTAGGAACTTGTTCGAGTTTGGTTTGGTGCAATCGGGCATTACACTTATCACCTACTCGTAAATTGTACGCTTACCTGCTTCGAGAAATTCCCCGAAATACTTATCACACGATATGTCAGTTGCTTACCTGAAAAAAAATAAAAAATAGGTAAAGTATAAATAAAAAAACAGAAGAGTTACAAAAACAAATCGGATTGGATTTTTGACCCTTATAATCTTCAATATTTTAATATGCTTAAGAGAGGGGAACTATAAATCTAGTTTTATATAAACGGTTAGTATAGGATAATACAAATGTGTTTTTAGATAGTAATTTGCGAAAATATTGTAATGTTTTTTTCTCTAAGTTATTGTTTTTTATCTTATGGTGTAAAATAAATTATTTTTATTAATTCATTAATTCATTCATTCACAAAACGCAGTTCTTAGTTCAAATTGGATATGCGCATTTTTGTGGCGTGGTTCGCCATAGGACAATTTATTTGTCGCTCATTATACCATCCAACAAGGTATCAAAATGTTTAAGACACGGTGTACGTAAACAAGCATGCATCAAGCAAGCTCTGGGCACTGGTTCACACAGCCCCACTCCGCCAACGAACCTGTCGCGTTCGCGTGTGTGGTGCGCGTACGCATCGCTTGTGTGGGTGTGTCTCCAAATACCTTTCCGTATCGACAGAAAGCAGTTATGAATGAGGTATACGTCAGTTTGTTAGAAAAGCCAAAAGACCAGTCAAATATCTATATTTATAAAACAACCTGTCTGTCCACTGACTGACTAGACTAGACGAAGCCACTTATCGTAAAAACTTGTCACTTGGAATGTGGACATTCAATAAAAAAATCATACAAAGTGTTTTAGCCATACCCTCCCTTTTAAAAAAAAGATTGAGAAAAAAATGTCGTATCCTATAGGTATCCAGAGGTAACAATAAACACGTCTATCAAATTTCAGACTCTTAGACCTATTATCAAAAAAGTTACGTACAAACTATTTCACCCCCTTTTCGCTTTTTATCAACCGCTAGTAGCATTTATAATTTTGGCGGTAGCGTGATGAATGTGTCGGTGAACCTTATTTTGGTTTTATTATAAATAGACTCTAATATATATATATATATATAGGCTATCAGAATCAAAATTTGAAAAAATAAGACTTCGAAAATAAAATTGTTTAAAATCATTGTTTAGTTATTTTATGTATTACCTTCAGTAACTGTCATAATGTCCACTATTTTATCTCCAATAACGTTGATGTAAGTAAATAATTTGATACACATAATCGGGTCACATTTCACGGAGAAATGATAACACGGCTGAAAACGATCGCTGTGCGACTCTACATAAACAAAATGTTGTTGTGTGGGCGGGAAATTGCCGCAAATGGACAGCATATTTGCAACATGCTGTAAATTGCAAATATGTGGTTGCTGAATGATACTTTGCAAATGCATTTACAGTTACATTATCCATTCTTCAATTAGTAACAAAAAAGACACGCCGTCATTTTAAGGTTTTGAATTTAGTACCTTAGTACTTTTAGTATACCTTGTATATTTAGAAAATTTATATTTCTAAATTAGGACTTACCTTTTTTTTATTTCATGATTCAGGTACAACATTTTCCAAAATATAGTGCAGTTAAAACGAGACATTACAAATTTCAGAACAGTTTATGAGTACTGAAAGTCTTTAAAAAAACATTATTTTTTCTCTGTACGATTTCCTTACAATGTTTTCCTTCCTCTATTTATCTATTATTATTTATTTTCCACGTAATGACATGTAAAGTAAACTGATTTGAAGACAGCGTGGAAAGCCGTATACCACCCCAAACGCCAAAACAGTTTCAATTTACTTTTTCTTCTAAACAATTAGAATGAAAATTAGATGTTTATAAAACTACAGGCTATCAGCTAAATACCAACTCATGAACACGGTTTAGAGTTACTTTATCACTATATACCGGGTGTCCCGGGGCTATGCTACATGGTGGAAAAGATCTTAAAATAATGAAGTGAGTGTCTTAGTTTTGCTATATCGAAACTTTATTATCTAAAGTTGTACTATATTAAAAAAAATGCTTGGGACTCGAACCCGTTAAATGGGAAAAATAATTCTGTACTTTTGTAATATCGATCGGAAGGATACCTCCTCAATCAATATCAAACTAAAAGAACACAATATTATCAAACAAGACACTAAAACTGAGTAAAAACTATTTTTTAATAAAAACTGGAAACTTTTTAGTTTTTAAAAATCTCAAGTTATCTAAATTTTAATTTAAATAACAAAAAGTGAATAATAACAAAAACAAAATATAATAAAAAGTTATTTAAATTTTAATTTAAATAACTTGAGATTGTAATATTATAAGCAGTAAAGACGTCCAGATGCTTATATGGCTGACTTTCAAAAACACAGGTAAATCTCCATTGCGTAAAACTTTCCAACTTTATTATTTTAAGTACTTGCCCTCCAGTACTGTAAGCATTGCCTTGGGAGACACCCTGTAGATGCATACTGTTTCACTTTCTTGGAAGGTTGTATGATAATATTATGGAACGCATACCGGTATCACAGAATCAAACGTAATGTTTGCCGCTGTTGTTCATTGTCACCTTCATTCAACGATTTTTAGTTAAATATCAATGGATCAATTTATCGATGGTTGGAGGAAAGTGGTTATGTCTAGATTGCACGTACCGAGTACTCGTCGCTATCTTTATACTTATCTACCGAATACTCGGCCGAGTACTGGGATCGGTACGTGTGATCTAGGCATTAGGGGTGGATGGATATTTAAATGGACATATTGAAACCAAGAAAACAAAAATAAGTTTTAGAGCAACCCTAGAGATTAATCTAATTATTATGAAATACAGATTTTCATTTTAGGTCAGCAATCATATTGCAAGCCATACCTGCATTAGATCCACACAACAGCTGTGGGCTGATACGGGTTGAGGATGAGTAAAACTAACTTTATTACTAGGGTTGTTATTAAATAAAGTTTTTATAACGAGACTATACAAACTTATTATTTTTTCAGTACTAATAATATTATATCTAGCTGACAACCATAACTTCGTTTGCAACAAATGTATTGTATAGTACGCACTTACATAATTTATAATTATTCTTGATAAAAATACCTTCCAAAATTTACATTTCTACATTCAGTGGTTTGACTTATGATTTCTTTTTCATTCGCTTTTTAGTGCTTGCCACAACGCACAAATTATTATAAGCCTTTAATAATTATTTATTATTTATGTTACTAAGCATTTAATAAAAATTGATTGACTAATTAATTTTACTATTAATTTATTCTTATAACTAGAAACCTTTAACAGTGCATAGTATTACACGGTCTTAGCCGATTTATTTATGAGTATTTAGGATTATTATGGCTTTTCCACGACACGGGTTTCTTTAAATCAAATAATTGAATAGCATTTAATAATAAGTATCCTAATATAGTCGGGTTCGCAATCTACTGGACTCACACAGTACACAAAATGTTCGTTTTGTTCGGGCGGGTTCAATGTTTTTAACTTTTTGTGCCAACTTCACCTTGGCTTTGACAAAGACTACCGTCACAGCATCGTGAATCGACTAGATTGTTACTAGATTCATATTAAAATTGTGAGTATGTAAAAAAACTTCCATTATTCGAGCACAATGCTTAGAAGATAACCCATTTAAAAGGGAACGGACAGGTCTTGTTTTTGTACACATTCTGTTCTTAAGCAAAAAGAGACCATGTATAAAGCGTCTTCGAGGAAGACAAGGATGATTTTTTTTTTTCGCTGTTTTTGGGCAAGAATGGATTTCAAGTGTTGAGTGTGGACTTTGAAAATGGAGCTTTGCTCAGCCAACAAAACTTTAACTTATGTACCTATATAGTCATGCCATAAATACTGAAACAAAGAAAAACATTTTTTTTCTATTGCAAATAACATTTAATACTTTTACAGTGTGTTAGTTTAATACATAAATATAAAACAATTCAAAATATAAAAAGCTTATTCGAAGCGGTCTCCATTGGCTGTAATACAGTCCTTTAAACGTTGAGGCCAGTTATCAATAGAAGCACGCACTCTTTATTCGGGAAGATTCTTCACTGACAATCGTACGGTTTGTTTTAGAGACTCCAAATTATCATGGCGTTTAGAGCAAGTCATACTCTCTAAAACTGGCCATAAATCATAATCCAGTAGATTAAGTTCGGGACTAGACGACGGCCAGTCTTTAGCTCTGATGATGTCCGAAACGTGATTTTCCAACCAAAACTGCGTAGACCGAGCTTTATGACCCGGTGCCGAGTTTTGTTGGAAGGACCATTCTTGGTTAATGAACATGGTGTTGTTAAGGGGCTTCACTACCTTCTCAAGAATGGTATCTTGATACACTTGTGCCGAAGTTTTGATACCTTTTTCACAAAAGTATGGCTCAGTCACTCCTTCATAGCTAATACCCCACCAAACCATCACTGAAGTCGGATAGTGCCCACGTTGCACTCTATCGACTAATTGGGAAGCTTCCTTAGAGCTTTGAGCATAAATCCGTTCTTTTTTTTGTTAAAATGTTGCTCAGTTGTAAAAATTTTCGCATCCGTAATTTTTTTTTCTGTGACTTCCCTTTGCGTGCGGTTTCATTAGTTGTTTTGATTTTACCATCCTATTCTTTTTTAAATTATCAGTTAAGAAATGACCAGTACGTCTCTTATAGGCTGCAAGTCCTTCGTCATCTTTTAAAATACGCGACATGGTTCTAGGTGCTATCTTCATCTCCCGAGATAAAATCTTTTGCTTTCGAACAGGATTTCTTCGAATTCTTTCTCTTACTGCTTTGACCACCTTTTTCGTACGAACACTACGTGGACGGCCAGATCTTTTTCTGTCACAAACAGAGGAGGTCTTATTGTTCCTATTAAAAGCCCGGTACACAAACATTTTACTAATACCAAGCGTATGGAGAGTTTTAAAAATTGCATTTGGCTCCATACCTTCTTTGTGTAATGTAATCACAGCGATTCAGTTCTCTTTATCACCCCACACTATTTTAATATCGCAAAATATTGTACAATGTATTGGCGCCAAAATGAAAAATCTCAATGAACAATCATATAAAAATGACAGATTCCAAATTAATATGTAATATTTTGTTTATTTTTAATTGTAACAGTATTTATGGCCAGACTAAGTATATTTAATTTAAAAAAAACTAACATAGACCATAGAAAATAAGACGGGGCTCTTCTAACACAGGTTAATCAAACTTATTACCAGAAGAGCCTCCAAACCTTATAAAAATACAAGTCAAATTTTAATGAGTATTTATTTTTGATTTTGATTATCCGTAATCTTCCGTCAACTCAGCGAAATTTTATTTCGAACCAGTGTGGTGAAAGGATTTCAAGTGCGCCTCGAAGAGGCTCCTTTCGTGCACTTCACACATGTTTTCGAACTTCTAGGTTCTATGACATGCCGGTTTCCTCACTATGTTTTCCTTCACCGTTAAGCACGTGTTTTTCCATTATAATGTGTTAGTACTAAGATGGTGAGCAATAAAGTATATTACTATCTATCTATCTGTTTACGACCGGGTTCGAACCCACGACCTTCGACTGACGAAAGTCGAGGCATCTCCCACTCAGTCAACACGGCTTTGCCTTTTACCTATGTGTAAGCTTTCCGCACACACGCACACCCCGCAACAGGTATAACCTCTAGCACAGCTAGGGGATGGGGTGGTCCTATAAATACAGATCGAGTGAGTGGCAGAGCCACATTTGTACCGTACCCTGGCCGAGGCCATTCAGATAAAGCGCGAAAAAGTTCAGAGAATATCGCGATGAAACTAAAAAAAGGGTAAAAATGCAGGGAGATGATTCCTATGGACCTGTGGGAGAGTTACCTGTGTTTATGAATCGAAAATATACGTTGGAGCACATGCGTTTAACAGCAAGTGAAAACAAATCGAAATGCCTGAGATCCTTCATAAGTTTTCTTAAGCCGTCGTGTTATACCCTAGACATTACACTATTTGATGTCTTCCACAAAAAAATAGTGCGTTACTTAATGAAACTCGGACGTAACGGAGTAAGGTAATATACCCGTTTTATTTACATTGATATTTATACATTACTTTTTTTGACATTCTCATGTTAATTTTTTTTTGTAAAAATATAGTCGGTGTTTTAAGTTATACACATAGATTTATAATAAAGAAGTGAAAATTGAAAACAATTTTAAATCTGTGAAATAAATCACGTAATGAAGCTTAATTGAAATTATTTATATTTTTTGAAAATTACTTGCAAAGTGTTACATAACTTTTCTCAATCATACTTGGAAATTCGAACATTATTTTGACAATCATAAATAATTCTATTAGACTTAAATCGAAGTTAGTAGTAAGAACTAAGGAGGTAGGTAGGTACGTAAGAAGTTTTAAATTTTGAACATTGTTTTAAAGAGAAAAAGTAAAAGCTATTTTTAGGCGGAAATGAAATGGCTTTAAATTTGCACGTACAAAATAATTGTTGATTTATTTCACAAATTGTCGAGTTCATGTCAAGAAAATGAGTGTGCGAAAGATATTTTGATTCCACCTGAAATTTAAAAAGTGGAAAGAGCTGTACAAAAACTTGTTGCCTCCAAAATTAATCTAACTAAATCCAAAAATAAACAAACAACAAAACAAACAAACATTCACACACTCCCACCCCTGCACTAGGATTCCCTGTGTCGCAGGTGGCATGGACACATACAACACATCACAACATCCAAGACCCGAGCACAAACATTTGTGTTCGTCACAAATATTTGCCCCGGCCGGGGATCGAACCCGGAACACCAAGCTTCGTAGGCAGGGTCACTACCAACTAAGCCACGGTGTCGTCATAAGCACTACGTAGTTTAATAAATTGAATTTCTGCGCATTTATTGAGAAAAGTTGTACCATATAAGCCTAAGCTGGAACCATGGAATGAGACGACGGTCACTGCAGTACTATTATTTCCAGGATTCGCTTGCTTGCGTTTTCCTCAATGCGGGTTGGACCTCGAAGGAAGATGGTTAACAAATATATTCAGATGCTGAGGAATGCAAGTAAGTAAATAATTACATGATTATTTGTACGCGTGGATTAATAACGGTGTTCCTATAGAACACCAAGATAGACAGTATCAAACCAAAATCACCAAAATCAATAGTTTATCGAGTTGTGTGGAAGAGGAACGACGCCCGTCCGTCATACAGTGCGAACTAGTACGGAGGGTAGTCTAACCTAACTGCACTACGATTTTATTTACAAACTACCTTAAAACAGTCTATCATTTACTCACTTATCATAAGACCTGTTTGTAACTAACTATAATTGAGACAAATAAATAAATTGAAATAAATTGAAAATGGATGCGGTATATATAGAACAGACAATTTTCAAACACCCTGGCAAAAAATTAAATATCTCTAATTTCAAATAATGTTTGTTACTTTTTACGATGTAGTTTTATTAACAATGAAACAGCCTAGTAGTTTTTCCATATAATAGTTATATAGGGTATATCTAGCCCTGTTACTTCTCTTTTACGAAAATTAGCATCGGACCAAAAGTGAGCCGTACTAGAAGTTAGCCATGTGGCTCCCATTTCTTGGTCGCATCTTCAATGTACCTACTTACTACCTACAGTGTGATTCTATCCACAATATACGTTTCACACCACCTGCTCGACAATATCCAATTACATATCATGCTATGATCAAGGTAAAGCAAAGCATTACCTACCAAGGGAGATAATGTTGTATGAAACTCCCAAGGGTAGTTATGTGATTTGAATTTGGAACGTCAAATTCGTGTGGAAACTCATGGAAAACTCTAAGTAAAAGAACGCCCATATGGCATTGTAAAAAGGTTTGTTCTAAAATCGAACTGGCCACTCATAAAAAAAAAAGGCGCGACTACAAAGATTGTAAAACAAAAGACGGTGTTGGCTGCTTAGTTCAGAGCCCTGGATTTTTATTGCCTCGCAGAAGGTGTGAAAAGTAGAGTATGCTCCTCTGGGATAAAGCTTGTCTTCGTCTTGGGTAGCTTGAACCCCTCGCGGCACTCAAGACTCTACAAACTCCCTCGCTTCGCTCAGGAGTTAACTGAGTCCCTCGTTAGCTCAGGGTTCAATATGCCACCCGCGACATAAGACACTGCTTTATCCCCATAGTGCATAATCTACTATTAATACTTCTATGTTTTTACGTGTCTCTACTATATTTTGAGTCTGAAATTGTTGAAATTGAACACTAAGAGCGGTTTCAAACTAGCATATTAGTGTTTTTTTTTAACGCGTGTACTAATTTGTGGAGTTTAATTGATTAGTTTCCTATTTCAGATGTCGAGATACGTTTGCTCAATCAGGACGTCGAGGCGATGTACCGTCTTGTTTTGGTCGACGCAACAGACCCGTCCGGCAGACCATGCAAATATGAAGTCGCAGCCGTGATCGGAGAAGAGACCAAAAATGGGGACAATTTAACCACGAACATGCGGGGCTTATCGATCGTTTATCATGAGCCAATCGTGGTCCCATGGCGAGAGAGATTCCTCCGCTTGTGGGGGCATGATCATGTCAGCGCTATGTTATAATTTCTTTTACTTACCCAATGGGGGCCACCCCACACACCTTCAGTTTGGTCTTCTTCACCGTTAGCACGTGTTTTAATGCACTTAGATCTTTTGGATAGAAAAATCCATTGTTGTACGACCGGGTTCGAATCGAACCAACGAGCTTCGGATCGACCTCACCTCCTACTTGGCCAACACAGCTACACTGTGCACTGTGCAGTCGAACTGTACAGTTAAATCAAGCCCATACATACACGTTCAAGTAAAAACAGTAAAACTGTGCAGTTTATTCATATCGTTCCGCAATGGCATCGACATACTTTTACGACATATTTTTGAAAAAAAGCAAGAGACAGAATAGACCAGGAAGCGGAAAAATCTAGAGACCTGGTGCAAAGATTGGCTAAGAGAAGTTCATTCTCATATTCATTTGTTAAACAAATTAAAGACGTTTCCAAAAGACTGGCATAATTATTTAGGAATGGATAGTGATACGTACTTACATTTGCTCTCTATGGTAACCAACCACACGAAACCTGAGCCAAAGATTAAATAATATTATTACATACCTGAGCGCTCGGTACAAACGTTGCGATTATCGGCACGGTTTCCTACGATTCCGTTTTGTCTATGAAAATTTTCGAATTTTCAATCTACTTCGTTCCACGGTAGGTACAGTTTAAAAAAATTGTAAATCTGTTCGGTTTTTATCACATACACGTTTCGATTATCGGTGCAGTTTAAACGGTACAGTGCGATCGTAACGATTTCTCGTAACGTGTGTGCCCACCCATTTAAGATCTAGGAACGATGAAATTTGTGACAGCTTATACAATTTATTTTATAAATTATATATATAAAAAAAAAAAAATTCTTGATGTGTATGTAAATGTGTTTATGTTTCAGGTTTTTTTTGTGTTTTTGATGATAGAATCATTTAATAATATTATTTCTATATTAAAGATAATAATTGCTTGACAAATAAACTGTTAGGTTGTTAAGTTTTAAAATATAGTTGTTAAGTATTATTTATTAATTATTTATTTTAGTATATGTATATAATGTTTAGTATTTTAGTAGGTTTATTACCTTCGTAGATTGCTATTAAATAGATTACCTAATTATAATATACAAATATCCTCAAATTCTCTAATCCTCAAAAAATGTATTAAGTAAAAGTAAGATTCTATTAATTAAAAAAATTTAATGTCAAATTGAATGTTATATAAAATATGTATATTAAAATATATTAAAACATATTGTTATACAAAAATCCTAAAAAAAAAATACAAAAAAAATGTTTTGAACATATGTATGTAATAGCAAGTAGGTAGGTACTAGGTACCTAAGTATAACATAATGTTAAATTACAAAAATCCTAAAAAAAAAGCATAATATACAATATAGATGTTTTGAACAATGTGTACTAGGTGTAAGGGTACTAGGTACTCGTGTTGTAATTTAAATGTGATAAAAATATACATTCAAATATCAAATCTAAGTCAAACTATATAAAAATATATTAAATCAGTACTTACCTATATCGTATTGAAAATAGATAATATTCAAATAAAGATTATTGATACAATAAAATATTGTATTTTATTGAATCAATTGTAAACAAAAATAAATAGTTGTGTTTTCCTCAATCAACGGCAGATTGGCAAATGTATGTATCTCTCACACCTAATATTCCCTGAAGACATTGTGTTGCTAGCTGAAAATTCAATTGAACTACAAGATATTATAATGTCTCAGATTTCACAGAGTGAAGTAATAAATCGTTCAGTAAATAATGAGAAAAATAAAAGTAATGACAATTATGAGCAAAATACAAACAGCGATAAATTCACTACCTCTTGACTTCTAGAGTATACGTAGAAGATTACATCTATGTAGAGAATCTAATATCCTTCAATCGATGTATAGAAAATAAGTAACTAGACTAAATAAACAACAAAATATATATACCCTGTAAATATGTAGGTATGACTCTTTGGTATAGGTATAATCGACTACCGTTAGATTTTCGGGAGCTAAGATTTGAAACAACGATCCATGAATTCTTCGTTTCATTTGTGAATGTTGACACACAACGGACGCATTGTTACGACTGTAGTAACAATGAACGATGTGTTTTGTAAATCGTTCGCGTCCGATAGACATCGAAGTTTTATTTATACATGTTTGACATGCGAACGTGTCGATGGCTAGTGATACTTCTCAAAATCTGAAACTATACTATATGTGTCGCAGCCAACTACCTTAATTAGCCGTTCAATGAACAGCCTAGCCTTTTGAGGTGAGCGTGCATAACCTAATGACAGAAAATCATGTAAAGCTGATAGAAAATGGGTGATTATGGTAATTTTTTTGCGCGAGCGAACAAGTAAACTGAAAAGATAAACTAAAAAGGCGAGGCTGTTAATTGAACGGCTAATAAAGCTTGTTGGCTGCGATATACATAGGTACTAGTAATTAAGTTCTTTTTATTTAAGATTATTATTTGAAAAGTTGTCATAAATTTCTATCAAATTAGTTGAGTCCATCCACTTGAGAGCTACGGTGTTATTAGCCAGATAGACAGACAAGGGCTTTGTTAACATAATATTATAATACCTTACTTTTTACTGGACTTTTAAAAGTTATGGAATAGGCCTTAGAAGGGTTGCGAATTCTTCATCGAACTGCAAACGTCTATAACATAATCCTCTTGGACCTATCAAACCCGTTAGAAAGGTGGTAAACACTGAAGGCATTAAAAATAAATAAAACTGGTTTTTATACCAAAGTGGTTCAGTTCAATTTATACCAATTACATACTGACTGACCGTTACTCGCGGTAAAAAGTAATGCTAGCCATGTCTTAGAACGGTAGCCATGTCTTAGACTGGCTACCATATTTGGAGCTTGACTGTACTTTGAGACCTTCTTAGAAATATTTTTTAGACTAGTATCATCCTGCTACTTCAAGGAATGTTATTATTACAATTATAACGCTTTGATTAGATAAAAAAAACTAGTTAAGATTGTTACAAATATTCAGGTAAATTCAGCTTTTCAGCGCGGAAAGCTGAACAGATGCGTATGAAACATAAGAAAACGTAATATATACCTACGCATCCGTTCCGCTTTTCGCGTCTATGCAGCTGCGTACGCATCTCACGAAGAAAAGAAATAATTTTATTGTCATGGAAAAAAAAATGAACAAAAAAGGTTGAATTACAGTAAAAAAGAGTCCTCCACACAATGAGGGCCTAGCTCAGCTTTAATGCTGCAGCGTACTGGCAGCACGCTGCAGCGCTGGTGTTCTGCTAGACCCCAGTGGCGACGACACGGAACATATAAATCTATCCAAAAAACTAAAACTAAGAAAAAATAAAAAACTACTAAAATAAGACAAAAAACATTTTTTTAAGAGACTTAATTATAATTAGAGAATAGAATATTAATTACGACAATAAACAAATACCATTGGTATTAGTTTTTGGTATTGGAAATGAATAGGTCAAATCGTTTTGCAAATCAAACGCCTAGCCTGCCACTTGGTTTAACAAGTAGAGAGGAAAAGTTATGTAAAATGTAGTAAAGGACCTAATGATAGCAATATTGCCAACACATAAACAATTATAAAAGTCAACAACAATGACAGATTAACAACTAACAACATAAGGTTTAAAGTGGCGTGTTGTTTCATATTGCCTACACTACAACATACAACGGAACACGTGGGATAAACCACAGCAGCAAAAAAGCCGAGAGAGCATGTGAAGTAACACAAGCCGTAACTTGTACTACTCAGTATATTTATTCTGTGCCGTAACGGTATGGATAAAAATCGTCCACATCTCACACTATTATCCAGTTGAATGGATGGTACGTTTGTTACTCGTCGTGATCTCGTCTTACTCGTCAACAATGTTATGCACAATTTTAGGTTTACAGAAAGTATGTGCTTTGTATTTATTAAAATAAGTTTTCAGTGCTTGCGTGCCCAGCCCATTGTTCCCAAACACCTGCACGATGGAATACCTGATGACCTGCACGGATAACGCCGTAGATGTTGCAGCCTTCTTCAAAAAGATTATAATATTTGGGTTAAAACGCGACACAACGAAGAAGACACATTTGAGATTTAATTTGTGTTACTGTCCAAATAAATTAAAATAAAACAATAAATGTAAATGAAAATATAAAAAAAATACGTTTGTATGCTTTTGCGTTTGTAACACATAGGTACTATTTACTAATATTAAGTTTTAAATTGTTAAAATTCATTTACCTCAGCGACATATTTTTAAAAAGTAAGAATCTGTTACTGGCAATAGGATAAGTTTAAATAAGTATACATACATATGGAGTGCTGTTGATTCTATGATAAATAAAAAAAAAAAAAAAAAAAAAAAAAAAATATCATGCTATCATCAAGGTAAAGCAAAGCATTACCTACCAAGGGAGGTAATGTTGTATGAAACCCCCAAGGGTAGTAATGTGATTTGAATTTGAAACTTCAAATTCGTGTGAAAACTCTTAGTAAAAGAACGCATATGGCATTGTAATAAGGTTTGTTCTAGAATCGAACTGGCCACTCATAAAAAAAAAGAAAAAAGGCGCGATTCAAAGATTGTGAAACAAAAGACGGTGTTGGCTGCTGAGTTCGGAGCCCTGGCTTTTTATTGCCTCGCAGAAGGTGTGAAAAGTAGAGTATGCTCCTCTGAGATAAAGCCTGTCTTCGTCTTGGGCAGCTTGAACCCTTCTCGCCACTCAGGACTCTACATAACTCCCTCGCTTCGCTCAGGAGTTAACTGAGTCCCTCGTTAGCTCAGGGTTCAATATGCCACCCGCGACATAAGACACTGCTTTATCCCCTTAGTGCATAATCTACTATTAATTGTTTGTACCTACATAAATTAGTATGCTGACGAAGCAGAATATGGATAGTGCTATCCTATAATACGAACAACTGAATTTTTTAAATATTTAATACAAAATTGAGTATTGCGTCTGTCTGGCCTTTTCTGTTGCCCACCCATTTATTGCACATTTTTCATATTAAATTCCTGATTACTACTCTGGCTCTTGCTTTTTGATTCAAAGAAAAAATCATAATTAAACATTCTTGGTACGGCTTGGTACGGCTAACTTAGCTGTAGTTAGTTAGACGTGGAATATTGCACTTAGTACGTGTAAGCACATAAAAAAGCGCATACCAAGGAAGCAGCCTGCAGATTTTGTATTTAAGTAGTTACATATTTGCATTTCAGTGGTGAAACCAGTTTTAACTGATTTTTTTTTTAATTATAAAGGTGATAATCATTATTGAGTCGATGACATCACCCATAAAGAGAACGTAAGAATTTCGATGTAGTATTAAAACATGTATAAATATTTGTGTATGACCGTTACAAATACAAGGTGAGTGGTTAATGAAATCAGGGAAGCCATTTCCCATTGTAATAGGTTCTTTTTAGATTTGAAATATGCAAGCATTTGACTACAACCTCACCTGATGGTAAGTTCTATTTTGCCCTTTTAAAAGCGGTCTGATTGTAGGTTTTCAATTGCAAAAGTTGTTGTATTATTTATTTATTGTATGGATTTAAAAATAAAAATGGATTTAAATCTGTAAAATGTTTTTCGAATTCTACAATTATCTCATTAGTGTTCTAATAATTTCAGAAAAGTTTATTTCAGAATTGCACATTGGTTTAGGTTTAGGTGAACAAATACATTGCATCCTTCATTTTCCATCTCCGTGAATTGTTTCCATTCTGCAAAGAACACGGAAAAAAAACGTACATAATAATTTGAATAATTTTAGTTCATGTGAAGTGTATTTACTATTTATTATACCTACTATTGAAAACATTTTAATTTGCTTGTCTGGGATACCAAAAAAATTAATACCATAATTCAAATAAAAATTGAAAGAACTAGTGACACGATAAGAAGAAAAAAAATAAAAATTATACCTAAAGAAAATTTTCACAATTGTGGTATATTAGAAACATATTGCGGACCGCACAAATATTAGTCGCGGGCCGTGCTTCGGACAGCCCTGATCTAAGTATAAAAAGTACTATGTGGATCTAAGATATGATGATGGCTGGAATTTGGTTTCAGTTGGAATATTATGCCATTAGTTTTCAGTAGCATAATAAAGTCAAGGAAACATAAAACAATACCCAGTTAGAGGTTGAATCTGTTTACACCTCGCTGTGATACGACACTGGGTATTAAGTTCATTTTTAAATAGGTCCTTCGTAGAAATGATGTTATGTATTGTCAAGTGTTGTTAAAGCGAATTCTTGTAAGTAATATCGTGTGAGACGGGTCGTTTACAAACGTCTTCAAGTTTTCCGTTTGCATCAGCTTTTTATATATATTTTTTACTATCAACGCAAAAAGAGGAATAAGTACCTAAGTCGATGGACTGACGACATAGTTGTGGTCGTTGGAAGTCGGTGGATGGAAAAGGCTTGAGACTGCTCGTAGTGACGAATCATGGGGGAGGCCTATTTCCAGCAGTAATAATAAATATAAAATAATAATAAAATGTTGCATGTCATCAAACTTGAAGATTATCAACTCTTCGAGTGGTGCTGGGAAGTTTTTTTTTTTATATGAATTTGTGTTTTTAATCTGACAGAACCTAAAACAGGTTGGTCCACCTAGCATTAATACATATAACCCTATGTATAACTAAGACATCGTTAGTGCTAATATATGTGTATACTATTGTGATTTCCTGTAAGTAGGGTTGCCAACTGTTTTTGAGAAAATATCGTATCACATTTTTACGAAGGAATATACAAAGTATATGGAACAAAAAGAAGTACTTTCCTAAATATACGTAGGTATTATAAGGTAGCGAACGCAGCGACCTGCCAATTTATAAATCCAGTACCTAACCTACCTATTGGTATTACGTTCTTCCACAAAACACCTATCAGTGTAATAAAAATGTATAAATAGTAAAGTATAGGTTGAAAATAGATTATTTTTACAATAAAGTATATTTACCAACATTAGAGTAGGATACGTTAAAGTATAGTTGTCAACCCTACCTGTAGGTTAAATTGGTACATGCATGATTGAAGCCAATATCACGGGCAGTGGCAGCCTGCGGTTTGGTGAGATGACCGCGTTCGATTGCTTCGTAATAAACAGTGTCTGTGACATGACCTTATCAGGTAGTTGATTGGATACCAACATTACCTATATTATTGAACTATCATTGTATACTAGCTGGTGCCCTCGACTTTGTCTGCGCAGGTATCTTTATAAATTGTAGCCTATGTGATATTCTGATGTATAAGCTATATTATGGTAAAGTTTCATTAAAATCCATTCAGTAGTTTTTACGTGAAAGAGTAACAAACATCCATCCATCCATCCTTACAAACTTTCGCGTTTATAATATTAGTATCAAGTATCAATCAATATCATTGTATATGTTTAGTTGAATGTGAGGAATGAATGTGAGCCAGTAGGTAATAATTAATAATATTAAAAAAAAACAATAATACAAGCACAATTTGGTATCTACATAAACTTATTATATAAACAATCAATGGTTTAATTAATATGGATTGGATTATCCACATACATTGATCGTGCGCAGTACCTATACTAAGTTTAAAACTTGTGCTGTAGGTATCCTCGGCACGCTGCCATCGGGTGTCGAGTTGGAGCAGTTGAGCTACCTATAGATCGTTTGTAACGGTCTATGGGTGGCCCAATTGTTTACTTTTTTAAATTTAGTAATATAGCTTGTAGTAGTTAGCTTATGCTGTAATAAAATGTGAGGATATATGTGTGAGTGTGAGTTTATTGGGGTGAGTAAAGTGTGTTAGGGGTGTGTAGAGTCAACACACTTTTCACACATTCTACACTGTAGAGTGTGTGAAAAGTGAGTATATGTATAGTATAAGTGGGGTACCTACCTATATAGCATTACTTATTCAAAATTATAGTCACCAAAACCGTTTTCGTAAGTAGTAATACAGAAGAAACATCGATAATATGTGTCGATCAAAAAATGAAACAATCTGAATGCCGACCATATAGAGTCTTAAGCCACTGCATTTTGTATTCAGCCAGCGAACGATACAAGTGATCGTGCGCGTGAGTCGAATGCCATTCCAACTTCAGAGAACAACCTTTCCAAATGCCATGGAACGATAATCAATCTTATATCCTGAGAGACAGAGTCGTGAATTAAATCTATCAATCGAAGATGAAGAACGTTACAAAACATTAAGTTAAGGGCAGAATAAATGCTAACTATGAGCAGCAAACCTAGTTCAGATATATCTGCATAAGGTTGTGGTACCTTCTGTGCGAAACTTTGGTTTTAGATATAGTCTTCGCCTCACACGTTATAAAGCACGTTATAGACAAACAGGTTGCAAGCGAGCCTACTCAAGTTTCCGCATTGTAATCACGCCTTTACTTAGAATATCTTTAACGTATTGATGATATCAGTTAGTAATATTTTGTAGCATAAGGCTTTCACGTCAGTTCTACAAGTATTTGTATTTTTGTATTTATTGATTAACTTTAATTAAAACGATATATGAAGTATGTGATATATGAAACGTTATAACTAAGCAGTAGGTATAAGTTAGCATTACTTAAATCCAGTTGGAAATATGAAAGCTGTACGCCCTATGTAATTCAAACTCGTGTGTAGCACTGTTTTGGTCAAGGGTAAACTTAATTTCTTACCCTAACGGAGAGCTCCTTGCTTACCTCGTCACTAGTTTACATAAAAAAAAAGATGAAGCCTACAAAACAGGCAGTTTTTCAGTTGCGACCAACTTACTTGAAGCTCAAAGTAGCATGTCAAGTAGGTACTGCCAACTATAGGCATTACGCACTTACGTGTGTCAATTATGCACAAGTTAATTAGCATTCCCAACATGTATCAACTCCTCTAGACCTAAGTTTCTTAGGATACGAGCTAGAACAGCTATTACGCTCTAACATGTTGTGTAAATGCCATGCTTGGAGTTTTGGAGTGTAACGGGCAGAATGGCTTTAGGTAGAAGGTAGAACGGTAAGAAATGATAATAAACTTTTTATTTTATTTTAGATTATCATCATTTGATTAACTTTTCTCTCTTGCTGCTTATTCTGTAACCAAATTGGTTTAATGTGTATAACTTTTGATTAATCTTTAAAATACCATTGTTTATGTTATATGTATGTATATGTAAGCACGCCAACATTTATCAATAACTATAAGGTTGGCCGGTAGAAAATGGTTTAGCATTAGCATTAACCCCAACAGTGTCCGAATATTTTGTGTCCGAATCGTCAGCGACTCCACCTTTTGTACATTTTATATTGTATTTTGTGTAATAAAGAATATAATAAGTAAATAAATAAACTTATCTTTTTGCATAATGTATGTAACGTAACAAAATAATATATGTAATGTAACAAACAATAATTCCCTTCACACAGCGCTCTCCTAAAATCGTCTAGGTATATCGATATTGACTTTTCAAAATAAAAAATGTTATCACCTTCTTTTCTTTGGAAGGAATTACTTATTTTTAAAGTGCTTATAAGATATCGTAGAAACGGCACTTCAGCATTGATATTTTCAAATAAAAATTGTTTATATTGGAAATCACATTTTCAATTTTCCTTTGAGCCAACTCCGCAGTTACATCTGAAGGGATTCATACTATTCACTAGCGCAGATATTTTTACTCTAGAACCTAGTTTGTAGGTTTTCTATTAACCTGTAGGTGGCGGTGCATAACCTACGATAGCTTGTGTGTGAACGTTGAAAGGCTTAACCTTTCAGCCTTCGCCTTTAAACTTTGAAAATCGCATCTAAAAATTAACTGATGTTAATTATTTTTATATAATGTAGTTTTTTAAGGTAAGTTATTATTTTGTTTTGATAATTTAGTTAATTGGTTGTTCATAATCTATGATTCTACGCCCGCCCGGTCTTTCGTGCTGAACTGAATATTATGTAGGCAACAACAAACTTGTGAAATTTTGTATAGACAATCAATTGACTCCTTAAATTCACCACCTACATCTACAAACATGTAAATTAAAAACATCCTAACATGTGTAAAATAAAAACAGTGATGCCTACTTGAACCAAACTGTCAAAGCTCCTAAGCAATTACTTTTCTTCCTTGCCAGTTCTTAGCGGTCCAAATACAGACTGTTAAGAACTGTGGAACTTTGGCAGTTTGGTGCAAGTGGGCATGAATATCCTATAATTGTAGAATAAGTAAATCACCGTAACCTAAATGTCAATAATATAAAAAATCCATTGTACGGAAAAAATATTTGCACCACAATTATTACATTACAGTCTTTTCACATGGCATAAAGCCGGTGGATGTCCGGCTATCCGCCGCTAGGCCGGAAGCAGACCGGCTCGAGAAAGTGGACCTTTACAACTATTAATTAAATACCGAAGCAGCAGCTTGGTTTGTCAGTAAGTGATGTTATTGACAAACTAAGCTACTGCTTGCGACTTCACCTGCGTGATTTTGGAATAAAAATAAGCTCATGACCATTTTCATAAACTTAGCATACAAAACTTTAGCTTATAGTTGATTGAGTAACATATGTACTTCCATTTGTCCACCCATCCTGACAAACTTTTGCATAAACATCATAAACTTTTAATTAGGTACCCAACTTAAAACGGCAATGCAATTTCAAATCTTGAATTATACACTATCGGATGTTTTTTCAATTGTAAGCTGACTTATACTAAAAATAGTGTAGATAAAGTTTGCTATTTAAACGTGCTTTTGTTGCTTCTATCCCTCTTTGGCAGGCAATGCTTTGCAAGATATTGCGATCTCGTTATTGGATACTAGCTGCAAACTCATTAAAACGCTCGCAGCTTCCAGTTTCCCTTCATTTCACTTCGAAGAAATGTATGCCGTAAACTTCCATCAATCTAGGTCTTTGCAGGTAGAGTTACTTATTAGAAAATATTACCTATATGCAATTGCATACTGGGCTGGCCACATCTGCCGCATGACGAATACACAATGGGCGAAGGTCACCACAGATTGGTGGCCTCAAGGAATCAAACTCCCTCGTGGCAGACCAAGGCGCAGAAGGAAAGATGAGTTAGATGTCTTTAAAAGGGACTGGTCCACACACGCACTTGACAGAGGACTGGAGAAAAGGGGGGAGGCCTTTGCCCAGCAGTGGGACATGTCAGGCCAATAATAATAATTGCATACTGGGTAAATTTTTTTTTTTTAGGTATATCTAAATACTACTCATAACATATGCACTAATATAAACAATAAACTAATAAAGCCTAAACAACAATCACGTAATTATGGTAGATGCTAGTTATAAATCATTAATTTATTATCCTTGTTACACCATTAACTTCTGTCTTAGTGGTAAGATATCAGTTCGGTGCAGCAACAGACACAAGTGCAACAAGCAAGAAATGTTATTTTTGTGGATCGAAACAACATAAGTAATTATAACAGTAGTGTTAGAAATTGCATCATAATAATACCTATCTACTAACAGATAGGTATTATTATGATGCACTAGGCACAATACGAGAATGAATATGAAGTGAATGAAGTGTCTAAGATAATATAGGAACCTCTGATAACCTAAGTGCCTTTTTGAACAAGCGTTATCATTTTGAGACAATTAAATAAATACTATAATAAAAGTATAGGCTTTGGTTTTGTCTTTGTTTACTTAATAATTAATAATTAAATACGATATTTTTATTACAGCATAAGCTAACTACTACAATCTATATATAGGTATATTACAAAAGGAAACAATTGGGCCACCCATAGAACGTTGCAAACGATCTATAGGTAGCTCAACTGCTCCAACTCGATACCCGATGGCAGCGTGCCGAGGATACTGGCTGCATTGCCTCTTTGTATAGCAAGGCTTATTCTTTGGCCCAGATAGCTGCCAGCCCTCTGATCACGCGTTGCTTCGACCAGACGCTCTGACAAAATTTTAAAAACGCGGAAGGCTCCCATTCCCCATGGACTTAGGGTCTCGACCCCAAAGGGCTCAAACATGTACGACCTTCCAAGACCTACATATTTACGCCGCTTGAGCAGAGTTTGCCGCCTCACCAGCCCTAACTTGCGTCCCTGGCAAATGAGAAGGTGCCAAAGTGTCTACGCATGTAGCGTCCCACACCAAGGGCCTGCCCATTCTCCATGGGATAAGCGTCATACGATATTATATTCAAATAATTGTAAAAGACAACTATTATTATCAACAAATTATATAAATATATTTAGTAATAAATCCGCTTGATTTCTAAACAAAGGTTTTAATTAACTTAACTTTAGTTTAGAACTTTAGAACATATTACTATATTATAAACCAAAGAGTCAACGAACAGAAAACCAAAGTTCAAAGATACGACACGTGTTTCGCCTCTACACGAGGCATCATCAGGAGGTGTGGACTCGCCGAAGTTCGAAACGAGAGTCAAACGGCGAGTCCACACCTCCTGATGATGCCTCGTGTAGAGGCGAAACACGTGTCGTATCTTTGAACTTTGGTTTTCTGTTCGTTGACTCTTTGGTTTATAATATAGTAATATGTTCTAAAGTTCTAAACTAAAGTTAAGTTAATTAAAACCTTTGTTTAGAAATCAAGCGGATTTATTACTAAATATATTTATATAATTTGTTGATATTTATGGATTTCCGCAAAGTAACGCCTGAATCAATCAATTAACTATTATTATGTTATATAGACCATACAAAGTGAGGTCTCAAATTGGCGTTTGTATTTATGCATGTTTCTCCGACAATAACTTTCGAACCGCTCATCAGATATTGATGAAATTTGGCAGGTGGGTAGGTAAGTTCAAAACAATTTTTGAATTTGTATGTGCACCCAATCGGTTTAGGGGTTTAAGCGCCTGAGTTTGAGGGAAACTGGAAGTCTGGTATGGTTTTGTCTCAACAATAGCAGAGTATGGTTCTGCAGGCCTTTGCATACAGACGCATCTTTAGAGGATATGTGAAAATTTGGAGTCGCTGCATTACATTCTTACTCAGTAACAGTACAGAATAAAAACTTTATGTTAATACAGTGATTACTTGAGGATATAACCTAAATAAATGTAAGACAGAAACACAATTGGTGAAACTTTTCTCGATATAATTTTATTTTCTGAAATCGGCCCTCATAAAATCAGTTTTACATCCATCCTCCGAATTTTGACAATATTTACGGTTAATTTTATACTATTGAATGCAAAATGATTTATAAATTCAATACTTTTCAAGAAATACGATGTTTTATCATTTGTCGGGTGTGTGTGTAATTGCGTTATCACTGTCTTGCAATTCAGCCGCTGTCATTTCTGTCAGTTTCACATATCCTCTTAACTGGTAGAAAATGTAATTTTGAAAAGACTTACTCCTTGTAACAGACACATTAAATTGATTTGTGCGCGTGCGCACAGCCCGTCTCGCAAGATTATAGTGCGTTGGCTCCGTTTACCATTCAGGATGTGTGAATGAAAGTGCGCCGGGCAGCCGGCGCGGGCGGCGCTGTCCTGATACAGCCGCATCAGACCCAATTGGTGTTGACATCGGAAGTGCCATTGTGTTCAAAGCTACCGGACATCCGTGCGTGAGATATTTTGTAAACCGATATTAAAGATTTTAAGTTATATTGATATAACTTGGCACAAGGATACAATTAATTTATGGGAAACCATAGTGGTGGTAATTATTAGAAGAAGAGGTAATCATTTTAATTATCTGGACTACATGTATGCACTACAAGATGGCTAATATTGCGCCCATGACAAAAACGCTTTTAGACATTTTATCGCGGTCTGCCTCCAAACTTTGACTTCACGTGCCTTAGCCCCTGAGACGATTGAGTTCACTTACGAACTCGAAACTACACTTACAAAAATAGTTTACAATTTACCAGGTGGGTACCTGGCAAATTTTATGAAAATCGGATGAACGGTTCGCCATTTATCGTCTGAAAAATTACCTACACACATATAAACTCCGAGTTCCCCAGTATCAAGCTACGTAACTACACTCTGAGACCTCGTTTCGCCAAAACATTAGATCACACTGTTCAAAATCTAGTACATCCTAATTTTCAGCTTTTTTTTTATTTGAATCCCGTTGAGGAAGTTATTTATTACCAACTGAACAAGCACAAATCCAGTTGGTTATAATACAGACTCCTTAAAAATAACGTAAAAGTTGAACACCGCCAAACAAGAAAGCTCAAAGAAAAACAAATAATTTGATAGCTAAAGGTTCCCAAGAGACAATAAAATAACATCAGTGCATTATTCCGGTATGCATCACTAATAATTTTACAGAAACAAAAACTTATCGAGAGGCTGAAAAAGGCGGGCATCGGCACTGCCGCGTCGCCGGGCGCAATATGGCTGCAATTCCCACGCCCGCGCCACGCACTGGGAACCGTTCAAACCACGCACATGCTTCAGCCTATGAGGTTTTTTTTTAATTAAAATTCGTGTCAAGCTCACGCTGTACCTACCCATAAACCAAGGCGGCGAAGGACAACTAACACCTCATTTATCAATCTTAACAGTATTATAGTTTACTAAAAGCTTGTAAAGGCGGAGAAAACCGGGACGTCCGAAAGCGCGTTGGGTCGATAACATTGTAAAAATAGTAGGAAACACCTGGGTGAGAGATGCCCAAGACCGGGAGGGGTGGCACAAAAGGCCTATACCCAGCAGTAGGTAATTCCGGGCTGTTGATGTTGATGATGATGAAAAGCTTGTAAAGGCAAATTAATGGAAGATCCAAAAACCATCTCAGTATCCTTGAAACCCACGCGAAATAGCCAGTTTAAAGGGTCTTGAGATACTCTCCAAAAATCTTCAGGGAATTCATTCAAAGAAGCTAACAAGGCAGCCTTAAATTAGATGGGACAAAACGTTGACAACCCTACTTGCATACGTGTTGCATCTACAACGTCAGATAGTTGAAAAAATATTGGTATATGGTACAATTTTTTTTGATACGCCTAAGATCATATTTATACGCTTTTAATATACTAAGTCGCGTTGTTAACGACCCACATGCGGGTCGTAATAGATGTAAACAAACAGACATATAATGTTTGTTTACTTTTTTTTGTTTTTATTGTAGTCTTTAGGCGCGTCATATTTAGTTTCGATAATAGTAGAAGTAAAATACTTTTCAACTTCAGATTCAATTGTAATGAAAATTCTTTCAAGCAGATCATCTAACATAGAATTAATGAGACTAACCTTATACAAAATAGATACTAACTATACTTAACAGTAGCTTCTTCTGCTTCTTCGTGTCTAAGGCTCAATTAAACATTGTGTAGGTTGAACCATAGTAGTAAAAGGATTAGCCATAACATTCTATTAATCAATTCATTAGGTAGATCGTTTTCAGTTGCGCCTAAGACGAGTCAATTAAATATGAAATTATTTCCTAAGGATTTCATTACACAGTTTTTTTTGAAGGAGACTCATGTTTTGTCATAGGTTTTAAAAGATGCTTTATCATCATCCCGTGTTTCGACGTGGCCGGATATCGAACTGGTACCGTTACGCCGACCAGTTTGTACTCATTAGCTGGGTGCGCCTAATGACTGATACCTAATCTGTGGCGATACGAAGAAACTGTGACACGACGAAGATAGGATTATATGAGTATCAGTAATCAAAACACATATTATTGTCACAGTACTTACCTATATTAAGAATTATTGTAAATGTTAAAGTGAAAGATAAATTATAATGAGAAGATACGGTTAAACAATGATAATGCACAATCTAGGTAAGATGAAGTAAACGTACGCGCTAAGGCAAAAAAAATATAACCCTAACCTGTGAACCCAAATAGTGACTGTGGCGTGATTTGTTTGTTTTAAAGAGAATGGTACTTATTTTCACAATTTGTCGACAGTTTTACAAATTAAACGTTTTGCAAACCGTTGTACTTTTTTTAAATTTGTATTACAATTTTTATAAATTTTAGATTGTATTTTAATTAAAAATATGAAAACTAAGTGAAATAGTGACACAATGATTCAATAGCTAATCTGTTACATTTGGTTTTTAACTTATCTCTTAATAAATTACACGTGCATATACTTCACTCGAAATCCTTGGGCAAACTGAAACGGATGCGATAAAAAATCACATTAGATTTCAAGTATTCTAAATGGTAGTCGGATATTTCGTGAAACAAAAAACTGATTTTCTCAGGGTATCAGAATGGGGGCACAAGACACACATGTGTTTCACCCGCATGCGTTCTTTACCATGCATCTGTTGGTATAATTTCACCATATTGAGAGATAATCAAGTCTACTAACGTAGAGATAGGGACGACAATGGTATTCGCTGAACTACGCCTCTGCCTGTGAGAGACATCCAAGACATTGCTTATGAACAACCGGATATTTTAAAAAGGTGCCGTTCGTAAGGGAATAGGTAGGAGAGAATGGTGTTTCAAATGAGTCAGGGTAAATCTTTGGGGTCAGTCGCAATTGACCCAATGCAGCTGCTGGTTGAAGCGAAACGTTTCCATATGTCTTGGTATAAATGAATGTATTTTCTAATGAAACACGTATAAGTCCGCAGGTTCTCTAAGATAAATACAGTGCATGGTAGCAGGTCGCAATGTTTATTTCGATGGAAGAAAAAGTACCTTTAATTGTAATCCCTAACGTTAATATGGAGGCAGAAAGCGTGGAAAACAAAAACAAAACACTTGAGAATTAGGTTCTTCGAAAAAAATGTTTTTTTGCTTTTTTATTTCATGAGTGTCTAAAAATTCTTGTGAAGGGTCAAGGGGAGCTTTAGCAGAACATGTTTTGATACTTACGGCAATCGTTATTGATAAACTGACACGTGTATCATTTTGTAATCTCCTTTAAAATTTCATTAAAATTTATATCAGTTATCATCAAATGCGTATAGTTTTGTGATAAGCCTGCAGAAGTCAGTATAATCGTTACGTAGTAAAAATCCAGTAGGAACCAATTCAATCGAGTGAACGTGCACGTCAGCCTATATTGTGTGTCTTTGAATCATCCATCACTATCATTTTTATTAATTGAAACAATAAGAAGAAACTAACATCAATGCGTCACCAGGAAAATTCATTTATTTATATTTTTTTAAGAATATTCAGAACAACAGTGACCCTAAATTATATTAAAATTAGATCTTCTTCTTCTTCGTGTCACTAGTTCTTTCGAACCAGTGTGGTGAAAGGATTTCAAGTGCGCCTCGAAGAGGCTCCTTTCGTGCACTCGACACATGTTTTCGAACTTGTAAGTTCTACGACATGCCGGTTTCCTCACGATGTTTTCCTTCACTGTTGCGAGAACGTGGGATGCATACATAGATTTTTTCGACCGAAAAAACCCATTTACGCATGACTGCCACCGGGATTCGAACCCGCGACCATCAGATCGCAAGGTAAGGGCCTCATCCACTCGGCCACCACGTCCTCTAATTAGAATTCTAAAGAAATTAGATTAAATAGACAGAATAGATTGAGTAAGTACTTAACAATATTATTTTAAACCAAGTAAGATTAATATTATTCTTCAGTAGTCTTAGGTATCAGCTAGATTGTAACGTATTTGGAATAATGTGTAAACTGAGTAAATTTTCGTATGCTTTCTTATAAAATGAATTTATGGATGAATGAAAAATATGTGACAGAATACGCGAAATCAGAAGTCAGCCTTCATCCCGAATTCAAAAACGAGAGGAGGTTTACTTTGTTTATTTGAGACTTCACCACAACTACGTGTATATAGATACTTAGTAATATTTATTATTCTCGTTCTTATCTGTTACTAGTTAATAAGTATTCAAGGTGATCTTTAACAATACTGTTTTTGCTAGTAAATAAGTAAAGTGTAGAATGTCAAGTAGGGTTAGTGCACTTACGTAACCTCAATTCATTGCTTCTCTGCTATGTTTTTCACAACGTTTACGTATCTATTTGACGGTCACTTACCACAGGAATGTTTATAAAGATCATTAAGGCCTAGATACTCGCGCGCCGCTATCTCACTCACACATTTGTAAATTTTTATATAAGTTTCACAAAAGTGTAAATAAAAGTATTACAATTTCAAATTCATCGCTCCACTGAGGTATCTATACCTTTTCAAACTTTTCCATGTATAATATTAGTGTTATATTAAAATAACAAATTATAATACCGTTGGGAGGCGTCCCCTGCAGGATATTATATATATATTTACCGCAAAGCAGTAATGTGTAAGCATTACTTGAAGGAAACTGTAGTTTGTGTAATAACTGAACGAGCGCGAATAGCAGCGTTGCACCCGGCTGGCCTATGTAAATCAAAGTTCAGTTTAGCACTGTTTTGGTCATGGGCAGGCGTGATCTCTTACCATCAGGAGAACGTTCAGCTCATCTCGGCATGATTAGAAAAAAATGGTTCCTTTAAATTAAATATTGTGTAGCCACGTAGGTAGAGTTCAGAGGTGTTTTTAAGAGGAATGCATCAAAACAAAGGCATTAATGTTTAAACCAAAGTGAACTCCACCCGATAATGATAAACGCTTGATGTTTTCTCGAGAAGTCTTCATTAAAATACTTTATAGGTTATTTTATTATTGATACAACAAATAACTTTAGCTTATTACCAATGCATCTTCGAAGGTTATCATTTGCAGAATTTCTCGAAAGTTCTTGATTGCAAGGAGGTAAACTGTTACTAGTTGGTTAAGGTTAAAGTCGGTTTGAGCTAAAAGCCGGTTGGTGTTTACCAACCGGCTTTTGGCTCTCAACGGCTTCGATTCGAAATATAATTATAAATTATCTAGTGGTTTTAGGATATATAGCGCTCGTCCACTATACTATATAGGTTGATTAAGATTAGGCTAAGAAGAAGAATATAAAAATCACACCACAATCCGGCCTTATCCGATTCATTTGACGACGCCGTGGCTTAGTTGGTAGTGACCCTGCCTACGAAGCTTGGTGTTCCGGGTTCGATCCCCGGCCGGGGCGAATATTTGTGTGACGAATACAAATGTTTGTTCTCGGGTCTTGGATGTTGTGATGTCTTGTATGTGTCCATGCCACCTGCGACACAGGGAATCCTAGTGCAGGGGTGTGAGTGTGTGAATGTTTGATTTTCACGCAGTAGCTGCTCTAACATCAGTTACATTCCCACTCTAGTTCTCTATTGGCAGAAGTTTGTTCTTCCACGAATTTTGAGGTAAACGTTACTGGTGCAGGTGGTTTAATCAAGCTGTTGGAAAATATAAATAAGCATTTCTAACTACACAAGATTCGGCGATCTGTAACTTATAATGCTTCAGGTGTGGTGAAGAATCCAGGATGAAAACTTGTTAAAATCAATGAAAGGTTTTTAAATTAACTAGCTGACGCCCGCAACTTCATTTGCAATGCGAGTTAATAAATCTCTTTTCTCAGTACGCGCCTACACTTCTTGACAAACATATCCTCCAAATTTCAAATCTCTACGTTCTATAGTTTGGCTTATGCGTTTTCTGTCATCTCACTCAAGTAATTACACAATACATAATGTACATATGTAGTTACAAGTCAAATAATGAATTCGTTTCTTAGGTTTGGCGCAAGGGTAATAGCAAGGAATTTCAAATTACTCGGTGTGGTCGTTCAGACAGATGAGTTTGTATTTTAAAATAGTAAAATACGAATGAGGCCTTCTTGTAGGATCATGCAAGCGTGACCACACAATGGGGCCCCGTTGCTATCGGCCAAACGATTATATTGGGTAGGTACTAGTGTGTCCTTCCTATGTATCATCTCAGGCATTGGCATTTGTCGACTATCTTCTTCGGCTTTCTCGCTTTTGATCCATTTTTTAATATATTACTCAGTAACATTTTGTCACATCCGTATGTAAAGAACGCGTAAAGTACTTACCTATAACTTTATTTAGCTGATTTTTATATGTCCTACTTCCTACTATCCTACTTCCTACTAATATTATAAACGCGAAAGTTTGTAAGGATGGATGGATGGATGGATGTTTGTTACTCTTTCTCGTAATAACTACTGAATGGATTTTAATGAAACTTTACAATAATATAGCTTATACATCAAAATAACACATAGACTACAATTTATATAGATACCTGCGCAGACGAAGTCGCGGGCACCAGCTAATTCTCTATATTTTAGTGTAGGTACTGCTTTCTCACGAGCCTCTCTGCTTAATAATTAAGAATAACTTCAATCCATCATTATTATTAAACTAATAGATAGATAATTATTTATTTATAATACTAAACGTGTACAGAAGTAGGCCTACACCCAGCAGTGGGTAATTATGGGCTGTGGATGATGATGATGACAAATAGATAGGGCTCTTGTTATCATAACTAAATTTTTACACTTTGTTAGTTGCGGCAATCCGGAACTTTTTGTCTCGAACAGCAATTGCAAAAATTACCGAAACTGGTAACTAGATTTGCTATACATGCGCAGTTTGCTGAATTTGTATGAAAACGTCAAAAACAGTTAGTTGCGAGTTGTCGCCGTAACCAGATTGAACTACGGCCTTACAAAGACGTTAGCCGTTGGACAAAAAAGATCATGAAAGTAGAATTGCATCAATGAGTCGGTCACAATAGTTGAACTCTTGCAGATAGTCAAAGTGAGAAATGTGGCCTAAATGAGAAACGTGATTGGACGTATCTTTAAAAATCTATACTAGTTGCGCTACATCAAGGAGTAATGATCAATGCACAATAATGTATCTCGCTTTATAAAGGACCATCATCGAGTCATAACTTTTTGAATCGTGTATAATTAGTAAAAACAAGCTTTTAAAAGGTATAATTCGTGGTTTGCTCAGAATAATTTCGACAAAAACGACATTCGTCGTCTCTGATGTCGAATTTTTTTAACTGCAATAAGGTTTAATTTCTTACTTGTTGCTATATTTTCATAATTTTCAAATAAAAAAAAAGGATCCCAATCGTGAATAAATTGATCAAATACTTACTTTTTAACCTCGAAACATTATTATTAAGTAAAATCTCATTTACAATTTAAATACAAATTCTCGAAAACGAGTTTCTATACCCCGTGTGAACATGCAATAAAAATTTTAAAATCGGCGCGGTGGTACCAACAACTTTCGACTGCGAATCAAATTATCAATTTATGTATCGAGTCAAAAGTACTATTTATCATTTGTAATATTTAAGCAAACATTATTATTGAAGCAAAACCTTCTGAAGGCGCACTGTGCAAAATATTTCTGAATTATCATTCTGTCAATTTACTCAATCACTGTCAAACTGTGAACGTCGTGGTATCAATATATAGTTGTATTTTGTATTATTAACCTCGCCTTTGAAGAAGTTTTCACTTCTGTCGTGTGGTCATAAGCACAGAATTTTTTTTATAATTATCGTAGTTTTAGCAGTGTAAAAAGGCATCATTAATGTCAATGGTGGCTGCACGACTTTGCTGATCAAGATTTTTTGTGCCTCTTCACAATCTTTTCATGTGTAAAACCTTGCCTAAATAAAAAAAATCTTTGGGCAAGGTTTTAGCACAAGAAACTTGTTTGGATTGAATTGGATTTTTTTCTACACGTTTGTAATGTTATTTTCTAGATCCTGGAGGACCGTTTAATTTGTAATTACAAGTAGTAATATTTAAATCTTCAAAAATGTCGCGCGCGAGCGAGAGGGCGAATCAGGGGTACTATACACTTAAACTGTGTCAGCCTTTTGTTTTGATACTTGGTAAAACGGTCATAGGGATATGCTTATCGAAGATCGCGAGGACGTCACGGTTAGCTGGTTGTAGCGACACGGGCTACCGATTCCCCCGTGTCTCTCGCCTTCGGGAATATTCGGTTTTATTCGGATAATTTCGGCAATTTAACTCAAAGGTGCCCAATACTTAGCCGATCTTAATTGCGCACGATACCCCGTGACTCTACTAATTACATTTAAACGAAATTGTCGACATTAATAAAGAGTTAAACCATCGATGTTTTATTGTTAATTATTTCAATAGGTATTAGAATTAATCCCATAATCATCTTTAAATTAAAATTAAAAGTATTTTGAATGGAATAAGGTGTCCTACTAGTTTTGTTTTGTACTCATTTTATAATTATTATAAAAATTAAATTCGATACCTATCTTGGTCCAAGCATGATGAAAATTTGAAGTAACAATGAGTAATATTAAATAAAGAAGAATCCAATATGTACATTTTTAGAGATTTTTATATAATTTTACAGTTAATCCACTCTTTTTCACATAAGAAAAATATTTTCCAAAAATAAATTACTAAGTCCTAGTGCAAGTTTTGAATCTACCAAGCTTTTTTAGATACATATTTTTTTTAAAGTCGATTTTTTAAAAATAGTTTACCATGTGATTCGTTAATTTAAAATCTATACACTCTAATAAAACATACCAAGTCAGCTGGTCGAGGTACAGTTTTGTTTCAGTAGCTACGAAAATAAAAAAAGTTTCTTTGTTTCAAACCAGTCAAGCAATTTTAATTTAGTCTTTCTATTTACGGTTCGTTTCTTTGTTTATAAACATAGGGAACACCAACGGTGATTTTGGAAAACTGAAATGTGTGGTCTGAAACGGCAGTGATTGTTAAAATAGATTGATTGTTTGACGAATTCACAATGTAGGTACCTGCTAAGTACGATTTAGTGGGTAAAAAATCATATAAATATTTTTTTCCCTTAACCCCATTTCACAACATTCGGTATTTTGGCGAACACGATACCGACGCCAATGCATTTAGTGAAAGTAATGTGCATTAGATAAGTAGTTTTTTTTTATTGAAGTTGGATAAGGAATGTTGAAATAAGACTGTTTCAAGGCTGCTTGACACCAGTTTTACGCGTTTCTGTGGCGATAACATTTTTTTTTCATTACCTTGTCTCAATACTCTTTTAGTTTTTTGTAAAAACAATTTAGTTGTCCTAGAGATCATGATAAAATCTACGGTTAGGTAATAAGGTACTAAAAACCAACTGTTTTTTATTATTTTTATACTTTTGATGAACGTTTTCATTATAAAAGACCCTATTAAACAAACTTGAAAATCAGTTACTCAAAATTTTCAGTGAAAAAAAGGATTCAGTTAATAAAAACCCACGAGTCTGTGTCTCGTTTCAATACAGATTTATTTTCAAAAATGTTATTAATAACATAACTAAAACTAGTTTTTTATAGACAAAACTTTAAAGGACCACTGTTTATTTTTACACAACCAACTGAGGTTTTTTGAGGCATTACTACTTGAAGACGTCACTTGAACGAATTTATTTAGTTTACAGCTTGATCTTAGATCAGAGCGCAGAGTAAGTTACTAATTAACACGAGACTAAGAAATGATTGTTAAAGCAATGGAGATTCAATCGCCGTACAGTACTGTAAGTACTGGCTTGACACGCCATCATTCATTGCAACCTAGACCTACAAGTAGTCAGGTCAATGATAGTGACTGGCAAATACGTAGAACTTCTTAGTATTTCTCAAACCAAAAGTATTTTTTATCAGTACAAGGCGACTCTGCAGCCAGGTCAGTTTTTAGATAGTACAAACGCTCTACCAAGCAACGGGAAAAAATATTAAAAAGATAAATAAATAATTATGATTTTACTAATAAGAATAATTGATAGAAACATACTTAAAGTATTTGACGACACTGTGGCTTAGTTGGTTGTGACCCTGCCTACGAAGCTTGGTGTTCCGGGTTCGATCCCCGGCCGGGGAAAATATTAGTGACGAACACAAATGTTTGTTCTCGGGTCTTGGATGTTGTGATGTGTTGTATGTGTCCATGCCACCTGCGACACAGGGCATCCTAGTGCAGGGGTGTGAGTGTGTGAATGTTTATGTTATGTTTATGTATCTATTTTTTTATTTATACTTATTTAATTCAAGATAAGCAATAACGACACGCTCTCCAAGTCACCTTCTAAGGGCCGCCGCACATACGGTGGAGCGCAGCGCAGATAATTTTTTAATGTCAAAATTTTTCGCTGTATGTGCGCCCTAAGGCTCAATTTCCACTGGGATGGCAGCGACCGGCAGAGCACTTTCAGTGTCAACAAATTTTAAGCATTTTCTACATAATTATAATAAGAATTGCAGGGCCACCGCTGACAGACCGCGCGCGGTGCCAAGCGACCACGAGCGACCAGTCAGCGTTCCTTCAATAGGTACTGGTATTTTTAATAAGGTAGAAAATGTTTAAAATAGTTTGACACTGATGCCTAGATCACACGTAACGAGTACTCGGCCGAAACAGTGCTCTCGGCCGTCGTACGTATAAACATAGCGCCGAGTGCTCGGCTGAGCGAGTGATGTAACCTTTCACTGTCTCGGCTGAGTGATATTTTACTGTCTCGGCCGAGTACTCGGTTCGTGTGATCTAAGCATGAAAGTGCTGTGCCGGTCGCTGCCATCCCAGTGGGAATTGAGCTTTATTATTAGTATAATCAGTCCGTGACTTTCGACAAGATGTCTAAGTAATGCTTAGATCACAGGTACCGAGTACTCGGTACCTGTGATCTAGGTATATGGGTAAATAAATCGTTAACGCATCTTTGAAGCAGGCATCAAAACACATTTCAGAGACTCTACCATTACAACACTAAATCGCGTGATAGTAAGTGAACTAATCTTTACCCAACGCGCTTATAGCATTTTGATTACTAGTTATTTACTGTGAATCTGCAAGTTTTCCTAATAACCTTGTGACAACCTGAAAAATGTGTATTCACAATTCAGAACTCACGTGGTTGGTAATTGTAGAACGTAGCACTCATGCAATTAGTAAGTGAATAATGTGCATGAAGTACCTACCTGCAGCTAAACACAACCATACAACTTCATTGCCACTGAGATTTCGTAAATAATATTATACCTATATTAATATAGTTAGGCACGTAAAAGTAACACTTTTACTAATTACTAATTATACAGGAAACAGATAATTATTATTAATGAATTTTATTAAACAGATAGTTATTCCAACAAAGTGTATATTATAATATTGCATTTTTTATTATAATTTATTTATTTTTCCCTATTTCATATCTGTTCAATCCCATTCACTGAGGTACAGTTTTTTATGTTAACAAGTGGCGAGACTAGCTAGGCACACTCCTGATGGTAAGAGATCACGCCTCTCGTTAACCGTGCTACACAAGGATTTTATTCCCATAGGCCCGTCCGTGCAACACTGCAATAGCGCTCGCCGACATCGAGACATTTTGATGTTCAGTCTCGAAAGCCCAGTATTCCACTAGCTACAATACCCTTCCAACCGGATCACAGTGATGCTAACACATTACTGCTTTGCGACAATATCTGGTAATAGATAGATAGATAATTCTTTATTGCACACCACAAAACAAGAAAATAAATAGGAACACAAACAATATAAAAAAGTGAAGCACAATGGGCGGTCTTATCGCTAAAAGCAATCTCTTAGACAACCTTTGGATGGATCTGGAAATGATGGGAATAGATAATGACGGTGGCGCGTTTAAATAATTTGTATACATAAACCTACATAAACATAAATACTTATATAAATAAATAATATATGTAAAAAAAAAAAAGATAATTATTTTATAATATCAGGTAATGTGTTGACTTATACGGCATCTTGCAGAGGACGACTCTCAACGGTAGATATGTACTAGCTAGAACATTCATTAATAAATAATCGGTTACTGAGAGCGCCATAGATACTCGTATTGTTTAATTGAGTTGGCCATGGGAGAAGCTACCGTAGTTAATGAAGTGGCGTAGCATTTCCAACGGCTTTAAAACTAATGCTAATAGTTTATAGTCTAAAAACTGTCGATCTTTTGATAAATAAGTGGTTTAAGTGTTCATTTATCTACGAGTATCTATCTATTTAGTGAGATTCGGGCACATTAAAATACTTGTGCGGTAAGAACTACCTTAGCCTAAATTTTTAATTATTCTTGTTATTCCTATAGATCGTTTGCGGCCTATGGGTTGCCCAATTGTTTCCTTTAGTAAATTTTGTAATATATAGATTGTAGTAATTAGCTTATGCTGTAATAAATTAATCACCTCTGACAAGCCAAAAATGAATATACTCGTTCTTGATTTAGAGCTTTACCAGTGTCCTAGACTAGTCTTCCACCAGAGATTGGACTTTTGTTAGCCTTCAAAGCTGGTATATATTGCTGAGTTAAGCTGGCTTACTCGTAAACAAACATTCCATTTCCATTCGTCGGAATTTAGGTTCCGATGTCCACTCTATGCATCAAACGCATACTCGATCACAAGTACAACATTCATTCGGCAACACAAATCCCGGGTCTCATTTCGATGCTACATTGAAATTGAAACTTATAAGTATACCCTGCTTCACATGACTCTGGTTTACTTTCTATGAAGTTAGATAAATAAACTGTTTGTACAGTAGAATGTCAGATATTCACTAAAGTGAATATTGAAAGATCATTGCTGATATTTCCAAATTACCGATACACATTATAAGCACTCATTAGCGTAGTTAGCGCAGGAGATTGATTAATCTCCATGAGTTATAATTTCCAAAAAAACTAAATGGGCTAAGCAGAACAAAAACAAAAATACTACGTTGTACTCAACAGACAGACTGCAGATAGAATTTTTGGTTACTACAAAATGATAGATAGACAGCAGGGCGAGTGTGGCGCTCGAGCCGAGCTTTTGTGAGCTATCTCGAACTAGGTAGGTACCAAACGATGAATGAAACTGAACGAATATCGATGATGCGTACCAATTGCAAAAAAAAGGCTAGAAAACTTCGTTTTTCTATGGATTTAAAATAACGTTCTGAAAAAAATTATCGACGACACTTTTTTTTTTGACATACTTGTGTTTCGTAACAGCAATTGATTGTGCGTATTTTTCCCTGCTAATTAAACACATGTGGTGTTTAATAAATATCTTCGTACCTATGTAAGACCTTAATTTTTTATTTATTTGGAATATAATAGAGTTTGACTGCATATCTATCTATACTTACCATATTTCTTTGAGGTCTAGAACCTAACCGAAGATTCGTAGTTCAAGTAGCAATCGGTGCGTAATTTGCATACAGTCACATTTTTGCCCTTGTGCACAAGAACACATCTCATTGTTTCCATTATTAATAAGTAGTCAGGCTGATCTTATCGATCATGGGAATTTTACAGAAACCCCATTTTGCTACAAAGGATGCCTTGAAACAACTATAACGATAGAAGAATACTATTGTTAAAAAAACGTACCGATATGTAGGTATACACTAGAAAAGATACATCAAAAGCTCGCCAATAGGACTAGCAGTCTTTGGTTCTCACGGGATAAGACATAATATCCCTAAGAACGAACGCATGAGCTTTTTTACTCTACGGCGGCCCTACACTCGATAAAAGCTTAGAGAGAAGTTTCATATCTTTTGATAAAAAATAAAGAGAAACGAAGTTTTCTATTAAAAACAAGTGCTAACATTATTATGAAGTCTCAGATTAAGATACAGATTTACTTGTACCATAGACTAATAATCCAAGTTAGTATTTATTTATTTATAGTTATTTGTCTATGCTTGTATTAAGTAAAAAATATACTAATTAAATTACTAACATTTATTGTATGCAGAAAAATTTTGTGAGCCGACAACGAAACTACAGGTGTTATCGGTCTGAAATTAGGTACGAGAATTCAATATAAGACTAGAAGTGGAGTTTTACACAAAAATAGTTCTCAAATAAATGACACACATGTATGTCTTTCTTTTTTTATATATTTAAGGACAATTATTTTTATAACTATGCATATACAACTTCTAACTTATTAATATGAGATTGAAGCTTTTGCAAAGAATAAATAATATTATTAGCTTTTGTATATATTTTTTTAATTTCACAAGTGAAGTGTAACGATAGTTTGTAAAATGTTTCTCGTACCCTATCCTTTGATCTGGGATAAATGTGTCTGACAATAATCTGCGTCAAATCATCAGCAATCGTCTATTCTGAATAATCCATTTTGATATCACATCCTTGGTTCACTTGAATGGTTGCTCAAAGTTCTATTTATCCTACGACCAAAACCCTGTATTATCGAGGCAAGACCTCTAAACCAATAGGTTTTTAATCACTTATCATCATCTATCTAAATAGGTGTTTCTAAATCGACCGGGTAAGCAGCAACGGCCTGAAATGTACGCGTAGAAGCTTCATAGAGATAACATTATGTAAAATGTAGCAAATGGTATTATCACAATTTATGTTAGAAAATGAAATTGTTTTTTACTGAAAAATATGTTGAAAAAATGGAATTTTCCTGAAAAACTCGGGTCAAGTAGACATTATTAACTGAGAATCTTTCTTGAGGGCTTAGATAGAGTCGTATACCGACTCTGCCATATCTTATATCACAATAGTTTTGTTCGCGATCTTTCGTACTATCAAGTTTCTAATTAGAAATTGAACAAGAAAAGCCGAAGCCGAGCGCGGACGTGGCGTTTATCTACGTAGGAACGTAGTCTATGCAGCTGCGCTTTGAAACTGGACCGCGCTCTAACAAACTCTCCTGCCAGGTAGTATGCCCGTTCTGCCAATAGACTGTCATAATTAGGTAGGTGCGGAAATTCGATTTCATCCTTTGTTTAACCCTATTCATTGATTTCAACGTTAGCTGATGTAACATTGTAGGTAGAATGCAAAGTGAACATTTAATAAGCTCGGACTGAATACTTGAAGGAGACCGATAAAGGCAAATTAGAGAATACTGAGTCACTGTTACAAATTATACCTATAGTAAATTGTTTTTGTTCATACAAAAACCAAAAAAAATAACAAAATTGTTTAATTCAAAATCATACATAGGTACAAAGTTGTGGCACAGTCGCTGTTTTCTGTTTTAGTATTTATAAACTGTGTTACAGAATTCAGAAAAAAAATATCTACTCAAATCTAGGCTAATCGTGACAAAATTTATTTTTGTTTACAAAAGATTCCTTTTTACCAAATTTATTGAACAACTGAGCTTGTGAAATCACTTGCAGCAAAAAAAAAAAAACATTCCCTAACAATTACCTATATATTTTTAGGATCAGTTCAGACTAAACAAAAAAATGCTCGCGGAATTTAGGTACTGGCTCCATTGGAAATAGGATCTACTTCAGGCTGTGGATAATACAGCCCTATCTTCATTGAAGCTAGTAAATTGCGCGAGCATTTCTTTATCCGTTTGGTCTGAACTGACCCTTAATCTACATTTCAGTCTACGGTCTCCGAAAGTTCACTTCCCATGCATAGTTAGGTATGAGTAATTTTTTTCGAACTTTTAAAAAATATACCTTCTTTAGATAAAGTAAACTTTAAATTTACCTATATTTTTCAATAGTTTTGGAAAAAATATAGATGAAAACTGAAAAAAATATAATGCCAAAAATATAGTGTAAAATAATATAAGTTACTGGTTTACTAATTTTACATATTTTGAGCTTGTGTTAAAACGAAAATTATTCTCTGGTGCTTCATCGCTTTTGGAATGGTAAGACTCTTGGGCAAATTGAAAACTTCTACCAAGCGAGACGCAAATCAAAATTGATGCACACCATTAATTGGCTCCCAGCAGATGGTAGGCAGCTGAAAGAATAAGCGCTTATTAATTGTTGATTGACAATTCAAATGTGAAAGTCAAAAGTCAATTACCACCACATATAAGCACCATTTACGAACAAGCGATCTCTAAGCTTGTACCTAATTCGCAAATAAAGTGATTTTGTGGTTTCAAATCAATAAAAGGCTTTTGTTGGCTTTGAATAAAACTTTCAAGCGAAGAAACTGCGAGCTGAAGACCTCGCAATGTAGGTAATTCATACTATTTTTATATCAAATCGGTCTTAGAAAGTTAATAAAACAGCCTTCGATTTTTTTTTTCTGTAGGAAGAAATAAATACAATTTTTTACCTCTGTCGATGGCTTATTTAGCAATCAAATAATAAAATATTTTTATAGGAAAATGCCTGTTAGTTTATAAATATCTCAGCTCAGTTTTTTCGGAAGATTTTATTGCAGATTATAGGCTCTTTAAATATAAAAATGTATGCCTAATATATGTAACGTTCAGGTTGATGGAAATTTGGATCTTTGAGATGTGGAATTCATATTTACTCTTCTGCTAAGCAAGGGACACGTAGGAAAAACGTTTGTAGCATTGTTTCATATATTTTAAGGTACCGAATTGGATTCGGTTGGATTGGCTAGGATCACAATCATTCATTTATTACATTACCAACATAACCACACCTACCACAATCATTCAGAGCAAAACCCACTAGCTGGTTTTCGACTGATATACTGATGTATGGCTTATTATAATAATGAATAATAATATTTTGGACTTTTCACAACTTTATCTAGCCCCAAACTAAGCAGAGTTTGTACTATGGGAACCAGATAACTAATAGAATACTTAAATACTTTTTATTGTAAATACATACATGGAATACATAGAAAACACCCAGACTCAGGAAAACACCGATGTTTATCACACAAATGTTTGTCCTGAAGCGGGATCGAACCCGCGACACCGTCGTGGCAGTCCAATACACTTGCCACTAGACCATCCGTGTCATCTATTATGAAGAAGAAAGTCAAAAAAATTAAGTCCACTCTTGTAGTTTTCAGCTGGACAAAAATAAATCAATCGTTCAATGACGCGAAACAATGGGCTGGCTAGTATTTTGTCAACATTGATAACGTTTTTTTTTTCAAAGGCCGAGATCACTGATTGAATACTCTACTTTTGAAGGTTAAATAATGTAGTCTAATAGGGCCGGCGCCCATCATATGGCGAAGCGCAGCTCAGAGCTCTGGTAAGGTGTGATTTGAAAAACGAGATAAAACTTTGAAATAATTTCTACTTAGCTTAGCAATCGAGTCACCAGTAATAATTCTCTTATCACAAATACCTGTGCATGCAAGAAGAATGAATCAGTTGACTATCACTGCGATATCATTAAGTCCAGCAGAGTGAGAATTTTGACGGTAATTATTGGACGGTCTGTCTTATGCCTAGATCGCATGTAACGAGTACTCGGTACGTGTGATCTAGGCATTAAGGTGCTGAAATGTTATTTAAGACTAATCTTCTTCTTATCGGGTCACTAGTTCTCTCGAACCAGTGTGATGAAAGGATTTCAAGTGCACCTCAAAGAGGCTCCTATCGTGTACTTGACACATGTTTTTTGATTAAGACTAATATGAAATGGAAATTAAATATTTAACTTACGTACAGACAGCGTCATAGATAAGTATCCACCTTGTATTATAAGACCCAGCTTCAAATCCCTTTAAATCACCGTCGCGGCGAATGGAGAAGTATTACCTCTAAAAAATTGATTATATTTGTATAACCGTATGTAAACGTAAAAATAATTTTAAATATTACAATTTTTTGATAGTATTTATAGCTGGGTGTCTTGTGTAAGGGGGATACTTATCTCTGACGCTGTCTGTACAAACTCAGATAATAGTTGTGGTCAATACTATAAATAAATGGAGCCTCGTGTAAAACAAATGCAACCTGATACTGACCACAATGATGTCACCACCAAGAGCTCAAAGGTTCTTAACTCCTATACGAATGCTGACAGAACTACTAACTCTAATAAGAACAATGTGCTAGTAGTAGCCGAGTACTTGATACTGTGAAATCAACAGTCAGTACATACCAATACGTTTAAACTCACAACCATCATCGACCCAAATTCCATCTAGCTTCTTCTGTGTTACGATTCAATTTGGGATGACGCACAACTCAGTGACGATGTTCACACTTGGTGTTGAGCTGATGTGATTGTAAAAACAATCTTTGTTATGAGCACTTATTTTTTACTCATTACAAACGCACTGTAACCAAATAGATCTGTTAATGTGAACAAGGACTTAGTAATCCCGGTGTCGCGACTACAACATACTACAAGCTCTGCTTAGTTTGGGGCTAAATGGTGTTGTGTGAAATGTCCAAAATATTATTTATTTAATGATAAGAAAAATATCCAAATTAGGTTGTTTTAATCAGGTTTTAACTTAGCCAGTGGTATGTATTTTATAAATGTGAGTTTTCATGTGTTTTTCTTGCTTTGTGAGGTATCAGAGCGTACGCGATCCCATGCCCAGCTTCAGGGAAATTTATTTCAATATTTTCTCTATAATTATATTAGTCGGACCGTATTAAGTTTTTAAGTCTTGTTAAGTATTTTATTATTTGATGCAGTATTATGTGGATATCACCGGTGTTAACAAGCCAGTTTAATTAGCGGAAAATTGTATCGTAGGGCTGCCACCTACAAAATCGTTGCACCTGGCGAATAATACAAAAATCTAAGTATTTTGTCAAAAAACACTTTTTTCACATATTTTAAGTTCTATTCACTCGAATGAATGTTCACACTAGTGAATGGTTCATTTTTCTTTCATTCCATCTTCCCACGGCCGAGCCAAAGTGACAAAAAAAAGAACGTTCACCTGTTCTTCAACAAGTCGTCAAATGAAGTCGTGCATCTTGGAATTAGTTTAGTGGCCAAATCTGAATGAACGTTTTCACTTGTGTTCAAACTGTTCATTTTTCGTCCATTCGGAGTGAAAGTAAATGATGCGAATGCTAAAACCCAACACCGTTGAATCGGTTCATTAATGAATTCATTCAGAACTCTTGTTTCTTTTTGTCTTCAGTCATTTCATTTGGAATAAAGGATACCGATTGAAAGGCTAAAAAGAATGAAAAATAAAACGTCTGACAGTATCTTTACGACTATTTCATGCCGATATTTGCTTCAAGACAGGTATTTTTACTATGACACAACTACCTTATCCATCCACATCGAATCGTTATCGACAGCAGTCAGACGATCAAACAGAGCCGAAATATTTTAACGCAAATACTGTTGCCGAACAAGTCTACAAAGCCAAGCTTAGTTTCATGCATTTGGTTGAGTTACTTAAATCGTTTTCCCCACTGCGGTTTTTCCGTTCATATGAATTCCCGGACGCGCCGTAGCAATGTCTCCACCCTGGAACTAACCCTAGTCGTGTCGTCGAGGCCCTCCCACCCCGGGACGTAAATCGGACGCACTCAAACTAGAAAACTCCGGGTTAATCCGGACGCATGGCAACCCTAGACTAATGGTAACCTAGCGACTGAATCCACACCTCTGCAAATATAGTTTGCATGATTTACTAACTTACGCATAAAAATTAAGTTCAAAAATGTAAAACCCGACTACTGAAAAATCACGCTCTAAAAAGTATGAAACAAGAAAATATTCTCATCTAAAATCGTTATGTGCCGTGGTTCGGGTCATGCCGTACCTTAAGAGCACAATAAATGAAATAATAATAATAATAATCACGAACGAGACGCTTCTACGAACCTAATTTTTTCTAAGGACTGCTTTCATTAATTACCTCTATAAACTCAAAAATTGAATTGAGATATAAATATTTAAACAATGATTTTAATGGTATTAAAGGAAATAAAAGCGCGTGATAAAATCTCTCCTCAGTACTCGAGTGAAAATCGTTCGAATCTCTCGAGCTCGCCTTAGCGAGCAGCATAATATGAAATGCACAATGAGAAGGCTAAGGTAAGGATGAAATTACAGCAATCGGATCCAAGGACTCAATAACCCTTTGATGCAGCTCACTGTACAGGAATGCTTTGAAAACTTGTCCCGATAGTTATTCTCATACTTCAAGGTACAGACAACGTCATAGATAAGTATCCCCCTTGCAAAAGACACCCTGCTTCAAATCCCTTCAAAACGCAGCCGCGGCGAACGAAAAAGTTTTAGCATAGGTTTTAGTCTTCCAAATAAATTATATTTTATAACCATGTAAGCTTAATCATAATTTTATACTATTTTTTACAGAGATTTGAAGCTGGGTGTCTTGTGCAAGAGGTATACTTATCAATGACGCTGTCTGTACCTAAATGAAATATCATGGCTACTTTGGATATAAGATTTATAGGTAAGGATGAAAATACAGCAAACGGATCTAAGGACTCAATAACCCATTGATGCAGCTCACTGTTCAGGAATGCTTTGAAAACTTGTCCCAATAGTTATTCTCATACTTCAAGGTGTAAATGGAATGTCATGGCTACTATTAGATATAAGATTTTTACAACTATCTAACCAAAGGCAAAACATTCAATCGTTGACCGGTACCGATTCATTGGTGGCTTTCGTTAAAAATATGACATGCTTTGGAGGGCATGAATAATAGTCGATACCGATTATACATATACATATTCGTCAGTTGTGATCGTTAACTAATTTGGAGGTGTCTTTTAAAACTGTCACTAATTAGCATAATGCTTGAGATACACGAGGCTAGTTTTTCAAGCAGGATAGCAAGATAGCGATAGTAAGCTAGCAAGCTAGCAGAACACGGACAGTCCTGCGTAGGACTATTTTAATCGAAGGCATGCGTTATCTCTTACTAACTATCAGAAATAGCACTTTGCTCATAACTTAGGGTGCTTGCTTTTATATTAGAGGCGTGAGTGAGGAAGCGCTGCAGTGGCGCGACTGTGGTGCAGTAGACGCGCGACAGTGGTGCTTCAGTAAATTCTAGTGATGTTTCGTTTTAAGACTCAGTTACGCGATGGATTCCAACGAAGAAGCATTACTTTTGTTAATTTTGTTACAAAGAAAAAAGCAAAGATTAAAAGGAAAGTTAGCACATACAAAAAACTAAATTTCCGCTGTAAATTTAATTTCGAAATTTTCAATAAATTTGTTGTACATAATATTCCCATGCTTTCTTATTAATGCCGTTAGAATAACTACCAGAACTACTATCTCATATTGCAGGGTGATTTTTACTTCCTCAATAATCTCTTCATTCTCTAGTTGATCTGCATTCATATTGAGATTCAATATTAATTAAACGCGTATCACTTTCGTACGCATAAATTAAGTGCGTGTGGCTCGATAGTGGCGCTGCACCTTTATCCTATCCTATCTTTAAGGAAGCAGCGTTGCCTGCATAACACACACAGCCTCGGTCTGGGAATCGAGTTCACCAGAAAAAAAAAACACTTGCGCACGCCACGGGATGTTCATTAAGGGTGCTTTTAAGTTTTTTGCGAGGTTCCTACTCAGCTTAGCTTCCGTTTTATTGACATGGCGGAAGTCGCTTGGTTGGTAGTTTCGAAAGCCACCGGCACGGATTCCTTTGTTATTTCCATTTTATAATATTATGACATGGAGTTAAATTTTAACTATGTATTTAGAATATAAATTCATTCTCGATTTTAAATTTTTTGGTTCAAGCGTTTCTGTATTAAATTTTTCTAATCATATTGCTCTCAATAATAGAAATCAATTCTTAATGTTTTTATTACTGAGAGCAAAATGATTGACCCATTCTACCGGGATATAGTGTGATATTTTGTAATACATATTGGCATCAAATCAATATTGCATTATGAATCGCTTTGAGAATGGGGCTAAAAATACAAGTTTCCATACCTCTACATAATAATGTACCTCTACCTATGTAAAACAACATGGACATGAATTTCTACAAAGATATTTTGCTATAACCTGTTGAGTTAGACACCAGTTCTTCTAGATTTCTCTTCCGTTTCAAGTATCGTCCAATTTATGCAACGAGCTTGTCTGGCAAGTGGAAGCAACTTGAATGAAATATTTTCTCAACGAACGATTCATTTACTTATATTTAAATATTAAGTTCATTGATAGTCCCGTTTAAATTAGTCAAAATCTTAACATTTGGAATAAAAAAATAGATTTATACTCTCCTCAAGGAAATACTGTTACAGAGAATTACCATAAACTTGGCTTGACACGGTATCTTCTAGATTATTTTATTCTTTGGTACTACGATTTAGTTTTTAAATCATACTTGAGAAAACATAAACAGTTACGAAAAACAAAGTTTTTTGACAGATTAAGCAGTTACCTAAACGTTTTCATCATTTTAGTGGTAAACTGATTACTTATAAAAAGCTAACATTTTTTTTCTATTCTGATATATTTCTATTTAAAATAGCTTTTATTGATAAAAATTTGTAATCTTCTTATTACAAGAAATATTTAATACCCAGATTATTTTTTCCTGGTAGGCGAATTGTATTAGTACTATTGGCTGAAGTAAAAGCTTACACATTACTGCTTTGCAGCAGAATATCTGGCACTGTGTTGAAATAAAACAAGACGGGCATTCTGAAGGGGTTTTTTTTTTGGATGGACGTTTAATGCAGTTGGCCGCAGTTGGCCGTTACTGCGTCACCCGACTCTCGATGAGCGCTGAAGCCGCTCTGCAGGGCAGGGGCCCATGTTGCGCCCTTGTGCAAAAACTACCCTAGCGCCCTATAGTAAGCGCGCGGTCAAAATGGAGCAGCACATTTTTCGCGACCTTACGATTACAATTGTAAATTTTTTGTTGCTTATTCCTGGGGATTACAAAAATATTCCCGAAATCCCCACTGCGTTTGCAATCCCCACCGGTGGGGATGGCTAGTGGGGATTTCGGGAATATGCCATTTTTTTGTGGGTGGGTCATTGAAAGTGCTGCGGCCGTCAGGCGCCCGCGGCGAGTGGCTCTCGGCGCCCCCTAGGACGCTGCGCCCGTGTGCAACGCACATCCTGCACAATAGGTTAAACCTGCTGCATGGGATGCCTCCCGGCGGTAAAACAAATGAGGCGGTCATAGTTCGATTCGAACAACCTACGACTAAGGTCTGTATTCACCAATAGATAATCGGAAGATTATGCCTCTTCTTCCGTTATCTTTGACGTTTAATCTAAGAAAATTCCTGTCTAAAACGTCAAAACATCTGTTTAAAACTTAACCGTCTGTTGGTGAACTCTGGTCTAAGTACATATGTAGTTAATCAATCTCTATTTTTAGTACGACTAAGAGTAACCACAACATAAATAAGTCACATTGAATGAAGTAAATGTAAATAAAGCGCATTGATAACTGTGGTTTAATAGGGCTTATTAGGTCATCACTCTTTACTTGGAAAATATACGTACCTAATCATGCGTCTCATAGTGCAGATGATATGCAATTTGATACCTCTATTGTGTATAATTAACTAGTACTTAAATGGTTTAATTAATTATATTGCAAGTACTCTCATTTTAGTTTTTCAAATCTGTAGGATTGAAATTCTGTAGGACAGCAAATCGTGTCAAACGAAATATGACGAAAGTCAAATCAAAGAGAATTATCTGCTTTTTTTTATAATGGATATTTTTTTTGTTTAAAGTATATTTTTCGTTAGTACCAGTAGAAAGAGATAGGGTACCTTAAGGGTAATCCTCAAAGCAAATTTCCATACAAAATGTTTTGGACAAATACTCAAAAAGTACGCCGTATTACAGTAATTTCTTCACACCATTCGTTTCGTCTATGTTTTCCAATTGTGTCAACAAAAATTGTAGGGTTTCATACTTTAATTTAGATTTTATACGTGTTTTAAAATCGAAATTACTGAAAAAAAAGGCGCTGAAGTGGATAAAATTGCGTATCTTGCTTCCCTGTGATTTTTCAGTGGTGCCTCTAGAATGGTCTCTAGAACAATCCGATTGAAGCCGGTTGTTATATGTTTTTGTAAAACATTGATAATGTTAAACCCTTTGTGCATAAGGTTTAAGGTCCAGAGACTCTGTATCCACCATAGGTAATAATAAAGGAGAACAGCGCGAGCGTCGACCTCAGACAGTGTTCCTAATTGATTGAGTTATACACTCATGGCCTGTCAATTAAAATTTTTCTCTAGGAGTGCACTAAACAATTCAAATAATATCAGTTCTAATATTCTTCAATATATTGTTAGTTAAATCATTTCCATAGAAAAAATATAGGTACGAATCGTTACTTTCATTCAGAAGTTGTACGACACTCACGCCCTTCTAACGGACGACGATTATTGTCATATAAATTGTAGTAATATTTTTTATGGACCCATTGGGAAATGAAGAACAATGGAATCATGGACCTCTGGGAATAAGGTATTAGAAAAAGTTAGTACTACACATTAAATAAAGATGTTTTTTCTAATATTGAGCGTCAAAAAATTTTGTGATAGGGCATCACCAAATATTTATCAAGAATATTTGTATGTTGGTTTCACTTAGTATTACTGGTATTACTGTCTCTTGTGGCAAAAAATATACATAGCTTATTACAAGCATAGCCACACACATCTAGGCTACTCTCTTAAGCTAGAAATAACAAAGAAGCTTATGTAACAAGTTTCTTACCCAATAAGTTGTTTAAAAAAAGGTAAGATAAAGTTTAAAATACATATTTAATGTACGTGCAATGACAAGTAGGTAAAAGTATAAAATGCAAAGACTATTTTTTAACCATGGGTATAATTATATTAGGATTTATATAAATTTATGCTGCGGTTTAAATACTTTTTTTATTTTTGATTAACTTTAAATAATGTATAAGTATTGATATTTATTCAGAACTAAGTCTCAATAAATATCAATATATGTCAAGAAATAATCCTAATTCTAGTAATTAAGTTAAATAAATATGTATGTTAGTTATAAGGTATATATAATTATCTATGTGCATATTACTATGTATGTTGTTGCCTGCAAATAAAACTATTATATATAGGTATGATCATTGTAAGGACCCGAATCAGAAGCCTTTTTGTAGATATTTTATCCTTAAACCTTGTCAACCACTCGGATTTGATGCTATGTAGCGAGATTTCTTGCCATCATAAGAACCCATCTTTTCTCGTTCTGCCATTTACTGCAAAATGTTGCACCCATCAATTTGAATTCTGAAAATTTTATTGAACAATTTGAATCGAATGAAGGTTTTTTTTCCGAATTAAGTCCGTTGTTTAAATATTTCGGCAAAAGTTTAAATAAAAAAAAAACATGATATCCCATGTAGTTTAAGGTCATAAAAGGAATGAGTATAACTCTCTTTGAGACTAAAAATAGAAACTATCTTCTGGTTCACAATAGGCACTGTTTGATCTATTCGCTACCTGATGCCTGAGACATTCGATAGAGAAATGTAATTTCCTCCACAAGGCCTGCAGTTTGATCTTGTAAGGTACTCGGCTCAGATGTGAGTTCACATTGTGTGCCTTGCAGTGATTAATTTTCAATTTTTCTTTGAATTAACTTAAGCTGATTAATTTCTTCTTAAATTCATTTGAAGTTGAAATCGTTAATTCGAAAAGCAAAGTTTGGTTAAACATTTCCCAGATTGTGATTTACATTGCGTACTCGTGCGACAATATTTTATTGAATGAATGAACGAATGAGAAATCTTTATTGTACCAGAAAACTTAAAGATACATTATAGAATAAAACTAAGGAGCATGTTTAACTGGCGGCCTTATCGCTAAGCAGCGATCTCTTCCAGGCAACCTTGGGATGGAGAGTGAGACTAAAATACGAAACGTTGGCTTGTTTATTGAATTATTGAATCTTACTCATCTGCTATTATTAAATTCTCAGAAAAATACATTATAGGTACCTACTCGTAAGTATAATGAACATTATTCCGGAGTCTTCGTAAATACACTGACATCATCAATATGGAAATTTACTAATTTTTACTACCAAAAGAAACTCTAATGAAGCCCTATTGTTGCAATAGCCATGTCAGTCCCCGCTGCATGCAAATACATAACAACAAACACATCAACAGTATTATATGTATATACGAGTACACTACGAATTAAAAAAAAATCCTTTCTTAGTACGCACTTTCAGCTCTTGACGAACACATACTCCAAGTTTCAAGTGTTTTCGTTCAGTGGTTTGACCTGAACGTTGTTAGTTAGTTAGTCAGTCAGTCAGGTTCAAGGCCTTTATACTTATGTATTGATTGATTTATAAATATTTCATTTTGATATCCTACTCCATACATTTGGTCAAAAAATAATTACAAATTAAAATTATTTTTTAAATTTTTAAAATTAAAATTAAAAAAATAATTAACTACCTTCTATTTAGTTCCAAATATCCGCTATTTTGATTATAATTTTTTTAAACCCACATAAGGACACTTGGGTTATCGAGACGAATCTAACGATATCTTAACTGTCAAAATCCATCCAGCCTTATCCTCCTCCTCCAGCCTCTTCCTTTGTAGTCGGCTAAAAATAGGTGTCACATTGTTTTGTCCAAATCGCACAAACATTGTGTAGTTTATCTACAAAATGTAGGTTACTGCACTAGTACGTAGGTATTTTTTAAAAAGTACTCTGCTGCTCTTATCGCATTTATGTGTAACTACTCCATAAATATCATTTTACTGTGGTGTTATTCATAAAGTAAAGATAAATCTAATTAGAATGCTTTACTTTTCAGATTATAAAGAATGCACAAAAGGAAATTAAGTGTCTAATATACCTACGTTTTGTTTTATGTTCAACACTACTTGACCCATGCTATTTGTAAGGATTTTTATAAATAGGTAGACGTGTTTCACGAAATATTAAAGGACATTCCTTTTATTCAAATTATTATTTAAATATTTTAATTCAAACAAGTGATGAGACGAGCTAGACGTTCTCCTAATGGTAGGCGATCACGCCTGCCCATTACCATAACAGTGTCATAGGCCGGTGCAACACTGCAATAGCGTTCGTCTACCTTGAGTCATTTTGATGGTCAATCTCGAAAGCCTAGTAAGCTTACTAGCTACAGTACCCTTCCAACCGGAACACAGTACTGCTTACATATTACTGCTTTGCGGTAAAATATCCGACACTGTGTTGGTTCCCATCTAGCGTTTGGTAGAGTTCATCACAGCGCTCTTTTCTTTCTCAACACACTCTTTTTGGTTTTGTTGAGTCATTTTTTTTTTTTTTTTTTTTTAATCTCCTTATTTTCTTGCCAACTGCCATTCTGGGGCATTGAGCTAGAGGTGTGAGGGTTGTGTTAAAAGGCATGTATGGTGTACCCCCAGTGGAGTACCCATTTTCTAATTGTATCTCCTAATCTTTGATTAGGTCTTGTTGAGTCATGATTTTTTTTCTTTTTCTACGTATAACACCTAACATGACATCATGGAAGCAGATATTGCTAGAATAAACAGGATCAACCAACGTAGTTTTTTTTCTTCTTATGTTAAAGAATCATAAGATGGTGATGAAAAAACGTAAGTACGAGTCTGTGGCAATATTAGATATACACCACCAATTTTTAATTACCAAAAAAAAATTGAATGGGCAATGCATACGGGGTACTACGTTGCATTTGTGCAGTCAGAATTTTGGATTTCTACAAAATGACAGAGTGACAGCGGAGCGAGTACGGCGCACGAGCAGAGGTTTTGCAAGCTGGCTCGAGCTAGGTACCCGGGTTTGCCAAACGATGAATAAAACTTAAATTATTGTCAATTAAAGGTACCGCCTGACTCAAATCCATAGGAAAACGACTAACGGTAACAGTTAACCAATTTTAATCAAATTTATTTTGACAAAAATTTGACTTAATTTTTTCAAGTTATTTTGCCGTATATGTGTTCAGTAACGGCAACTGACTATGCGTATTTTTATGGTGATTAATAATTGACCGTGTATAAATAGAAAAATAGTAGTTGCACATACCAGATTACGATACAAATGTGAACTTAATGCTAAGTAGCATTATCTTTCAGCTAAACCTTGGTGTCGGTGTCGCGGGTTCGATTTACGCTTCAGGACTTCAGCTTGTGTGATGATGAACATCGTTGTTTGTTCTAAGTCTGGGTGTTCTCTATGTATTCAATGTACTATATATTTGCAAAAAAAGAGCTTGCAGAGATGACGGCTGATAGAGACGGATGGAAGAAGAATACATGTTGTGCCGACCCCACCTAAGTGTGGGATAAGGGCAGGGAGATAGATGATTACAAAAAAAGTATGTAAGTATTTTATCAGTTATCTGGTTCATAAATTACAAATTCTGCTTAGTTTGGGGCTAGATGGCGTTGTGTGAAATGTTAAAAAAAAATATTTATTTATTGTGGATACAAATTGCGGAGTTCGTGCACGCAAAACATAATGTAACTAAAGAATGATTGAAAAATTATATGCCATTAGAAACATTTACAAATACTCAATATACCTATTAGTTAACAATAGAGAATGTTTTATACGTGTGTTAGACAAAAGGTAGGTACCAACCTGGCACAAAAGGTCACATACCTACTTACCTATTTAAAATGCGATACTTTAGTCATGTAGATAAATAAAAGTCTTATACCATACTCTTTATTAAATTTTCGCAAATACTATTAGCATTAATCAACTTCAGATTAGTATCACGAAATGTTATCAAAATCGGTTAGTTTAATTTTTAATAACTGAAAAAAAAGTCGTTGACGTGAATAAAACTGTGTATTTTGCTTCCCTGAACTTGTCAGTGGTGCCTACGGTCACTAGAACAGTCCAATTGAAGTCGGTTGTTGTATGTTTTTGTAAAACTTTGATTATTTTATTAGTAAAGCTGATTTTATTTAAAAATATGTAAATATGCATTGTACGTATTCGTCTATGGTTCGAAAAATTATGTACGCAACTGAACTGAATTACAAATATTCCTTAGTCAAAAACGTCTAAAGTTGGGCAATCAGTTTCATCAAGTCAAAGTTTCAGAAGTCATAAAACTAGTTTCGGTTTATTTACAATTTTTGTATTTGAGTTTTCATAATTTTGTCGGTTAGCAGAGTTGCGCCGTATAGTAGCGTAAGTATTTTTTTTCTTTTGCAACTACATATTTGCAAAATTCCATGAACAGTAAAATTCATGGAGGCTATTGTAGGTACACTTGAATTTGAATTGCTAACATTAGTTACTACTACAGTCATTCCACGCCTCGGGGTAACGGGCCTAGTTAAGGTAGATATTTGACTTCAGTAAAGTAAACGTAGCACAAAGCCATCAAAAGTAATTCTTTGTTTTAAGGTCATAGGCACAATCCAATTTTGTTGAATTTTGTTGATCTGTCAATGCTTCTGCTTGGGTTCTTCGTAAACGTTTGGATCCCTGATGGACGATGAATGAAACATTGTCGTCGATGTAAAAGAGAGTAGTAACCTAACCGTTTAAGTAAGCCTTTACAGAAGTGGCAACGTTTTTTTCACAACAAACGAAAACATGGTTGTTCGGCAGAGAAAGGCAGTCGGGGATGAAGGGTCACTTACCTCTCTCCTGGAGTTCTGCATTGCAGCCGATAAACACAAGGAGAAGCACAAAATAGTTCCACATTTTTATCACGGTCACACACAGTTAGGCAAACATGCTAGTTAGTTAGTTTCGACGGCGTCAGTATAACGCGTGCGCGCCGCTCCGCTCTCAAAAGCTGCCTGTGACGTCGACCTGCGCGTACGCAGCCGCTGTCAAACTCGTAGCCAATGAATATGGCAGACAGATGTGGCACTTTAATAAATTTCAACTTGTTTGTTACTTATTAATAGACTCATAATTAATATCTAGGCTGTTTAGCTATTTATGAGATATTTTTTTTATATTGTTGGTGTTTTATTCCTAAAGTATCAGTACTCTACATTTGATAAGTGTTGGCTAATATATTGCAATATAATGTACACGTTTTGTTAGATCAATGATATCAAAATGTAGGATACATCACTCTATATAACTTCTAGCTTGGATCAGTGTCAATGTCAAGACTTCTAGTTTATTTTTATCATCTAATATATAATTATGGCATTATATTTTTTCATTGTTAAAATTTTTAAAGCTAATATTGCTGAGCTACTAGTAGACTAGTTAGCACGCCAACGCTTTCTTCTGTAGAATATTGTAAAAATGTATTTAGGCATTGCGCTCACTTTTTATGCATACGACCTGTATTTTTTTGTGCAATATTGATATTAATGTACAAATACAACCTTTAAATTGTTTTCCTTTTTATTTCATTTGAAATAAATATTTTTATCAAGTATCAAGTTATTGTTGTAGAATACGTCTCAAGTCTCACAGAATGCAACCACACAACTTGCCGCTCTAAACCGTCTGTACAGTCATGCTCTTTGGCCATAGTAGCGGTTTTCTGACAGAGGCTATATCGTGAAGCTGCTCAGGCGCAGGTAAGCCTTCGAGAGGCGTAAGGGGAAGGGTGGGGGAGCGGGAGCGCAATGCACTTGCCCAGACGGGATGAAAGCAAAGGGCTTACTCTATTCATAATCGGATAATAGCACGACTGTCTTACATCTGGGGGTACGGCAGTGCCCGCTAAGTCGAGCAAGCACAGCCGTACTCAATAATACTCAATAAATTTATGGTCTTCACATGGTAAAAATGCTAACAAATATACAAAAAAAATAGAATATTCCAAATCAGTTGATAAATGGAAAAGTTCTAAGGTTCGAAGATTAGAGGGTAAAGGCACGGAGGGAAAAACTATTAAAGGGAGAGTTCCTTTTTAGTTGTCGGTTGAAAATTTAGATACATAACTCAGCAAAAATAAAATTACTTGAATAGACATATAACAAAAAAAAACTAAACGCAAGTATATTTTTATGCCATAATTTATTCGTTGCTGTAATCCTATCGAAATTTGATACGTCTTTTTCGAAATGCATCGTACATATAAAAGTGTTAAGTTACGAACAGAAAAGCATTAAGTATGCATAGAAGGGACCTTGATTAGTTTCTAAATATCTATAACCTTTATTGCCAATAAAAAAAAACATATTCATTTTAATTTTTTTCATCTTTCACAACCTAATTTTGGCACCTCCTTAAGTTTTTAGATAATTAAGCGATTTTACCCTGCTGACAAGCAACGTCCCCGATTTTATAAGATGGGTATTAATCAATACAGTTACCTACCAGATACCTACTCTGGTGCCAAGTGAAGTGACGGGCACTATAGCTTATGAAATTATGGAGCATTCGAGACAGGCCACCATAATGTTTCAAAGTTGACAAGTGCTATACTAGTATTCCACCGGTTTTCGTGATTCACATTTCTATGTAGCACTGTTCTGGTCATAGGCAGGCGTGCGTGATCTCATCTTGATCAGTAACTTGTTAACATATCGCCTCTTCCTGTAAAGCTCAGATAATATGAATTGAGTGAACCACAAGCTTATATCTTTCAATAATCCTTCTCTTGTGTCAGCAAATTCAAATAGCAAAGTATCAAAGCTGAATCGCATTTATCCATTGACGTCGTTGTTTGAATAGGTCCATCCCTTTTAATTATCTCCGCATTTTAATTTAATGTTACGAAACTATTTAAGTCAAAATATGTTTTCAAAATTTTGTCAGAGCGTCTGGTCGAAGCGACGCGTGATCAGAGGGCTGGCAGCTATCTCGGCCAATGAATAAGCCTTGCAATACATAAAGGCAAACACGGACAAAAATCGGTGTCGTACATTTTATATGAACTTGTACACACACGTCCGTGTCCGGGCCGGAAACGGAGCTTCAGTGCCCGGGCCGACGCCGTGACGTGCACGGGGTGCAATTTTTTCATGTAAAATATAAATGACGAGTTATTAATAGAGGAGGTACGCATATTTAGCGTTTTGTACGGCTTGTCATCCAAAATATATGGATTCGAAATACAAAAACAATAATGGAATTAAATCGGACTAAATTTAAACTATCGCGGCCCAGTCACGGCCCTGAGATGTGTGAACAGAAAGCCCCTGACGGAACACGGAAGCACGTTTTTGGCCCGGCCACGGCCCTGACACGTCCCGGCTCCGTCCCGGATATGTGTCAATAGTCCTCTCTTTTGTCAACCAACGCACGCTCTTGTGTTTCAAAAAATTGAAAACATTTAGGAATTGTATTTTGAGGAATTGAAAATAAAAGCCTTTAATGAATTGATTTTCTCTACGACTCTATAGTGAGAGTGCAATATAGCTGTTGTTGTGTCCCTATGGAACTAACAAAATTGTCTCCTTTTTCAAATTCAAATTCAAATTCAAATGTTTTTATTGCACCTTATACCTTTTAAGGCCCTTGGGCTTCCCGTTATTATGTTGCATGCTAGTTAGGTAAACATCACAGCAGTAGGCTATATCGAAGCCGGCATCCACCAATCAGGTCAATATTGCGCCGAATGGATTACTTTGTTACTGACGATACTTACAATTTTGAAAGGTCCCATTCGAAGGTCACTATGAAATCGAAATGTTACTAAGTTAAGAACTCTATAATATCTAATGCTTGTTTGTCTCTAATCAATGTACTAGGAGAGCATTAAACCCTAGGAGTTTAACACTGTCGACTATTTGCTTAACCCTACCTTACCCTCATCATGATCATCACCCAAACCCGTAATCACTTACTGCTGTATATGACTCCTTTCTTTTACTTTAACTTATCTTAAAAGGTTGTTAATTTTAATGACCGTTAACTGGAGGTTAGAGTACAGCTCCGATTACATAAGATTACTCAAGGATTCGGTGCCAGTGTTTGTTGATTTTCTTTTATGTTATCGGTTCAAAAATACTATTACTTTTTTTTTATATAACAGGTGACGAGACAATCTGAGCGCTCTCCTGATGGTAAGAGATCACGCCTGCTCATGACCACACAACACTGCAACAAAGGACTTTGATTCACATATGCCCGTGCTACACTGTTAAAGCGCTCGCCCACATTGGAAAAACTATTTACCTACTCTTAAAATATCACGACTTTTCACATAAAAATAAAACCTAGAAAAATAAGACGCGACAGAAAGTATCTATACATATAATAAAGCAGAAGACCCCGAATTTCTGTACATATGGTTTTTTTGACGGAAACGTGTTCAGACGAGATTAATTAACATGCCCCAATTTTTTTTTTGATTGGAAGATTTTGTTTAGTTGTTTGTGGGTTTGTGTGTTCGTCCATCACGTAAAAACTACCGAACGGATTTAACTGAAACTTTATGATATCATAGCTCTACTAAGCCTGAAATGGTTATAGGATATATAATATTACGCTACATTTTTTCAGAGGGTAGATATAAAAGTTTAAAGTTTGTATGGAAACAGTTTTTTTTATGAGTGTATACATCTCAAACTTTGGAATTATATTTTACAAAACAAATAATTAGATACGGGTTTCACCGATTTTCAAAATTAAAGTTAAACTATGTAAAAGTACGGATTTAAGGTGTTATAAGACCACAATTTGAATGACCCTATCTCCTCAGGTAAACACAATATTTAATTGAAAGAAAGCATTTTTATAACCTCCGAAGATAAGTACCGCTAAGTTTTTCAGTTTTCTACTAAATTCAATGTTTGAGAGGGTTTGAAAATGTGCAAGTTTTGATTGACTTGCTTAGTACTGACACTTTGCTATTCTGTGATATTTATTTCGCGGGTGGAACAAACAACATCGACAATAAACAATTCGTCCACGGGTGACGAAGTCGCACGCGGGTACAGCTAGTTTATAATACATCAATACTATTTATACCAACTATTATTTTTTCAGTCATTAGCGGAAACTAGAAATTAAATAATGTCAAGATTACAAACAATGTATTACCGATCTGATTGAAAAAAATGTTAAATTCCTCTTTATACTAAGTTTGATCCTCATCACAATTTGATTTCTGAAGCTAGGTATATCAGTCAGTCAGTTGCAAAAAGTGTCCATTAAAAATTGAATCCGATTTTGTATTTTTTTTTGTAATATAAGGATTTTCAGCTTTGAAGTGTTGAGCAAACATTATTAGGAAAGTCCCTCATGTCTTTGTTGTATCTTTCGTTGCTATGTGTTAATATTTCATAAGAATTTTCCCAATATTTTTCCACCATTTTTTTGATGCTCACATTAAAGCTCTTTAAACCAATTATATCAAATTGCGAGCGATATTTCCCCTTCCTGAAATGAGAGCAACATCGTTTTCCACAGAATCATACAGCGCCATCTTTTGAAATTGCACGTTCGGAGAATAAATTGAATCAACGCAACGATTGCCTAGCAGCAAAAGATACGCTCTACGTAGTTCATAGATGTTCGAATAGATGGCGCTCGTTGACTTTTTGAAAAGATAAGAGGTTCACTAATAAGTATGTACTTATTATATAATCTGTTCCAACTAAACCGAACCTAGTCTAAAAAGCCGTGTTGGTTGAGTTCCAAAATAATCTTATAGCATAACCAGTTTTATCTTTTTGTTCTGGATAGCAGTAGGTACCTATTGTTTGAGTGTAGGTACATATTGTACCTACTAGGTACCAGCTAAGGCTTTCATCCCGGGAGTCTCGGTCTCGAAAATTTCGAGAGTCTCGACGATTTTTCGTTATTTTCGAGACTCGAGACTGGATGGTTTCGGTACCGGGAATAACGAGACTTTCGATACTTATAAAAATCTTTACAATATTCAGTGTAGATAGCCCTTAGTATAATCTAAAACAAGGATAAGACATAGTGGTATAGTCTTATGACTTTAGCTTACCAAAAAGGGCAATTTAAAAAAAAAGTAATATGTGTGAAATGAATGTAAATGTAAATGGACTCCCTTTTCCGCACTTGGACTCCTGTTGATCCTTTGTGCGTCGGATTTCCTGACTAATAGTTTAGCCAGCCTAACTCCGCCCAGAAGCACAGAAGTTTCCTGGGTTCTTCGCAGGCTTCGCGGAGTAACCTCGGGTTTTTGAGGATTTCCTCTCGTTGCTTTGCCACTCCCACGCATTCCAGGATTACGTGGGCGAGCGTTTCCTCCTCAGTCAAGCAGCCTCTACAGAGTGGGCTGTCTGTGTTTCCAATGTTGTGCAGATGTTTGTTAAGCAGGCAATGTCCTGTGATAGTACCCACAATGATTCTTAAATCTGGTCGTTTCAAACTAAGTAAACGTCTAGTTAGACGTGGTGCAAGTTGCAGAAAGGCTATTCTTGATTGTTTGCACTTCTTGGTTTGCCGCCAGCGCTCACTGTGCTGTATCTTTGTACGTTTGCGTATCCACGCTCGCAATTGAGAAAAAGGTTGTGGTAGGAAGGAAGGGAGATGGCCCTTCCCTTCCAGTCTCATATCCTTTTCTAGCCAACTCGTCTGCGGCGTCGTTCCGTAATGAGTTTCTGTGCCCCTTAATCCACTGGAGTGTTATTCGGTTGGCTTGGGTTATTCTCTCCAGTGCTCGGTGGCATTCGTTAACGAGCATTGAGTCGCAAGTATTGCTATCTAGTGCTTTTAGTATAGCCATACTATCGGTTAGAATTCGTATATTTTGATTTTCGATTTTCCTCCGAAGTATGGTGTTTGCTGACTCGGTGATCGCTACACATTCGCATTGGAATATGGAGCTGTATGCACAGCCCGAGAGTCATTGATATGTTTATGTTGTAATAAAATGAAAGGCCCCTGTACCTTCGTTGGTTTGTGTGTGTATGTGTGGAATGAGGAACCATTTCACCGAACATCATCAAATACTGGATTGTAAAGTTAAACTGTGATGTGTTCGCTAATACGCCATAAAATGCCTAAATGCCATTCCTCTGAGTGTGCCTTTATGTTCTATTAAATTAGTCTCGAAAGTCTCGTTTTTCCCGGGAATTTCGAGACCGCATCGAGTCTCGATTTTTTTTTCCCGGGACTCAGAAAGTCATCGAGATTGAAAGCCCTAGTACCAGCGGAGGAAACTAGCCACCCACGAAATCCTAGTGTGGGGGCTAGTGTGATTATTTTGTATACCTACTTTGTTGTTGGTCGGTACATACCTATAGTCTAATCCCAAACTTTAATACCTACCTCTCAGAAATCTAGCAAGTGCTTGCCTACATTACTCGTATAAGCAAATATACTTAGATTATGATTCTAAAAATAAATCATTCATTCATTCATTCCACGATCATTTGTGAGTGAATTCACCTAGAACGCTGTACCTACTCATGGAATGAAACGTTTCAAATGAGACATCCTCGTAGTAAAGATATTTAACAGATAAAAAATATTTGCTTACTGGCTAGAAACGTCCCATAGCATATTGTTACTCTCAGTTAATACCTTCAGAATCATAGGAAATACTCACCCTTAAAATCGTTTTATAACGGGCTCTACAACATATCAATAATTATTGTAATTGCCTGGTATTACCTTTCAAGTGAGGACGTGGTGGCCGAGTGGATGAGGCCCTTACCTTGCGATCTAATGGTCGCGGGTTCGAATCCCGGGTTATTTCGGTCGAAAAATCTATGTATGCATCCCACGTTCTCGCAACGGTGAAGGAAAACATCGTGAGGAAACCGGCCTATCGTAGGACCTAAAGTTCGAAAACACGAGTGCACGAAAGGAGCCTCTTCGAGGCGCACTTGAAATCCTTTCACCACACTGGTTCGAAGGAACTAGTGACAAGACAAAAAGAAATCCTTTTCCAAGTACCTATTAACTTTGTTTTGATCTTGATAATGATTTGGTAGGTCTCATGGTTAGCGGCTGTTTTTTCTCGACCTTCAACTGCTCTTCAAACACAACGAACGAGAATACTATTAGTATTTGTGTTATGATGGAAGGTTTCGATACTAATTTTGATATTTTCTTGTTTGTGGCAAATAAGTGTTATTTCTAACCCAGCGTTCTATTCTAGTAAAGTGTTGATTTGTCAGAAAGTAATAAAAAGAATTCAGTCAGTCTTATAATACGTGTTAATTGAGGAACAAATGGATCTCGAGTAGTCACACGATACATTCATTAAAAAGTATGAGATATGACTACAAGAAGAAAAAATGGCCTGACTGAGGAAACTGAAGAAAAGATGACAGCTCTTTTTGTGTTAAGCCTAGACCAAACCAACGCGTTCAGCTCGCATCCGCGGTGGCGTTCGCGGTGGCGATCAGTTGTTGTGTACAAGTTTGTAGCGACGTGTACTCGTGGGAACCAGCGTGATTTACAAAAAATAGGCTATTTACTAAATGACTGGACAATATTATCATTAAAAATAAGAAGTTAAACATAACGATTCAATAGTACGGTACGTAGTGTATTACCCTGGGGTGTTCGCCAACCTAGAGGCAGACCAACCCGCCCGATGGTTAAATGACATCATTAAAACAGCCGGAGGCTAGTGAATCAGGCTAGCCCAGTACCGCAAAAAGTGACGTACCGAAGATGAGGCCTATACCCAACAGTGGGTGCAAAAGGCTGAATAGATAGATAGATTTGCATTTTCATTTTTATGTCTGACAATGTATGACACTGGAATGTACAGTACAGCATGAGAATCCACATCCGCTAGGAAGCCGTTAGGCTTTCTATCTGTTGTTGGTTGTGCATTCTCGTGTCGCGATTACTGTCGTGCACTCCACCCCTAAAGAAAATTGGTTCGGGCAGGAATGCATGACACAGCAATAGTCAACCTACGTCTTGGAGTCCGTGGTGTACATTCCTGGGTTGGGCATTACCATGTTGTGCATTACCGTGTCGTTTCGTGCATTGCTGTCCCCCTGTTTGAACATCGATTTTATGATCAATAAATATCGATGTTTGAAAAAAAAAATCGATGTATCGTTTCATCCTTAGTACCGACCCGCCCATAGACAACCTAGGATTTCTCTCGATTTCTGGGACCATCTGTGTTGTCTGAAGCGGGAATCGAACCCGCAACACCGGAGTGGCAGTCTAACACACTTGCCACTCGACCATCTGTGTCGTCATTAGTGAGTAGTGTTCAATTTATCTGTGGCCTTAGCTCTAGTGATTACGGTCAAAGTGCGTCCTAAAAACAAAACGGTGCACTAGCAGCTTGAACATCTACTTACATAAATTTTATTACAAAGAAAAAATCTATGTAAATAAAAATAAATATTCTAAAGATAGACAAACCTCTGAGCTTTGTTCTCCTCATCCACACCTACTACTAAATGAGTGAGGTCTTAAGTATACTTGTCAACATAAATCCATTTGTGCATGGAACACAGCAATTTCAACTTGGCCAGTTCACCAACGGAAAGGCACGAACCCGCTATGCATCTGACCCGTGACAATGGCTTCACAATTTGAGTGGTCGGTGTTGTTTCAAAAGCTTTCCTCATAAATTTCTTCTCTTGAGTTGTGTCCGTGACAGCGTTAGTGGGGCAGAGAGTCTGTTCAGGATCGATATCATCAAAATTATCGTTTTGGAAGCTTAACGACTTTCTGAGAGAAGAAGAGAAGAATTTGGCAGATATAATAAAATTTGTCACAACCCGAAGAGGCTACAAAGATAAAAGAGCTATTAAAATTGAAGAAAACAGAAGCCTATTCTCCCGATATAGCTTTAGGGATTTTGACCTCCTTTAGCGGTCAAAGTGGCAGTATACTACATTAAGAGGTCGTGCAAAAGAAGAAGGTGTACCACTATATTCTTCGTATACTATGCTCCTCGAGGCGAAGGAGTGCTACTGATTTTGGACAAATCTGTCTCTAGACTTAGAAGTTTCCTATGTTTGGAATCTTCGCTGGATAGCAAAGAGCTGACACTGATATGCAAATGGAGCTTTGATGGTGCTTTAGGGCAAAGTTTGTGCAAGCAAACTATAGAGGAAGAAGATGGTTCTAGTATTTTCATGTGTTCGTTTGTGCCTCTGCCTTAATTTGTGGCGAAGAAAAGACATAGAGAATCCAAAGCCATTCCAATCATTATTTTTCGTATATTTTCAGATATAACATAAACTTCAGTTGTAAAATAAAGAAAACCGTCCTCGATGCTAAACCCGCTTCACAAGAGAAAAAGAGTGGAAAGCTTCTAACGCATAGCACTTTAAAACCAATAGCAAGAATGTGGCAGATATAATAAAATTGGTCACAAATCAACCCGAAGAGGCTACAAAGATAAGAGCTATTAAAATTGAAGAAAACAGAAGCCTATTCTGCCGATAAAGCTTTAGGGATTTAGACCTCCTTGAAGCTTTCAAAGCGGCAGTATACTACATTAAGAGCTCGTGCAAAAGAAGAAGGTATACCACTATATTCTTCGTATACTATGCTCCTCGAGGCGAAGAAGGAGTGCTTCCTACCAAAAGATACCGCGGATATGACTGAAAGAGGAGTAAGAGTAAAGCTCCAAACAATTTCGGACAAAACTGTCACTAACTTGGAAAATTCATATGTTTGGAATCTTTAGTGGATGGCAAAGAGCTGACACTGATATGCAAATGGGGCTTTGATGGTGCTTCAGAGCAAAGTTTGTACAAGCAAACCATAGCGGAAGAAGATGATTCTAGTATTTTCATGTGCTCGTTTGTGCCTCTGCTCTTAATTTGTGGCGAAAAAAAGATATGAGAGAATCCAAAGACATTCCAATCATTATTTGTTTTATTGTGAGATCATGTTTCCAATGTGCGGCGGTGCATGATTCTACGGATTTGTTCACGGACGGCAGATGACCACGGATAAGTATCTGTAATTAATGCGGATGAAGCTGCACCGCTCGGCGCACCATCGAATTCACAGATTCGCCGCAAAAAATCTTTCAACTTATGCACTATCATTAAATTGTTAAATTAAATAAGATTTGCTAATATACAACTTTTTTATTATTATTTTCAGATATAACATCAATTTCAGTTGTGAAACATAGAAAATCGTTCTCGATGCTAAGCCCGCTTCAGAAGAGAAAAATTGTGGAAGAGCTCCTAACGCATAGAACTAAAAGTCTTGAATATGCAACTGGTTTTAAAGCCAATAGCAAGAATGTGGCTGATATAATAAAATTGGTCACAAAACAATCCGAACAGGCTAGATAGATAAAAGAGCTATTAAAATTGAAGAAAACAGAAGCCACATATTCTGCCGATAAAGCTTTAGGGATTTTGACCTCTTTGAAGCTTTCAAAGCGGCAGTATACTACATTACGAGCTCGTGCAAAAGAAGAAGGTATACCACTATATTCTTCGTATACTATGATCCTCGAGGCGAAGAAGGAGTGCTTCCCACCAAAATAGAAAGAATAGAATAGAATAGAAAAAGAGTTTATTGCTCAAAATACTTAAAACTAAGTTATACATAAGGGCCTACCAATCATGTTCATCTTTAATGATATACATAAGCCTACTAACCAGTGATAAATAACTACCTGTCTACTTATATATCTTGATGTATAGGTATTATCTAAGTACATTATTTGAGCAAAGGGGAAGCACTCAGCATAATACTGACAAACAGATTGCCTGTCAGCGCTGATTTTCAGTGTATCCCAATCGACTGATAGTCGTCGATTACAAATTTAGTGAGTATTTTTTTTTTCCTTTGGCTAGATCTGCGCACCGCCTTTAAAAAGCATACCTACAGTAGAAAAAAAGTTGTTTGGTGCTATGCTGTATGAGGGTGTGTGTGTGTGTGTGTGTGCAATGTTTGAAAACGAATTGTGTGTTGAGTGAAGGAGTGTGCTCTCTCAGCCCTACGACATTGTGTCTTGGGATCAATTAAAAAATTGCTGAGAGATTGAGTGCATGTATATGAGGTGTGGGTGTGTGAGTGATTGAATGTATGTGAGAAAGTCCAGTATGAATAAGTGTCCATTATTAATTGTTTGTTTGTACTTCAAGAGAATGTGATTAAACATGCCTACCTATTTTCTGTGTTCCCTCTTCTGTGTGTGTGTGTGTGTGTTTGAAGAAAGTTTCAAAGTTAGATTTTTGCCTAATAAGAAGCATTAGTTTATATTTATTTTTGAACGTGAACTTGCTCATTTTGTTTCTGAACGGAGGGGGCAGATTATTCCAGATTTTAGATGCACAGTACTTGAAACTTCCAAAACTTCCAAAAGATACCGGGGATATGACGGAAGACGGACGCAAGCGATTTTCGACAAAACTGTCACTAGACTTAGAAAATTCCCTTGTTTGGAGCTGACACTGATATGCAAATGGGGCTTTGATGATGCTTCAGGCCAAAGTTTCTAAGCCCATAAATATTGTCAAATTTTGAGCGCCTTACTGCAGAAATGTATGTGGAGATCTATGGCTGGTATTACATGCCTTGTCTACAAACTTTTAATGCATGGTGTTGAAGTTATCAAACACTTCAATATTATTCCAATGAGATGTTTATCCGAAGAAGCATCGGAAGCCAGAAACAAAGATTTCAAGAAAATCCGAGAACATGGTTCACGCAAATTTTGTCGTAAAGCAACAAACGAAGATATCTTCAATGGTCTTCGTGTCTCGTCAGGTCCCTACCTGTCCAGCATAAAGGCCTGTGCTGAGAATAAACACAAAAACAGCTGTCACTGATGATAATGAAACCTCTTCTTATTGATAACGATGCAGGTCTAGGCAACATTGAAAGGAGAACAGAGTTTTGGCGGGAACATGAAAAATGGCGCATTGGCGGCATTCAATTAATTGACAAAACTTGTATAACTTTGAGCGTTTAAGTGTAAAAACGGTGGTTTTTATCCATTAAGTGCTCGTGAACGTGTATGAGTGTTGGTGAATAGTGTAATGCTGTAAAACGTGACTTTTCGTGTTGCCTCCAAAACGAGTGAGTTAATGCTTTTTAAGGCAGGCAATAAAAGCTATAGTGTACCACCAGTAAAACTCTATGATACTCCTCTTAATTGGGTCACAAAATTTAAGTACCTGGGCCACTGGGTCACTGAGGACTTATGTGACAATGCTGACATGGAAAGGGAACGTAGGGCATTGTCGGTAAGATGTACGTTGTACGTTGTACTACGCCAGTTAAAGTTACTTTGTTTAAGGCGTATTGTACCTCTTTCTATACTTGCAATCTGTGGGTCAAATATACGCAGAAAACCTACAATGCTCGGCGGGTCCAATATAACAACGGTTTCAGAATGCTGTTGGGGCTTCCACGATATTGTAGCGCTTCAGGGATGTTTGCAGACGCGCGCACTAACGACTTTCATGCAATAATGCGAAATAGAACTGCATCCCTGGTAAGCCGCATCCGAGGAAGCACCAACGGCCTTCTGAAGGATGTTGCCACCAACTTACAGTCTGCCATCATGAGGCACTGGATGGCGATTATTAAACCTATTAATAAACTGGTAACACAATAAATAAATAGATTTTCAATAGAAATTATAATTGAATAAAGTTGCCCACATACCTAAGGTGTACCACATACTAAATGCCTAGAGTGTAAAATGTGTTGTTTTTGGTTTTTGGTTTTGTTTCTTTTTGTCATGAGGTATTCTTTGTTTTCATTTAAATTGTTTGTGTTAATTTTCTGTGTGACATTTTAATTTTAATTTAATTGTATTGTATTTTATGGATCTCAATCTGAAATAAAATTTGATTTATTTATTATTTTATTTATTAAAACTCCATAGAAACCTCTAGTAAAGTCGCAACCACCACTACTTTAAAGGGGCATGACTTGACTTATCGACTTTGACTTATGACAAAATAATCTCTCCAATTACTTGACACTGGCTATATACCTTTGATGTGAAGCCAAAACCGAAGAACTTAGGTTCTTCGAAAGGAAAAAAAAGGAGAACATTGAATTTATAGATTGATATTTATAAATTTATTTATATAGTGCGTCAATGATCGACTCGGATTTAGAGGATTTTGATTTTTTGATGATGGTGAAGATACGCTCTAGTATTTGTTAGTAGTTATTATACAAATAGTGCAAAATGCAAATACTATGATTTGTAAAAGTGAAAGTGAAAGCGTTACATAAAACATTATAGGTACTTTACTGCAAATTTACTGAAAAAAACTATAATCAATCACAGTTTAAACAAAAAATTGTCTCATTAAAACACTAAATTGCATTTTTCTCAATTTCAACATGTTGTGGGTTTGAACGTTTCTATTTGTATGGAGCTCGATTTCCCAGACCACTGTCCGGCGGTGCAAGATTCTACGGATTTGAAGCATTTCCACTCCGAATAAAAGAGTTTAATTAACAATTTATGACAAATATCGTAAGGCCACTAAGAAAAATTTTTCATTTTTTTGTGGTGAAGTTCAGTTTGTCAAAGTAGTCCAAAAACCATTCATTTTTAGGGTGTGATTTCCATTAGATCCATCTGTACGAGATTCTGTAGCCACAAGGCCGGTGTCGGGGCGTTACGTTGCGAAACTCATGTTCAGATGTGGAGCGGTCTAAATATATCCGTCTCGAAACTCGGGACGATCTGCTTATTTCCTCACCTTTGCCTCAGATAAGTAGGTAGGTAATCACTGGCGCTGAAAACCAGATAAATCCACGAATTCTGATTCTTATTGGGGTGAGGGGTTTCAAATCTGCACGTCTGCACTGACGTCCCGCTATGGGGTGTATTGTGCATTGTCTCCTTTTTACCCGACTGGTAAGAAAGGGTTATGGTTTTCGCGCGTATCTTGTATATTTTGATATCTTAGTAGGTAATCTGTGCTTGTATGTATGTATGTAAATTTCTGTGTTACCTCGTATCTTCCAAACGGCTGGATGGATTTTGACAGTTAAGGTATCGTTCAATCACCCGAGTGTTCTTAGATCAAAATGGCAGATTTTTGGAGCTAAATAGTAAGTAGTAGCTAGCCCTCCAGTAGGACCTTGGGTTGTTAAATGGTGTGTTCCAGTTTCCTGGTAGGGTCATCCGGACCCGTATCTAGGATTTGTGTCAGTCTTCGTTCTGGTTTCTTCTGTAGCTGTGCAGTGCACAACCACGTGATCCACGGTTCCTCCTCTGTGAAGTAACCGCGGCATATCTCGGTGTCCGTCGCCGTAAGATAAATCCAAATGAAGATTCCTTGTATATATGTATACATAGATTTAAACATATTCTGTGGGTTCCACAATGTGGAGTTTGTAGGACTATTGACGTGGACAGTCGGCCCCGTAAATAATGTTACCTTGGCTAGAACTGATTGGTAAGTGAACGCGAAAGAAGAACTAACTGAGGAGCATCCCACAGTAACCTCGGGTGATCTTATAGTGTATTTTATCTGTAATGTTGAGGTACAGGTACTTTATTTCTCCGTGGTACAGGTAGGAACGCCTTACTTTACGAAAGTTAATACCTAGTAAACACAATTGCTTCATCCTTGAAATGTTCAATCAGCTGAGGGGGGAAAATTTTATACATTTATTTATTGTAATTATTATCCTTGTGTTATTTATTTATGATAGAGAATAGCCTAATGTTTGACTATCTCATCACATGATGATAATTTATATTGTATTTGAACGAAGTCATCCATATTTGTTTTGCTAAGCGTGCAATCTAATTCCTGGGTATATTAAAATAAGGTAGATTCGTACTTTTATTAGAGCTAGTTTTTATTTTGGTATCAGCAATATCTTAGCGTATTTTCAGAGTCACTGCCAAGTTCAGGTTTGAGTCAACTTTGAGTTTAAAAATGCACGCCCCTTTTTCAGACTAGCGTGTTTTTGTCGAGCGTATACGGGCGGTTGGTACTAGAAAAACTTCAAAAGCCCAACGCGCTTAAATGCGCGTATACATGTGTTTACACTCGGTTTTTCTAGCGAGTGTCAGTAGCATGAAGCGTTTCTCGCGGCTTTTCGCGCGCGCACGACAATAAGCGCTGTGGCACGTACACTCGCTGCAAAAAACAAAACCCGAGCGGCGAATCCACTCGGGTGCTAATGAGCACAGAGTACCTTAAGGTACTCTGTACTGTAACATAAGAATAGATCAAACAGGCCTTAATGGTCACCGATTATTTCGTTGACCAGTGACTAATAGATATTATTTTTGGCCATCCGTTGTTTTGATTTCTGGTGAGATGAATATTAGGATCCATTTAGAGTGACACACTTGGCAGTAGGCACCACTAGTCATAGGGAGAAAACAGGAATATGTATGTACTTCAGAGAATCTCCCTGAAATCACTATGGTTGTATTCTTTGATAGAGTAGCATTTTATCGTGTTCCTGTATGTTTTCTGGCGTGCAATAAAGTGTTATTTTTGTCAATGCAATAAAGTGTTATCTATCTATCTATTTTGTCGTGAACTTGCTGCTAGTATGTAGGTAAACAAAATTGCGTATTTTGCTTCCCTGTTTTTTGCTACCCTTTCAGTGTTGCCTACAGGCGCTAGAACAGTCTGATTGAAGTCGGTTGTTGTATGTTTTTGTAAAACCTTTTAAATTTATCTTTAAATTAATCTTAGTGCCAGCGGTACTAACAGATTTTCCTGTCTTCCATTACCTACAGCTAAGGTGTGCAGTTCACATACCAGAGTCTCAGAATAGAAGGCGTGGGCGACAACTCCAAGCTGTTGTAATTTAGCTCGGCGCTCGTTCTGGAAGCTGATTCTTCAAGGAACTGAAGAAGGTGGATTACTATTATCTTAAGATAATTGATTGATTCAGGCGTTACTTTGCGGAAATCCATATATATTAATAAATAGTATAAATATATTTAGTAATAAATCCGCTTAATTTCTAAACAAAGGTCTGAATTAACTTAAATCTAGTTTATAATTTTGCGCTTTGGATTAGATACTAAAATTGTAAACTGGAGTTAAGATAATTAAGACTTTTGTTTAGAAATTAAGCGGATTTATTACTAAATATGTATATTTATACTATTTATTAATACTATTATCTTATTTCGGGTACCACAATTATACCACACGAATAAACCACACAGGAAAGGTTAAATAAAAAAAAGAATATGATTTATTTTAAAAATTTACTCAATTGCGATTAATTGATATGTTTGAAAAATTTATTTTAAGTAAGTCGTAGAGCTCCTAAATTATTTACATAAAACCTATGGTAACATTGTATAGGTACTAGAAATAATAACTTGGAATCGGTGCTTTGTACCTCAATTTTATGAATAAAAATACCATAGATTGGTATTGTTTGGTTGGTGAAAAATACCATAGATTTTTTTAGATATACTAGTTTCTTTGCGATGTTTTTGTTCATCGTTACACTGCCTACTCGTTACACATATCACATCAGTGATCAGTATCACATCATCATCAGATGATACTAGCTGCAAATTGAGCCTATGCTTTTAGTATCTACTACCAATTCTGTGCACCAAAAATTAAATTATAAATCTTTTTTATGTTTTTTGACACAACGCTATCTTGCTCCAAACTAAGCAACCAGATTTTCAGTTTTTATAAACATCAGGCTTGTTAATTTTTCTAGTATACAGTCTTTGTAGATTTATAAGTAGGTAGGTACATAATCTCACAGAGGTAGATACAGACACCATTGTTGTGAAAAGTCTGGGCAGCATATGGTTTTCATTTGACCATCACAGGGTTTTATATTCTTTGATTTCTTAGGTTTTCTTAGATCATAGATTATTATGAACCGTTCTTGTGAGTATAAAAAAAAAATTAAATTAAACTAAGCAGAGCTTGTCCTACGGGAACCAGATAACTGATACAATTTTGTAAAATACATTCATATAATACATAGAAAACACCCAGACTCAGGAAAAACACCGGTGTTTATTACACAAATGTTTGTCCTGAAGCGGGAATCAAACCCGCGATACCGGCGTGGCAGTCCATTACTAACACTTTCCATTCGACCACCCGTGTCGTCTTAAGAAAGTGTCCCATAGCACATTTCTTATAGTCTCTAATTATAATTAAAGGGAAGACACACCGTTAATGTGTTCTTTGTAAGTAGCACTACCACTGTATCTTCAGATGGCGTGTAGTATCTGGTTCTGATATAATAGGCACAGAGAGTATACCGAGTAACATGTTATTTATCATGGTATAAAATGATCACACATAACACTCGATACTTTCTGAGAACAAGTCCGTTGCAAAATCACCTGTGATATCCTCGGCTCGCCTCGGCAGGCGATTTTGTACTCTGTGATGTCATGATACTTATCACCATTCATAATTTTATTCGTATCATAAATAACAATAACAGACAGTCAGTGTCAAAGAATAAATAATATCATAAGTGTGAAATTCCTTTTTTTTCTGGAATCCAGAATTATCTAGTTAGCACCGGGTCGTGTGAAATATTTTGGTAGTGTGCTGACAGTAGTAGTAAGCGGTCATGCGTGTATTATTTTAACAATTTAATTAAAAAATTAGAGACAAACTTCACTTAAAAATTAAGAAGGATCCAGAAAATGTTGAAATAAAAAATACGTACTTAAACTATAGAAACACATGTAATAAAATACTTAAGAATCTTAAAAGAACCTACGAGAGACAAGAACTAAATAAATGTAAAAGAGACAGTAAAAAGACATGGAAAATAATCAAACAAATCTGCAGTTTTCCTACCAAACAAAACACAGGGAGACACTTCGGTAGAGTCACTAAATGACATAAATGCATACTTGAGTAAAGTTGGTTCTAATCTTGCACAAAAAATATTACAGGGCATAACCGAATCAGAAAGTGAACTTGTTAAAAAATACGACATTAATAAAACGTCATACTCGTTTTGCTTACTAGGAACTGATGAAGCAGAAATTCACAGTATTGTGCAATCCCTCAAAAATGAGTGTGCGCCGGGATGTTATAAAATTACTACTAAGTTACTCAAACTAGCAATACCTTATATAATAGACCCGCTGACAAAAATCTGCCAAATCAGTTTTTATATCGGAATCTTCCCAGCTGTATTTACAAAGTCTTTAATCTGTCCCATCTATAAAAGTGGAGACGTAGACAATGTATCAAACTTTCGACCAATATCTCTCTTGCCTATCATATCTAAAGTACTAGAAAAGCTCATGAATTAACGCCTAAAACACTACTTAGAGAGAAAGAAGCTTTTATCGGATAATCAGTATGGCTTTAGATCTGCTCGTTCTACAGAAGACGCGGTATCGAAGGTCGTTGAAAGTTTGACTAAAAATCTTGATTCAGGAAACAAAGCTATCGGTGTTTTCTTAGATCTGTCAAAAGCCTTCGATACCGTTTCAATACCTATCCTTCCGACAAAACTAAATTCCATTGAAATAAGAGGCACAGCCTTCTTGTGGTTTAAAAGTTACCTGTCAAACAGAACTCGGATCAGAAATTTGTTCAGCGATGAAGTACAAGTGGAATTTGGAGTGCCACAAGGCAGTATACTCGGTCCAACCTTATTTTTAATATATATTAATGACCTTTGCCAAATGTCTTTAAGAAATGGTAGAGTCATAACGTATGCTGATGATACTGTAATTTTGTTCGACGGAAAAACATGGAAAGATGTTGAAAATACTGCAAAAGAGGGTTTAGGTACGGTCACGAGCTGGCTATCAAGTAATCTTCTCACGGTTAACGTCGCTAAGAGTAAATATATAATTTTTTCAATAAACAAAAGTACTCAGCCAATTCAACCCCCGAAACTGAAAATCCACTGTACTACCTGTTCTACAAATGATAATTGTTCATGTGTTGATCTTGAATCAACGGACAGCATTAGATACCTTGGCATCATAATTGATAAACACATGACATGGGAAAACCAAATTAAGCAACTGTCTGCACGGACAAGAAAATTGATTTATATATTTAAGCTACTAAGACACGTACTTAACTTTAAGTCAATTAAAAAGGTGTATTATTGTCTGGCGCAATCTGTACTGGTGTATTGTAATACTGCATGGGGAGCTGCGGCCAAAACCCACCTTTTAACCATAGAACGCGCTCAAAGAGCACTTCTAAAGGTAATGACGTTCAAACCAAGGTGGTATTCCACAGATACACTGTATAAAGAATGTAAAGTCCTTAACGTTCGTCAACTTTATATCAAAGAAGTTGTCATTAAACAGCATTCCTTAATAAATGCTACTGCATTACATAAATCTAAGAACAGGCGTAGAAAGGACACAATTTTCCAAATTGGAAAATCAAGTACAAAATTTGCTAGAAAATCATTATCGGTTATAGGTCCGAGACTATATAATCGCATAAGCAAGGACATAAGTATAGCATCTGCTAACTATAATAAAATTTTAAGATGGCATTGATGTATATTTTATTATTAATATTAGTAATGTTAATTAAGAATTATTATTAGTAGGTATTAGTTCACATTCAAAAGTAAAACCTGACGGATCAATCTCACATAAAAGATTTACAGATAGTTAGAGTTAGGCCATCGCGGAATAACTGTGACCTCGCTATACAGGCTTTTAGTCCTAGTGCGGGGAACAGAGACAAACTTTGGTACTAGTTTACCTATATTATTATTGTAAGCTTAATGTAAAATCAAAATTGTACCGGCACGTTTTTTCTGTAAAATAAACATTTTTACTTTTTTTACTTTTACTTTACAATATTTGTCATTATCACATTACACCACAGATGAAAAATCACCAGTGACAAAATCACCGGTGATTTTACTATGACACAATGAAATCATATCACCATATGAAAATGAAATAGAAGTAGCAATCATTTCCATGCCTATGCTATAACAAAAGTTCTAGTCCTTAAGCCAAGGAGCGGTTTGAACACTCCGAAACCAGAGCCGACCACTAGACTGTAGGCCACGAGACACACGAGACGAAAATTAATAATCATACATAGTAGAAATCTTCTGGCAAATTAATATTAGTTTATCATTTAATCGCTTTATCACTGGCTCTTATTCCGTTCCCCACGTATCTGAAACTACTCTCGACTCGTGACTCATAGTGTGTTTATTTCTGAATGATTCACGTTTACGCCACCGCTGAATTTGCCTGAAATTTCGGGATTTCGATCTAATATTGTCCGAGAGACTCAGAAGTTTATTGGACTGATACATTCTTCTTATAAAATATTTTTTTTTTCGCGGTTTCGTAGCCGAAATATGTACGTGTTCTAATTCATACACCAGTTCAGCCATTCTCTCGTGTCACGTTCTCCATAGATACTTACACATAAATATTTTCAAATGACGAGATTATTAATTAAATGTAATTTTTTTAAGATAGTAAATTTATTCTCTCTATAGGACATGAAGAACTATGCTTCTATATCCATGAGTAAAAATAAATAATAATAAAAATTGCAAGTAAAATGTATATTTCTTCATAAAGACAACAATTACGGCCCTTGCAATTTCCATTCTCACAAACTTCTGCATATCTGAAAAGTTTTACTTTTCGGCTATTTCATTGTAATACTCGAACTTCTTACTCCACCTGGCGATAAAAGCCGGTAGTAGGTACAACAGAAAAGAAGGTTGCTTGGGTTCTGAGTCTATGTAGAGTCCTTAAAAGCCAACCCATTCCCTATTTGCTTCCAAGATATCCCGCAGTAAAATTGACAATTAATAAGGGTGTGTATTTATTTTATTTAGTTTAGATAATTATATAAATAAAATTATTTTATTTCAGGCCATTATTATGACCTCTACTAAGGCTAGATGGCGTTGTAAACAATGACCAAACACAGGTATTTTTTTTAATTTTCTTCTTGTCATTAGTTCTTTCGAACCAGTGTGGTGATAGGATTTAAGGTGTTTTTTTTTTAATAGTCATTATAAACATTGCTCAAGTTTTTATAGCAAGTGCGCGATAATTCATTTTATCCTAGAGCGGTTAGTGGTTAATTCTGTGCAAAAGGAGACATTTTCATTCATTATGAACGAATTTTAATAATTATATATCTGTCTGGCCACGTCAATTAAATTCTTGTGGTTGAGTTTTAAAGAGCAATGTATGTAGGTAGGTAGGTAGGTACCTCCTATACAAAATGCCGATGTGTTTCTATTAGAGCATCGAATAGCACCACTAATGCCGACTTGCACAAAACTTTCAAAGTTCCTAAGCAATTACTTTACTTGCTGGTCCGGTCAGAATCTGGACCGTTAAGAACAACCAAGCGAATAAAGTAATTGCTTAGGGACTTTGACAGTTCGGTGTAAGTAGGCATAAGATATCTTTTTTTAGTAGTGCTATTCGAAAAAATAAGTATTGATGTTTCGAAATTAATAGGTAACGAAAGAAAAAATATATATATTGTGCATTGAGAAATTATTACACTTTTTGTTTGGCCTTTCAAAATTAGCAAAATACTAATAGAAGAAATGGGAATAAAATATATAAATTTGAATTCTTGGTTTTACTTAGACTTAATAATTACCACAGAGTACTAAGGGTATTACTTAGGCCGGTAAGTACATGACTGTGACAACATTTAGTCTTTGGCCAACATTCAATATAGGTACTGGTGCCTAGTAATAAACCTTGCGACCACATTTGAAATCAAAATGGATTAAGGAACAGGTGTAGTAGCCGCTATTACAGAATGCACTTTGGCACTTGCTAATTAAAAATAAAACGATGGTGAATGACATAAATACATCGTAATTGTACACCTATAGCAGTCCACTGCTGGACGTAGGTCTCTCCCAAGGCGCGCCAGTGAGCCCGATCTTCGGCTCTTCTCATCCACTTTCTGCCAGCTATAGCGCGCAGATCATCGCTCCATCTGGCCAAATCTGGTTGATGATGAATTGTACACGGTAAATACTATAATATAATAATAGTGACTCTCGCTTGGTGGCTGGATCAAGGGTCAGATACAAAAGGCTTTACTTTTGGATTCAACGCGCATTGTGCGAAAGTTCCACACTCTGCAGCCCTAGCCACCAGCCGCTTGGGCTCTACTCCACGGCTGGTGGTCCACCATTTTTGTATATTTTTACAAATACGTAACTCGTTTTTAATTGACTATGTTAAACCAAAATAGTTTATTTAAAAAAAAATATTTTGATGACTTTTTAGAAGGGTAAATTTTAATTGTTATAATACCTATATAGGTACACTACCTACAATTATAAGACAGCTACTACAGCTTAGACCCCGTGAAAACTTCAATGATGCGTATGCGTGGCTCAAAATGATGGATACTCCTTCAGACAAAATAGAAAATCTTAATAATTTTATTATTTGTCGGGTAATGGTTGACAAATTAAATTTTATGAAATGTTGGGCCAGTTCACCACGCAACAATGAACCTCATAAAAGCATGGACACAGCCGCCAAAGACTTAAAAGCCATTCTCAAAAAGGTTTACATAAAGTAACAGGCATAAAATAGGCACTCAAAATTCCAAGTGCGCATAGTTGCACAAGAAACCAATAGGCTCAAATTTAATTGACTAATTAGATACCTTAATTAATTAATTAGCTTTAGTATTGGCAGGCACAAGATATTACTCAACCGATCCTCTACGCTTCATAGTACATACTTGGTATGCATACATATGTACCTATTTGGCAAGTGCAAAAGTACATTGATGACATTGCAGGTCATTACACCTTCGCGTCGAAGTCACCTAGTCTTTCTTTCTGGCTATCATACTAAAAAGTCTTCAGTTTTGAAAGAACAATTGATATTTAGAGAAACCGATCGATATCGATATCGATAGATCGAATCTTAGGCAAACCTTGTGGCAGAATAGGAAGTTTTTATGGGTGCAGTATCTTTTTTTATGGGTAACGTTAATTACGATTTCCCGTAATTAAAAATCTACGGATTTCCCACAATAATCATGATAGTTTTCAAAGAATTGTAATTGCAATTTATTCATCACTCGCCAGTCAACGTCCTAAAGGTTGGGCACAATCTGTCGAGGAACCAACTATGGTAAACAGACCCCAACTCGGCTAGCCGAGTCAGACTTTTAACCCTTAAAAAATGGGTCAATCCTCATCTTCAGCTTTCCTCCTCCAATTCTCATCGTAACTCCATCCAAAATTAAAAATCCATGGCAAAAATATTATCCCAAGCTTGCCTAATGTAAGGCAAGGGGTTAAACTAAGGGGTGTAAGGGAGCAACCAACACCTATGCTCCAAATTTCAACCTCATTGGGCCGTGCACCAGCACCGAACCCAGTCCATCCGGGTTTCTCCGGATCTCGCCGCACTTGACAGCGTCAACCTGGCATCCTCCATCTCTGGCGACGGTCTCGGTAACTTCCTCAGTCGTCACCGAGTCGTCTAGGCCCGAAACACGCAACTCTGTGCACTTAACCGGCCTGGAGATGCGGACCTCCTCTGGCCTGACAACTTTCCTTAGCTACACGCGATACACCCTACAGTAACTAACGAGGCTCTGACGACCGCTGGATGGCGGTATAGCCCCACCCAACACTAGAACCTTGTAAATTCCCTAGCCACTGATGGGCAGCAGCATCAGCGGCTACATGACAGTGTCCCTGCGATCGCCAATCCGCTTGCCCAGCGTGGCAATAACAGGCATTACCTCATATGATGGCGCAAATTGGGAGAGGCTTATGTCCAGCTGTCATAACTTGGACTGCGATAGGCTGATGATGAAGCTTGCCTAATCTAGCTCAAAAACACGTTTACCAACTGTCATACTTCTAGAAGATTACTCAATACTCAAACATATTGCTCACGCTAGGTAAGTCAGTCACAGTCAGTCACGCCAGTTTATATAGGTACAAATTGTTGGCAACGACTACGGTGACTCTTTTATGACTTTTTCGGGCATAAAAGATCAAAATAAACTTCATCGGGTGTGAAATCCGACTGAAGCCGATGACTGTTTGTTTTGATTTGATTCTTATTAATTAACTTTTTTGCATAATGAATCAGCAAGATGGCGTCAAACATTTTTAGAACACGTCAATCGAGCTTTCTTTGTAGACATCGATGATATTTGGACGTGGATCTGTAATATGTGTTAAAATGGAAAATAAAAACTGAATATTTTTAGCATTGCGTGGTTTTTCATTAATTTTGTGATATAAACCACTAGCCTCTCACCAGTGGGTTTCATCACTTCCGAGCATCTTCAAATTTCTCACCAGGATCTGTATATATTAACTTACATTATTCTGTTGTATTGTACTCCTCAGATTATATCATATCAAATTTTATATCCAGAAAGTCAAGCAGTGCCTACAACACAAGTTGTATCTTATACTTAGAGTAGGCTCTACACACCAATATTATACTTACAAGCCAATGCGTAATTGTTGTAATAATGTTATATATTATATTTTTAAGCTTGTTTTTTTGATAAATAAAAAAGTTTTAAATTGAAATTGAATTGAAATTTGAAATCTAAATATAGGTATAATATATAATAAGGGTGGAAGCACCCATAATAGTGAGGAATAATGACGTACTCTGAAGTACGCTTTCTTGCGTGTATCTCATTTTTAAGTTTTAAAACATTGGTATTTCATTCTGACTTGCCACCTTGGATAAATTTACTTAGGTACTTGAAACAATTTATACTTTTTAAAGGCGCTCCCAGATATCTCACTGTACTCGATAGCTTGGCATTTTCAGATAAGCGGGTTGAGTTGAGTCACGCCGGCACAGAATATTATATAGATGCTCTGAAAGCCCGGAGAATACAGACATAGTTTCTACTGGAGACAGGGAGAAGGGTGGGGGGGGGAGGTACTAAAAGAGCGAGCACTCGGCCCACTTCGCGCAGGTACGAATATAACCGAATAATATTTCCACCTGCGCCGGCGCTCGATCTGGTTTCTGAAAGGCTGTTGGGCACAGAAGTGCTTATGAGTTTATACACAATTTTTATACTCTACTCTGAAACCTTTTCTAGATTCAAAAGAAGGATTAGTGCCTCCTACAAATGCCGCCAGCATTCTAAGCACGTTCTGTTATTTATATAATTTCGGTTATTTATATAAAATCCATCTGACTTTTTTTATGGTTAAATAAAAAAGTATGTGCCAAAATAAAAAAAACAGACATGTTATCTTTGTGCTTAGTTAAATGTTTTATCACTTTCGCTGAAATCTTCCATTTCCAAACTCTTACACATTTGATGTGCATAAATTGCATTGCTATGCTATGCATTCTATGCCACTGGATCGCATCACATCAACCAACCTTTGGTTGGGACGAAAATCAGCGCACGGTGTGCAAGTGTGTGTCTGAAGTAACAGATGCTCTAGAGTGGCCACCAAACTGAGAAAACAGTGTTGATTACTTAAGATATTTCTAGTACGAACAAAAAATTGTATGCTTTTCAGCTCTAATATTGACTAGATCTCATTGTATTTTGATAATTCCATGAAAAAAAAAATGGGAAAAATAACAAGGAAATAATAAACAATTGTATTGTCATTTGTTTCATTTTTATTTACTTACAAACCTTAAATTATTATTATAACTTATAAATAAATAAATATTTATTTAGTTAATTGAGTCCTACACCAATGTAACTCGTGGGTAAAACGTCGAAGAGTCTTTTCGTCACGTCTGTCCAACCAGCTAAAATAGAGTCATCCAGCATACAGCCGAAATGTAATATCGAGCTTATGAAAATATCTTGACATTTCACTTTATGACATAGTTTGTTCACCGAAACTAATAAATATACTTACCTAGGTTCATACGAAATGTATAATAACGTTCCATTTAAAACTATAAGTAAGCCCATCTTATGTTTCGTCGTAGTTTAAATGGATTGACCGAATTTAGATTTAGTGATGATTTATTTTATCATGAATCATGACAGCCTCGTTTGAGCTGCCGTAATAGAAAGATTATTGATGGTGCATAATAACAGTAATGAAATATCATACTTAAGGGTAATCCTCAAGGCAAATTTCCATTCAAAATGTTTCGAACAAATACTCAAAAAGTACGCTGTATTATAGTAATTTTTTCATACTATTCGTTTCGTCTATGTTTTCCGATTGTGTAAACAAAAATTAGTAAGGTTTCATACTTTAATATAGATTTTATACGTATTTTAAAATAAGTAGTGTTAATTTAATATTAACGAATACGAATAGTGTGAAGAAATTACTATAATACGGCGTACTTTTTGAGTATTTGTCCGAAACATTTTGTATGGAAATTTGCTTTGAGGATTACCCTTAATATATTATTATTACTCCTGATACGTGTTACTTATTGTTCGATACACATATGAGTATATCGAACCAGTTATATCACGATGTCAACCTTCATAATGGATAGTACGTACGAGCAAAAAGTGGAATTCGTTACCGGCGTCTGTCTTCCCGGATTTCTATAACCTCGAAGTGTCTTCAAATCCGAGAATTCGTTTCTTTTAGCCGAGCGTGCTCCATCTTCAACCAGACCGTGTCGATTTCCATCAGGTGAGTTGGTGGTCAATTGCTTGACTAAAGCATTCAAAAAAAATTACTTGAACATAACTATCATTCAATTCTAAAACTTAAGCATCTGTAGTTAGCTGATAGAGACGAATGGAAGAAGAAGACATGTTGTGCCGACCCCACCTGAGTGTGGGGTAAGGGCAGAGAGATGATGAAGTATTTGTAGTTTTGTAGTTAGAAAAAAATAAATTAATCTGTTATTTTTGGATAAATCAGTTAAATTACCCAAGACGAGAATGACCTCGTGTCCTTAATTTTTAAACATCACTTGTTTGAACAAGAACAGCTCACATCAGAAATAGCTTTGGGATTTCACCTTCAACACAGTTTACATTCAACCTTCAATTTTACCAAAATTTACACAATGCATTTTTAGATAATTTCAAAATGTTCCTATATTTCTCATGAACTGAAAATTCAATAATGTTAAACTTGAAGTAGACTAATCGATAACATCTAAAAGAAAGACAAAAACCAAACTAGTTATATTTAAAAAAGAGGACAATGTAATTAGGCGGGTCATATAATAAAAGAACCTAACTATTATAATATAACAAGCTTTTCGCGACATCAGTCACTTTGTAATATTTGTAGCACCCGTAGAGGCTCTACGAAATGCTACGAGATTCAATTCAAACAGGAAGCCTAACTTGATGTTATTAAATCGTAGCAGCGTGGTGCACAAATTATAGTGGTAACACTTTACTCTAACAAAATTGCAACAAACATTAATGATAGAAGATTTCATGGAAACAGTTAAATTTTCAACGCATATCATGCGCTAAATAAACTGACCAATATAGATCAAATTAATGTTTGTAAACATTGTGTAGTCATCAGCTGAAGAGGATTTAATCAAACAGTGTAAGAAGTTCATTGTTAAGTTCAGCAGTTTGGTGGCATTTGGATGTCGCGGGCGCTGCCAGAGACCGACAGGAATCTGCCAGGAAACGGCTGGATCAGCGCCCGCGCCGCCGCCGCCGCCACCGCGCGGCAACCGCCGCTGCGCCGGTGCGTTCGCTGCGCTCCGGCTCGGCGCATCGCACTCACTCTTTTAGGACTAAAGGGTTTCGCCAAATTTTTAGGCAAAACAAATAAAAGAGAAGTTGCACGGCGTCAGACCGGGCGTGTCTATAAAAGGCTGAGAGGGGGGTGCGCGGGGGTGGTAACACGATCCGCGAGCTCCAGCCGGCCGGCCGCCCTGGAGCTGGTGAGGGGCGGGCGGGGTGCGCGCGCGGGGGGACATCGCGGCGATGCGCGGACGCCGCCCGCACGCGCTCTCACTAGTCGAACGGTGCCCGACCGGTAACGTAGCGCCGACCGCCGACCGAGAGACAAAACAGCGACAATGTCCAGCGTGGCGAAGACTTCCAAGTACACCTACCGCAGCAGCGGCGGCGGCACCACCGACGTGAACATCGAGTATAGCGCCGACCTGAGTGCTCTCTCCAGGCTGGAGGTAGCCGCCGCGCCAACAGTGCAGTGCTTGTGAAGTGTCTCCGTGCGTGACATGATACGATATATTGTATTTTTCAGGACAAGATCCGTCTCCTCCACGATGATCTGGAATCCGAAAGGGAGCTGCGTCAGAGGGTAAGCTGTTACGTGCGAAATGTGATATGCGCGCGCGCCGCCCGCCTTACAGGGCGCGCAGGTGTGGGCGGGGCGCGCACACCTATTTATACCGCCCGCCCCACGTTATCACTTCCCTTCACACCCTTTAGTGAAAGTGCAACAACACCCACTAATTACTCTCGGTTTCTCAAGAATTATGCTTTTACTAACTTTCTAACAAATAAAAGTAATTAGGACTTTGAATTGAATCTTACCGCTCTCAAGTTCGAAGTTTATTACTCAAATCAAGTGGTCAATCAAATGAAACAAATTAAAAAAAAAGTTATTTCATACATATTTCAAACATACTTCAAATTATTTATTTTTTTGTAAAATTACGATTTTCATACCAGTTATTTAAACGTACAAAAAATATGTATGTGATTGAAAATGAATGAAAAATATGTATGTGAAAAACGATGTTCAAACTTATTGCATAGATCCATCATACTAATTGATCTATCGAAAAAGAAAATCCATCAGATCATGTAATCAAAGTTTCATGGGCTATTTTCGGGCAGTGCACCACGGCTGCGCACGGCTGTGCACGGCCGCGTGCGGCAAAGCGCGCGCCCGCACCGCCGCCGCTGCGCCGACTCAGCAGCCGCGCGGCGCGAGCTCTACCGCGATATATTTAGCCACAAAGCGAAAGCATTCTCTCAAATCTCAACTTCTCGCTCTCCGGTCTCACTTTTGAAACTGGGCCAAATGATGCTCGTTCCCGTTGAGAATGCCACAATATTGAAATATAATAATAGAACGCGGTATTAGTGGCAAAAATATCCGTGTTAGTCAGAGCTGTCGTGAGACACGAGCCGTTTCTTAATTTAGATAAGCACAATACTGAAATATGCGAAGGACGTGTTGCACGGTAGCACGTTGCATAATATCTGGGAGTCGGCTGGAACGGGAAACTAGCCGAACTAATAGTTGCTGACGTAGCTACGTTGCTGGTACTGATCCTGAAAACAAAACAAACCGTGACCTATCAATCACTGATAATGTCATCATAACCGATGTTATACATATCTCATTCAATAATTCACTTATATAGGTACATGCTTTGACATTGATTAAACAGAAATAAACAAACACTTTAGGTAACAAATAAAGCATATTTTATCAATAATTTAATAAATATTTATATGAATTCTTTCCTAATTATTTTTATGAATGATATACTAAATATTTTTAAGAATAATTTATTAAATATTTTTAAAAATTATTTACTAAATATATTATTGAAACAATTTCAGATCGAGAGGGAGAAAGCAGATTTGAGCGTGCAAGTAATTCAACTCTCTGAGAGGCTGGAGGAAGCTGAAGGCGGAGCCGAAAGTCAGGTAAATATACAATTTATTTACATTCTTTTGTGCCACAGATACCTTAATTACATCATTAAATGGAAACCCTTATAAGATAAAAAAAACCTATATACCTGGAACCTAAAAGGAAGATTACAAGAGATGATTCAAACAGCAAAAAGAAAATGGAATATCGAGAGAATGATGCCTACTTCGGAAGAATAAATACATTACAGATTGTTTGTCAAAATACTTTTAAAAGAGGGGAAAACAAAACGAAAAAATGAAGAAAACATCATAAAAATCAATACAAGAAAATCTTATTCCAACCAATTACTTCTGATATGCGAATTTTTTTTAATCATTGCATTGCGAATATGTGCTTAGCGATATTTTCTATGTTTTATTCCAGAGGAAAATCTTTCTTCAATCATTATCAACCATTTGGCCTGTTTCCCAAATATTTTTATTGCTATACTGTAAAGAAAAATATTTGTAACTAAAGATTTTACAACTTACAATTTCAGATACAGCTTTTTTCATTTTGTTAGATTACATTTAAATATTCATTTGTAAGGTAAACATATTGTTAGTTGATTAAACTCTTAAAAGAGACTCACATGAATTCAGAGTGGTCACACAATTTGACTCTCTAACAATGTTAATAATATTAATTGATGAATTACTTTTTATATTATTTATTACTGTGTTAATTATAAAAAGGGAGATAGATCTTAATGAAAACATTAGTTCATCTGTCATTTTTTATTCATGTATGTTCATTTATCTAACCTATGAAAAATATTATAACATTTCAAACATGTGCCCCAAAAACCAATTTGGGGGGGCACTTTTTGAAATAATACCGTACATTTTTCAGTTCGAGATCAACAGGAAACGCGACACCGAACTCACCAAGCTCCGCAAACTATTGGAAGATGTCCACCTCGAGTCTGAGGAGACCGCCCACTTGCTCAAGAGAAAGCACCAGGAGATCGTGGTCGACTTCCAGGAACAAATCGACCAGCTTACCAAAAGCAAAGCCAGGTGAGACAGACCGTTCCCTTCGTATTAACCAATGATGTCTTAGAATAAGCTATGCGCTGCAAGCGAACAGCTATGCGATTTTTTCATTGTAAAATGCGTCATATCCCATTGCATGATGGATTTCTTTGTCACCAGGTCAGAGAAGGAGAAGTCCAAATTCCAAGCTGAGGTGTACGAGCTGTTGGCCCAAGTGGAAAATGTGACCAAGGAGAAGATCACCTTCTCGAAGACCGTTGAGAAGCTCGAGATCAACATCAGCGAGCTCTACATCAAGATTGAAGAGCTGAACCGCACCATCGTCGATATCACCTCGCACAAACAGCGCCTGTCCCAAGAGAACGTTGAGCTCATCAAGGAAGTTCAAGACCTTAAGGTTAGTTGTTGTATTCTGCGCAAAATATTAATCTCCGAATTTCATTTTGTCAAATACCAATTTTACTAGTAAAACACTGATTACACTTATTAATTGCTGCTATTCACTAGATTCCATCATGTCGGTATTGTTGCAATGGACCACGATCTTATTATTCATTAAAGTTCCTCTATTTTGTGTGAACTAGTGGCAGGCTTTGGTGACATTCGTCTACAACGATCTTGGTTTAATTTTCAGGTGAACATTGAGAACGTGGTGTACCTTAAGAGCCAGCTCGCCAGCCAACTTGAGGACTCTCGCCGCAGGCTCGAAGATGAGGATAGGAGGCGCTCCATGCTTGAGGCCACCCTTCACCAGGTATGAAATAAACTGAACATGATCTCTATCAGGCATGTTTTAATATGTCTAAAAGAGATTTCTACATAACCTTGCAACCAGTTTATAGCCAAATCCATTCCTGATTTATTAATATGGATTCCATTATAAAATTACCAAAAGATCAAAACATAATATCCTGTGATGAACCTTCTTTTAAGCATCTTCTGTCCACAGGTTGAGATTGACTTGGAGTCGGTTCGCGTGCAGCTCGAGGAGGAATCCGAAGCTCGTCTGGACCTGGAACGCCAGCTGGTCAAGGCCAACGGCGAGGTCGCCCAGTGGCGCTCCAAGTTCGAGGCCGAGGCATCCGCCCGTGCTGAGGAAATCGAAGAGCTCCGTCGCAAATACTCCATCCGCATCCAGGAACAGGAGGAGCAGATCGAGACCCTCATCGTCAAGATCAACAACATCGAGAAACAGAAGTCTCGTCTGCAGAGCGAGGTAATTTTGCCTTCTAAGGTCATTTTATTGCTCAAAATGATATGGTAGTAGATACTACTAGGCACAACTGGAAATACCATATAGCGTGTCTCATAATATTGCATAATAAGGTGCATCATTCCCCTTTTATTCTCCTAGTACGCTGGAAAAAATAATATTCGCTCCAAAAGACAAAAAAATATCGAGGAATTTGGGTATTCTTAGTTCTACTAACTCCACGTCTGTTTGACCTAGGTTGAGGTCCTCATCATCGACTTAGAGAAGGCCAACGGTACCGCTCGGGAGCTCCAGAAGAGGACCGAGCAGCTGGAACGCGTCAACATCGAGATCAAGTCGCGCCTGGAAGAGACCATCCAGATCTACGAGCAGACTCAGCGTGACCTCCGCATCAAGGTCACTGAGATCCAACGTATCTCGCACGAGCTTGACAAGACCCGCGAACAGAAGGACGCTCTTGGCCGCGAGAACAAGAAACTTGGAGGTGAGTGACCTACGCACATCTACAGTTTTATGTCAAAGGTCATCGATATCCAACGCATCTTACGTCTGCTTACCCAATGCTGGAAATAGGCAACAAGGATAGGTGTTAGAACTCCAATCGTTAGGAATAGGAAACTAAGATAGGTGTAAGAACTTCATTGTTCGGAATAGGCAACTTAGATGGGTGTTAGAACTCCAATTGTTGGGAATAGGAAAGTAAGATAGGTGTTAAAACTTCAATTGTGGGGAATAGAAACTAAGAACTCTATTGTTGAGAATAAGAAACAGGGGTAGGAGTTAGAACTCCATGGTTGGGAATAGGAAACTAGCGTAGGTGTTAAAAATCCGTTGTTGGAATCCAAATGTGACGGCAAATATCATTAATAAATTTCATTATTTTGTATTGTATTATGAATAAAACATATTTAGAAAGCCTTTGGTTGTGGGTGTCGTGGAGGTCAGGAGGATGCTTATTGCCCATGCCCGTTGCTATTTCTATTCAATGCATATATTTCTAGGTATTTTTACGATTACTACCAATAATTACGAGTGGTAACATAATTATTATGTTTATTCCAGATGAATTGCATGACGCCCGCGCTAACCTCACTGAGTTGACCCGCCGTCTTCACGAGCTCGAAATCGAGCTGCGCCGTCTTGAGAACGAGCGAGAGGAACTCACCGCTGCATACAAGGAGGCTGAAGCCGTAAGTACTTATTAAACAGATTTACAAAAAAAGAAGCTATTCTGTTACAAACATTAGCATGAGAGGTCTTATGTCCTGGGTACAAACGTTAGGCCTGCTTAGTTTGGGGCTAGATGGTGTTGTGTGAAATGTCCAAAATATGTATGCATGTAGGCTCAAGCGCAAAAATATCCTAGATGATAAAGAAAGTGCGAGTGCAGGAGTGTGCTCCACCCTAAAATTTGCTCATCGTAAACTGTATCTACTGATCGCAAATATAGCACACAAAAATAATAAATTTCACTAATTTTTATTTATTCTTTGAAAAAAATTAACAATATGTTTCTATTCTAATGGTTTGTTTAGGACCTATAACGATTTAAATCTATATACATATAGGTACATTATGTATGTTTTACGTTAATTCCTTTTGCTTTTCGAATTAAAATGCAATACTGACGTCAGAGCTAGTGGACGTGGATTGTTCCTGTGGAGACAGTAACAAATACAGTTTATTCTAATTGATAGCAAAACTTTGGCAAGCATTCAGATGTTTTGATCAACAGCCCAGGCTGAATTCTCCTCACTCTGTGAATAGACTTCTATGTTTAGATCAGAGACGGCACGGAGCTGTAACGTGGGTGTTATATTTCAAGAAACAAAGTATTGTAGGTTATATTAAAATTCGCTCGGCAATTCGCAGTTACTACAAGTTCTAAAGGATTACGTTCTTCTCCATCTTCTTCCACTGCCATACCTTCAAAAAATCTACCTACAAATCAAATTTAATATTATTCTCGCACCAAACGTGTACGTCGATTTATTATCATTTAGCCATTCGTGTTCCACTGCAAGGCAACAACCCATCCTCTCTTTCAGTCTATGTAGGTACGTTGCTTGGCTGAGAAAAATTATAAGGAATCTAGAATTCAAAATACCTCAATGCAGCTAATTTGAATAATTCAGGTAGAGCAAATTAGGTAGAGTCGTTGTCTTAGGAATACAGCCTTATTGTTATTGGCTAGTTAGAGTAAAAAGTATAGAAGAGGGGGAGAATGTGAAAGGTGAGGGAGAGGTAGAATCTAAAGTAAATCACGTCTTTCATCTCTCCCAGGGTCGCAAAGCTGAGGAGCAGCGCGCGCAAAGACTGGCCGCTGAGCTGGGTCAGTTCCGCCACGAGGCCGAGCGTCGTCTCCAGGAGAAGGAAGAAGAAATCGAAGCCATCCGGTGAGTAAAGCAGTGAGCTAGCTGTAATCTTCATATCCACTGGATCTTCTGTGCTTTATTTCCATTATTCACTCGATGATGATGATTAGTAGTTCAGGTATCTTAGTACAAGCACGTTGTGTCAGTGTGTGTGCCTATCTTAGCGGTGTCAGTAGACCCAGAACTATGTATCGTTTGGAGGTTTCTACTACAGTATGCCATCTACGTGGGTACCAACACAGTCCCAGATATTCTGCCGCAAAGCAGTAATGTATAACTGTGTTCCGTTTGGATGAGCGCTGTAGTGAATTTATAAGACTTTCTCAGCTGACCATCAAAATGTCTCACGAGCGCTGTAGTAGTGTTGCACCGGCCTATGGGAATCAAACTCAAGTGTAGCACTATTATGGTCATAGGCAGGCGTGATCTTTTACCATCAGGAGAGCGCCTAGCTAGTATCGCCACTTGTTTACATAATAAAAGACGTGCATGAATTATTTGACACCGTATGCTATACTTACTACGACTTCAACACCAACACAACAAGAGATCTAGAGATTTCATATTTTAATATTAGGTACTATACTGTCATAAAAATTCTAGAACTGATTAAAACAATCTAATCTGTACACAATGATTAATGTAGAAACTCACCCTTATTATTGTATTGATACGATACAATGATACCACTGCCGCCGGCAGTAATATACTGAACAGAGACACCACACACGGCAATCGCCAAATCGGAACTAATCTTCACTCAACACCCAACCAACGCTCACTTCTCGGCGATGAGTGAATAGTGTCATATAAACTTGCGACAGACAGCTTCGATCAGAACCATGACCTAAATATGCCGTGGATCAACGCCAATACAAGATTGACAGGCGATTTACAAAATCAGTTCTGAAAAATGCATCTTTGCTTACTCGGATAGTCAAAACCTATCCGATTCATATAAACGACTTTGAAATGTCCTCGTTAACATAAAATTTATGGGCTTTTGACTACCATGTCTGGAGAGCTTAGTATTAAGTATAATCGGAATTCTATTGGCAACATTTTCGTTTATATATAGCGGCGCGTTTGATTGGCTAATATAAATGATGATCGCATGAACATTGGCAATGAGGTACAGGGAAAATGTACAAAAGACGATGTTGATTTTCTCGCATCCCCAATTGCACGACCTCGCGCCTCGACAGATGTCGGGCCGAGAGATTACGAAGAAAATAATATTATAGAAGCAGTGATAAGTGTTTGAGTCAATCATGCCACCCGTCAAAGTGCCAAACTACTGTAGCAAGTGGAATAAACCACCCACAGCCGTGTACGAGGACAATTATGGCTATGGAATCAACTTTTATCAGCCCATGATAGACTACATTAGTGACAAAGAACATGGAGGTACAGCAAAACCACCTCATCTGCCTTGGAACAATGAGAGGGGACTTGAAAAGTACAGGTTTGACAAACCAGTAAAACCGTACTCAGAAGACGATGTTTCTCGTATTTCACGAGACATTGCAGAAACAGCTAAACGAGAGCTCAATGTTTACAAAGTTGGGAAACGAAGTCCATTTTCTGTTATCGCTACGGCTGCTGCAGCAAATGTAACTAAACACGTAGGAGTTGAAAGTGTAGTTTCCATAGGCAAAAAGAAGCAGGTGAATAGAGAAAAATACAAAGCTGAGAGACAAAAGAAAAGAATGGATGAAATTGACAAGGAACTCGAGCTTTACGAAAAAGCAGTGAACGTTGGGTCAGAGTTGAGAGGTAAAGCGATGATGTACAGAGGCAAATCAGCTAAAGCAATTGCTCAAGTTTTGCTGGATGAAAGCAGAAAAAATGTTGCACAAGGCAGGATACGAAACATGGATCTCAATGCTAGAAAAGAACAGGTAGATCGCAAGCTGGCTAAAGTAACTGAGAACATTATGTCAAAAGTTGCATCACATTCTAATATATCAAGATTATCAAGCACTTCCGAAGCTAAATTATCTGAAACCATTTCGGAAACTATAAGGACTGTTCGCGCAACATCTCCTATGACGAAATGTGTTATAATAAAAACTGAAATCCCAGTAATCGATTATTCTTATGTAGAGAAGATAAATGAACTGAAAGAAACCATTAAACAGTTTGAACACTTGAACTCTTACATGACTATTGACCAAAGGTAAATCAAAATAAACATTAATTGTAGTAGGTACTTACATAATCTATAAATGTTTTCTCTAGTTGGTTAATTGGTGGCAATTCATTTCCTGGCGTTATTGAAGTTTTCAGTGAGTGATTTGTCTATGCATAGACATTTTTGACTTTCACCTTCATCATGCTGAAACTGACAGATTTATAATTCACATGTCTCTTCCGCGTAGAGAATGACTAATTGGCTAGTCTATTGTTACATTTACGACAAGATAAAACACATCGTGACCTTTACCTTCTCAATGCTCCTAGCTAGAGATCAACAGTTATCAGACTTGATTTTCTTTTCAACTCAAACTTAGGTGTTGTTAAGATCGTACCCAGTCCACGCTACCAGCGCTAATAATCTTAATGCTGATGTGTGTCTGTGAGTATTTAAAATACCCCATTACTGAAGACTAATTCCTTGTCCACAGCAAGCAGACTAGCATTGAGATTGAGCAGTTGAACGCCCGTGTGGTCGAAGCTGAGACCAAGCTGAAGACTGAGATCACCCGCATCAAGAAGAAGCTCCAGATCCAGATCACCGAGTTGGAACTGTCGCTCGATGTCGCCAACAAGACCAACATTGACCTGCAGAAGACCGTCAAGAAGCAATCCCTGCAGGTAATTATTAGCTACTTTTGGTCATCATGATTTTAATAGCTAACCGAGTCAATATTTGGGTTTTCTTATCGAATTTATTGGGGACTAGCTGATGCCCGTAACTTTGTTTTCCTTGCGAGTTAACAAAATTCCTTTCTTAGTACGCCCTTACACTTTTTGACGAACATGCTCTCCACGATTCAAGTCTCTATGTTCAGTGATTCACCCTGTGCGTTGTCTATCAGTCAGTCAGGACTAAACCTTTTATATATATTGATTGATATTAGGTCTGGAGTATTCTATTAGTGGGTCCAGTCAAAAACCTGACCAAGATCGGGCAACTCTTCCCTGTTTTGCAAACGAGTGATGAAGCCAGCATGACGCTCTTCTGTTGGCAAAAGATCACTGCCCATAGACTGGAAAAGCGTTTCACAGGGCATTTTCCGTTACTTCCACTGTCACATAACATTGACTTTGGTTATCTTCAGCTCACCGAGATCCAGACCCACTACGACGAGGTACAGAGGCAGTTGCAAGTGACGCTCGACCAGTACGGCGTCGCGCAGCGCAGGATACAGTCCCTTACCGGCGAGGTTGAAGAGATCCGTGGCAATTACGAGCAGGTGAGCAACACATATCCGAGTGGATGAGGTCCTTCTCTTACGATCTGATATTCGTAGGTTCGAATCCCGATGGCAATCATGCGATAATGGTTTTTTTCAGTAGAAAAAATCATAATCATGGGAATTCTTCAGTTTGAATATACACACAATAATAAATAAGCGATGTATTTTTAGTCATCCTCATAAATTCTTAATAGGTGCATTCTAGACAGAAGTCTAGAATGACTAGAAGTCTCTTTATTCCTTTTTCATCTGTCACCCTGCTCAAATGGGACAAAAAAGATCTATATGTCCGCCTTTTAGCAACAGGGGGACAGATAAAACTTTTATTAGTTGTAAAAGGACTATCTGTCCCCCCCATCAGTAATAACAGACAGAACTATTAATTAATGCCTGTCCCCCAATAAAAAAAATCGACACACTATGATATACCTTTATACGTATATAAAGGCTTTATCTGACCATTGATTCATTTTTCCAGGCCCTTCGCGCTAAGCGTGTCGTTGAGCTGTCCTACGAGGAAGCCACAACACGCATCAACGAGCTGACTGTCATCAACGTCAACCTGTCCTCCAGCAAGGCTAAGATCGAACAGGAATTGGGCGCTGTTGCGGCCGACTATGATGAGATCACCAAGGAACTGCGCGTAGCTGACGAGAGATACCAGCGTGTCCAGGTAAACTGTGATAACTTGTTAAATTATTAACATGTGTCGCCATCAACTTGGCTGCAAAGCTAAGAATGAACATAAATATAATGAGGTGTGGTGACTATGGCGTGACAAGATACATTAGCGTGTCCAGGTAAACTGTGATATTATGTGACGTCATTAAGTTAGAATGAACATGAATTTAATGAGGTGTTGACTATGGCAAAACAAGAAACCTACATCAGCGTGTCCAGGTAAACTGTGATAACATGTGACATCACCCACTTGGCTGCAAAGCTAAGAATGAACATGAATTGAATGAGACTATGGTGAAACAAGAAGCCGAGCGTAAACGCCGGTTAACGCGCGTTCGGATTTTGAAGTTTCATCCGTATATGTATATATCAAAATACATTAGTCTGAAACCGCATATGTAACTCAATGGCCTAATCACCTTACGATGGTTACCCAGAAAACAAACAAAAGGCGTGGGTTGATCTTGGCATGGTGCTAAATACCTTTGCGACAATGTTTCAAATGTGACTCAGTACATTCTAATTACATTTGGTAATATTGAAAATCTAATTGGTTCTGCTCCAATAATGATTTGAGTCACACTTCTAGATGCGTTAGAGTGACTGTGATAAATTAGAGTACCTACCTACGTTTGATGATAATCTATTCTAAGATTCTTACGTACCTTGACTAGTCTTACACAGGCGTAATTAGGTTCATTAAAACTATTTTTATGCATTTACCCGGAAAACTTTTTTTGGGAAAACACATAGTAACTGTTAACCATGTTTGACAAAGTTTTGAGAAATCTTCAGGTAACAAGTAGGGTAATGACTTTTCATATTGCCAAAGAATATAATAACATTAGGGACACTTTCATATAGGTTTTTGAATTATGAGAACACCTACTCATTCGTTATTTTTGCACTCACACCTTAGAGTTGTGATCTGGTAAAACCGAGTAGGTAGAGGTTTTATTTTTTCGGGTCAATTTATGTAGTTGAAGTTAAAGGGTGATAAACAACAACCCACTTTGACTCTTCATTTCTTAGTAATCTTTGGGGCGTTCCATTAGCAATGAGATACTTCCAACTTTTGATTCAAAATTTTATCAGTGACCGTGCAAAGCACACCTTCTAGCAGTCTCCGAAAAGGAATCCGGGCAATGGCTTTATGCTTTCCCAAACTAAAATTGCAAGAAGCATTGAAACATTGCTCTACAGTGCTACTTTACGGATAGCGTTGTGACTCAGATTGATCGGCACTCCTATCTGTGAACCCATCGCTGTTCATGTAGAAGCGACGTCGATAAGCTCTGCCACCACGGTCTTTCCTGCCATAGGAGTGCGGGCAGGTTTTTCCGTCACAGCTCCCTAAACGACATTTTGAAACGGCACTTACCCTAAAACTTAGTGCGGTTTCAGACTAGCGTATTTTTGTCGCGCGTTTTTTGGCGGATCGGTACTTGTGTAGATTCAAACTAACTACTTCTTTTATTATAGATGCGTTTTAGTTGGTTTTGTTTATGTACAAAATTAATATTTTCAGACTGAACTCAAACACACCGTTGAGATCCTGCACGAAGAACAGGAGAGGATCGTCAAGATTGAAACCATCAAGAAGTCCCTCGAGATCGAAGTCAAGGTAAAATTGCCAATTTCCCTTTACCGTTACTTTAAAATTTCACATTTTGCTATAAAGTACTCTTATTGGTCAGTACATTCAGGTGTAGTACTATTCTAGTCATGAGCAACTAACGCTGCTTGATGGTTTAACCTCAGTGGCTTTTCGAAAGACGAGTCTTTCACAGATGAATATGCTATTTATGATAATCACATAGGAATCGTGCTGATTACATTTATTGCATTGCAGAACATTTCCGTCCGCCTCGAAGAGGTCGAAGCCAACGCCATCGTTGGAGGCAAGCGCATCATCAGCAAACTGGAGGCTCGCATCAAGGACATGGAACTGGAACTGGACGAGGAGAAGAGGAGGCACGCCGAGACCATCAAGATCCTGCGCAAGAAGGAACGCTCCCTCAAGGAGGTCATGATCCAATGCGAAGAGGACCAGAAGAACATTGTCCTCCTTCAGGACTCCTTGGAGAAGACCGCCCAGAAGGTCAACATTTACAAGAGACAGCTGACAGAACAGGTAATTGAAAAAAACGAACCCGATTGTTCTAATACTTTCACCGTATTAGATTTTTAACTTTTAAATATATCTGGATTGTCCATGACCCGAGACGAATTGATAATATTTTTGGCAAAATAAATTTCGATCGCTTTTGCAGCATAGATATACAAAATGGATGGTTTGCTTTTGCTTACCGCCATATTTCAAGATTAAAAATAAACGATGAGAATGCATAAACGGATGCAGTTATTTGTATCTAAGCTGTTTTTAATATAATTATTTGTTAAATTTTACTTGAATTTTAAATAATTACGTAGTTCAAAATGTTTAGAGATGAGTTTTAAAAATAAATAAATAATATTTTACTTAAATCAATGATATGATTCGATCTTTGAACTAGAGAAAGTGTCATCGCTAGCTGATAAAACAGCCCATCGTACTCCTTACTAAGGAGTAATACACTAACAACAAGCTAAGGAGTCCTTGGCTTGTATCTGTAAATCTTAAAATTCCGAATTGTCATTAATGAATGTGTTACGTGTGCAAGGAGTAATACACATACGTATCTATATATATTATATAAAAATTCCGAGTTGTCATTGATGAATGTGTTACGTGTGCAATTCCAGGAGGGCGTCTCCCAGCAGAGCGTGACGCGGGTGCGACGATTCCAACGCGAGCTGGAGGCTGCCGAGGACCGCGCCGACGTGGCCGAGAGCAACCTGTCGCTCATCCGCGCCAAGCACCGCACCTTCGTCACCACCTCCACCGTGCCTGGCTCCCAGGTCTACCTTGTGCAGGAATCCCGCGCCCTCAGCACAGAGTGAATCACACGATAACAACGCCCCAGCATTTGTCGCTACTTTCTCGCGGGGCGCAATTCCGGTCGGGTAATGCCTAGTCGTTCGATAAGTTGTCACCCGCGCCCCGGGACGGGCGCTCGGCGCCGCGGCTCGCCCTAAGCCGTGTCTCCACACGTGGCCCGAACGCCGACCGCCCGTCCCAATAATTACTTCAAATAAACAAACCAAAAACAAAAAAAAAAGCTTTTCTTTTCAATATTTTTCTACTTAAGAACCGGCGCTATGTTACGCACCGCGAGGTGCTGTAGTTTAAATAAATTTATTTTATAATGTTATTTATTAATGGTGCAATACATAATTGTACGTTTGTACTGTAACTTTTAATATTTTAAAAATAAATGCTATTTATGTTAAAGAAACAAAAAAAGTAATAAAACTTCAAAAGAACATCTTGGTTTTTATTTGTGCATGATCACTCACATCACCTGCCTGCCGAAATATGAAAGTTAGGTGAATAATAATTTAATCAATAGGGTTATTTTATCCCTATTCCTATTCACCTTGCACATGCACCACTAGCTAATATGAAGGTAAACATTTGCATACTAAAAATAATAAAGAAATCAATAATAACCTTATCAATTAATTGGGAAAGAGCGAATTATAAATCAAACCTGACATCATGCATCTTAAAATAAAGAAAATACTTACAGAAAAAATACTAACATAAAGGGAACAGAGAAGATATCGGAAACTTACTGCTGATATCGAGTAGAATACAATACGACAAATGTGCGGTTTCAGATTAGCGGATTAGCTCGTGGTTAGTTTTCTTTTTTTTTTTTATTTATTTATTTAAGCGTACAAAACACATTACAATCACATATAAAATTATACGTTAAAAAGTTTTTTTTTTTTTTTAATTTTTAAATTTAAAATTTAATTTTTAATTTTCTGTGGCACGTGTACGTGAAACAACGCTCGTTATCGCGTACACGCGCGTATGCTCGAGAGACGCTTCATGCTATTGACACTTGCTAGAAAGAACCGAGTTTGAACGCTGGACATTGGGATTTGGAGTTTTCACGAGAACCGATCCGCCTAAAAACGCGCGACAAAAATACGTTAGTCTGAAACCTCACTAAGTTTTGCGACAGCGTGCATGAAACCTAGTAAATGGAAGGTTTAAATCTTTAAAAATTCAGAATTACCACCGTAAATTTAAGTTCAAAAGAAAAAAAAATACGCATAATCAGTTGCCGTTACTGAACCCAAATATGGCAAAAATAATCAAATTTTTGACAATTAATTTGAAAAAAATTGGATAACTGTTACCGTTAGTAGTTTTCCTATGTATTTGCGTTAGGCGGTACCCTTTATCGATAATAATTAAGCTTTATTCATCGTTTGGCAAACTCGGGTATCTAGCTCGAGCCAGCTCGCAAAAGCTCGCCTCGGGCGCCGCACTTGCCCCGCTGTCACTCTGTCATGTTGTAGAAACCCAAAATTCAAACTGCACACATACAACGTAGTATCCCTTCTGCATTATCCATTATTTTTTTTTATGATAAATAAAAACACATTTACAAATCACATTCACATTTTAGAGACACATTTTCAAAAAGCTTTTACCAACTAATACAATGAGTGTGATTTCATAATAAAGCCGACTCTTGCTGACGTACCCAGCGACCCATGGATCTTTGAGGCCCAGAAAGATAAATATTTAGTGTTCCTACGTCCTGAGTGACGAGTTCGTAGGTGAGCCAAATTGATTCAGGGGTTTAGGAGGTAGAGGCGCGTGAGGTCATGGTTCGGAGTGAACAACTAGTATAAAAATAATGAGTACCATCAGCGACACAACTATGTGGGGTATTGGGGATGTGTTCTGAAAGGAAAATGTTGAATAAATATGGATTCTGGCAGAAGCACGACGTAACATACTGCACTGAGTTCGGTTCATTTTACGAATATTTTTAAAGGAAAATTAAATCACTTTTTTTAATCCGCTTTTTTAATGGATTTTATAATATACCGTATTTTTTCTGTTTCAAAATATACCTGAATGTATATTTGTATTTATTTATCAAATTGAAGCTGATAAACTAGTGACATTAATATAATATTGCTTACATTCTAGTTTGGTCAAAATAGTATCTATAATAATAAGTAATTAGCCGAACAATTCTCATTATCTTAGAATATCAATAGTACAACACAAATCACGGACATTGTAAAAATCTTAGAATTTTGAAGTGGTCATCGAAAAGCACGAGACATGAGCTTCCGGATGAAGTCGCCATCGTCCCGTCTCGTTCCGTCCCGCCTAAACGTCACCTAGCCCAGCGAACGTGCTCACGCGCCGCCCGCCCAGTCGCCTGCCGCCCGCCCAACTGTGCACGCGCCACGTCACCATACATCAGGTCAGTTTTACCAAAATATCTACATTTGTGTCAAAAAATATTGCGAAATACAATAAATGTGGTTACCAAGAGTTGCCAGTACTCATTAAGATGTAAGTACCTACATAGTTTGTAACGCGTCTGTGATAGTTATTTTTGAAGTGCATTCAGTGTCCTGTAATTAAAGCAAAACGGTATTTTGTGCGTCCGCACAGTTTTTGTGTGAAATATGTGAATATGAAGTTATTTTGTTGTGGATATTGTTTGGGTCGCAACAACAATGCGTATGATTGTCGTATTAGTTAAGGTCGTTCCTATTCCTTTATAACTCTTGGCGATTATTTTCTTACTCTTGTTTTTCAAACTAGTAAATCAGCGCTACTGTATTATTACTACTGTATACTGTGTATACTGTATTATTAGGTTACTAACATAATTCTGTTGTTATAACTGGAATTATCATCTTGATAACAGAGAGAGCTTAGCGAGTTCCATACCAGAATTTAAACAGGCGTTGTAAACAAAGTCGTCGACATGAATATTTGTTATAAACAATTAAACGCAAAAAAACTATCTCCAATATTCTCCGAAGGGGGATTATATTATAAAATGCCAAATAATCACATTCAACGTCAAATTCATCAATATAATAATATTTTTTTTACAATTTCAATTATAAAACCAAAGTGCATTGTATGGGTTACCTGAAGATTACTTAACACACATTTAAATGATACTGCATACTTTATTCACGTTTAAATCTCACAAATTATAATATAATTATAAGTGCTATTTTTTTATAAATTACTTCATAAAGTTCAGTTTACTTTGAGTACAGTTTTTATAAAGTCAAAGAGATGAAAATGAACCAAATAATTAACGATAGGTTGAAAAAAACTGATAAACTTTGTTATAAATGTTGGACATATCAGACGGATAATTCAAATCGGTATTAGTTACGCCGTTTCGCGCAAAGCCAGCCCAGGACCGCGGGGGCAGGTGTTTATTTTGTTTACATCTCGCGTAGCACTGCACAGTGTATTCTCAAAGTGTAAACTAAAAGAACTCATCGATCAGCCCACGTAGCCTCATTATTGAGGCTATTGATGTTATCATCAGTGTTGAATACTCCATACCTACATTTTTCTCCCCTTTTTTTTAATAAGTTCTCATATAATAACTGACCTAACATTTCTCGAAAAATCAATTGTTCTTACTTTTTCACTTACCCTATCCTCACTCACACTATTTCGCGAAACAAAACTAATAATTAATGCTCAAGATAGACAACTATAGATATTGATTGGAACAAACAAAACCACATTTCAAATTTTTGAGTAGACATTAGGGCCTCCAGTACCGGTTCCTTTTTCCAGTACCGGGATTTCGGTACCGACCGACCGGAAAATTGAGACTGCATTGTTAATGCATTATTCAATTAGTTACGCGTATTTTCTTACTTACAAATCATGCTTGCAGTATGTTACATAAATGTAAAAATATAAACTTTTAACTTTTCGTTATTTTTCGCTCGATTTTTCTTTATTTTATCGTTTTCTGACGATATTTCTGTTTGAAAAAATAATAGACTACTAATTATTTTCGGGAATACCGAAAATCCCGGTTCTGGATTTTTCTAGTCGCGGTACTGGACACAGCCGACTATCCCGGGATTTCCCGGTACTATGCCCTGGTAGACATAGGTACATCAAACTGAAATAAATAAGAGAAAACTCCTGAAATATAGCATTTTGCTAGTTCGGAAACCAGTGGATCCACAAACTCATTTGTAAATCAATTGTATCTAAATAAATATTACTATACCATTACCACAGAGTACTAAGATACACTATACTATTAAGTACAGAAACAAAAAATAATTGTTTAATGATTCAAAGATTTTGCTATTTCAAACAAAGTAATCAAGGGTTCTCCCCTGCAAACGGATATAAGAACAAACTGGGATATATAAAAATAATTTGTCAGGATATCCCATTGCATCTAAATATTGCTTCGTATATTTTTAGCCCGGTGCGTCGGATCGCACCGCCATGCGACTACTCACGCGCATATGCTTTACGCAGCGTCGCGTCTACTAGATCTATGTTTTGATGTACTTGTAAGAACTTGACTTTGTCATTTAAACTTTATTTTGATAAATTATTATAATCATAAAAGCAGTTGATAGAAAAAGGGAATTTGTTTGTATATATGTATCTTTTTCTTTTCGCTTCTCCAATCATTTTATTTATAAGACATAGCCCCTCGTAAAGAAAACTGCATCAAATAAGTAATAGAAGAGAAATACAGACAAACATATTTGTGTGAAATGTCCAAAATATTTAAATATTTATTTTAAAGAAAGGAACAAGATGATATTAAACATAAATCCCAAACCAATTAATAAAACCATAACAAATAATAAACCCAAAAAAAAAAAAAAAGGAAAAAGTCTTCTAAAAAAACAAGCTCCACATTATTCATAGCGATGTCAGCAAAAATAAACCAATTGAATTTTATATAAAAAAATGTTAAATCTATCTGACTAACGAAAGGAATTACTACAAATTAAGGATCTACAAAAACGTAACCTTGATTGCATGAATAAAAAATAAGGGTCGACGAGTTTGAAATTTGTAACCATCCCATGAGCGCATTGCGAGACATTTAATCAAACATTCTATTTAATTATTTCGTTCAATGCCAATCTATTTATTAACTGTGCTAAATATCTGTGGGAAACTGAATGAAGTCGAAACATCTGCCACTTGCAAACCTGCTCCAATTATTATTGGGACCGGTTCTTTGGCAAACTTGGACATAATTGGGAAACGCAGTGCAACTGTTTACCGGTTGTACTACCCAACAGGTTCATTTTTATATAGTTTTCGGTACCCCACCGCAACCGACTACAATTCTATATTTATTATTTATAAGTATGTACATATGTGTTTACAAAAAACAAAGTAATTAGGTATGAATTATTAAGCTACCTGACTAGTTAACTATAGCCTCCATAATTTTTAAACCTCAAATATTAATACTTTATAAAGATGTCAGATAAGGGAGTTATTTCCCAGCAGTGGAACGATTTAAGTTTATTAAAAAAAGTTAAAGGACCAAACATTCACAGTGAGAGGTCAGCTATAAAAACATAAAAAATAGCACGATACAATGATAGGATAGCTATACAAACAAGAATAAATAACACGAGACAGTGAGAGGTCAGCTATAAAAACATAAAAAATAGCACGATACAATGAAAGGATAGCTATACAAACAAGAATAAATAACACGAGACAGTGAGATGACAGCTATAAAAACATAAAAAATAGCACGATACAATGATAGGATAGCTATACAAACAAGAATAAATAACACGAGACAGTGAGAGGACAGCTATAAAAACATAAAAAATAGCACGATACAATGAAAGGATAGCTATACAAACAAGAATAAATAACACGAGACAGTGAGAGGACAGCTATAAAATTATAAAAAATAGCACGATACAATGAAAGGATAGCTATACAAACAAGAATAAATAACACGAGACAGCGAGAGGACAGCTATAAAAACATAAAAAATAGCACGATACAATGAAAGGATAGCTATACAAACAAGAATAAATAACACGAGACAGTGAGAGGACAGCTATAAAAACATAAAAAATAGCACGATACAATGAAAGGATAGCTATACAAACAAGAATAAATAACACGAGACAGCGAGAGGACAGCTATAAAAATCAGCGGTTACAATCAAGAAATTGATTTAAATCATCTCAATTATAGATGTTTGTTTAATAATTCCATTAAAACATGTAGGTCAGTCACACACTTGTAGGTACTCACTATTCAGAGACTTACGAGGCATTTTAAATTTAGATATCGTATTTTTGGCTTGATTTAATTTTGGCTGGCTTTCTTTTATGATTCTGTAAATGAAAATGTAAATGTCTCTTTCTGGAAGCCTTTTAACTAAGTTATTGTATGAGAACAGCATAATCTATGCAAACGAGCAATACGTTTATAATTGCAATTATAATAAATAATTTAATGAATAAATATTTTGTACATTTCACACAACGCCATCTAGCACTAAACTAAGCAGAGCTTGTACTTTGGGTACCAGATAACTGATACAATACATATATACCTACTTCTTTTTTTTGTAAATACATACATACATACATATATATAATACATAGCTACACCCAGACTCAGGACAAACACAAATATTCATAACACAAATGTTAGTCCTGAAGCGGGAATGGAACCCGCGACACCGGCGTAGGTGGCAGTTCAACACCCTTGTCACTCGACCAGCGTCGTCGAGAAATATGACTATACAAGTAATATCACCAAACTAGCGAGTTTCCGTATTAAATTGTTAAATATTTCCGCAAATATTGGTTTTGAATCCACTTTTGTATAATTTAAAAAGCTTTAATATAAAAATAAATTAAAAACCCGACCGCCAAAATATTATCGCCATACTTGTTGACTTGATTATTGACACTAATTTCTGACCTAGACGAATCTAACGACACCTCATTTGTCAAAATTCGTTGAGCCGCTTAGGCTACAGGGCGCCATAATCAATGAGACAAACATACATATTTATATACAAGGATACATCACTCGAAAAAAACTTTGCAGTCGGGTAACACAAGTGACGAGATGAGCAAAGCGCTCTCCTGAAAGTAAGACTAGAACTGTGCTCCACAGGACTTGGATATAGTAAACTACATTATGTAGCTTACTAGTAAAAAGCTTATATAGTTTGGAAGAGCTATGAAATAAATACTACGTGGGTTATTTAGACTATGCGTCTACAACCAAAAGACCTATGGTATAAAGTATTCATATCAAGTTATGCTTCCGAATTAACGCGGAAGTCTTGACACGTAAGTTGGATATGCCACCTGGCGCATCCTCAGCATGCTGCCACATCAGCAGGTAGAGTAGGGAGAGATAAAGATAAATTTAAGTTTTTATCAAAATAAGATTACCTACATGGTATAAACTGGGAACTCCTCTTGATTAAGACCGTCCTTTTAGTTAATATGTCTGTATCTTAAAAAATGTATGTAAGTGAAATTGTACATCATAATTGAGCAATTTTAAGTTAGGAATTTTCGCATCTGAAAATAATAATATAAAACTACAGGAAGTTACTTTATTTTAAGAATAATAATGTAATTTTATTAATTATATCATAAATATGATTATTAATCAATAAACAAGGCCAACATTAAACTCAAATCATCCGATTGGTCAAAACCTCGACACATAAATTGGTCTCGGCAAAAAAACTAAGAGTCATAGAGCTGAATTTTAAGATTTTTTTTATATGTAAGATTCAGTATCTTACATATAAAAAAAATCTTACTTTTCTAATAGACACAGATGACTGTCGTAGTAAATGTGAAAAATGTGACGTCACACCCCACCACGTGGCCGCTGGCCAACACTGACAAAATGACTATTCAGAGACAGAAATAAATTCAAGCAGAATACATAAAACACAGAAATTGAACATAAGAAATATAACGCATCGCACCAACACCGATCCGGCATAGCAAAATCCATCAGAATCGCTATGATAGTAGATGTATTCAGTATTCAGTATTTATTGCAAATATTGGGTAGGTTACATATCAGTTCTTGTTAAGTCAAATTAATAAAAGTACAGCTACTAAATATTACCCGTTTAAGGGTAATCCTCAAATCCGAATTCCATACAAAATGTTTCGGTCAAATACTCAAAAAGTACGCCGTATTATAGTAATTTCTTCGCACTATTTTTTTCGTGTTTTAAAATTAACCCTACTAACTTACTTACGTACTTTTTGAGTATTTGTCCGAATCATTTTGTATGGAATTTGGATTTGAGGATTAGCCTTAAGGTGTTGCAACTGATAGAGACGGACCGATATTTTTAACTACTTATATTGTTACGTCATTTATAAAATCTTGCAGCTCGTAATAACATTATTTTAACAGCATTTCTTTTAGATTATTTTCAAAAATGTGATCATTTTCCTGGAATTTTATTTTGTCTGGAAGTTTACTTTTTGCATTTGGACTCGAACCGTACATTTTTAGTTGAGTCTGCTTTGATAGCGGCGATGAAGTTATGTACCTACAAAGTCACAGCTTCTATGTAATTTTAGATATAAGCAATGTTAAGATACACCTGTTGTGCGTGCGTACCTAAATTCGAACAACCTTACTGTTGCAAGATATATTTACAATTCTGGGTTTCCATGACTCACTCAAATTTTCATTTTATCAGACGAACCAAAGTTTAAGATTGAGATAAGGAATCACGCTCTGGTTCGTACGGTAACTAGTATTGCAATTAAAATGTTGTAAGAATTGCGTTGTATGTTTTGTTTAAAGTAAAATCATAATTTATTCCGTAGAATAAACTAGGTTTTGCTAGGAAATTAGTTTTGTTTGTAATTAGTAGAGCATAAGCCTTTTAACAACTATACAAATGCAGACTATAACTATAGCTACACATTGTAATTTCATTTAATACTACTTCATTGTACACGCTTGAAAATAAGTTAGTGCAAATGGAGGACTTAATGCAAGAGGACTAATCAGCTAATTGATTGATGGTAAGATAACAAAGTAACAAGATATTTCTGCTAGATACGTTTACGTTATAAGTTTGCGTCAAAATCGATATTTTAAATCCACCAAATACATAGGCCAAAACCAAGGGAATAAATATAAATCCACCAAATATTAAGTATATATTAAAAGACTAATACTTTAAATATATAAGTTTATATTAAGACCAAGGGATCAATTCAATTGACAATGGATTTAGGGGTTATTACAAATCTATAAAAATATTAGGTATAGTTTTTTAGATCAATGGCAATTCAGCGCAATACAGCAGAATGTTTCTGCGTTTTATGGCGAGAGATAATTTCTGGTCTTTTACTTCTTCTTACTTACACATAACGAATCCAACTATATGCCTGAAATTATTTAATGTTTTGGCGTTTAATTTTGATTTAAATCAACATTTGTATTAACAAATCTATTTATCTAAATCTACGTGTAAAATTAAAAATGTTTGCAGTGTCAAAATCCCATGTGAAAAACAAATGACATTATAACAATGGACAATCTATCATATTTTTCAAACAAAATAAGGTCGCATGTATGGAGTATTTATGTACACAAAGGAGTACGCAAAAGGAAAAAGGTTGAGTGGATAACTACAGTACTGAGTTATAACGCTGTATTAATTTAAGATACTACTCGTATATTTATACTATTAACAATTACGTACAAAAATAGCTTTATAATAACTTTATAAATTAAAAATATAAATAGCCCAGTTGGTCGTTGTCTCCACCAGAAGGAACCGTGCCCAGCACGCTGGAGGCATGACCACGTTGAATGGCAATGGCTGTGCAAAGTAAAACCCAGCATTCTGGTCACGTGTATTATATTTGCTTTAGTTATACACCATCAATTTTTAATTACCAAAAAAAAATTATGGGCAATGCAGATGCGGTACTACGTTGTATCTGTGCAGTCAGAATTTCTACAAAATGACAGAGTGACAGCGGCGCGACTGCGGTGCCCGAGCCGAGCTTTTGCGAGCTGGCTCAAGCTAGGTACCCGGGTTTGCCAAACGATGAATAAAACTTAAAATAGTATCAATAAAGGGTACCGCCTGATTCAAATTCATAGGAAAACGACTAACGGTAACAGTTATCAATTTTTAATAAAAAATAAATTACTAAAATTCGAAGGTTTTTTGCCAAATCTGTGTTCAGTAACGGCAACTGACCATGTGTATTTTTTTCTGGTTTTTAATCACCATTGACCGTGTATTTACGTGCCTACTTACCCGACCCGTTGATAAATAGCCTCCTGGCGATGGTGGTTATTTTGTGGTTTTGAACTTCCTTTGATTACTAAAATGTACTAAAACAGAAGTAATTCACACCAAGGTTTTCTGAGAAGCGTGAAGAACAACACAAACTAAAGCTCGTTAAAACTCAATGGCCAAAAATATATTTAAGAGTAGTTCTGAAACTATTCTGAGACAAAACAATTGTTCTATTTGTACCGTATAGACTTGAAGTTTCGAGGGTATGTTTGTCAAGCAGCGTACCTCGGTACTATACCTATACCCCGCTACTTCTATTTAAATCCTCTCCAATGCCTGTTGGTTGCCGCTCTCAGCGATAAGGCCGCCAATTGTACCACTCATTAGTATTAAGCCTTGTATTTGTTATTTTCCATGTGTACAAGAAATAATTTATCTAACAATCTATACGAAAAAAAAATTGCAAATGGAGTGGTGAGTGTCAGCTAACTTCTAATACTTATATTAATATTTCTTGTCTAAACTAAACAGGTATGATCTTTGATACTCAAAGCGCAATTAAGAACTTTAATATTTATATTATTATTATTTTTTTTATGAGCAGAACTTTTGTTTGTTCACAATCTCACCGGATATAAAGTTATGATATGGCTGACGTTGGATAGCTAGCAAACTCCTAATCACTCGTCTTTTAGTCCCAGGTAGTTATTTTCAGGAAAAATAGAAGCCAGCAGCGAGTTCCACAATTCCACTTCGTAGCGGTTAGTACCGTTCGTACTTACTGCACTTTTAGCATCTAGTACGCAATCAGATCAATACCGACACAATCGTACTAAAGGAACTAGATTTATTTCTGTCGGGTGTACATTACGAAAATAAATGGCCTACTCCGGGCTAGAAGTGTCAAAGACTCGAGACTCTACCCGGTTGTTGCCTCCGCTGAAATGGGGTCGGTCTTTCTTCCCGAAGGTGGCCAGCCAAAGGTGCCAAGACGAGTCTAACTCTTGAAAAAACACTTACCAATATACCTACCTATATAAAAGGCGTTGCTCTAATAGATTGACAGACAACGCACAGCCAAAACCACTGAACGTAGAGTTAGACGTACTAAAAAAAAATATTTATTCAGAAAGCAATCAAAGGGTTATTCTTCTTCTTATCGTGAAACTAGTTCTTTCGAATCAGTGTGTTGAAAGGATTTTAAGTGCGCCTCGTAAAGGTTCCTTTCATGCACTAACAAAGGGTGACAGCTAGTTTTACCATAAAAAAAACTTTCGTGATTCCTACACATGTATCAATAATGATGAAAAATGATGCCTAGAATACTTTCCCATTACCGAAGCAGTTATTGAGGGAGCTGAACCGGGCGTTTTGAGAGTTTCAGATTAATTTATGGGGGATACCTTACACCCTGTTGTTTACACCACAATGTATAAGCCCTTAATTAAGGGGGTTTGTCTAGGAAAAGTGTTACGGTGCTGTTATGTAGAGCTTACCAGTGACAAACAAACACATAAGAATCTCGTCAGTACATACCTTATAAATCTAGACCTTATAAACATGCGATTTGCAGGGACTTTCTAAAATATCACAATAAATCCCCAACATGTAATTTAAGACCATCTATTGTGAATCGCGCACGAATTTACGGACATGCTAATCTATTACAAAGGAGCATACATTTATCTAGACAACAGGTCTCATAAAGCTTAGCACAGAATCCATAGTGGCTAACTGCAGTAAAGAGAAAGTTATATTAGTAATATTGTAGTTATATAGTAGTTAAATAAATTCTAGTTTCTTAATCAATTTGATAAAGTTAAATTAATGAATTTAATGTAGAGTTACCAGATTATCATCATTTTCTTGTCTTTTTCCCATTTATGTGGGGTCGGCACAACATGTCTTCCTCTTCCATTCGTCTCTATCAGCCGTCATCTCTGTACTTACATCTGTTTTATTCATATCATCTTGCACACAGTCCATCCATCATTTCTTTGGCCTTCCTCTACTCTTATATCCAGATCTTATATCCAGTAGAGTTACCAGATACTATTAGTAATCTGTGCTACTACTAAATCTAAAAACAAATAGAACACCAATACAAAATCTCGGGACTGTGCTCTCTGTAGGTACTTAAACGTTGTTTTCTTCCGGCGGCGTGATCCCATTTGCGTCTTTGGTGATAGAAATAGTACCTTTTCCCGCCATAGAATAATTATTATGTAGGTAATTACACCCGGTGTTCATTCGTTCGAACAAGGGCTGTAATTTAAAGTTTATCGACTCGACCCAGTTTAGGATTAGCTTTTTACACCACGAAATAATTATCTCAGGCTTTTTTGATGAACTAAAACATCTGTCATGTTCATGGTTAAGAACTAAATATACACCATACATTTTTAACTACCAAAATAAATTAAATGGGCAATGCAGAAGGGGTACTACGTTGTATCTGTGCAGTCAGATTTTTGGATTTCTACAAAATGACACAGTGACAGCGGCGCTAGTGCGGCGCCTGAGCCGAGCTTTTGCGAGCTGGCTCGAGCTAGGAACCCGGGTTTGCCAAACGATGAATAAAACTTAAATTATTATCAATGTTGGGTACCGCCTGATGCAAATCTATAGGAACATGACTAACGGTAACCGTTATCAAATTTTGATCAAATTTATTTGGAGAAAAATTCGATGTTATTTTTCAAGTTTTTTTTCCATACCTGTGTTCAGTAACTGATTAATTGTATTTTTTTTTCCGGTGATTAAAAATTTACTGTGTATTGTATCTTTCAAATAGATATTGTTTCCAACTAAATAAATTTAGTTAGAGTTCTGGTAGAGACAACGTCTGACTAGGTTATTTATAACATAATTTTATGTATTATACATTGTTTTATATTATATAGTACTAGCTGGTGGCCGCGACTTCGTCATAGGTATCTTAAATTATAGCATATGTCATCTATCGTCTGATGTATAAGCTATATTATTGTAAAGTTTCATTAAAGTCCATTCAGTAGTTTTTACGAGAAAGAGTAACAAACATCCATCCATCCATCCACCCATCCTTACAAACTTTCGCGTTTATAATATTAGTAAGAAGTAGGATAGAATGAAGTATGTAAATGTAAATACCACTATGGCTTAGATGGAGTTCATATTTTTTTTGTGATTTGTGAAAATCCTGTTATGATTCCATAAAAGAGTTCTGGTCTCATTTTGTGAACCAATGTGTTGATCCATAATGTGAATGTGTATCGAATAGGTGGTGTAGGTTTTTTAGGTATATAACTAATGTATGCGTTATATGAGTTGAAAGTTTTCTTTTCTTTTATTAATTTACTTAAAATAAAAAGTATCTATCATCAGTATCGACTACAGCTTACGTCGGTCTATCGTACGATTCAACCAGAGTTTTAGTGCTATTTATTTTTGTGCTAATCTAGAAAAACACAGTTTCAATCACTGCAACGTCTGTCAGTCCAAATTATCTACGAACATATTAGCCTCGAAGCATAGACCAAAATAATTAGCTCGCGTTGAACTTCCACAGTAAATCTTGTTTCTATTTACATAGGTGCCAAAATGCAGTGGCAGTCAGTCAGTGGAAGCACGAAAGTATTGACCATCTTTTGTTCATTGACTTAATCGATATGGGTCAGTCCGGAACTAGTCTATTTTGAAACTAAAAGAACGTGTAGTTATTGCAGGCGGTCAACAGCACTGCTATTTGCGAGCTGGCTCTGGTTGTTAAACGGCTTTGATAACATAGTTTTTAGGTTGTAAGCTCATTTCTATTTGTACCAATAAAAAAATACTATAAATAAACGTTACAGTAATTATTATTTTTTTGCACACACAATCTATGTTTTTCTTCGTATCGTCTCACTAGTTCTTTTGAACCAGTGTGATGAAAGGATTTCAAGTGCGCCTCGAAGAAGCTCCTTTCGTGCACACACAATCTAAGTCAAAGATCACAATAGACACATTTTTAAATTCTCCTATGTGACCTCTTACCGTCAGAAAAACACCCACCTCGTCTCGTCAGTGTTGTGTTTATATATTTATTTCCTTATGATTTTCATCATCATATCAGTCCGTCTACACCCGCTGTTGGGTGTAAGCCTCCTCTTTATCACTTATTTTATGATGAGTGTATGATCATAAATTACATAATGCGTCGATAACACACAAGTTTTTCTTACAAGCTGATCGTTGGCGTTTTAAAACGCTAGCGTGTGCGCGTGTTAGCTTTTAGGAAGGATTGTCAACGAGTAGATTGTAAAAACGCCGATGACACTGGGCGACTTTACACGCTACAAGCGAAGTCGCTGGCATGTAGCGTCTAAAAAATCCTCGTGTCGTCGTACTATAACATACTATATTAAATCATTACATAATTTATTAATATTATCAGTAATTTATTTAAAATACATCACACAGGTTGTGTATGATAAAAACAAACAATATAATTGATACCTTGAGGTTTATTTTACGGAAGATATGAAAGAATATAAAAAAATATAAAAAATGAAGATATAAAAGATATAGGTACCTAAATAATAAATATATATAATATAAAAAAATAAAATATCTTTTTTTAATTTCAGAACTTACGGAGTAATCGGATCCATCTACAAATCACTAATGGAAACAAGCTGATAGTCTGAAAGCCATGTCTTTTAGGAACTATGTAAGTACTAAGCTTGTGTCATTTTTTCTTAGGTTTACATTACAATTTACCTGGTTCAAAAAAAAACATTCACTTACTACAAATTCCACAATGTCATTTAACGAAAATAAAAAAATAACCTATAGAGAAGCTGAATAACAAATGTGAAAGATAATATTAAAATCTAAAATATACATAATATAGGTATGAATGCTGTACAGCTATTGAGTAATTTATAAGCCCATAATAATAATTATCTAAGCATTACTCTAAATATATCCAGCTTTCTACTGAGTATCAAAACATCCCGCTGAATATCACGAACAACTTGTGATTATAAATCAAGCAGTCAATCTATAATCGAGATCAATATTCTTCTCTCAACACTATCTCGTATAAAGCTGTTCCTTTCTCGGCTTTATAAATAGCGGGGAATGCGTATACGCATCGAGATAACGTACACTCAGGGTCCGAGACAGTGTCACTTGGAAGAGTTATCGCATAAAAATATTACTCTTTAGCTTCAATGCATTTATTTTAACTACAGATAAGATCAAGATATGCTACGTATATAATTATTCAATGTAACTGTTGCTTTTGACATTTTGAGTAAAAGTAGATCTGGCTTCAAAGTAAAAATAGATGTGTTACATTATAGTAAAATAAATTAAATATTTTATTGCCACGACAACATTTTGGTAGTAGTTTTCATGAATGAAAATAAATACGAGCTCGACAAGTGAGCCCATATAAATATGAATATAATTACGATGTGGAGAGTAGAAATATATTTCAAGTTGTACGATTTTCTGTGCCCGTGATTGTATGGCGGGTTGAATCAAGCCCTTTGCGATTTAGTGTATAAAAGGAAGACTGATTATATTAGTCTGAGGAAAGGAATTTAGGGATGTGTTATGTGTTGTTGTGTGAGTGGTTATTGTGGCTGTTACACTAATAGTGTAATTTTCAATGAAAACGTAGTGGCAAGTTCTTGCAAAATACGAGTGATTTGGATCTGGGCCGTCTTGTTGTTCGTCCATCACGTAAAAACTACTGAACGGATTTAACTGAAACTTTACGATATGATAGCTACTAAGCCTGAAAGGGTTATATGCTATATGATAGATAATATTACGCTACATCTCTGCAGAGGGTATATATAGAAGTTTAAAGTTTGTATGGAAACAGTTTTTTTTTGAGTGTATCAAATTTGGAATTATGTTATCAAAACAGGGTTTCACCGATTTTTAAAATTAATATTAAAAGTACGTATTGGAGGTGTTATTAGACCAATAGTTGAATGAACCTGTACCTGTCTCCCTGAGGTTATACACACAATATCTAATTGAAAGTCGCATTTTTATTATTTCCGAAGATAAATACGACCATGTTTTTCAGTTTTCTACCAAATTCAATAATTGAGTGGTTAAAAAGAGGGTTAAAAATGTGCAAGTATTGATTGACTTGCTTAGTATTGACACTTTGCAATTCTTCGATATTTCCTCCGCGGGTGAAACAAACAACATCCACAATAAACAATTTTTCCACGGGTGATGAAGCCGCACGCGGGTCAGCTAGTTATTAATACAATTATCATTCTTAGAACATTCATCAGCTGCGTTTTTCTAATTTCAGTATGACTCGTCATCGTACGGCCGAAAAAGTGACACAGGAAGGAGCTCCAACACCGATCGACCGACTACCGTCACTGCCAAATATACAACAACGCCATCATATAAATCTTCTAGCATACCTATACTTCATCCCGAAAGGAACAATATCGAAAAGGAATCACCGATCACTGCTATTGCAAACAAATATGCCAATTATAACAAAACTGAAAAACCCACCTCTAAATATGAAAAGAAAGACTACTCTAAGCTTACGATCCCGTCTATTACCACCACAAAAAGCCGAGATCCCAGTCCAGTATCAACATCATCAAAATACAGCATCGGTCGAATTTCTCGTCACTTGAGCCCGGACAGACGCACACCAAAAAGTTACAAGGATAAAAGTAGAGATCCTAGTCCTGGAGATCGCGCTAAAGACATTCCAAGTAAGACTGACAAGTCTGCAGGCTACAGCAGTCTATCGAGTTACAAGCTATATCCTCGGAGTTCAAGTTACACGAGGCCTGCGTCACGAACTGAAACGAAACCTGAAGTTACCGTCAATAGATACGCTATAGCTAATCGATTATCTTCTAATTATTTAAAGAGTCCACCCACAGTTAAGAGAGCCTCAGTGTCTCCTGTGACTCAAATAGATATTCCTAAGCGCGATACTGACAAACCTGCTTCACCCATCCAACCCGTCGTTCATGAAACTCCTAAAATACAAGAAGAATCAATAAGAGGAGTCATTGAAAATGGAGATTCATCACAATTCAATGATGACAATGAGACTGAAACTATAACAATAGTAACGCGTCATACATCACCAACTCCACCTGGTTCGTCAGCCTATGTAAGAACGCGAAGAGCCGATATGGCAAAGACTGTTGAAAAAACTGTAACTCGTGTTAGAAAAAGACCAGAGATGGTAGATAAAGAAATTCAATCAGATAGGTTAGACGACCCTACGAGATCAAGTCGATTTGGAAGCACGGCAAGGGCAAGCGTTAACAATTGGTCTACTGCTTATACGCCGAGTTCAAATAATTACACAGGATATGCAGGAAGATACTCCACTCAATATTCAAATCTTAGAGAAAATTCGAGTGGTAATTCATACAATGACAGAAGTAGTAGAAGTCGTAGTACTGAACCACAGCCAAAAGAACTGTCCGTATCCCCGTATTCCGAAAGTCACAATGATAAAATAAATTCAATACCTGAGTCAAATCAAGAGATTGTTACAGCGGTCTATGAGCAGACAAAGGGTGATGATCCATCGGAAATAATAATAAATGTTAATTTAAAATTGAAGCAAGCTAAAAATTCTACCTCATCGAAAGAGTTAGTATCTCCGGAAATAACGATAACCAACAGTCAACTACCGCCCCAAGCACCAAAAACAGAAAATTTAGTAAAAATTAAAAAAATAAAAGTACGGAAGTCAAGCACAGATTCAAATTCAGATTCTGGTTCTAAAAAAAAGGTCGTTAAAAAACGAAGCAAATCTGTCAGTTCAACAGATTCAGATCAAGGTGGAGAGGTGGGCGACAAGCCCTCTACTTCACCACAAAAGAGTTTACCTAAAATATCCTCAAGCGTTAATTTGATGAACGGTTCGTCTAAATTAAAACATTCCAAATCACGAGAGAGTAGTAGTCCAGATTCAAGTATCACATTATCAACACAGTCATCGATTAGTGAAGATGAAACGGTATCAAAATCAAAAACTCATGAGGCCTCAAGAACTTCAGCTGATGAAATGTCATTACCTACGGATAGATCTGGAAGGCTTCCATCTCCACTGTCGCCAAAAAATGAAAATGGAACAGAAGAAGCTAAATCCTTCTTGATCAGAGCATTAGCACCGGTAACAAATCTCTTTAAGCTGAGGCAGACTGATTCTAGTGAAAATAGTCGCTGGCCTGAATCTTCAACTACGGAATCAACTGGTAAAGACGTTTCGAATCTTTTGACTGAAAGTGACAGGTCAAGTAAAAATAAAAATATAGTTGCATCAAACAATGACAATCTAGTTCAATTAAAAAGCATCACACCATTAGATTCGGGTGAAAGAGCCTGGTGGCTGGATTCAGAGTCTGAAAAGAAAAGTAATAATAGTAATGAATACTCACAAACAACGTCTGATAAAAACATTCCTCGTCAAATCCGACATATCGAATCTGGGGAAAGAGCTTGGTGGATGGAATCGAGTAGTGATAAGACTGGTCAAATGCAGCCTGTGAACTCACTAGAGAGTTCTAGTTCTAAGCCATTAAAAAAATGTACGCTTGTCGATGATGAGAAACCATGGTGGCTCGACAGTTGTGCTAATATTCCAGAGGGTATTGAACGCTTAACACCTCCCAGAAAATCATCTAGCGACAGCGATAAAAGTGATAAATTTAACTTCTTCAAAGTCCGTCGTATTGAATCAGGCGATCAAAAAGATTGGTGGGTTTCAAGTAATGAAAATTCAAATAATAATAACAATTCTCAAAGCTTATGTAAATCTGGCTCTCAAATTTTGAGCAAGTCTGGATCACAAAGTTTGAGTAAGTCTGGATCACAAAGTTTGAGTAAGTCTGGATCGGACAGAAACTTTTCTATGAGAAGAATACGACATATTGAATCTGGCGAAAGGCCGTGGTGGTTAGCAAGCGATAAAAACATTCCAGAAGGCGTCGAGAAAATGCCAACTCCTCCACCACAAGAAGACACAGACTCATCAGATTCGGAGGAAGTGCAAGTTTACTCTATGCCATCACATATACCTCCGTTTCCTTTACATCTTCCGGACGATGAACCACTGGGTGCAAGAAGAAGTCCTGAAGGACTAGAGACTCCAAAAGAAAACGAAGACTACAGAGGTCGCTCTTCTCCTTATGAAAACAATAGGCAGTATAGACGAAGAAGCTCTACAAATTATCAACAAAAAGGCATTGAAAAATATATTTCTCGATACACTGACATCGACGATATTTTGGGTACATCTGGACAAATCTATAGTCCTTTCATGGACTCTATACTAGCAAGGAGGACTGGTCAGATGCCGTATGATGACGATGAGTGTGAGGAGATAGATCCTACGCAAGTCCGTATTCACGACAGCACAGCTCAGCGGCCGGTCATAAAGAAGATCCCTTCCAGGTAAGTTTCATAAAAAAATACAATTTATTATTCCGTCCGTACAGCGTTATAAAGTAGGTATATATTGTAAGATTTCGTCTAGATGGGAATCAAAACACTGCCAGTTATTTTTTATCCTATATATATTTCTTTTGAATAAATAAAATAAAATAAAAAATATTGCGCCGAGCAGTTGGTCTCGTCTCTTGTTTACACGAAAATATCCCTGATTTCTAAGGCTTTACATTCACTGCACGCCCGGACTTCGGCATCACTCAAAATGTTTTCCTGTTATGGATATGCAAGTTCGAACGTGCCTAGAAATTTTTACCCTCGCGATACTAAATTAGACTTTGTTTTTATGTTCCAGAAGCGACATTGTCGACTATCGGGATGAAGACCAGGTGAGTGACAACTTATTTTATTTATTTATTTATTTATTAAGGCAAATGCCAACAGCACACACAATTCACATTAGTTACAACACTCAAAAACATAAATATCTAAAATGTGGACCAGTTACAGGCTTGCACAACACTCAAAAACATACAGACAACAGCTAAAACAAAAATACTTCTAAAAACTTAACCTAAATACAAAAGAAAATAAAAAGATGGATGAAACTAAGATTAAGTAAATAAATGAATACTTAGACAAAACAAAAATTATAAAAGCACAACTTATGAATTAGAGTCTAGTGTACACACAAATTGTTTCCTGAGTTTATTTCTAAATAACTAATAACTTAAAGCGATTCATAAAAACTTACCAAACATCTTATCTCTATTAGGTATATATAATTACCATTAATTAAGAGCCGTAAACGGTACACTATTTTAAGACGATTGGGACAAGATATTTACAGAAGCTATTACAATAAATGACTGCTTGGACATTGCTTGGGACTATAACATCAGCTATCTGTCTACATAAAAACTTATTGATGTCGGATATGAATAGGATGAAATTACGCTGCATACTTAATAATCTAGAGCCGCTGCATAACTTGCCACTAATTTAACGTAATAATTATGGGTCTAAATAACTTTTTGTTATATGACATAGAAATATAAAGATTATTTATTTGCCAAAACACAAGTACTATATAATGGTCTTAAATCTGAAAATAAAAACTTTATCATTTTCTCTTGCATAGTAATATTTAGACACTATGTAATATAAACCGATTAAAGCCTAAGAAAATAATGTCGTAAGTTTACATTCAACATTTGTAACGTTAATATTAAAATATTGCTGAAACATTCAAAATAGTCTCTCTTCGTTTTGATACTAATATGGAATAAAAAAGAGACTTTGTGGAGACTCATGCGCAGCGGAGGCTTCGACGCGATGTAGCGGGAGCAGTGAACTGAAGAGTGCATCGCATCCTTGAATCGGTCGCCTATGGGAGAACTGCGAGAGACAAGGATGGCAATACAATGCGCGCAGCTGACATTTCAAAACCTTGACGTCACAAACATAGAGTTCCAAAAGAGGCAGTTTAATTTAAGATAAATTACCTAATAGCATATAATATTTTTTCTTCAATAAACTAATCATAAAATAAGTAACTTATCATTATCAAATAACATAAATAAATTAACATACAACGCACATTTTTTTTTTGGAAATAAGTATAAACTTTATCAAAGACATCTTTCCAAAAAAATATTTTCCGTAGGCTCTTACGCATCACATTCCAGGTTAAATGGATAGGTAAGAAATGTTTATTTTTAATAGAGCGGTTTATTTTTTACCAGCGCTGCTCTACTGAAGGTTTGCAGTCATTCAATATCCACTATCCATCTCGCTCTTCCGCGATGTGATACAATGTTCTTTTGATATAACCTTGCGGGCGTCCGCGAGAGCCTTATGCATATAACGCCAACTCGCAACGAAGCCTTCCAACCGTGGTAGGATTATAACAACGTGAAAATTGTACCTGGGGCTTTATTCCATCGCTCTTAGGAGTTTAGTAATATATATGACATTGTCGGCTGCGGTATACAAGTCGCGGGGGATACGCGCCCAAGTTTCTTAAAAATGCAGTGAATTTTGTGATTGAAATACTGTTCTGATCTCAAAAGGTAGTGTGTCTAAACTTGATTTTTGGAAAGTGTTGAAAACATGAAATATTGAATTCGAAAGGAGCTGGTTAAATATTTTTCTTTATATCAAAGCTTTTTTTGGATAGTTGCGGTAAAAGTTTTGCTCATTGTTTTGATTTAAAATGTTATGATTTTAACTTAACGCGGACTCTTAATAATAACTCATTGCTAACACTTTTTAATACGGATAGTAACATAATGGTTATCTGTTGAACCTAGGCTTTACTTGAAAGTTGTAAATTAAAAAAATAAGATTGTTAGAGTTCTGGTAACCTTAATCAAAATAACTAGGTATGACGGTCTACAAATATATGAATAGTATGCAAATATGCATGAGTTGGTACAATGTTATGATAATAAAAATAAAGGTCAATGTTTAATTGACCATCTCACTAATAAAAACATGAGTGTTTAATTGAATTTGTACGCCAGAAATATTTCCTGCTTAACTTATTATGATCTCTTTATTTTTCAAAAGTGAAAATTCAAGAAAAAATCATTCGTGTTAAAAATTGAATTTAAAATTTGAGCTATCGAGTGTTAAACCTTATTACAATAGACGGCTAAAATAAATTCTTTATCTACAAATACCTGTGAATGTTAATTCGACATCCGGCCGAGCCGATAACAATTTTATTACTTTTTACACCTTTCAACAAAAGATACAAATAATGCTTGGAACAAAGAGTACCCTTCTTTATTGATAAGGCTATAAGCAAGCAGGTGTCAGAAATACTTAAACGTCTTTGGAACGGAAACATTCCTTAGGAGGGTTTCGTCAATGTTTTGTACTAAGTCCTTACATTGTTATATATTTTAAAGCATTATATTTCACGACGAAAAATTAACACAAGTTGTTTTTCGAAGCTTTTTGTAATTATTATAGTTATATTATTAATTATTATGGGTCTGTATGGGTCCTTTTTTCAACCTTTTAACCTACAGGTATTTTCTTTCTTATCAACCTATAGGTATTTTTTTTTATTTTCAAGATACAAAGTCCATCCAAAGGTTGTCTGGTAGAGATCGCTTTTTTTAAGCGATAGGACTAATTATTTTTACCTTACTCTGTGTACGGTATATTTAAGTTGTTTTGTGTTTTGTTATGGTGTGCAATAATGAATAAATCTATTTATCTATCTAAAAAAAAACTGTCATGAACTTTATAATTTCTCCACAGTGAACTTTTTTGAATCGCGCTTCAATTCAAAAAACGGTTATCTCGCGCGATCTTTGCGTATGCAACTTTCAATCAACGTTCACGTAACCAATACTTTACGGTCGAAAACTAAGACTGAGACCCGGTCCAAAAACCGACAGGTTTTTCGCACCAGACCGGTTCCCGCCGCTAGATTATAAAGGTGATCGAACGTTAGTGCAGGAGATTACTTTTTCAAATAGGTATACCTACTTGAATGATTTTGATTTTACTTTTACACGCTCGGTGGGTCCGCTTCGGAATTCATGTAAATTTGATCTGTCAAAAATCATTATTTTTTAATTCCAAATGCGAAGCTAGGAAGTTGTATAAATATAAAAGCTTGTGAAATGGCTTTGCTGAAAAATCTTCTTGCACAAAGCTGAGTTGTAGGACACAATATTTTTTTTAATAAATCAAAACAATTACGATGATATTAGAAGTTATTTACATGGATCGAATCGATTGCTTATTAAAGTCACAGACACTATATCAAAATTTAAATGTTTATTAGCTTTTTCGTGAAATCTGATTCGTTTTATTGATTATACGTTTTTATTTGCAGTCAAAAAAACATCAATAATGCCGTTGCATTGTGTAATCATTAATAATGAATGTGAAAATGCCCGAAAATGGTCTCTAAGACCCGAAGTTTAAGACTGCTTTGTGTATGTTTTGCGACATACTAGGTATCCTAAAATACCTTTAAAACATGTTTGCACATGCGTAGCAAATCTAAAATTGAAGAAAAACAGGCGATCATTACGTCATCTAACCATCTACTCTAATTGATTGAGAATCAACCAACACAAAAGCCTTTAAATAATTAATATGTTTTTTTTAAGTTCCTTTAATCATAAATAAGTGGTACAAAAGTATAAATCCAGTGTAGATATTATCCTAGATTATATACAAACATAGTAAAAAAGGATAACGTTTTGAAAGCATATTAGCATATAAAAACTTTTAGGCGAATAATAAATTTTGTTAGTAGTACATTACATACAGTGCTTTCAATAATAACTTCTTGAAGTTAACATAAAAGAAGTACGTACTTACATGTAGCTTTTAGAAGAGCAATTACATTTATATCTTATGAGATTATTATTTGTTAACCATATCAAACAAGGTGACTGACGTAATATTAAATTACAAGAACATAAAATAACATAGACATTATATTTTTTATTTATATGATTGCCATAAAGTCTAAAAATATCTCCAGCATAGGTTGATAAATTACGAAGAAGCCTTCTAAGTTAAGTCAGTGACACTGGTTTCGTCGTAAAGTTACGATAAAAAATGCATAACCTTGAAGAATCTACACTCTACTCTTCGGACTCTACCTAGTACCACCTACATACAGCAAATTCCAACGATTCGCAACTACTTTTTGCATACAATTGGTGCGTTTCAATCCCGTATAATCAAGGTTTTACAAAAACATACAACAACCGACTTTAATCGGACTGTTCTAGTGACTGTAGGCACCACTGGAAAGTCACAGGAAAGCAATACGCAATTTTGATCACGTCAACGACTTTTTTTCAGTTATTTAAATTTCAAAACCAAAGTACTGAACCGATTTTCATAAAATTTATTTTGAATCAATCTGTAAGTATATATTTCCTTCGCGATTATCACACAGTTATTTGATTATAACGGGTATTTATCGCGCTCACCTCGTATGTTTTTGTGTCCCGACTGTGTGTGTGTGTGTGGCTGTTGCAATACAGTCGAAACGTCGATTTAATTTTTTTCGAGAGAACGATTTAATTTTTTTATTTTATTTTTTTAAATATATTTAAGTATAAATTTAAAAAAAATAAAAAATATTAAATCGTTTCATAAACAACAAAGTTTTGTTACATACATAAAAAAACGAATTGTTAATCTCCTCCTTTTTTGAAGTCGGTTGAAAATGGGTCTTATTTTTCAAGCCTGTTCGTTTCCTGCCGAAGCCAATTCAGTTGGTTACTGTCTGACTAATCGCTCTGGAATTTTAGAAGCACCGCTTACTTTGTGCCTCAGTCACAGTGCAAGTCAATGAAGCCTTATTTGCTCCTCACTTAATTATCCCTTTAATTTTACGGTGCGTAAATTGTAAAGTTACGATCACAATGCATGCAATTTTTTTATTTTGAAAGTTGTTTCTTATTATTTAAGAATGTAAATGTAAATAGTTTCCTGGAATAAATTAACCAACATTTAATGCAATAAATAAATAATAACCCAAATATCGGCAAAAAAAAAACACTGTACAGAGCAAACGAGAATAATTTAGCTAAGAAAAAACCTAATCAGCTTTATTTCAACTTTTGATTGAACACAATGAAAAAAAACAAATGATAATGGGTACAAAAATATTGTTAGCAGATAAAATATAAAAAGCAGTAAGTTCAAAAAATACTTTTTACTGTTTTTTTTTAAAACGAAGGAGATTCGTGGTCTCGAATGCTCAATTTAATTACTTGAGCTTTTTTCAGTAAGTATTATTTCTATACTACCAGTTTTATTAAGTACAGCATAAGCTACTACAATCTATATTACTGAATGTAAAAACGGAGAAAAATATTAGTGTGTTAGATGTATTTAATTTAAAAAATATATTTGATATTCCTAAGTTTATTTTCTTTGATAACTAGTTTTTTAACTCAATGTTTCCATTAGTTTTAATTGACTCTTTAGTGCACCCTAATTAATATTTTAGTTTAACTCTCCATCTAAAGGTTGCCTGGAAGAGATCGCTGCTTAGCGATAAGGTCGCCCATTATACTTGTGTGAGTGCGTGAGTCTTATTCATTCGTTCAATTAGGCTAACTATTGACCGTTGCAAACGATCTATATATTGTGCTCAATATATTGTGTGAATTCTCGTCTACATGTTAATGGATTAAATGTAGCAAGCAATATCACTCGACAGTAACAGGCCTGTCGACTGAGAACTGGTCTCTACTTTCTTTATGTCGCGACGAACGTTGAAACTGAAATAACTTGATTCGCAAAAGGAGTCCGTCGTAGTAGAAGTTTTTATACCTGACAATAGAATTCTTGTACCTGCACTCTGCAGCACCTAGGCTACAAATACGTAGCATTTTTTTTTTAAGCACTGGATAATACGTAGCGTAATCTGTAGTTATTCTGTCTGTAAAAAAATCTTTTGTCCTCTTTGTAATTCTCATAGCCATTGTTTTCATAGAAATATTAGGTTTAAGAATGAAAGGAGACTTTAATAAATTTAACATCGTGGTATTATAATCTGCCCTTATTATTACAGTACCCCATATAATTATCGCCCATCCCGGCTTTTTCGGGTAATATTTAAATGTTATAAAATACTAATAATAATAATGTTATTATTTTGTATGATTTTAGTTAATCTTTTTATCTTTTTGGTTTACCCTTTATCCATTGTAATTTAAATATTTTTTTCTCTTAACAATATGTCTTATTGTCTGAAAGAGATTGCTATCTAGCAATAAGACCGCCCTTGTAATTTTAGTTTGTATTTCTTGTTATTATTTATTTTAATGTGATACAATAAAGTATATTCTATTGTATTATACTATATTTTATATTATTTATGGTTGGCTTAGCACTACATTATTATGATAATAAAACTGACCACTCAACTTCTTATTACACTCGTCCTCTGTACTTTCCTTAGAGAAACCAGTCGCATAACAAAACCTTTCTAATCTATTGTTAATTCATTAGGAAAGCTCTAGTCAAATCTTAATTGCAAAATATATGGACGTAAGAGAGGTGTAAGATACTTGTTTATTTAAATCCAGTTGTTTATTTATATGGTCCTGCCTGCTGATTTCTCTATAATATGTTTTTTAATGAAAAATTATTTATAGTTACCATCTACTTATAAGATAAGTGATCAAAAGGCTGGCAGCTATCTCGGCCAAATAATAAATCTTGCAATACAAAGAGGCAATGCAGCCAGTATCCTCGGCACGCTGCCATCGGGTATCGAGTTGAAGCAGTTGAGCTAGCAGTTGAGCCACCTATAGATCGTTTGCATCGTTCTATGGGTGGCCCGATTGTTTCCTTTTGTAAATTTTGTAATATAGGTTGAAGTAGTTAGCTTATGCTGTAAAAACCTTATAACGTATAGATGTATATTTTACATTTCTTTTTACTATATACTGGATACTACATACGAATATTAGAAATATTTTAATAACAATATCTACTTGGGGATTACTAAAAATAGCATTTTGTTAAAATCAGAGTAACAATGTAGAGCAGTTAACAATGTCCGAGCTTACGTGTTTTTCTTGTTTAGTCCCTTCATGTTTCGTTTTAAAATTTTTTATCTCGCTGGAGCAATCTTCTGCACCGATACCTACCGTCAACGGGTTCAACATGCATGTCATTACATCTCTTAACGGTAATTTAATCGACTTACTGTGTTCGATAAAAACCGTCTAGAGACTCTAGAGTCAGACCTTATTATAATCTATTCATTTTTGATAACTTATTATCGAAACTTATAACTAAAAGTTCAACTTTGACTAGCATTTGTCCTACTCCAACTTTTGAACTATGACTTTGAGTTATGCCAATGAATAAGTAATATTATGGTTATGCCTAGATCACACTCTACGCTAGAGAACTCGGTACGTAAGACGTATAAACAAACATAGCGCCGAGTCCTCGGCTGAGCGAGTGACGGAAGCTTTCACTGTCTCGGCCGAGTAACATTTCCTGTCTCGGCCGAGTACTCGGTACGTGTGATCTAGGCATTACTGCTTGTGTCACTGCTCATCACATACACCGCGTAAAATACTTAAAATTTCGTCATATAGATAGGCATTTTTATTACAGCATAAGCTAACTACTACAATTTATATTACTCTACCTCTATACCTATAGAATATTTATCAAGATCTACGAATTAGATCGGTTAATTGATGAAGATCAGATAAATTAAATTTAACGATTAACCCACAAAAAACGAATTCATCCAGTTCCAAAAGCGGTTATATTCCAGTTAATACTAATTACTGTACAATTCCCAAGGCGTCTCAACTCGTACTCTCTGTATAGTCCAGAATTAATAAAAACAGGCCAAGTTACCCACTAACCTGATACCATCCTTTTCCTTTCTTGTCAAGACGAGAAGGACAGATGTATTGGATGCCTGTGCATAAAATGGACAACGTGGGAAAATAACACAAGTAGTCGCGTGGGTGACAGGACGGACCTCGGAATGTATAATGAACTTGCTCTGTGATCTAGTGAGAGAGAAAATAAAATGCAATTCAATTAGAGTGTGTTCCGTGGTTTAATGGTATTGTGTACTTCTTTAAGGATGTAGAGTCACTTCAAAATACAAATATTTAATAGGTGTTACAGAAAATACTATTAATTGGGGTAAAATTCACAGTTTTGCAAGGGTAAATAAAATATTATCATCCCAAACTACTCCATTTCTTCTGTTTTATATGTTGCAATATTATCACATAAATATTGCATATAATTTTTAGAAAGATGCGTTCATCACGATTGACGTATATGACGTATTTAAATAGTTCTTTGTTGTGTGTAGTTCAACTATTTAAATACGGACCCATTAATTTGATTTGAACTTCTCGACAAAATTCTCATTTTTTATTTTGCAAAGTAATACCTACTTTCTACTACGGTTATGGACTATCAGTTACGTAGTAGATACGAGTAAGTAACACAATTCTACTTAATTTTAATAGCGATATGACCGCCCATTGTGCTAAATCCTGTAATGTTTCTTTCTGTTGTTGTTTTCTTGTCTTATGGTGTACAATAAAGCAATTCTATTCATTAATTCTATTAGTCACTTACTAAATTATTCCAATTTTGTTAAGCTTTTAAAACAATATCAGCAAATCAATACAACTGAATGCAATACGTGTCATAACGGATTTTGTTCAATTATTCGCCCATTACAATCAATAAAACACACATGTGTGTCAATCATAATCGCTTTAGTCCTTGTGCTCGTTATTCGATGACATCCTACTTTTTGACCTTATAGAAGAGGATAGTTTATTGAATCTAATCGTAAGAAAATAACGTGAAAAGGTAACATCAAGGCAAAATAAATGTTAGTGTGTTTTTATATTCGGTCCCCACAAAACTTGATTTAAAGTGAGGTTTTTTTGTGAGCCCACGGAACTCTGGTTGGACAAGGACTTATTTGTTTTCTAAGCAAATGGTCACGGGAAGCCCACAGTAATAGTCAAGCTGCGTTCTGTAGAAATTAATTCATTTCCCTTATGAAATAGATAAACAAGAGTGAATACGGTGCGTAATACATGAGACTGATAGTTTCAAGCGCTTGTTGAATTATTATTATAATTTTTGAAGGCATTTTGAATGATTGAAAACTTTATTTGCATAATACAGATACATTGTGGTCTTAATCTAAATTAGAAGTACTGCATTAACTTTTCTGTCATGCAAATATTTAAACTTATTATTATTAAATGATTCGTAAACAAATTGCTATAGGTATACAATAATAATTCATTAGTAATAATGTTATTATTATTGTAATAATTAATTGCAATTGTAGTTAACACAGGAAAAGAGTTTGGTGTTGCCTTGAAATAAAATGCTGATAAGATGTTGAAGACCTTGAAACTTTCCTAGATGTAAAAAGACCAATGAAATAATTCATCTATGTAGGTATATAAATATATTAGTAGGTAAATTGAGTTCTGGAAACACGACAGTGTCTCCGTGCCAAGTTGAGCAGCACGTCCCTACCACCTTTTCTCGAAGCAACTCGGTATGTATGTTATGTACTATTTAACATAAATTAACATTGAGCAATAATACGAGTATACCTTATACTGTAATGATGAAAATATTAAGTATGTAATAATAAGGTTATTTAGACAAAAGTGCTAACTAAATGTGTGTTTTAGTGACAATCTGTGTAATCTCGTAAGCATGGATAGATAATCTGTAGGCGAGTGCTACAAATCCCAATAAACAAGAGAATGACCTGAACATACGATAAACAATAGATGGTTTCCCATGGCATCCTGAGAACTTGCAACGGTATAGGCTATTAAACGAATGACTCAATGCCATCGTGATACCAAAATATTTCTTACCATAAACCCACCATAGCTTTGGCCATTTATGGATGTATACGGGAATGGACGTCACGAGATTTTAGACGTAACGTGTTCTTCGTGCCGGCCGGTCCTAATGTAAACTCTAATGATTCTCAAATATTTGTATCCCCTGCAGCCATTATTTTATTCATTAGGAAAATTTTCAGACTAAAATTCAGTCTTGTTGTGTTATTTCACAGCTTGCATTCATTCATTCAGTGACTGAATGATTGAATCGAAAAGCAAGTTAACCTGCAATTTTTTTTGTAATGTATCTTCATACGTTGTAAAGTAAAAAATGTTGGCTATCAAATAAAAAAGATAAGGAATGAATGAAAATGCTTTGGTATACCATAACAAAAAAAAACACAACGGACGGTCTTAGACGTTTGTTTTATAATTTATATCCCAAATAAGTAGGTATCTATCAAAAGCCATAAATTTGAATTCATTTACACCATTTTTTTAAACTGAACAAATAACAAAAGCATTGGATCCATTTTTAATTGAAACCTCGTGCGATTAGCATGCGTGCGTAAAAATATCCGACTTAACATACTATGTAACAAGGCCAGAGTACATATTGATCAATCAATATATTTCTTTGAAATAGACACTTTGGCACCATCTCATTTGCCAGGGACGCAAGTTAGGGCTGGTGCGGCGGCAAACTCTGCTGAAGATCTCAAGCGGCGTAAATATGTAGGTCTTGATAGGTCGTACATGTTTGAGCCCTTTGGGGTCGAGACCCTAGGTCCATGGGGAATGGGAGCCTTCCGCGTTTTTAAAATTTTGTCAGAGCGTCTGGTCGAAGCGACGCGTGATCAGAGGGCTGGCAGCTATCTGGGCCAAAGAATAAGCCTTGCTATACAAAGAGGCAATGCAGCCAGTATCCTCGGCACGCTGCCATCGGGTATCGAGTTGGAGCAGTTGAGCTACCTATAGATCGTTTGCAACGGTCTATGGGTGGCCCAATTGTTTCCTTTTGTAAATTTTGTAATATACCTATATATAGATTGTAGTAGTTAGCTTATGCTGTAATAAAAAAATCATATATTTCTTTTCTATATATAAAAGGCTAAGTACTGACTGACAGACGTACCTACAGATTAAACCACGGGACGTAGAGATTTAAAATTTTTGAGGTTGTGTTCGTTAAGAAGTGTATTATTTTATAATTTTAGGCCAAGCTAATCTAAAATAATGTGAGACTCCACTCTATTTGATGTTCAGATAAGTATCTATTTAAAAGCAAGGCTATTTACATTCTAAGCTAGTTATGAAAACCACAAGTTTCGCAAAAATAACTGAAACAGAACCGATATTAATCTTTTGTGCATTGTGCAATTACTGATAATTAACATAATATAAAATGGTATGGCGTAAATCGAACCAGTAATAAACTTGTGGCAGTTGTACAAGTTTTGACTTCTTCAAAAACTTTTGACAACGACTTCTTAGATAAACATGAATCGGTACAGTTGAAAAAACAGTTAACTTAAATTATCTTATTGTACTAATAAAAGAACGACAAAAAGCCGTCCCAGAAAGCGAAGCTTACTTAGGTAATTGAGCACAATTCTACTCAGAACTTGACGAAACATTTTGTCAGTTCATCATCACCGTAAAAAGAATTGCTTATTTGTTAACTGTAAAGCTTAATCATCCTGACATAGATGCGTGGAAGATGTTGATAGTATACCTCCTAACTACTTCGAGTATTGGACATTTTTCACACAACGGCATCTAGTCTAGTCCCAAACTAAGCAATACGCGTTATATAGCGTACTATGGATACCAGATAACAGATATTTTTTTGGTAAATATATACATCGAATACATTGAAAACACCCAGGCTCAGGATAAACACCGATGTTAATCACACAAATGTTGGTCCTGAAGCAGGAATCGAACCCGCGACACCTGCTTGGCAATCCAACACACTTGTTACTCCACCATCCGTACAATACCCCAAAGCTTTTGCAGTTGATTTATATATTATATATACCAAAATTATACTATTATGTATCAAAAGAATAAATCGTACCTCTATACATTCCATTTAAATATTAAGGCCACAGAAAACTTAAAAAAAATCTGAAACTGTTTTATTGAGATCATTGAAAATACCTATCACAATGAAAACTTGTTTAGGAGTTGAAATCCATCAAAAAAACAAACCTCATTAAAATATTTGCGATGGAAAAAAAAGGTCGAAGGAACTGACTTCGTCAAGTCAAAAGAGTATGTTGAACAAAACATACCAATATAGCCTAATCAGTTACGTTCATACCTCCGTCTACTGTGTGATGTATCATTGACACTATATTGTTCTTCGCCCTCATTATACGTCTTGCGGCTATAGAGTGTGTTCCTAAGTGAGACTAACATTCCACGAAAATGTGAATGTCAATGTTCATGCATTCCACATGCAGTTGGGATCGTGATGCTATCACTGACGGAATTTCACGGGCATGTATAATATAAGAAATAAATGGCTTTTAGATCTTCAGGCAGGTCGATAGGTCGAAAATACCGTTTCGATAATCCGCGGACTAAAGTGAACGAAGCAACTACTTATAGTTTATTTTATTTCCAAAACAAAGTAGATTGGTAGCAGTAGGTATCTATCAATATACACCACAAATTTTTATTTACCAAAAAAATTAAATGGACAATGCAGAAGGAGTACGCTAGGTTGAGCTAGGTACCCGGGTATGCCAAACGATGAATACAATTTACTGACGCAAATCCGTAGGAAAACGACTAACGGTAACAGTTATTCAATTTTAATGAAATTTATTTTGACGAAAATTTGACTTCATATTTGTAAGTTTTTTTGCCATATATGTATGTATGTATGTGTTTAGAATCGTCAACTGATTATGCGCATTTTTTTTCTGGTGATTTCAAATTTCTGTGTATATTATAAGGCTATCCTAACTGACTGACAGAAAACACACAAGCTGGTCCACTGAATGTAAAGACTTGAATTTTCGTGAATATGTTAGTCGAAAAGTGTAAACGCGTATACTAAGGGAATAATATAGTTAGATCGCAACGCAAACGAAGTTGTTGGTGTTAGCTTGTACTACATAAAAAAACTAACTCAAGCCTCATTTTCAAATAAATATTAAAAAAAAATATGTATTTTGAAATATTTTTTTCAGAATGCATTTCACAGTAACAGCAAGGCGATTCCTACCGTTAAGTCCAGCTTAAACATTGAACCCACGACCTTGTCAACAATAAAGTGTTGGCACAAGGCATAATGATTCAGCGATTTCGATTTTTTCCATTATTTATGACTGTTGAAAGTTAGTGATATACATTATGTATTATGTTAAACGATTAATTTCCGATTAAGGCTTTACCAAGTTATTAATAAATATCAAAGATAAGCACGTATAATGAAAAAATACGACGTTGTCATCATTCAACTTAACAAAGGTTTATGCCGTCGTCCGACTGAGATTTGCTCTACAAAGCTATCTACAGACAACGAATAAGTAGCATTATGTACAGACAGCGTCATAGATAAGTATACCCCTTGCACAAGACACCCAGCTTCAAATCCCTTCAAAAAATAGCATAAAGTTATAATTAGACTGACATGGTTATTAAAATATACTTATGTAATGTTTTTAGAAGCCTTAACTTTTTCCTACGTTGCGGGCGCAGCGTTTTGAAGGGATTTGAAGCTGGGTGTCTTGTGCAAGGAGGATACTTATCTATGACGCTGTCTATACCATAATACAGAGCTGAATAGGATCAGATTTTTCTAAAGCCTGAAGTGTGATGTATGAGTATGAGGCTTACATCAGTGGCTACAATTGGACCCAAACGCCGCCGCCGGTATCGAATTAGGTAACTTATTTATTTTTAACTTATTCCGATTTATAACATCTTATAAGGATCCAGCCAGGAATAACAGCCTATTTTTTTCGAGACCTCGAAGGTACTGTGCGTGTACTTTGTCATTAAGATAAGATAAGATAAGATAATCATTTATTTGCTAGAATGTAGGTACATAATAGGTTGTTACATGTCAATCAAGGGTCCTATACATTCTGCCTCCATTCGAGGCGTGCAAAATTATATTTAAACTAAAGAATGATTATGATTAATTGATTAAAATAATGAAATAGCAAATTAAAAAGTACTTAATGTCAATAAAAATTTCATACAATATTACTTAGAGTTAACTGCGTCATCCACAAAATTTATATATTCCTTGACGTCATAAAAACATTTTTCTATCAGCCACTCATTTACTTTGCGTTTAAATATATATAAAGGTATGTCTTTGAATCTATTTGGCAGTTTGTTATATGTTAATGGCACTAAAAAAGGCATTACTTTTTACAAGCTTGAGTCTACATGGTGGATGATATAAAATATTTCTCTGCCGTGGATTTCTTACTGACATGGTTTTAAAGTAGCTAGGGTTTTGCTTGACAAATACACACAAGTCCCTTATGTACATGCAAGGTAAGGGAAGAATGCGAAATTCCTGAAATATAGGTTAGCAACTATCCATAAACCACGCTCCACAGATAGCCCTAACACACTTTTTCTGTGCCCTAAAGCTTTTTCAAAAAGAGTCCACCATTGTCCACTGTGTTTAAAGTTTAAAGTCGCTCAGCGAGCTATGGAACGGGCTATGCTCGGCGTCTCTCTGAAGGATATGATCCGTAATGAGGTTATCCGACAGAGGACCAAGGTTACCGACATAGCTCAGAGAATTAGCAAGCTGAAGTGGCAGTGGGCTGGTCATATTTGCCGAAGAACCGATAACCGCTGGGGTAAACGAGTTCTTGAGTGGAGACCGCGAATCGGCAAACGTAGTGTAGGACGCCCTCCGGCCAGGTGGGGTGACGATCTGCGGAAGGTTGCAGGCAGAAGATGGATGCGGCAAGCCGAAGACAGGGCGCGATGGCGCTCATTGGGAGAGGCCTATGTCCAGCAGTGGACTGCGATAGGCTGATGATGATGATGATGATTGTCCACTGTGTAACTTGTACCCACTAAAACCGTTGGATACCTTTGGCTTCGTCGCCCCCGATTCTTCGTTTGTACCACTCTCCATTTTACAGTCACGGCCAATCTCGTTAGCACATAGCACCTCGCGTGGTGGCGGTGACGTTAACGAAATCCTTTTTATCGCCTTCAATGTTTATACACATAGAAGTAAAAATAATTTGTGTACATTGCCCGGTGGGATATGAACAAGTCGAAAAACAACTGCCATCATTCTGGCATTTTTAGCGATATAGGATAGTGTCTATATATAATATTTATTATTCGTTATCATAAGACGTCAGAATCATTTTAAACCATATTGAGCTTTTTGTTATATTTTTATCATATCTAAAACTATCGCTTTTAGCTATATAGGGTAGTGACTATATATAATATTTATTATTCGTTATCATAAGACGTCAGAATCATTTTAAAACATATTGAGCTTTTTGTTATATTTTTATCATATCTAAAACTATCGCTTTTAGCGATATAGGGTAGTGTCTATATATAATATTTATTATTCGTTATCATAAGACGTCAGAATCATTTTAAACCATATTGAGCTTTTTGTTATATTTTTATCATATCCAAAACTATCGCTTTTAGCGATAAGGCCGCCCATTGTACCACTTTTTCTTCAGTATTGTTTCTTCTTCATGTATTACTAGCTGGTGCCCGCGACTTCGTCTGCTCAGTATCTTTATAAATTGTAGCCAAAGTTGTAAATATAAGTTAATTCTGTTGTATAAGGTATACCTATTATTGTAAAGTTTCATTGCAATCCATTCAGTAGTTCTTACGTGAAAGAGTAACAAACATCCATCCATACATTCTTACAAACTTTCGCGTTTATAATATTAGTAGGATATTATACACCTACCTACATACCAACCTGTCTACCTACCTACCTAACTACCTTCCTACCTACCAACCTGTCTACCTACCTACCTTCCTAAATACCAACCTGTCTACCTACCTTCTTCCTACCTACCAGCCTGTCTACCTACCTACCTATCTACCTTCCTACCTGAATTGGAGCAAAAAAATTAAGACAAAAAAACTTGGGGCAAAAATATATACCTTTAGTAAAAACCGCATGATGATTCGACATGTACTTTTCGAGATAGCACGTAGTAGGTCCCGAGATGGACGTGCGAATCGTCAACCTGCGTATACTCCTGAGATACCATATGGAGGGTATAGAGGGGGTGGAGGGGGGAGGAAAGTTAAAGTTTTCCTGAACTCCCACTAACCTCCCCTATACATTCCCGTATATACATTTAATATTTTTCAACTCCATCTAGGAGAACAATGTCAATGAGTCAGTCATTCAGTCTAGCTGGTGCCCGCCCCTTCGTCTGCGCAGGTATCTTTATAAATTGTAACCTGTGTTATTCTGAGGTCGTGCAAAAAAAATTGGAGCAAAAAAAAAGGCAAAAAAAAATTGAAGCTAAAAAAAACGGGGCAAAAAAAATTGGGCTGAAAAAAAATTGGGAAAAAAAAAATGGGGCAAAAATAAATGGGCCAAAAAGGAATAGGGTCAAAAAAAATTGGGGCAAAAAAATAAGGGCAAAAACAATGGGCCAAAAAAAATTAAGGCACAAAAATTCAAAAAAAATGGGCAAAAAAAAGGGGCAAAAAAAATAGGGCAAAAAAAGGAGCAAAAATTATTGGGTCGAAGCATAATTGGGGCAAAATAAATTGGGGCAAAAAATTAGAGCAAAAAAATTGGGGCAAAAAAAAAATGTGGCAAAAAAAGGGGCTAAAAGTATATAGTAAAAACCGCTATGTACATTCGAGATAGCACGTAGGTCCCGAGGTGGACGTGCGAATCGTCAATCTTCGTATACTCTCCGAGATACCATATCGGGGGTATAGAGGGGGGTGGGGGGAGGGGGTAGTTGAAGTTTTCCTGACCTCCCACCAACCCCCCCTATACATTCCCGTATTTACATTTTACTTTTTTCAACTTCATCTAGGAGAACAATGATGTCAATGAGTCAGTCATTCAGTCTAGCTGGTGCCCGCGACTTGGTCTGCGCAGGTATCTTCATAAATTGTAGCCTATGTGTTATTCTGATGTATAAGCTATATTATTGTAAAGTTTCATTAAAATCCATTCAGTAGTTTTTACGTGAAAGAGGAACAAACATCCATCCATCCATCCATCCATCCATCCATCCATCCATCCATCCATCCATCCTTACAAACTTTCGCGTTTATAATATTAGTAGGATTATTTTAAGGTGTGCAATAAAGATTACATCTATCTATCTATCTATCAGTAATTAGATAGATAGATATCTATCTATCTATCTAATTACTCCAAGGCAAAACAAACTAGGATAAAAAAAAAAAAATTTAATCAGGCAGGTTTAGTTAAAATGACTAACATTTGTTGCATCATCCTCTTAAATACCACACCATAATAAATAATAAAAAAAATATAAGAATGACGTCAGTAAGTCCGGAAGTGTCTAACAGAAAGTGAGGACCAAGTATGAACAAGTACAAGCTATAAATTCTGATCACACGCACTACTAGGGGTTACTGAATGCGAAATCGTGACATAGGTACGCGGTTTTGATATCATACGCGTAACATTATCTACTACTAGAATTTTCAATAGTAAGTATTATGGTATCACATTTATTATGTATGAAATATATGTAGAGCGTGATGGGATGTAAACTTACATTACATTTATAATTTATGATTTGTTTGTTTCTAAAGCTTTTTAGAGTTAAATAAATAAACTATAGTTTTTTTTATAATCTTTAACAGACCTTACTTTTACTTATTTACCTTCATAATGAATTAATTATGTAAATAGGTTATGAAATTTCTGCACGCCTTTCTTTCAGGAACTTTCGATTCCATTTGTTTTCTTCTCAACGCAATCTAATTAGGTATATACAAAAAAAATATCATTAAAATTAAATAATGTACCTACTTCTTTTCAAAATGTTTAAAACTACATAAATGTATGGAAAGAGCTACGTTAAAAATAGTAGCTAGACTTCTTAATATAACATAATAAGTAGTAAATCTATAGTAAATCCAACATTGAAAACCTCAGAAGGTTTGCTGGAAGAAAACTCTTATTAGGGTTAAGCTCGCCTTTGTACATGTCTTTTCTTTTATGATTTGTATTCTAATATGTTTGTGTGTACAATAAAGAATTACAGAAAACCGTTTCTGGCAAAGACGCGTCTCTCGTTGAGTAACAACTATGGAACTATGATTATATAACTCAAAACCATTAAGTAGCATACTTCAAGCCATAGACTCACGTGAAAGAATTTCGTATAATTGAATTCCACATTGAATAATAATGTACGAAATGGCCACTGTTTGGTAACATTGTATAAGAAGCGCATAGAATTAGCGTGCGCGTGAGTTGACAGTTGATGCAATGGATGTTTTAGACTTTTAGTTAAGCAATGTCAAACATCAATTGTTACAAGTATAGGTTTGCAAAATTATTGAAATAGTATGATGAATTCGTCTTCTTGACATTTAATATTATATCTTATGTCGCCTTTGTGATCCAGACGAATCCAACGACACCTTCAAATGAACAAACTCATTTACATACATACGGTAGTGTTATTCAAGATCGTATTAAAATCCCTTAAAGGGAATCCTCAAATCCGAATTCCATACAAAATGTTTCGGACAAATAATCAAAAAGTACGCCGTATTATAGTAATTTCTTCACACTATTCGTTTCGTCTATGTTTTTTGATTTCGTCAACAAAAAAAGTGAAAGGTTTCATTTTTTAATTTAGATTTTATACGTGTTTTAAAATTAAACCTACTAACTTAAAAACACGTATAAAATCTAAATTAGAGTATGAAACCTTTCACCTTTGTTGACGAAATCAAAAAACATGGACGAAACGAATAGTGTAAAGAAATTACTATAATACGGCGTACTATTTGAGTATTTGTCCGAAACATTTTGTATGGAATTCGGATTTGAGGATTAGCCTTAACTTGAAAACCCGTAACCGGAAAACCTAACGTTCCAAACTACTGCTTGCACTAAACAGCGCAAAACGCCATTTCACATTAAAGGCCTATAATTTTTGACTAGTTTCTTCAAGTGTGTCTATCATTTATTCACATCGTGGGACCCATTCTCTTTGTTATACCCATCACATACAAATTAGTTATATTAGCAAATTGCTATATCATAAGCAGCTCTACCTATTACATAGGTACATTATATGATTAATCTGAAAATGTCTTATTTTGCGTTATATTCAATTATTAATTTCGAAGAGCTAACCTGATTAAAAAATGTCACCTTACCACCTAGTTTCATGAACAATAATCATTTATTCAACGTTTTCCATAGGAAGTCAATACCTGCAAAGAGGGATACCGGCTGCGTTTATCTGATAACTAGCACAAAGACCATTTCATAGCAAATCTGTATCCAGCGCTTTGCTTTTATTATAAAACCGGTTCGAACTAAAACAGCTGATTCCCTGGTCTCAGTTTCAAGACGCTTGCTTCCCGGGCCGTGTCGACTCCATGCTCTTGCACAACCGCCCGCATTCGTCCGGCTTACGTAATCCGTTCCAAATTAGAATAGAATACTGGCTAATGACAGAACGCGCCTGTCAAAATAATGGAACTGTCATAACGGCACAATGCACCGAGTGCAGTGATCGATAAGCTCGCGATAGGTGTGTCGATAACTTTAATAGCTGCATAATGTACCTTCGTGCAACTAATATTTCAAATATTTAACTAATGGGCTGTATAATAACTAATATTGATAAATAGATTTAATTTCACCAGTCTAACATTATCTTAGCCAAGCTGTTTGTGGTTTGATTGCTGCTTATTTATTGAAAATCCTGTGGTGTCTATATAAACCAAAATTGCTTTATATCTTAGATTTTTTTTCCTAGACACACAATAAATTACATGTACGTACTCGTAGACTCCTCAAATGTAATGAAGAATAATGAAAGTAGGTTTAAATTTACAGAATATTAAAAAAAATCTAAAACTCTATATTGTAGAGCAGTGTCAGCCACGTAAAACACCAAAGTCAGGCAAACAAAGCCGAGCCTAGCGTAGGTACACATAAAAAGGAAAACACTTGCAACTTTGTGCATCATTACTTTAAGCAAAAAATGTATGCGTTTAATGATTTCTCCGAAGACTTCTCGTGAAGACAAAACGACCTGAGAACGGGAATCGAACCTGTTTGCATTATCTGGTCCAATTACTGCCCATGTAAACATACCCTGGGTTCAACTGGCAGGTCAGCGTGACCATCTCGACCTCGCAGTGGTCATGGCGGTCACTAAACATTCCAAACCAAATGTTAATTACGTTGAGCTCATTTTGAAATTGCACTGATTAATTTTTGACAATAAAAAAGAGAAAGGACTTTTACAACCTTGAATTTTTTGTATATAAACAGCAAATCGAAATATAGAGTATCGAGAGACTCTACATTTTCATGGCATACAGCCATGAAGTTCTCTCGCACTTAATACAATATCAAATAAATTAATAATAATTTGTTAATACATATAGGTCGCATAATGTTTTGTCAATTGAAAAACGGATCTACCTTATTAATTTCTTACCTTAGTTTGTTAGGTAAGAAAGTAATAAGGTAGATCCGCACAGCGAGTATGAAAATATCTTAGATTATAAAAACATACAGGACATTCTAATGGAATGGTTTTTAATAACGTTTTTCATTTCATGCATGTATGTGCCTTAGTGATCGACTCTAGAAGAACCCAATATATATTATTGAGTTCCTGGTGAATCACACATTTTAAAACAAGTGTGGACTTGGAAGTCAAGTTGAACATTATACAAAATTTTATTAGTGATTCTCCTCAAATGAAAGCCTGGTTCATTTGAAGCAGGCTTTTACCTTTTGCCTATTTAGGTAGAGCAAGGTATCCACAAATTTTCTATTTGTCTGGCGGTTGTCTGCGGTTTCTATATGTCGGGCGCTGGGCAAAGTAATATTTTATTTACATTTCTCTAGAGATATACTACTACCTACTAGCTACGTTAAATCTTTTGTACATTAGGTACCTAAGCTTTTAAAAGTCACGAACTACGAGAAGTAAAAGCTTACACACTCGTCTTGTCACTTCCAAGTAGCCAAGAGTTCCTGCAAAATGAGTAACTGCGTTGTCTTTGTAAAAACCGTGAGAAAATCTACATAATTGTACCACAACAAAGTACCGGAGTCACGACATTATCGTAGTATCATCTTCATGACAAAAAAAAAAACACGGAGTAGAACAAAGGTAGGATTTACATTTGAGTGTCACATTTGAGGATATTCAAACGTTTTAACTAATGTTGCACAATTTCAAAATGAATTAAAGCTAAGATGACTTGGTTTTGACTTCTAAACAGTCTTAAACTTATTTTGTTTAGTACATATTAGGTACAAAAATTTATGGTTAAGGCAAATTTAACCGTATCATCAATATATATATATATATAAGGCCTAATCCTGACTGACTAACAACATAAAGGTCAAACCACTCAATGTAAATATTAAACTTGAAAGATGTGTTCGTTAGGAGCTATAAGTGTATAAGTAAGTACTAAGAAAGGAATTTTGAAAATGAAGCGCGTGACTGAACATCTAGGTATCTATCATCCTTCTATACAATTTTACCTATGCAAATATAAATCTTTACCCCTAAGGGGGTTTTTGTTATTATGTGTTATTTTTACTTTTTGTACTTTGTACGTTATTAGTACTTTGATACAAAATGTGGTGCTAGGAATAAGGCTTTTTTTAAATGTTACACAATTATAGTTCAGCCTGCATTCATAATGCTAAAAGTTAGGAGCTAAAAGTGAGTATTGTGAGAAAGTAAGTACTAAGAAAGAATTTTTGAAAATGAAGCGCGTGACTGAACATCTATCTATCATCCTTCTTTACAATTTTTGCATTACCGCATTTTCTAAGTAAATATAAATCTTTACCCGTAACGATGTTTTGTTATTTATGCCTACTTGCACCAAATTGTCAAAGTTCATAAGCAATTACCTTACTCACTAGGCAGTAATTATTAACAGTCAAAATCTGGACTGTTAAGAACTAGTAAGTGAGTAAAGTAAAGTAAAGCTTAGGGACTTTGACAGTTTGGTGCAAGTAGACATTAGTGTTTGGGTAATTTGATACAAAATGTGGTGAATAAGGCTTTTTGGAGTAAATGTTACACAATCATAGTTCAGCTTGCATTCATAATGCTGGTTTGGGGAGCCGTAGGAGCGTGTGCGGCCGGTTCGTCGACCTCAGCGGTTTCCTGCCGTGCTGGGAAGAACGATTGGTGGTCACGGCCAATCTGATCGATATCTTGCTACAAAACCTTTCGTAATTTCAATCTTATAGAAATATGAATAGACATATCCCGTCCAATAGTCTTATTTACAGACTAGCTGACACCCACAGCTTCGTTTGCGTTGCGAATTAGTTAGATTCATTTCTTAATACGCGTTTTTACATTGTTATGTGGTCAGGACGAAGTCCTTTACATCGATTGATAATATATAATAACCTACTAAGTAGTTGACATCCACCCGCAACTCGTTTGCCTTACGAATTAAAAAGTGCCTTTCTTAGTACCTACGCGTCTACACTTGTCAAATATACGAATTTTCAATTTATGTATTTATAATTTATGTATGGAATTTTGAAATTTTCTCGCATTTTCACGTCTCCACGAACCTAGTACCTACATTCGTTTGGCCTGTGTGTTGTACGTATTATGTATTATGTGTAGATAGATGATGACATAAATGGTCGAGTGGCAAGTATGCTGGACTGCCACGCAGTTGTCGCGGGTTCGATTCCCGCTTCAGGACAAATAATTGTGTATCGGTGTATTTCCGGAGTCTGGGTGTTTTCTTTGTAGTCTATGTATGTTTTTTTTTTAAAAAGGTATTTATAATATGTCGGATAACTGGTTCCCTTAATACAAGCTCTGCTCAGAATGGCTTTGTGCGAAATGTCTAAAATATTAATTTTTATTTGTTTATTATGAGTTTGAAGAAGCTGAGTTCAAAGATTCTGTGTACCTACTGTCGTTGACCTGACATGGTTTTGTCATGCACCTTTTGTAACAAAACTTTAAATATACACCATACATTTTTAATTACCATAAAAAATGAAATGGGCAATGCAGACGGGGTACTACGTTGTAGTTGTGCAGTCAGAATTTTGGATTTCTACAAAATGACAGAGTGGCAGCGGCGCGAGTGCGGCGCCCGAGCTGAGCTTTTGCTAGCTAGCTCGAGCTAAGGGCCCGGGTTTGCCAAACGATGAATAAAACTTAAATTATTATCAATAAAGGGTGCCGCCTGACGCAAATCCATAGGTAAACTACTAACGGTAACAGTTATCCAATATTAATCGAATTTATTTTGTCAAAAATTAGACTTAATTTTTTCAAGATTTTTTGCCATGTCTGTGTTCAGTAACGGCAACTGACTATGTGTATTTTTTTTTATGGTGATTAAAAATTGACCGTGTATAGATACCTAGGTACTAGGGCATAGTACCGGGAAATCCCGGAACCGAAAATCCCGGGAAATCCCGGGATTCTCGGCTGTCTCCAGCACCGGTACTAGAAAAATCCAGAACCGGGATTTTCGGTACTTTCGGGATTACTTAAAATTTAGTGTATAAGAGCTTTTTTAGGGTTTTAATCTTTAAAACCATAGCTAAATAGTGCATTCTGTTAGTACAAAGAAGGAAAGACAGTAACTCCTCTACCCACTAGATCCTACCCGCCCATCTTACTAACTTTCGAAGGTGGTGTTGATGTTCAGAACTTAGTAAATGTTGCAATATCAGCTTATTGTTGGTATCGTCGTCTCAATGCATTTATTTAAAGAATGACATGGGCTTTGGGGTTGTTTGTACTGACGTGACGGTCTTTCCACAACCTAAGCCACTGAACATATTATTTTTATTTCTTATTATTATTTTATTATGAACCTGAATCGTCTCACTGCAGGGCAAAGGCCTCCCTTCCTTCTTTCCACTCTTTTCTGTCAAGGGCAACTGTCTTCCAGTCTTCCAAGTAGGAGTCTAGCTCGTCTCTCCATCTTTTCCGATGTTGTCATCAACAGTTTATTAGCCTACTATTAATAAGAAATAATGAATAATGATTCCGTTTTCTGCAATGCGACTGTGATTTATGTTTATTAAAACCAGCTAACTATGGATATACGGGTTAATAAGCTTTGTTAATGACATTAGTTCCCTTCAAGTATCTCAAACTCCAAGCGTAGCTCGGTTCATAGTGTATTATTGCGTCTTTTATCTAGATATCTAGCAGAACAGTGAGTGTTCACGCCTTGGTTGAGTATTTCATTATGGGTAGGACGCACTGGTTAAAAAACAATGGGTTGTGTCAAAGATACAACCGTAAATTATAAGTGGATACTTCTTTATGTTACGTCTTTGACAAAAAATTGAAACTGACACATATACTTATCGATAGTTTATCACAGAGGAAATTAATAAAATTGGCATTTTCTCATTTTAACATACTTATGAGGCCGATCATTGAAAATGACATGATCATTGAGCATTGACTTGTGAAGATTAATAACAAATAACAAATAAAGTACGATTAAAAACTATTATTTTATCAGAAATCAAATCAACCTTTCGTTTAGAAGTGTTGTTACGCATGTGACGTACTAACTTTTGAACTGTAATCCTATACAATCCTGCAAACAAAGAAATATCCATTTCAAAGCTTTCATTATAAGCCATTTATACTTGATATATAACTTAAAAATTGGGACTGTATTGATAATGCAATATTAAATTAGTTACGCGAATTTTCTCTCTTACAAATCCTGCTTGCAGTAAATTATATAAATATAAAAATATAACTTATAACTTTTCGTTATTTTTCGCTCGATTTTTCTTTATTTTATAGTTTTTTGACGAGTTTTCTGTTTGACTTAATAATAGGCTACTAAATATTTTCGGGAATACCGAAAATCCCGGTACTCCCGGTTCCGGCCATGTGCCGGTACCGAAATCCCGGTACTGGAAAAAGGAACCGGTACTGGAGGCCCTACTAGGTACACTACCTACTTAGATACGGGTACCAACCAACAAAGGCGATTGCTTGTTTAGTTGTTCGTGATCACTGATCACTGCTTACAATAATATTTATTTATGGGTACTAATGAATAGTTAGGTAGTAGGTACTATCGAAATCATCCCAATATTTACCGGGTTTTTTATACAATATTGTTTTATCTTTTGTTACAATAATAATATCAAATAACCTTTTGTTTGTCACGAATCCATACATTCACATGTTTTGTCAATTATAGGTAAGTATAGCAATAAATTTCATCTAATTATCTGAAATTGGTTTATGACGAGCCATCATTTGATATTGATAGAACTATTGTTTTATTTATGACAATCAAATCATCGGTTATTGTGAATGTTATTTATGCTGAAGCTTCAATTGAACACAGTCCTCAATCGAAGCTGCACGCCGAATGCTGCAAGACCTGTACAAGCTAGTCGCCAAGTAGCAAATTTCGCCAACGGGCTATGGATGTTATTACATTTATATATAAGTAATATATATTATTATTATATCATTTATTTATATTTTTCTCTCATTAAAATTTATTTTTTACAATAATATTTAAAAAATAAACTATTTAAAAAAAAACAACAGTATTATTGTAAAAAATATATAAAAACGGTGGACCACCAGCCGCGGAGTAGAGCCCAAGCGGCTGGTGGCTAGGGCTGCAGAGTGAGGAACCTTCTCACCATGCGAGCCGACTCTAATAGTACCACCTTTTGTATCTGGCCCTTGACCCAGCCACCAAGCGAGAGCCTCTTTAGGTACTGGTCGAGACTCTTCGCTATTATCCCGTTCACCGTAACGACTATCGGGACAATCGTCGTCGAGTCCACATTCCACATGGCGGTAACCTCGTGAGCCAAATCAAGGTATTTGGTAAGCTTATCCTTTTCAGCTTTTACGAGGTTCTCGTCATGTGGAACTGTGATATCGACAAGGACTGCCCGGCGTTCTGACCGATCTATCAGCACGATATCAGGTCTATTGGCGACAATAGTCCTATCCGTGATGATAGATCGGTCCCAGTAGAGCAAGGCACGGTCGTAATTATTATTATTATTATTATTATTCGCGTGATCAGAGGGCTGGCAGCTATCTGGGCCAAAGAATAAGCCTTGCTATACAAAGAGGCAATGCAGCCAGTATCCTCGGCACGCTGCCATCGGGTATCGAGTTGGAGCGGTTGAGCTACCTATAGATCGTTTGCAACGGTCTGTGGGTGGCCCAATTGTTTCCTTTTGTTAATTTTGTAATATACCTATATATAGATTGTAGTAGTTAGCTTATGCTGTAATAAAAGAGACAACATGTATTTTAAGTAATATATATATATATATACACAGATTACAGACATATATTGAAATATATATACAAACATATATATGATTCATTAAAAAAAACCTAGCTTTCTTTTTAACCGGTCGGTGTAATTTCATCAGTGTCATGGAGTGCGTACGGTTTCATAATATAGTATTTTTAAATAATACCTATATACATATTTTATTATGGGTACAGTGTATGATTTTAACGGATTCAATTCTACTCTACCTATATTAAGTCTTTTTTTTATTTACCCACCGTTCGCATGTAAGAGATTGAAAAAGAAGCCTGTAAGAAAACTTTCTTTCATTTCATTTATTCTCAAACAATTTATATCGTGCACGAAAGGAGCCTCTTAAAGGCGCACTTGAAATCCTTTCACCAACCTGGTTCAAAAAGAACCAGTGACACGATGAAAAGAAGAAGACAAACAATTTTACATTGTGTCGGAATTTCTAAATCTTAGCACATTTAAATTACCCATTACAAAATACTTACATTAATTTATCTTATGAATCATACACTAGTTCCTAATAATCAATACTATACGTATTGTATCGCACATTTTAAGCAGTTGAGTTGTATTCAGTAGGTCATATTTATTTCCCTCCATGCCGTTGCTTCTGACTATTGCTACGGCCTCATTGTATCAAACAATAGACGTAACTCGATCAATTTACATTGAGAAAAAATGCGGTCCCCGGATCCGCGCCGCTAGTCTAGTATGGATGGACTCACCACAACCAAGGAACCTTAAAAAACGAACCAAATAATTTAAATTTGATAATGTTGACCTCCCAGAAGGACCACACAGATATGGTTATATGTTCAAACTAACTAACGCCCGCAACGTCGTTTGCATTGCGAATTAATAAAATTCCTTTCTTACGACATACGCGCCTACACTTTTTAACTAACACACCCTCTAAAGTAAACGTAGAGATTCAATGGTTTGACATGTACGTAGTCTGTAAGTCAGTCATTTTTATTAAATAAAAATAAATACTGTCACGACATTGCAAAATGTTATATGATTTTACAAATTAAAGCTGAATACCGTTTCGAACAAAAACAAAACTGAGAAAACGATTAGGTACTCAATCTCAACCTTGAGACGCATCTGCATTTCAGATGATAAACAAAATTACAAGAATAGATTACAGGTAGGCAGAGTAAATTTACCTTCTGACTCTACCATCTTTCGTTTTAATGTAGCAATATTGTTTTATACATTCGATAATCAAGCCCGACTCGTTTGTGTTCGAAGTTCAATACCACATCCTTCATTTGCTGTAAAAAACCTAATCAAAACATCTTGCACGGTTATCGTAAATGGGCAATCGGGCAAAACGTGCGGCTATGCCGACATGACATAAGCCAGTCGAGTCGACTCGCTATGACGCACAACACTGGCCGAAATTTATAAAATAAATTCGATATTAAAAAAAAATATTGCAACTGGCGCCAATTTTGAAATTCGATCGTGTTTTCATTTCCAGTTTTTGTGTAAAATGTGATTGGGCTGTGATTTAATAATATAAATTAAAATAGAGTTAAAATGTATGAACTGTTGAAAGTGAGTGAAAATCGGGTGAATGGTGCAATGAGAGACTTGAGTAGTGTATCTTTCGTGTGCCGCGTGCAGTACTTAGATGATTTGGACCCATTTCTGGAGTACAACGTGAGGGAGCCTCCTCGAGCTCTGTACCACACCTTCAACACAACTATCCCTCTGTCGTACCAGATCGCGGCCGTACATCGGCTTTTGCAGGCTCCACATCGGGTAAGTTCATAATAATATTTCACAAACCATTTTTTTTTACCTGTTAGTGCTGGTAACTAAATCTATTTTTTACCCGACTGCCAAGGAAGGGTTTGATTTTCGCGCGAATATTGTATGTACATATAATATAAATTGATATTTACCTCAACAAAAATGTATAAAAGTCATATGTTTATTGTCTTAGGACTGTCATAGAACAAAAATACAGCGATAATATTTTGTCAGTCGGGCTTTCCGTTTTAATAAACTTTAAGCTTGTTTTCATGTACGCTTCTTTATCTTAAACCTCGATGACACAGGGCTAGTTTACAAATTACAAGCTAGTGAGTTCGCTAGTAGCTTGTAAACTCACTCCGTGTCTTTAGCTTTTTTACAATCTGCTAGTTGACTATCTTTCCGGACCGCTAACGCTCACTCGCTAGCATTTAAACTCGCCGACTAGCAGCTCGTAAACAAGCCCCTTGTCATCGACCCTTTCTGAAATACAAAGATAGTATGTAATCCTTTTTCAAAAATCTATCAATTTTCCTCGTGATATCGTACCAAATGTTTTGTCTGCGTGTTCTTGTTGAGTCCTATCGCAGTTGACTCTACCGGATTTATAATAAAGAATTGTAACGCAATCAATATAAATAAGAGAATAACCTGACAGACAACGCACAGGCCAAACCACTGAACTTTAGACTCGAAATTAGAGGGTATGTTCGAGTGCAGGCGCGTACTAAGGAAGGAAGTTTAATAATCGTAACGCAAACGAAATTGCAGGTGACAATCAGGTGTTACCTAATAAATATGCACTGTGCATTTTAATGGCTGGTGGTTTTTACAACCTAATCGTTAAATTACAAGTGTTAAGTATGAAGTTAATATCCGATCCTTTGATGTAAATAACTAAGGTTTATACTTTCCTATCCGCCGGTGCGCTAGCAAACAAAAATTATTTAGGCCGTAATTTAATGTAGGGTCTTAGAAATATTAAAGAAGAGACATAATGAGCGTGAAAAAGGTGTTAATTTTTTTCATGGTGTGTAAATTATAGGTTTTCTTTTGTTTTACGTAATGGATTTACGTAAAAGTATCTCAAAGGGAAGGGCCATTAAATATATTGGTCAAAGTTTTGTCTTGTGTGACCACATGTAGATCTATGTCTGTGTGTGTGACAAACACTTCTGCAAAGTTTTATTATTCGCGTCTGAATCATGATGCATCGTAACAATAACACAGTTTTCATAAAGAGTATAATCATCTAATTTTAGCTGTCGTGAGCAATTTAGCTACGAGACGAAAATGAACACTGACCAACTTTTGTAAGGGCCGGGAAACAATCGCTTGGAGATTAGCGATAAGACCGCCCATTTTCCACTATAATTTGAATATTTTCCATGCTGTAATTGTCTAGTTTTTAGATGTAGAGCAATAAAGCAAATCTTAAAGCGTTCTCATTCACTTCACTTGTACTGAAAAAAGTCAAGTGTGATAGCCGAGATCTTTTGTTTTTGGGTTTTATGGAAATCCAAGTATGGAAATTTGTTTTGGGTTTTTTGGGAATTGGGTTGTTGGGAACCAGTCCTAATTATTACGGTCTATGGATGACCTAATTGTTTCCTTTTGTAAATTTTGTAATATAAATTGTAGTAGTAACTATAATGCAGTACGAAAAACTTATATCAAGGCACCACAATTAACCACGATCAAAAACAGTTTATCAGCCGTATCTAAATAGGCCGTTCAAGTTTATGACGTTCCTAGTCCAGTAGCTTAAGGCTAATCCTCAAATCCAATTCCAATTTCCAGACAAATACTCAAAAAGTACGCCGTATTATACGTATATACGTAATTTCTTCACACTATTCGTTTCGTCTATGTTTTCCGATTGTGTCAACATAAAATTAGTAAGGTTTCATACTTTAATTTAGATTTTATACGTGTTTTTAAGTTAGTATGATTAATTTTAGTATTTGTCTGAAACATTTTGTATGGAAATTTGCCTTGAGGATTCCCCTTAATAGTGCTAGCACAGAGTACACAAGTGCTAGGCTTCAATATAAATGTTACAGACGTAAACATTATTAATACTCGCGTTACTCACAGCGGTATTTGGCTAATATTATCCGTCCTAAATATTTCCGTCGGTTGGTCTCAGGTGTGACTGGTGGTATAATGTCACCGCGGTATATCGAGTGTGGTATCTATCTACCTACTGTTTCAGTATTTTGATCCGGAAAGTGGGTCAAATCTTCAATGCGGCTCTAATCTGTTTGCAAACGTGTGAATGCGGGATAATGCTAATGGTTTTATAAACTGACGACACCGTGGCTTAGTTGGTAGTGACCCTGCCTACGAGCTTGGTGTTCAGGGTTCGATCCCCGGCCGGGGCAAATATTTGTGACGAACACAAATGTTTGTTCTCGGGTCTTGGATGTTGTGATGTCTTGTATGTGGCCATGCCACCTGCGACACAGGGAATCCTAGTACAGGGTTGTGAGTGTGTGAACGAAAAAAAAACTACTAACTGATAAACTTCATTTGCGTTTCAAATTAATAAAATTCCTTTCATAGTACACGCCTGCACATCTTGATTAACACACCCTCCAAGTTTCAAGTCTCTACGTTTAGCGGTTTAGCCTGTACGTTGTAGTCGAATTTACGTTTTAAAAAAAACCTTTTTTACTCACTAAGTGTGCTCCGTCTATCTTAACTCAACTCTTTTCTTTTCTTGCCGGGTATAGATCGCTCACAGCCACAGCGATAAGGCCATCATTTGGCTTGTTCTATTGTTTTGTTTTGATTTGTTCTTGGTGTACCATAAAGTTCTTGTGTTCTTGGTGTTCATCTATCTATCTATCTAATGGATGTTGAGATTTTAAAAAATACCATTAGCTTGTGATAGTTTTCTCTAGAAGAGCTCTTATCTTTGATGATCTAACACAACATCATTCGTAATTATCAGTGATCTATCAGTGTTAATAGGAAATGCTCGTCACGTAGCGGCTTGGTCACGATAGAATTTGCGTGGCCACCACCTTTCGTCACCATTTCGATTGACCACAATCCTAGGAAACTTACCAATGGAGTGGATGTCGCAAGTCTCTTCATCATCAACTTATAGCAGTCCATTGCTGGACATATGTATCTCCCAAGGCGCGTGCCTTGAAGAAGAGCCGAAGATTGGGCTCAGTGGCGTCACTGAGCCCAATCTTCGGCTCTTCTCATCCACCTTCTGCCAGCGCGCAAATCATCGCTCTATCTGGTCAAAGGTCGTCTTACACTACGCTTGCCTAGACGCGGTCTCCACTCAAGAGCACGTTTACCACAACGGTTGTTGGTTCTTCGTCAGATATGGCCGGCCCACTGTCACTTCAGCTTGGTGATTCTCTGAGTGTCGACCACCTTATTTCTCTGTCGGATGACCTCATTTCGGCTTCTATCCTTAAAAGAAACCCCGAGCACAGCTCTCTCTATAGCTCGCTGAGTGACCTTCAATTTATGGACCAGCCCTAATCTCTTAGTACCTCGCTTAGTGAATATCCTGACATTTTTGACCCATTGGCTCTACTACAAAATATACAAGCTCGTGATAACTCTTGATATTTGATGAATAAAATGACAGCATCGTGATTTCCTCGTCGCTTCTTTGCATTTAGTCAAAGAGTTGCTATTTGCATATCAATTTCATGTGTCATGCTAATAATTGAGAAGTAAGTATGTATACAATAACTACCATACCAGCATGATCGTTTTCAAGGATACCTATATTCGTAGATACGTTTTGTTGGTAATGTTTTAGTTAGTGTTGTGACAATGTGACATGAAAATGTACAGATGATACGAGTAGAGGAAGTCCAAAGAAAAGACGGCGTGGAATTAGGGCAGGGAGAAGGCGATAATTTTTATGTTAGTGTTGATTCTGATTTCAATGGTATCCGTTCTTTTCATGCTGAAAATAATTTATGTTCCTACTGCATACAAAATTATAGATATTTTTTTTTTTTTTCTTTTTTTTTTTTAAACACTCACACCCCTGCACTAGGATTCCCTGTGTCGCAGGTAGCATGGACACATACAACACATCACAACATCCAAGACCCGAGAAACATTTGTGTTCGTCACACAAATATTTGCTCCGGCCGGGGATCGAACCCGATAGATAGTAAGACTTTATTGTACACGAGGAAACATACATTATAAAAGGAAGCTTAAAAATAAAATAACCATAAATAATTGAGGCTACAATGGGCGGCCTTACCGCTAATAGCGATTTCTTACAGGCAACCTTTTTCAAATTACGCAAGCCGTGATCATTTAACAATAGAACAATTTTACAGTGGTCACACTGCAAAGTATAGGTACCTAACCTACATATAAATAACAGGTCTGTTCATTAATAATTTCCCGGTTTACTGTCGTATATTTTTTTTAGAATAAATACATAAGTATCTGCGTATTATTGTTTATGTGGATCAAACTGTAAATGAATATGTAGACTAGACCATCGACACGTAGAAATTCTTATCTTTTCCGGTTTAGGCCATTAAAATAATCCTAGAAGTCGTCAACCCCTACTAGGTATAGGTAGGTATGCAAATAATAAAACGTGTAACACATTCACCAATTGATTTTATATGTGTAGCACTAGTATCGGACAACAGTTTATATTTTTATACAGTCTGCTATGATGATACATTACATTATCTTCACAAAGGCAGTTCTTGCTGGCATGCTGATAAAAAAGATAACAATAGATTTTAATTGATTAAACATGCATCGTCAACCTCTCATAGTTGAACATCATAAAAATATTTATGAACACTGTCCATTTTTAATATTTATAGATTGTTTTACCCGGCTGCCAAGGAAGGGAAGGGGTATGTTTTTCGCCCGTATCTTGTATGTACTAGCTGGTACCCGCGACTTTGTCTGCGCAGGTATCTTTATAAATTGTAACCTATGTGTTATTCTGATGTATAAGATATATTATTGTAAGGTTTCATTAAAATCCATTCAGTAGTTTTTACGTGAAAGAATAACAAACATCCATCCATCCATCCATCCATCCTTACAAACTTTTGCGTATATAATATTAGTATAGGGCTGCCATCCGTCCCGGTACACCGGGACATGTCACCGGTTTGAAGCTTCTGTCCCGGTCGTCCCGGTCGTTCTACAAAATGTCCCAGTATTTTAATTGCAGCGCGAAACGTGTAGGTAATAATACGTGCCAATGTGGAAAGAATATTTTCTTTAGTAGCTGCACAGTGGACTAAAGAACGCAATCGCCTTCACGTAGACACGGTCGAAAGCATTATTCAAGTCAAATTCAATTACAAAATGACATGCCCAGAATTTTATAAGTATGTTATGGGCAAACCGGACCTGCTAAATAAGGTGAAGAAATCTGAAAAATATAATAATTAAATTATTCATGTGTATAATCTACATTGTAGATATCTAACTTCTTTTTAATAATTTTAATCTGATTTGTTAAGAAATTAAGTGTAAAATGGTAACAAATATAAATGTTTTTTTCTTTTACATGTAGATTTTCAGCAATTACTGGTAATGTCCCGGTCAGTACTTAGGCTGCTATGGCAACCCTATATTAGTAGGATAGTAGGAAGTAGGATGTAAATTTCTGGGTTACCTCGTATCTTCCAAACGGCTGGATGGATTTTGACAGTTAAAGGTATCGTTAGATTCTTCTCAATAACTCGAGACTTCTTAAATGGTTTTTTATTTTTTTTATTAAAAATGGCGGATTTTTGGAGCTAAACAGTCGTTAATATTTTTTTGTTTACCAAACCTATCGAGTAGGGTATCAAAATGAAGGTATTTTAAAGGAGATTACAAATAATATTATTTAAGTTATATGTTTACATTTAATTTGGAATAATGAATTGACAATGAATGTATAATTATTACGCAGTCTGGTTTTCAGTTTTTTAAAATTTAAGCTTGTTTTTACATTTAGAAGTATCTGTTTTATTTTGTTTCTCAGTTTTTATTTTGCTCATGCGTATCTAACCTAAAGTATCTAAATAAACCTCCCTACTCCAAACATCGCCGTTCATTCAGCTTTTACCTATGTATTAACAAAAACGTAATCTCCAATCGATAAACTGCACTTTTTCATAAAAAATACATTATCGCAATCTCTTTGTTTAGGTCCAAATACATGATCGATTATATTTTGTATCAAATAAACCTGTAATTTTATACTATTTTTTGAAGGGATTTAAAGCTAGGTATCTTGTGGAAGGGGGATACTTATCTATGACGCTGTCTGTACCTACCTACTATCTACCTTCATTACATAGTGCTATTTTATAAATAGAAATGAATCACTTGTAAGACATCGTAGGACTAACCGAAGACGATTTACTATTTCTACAAACAAACATATTGAAACCTTCAGTGGTTGTACAGTGACATCACATCCACCGCCACAAGACTAGGCATATACTTAGACAATATTAGGTATTTATTTTACTACCGCATGACATCAGAATCTCATATACAGCTGTTATTAAAAAAAACATCTTAATTATAGTAGTTAACTGATTGAAGAAACACCTAATTGAGACATGGACAGTGAACATTTAAGACGTTTTGAAACTCAATTCTGTAATTCTTTTTAGTAGATACACAAAAACACATTATAGGATAAAAAAGAAAAGACAAAAGAGTTTTCTTCCACCAAACTTTTTTGAGCCATAATGAGCACACCACACACACCACATACCGATACACCACATTGTTAGATTTTTGGAGATTATCAATCCAGTTATAAACCAGTACCTAAGTAGGTAATTCAGCCAGTATCCTCGGCACGCTGCCGGGTATCAAATTGGAGCAGAACAGTTGAGCTACCTATACAGTCGTTTGCAACGATCTAGGAATGGCTCAACTGTTTCCTTTTGTACTGTTTAAGTTTGAAAGTATCAAAATATATTTATGAATAAAACTGAATTGAATTGTCAGAAATTATCTGTTGTTTTAAGCAGATATATTCTCCTCAAAGCTCAATATATCAGTTGGTAGTGGTATATAAAGCGTGACAAGTCATCTCCTCATGCCTCACATATACACGTGGGTAGTGGTGGCTTGCTACGTACGACTCACCGCGTCAATTAGGTACATTTTGTTCTAAAATAATACTGAGCTTCGTGGAACCACCTGTTGATGGAAAATCCAATACGAAACGTACCTAGAACATTACCGAAAATCCGAAAATGAAACTAGCGGCTGGTCGATGACACACGGCTTTTTTAAAAGCCGATTGTTGGTGAGTTTAAAAGCTAGCGTGAGAGCGTGTTAACTTTTGGGAAGGATTGTCAACAAGCAGATTGTAATAAAAGCCGATGACTGGGCAAGTTTGGCTTGTAGCGTGTAAAAAAGCCGTGTGTAATGGACGCCTTAGTGCGGTTTCAGATTAGCGGATCGCCGCTCGTGTTTGGTTTTTTTACGTGTTGATAAGCCACGAGAGACGACGCTCGCAAATCTACAAGCACAATACTTTGATTTATGTTGTTCATCTAGCGGCGAATAGCAGAACTACTCGGCACACTTTAACACCCCCTTCTTTTGTTTGAAATAACTCTATTGCTAAACACAGTTTCTTGACAATCGCCCAACGGTGACTGCGTCTGTGAGCTTCTATGATTTGCTCATAGATGGCAGAAAAATGAAACAAAAAATAATAATAGTTGGAGTAAACTAGCCGAAGATTCGGTTCAAGGGCGCGCAGCGCAGTTACTATACCTACTTTTAAAAAAATACTTACATTATATCAATATTTATTTATAAAAGGCTTTGTCATGACCGAATAACAGACATCGCCCAGGCAAAACCACTGAACGTAGACACTTGAAACTTTATTTGTGTTTTTATTATCTGTGTAAGCGCTTGCTAAGAAAGTTATTTTGTTTATTAGCAACGCAAATAAAGGTTGCGGGCGTCAGCTGGTTTTTTTTATGTTAACAAGTGTCGAGACTAGCTAGGCGCTCTCCTGATGGCAAGAGATAACGCCTGCCCAAAACCATAACAGTGCTACACAGGCCTTTGATTCCCATAGGCCTGCCATAATGCTAGTCCACCTTGAGATATTTTGATGTTCGGTCTCGAAAGCCCAGTAATTTCACTAGCTCCAGTGCCCTTCAAACCGGTACACAGTTATGCTTACACATTACTGCATTACTGAAAAGTATCTGGCACTGTGTTGGTAACCATCTAGACGGCATCCTGCAGGGGACGTCTTCAAACTGTAAAAGTTATTCACATAAGTTTATTTATTACAGCCTATTAAGCTAACTACCTACTACAATCTATATTACAAAATTTACAAAAGGAAACAATTGGGCCACCCATAAACCGTTGCGAAAGATCTATTAGGCAGCTCAACTGCTCCAACTCAATACCTATAGGCAGCGAGCCGAAGATACTGGCTGCATCATTGTATAGAAAGGCTTACCTATTCATTTTACTTTTTTTTTTTAGTGCACATTAATTACATTTTAAATGTACCTACGCTAATACTATAACAATCTAGCCAAAGCGTGGCCAAAGTAGGCCAATGAGTAATTCAACTCTAACTTAGTTTTATAAATTAAAATATCAAGAAAGTGTCCAATATCACATTTCTTACAGTCTCTAATTAAGGGGAAGACACGCCGTTTATGTAGGTATTATTTATAAGTAGCACTATCACGATTTAAATATTCACATAGGTAAGTAGATATTTTATTATGCACCAGTTTTGAAAGACCTCATTTTATTTCCAGCTGGACGATGCAACCCTGCAGGTGTTCAAAGATGGCGACTACGGACCCTACTTGGATCTCGACTCGACACTTGGTGAGCAGGACGAGGAGCTTGAAGGACTACAGGAAAGGTAGGCGTACAGTACACAACACATGCACTGTAGACTGTAGGTAGATATTATGTCAACGTAAAATTGAAAAAAACGTGGGTTTACAATTTAACGATTTTCAAAAACGTTAAATTACATACAAATCGTTAAATTAATTACAGAACCTAACTGACTGGCATACGTAACTAGGAACTTAGACTTAGCACCTTTTAACTTAGAGCTGAGGTACCTTAGTACTTAGGAATTAACGTTTTATTTCAAACTTCTTGGGTTTATTGGAATTAGGGTTTTCTCGGAACCAGTCCTATTTTTACCCGACTGCCAAGGAAGGGTTATGTTTTTCGCGCGTATCTTGTATGTAAGTTTGTATGTAATTTTTATAACACATTAGCTCGTAAAGGGTCTATTATTTCACCAATTTCAATATCGTATTGTACCTCATTACGCACTAGTGCGGTAATGTAATGTAAAACGCACGAGTGCGGTAATGTGATTAAAAGAGGAAGGTTTATCAAGGTTCTTGGGTCCGTTAAAATGCCGGAATGAAGAGAATTCGTAAAGGTTTATTGTATGATGATAGGTTGTATTGTATTATGATCACAATATTAAATAATTAGAAAGTAAATTGTTTCTGTGACTGTACCAAAAGCTATGTTTTGGTATTAGTTGGGAATAGATTTGGTACTTCATTGAAATATTTAAAATTTGGTATTCGTCGGGAATAGAATATTAATTAGGGTAATAAACAAATACCATTGGTATTAGTTTTTGGTATTAGAGAGGAATAGGTCGTTTTTTTATACTTTGAGCTTGTATATTTATAAACAAGTACCGAATGGCCAGGGTCTTCCCGGATGGTAAGAGATCGCAATATTCATCTTAACGACACCGTGGCTTAGTTGGTAGTGACCCTGCCTACGAAGCTCGGTGTTCCGGGTTCGATCCCCGGTCGGGGCAAATAATTGTGTGACCAACACAAATGTTTGTTATCGGGTCTTGGATGTTGTGATGTCTTGTATGTGTCCATGCCTCCTGCGACACAGGGAATCCTAGTGCAAAAGTGTGAGTGTGTAAAAAAAAAATCTAGTCGACATCCTGCAGGGGACGATAAAACTGTAAACGGTAAAACGATATACCTAACTCACCTTACCTAATTGCACCATTTTGCAAGAAATGAGTAGGTTAGGTACAGTCAGCTGCACACATATGTATACTGGGAGCTTTCACATTTATACATTTACACTTAATTTTGCAAAGAAAAGTGCATGCAAGCATTTTCAAATTAATGTAGTCATCTTATATTACTTGTCACAAAAAAAGGTTTTTTTTGCAAAATTAAGAGTATAATATAAATGTGAAAGCTTGGGAGTGTATACATGTCTGTGCAGCTGACTGTACATACATGAGCGGTATCACCAATTTCCACTGCACTCCCCTCTACTCAGTTTATGATTTATGAACATTTCCTTTTGATTCTTTATTAAATAAGTGGTTTAGTTTGATCGACTACATTATTACTACTTACTTATAAAATACAGCAACTTACAAAATGCATAAGTTGAGAATCAATGGACTAAGACAGGATCTAAAATATTAAGATTATGAAAATATTTAGTTTATTAGCTGGAGGAATTCTACCGAAACAGGCGTAAATACCAACAGGTGCAAATATACGAAATTGTCGATGCTTTTGAATTTAGTCAAGTGAACACAACTTAGTAGCAAATAGGTAAATAATAAGTTTTCACAATTTTTACCGTAGTAAAAACGGTACCAAGGGGAAGTCATACACGCATATTTTGGGGGAAAACCCGAAATCCCCACTAGTGGGGATGGCTAGTGGAGATTTCGGGAATAACACATAGTGGAACATTGGTTTACAAGATTTATGTAAAAGAATAGATACTTTTTATCTTCTAACCCAGAATCCTACACCCTATAGTACCTATAGTCATTTTAGTAAGCGCAGATAGCAATGCATTCAGCGTCGAAAGATAATTTACCTACAACAACATAGGTAGGCATATTGCAGTGATTCATCTTTTAGATTTGCGATCGTTTGCAAGCTGATAAAATCAATGAAAACAAGCACAGATTCGCCAGTTAAACTACCGAATTTCGCAGAATACATCAAGTTAATAATTAGGGACTTCGTGCATGGCGTATGGAATGGCCCAAAGCAGGGCCCAAAGGTCGTCGCACCGTTTTCCATGAGGTTTAAAAATAACCCAAAACGGGATTCGGCACAGTAGGTTTAACTGGGTTACTGTTACACGAGTAACCGGGTAAACCATCCGTTCAGCGGTTTATATATCCCTGTGATGTGATTGCCAATCGAATGTTTTCCAGACACTATTAGAAAATAAGCATAGAAACTTATTTGACGGAGCGAAACCGTGAGTGTAACAGATTTTTTCTTATTGACATTCAATCGCAATGAAGCCGAAGGTGCATAAAAAGTTGCACTCAATAAAACAATGAACTTGCACTGCACGGACTATCCACAGGTTGTTCATTTTTATATAGTATATGCTATCTGATATAATTTGTGCATCACGGCGGCGGCGGCGGACCCTTGGAGGATATGTCAATTGAGCGCATAATATTCGCACTTGCGATCTGATTGAAAAAATAGTCGTTATTACGAACGACTGTATGAATACTGCCCGCATAAACCGTGAAAGCCCAGTTTAAAGAAGACTGTGTCGGGGCACGGAGGCGTAATTTATCGGGACTAGGTCTAATATTTTATTTTAAGTAGATACAAATAATGGATCTGATTATACGCATTTGTGAGGATAAAAGTCTACAATTCAGTGATTAAAGAAACATTTTGCGGATAAACAGGGCTTCATAAGCTCCTGCGGCACAACGATCAAGTACATTAATACAAACAGAAATCAAATTAAATTTATTATTAATTTAAACAAAATGAAATCAACCTATACAAACGCATCGGTGAAAACGAATCAAGAGGAGACGGGGCTCAGAAGATTCACACGCTCGTCATCAGTTGAAAGAGATAGACTAGAACATAACTATTGGAAATTGAAGGAGTTCCGACAATTATCGATTGATTCGGGAATAGCAGACTATGAAGATAAACCTTTGAAGTGCACAATCCTGGATTCAGAAGATGACATGTCAGAGGAGGAAGACTTTGAAGATGCGGATGATTTTGATGAGTGAGTTGGAGAAGTGCTTGAACGCAAAAAACTTGTGTATGACTTTTGATACAAACTACGGCCACAAAATACTCTTTTATAATTACGAGCCCATCTTTTCCAGCCTCTGTTATAAAATATTTTTCATTTTAGGTAGTAAATAAACCGGAATTAAACCATACTCTATTGTTATAATATGTAATTATGGTCCATTTATGGTTTAATCAATAGAAACGTGTACCTATCTCTTTTTTGCAGCCGCAAAAATTCGCTCGTGCTGCGTACCCAGCTTTCCGTTCGCGTGCACGCTATCATTGGTAAGTACCTATGATTTTCTTAATTAAATTCCATAATTTCCCTAACCGACCTTCAAGGAATCTCTTCACTTTAATATTTCTTCCTTCTTGGTCAATAGCTCAACATAACCGATTTTAAAAGTTCCTATTTATAACCTTGATCATTAGATTCCTAGATTTCTTCAACAAAACATGTTATATCGAAGAAAATAAATAGAGATAAAAATAGCCTACATACATACGGATATGTATTTGTGTTATGAATTATTATGATAAATAATAATTTGAATTAGGTCATACAAAGTATTATGTGTATAAGTTCTTCACAGGTGTAAGTGGGTACTATGTTTCCGCCGGTGCAGTCAATTTTAAATATAATATATTAATAGAAATTATAGGTTTGTACAAATAAATATACATTATGTATATTGCATATGGTAGATAGCAAGTGTAGCACCTGTGCCAACATGTTATAAAACTATTACTAATTGGTTTAAATCTACGCGTCCATAAATTATTATTAGGTACCTATGGCTATTTTTATTTTCAGAGAGGTTGCTTCATTCCCAAGGGCGGGAGTTGCGCCGGGCGCTATTTACTCTCAAGCAGATCCTGCAATCCGACAAAGACTTGGTCCATGAGTTCGTTGCCAACAAAGGTCTCGATTGCCTCATGCAGGTCGGCAATATGGCCGACCACAACTACTTAGACTACATACTTCGAGCTCTTGGACAGGTGAGCGAATTGAACTTGACCTGATGAACTGACAGCGAAATAGAACAGCCAGATAGATTCAACTTCCGGAATCAACTCTGTAGGTAGGTTATATCCACGCTACATGGTCGCAATGTTTACTTCCGACTGCAATACAATTCATAACAGCAATATATCCACAAAAATAAATCGCCTAAAACTATCTGGTGTACCTATTTATTTATTTTCTGGTGTTCTAGCATGTGTCAACTCGAATGAGATAGGTTTAAATGCTTGCATAAAGCGGTAAATTTTTACTTATTAAAATATGTTGCTGTTGGAAGCCGAATCTACCAACCGTGTAAACGAAACAGAAACTGAGCGTGTAGCAAGGGCCATTTTATTCCTAGTGATTTTTTGAGCTTCGGGTATATTTTGCGGGTAGTGTGAAAAAAATCGTTCGTATCTATTTCCTGTTAGCGCAACTCCATCTTGCCCCAAAGGCAGTTAGGAGCATGGTCAGAGAACCAGTTAAAAATTAGAAGACCTATATAACATATAAATAATTTTATCAGTGAAATAAACGCAAAACGTGATTTGATATATCAAGTTAGAATAGTTTTCAAGTTGCGGTCATCTGATAAAGGTGAGTGTGATAGTAATAATACCCCATTGTCCCCAGATACTTTTATACGTCGACGGCATGCACGGCGTCATGATGCACAACAACTGCATCCAATGGCTCTACTCGTTGATCTCAAGCAAATATCGCCACATCGTCAAAACCGCTCTCAAACTCCTTCTAGTCTTCGTCGAATACACGGAACAAAACTCCTTACTCCTGATCGACGCGATCATAACCGTCGACAGCTCCAACGGGAGACAACCATGGTACAACGTCATGAAAATCCTTCAGGATTTTGATGCTTCTGATACCGAGCTGCTTATCTACGCCACGACGCTTATTAACAGATGTCTGAATAACATGCCGGAGAGAGATTTATACTATGACCAAGTGGATGCGCTGCAAGATCAGGGTATGGATAATATCATTCAGCTGTACATGTCGAAGCAGGGAACGGACTTGGATTTGCTGAGACAACTGCAGATATTTGAAGCTGTGCTGTTGTATGAAGATGGCGATGAAGGTGGGAATGCTTTAAAGTAAGTGGACTTATTTAAACCTGGTTTAGTATTTAGTGTTTATCTATTGTATTGTTTGCTCACTTGTGATTCGATTATTAACCTTTAAATGTGAGTAGGTAGGTAGGTACAGTCAGCTGCACCGACATGTATATAAGAAAATGCTTGCGTGCACTTTTATTTGCCAAATTTAAAGTAGATTATTTATATGTAAAAGCTTGGGGTGTATACATTTCTATGCAGCTGACTGTACCTACATATGGTAAGTTTCCCCTAAGGGCGCTACAAGGCCTTACCATTGGAAGTCGTCTTCTGAAGGATTCCGATTAGATGGGTACCAACAAAGCGCCAAGCAGTAATGTGTAAGCAAGGCTGTGTTCCAGTTTAAAAGGTTATAGTTTGTAAAATTACTGGACTTTCAAGACTGATATCTCTAATAATATCTAATTATCTCAGAGTGGAGGACGTGGTGGCCGAGTGGATGAGGCACTTGTCTTGCTATCTGATAGTCGCGGGTTCGAATCCCGGTGGCAGTCATGCGTAAATCGGTATTTTCGGTCGAAAAAAATCTATGTATGCATCCTACGTTCATGGTGGATTAAGACCCGATCGCTCTCCTGCCGAGAGTAGGTCTGAGTCCCAGCAGTGGGAACATTATAGGCTGATAATGCTTATGCTAAGTAAAGCTGAAATTTATATATATTGTTACTTACAGACAGTTGGACGATTCTGTGATCAAGTCCGTGAGACGACGAAGCCTCAACATCAGCACCACCGAAAGACGAAAATCCAAAAAACAGCAAATCAAGGAAATGGGTATGTTGCTACTGTTTTCACAGACTGATTGATTACTGTTATTTTTGTGTTTCGTAACTGCAACTGTGTTTGCATGAAAGGTAATGTTAGTTTTCGTTTTCGTGTTCGTTAGTAGCTGGTTTTCGTTTTTTATTTTCATTTATTTTCATGCTCAATGTTTGTGTTTATTTGTGTTCATGAAATAGGTGGTTTGTTTAGTATCGTTTTTTCATCATTATGTTCTAAAATTGTTTGATTCCATCAAAACCTACGAAAATTTTAACTACTCTTTGTGTTTGACAAGTTTCACCAACACGATTAATAATGTGTGTCTAAAGAAACGCTCAAACGAATTAATAATAACATAAATGCATATGCAGAGACAGACCATACTTATCAAATCAACCATAAATTAAATCAACTAGGGTAAAACCGGGTTAAATGCCAGAAGGATAGATTCCCCTTCTCCTAAAAACCATACTTTCGAAAATCAAATGCAAGTAGTAATTTATAATAGGTAAAGTATGAAGCATAAAAATATGCTAAACACTTTACTTAATATAACTTTTTTTTCGAAATTAAGGTTTTTAGGAGAAGTGGCAGCTATTCTTCTGTGGCATTTAACCCGGTTTTACCCTACATACATTAATTTAAATAATTTCGAGTTTTCATACTGCATTTCACTAACAACAGCCAACCGGAACACTCCAGAACAAGACATCAAACCAATGATCCGATCTCCATTCTCGCCATCGATCCTGGACAACAAAGAGAATAAAGAACTGAGCACAGCTTTAAGAAGAAGACGCGACAGATTCGCCAGACAAGCCACACATATACAACAGCAAGAATTACTGAACACCTCTAATAATACCGTCTACAATGGTGTAATTGGAAGCGCGAACGGTCTCACCAATGGTAAAGCCATCAATGGCTTTTCTAACGGAATGTGTGCAAACCCTAAACCCTATTCGAACAATATCATGTCCCCCAAAAGTTACTCAAACTTGAATGGAGTCAGCGTTTACACCAACGGAACCAATGGGACCAATGGTATCAATGGAACAAACGGTACTAATGGACATGACGAAGAAGGATCCGACAAGCTTGTCAACAGAACTGCGATTTCGCCTAATTTAGCTGATGTTATAAAGAATGGTTTGTTTGTTCTCTAACACACTAATTTTGCTATCAACGCTTACGTGATGTAATTTTCACGTTTCATTCTTGTATAAACAGCAATGTTATAAAGTGAGTGCAAATTACTCACGAAGAAATGCCACTTGATAATAATAAACTTGATGCAAGAATGGATACTGAAAATCATATTTTATAAAGTAGCTTTCGGAGCCCTACGCAGCGTCGTAGCTAAGAGAAAAATATCAAGGGAAAGTCCGCATCCTGCAAGACCCTAGGCTAGGGCATAAGTAATATTCTCAAAACCAATGTGCTATAATTATTTAGCTAACCTGTTCTTCGGAAGTACAGGATAGCTAAATAATAATAGCGACCTTTTCGTGGAACCATACGTTATCAATATAGTATAATAGCCTATTATACTATTATTAATAGGTACTGTACCTACAAACTGAATGTGAGTCAAAATACAGGGACTGACCTTAGCTACGACACTGCCTACAAAAAAGTTTAGTCTGCGCAAATATTAAATCTTACCTGTGATGCTCACTGCTTTTCATTAATTTGCTTCACTCACAACAAAACGGAACAAAAAAATAATCTCTATCTGATTTCAGGAAACCAAAGATACACAAGTGGACTCAAACAAAGAATCCAGAATGGCACATTGGGACATACTGTGTCCGCCGTCGACGCGCTTACAGCAATCAGACAGAAGCAGCAAGACAATCTGGACACCAATAAAGAAGATCTCGGGCTAATACTGAATAGGGAACACAGTATCAAAGACTTAGCCCAGAGACTCACGAGTCCACTCAGCCCGACGTCCGAGGAGAAGCACCTGAGGGTGTCTGATATGGCCGGGATTGTGTCGAAAGCCAAAGAAGAATTAGCTAAATCTCAATCGAAAGGTATGTAAGCTTTTGTTTAAAGTGACCAACTTTTATGTGGTGGAGCGACGACCTACGTAAGGCAGCCGGTAAAAAGTGGATGCGGAGAGCCGAAGACCGGGCTCAGTGGCGCGAAATAGGAGAGGCTTACGTCCAGCAGAGTTCTCGATAAACACGTGTATATTATTGACGTATTTAAAGTCAAAATTTAGGAATTCGTACAACAAATATTTTTATTGGCTAGAGTATTTATTGGTTTATTTCACCACCGAAAATAATAAATACTGTAAAGTTCAAATTCAAATGCAATCTAGCATTGATTTGAAAGCATTTTCTTGTTAGCCACGTCTTGAGCTCCAAATACCTGAACTTCAGAAGTGTAACTCCAACATAATTCTATATTTCAGACCTAATTAAGAGCCCAGCAATAGAAAAATCACCAAAAGTTCACGAGGTCAAAGTCTCCGAGAACGATTTACACTGGGAAGAATTGAAAAAAAAATGCCTCGATCGAGGGTTCCATCTATGCGACTTGGACTTTTCCGACCTGCGAGACGATTCGGATGACGACATGCCCTGTCTGGCCGTGAATGCCACTAACGGTCCGCCCCCACCACCTCCGGGTTTCTTCCCATTCGCCGCTCCCCCACCACTACCTAACTGTGTTCCCCCCTTCCCTAAACCCAATGTACCTGTCCCGCCAAAACATACGTCATCGGAACTGTCAAACGGTTCTGACAGTTCGACGATAAAGAAGAATAAGAAAACGGTCAAGTTGTTCTGGAAGGAGGTCCAAGAGAACCCGGCGCCGCACCCTTTGAGGATGAAAGTCGGAGGGTTCATTTGGGACGAACTTCCTGATGTTAAACTCGATACAGCGATGCTGGAACATCTATTCGAGTCGAGGACCAATGATCTGATAATTAAGGTAAGTACTTACACACAATATTTTTATGTGTTCTTTTGGAACATCAAGTCTAGGACCAATGATTTTAAGATAAGGTGCCTTTATTATATTGTAGGTACCTATAGGTATCTACACACAATATTTTTATGCGTTCAAAAATGTATGTTTACTGCTGGATTTGAACTTTCATCTTGGCTGTTCAAATCCTACTTGTACCTACCCATAGTATGCAGGTGATTTCATACGCAATTTACTGACATTGTAAAGCACGTGTTTATTCTTTCAAATATATTTATAGTTTTGGTAATTCAGCTTTCTATTTTTTTCTGATTGTTTTAAATTATTTTTAATCTTGTTGTTTTTCTTTTTCATGTTCCATGTCTACTCATGCTACATTGCAACATCAGGAAGTAAGTGTACTCCATAAATTATTAGAGGCCAATATAAAAGCTGTAGGATTATGTAATGTTTAAGTATCTAGATTTGCAGTGACAGATATTCGGCCCTTAGCAGTAATGTGTCAGCAGACCGGATAACGCTCTCCTGATGGTGAAAGATCACGCCTGCTCATAACCAGAACAGTGCTCCACAGGACTTTAAAACACATAGGCCAGTGAAACACTGTTAAAGCGCTCGTCCTCGTCCATATTAAGAGTTTAGTTTGTCAGTCTCGAAAGCCCAGTAGGTAATTCCACTAGCTACAGTGCCCTTCAAACCGGAACACAGTAATGCTTACACTTTTGTGGCAAAATTTTTGACATTATGTTGGTACCCATCTAGACGGCATCCTGCAGGGACGCCTCCCAACCGTTAAAATCATATATCTTATCGTGTCACTAGTTATTTCGAGCCAGTGTGGTGAAAGGATTTCAAGTGCGCCTCGAAAGGCTCCTTTCGTGCACTATACACCACCAATTTTTTATGACTATGCGTATTTTTTTTTATGGTGATTAAAATTTGACCGTGTATATTAATATCTCTTTCAGAAACTAATGGAACCAAAGAGAAATATGATATTAGACGCGAAGAGGTCTAACGCCATTAATATAGCCATGAAGAAACTGCCGACGCCTCAGACGATCAAAGCGGCCATCATGAAGATGGATGCGACCGTCATCGGCAGAGAAGGCATTGAGAAACTGCTCACCATGCTCCCTACTGAGGAGGAGAAAGTCAAAATCCAAGAAGCACAGGTAAAATATACACCACCAATTTCTAAATACCAAAAAAAAAAAAATTGGCAATTCAGACAGGGTACGTTGCATCTGTGCAGTCAAGCACAGATGCACTGAATACCGGCACCCTCACTCTCTTTTTTACAGTCTGAATTTGAACACGCGCGGGTATAGACGTATCATGGCACCTGTTATATATAAACCATTAAAAAAAGCAGCGGTTGCCGTGGCTTTAGTAGTTGGATCCATTAATATTATACAAGAAAAAAAAAGGAGGAGCAATACTTGAAATTAAGAGAAAAGCACTCCAATATGAGGATGCTCAGTGCTCTAGATACAGCAGATTTTAAAAACTGCCCTAAGTGTTATTACACTAACCGATTGTAAGGGCGATTAGGGAGCAAGGCTTGCCGGGACCGCCATCTCTCCCTAGTTAGGGACCCTTACGCTCTAACTCTTAGTTAGTACTAATAAAGGCCTTTAAGAAAAGCCATTATAAAGATTATTTTTGTTTCAGTATGCTAACCCAGACTTGCCGCTCGGTAGTGCGGAACAATTCCTGCTGATGCTGGCGTCAATCAACGAGTTGTCATCCCGCCTGAGGCTTTGGGTCTTCAAACTGGATTTTGATAATCTTGAGGTAAGAAGAAAATCAGTTTCTCCTTTACCGTTACTGAGTAAGCATGTAACGCAAGTAAATGCAAATTTTCACATAATAATGCGCTCCACATAGATGCCGGTGTGGTACTGCGGTCGAACATCTTGGTCACCATGGATTATCGTGCACTAGGAGTGCTGGCAGAATTTCCCGCCACAGTAGTCTTAACGAAATCATTCGCCGGGCTTTTACCACCGCCAATGTGCCAGCCGTTCTCGAGCCGAACGGTCTAAGTCGTGACGATGGTAAGCGGCCTGACGGTATGAAGCTTATCCCATGGAGAATGGGCAGGCCCTTGGTGTGGGACGCTACATGCGTAGACACTTTGGCACCTTCTCATTTGCCAGGGACGCAAGTTAGGGCTGGTGCGGCGGCAAACTCTGCTGAAGATCTCAAGCGGCGTAAATATGTAGGTCTTGATAGGTCGTACATGTTTGAGCCCTTTGGGGTCGAGACCCTAGGTCCATGGGGAATGGGAGCCTTCCGCGTTTTTAAAAATTTGTCAGAGCGTCTGGTCGAAGCGACGCGTGATCAGAGGGCTGGCAGCTATCTGGGCCAAAGAATAAGCCTTGCTATACAAAGAGGCAATGCAGCCAGTATCCTCGGCACGCTGCCATCGGGTATCGAGTTGGAGCAGTTGAGCTACCTATAGATCGTTTGCAACGGTCTATGGGTGGCCCAATTGTTTACTTTTGTAAATTTTGTAATATACCTATATATAGATTGTAATAGTTAGCTTATGCTGTAATAATAAAAAACATAATAATAATATATATCTTTATAATATCATTTCATCATCATTTATCTGGCCGAAAATCCCATGCGCCGCTATGTCGCAAAACTGTTTTTACTTATTTCCTTTGCTTTTATTAAACATGTCAAAATAAAAATATAATAGTTATTAGATTGTAACGGGTATTCATCGCGCTCACCTTATCGATTTTAGTAGTCCCGACGGTTCGACTGTAGGTATTGCAACAGCCGTGGACACGGGTGGAGTCAACCGTGGCCGTCACCACGGCTGTTGCAATACAGTCGAAACGTGTCGGTACTAAAATAGATAAGGTGAGCGCGATAATACCCATTACAATCTTATAACTATGTGTATTAATCGCGAAAGTCTACGAAAAACTATAAAAAAATATAAGTTCTTACTGAAACATTCCGTAAGATTGTGGTAAAAAAATCCTTCATTTTTCTGATATTATACTCAGTTAATTTAAATTATTTATAATTTCAAAAATGTACAACTGTGCGAGCGCGATAAATGCACGCGGGATTCTGGGCTTTAACCTATGATTGTACCCTTACAGAAAGAAGTTGCAGAACCACTGATGGACCTTAAACAAGGGATAGAGTTGCTCAAAGTGAACAAAACGTTCAAAGTCATCCTCTCGACGCTTCGGTCAGTGGGCAGCTTTCTGAACGGAAGCCACGTGAAGGGCTTCCGGTTGGAATACCTCTCCAAGGTCATGGAGGTCAAGGACACGGTCCACAAACACCCGCTCCTGTACCACATCTGCGAGATGATCATTGAGAAGTTTCCGGATACCACAGACTTCTTCAGTGAGGTAAGTTATCTATGCCTAGATCACACGTACTACCGAGCGAACGGGCGAGACAGTAAAATGTTTCGAATATAAAAGTAAAATGTTTAAATTGTTTTAAACATTACAACTTATTTACATCACTCGCTCAACCGAGCACTCGGCGCTATGTTTATACGTACCGAGTACTCGGCCGAGAGCACTGTCTCGGCCGTTTGCTCGGTAAGTGTGATCAAGGCATAAATAAGTACTTAGCAGCAATAGAGCGTTGATATAGTCAGCTGCAAAGAAATGGTATACACTCCCAAGCTTTCACATATATATTACTATTAATTTTGCAATGAAAAGTGCACGTAAGCATTTTCTAATTAAAGTGGTCATCTTTCTTGTCAGAAGAAGAATTTCTTTGCAAAATTAGTAGTAATACATGTGAAAGCTTGGAAGTGTATACATGCAGCTAGCAGATAGCATCTAGTGGTTCTCGAACACGGTCAGGCCGTGCAGACGGAGGCTGACCATTTCCGACTTGTAGGTTAGTTACAGGCGAGGCTGAAAAACAGCGTGGCTGAGTCCTCGACCTTTTCACAATATCTCAACCTAGCTTTAAAACACTTTTGTACTAGGTTAGCAAGTATAAGTGAATAAATGCCTTTTTATTTTTATTTATCTAGTACCTGAATCACATTGAGCAATATTTTCCTTTTTTATTGTTTTTTTGTCCAACAATTACTTAGTAATAATTTGATCCGGCCAGAAGGACCACTCTATGGTTTGGCGATGTAATTTTGATTCCTTCGTGATAGCGTGAGGACAGAGGAGTAGTAGGATGTGCGGCACTGACCTGGATTCTGCCTTGAGGTCCTGGGTTCAGCTACAGCGATCAGCATACAGGCGCTCGCGCACGACTGCGCTCGCGCTATTCTCCACTATCGTTCACGATGCGAACACAACACCAACCCACAGTAGAAGCGAGCTTTAATATAATGCTATTGCGGGACACGATATTTTGGCCGTTATTTCCAAAATTCGGGCGGGCTTGCGGATGAGCGTCGCGATGACAACTAAAATGTGTGGAGTCTTTCTTCTCTGTCACACGTCGCGAAGTCTCCAGAGTGCCGCACAAGGGAAGGGATTTAGTTGGAATACTATCACGGAAATAATTTATCAATTTGTTGATAGATGGCTTTACCAGTAATAATGCTACATGATATTTATGGTTTATGAAGGTACACGTAAAATTAAATAATAGTCATAAAGTACCTATGCACTAAATTAAGGTAAACGTGGGACATAACTCAGGTTATACAAAAATAAAAGGAAAGAAAAAAATATTTTGTTTTCGCGTTCTCCTAGTAATAATCCACCCATTAGTATTCCTAGAGAAATCATTAATTCCAGGTCGGCCCTGTGATACGGGCGTCAAAGGTAGATTTCGACAACTTGAGCGCAAACCTCCACAAACTGGAGTCGGACTGCAAGGCCTCCTGGGACCACATGAAGCGAGTGGCTAAACATGACGGCTCTCAGATCTTCAAGACTAAGATCAGCGAATTCATCACGGATGCGGCCGAACGAATCATCCTACTGACGACCATTAAGAAGAGGGTTATGAACAGGTAAGCATTGTTACAAGTAGTACAGTCAGCTGCAGAGACATGTATACACTTCCAACCTTTCACATTTATACTATATTACTCTTAATTTTTGCAAACAAAAGTGCACGCAAGAATTTTGAAATTAATGAAGTCATCTTACTTGTCAGAATTATTGTCAGAAGAAGAAAGTCTTTGCAAAATTAAGAGTATGATATAAATGTGAAAGGTTGGGAGTGTATACATATCTCTGCAGCTGACTGTACCTACTGTCGCCTGCACTCAGTAATAACTATAGATGAATAACGGTGTTTCTATAGAACACTAAAACCTACTCGCACCAAACTGTCCAAGCTCCTAAGCAATTATTTTTGCCAGTTCTTAACGGTCCAAATTCAGACCGTTAAGAACTGTAAAGCGAGTTAAGTAATTGCTTAGGAACTGAGATAGTTTGGTGCAAGTCTGCATAAGATACATAGACATTATCAAACCAAAATAGATGCGGAATACAGGACAAAACATTTTCAGACACCTTGTCAATAAAAACGAAATATCTCTATTTTCAAATAATGTTTGTTACTTTTTAGAATGTAGTTTTTATTTCTTGTCAATAATACTTATAATGAAATAAGTTTCTTCAGAACTGCTAATAAATAGCCTACTTAATATTAATAATTATCTTTATTCTGGTCCCGTTTTGGAATCCAGTGTCTGCCGATGCAAATACTTAAATTGCTTTTAATGCGTTGCGATTTCTATTTGATTTTATAGGATAAGCTCAGCAACTGTTATACTTACCCTACCTGTTTCTGTGTTGATTTTTTTGTGTTCTGTGCCCATAAGCACCCAAATACATATTTTAGCATCATAAAGCCTTGATCACACGTACCGAGCAAACGGCCAAGACAATGCTCTCGGCTGAGTACTCGGTACATACGTATAAACATAGCGCTGAGTGCTCGGCTGAGCGAGTGATGTAAGCAAGTAGCTTATACCACTGTCTCGGCCGAGAAACATTTTCTCGTCAAGGCGTAACGTTACGTTGAGCTATAACGCTTATATTGAGATCCTGTCAAACAGTCCTGACGCCGCGACAGAACGTTGCGTACTGCTAGCACCGGCGCTCAGTGTGACGGTAGAATACCGTCATAGTACAACACAGCTGGCGCTATAGCGCGGCGTCAACTTAGCGCCCTGACGCGGCGAAAGTACGCGTTCTGTTTGGCGAAGCCTTTAGGGTGCGTTTCCACTGACGCGGAGCTGGGCGGAGTGGTGAGGAGAGGACAGTAAATTGGCCAATCACAGTGCTCGAAGTGGAGATTTGCCTTTTGCCTGCCCATTCACTTTTAAGCATCAATGACACAGGATGAATGGGCAGGCATAATTTTCAGCCGCAGAAACTCTGAAACTGTTTACTCATCTAGTCGAAATCCATAATGGGCCACCGGTAAAATTAATGCTAATCAACCAATGCCACAACTTCACATCTCCTTGTTACAGGTATAGCAAATTCCTGTTGTTCCTCGGCGTGCCCCCTTCAGACATGTCCAAGACTAAGCCCTCGGAGTTCCTCAAGGTTATCGCGGAGTTTGCTCTCGAGTACCGCACGACGAGGGAACGGGTACTCCAGCAGTTGGAGAAGCGAGCCAATCACAGGGAGAGGAACAAAACCAGAGGGAAAATGATCATTGATGTGAGTTACTTTAACCAGGATCTGGCAGAGATCTGTTTATAGTTGAGAGTTTTTGTGGGTTGGTTCTGGTCACAGAGTTTTATAAAATCTACATTGTAATTTATCTAGGGTGTAGAGAAAGTACCTATTTCAGGTAGGTAGGCACCTAGTTTATCAGGTATCTGTTTCTATGACACAAGATCTGCTCAGGTCGGAATTAGATGGCGGGCGTTGAAATGATAACTATGACAAAATCTAGATTAGGTATATTAACAAAAGCTGGCATGAACAACACATACATACGTGCGCTTGTCTAGTGTCTGAATAAGAGCGCGGCGTAGGGTCACCTAATTGTGACCTATATGTATAAATAATCATCCTAATTTTTTTCTGAGACCAATTCTGTTACAAAATCACCTGTGATATCCGCCCGGTGGGCCCGGGAAGGCGATTTTATACGCCGTCAGACGCTGTGATGTCATGATAGGTACTTGTCACCATTCACAATTTCATTCTTATCATATCGGTAATAATTATAACAGTCAGTCAGTAGTGTGCTGCCTGTGACGTCGCGTTATGTGTGAATTATAATATGACATTAGTCACATCAGGCCACTAATCAAAATAGCAGTGTGTTGCAAAATCACCGGTGATGGAGCTGTTACAAAATGAAATCATAACACCATGTGACAATGAAATATAAGTAGAAATCATTTCTATGCCTATAACTGTTCAGGTGTCAACAACTCGCCGAAGTTCGAAACGAGAGAGAAGAGAGTTCGGCGAGTCCACACCTCCTGATGATGCCTCGTGTAGAGGCGAAACACGTGTCGTATCTTTAAACTTTGGTTTTCTGTTCGTTGACTCTTTGGTTTAGTTGAACTAAAGTTAAGTTAATTAAAACCTTTGTTTAGAAATTAAGCGGATTTATTACTGAATATATTTATATAATTTGTTGATATTTATGGATTTCCGCAAAATAACGCCTGAATCAATCAATTATCTGTTCAGGTGGGCAACTATGCAACGAAGAATGGCGATAACACAGCTGATCACGCACTGAAGGAGCTGCTGAAGACCGACCCGGACACCAATAGCCTGACCAAGGGAAGGAGAAAGTCGCAGGGATTCGCCGGCAGAAACATGAGTGCCAAGTAAGTACTGAAACTTGTACTCCGAATCTGGTTCGGGTTCCAACTCTGATAAGGCAAAAAGTGCCATCTGTCCCTCTATCAGCAACGGTGGGACAGATAGAACTTGTTTGTCCCATCTGTCACCCTAGGCGGACAGAATAGGGTGACAGATGGGAATAATTCATTAAAACCACCCCCGTTTACTCTTTTTTCTTACAGTAGCCAAAGTTAATGAGGATTAAAAGATGAATGGCTAGAAGAGTGGATGAATGGATAGATGGATGGGTAAATAGATGGATGGATGGCTAGATGGATGGATAGCTGGGATGTATGGGATGGGTGGCGAAATGGCTGGATGGATGGGACAGGTGGTTAAATTGTATAGATGAGATAGATGGATGGATGAATAGATAGATAAATGGATGGGTATATGGATGGATGGGATAGGTGGTTCAACGGATGGGATGAGTAGTTGGGTGGCTGGATGGATGGGATGGTTGGATGAGGAACTAGATAAATGAAAGAAAAAATTAAAAAAAAACCTGACGGATTTCATTAAATAAAGTATGTACATAGGTAATTTTAGATTCATTTAATCAGGTAACTATTACCTCTAGTTACATTATTATTATTATTACCTATTATTTTTAACATCTTCCCATTGTTGGACAGAATTCTTGACCAAATCCTTCCATTTAACGCGGTCGTTAGCGATCTCTCACCATTCCCTCTGGAACACATCCAGCACCGATAGCACGGATTGGGGATAACTTTTTTGTTCCGTGTTTTTATCCTCCTTCCAGTCAATTTTATCCCTTGAAGGTGGATAAAAACAGGGGACAATTTTTTTTTCCCCAGTCCGTGCTAAGCCTGCAGATCGATCCAACCATTACAAATTATTTAAATATTGAAAATAATTATGTATAACGTATTCATAACACCATTATTAATCTGTGGTTGCATAGCAATGGAGACTTGTCAGCTGATGATGAGATCATCGAGAGCTTGGTGCGGTCTGCCACTTCCAAGCGTCGCACCGCGCCCCGCGAACGGCGGCGAAACCGAATCTCCGACCAGAAGAATTGTAAGTGTGGTTTCAGATTAGCGTATAAGCCGAGCGGATACAAAGCTCGTGTTTTTTTTTTGCAGCGCGTGTACGCGTGTGGCGCCATCCGTACAAATAGCGGCACATAACCTTAGCGCTGACCGTTATTGCGCAGATATAAAAAGTATACCTGCAGGCTTAGCCCGTGCTAAAAGGACCCGTTTTTATCCACCTTCAAGTCAATTTTATCCCTTGAAGGTGGATAAAAACGGGGGACAAAATTTTTATCCCCAGTCCGTGCTAAGCCTGCTGAGGGGGACTACACATGCAATTAACATGCGCAGTAACACCTCCCGCGTATCGTTCAGCGCTAGACTTACGTGCTGCTACCTATAGCAGACATGACACCCACAACCACAACTTTTAATTGCGTTAGCAAAATTCCTTTTTTAGTTTGCGCTTCTTGACGAAGAAACCATCCTTTTAATTTTAGTGGTTTGGCCCGTGCATTGTCTGTCAGTCACGTAGATAATCAAGACTGACTAAGCCTTTTATATTGATTGTTTTTGTTTCAGGGAATAGGACTTTGGACGGACACCAATCGTGGCCCGGTAGAGAAAACAGTCCAGGGTAAGTCTTGTTACCACTACCTTACGTACTCTAAGTCTAAATACACCGCAAATCACCATAAAAAAGGTACGCATAATCAGTTGCCGTTACTAAACACAGAAATGGCTAAAAAAGTTAAAGAATTAAGTTGAATTATTGTCAAAATAAATTTGATAAAAATTGGATAATTGTTAGGTACCGTTAGTCGTTTTTCTATGGTTTTCAGGCGGTACCCAACATTGATAATAATCCGGGTACCTAGCTCGAGCCAGCTCGCCACAGCTCGGCTCGGGCGCCGCACTCGCGCCGCTGTCACTCATTTTGTCATTTTGTAGAAATCTTTTGACTGCACAGATACAACGTAGTACACCTTCTGCATTGCCCATTTAAATTTTTATCGTAATTTAAAATTGGTGGTGTAAATTAATACAAAGGTTGGTCCTTCGCGAATCCATTGATATCTAACAATCCCTATCAAACGTGTATCTGTGACTAATAAAGTTATGTATTAAAATGTATTGGTATTTAAAAAATATTTATTTTATTTCAGATCGTCGCAGGAGATACAACAAAGATAGTCAAGTTGTTTTTTTTTTAAGTTTACACTTTTAATTTATTTATGCAAAGAATCTCATCTTACTCCTAGTTAAGTTTTCTTCTTGATTTCCTCTATGCAATTTAGTTCCTAACTTATATTTTATCTCTTGCATTTCTTTATTAAAATTACATGTTAATTTCTTCGTACCTACCTATTTTAGATTTCTTATGTACCTATCTATGGATTATCTTCTGTTTTTTTTTTAATCCAGTGAGTACCTTAGTGTATGTTTTATCTTAATAAACACAAGTAATATTATTCTAATTAAACGTGATCAAGGTGTAATATGTATATTAGCTATCTGAAACATGGTTCAAAATGTTATGATAAAATATGCATGCATAATAGTGATGTGTTTGTTCTAATTTTTGTCCTTAAAAATAAGCTTTTGTTTAATTTTATATGGCAGCACCGGGATATATAATTATAGGCTGGTTTGGAAGTATTTCAGAATTCCACTTTATAATTTCAATCATTTAAACACGACCAGACTTAAAAATAATAGTACATGATCGAAAAAATTTAAACTTACATATCGCTCCAATATTTTAACTATGCTACTAATTCCTACATCGAAGTGTTTACCTACTTATGAGAATTGAATCTAATTTATTTATTAGGTATACTTACAAATAAAACATTGGAGACAATAATAAAAAAAAATCAAAGTTGCAATATAGTGATAATTATTAAAATATATCTAACATCTTACTTGCATTATGATTGTATAAAATTTTGTGCTGGAATAATTTGATTTACTTACATAATGTTTTAAATTATGTTTAAAACTACTTATCTAAATGAATTATGTTAATAAATTTTCTTAATACCATGGTTATTGTTGTTTGATTTTTACCCAAATCCATAGAAAATTACTTTTGCTTTAATATTAGTTAAAACAAATTATTTTATATTCTGCCTCGCATGCTTATTTCATTTGTCCTAATTTGTTTATTTATAAACATTGTAAGAATTAATCTCTCTGTTAATCAATTTAAGACTCCCGCGATACAGGCTTGCCCTAGTGCGGGGTCCATTGTGAACCATTGCGCAATATCTGTGTTTTTAGAAAATAAATTGATTGATTGATTGATATTTTTATTGTCCTAACGAAGGTCTCAGAGTCTAGATACCAGGGCTAATCGGCCAATATCTACATATTTTGTACATAATTATTATGTATTTGAGTATATATGTTTTTTCAACCGACAAATGACAAAATAGGAGGAGGTTCTTAATTCGGTTGAATTTTTTTTATGTTTGTTACCTTATAACTTTATTGTTTATAAACCGTTTAAATAAATATTTTTGTTGGAGAGGATAGGTACTTTCAGATTCAAGATTCAAGATTCAAGATTCAAGATTCAAGATTTTTATTCGCCAGAACATAGTATACATAGTATGTTGTTAAAGAATATTATTAGTGCCTTAAGTTCTACCATTTATGGTGTGCAAGTGAATGAATATAATACTATCAAATGGTATTTAAATATCAAAGTGAATTTAAATTTTAACGATACCAGATTAACAGATTGGTCCCTTGGTGATTGTAGGTACTATGTTTTTGTTAAACCTTGATTTTTCATGTAAACATGGGACGAGACGAACTAAACGCTCTCCTGATGGTAAGAGATCACGTATTCTCGTGACCAGTTTAACAGTGCTTTGATTCACATAGTTTTTCGTAGACTTTCGCGATTATCACACATAGTTATTAGATTGTAACGGCCGTGACCACGTCTGTTGCAATAGGTACAGTCGAAACGTCGGGACACAAAAACGAGGTGAGCGCGATAAATACCCGTTACAATTAAATAACTATTTGATTCACATAGGCCAGAACAACACTGCTAAAGCGTTCGTTCACATTGAGAGTTGAGAAATTTTGAAGGTCAGTCTCAAAAGCCCTAGAACAGAATAATCCATTAGTGTACGACCGGGTTCGAATCGAACCCACGACCTTCGGATCGAAAGTCGAGGCACCTCCCACTCGGCCAACACGGCTTATGCATATTTTTTTATAAGGACTTAAAAGACGTCATGGACGACTGGAGTTGAAAGACAAGAAAAGACTAAAAGACGTCTTATACGACATAGAATAAAATGTGTGCAGAAGTGTATCTGCTCTACTTCAAAAACTTTACTCACGATCCAGTAATCTAATAGTCTCTCAATAATTAACTCTGAGATAACTACTGACGAACCAACCAACGTTCAGAAGAGACGATATAATAATGGATGGAGGATGTGCATAAAAAAAATATTTTTAATTTCCTAACTTCTGAGTATAAATTGGATAACTTCTGAGTAATAATTATTAAGACTCTGATTGTATCGAACTAACTCTTTTACAGTTCAGTGGTTCTGAATAACAAGTAGGTGTATGCCAGACTGTATCAACCTTGGTGTCAATGAAGAGGTAAGTTAAGCTTTAGACATCAGCCTAAAGCTAGGTCCACACTTTGCCTATCTAGGTATGTTAACGTCCCGCCCAACACCCTGCCGAGAGTTAAAGCTGAAAACAAAGAGAATATAACTTTAGCTGAAAAGCAGCGTTCAAAATGCGATTTCATCGTAGAATAAAGAATAAACTCGTAGCGCAATATCTGGAGAAGCTGGACGTGTGAAGGTTCATCAATTTCTTTTTAATAATAATACTTAGTCAAGCGTTTGACCACCCCACCTCACCTGATGAAAAGTGAAGGTGTGGGTGGTGTACCAATTATAACTATAACGATAATAATAAAGCGCCGAAAATTTGCGTATGGTGGTTATGTATGATCGAAAACACGAAATGAAAAGCTATTAATATAGGGAGTTAAGGTCTAGGCACTCGTACCTACAGTTTTGCAGCATTGAAAAGGGAGTCCACGCTGATAGGTACTTTACGTTAGTTATTAACTCGCATAATTATAGTAAGTGAGGAGTTAGCTTTATTTTATGTAAATCAACATTTATCATCATGGAATATTTTAGGTCTATTTTAGGTCGTGTGATCCTCGCATGCGCAGCAGGGCTTTCTTCTAGTCCGGGAAGCTGGTAGACGCCATTATTTACCCGATCTTCGAAAAGTTTATCGTGAATCTAATTAAACCCGAGAGACTTAATCTGTGATTGTATAGCAACCATGCACCGTCCTGTGTTTGACTTAGATCTTTATCCTCGATCCGTAAACCCTATGATTGAGAGTACATTGCAGAGGCTTTTGATAGAGTACATCGGAACGCCGACTTACGAAACCGTGCGTCTCGCACTTCAATCTATAAGGAATCAACCTCGTCAAATGGACCCCATGGAATGCGTGGATCTACCGGGGTTCAGCGAGGGGTTGTGTATGTACATACAATCCTGTATCGAGCAATTGGAAAATAGACAGACAACAAGGCGATATGCACAAGCAAACGGAGATGCTAATGTTCCGCATTATGATGTGCTCGATCTTCTCCCGCCGCCTGATGGATTTGGAAATATAAATGTGGCGATGGAAGCCCCTCGGGCTGCTGCGGGACCCTCAAGCTCGCCTCCACAGGCCAACGCTGACGGCGACGTTGACGGTGACGCTGACGGTGCCGCTGAAGGCGACGCTGACGGTGGCGTTGACGGTGACGCTGACGGTGCCGCTGAAGGCGACGCTGACGCCGACGTCAGAAACATGCCAGATGAAGGTGGTCGATCACCAGAACCCATAGAATAAATCGCGGACCAGCACGACTATGTCGACAAAGACGACGAATGACGGCAAAAACTTTAAACACATTATTAATTTCTTAACTTTGAAATCAAAGTGGCTTACAAAGTGGAATATTTCTTGGCTGAACAATTTTTTAAATAAAATTTACCTACCTATTATTTTATAAAAATTACTTTGTAAGTATTATTATTTGTCTATAAAATATTGTACGATAGTGTTTTATTTTTCAATCTTGTCTATTAACTAGGTACTTATATATTTTTAGCGGAAAATTATTATATATATACCTACTTAGATATTATTCATAAGTATACCTAATATTAAAGGTATCCGAAATACTTAGTAGGTACAGTCGGCTCTATAATTGTCTTTACACTCAGCTTATGCCGGTGTTCTTTTGTGATTAAACTACTTGTGATATATATTAAGGGTATATCTTAAGTGGTTTATTCACATCAGTAGTTTATTCACACACAAACATGATGTGTTTGTGTGAGTGGTTTAATCACAGGAGAAAACCGGCGTTAGCTGGGTGTAAAGACAATTATAGAGCCGACTGTACCTATGGAATGAAAATTTAACAGTAAAAAAATGGAGGAAAAATTATAGGTAATGATCCACTAACCTAACATCACACCCTCCCACCTAACATGTTTATAATCCTACCTAACTGTGAGTGTATGTTTTAGATTAGATGACGAATCTGACGAAATACCTACAACTAAATTGAGAACCTCCTCCTTTTTGGAAACCGATTAATAAGTGTTTACCTAGGCTAGGCCTTGAAAATTCCGACACCAGAGTTAGCCCTGGCTAAACACAAGAAAATAGGAAGGAAGTAAGTGTCTATAGAAGTGGGAGATTTATCAATGACTACCATTGGTTATTAAATTATAGTAGGTATTATCATTATTACTGTTTAACATTTTAAGTAGTATAATAGTTTCATACTCCGATAATACTTTAATTCCCTGCTCTGTGGTTATCTACTTTACCGTATTTTTTAAAATAGTTTGACTGGCAACACCAGCGTATTGTCTTGCTTGTGTCTATTCCATTCTATGGAGTTTTGGCGGGAACGTGAAAATGTTGTGATGGTGGCATTAAATTATATTGCGTGTTATGGTGTAAAAATTGTGGTTTTTTACCCGTTTTTTGCTCGGGCCATGACTTAATTTATAGACTCTGACTGATGCTGATGACACAAATGATCATTATCGCACGTATGAAATATAAAAAAATATTTGAAAAATAATAAACATATGCTAAGGCAGTATGGTCATAAGACTTTGTCTACCCCAAAGGAAAAAAAAAATGTCTATTCTATAAACAAATTGATACGGAGTTTTGGCGGGAACATGAAAAATGGCGCATTGGCGGTATTAAATTGATTGACAAAACTTGTATAACTTTGAGTGTTTAAGTGTAAAAACGGTGGTTTTTTATCCATTAAGTGCTCGTGAACGTGTATGAGTGTTGGTGAATAGTGTAATGCTGTAAAACGTGACTTTTCGTGCTGCCTCCAAAACTCCATAGAAGCCTCTAGTAAAGTCGCCACCACCATCACTTTACAGGGGCATGACTTGACTTAACGATTATCTGACCGATGACAAAAATAAACAATAATTCACGTATATACGAAATATAAACTATTATGAAAATAATAAACGTATGACAAGGCAGTATGGTCGTAATAAGACTTTGCCTCCCAAAAAAAAAAAAAACAAATTGATACTTTACTTTATTCGTTACCCACAGGTTAGCTAAAAAAACATAATCCCAATTTTCTACAGTTTAATTTGTGTTTATTCACTTGAATTCAAACTAGTAAAAGTATTGCTCAGGCATAAAATAATCTTATGCCTACTTAACGTTTCTCCTAAATATTTTGTTGTTTTCTGTGCTAGCTGCACACGCCACGCCCAAACCAAGCATTCGTAACTACAAGAAGCGGTTATATTTGTAACGATTTCGCTTATTCGTTGTTGATTCGTATTTTTCTTCTACAGGTGGAAATGTCGTCTTCTGAAATTAATCCCTTCTTTACAGGGAATGGCACATACAGCACTGTAATAAATCTAGCCAATTCGAAAGTCGGTGATTTCACACCATTCTACATTACTATTGCGATCTGCTCTGTGATTTTGGGGTGCATGATCATATTGAACATCGTCTGCTGTTGTTCGAGATACTCTGACTACTGGCTTGACCGACACACAGGTAAGTGGGTGCTGCCGTGTCTATGCATTATATGCTTAGGATGATTTAATTGCATAGTATTAGTAAATGTTCTGTATCAGATTACCCAGATTATAGACAACAATTATAGACCCTGATGTTACTTCAAGGAGCTGGGATGGCTGGGACAGGGTTAATTGAATTTTTCGGTGAGCAATGCACAATGCACCCTTCAACGGGACGCCAGTGCAGACCGCTGTACCCCCTACTCAGAATAAGAATAAAAAACCCTGATGTTCATCACGCAAATATTTTACAGGAATTTAACCCGCAACAATTTGTCTCCAACCTAGTTTCGACTTATCCATCCCTGTCACTATATGAACATTATATCTTAGAACATATAATGTTTATAATATAATTATTGTTTGTAACAGTGGTATATTTGCAGGTAACCGTTGGATAGTGTCCATCTGGTCAGCCACTCCGCACAAGCAACCTCCATTGGATTACAGTGAGCTAAAAAACCAAGAACAACTGGGCATCTACATTCACCAGACCCACCCCGACGAGTTTGTTCACCGAGAGAGGGAAGTACCTCCCTCTTTCTCCCAACAGCCTCTCACCTCCTCTCAGGAATATCTGGAGTTGCATAAGCGAGAGAGCGACATATAATGGCTTTCCTTATGATGTATCCGGCCGTTGCAGTATTGAGCATGTTTGTGCTTATGGTGATAATACTAATACTGCGTTTCGGGTCTCACTGGTGTAAGCTGCGTCATACCACATTTTCAGACCAGGCATACTGGCAAGATGATGAAGCGTATGAGCAGAAGGTGTCTTATGCCTAGTTTACATTTAAGTTTTTTGTATGGTTCAGGACCCATATTCTGTAAACTTTGTTTTGATTTGAATGTCTCAAACATATTCTGAATCTTTCTCAAATATATTCTGTATCTGTCTTAAACATTCTGAATCTGTCTGAATTTTATTGTTTGCATGGGTTTATTAGTTTTTGAATAAAGTTTCATTTCCGAATATGGGTTCTGACAAATAATTAAGTGCGAGAATTTCCAATATTGTGTTTTACACACAGCATTCTATCTATACAAAAGTTTATTTTTATCATACTTTGTTACAGACAGTAGAATCCGACGCACAAAGGACCAACATGAGTCTAAGTGCGATCACATATCTACTGACTACACACAGTAGATATGTAATCGCACATATAACTTCAATCTAATGCAATGTCATGTCTTTGGCAGAAGAAAGTTACATTACTATACTAGTAGATATCATTGATTTTTTACACCTACTCTCTCCTTTCTAATTTCTTATATTTTTTATTTCACACCCCAGAGCAGAAAATATCTAGGTTAATTTTTATGTTATATTTATAAGTAAGATAAGAAAATACAAAATCTGACTATCTTATAGAAATGTACTGAATAACTGCCTTTATAGTGTTTAAGGTTATGTATTCCGTCCATGTTAAGACTTATCTTTTACATTATAATTTATGTACCTAATATAAGCATATCAAGTTTATAACACTATTCTGTTTGCAAACTTTTTTTAGTATGATATGTCTAATACATATTTTATTTTAATAATAATATCTTTTTTCTCTTATATCTTAAGTAATTTACTAACTCCAATGTTTAATGACTAATATGCTAGTATAACATCATGATTATTTTTTTTAGACTTCACTTTTACAATAAAACTGTTTATCGACTGATTCGTGTTTTATTTTCATTTGGTACATAACTGAAATTAATCTCTGTCTCACTCACTCTGATCCGTGGTTGGCCAATTAGACTCAATAGAGTTGGCAAATTAGCAGATTAGACTCACAGATGTATATAGAATCACAATGTAGTACATTGAAAATGAGACAAAAAAAAGAACACAATACTAGGCTAGAACTAGGTTATATTTAAGGTTTTATTTTGAATTAAACACATAATTTTTTTAACTTCAGTTACCACAGTTACAGTTAGTAGGTTCCTATAATAAATTATAAATACCTAGTAACGTCATTAAAAATATATTTTTGCTGAGAAGTGTGGTTTTTAAATTTAAGAAGGTTACTATAAGCCTTGCTTACATTAAAATAAAACGCAATAATATAAGAACACTTGTTTATTTTGTAATCCATTCCAATTAAAAATAAAACTTATAAGATACAATCGGGAGTAATTTTCAAATTGGTAGGCGCCTATTTACATTAGAATATTTATATACTTATTTGGAATAAATAATAGATTTTCGTATGATTACTGATATGATGCTGCCTTTGTCCGCACAAGTTATTGCAATTAATTTTACTTGTACTTTGTTATTGCTCAAGTTCTTTTAAACCTGATTCATCGTACGTTTTGTATTGTACATGATTCAGGCAAAGTCCTATTCTAAGGGTTCGTTTCCACTGACGCGGAGCCGCGCAGTGTGGAGAGAAGCGGACCGTGAATTGACCAATCACAGTGCTCGAAGTGGAGATTTCGAGCCTAGTGATTAGCCAATTAATGGTCCGCTCCTCTCCACTCCACCCAGCTCCGCGTCAGTGGAAACGAACCCTAAACAATAATTAGTTAACGAGTTACATTAGAACGATCTTTTTTTTTGTTTGACTTTAATAAATTAAGGGCAGCATTACTTATAAGTATCATACACTACTCGTAAAAATTTAAGCCTTAAATAATTATATCTTAATTCTTATCCCCATACTTAATGAATCGATGAAAAAACGTGAATAACAAGGTAGTAATATGCCATAAAAGTTTAAAATTTCATTATAATAAACACGATAGCTTTCTACAGAGCCACCATCAGTGGCATTTTGGTGTGTTGGTGGGTTAGACAGGAACTGTGATTAACAAATTCATTTTATTGATATGCATGCATACATATATAGGTATCCGTCTCAGAGCGGTTTCAGACTAGCGTATTACAGCGGGTACACATTGGAAGTTTGTAAAGCGCGTTTTGAGAACCCCGAAATCTATTGAAGTGTACACATGTACAAGTGTAAAACGCATGTTAGCAAAGCGCGTGTTTCAAAACGCTCAATGTGTACCGACTTTTAAATCGAGCGGATGAGCCAATCGTATTTTGTTTTATGCAGCACGCCCCTACGGGTTTTTCCACTGGCGATTGTGGTCGGTTTTTTGATAGCGAGTGTACAACGCTCTTACAAGTGTACACAACACGCGTAAACACGTGCTGCAAAAATCAAAACACGAGCGGCAAATCCGCTCGGTTTATACGCTAGTCTGAAACTGCACTTAGGCTCAGTTCACACCGGGATGGCAACGCGATCATCAGCGATTATGCAGCGGTCCTCACTACTTAGGTAGGAACTCTTTTATAATTGTTAGGTTTTTAGATAAAGATTAAAATTAATTCACATTGAAAGTGCTTACTCGGACAATGATTGGTGTGATTTGAGCCTTAAGTAACAAAATAGCATGATAGGTTTGTTTAGAAACAAGAAAGCTGCATTATTCATTATAAAAATGTATTATACCCTGAAGGTTTAGTCTCGTAGTTACCAGCTATAATTTATATGAGGAATCTATTAAAACGCGGTATTGTGCATAATATACAAGTACAAAAAATCACCCAAAATCATAAATTGATCGCCTCAAAAAAAATTCACACCTACTACGTTAACACAGCAAGTTCCAATAATAAATAGATTTTATAGAAAATGTAAGTTTTTAATCGCATAGATACCATTTCGTTAACCAATGACGTCACTAGATTAGAGCGAAGTCACACTGCTCTACTGCGTTACGTACGGGGCGCAGCGCTAATTTGAAATTCAAAATAATGACGCAACGCAGCGCAACAAAGTGTGGCTTCGCTCTTAGACCGGGCGTAGCAGTAGGGCAGCGGCTAATATTATTTTGAAGTCTGTTTAAAATACACCTACGCAATTCATCGAAACGAAACACCCACAGATAATGTAGCGGCCAACTCGGTCGCATACACGTTAATGGCGATTATCATAAAACGTAACAGATATTATGGTACAAATATACAAGGTGTGCTGCTCAGGTAAACCGGATGTCACGTGTGGAGGGGTCTTTGTCATCACCGCCATATTGCTTTCATCGACGAAGTTTTTAACAATAGGTACGTTAAACTCGAATTGTCTTTTTTTGTTCAGACAAACCAAAACACTTGAAACTATACGAGTAATATCCGAATAATGATGAAACCCTCTTATTTTTATACCTTTATAACTTTTAAATTCAAATTCAAATAATTTATTTCAGACAATGTCCATAAAAATATTTTAAGCTATTAGTTTTTTAGTTAGTATTGTTTGGATTAAGTTCATTTTTTTACTGGACGTTTGTAATGTTATTTTCTACCTCGCATTCTTTACTTTGCGTAATTTAATTACCGTAGTATTTTATATCTTGAAAAATGTGGGTATGCGCGCGAGCAAGATAGCAATTTACCCTTACCCATCATCCTATGTAGATGTTGATCTCCGGAGTAGCATACCTTATTCGTACCATAACAAAGATGACCTATAAATACGCATTTCAAAAATTTAATTCACATTACAATGAGGTCACCAATTACTACTGAGGTCTTACTTTTATGATACAATCAGTCTCTAACGTCAACATGAAAACGTTACACTATCGTATATTTAACCTTAAATTATGTATATGACTAAAGAATTAACAGAATTGAACATTAATTATACTAACATAGTATACAACTTACAGTAAAAACAAATATTTGTACGTCAAATAAAACTACAGAGCGATCACTGGTGATCTTGTTACATACAATAAATAAAAAAATATAATCAAAGTATACCTACAAAATAAAAGGTACACTGCATTAATATGATTTATGCGTTACGTATCAGGTTTAAAATTAAATAGAGAATCGACATTACCCGGGATTATAAGGAGTACTCATCTCTACCGACACGTAACGTAACCGGTCCGTAACGCAGCATTTCTAAAATGTAACATAATCGGTAGATGTGAATGCTCCTTAACGCACTAAGACGTGACAATGCAAAAGCTCGTTAAACCTTATGCGACACGTGATGTGAATATTGGCTGGCACCAATTTTAATTTTCACTAACCCGAAATAAAAATAGAAAAATATGTTAGTTTTGGTGCCAACAGTAGCCTTATCAATCATCTCATTTTGACAATCGTATTCGTATCGAATCATCAAAGTATTATCAATTTGTATTAATTATTAAAAAAAGTCATTTACTTATCTGTGAGATTCAATACGAATTTCGTCGATTTTACGACGCTTTTCAAATAGTATGATGATAGGGCTTCAAAATAGGTCCCCATAAAAAACTTCGTCGAGCCAATGGGGCATAAGCACTATATAAATAATTTTATCAACACAACAATTCAATTGCTTCACGATTTTTTTTCTCTTTTAGAGATCCATAGCTTTAAGGATTAAAACATAGTCGTGTATATCTAGTAATAACAAAAAAGCTCATATTGTTAACGTAAAGTCGAAAACAAACGTAATAGGCGCGGCGAGAAGACTCATAAGATTACATATTAAACTAAACCTTAATATCTATGACATACAGTTGGAAATACGGGGCGCGAAACCGTAGTCGTGCCCGCTGCCGTAGACCGTAAGTCATAGGCGTTAAGGTTTAGTTTCTATGGATGTCTTCTCAACCATAGAATCATTGTTCTATGCTAAAATTATAGAGTGGCATTGGAACGTAAGTACAAAAATTCACAATATTTACTCAATAAAAAATCCTAATTAATTATTGCTTTAACAATGAAAAAAAAGAGCACGTGGTACTTGGTTGTGTCGAAATTAGAATATTATTGTACGATGCCAATAATGAAAGGCGTCGATTTGCGAAGTGAGGACTAACTCCACTAATGTTAACCCGACTGCGAAGAAGTAGGGTAATGTGTTTCGAGTATATACATGCATATAGATATGTTTTGTCTCACTCATTATGTCGCCCTGTGGGCTAAACGGATGGATGGATTTTAACAAATAAAGTGTTATTGATTTTGTGTGATTTTGGCTTTTGGTGTTTAGGAGTTACGTAGGTAAATACATAAATCCAACATGGCGCCTGTTTGAAGACATTTTGAATTTTAAATATTTCATTGAAATCTCGATGGATTTGACATCTTTGATGTGAATGGATTTGTCTTGGTCATGGGACATTGGATACTTACAAATGTCGAGAAATTAAATAGGGCAGCTATTGGTCGACATTTTGTAAATGCTACAAGAGCGATCAAAACGTGATGGATTATGACAAAATTTATGTCAATGGATTCTTCTTGATCATAGGTACGTCGTAAGATACAATTAAAAATCCAATGTTGCAGCATTGTTTCTGCGGGAGGGTTTTCGTACATATTTTTTAATTTTAAGCTAGTCCACACATTGCATGCGACGCTACATATGTCAACTCAACAAAGTATCATTGCATATACAACGTTACATTTTGTTATTACAAAATTCGAGACCCGTGTTTACTTATTTTTTCTTTAATCTAATTAAAATAAAAAAAAATGCAATAAAATAAAAAATCTAAAAGTTCTAAGCTAGTCAACATTGTCCCGATTTCAAAAAGAGTTAACACTATTCGCAGGGGTATTTTAGCACGTGCGCTTAGCAACATTGTTATAAATGTTAACCAAATCTAAACAAATTCGAAATATTTTCAAAAACTAAAAAAAATATATTTAAGCGGGGTTAAAAAATATTTAAATCCATTTGGTAACTGATTCTGAACAGACAAGTATCAGGTTTCGCATTAAACAAAATGTAACCTTGTTGATATAAGATTGGAAGAACATAATGAACAATGGAATAATTAAAAAAGTTCTTAAAACTTCACGTCACTTAAATAAACACGATAAATAAATCTTAACGGCCTAAGCATGAAAAAGATACATTATGTGTATGTTTAAGTGTGATTTGATAAACTGTTACGTTTATCCGAGCAAGGCGTTGAAGAAACGTACATTTTAGTTGTTATGAACTAAACTTATGGATAAAGCATTTATGCAAGCTGCAAGCATTTGAAACTAACTACAAAAGGCTTATTCCATTATGCTCCCACTCTCTTGATCCCAGTGGGATCAAACAAAACTTTTGAGTTCTTTATGCTCCCACTAATCCCACACACCTGGAAGTGATGATGTGATGTAGGTATATTTTACCTTACACGGAGAAAAAAATCTCGTTATAATTACTAAAATTCTAGTTGAATTTGTGACAGCGAGAATAATTTAGTAACGATTACAATAATAATAATTCCTTACCTACATCACATCATTACTTCCAGGTGTGTGGGATTATAATGAGACCATGAGTGTTCACTGCTACCTAGTGGGAGCATAATAAACTCAAAGTATTGTATGATCCCACTAGGATCAAGATAATAGGGAGCATAATGGAATAGCCCTACAAAAGCTGTAACTTTCTCATATCACAGAAAACAAATTTTACAAAAAAACAATATTATACATTTTTAACCGCGATTTTGTATTAATGTTCGAATGTTATATAAAACTGAAACTGAAACATCTAAACAGAAACCTTAACAAAGGATTAAAACTCTTACGTACTTGGTAACGAAAAATATCACTACATCTCAAGTCAAACGTATAAATTAGTACAATAAATGCTCCTTTCTGAATTTGCTTGATTACATCTAAGAGGTAGGGTAAGATGTCACTTTGAAACGTGTCAAATGACTTGTAAAAATGGTTTAATAACGCATACTCAGCGGGGTTTCATGCTAACACTAATAGTATAGTTTTCATATGAAAATATTACGGTCGCCGCAAACGCGTCGCCGACCATAGCGACCGGTGGAAATAGTGCACATTTGGCCATGTTCTGAGGGAACGTAAGGTCGCTGCTCCATTGCGTCTCACGCTAGCCGTAACAAACCGCGATAAATACAATTTGTAACATGATATTTATAAAAATATTGGTTACGATATGATTTTAATAGTACTAAAAAGCTGTGTTAATTGTCGTGTCCACCACGAAATGCTTTTATATCAATTATTTAGTTTAAATTAGTCTTAACATTTTATACTTTTACTTGTTTTTGTACGGACCTACAAGAAATAAATGTTTTTTATCTTATCTTTTATTTTTATCATAACATCTCAAACTATAATTATTCGAACTGTAAAAATGTCCGTCATATATATTATTATATTTTCTTATATAAAAAACAAAGAAAATAGTCAAAGTAGGCACTTGTGGCACTATAACGCAACTTTAATTATCAAGTAATTATAATACACTTTGTGAAAATCATTAAATCTAAATACTTAATAGGGCAACAACAACAAATAGGTATAATTATTGCTTAAAAAGGAGTGTTTTTAACATATATTTGTACTCGATTTCTCATAGTAACGAAGCAACGTAACTACGTTAATGAGTACCGAATCTACTTTCACTAAGGTCGCCTTCGAATAAGAAGCGTGAGGAAGCACCACAGTGGCGCCACTTTGGTGCTTCATACAATATCTAGACGCGCCAGTATGTTTGTCACCCCGGCCGAACACCTTCCCCCTGGTCACGCGCTCCAGTGGCCGATCTGGAAATCGCTTAATAGACTTCGCTCCCAGGTTGGTCGCTGTAGAAGCAACCTTGCCAAATGTGGTATAATTGACCCAACACACGTCGAATGCGATAGCGGAGCTCTCACACAAGACATGTCGCATCTGCACTCCTGCCCCTCGTGCCCGACAACCTGCACTCGAGAGGACCTTAACGAAGCCTCAGATGAGGCGGTGAAGTTGGCCACTTATTGGTCGAGATTGGTCTAAAACCGAGCCATTGACACGAAGAATGAATGAACGCGCCACTATGTCTTGAAAGTGGCGCTGCACCTGCGCAATGAAAAAAAATCAAATCGGTTTATAAACTCCAGGTGACAAACGTAAAAAAAAATCAACTGAATTGATAACTTCCTGTTGGAAATATTATATTCACGTGGGTATATTCGCGGCGAGAAAATCAAGTACATAACACAAGCCAAATGGTCACACTAAATCTTATTCCTGATAAACAGACGTATAAATCCGTAAAATATTTATCAAAATACGACACGTTTTATTTAATTTAAAAGTACCTATCAATATTATCCCCGGTCGGCATATTAAGTAACCGTTATCCAAAGCGCAGATATTTATAATCTATTTTATTGCATTATTTTTTTATTAATTTATATGTTTATAGACGAATAGCTTTCACTGATGTGTCACACAATGTTGGATTTTTTAATAGTTTTGTGTCACTTTTTTAACATAGTCTTGTTTGTTCGTAACCAAGTGTCGAGTTTGTTCTTGAACCAGTCTGTGGATGCTGCAGAAACAACACCTTCTGGCAGTATATTCCAGTTGTGCATCACTTTGTTGCTAATAATATAAGTAACATACTTCGTTTTAAAACATTTCACTGTCCTCTGTGACTGTCCATATCTCATCGAAAACGCAAACAATACTTATGTCTTGTGTAACCAAAGTAACGTAGTAAAGTAACGCGTAAATGACGCGTGAATACTATTGGAGTTGGAACCCGCGACCATCGGATCGCAAGGCCAGAGCCACATCCACTCGGCCACCACGTCCTCGCAGAGACACAGTGTCATGTACAGATGCATTCGCATCGCGATCGTGACTAAATGTTAGGAGGTTACGCACACCAACTCAATGTGCATGTACACGGCTTACAACAAACAAGATCAAACCTTCATCGTGAAATGGAATAACTATACTTCAAGTCTATCACGAGTGGAAGTGGAAGGTAAATGCTATTGGGAACGAGCCGTAGAGTATGCGTTATACCAGACGTTATGAATCTGCGATTTTTCATCAGCTGACGTACAAAATTATCATCCAAAATTCAACAAACAATTAGTCATGAAAATTATAACTGTAGCTTAAAAAAAAGTTATTTAAAAATACGTAATTGCCGTTGGCTTACATGTAAAGGATAAACCTGTTTGCTGCAATTGTAAGGTTCATATAAATGGTTGAATAAGCCATTAAATTGAACGCCTAGGCGTTGATTAAAGTAGTAGTCTAATCTCGCAAGTTGTTAATAAAATAAACTATTTGACAAGAGTCAGCCACTGGCTTTCGACAAAACAAAACCTTCGTATTCTAACAAAAAGTATTTTCATGACATATTGTAAGTTTTAAGTACACACGGGTGCAATTTTACATGGGGTCGACCGCACACTGAATAAGGTTCAGCCACCAACATATGTAAAAAAGTAACTAAAATGCATTTAAATTTCGGTTAATGAACCTTTCGATTCGTTTTAGACACGGGAGTGAGAATATAATCTAATTGTTAAAAAAATTCGTTTACTATTAGATTTTTTATTAGATTTTGTCTGTAATAAATTCAATATGCGCTCGATTGAAGTATCAAAAATCGAATATCCCAATAATATTGTGGCAGTCGAGTTTTTATAAGCTTCAATATTATTTTAGTTTACTATGTATTTTGCCTGAAACAAAATCAGAATGCGGTCAAATTTTTAATACCATCGACAACAGTGTTACTAATTTAAAAAAAAGGGTTACTAGTTGAGTAACTCGCCACGAAAGGTGTTACTCGATGGGAAAAAAAGCCCAACGAGTACACCGTCTTGGGGTGTTTCACATGGGAAAAAAAATCCATAGAGTAACACCCTGATTTGGGGTGTTTTACTCGATAGAAAATAAATCCCAACGAGTACCACCGTTACTCGTTTGGGTATTACTCAATAGGAACCCATCAAGTACAACCCTTATTTGGGGTGTTCCTAATAGAAAAAAAAACCTAACAAGAAACACTGTTACTCGATGGGAATCCATCAATTTAATTGCACCCGAGCGCATTTGGACAGCACATTGTCTACACGGTCCGCGTACGAAACCTCAACAGACTCGCGGGTGCGGCCTAGAGTTTGATGTAGTCCGGCGAGTCGATGGTGGCGAGGGTTTTCTTGATGCGCAGCGCAGTCAGCCGCGCCGCCGGGTTCTGGTACCAGCATTCCTTCATCACCTTCGATATCGCTGACAGCACCTGGAATTATTATCATATATATTAGAAGAGATAACTAGACGCACTGAGAACACCTGGAGGAGCTTTTGGTCAATGAAAGAACTTACCACCACTACCTATATCCTCAAAGAAGAAACTTATGGACGTGCGCATTCTTCCCATTCTCACGTACGGTGCCCAGACTTGGTCTTTGACTAATCAGAAGTCCGCTGTTGGGGTATGCCAGCGAGCCATGGAGCGCAGTATCCTAGGATAGACCTGTCAGACAGCATACTGCGCTCCAAAACACAAATTGCTGATGTTGACGACACGGATGGTCGAGTGGCAAAGTCGTTGGACTGCTACGCCGAGTGTCGCGGGTTCGATTCCCGCTTCGGGACAAACATTTGTGTGACGAACATCGATGTTTGTCCTCAGTCTGGGTGTTGTCTATTTATTCTATGTATGTATTTACAAAAAAAAAGTATTTAAGTATTCTATCAGTTTATCTGGTTCCCATAGTACAAGCTCTGCTTAGTTTGGGGCTAGATGGCGTTGTGTGAAATGTCCAAAATATTAAAAAGAATAAAAATTCAATAACAATTTGGTTCTTCCCATCATTGTCAACAGGATCGACCCCGGTCGTACACCAATGGATTTTTCAGTTCATAAAATCTATATGTGCATCTAAAACACGTGCTTAGCTGTGAAGGAAAACATCGTGAGGGAACCGGCATGTCATAGAACCTGAAAAGTTCGAAAACATGTGTCAAGTGCACGAAAGGAGTCTTTTCGAGGCACACTTGAAATCCTTCACAACGTTGGTTCAAAAGAACTAGTGACATGATAAGATCTCCTCGAGTGCCGGGTCCGGCGGCACGCAGTCGTAGTACGGCGGCTGGTATCAGGCATGGAACGAGTACACGTCGAACTGTCCATTGTCTCTACGAGTACCTACAAGCTACTTGTCTACTACCGAGTCCGAGTGTCATCTGTTAGGCACGTTGGGACGTCGCTTCTCGACGCACACGACGCGTCTCATCTCCTCTAGTGCCGGGTCCGGCGGCCCGCAGTCGTAGCACGGCGGCTGGTACTCATCAGAGTACACATAGGACCGCTTGTATACATCGAACCGCCGCGTATTGTCTCTACGAGCACCTACAAGCTACTCATCTACTAACCGAGTCCGAGTGCCATCTATTGGGCACGTTGGGGCGTCGCTTCTCGACGCACACGACGCGTCTCATCTCTTCTAGTGCGGGGTCCGGCGGTACGCAGTCGTAGTACGGCGGTTGGTACTCATCCGGCATGATGCCGCACCGCCGTGCCATCTCCCATAAGACCAGCCCGAACGAGTACACGTCGGAACGCTTGTACGGGTCGAACTGTCGCGTGTCCATTGTCTCGTCGAGCACCTATTAGTTAAATAAATAAATAAATGTTTTATTGACACAAAAATAATACATTAAGTACATACAAGTTTGACAAAGTCTAAAAAAATTAAGTAGATAAACATTCACACACTCACACCCCTGCACTAGGATTCCCTGTGTCGCAGGTGGCATGGACACATACAAGACATCACAATATCCAAGACCCGAGAACAAATATTTGTGTTCGTCACACAAACATTAGCCCCGGCCGGGGATCGAATCCGGAACACCAAGCTTCGTAGGCAGGATCACTACCAACTAAGTCACGGTGTCGTCAATCGATCGAAAGGATCGTACCACTGTGAACTCTGTTCCCCGAACTAGGTCTAAAAAGCCTGTATAGCGGGGTCACAAGAACACGCCGAGAATCTCGAAAAAACGCATTAGGACAATAAATACTTCACAGTGCAAAAGAGTTTAAAAGTTAACAAGACAATAAATTGAACGTTAGAACTTCTTGAGAGATTCTCAAACGCCAATGCACACTGTTAAGCATCGATGACACAGAGCTGGTTTACAAGCTACAAGCCAGCGAGTTTAGGCGAGTGAGCGAGTTAGCTTTCGGGAAGAATTGTTAACTAGCAGATTGTAAATAGCCGATAACACGGCGAGTTAACAAGCTGCAAGGGAACTCGCTGGCTTGTAGCTTATAAAAAAACTCTATGTCATCGAGGCTTAATAGTTAAATACCTTACGTTGCAAGGTTGTGCAATAGTTGGGAAAGTTTATGTTTATGTTTCAGTCACGTAAGCATTTACAATTGTTTTGGTTATGAATGTCTAAAAACGGATTTTCGTAATGTTTCATTATTAGATGCTTTGGTTCTTGCTTTGCATAGTCTGAGGCTAGATAGCGTTGTGTCGAATGTCGTGTTCTTTTTAAACTTTTTTATGAAAACTGGGGACGAGACGAGCTAAGTGCTCTCTTCATTGTAAGAGATCACAACAAATTTTTTTACGTTTTTTTTGAAAATTAAAAAAAAAACAGTATATAAACATTTCACTATGCGTGTCAACGTGCCACAACACTATTCGTTTCGTCCATGTTTTTTGATTTCGTCAAGAAAAAAAGTAAAAGGTTTCATACTTTAATTTAGATTTTATACGTGTTTTAAAATTTACCCTATCAACTTAAAAATACGTATAAAATCTAAACTAAAGTATGAAACCTTTCACTTTTTTTGTTGACGAAATCAAAAAACATGGACAAAAAGAATAGTGTGAAGAAATTACTATAATACGGCGTACTTTTTGAGTAATTGCCCGAATCATTTTGTATGGAATTTGGATTTGAGGATTCCCCTTAAAACTTTGATGTTTATAAACTGTTTTTTTTTCGGGGGGCAATTCACAATGCACCCTTCAACGGGACGCCAGTGCAGACCGCTGTACCCCGTTTCACAGAATAACACAATAAGAAAGTATAAGCTCTCACCTCAGGCGCCATGTAGCGTTTAGTCCCGACGCGGTTGGTGGATGGCACGTCTACAGAATCGGAAGTGACGTTGTGGCGCACAGCCAATCCGAGGTCGCCGATCACGCAGGTGAGGTTACTCTTCACCAGAATGTTCTTCGATTTGAGGTCGCGATGGGCGATCGCTGGTTTTCCTGCAGTATTTCATGTGGGGTTGAATAAACGTTAAAAGTAAAGTAAGTAAGTTTACGTTTTAAGTTAAAAAAAAGTTCCTTTATGCAACAGAAGTTAACTAATCGTTAAGGACCTAATTTAACTTTATTTTCCGCAGACTAGATTCTGAAGATGGAGGTGTTTACCGTTATTAATTTATGTTTTAAGTAAAAAAAAAAAAATTACTCAACGATTAAAACTAATTGTTGAGTACCTAATTGAACTTTTTTCCCTGTAGACTGTAGATTCTGAAGTGTTTTCAGTTTTTAATTTACGTTTTGTGTTGACGTTTTAAGTTCAAAAAAGTTCAATTACTCAACGTATAGTTAAATTATGAGAAAAAACTTTTCATTACGTATAAAGTTTCATAATAAGCATCCAAAAGAACCCTGAACATGAACTTCGACGAACTTCAGAAGAAAAAAGTTATAATCATGATTGATTACTTAATTAGTCTACTTCAAGTAACATAAGAGTTTTATCAAGAACTAGCTGACGCCCGTAACTCCGTTTGCATTACGAATTAATAAATTATTTTCTTATTCCGCGCCTGCACATCTTAACCAACACACCCTCAAAGTTTCGATCTCTACGTTCAGCGGTTTGGCCTGTACGTTGTCTGTCAGTCAGTCTAGTCCAAGCCTTATAAATATATTGATGTTTTAAAGGCAAATTAAAGAATGAAACCTTTCAAACGCGAGTCATAATATGTACGTTGTCTGTCAGTCAGTCTAGTCCAAGCCTTATAAATATATTGATGTTTTAAAGGCAAATTAAAGAATGAAACCTTTCAAACGCGAGTCATAATATGTATGTTGTCTGTCAGTCAGTCTAGTCCAAGCCTTATAAATATATTGATGTTTTAAAGGCAAATTAAAGAATGAAACCTTTCAAACGCGAGTCATAATATGTACGTTGTCTGTCAGTCAGTCTAGTCCAAGCCTTATAAATATATTGATGTTTTAAAAGCAAATTAAAGAATGAATCCTTTCACGCGAGACAGTGTATAACTTTCGCAGGTCGAAGACACCAGACATGATTTTATTGAAATAATTTTGAAATCCAACTGCCTGCAGCCTTTTGTGGATAGTCACCCCACCTGGCCGGAGGGCGTCCTACGGTTCTTCGGCAGATATGGCCAGCCCACTGCCACTTCTGCTAGATCATTATCTGATCTATGTCGGTAACCTTGGTAATCTATCGGATAACCTCATTACGGATCTAATCCTTCAGAGAGACGCCGAGCATAGCCTGTTCCATAGCGACTTTGAACTGGTTGACTAGCCGTACCATGAGTGTCCACGTCTCAGCTCCGTATGTCAAGACGGGTATAACGTAGGGCTTTCAGTCTCGATGACTTTCTGAGTCCCGGGAAAAAAAATCGAGACTCGATGCGGTCTCGAAATTCCCGGGAAAAACGAGACTTTCGAGACTAATTTAATAGTACATAAAGGCACACTCATAGGAATGGCATTTAGGCATTTTATGGCGTATTATCGAACACATCACAGTTTAACTTTACAATCCAGTATTTGATGATGTTCGGTGATGTCCGATGTTCCTGATTTATCAAAATTTGCGTTTTTCTTCGAAATGGTTCCTCATTCCACACATACACACACAAACCAACAAAGGTACAGGGGCCTTTCATTTGATTACAACATGAACATATCAATGACTCTCGGGCTGTGCATACAGCTCCATATTCCAATGCGAATGTGTAGCGATCACCGAGTCAGCAAACACCATACTTCGGAGGAAAATCGAAAATCAAAATATACGAATTCTAACCGCTATACTAAAAGCACTAGATAGCAATACTTGCGACTCAATGCTCGTTAACGAATGCCACCGAGCACTGGAGAGAATAACCCAAGCCAACCGAATAACACTCCAGGGATTAAGGGGCACAGTAACTCATTAGGGAACGATGCCGCAGACGAGTTGGCTAGAAAAGGATCTGAGACTGGAAGGGAAGGGCCATCTCCCTTCCTACCACAACCCTTTTCTCAATTGCGAGCGTGGATACGCAAACGTACAAAGACACAGCACAGTGAGCGCTGGCGGCAAACCAAGAAGTGCAAACAATCAAGAATGGCCTTTCCGCAACTTGCACCACGTCTAACTAGACGTTTACTTAGTTTGAAACGACCAGATTTAAGAATCATTGTGGGTACTATCACAGGACATTGCCTGCTTAACAAACATCTGCACAACATTGGAAACACAGACAGCCCACTCTGTAGAGGCTGCTTGACCGAGGAGGAAACGCTCGCCCACGTAATCCTGGAATGCGTGGGAGTGGCAAAGCAACGAGAGGATATCCTCAAAAACCCGAGGTCACTCCGCAAAGCCTGCGAAGAACCCAGGAAACTTCTGTGCTTCTGGGCGGAGTTAGGCTGGCTAAACTATAAGTCAGGAAATCCGACGCACAAAGGATCAACAGGAGTCCAAGTGCGGAAAAGGGAGTCCATTTACATTTACATTCATTCCACACATATTACTTTTTTTTTTAATTGCCCTTTTTGGTAAACTAAAGTCATAAGACTATACCACTATGTCTTATCCTTGTTTTAGATTATACTAAGGGCTATCTACACTGAATATTGTTAAGATTTTTATAAGTATTGGAAGTCTCGTTATTCCCGGTACCGAAACCATCCAGTCTCGAGTCTCGAAAATAACGAAAAATCGTCGAGACTCTCGAAATTTTCGAGACCGAGACTCCCGGGATAAAAGCCTTAGTATAACGCACTGATTGAAACTTCTACTTTTCAAACTTCCTTTCCTTCCTTAACTTCCGTTTTCAAACTTTGCGGTATGGGTGACGAGAAATTACCTTACTATAATAGTATTGAATTTGAATAGAGTCTCAAACAGAGATTTGTTTTATACAGGTAGAATGAAATATCTTTAAATTCTCATCGATGGCATAAATTAAATCGCATTAAATTCATAATAATGAAGTTTGAGAGGATAGACGATGATAGTAGTTTGCACCTCAATCACGCCAAAACTACGAAACTGATTGGACCGGAACTTGTAACTTTTACCTGTCGCTATAACTAGTAGCTAAATATACTAAACTACACTGAAGAGTAGGTACTTATGGTTTAACGGATGCGCCATACCACAAATTTAAAGGACGAGTATAAAATTACGTGGATGAGTTTAAATCAATAATATACCCATAAAGTAAGTAAACGTAAAAAAATATTAGAAAAATTTGATAATAAATAACATATTTTTAAGACAAAAAAATAAAAAAATCAAAATTTTAATAGTTGTAGAACAAACGTTGTTTGCCAGGGCGAGGGATATACCCCTTTTAGGCTTGTAGAGACATTAATAAACACATAGATAGGATAGAATATGAGGATAAAATAAGGCAACGCAAAATGGACTCTTCCATTCCTATTAGACTCGTGAAGCTAGCCAATAAGAGAACAACGTATAACTCAAACAACAGGTAGAGAGTCCAATAAAAATTAAGGACATGCCGCGCCGTAGCTTTTTCACGGTACAGACGAAATCTTATTTGATTACCCTAAACCTTGGGAGGAATCGATACACGTTTTGATTTAATATAGTCTCGGTATTTGTGCCGCTCCGTACCAAATAGACTTTTGCCCACTTGTACCAAATTGCAAAAATCCTAAGCAATTACTTTGTGAGTAAAGTATATTTACTTATAAAGTATAGAACTTAACGGTCAGAATCTGGGCCGTTAAGATCTACCAAGCGAGAAAAGTAATTGCTTAAAAACTTGGACAGTTTGGTTCAAGACGGCATTTGTGTCGTAATTAGCAACGCTCAGATCCTGAAATCATCAATATGTATAAAAGGACTAGTTCTTACTGACTGACTGACATACGACGCATGGCCTGAACATAGAGACTTGACATTTCTAGGGTTTGTTCGTCAAGTACTCGTAGTGTAAACGCGTACTAAGAAAATAATTATGATAATGCCTATCTTACACGAAGTTGTAGGCATCAGCTGTTACATTGTAGCTTGTCTGTACATTATGAACTTTCAAAGTTCCTAAGCAATAACTTTACTCGCTTGACAGTTCTTAACGGTTAGAATGTATATTGTTAAGAACTACCAAGCGAGTAAAGTAATTGCTTAGGGACTTTGACAGTTTGGTGCAAGTAGGCATATAAAATGTATAATTCTTCAGTCACGAATGTGATTTTTACGAGTTTAAATGTGAAGTGACGGTTACACTTTGAACTCAGTTTAACACGCAAGGTGTTTACTAGTGGGTGGGTTCCCATCGCGTTCATTGTCATCACAGACATTCAAAGACCCCATAAACTTACAAATCCTTTCCTTTGATGGGTTTAACAGACTACTATCGTGCTAAAAAGCTTTTAAAATATAGAATCTAATTCCTCCTAATACGTGGTTTGCTTCAATCGTTTATTGAAAAGTACATGCAAGAGCTTAGACTACAATGTAAAATGAGCATGTGTTACCCTTCGTTTGATCTCATTGTGTGGTATTTCATACGTTCTGTCTGTAATATTTTACTGTGAAAAATATTCGAGTGAAATATGTCTTTTTATAAAAAAAAAGTGGCGAGATTATCTAAGCATACACGCCTGCCCATAACCATGTTTAGAGGGCTTTGTAGAGTTTTTTCAACCCTTCTTAGCAGAACAATTAACTATTAGTGAAAAACTAGAATCTGAAAACCAATATTCGCAACGATTCAGCATATCAGACCGGCTACACTTTACGAGTACACACTACTTATGAATAGGCAGACTAGGCTACTTACTGAATAGATGGGTACATGCGAAAAGCCTTAGTGGAGTATTCATTATCGAGGATTACAGCTGCGCATGAAAGAGCTGGTTGGCAAGGCAGTTCATAAAGGCAGCATAAAGGGCCGAACACAATGAATCACGGCCGGCAGCGCGAGATTCGATCGCCGTATATATACACCGTCCCTAATTGGACAGGATTGGGGACTGCACAATGGTTGACCAAATTAGACATTTCGAAAATTGCGAAGGCATGTTACATCCGAAATTAATTACAGCCGAGGGTTAATAGATGTCGAATTCTATACGCTTTGACATTGGGACGAGCTTTTGAGATATTTTCTCAAAAATATGTTTAATACCCATTACACTTAAAGATATTTTTATTACAGCATAAGCTAACTACTACAATCTATATTACAAAATTTACAAAAGGAAACAATTGGGCCACCCATAGACCGTTGCAAACGATCTATAGGTAGCTCAACTGCTCCAACTCGATACCCGATGGCAGCGTGCCGAGGATACTGGCTGCATTGCCTCTTTGTATAGCAAGGCTTATTCTTTGGCCCAGATAGCTGCCAGCCCTCTGATCACGCGTCGCTTCGACCAGACGCTCCGACAAAATTTTAAAAACGCGTAAAATTTTTTTAATTTTAATTACACTTAAAGTGTTTTCTTTGTATTATTTCTGTTCATAATAATTTTGTGGTTGGTAAAATCACTTAAAAAATAATATGACAACTAATTGAATAGGTAGGTACTACAGTAACTTTTCTAAACGTACAACGTATTTTAGGAATGTGAGGAATTAATAAATGATTTTGGGTTGTGTTGCTACGAATCAAACTATAGAACCGATCGGATCGGGTCGTATCAAGAAGTACATCTTTTACAGCAAAACATACTTTATGAGAGAGCCACAAAGAGCTGTATTTCGATATTCATTCATTATTTAAATTGTTAATGCGCTCTCAGACCTAAAATATACATTATAAATATTGCTTGTCCTGAATAATCGCAACGCTCCCAAAGTCATTTTTTCATCAGGTCTTAAGGGGAATCCTCAAATACGAATTCTATACAAAATCTATCAACAAAGTCTGCTTCGACAGCCTGTACAGTCTCATCACCTACTACAGGCAGCATTCGCTACGCAACCAGGTGAGTAGTTCTAACTGTCTTAGGGCTAATCCTCAAATCCAATTCCATACAAAATGTTTCGGACAAATACTCAAAAATTACGCCGTATTATAGTAATTTCTTCACACTATCCGTTTCGTCCATGTTTTTTGATTTTGTCAACAAAAAAAATGAAAGGTTTCATACTTTAGTTTAGTATTTGTCCGAAACATTTTGTATGGTATTCGGATTTGAGGATTAGCCTTAATATCGGAGTTCAGGGTGAAATGGATACAAGTACTTTCGTGAAATGTGTCAAGTTAATATTCCGTGTGCATTTCATGGCACCTAAGGCGATGCAAGATGATAGGAAGGGGAGTATACGAACGGGGTTCGAAATACGCAGCAGACGATTTCAATAATAAAATCACAGATTGCAGAAGGAATTCAACCATAAAATCATGGATTGCAGATTGCAGGCCAGAATCTAATAAAAACGATCACAGGTCTTCAAATCATTTTCACAGTTCATCGAACAATAATTCGAATCGAGTTTTAATGTACCTTTATGTTTTATCAGAGCCAATGATCATGTTGAGTGATGTTTCATTAGTTCATTACAAAATGAAAACGAAGATTTCTCTTATTCGTCTCGTTGGATTCGTTTTAGCGCGGATTAGTAAATTTTAGCCACCGAAAATCATCTGCAATTTGGTTTGCTTATTTTACACACAATTCAAAGCAGCAAGACCCTTTGAACGAAACCTAACTACGGACCTGTGGCTTCTACCACTTCATTAACGTGAAAGCGACAATATTTTTCCGCTAATAAGTTTTCGTGGATTATCTGAAAGCTACAGAACTTATTTAAAAAAAAAACTGTAATTAATTTGTATAACCAAAAACCTAACATCCTACTGATTTAAAAATTATATTATTTGGCTGCTTGCCTTATTAAATGTTTTCTTACTAATAAATAAAAAAGCTGCTAATCAGGAGGAAGATAAAGTAAAAAAATATTGTATGCGTTTTAAGATTAAAATGTTCCCTTGTTTTTCTGAGAATAGCCAATTATACGCGGGCAAAACAAATTAAAAACCATTAGTTAAGCTCTTCTAGATTATCGAAGTAAATAACCCTGTCTGAGATAAAATCCAAGGAAAGACTCGAACTCAAACCTGAATATTTTAACTGATAAAAACATCTGTTTATACTATGTGAATTTATTCACTCTGCACATAATCATCCACGCTGATCTTTAAATACACCATCTTACAAATCTTATTCAGCCATAGTTATTTGATTGTAACGGGTAATTATCGCGCTCACCTTGTTTTTGTGTCCCGACGTTTCGACTGTATTGGAACAGCCGTGGTCACGGGTTAACTGAACTGTTGGTTGAGTCAACCCATAACCACGGCTGTTGCAATACAGTCGAAACGTCGCAACACAAAAACGAGGTGAGCGCGATAAATACCCGTTACAATCAAATAACTATGTGTGATAATCGCAAACTTATTCAGCCATTTGAGTCCCACCCACTGCTGGGCAAAGGCCTCCCTCCTCTCCATCCACTCCTCGCCTGACCATCAGAATCTCTCTCGGGGTATGCCAGCGAGGCATGGCGCGTAGTATCCTAGAAATAAAGCTGTCAGACCGCGTACGGAACAGCATACTGCACTCCAAAGCACAAATTGCTGATGTTGGTCAGAAAGCCGCCAGCCTCAAGTCGTATTTTCAGCGATTTGTGGACCAAGACTATCAACCCTGATAGATATTAAATTATACAGTAGTATTTAATACATGAGTGTATAGACACTGGCTTTTCCTTGTAAATGAACGCTTTATACATATATATATATATATATCTATCTACTTGACCCAAATATTCAATATGAGTAATGTGCATAGTGCCTAGTCGTGGTGGCCAAAGATATTGATTTTATGACAATACAGAATAATGATGCCTATACCTACTTCACTTTAAATTTAATTTGATAGTATAGCAAACTCCTTGTTTAACTTATGGCATTCTCAGTCGCTTAGTAATGATACAGGTGTCCAATAACACGGTATACGAGTATATACCCGTATAGTTACATATACTACATAATTACACTTAATGCGGTTTCAGACTAGCGTATTTTTGTAGCGCGTATACGGGCGGATTGGTACTTACGAAACTTCAAAAGCCCAACGCAAACGGTATACGCGAGTATACCGGCGTTTACGCTCGCTATTTTCTAGCGAGTGTCAGTAGCATGAGGCGAATCTCGCGGCAGAAGTTAAAACAAAATACGAGCGGCGGAAACCGTGGAACACGCGGTTGTTCACTACAAAGCTACAGAAGCAACCAGAACGAAGACTGGGCTGAGGAAAATCCTGAACACGGGTCCAGATGACCGTACTAGGGAACTGGAACACACCATCCATCAACCCAGAGTCTTGCTCCACTATTTTGGGGAGCTAGGCTGGCTGGGGTAAATTTAGTGTAAAAAGGGGTCAATGCACAGTACACCCCATAGCGGGACGTCAGTGCAGACCATTTGTAACCTTTTCCCCAAATTAGAATTAGAGCGGCGGCGAATCCGCTCTGTAAATCCGCTAATCTGAAATCGCACTTTCACGGTATATTCGTCGTACTGGTAGTTACATATCTATTGTGTCAGTTTCGTGGAAAACTATTGTGGCTTATTTCGTGTCACGCAAACACTATTTTTTTCAAGTTGCCTACTTTTGGGGTTAATCAATAGCCTCTAAGGTTCTTTTTTGATCTATATAGTTTTATTTTTTTTATAAAAACCATGCCGAATTAAATTGAAAGCGAAAGCCGTAGATAAGACGCAATTACTGGGATTTCGAGATTGACCATCAATATGTTATAGAATTTTCATCAAAATCGGTTCAGTAGTTCAGTTTTTAAATCAAATAACTGAAAACAATATGTATGTCGTCGAAGTAAACGAAATTGCGTTTTTTGCTTCCCTTTGACTTTTCAGAGTGGGTTGTTGTATATTTTTGTAAAATCCTTAGTTATTGGAAAATATATTTTTGCTTTCAGAAACTAGCTGAGAACATTTTAGTATAACTCAATATTGGAAGTTACGGTCCTTCCAATATTGAATTATACGGTACGACGGAATTGCATTAAATAAGGCACCTGATTGGATCCCCCATCCACCCCGTTGGACCACCCAATTAGTGCATAATTGGCAACGCATGTCATCCATGCTCATGGTAGTTTACCGTTGGGAGGCGACCCTGCAAGATATTTGCGAACCAGTAAAGTGAAAGCATTACTGTGTTTCAGTTTAATAGGCACTAAAAATTACTGGAATTTCGAGACTGACTCTATCGTCTCATCACTTTTTAACATAGGAAAGAGATCATTCCTATAACCAGAACAGTTCTACGTATTGCGTTGTGACAAAAAAGAACAACAGTCACATAGCCAGCACTTAATTCTAAATCATCATAAACCTTAGCATACGGTATATCGCTGAATATAGATCTCTCCCAGGATGCACCACTGAACATGGTCTTCGGCTCTTCTCACCCACCTTCTGCCAGCTTTATAGCGCAGATCGTCTGTGATGTTTTTATCGATAGGTTTCCCACACGCAAGTCACAAGTCACTATCAATGTGTTACTACACTTATTCCACTGTTCTTTAGTGCCGACGATATCCATGTGCCAGGCCTGTGATGTCTTTATCGATATGTTTCCGTCACGCAAGACACAAGTCACGAACAATGTGTTACTACACTTATTCCACTGACCTTTAGTGCCGACGATATCCATGTGCCAGGCCTATGATGTCTTTATCGATAGGTTTCCCACACACAAGACACAGTTACGCACAATGTGTTACTGCACTTATTCCACTGACCTTGAGTGCCGACGATATCCATGTACCAGGCCTGTGATGTCTTTATCGATAGGTTTCCCACACGCAAGACACAAGTTACGAACAATGTGTTACTGCACTTATTTCACTGACCTTTAGTGCCGACGATATCCATGTGCAGATGTGCCAGTCCTGTGGAGATGGATAGCGCCATTTTGACGAGGGTGTTGGAGTCGATGGTACGAGCCGTCAGGAAGTCAAACAGAGAGCCGTTCTCGTGGTAGTCAGTCACCAGCCACAGTTGCGTCCACGTACCGTTGTCTAGGGGGAAACGAATAGAAATTCATGGCTAAAGGCCTGTGCACGTGGGCGTATGGTACGGCAAAGCATTTTAAATTTATCAATTGAATTTAATACTTATTCAATGGAAATAAGGTATGTATTTTAATGCTCGCCCGCTATGGTCCGAGATACTCCGAGGTCCATCACCGAACATTGAAATATAACACTTTATTTTGATTGGACAAGTATTAAATTCAATTTGTTCAATTTAAATTATCTGCCGTACAATCCGCCAATTTGCGCAGGCTTTAGGTCTTGTAGGTACCTACAATTTAATATATTGTCCGGTTTTTCTGTTTTTGTTAATTGAGGAGTATTGTGAAGCCAATAAATAAATTTTCTTCTTTTCTTTTTAATTTGTAGGTTTCCACGATACGGATGCTGGGCTTAATATGATGTTACTTTCAGAAATTCTGAAGCGAAATTCTCTTCAAAATTTTGGTCACAAACACAGCGTTATGGTTTCCGAATCCCGAGTATTTTAAGTCTCAAATCATTAAGTTGTTAAAAAATCTAGCAACGGTACAGAAATAATAAGAGTACATTGTAGGGGGTTGTGTTGAAGAAGTAACTATATGTATTCTGTGGCAGGGTGTAGGTGTCAACCATTCACCCCTGAACCGATAGCCTACCCGTACACAGCGTTCTTATATCTAAAATGAGTTTTTAAAATGTTTTTTTATGAAGAAAGTGTATGAATGAACTTCACATCTGCCACCTTGTACAAGCTTAGTAGAAGTAAGCTAAGTCATCATCATCATCATCAACCTATAGCAGTCCATAGATGCTGGACGTAGGTCTCTCCCAATCGAGCCCGATCTTCGGCTCTCCTCATCCACCTACTGTCAGCTATAGCGCGCAGATCATCGCTCCATCTGGCCAAAGGTCGTCCTACACTGCGTTTGCCTAGACGTGGTCTCCACACAAGAACACGTTTACCCCAACGGTTGTCGGTTCTTCGGCAGACATGGCCGGCCCACTGCCACTTCAGCTTGCTGATCCTCTGAGCTATGTCGACCACCTTAGTTCTCTGTCGGATGACCTCATTTCGGATTCTATCCTTAAGAGAAACCCCGAGCATAGCTCTCTCCATAGCTCGCTGAGCGACCTTCAATTTGTGGACCAGCCCTATCGTAAGTGTCCACTACTCTAAGGGACTTCTACCAAGAAGTCTATTGTAATTTTAAGGATCTTGCGAAGTTGTTCATAAGTCCCGTGTCGGGGGAAACACAGGATATTTTGAGACGAGTATTTCAGTTTCAATCACAAAAATAAACTTCTATAAATTTCAGATATCTAGGTACTTTTAAATATAGATTAGTACCAGCTGGGGTGTGGTTGGGACAAAGCCGTAAGTATCCGAGAAATATGTGAGTGTGTTGTTCAGGCTAATGAGTCTTTTGTTTTCATTTTACTTACACATACTTATAACGTATACATTTTTGTCGGAAATTTATGTTTGCCGCATAAACGATATGTTTGTTTTAAATAATAACCAGCAAGTATTGCATGATTTGAAATGGTGATTTTACATTGCATTTTGAAATATTGATGGCGATTTAAAATTTAAATTGTAAGGATAAATACTTCAAGGGCAAGGAACATTATTTGCAATTCAATCAGTAAAATGTCACTTGCTGCATAATCACTGGTATTCGTATTCGTACTCGGGATGGGACCACACAAAACCAAAATGGTGGCCCAGTTAGTTACCGTATCGTTGTTGACAAAAGAGAGTTGAATTAATAAAAATGTGTAATTAATAATATAATTAGGTAGATAAGTAGCATAGTTTAAAAAACCTTAGACAAAGTCAATATCAATTATACATATTTGCATAATCTAAAATGTTAAATTCTAAACCATCTTAAAAGTCCATAAAAATCTGTTTAAGTAGCAAACTCAGCCGGTCTATGTTTGATGTTCTAGCACTTCGACATTAAAGTCTCGGTGAATGTCATACCTGGGCCACGTGGTTTTAAAACAAACTTGAAATATATCGTACATGTATAGGTAAAAGGTATCATCACAAATTGTTCCAATAATTACAAGACACCATAATGCTACGAACCTTTATTATCTGCTGCGATGAATCCCAGTATGTTCTCGTGTCGCAACATCACGGTCTGATAGATTTCGGCCTCGCGGAACCAGGAACATTCTTCACGAGATGAGAAGATCTTCACGGCAACATTCTCGCCCCTCCAACGGCCGCGCCAAACTTCACCAAAGCGACCCTTGCCGATTATGTCCAAAAGCTGGATCTGACGAGCGATTGAACGCTGGACGAGTAAAGGAAGACCTGAAAATAACCGAGAAATCAGACCTAATGATACTGTTGGGAAAATTAAAGAAGTGTAGATAATTTGATCAAATAGAGCATTCGCAGGATGCGGGCAGGTGAATATGAAAACTCATAGATAAGCCACTGACTGCAGAGTCACCGCCTTGTTAGTAAGTCTATAGGAAACAGCGATGTACAAAAGCACGCCACTTCAACCGATTCGGTGCAGACTGCAGTTCCTCTTTTTATGTAAGTGGCTAGCTAGACGCTCTCCTGATGGTAAGAGATCACGCCTGGCCATAACCATAAGTGCTACACAGGACTGTGATTACCATAGGCCGGTGCAACACTGCTAAAGCACTCGTCAACTTTGAAACATTTTGATGGTCAGTCTCGAAAGCCCAGTAATTTCACTAGCTACAGTGCCCTTCACATGCCCAACCGAAACACAGTTATGCTTTGTGACAGAATATCTGACACTGTTGGTACCCATCTAGACGGTATCCTGCAGGGAACAACGATAAAGGATTTTCTGGCTCAACCTATCGACTATTTACAGCTTACAGTTGAAAAACAGAAACCCAACTTTACCGGCTCGGATATTACATTGATAAATCTAGAGCTAGACAAACTAATAACCCAAGGGTTCTACCGTACTGAGGTACATCCTCAGAACAGAACGCTTGGCAATTTCCGTCGATGCATGTCTGAAACACTTCCTCAATATCCAGCGCAATCCTCACAACCGAACAATATGAGGCTTCAGTTGAAATAATCTCCAGGCCGGCTTTAGAATTTCTCCCTAGTGCCTAGGGGTTTTCATTTCTCCGCGGGAGGCATACATACACAAACATTATAAGTGTGTGGCGTGTGCAATCTTTGTCGCCTCCGCCACCTCATTTCCATAGCTATCTCCGATTCACACAAAACGATAGTGAAGTACTCGGTTTCTTTTTCGTTTTTTTTTAAATTATAGCTTAAATTAATTAGATGTCAATTTATGTTTATCGAAATTAGTCTCCAAAGAATGCCACAAACTAGATTCCAAATTAATGTCCATGATTTTCCAAGAAATCTAGCTTAGTTACTTTATAACCTTGGAGTATAATTTGGCGGTATTGTATAAGAGAATTATGTTCATTTATGAAGGATGCCGCCCACGGTATCGACTACCGATGCCGCCACAAAGACTGAGTACTTTGCTGTATTCCGTAGATCAGCGGTCAGCAACAGGCAGACCGCGGTCCATATCCGTCGAAGGTCGAAGGTCGAACCTCGGACCGCCAAATATGTTTAAATACATAATACCTACATACACTTTTGTACATACACTGCGGGGGCGCCGCCGCCGGCGGCGGAAGAGAGCAGAAGTCACTTCGTCAGTCGCATAAACAGGCCGCGGAACAATAATTACCTATTGTTAATTTGATTTATAATTTGTCGTGTGAAAAATCTTTTCTTACCAACCATAATTTGAGAGACTTAATTTGAAAGCAAAATTAAAAAATAGTACTACCTAATCATAATCAGTTATTTTCCTGGACCTCGATAATTTTTGTTTGTTGTGTCGACCCCAGCTAAGTATGGGACTTATCCCACATTTAGGTGGGGTATCCTGGTATCCCAATAATGATTAAACTACTGGACTAATTTTAAGTTCTGGGCCATAGAAATAGGTTTTCAACCCTTACTACACAGTGTATTAGCCTCGAGCAGCTAGTAATAAATTATGTTAATCCGAGAATATTAACATATTGGGAGTAACACCCTGAATAATTATCACGTAATAACAGGCACGAGTATGCTTTCACCGATTTGTTTTAAAGTCGGATTTAAGATACGGATTAAGCTTATAGGTTTACTAAAACTACACGTTTGTTTTTCAATAGCTTTTTTATTCCAGAGATAAAAGGCGACGCTCTCGCACTGTATTTGGGTATTTTAGTGTTGCAAATTAAATGGTGGAAAATGAGAGCTGGTTTTTTAAAAACCCTGTTCAACTTTTCATTAACCTACTTAATTAAGTATTTACTGTCAGAGTTACTTATTACTTTATTTACATATCTACCCAGTCTTACCTACATAATAATAATATTATTTTTAAATATGCACAAGCAACACAATAAATACTTGATTTGGTTTAAGATAAGTAAATATTTTGTAGCATATATAAGAAAAAGTAACTGTGAGTCAAATGTTAAATAAATAACATAAAGTATTGAATGTTCGCTGAATTTATTTCAACTCAACTCTCAGTCAGTAGCAATACCACTTAAAGTAGCACACAGCTCCATATATATTGCTAGGAGTGGAGTTTAGTTGAACATTCTATCGAATTAGAGCCGTGAGGGTACAATCGCCGACTTTGTCCTCGGGTCTCGAGATACGAGAGCGAAATCAAATCAGAAAACGGACGCCACTGATAGTAGTTAGTAGGCATGGAAAGTATACCGAGTAACATGTTATTTACAACGGTATAAAACTGATCACACATGACACTTTCTAATACCAAGTATGTTAGAAAATCGCTGGTGATATCAGCCCAGCGCGCCCCGGCAGGCGATTTTGTACGTCGGCGGTCGCTGTGATTGATTCATGTCATGATACTTGTCATCATGTCAATTTCATTCGCATCGTATCGGAAATAACAATAACAGTCGGTCAGTAGTGTGCTGACTGTAAATAGGAATGATTGCGTGACGTCGAAGCACACGTGAATTATTTTTAAAAATCTATATGACATTAGTCACATCACATTAGGCCACTGACGAAAAATAACAGTGTATTACAAAATCACCGGTTATTGGACTGTTACAAAATGAAATAATATCACCATGTGACAATGAAATAGAAGTAGCAATCATTTCAATGCCTAGTAGTAAGGTATATATCGGCGCTAACTTGGAACAACGACCGATGCAACTGCGTCACATTATAGATAACGGTTACTATGAAAAGTTTCAAGTTTAAAAGATAAGACTGAACGACTGAACTTTTGTGATGTATCAATTTCAGTTGTGCTCATAAATTTATCAACTTCTCCGTGTCAGTCGTAAATAGTAATGATTGAGACTATAAGTTATTGGTTTCTGTTTTACAAATGAGTCTTCTCGTCATCTCATCCACTTAATTTCATCCAATTCGGATGAAATGACGAATCCAAAATATGCATCGCCAACTCATCCAAACTTTTTTCTTATCAGTTATATTTTCAAATGTGTAATTGGGCATTAAAAAAAAGAAGTTCCAATTATATTTTTAAGATAGGGCTAAGTTACCTGATCCAGATCCAGACGTAGTCAGCTCAATCATGTCCCTTATGGTGGTAGTCATCATCGGGTGCCTGGTCTCGCACAGAGAATCCTCCCCGGCGAATAGGGGCTTGGATCCCCGTTTGGGCATCTTGCGAGACTTCTTTGCCCACCAAAAACTGATGGTCCCGCATATCCCGACCACCATGAGACCCATCACCCACGGCACAACCCGCCATGCCGTCGATACTGTACCCGTTTCTTTAGTTCGAGAAAACACGTGTTATTTCGGTACATATAAAGTCGAATCTTATCTGAAATTATCTTGCAGTAATACAAGCGAGGGTAACAGGACAGAATAGAAGACCAGCGCAGCATTCATTTCCGCCCTCGGATGGAGCCACGACATGAATTTAGCTCAGGAAATCTATTGCATTAGCAATGTGCAGAAATTCCAAGACATTTACGGTTCGGAGATGGGAATATGCGAAAGCTTTTAGCCGCTGTAGACGGAAAACGGTAAACGGTGCGCCAGCCCCCCCATCTAGTTCCCAATTTGCACGAGCGTAATGAAAGTTCGCAGCGATAACTAAACAGGACCAGTTGTCTAACCAGTGGAGCCGTGGCGAGGCAAACTACCTAGCCAAGCTTTTAATACTAAGTTTTTAAAAGCTTCGATGTCTAGCACGGTATGAAATTAGTTTGGAAACTGGTGGACGAGAATGGGAGACGTTCACTTCCCCTCTGAATAACCCGGCGGCACTTAATAAATCAATAAAATTTCATATCTCGTTTTTCTCATGGGTATTGTTTTGTTACATTGAGAAAAGAAACATTTGTAAAGTAGAAGAATAAGAAATGGTGTGCTAGTCACACTTTCAATCAACTTAAACGTTTTGGTACTACGACCAACAAAATTGAGTTTTAATTCATCATCATCATTCTCACACGAGGCATCATCAGGAGGTGTGGACTCGCCGAAGTTTCGAACTTCGGCGAGTCCACGAAACTTCGGCGAGTCCACACCTCCTGATGATGCCTCGTGTAGAGGCGAAACACGTGTCGTATCTTTAAACTTTGGTTTTCTATTCGTTGACTCTTTGGTCTAGTTGAACTAAAGTTAAGTTAATTAAAACCTTTGTTTAGAAATTAAGCGGATTTATTACTTAATATATTTATATAATTTGTTGATATTTATGGATTTCCGCAAAGTAACGCCTGAATCAATCAATTATCATTCTCAGAATTTATATTTCCAGTATTGGATGTATGCCTCCCCCAATATCCTCCATTCCGCTCTATTCCCATTCCCACGTATCCACTTTCGTCCAGCTACGGTTTAAATATCGACGGACGTGCTTTGGGTCTGCCTGGTTTCCGGCTACCTGTGTTAATTGGTAACCGTCAAATATTAAGAGTATATTTTCGAGTAGACAAGTAATTAGTGCACGTAGGTTTGTGCAGACAGTGTGATAATTTTATATTGAGTGCTTTTCAAATTAGAATAGGTTTTTTCATCAGTATTATCTCATTACACATACGCCTCACGGTTCCACTGGATTCGACGACTGGTATAAGTAGTTGCTGGTACATTGATTGGCGCACAATAACGTTCCAAAGCTCGCAAACGATATGCATGAGTGGTTCAATTGAGGTAATGTAACACTTTGTTGCATTTTTGCATGAAGCGTATCAATCAAAGTGGGGTAAGAAATTTATCAATTTATCAACTCAAATAAATAAATTACTCAAAGATATGAGGAGTTCTGAAATTTCGAAAACAATCAAGCAAAAATAAATTGCATTCCCTCTATAGGCGCGCGTCGTAGTAACTGGATTCCTCTATTAATCTAATCATAAGCTGAAAAGCCTAAGCGTCAGTTGGTTGGAACTGACGTGCATTTAGATAAGGTGAAGCTTTAGTAATTTCCGACCAAATCTGAAAAAGTTCTCATTATTATTAATCTGATTAACAAATCGACCTCTATGAAATTGCTACTTCAGGCATCTTTAGGCGAGAATCAAATTACTTCACTCTAAGTAATGGATATAAATTCCTCATGACGCCAAAATAAAAGGACCTTAGGACCGATTTGGCCGGATGAAATTATTACGAACCAGTCAATAGCAGGCAAAAGTTCACACAACTTATTCATTGAGGCTTGACTTATTCTAACAGTTACCCAACATGCAAGAAGCAAAGGTGTGACATGCGTGATCCTTAATTTATACAATATGCAAACAACATTTTCAACATTACCAACCTATGTAAAATTGATGCTTTAGTACACATATCACTTCAAACACATAAAAGAATAGAACACTCATCACTCATGTCAAGGTTTCCAAAATAAGTTCTCTCTGCTCTGTTTTTAGTATAAACCTATTCTGGCACCTTAGCATTATTGATTCGAACATAAATAGTAAGATTTAGTAATCAGTGCAGTATTTTTCTGTTATTATTATTTTGTTAGGTATTAGACTTGTTTTTGTAACATGCTGTTAGTTATAAAACTGAAAAAAACATGCTTAGATGGAGAACCGGCATATGATCACTTACGTATTCCCTGCAGTTAAGGTTGAACTTCTCGGCAGAACATTCTGTTACCGATATAAAATATTACTAAGACGCTACGCATGATGACATCAGATAGTTCCCTTTCATGCCTGCTATATGTGCAATGATATGTCATCTTTATAATTCAGCATTCCTTGTAGATTCACCATGTAGATCAATTACGTATGCCGAAATTCAAACCCGGTAAATATAACTTCGGCCGTCGCCGTCTGACAATGTGCACCTATAATTTATTCCGCTTCATTCTCATGCAGAAATGCGCCGAACTGGCGATTGCTTTCGGATAGAAATACCATGAATTTAGTTCGAACTTGGTCGGACTCGACAATACATTTCACGTGGACATCACAATGTAAGCGCCCCGTATGATCCCAACGGCACATTCGAAGTACTGTACCTGTAAGTCTCACGATTTCACGGTTACAGTAGTCCGTGTCGCAGCAAGTAAATTCTTCTTCCCGACACCACACGGGCCAGTCCCCGGGGGGGAACAAAGTCTCGCGAGGCCAACATCTACGTTCAAACCGATACATTAATGTGTTATAAAACCGACATTTTCCTACAGGGTGATCAAGGCCGGTCTACGAAAAGAAAACTTTAGTTATATTAGAAAAAAGAAAGTTAAAGTAGAGCTGAAATCAAACAGCCATGCAGTCTCGCACCAACTACGAAGCGTGGACCGCAGCAACGTACTCGTACACACAGTTTGTCAGGAGTAGATAAAGAGGAAGAACGTACCAAACGTATCAAAGTTTAATAACCTAAATAGTTAAAAACAAGCCTAATTCGATTTTGATGACGTCTAGCTTGCTTTTTTCGAAAATTTTAATACATTGAGAATAATAAACTGAAGGACTGAAGCTGAAGTTATGTTCAAAAGTCACGAATTTCTAAGTGTTAAATAAATGAAGCATTTGTGTTAAAACTTTGATCCCTTGTTTAGAACACTGGGAGTTTGTCTCTGCGTCCGGCGGATTCGGCTCGGAAGTCAGGACATGTTGTTCTAGATTAGAATATTGTATAGATATTGAAACTAGTAAACAGGTCATTATCTACCCATCCACAGACCGCCCAGCGCGATAATGAATGACGCAAGCCTTTTATCACTGAGGGGGGCATTTGAGCTAGTAAATATTATTATAAACGAGAGAGATGCGTTTTACCGAAACAAGATATTCTGTTTTCTAATACCTCCACGACGAAGCTCCGGATAATTTACGTCTAAGTGGAGAGGTGTATAGGTGGAAGAAGAGAGATGTAAACCAACCCTATCGATGATCATAGGTCTTATCCCAAATAATATAGTTTATCAGTTAGCTATAATATTGGTTCTGGTCAACGTGTATTACAAGTACGGTGCCGGTACAGCTACTACCGCGAGTCGTGAGCCAGAGCGGTCTACAATGTCATTTACAAGAATGATAACTACAAGCAACTGGCAGGCTCACGACTCGCAACGTGTTGCAGCGGTGGAGTTGAGGCAGGCGACGTCGGCGCGGAGGCGACAAGCCGCGGTGCAGGGTAGCGACACATCGACTATCCAACCCCTTCCCGCTCCTACCTTGCTGAGGCTTCGGCGTCGTCGGCTGCAACTTCAGTTTCAGATCCCGGTTGCACATATCGTGGGTCTTACAACATTTTATCATCACCGAATCATTTTTAGTTTTCGTCGTGGAGCAATGGAACGGATGCTCGATGGGTATCAGCTGTCGCAGATCGATACAGCTGCGCCGCGAGTGGAACCACCATACATTATGTTTAGTAGGTTAAAGCAAAACTAACGCACACTCGAAAAGAGTTGTTAAGAGTACGGCACATCATTCAAAACATACTAGGAGCGGCACTTGCTCGTGACCAGGTATGCGGTCAATTCACTAATTCAGAAGCTTTTTTGTTAGGGTATTGGCATCTCAACACAAAACTTAGAGGAAATAAATGCAATTATGATTCTAATAGTACAAACTGGAAAACTGCAGCATCAAATAGGATTCACACGGCCACAAGTGCAGAGCGCTTACCCGAGCCGGACGTATGGTGGACATTATACAATTCCTTTGGAAAATGCGCATCAGAATTGCAGAGATCAGTGCTACAGCAATAGTTTGTAGTATTTTTGCATATCATTGGATTTTCAGGAGGCAATGCTTCGTTCAAGTTCAAACACCTGAATGACACCTTGCTGCGTGGGTCAATTTATTGATGGAAATTGGTTAGAATTTAAGATATATTTTGATATAGATAATTATTTTAAGTCTTGTGAGATTTGTGTTGATATGAGTTTGCCAATCATGTTATAAGGGAAATGTATGTGTGAAGAATGTTCACCCATTGACGAACAACTGTTCACACTAATTATACTTATCATAGTAGCTCATGATACTGTATTAAACCATTTTTTATATAAAACTTAATTATAATATTTTTGTTGTGTTATTTTATTAAAAGGCAACATTAATAACATTATAAAAACTGCCTCATCCATTAGATTCCTGGGATTTTGTGCCTCAACTAGTTTTTTTATTAATCAAGACCTATTTATTACTTGATGTAATGTATACTCACTGGTATGTAGATTTCTGTTTCCCGCTCTCGTTGGTAGTGGAAACAAAGCAGTATCCATCTGTCTCGCAGGTTGAATTTGGACACACTTTACTGTCGCAGTAGCATTTCAAACCTACAATAATACAAAAATCTTATTCAAGATCATACTGTTTCACAATATGAATCAAGAAAAGATGTATTTTACACATGTGATTATAACTGTACATTTATTATTATGAGAAATGTATTACTATGTATTATGTATTATTTTGGCATGCAAAAAGTGTCAGATTGAAAGGTGCAAGTAAGTGGCCTTGACATTTTACCATATTTTTTTCAAGGGCAAAATGGGTTTGTTTTGTCGACAGAATGTATGTGTATATTAGCTTTTAAATTACTAACTAGATTCAAATCAAACTATTTTTGATTTTATGAAAATTTGGGGAATGTTAGGGACCCAAATGTGATGACTTCAGAATCACATTGTGGATTGTGCTCATTTGAATTTGATAATAGTACCTAAAATAAACTATGTGGTTTTACAATTTAATTCAGTCAGTGAATAACTATATTTATGACTTGTTTATATCTCAGAACAGAATAAACATAACAGGATCAGGATAACACTTACCATCAACTTCTTTCACGCGCGTGTACACAACAAATAAGAAGAGAAGAAGCCATTTGCGATGTTGGTAACAGTTCATGGTTTTCTTTTGTAGAAACATCGCAGTTTATATTGGCTAGACAAAATAACAATAAATACAGGCACTGTAGCTACACGGCCATTGGAGCACTCTGAGAACATAGTGTCATTTTCAGATAAACTGTAAAGTTTATTAAAAATCTAGCGCAATTCAAAACAGAACTAGTTTGATAAAAACTCTAAAAATACACTTTTTACACTAAATTATTGCTTGTATTGCATTGTAAAATCTATTTTTTTCATTTATTTATCGTACGCTCAACGCGACGCGTATTGAGATTTGAGAGAAAAGTAGGTACTGTTGTAGAAATAGCCGGAAAAAATGAGTGGGCGATGGACTTATGCTATTTTGGCACAAATGGGTCAAATGTGTAGTTCATTAGAGGCAGATATCCTTCACTAAGGAGTTTTGGCGGGAACGTGAAAAGATGATGTAGTATCTAGCACTATATTATTTTTTCAAAATTGTGTTATCTAATGTGTAAAAATGGTTGTTTGTGCCAGTGAATATGTTAGTTAATAATGTAGTGCTGTAAAGTAAAACGTGACATTTTCTGTTGCCTCTAATCTTAAACTCCATAGAAACCTCACTCACCACAACTGCGAATCAACTACCTACCTATCAATGCTATTTGATAGTTAAGGGTAATCCTCAAATCCGAACTCCATACAAAATGTTTCGGACAAATACTCAAAAAGTACGCCGTATTATAGTAATTTCTTCACACTATTCGTTTTGTCCATGTTTTTTGATTTCGTGAACAAAAAAAGTGAAAGGTTTCATACTTTAATTTAGATTTTATACGTGTTTTTAACTTAGTAATTTTAAAACTAACAAGGATGCCCCTTAAGAATGATTAGGTACCTAGATCGTGTAGGTACTTAATATTTTTTTCCAACCTAGGTACCTACGAAAATAAGAAAATCCGTTCGTGAGTTTCCGGGTGATGACACTGACTAAAAACAATTGATGAAAGATAATTTGCTGCCAGTAGCTCTATATAACTTCTTTCTCTGTAGTTAAAAACTTTAGGTCCTTATGGCCCCTTGCACCAAAGTCAAAAAATCGAATACTTTGATAGGTATTTTTTAATATAAGTACTGCCTAAAACTTTACTTAGATCAATTTCCATTGCACCAAACAGAACACTATGTAACTCCCAAGTCTGGTGATATCTAAATAACTGAATGAAAGAGCGATTAATCTCGCGACCATCTAGATTTTCTACGGTTTATTCTGTGGGTTTATTGGTTCATCTTAGACAAATAACCAATATTATTTTATGCAAAATGTATTTACGATATTTTCCGAGTTTTGTGTATAAAGCGAACAATTATTTAGGAAAATAGGCTCAGATATTTGTAAAACGAAGCTGAGATGGACAAAAAAGTGAAAACAGTCGGCGTTTTTCTAAGAGTTTTATAAATTAAAATAGGTAGTTCCTACTCCTACTTACAACAAGAAAAGGGAATATAATGGAAATTAACGTGCAATGATTCAAGAACAACAAAGTCAAAGCTGAGAAGAAAATAAATGCCAATTTCAGCGGCTCTAGTGATTATACGTAACATGTAAAATATAATAACAGGTAAAATTATATATTTTTGGTTATCAATGTGTTTTATACGGTTATTATGAAGGGCTATGTAGGTAAGTGAAGAGTTGGGGTCCGTCGTTGTCTAGCTAGATCATCTAGGAATTCTAGATAATCGTATTTTAATTTAATATGGTAAGTAAGTAGATACAGTGCTGCCAGTACTAATGCATAAAAATGTACTTACAAAAAACTGCTCTAAAAGGTACGTTATTTGACTGAAAGATACTTAATTTAATTATAATAGGAGTAAAAGGTACGTAAATATCACTTTTTAGTACGTACTGGCATTGCTGGTTTAGAGTAGTACTGATATAGTAGGTATGCTCAATTAGAGTGAAAGAGACAAATATGTATTCTGACAGAAACGACATGACAGCTCATTGGGATAGGGAATTTCTAAGTGCTATGAGGTCGAGCAACGGGCTCCCAAAGTTGAGGAATTCTTTAGGCGTTAGATGAATACTTATAGTTGGTGCAATGAATTTGGATCGTAAAGATCTCCCTAGCGAGTAAAATGATTGTTTAGGATTTTTTTAAGGTTGGTGCAAGGGGGCATTAACCTTAAAAAAATCCTAATAAATGTTTAAATAATTTAATTAATGTTTTAAATTCTAAATGTTTTTTTTAAATACCTAGGTACATTCTGTGACAAATATTTACTTTTAACATGAAAAATAATCAGTCATCAATTAATTGCGTGTCACATACTATCTAAAATATTTTAATTAATAAAGAAGTAAAAACGTAATATGTACCGCGCCTACCCAAAAACACTTCCGCGATAGAAAGTCAGCAAGCCGAGAAAAGCGCTCGGCTAGATGCCGCGTGCGTTTCCCGGAGCTTCAGCTGAAAACTGGGACCGACAAGGATACTAGGCACTAGGCAGGAACCTCGAACAACTAGTGGGGGGTTGGAAGTAGGCGGAGACAGCCTTTTAGACCCCCAACGCAAGCCTAACGCGCATGTTTTGTTTTTTCGGTTTCCAACTCAAAAGCGAGAACGCAGATAGCCTAGATAGGTAAGTACATACCTATATCTACTTATCCAGCCAAATATAAATTAATTAGGTACCTACCTATAAAGATGTTTCTAAATAATTCCACTGTACAAATTTGGGTAAGTACCTACCTACCTCTTGTAGTAATATAATTATTTTATGTAACCTGGTTGTGTTGACTTTTATTTTCTTAAAATTAAACTTTCTCCTTCAAAGGCAGGTTTGATACCTACCTATACTTACCAGAATCATATCTCTTGATCCTAACCTTATAAATATCGATAGAAAAGCACAACTATATTAATAATTAGTCGATACCTAGGTACCTACATTAATTTTCTATTTTTAACTGGAAAGTTTTCCGGGAGTTTTGATTATGAGTAATTTTACCGCTTGCACCGCCATATTGGGAAAATTACTCGCGGGCGTAAATTTACGTCCAACAATACATATCTCCTTTCCCAACCTTTTTACGATAAAAACATATTATCAAAATTTAACTAAGATTTCCAACAATTTATATTGTTGGTTAACACAGAACGCGCGCTCGCCCGTACAGATGACATTGGTGCGGCGCGTGTTAGCACAGGCCGTGTGAAGACACCATCATAGTCCTTAACATTGTTGTCAATGAATGAATAAGGTGGGTGGGGCTCTACTTTCGAAGAATAAAATAAAAGAGAATGGAGATTTCGCTACAATGTTTATTCAAATAAAATACTAAATGAATTTAACATCGAAAAAAATACATTGATGGTACTAAAATATTTAGTAGGTATGTGTTTAATAAGCGCGCTTTTATTACCAAGTTAATATACATAAAATAATTTCATTTTAATCAGCGTACATTTCAAAATTAGGTATGAGATACAATTCGAAGTGCACCCCCACAGTCCAGTGTCAAGTTTTTTTTTACTATAATGGTTAACTAGTTGATACGAAGTGAAACCTCAACGTTGTTACAAACGATTGAGCAAGCTTTACGTAGCATTACCTCCTACAATGAAAATATAACAAAGAGAAAATAAACACAATGGGCAGTATAAATATTTCTTTAAAGCCAAATAATGTGTAATCCTTGTGCCGTTCGCCGGTACTTTTGTCGGAGCTTGTCAAGCCGCTTGGTGCCTCCAACGTTTGTCGACTACAACTATTGTTATAGCCGAAACCGACAATTTAACGTACCTACCCTCCGGAGCACGGTTATACCTAGTTCCACTAGATCTACAAGCAATTATATATTTTTAAACCTATATTTCTACGTTATTATGATACGCATGGTCCGCTCCTCCAATAACATCAACTTAAATTATTTATTTAATATAATTAAATTAGGCAAGTAGGTAATCATTTACGCCGTACTGCTTTTACTACGGCAGAGTCGTGGATTAGAGGACAGAACCATTTACAAAAGCCCTATATTCTAGAATATTAAAATTCTTACGATTACCAAATACATCCATAATATTAAAAATATTACTTATTGTACAGGAAATCCAGTCTATGGATTGTGCGTTTACTTTTATAATGACATATAAACACCTATTTACTACTGCCTACTACATCAAAATAGATAAAAATATATAGGAATTGGTTAAAAGTTCCATAAAATCTAATCACTATTTAAGTCCATATTTTGTTTATGATCACATCAATCAGTATTATCGAAGATATCTACGTTATATAAAACTATGTTTGTAAAAAAACATAAAAATATTAAAGTTTGTTAGCTAATTTGAAATTTATTTTATCATCTTGTGACAAACATAATTATTATTGTTAGTTACATTTATTTATATTTTTATTTATTTTTTGTTATAAAAATACACTTAGGTACTGTGATTATTTGTAACCCTAATATTATTTTAGCATATTTTGTCATCAAACGAAATATAATTATAATATATTTTTTTATTGAAAAACTACTATCTACAGCTATATTTAAGATTTTTGTCTGAGATTTGGTAATTGCAATTTTATTCACAAACCATTTTAAATTTTTCCTTGTCCAACTATCTATCAGTATAAGATTATTTTATTATAAAAAATAGATACATGCCAAATTTGGTACGTATACAACTTTTGAAAATTCATCTTATACAGCCACAGTTACTATTGCATAAACATTAGACAGACACTTCGACACTTTTTATGTCAAGAATTACGTAATATTGGATTATTTTACAAATATACTTTGTATTTTTCTAAACTCTCTTGATATCACAAAACTTTGTCGATTAGAATAATTAAATAATATATGAATAAAACTAAACCAATAAAGTTTATCCAGTATTGCATTGCAGGGGTTCTCAAACTTTAGGGTCATGCTCCCATTCGCCTTTTATGTATACACGTGCTTTTTGCCACTATTCAATTTTAGGTGCTTATTATTAGACTACCTATTATAAAAAAAATCATTTATATAAAAGTACTTACGTAAAAACCACAAAAAATTAACGATGTGATTCAATACCTTAATGCATTGACCTTTGTGTTGAGCAAATTACAGGGGCGTAGCTATCGAAATGGAGTGTCCGCATCCCCCTTGGGTAGTATCTTAGATGAAACGAGTCTCAGTTTGAAAACCACTGCTTTTTGCTATACCTAGAAATTTATTTTATAAGTTTAACATTCGTCGACAAAAATAGCTTTGCTACGATAAAACATACAAATTAAAATTTCTACTCTGAAATTTAAGTGTTATATTACAATATACATATATGTATACCCTTAAATTAAATTTTATTTTACACTGTGTCGTAATTGCACAAATTCATTTTATCCTTCCATAGGTGACATTTGGAAATTCATGGCTTTTTTTGAATATCAGAATATAAGCCATAATATAATATAAGCCGAAGCGGATCTTATATTTCAATCATTTTGTACGCTTAAAACTAAGGTTTGTAAAAACATTAGGCACCTTTTTACCCGACTGCTAAAGAACGTATATTCGTTTAGGAAGATAAAATTAAAGTGCGGAAAATTCAATTTAGAGATGGTATCTTGGCAGTCGTATTAAAAAAAAAGTAAAAAAAAAGTCGGGTATTAAAATTATCAAAAAAGGTATCACATCGTTACTGGAGAATCTCCAGTAGCCCAAAAATTTACGCAATAAAACCTCTAACTAGGTTCTTGTGATTATTATGAATTATTTATTTTTATCCGTGCGTTTTATTCAGGTTTTTATAGAAGTCTGTGGTTGACTGGGCGAACCTATAATATACAAAGTTTAGTGATGTCGCGGTTCAGATAAAAGTAGACCTAATGTACGAATAGACTTTCGTCCTTATAATCTAGTTTCATATAATGATGAATGATTTAAACAAGCTGGTGGTATCCCCACAGTCGGAACATAACTAGTACTTATGTGTATTTAAAAGCCTGATTTCGACAACATAATTGAGTATCAAACTATTTCTCATTGTAGGTACTTATAACAAAAAGTTCTACGTTTTTCAATTGGATACCAAAATATATACCATCAAATTTTTAACACCAAAAATTTAAGTGGGCAATGCTGAATATGGGGTACGTTATATCTATGCAGTCACAATTTGTAATAGACAGTGTGGCCTCCGAGCCGAGCTTTTGCAAGCTGGCTCGAGGTAGGTTAGCCAAACTATGATTGAAACTTAAATTATTATCAATGATGGATACCTATTGACGCAAGGCTAGAGGAAAACGACTAACAGGAACAGTTGTCTGATTTATATCATATTTATTTTATAAAAATCGTCTTAATATATCAAGTGTTTTTTTGCCATAAGTATCTGTGTTTAGTAATAGTAACAGATTATGTGTTTTTTTTTAGTAATTAAAAATTTGCGGTGTATATTTAAATGAATAGTTATGTGGAAACAGCTAAACAGAAAAGTCATGATATGTTTGTAGCTGCCATCTTCACTGACTTCACTTTTATAGATAAGCTGCTTTAGTTCAGAAGCTGCCTGCATACCAGAAAGTTATTAAGCAAAATAATTATATCCTTCTCCTGTCAGACTGATTGAGAGACAAAATATAGGCTAAGGCACTAAACGTAGAGGAGAAAAATGTTGAATAGTGTGTTCGGCAAAACCCCACAAACGCTCGCACATTTGTACATATTTAAAGATATAAATTGCCTGAGTATAAACTTCACAAAAGGTTTAACATAAGCGAAGGAGATGGGTCTAAACTATTTTTCACTTCTCATGCTCGTAAAGTTCAAATTCGGTCATGCTTTAGGGGAAGTAAAACTGCATTTTAGGCTCTAGGAAAAAAAGTGATTGCTTATAAAATTTGTTCAAAGAAGTTCATTTGTTTTTCATGCTGGAAATTGAGAACTTTATTCACAATTCGAACTTCGGTCCTTCATAATACCCATAGATCAGGGTATTATGGGGGACCTAAATATAACATAATTTCAAATTTCGAACCATTTTGTGATGAAGCCATTTTATACTCGACTTGAATGTCGGCTCTATCCTTCGGCTCGGGTTGATAAAAGTCTAGCATAAAACGTCTTGCTTCATGCCCTTGGTGAACAAATAACTATTTCCAAATTTCCTTTGCTTATGTTTAACATATCAAAATACTTTTATTTATACTCAGTCCATTTATATCTTCGAAAATCTACAAATGTGCGATCGATATCGCGGCGCGCGGGGATCTCATGATTCGCAAATTATTCTTTTTCGTTCCAAAAACCTAATCACGTTCCGACTGTGGATTCCCCTTTCTTCACAAAATGAGAGAAAGAGAAAACTATTCTAGTTAATATTAACTTACAAACATAATTATATTTACTACATAAATAACATTAATTATTTGAATAATTATAGGATATCATAAATTATATTAAGACAATGTATCAAATGATTTAAATGGTTTTTTTTTATAAATACATTTTATAAGTAATTTTATATTAAATTAGATATGTAATTTGATTTAAAAATTGTAAGTATTTAATTTAGCAACCAATAGAATTAAGTTATCTATATTTTGTGATGAAAGCGGCAAGGGCTAATAGACTTAAAATTAAATTGATGCTTTAATTTAGGAACGTCAAAGGATGAATTTCCAACTGTTTATTTATGCTATAATTACAATAGTGGTGGCTTCACACGTCCTGTGCCAATACGCGCCGCGCCGCGCCAAGGTCATCTGTACGCGACGAAGACGAGTCCGGATCACCCATTCTCACAGACTGTATTAACCGACAATACGCGCCCGGCAGCCTCGGGCCGCTTGCTTCATACGGCCTGTGGCGCGGCCCGTGCTAACACAGGTCTTGTGAAGCCACCATAACAATTGATGAGTGATGATGTGTCAAATATTATATGTGATTGAACTTGGTTATGGTTAAGATTTTTCCAATTGTTTTTTTTCTTTACTTATAAAAACTCCTTGTGTTAAATATTATATGCGATTGCACTTGGTTTCGGTTAAGATTATTCCAGTTGTTTTTTTTTTCTTTACTTATAAAAACTCCTTTAATAGACACCAACACTACGTAACGTGTGCACAATACAGATCGAAAACAGTATATTTTATAAATAAACTCGATACTGATAAAAAATTATCAAGTATTTTTTTTTAGATTTTCCTTTTTTTGTTACAACAACATCTTTAGATAAAAATAGTCCAATTATTTATCATACATTAATTATTCTTAACATGGGTATAATACAAGACTAAAAACAGTTGAAATAAATATAAAATATATTAATAAATAAATGCATAAAAATGTAGAAATTTAACTAATATTATGCTTATTTTATATCGTATAATGCTGATTGCAGTATATTTGTATAAAAAAACCATGCTTGGGCCTCTTAACATAATTCAAGCAATTCAGTATGTAAGTCGTTTTGAAAAATGTCATACAAACTGATAACCCTTCTGGTAAATTGGTGACAGGACTACATGCAACTATTCTTACTTACTGCACCCGCAAACGGGTCGCCGACTACAGCTACCGGTGGCCAGCATCCGTCAGTTTTCATACATTTGTAGCCGTCTCGTGCGTGCAGTCACTACGCGTTCGCACTCTAGAGCAACAGTATGAATAATTATAGACGCCGGCGACCGATCGCTTTATTGCGTCCCGTTTGCTGGTGCACTTAGCTGTCCAAGCGAAGTATACAAAGTGTTTTTTGGATATAGCTTCTATTAGTTGAACATCTCTAACGATTTGGGAATGACAGATGGACGAGAAGCGACGATAACTCCAGCTCCTCGGAAAATCCATTGTTGAGTGTGACACTGCGGTAGCCAGGGCGCAAGCATTTGAAGGGGAAGGTAGCCTGACCTATGAAGTTGGGGTCCCCGAAGATATCCTCGTCTTGAACCAGGAAACGAATGAGCGCTATCTCAGGATTGGTCACCTCGAACTCGCAAATGTCGTTCCAAATTGGATTGATGCCGTTGTCCGCTGTAATAAAAAAAAATGGTCATATAATTTATTGACTTGTATCAAAGAACAAACATTATTTGAATAACTGACGCCCGCGACTTCGCGTACACTTCTTGACGAACACACGAACACATCCAAGTATCAATTCAATTCAATTCAATTTATTTATTAAACAAAACATTTCACTTAGGTCAGTAATCGGTGACCCCACACTAGGCTCTTGGCCTGTATCGTGGGAACCAAAAAGATACACAGAAGAATTATCAGAAAGGACCGGCGTATTGTTACATAAATTAGATAAATACAATATCATAATGGTGAAACAAGTTGACAAAGATTAATTTTAATTGTAAATGGATAATGGATAATGCCTACCAAATTAATATCTTGTTAATTAATATAAAACCTAACGTCAGTAGATATTACATATAACAAAGCTTTGTTCACAAACCAAATATGTTAAGTATGTGAAACCAAATTTTACAATTAAAGAAATGTATTAAACTTCATGCACTAATTCATTTCATTTCATATAATTTTATTTCATATCATTTCATTTCATATTATTTCATTTCATATCATATAATTTCAAGTTTCTACATTCAGCGGTTTGGCCTGTACGTTGTCTGTCAGTCAGTCACAAGCCTTTTATATTTATTCCATCTTTTATTATTTAAAATGATAAAAGAGTACAACTTGTTGCACACGAAAATGCTAAGCTGTAATGCCCAGTTCACATTATTCCAGTAAGTCTTCCAGTGGAATGCAGCGATGGGATGCCAATGGAATAATGTAAACTGAGCATAAAGCAACCAGTTTAAAGATTTTTAAAACAAAAAACCCACGTAATTAATTACTATAGCGTACATCCGCGTAACGAGAGTCTCACGAGAGTAACATTTGATAATTATCCAAAAATTTTATAAAATTTTACAAATGTCAAAGGACATGTCTGTTACCGAAAGCTGGCATGTACAACACATTCACACGTGTGCGCTTGTGTAGTGTCTGTGAATAAGAGCGGCGTGACGTCACACTGCAGGCGCATCTTGAATAGTATGTCTGTCTCACTCGCGCGCTCTCAAGCTCAGTTATAGATTTGATTTGCTACTGTTTATAAACTGTGTAATAGTAATAGTTAAATTGCATTAGTGTGAGTACTTTGACAGTGCCAGCTTTCGTTGACCTGTTACAATCGATTTGTTTCGATCAGAGTATTGTTTCTTTTAATTATTATTTTTTTATTTAAAACCTCCTAATATCTATGTACTAGGTTTTTTGTTTTTTTTTCTCTTAAACTTCAAGCTTGTTTTTAATAAACATACTAACATTGCACCAGTATATAATTCTAATCTCATAACAATTCTACCACATATTACCCAACTCTATAAGTAATTGTTATGATTCTTACCATCAAAAGACATGGTAGGCTCCCTCACTTCATGTGTTAGTACATATAAAAACAAAGAGTATTTGTCATTAATAAATTCGAAGAATAGTTTGTTAAACAACTCACCAACTGTTTTAGTGACAAGTTTGGTTCCGCTATCGTAGTCTGAGCCCAGTACTTCCACCTCGACGAATGGACTCGCCGTGCCACGACCGTTCTTATACAAATGGCGAGCGCCAATCACTCGGAGCATCACAGTCACTTTCTTCCCCTTTTTCTCCATGAAACGCTTATCATAGGGACTGTACCCTTCCTCGAACATAAACTCAGGTTTGAGGACGAACCCACAACCGCCATTTTCTTTGAACCTCCCCATGTTTATCTGCATCGGTTTGTCCGGCGTTTGGTAGTTCAAAGCCACCATTTGTGATCCCGCGTTCCAAAAAGGTATAGGCCCGTAGTTGGACGAATCTATCCGTTGACCTTTTGGATAGATGCGGCTGAGTTGTACCGTATGGTAGTTGAGGAAGAAGGCGTTTTCTTGTTGGCACATCAGCCGATCGCCTTTTGTTTCCGGGAAGGAAGACATTTCGTTGTAGATGAAGCCTTTGCGCAGCTTCTCCTGGTTGAAGGTAACGGAACGGCAATAGACGATTAGGTCGGACATTTCTTTGGCGATTCTCCAAGTGCGTTCCATTTTATGGTGTTCCATTGACCGAGCGTGGGCGCTGCTGGCGGCTTCTCTTATAGCCGAGAGCCACTCTAGAGCGATCTCACGCGTAGGGGCGGCCATGTCGAAAGGTACTACGGTGGAAGCGCTCCGGATGCGGACCAGCCATCTTGCGGAGCCGTTCTCCTCACCTACAACCAATTCAACCAACGCCCCTAGCACATCCACCACTCCTTTCTGTAGGGAGCCTAAAGCTGCAGTATCATTCTCGAAGGTCTGAAACAAATATAAACTTTTTCAGTCTACAAACTCCCAATGCAGGCTATTTTCCCACCCTCTCGGAGGGCTGAAAAGTGCCTTTTCATTAGTGTAGTTTCAAATCTAATTTGCCCACATCTTGATTATGAGATGCCAAATGAGATTTGAAAACGGAACGTACCTTATTTTTGCTTTGCGCTTAGCTAAACTGGAACAACCTATTAACACACCTTCCTCCCCCGTTCCCACTTGTCGGGGTTTTTGTCACGAATTTTTGGATTAACAACAAAGGAGCCGACTTCCGATTAAAATACGAACCCGACACCCGACAAGTGGGAATGGCTTCTAACTATCTTCAGTCATTCGGGTGTAAATACATCTCGTGTAAAAATAATTACTAGATTGTGTCTTACACATTGATCAGCTTGTGTTTGAGTACAGTAATATCACTATTGCAGTACATCATATGCTTACATTTGTTGAAGAACAGTGTATTTTTTTCCACGCCACAATCTTCACACATTCTTGCTCGCAGGGAAACAATTACTTTTTTTCTCTTCATGATCAACCCTCGTCCGGATTATCCACGTTAATTATAATAGCGTGTTTGGGTATTTACTCACGTGAATGTCTGGCATTTGCAGCGTTACAATACTTACGATTTACTTACTATTGCACGTAATTTCGCAGGAAACCAATGACTTTTCTATCCGCGCCACCTACCCCGTCCGGTATATAGCGTGTTTGAGTATTTACTCACGTTAATGTCTGGCATTTGCAGTGTCTCGATCTCTTGCACGTAATTCGCGGGGAACCATTGGTTTTTCTTTCCGCCGTAGTCGCCTCGCCACCAACCCTCGTCCGGTTTATCCACGTTGGTTATAATTGCATGTTTGCAGAACGACAATTCGTCATCTTGTTGCGCCCTATAGTCGTAAAGTGCCTTCACAGTCACCTGTGGACCGAGGGACTATTATGCACATTTATGGCTGTCCTATTGGAATATTGGTGGATGCAGCGCATAACTAGGTATTTGTGTACATTGTACTTGTGTACAATTTGTGCATGCTAGTTCAAGATTATACGCATGCTTACGTGCTCCGTCACAGTTTCACTTTCGTATTGTACTAGCTAGTGTTATGTAGGTATTGTTATACTACGTGTATATTAATATCCCTATAGGCCCGAAAGGGGGGTATTCCCTACGTCATAGCGAACAACGTTTGTTTTACAACTTTTAAAGTTGTTCATTTATAAATCGCAAAACGTTCACATAAAAATATGTGATTTTTCATCAATTATTTCTAATTATTTTTATGTTACCTACAATGGTTCAAGTTAGGTGCAATGCGATAGGACGGTTTAGCATGTTTCAGGAGCAGATGGGGACTAAAATGGTAAACCAACACAAAATATGTTGGTCACACATAAGTTCACAAGAGTAAAAAAAATAATTGATAAATTGCTTTGGCACACGTAAACGGAGTCACAGACTTGGCCAGAAAAACAAAAATCAGTTTTTAAGGGGTATTAATTTACACGGTGTATACAAAATTAATATTAGTGTATGCGAAACCTTAAATTAGTTCGCTGAACTTGGTAACAAATCTCAAAAACATTTTTTTTGTGATTTAAAAAAAGGAGTCTCTGCTTTCGCATAAACAAAAACTAACGGTTAGTCTTAGTTGATTAGGTTAGCGCAAGAGAAGGTTGTCCATGAAAAAGATAGGACAACGAAGCAACACAATCATGGATTTATCTACAAATAAATAGGAATAAACGGATGTCGACTTTCGCATAAACAAAAACTAACATAATAGAAGATTAGATTAGGCATGACATAGAATAGGCCTATTCGCCTATACCCAGCAGTGTGTGTAAGGCTAGTAATATAGACTAGATAGCTAACTACCGCGTAAGTTTTTATAAAAGCATTTAAGACCAATCCTCAAATCCGAATTCGATACAAAATATTTCGGACAAATACTCAAAAAGTACGCCGTATTATAGAAATTTATTATTATTAATTTTATCGTCCATGTTTTTTGATTTCGTCAACAAAAAAAGTGAAAGGTTTCACACTTTAATTTAGATTTTATACGTGTTTTAAAATTAAACCTACTAACTTAAAAACACGTATAAAATCTAAACTAAAGTATGAAACCTTTCACTTTTTTTGTTGACGAAATCAAAAAACATGGACGAAACGAATAGTGTGAAGAAATTACTATAATACGGCGTACTTTTTGAGTATTTGTACGAATCATTTTGTATGGAATTCGGATTTGAGGATTGGCCTTAAGTTGATTTACAGCATAATCTACCTACCTCTTTCGGTGTCACCGAAAGGCTAAAAAATACAGCACTTTGGTATAAGTGCAGTACCAACTACACTAAGAAACCGATTTATTATTAGTTTTTTAGTTCAGCAGTAGATGGTTAATGTGGATTAGTCCTGGGTTCAAAAAAACTTACCCTTGAGGAGAAAGATGAAGGATCCATGTACCCTGGAGTGCCGTATACGGTATTGTCGTCGGGTTCCTAGCACAAAAAATGTAAGAAAACACACTTAGATTTATAAAATACCAAATAAACATTCGACTGCTAAAGACCTTCGCTATGTTATTTTTATAAATTTTATCCTTTACACTTCTATTTTTTTTTTTATGTCTGTGTCCTGGGACACTCCCACGACCAAGACGAATCTATTGATATAATAAGCGTCAAACAAATTGTCCTCTGGCGAATCACGTGACAATGATGTGCAGTCAAATTGGTTCTGCGCATCTTTGACACGTGGTTGGCCAGAGGACAACTTGTTTGGCGCTTACTATAATACCTCAGTAGTTATAATCGCTAAGCGTTGTGCTGATAATATTAAAAATCAATTTGCAGCAGCTACACTTGGTAAACTCTTCATTTTTTTAGAGTCACTTCTGTGAGTCGGACAAATCGAATGACACCTTATTTGTAAAAATCAATCAAGTGGTTAATCCTACAGAGCGCACTTAAGGGTATAATATACCTTAAGTTAGATTTTATACGTGTTTTAAAATTAACCCTACTAACTTAAAAACACGTATAAAATCTAAATTAAGGTATGAAACCTTTCACTTTTTTTGTTGGTGAAATCAAAAAACATGGACGAAACGAATAGTGTGAAGAAATTAATATAATACGGCGTACTTTTTGAGTATTTGTCCGAAACATTTTGTATGGAATTCGGATTTGAGGATCAGATTAGCGGATTCGACCGTGTTTTGTTTTCGAAACGCGTGTACGCGCGACAAGCCGCCAGAAACGCCTCATGCTATTGACACGAGCTAGAAAAAACCACGCGTCACACCGGTATATGTTCGGCTTTTGAAGTTTCATGCCACTCCGCCTACCAATCCGCCTGTATACGCGCGACATAAAAACGCTAGTCTGAAAGCGCACTAAGTCAGAAATGTATATGTATGCATATGCATTTCTGACTTCCTGACGACATTTCTGACATGAATGTGTGTGTCTATGTGTGTATGTACACACACACACACACACACACACACACACACACACACACACACACACACACACACACACACACAGACACACACATACATGCTAACTAAACATTAATCTCCTCAGCAGTCGGGAAATAATAATAAAAAAATATCAAGATAATTGAGTTTTCATTTTCAGCTTTCAGGGTTAGAGATGGATGGATAAAAGCATAAATGGACGGATAGATGGATTCATGAATAGATGGATGGATAGAAAGATGAATGTTGCTCAATCACGCCAAAGCTGGACTGGTTGGGTTGGAGTAAGTTAAATAAGGGGCCCAGTGAAGAACCATAACTAGAATCTATAATAAGTAAATAAAACTCACGGCAACAATCCTCCTCGCGACCGAATCGCTGATGGGGAACCACAGCTTCACCTTCTTGTAGAGCGGGTGCTTCTCGTAGTAGCTCACCAGCTCGACGAGGCTTTCGAACCTGACCGTGCCGATCGTGTATAGCCGTCCTTCCAGCTTGATCCGGCAATGCTTGATCTCCTTCCCAGACCTGGAAAATAATAACAAAACGAATGAATGAATAATACTTGTTTCTTTTTCGTAGAACTTTTCGGTTTTGGCTTCACATCAAAGGTATATAGCCAGTGTGAAGTAATTGGAGATATTATTTGTCATAAGTCAGAGTCGATAAGTCAAGTCATGCCCCTGTAAAGTAGTGGTGGTTGCGACTTTACTAGAGGCTTCTATGGAGTTTTGGAGGCAACACGAAAAGTCACGTTTTACGGCATTACACTATTCACCAACACTCATACACTTTCACGAGCAATTAATGGATAAAAACCACCGTTTTTATACTTAAACACTCAAAGTAATACAAGTTTTGGCAAATAATTTAATGCCGCGAATGCGCCATTTTCACGTTCCCGCCAAAACTGCATTGTACAAGTTTTGCGTTGTTTGGAGCTAAATGGCGTTGTAAGTATGGAATGTCTGAACATTCATTATTTATTCTTATTTATTTATCATCACACAAACTTGCCGAGTCTATAAAATGTATAAGGCGTGTGTTCGCCTCACGTTGGCGCCACAACAACTTGGAAAACACAACGTTGAATCTCGTTGAAGCTGATGGCAAAGGATCCGGCTTTCTTCTCACTTAGCCGCACCAAGAAGGGGCCATCTGTGTTCGCCTTACGTAATCACTCAGCAGCTTGGGAAACACCACGCTCAATATCCAAAGTCTTGACAAATCTCACCTGAAGCTGATGGCAAAGGATCCGGCGTTCTTCTCGCTAGGCCGCACCAGGAAGGCGCCATCTGTGTTCGCTTTACGTAATCACTCAGCAGCTTGGGAAACACTACGCTCAATATCCAAAGTCTTGACAAATCTCACCTGAAGCTGATGGCAAAGGATCCGGCGTTCTTCTCGCTAGGCCGCACCAGGAAGGCGCCATCTGTGTTCACCTTACGTAACCACACCACAACAACTTGGGAAACACAACGCTGAATCTCCAAAGTCTTGACAAATCTCACCTGAAGCTGATGGCAAAGGATCCGGCGTTCTTCTCGCTAGGCCGCACAAGAAAGGCACCATCTGTGTTCGCCTTTCGTAGCCACTCCTCAGCTTGGGCGCGCGAGCAACGCGGATGGTACCATTCCTTGCCTTCGTGTTTATTCGGCTGCGGCACCGGGTCCTTCAGCGTTATCAGAAACTCCTGTAAGCAATGAAATCGCGTCCGTAAGTAGTTGTTCTGCGTCAAAAACTTCTTGCCAAAAAACGCCTCTTGAACTGAAGTCTCACAAAACTAAAACATCACGCCAAGTAGTTTTGGCAAGATTGAGTAACAAACGTCCAATCATCCTACCATTCATATAACTATAATCATATTACCTACATAATACCTATATAATAATACTACCTACTGCACGAAAGATGCCTCTTGGAGGCGCACTTGAAATCCTTTCACCACACTGGTTCTAAAGAACTAGTGACACGATAAGAAGAACCTACTTAGATTGCATGCTGCCAGAACTTGACAGCTCTGGTATATTATTTACTTTACATAAACTACCTACATATGTGCATTTAGCAATGAGAGAGACGCCTATTATTATCATAAAAGGCAAATACTAACCTACTGTAAAAAAAAAAAAAAATTAGTTTCATAACAAAAAAAAATGGTACCTTTACTTAATACTTTAGTACCTTTACTTTACTTTATAAATGCATATTATACCATAGATCAATAAAAATTATATATGACTATTTTCAAATAATATTTGCTATTTTTTAGTTAAGTCAAAAAGTAAGTAGTTTTTATTAACAATGAAAAAGGGTAGAAGTGTTAACATACCTATTATATATTATTTATCTAGCTCTGTTACTTTTATTTTCGAAAAGTGCATCATGGCATCGGACCGAAATGTACTAGAAGTTAGCCAATGTGGCTCTCTTATATATAGAATAGGATAGAATAACTTTTGTTAACTTTAGTTATAATATACGCGGGGGGTGGTTCTCGAAAACGGTCAGGCCGTGCAGACGGAGGCTGACCATTTCCGAGAACCCGACTTGTAGGTTAGTTACAGGCGAGGCTGAAAAACAGCGTGGCTGAGTCCTCGACCTTTTCAGAATATCGCAACCTAGCTTTAAAACATTTTTGTACTAGGTTAGCAAGTATAAGTGAATAAATGCCTTTTTATTTTTTATTTATTTTATTTTATTTTAAAAACCCGATGTGATTATCGTTTAATTTAAATAATCTGGACGTATTTTATTTTATTTATTAACTCTTAACTTGATTCGTTCTCCAAAACATGGACCACCGATGCCCTATGCGGAGATGTATGGAAAGAGAGAAGGGAGGCCTTTGCCTAGCAGTGGGACGATCATGGCTGATAAATAAATAAATAATAATAAGAAATAATTAAGTAACTTTTAATTGTGCCTACAATTTAATTTATAACAATGCGTGCCCTTAGTTGCCGCTACGCACGCACTCTAACAGGGATCACAGAAAACCAACGCTTCACAAGTAGATCCCACTACTTCTGAAGTATAAGCTGAGTGGCCTCATCTTTGTTAATTTCTTTGTTCAATCAAAGGATATTGTTCATTCCTGGCCTCAGTGAACACGATGTTCAGAGAAATCCAATTTGTTCAATAAATCGATTAATTTTGGATATTAATTATTGCGTAATATTTTAGTACCCAGGTGAACCTAAAAAAAGTTTATTTAATTAGTATTTAATATGATAATATTATCCTAGTTTGTCTTATGATTCATCAAACTAGTGTTGTCATTTACTTTCTTCTGAATAGTAATCGAATAATATCTATTTATTTATGAATCGATATCACGATAATGCAAATTGTCATTATGTGATCGAGGGTGTTTATGCATTTTTTGAAAGTGAATACTTTTTGAAGCGTGCTGAACACTTGTTTATTTGTGGGTATTCAACGAGATTCAGCCGTTATGCTTTGCTATGTAACACTTGTTAAGGTAAAGTCAGCACGTGTCACCTTGATGAAGTTTTCACTTCTGTCATGTGGTCAAACACATACCGTTTTTTTTGTTTTTAATAGAAGTTCCTTTACACGACTTTTGCTCAGTTGTTTATTATTCGATCGCTAAAAAAATAAATTCCTTAAAAAAATCGATTCTTTTAATCGATCGATAATTTTAATCTCTTTTTATACTAATATGGCAGCACAGCAAACGTCAAAAAGGATCAAAGTCATGTCATAGTCTTGCTTCTAAAAATAGAGTAGTATGCGAGGCAACTCCTTGACACGACGAGCTCCCTCACTGTGGTACCACGATTGAGTACTCATGTAAGAGCCATTTAATTATTAATCTTATTTCTTGTCGCAAGATACTAACAAAAATAGATAGCGTAGCCATCTCTTATTGTCGCCACGTTTTATGAGTAATATTAATATTAATCTACCCTTAATAGAGTATGCAGAAAAATCATCAAAAATCAAGGCCAAGGTGAACATTCGAGGGAAGAGTGGTGAGCTGGCTCGTCAAAACAAACGTGATGCCTCACTTGCTGGAAAGAGACGCTTCAACTATTGTAGCAACTGTGAAAGCTACCCAAGTCTACATTACATGTCATGTCATTCATTTTGGACATTTGACTGAATATTTTTTATAATTTTTACAATAATTCAATACAATGTGCAATAAAACATGTTTATTAAATAACTTGACCACGAATGCGATAAATTACTTTACACTGGCTTATAATATACTATGTGTGGAGCCAAACGCGAAGAATAAGAATAATCATCTTGTATTTTTTTTCCATTTCAACTTATATTTTGAGGAAGTTTTTTTACTCTTAAATGGACAATGGATTCTAATGTTGACCCTCACTTGCTTATGGAATTCATATTGACTGCATTTAGGAGTGGAAACGCAAGCGTATTTATGGCAATGGATGGCTCAGCAAACTGTAAGGTTCATCAATTTCCATTTATTGTTTAATTAATTTAAGTAAGTAATTGTGAAATTCGCTATAACAGATTTCCCTTTATTTATAGATTGGAGCACACTAACATAGGAAGGGAAAATCGTCCCTCAGAACCACCGCGTACAAGCAGATTGAGCCAAAATATATACCTATATTGAATTTATTTTATTTGAAAGTAATAATTAAAAAAGGAAAGCAATAAAACAGTACTGTTGTAATTGTATTGTAGGCCGTAAAGACGGTGGGTTGCTGTGCTTCATATTGCAACAGTACGGTTCATAAACTGGACAAGGACTACTAAAATAATATGAATCTACCTAGCCAGCTTTTAGATAATGTAATGTATCATATAATTGTGATGAAAAATAGAAAATATGTGAAAAAAACTCATTTTTATTATATAAAACCCTCCGTCGATCATGAACTTTATGAGTGGGATAGTAGGTCAACCGAACATTTTGATACTAAGATATCCTTATATTCTGGTACCTACTTTTAGAAGCTATTAAGCCTCTATCACATTTATACCAAAAATCACTGTTCACCCTAAGCCATAAGCTCATACAAAGTGGCCAATGTCCTTTCTTTGTTCAAAAAGGTCACAACATCCAGGACCAATTTATTAAGCATTTGTGTTCATCACACAAATTAAATTAAATTTAGTCGCCGTAATAGACACTAACACATAAAAATAAAGCTCGCTGGAAAAAACCGAGCGTAAACGCCGTACCAAACAGACCGTATACGCGTTTCAAAACGCCATCGCCTCGAGTATTTTAAAATATTAATTCGATCAACTGCAATGGTTTTCTGGAAACTCGGCATATTGCCAGACTTGATACATTTACTAGAAATAGTTTGGAATAATGTTTGCTATATAGGACCGAACTTACCGATCGTAAAGCCTTAGCTACGATCGGTTAGTCTTGGCTTCGAATCTCAGTCGTTAAACTATACAAAAATATCCAACATCTTTTAATTATTTAAAAAAAAAATTATATACCCAACAGTACCTACCTACTGTAGTATTGACAACACGGATGGAAAAGTATTTTGGACTGCCACGCCCGGTGTCGCGGGTTCGATTCCCGCTTCAATACAAACATTTGTGTGATGAATATCGGTATATCGGTGCCTGGGTGTTTTCTATGTATTCTATGTTTGTATTTACAAAAAATATGGTTCCCTTTACAAGCTCTGCTTAGTTTAGAGCTAGATGGCGTTGTGTGAAATGTCTAAAATATTTATTTTTATTTAAATATTTATTACAATATTGCGCAAGAAATACGTTGAGTTACCAATAACGCTCGATGAATGTCACGATCGCCATTTTTAATTTATAATGTCTTCCAAGGGGCTTCAGGGGAGCATCTATTTGCGGAGAATAATCGAGCGTCTTCATGTATTTATTCATAACCCGCAGCCCAGACGGCTGTCTACTGCGTAATAGGATCAAGTGTATCAAGCATAATGTGACATGACTTTGTTTTAACAATTTCATGCAATAAACTTAACTGCATTTTAACAAAATGTGAGAAATTTTATAAACTCGTTAAAAACACAATCGGTATGATCGTAAAGAATCTATGTGCGTAAACTACGCACTCTCAAAAGTGAAGAAATCGGCGTGTCTTATGATAAAATAAAATTTGCGAGACATTTACCAATCCATATCTTGTCCACGTGGACTAATCGAGCATATCCTTTTCCCAGTAGTGGAAACATTATTCGAGTTTTTATCATATTATCGTACGGAGTTATAATAAATGTCCTTGGGTTTAAAATTTTGATGTCAGTGATCTACATTTCAAGAAAAATCTAAGTAAAGTGTCGATTACACACTGCTAGTTTATACGCTACAAGCCGGCGAGTTAAAAAGCTAGCAAATGACCGAGTTATCTTTCGGGAAGGATTTTATCAACAAGCAGATTGTTAAAAGCCGATGGCACTAGCGAGTTTACAAGCTACAAGCGAACTCGCTGGCTTGTAGCGTGTAAAAAAAATGTGTAGGTAGATAGATAGATAGATGAACACTTTATTGTACACCAACAAGAACAAAACAGAGTAAAACAATAGAATAAGAATACAAAGGCCTTGAGGTGTAATCAACGCAATCTTGAGGGGGAATCCTCAAGGCAAATTTCCATACAAAATGTTTCGGACAATAATCAAAAAGTACGCCGTATTATAGTAATTTCTGCACGCTATTCGTTTCGTCTATGTTTTCCAATTGTGTGAACAAAAATTAGTAAGGTTTCATACTTTAATTTAGATTTTATAAGTGTTTTTAAGTTAGTAGGGTTAATTTTAAAACACGCATAAAATAAATTAAAGTATGAAACCTTTCACTTTTTTGTTGACGAAATCAAAAAACATGTACGAAACGAATAGTGTAAAGAAATTACTATAATACGGCGTACTTTTTGAGTATTTGTCCGAAACATTTTGTATGGAATTGGATTTGAGGATTAGCCCTAAGACAGTTAGAACTACTCACCTGGCTGCGTAGCGAATGCTGCCTGTAGTAGGTGATGAGACTGTACAGGCTGTCGAAGCACACCGTATCGATCAGATAGTACTTGGTGAGCCCGCGGTCTTGCTTCAGCTTGATCCTGCAATGGTTCACCTTCCCCTGACGCCAGAACGATAAGCAGTAGTCTCCCACGAACGTCACGCTCTCACGCACCAGGAACGTGCCATCGCCCAGGCTAGCGTGAGCCCTGAGCAACTCCTCAGCCTCTTGTCTGTTGCCAGCCAATCTGCCGTGGAACCAGGGCTCTCCGAAATGCAACTCGTCTTGAGGCACGGCCGACGCGTTGGCCTCGCCTTCTCCGTCACTGTCCGGGTCTGTATCCGCTTGGCTGTAATGCTCCGTGTAATACAGCTTGTTCTCCGTGAGCACGAACGCGTGCGGATTCCATTCCTTATCCACCGGATCTTCTAGATGTAGGATTCCGTTTTTGATCGTATTTCGCAGATCTAGGTCCTTTCCTTCTTCTTGGCGGAACGCGAAGGAACTCTCTTCGGCACCTTCGGGGAGTTTTTTGTGCTTTAGAATGATTTTTCTACGAAGATCGTACGGGGAGGGGAGGCAAGTTTCATTCTTCTCGACCGGTGCGATGATAAGCATGTCTCTGAACACGTCCTGGAACGCGGTCGCCATGCGCTTCTGCTGGGGAACAGTGCAGTTGTCCTCGATGGATAGTATCAGAGGATAATCTGAGGTTACGAATGCGTGTTCTTTTATAGTCCGCAGTACGTCCATAAACCTGAGTTTCGTTGTGAGAGTGTGTCCGTGATATACTAAGGGATAACAATCCGGTCCGTCCCAGCAATCTAACTCGATGCATCGACAGCCTTGACGCAAGCATCTAACATACGCCTCTACAGATGATTCGCTCGAAAACTGATCTCCTGTCAGGTACCTGATGAATGAAATATCTAGTCAGTCAAAGAGCACTTTCTTGTCGTGGTTAAAAGTCTAGCGAGACATTCATAAGCATTTGGAGAAAGGAAAGCGGTCAATATTGTTGCAGCAGTGTGATAAATAACGTACGATTCTGCTAGATTGAGTGTAACACCGAGTAATAGAATACGACGCCGAAAACTTAGATGGAATACAAGGTTTAACGATGCTATCGAATAAGCTATGTATGTATAATGAAACTCACGTGTTGTGCGATGATGATATCCAGTAATGAGCAAACGGCCGCTTCATGTCTTGCGTTACAATATCGTGTTTGCTGTCCCAAATGGTATTTTGCTTCGAAAATAGCATTTCGATGAACTGGAATAAAACAGAATTATACATATACATGCTCCATTACAGATCAAATCGTCATTTTCTACCAGTTATTCTACAACTAATTCTAATTCTTAAATACATTCTACTAATTATTTCAACTTAAAACTTCAACATTATTACATTCATAATGGATTGTAATACCACAGAGTACGTAATACTGATCATTTTCTTTTAGTGTTTATAAAAATGCGAGCGTATCTAATTTATTTAAACAAGAGATGAGGCATCCACTCATTTATCAAAGGCTAGATAAATAATATTTATCCTACATTTATATCCCATTTATTGGGTGTCGGACCCGACAAAATTTTGGGTGCATTTTTAATTCATTGTAAGAGCCGACAAAAATCGTGTCGGATAAATGTGAACGGCTTCATATAAAATGTTCAGCCACTAGAGCATCCGACATTTTTTCGGGCCCGGCACCCGACAAGTGGAAACCGGGCTTATAAAGCCCATTTGGCATGATAAAACCTAACATGGGTATACAAAAGAATGAATGAATGAACTATTGTTCGTTAGAATGGTCAGTACCTCAGCCAGTGTGAAATACGGCTCGTATACGTCCCTCTGTGGATCTCGCAAGTAGTCCCTGATGAACTGGGACGAGCGTAGTTCGTCATCACCCAGTCCGTCGTGTTGTTCTAAACGTAGGAACTTCTGGAACTCGTGTAGTGTGATGGTCGTTCCGTTGGAGCAGTATATGGCATACTTGTCGAAGATCTCATGAACATTCTGAAAAAGAAACTTCATCTGATTGCTTGTCGAATAGAATCGGAACGCGCTGAGCACATAGATGAATAACGGTGCCTATAGAACACCAAAATAGATGCGGAATACAGGACAGAAAATTATCAGATACCCTGTCAGTTAAAATTAAATATCTATATTTTCAAGTAGTGTTTGTTACTTTTTACGACGTAGTTTTATTAACAATGAAAAATCCTAGTGGTTTTAATATATAATATTTATCTAGCCGTTACTTCTCTTTTTCGAACATTAGCTTCGGACCAAAATGTAAATAAGCCAGTGTGGCTCCCTTTTTATTTATCGCGTTTTCAATGTAGGTACTACATTGTGTTTCTATACTTAAACACTTATGTGGTTGAGCAGAATTATATACGCCGGGTGCGTCAAAACGATGCGATCAAGATTCTAAAATTAGAAAATTTCCGCGATTTTACACCAGAAAATCAGTCGCACGCCAATAATCATAAAAGCAATCAATCAATCGTTCGCAGGATAAAGTGGGTAATAAAGATGGATGATTTTAATATAATATTAATCAAAACAATCTTCTTTGAAGAAAAACGTTACCTCACCGGCATCAGGCCGTCCGTATTGTATCTGGTTTCCGTCAGGCGAAGTGACAAAACGCAGACATAATACACTTCATTTTCAATTTAATTTTTAATTAACCAATAAACAAAATTTAAATTAATAAAATAAAATATTTTATTAAGCTTGTTTATTATAATACATATTTTGGACATTTCACACAACGCCATCTAGCCCCAAACTAAGCAGAGCTTGTACTATGGGAACCAGATAAGTGATACAATACTTAAATACTTATTTTTGTGTAAATGCATACATAGAATACATAGAAAACACCCAGACACAGGACAAAAACCGATGATCATCGCACAAATGTTTGACTTGAAGCGAGAATCGAACCCGCGACACTCAGCGTAGCAGTCCAACGCACTTGCCACTCGACCAATCGTGTCGTCGTATTATAATATTTTAATGGTTTGCTTTGAATGAGTTGGAATAAGTCGCAGAGCTTGGCTGTGGCTATTTTACAGATTAACCAGCAGTAAACTTACATTTTCATCATAGATCAATTTCTGATACATCGCAGAGAGGTCATCAAAGCTGATCTCCCAGAGTCCACCTCTTGGAATAAATCGCAGTGCTTGGCTGTGGCTATTTCACAGGCCAACTAGCAGTAAACTTACATTTTCATCATAGATCAATTTCTGATACAGTGTAGAGAAGTCATTAAAGCTGATCTCCCAGAGTCTACCTATTGGAATAAATCGCAGAGCTTGGCTGTGGATATTCTACAGTTAAACTTACATTTTCATCATAGATCAATTTCTGATACAGCGCAGAGAAGTCGTCAAAGCTGATCTCCCAGAGTCCACCTCTTGGAATAAATCGCAGAGCTTGGCTGTGGCTATTCTACAGTTAAACTAGCAGTAAACTTACATTTTCATCATAGATCAATTTCTGATACAGCGCAGAGAAGTCGTCAAAGCTGATCTCCCAGAGTCCACCTCTTGGAATAAATCGCAGAGCTTGGCTGTGGCTATTCTACAGTTAAACTAGCAGTAAACTTACATTTTCATCATAGATCAATTTCTGATACAGCGCAGAGAAGTCGTCAAAGCTGATCTCCCCGCGTCTTCCAGTGTCCACCTCTTGGAAAAGATCGCGGAGCTTGGCTGTGGCTATTTTACAGTTGATCTTGGGCAGGAAACCCTTCACGTCCTTCAGTGTTATCCTGCACAATACACATTCATTAAAGGCTTCGCCAAACAGAACGCGTACTTACGCCGCATCAGGGCGCTAAGTTGACGCCGCGCTATAGCGCCGAACTGTGATGTACTATGACGGTATCCTACAGTCAAACCGAACGCCAGCGCTAGCAGTACGCAACGTTCTGTCGCGGCGTCAGGACTATTTGACAGGCTCTCAATATATCTGTACAACACAACGCAGCGTTATAGCGCGGCGTCAACTTAGCGCCTGACGCGGCGTAAGTACGCGTTCTGTTTGGCGAAACCTTAACTGTAATGTAATAGATAGAAAAAGATATATTGGCGATTAGGCTGCTTCCCGCTGCATAGTCTGCATTGCATATCGGGATCAAAGTAGCATTCTATGCTATATCGCTTCATAAAATATACCCTTACAAAATTTCAGCTCGATTGGTTGAGCAGTTCTAAGCCCACATAGGAATTATGTATTCAGAGCTTCGATCTCGAACATTTCTGTCACAGAGAAATCAACCGTTTGTATGATTATTTCGTCTTACAAACTGCGATTATCAGATATGTTCGTGATCGGGCCTCAATCTTCTGCCATCAAGTGTAGACATAGCATCTCCTTAAAAATCGATAAGAAAATATCTATTTGATACAAGGAAGGAGTAACATAATGCCCAAAAGCAGAGATAACTGCAAAAACTGTATTTCATACATCTAACTACATTAACAAAACGAAATAAGTAGCTTCTTAAACATAAAATTAAATAACTAAAACAAAACTTAACGTAAATGTAACTTAAAATATTATAATAGTCACAAAACTAAGCATAAACATACGAAACAAGTTAATGGTGATACATGATGTAGGGTCGGCTCTGTAATTGTCAGTGTTTGAGTAAAATTACACCCAGATTACGCCGGTGTTCTCCTGTTATTACATAATACGGGATGATTGGACCTCTTCACTATTTATTTTCATCGTTTAAAAATAATTAAATGCCTACGTATATAATTTAATAAATTACCGATTGTATCAATCAGACCCGTAATTTAAGATCTCTTTATTGTCTATGGATTGGGTAAATCCCTAAAATTCGCTGCGAAAGACACTCGACACTTTCATAACAATACTAACAAACCATATTTAACACATTTGTAATCTGTATCATAGTAACCATAAATAAAGGCAAAATTACAAGTAACCAAGAAAAAAAAATGGCTAAAATGACACGCCCTTAAACTAAAGGCTAGCATTTTTTGCGCGTACCTATGTATACGGTCGTTTCGGCACACGCGCGGTTGATTTCGTACGCTCGAACCGGTGCGGGCTTGTTACAAGTGTCAGTAGCAGAAGTGAGTAGTGACGCGGGCGCTCGGGCACGGGAAGGAGTCTCTCGCGGTTTGCGCTTATAAGCGCGTCAACGCCCGTAGTAGTAAAACAAAACGCGCGCGCTAATAAACGAGCTTGTACGCTCGTAAAAAATGCTAGTCTGAAAAGGCTCTTAATCATGGCGTGAACCGCTAAAAACTCACGTTGACTGTATTTTGCGGTAATGTCGCACCTCATGCACTTGGTATGGCGGCCGTCTTCGCATCCACACGCGGTCTTGGTCCACCGTTGACCAATATTTAAAGATATTTAACAGTCTTATCATTGATGAGAAGTTGCGATTGCGTCTGGTTGCGCACCACGTTTCACTTAGAATATACACACGACAGAATAAGGTTCCGACGCGAAAATAAAAGAAAGATCATACTATCTGTTTATGCACCCAAGGTTTAAGGGTTAACAACATTAGAAATAACATAGATGAGAGGTAAATAAATTTACAATTGCAACAATATTCAGACATTGGGCAGTGTGTCTGTGTCGCAGGCATTTTGTATAACTCGGCATTTTACAAACGGCGTCGTCCGTTTACAAAAGCTCGCTGTTTTGTAATATGCCAAAGGCAAATTAGCAAGTTCTCGTTATAATTTCGACATTGGAATTAGAGGGTAACTATCATGAAAAAATACCATTTTCCTTGGATAATTTTCTGCCATAAGGGCTCACACGCTCGCTTCGCTCGCGTGTAGGCGTGTACGAAATACCATAACCTACCGGCACCTAGCATCTAGTGCACGAAAGGAGCCTCTTTGAGGCGCACTTGAAATCTAAGCACCACACTGGTTCGAAAGAACTAGTGACACGATATGAAGAAGACCGAATTTCTATCTGCCTTAGATGATTTTCTGTCATTAGACTGTGCACGCTCGCTTCGCTGGCGTGCAGTCGCATGAAAAAAAACAACCATAACCTACCGTCGCCCAACTTTTATCTAGATAGAAATTGTAAACATTCTCCGTATTTTTTTTTTCATTTTTCAAACGGCGTTTGTATTATCCATCAATATTTTTATGATAAAATTGCAAGGTAATTTACAATTTGCCTTCGGCATATTACAAAGCAGCGAGCGTTTGTAAACTGATGACGCCGTTTGTTAAATGCCGAGTGGTACGACATCTACAGAAATAATTGTCAATATTCGATTAAATTGCTTAAGAATTGATTTTTTTTTTGTGTATTAATTTATTTATCGTAGTTATGTTGATTGAAAACTCTGACAACAGGACCTGGTTAGTTCACACGAGACAATTCACATACCACGAGTCTATGTGAGTAAATATGTCAATGGGTGCATTATAACAATAACAGTCATTTGATAAAATGACTAGGTAAATTAGTGACTACATAGCATTAAACACATTAAACACATGTTAAAAAATGAAAATATTGACTTACTTTTCATGTGCATTTTGTAACATATAGAATTCTTTCCGCAGCCATCTCTCAATTTGCAGTGGGTATGACGCACTGGTCACTTCTTCAATTAAGAACTTCAGTCCTTTCACCCAAGCCTCGCAATCCTTGTCTGTTTGTGCTGAAATGTATTTGTGTTTAAACTACATTTTGACTCACGCTTTTTGGTAAACTAGCTAACCCACATACAACTTTGTCCTTGAGCCATAGAAATGACACAGAATACCATATTTTACCAAAACAGTATCCTAAGTATTCTACCAGTTATCTCTTATCTGGTTCCGATATTCACTTCCTAGAGTCCACTTCTTATTCCATCTTAAAATGTCTAACTGCTGCTCACCTTAGTTTAAAAAAATCTCATTTACCTGTACACATTTTTTTTTTTTTTCATTTATTTGAGACCAATTTTCAGGTATTTACCTGTACTTTCTTATTCTAATTCTTATTATGTTTAGTGGGTACAGCGGTCTGCACTGGCGTCCCGTTGAAGGGTGCATTGTGCATTGCCCCTCGAAAATTGCAATTAATTGCATGATTTGCAAGGTACCTGCACTGACGTGCTGTAGAAATGCAGCACTCAGGTTTAAACGTTGACCCTATTTTCAAGTTTTGGATTTTTGAGTAAATTCAAATTTATTCTGAGTGCAAAGTCTCTACATTCAGCAGTTAGAAATCAAGATAATTATGTTGTTTTATAGGTATATGCATCATCATCATCTGCAGACTTGGCCTACTGCTGGGTATAGGCATCTCTCCGCTCTCACCATGCTGCCCGGTCCTGTGCTAAGCTGGTCCAGTTTCGGCCCATGACTTGACCAGTACAATTGTATTTATTTATTATATTATATTGTACTTGTACAGTCACTGAAACTGAAACTGGACCAGCTTTTATGCAGCATTTTTTATTATGGAACCATTACAAGATTAAAATGTAAAAATTGAGATGGATATCACAAAATTGAGGGATAACATTTATATCTCTGAAAACGAACAGTCCTTGTTAGGAATGTGGAAAATATCCTAGAACATAAAAAAAAACTAGTATTTCAATCGGGGCAACATAGTGGTAACTTATATTTATGTATAAAATAGGAATACTACTATTCACATTTGAATTCAATGATAAGTAACACAAATATCCGAGTATTTATATCACATTCACCCATAAATCGGCATGAAGGTAAACATATTTCATTATAATGACGCAAACTTCCACACAAATCTATAGCCAAGCTCATTCCAGAATACATGAGTACTAAAACTAAATTTAGAAGTGTTTACAGTTATGAATTACCTGCAAATGAAGCAGCTCGAAGCTTGAACTCTGAGCCATAGAAAATAGTGAAGCACTTTGAACTTTCTAACCGCTTGGTATCTTCAGGCCATCGCTCAAAATCCTTGGTTGATTTGCCAACCCGGATTTCTTTGATATCTCGTATATCAAGGGCACCCTCGTAGGCTTGTCTTCGCGGAGGGCCGGCCCTCGACCAGATGACCTGGTGAGTTTCCCGGCGGACAGACACCAACCGTCTCTCGGACCGCTTCCGTGCGGAAAACTTGATAACTGACGATCCTTGCTCGATGTACGCTATGAACTGATCTGCTTCGTGGATGAGCCTGTCATTGCCACCGTTGAATGAGACCGCACTCATTGCACTTGTGTTCTCGACGCCGGACGTGGTGAGACTGCGGCCTCGGCAGGTCAGGCCAGCGAACGACGCGGACGCGGCGACGACGCGGCGGCCACACTACAATCTACATGGATGGTTCACGTTCCCGACCCGGTGCAACTTATCCGTAATTCTCTTACACAGTATCAATGTACTTCCACTAGTGTTTTTATTATTAGACTAACTTTATGATTTATTTCTATCCACATTTCCATTTCTTTCCAGTTGCTTCTATCACATTCTAACTCAAGTCATCCACCAAAATCAGCTTTCAAGATAACTATGTTTTTGAAAGATGGATTCTATAAAAATGACAACGAAACACAACACAAGAATGAAATGAAATGAAAGTTAGCCCACAGATTAGTCAGAGTACTACGAGCAAAGAGCTTCTATACTATGTATCTAGAGAGCTAACACGCCATTTTGTTTTATTTAAGGATTAATAATTCTGAACCTTATGCCTTGGAAATAAAGTTCTTTTTTAATTAAATCTAAATATAAGGATTTTAATGCTTGATAGAAACCCCCTCGTTAAGGAGTGTGTCTCGTTCACACAGTTGCCAGCATACAATTAAAATTAACATGGCCATAATTTTTGAAATAAGTCGGACTATTTTCGAATTTAGACGATTTGCTCTAAATGTTATTCAGATTCATTTGAAAAAATTAGTACAGTCGCTGTCATGTAGGTTAGATACCTAACTGCCGAGAAAAATAATTACTGTTCGAAAGAAACAGTATTAAAACCATTGAATCAGATATACCTCACTAGAATGCGGCGCACCGCCCTCTTTTTTGTTGATATTTTAATGCACCTATTTTTAATATAATTTTAAAACAATAATGCAAAGTAACGTATGTATATAACATTGATTGCTTATTGAGCAGATTGAATTTTCCCTTGGTTGCTTGTGTTAAATATAATAGGATTCGGAACGAATTCTGTAGATTGTCAATGTCAAAATAAGTTGATTACTGTCATCTTTTTGGTGGTCAAACGCTTGACAATTATTATATAAAAAAAAAAAACTGTCTGATTGATTGCTCTGTCTCTTCCCTTCCGTCATCTCATCAAAGATGGATGTATTTTATAATTTAACAATTATGATAATCCTTTAAAATCTAATTTACTTGAAACACAGACGACCATTCTAAGTGTATATTATAAACTAATAAATATGAAGAATGTGAATACGTAGTTTATTTCCACGCCACCAGTGACCTATAAGCAGGATACCTATCACTTTCCACACGACCTGTCCACGGACTTCTAACAGCTTGTTTATGTCTCAATGAAATATTCAAAGTTCAAAAATTATGGTCGCCCTACAGAACGAGACACACTCCTTACTGGTTCTAGCTATTTCGGCTCGCAGTTTTCGTGTGAGTCGGCATTCTAGATTATTTGACTACGAGTCAAATAACTTGTATACTATGTATCTAGAATGCCGACTCACTCACTCACGACCAAAGAACTTGTATACCTATTAGTATCTAGAAGGCCGACTCACACGAAAACCGAGAGCCGAAAGAGACTACCCATTAAGGAGTGTGTCTCTTTCTAAAAGGGCGTCCTTAATTTTTGAACTAAACAGGACAATTTTGGAATTAAACGATTTGCATTAAAAAAAAATCGTTTCATTTGAATTAGAATCGATATATATCTAGGTTAGGTACCTACCTGCCGAGAAAAATAATTACTGTTCGAATGAAACAGCAATATATACCATTGAATTAGACATAACATTGATCAGAATGAATTGAGCCGTTATACGGCTTATTACTAAAGTGGAAATAAAATAATATAATTTTGTTCAAACACAATATATTGCCAAATTTATTTATTATTAAAAATAAATTATTTTATACAGTTTGACAGTGACTACAATTACACGACAGTAGAAAGGGTACAATTAAAAAAATACTTATTGTTAACGGTCATAATATAGCATCAACAATACAGGCACTTAATTTGTTACGCGACCATTTTTGTCAATTTTAATGTTTAATGTTTTAATTGTTAGTTGTTAAATGTTAATTGTTTATGTAACGCTACCATTATTCTATTGTCTGAGAATAGTTTTGCTCAGTGCGTCTAAGGCGTTGTCCTATTTCACTTATAAGATATCATCAAACGTTGAAGTATCCAGTGGCTGGATTATGAAGACCGGGAGTGCACTACCTTGCCTTTTGAGCGGGCTCCCAGCAGAACCTAAGATATATTTCTTATTATCTTTCAATTAAAGACTAGCTTTCGCCCGCGGCTTTTCCCGCGAGGTATCCATTTAAATTGTAGTCGTCATTTGTCAAGTGTTCATGTCGACTAATACTGAAAAAATATTTTTTGCTACCTTTTGCGTTATTGCATGAAAGAGTAACATAGGTATATTTCACATACACACAAACTTTGACATTTATAATAGTAGTAAGATAATCTAGTGGTTATTGGTACGAATAAGTGTGAGGTTATAAAATTATTTAAAATAAAAAAACTTTCTTTTACCTTTGGTAAAATAGAAGGAATTGCATCTGATTTAAGCTTCTTTTTAGCTTCAGTTAAATAGTCTTCCTTTTTAAAATGTAAACTACATACCACAGAGTACTCGGACAATTTTACAGAATGTTGCAATTGCAAAACTTCCTTCCATATATTTTTCAAATCTTTCTTAGCAGGCAATCTGCAACAGGGTGGAATTATTGAACAGGGATCTGCAACAGGGTGGAAACGAGTTGAAACTTATGAACGTTACAAAATTAAATTATATAGTGAATATCCTGAAATTAAAAATGAAATGGACACACTACTGATCCATATCGAAATTTTCTTACCTGTGAAAGGATATCCCACAATCTGGATACGACTCTTTCTCACACCCACTTACGACACAAATTTGGACCATTTTAGTAAAACAGTTAAGTAAAATAATAATACAACCAATTTCTTGTAATAATTTAAAATACGCCGCCAATCCAAAGACAAATATCCGCCATGTTGTTTCATTGGTTTGCAAAGAGTTACCAGCATATTGACATCACATTCCTCCTATTTTCCAATAACTCTTATCCAATAAATTGATAAACTACGTTTATAAATTCCTTGCTTTTATCAAAACGAAGACACATTCTTGTACTTAGTGAGAAATTAAGTTATTTAATTAGTTGCCTATATAAAATGATCCTTGCGAATATTAAGTGAAATTATGTAGTGCCCAATGTTTCTGTTTTTTCTACCATGTCCATTTTAATTTTGTATGCTGGCGACACTGTATGAACGAGACACACCACAGAAACGTAGGCTCTCTGTCGATCGATCGTCAGATCGTTTATCGTTATATTTTGATTTAATTAAAAAATAACTTTATTCGGTCGTGATAAGGTTCAGAATTATTAATCCTTAAATAAAACAAAATGGCGTGTTAGCTCTCTTGATATATGTATAAAAGCTCTTTGCTCACGACTTAGCCACAGAATTAGCACAGCACAGACCACAGAGAAAGAAGTCCCCCCCCTCAGAAGAACGAAGTATAGGTATATCCCAAAGAACTTGTATACCTACTAGTATCTAGAAAATCCTTGGTATATCCAAACTCTTTGTCCCCCCCCCACCTCTCAATCCAACGTTCTTGCATGAATGAAAGTTGCCTTCTACACGAATGTCACGTGCGCGTCGCGGTCGGAAGGTTGACTTAGCTTGGCATTCTTTCGACGTAAACGTCTCGTGGGTTCGAACCCAATCGTACACCAATGGATGTTTCTGTTCAAAAAATTGAAGAGTGCATTGCCCGTGTTTAACGGGCTTAACGGTGAAGGAAAATATCGCATCGTGAGGCATGCATGTTTCAAATGCACGAAAAGAGCCTCTTCTAGGCGCACTTGAAAACCTTTTACCACACACTGGTTCGAAAGAACTAGTGACACACTATGAAGGCCGAATATTGTTGTACGTGATCATTTGGTCGGTAATTCAGAAGTCAACCTTCCGACCAACCGTGCAGCTAGTCATGAGTGGATATAAGGGGGTGAGGTATTGGGGGGGATATATTCTTGACTTGAATTTAAAATATGTACGACCAAAGAGATTGGGTATACCTAACCTACCTATAACTTACTTCATAATATTACTTCATTCTTAGATGTATACGGCCAGAGATTGGATATTATACCTATACTTACTTCATTCTTGGATTCCGAGTACATACGGCAAAGAGTTTGGATACACCTTTAAATATATATATGTAATAAATACACCTTTACTTCATTCTTCTGAGATACGGCGTAGTATACTCTGTCTATATACTACAGTTGGTACCATTGGGCAGTTGGTGTTGGTCGGTTGGTACTACGGTCTCACTTTTCACTTTTCACCAAAGAGAATATAACCACTACGCTTTTCACGACTGACCTCAGAAGAATGAAGTAAAATCCAATCTCTTTGATCCAAGTACCAAGGAACATAGAAAGAAACTTCGTATCTGGAAAGTTCTTCATCGCTTTTTAACTCGCTGGCTTGTAACTTGTAAACTAGTCTTATGTCATCGACGCTTTAGGCTCAATTTACATTGCCGCGGAATGAAATGAAAGCGAACAGAATTGTACAGCATAATCAACAATGTTTTGTCCTCTAATTCGCTGGAAGACGAGCGACCATTTGTTTAGCTTGTAGGTATCTAGTTTGTACCTACAGTCCTACCAACTTATCTGAGATTTGAGGAGCGTCGTCGCTGTCTTCACAAATGAAATAACCCTATTGATTTTAACTAAAATAAAGTAGTATGATAAAAAAAAATATTGAACGCGCCACTGAATGCAGTTTATTTACTTTTGGTAGCTTATAAAAAAAGTTTTCGGTACCTACACGAAGTAAAAAAAAAAAAATATTTATCGGCACGTGTGTGGGTACAAAAAGGTTCGCCACTCCTGTTCGCCACTGCATAGTGGCTGTAGTTCCATTTCCTACCTTAATTAGGCTATCTCTACGATTCTTTTCGCTTCCATTCAATTTCGCGGTAATGTAAATTGAGCCTTATTAAAATACCTATGACGAGGTAGATTTACGAAGGTAAGGAAGGTATAGGAACTGAAATAAGAATACCATTGTAATGTTTATCTTTTATTTATAGGAAAAAGAGACATCTCAAAAATGATTCATAAATCTTGCGTCCATTAGATAGATCGGAATTTGTAGTGTTTAGATAAAACGAGCTTCCAGAAATAAGTAGGTACCAAATTGATAGGTATTTTTTTGGAAATGGCATGGCACACGCCATAACAAATGCTTTCTCGCTCGTTTATATGTTTGAGTAGAAAACACTATTATAAAGAGCTCTTTATGAAATGTCTGAAGCACGCATAGCTATGATGCGACTTATTTGATACATAGTTATTTCTGTCAGTAATATTTCATTTCATACAGTAGGGACATTTAAAAAATAAATAATTGAAAACTAATAAAACTTAAATTAATCAGATAACTAAAGATAACAAGGCATTTAAAATATTTACTATTCTTTACAACAAAAGGTGAGTGAGCGGCAAGCCTTAGGTATTAGATACAATAGGTCCATTTGTGATTTAAAATATTAAAATTATGTTTTAAATACAAAATTAGTAAAAAGTACGAAATTAAATATCAGAATTAAAATATTTTAAAATTTATCTGTCATTTAAGATTTAAATTTTAAATACTTATATAAATAAGTAACTTTAATATCTAGTTATGTCTATTTAAGCCCTTTATGTTAGATACTTTGAGATTGAGCCAGTCTGGGTATTAGGCCTTCCGAATACGCAAATAATACTTTGTAAAATCTTGTAGCTGTAAAATAAAATAATATAAACATTAAAATATTCAACAGTAACAAAAAAATATGGTAAACCAGACAAAGCAACAGCAGAAACACAGAAAATATTTAAATGAAATATATTTGTGTTTTGGCAGTGATCATGCTCTTTACAGACTGCGAATGAGACTGATTTTTCAAGAACACAGAATTTTAATTAATTTATTTGGGTCGCCCTCAAAAAAACACCTGTATTATTAGTACGATGACACACAAGCCTTTTTACAAGCTGATTGTTGGTGTTTTGAAACGCTAGCGTGTGAGCGTGTTAGCGTTTGGGAAGGGTTGTCAACAAGCAGATTGTAAAAATGCCGATGACACTGGGCGACTTAACACGCTACAAGCGGAGTCGCTGGCGTGTAGCGCGCTACAGGCCAGCGTTTACGCTTGTAGCGTGTTAAGTTGTCCAGTGTCATCTGCGTTTTTACAATCTGCATCTTACAAACAGCTTGTAAAAAAGCTGTTATAAAAATATAAAGCCGGGCTAATTTACACGCTCGCTGGCGTGTAGGCTTGTAGCTTGTAAAAAAGCCGTGTGTCATCACATCATCGTTGGCGTGTAGCGAGTATCGTTGCGTATGACACACGCTTCTGAGCGTGTGAGCTGAAAAAAGCTTGTGTGTCATCGTCGCTTTAGTGCATTATTTGAGAATTTCAAAATTACATCCAAGTTCATACAAATTCTGATCTATGCAAGATACTGATTTAAAGTGGACGCCACGATTTTCCATCCTCAACCAAGATGGCGAAAAGGAGTAAATAAAATACAATTTAATCAGTTTAAGAGGCAGCTTGCCAACGTTTCCTGTAAGTACCTATTTAACGCTCTAAACGCACCCTAGCGTCACAGTCTTATTCACCACTGTGTTGTAACCGGCTAAGGCTGCATCACAAATTTATTTACAGTAAATTCATATCGATAACAATAAATATTTATTATTTTATTTCATTGTGTATAATGTTCTGATATTATTTAAGTAAGTTTTTATTATTTTTTAGTTAATCGTTAATAATAATAATAATAAAAATCAAATCAAGTGTAAAATGAATGGTGATGATAATTCCAATGATAATAAATAGATGATTCATTCATTTGAACTCGCGATTGAACATTAAATGTTCTATTTCACTATAAAAACTGTAATTCTGTAGTAAACAGACATGATTTTAAAGATTTTAACTGTATTGAATTCTCGTATTTTAAATAATGTAACTCAATGTTTGTTCGTTCCTAGATTTCCAACAAATATGGAAATCTAGGAACGAACAAACAACTTGAATTCTCGTCTTTTAAATAATGTAACTATATGTTTGTTTGTTCCTAGATTTCCAACAAATATGGAAATCTAGGAACGTACAAACAATCACACGTACCTACAGTTTGTAATGGCCTTAGTGGTTACAATACAATTTTTTAATTTTTTTAGTGGTTACAATTTCAGACGCTTAGCCATGACAAAATACAGACCGCGGCATAAGTCCAGTTTCAGATTAGCGGATCAATCGGGTGGATTTGCCGCTCGTGTTTTGTAAATTGCGCGCGACAATCCGCGAGACGCCTCATGCTACTGACACTCGCTAAAAAAACCGAGCGTAAACGCCGGTATACGCGCGTATACGCGCGATACGCTTTTGAAGTTTCGCGAGTACCAATCCGCCCGTATACAAGCGACAAAAATCCGCTAGTCTGAAACCGCACTAACTTTTGCTCTTTGTAACGAAAAACGCTGAACATTTTATAAATTTCCTAGGCCATCAGTTATTATAAAAAGAATATTTTTTTTTAGCTGTCCTCTGCATCTCAACACAAATCATGTAAAAAACGTATTCCATATTTAATTTGAATATGAAAATGATAAAAAAATACAAATGATTGTAATAATCCTAATAAATATTCATGTTTTGCTTTTGATTTCACATAAAATGGTGCTAACAATAATTTCAAGTGGGTAATTGTCATGTCTAAGCGTTTATACACCTACCTCGTCCGCACCATCTCGCCTCCACCATGTCTATACGTTCATATACCATTTGATCGCTTTTGTATCGTGAGATTGGAATGTTTTCAGCATTTGTCTGGATATACAGCCGTATATATATATTGAATATCCTTCCAAATAAATAAAGCTGCATTCATATCTACCGGCATGCGGAGATCTTTCAGTCTAAAAAACGGTGTGTGCTTAAAGCCTCGATGACACAGAGCTAGTTTACACGCTACAAGCCAGTGAGATCGCGAGTAACTTGTAAATTAGCCACGTGTCATCGGCTTTTTTACAATCTGCTAGTTGCAAAATAATTTGTTCAACGCGCCATATTTTGATTTTATTGTAAAAAAGCCGATGATACATGATGTTACAAGCTACAAGTGAACTCGCTGGCTTGTGGCTTGTAAACTATCCTGTGTCATCGACGCTTTAGCGATGTCAAAACGTGACTCTCCATACTACGTTGCAGCGGTAGATGCGAATGGAGCTTTAGTACACATTAGTCCAATCAAAAATAAATTGATGTACAGAAAGGCTTCTTTTGAAACACGAATCCAATCATAAATCCCGTTTAAGCCCGGATACCACCAAAATCTGTAACTTAAACGGTAACGAAACTGAATCGGGATTAGAATTGGTATGGCTCCAGTTCTGTTATAAATTGTAATTTATGGTACCTATGAGGCTTTCCTGTATCGTAGTCAATTGATTTACGTTACTACAATTATACAATGAGCCAAAATACTCTTGATTGGAATCTAATACGTATGATTTCTCGCAACGCAACCTGCCTGCTCTAAAGTTATATGATCTAATCGAAAGTCAAAACAAACCACCAAATTGCGTTGCAAAACTTCGGAGTGACTAATGATACCTTTATTTAGGCCCAAATCCAGGTGATTTAAATTGTTGAAGTGTAACATCTTTTCTCTCACTTTCCTTTCAATCTGTGGGTGTGATTTCGTAAAAAAGAACGGAAGTGTGTAATAGGAAGTTGGCCGTCAGACGGTAGTCGAAACTCAGAAAAATAGAATCCTTCACAATTATTTCCAAATTTAAATGTTAAGAATGACCAATATGAGATGTCAGATGTTACACATAAGAAGATACTACTGTAAGGCGTCCTCTAGACCTGCCTATAATAACATTGCCCAATATATTTGATTGTACAATAAGATTCAAAGAAATAAAGATTCAATATACACCCTATACGGTCAATAATATTACACAATTTGTCATATTGCGCAATATGATCGTCTAGGGGACGCCTATGGCTCGCTAGTATTTTACAAAGTGATTACTAGATCTAAAAATATAAACCTTGGAACATTAATAAGACCAAACAGACGGCATGCAGAAGTTACAATAATCGAGCTATTTTTCACTTTCGTTTTTCAGAAATACTTTATAATGATAATAACTGCCATCTCTGTGACCATTTTTCTGTGTAAAAGTGTGATATATTTTGGAATATCCACACTTTTCTCTAACGAATAAATAGAAGCATCAAGTCGAATCTCGCTCCGCAATAATGAGATCGTTGCGAGTTATAAATTATAGTGTTTGAGTCTACTCGAGCACTCTTAACCTAGATGGCTGACCGCATCATTACTAACAATATCTGGCTATATAGTGCCATTAGGGTTCAAATAACGACAATTCGAAATACATTAAAAATACATGCCTGCAAGTCAGATGAGTTTACGGGTTTTCCTTGAGTGACCGCCATCGACGCACGTGACGAAAGTCATATTTTTTGAATCTGTAGCTTTACTTATTTAAATTTATTTCGAAATGTCGCACGAAAAGTGCGGCCGCACATCACATTAAAACTATTGGGTAAACGCACATTATGTGCAATACTAAACCTAATTGCGCACTGACGCAAAGAGAGTTAACACTTAAAGCTATCATTCTACATCAACTGCAAGGACTGCACGGGGTTTAAATGTTCAACAGCCAGCACTAACTTGAGATCGGAAAAATCAAAGTGTCTTTCAATTCCAGCAATTCCGGACCAACACTTTCGAAATATTCGCGGGAAATGTCTCTTAATCGAAAAATTTGTAACACGCTGTCTTGTGCCGTAGCTGTGAACTCAACGAACTAGTCCATTTACGACGCCTACATAGGTTATATTTCTACTACATCTGAATCAAAATATGCAAATACACTTGAAGCAACACTGTTCTAACACATAGAATAATCACTCTGCGCATACTGCGGATAAGTGTAAACCTCGCCTACTACCGACTGTTGATCGTCTAAATCCGGTGACAATAGTCTACTGCTGTCCAACGGAGGCTTGTAGGACCTCATCAAAAGACGATTCGAGGCAATGTTTAAGCTCCGCGTACGAAACCACCAGGATGCTTTGCTCGTCGCGTGTCATTAGCGGTACCTGGAAAAATGAGCGTCCAAGAAAGTGTTTATTAATATACCCCTTCACCGACACTATCAATTAATCAATATGTCTAAAAGGCTTGGACTCGACTGACTGACAGACAACGTACAGGCCAAACTACTGAACGTAGTAGTAGAAATTTAGGGCGCGAACTAATAAAACAAAAACTCACGTCTCTAATCATAGAGACCTATAAATAATATATATAGCTAATATAAGAAAAAAAATTAACTGTGAGTATAATGTTAAATAAATAAAATAATACGTAAATAAAAGTTTTTTAATGAGAATGATGTTGATTTATAATAATTATGATCATTCTCATTTAAAATTAGCACTGTGAAATAAATATATAATATAATAAATAAATATAACCAGTTTTATATTTGTCCAAGAGAACAAGCGTCGTATCCCGAGTTCAGGCGTAGCTAGGGGACAAGGGCCCCGGTGTATAGAGAAAGAAAAGAACCCCTATCCCCTCTTTCCACATAGCTTGAACTTAAATTGGCGTTCAAACTTCTAGATTGGGATAAGAATAGGACACCGTGAATTCCCTTAATTTTCAGTTTATTGAAAGATCTTTCTGAGCTGGCTGCTCCTCCTTTTTCAAAATTTAGGTAAGGCCCTCTGAGCTATGGGGTCCTGGTGCACTGCACCACCAGGCCATACGATAGCTACGCCACTGGTCGTGTATACTAAGCGTCGAACAAGTTATCCTTTAGCGAACCAGACAAAGATGCGCAGAACCAATTTGACATACGAATTGTTTTCTGCGCATCTTTGTCACGTGGTTCGCCAGAGGACAAGTTGTTTGACGCTTACTATACTCTTTGGTACACTCACCCGATCTGGGGCGCCTCCGTCGAGCGAGTTGAGGCAGTTAACGACGTGCGCTTGGTCGATCCAGGGCCTTCCGTCTGGACTGACTGCATGGAATATGTAGTCCCGGAACAATTTGAGTAAGTACCGATGCCCGGTTTCGGCCCAAGCAGTGTCGCAGTTCAATCTGTGAATAGTAATAATTACTGTACATGATCCGTTATTTGGAGTGGATGGAGGACTTCCGGAAGGCTTCTACCGCTGAAATCGCTTTTAATCCCAGTTGAGTTTTATATTTTGGTGACTTTTGAATAAAATCCAAGCGCGAATAGTCAATGTCAAACCGCGCCAGTAGTACTTATATCAAATCTATCAGAAACTTGAGTCAATTATGTTTAGCTAGGTACATTAAATTCCACCAAATCCGAAATAGCAACCACTAGTATGGTATTCAAGAGTATTAAGTAATTGGAGTTGGACTGAAACGGGATTTACGATTGGGTTCGTGCGTCAAGAGTGGCCCTTTACTGTTCGTGAAGTTCAAAAAGTATTCAAATCCTCAAGTCTTTATTATGCCGTTGAAATAATGCCACACAAGTCTCTGCCATTATTCTAGGTGGATTATTATCTACATAAAAAAAAAACACTATTTATCTACATAAATAGGCATAATAAGCTGCACCAAAATTTTATACAGGATGACCTTGGCACGATTCGGCGCGTTTTAGCACAGGCCGTGTGAAGCCACCATGATACAGTTATTGGCATGACATGACAAAATACTAAAAAAAACATGCACAATAAAAGGCTATCCACATATATCCGGGTCAGGGCTATCCGTGTTCAGAGTCGTTCGTTTCAGTGTTCCCGTCAGGGACGTGCCGTCCGTCACCCGTAGTGTTTACACATATCAGGGAAATCGGTAGTTTCTTTAGCTGATAGGCAAATAACATTTTTTTTTCGTATAATTCAAATAATGTTGATTAGAAAGATCGTAGAGAATATTGTTCTGTCGTACAAGTTCTGTCAACCTCTCTGTGTTCATGTTGTCGTCAACGTACGTAGATAAAAATCGGATAGCACTGACAGAGCATCCGTGCGAGCAGTGCCCGGAAATGTGTGGATAGCCCTTAAAGTGATAGAATCGCATGTGAGCTAAAGGGTTAAAATCACAGATATATATTTAAGGTTAAAATACTCACTCAGGCCTCTCGTTGCACGTGGCTAGTTTGACCATCAGACGGAAAAGACGTCCGTTGTCAATTTCCACTGCCAAAAGATCTTCGAATGCGTCCGAGCGACGTTGCAATGCCTCCACCTGGTTTAATAACCAAAAATAAACTAAGGGACTAAACACACAGCAACAATTTATGGAAACAGGCAACTCGCAACTACTTGTTAAAGCCCGTCACACACGTAGCTATAATATATATTATAGCAAGGCATATTACGATATATTTTCTATACAAATATTCAAGTCATAGAAATATATATTATAGCTGCGTGTGCGGTCACTTGAATATTTGTATAGCAAATATATCGTAATATACCTTGCTATAATCATATTAATATATATTATAGCTACGTGTGTGACGGGCTTAAGACGATTTTCATTTAAAAAGTTGCGGCAATTTTAAACTGCGTCTTTTTGCTGTTGCAACAATGGCAAGGGTATTAGACTGCCACTTTGGTGCTAGATGGCGTTGAATGATATGTCCTAAATATTTATTATTATATATTTGCTTGTTAGTTCTTTTTTTTGCAGAAAACGCAGGTATTTTTTCCTCCCTCCATAAGAAATTGATTAAAAAAAAATATTAATTAAACGCACCTGGGTGTAGAACCGCGCTCCAATCATGGGCATCAAATCGGTGACCGAACGTCGCGTCGGCGAACCGGATAGCAGGAAGCTGTTAATTTCAATGAATTTGTAGTAAAATGCGATAAGTACGGTTTCAGACTAGCGTATTTTTGTCGCGCGTATACGGGTGTTTTTATAAAAAAGTATTTAATTAATATTTAATATTATTATTATCATTTATTTATATTTTTCTCTCATTAAAATTTATTTTTTACAATAATTTTTAAAAAATAAACTATTTAAAAAAACAGCAGTATTATTGTAAAAAATATATAAAAACGGTGGACCACCAGCCGCGGAGTAGATTAGTATAGTATAGTATTATTATTAGTGTAGTATTAGTATATTATTATTATTTTTTTGTTTTTGCAGCTTCGGGCGACCACCAGCCCGATGGATTAATGACATCCGCAATATTGCAGGCAACACCTGGGTTAGATCCGCACAGCACAGACGAGATTGAAGAAGAAGAAGACCTTGAGCTTCCAATGCATATGAGGTTAAATGTGTCAAAGCATGGCTGTCGTTATAAAGCGGTTCTTCTCTATAATGCTCTACCTAATGAGATGAAAACAATTAACAGTCCAAACGTGTTTAAAAATAAACTGAGAAACCTTTTGTTGGGAGGGGTGCTTCTATACAATTGACGAGTTTATGACACGATAGGTTTAGTGACATAGGATAGTATGTAGTTAGTAGGTTTGCTGCTGTAGTGTGGTTTAGGTAGTAATTTTGAAATTGTATTATTTTTTTTTTTCTATATTTTTATTAAATTTTTATTTTTGCTTTGTGTGTACTATAGAGACATTCATATACGATTGTGAAATTGTGATTGAATAAATAAATGAAATGATTGGCATTTAATGGAGGAGGCCTATGCCCAGCAGTGGGCTGATAGTGGCTGAGGATGATGATGATGTATACGGGCGTATTAGTACTCCCAAAACGTCAAAAGCCAAACGCGCGTATACCAGCGTTTACTCTCTGTTTTTTCTAGCGAGTGTCAGTAGCATGAGGCGTCTCTCTGATAATGAGGTTAATCCACTAATCAGAAAGCGCACTCACCAACGCCTACGGAGACTGCCTTGAACAGGGGTTCCCAAACTTATTTTGTCTACTGCCCACTTTGAGAATAAATTATTTTTAGCGCCCCCATTTTGTCACCTACTTCAAAACCACTTTATCTTCAAATTAAATTAGTCAATAGTTGATGTTCACAAGTTGTTGAGAGTCGAGAGCTCTTAACTTCTCTCTACTCTTTTAGACACCGATTGCATGAGTCGGTGTCTAAGAGGCCCCCTAGCTAAATGAAATTCTCTCTACACAACGCCCCCATTTTTTTTCTGGGTCTCTTACCGCCCCCCTTTAGGCCTGCAGCGCCCACAAGGGGGCGTTATCCCCACTTTAGGAAAGGCTGGTTTAGAACTACGCGACGCGACGCTTATGCCTAGACTACACGTACCGAGTACTCGGCCGAGACAGTAAAATGTTACTCGGCCGAGTCAGTGAAAGCTTACATCTCTCGCTCAGCCGAGCACTCGACGCTACGTTTATACGTACCGAGAACTCGGCCGAGAGCACTGTCTCGGCCGAGTACTCAGTAAGTGTGATCAAGGCATTAAGCGTCAATGACACAGGGCTAGTTTACAAGCTACAAGCCAGCGAGTTTGCTTTTAGCTTGTAAACTCTCCCCGTGACATCGGCTTTTTTACAATCAGCTTGTTGCAAATCCTTCCTGAAAGCTAACTCGCTCACACGCTAGCTTTTATACTGGCCAAAAATCAGCTTGTAAAAAAGCCGTGTGTCATCGACGCTTTAAACAATGGAAAATCCCAATGAAATTGTTACAGCGAATAAATTGATTTGATTATACTATACACCCATTGAAAATCGCAAACTTGAATCCGTATTTGAATTGAAAACTGAATAACTACGAACACTGTCTTTGGACTTCTACATATTTACATTCCAAAAATAACTACTCGACAAAAGATATAATAATATTTTAAAGTACCCAGTAGGAGGACAGAAGTAGTTATGAAAAAATATAAAAACATAACAAAATTTTTAGTTTCTCACTCACCAGATACCAATCTGTTGATAAATTGAGCCATGAATTAATTTTACAAATCTAAAAAAAAAGTATTTAAGGGTAATCCTCAAGGAAAATTTCTATACAAAGTGTTTCAAACAAATACTCAAAAAGTAATAATTATTTATAATAATTTCTTCACATTATTCGTTTCGTCTATGTTTTCCGATTGTAAGGTTTTAAAAATTAGTAAGGTTTCATACTTTTATTTGAATTTTATACGTGTTTTAAAATTAACACTACTAATTTAAAAACACGTATAAAATCTTAATTAATGTATGAAACCTTACTAATTTTTGTTCATACAATCGGAAAACATAGACGAAACGAATAGTGTTAAGAAATTACTATAATACGGCGTGCTTTTTGAGTGTTTGTTCGAAACATTTTGTATAGAAATTTGCCTTGAGGATTACCCTTAATACATTTTTGACGATTATAATGCCAGCACTAGTCATTATACTATGCCAATAATCATTATCATCTCAAAACCCACATTTAGGTGGTGTCATCAGTCATCATTTCAGTACTAACACCTGTTCAGTTCATATCTTCTTTAACACAGTCCATCAATCTTTTCATCAGTCTTCTACACTTGTATCCATTTTTGAAGTCTGTTGATAATTAGTAAAAACCATTGGACATACAGTATGAGGTTCTTCAGATCCGGCGAGTAGGAGCGTGTGACGAGGTCGACGGATGCGGAAATGTTGTCGCAATTCGGCGTGCGGCACGCGAGGGACAGGCATAGGCGACCAAGCGATATCAGGTCTTCTTGTTGCGCCTGTACCGGAGAATATTACATAAATACCGCAAATTTTTAATCACCAGAAAAAAAATACGCATATTCAGTTGCCGTGACTGAACACAGATATGGCAAAAGAAACTTAAAAAAATTAAGTATTAATCAAGTCGAATTTTTGTCAAAATAAATTTGATTAAAATTGGATAACTATTACGTCCTCGTACGATCAAACGACGCATTTTGGTCGCACGATGAAAATTAGCCACATGAATGATCGTACGATCATACAATGCCAATTAGGACACTCTGAATTCTGTAATTAATCTCGTCGTACGACCAAATCGCATCGTTTGCTCGTACGATCATTAGTCAATTAGGATAGCGCCTTATACACCGCAAATTTTTAATCAACACAAAAATATTGCCGTTACTGAAAACAGATATGGCAAAAAAACTTGAAAAAATTCGTCGAACTTTTGATAAAATATATTTGAATAAAAATTGGATAACTGTTATCGTTAGTCATTTTCCTATGGATTTGCATCAGATGGTCTCCATCATTGATAATAATTTATGTTTTAATTATCGTTTGGCAAACCCTGGTACCTAGCTCGAGCTCGCCGCAGCTCGGCTCGGGCGCCGCACTCGTGCCGCTGTCACTCTGTCATTTTGTAGAAATCCAAAATTCTGACTGCACAGATACAACATAGTGCCCCTTCTGCATTGTCCAATTAAGTTTTTTTGGTAATTAAAAATTCGTGGTGTATAATAAAGGTGAGAGAAGGAAAAACTTAAAGTTATTAGCTTGTTGGGTAGGTAGCTTCGTCTATCTATGTAAAAAGCTTGATCCTGACTGACTGACAGACAACGCACAGGCAATACAACAGACGTAGAGAATTGAAATTGGGAGAATATGTTTGTCAAGAAGTATGAGCGCGTAGAAAAAAAGGAATTTAGTTAAAATAAGGTTCTGGGTGTCAGTTAGAATGAGTATGTAGAATTCAATGTTTATTTTTGGTCATTTTCATCCAAATCAAAAGGCTGTATGGTATGTATGTATAACACTGTATACTAAGCGTCAAACAACTTGTCCTGAGGCGAACCACGTGACAAAGATGCGCAGAACTAATTTGACATACGAATTGCGTTCTGCGCATCTTTGTCACATGGTTCAATCCAAACGTAGTGGGCGAATCCAAACGTAGTGGGCTAATATAATAACCCACAAATCGTAATGCTCCACAAAGGCATTAGAAGGCAAGAGGAGCAAAGCCCAGAGACTCGGGAGTAGTAGCTCCCGAAGTTGAAGCCAGGGTGAAGAGGTACCTCGACCCTTACCACGCTTCCCACAAGGATGAAGCGTTAATGACGCTTACAATCTCAGAAGAATGAAGTAAATAGAATCCCTCCTAAATTTGACAAATTCGCTATCTTCTTTGCGCATACCGCTTTTTGCACTAGATAAAACGAGACAAAACATGCATTTGTCGTACGTCATAATATAGGGGGCATCTGTCACTCGTTGAGCCACAGAGATATCCAAGTCATAAAATATCGATATCGATATTAACAGTTCGATGATCCGATACCGATATCGATATATCAATCCTAACAACTTTAAGCCGTGACTATGATAACGTTATCTAGATTCACTCTGGATTAAAGGAACCTTGAACTTTGTAAAAACCACGAATTAAGACGACATTTTTATAATAGATTAAATAATATACAACTTAAACAGGTAAATGAGTACATTACAAAATTTATACAAAACAACATTGGGATAAGCATAACGTTGACGATCACATATTGATGGTAGAAGTGTTAATTTATCAAATCTTTTTAACTCAATGCTATACGCATGTTGCGAAGACTCTATTGCTAAATATATTTCTATTAATTTATTTTCCTTAACTCTATTTATAATTATTATATTTTCTTGATATACTTTATCAGTACTTTTTTTTCAAGGCTTTTCGTACGCTGTCTGAAACAGTTAATTTTTAGCAAACTCGAGTAGGCTAGATTTTTATCGACCATCTCACCCTGCACATTCTGTACATTCTACGCTAGTGTTCTTCGGTGGTACCTCTGAAAACACTGATGAACTTATTTCTGTAATATCCGAAGATCCTGGCTTAGGTACATTGATGAAAGGGATATTATATTTTTAATTTATAGTTCATGTGAGTATAATATACCTTTATCACGCAATTTTAAGTACAGTACTGACCGTTAGCTTCACGAGCATTGCATATGGTTCAAGTTGAAGAATAGCCGGAAGAACATTTTAACTCTTGCCGATCGTTATTGGACGCCAAAGAGACACCCTGAAATATTAATAGTGTAAACGTAATATTTTCCGTAATTATTTTGAAGCTCTCTTTTTTTGTATATTACACTATTATGGTTGAACACATAGATATTGTGTTTAACCATGATACAGTTGGCAGGACGGCAAATATATAACATTAATAAATAAAATATGAATCGAACAAAATACAAAGAGTGTGAGTGTGTTTAAGTGAGATAGGTCAGCTACGGGATCCCTCAATGGCTCACTTTATTCGAAAAATCTTACTATACTCAGTCTGCATAGCCTTATCGACAAATCTTTTTACGTTTTATGACATCCCTAGTTAGTATATCATAGCCTCGATTTATTCATGATTTTAGCATGAAAAACGCCGATTCTTCATATTTCTATACTTATTGGACGTTATTCAATGTTTCTACGTAATAATTATGTGTTTAGTATGGGTTATTAATGAGTAAATACACATATATATACTTACCGGTGAAAATTCAGGTTCTCTTGATTTTTCATGATACTTGCGGAGGACTGGCATAATACGAGGACACAATTCGACATTTCACATATTTTTTTCACTATTTACAATAGTTCAATACGTTTTAAACAATATAAAACATCCAAAACCCCGTTGAAAAATAGACAAAAACAATGACATTTTATGATACTATATTTGAAAGATAGTCAATTTAGATGGAAAGCGACAGAACCATTTTACAATACACTTGGTTGGATAATTAAGTCCCTCATGACATTTGTGGGACTTACTTTGAAGTTTCCTATGATTGACTCTATTATTAGTATATCCAATCTCTTTGCTTACAATACACTGTAACTAACTGTAACACACTCTTTCGCTGTCGGGAACCAAAAAATGACATTGAAAAGAAGCCTTGACCAAATCACATGAACGATTGTTGTGCGATTTAAATGGTAATATCTGCAGCTTCGCATCAACATGATGTATACTAACCTTAAAACTCGGTTAGAGGACACGAAATTATACTTGTATGAAGGAAGAAACTCAATAACATGTTGTTCACGGGATAAATGAATAAATCTCTTGTGTGAGTTATAGGTTATTAAAGCAAAATGAAAGGGTGGGACCAAGGTCTATGGCTCAAGGAGCAATTTCAGTGACAAACAATTTTAAACATTATCTACATACTTATAAGACTTGACTGCAGGCCAAGATGGCGTTATATGAATATGACCCAATTATTAACATAATCTTCTAACTGTCACTTACAACTTCGTTTGCGCGAATGAACAAAATTATTTTCGTAATAGTACGATGACACACGGCTTTTTTACACGCTACACGCCAGCGACTTCGCTTGTAGCGTGTAAACTCGCCCAGTGTCATCGGCGTTTTTACAATCAGCTTGTTGACAATCCTTCCCAAACGCTAACACGCTCACACGCTAGCGTTTAAAAACGCCGACACTCAGCTTGTAAAAGAGCTTCAGACAGTAAGCTTGTAGCTAACAACGCTTGTTAGCTACGCGCTAGCTAACTCGCCCCGTGTAATCAGCTAATTTACAATCTGCTAGGTTAAAATACTTCCGGACCGCTAACTCGCTAGCTTTTAAACTCGCTGGCTTGTAGCTTGTGAACTAGCCCCGTGTCATCGAGGCTTTATAGTCCATAAGTACAACTGACCTGTGTGATGTCACCGGAAGTGGGATGTAGCGCGTCAGCGGCGCCGCACCACGCGATCCGGACCCGGCACCCGTTCATCACAACCTTAGACGGATCCAGAGTTCTGGAAAACATATAAATAAATAATTTTCGGACATTTCACAGAAACGCCATTGTGCAAACGCCAGAATCTATTTACGGGCTCAGCACTGAGGACTGACGGGACGGGACTGAGGAAAATCCTGGATACGGGCCCAGATGACCCTACCGGGAAACTGGAACACACCATCAATCAACCCAGGATCCTGCTCCGCTATTTTAGGGAGCTGGGCTGGCTGGGGTAGAGTTAGTACAAAAAGGGGTCAATGCACAATACACCCCATAGCGGGACGTCAGTGCAGACCACATGTAACCCCTTCCCCAAATTAGAATTAGAATTAGGGCTCAGCACACGGAGCAACTGTCAACTAGATCGAAGCCAAACTGCTCTGTTGCGTTGCGTTGTGTTCCAGATTTGTACTGGCATTTGGCACATAGTGCGTCCAAATCTAGCGCTGCGACGTAAATGCCAGTACAAAACTGCGATGCAACGTAATGCTAAGGAGCTAACGAAACGGACTGTGAGACATTTTGATGGTGAGTCTCGAAAGCCCAGTAATTTTACTAGCTACAGTGCCCTTGGAACCGGAACACAGTAATGCTGATACATTACGGTTTTGCGGCATTCTGCAGCGGAGTCCTCCCAACGGTACGGTAACATAGGGCATACAGTAATTTTTTGGTTTTAGAATGCATTGTCATTGAGTTGTAAGCTACCTGTGTAAGCTACCTTGAAAGTTAGCCGGATAGCTAATCGAGAAGTTTCCGAAATTCGAATCGAAATTCGAACGATTCGAAATCGGAATGACAGACAGACAGATAAGTAATAAAAATTTTACCAATCGTGTTTCACACATCGTTTTCACATATCCTTTTAGTATAAAACATGGTTGTGTACCATATCATGGTGGAATGTGTCCGGAATGAAGCCCAGAGAAATAAGTTCACAATGGAAAACAGTGTGTGCTTGTACGAAACAGGGAGCTGTAATGCTGTTTTAGCAAACCCCAACTCCAAGGTGGCGGCTAAGCTTATAAAACTTGTCAAAACAGGAATCAGCCGTAGATAGTTTAAGTTAAAACGACCGCTCGAGGGTGGCATGCTCAGTTATTGAGCAAACCCTCTATAAAATAAATGATTGAAAAAAAAAAAAAACATGGTATAGTAAGCGTCAAACAAGTTGTCCTCTGGCGAACCACGTGAAAAAGATGCGCAATTTGACCTAAGAATTGCGTTCTGCGCATCTTTATCACGTGGTTCGCTAGAGGACAACTTGTTTGACGTTGAAGTATAAAAAGTTTTAATTATTGATATGTTACCTGCAAGCCAATCCCGCGTTGTGTATAGCACGTAACGCCGCCGTCAGTTGCACGATCAGACTCCAAAGCACGGCTTCGGGGAGAAGCGATCCTGACGCAGCCGCTCGGAGCATCGCGTTTTTCTATACAACATTCTGAATCAGTACGGTTAGGTATGGAACATTTTACATCAATATAAATAAATAAATATTTTGTCCCAAACTACTTATTATATTGACGACACCAATGGTAGAATGGCAAGTGTATTGGACTGCCACGCCTGGTGTTGCGGGTTCGATTCCCGCTTCAGGACAAACATTTGTGTGATGAACATCGGTGTTTGTCCTGAGTCTGGGTGTTTTCTATGTATTATATGTATGGATTTACAAAAAAAAAGTATATAAGTATTGTATCAGTTATCTAGTTCCCATAGTACAAGTTCTGCTTAGTTTGGGGCTAGATGACGTTGTGTGAAATGTCCAAAATATTTATTATTTATTTATTATTTACTTAGAGCTGGTACTAGGGAATCAGAAGGCTTAAGGCTTCGTCAAACAGGAAGCGATTTTAGCGCGCGTCAAGGCGTAATGAACCGTCGCGCTATAACGCTGCGTTGTGTTAAACAGACATGTATGTATAGCACTTGTCAAAAAGTCCTGACGCCGCGACAGAACGTTGCGAGCGCCGGCGCTCGGTGTGACAGTAGAATACCGTCATAGTACAACACAGTTCGGCGCTATAGCCCGGCGTCAACTTAGCGCCCTGACGCGGCGTAAGTACGCGTTCTGTTTGGCGAAGCCTGTTACGCCGAAAATAGTTTCGATTCGGGATCGGTTTCGTTTCCATTTCAGTTTATGTTTTGATGGCACTCTTGAACCAAATACCGAATCGAAAATACAAACACCGAACGCAATGTAACTTTGGCTGATATGTCATACGGAACTTGAAAAACACTGCTAGCGTAGTCAACCGAACGATCGGCGTCGTACGTACCGCATATGTGTCGCGACACTTTTTTTTTTTTTTCTTTCGAAGAACCTATGTTCTTCGGTTTTGGCTTCACATCAAAGGTATATAGCCAGTGTCAAGTAATTGGAGAGATTATTTTGTCATAAGTCAGAGTCGATAAGTCAAGTCATGCCTCTGTAAAGTAGTGGTGGTTGCGACTTTACTAGAGGCTTCTATGGAGTTTTGGAGGCAACACGAAAAGTCACGTTTTACAGCATTACACTATTCACCAACACTCATACACGTTCACGAGCACTTAATGGATAAAAAACCACCGTTTTTACACTTATACACTCAAAGTTATACAAGTTTTGTCGATTAATTTAATGCCGCCAATGCGCCATTTTTCATGTTCCCGCCAAAACTCCGTCGCGACACTTAAGCGTCGATGACACACAAGCTTTTTTACAAGCTGATTGTTGGCGTTTTTAAAAGCTAGCATGTGAGCGTTTATCTTTCGGGAAGGATCGTCAACAAGCAGATTATAAAAACGCTGATGACACTGGGCGACTTAACACGCTACACTGGCTTACTATAAGGTCAACTGTATGTAGTATTACCATTTGACGCTTACCTGATGCGTGTAGGGACGCGGCGCATCGGGGTCAGACGAAAACGGGTCGTGGAAGGGCGCAGTCCCATCGCTGACCGGATTCCCGCATCCGACCAGGAACTTGTTCATCAGGTTCACGCAGCCCGGGTGGTAGGAGTAAATGAGGCACATCGCTGCTTAATAAATTATATTTTAACGTTGAAATGCTCTCTGTGGTACGTAAGTTTAGACCTCTATACTCGCGCGATCTATCTATGTAAGCGCATTTGAACAGTGGCGATTTTGGAGGAGCGTGCATTTTTATACTGAAATATATTTATCTGTAAACTAGTAGTTTAGCCCCTTAAATTGTTTTGGCTCATCTACTAGCTCGAAAAATGTATTGAACTTATCTTACTCTATCTAAACCTGCCAAATTTCATCAAGATCGAATAAGCGGTTCGACAGTTAGGGTGCGTTCGGTTTGACAGATGCGGAGCCGAGCGGAGTGGAGAGGAGCGGACCTTGAATTGGCCAATGAAAGAAGTGTAGTAGTGGAATTGTAATTTCGAGCACTGTGATTGGCCAATTCATGGTCCACTCCTCTCCATACCGCCCAGCTCCGCGTCAGTGGAAACTCACCCTTATCGCCGGACGGAATACATGATACAAACTCAGATTTTCCCAGTATATAGACTGAGATATCAATTCAATTCATTTATTTTACAAGGGTTTTAAGCTACTACTTAACAAATGTACAGCTCATAAATTCATATATATGGTAAAATGGATGAGATTAAATAAAAAGGAAAAAAGAGTTTAACTTTTGACCTAAACACTGATAACGGAAACTTTGTCAAGAGCTTAATAAGGAACAGATGAAATTGTAATGCCCCAAAAGGGGTTCGCATCTGAATCAAAATATTGTAATTGTTACCATCTTATCAAACCATTGCATTGTGATGACTATAAATATATTGAGTATTGAGTATGATACTCACAATGGTCTCCGAACGCGTTAGAAGCGAACGAGTCGTGCATAGTAACGACGTTGGGGTGGTCGATCTGCTTCCATATCTCGAGCCGCTTCGAAGGCATGGTGCCGTAGGAGTGCAGGCGCCGCATCGCGAAGTACTCGCCGGTCTGGCGGTGCGTGACGCGGTAGCTCGACGATGTGTGGTGAGGCGCTACGCCCTCCAACGGAATCAGCTCCGCGTATATGTCGAGGACTTCCGGCAGCTCTGCGAATTATAATGTTTGGACATTTCACACAAAGCCCCAAGAATTACATAATATACAATAGTTATTTGCTCACCAAGGGGCTGAAGCAAGACATTTTATACGAGACTTTATCAGCCCGAGCCGAAGGCGATGGCGGATATTCAAGTCGAGTATAAAATGAGCTTCAATTGCGAGGAAACGTGAGCGCCCATTTCATAATTCAAAAGCTGATAAATAATAATAATAATAATATTAACGCACACACACACGCACAACTCTTACCTGGAACCGGGTACTGGCGTAACTCTTGCGGCAGGAATATTTGCTCATTGCGTTCATAGATTTCAGCGCGAATCGTCTCTGGCTGGTAGAATGAAGCGGCTAGTCCTTCAAAAACAGAAAGTTCATAATTATCCTTCAGATCACCGAAACTTTTCGGTGAAGGATAGTACAATAACAATGACAGAGTTTATTATTCAATTGATTTGAGGGGTTTTAGTTTGTTACTTCATCGACACGAAGAGGAATGAGGCCCAGCGCATACTTGCGGAGGCGCGTTGAAAAGACTGTAATGCGTCGACACACGTCACACGTGACACACGGCTTTATACACGCTACAAGCCAGCGAGTTCGCTTGTAGCTTGTAAACTCGCCCAGTGTCATCGGCTTTTTACAATCAGCTTGTTGACAATCCTTCCCGAAAGCTAACTCGCTCACACGCTAGCTTTTAAACTCGCCAACAATCAGCTTGTAAAAAGCCGTGTCTAATCGACGGTTTAGGATGACAATTTAAACTAAACCTTAATTATCTATCTTCTTCTTCTTATCGTGTCACTAGTTCTTTCGAACCAGTGTGGTGAAAGGATTTCAAGTGCGCCTCGAAGATTAATTATCTATGAATTTATGACTACGCAAGGCCGTTATCGGCCGTATGTCATAGGAGTTAAGGTTTAATTTAAATTGTTAACTTCTCATAGTCTCTTCGCCGCACCTCCGCAAGCTGGGCCTGGCAGACTCATGTTCACCGCTAAAGTGCCAGACCATGTCTGTTACATTAAGACGATTGCAGTAAGCAAATTAAATGAACAAAATATGAACAACACCAAAGCGGGCCAAATTAAGTAGATAAACGGGCAAATATACAGTCAAAGCATACGCATAGCATAATCAAATCAGTCTATAATATTCCCACTGCTAAATCTTAGGCGCTATCTCCACGAGCGAGAGAATCACGGCGATATTATCATCGTGCCACGTATTTCTATTTACTCTCTATGAGCGATAACATCGCCGTGTGGAGACGCGTTCATAGAGAGTATATAGAAATACATGCCACGACGATAATATTTCCGCGATTTTGTCGCTCGTGGAGATGGCGCCTTTGGTCTACTTTCGACCAAGAGAGCGAATGGTCCTTAAACCTTAAGACCCATGTTGATTGATGATTTCACACGCCATTCACCAGTTTTTTTTTCGTTCTGTTTCTTCAAGATGTTTAAGCAATTTAAAATAGGTTATTGTTATTTACGTGTAGCAAGACACAATACAATTATCAAGTACTTCTTAGAGTTCATCAAAGTCACAGCGCATGCATTTATATTATGCATCTTAACATATTTATTTAAATGCGAAACTTTGAGAGAATTCCACGAATTAGTTTACATTCGGTAAGCGTATATGTATGGTATGAGTTGAAAAAAAAATATGTTACTATTTAATTTAATTTTACGTTTTAGTAAAATATATGTGTTACAATCTTTTAACTAATATCCTGTCACATATTTTTAATCGGCATTAAGGAAACAAAGATTCGCAACGCAACTTTGACCTGCAATCGCTTCCTTTTGACCTGTAATTCGGTTTTATGTGTGCATAATACATTCTTTACGTAGTTTCTTTGTTTTGCTAGTAAATAACGTAAATATATAATGTTTGGATATTACACACAGCGCCATGTAGCCCCGAACTTAGTAGAGCTTACTACTACGTACTAAGAGAATAAGATACTGATTGAACACTGCATATGGCAGTCAAACATACTTGCCACTCGAGCATTGGAGTAGGCAAATTCTACGGATCATCGTATTTATACTAAGAATTATTATCATATAACAAATAGCAATACTTTCACGGTACCATAGCAACTAACATTAGTTGCTATTTTAAATTAGGTAAGCATAAAAAGCATAATAATAAAATAACCTATTCTCTCGTCTCTACTTACAAGTATTAAACTTAGTTAGAACGAGGTACTCAAAGATTCTTCTAATTCGGGTCTTTCCAATGAATATTACAAAGTACATGTATACATACAATAGTTAAAACAGTTTTTCACTTTTAATATAATTTAATTTAGGTATACTTTTAGTCTATTCATTTTATACTTAAAATTGTTACCTGTCTTTGTATGTACTATAAGAAGACCTACAAGAAATAAATGTTTTTTATCTTTTTTTATCTTTATCTTTAACCTATGTGTTAACCTAAATGTTCCACTCAGGCCTACAGTTACGGCATGTTGGTTTTTTCATGATGTTTTCCTTCACCGTTCATCATCGAGTCAGGCTCTGGACGTCCACTGATGGACATAGGCCTTCCCCATAAGACAACACGACGAGCGGTCTCAAAAAGCCTGCATCGATCCATTTGCCATAACCACAGCACACACACAGTATAATATAATATATTACCTACTTAATTTATTTTGACTATGTTAACAGTATTGTTATTCAAATCTTTTAATAATTAGTTCTCTGTGTCATTCAATGCTTTCCTTAATTTATGTTTAAAAATAGACTCTTTAGTGCACCTTTAGCCTACGTTTCGTATTTTGGTCTCACTCTCCATCCCAAGGTTGCCTGGAAGAGATCGCTGCTTAGCGATAAGGCCGCCCATTGTACATGCTCACTAATTATCTTGTATTTATCTTTAAGTTTCCTGGTACAATAAAGAGTTTTCATTCATTCATTCATTCACAGCGTCGGACATCAATCAATTAATATATTTATTTATATAAGGCTTCGTTCTGACTGACTGACTGACAGACAACGCACAGGCCAACCCACTAAACGTAGAGACTTGAAATTTGGAAGGTATGTTCGTCAAGAAGCGTAAGCGTTTATCTAAGAAAGGAATTGTGTTAACTCGCAACGCAAACGATGTCGCTGTCAGCTATTTTTTTTTTATTATTGATTTGCGGCTCTAATGACTCGGCGACAGTTGTCGGTCTATTGTGCTCGCCACTTGGACCTATGCGGTTAGAGTTCCACACTAAACCCTGCCGCTATGATGAACTGCAGGAGTTTTTTGTGAGAAACCTCAACTAACTCATCAGGGCTTATGTGGGTGTCAGCTATCAATATATATAAAAGGGTAAGACTGACTGACTGACAGACAACGCACAGGCCAGGCCAACGTTTATCAGGAGCTGAAAGTGCGTACTAAAAGAGAAATTCATAAAATGGCAACGCAAACAAAGTTGCAGGCGTCGCAGCTAGCGTTATTATAATTGCTTCGAAGATTCGCTTTTGCAATAACACAGTAATATATTGGTATATATCTTGCAACGGTGAAGGAAAACATCGTGAGGAAACCGGCATGTCGTAGAACCGAAAGTTCGAAAACATGTGTCGAGTGCACGAAAGGAGCCTCTTCAAGGCGCACTTGAAATCCTTTCACCACACTGGTTCGAAGGAACTAGTGACACGATAAGAAGACGACACCGTGGCTTAGTTGGTAGTGACCCTGCCTACGAAGCTTGGTGTTCCGGGTTCGATCCCCGGCCGGGGCAAATATTTGTGACGAACACAAATGTTTGTTCTCGGGTCTCGGATGTTGTGATGTCTTGTATGTGTCCATGCCACCTGCGACACAGGGAATCCTAGTGCAGGGGTGTGAGTGTGTGAATGTTTGTGGTTGTTGTTGTGATAAGAAGAAGAATATATTGGTAAGCTCAATATTTAGATGAGTGCACATATATGTCATTCATAGCTCACAGCATCACAATAACTTAGCGAACTAAACAAATTCGAAATACAGCAGAAAATTAAAAAATCGCTAGATGCAAGTGTTCCGAACATTCAATGCTCTTCAAATATCCCCAGTACTTTATTCTTTATTTATATGGGCTTTTGAACAACATGTTCAAACCAGACGATCCCCTGTCCTCATATCACCAGATTTTTTTTTTGATATTAAGGCTAATCTTCAAATCCGAATTCCATACAAAATGTTTCGGACAAATACTCAAAAAGTACGCCGTATTATAGTAATTTCTTCACACTATTCGTTTCGTCCATGTTTTTTGATTTCGTCAACAAAAAAAGTGAAAGGTTACATACCTTAATTTAGATTTTATACGTGTTTTTAAGTTAGTAGGGTTAATGTTAAAACACGTATAAAATCTAAATTAAAGTATGAAACCTTTTACTTTTTTTGTTGTAATATATTACGGCGTACTTTTGAGTATTTGTCCGAAACATTTTGTATGGAATTCGGATTTGAGGATTCCCCTTAAAGAGGCAATTGATCAAATATTTCGATAAACCATGTTTTTTTGTTGATTTGTGCCCAATTAATTTACATCTCTATTTGCCATGAATACTTTTTTATTTTTTTAATTTTTGTTTATTCAGAAAAAAGGTTACATGTATTGTTGTTTTATGAGTACCATTAAACCTTACCAGGTTTGTCTTGGTACCAAGGACTCTTAGAATGTTCAGTCAGCTGTACAGATTTGTTTACACTCCCAAGCTTTTACATTTATATTATAAATCTTAATTTTGTGCACATTCACACAGACATTCTTCTTCTGACAAGTGATGACTACATCAATTTGAAAATGCTTGCGTGCACGTTTATTTGCAAAATATAATGTATACACTTCTAAGCTTTCACATTTATATTCTTAATTTTGCAAATAGACGTGCACGCAAGGTTTTTTAAATTAATGAAGTCATCACTAATCAGGAAAATAATATGCAGCTGACGTAAATAGGTAGAGCAGAGCCCGCATTATCTACCAACACATCTTTTTATGAGCAAAATAATAGAGAAAATAATTGTTATACAAAACATAATATTGTTGCATGCTACCGCCAAAATGGCAGGCTTGTTGCATGCGACATTGTACGAACATATACACCACCAATTTTTAATTACCAAAAAAAAAACCACTATTTTGCATCTGTGCAGTCAGAATTTTGGATTTCTACAAAATGGCAGAGTCACAGCGGAGCGAGTGCGGCGCCCGAGCCGAGGTTTTGCGTGCTGGCTCTAGCTAGGTACCCGGGTTTGCCAACTTAAATTATGTACCAAATCCATATGAAAACGACTAACGGTAACATGTATCCAATTTTAATCAAATTTATTTTGGCAAAAAGATGACTTAATTTTTTCAAGTTTTTTTGCTGTATATGTGTTCAGTAACGGCAACTGAATATGTGTATTTTTTTTATGGTGATTAAAATATGACCGTTTTTATTGAAAGGTCTGTGAGATTACAAAATATGGTATAGGTATCTTCACGATTTAATAGCGCTCGGCGAAAGTGGAGGGGAGCTCGTGCAAGTGAGGTGAGGCGAGACGGCGCCTATTGGTTCCGCCGCGGCGGGAAGGTGGCTAAGCGACCAATAGACGCCGGCGCCGGGCACCTTTCCTGTCGCGTCGCGTCAAACACATCTAAAAATCGACTTATGCGCATTCCAGGTCAGCGCTATTAAACCGTGAGGATACCTTTAAGGACATTCGCAAATAATTTGAATAGAAATACCTGGCTTAGAAGGCATGGGATGCATGTGTGCAGACATCGGGATGAACATCTGGGAAGCGTAGGGTGACGGCATGGGGTTGGCGAGACAGGCCTCAGCTGACGCGTCTATTGACAGAACTCTAATCAGTATTTATATTTATTTATTGTGAAATGAGTGGCCTTGCAAGACATGACCATCAGAACCAACACACCTAGACACATAACAGAGCAATGTCAGATATTCTACCGTAAAGCATTACTGTGTTCCGATTTGAAAAGCCCTGTCCTGTAGTTAGTGAAATAACTGGGCTTGCGAGACTGACCATCAGAACAAACGCATTATATTAAATCACAAGCCCATGATAATCCTGTGTACTGAATGAGTAGTATTGGTACTCACATTGAGCAAGCGGGATTACACGACCAGGGGAATTCCTACGTCATCATTTGTTTACAAATTATTATTATTATATTATATTGTATACTCATTTATTTAATATAACCGAAAAAAACAATGTACAAATACCAACTTGTTATATTACGCATGTATATTTTCCAATTATGTTTAGAAGGTTGTATAATTGAATGTGAATGCTTGAACAATACTGCCTTGGGGGCAATACTTACTGAGCGATGCAGACGAGTTGAGAGCAGATGCGTTAAGGCTGTCAGACGAATAGAAGTATGTTGTCCCGCCCACATTCTCCTACAAAAATAATCTCGCCATTAAAATGTGGCCTAACAAGCATATATTTAGAATAAAAATTTAACAACCACGATTGTTTTATTTTAGATAAGGTCGGAATTTAAAATCATTTATTTGAGAATGAATTTCAAGTGCATTGTCATAAGAGTTGTGAGCTACCTTGAAAGATTCAGCCGGATAGCTGATCGGGAAGTGCTCGGAATTCGAGTTGCAAGATTCCAAACGACAGACAGTCAAACTAGAAAGTACTTAATAAAATGTGGTAAAATGTAATGTGATCTCATACATACCATTAAGAGAGTGTCTTACTCAACAGTTTAGTTTAATAATAAGAAGATTGTACTTACGTGTAGCATTTGGGGTGGCTGTACCATATGAGAAGCTTGCTGAATATTTCCAGTCATGTGATTCTGTTGCATATTACCGCCCATATGACCGGATTGTAGCATTTTACCGCCCATATGGCCGGATTGTCGCATATTACCGCCCATATGACCGGTTTGTTGCCTGTTACCACCCATGTGGCTGGTTTGTTGCATATTTCCGCCCATACGGCTGGATTGTTGCATGTTACCGCCCATATGGCCGGATTGTTGCATGTTACCGCCCATGTGGCCGGATTGTTGCATGTTACCGCCCATATGGCTTTGTTGCATGTTACCACCAATATGGCTTTGTTGCATGTTACCACCAATATGGTTTTGTTGCATGTTACCACCCATATGGCTTTGCGGCATGTTACCGCCCATATGGCCGGCCTGTTGCATGCTACCAGCCATATGGCCAGCTTGTTGCATGCTGCCCATGTGCGAAGCTTGATGGTGGTTACCCATGTGGGCTAACACAGATGGTGGAGATCCGCCAGGTGACTCCAATATTAGTGGTGTTGCTTGTGCATAATAGTTCATTGGAATGAACTCACGGACCTGAGATAGATAATTCTTATGAATAAATTAAGAATAAATTCCTACAAAAACTACAATCAATATGTTAATTTAATCATCAATGTCTCTCAGACTTTGTTATTTCAAGTTCTGAACTATACTATCATCAAATGAAAGAAAAAATAAGGGTTTTAAGGATATTATATACTTTTAAAAATGAAGGTTGGCAATTCAGAAAGTCAGCCACTGAAATACTAAGTCAATGCAAACAAGTCAGTTACCTTATATTAATAGTATAAAATTACCTGAGGCGGTTTGTTCGCATTAGGAGATTCATCCAGGGAGAGACACGCTACATTTGGCAATGCTGGCCTTTGGGGTGTGGAAGAAGCATTGCGGTTCTAAAAAATTAATATGACTGTGGTCAGTTTAAAGCCAGGACCAAAGTCTGCAGTTAGCTTCACTGAGCATAAGTAGGCAAACTGTGTGGAAAGTCTTCGGTTTGTCTTCGGCCCTGTTAATATTTTTCACACCACCCCTGCACCAAAACGGCCAGTTACATGTCATGCGAAAACCTGACACAATGTAAATATTATTTACAGCCTTATTGGCATATCATTGCCCATTGGGCACCTTGGAGGTCTCCGTAAGCCCATCCAGAGGTTTTCAAATAAATATCTCAATAATATTTTAAAAAAATACTAACTTCATTATTGCCCTTCGGGTCATGATGAAAATCAGTATCAAATTACTTCCTGCAAATTTAGATTCCTGAACCATCAGCCACTGGTTGATATTAAAAGATAAAAGACAGTAAGCACCTTACTAGAGTGCTCGGAAGTTATCTGAAGTATGTGCACTGAGGTTGTGTATTTCCAAAATTTGCCACAAGTAGTGGATTTCTAGGTTCTAAGTTAGTGGCATGTAGTGTGTTTCTGAAGTTAGCCACAAGTAGTGTGTTTTCAAAGTGAGCCGCAAGTAGCATGTTACTAAAGTCAGCTCCAAGTAGGATTTTACAAAGTTAGCTCAAAGTAGGGTGTTCCCAAACTAAGCCACAAATCGTTTTATAGCAGAACTGGCATGATTCTCTTACCATCAGTACCAATAGAGCACCTAATTAACTTGATCAATCTAAAGCTAAGCTAAATTGTGTCCTTTCTCTGGTTTTACATTGTTAAAGTACAGCAGTGAGCCCGTGACCCATGAGTAGTAACCCCTAAAGTTGATACCAGGGCAATGAGCCTACACTCAAAGCCCCTACACATCAGGCTTACCTACAGCCGACGTAAGACACCACAAGAGAGGATAAAAGCAGTTCTATTTTATTTATTCAAATAAACTCACCATGTAGGTCACAAGTTTGGATTCCTGTGGAAGCCCCGCCGGTGGCGAGTAGGGCTTGTAGGGATCCATGGCTACTGTGTATTTGACCACCTATAACATTTAAAAATACGTACAAAATACTGTACAACACATCAAAACACGGGCCAGCAACTGTTCACATCAACTTACTCAAACTCCTATTCCATTCTGTGCAGTGTGCATAGACGTAGTACAGCAATAAAACCTTATTACTGTTGCGGAGGTATCATTGAAATAACTACCGAATCACCAAGACATTTTCTACATTTCGGAGTTACAAGACGAACATCGACCGACAACTAGTGAAATTGAACCACCAGCCAGCAAATGAGTTAAGCTCTTTTGGCTGTTTGCTAGTGATACAAAAGGAGCTGAAATTCAACTATATTTCGTCAGACAACGAAGCAGGATTTAATTCTGTGTCCCGAATTTAAATGGTGTATCAAGGACACGAAGGCAAAATCACAGTAAAATCGATAAACACAAGGTATTTTTCAAAGACAGTCTAGATTCTAGACAGTAGACAGACACCGAGGAGAAATCCTAGGTTGTCTATGCACCAAGCAATGACAATTGCCATGACCAAGCCACACTGATGCAGCTGTGTTACCGTTAAAATTTTTTTTTGTTTACGACAACACAACACACTAAGTTGTCAACTTCAACGTCAAGTCACATTATTGTGGTCAGCGTTGCCAGAGTTAGTATGGTAAAATCTAATTTACGTACTTTTTACCACCCATTTGTCCTTAGTTTGTTTTTGTTATTACTCAAATAATATTGAAGTAAGCACCTAGTTAGCATAAGCTATTTAAATATTTAAACTATAAAAAATAATATGTAATAATACTTAAGTTCTATCCTAATAAAATATGCCTCAAACATTTTGCGGATACGGAATAGAAACGGCGCGGGCGGGCGGCGCGGCTCAGAAAAGTGATTATGTATTATAATTTTAAACATAGGAGAAATTAATGTTAGCATGGTTTAAGAGATTTCAATGTGAATTATTAAGAGATTACGTAAAGTCAGCCTTGTAATTGTCTTTACACCCGACTTACGCCAGTGTTCTCCTGTGATTAAACCACTTGTAGTTTATATTATGGGTATATCTTAAGTGGTTTACTCACGCACAAACGTGATGTGTTTGTGTGAGTGGCTTAATTACAGGAGAACACCGGGGCGTAAGCTGGGTGTAAACACCATTACAGAGCCGACTGTACACTTTTAGGCAGTTCTTCGTACCTTTTCAAATAACGTTATTGACAACACTGTGGTTCTCAAATCTCATGTTTTCTTTGAATGAAAAACACATAATATTCTTTTGATTTCGTTACGATACCGAGTAGTTTTGCACTAATTTTGCATAATTAATCTCTAAAATTAGGCTGTGTGAACTTCAGTCTTACAGGTACCTTTGGTTGAACCTGCAATAAATTAGTAGCGTCAGCTAACAGCAATAGAGGTACGTCACGGTTCTAATAACATCGTATTATCAGAGAACGCAACGTATTACAATAAAACTGGATTTTAAAATCGTGGCTGATGGTTAATGCATTGGAAAATTCTACCACGTTATCTCGCAGTGCAGTGTAACTTACTAAATTAAGCCTAATTTTCATCGCAGAGCGAGAATGTCGAGCCTATACCAAGGGGGTGTTTTCGAAGAAGAAGGCGTTGACTTTCAACATCTGAGCGGCGTCATTGGAAGCAACATAAAGAAAATATCCCAAAATGGTATGAACTCACCTTGTATTTATCTTATCAAGTGTTCAGTTCAATAACTCTGGCTCTATCATTTGTACCTAAGTATATCCTGCATCGTCATTGCGGAAAAAGTTGCCGCTTTGACTATTAATTTTTGTAATGTATTTTACTTAGACACTTGACTAATTATGGTTCTGCTTTATTAATTGAAATCTGCCGCAGTAGCAGCAATGGCCAACTGCTGGGCTAAATGAGTTAAATGAAGCCATGGCAAGCATTATAAGACACCCATGTCATAAGGCCAGGTGGCTACAATCTGAGACAGGGTGCAGGCAGATGACAACTGCGGCAAGCCAAAGACGGTCTGATGCATGATCTAGTTTGATCTGATGAAGATCTTATGGTCTGATGATAATGGCATGCATAGCGATAGTTTTTTTTATTATGTTAACAAGTGGCAAGACTAGTTAGGTGCTCTCCAGATGGTAAAAATCACCCTGCCCATAACCATAACAGTGCTACTCAAGGCTTTCCTTCCCATAGGCCCATGCAACACTGCTATAGCAGATATCCACCAAAGTGGAGACATTTATTCTCAAGAGACATTTTGATGGTTTGTCTCAAAAGCCCAGTAATTTCAGTAGTTACAGTACCCTTCCAAAACCGGCTTGTGTAGGTTGCTAGACTCCTCTCCACCAAATGTGTCGGCTCACACTTTATTGGAAAGATGCTGTCAACAACCCAGCATCATGCTCTGTTACATCAAGGAGCTGGGATGGCTGGGACAGGTTTAATAAAAAATTTCGGGGGGAAATTAACAATGCACCCTTCAACGGGACGTGTGCCAGTGCAGACCGCTGTACCCAGAATAAGAATAAGAAGTACCCTTCCAACCCAAACACAGTCATGCTAACATGCTACTTTGCAATAGCATTTGTGGCACTTCATTGAGCTGTAGACTGTGATACAACAATGATGAAACTCAAGGCTAGTGTAGGCATATTTATGTATACAAACATGACAGTGTTCATTCGTCCTGTTTATTTCACAGTACTGTCTATGTCAAAGATGGTCAACCAGCTTCAGACTCCTCAAGACTCTCAGGAGCTCCGGAACCAACTGTAAGACATTTATGATTATAATAATTAATATTTACCTTGTTATTATTTTCTTAAATATAGGGTCCTTTTGGTTTGTTTGTTTATATGCATGTGGTGAGGAGGGAAGAATGTCATGTAGTGAGAAAAGTATTGAAACATGAATGTGGAAGGATTTAAAGGTAGAGGGAGGCCAAAGAAGAGATGAATGGACTGTGTGAAAGAAAAAAAATATTTAACAGAAAAATGTGCGGGTACAATTTTGATTTTACATCTTAAGCTTACAATAATAAAGGTAAACTAGTACCAAAGTTTGGTCCCTGTTCACCGCACTAGGACTATAAGCCTGTATAGCGAGGTCACAGTGATTCGGCAATGGCCTCCCTCTCCGCAACTCTTACTATCTGTGATATGATGTGAATAAAAAAGGTGTAAGTACAGAGATGACAGCTGATAGAGACAAATTGAGGAAAAAAACATGTCAAGTCAACGAAAGCTGACGCTGTCATAGTACTCACACTAATGCAATTTCACTATACTATTATATAATTTATAAACAGTAGCAAAAGCAAAAATAATAGTCTCATTCATACTCATAAGCTTGAGCGCGCGAGAGAGGGACAGACAGACTTTTCAAGATGCGCATACAGTGCGACGTCACGCCGCGCTCTTTTTCACTGACACTACATAAGCGCATATTGTGTGAATGTGTTTATATGCCAGCTTTCGGTAACAGAACTGTACCGAGCCCAAGTAAGTGGGATAAGGGCAGAAAGAGGATGATGATATGCATTGAATTTCAGGCGGCAGATACAAAATTACACACAGCAGATGGCCAAAGACACGTCCACTCAGATTATGCAGCTGATGAAGTTACCGACCGACCAGGTGTCACAGAAACTGGCCCGTGACCGTCTTAGTGACGAATATATGACCACACTCAATAGTTTCCAGGTACATAATAATCCCTCATCAGCAACCTTAGAAGTCCACTGCTGGACATAGGTCTCTCCCAAGATGCACCACTAAGCATGATCTTCGGCTCTGCTAATAAATAAATAGATATTTTTGACATTTCACACAACGCCATGAGCATAGCTAAATAGCCTGAGTCTGGACTCGGGACAAAAACATATGTTCATCACACAAGTGCTAGTCCTGAAGCGGGAATCGAACCCGCGTTACCAGTGTGGCAGTCGAACACACTTTGCCATTCGAACATCAGTGTCGTCGACCAATGTATCTTCTAATAGCTAAAACGCTCATTCTAAATTAGTTTTTATTTCTACATTCATTTTTTAGAAATTTTAAAATGTTTATGTTATCAATGACCTCATTTGTGTTAACAGATTAAAATTTTTAATGGTCATTATAATGTTATTGATAAATCATATGGATAAAATATGTATATTTTTTGAAAATTATTTCCTCATATCATATTTTTATTATCAAACTTATTAATCTCTCTATATGAAACAAAATTACTTTCCTCCGTCATTTTATGGAGCTGAAATAGATAAATAGATTGTTTATTTTCTCTCACATAATCAATACATTTCGTGCTTAACTAAAAGCCCCTGTACTTTTAGTTAACTGGTGCCTGAGATAGGGATAGATGAATAATGGGTTTTCCTATACACCAAAATAAACACAAATAAACACCAAAATAGACAGTATCAAAGAAAAATGGATGCGAAATATACATATAAAATTAAATCTGACACCCTGTCAAATAAAATGATATATCATTATTTTTAAATACTGTTTATTATTTTTTACGATGTAGTTTGACTAACATTGAAAAAGCCTAGTAGTTTAAACATAAAATATTTATATAGCCTTGTTACTTATTGAAAAAGATTTTGACACATTTTCTGTTATATTTTGCCTCTTATAAACAAAACTATTATGTTCACAGTCTCAATTTTAGCATGGTTATATTAATTGATCCTCCAACTATCACTCTGTATCAAAAATTGCTCTAAAAAAGTTGTAAGATTTGGTTTATTTAATAAAATGTAAACGTGACCTATACTACTTGAATAAATATTTTTGATTTTGATTGTTATTTGCAGACCACTCAGAGGCTGGCCGCGCAGAAGACGAAAGATGATGTCAAAAAGGTGAAAGCCCAGAATACCGTCATCAGCATTGACCCCTACAACGCAGGCAATAACGGTAAGCTTGCCAACCACTAACTTTTCACAATCAAGGATATGTAGATAAAATACTACTTTTACTTTGAAAAAAATATCATACATAACATGTTCTTTGTTAAACTGCTGTGCAAAATGTACTAGAATTTACCCAATGGCTCCCTTGTGTTAGGAGCATTTTTAATGTACCTGCTACATTGTAATGCTGTTCTTTAATACTTCACTTATCTATCACGTACCACGAAATATTCTGACAAGCACATTCGTATCGAACCCCATAGACTCGGGAGTGGTAGCTCCCAAAGTTGAAGCCAGGGTGAAGAGGTACTTCGACCCTTACCACGCTTCCCACAAGGTCGAAGCGTTGATTACCACTGATGAGTTATCGAATCCGTCACAGAAGGGTTGTTGTTGACTTCGGGGTTACAGAGAGATTCGATACAAATGCGCTTGTCAAAAATGTTGGTGATACGATTATAGTTTACTCGACGGCGACGCGACGGTCCTTATGCCTAGATGATCTAGGTATTACTCATTATGTCGTCACTATCTCTTGACTGTTAATTTTAATACGTGTAAACAAGGTGTGACGTTAAATACAAACAAACGGGACCCCCCCCCACCCTTAAAAAGGAAAAACTATGATTAGATAGGTACCTAATATGATCACTCTATGTCTATACTGACTAACTGACAAATCTGACTGACTCGAAATCTGAAGGGCGTTTGTCGAGAATGTTCGTCAAGAGGGTGCATATTAAGGAAGAAACTTGTTACTGCGGTTTTCCAGTGTTTATCTGGGAAAATACATACTTAATAAGCCCTGATGAGTTAGTTGAGCTTTCTCACAAAAGAATTCTCGCAGTTCATCATAGCGGCAGGGTTTTGTGAGGAACTCTAACCGCATAGGTCCAAGTGGCGAGCACAATAGACCGACAACAGTCGTAGTCTTACTAGAGCCGCAAATCAATAATAATAAAAAATACAGCGGTTTCAGACTATCGTATTTTTGTCGCGCGTATACGGGCGGATTGTGATCGCGAAAATTCAAAAGCACGTATACCGGCGTTTACGCTCGGTTTTTTCTAGCGAGTGTCAGTATCATGAGGCGTCTCTCGCGACTTGTTGCGCGTACAGGCGCTGCAAAAAACAAAACACGAGCGGTGAATCCGCCCGGTTAATCCTCTAAAGCGTCGATGACACACGGCTTTTTTACACGCTACAAGCCAGCGACTTGCCCAGTGTCATCGGCGTCTTTACAATCTGTACCCTTAGTACGAGTTTGATAGTTTCCAAAACTCAATAGTTTTGGTGAGCTCGCTCAAACGAATAGTTTACGTTGTAATCGGCAGTACGGGCTAAATTTTTCGTATTAAGTTTACACGATATCAACCATCGACTAGCTCGATTGCACGAACTTCATGGTATATACTTCTAACTCTTTTACACGTCGGCAAAAAAAAGAGACGAACATATCCTTTACGTTTGACGCTTTGTACCACGTTTTGTTTTTTTTTAATTTGCGCATAGTGTTGGCTAAAGTCATATGACCATACTGCCTTGTCATACGTTTATTATTATTTTTTATGGAGGCATCGTTTTTTTAAAGGAAAAATGAGCCCATCACAATTTAAAATGATGGATAGATTTTGATTTGATTAGGTGGTAATTATTTCTCTCTCTGGAAAAAAGTCTACAATATGTGTCTCGAAATTTGTATAATAATCCTACCCATAACCATAATTTTAGAAATGGTGACTTAAATAAACCGGCCGAAGGCCCTCATGTCAGGCTGAGAGCAATAAAATGTGGCAGGATTTACAAATATTTACAAATACTAGCTTGTTCGCATAGCTCTCACCGAATTTTATCTAGTGAGTGCGAATACTACAAAAGTTTTCGTAAACGTCCTAGTTTACTACCGCTGACTTGTCAAAGTTAGAACTCGTACTGCCAAAGTGCCATAAACAGCTCGAAAACTTTTTTGGTTTTCGAATACTATGTTTCGATCAAACTCATACTGCCGATTTTAGTTCATGAAAGTTTTCGCTAGGGGCGCTGTAAGCAAATGTATGGAAGGAAACGAAACTACATATAGTTTTCGAAAACTATCAAAACTCGTACTAAGGGTACTGCTTCTTTACAATACTTCCAGAAAGCTAACTCGCTCACACTCGCTCGTAAAAAAGCCAGTGTGTCATCGACGCTTAATCTGAAATCGCACTTAATTCGCAACGCAAATAAAGTTATGGCCCGCAGATGTCTGTTAGTTCAAATATTCAAAACAAAATGTGTACGCTTCTTACCTAGATTATCACGCCATTTTGGTTTTACACAAAACACCTCTAACTTATAAACACGCTGCTTGTAACACGAAACTAACCCAGATTTCAAGTTGTCATGTTTCAATTCCCATGAATTCATTTTTTTCCTCATAGCTCAAGAGCTAATAGCGTAAAAGTTAAAGTAGGTCTTGTAATATCGTTAAATCGATCAGTGCTCTCAACCAATATTTTCAAAAAGGCGGTATTAAAACGAATGTCTCGCGTTCTTGTACTTAGTTTACTTTCTATCACTGGATAAAGATAAATTCCACGGCACTTGCAATTTTATTGTCTTACTAGCTGACGCACGTAACTTCGTTTGCGTAGCGAATTAAAAAAAATCCTTACTTAGTACGCGCTTATACTGCATGACAAACCTACCTTCTAAATTCCAAGTAGAGACTATCAGTGATTTTGCCTGTATTTTGTCTGTCAAAGTCAGTCAGTCAGGACTCCGCCTTTTATAGGTATAATCAGAGACTAGTAAAAAGTAAGTAAGTAAGTATGGGCATAGCAGTCTATTCTTTTTACTAGTCTCTGGTATAATATAGATGTATAGAAGATTATGAACCTTGAAGTTTTAAAATTACAAACTTTGATTTGAAGCATATTAATGCTTATTTGTATAAAGCTTTTGCAAAAGTGCTTGAAAATGAATAGTTTATTTAATTCCGCTCTCGGACTTGTTTTTACCGACTTTAACTAAGGAAAACTATTATCGACGTATTCAACGCATGAGTGATACGAAATACCACAATATTCATACCATACCTGTGTTATAGTTCATTTGTATAGTCGTGCGAGTTTATTATAATTGTAATAATCATGGAATTGTATTTATAACATTCTTCTTCTTATCGTGTCACTAGTTCTTTCGAACCAGTGTGGTGAAAGGATTTTAAGTGCGACTCGAAGAGGCTCCTTTCGATATTATAACGTTTTTATAATGTGACGTAGCCGTAGTGAGCTTTTAATGTGTTTTAAGTTACCCTTGATATAAACTTACAAAACTTTTGAACTGTTGTGTGAAAGTTTAACAGTGAAATATCTAATGATTATTGTTTCAAAAAGTTACAAATTTGTGAATAACGTAAAAGAATTAAATTAAAAAGTTGAGTTGGTTATTTTAAAGATGAAATAAAAATTATCATTTGAATTCGGATTTTGGCTTATAAACGACGACTGTTTAGTTTTACACGTATTTGATTGTCGGTTATTTTATTTTTCTCAACTAAGAAAGCCGTTTTACCCAATCAGCTTAAAATCTATGTTCTGTGATGCGTTCAGCGAATAAAACGCGAAAACCTAAAACCTAGGTACGCCTAAGATTGCCCAAGCTTAATTACAGACCATAATACAACTTAGACATAGACATAGATTAGATGATAACAATGATTTAGACATAACAGTTTTAGACAGTCAAATCAACGTACCTTAAGATTTGTGGGTAATAATACTCACCCAACGAAACAAAAAACAGCTTAAACTCAATGTACAGACGTAGTAGTGTAATGGCGTCGGTTATGTACTCTTCCGACGATACAAAACGCAAGGAGAGTTTACTCCCTCTACCGGCGGAGTGGTCCAGCCTGATCCCCCCCTATCCCGCAGCTGGTAAGGAGATAGAGTTGGGAGACACGCGGAAGCAGGAGCAGCTCAACGCGCAGGCAGAGCGCTCACTTCAGGAGCTTGAAGAACGGGAGAGGGATGTGCAAAGACTCGAGGTTAGTCTAACAGTTAATAATGTCCGCTAACAGATATCATCTCCCTGCCCTTCTTCTTATCGTGTCACTAGTTCCTTCAAACCAGTGTGGTGAAAGGATTTCAAGTGCGCCTCGAAGAGGCTCATTTTGTGCACTCGACACATGTTTTCGAACTTTTGGTTCTACGACATGCCGGTTTCCTCACGATGTTTTCCTTTGCGAGAATGTGGGATGCATCCATAGATTTTTTCGACCGAAAAAACCCATTTATGCATGACTGCCACCGGGATTCGAACCCGCGACCATCAGATCGCAAGGTAAGGGCCTCATCCACTCGGCCACCACGTCCTCAACTCCCTCCCTGCCCTTATCCTACACATAGGTGGGGTCGGCACAACATGTCTTCTTCCATTCGTCTCTATCAGCCGTCATCTCTGTACTCACACCTGCTTTGTTCATATCCTCTTTCACACAGTCCATCCATCTTTTCCTTGGTCTTCCTCTTCTCCTAAATCCATCCACTTTCATATCTAACACTCTTCTAGTGACATGACATTCATCCCTCCGCATCACATGCCCTTACCACGGTAACCTGTTATTCCTCAACTTATCTGTCAGTTGCAGTACTTTCAGGCTTCCTCTAATATAACATATAAAATAACGAAACACAACAAAATGTTGCGAACAAGAAATTGAGATTTACACCCGTATTCTAAGTCAGTCCTTTTACTCAAACTCAACTTACGTAAGTATTAAAAGGCCGCCGCTTTACTACAGGTTTCGTCTGTCACCTCTCAAATTTCAAAAAGTATTTCCTTGAGTGTAAAAATCGTCTTAGAATACGGGTGTAAATATCTAAAAATCATGTTGTTATGCTTTTGCTCTATCTCGCTTCCTTTACGAGATATAGCGCTGCCATTTTTCTTCTCCAGATTTTGAGCAAAATAAATACCAAAATGTAGCTTAATCCGCACAGTAGCAAACATCTTCACTGCTTAGGCATTTATTAAAGATTAAAGTCCTGTGACGAGTCATTGTCTGTACCATTAGATGTGTAACTTCAGTTCCGCTCTCTTTGTAAAGAAGTCACATTTAACGCTATAAGGCTATAAGTATATTCCCATTTAAATATCTTATAAAAATAAGCATATATTGTAACTTCGCCCGAGTGTGATACATCTAATAATAATATGATGGGTTTGCAGGAGGATATTTTAGCCGTGAACGACATATTCAAAGACCTGGGCACGCTGATCCACGGGCAAGGCGAGGCAATAGACTCTATCGAGTCGCACGTGGAGTACGCCTCGCAAAACGTGGAGAGTGGAGTACAAGAGCTGCGGGAGGCCTCGGCTATCAAGGTAACTGTAGTACACGTGTAGGCCATTGTAGTGAACGACATATCCTAGAACTAGGCATGCTGATCCACGGGCAAGGCGACGTAGAGTAGTGCTTAAGGCGTCCCCTAGATCTACAATAACATTGCACAATATACATATTTATTGTACAATAATATTTGAAAGAAAGATAGATTTAATATAAGCCATATGCGTTCAATAATATTGCACAATTCGTCATATTGCGCAATATAATTGATCGTTTTGGGGACGCCTAAGACACTTGTCTCACCGCCAACGACGAGCGAGAAGCGAGTACAGCTAGGAACTAGAAACGAGTTGCCGAGTAAAGTGTATAGTTTGTCGTTGGGCTACAGGCGAGTGTGCGAGGATGGATACAAGTAGCGGCACGTAACTTTAGCGCTGACCGTTATATATAAAACAGAATTTATGAGGGCATAGTTCAAAAAATAAATCTATCGAGAATAGTTTCACCAATGGTGTTTCTGTCTTACATTTATTTAGATTATATCCTCAAGTAAGCACTGTATTACCATCAAGTTTGTAACCTGTACCGTTCGTTACTAAGTAAGAATGTAACGCAGTGACTCCAAATTTTCACATATCCTTCTAAAATACTAGTTATTGAAAACTAAAGCCCTTAAGATGAAAAATATAATATGTTTTTCTTTTTTATTTCAGAACAAGATAAGGAAGCGTAAGGTGTACATAGCAATAATTCTGGTAATCGTGCTATCAATTATAATGATTCTGATATTCCGTAATTAAATATTAAAAATCATGTGATTTTGTCATACTACTAATATAATTTGGAGCTAGATATTTTAGTGTACGAACGTTTAACGTTTTTCGTGCCGGAGTCGTTTCCGGCTATTTCAAAAACAATTGAATACTTTGATTTGCAGAAAATTTCATTGTAAACCCAAAATAAACTCTGTCAAAAATATTTTTAGATCTTAGTATAAGTAATGCCTAGATCACACGTACTGAGTACTCGGCCGAGATAATAAAATGTTACTCGGCTGAGACAGTGAAAGCTTACGTCACTCGCTCAGCCGAGCACTCGGCACTATGTTTATACGTACCGAGTACTCGGTACGTGTGATCTAGGCATATAAGAGTAGTCGCAAAGTAATGACAGATCATGGTTGGTACGACTACGGAAAAGGGGCGGTGTCAAAAATGACAGCAACACGTCTCAATTGACAGGAGACGTCATAATTTACAAAAAAAATATCATAAAATGGCCACGCAAACGAATAAGAGATGTTATTAAGTCTAGTATTGTAGACAATGTAGTTCTCTCGCTTTTCATATCATTGAGTACTGATATAATTTTAAACTTAAGGGGAATCCTCAAATCCGAATTCCATACAATATGTTTCGGACAAATACTCAAAAAGTACGCCGTATTATAGTAATTTCTTCGCACTATTCGTTTCTTCCATGTTTTTTGATTTCGTCAACAAAAAAGTTAAAGGTTTCATACCTTAATTTAGATAGAGAGGAAGAAACGAATAGTGCGAAGAAATTACTATAATACGGCGTACTTTTTGAGTATTTGTCCGAATCATTTTGTATGGAATTCGGATTTGAGGATTAGCCTTAAGTTTAGTGCCTCCATGCTTAGTGCTATAAAAAGCAAAAAATATATTATAGACATTCTAAAGAATGGAAAACACCCCAATACCTATAGAAAAAAGACCAGAAGGCCACAGAAAAGTATTTTTAATTCTTATTTTTATATTATTTATTAGGTGATGTAAATATTCTCGTGATTAATATAATATTTTTCTTTTCACTGTGTTGTATGTTGTATGTTAATTCTAATATTGTAACTAGAATTATTTTTAAATTATTTCAGAAAATAATTAAATCAATTATATTTTATTATTATTGTATCTGTTCTGAATAAAAAAAGGTACAGTCCGCTCTGTAATGATCTTTACACCCAGCTTACGCCGGTGTTCTCCTGTGATTAAACCACTTAATATATACCCATAATATAAACCACCAGTGGTTTAATCACAGGAGAACACCGGCGTAAGCTGGGTGTAAAGACGATTACAGAGCCGAACCTACCTACACATGGGCAAGTTTTGTGAGCAGTTGAACGGTTATCATTTTCAATCGACTTCAAATAGGAGGTTCAAATAGGAGGTTCAAATATTCAGTAGAATGTTTTTTTTTTTGTTATTGTTACCTTAGAACTTTTTTGTTTGAGACGATATACTTTCAGATTGGCCCCATACAAATTTCATTCATCATCAAATCGATTCAGTAGTTTAAAAAATATGTAGTCGATGTAAACGAAATTGCGTGTTTTGCTTCCCTGCGACTTTTCAGTGGTGTTTACGGTAACTAAAACAGTCCAATTGAAGTCGGTTGTCTATGTTTTTGTAAAACCGTGATTATTAATTATTTATGGAATTCCCATTTCGTTACATTGCGCATTGTCTTCTTATATTGAACTGGCCTGTCGGTACCAATATCTTACGATCATATCAAATATTTCTTTAAACTTGCCCATAGTTTTTTTTTATTAATTGACTACTTAGTTGGTAAGTTACATTTTTGAAAAGCTTAACATTTGCGTCCAAGTCAAACTCAATATCTCATGCGGGGTTTACACGGGTGACTTAAGCCGCGCGGCGTAAAGCGACCGTCTGCAGGCTTAGCACGGACTGGGGATTAAAAATTTTGTCCCCCGTTTTTATCCACTTTCAAGTCAATTTTATCCCTTGAAGGTGGAAAAACGGGATGTAATTTTTTATCCCCAGTCCGTGCTAAGCCTGCTGATTGGCAATTCGGCTAGGTATAACCTTAGATTAGACAGTCGTTTTTCGCCGTGCGGCTAAAATCGTGCGGCTTTTGTCACCCGTGTAAATACCCCATTATTCTCACCGTTCCGGATTGTTTCTGACGATCCGAGCGATATTTTATATTAAGTTCTGCGAAAGTATGTTAAGCTATATGGATGGATGTTTGTTTCTCAACCAAGCCGAAACTACTAAACCGATTGACCTAAAACTTGGAAAGGGTTTAGTCGAGGATAGTAGAAAGATTGTCAACAAGCAGATTGTAAAAAAGCCAATGGACTGGGCGAGTTTACAAGATACAAGCGAACTCGCTGGATTGTAGCGTGTATTAAGGCTAATCCTCAAATCGAATTCCATACAAAATGTTTCGGACAAATACTCAAAAAGTACGCCGTATTATAGTAATTTCTTCACACTATTCGTTTCGTCCATGTTTTTTGATTTCGTCAACAAAAAAAGTGAAAGGTTTCATACTCTAATATAGATTTTATACGTGTTTTTAAGTTAATAGGGTTAATTTTAAAACACGTATAAAATCTAAATTCTCTATAAAAAATCTAATGAGTATTTATCCGAAACTATTTGTATGGAATTCGGATTTGAGGATGCCCCTTAAAGCCGTGTGTCTTTTTTATCATTTTTTTGTCTTTCGTCGTTAGTTGCTGGTGTCAGTTGGTAATTAGTAATTGTGTAGTTAGGTTATTTAAGGCTTCAGTCATTGATTTTATACAATAAATGACTTTTCTTTTGTGCTAAGGAAACTTTATTAAAACTAAGATTGTTTCCTTCCCTACAATTTTTTTAATATTATTTTTGTTAGATACCTACTTAGGTCGTCATAAGTTTGTTCAATATTGACTTTTACTTATGTTCATATCTTAATGCCATGAGAATTATCAGTATGTAATTATCAGTATGGATTTATATTATTGTACAGTTAAATGCCCAGAGTGTGGCAAAACAAAACAACCTCTGGTTTTTGAAATTACAATGCTATTATCTAAATAAATATTACATTCCTTTAAAAAAAAAAAAGTTATTTATTACTCGGGCGAATGAACATGACACCTGGCTCGAATGACGTTTGTGCAAAGTACAGCGTGGGATTGGATAATGTTGATAGAGAAGAGGTCCTGTAATACTTGGTAATGATAAGGCTTCGCAATTAGAGGAAGAAGAAACACGGAGGGCGCCGCGCGGGGCAGCGGGGGACGCATCAAGTTCCGAGCGAGAGTGTCAGCCAGGTGTCATGTTCGTTCGCCCGAGTAATAGTTATTTTTCTCTTCATTTACCCAAATCATTGTGAGTTCTAAAACAATTGTTCTTTTCATTTGGTTAATTATTACTTGTAATTTGTTATCAAATTCTGAAATAAAAATGATAAGCCTAGCGATAGTACTTTCTGAGATTCAGGATATGCCTGTTTACGCAAGCGTCTGGATTGAGGGACCAAGCAATTTCATCATAACAGCTTTAATTCAAGTTTAAGAAATTTATGGCTGATTGCCATAAGTTTTTACTATTTTTAACTAATTGCCCTGTAAATCTTATATGGTTTCTCGAAAGTTTAAAATTTGGGCCCTCAGTTCAGATGCATACTAATTTATTTAGTCACACCTTTTAAAACCACATTTGATCCTATTCAGTGAGGTGATATTACGTTAAAATGTAGGAAATTGGCGTGACTCCATTTTACAACGAACATTCTATATTTTCTATCTAGTAATGTATGTAGTATTATTTATATATATATATGTATATTATAGTTATATACGGTAACTACGGTGTATCCAATTTGACCAAGCAATAATGGTTATTATTCATTTCTAGTTTTAAAAGTTCAATATTATATTTTAAGTATTTATTGTATGTAAAACCATATATTTCATGTGAATTGCATTGATTTGAGATGTCAAATCAGTGTTATAATTGTACTAAAATGTATTTGACTATATCTGAAGCCTATAGTAATAACCTCATATTTTTATTTGGTCGAAAACTTTTAATCACTTCTTTAAAGATATACAAAGTTAGTTGAAAATTTATAAAATTCATATGTATAGTCAACTGATTGTAATGCGTCAATGCAATGGAGACCTATTTGAAATTTCTCAAAATCTATCAAAAGTAGAGCAAAGTCGAGCAAAGTCTGCCATCTGGTGTTGAATAGAGCTCAGTAACGCAGTAACAGCCATCTGCAGCTAATTGCATTAAACGTCCATAAAATAAATTGTCCGTCTGTAAAGTTGGTTTACAGACGATAGTTTAACGTGACTACCAGCGTAAAGTTACTATTTATGAAATAATTGGAATTTAATTTAATTTAATTAGAAATTCCAGATTTAGTTGACAACATTTTGGTACAAGTCAGTCAGCCTTAGTTTTTTATGTTACCTGACGTGTAATTTATGTACCCAGTGTTCTTGTATAGTTTATAGTAAGTAACAATGTATTTTTTTTCTGCACGCTTCGAGATTTCGTTTTTTTTAGATGAATTTAATTTATTGTGATGTAAATAAATGTGCATATTAATCTTAATAGGTACATTATGTAATTGAATTTATATTGGAAATAAACATACATTTAATCACCAATTAGTTTTTTAATTTTCGCCATTTTAGAAACTATGAAATCTTTTCTCAGATTTTTTATACTTCCAATAATTAAAATAATAATTAAAGGTTGAATGTCTCATAGGGATGCACTCGCAAGTATGTGACTAAATCCTATTTTCTCAAAGTGAAATACGATTTTGGTGAAAGCTACAAGTGACTGAAACTATTCATAGAAAAATTCTTGTGAAATTAATTATTTCTTATCCATGCCTTGCATTTAGGCTAGGCCAGGCATTTAGGATCTTGCCTGCACACTCTATGCTCTAACTTATACCTACAAAGGAAAATGTTTAAATGAAAAGCGATTTAATAAAAACACTTTACTTCCGTTACACAATCTTTAGAACTTAACATAACACCCTAAAATTGAAACCGCTACGATTTCAAACATAGTAAAAAAACATGAGAAACGTCATTTCCACTTCAACATTTATACTACTAAGCATGCAATAAAAGGCAGAGATTCGCGATAATGGCTACGGTTAAACACTATTTATCATTACCTATAGATAAATTGCCATCTACATTGATTAATACAAAATGATTTTAATGCGGCCGCGACATATAATAGGGGTTTCCCGTCGGATTACGCGAAACGTATCACGCATTATTTCATTAAAAATGAAAAGAAAAAGAAAGTTTTTTTTAATATAAAAAGTATTAAAAAAGACAGTGACGCAAACAAGTCTAGAGTCCGGTGACGCAGTTACAGCTATCTGCGGCTTCGAAGTTATAAAATAACTGTCTCATCTGAGGCCCGATCTAGAAAAATCTGACAAACGAGTTTTTATCGTTCAACGTATCACAAACTGTTGACTTCAACGCTTCTACAAACAGTTAGTGATAAAAATCTTATAAACTGTTAACCATTCTGTGACAGATACGATACGAACTCGATTGTCCTGTTTTTCGTAATCGGGCCTCTGTAGCATCATGAACTTTTGCATTGACGTTAACTTATCGTATCAATCGCAGAAAAGTCAACAGTTCGTATGATACGGTACGTTAACGTCAACGCAAAAGATGAACTTTTGCGTTGCTACTGATCGCAACATTGATGTCACACAGAACCTGACGTTGATGAGCAAATAAAAAAAAATGTTTTGCGACACAGCCCACTTCAACAATTTATACCTTGCAATCTTGTCTCTCTGCTAATCTTCAATGTTAAAATTGTATTAGATTAGTAATTGAGAAATTAATACTTTCGTGTTTTTAGCGAATAAGCAAAAGTCGCATGAAAGTCAGGTATACATCAGCGATAGAATGATAGACATGAGAGCAAAATCTATTACAAAAGATTAAAAACAAACCATGTTTCAGTTAATAAGTAAGGTTTTAACCTACCTTTAAGAGCTTAATTCTAACTTCTTTGGTGTAAAATAATACTTTTCATCGAGATCAATAAAAAAAGTAATACTTACTTAAATTAAAATCCTTTTTATAACTACTCTCTCCCATTCAGATTGTTTTAACTACATGCACATCATAAACGTACCGTGATTCTTAAAGCAATCCAATGTACAGTAATAATTTTAATGTACTTTTTAAATTCTTACTCATTAACTCAAAACATGCAGTATCTATGAAGAATGTATTTAACAGATTAAATAACACAAATATTTAGACGACCGAATCTTATCCACGAAGTCAACTGTTTGTATGATTATTTTTCAAAACATCATACAAACTGTTGACTGCACGGATACGATACGTTAACGTCAAAGCGGAAGTTGCTTGAGCTACAGATGAGACTTTGTGTGATCAGTAGCTCAAGCATGAACTTATTCGTGAACGTTTTCGTCACAGAGAAGTCAACAGTTCGTTTGATTATTATTTTTCAAAACGTCATAGAAACTGTTAACTTTTCGGATATGATACGTTAACGTCCACACAGCTACTACGACTTTGTGTGATCAAAACTGTTTCGCATGCTCCGACAGGACAAACTCTATTCGGACAGATAAGTAAAAGTAAAGTTAAAAACTACCTAGCTACCTGTGCCTTAGGATCCAGTTTACATTGTATCGCGAGCCGCTTACTAAATCCCGTGCTTGATTTATATCGGGTACAACTATATTACCTATTCCATACATCAAGTCATATATATATATAAAGCATATTATATTATAGCACGATTAATACTACAATGATTGCCGATTGCACGATTACAGATAATAAACTCTGTTAGGTAAGGTAACTACTTTAAGCAGTGACGTACACGCTAAATAAAATCAACAGTAGGTTTATAACAAACGATAAATTATTAAAAACAATAATACTGCTGATTAATTTGAACAATAAAAACAGCTTAAGTATACTCTAACGATAAACAATAGAAATACTCATGACCTATTAAAATACGACCGATAATAATTAAAACGTTAAAACTGTAGGCACGAATAACGCTTTAACGTTTTTGAAATGCTTAAAAACTCAATAGAATTAGAAAAACAACGCTTATAAATAATAGGCCTTGATTTAAATTAAAACTAATTTTAAATAAGTTCACGCACGGTGATATAAAATAGTAGGAGTTTTTAAAAACTAAGCAATATATTTCAAAATCACTTCAATTTCGAAAATCTATGTTGGTCTTTGCATAGCACCCAGCGTCTCTGGCCGTCCAAACGGCGCCTGCCCATCACTTTACACTAAATTACAATATCAGGCCAACTCTTGCACTCGCATAAAGTATAGAAATAGTGACGTTAGCCTAAAGGTACGAACATATGTATTATAGGGACGCGTCCTGTAAGTCGCGGCTGACAGTCGCGACTTATATGTATCTAGCCCGTACATTTACACTACACTGTGCAAACCATCATATTAGTTATGGTAAGTTAATAACTGTTCGTAGCGCGTTTATGATTAGGTAAGGTTAAGGACTATATAATTATTATCTTTAGTTACGAAAGAGTTGTAAAAAAAAACATAACATCTAGTGTAGGTAAGTAAGGTGAATGGTTAATTTATGTTGTAATTTTTTAAGTACCTAGTACGTGTTTTTGTTATTTTTAAGTTATTACCTTAACTGTGTAATATTTAAGCGCTTAAAATATTTACAATGTACCTACCAACTGAGGTATAATAGTTTTATTTCTCATAAAAGTGTACTTTTTGAGTATAAATTATATCTTTAAACCAAACCATCTGTTATAAATCGCGGATGTAACTTCAGGCCCGCCTTGAACGCTCAGACGTCTGATAGAAATCTGACCGTCTGGATATTTGAATCAGCTGCACGCGTCCGAAAACGTCCGAAGAGCCTCCGGGGCGACCGTGCATACTTATCGGTCGCGGCTGTAAGTCGCGGCTTATGGACGCGTCCTATAGTATGTTCCCAACTTAACTGATTACATATCAAACGCTCGATAGTGACTCATGTTTATCTTCAGTGTTTTTCTTTCTAATATAAATATCTTAACAATTACAATGATATAGTGCGATTCACATTGTGTTCCTAGCTAGTCCGCGCCACCGCTCAGTTCGCATAATCCAACTCCCTTCGCTTAGTAGATGTCGATTTCTCGTACACACCTTTATACAAGTCTGCTCGAAATATTGAATACAAAATTGTTGACCAAATGCCCTGGCTTGTATGAGAAATCGGCCCCAGTGTATACACACAACACGCACGGTCGTCTGCGCTTTCTACGATATGTTACACCTACAAGTCTCCTATTCAAGCTTCTATAAGCGATGTCCTGAAAACAGACTGATTTCAACTGCACCATGCAAGTCAATGACAAGTTGACGTATTGTGTCTTCTAGACTCTCAATTACTCTTTTCTCATCAGTCAATGAAACGTGCCCTAAGATTTTGAACCGTCCGAAGCAGACACCAGTGGCTCAAGCATGAACTTTTGCGTTGACGTTAACGTATCGTATCCGTCACAGAGAAGTTAACAGTTTGTATGATTATTTTCCAAAACTTCATACAAACTGTTAACGCAAAAATTCATGTTTGAGCTACAGGTTTAGGTATAGACGTGACATGGATTTGTCAGTTGTCTCCACTGTCGCAATGCTAATAGAACTATCACCTTTTTGACGAGCGTATTCGTATAGTATCCGTCAACACAAACGAGAAGTCATACAAACAGTTAACCCTTCTGTGCCGGATTCGATATGAACACGCTTATCAAAAAGTTGAGTTCAAATCGAGACTTGAGCAATTTGACTAAAATTCGATCTACTCTTCAGCATGCAACAAAAGACAATGTAAGAATCACCCTAGTCACGACTATTTTCATATATTGCAAACGTAAATGCAATGTAATCATAATTAGTAATGGAGGGGGGTAAGGGGGTGTAATCGCGGGTCTAATGCCTAGATCACACTTACCGAGTACTCGGTACGTATAAACAAACAGCGCCGAGTTTTCGGCTGAGCGAGTGATGTAAGCTTTCACTACCGAGTAACATTTTACTGTCTCAGCCGAGTACTCAGTACGTGTGATCTAGGCATAAGGGGGGTTGACTGGTCGTTTAGCAGACGACTGCCTCAGAAATAGGGTTCTCCGTGATGTGGATTACTGGAGAGGTTCTGCAGGTGCGGCGGCGCGTAGACGCAGCGGCGGCGTCAAAGGACGCGCGGCGGTACTCTGTGATCTTAGTAGGCGAGAGCGGGGCCACTGGAATGATACAACATAATATTATAATCCTCAGAAGTATAGAAAAACAATGTACATTGAAAATGCGACCAATAAAAGAAGGCATATTGGCTAACTTTTAGTACCTTTTGGTCCGAAGCTGATTTTAGAAAAAGAGAAGTAACAGGGCTAGATATATATTATATGTTAAAACTACTAGGCGTTTTAATTGTTAATAAAACTACATCGTAAAGAGTAACAAACACTAGCTTCTGGGCGGAGTTAGGCTGGCTAAACTATTAGCCATTAAATATTGAGCTGAAGTGAAATCACTATACTAGATAATCCACACAGAAGTAAACTCTTTCTAGCTTTAAGTCTCCTCACAAATTAGCATAATATATAACACAGATTAAAGTAACACGTATTATAATATAACAGATTTATACAATACTTTAATACTATAGATAAAAATCACAGATCTAACTAAATAATATCACAGGTTTAAGTTACTGCGAAGAAATATGTAGTTCAACACATGTCTAGATTATAATACAACTAGCTGATGCCCGCAACTACGTTTGAGTAGGTACGTTTTCATACCATCAGGAGAACGCATAGTTTGTCTCGTCCCATGTTTACATAAAAAAAAATGGTTGTCTGTAAAGTTGGTTTACGGACGATAGTTTAACGCGACTACCAGCGTAACGGGACAATAAGCGTTACCGGATAATGACGTCAACGTTTTCGTGCATGCAGCCGGCGCGGCGGCGTTCATTGATTTATTAGACGTATTAGACGCTTTCGATAGATTGCGCTGGACCATAGAGTTACGATTTCACGTCTTCAGTCTGTTGTAGAGTGAGCACTATTAAATCCTATCTATATTTTCATGGTTACAATTACATGTGTGGACGTAGCTTAAGGCGAATAGTACCCCTGATTCGCCCTCGCGTTCGAGCGTACCTATATTTTTGAAGATATAAAAATTACTGCTTTTGGTTACAAAACAAACGGACCTCCAGATTAATAACATTAATAACGTTAAAAGTAAAAAATCTAATCCAATCCATCCAGTTTTCATGTGTAAAACATCGCCCTAAGAAAAAAAATCTGGGCAAGCACATGAAACGTGTTTGGATTAAATTGGATTTTTTACAACACGTTAGTAATCCTGGAGGTCCGTTCGTTTTGTAATGTCAAGAAGTATTTTTTAAGTCTTCAAAAATGTAGGTACGCGCGAGCGATACGACGAATCAGGTAATAAGCCTAAGGCTGAGGCCAAATGAACGTATTTTTTTGAGTTGTGAGTCGCGTATTTTCGTTCACGTAAATTCTGCCCAGCAGAAAGACTTAAGGGGAATCCTCAAATCCGAATTCCATACAAAATGTTTCGGACAAATACTCAATAAGTACGCCTAATAGAGTTATTTCTTCACATTATTCGTTTCGTCCATGTTTTTTTAATTTCGTCAACAAAAAAAGTGAAAGATTCCATACCTTAATTTAGATTTTATACGTGTTTTAAAATTAACCCTACTAACTTAAAAACACGTATAAAATCTAAATTAAAGCATGAAACCCTTCATTTTTTTTGTTGACGAAATCAAAAAACATGGACGAAACGAATAAGTGTAAAGAAATTACTATAATACGGCGTACTTTTTGAGTATTTGTCCGAAACATTTTGTATGGAATTCGGATTTGAGGATTACCCTTAACTCATTTTGCGTTGCCATGTGTATCAAACAAGACTTTTCTATGAAAACAAATGCAGCAGAAATTACGCGACTGACAACTCAAAAGTTAACGATCGTTTGGCCTCACCCTTATGCCTAGATCAAACGTACCGAGTACTCGGCAGATACAGTGTTCTCGGCCGCGTACTCGGTACATATAAACATAGCGCCGCGAGTGCTCGGCTGAGCGAGTGATGAAGCTCTCACTGTCTCGGCCAAGTAACATTTTACTGCCTCGGCCGAGTACTCGGTACGTGTGATCTAGGCATTAAGGTTGTTGAGCAGATTGCAAAAAAACATAGCTATAGAAAAGCAAACTTACAAAAAGACGGCAAGCGAGGGGCGTCTAAACTCTGAAGCGATTCGAAGACGCGAGCGACCCAGAACTACCGCTGCTAGAGCCCTCGCCAAAACTACGGTTTCGGAGGCTAATCCTTTGCAGATTCAACACGGCTACGTAAAAAAAAAAGTAACATAAAAAAAGTGCACAAACAAAAAGTTACACAAAAGAAAATCTACGGTAAAAAAAGAGACTTGTTATGTGGCAATTAGGTACGTGAAATTGTATGAATAACTTTTCTTTACTACTTTTTTGTATAGTCGGCTGCACTAACATGTATACACTCCTAAGAATACACATTTATATTTATACTCCTAATTTTGCAAAGCAAATTCTTTTTCTGACAATAATTTGAAAATGCTTGCGTGCATTTTTCTTTGCAGAATTAAAAGTAATATAAATGTAAAAACTCGGGAGTGTATACATATCTGTGCAGCTGACTGTACATTGCATATTATTTTATTTTTAACATTATTGGAAAATTAACCGCTAACAATGAGTATAACTGAAGTAGGTACTAAAAATGTCTACAAATCAATAAGAAATTTCCAGAAATAGAAAATAAATTATGATATCAAAGACGCGACAAAAATTCGGTTCTACACAATTCAAAGGTCTGAAGCGCTTAAGAATGTTGCTGTTTTGATAATAGCTACATAACAGGTCCCAATATTTGAAATAAAGACTAAAACACATGTGCAATAAAAGGAAAACACCTATACCGATCACAAAGCACACTGCCGGTACGTACATAACGTGTTGTTTAGGCAGCATAAGGTATTCCAGCCTCAAACATAATATGGACAGACAAATAAAAAGGGGTTTAAAATATAAACAACAATAATAAGCAAGGTTTGAAAAAAAAAACAGACTACAACCGACTTCAATTGGTCTGTTTCGAGTGATCGTTAACACCACTGATAAGTCACAGGGAAGCAAACTATGCAATTTTGTTTACTTTGACGAAATACATTTTCAGTTTTTTTTTAAACAATAACTAAACTACAGAATCGATTTTGATGAAATTTCGATGTGACCAATCTAAAAGTATATCCTCTCAAACAAAAGAAGAATTTTCGATATCGGATTTTAAACAAAGATATGATGTCCCAAACATTAAAAAAAAACGAATTGAGCACTTCCTTTTTTTGAAGTCGGTTGAAAATAAAAGCTAGGTATAATAAATACATATACCTTGTATTAGTATTTTATTATTCTGCTATTTTAATATAAATAAAAAATAAAATATTAAGCCCTGGAAAAGGGAATATACTTATTTTTACACTACTAGCAGAATTGCATATTTAGGAACGAACGCCATCTCGGTGCAGCATTGCAAGATTTATTAGTTCAGCGTCCCCTCGCCAGATAGAGACAGCTAATCTTTATTTCAATGCTGGATGCGACGGCCTTGAAATAAAGTTTATGGAACTTTGCAGACTTTTCAAGGGCGTAAGGCAGTGTCCTAATAGATCGCGATGACGCGACCATCGCATGTTCGCGCGAACGTCGATCGCGCGATCTCGCGATCAAACGTACTAACGTCAAATAGGCGTCCCAATTGGCATCGCGTCGCGTCGCGCGATCGCGCGAATGCCAATCGGGACGCCTATTTGACGTTAGTACGTTTGATCGCGGATTCGCGCGACGGTCGCATCGCTTGCTCGCGCTATGATCGCGTGATCGCGTTCTATTAGGACAACGCCTAACACGGATCTACTTTCCTAAGGATACGGCATTTGTATTGAATTTCAATAGGAATTGGCTCGTTTTGTACTAAATTATGCCAAGGCTAATCCAACCAGTCTTGTAGTCTTGTTGTGTGTATATTGTTTTGTGTTGAAGAGAAAAAATATATTTAACTTTGAGGCATTTTTAGAGCTTTGCAAGTAAACCACTAAATTTTAATTACCAAAAAAAACTTAAATGGGCAATGCTTTAGGTGTACGTTGTATCTGTGCAGTCAGAATTTTGGGTTTTTACAATATGATAGAGTGACAGCGGGGCGAGTGCGGCGCCCGAGCCGATCTTATGCAAGCTGGCTCGAGCTAGGTACCCGGGTTTGCCAAACGATGAATAAAATTTAAATTATTATCAATGATGGGTATCGCCTGACGCAAATCCACAGGAAAACGATTGGCTATTAACGGTAACAGTTATTAAAACTTTGTCTATTTATTTTTTTCAAAATATCGACTTAATTTTTTCAAGTAATTTTGCCTTCTCTGAGTTTAGTAACGGCATCTGATTATGGGTATATTTTTTCTGGTAATTAAAAATTTGCGGTGTATAAGCGCGGGTGTAATCTAAAAGAAAAAGCATTTTATAAAAAAACTGATTAGTACAGGCACAGATAATTTAAACGCCCCGCTACAGGGTGTATTATGCGTTGACGTTTTATTTTAATTTTGCAATAATAATAATTTGTTTGAGTTTGTGTGACATGAATAATTGAAATCTGTTTTATGATAACTTACATTGTATAGGTAAGGTAGGTGTACTATCAACAATAATAGCGAACAACCGAAATAAAATAATTTGAATTTGAATTATTATTTTCAAAATCATTAAATTATACGTACTTACTATATACTTTATCTTTATTTTTATACCTATTTAAGTAATTTTAGTTTTATTTTGTTTGAGCATTAAGTTAGTAATTAGTTGTGTAAATTATATTAATTACCTATATGTTAAAAATGTTAAAAATCATTTTCACTTCTCATGCTCGTAAAGTTCAAACTCAAGCATGCTATACCTCGGTCCTGAAGCCCATTTTATACTCGACTTGAATATCCGCCCTCGCCTTCGGCTCGGGCTGATAAACGTCTCGTATAAAATGTCTTGCTTCAGGCCCTTGGTGAACAAATAACTATCTATGGAATCTAAGGCCTATTAGTTGGTAGGAAATAAGTTGTTGTATCTACTTACCATAGCCCTGGCCTTGCAAGAACAGGCGCAAAGCCTCGGACACCTTGCTGGGTTGTTCATCAAGCACGGAGCCGCAGTCGGAGATCTGAAAATATCAGTGTTTTTTTAAGAAAACTGAGGTTGTTTAGCACTAATCAAAAAAATAAATAAATAAAAAAATATAAAACGGTACCTATTGGTCGCATCTATCATTCTATTATTTTTGGATTTTTTATTATTTCTTGAGCTTTATCAATGACAAAATAATTGAATAGCGTTTAATTAGCCAATTTAAATTTATTTTGTTAGAAACATACGATAGTTGGGTATATTTTCAAAAATAGGTAGCAAATTTCCAAATATCTCAAAAACTTCACACTCAACTTTTGGCCATAAAGATAAAGATAAGGATTTTAATATTGCACGAAACACTATAGGTTAGATGGTAGATAACAAAGTATGCACATGCATGTCTCACCAAGAACTGGCATACAAAATATTCGCATACATAGGGGGCCGTAACTACGTTGCATGTAAGCCCATTTATCTGCTCCCGGCGGGTAAACGTCAATTAACCAATAACCCTGTATAACTCTCTCAAACGAAAATAGTGAGAGAAAATGTATGATGGACGCTAGGCTAGGCCGGCCGGATATTGCCGGGGGCCTGTCGTGTCGGTTTGTCTAGTGAGCCTAATGAAATAGCTTTGCAAACACCCTCGGGCAGACGCTGCAAGCCAGTGACACGGGACCGGCGTTTTCATGTTTGTTGACATTGCAAGTTTAGTATTAAACATACAGGGTTACATGTAGGGCAAGTATAGGCTGATTCAGTTACCAAGTTGTGTACAGTCAACTGAGGTACTACTCGGGCGAATGATCAATTGAACATGACACCTGGCTCGAATGACGTTTGTGCAGCACAGCACAGAAGTACAGCGTGGAATTGGATAATCTTGATAGAGAAGAGGTCCTGTAATACTTGGTAATGATAAGTAATGGTAATGGCTTCGCAATTAGAGGGAGAAGAAACACGGAGGGGCAACGGGGGAAGCATATAGTTCCGAGTCACGTGTCAGCCAGGTGTCATGTTCATTCGCCCGAGTAGTAAATGCGTCAATAGGGCGACGATATCGCGACTTTTTGAAAATACTAGTAAACTATCAAAAGTATACCAAAGTCTCTTCTCCGGTGCTAAAAAATAAGTAAGTACTGAGGTGACGGCTGATGTAGAACGACTGGAAGAAACAAAAAGATGTGGCGACTAAGGCCTGAATTATACAGAAGCGACGTATGGCGAAGGCAAAACTTTATCATACAAAATCTGCTCTGTATAATTCAGACATTAGAGTGGTTTGATAGCGGTACCTTCATCCAAGTGGAGTTTTTGGGGTTGAGGCGTCCGTTGAAAGTGACGGTGTCGTCGATGTGAGGAGACATCGCTCCAGTGATGTTCAGCAAAGGCACCTGTACATTTAATATCATCATATTATGTCGCAGCCAACTGGTTGAACAAGGCTGCCTTCCTACTATGTTGTAACGGTTAATTTATCGTTTGACGACTTTCGTTTCTAGCTGTTCCTTTTGGATCCTAAAGACATTTTATCAGTTCACGTAATCTTAGATCTATGGTTACAGCAAAAAGTTGAGGACGACAGTTAACGTGCCGTCTCTTATGCGAACACATTTATTTAAAAACACTACTGCAACTGAAGGCATCGCATCTGCATCGCTGGATGTCCCCCCACGTACAACACGGAGAACCAGACATCACATTGGATTATTGTTGGAGAAACAGATTGCCAAGAAGCAGGATAATCAAAAAAAAAAAAAAAAATTTAAAAACACAAACCACGCCACTTTAAACTGGGAACCAACAAAGTGGGAAAACGCATAGCCATTGATTGAATGTTGCTGATAAATTATATGGCTAAATCAAGGGATACTCAAAATGTGTATATCAGGTAAGTTTGCCAATGATAAACATTGCCGTCCTCTTTGGCGATCGTGTAATAGCGGTTTCAGATTAGCGGATTCGCCGCTCTTGTTTTGTTTCTGGCAGAGCGTGGACCCGCGATTAGCCTTTAGAGAGACGCCTTTTTTTCTTTTTTTGTCTTTTTGCTAGGCCTTTACTAACTTTGAACTTTGGGACGCAGAGTGAGAGTAAAACATAGATTGCTGGATATCCAGCCTTAGTTTACCTTGATGGTGTCGCCATCGCGGGCGATGCCGAGGTCTTGGCGGCGCACGTAAGACTCGATGAAATGTGCCAGGTTGGCTGGGTTCACGTTGCGTATGAAGTGGGTGCGGTACATTTGCGCCAAGTCAACGTTGCGCTCCTCGGGTCTCTGTCAAAGAACCGCTCATCAGACTACTGATAAAGATCTGCTGTGAGAGTACAGTCGAGCTTGAGAGATCAAAAGGAAACAAACAATTGGAACTCGCGCTAGCAAAAAGGGCATAGTTTAGTTTCTGGCGTGTTTTACTCTTACATAATGTATATTTATAAGAACTGAATGTTTGTAACATAAGAATAATATATTGTTTAAAAACTGTGTGAAGTTGTAAGCTAACGATTCTTGCAACTTTCCGCAACAGATACACCAATGAGCTCAGTCTTAAATGATACCAAAGTTAATATTATTTCAATAGCAAAAAAAAACAACGCTCGACTTTTGAATGACTTTTCCTAGCTATTTTAGGTTAGCTTTAATTCGCAAACTTTTTTTTATCTAGGCCTGAATTATGTATTTTATTAATAATTATGAATTGTATTTTATTGTTTAAAATTATAAAATAATTTAATGGAATCTGTTATTTTATAAGTATCATTCTGTAATTAATATAATTGGTCAATCCGTGTTAATTAAGGTTAATAAATAAATACAAAATACAATAAATTATACAGAAACGGCATTAGGCGAAGGCAAGTCGCAGACGGAACACAGAATTATTTGCATGACGCGTCGCTTACAGATTTTGTATGAAAAAGTTTTGCCTGCGCCCACGCCTTCGTCTTCCGTCGCTTCTGTATAATTCAGGCCTAAGTGGCATGCTCAGTTTGTCTTGCGGCATACCGAGATTAGCTGTCGCAAACTTTAGATGACTAAGTTATTCGCATAGCGTCGCAGAGCCGAGTAAACTACTTTTTCGATTTACGAATATCGTTTAGACTTTGGAACTTAGGCAGAAGTTATGTAATATCGAGTTCCGAAGCGCAGTGCGCAACAGCCATTTAGGAAATCCAGCAGCAAATTATCAAAACTGAATACCTATATCATTAATTAACTTTGACAATAAAACATTATTATTTGAAAATTTTATACATTCTAGTGAGCTTTCCATATATCTTAGCACTAAAAGACGATGGGCTGGTAGAAGTCATAAAACGATTAATTTCTCTATCATGCTCTTTTGCGGTTGTGAGAGTGGATGAATGTTGCTTAAACACGCAAAACTACTGAATCAGAGTAATGTATGGACTTATGTATGTTAATAATAATTGAGGACCTAAAAGAACATACTCTAGTTATTAGCCAGATAACATTCAGACGTAGCAGTGGGTACCTAGTTGTAAGTGATCCATAATTTGACAACCAAATTCCGCTTTCCACGTCTTGATTACTTCGATAATTTTGTTTTTCCTAACTTATATTGTCTCAGTGCTGGGCAAAGGTATATATAAATGCAAGTTTTCCAGTCGCTCACTGCTTCCCACCAATATAAATACGTAAAAGAAATATTTAAAATGTAAAATACAACAAAGATTAATCCCTATCCAATGGGCTTTCAAAAGGTACAGCGTCAGTGATGTGGCCTTTTGACGGAGCGCTGATCCGTTGAGCCAGTTAGCTGTAAATGCACCTACAGGATGAAAGTGAGCCAAAGGCCCGCCCGTTTGAAAAAAAAAAGAGTTTCAGCATGGTTTCAGCTTGCAATATTCAACCCGTTATATCGATGCCGCTGGAATACCGTTTTATGAACTGAAAACTGAACTTTTTGAATTTGTGAAGCTATTAAACCAATTCCGACTGCTTAGTTTAGTGGAAGGTTTTAGACAGGTTAAATTCTCGTTGTTATAGTAAAATATCGAGACCAAAAATCATTAAAAAGTATAGTTTTAGTAAAAGTTGATGCTTTCAAATGTCTAATTATATTATTTAGGGTTTTTAATTTGATTCAATGTAGCTGCATATTTATTACAAAAAGTCATAGATAACAAAATACATTTATTTAGAGTAACATAAGACTCATAGTGGTGGCATTGAACTTAAAAACTAATTAGGTTGCTGGCTAGATGAGGATCGCAGCAGTGGCTTACGTGGCTATCTATCATACTCCCATAAAATATTACTATGATTAAATAGATATAATGATATAGACCTACCGACGTATAAATTTCATTAGTAGTTACTTTTACTTAAACTATGTAGGTATAGTGATTTAACCTTTGTCGACGTAACCCCAGCTTTGAGATTCGAGTTGGTGCAATCGCTTTACTGCTCACTATCAATTATGGTAGTTCTATAATCGAGTTGGACATCACCTCTCGCAGGCAGCTTCAAATTGATCATACGCCGGCGTTAATTACATTCAAAGCTGCACAGCTGGTATATAAAGGGTGTGATATTTCGCTCAGCTGGGTCGCTTGTAAATTGAGTTCAAAAGCTAATTAATGGTATCGCATGATTTTCAGCATATTGGTTTTCGTAGGTTTATAAATGATTTGGCATAAAAATTTCGCTTAGGCTTTATGTTACACTAGTAGGTATTTTGTATTTTTTTATTTACTAAAAAGTTAACAATATTTTCTATTCTAAGGGCGCCTTAAAACCTTACCAGGTTTGTCTAGGACCCAAAAACGTACGTACGTACTTACATATATGGCATATAGGTACGAACAAATAGTTTTAAGCGAAGCCAATGGCATATAGTATATGCCTGTATAAAAAGCGCTTATCTGATAAAAACAAATTACACAATAAATTTCTTCTTATACAGGGTGTGTCGTAATGAGTGGATATCAATGAATGAGTGGACTTCAGGACTGATCATTAAATGAAAATATGTACCCAGTAAAAATCCCACGGATTCCGAGTTACTGGAAGTTTTCGAATCTTCCATTTTTTTACCTTTGTCCATTGTTTTTGCTGCCAAGATTAAAAATCTTGGAATTTTCTTCATTTTTTTTTTGCTAAAATATTTCTGGAACATTTTCAATGCTGTGGTCCTATCTAGCTAAAATTGGGAAATTTATAGAAGCACTTTGGTTTCTGATTCCGGGGCCGACAAGAGGGATTTGCCGAAACAGAACAACTTGAAGTCTAGCTCAACTGCACTACACCAACTACACTGAAGTACCTATCTACGGAAGTTTATGCTTCATACGCTGCACCGGACTTTGTTACTGGCTGCCTTGAATACCGCTATTTTGGTCATGGGTTATATTTATTTTATTATATTATATATATAAATTATATTATATATACGTGTATATTATATTTTATAATATCACATTCACCATCATGACAGCGCTTTGTCTCGACCATCATCAATCCGGCCATTATATCGCCCTCAATGTAGTATTGATTCGTTTTTTGGTTTTTATTGTAAGACTAGAATAGAAAAAGAAAATATAGTATACAGTAAGTAATGTACCTATGATGAAGGTACATTCTCACATACCTACTACCCCTCAATACACATTCATACATATATATGTACATACAATCACAAACAGCCACTCACCCCAACACTACATTACACACATAGGTACACTTACTTGATAGAATAAGGTAGGTATATAAAAGTGCGCAGGAGCGCACAGGCAAGGTCTCAAAGAAAACGTACAATTTACAGTGTATATGTCTAGCTTCTGAATGTTAAGTTAGGTTTACTCGTATAAGTTTAAAAATCTTAATACCCTTAATTAATCTTAATACTTAATACTAGTGTAGTGGTCTAGTTTATTCAGCGGAGCAGGGCACTGGTGACCTGTAGGTTTCTAAACTTTTCTAGACCAGGTTTTCTAAACCTATTTCAGGCACCAGTCTCTCGCAAATCAGGTTAACTAAACCCCTGCACTTTTGGTTAAGCTCAAAGTGTATTAATTAATAATTAGGTTAACATTTCGTAAAGGAAAATAAAAAATCAAAGCTTAAACTTTTAGTTCAAGTCTGGTTCCAGTTCACTTTGAGGTCGACACCCCGACGCATTCATGTTAACATGCTAAAGCAAATAACCGTATGTCGGGGTAAATTGGCATCGTGGCGACACAACTGCGATTTCATATAAACTTTACTACCATCTTAGACTGCATTGTGGCTTAGTTGGCAGATATTGTTTGCGTAGACCGGGTATAGATTTTTAATTCTAAGCGGGGTACACATTGAGCGCTTTGAAACGCGCGCTTTGTTAAAGCGCGTTTTGAGAACCCGAATAAAACAATACACATGCAAGCGAGCGCTGTGAGTCAAGCGGCATGTTTGTACACTTCAATAGAATAGGAGTTCTCAAAAAGCGCACGTTGCTAACGCGCGTTTTAAAACTAATGTGTACCCGCTCTAAGAATGAACATCACAATCGCCGCCATGCAAATGCCCTAACTTAGACCCTACGAGTGTTAACAGGAGGTTAGGGTATTAATCAACTGCAAGGGTGGTTTTTGCTGGGTGTCGGTTCATTTACGCTAATTATAAATATTGAAAATTTACTGACAATGCATGATACAATTCAGTTACACCTGAATGATTCAACGCATTTAATTTGAGTTGGTACATGTTTTATTTTCGGCTGTGAATAATATATTTGGCCACTAAAATGTAAGTCCAAAAGTTATTAACATATTATCTGAAACTAAAAGGTCACATTTTTTCTGCATATTTTAATAATTAGGTTGGTGCAAAGCATCTCTTAGCAGCGAATCTTGCTGTAGAAAATTAGGTCAAACGTTTCAAACGTCAAGGCGAAATCATATAAACAAGAAAGTGAGCGATGTAACAAACAAACCGCTCGTCAAGGAATAAAATCTAAGAGGAAAGTTAGTTTTTGTAAAGCAAAACACAAACCTCAAGCAATTTTAATAGGTAGGTTTTATTTAACCACGAACAATTAGGTTAGCTAGAATAGGTATTTTTAACCTACTTGAAAAAAAGGAAGAGGTCCTCAATTCAGTTTGTTACCTCAGAACTTCATTGTTATTGAACCGATTTGAAATTATTATTTACACAACTAATTACTAACTTAACGCTAAAACATAATAAAACTAAAATTACTTAAATAAGTATAAAAATAATAAAGAAAGCCTATCTAAAATTACAAATAAAATAATAATTAAAAAAAAAATAATTATTGAATGGTTTTCAGATTGGTCCCATAGAAATTTCATGAAAATCGGTTCAGTACTTGGTTTTAAAATCTAAATAACTGAAAAAATTACATCATCCAAGCTATTGCGTAAACGATATTGCGTATTTTGCTTTCCTGTGACTTTTAAGTGGTGAAAACAGTCCAATTGAAGTTGTACAACTTTGTTTTAATAAAACTTTGTTTTTATTAAATTTATTGTCTGAATTGAATTGTATTGTTTGTATTGACGAGGCCGGTTTCAGGTTAGAACACCTGGAACCGGCCTCGTTGCCGCCGGCGTGGCCTGGAACTCGCATAATATGCGCGTTAACCTATTGAAGTATCGCGAGTACCAATCCGCTCGTATACACGCGACAAAAATACGCTAGTCCGAAACCGCACTGACAGATTTCAACCAGAGCTTCGATGATGACGATGAATTGGGAATATAGGGCTTTGTAGTACAGCCCGATGACGCGCTGTGACGTGGAAACTAGAACTAGACGCACGAAATAAGGAGAGCGCTTTCCTATAACTATTTTTGAAAGTTTTGCTAAATCTCCCAAAGATCTATGATTATCTCAAAATATCTATATTTCAAACGCCAGTTTGTTTACCCTACTTTCACATATTTTGCAAACTAGCATTTATTTCTAAAGACGTAAGACGCATAATTTTATGGCGTTCATGTCGAATCGCGTACAAATTTTACTGCGTGCGTTATATTATAACCAATATAACAGATATAACTGAAGATATTTCGAAACAGGAATACGTCATAAAATATCCGTTTGAGAGTAACGTTAGCGTAACCTTTGGAATCCCGAATATTCTCTAAAAGGTCGTAAAAAATCGCTCGGTCATTCGCAGACACAAAGCAATTCTAACCTCTACGATAGTTATGTTATATGGGCCCACTAAAATATTATGATAGAAAAATAGTTAAGATGGACTGATAAAACGTCAAAAATTTTAAGGGGAATCCTCAAATCCGAATTCCAAAATATTTCGGACGGGGTGTAAGGGGGTCCAACCAACACCTTTCGGGCCCCAAGCCAACCTCCCCTGCTCGTGGTACACCCTGCTAACCAACAAACGAGGCTCTGGCGACCCATCAACCCGCACTGGACCAGCGTGATGGGATTACGGCCCAAAACCCCCTAAACATGAACACACAAACCCAACCAAGGCCCCAAGTGCCCGGCGACTCCGGCTGCTGTGCTGACGTTGACGGGCGCCATGCCAGCACCGGGGCCAGGGGTGCGAAGAATCCCCGGGCGAGATCCAACCGTCAAACGACCTCGGCTAAATGTATAAAGGACTCCGATACGCTTAATATACTAACTTATAACGTGCGCACGCTTTTACATGATGAGCGACTAATAGAGCTTGAGAACGCCCTGAGCCAAATCAACTGGGACATAGTAGGCCTTGCAGAAGTAAGAAGGGAGGGTGAACTCACTGAAGAGAGGGATGATAATATATTTTTTCACTTTGGAAAAACCAGTGGACTTCACGGCGTGGGGTTCTTGGTGGCTAAGAAGTGGAAAGATAATATTATCGAATTCAAAGGTTATTCCGAACGTGTTGCCATGTTAAAACTTAAACTAACATCCAATACCACCTTGACTCTTATACAAGTATATGCTCCCACATCCGCATATTCTGACGAAGAAGTAGAAGACTTCTATGACCATCTGAATAAGGCCTGCGAAGAAAACCGAGGTACATGGAATATTGTCCTTGGCGATTTCAACGCAAAACTAGGCACAAGACTACCAGCTGACAACACATCTATTCTCGGCAAATTTGGCACCGGTAACCGCAACGATCGAGGAGCCAGGCTTATACAATTTGCTTTCGGACAGAACATGAGTGTTGTTAACAGTTTTTTCGTCAAAAAACATCATAGACGGTGGACATGGGTATCCCCAAATGGCATAACCAGGAACGAAATAGACTTTTTTCTGTCTTCAGACTTACAAATAGTAAAAGACCTTAGCGTTCTTAACAACTTTAAGTACAGCTCTGACCATAGACCAGTACGCGCTAGGTTAAAATTCAACTTCAAAATTCAGAGAATGAAACAATTCAATAAACAAATTAAAAAACTTACAAAGCACACACTCTATAAAAACTCAGAACAATTCAATATGGAACTTTCTAATCAATATTCAATTCTAGAAATCGACAAAACGGAAGACGTAGATGAACAATACATAACTATAATAAAAACAATAGAGAAAAGCAGCAAGAAAATCACAAGTGAGCGAAAAAAAAAGGGAAAACTGTCGGAACGGACTAAAAAATTGATAGCCAGCAGAGAAAGAATGGAGTTGTGTTCAGAGGAATACAGAAAATTCGATAGAGACGTAAAACGTAGTATCAGACGAGATATTAGATCATATAACATGCATATAATAAAAATAGCTATTGAAAACCACACTTCTCTACGGACTGCCAAGGAAGGAACTACAAAAGGGAAAACATGGATAAATAGTCTCACAGACGAAAATGGAACAAAACAGAATAGCCGCGAGAAAATTACAAATATAAGCACAAACTATTATAAGTCCCTTTACTCAGACTGCACTAAGTGTGAATACAAAATAGAGTACAATCGACCAGCTTCTGTGCCATTCTTTACTGGGAAAGAAGTACATGATGTGCTTAAAACAATGAAGTACGACAGAAGTCCTGGCGATGATGGAGTTACCACTGAGGCACTTAAAATAGGTTCCCCTACATTACTTCCTCATATTACAAATCTATATAATTCTATCCTTGATACAGGTCAAATACCCAAACAGATGTGTCACTCAAATATTGTCCTTCTTCATAAAAAGGGAGATAAATCCAACTTATGCAACTATAGACCGATCAGCTTAGTGTCACATCTCTATAAAGCTTTCATTAAAGTAATACAAAACCGTATCGCAGGCAAGCTCGATCAACATCAACCACCAGAACAAGCAGGCTTTCGTCCATGTTTTTCCACCACAGACCATTTACATACTCTTAACCAGGTGTTCGAAAAATATACAGAATACCACAAACCCCTTTACATAGCTTTCGTGGACTATACAAAAGCTTTCGACAGTGTAAAACATAGTTCCATATTTAAAGCTCTAGAAAATCAAGACGTAGATAAAACATACATAGACCTTATCAAACTAATCTACAACAATAGCACAGCATCCTTAAAATTTAATTCTACTGGCCCCGCGTTCCCAATCCAGAAAGGAGTCAAACAAGGTGACCCGCTATCTCCCATACTATTTACAAGCACACTTGAAGAGGTATTCAAATCTCTAGCGGCCCCGTGGGCAACAAAAGGCATTGAGGTCGGAGGCAAACGTCTTACTAACTTACGTTTTGCGGATGACATTGTCCTTTTTGCTCCAACTGCCCACGACCTACAAGAAATGCTCGAAGATCTGAGCACGGCGAGTCTTGAGGTTGGACTTCAAATGAACCGGTCAAAGACACAGCTCATGTCCAACAGCACGAAACGTAGGGTCACGGTAGACGGACAAGATATACAATATGTCGATGAATACATCTATTTGGGCCAGTTAGTGAGCTTCGAAAACAGGCAAGATCGAGAAATCGATCGCCGCATCGAAAATGCCTGGAAGAGCTACTGGTCCATGAAGGAGTACATGAAAGGCAACCTTCCTCTGACACTAAAACGCCAACTCATCGACATGTGTATCTTGCCTGTCCTAACCTACGGTGCACAGACATGGTCATTGACCGAGTTCCAGAAGTCCAAACTCAAGATCTGCCAGAGGGCAATGGAACGCAGTATACTTGGTATCAAGAGGACCGATCGAGTCAGAAACACCATACTGCGTTCATTAACTGGCATTGCCGACGTAGGACAGAAAACGGCCAGGCTTAAATGGGATTGGGCGGGGCACGTTAGCCGCATGTATCCGGAGAGGTGGGCAACACTAGCCACTCTCTGGATACCTGAAGACGGGCGGCGGCGTAGGGGTCGGCCGAGAAAGCGTTGGAGGGACGATCTGGACGGATTCGAGAGGGAATGGTGGGAGGCCGCAAAAGATCGCGACAAGTGGAAGGATTTGGGGGAGACCTTTGCCCAACAATGGGACACAGCAGGTTGATAAAAAAAAAAAAAAAAAAAAAAAAAATTCGTTTCGTCCATGTTTTTTGATTTCGTCAACAAAAAAGTGAAAGGTTTCATACTTTACGATGTAATGATAAAACGTGTATGGACTGATAAAACGTGTGTCAAAAATTGTAAGGTGAATCCTCAAATCCGAATTCCAAAATGTTTCGGACAAATACTCAAAAAGTACGCCGTATTATAGTAATTTCTTCGCACTATTCGTTTCGTCCATGTTTTTTGATTTCGTCAACAAAAAAGTGAAAGGTTTCATACTTTAATTTAGATTTTATACGTGTTTTAAAATTAACCCTACTAACTTAGTTTCACTCTTTTAATCTCAACTCAATTCACTTAGCTCATTGGATGGTTTCAATTTCACTCGGTACTTCCTCAATAGGTGAGGTACTACTTACACGGTTACGCCCTTAAAAAATAAATCCACTAGGGAATAATGAAATGCTGCTGCTTTGATAATATCATAAACTTAACTTATCAACAGACTTTAAAAACAGGAGGAGGTTCTAAAATCAGTTCTTTTTCTTTAGAATGTTTGTTACTTTAGAACTTTGTTGTTTATAAACTGATTTGAAAAAATATAGTTATATACAGGATATACTTTCAGATTGGTATCATTGTTTTTACTATATCTATATATGTTCAAAGTTATGTTAAGTATAATGAAAATGGTAAATGGTATTAATTTTCAAACCATCTTGCACTGTAAAGTATTTATTGTCCATAAACATTGTGTATCATCAAATTGATAAACTCGAAACAAAAATTAGAGAGAGTCCGCCGGCGTGTCCTTGTGACCTCGCTAAACAGGCTTTTTAGATCTAGTGCGGGAAACAGAGCCCACTGTGGTACGATCCTTATTTAAGTTTTTTAGGCTTTGTTAAATTTGTATGTACTTGATGTATAATTTTTGTGACAATAAAAAAATGTATTTATTTATTTATTATATTGAAATTTTATCAAAATCGTTTCTGTAGTTTAGTATAAGTGAAAATAACTGAAAAAAAATATGTGATTGAAAAACTAAAATGCGTATTTTGCTGCCCTGTGACTTTTCGGTCGGTTGTGGTATATTTTTGTAAAACCTTATTTCATACAGCATATTTTATATGTATTTATTGGTAATAGATAAGCGTTAGCCCACTACTCTGTCTGAAGTTGAGTGATGATGTGAACGAAGATGTAGCCGGCTCACCCAGAAAAAACCTATTCACCCTGGACTTGAGTTCAGTTCAATAGTAAGAGTGGTCGGTCTATAAATCGGACATTATTACTCGTCAAGACGTCCACATAATTAAATAAATGATTCATGATTCATGAACACAATCAATTTTATTTTGATGTTCATGCTGATAAAACATAGGCTTCAATTGGACTGTTCTGGTGACCGTAAACACCACCTAAAAGTAACAGGGAAGCAAAATACGCAATAATTTTGTTCACTTTTTCTTCAGTTATTTTGATTAAAAAACCAAAGTACTCAACCGATTTTCATGAAATTTCTGTGGGACCAATCTGGAAAGTTGACCAATCCTTTCAAATAATAAAATATATAAATATTTTTTCAAATCGGTTTATAAACAAAGTTCAGAGGTAACGAACATAAAAAAAAACCAATCCGCCGAATTGATAACCTACTCTTTTTTGAAGTCGGTTAAAAAATGAGTATTTTATTAATATTCCCCGCTCAGTGAGGTGGCTTACTCTCCGAAGTGTCAAGTGATGTTACATGAGGTATTCGAGCATTACCTGAGCCATGCTCCTGAGCCTCCGCGCGTGTGCAGAGCTCACGCGTTCATATTGTGGCAGACCCACTCGATCTAGAGCTGTGTTCAGTGTTACAAGATTCCCCGTTTATTGAGGTGACTCACCCGTCCGAAGTGATGCCACATGAGGTAGTCGATCACCATCTGAGCCATGCCGCGCCTGTGTAGAGTACGCGTGTTCACCCTGTGGCAGGCCCACTCGATCCAGCTAGCACGGGTGGAGCAGCAGTTGACCAGGGCAAGAGCATTCACCTGCCAGAACAATAGTAGTACTTGTAAAGTGTTTTTTTTTATTAGTGGAAGGTGACACCTGTATTCTAAGGCGCTGTCCTAATTGGCTAATGATCGTACGAGTAAACGATGCGATTTGGTCGTACGACGAGATTAAATACACTAATCTCTTCAGAGTGTCCTAATTGGCATTTTATGATCGTACGATCATTCATATGGCTTATTTTCATCGCGCGACCAAAACGCATCGTTTGATCGTACGATCAATGCCAATTAGGACGCCCCGCCTCAGACGATTATTTCACTCAAGGAAAAACTTTTTCATTTGAAATTTAACAGATGACAGCCGAAACTTTTAGTAAGGCGGCGGCCATTTTACTTCTTACGTAAGGTGAGTTTTGGCTACTTGCACCAACCTTAAAAAAATCCTAAACAATCATTTTACTCGCTAGGGAGATCTTTACGATCCAAATTCATTGCACCAACTATAAGTATTCATCTAACGCCTAAAGAATTCCTTAACTTTGGGAGCCCGTTGCTCGACCTCATAGCACTTAGAAATTCCCTATCCCAATGAGCCGTCATATCATTTCTGTCAGAATACATATCTGTCTCTTTCACTCTTATTGAGCAAACCTGCTATATCAGTACTACTCTAATCCAGCAATGCCAGTACATACTAAAAAGTTAGATTTACGTACCTTTTACTCCTATTATAATTAAATTAAGAATCTTTCAGTCAAATAACGTACCTTTTTGAGCAGTTTTTTGTAGGTACATTTTTATGCATTAGTACTAGCAGCACTGTATCTACTTACCTATATGAAATTAAAATACGATTATCTAGAATTCCTAGATGATCTAGCTAGACAACGACGGACCCCAACTCTTCACTTACTTACATAGCCCTTCATAATAACCGTATAAAACACACTGATAAGCCAAAAATATATAATTTTACCAACAAACATGTTACGTATAATCACAAATATAATCACTAGAGCCGCTGAAATTGGCATTTATTTTCTTCTCAGCTTTGACTTTGTTGTTCTTGAATCATTGCACGTTAATTTCCATTATATTCCCTTTTCTTGTTGTAAGTAGGAGTAGGAACTACCTATTTTAATTTATAAAACTCTGAGAAAAACGCCGACTGTTTTCACTTTTTTGTCCATCTCAGCTTCGTTTTACAAATATCTGAGCCTATTTTCCTAAATAATTGTTCGCTTTATACACAAAACTCGGAAAATATCGTAAATATATTTTGCATAAAATAATATTGGTTATTTGTCTAAGGTCAATGAACCAATAAACCCAAAGAATAAACCATAGAAAGTCTAGATGGTCGCGAGATTAATCGCTCTTTCATTCACTTATTTAGATATCACCAGACTTGGGAGTTACATAATGTGTTCTGTTTGGTGCAATGGAAATTGATCTAAGTAAAGTTTTAGGCAGTACTTATATTAAAAAATACCTATCAAAGTATTCCATTTTTCGACTTTGGTCTGGTTTGGTTACGGGTGTGAGTCGATCAGTCTGTGCTCTAGCAAAAAAGACTGACGAAAAGCAACAGCTATTCTCTTCGAAGAAATAACCCTGTGTCGTGAACAATTTTAAAATATATTACATATAGAGCAGTGTCAATTAATTAATGTAGGTACACTTTCAGCTCTTACTTAATTTTAACCCAAAAAGCAGTAGACGCAGAGAGAGCGCAACGAAATATCTGTAAGTTATACGAAAAGAGCAAACTCGGAGATGAACTCGAGTCTAGCATGATTTTAATATTTCAAAGGTCAACAACTACTCTCTTTGTACTTTACAACTTTTTAAGAGAAATGCGAGAGGCCAACTTCACGGGCACTTGCCGCAGCGCTCTCACAACTTTTCTTGTAAAATAAATATCCAGTTGTGACGTCATGACCAGCTGCTATCGAAAAGGTTAAAGGGCAAACGAAATCTGTGAGAACTGCAAACAGCTAAAAAATTCAAAACACGGAAACAGGGGGACAGATAGAACTTTTTTGTCCCATCTGTCACCCTAAAGGGACCGAGCAGGGTGCCTAGGGCGACCGATGAATGGGTAACCTTTATGGGGAACTACGTAACCTTTGTTACAATTAATTAGTGTAAGTGGTCTGTGACCGTTCTGATTAAAATAAATAAATACAAATTGTTAGATAACTAATAAGAACGGCTGAACTAACTCATTCGTGGCAAAAACATACTGGCAAGTTTTTTTGTTAAGATTTGCTTTGTTGTATAAATTGAAATTTATTGGAAGAAGACTTTGATTTATCCACCTATATATTTTTTGTAATACTCCCAGAATTTGATCATTATTAGCATGAATAAATAAATATCAGATGGTGCAATAATACAGTGTGTTCAATTCCTGGTTTGTCAGCACGTGTACACTTCAATAGAATTAAAATTTGGTTTCTTAGAACGCGCGTTTCAAAACGCATAATGTGTACCCGCTCTAAGACTTCATCCGGAACGGCAGGCAGAGAGATAGACAGACAAACAAGAAAGTTACTTAATAAAACATGGTACCTAATAAAAATATATGGTTTCCATGTTAGCACGGTCTGGTCTGGTGTGTTTACCTTTTCCGGATACAAGATAGCGAACTTGGCCAGGATGTGAGCGCCGACCCCTACGCCGAACCCGATGAAGGTCTTGAGCTCGAAGTGGGACATCACGTAGTTTATCTGATTAGCCATCTCCTCCATGGTCGGATACACGTAGCTGGAACAACGCACTAAGTCAGCGGAGCGCAGGTACTTACATAATGTTTCACTTCTCATGCTCGTTAAATTAAGTTTTATTTTATTAGATAGGGGGAGTAAAACTGCATTTTAGGCCCAAGTACAAAAACGTTTTTGATCATAAAATCTGTTCAAAGAGGTTCAGTTTGTAATAGATTTCATGCCAAAAACTAAGTACTATTTTAAGATTTCGAACTTCGTCCTATATAATACCCGTAGATAAGGGTATTATAAGAAACTAAATCATAACAATTTATGAATTTCAAATATCACGGTAACATTGGGTAACCGTCTCTATTTTTGATTTACAAAATAGGCGCTCATTTCAGTTTGAATTTGTTTAATTTCCTCGTAATTAAAGCTAAAACTTGTGTAACCTCATTCCTAAATCCCATTTTATACTCGACTTGAATATCCGCCTTAACCTTCGGCTCGGGCTGATAAAAGTCTCGTATAAAATGGCTTGCTTCAAGCCCTTAGTTTACAGATAACTATTATTTCACACAAAATATATATAATAAAATTTTGTATCGGGAAGGGCTCTAGATTCCTTCTAACACTTGTGTTCAGTATTTAAAAATCTCTGGATACCTACTGCGACATTATTAAATTAGCGCCTCCACCGATGATGGACTCCAATATACATGCAAATGGCACTATTCGCAATTTCATTTGGGGGCGTTTTGATTGCACGTAATGACATTATCGATTTGACGCTATGCGATGCACTGTATGAAACAGTAAATGATCGATCACTAGTCTTACTGAAAGCACTATCTATCACAATTTGTAGTTTTGAGGCATTTAAATGATCGAGTTATCAGGAACATACTCAAAGCATACATACTGCTCATTTGTGTATGAAATAAAATCAAAATAAAATAAAGCATTGAATCATTGAAAATACAATTATTGTTGACTTTGTTTTTTGAAAAAAAACTATGAATGTAAGCAATATAGTACTTACAATATAATACTAGCAAAATACATATATAGTGGTGTCCTTCAACGTGATAATGAATTTCGAAGGACCAGGAAATGAGAAATTAGTGACTTTATGCTTCTAATTCTAATTCTAATTCTAAGTAGGGGGTACAGCGGACTGCACTGGCGTCCCGTTGAAGGGTGCATTGTGCATTGCCCCCCGAAAAATGTGTTAACCCTGTCCCAGCCATCCCAGCTTTATGCTTATGTTACACCGTTTTAATATGAAAAGATAGAAGTTAGAGTGTTTTTGCATAACGAATAATAACTCATCGAGACAAGCCCATCCGCCGTACTAACTGCACTTAGTGACTTTAAGCCGTTAGTGACTTCTTGCAATAAGCCGACGAATTACAGTCTACCCCTGCAGGGTTTTGTCCAGGTGGGTACTACCATAGTGTCAGATATTCTTTTGCTAAGCAGTTGTGTCATCATTACTGTGTCCAGGTTTAAAGATAAGCTTTCAGTGTACCACCGGCCTATGTTATTCAATATTGTGTGTGAAGCACTTCTCTGATCATAGGTAGTCGTGATCTCATACTATCAGCAGCTCCTAGGACATCGCCTTTACACCTCTAATATTAAAAAAGGAAGGACTATCTCTGTCAACTGAAAAAAACATTACAGAGCCTACAGACAAATCATTATGCATCTTCACAGTGGATAAAAAACTCAATAATTGTTAGCTTACATAGCTTTTGCATAATGTGATTGTAACAATGCAAACGTGAGCCCCTACAACGACGGTCGTTCGTTACATAACACTGCGGCAATTGAATGAATTGTGTGCCCTGCTGGTCTGGAAGACATCTCAAGACATGCCGAACGCAGAGTATCTACAGGATAATCCAATAAGGTTACTACTAAGTATAAATAAATGAAGAAAAGCAGCCTATCGAAAAGCGGGGCATGTGTGTAATCAAATATTAAAATAAAAAAACGCACTGGTCACTATTTACACGAACGGAGCCTAAACATAAAAACTCAATTGTAATTTAGGAAACGAAAGAAAAGCAGTCAATCGAAAGACGGCGCGCGTGTAGTAAAGTTCTAAAAGAAAAAAAGCCTCAAAGCGCACTGGGCACTATTCATACGAACCGAGCCTAAACATCAATACTTAATTGTTATTTTTAATCTAAAGAAAAAGCAGTCTATGGAAAGGCGGCGGGCGTGTAGTCAAGTTCTAAAAAGAAAAAGCTTGAAAGCGCACTGGGCACTATTTACACGAACCGAGCTTAAACATAGATACTTTAACTACTTGGCTTGTCTAATCACCTAGTACACATGTACTGTGTATTATTACAATTAGCAAAGAACCGTCTTTAAACTTTCACTTAGATCTACATTTAACCCTTTTTTCATGTCAACTTAATGTTTAATGATTTCGTTGGGTTTTTTCCATACTTCATTCGATCAAAAATCCAAGCCCTGTGGCTACAGTCACAAGTACCTAATTAATACCTACCTATAAGCTAGAGCGTTCAAAGGGTGTGGACTCAGTTCCTACTGGGGGTAGGGGTCTGGCGACCTTTCTGGCCCACCCATGCGTACATTCATATAAAAGTTACTGTTTGTCTTTACATGGGCTACGCTGAACTGGAATGTGTGTTTTACTTGTAAAGCTTTGAAGCTTATTAGCAATAAAATGTACGAAAATAACACATTTTTTTGTTCAATGCGAAAACTCATATGAAATAAATAAGATTTGGACGGAAGAGTTGAAGTTTTCACGCCTCAAATGAAGGCAAATATGAGTACAAGTGAATTTGGGTATTGTGCTTTGTATATTGATTATTTCCACCAATACTTGTCAAGTTCATTTCTATTAAATATCCAATCACCTACTGACTACCTAAATAGAACATCGTGGACCCGTTGTTCTATTTAGGTAGGTATTTATCATTGTTGTAATCGATGATATAGTTACAACGACCTTGTAATGTACAGATTATCGACGAAAGAATCGTTTATTGAGATGTGGGTAGCCGACTACGGCCTCAACATGCAATCTTCAAATTAAGGGAGCATAAAAGACGATGGGGATTGGCATATTCGAGAGAGCGTTTCGTTCTTAACGATATTTGTGCTACAAAAGCGGGAGTTATCAATATATATATAAAAGGTTAGCACTGAGTGACTAACAGACAACGTACAGACAAAAAAAAACTGAACGTAGAGACTTGAAATGTCTAGGGTATGCTCGTTAAGAAGTACAGGCGGGTACTAAGAAATCATTTTTAATAATTCGCATCGCAAACGAAGTTGCGGGAGTCAACTAGTCGCTTATAAAAATACAAGTAGCGTTTCGTTGGATAAAAAGCGCGTATTAGCAGTATTTTGTTGATACAGTTCGGCGAGAGGTTACCCGGATCCCGAGGATATGGCTGATTGGCCAGACGTCGTCAGTAGCTACCGTGCCGCCGGCCGTCTCCGGTACGACACAGCTAGTAGCAGGAGTAGCTACGGTCTATCGAGCGGCACTGGTTACATAACACTGCGGTACGAGACCCTTCGCTGAATTTATTCAGCTTTACAAATAACTGAAGCAATCCTTTTGTATCCTTACTCTCCTAGGATTCAGACGTGTATGGTCTGCACTTAAATTGACTTCTGTATACCGGAGAATAGATGTGTTTATTCTAATTTGATATAAGTAATTGGCGCGACGACCTTGAGGCTCTCCAGACCAATTGGTGGGAGGTGGCGAATTGGCGAGCGATCGGAAAAGTATGGAGGACACCTTTGCCCAGCAGTGGGACGGTACAGGTTAGAAAAAATAATAATTTGAACTTGTAATATTAATATTTTTGTTTTCTATAATCGAAAGTTCGTACAAATAAATGTATGTAATAAAACCTGCAAAAATTCCTCACGCCTTTTATAGGGTAACCTAAATATGCCTAAACTAATCATCTTTGACTCATCCCCAGTTTTACTTCGTTTTTGATTGCGCCTCTATTAATATATAATTATAGTGCATTAGTGGCACGCAAGTGGGATTGGTCAGGTCACGTTTGCCGCATGTCAAGCGATCTTTGAACTAAAGTAGCCACTGAGTAAAGTCCCGAAGCAGCGCGGCGTCGACGCGGCAGACCGAGGAGAAGATAGCGGGATGAGCTCACCGCGTTCCACCCAGCTGGTCTGAATTGGCCCAAGACAGAAGGAAATGGAGGGAGGCCTATGCCCAGCAGTGGGACAGTCGGGGCTCATAAATAATAGCGGCGGGCAGACACAGCGGCACCGGCGGTGGATTAGTGATGGAATGAATAAATGCCAAGCCAATTCATTCCTGGGTACATAATAATGTAGGCAATAAGGGTAATTTTAGTTTGGTACGCATATTTTGAAACTTATAAGTGTTGCGTTTAGTGAAACAACATTCGATTAAAGTGTGGATCAGTTCTTCTAGCTACGTATGTTTTTATTTACTTATACGCGCCTACTAGTAAAACATTTAAGACAAAATAAATGTCGACAATAACAATGGAAATGTTAAGTTAGTGTCTGTCGCAAATCGCAATAGTTCTCGAGTAGACACATGTGTGTCAACAGGCAACGCCATTACAAAATGGGGGCGGACGAGACAATATCGTGACATTGTATCTTGAAATATCAAGCAAAGTAGAGCTGATAGTAAGTATTATAAATCTTTTTTTTGACGAAGTATCCGTTATGGTACGTAAGTGACATCCGGGCCAATATTTTTAGACAACGGCTAATTTGATTTTTTATAAAATTAAAAAGAATATGTTTTTTATTTTGTTCGCTATTAATCATGATAAGACTAAGTTAATGTATCGTATCACCCATCATCATTGATTACGTTCCAGTGTCAAAGAGGCGACGCAATAAGAATGGAAGTTAGAGGTAGTTAGAAGTAGGTATTCATTTAAAATTAAAGTGTGTATCTTTGACATCCCACCTTCCTTTTTTTCATCAGTTAGGGCAGCCACATGTTCGGTGTATTAGCAGTCCTAAGCAGAGGCGCCCTGTCGGCGCGACGTCGACCCATTATTGAAGTTTATTCACCTATCCTCGCAGAGGAAAACATTCTCGTTCCCGCTAGACAGGAGAGGGCCAATCACTGTCATCCCCATACAATGTACTCACCTATTTTGTTTTTGTGGAATAAATACTGAATCTGTAAATATATCGTCGCGGTTTTGTCAGCGTGGAATTCATCATTTCATTTATGCTAGTAGGTATTGGATTTTGAAAAAAAAAAAAATTGAGATTATTTAATACTAGCTGGTGCCCGCGACTTCGTCTGCGCAGGTATCTTTATAAATAGTAGCCTATGTGTTCTTCACTTCTGATGTATGAGCTATATTATTGTAAAGTTTCATTATTATCCATTCTGTAGTTTTTATGTGAAAGAATAACATCCATCCATCCTTACAAACTTTCGCGTTTATAATATTAGTAGGATGATGATGATGATTATACGAAATATGTAAATAATCAGTATTTGGACTTTAACGAATATAAAATTGTTATCAAGGCAACACTCAATAAATGAAACACAATTGCTATGGAAAAATTTCAAACGTACCATTGCATTATGGAAATGAGGTCGAACTTTATCTAACACCTAACTTTCCATAAAACTAAATTATAATTTAGGTCAACCGTTTTCTTTTCTAAGTAAATATGTAGGATGTTTTTTTGAGTAGGTACGTGTACGGTGTTTATTTGTCTCGTATAAATTTTATTTTCGTGTTAACTGTCGCTGTTAGCGTCTGTGCTGAGTGATATTAATGCTATTTTTATGGGGCACTGTGTAAAACTTTCTTGAGTGATCAATTAGGATAGCTTGTATGTTGGGCGATAGTTTATCGCAGTGTGCATCGCGCACAGGCAAGCTCTTAAAGAAAATGCCTGTAAGCGCATTGGGCACTATTTACACGAAAAGCTTCGAGCCATTTGACCGACTCTGTAACCCTGTTTTCAATCGAGATAAATTTGTAAATGTTGGGTTACTCAATAGAACATTTTTTCCACAACATTTCAAAGTAAAAATAAAATTCGAAAGGAAGTACAAAATATGTAAATCGTAATTTGCCTACCTGGTTGACCCATTTAAATAAAAATGCAGATAAAGTGACATGGCATGTTGGCGTCTGAAATTGCTAAACATTACCCGAATTTAAATTTCGCAGCAACACAAGTAGGTAATTTTAATTTACTAAAATGTTATGTTGTCAGTAAAATAAGTTCAAAATGCAGCCATACCATACAGCTATCTTTTCTGTACTAAATATCACGAAAGCCAGCTTCAAGTTGCGGGCCACGCGACCGCAAATATGCATGCACATAAGCTGCCGTTGTTTGCACTCGGTATCATGGCAACAAAAAGAGTACAGCCATGCAAACCTATAGCCGCAGTGGTTTGACGTAGTCCGCACCTTGTTAGAGGGTGTCATTGACTCCTCCATCAATGTTATTAAACTTCATAATATGATATTACAGATATCATCAGATCATATCTGAGTTGTTAATTTTTTTTTGGAGAACGTTGGCCGCAGATGGCCGTTACTGCGACACCAGAATCTTCTGAGTGTTGAGTATCGAACTGTTCCATTTATGGTACGGCCCCGAAGGAAAGAGGATCTACTGTAGGCATCAGACAAAGGGGTAGAGGTTGCCGCTTACTAGGCCAAACTATTATAATTGAGCCTTCTACTTCCAAATATCTCGGGTTTGCCATTGACACGATAAGAAGAAGCAAGAAATAACTTTAACATTTTTCTCGCATGACTGATGAAAATATGTAGGATACCTGACATTCTCGAAACATTGATGCCACACAGCGCTCTACTATTTAGACACAGATTATAAAGGTAGGTTAGGCAGTAGGTATCTAGAGTACCTACAGAAAAGTCCTACCGCCACGTAAATCGAATACGCGCAGCTAAATGTCGTTTTCCCTGATCCAAAGTTATGCTCCTCAACAGGTGGACGTCGCAAATCCTTGCGTTGCAGTTTGGAGTAAATGGACCATCCGTATCGTCCTCATCAATAAGGCTGAGGCTGACTAGCGTAATTTTTTGAGTTGTGAGTCGCGTATTTTTGGTCGCGTAAATTCTAGACAGCTTAAAAACTAACTCATTTTGCGTCGCCGTTTGAATCAAACAGTACTTTTCTATGAAAAAAAATGCAGCAGAAATTACGCGACTGACAAATTAAAAATTTACGCTGGTTTGACCCCAGCCTTAGGAGCTCATCTACAGTATCTTTGGCTTCTAGACAATTTGATTGCATACTTTTTAACTCGTTTTAAAGCTTATATTTTAAAATCTGTGGCGTGCGCAAATGGGAGGACAGCGCAGCCTCTAATTGAGCTCAAATGGCTGCGAGGCGTAAAAATGATCATAGGAGGTAATAACAACGAGATTAAATTTTTCTCCATCACAAAATAATATCAATAAATTTAATTTAAATGACTGACTTAAAATATAAAAGCAGGATGCAACTGCAAGTTGTAAAAATGTGGTGGCAATAAAATTAGGAAAATATTTTTCGTTTTAAAACTTAAAGACTAACCAAACCAAATTAATTAATAAATTAAAAAGGCAGTGTTACACCGACCTATGTGAATTAAGCACTGTTCTACTCATAAAGAGGCGTGGTCTCTTACCATCAGCGAGCGCTTAGTTCGTCTTGTCCCAAGTTTAAATAAAAAAAATTAGGAGCTAAGAGAAGCTATAGATTCCACAAGATTAAGTAAGCTGGTATGGTATAGTTTGTCTCTGTTGATTGTTAGTATGTTGTGCAATCATCAACGAGATAGCATACCCACCGCGGATGTTTTTTTTTTATTTATTTTTTTCTTTCGAAGAACCTAAGTTCTTCGGTTTTGGCTTCACATCAAAGGTATATAGCCAGTGTCAAGTAATTGGAGAGATTATTTTGTCATAAGCCAGAGTCAATAAGTCAAGTCATGCCCCTGTAAAGTAGTGGTGGTTGCGACTTTACTAGAGGCTTCTATGGAGTTTTGGAGGCAACAGCATTACACTATTCACCAACACTCATACACGTTCACGAGCACTTAATGGATAAAAAACCACCGTTTTTACACTTAAACACTCAAAGTTATACAAGTTTTGTCAATTAATTTAATGCCGCCAATGCGCCATTTTTCATGTTCCCGCCAAAACTCTCACCGCGGATGTTTCATTCTGTCCAATAACTGAGTACTCCGTCACTCACGAAATAATGACCCAAGGCATTCGCCGCGAAATCAGCGAAATGCGCCCAGTTTTTGTTGCTATTTATTTTATGAGCTGTACTTATGATACCTGTGGTTTTGGAAGTATAAGATAATGGAAGCGAACTTTGAAGCATAGAAAGCACCTATAAACCTAACATTTAGGTAATGTTATTTGTGTACGTTTATTATAGGTATGTATTATGGTATTATATATCGTACATTTATGTATATTAGCATGTAGTTTGTCTTATTTGTATGAAGTTATGTAACTTAGTTTTATTTTATGTAACTAAGTAAATATTGTTTTTAATTAAAATATTTTAGTTTCCTAGTAAGTATTTGTACGCCGCCGTCCTCTTTTGTTCAAATATTTCGAGTCCATCCCAAGGTTGCCTGGAAGAGATCGCTTTTAGCGATAAGGCCGCCCATTGTACCACTTTTTCTTCAGTATTGTTTCTTCATGTATTTTTATTTTAAGGTGTGCAATAAAGATTACATCTATCTATCTATCTATAAAATCACATCTAGGGTATTGTTATCAATTTTGAAAATTGTCAAAAATATCAAAATCGATATATTCAGTTGTAGCTTTCCACGAATGGAGGCGTTGTTGATTGATATGAAGTTCATACTTTCGAAATGGAACTATTAAAATTTGATTGTCGAGATTTCTGATTTTTGCATCGTTTTTTGTCGCTATCTTTCTTTGAAGCAATGTATATGAGAGTTCTATAGGAACACCATTATTAAAGTATGCATGCATGATACATGCATAGAATGCCCGTGATTTGCTGTTCGTTAGGTATGAAACAAAATTACGAACATGAAAGATAAAGATAAAAAAAAGATAAAAAACATTTATTTTACAAAGGTCTTAGTATAAAGGTAGGTACAAATTTAAGTAAACGTAGTATAAAATGAAGAAAGAAATGAATGAAGGCTAAAATTACAAAATAAAACTATAAAATTGAAGACTATTTTAACTAAGTAGGTATATAAATAATGTATGCTGTATATGAGTTGAAAGTTTTCTTTTCTTTTATTAATTTACTAAAAAACAAATACAGCTTTTGCTGAAATAATCAATTCTCGTGACAATCCTTCAAATCTGCTATAAACGGCTGTAAACATCAATCATTGATATCAATTGGTTGAATTGCCAAGGCTGTATTTGTTGGCGTGATTGCTCACTACTCACCGCGCAGGTCCAAGGTCTACTGTTATTGATAGCTATTGCACTTGCACTCAATGTATCTAAGTGCCTGAATAAGAGTTACAAGATATATTTTTTTTGTTTTGATATAGGATAACTTCCTATTTAAGGCGAAAGTTTGTAATGACTTGGTGACTTTGTTGAGGACGTGATGGCCGAGTGGATGAGGCTCTTGGTCTGCGATCTGATGTTCGCGGGTTCGAATCCCGGTGGCAGTCATGCGTAAATGGGTTTTTTCGGTCGAAAAAATCTATGTATGCACCCCACGTTCTTGCAACGGTGAAGGAAAACATCGTGAGGAAACCGGCATGTCAACGGACAGAAAACCAAAAAAAAAATGTTCTATGGCATACGACATCTACCAATCCGCATTGGGCCCGCGTGGTGGATTAAGACCCATTCACTCTCCTGCCGAGAGTAGGCCTAAGTCCCAGCAGTGGGAACATTATAGGCTGATTATGCTATGCATATGCTTTGTAATCAATTATGGATAGACTTTTGTTCCTCAAGCACGTCATAACTACTGAACTGTTTTATATTCAGTAAAGGTATAGTTTTTAGTATGAAAAACAGATATATTATTGCGGGCCCTAACGATAATTATTGAGTTACAAAACTAAAGGCAAGGCCGTGCAAATATGGACTAATATTTGACTTTACATACACAGCACGGGACCCTAACTTCCGATACCGTGATTAAATTCGGTTTCAGATTAGCGGATCAACCGGGCGGATTCGCCGCTTGTTTTTTGGTTTTTGCAACGCGTATACGCGCGACAAGCCGTGAGCGAGCGACGTCTCATGCTACTGACACTCGCTAGAAAAAAAACGAGCGTAAACGTATACAGGCGTTGGGCTTTTGAAGTTTCGCGAGTACTAATTTGCCCGTATACGCGTGACAAAAATACGCTTGTCTGAATAACCGCACTAACTTGGTTTGTAGACGTCTGCGAACTCAATTCTCTAGGGACACAGAATAATTCGTTAAACAATATTATCGTTCGGTATTGAACGGTCATTCATCGTAGGAACAACTTTAGACAGTCATAAATACAACAGTTTTTAGTATGTACTGTACCTACTTAGTTTAGTTGAATTGAACATTTGCATACCCTACCAATTGTGGAAGGATATAAAATGGACAGATAATTCAATTTAAAACCTCATGCTACTCATACCATCATATTATATTCTAGCTATTATTATTAATTTCGAAATTTACAGTGTAGATAGATATACATGATGGTGGGTGGGTCCAGATTTGTTGAACTATGTATAGAATACTACCTGACGCCCGCGACTTCGTTTGCCTTGCGAACTTGGAAAATCCCTTTCTTAGTTTTAGCTTTTGACGAACACATCTTCCAAGTTTAAGTCCCTACGTTCAGTGGTTTGGCCTGTACGTTGTCTGTCAGTCAGTCAGGACCAAGCCTTTTACATGTATTGATTATAGAAGTACCAGTGGAGTATAGCGACCATCGAATGGTGGCTACATCGAATGGGTATAGCGGTCTCAGGGCAGAACATCAGCTCGTATGAGATCTTTGAGACAGCAGGAGGCAGGAGCACAATAGATTCGACTTGCACATGACCTACAAGGCTGACGCAATAAACAAGAGACCTTTGCCCAGCAGTTGGCGTTACGGGCTGGTTAAATAGACAATTAAGAGGCTATGTGAAAATTTGGAGTCGCTGCGTTTCATTCTTACTCGGTAACGGTACAGTTTACAAACTTGATGTTAATACAGTGATTACTTGAGGATATAATCTAAATAAATGTAAGACAGAAACACGATTGGTGAAACTTTTCTCGATAGATTTATTTTTTGAAATAGGCCCTCTTAAAATCTGATTCACATCCATTCTTCGAATTTACGGTTTATTTTTATACTATTGAGTGAGTAATCACAGAACTTAGATATATGTGAAAGGTTTTTTTTATAAATTCAATACTTTTCAAGCAATACGATGTTTTAATCATTTGTCGCTTACGTCAGTTACTTTTGAGCGACAAAAATCTATATCTAACCTCTTCCCTCGGGGGTGTCTAATTGCGCTATCACTGTCTTACAATTCGGCAGCTGACGTTTCTGACAGTTTCACATATCCTCTTAAACAAAAAACAACAATTGTTCTGTTATAAAATGTCTAGTTTTCACCACAACTTTGAAAACTAGACATTAAAGCCGTGTTGGCTGAGTGGGAGGTTCCTCGACTTGCGATCCGAAAGTCACGGGTTCGAACCCGGTCGTACATCAATAGATTTTTCTGTTTAAATAATCTATGTGTGCTTTAAAACACGTGCTTAACGGTGAAGGAAAACATCATGAAGAAACCGGCATGTCATAGAACCTAAAAGAAAAAAGTTTAAAACATGTGTCAAGTGCACGAAATGAAGCCTCTTCGAGGCGCACTTGAAATCCTTTCACTACCCTGGTTCGAAAGATCTAGCGACACGATAAGAAGACCACAACTTTGGTGTTGTTCATTCAAGTTACAAACTGAATAAAATAGAGGTTTTTTATGTTGGTAAAAGTTTGCTAGACTACTTCATCTTGTCTATTAATCAAGTTTTGGATTAGTGGCTTACGCATATAACTAAACTTTGTTAGGAAAAAATGTTGTTAAAACATATGGTGTAACTCAGACGTCTTTGAGGCAAATGCTAATATTTTTGCCGCGTAGAATACTAATGTAACGTAGCAAATCGATTTCGAGGACTGAACTCTAAATAAATCTTGTTCCTATTCTCCGGGTTTATTCCAGATGAGGCTTCGGTTGACGAGCAAGCTGTTCTACGGTAATTTAAAATTAAGGTTTTGGTATGAATATCGTATTTTTCTTTGATTCTTCAAAGATCTTTAAAACCTCTTTATATTTTTTATGAAACATTTCAATAGAAATCTAAGGTATCCATTCCTATACTACCATGCAGTGGATCGCTAATACCTAGTATCTTTGATCCCAGATATCAAGACACAAATCCCATAATCCACAAACATCCTTTATCGCTTCAGGACCCGACTATTAAATAATAACTAGCGGATTTTTTTACCTAATAAATATAAATTACAGATTGTTATCAGAGTAAGACGACATTATTCGAATAGTATATTACTTGGACGAAGTCGGTGGCGCGTGCCATTCAAAAAAATCAATACAACCGGCACGGCCCGAGCCGCTCGCGCCCACAAGGACACCGAATTAACGGTTAACTAGCATAATATTCCTAAAATGTAAGTCACTCTACTGATTTTCCTTCAATCGAAAGAGTAAACGTATCGAAGCCCGTAGCATGAATTCGTCTTCGCTGAAATAAAACTGTCTTTAGAATGAAGACTATCAGCTGATAATAGGCGAAGAGAAAATCCGTAGCAAAAGTCTATCGACAGTTTCATAATGCTAGGGGTGCTCTGCACAGTTTTAGTGACATAGAGGTTGCGGCACTAAAAATCCCGTGAAAGGCTTTCATAAAGCTAAGCGTCCACAGGCCGGCATCGGACGTATCGGACGCATCGCACGTAACGGATTTTAGGTTGCCTTGTATAAAAATTCATACAACAGCGTCCACTGAATCGCACCGTACGGACCGCTCATCGGCAATGCCCTACATGCGATGCCTACCGAAGGACGTCATGCGGAATACCGATCAGTGGACGCGCCCCGCGCGCTCGCTCCGCATCGTCGGCCATTTGCAACAGATTTTCTAGATGTTTTTTCTTGTTCTTGCTCTTCTGCTAATAAACAAGCAATAACGATTCCTTCATCGCTTTCCTCCATTCTCACAAACACTTTACGCACGTACGATCACTACAAAAACCCGAATGAAGGTGGCATCGACAATCCGATTGCTGATACTCGCGTCGGCAATCCGATCGCTGCCGATACAGTGGACGCAGTCTAATTAATCCGTTTGATGCGATGCGTCCGATACGTCCGATGCCGGTCTGTGGACGCAAGCCATTATACCACGTTTTTGTTCAGTCACTTTCTTGTTTGTGTGTCTATCGTTCTGTGTGGAATCTTGCAACTCAAATTTCGAGCACTTTTCGATTAGCTATCCGGCTGTAACTTTCAGGGTGTTTCACAACTCGGCGACTATGTTTTCTAAATCCATATAACAGCATACAAAGCAACCTAACTAAAAAAAAAAAATACAAACCGCTATATTTCGTAAAGGAAGTAAGATAGAGCAAAAGCATAAAAACGTAATATTTATATTTTAATCTACATTTCGTGTTTCTTTTTTAGTTTCTTTAAGCTTTAACAGGACCACGGGCAGAATGGCAAAAAACGAGCCTTATAACCCAGAAGTAGGTGAAGTCGAGCTGCGGAGAATTTCCTTTCAGAGCTTTCTTTTCATTCCTTTAATACAAACTAATAAAAGAATTTTCATTTATTAATCGCTGTCGTCATCATTCCGCGAAAAGGTTGCTCTGAATAATTATTTATAATGAAAAGGATTAGTACAAACCAACCGTGGTTCCTTTGAAATTTACATATTCGAATTATACAATACATGTTGCTATGTTATTTTGATGGAGCGCTCTTACTACCTATATTATACTCTATTTTTCAAATCGGCTTTTAAACAACAAAGTTCTGAAAACAAACATTAAAAAATCTATATTAGTCAATATGTTTTAATTTAATTGGAATAATGAATTCGCAAACAATCCTACTAATATTATAAACGCGAAAGTTTGTAAGTATGGATGGATGTTTGTTACTATTTCACGTAAAAACTACTGAATGGATTTAAATGAAACTTTACAATAATATAGCTTATACATCAGAATAGCACATAGGCTACAGATACCTGCGCAGACGAAGTCGCGGGCACAGTCGCTAGTGTAAATTATTTTCACAGTCAGATTTTCAGTTTTTATAAACTTTATGCTTGTTTTACAAATTTTACTGCGTTCGTTATTCCATTTTCTAAGTTTCAATAAAATGTGTTTTATCACTTTATAGCTAAAACGGAATCTTCAATATTTTAGAGTCGATTTGCTTCCCCAGTATTGTAATTGAATCTGCAGCCTCCGCGGTGAAGAAGCTATTAAAACTCAATTATTTTTGCCGTCTCTGGTGTAAATAAACGCAATTTAATGGACACCAAAGGTAAAATGGAGCCTGGAGATGGATGGAGATGGACCATCATTCATGGTAGTAATCGAAAGCTATAGCACAGCTGCACAGAATGCTATTACTTTAGTAAGTAATGATAATAAAATCAGTCATATTTTAAGTTTCCCTTTCACAAAGGTAAGTTTAGTAAAATATCGTAGATAAAACCTTTCCCTAATCAAGAATTTTGCTATTTATACGTCAAAGCTAGACTTATACCCGCAACTTCGCTTGCGTGGACTTCGTACTTAAATTGTTAGTCAATGTTATCGACGTATTATTGACGTTTAATAACCGCTTTTTGATTTACCACCCTGCACAATTATCGAAAAAATATTGTAAGAATAATGTCCATTTTACTTTCAATTCTCTAGGTTATACCGTTTATCTCTGGGTAGGGTGGAAGGCCTATGAGAGACAGACGGGCGTCACGGACCGACGAACAACGGAAACAGTAAAAGTGTTTCAATTTTCCAAATAAATATTCCAAATAATACATTGAATATTTAAGAATTAGCTCGAGTGGAATAGAAAAATTTACCTACATATTGCGAGCAAGAGGTCACGGTTTACCATCGATACTCGCAATGCACACTGAAGTCAGTAGTGCCGTGGAATATCTCGCACAAAGAACCCCGCTTTTTGGGATAGCAAATAAAGGAGAATGCTCGATTTCTATAGAGGCTTTTTCTATTATTGTCGTCAGTCCTTCACGCTTCACAGTGCAATAGCGAGGAAGTGGCCTGGATTCCCGACACACGATCATTGCCGACCTGTTTAAAGTTATGGCGTTCCTCGACGTTCATTATGACGTGGGCGGGGCTTCAGTCGCGCACACATTTCTCACTAAACACAGAAAGAGCAGAGAGTTAACCCCCAAGCGCAACCTGACCCATTTGACGAGAAATTTCTAATAAAGCGCCCCGTGCCTTTTTACGTATGTTTAAACGTTATTTAATGACTGACTGTATGAAATATTTTATTTTACAGCTAACGTTTTTGTGCGTATTTCGAGTGGTATGGTGGAAATGGTATGGTTAAAATTAACCCTACTAACTTAAAAACACGTATAAAATCTTAATTAAAGTATGAAACCTTACACTTTTTTTGTTGACGAAATCTAAAAACATGGACGAAACGAATAGTGTGAAGAAATTACTATAATACGGCGTACTTTTTGAGTATTTGTCCGAAACATTTTGTATGGAATTCGGATTTGAGGATTCTCCTTAATGCGAAAATAGTAAGTTTAGTAATTAAATCTCAGATAAACTTTAGTGTTTTCTCAATTACAAACAAATCAAATAAAATTGAACTAAACTATGAGAAATCAATAAAGCAACAGCCGAGGATTAGATTTATTATGTAGACTTGACTAAATACGACTAAGTCTTCATTTATTCACGTGATGAGCCTGAACGTATTTGAAATGGCATTTTACGCCAATGTTACGTTTGAACATTTGTTCAGCCCCGGCCTTTAACCCTTCTCATCGGAAACATTAACTTCAACATATCTTGGAAACCAAAGTCCGCTAAAACGTCGAGAGGATTCAGTAGAGTAAATTTATCAAAAGCGTGACTGTAATAACTAATAAGTGTTAAAAGGGTACGAAAGTTGGTCAAAACATTAATCTGTATAGACCTTCGAGAATCCAGCAAATGGAGGGGTAACGCAAGGCGAACCCCTCTGTTAGCCTTAAAGCCTTCATGGCCTTTCACGTTAAATAAAACTATACGCTGTATTTGATAACTGTGTGCATATTTTAAGATGGTGTGCGAGATTATTATAGTGTGCGTTAACATGAATAAGATTTTGTTAGGCGCGTGTGCAATGCGTGTTTACTGTTTACGTCGTCCCCCGTCAATAATGGCAGAAATTTATCTTTGCAGATTCTGACGCATGACGTCTCCTTTGGCTAGATTCTCGAAGGTATAGACAGATCACAATTACTACAGGATGTCTCAAAATAATGTTTATATTTGATTTAAAAACATACAACGTCATACCCGTCTATGCAGAATTACGTAACTCGAAACTTTTCGCTAGTAACGGGAATAGTTTCAAAACAGTGCCGTCATTAATCACTTGGGCACGGAATGGTGATGAATACCTTTTGGAACTATCAGACAAAACACAGCTAAGAATTTGCGTGGCGGTACTCATAAGAGGGGTAACATTGTCTCAGTGGGTCGCTTTTTACGATGGAACAACAAAGACAATATTACCGCTGCTTTGTTACTTAACTTATATAGAGATTTTAACATATAAAAAAAAATGCAATACATTTATTTTATGACGGACCCCTCTTCAGGTTTAGACATTGTTATAGATGTGGGCTCAGCACTTTATTGTTGGCAATGATAAACAACCAAGTCTACTCAAACTTTGTAATAGTTTAAACAGTTTGAATTTTGAAAGCGTTCATTAGCCGGCTTAGCAAACTTAAACAGAGAACAAACCACTCTATACAAGTTATATTAATGTAATGATTAAGTAAATCCGATTTGAGTGGTTGTGCTTATTCTTTACGAATTCCGAGTAAAAATGCTCCCGCACTACACCAAGTCACAGTTGTGTGTGTACTGTGTACCTAGGGTAGGCAGGTCTTTCCTTTGTTTTACATCGTTTTTTTTTTCAGATGAACGTTTAATGCAGTTTGCCGCAGATGGTTGTTACTGCGTTACCGGACTCTACCTTAATGTGGGCTCAGCACTTTATTGTTGGCAATGATAAACAACCAAGTCTACTCAAACTTTTAATCGTTTAAACCGTTTGAATTTTGAAAGCGTTCATTAGCCGGCTTAGCAAACTGAAACAGAGAACAAACCACACTATAGAAGTTATATTAATGTAATGATTTAGTTTAAATCCGATTTGAGTGGTTGTACTTATCAATTATGAATTCCGAGTAAAAATACTCCCTCACTACACCAAGTCAAGTCAAGCGTTGCAGGTTAGGTAGGCAACTCATTAAGACTTCGCACAACACACACACACACACACACATCACATTCACACTCCACACACACCACTGACAAACACAATGCGATTATTTGTTTGTTTGTAATTTACTGCTGTTAGAGTTACTAATTATCTACCCAGACTTACCTACCTATAATTCTTATATATTTACAGTAAACAAAATGTAGACTCAATTTGGTTTAAGAATAGTATATATTTCATAGCTTATATAAGAAAAAAATGTAACTGTGAGTCTAATGTTAAATAAATAAAATAAATAAATAAATAAAGTCACAGAAGTCGGTAGGTAGACTACGTATATAGGTCCTTCTTCCTTTGCCTTACATCATTTTTTTTTTCGGATGGACGTATAATGCAGTTAGTTGCAGATCGCTGTTACTGCGTCACCGGATTCTGTCTTAGATAGTATCGTATCAATACTGTTGGTATAAGTCGAAGAGTAATCCAGGTCAAAACTAGTATCTAAAATTTCGAGGAGCACGTACACCGTACTTGTGCAACATACGTGTGGCCTAAACATGATATATGGAACTTGGATATTCTCCAAGGCTTGCCAAGGAATACGTTATCCAATACTCCAGCAGTAGTAATATAATGATGATTTTTTACATTTTAAGTTTAATGCTGACTTGCACCAAACTTTCAAAGTTCATATGCAACAACTTTACTCGTTTGACAGTTCTTAACGGTCAGAATCTGTACTGTTAAGAAATACCAAGCGAGTAAAGTAATTGCTTAGAGACTTTGACAGTTTGGTGCAAGTAGGCATAAATTCATTTCGGGAAAAAGTAACATAGGCGAAATATTTAGTGACGTAGACAGATTTAAGGCAATACCTGGAGTTTGTCTGAAAATGCAATACATTTATTTTGTTTATTTGATGCTAGACCCCTCGCGCTACATTCGCGATATTTTCCTAGGCTTGCCAAGGAATACATAATGAAATACTCCAGTAGTTCACATTTATATCATAAGGCAAAATTATAATGAAGAGCGCTCAATGTTCCAGCTGAACGTGCAATCTGAACAATCTTGTGAAGATTTCAATAACCAGTGTCAGTCTATTTAGAGGTTATGAAGGCATCTATGTACGTATTAAAATTCTGCTCACAGAGGTTCAGTCATAATTTAATCTCGGCGAAAGGCGTCGTACGAGACAACATGGTACGACGGAGATGTGCGAATCTCTGTGTCGATGGTAATTCACTCAAGAAGCTATAAATCAGCCCCTGAGCTGCCATTGAATTAACGCAGACACTCTATCCAAGACTTGTTCTGTGAGCTACATATTTTTTCTTACACCCATATTCTAAGTCGATTTTTTTCACTCAAGTGAATACTTACATTTGAAATTTGACAGGTGACAGCCGAACTTTTGGTAAAGCGGCGGCCATTTTACCACTCACGTAAGTGTTCCATGGAGTATAAAAATCGACTTAGAATATGGGTGTTAGTCTTCTTCTTGTCGTGTCACTTGTTCTTTCGAACTAATGTGGTTAAAGGATTTCAAGTGCGCCTCGAAGAGGCTCCTTTCGTGCACTTGACACATTTTTCCGAACTTTTTAGGTTATATAACATGCCGGTTTCTTCACGATGTTTTCCTTCACCGTTGAGCACGTTTTTAAATGCACACATAGATTTTTTGAACAGAAAAATCCATTGGTGAACGACCGGGTTCGAACCAACGACTTTCGGATCGGAAGTCGAGGCAACTCCCACTCAGCCAACACGGAGTTTCGGTTTTCTTAGTAGAAAGCAGCATTAAAAAGACAGTAATTTACAGATTACTTTATCATTTTCCATTGGAAAAGGCCGACACGGAAAGTCGAAATTGCAAGTTTATATATAGCACAAAAATCATTTAGATTGTTATTAAAATTCCTGATATCATAATATTAAAACGCACCGAATCGAAATAAATCATCTGTTGTGGATAAGGATAAAACATAGGTTGGATAACATCTAAGTATTTTTATATTGGTTGATGTTTTCAAATCAGAGAAAATAAATGTGAGGTCCCGTCAGTTCTCACATCGCTGCCTCAATATGTGTCTCGGTTAACCTATTTGACGGTTCGTGAAATGTTACGTATTTTTTCGATAGTCCAAACCGTTTTTCATCGGACTTTTTCGCGCAAATATTTCTCCGGAACTGACTTTTCATTTTCCATCGCTTTTGTTACGTTACGATTCACCGACTTCAGCTTAGTACTGACGAATGAATTATAATGGATTGCTATGTTTGTACAAAATTCGGTGAATTTTATCTCGAGCTATTTTCGGTTAACACGTGAAAAAAAAACCTTATGGGCCACAGAATCTCAATTTACGGCATCGATTGAAGCTAATCGCGATAGCCGAATTTTCAAATTACAAAAGGAATTTCACGGGCTATAGGTACGCAATTTATTATTCTAGGTTTCAAAGTTAACTTAGGTATCGCGTGCCTCGTAAATCACTGTTAGCAGGTATTCCGAGTAAATGTAGGTGATCCCAAGGTGAAATTTAAAAGACAACGAACAATGGTTTGCCGTAAAAAATACAAGAAATACTATTAGGAATCAGCAGTTAGATCACACGAAACGAGGCGAGATACGTTTCCTAGGTCCGCAATATTCCAGATCCAGTCCAATTGGCGATCTTATTTTAAGGAAAATATGATTCAAATGTGATTAACGAGCGGAGCAAAATAGTGCAGATCTCTACAAATCGTATCTAATATATTTTCTTGATTTAACGACAATCAAGGTACATTTCTTGTTAAATTATTAAACAACTTCGAATTGATTTTATAATAAGTGTAACTTGAGTCGCTATTAACGACGAAGCGCTACCTACGAAGTTTAATCCGCTCCGCGCTCGGCGCTGCAGAACTTACGATTGTTATGATATTAGTTGACCTGCATAAAGTTTGTCCACGTGATATTGCGTAATTAATCCAAACGTAATCCCTTTTTACTCACTAAATAAAAAAATATTAAAAGCCAAAATATTTTCTAAGTGTAGGTATGTTTCTTAGATATTGTCGAAGATAATTATTGCGAGAAGAGTAGACGCTATTCATAAAATGCTTCAATAAAAAAAAACAAGTTTTACTTGTAGTTTATTCCGATTCAAGATGGTCGCCCGATTGGAATTAAATTGTGATTAGTCGCTACAGCAAGCACTACGACAAACTTCCATCTGCTACGGCGTAGCACTAACGTAATGGAGGGTTCTACTTAAAAGTGTATTTCCTTTTTATTATTGTATTTCAGGCTGATTCCCTAACAAGACTAAAATAAAGGGAGCCTGCCAGTAAAAATAGACTGTTCCGTGTGATAATACAAATAAGTTTACTCAAAGGTGTGAAATCGGACTATTCTAAATTCATTGCTTTGCCTTCAAGCTTTCAGCATATTGTATAATCTAAATTTTTATAAATAAAACTCACTCTTCCGGCAGGGTGGGTGCGCCATCTTCTTGTCCTGGTGCATTCACGTGGAGCACGCAAAAGTTCTCAGCAAGAGCCTGCATGTCCACATAGTTGAAGAACGGCTGGAGGCAGATATCTGTAACAAATATAACACTCTATTGTTCAAATAAAATTGACTATACAAATGCACCGATATGCGAAGTTATTCTTCTAATCGTGTCACTAGTTCTTTCGAACCAGTATGATGAAAGGATTTCAAGTGCGCCTCAAAAAGGCTCCTTTTGTGCACTTGCCACATGTGTTCGAACTTTTTAGGTTCTATGACATAACGGTTTCCTCACGATGTTTTTCTTCGCCGTTAAGCACGTATTTTAATGAACACATAGATTTTTTGAACAGAAAAATCCATTGGTGTACGACAGGGTTCGACCCACGACTTTCGGATCGCAAAGCGAGGCATTTCACACTCGGCCAACACGGGCTTTTATTGACACCGGCGGCTAAGTTGTTAATGTCAACTCCATCAGATAAGTAGTTTTGGGGTGATTGAGGAACAAACATCATTCCATTAACCCATTTGTCCTCATAAACATTCGCCTTTAAAAATGACTGATTTTTAAAGTTATATCTAGTCAGTTACGAGTACATAGCAAGTTTTTTATGCGTTTACTATTGAAAACGTTTTTATTCAAATCTACAAAAAATATGTTCAGCGAGATATATGAAAGAACGGCAGGTTTAAAAAATAGTGCGTTGATATTTTTTATTTTCCAGTTCCATACTGTAACTGAAGCGGCTTTTTTCCTAGCTGAGTTCGATTTACATTTGCATGGACGAGGCCGATAGCAGCAACCTCTTTTTTATTTTTTAATAATGAACGTAGACCTACAACACATAAAGTTAAATACTTACATACATCACCTACTATTTGTATTGTTAGTTACTACCTTGACTCTGCTGTTTGTAGCGATAAGACCTTATTTAATTTTAAAAAAAAATCTATTGAGATGGCTCAACACGAAATTGATTTCCACACAATTCTTTAGATATTGCACTTGCATCAATGATTTGCCGAAGAAGAAAACTCTTAAGTTCGCTGTTATATGTACAATGTACACGTTTTTGCTTTTAGAATTTATTTATTTTATTATTTAACGTGAGTAATAAATAATTACAAGAACTAATGTTACTACTTACAACAAGAGATGGTATAAGAAAATAGGAAGACTTTACTATAAAATGGAATGAAATGATGGAAAGACGAACAAGAAGAATATGAAGGAACGAAGAAGGTGAAGGCCTTTGCTCAGCAGTGGGATGAACTGTAATAAGAATAAATTCCAATAACTTACATTAAATTACATTACATACACAATTAAATTACAGTCATATCATAGTCAGTCATATTGAATAAATAAATGTTACCACATCTGAGCATTAAGGTAACGAATAAACTGAAGGTTACGGCATTACTACAGATTGCGAAACTAAGACCAATGCTCGGGTAGATGTAGAATTACTTAACAAACTTTGCAGCAACAGCAGCCGTCGAGGCACATTATACCGATAGGGAATTGGCAACACCGTCTCTAAAGACTTCGCAGCCAGGCGTCTTAAGTTAGTTTACTTCGTCTATCGCCTTTGCAGTTGATTTTCTAAAAGTTCCAGCGCTAACTAAAGCAGACACCGTAACCGTAACGTAGTGGGTGCAACGTCTAGAGCTGATCAATTTGTATTTATTCAACTTTTGTTGTGTTACGGTGTACTGTGGTTGAATTTGCTTTGCTGGCGTTGAGCGTTCACTGTTGAAGAATCTTTGTGTTTTATTTCATTTAACTTTGTCGCTGACGGTACATATTAAAAAGTTTACAAACAAAACTTTTCAGTTATAATTCGTTTTATAAATACAAACACAAATTCGTTTATTGTGAAACACAGGTAATGGGATGATAATATGGTTTGTCGTCGAGCTCTATATTTTACCTTATTGGCGTGCAATATTTTTGTCACCAAATTCTAAATTTACACACATAACCTAGCCTCATCCCTTTTTAACAAGAAGACTAAATGCTTTAATGTAATACACATATCATCATTATTCATTATGCACACTCTTGGAAAAAAAGTGCAGTTTTACTATTAGCACCCACAAAACACACCTGTTTTTACTCCTAATCGGTTGCCAAAACATGTTTTAGGTTAGGTTCGAGGATAAATAACACCAGATAATAAACGGAAATATTCTGTAATACCGCTCATCTTCACCGCTTACAACTTTTTGATGCAAATCACGATCCGCTTATAACGGCTTCACACCGAAGCTGACCTAAACAGATTAGCCAGGTGGCGAGTGAGCGATATCCTCCGACTGGGTGGTTCCACGTTGCCAGCTTTTGGTATACATTACGTAATGGAATTCAGTACAAGCTCGTTACAAACACTGAGGGAGCCGAGCTCGCTGTATGAATAAAACGCTGAATGAACACTTCGCACTCAGACCTAAAAGGAGGAATTTCGAAGGATATGAATATTAAGATTAAGTGGTAAGTTGGCATAAGTGGGGTACTATAGCATGCCTAACCTACCTATACCTACTCTCCTTCTTGAACCATTACAGAATACTCGGCAGAATATCAGAATGCGTAATCTACAGTCCTCTGTAGGATCCAACCCGATTCAATATTCAGAGCTTGAGCCAGTAAATAATTAATTAAAAGTATTAAGTGTATAAACCAGTGCAAATCGAATAAAGCATGCAAAATGATCTGTCTGTTGTGTAATTTCTAGCAGTCTTCTTATGCGAGCAATATATGAATAAACTGATATCCTAAGAAAGCTTTTTACAATTCTCCTTGTAAGCCTCTTTCTACAGATTTTATCTCTCTCTCTTTGATCTTTTAAGATAAATCTTCAAACGTTTGGTACATCAATATTTCAGGTGAGCGACGCGACGATATAACAATTTATAACAAACAAACATTCATACGGGACGCGTCGATATACCTAACAATTTGTAACAAACAATTTACAGTAGCCTGTACGTTGTCAGTCTGTCAGTCTGTCAGGACGTAGCTTTTTATTTGTATTGATATAATTTCTTACCTAGAACATGGTGTTTTTATGATCCAAGAATTGTTCTATCAGCCTAGTGATAACATGAATAAAAAACAACATCGTTCACCGAAAAGGCCAATTAATAAATTCAATCATATTTTTAAACACTGCTAATAATAAGCTTCATGGGCTTCTCACGATCGCCGTTATTAAGTAAGTACTTGAGCCAATGAGCCAGTGCCTATTCTCATAAATCCCAAAGGCACAAGCCGCAATATTAAATTTCGTTACCAATTTCTTAAAGTTGAAAAGAATGAGATAATCTTTAAAGCAAAGCATACGGACATACTGTAAGTAATTATATTTAGCTAATACGAAATGAGTGAGTGTACGGTACCGGTGTATGGTTCCCTTTGTAAACGTGGCTCAAATAAAATCTGCAAACCCTCGTGCTTTTTCTGTCTACCGTTTTAGATTTATGTGTAGCATGGGACCCGTGGAGGCTGAGGCCGGCATTATGGCGCTATTTCTGTTATTTTTCTGATATCGGAATAAATTTTTAAGCTAGATTACACTTCATCCCTTCCGATAGAATGAACTTGTCCGTACTTCGTAATAACCAATCTCCGTTGCACAGGTCCCATCACAGAACCATTAGTAACTTCAAGGCTTCGCTTTGATGTTCATATCAATTTCAACCCCATACTTTGATTAAAACTATTACAACAAAGTAACCCGATTAAAATGTACTTTAAAAATACTTTATTTTATTTACAAAGAGATACCGATAAAATTAAAAAAATATGTAATACTTATGAATTTAAACTTATTTGAAAAAAAAAATATAGCAGCATAAACACAGTACACACACATCACAACATCTAATACATGTTCTAAATGTAGGGAGGAACTAAGTCTTATCTTAACTATTATGTCTTAGCTAAACAAGATATAATATGTATATGTATGTATTATGATATGAGTTGCCGATGGACTTACAAATGTGCCAATAACCCTCACACTATCGCAGCATGTATCGTGAGGATCATGCAAAAACGTTTAGTTAACTCAATAAGTAAACTTTTATCTAAAAAGTTTTTAGTAGCCTATGTACGTACAAGTTACAGAGTGAAACATCAATGGAGTTTGATAGTGAGGTTAAACCTAGCCGATTCAGTGGCATACACAGTACACACCACATGCACTCAAACTAAGCTCAAACTTGAGGTGGTAAGTTAAGGCTTACACGTAGTTGTTAGACCAAACTTGGATGAGCCAGTTAAACTTACTAGATTGGAATGTTACTTGTATCTTGTATAAGGATACTCTCAAAGTCCTAGACAGAACAGTTAGTGTTCAACAGTATTGCTGATACACTATTTACAAATGCTAAACAATAAAGTTTAAATGGAATTACGGATTTTAAAGAAATGAGACAATGCAAGAAAGGAGCCTCTTCGAGGCGCACTTGAAATCCTTTCATCACACTGGTTCGAAATAACTAGTGACACGATAAGAAGAAGAAGAAGACGAAGAGTGAATTGGGTAGTACGTATATATTAATTAGTTATAATTTAGAAGCGGGAAAATAAGCTCGACACACCACACAGGAAAAGCCCCAAGCAGTAGCTAGTCATAAAAGTAAATAAACCAAAGCTATTTATTTATACTCAAAAGCCACGAATATAAAGATCTCTCAAAAATCAAGACCCAAAACGTACGCGAACAGAATAGTCCTTTCGAGTATTGTACGCGGCGCAATACGGAGCAGAATGTGAGACTTGAATGAATGAAAAGAACCCATTCACCGTCGGTCGCGCGAGTGCCCCAGAAAAATGATAGGTACACAGAATATTACTAACGCAACGGTATACAATACAATCTATGTGTATCTGTACAAACCACCCCGGGAATTAGCATCGAGCTGTACACTAGCAGCATTATAATTACAGGGTTCGTCTGAGCCGCCTGTTTTCATGTAAGTATTAGACCATTTTATGGTTGAATCTTTTCATCGTCCTAGTCTAAAGTGATTGCAGTGAACTGGTGGAATAAGCTGAATCATACGGTAGTCACTTATCTAACCTACATATTTTTTAAGGATACTGTTAACATTATTATGCCATGCCAATAAAGTGCGATACCTTCCTTTATAATTCTTCGTAAAAGATGTCATCGGTACCCTTCGCGACAAAAAAGGTGGCTCAATTTATATGAGCCGTGAGCATTATGAATCTTTAATAGATTAATCAAGTTCTTTGAAATAGAGATCGAACGAGGTTAACAATTCAAGCTGTAGCTGTAGCATCGTTAAGTGCATAGACAGGATTGCATGGCAAAGCAGGGGATTAACCACTGAAAATGGAAGCCATCACTAATTAAGGGGAATCCTCAAGGCAAATTTCCATACAAAATGTTTCAGATAAATACTCAAAAAGTACGTCGTATTATAGTATTTTTTTCACACTATTCGTTTCGTCTATGTTTTTGATTTCGTCAACAAAAAAAGTGAAAGGTTTCATACTTTAATTTAGATTTTATGCGTGTTTTAAAATTAACCCTACTAACTTAAAAACACGTATAAAATCTAAATTAAAGTATGAAACCTTTCATTTTTTTTGTTGATGAAATCAAAAAAAATGGACGAAACGAATAGTGTGAAAAAATTACTATAATGCGGCGTACTTTTTGAGTATTTGTCCAAACATTTTGTATGGAATTGGATTTGAGGATTTTCATAATGCCTAAGTTCATGGCGATCGATGCGATCGCGAATCACATATGAAAAATGTTATCAAATATACTTGACAAAGGAAAACAAACAAGCGACCAAGGAACAATAATCTTCTATATCCTCCACAAAATACTATAAGATATAACAAGACTGACAATACTAGCCCGTGTATAAGATTTGTGGGATATCCCAATTATGTAGACGAGTGGTCCGGTTCGGTTGACGGTTTTCAAGTTTATCAGTCGGAATAAAAGGAGCCTTAGGGCGAGGCGAAATAGCGAAAATCAGCCAGGGTTTAGGTACTCTTATTATTCTGTGTCGGGATTACAGTAACGTTACGCAACACGAGGTGGATACGGAACTCTAAAATAACTGGATGGAAGTGCAGCATTTAAGACTTCATTGTGTCCGAACAATATCGGATTGATAATAATGTCCAACGATAACGCGTATTACTTTGGATGATATTGTTTTACCTACAGATTTATGGTATTATTTTACGTCTAAAACAACGAAAAAACAACGTTGTTGTTGCTTTTTTTTTCAAGATAATTGTTTTGCTTATTATTTTTCGCTGTTGTCTGTCGCTTTTTATTGTGAATGTTGTGCGAGCCAGTAATAAGTATACATTTTTGAATTTGATTTTGTATGATTTCATTAGAATTAAATAAAATATTAAATCAATAAAATAATATACAACGGATTGAGTTTAAAGACTATGTACTTTTGCTTAGAAATCTGTGCAATAAGATAAAAAAAATGTAAGTGGCAATAAACATTCGTGTCGGTTTGGTTGGACATAAAATTCCTTTTTACACTAAACACCATTTTCGAATGAATTTAAGCTAATTAACCTCTCTAGAGTCGTAACTCCGATAAATGTTGATCTGACACGACAGTACGGTTACATACAACACGAAAGGTAGGTACAGTCAGCTGCACAGATTTATTATTGAGTATTTGTCCGAATCATTTTGTATGGAATTCGGATTTGAGGATTGCCCTTAATTATGCAAAGAAAAGTGCATAGGTAAGCATTTTCAAATTAATGTAGTCGTCTTACTTGTCAGAAAAAGAATGTCTGCAAAATTAATGCCGACTTGCACCAAACTTTCAAAGTTCATAGGCAGTTCTTAACTGTCAGAATCTGGACTGTTAAGAACTTCCAAGCGAGTAAAGTAATTGCTTAGGGACTTTGACAGTTTGGTGCAAGTAAGCATAAGAGTAGGTATAATATAAATGTCAAAGCTTGAGTGTGTATACAAGTCTGTCCAGTTGACTGTACGTCTAGAAGTCGAGCGTGTTGCTAACAAACGTTCTTTCATTGATTTTCCCCGAAATTCTTGAACTTCAAACCACGTTCTTCCTGGCACCGGGCGTTGAACTTTAGGGAAGACATAACAACCTATAATATTTTTAAAGGAAAGATTTTAATAAATGTTTCGTGTCTATTTCGGTCACGCCTGCCAGAAGTGATACACAGGACATTGATTCACTCAGGCGAGTGAACAGCGCTTGTCCACTTAGATAAATTGTGGTGGTCAGTCTCGGAAGCACAGTAATTTCACTAGCTACAATGCCCTTTAAACCGGAACACAGTAATGCTAACACATAACTTCTTTGCCGCAGAATATTTGGCACTGTACAGCTTCCTGCAGTGGACGCCTCCCAACGTACTATAGTATAAATGAATATATTTTGGACTTATAGAATTGAAATTATTTAAACTGACATCTTTATTTAATTTATTTAGGAAAATACATTTATTTTGCATGCCCCAGTGGTAGAAATAAACTGGCAACACTATTTTTAGTAATTAGATCCAATGATATAATTACTAAAAATAGTGTTGCCAGTTACAGTTAGAGTACATAGAATTATGCACTCTTATTTGACGCAAATAAAGATTGATTGATTGATTGAACAATTAACACAACTACAACTTAGATATACAATTTTAAGGAATTATATTACCATGGTAGCATTTTGGTGCATTAAGTCGCGTGCCTAACTTGTCCTACCAATATACGGGAAACTAGATACTAGGTAACTAGGTGGTACCTAGTACCTACGTGTTTACGTAACGAGGCGCATTGCCACTATTGCCAGGGACGTGAACCCGGGTTTACGATTGATCGTCGCCGGTTGAGGCAAATGAACCAGTAATTGGATAGCAAAGCTCATTCCTAGATTGGATTCGTATCGTTGTAAAGAGTGGAGTTTTCTTTTATGCTACAGCTACAGTAGCGGGTATCGGCAAATATTCGGGATATCGTTCTAAGTTCCTCTCAACGCGATGTATTCGGGCGAATACGATGTAGTTGACACAAGAACATAACACGATATTTTTATCGCGATAATGTAGCGCCAGCATTACGAATTGTTTAGTGTTTCTTATAACTTGTGGAATCATTGAATCTCGAAATAAATAATATTTGCGTTCAGTGATTGGTCTACAGATGGTCGAATGGCAAGTGTATTGGACTGCCACGCCCGGTGTCGCGGGTTGGATTCCCGCTTCAGGACAAACATTTGTGTGATAAACATCGGTGTTTGTCCTGAGTCTGGGTGTTTTCTATGCATTCTATGTATGTATGTATTTACAAAAAAAAAAGTATTTAAGTATTCTATCATCCATCTGGTTCCCATAGTACAAGCTCTGCTTAGTTTGGGGCTAGATGGCGTTGTGTAAAATGTCCAAACAAAAAAAAAAACTATAAGAAACATCAATCAATCAATCAATATATTTTCCAAAAAACACAGATATTGGCACAATGAAACATCGAAGAGACAAGTTACAATTTTTTTGACTGTGACTACGTCTTATAAATCGATGAACGCCGCCGCACCGGCTGCATCTAAAAAAATGTTGACGTCATTGTCCGGTAACGCTCATTGACCGGTAACACTCACTGTCCGGTAACGCTCATAGTCCCGTTACGCACCAGTGTAACCAATTTCTAAAAATCTAAAGATCGTTCTAAGTTAATTAGCATAAGATGTAAACTTGCGCAGTCCTTAATTAAAAATAAGTAATTTTATTACATAAAGTTTTATTGGCATTCAAGGGAAAGTCTCGGGGGACTTTGCGAAGTGTACGCGAGTCATTAGAGATGCCAATGTCTCGGAGCTTTAACGACGTACCTTCTACTTCTTCGAGAATCCAGCAAAAGGAGGGGTTAACGCAAGGCAAACCCCTCTGCTGGCCATATAACCTTCTTGGCCATTCACGTTAAATAAAACTATACTCTGTATTTGATAACTGTGTGCATATTTTAAGATGGTGTGCGAGATTACTATAGTGTGACATTTTACTTTACAGTTTACATGAATACGTTTTGTTAGGGGCGTGTACAATGCGTTTACCTCGTCCCCCGTCAAAATTGGCAGAAATTTATGTTAGCAGATTCTGCCGTATAACCCCTTTTGCTGGATTCTCGAAGTTCTACTTACTGTAAATTCTGGGTGGAGTCAGGTGAGGAACGCGGTGTTCTTATTTGTTCACATAAGCTGGTGCAACACTGCTAAAGCGTTCGTCCACATTGAGATATTTTGATGCCCAGCCTCGAAAGCCCAGTAATTAAACTGTTGTAAATTAAATTTATAATTTTCTATTGACAACTTTTTATATATTAATGTATTTTATTAAATCACAGTATTCAAAACTTTTATGAGATGAATATAAGATTGAATTGGATGACTCGATGTTAGTCACTAAATCACGCCAAAACTGCTCAATGTAATTCTTTATTTATGTATATGAAGGAAGATATGGGTATGTTTTATCCCGAATCCACGCAGGAGACGCAACGGGCATGATAGTAATAATACTTGTTAGTAAAGTAATATAGATCTAAAAATATTTTTATAAAATCTCAATCGACTTCACACCTTTGCGGCACATTTTAAGTCACTTTGGAAAGGTATCGACGTGAGCTGAGCGCAAAATTCCCAATATCAGAGATCCGGTGACACGGAAGCGGCGGTTGCCTGTGACTCCACATCGGCCAGGAAATTGGAAAATTACTCCGCAAAGGGACACCAACATTACCATAAAAATAGTATCTTACAACATGAAATATTCAGTTCGTTTACTCACACAATCCCTAGACTGCAAACTGAAAGGCACGATTGAGGTGCTTCAGTGTTTGAAAAGCACAAATAATTAATTAGCAGCTGTATTGTTCCAGCTGCTAAATTAATACAGCGTTTATAGAGGACAGAGCAAAGGGAGAAATAGTTCATTGTAATATAACTTAGAGCGTAATTGATGCCGGTTGAAGTCCAATTTCTTTTTAATTAAACATCAATTGAGCGTAGCACTGTCGATAGCTCTCCGTTTAGTTCTTGATACCGGAATGGAATAATTGATTGATAGACGATCTCTGGTCGTTAATTGAGAGGCGGCACTGGCCCGTCGGCAGAAGGCTGTTGAGGGCAATGGTTTGTATGCCGAAGATAAGTTATCTGGGTATAATTGTCAGAGGTTCTTCTAGCTCTACGAGATCAAAAATGGAATTGAATACAATAAATAAATTTAATGTGAGGCTAATCCTCAAATCCGAATTCCATACAAAATGTTTCGGACAAATACTCAAAAAGTACGCCGTATTATAGTAATTTCTAAACACTATTCGTTTCGTCTATGTTTTCTGATTTCGTCAACAAAAAAAGTGAAAGGTTTCATACTATAATTTAGATTTTATACGTGTTTTTAAGTTAGAAGGGTTTATTTTATATATAGTAAGAGTACCTATACATATTTTTTTAGCTTTCATAAGAATAACATTATCATTACTGTAAGCCTAATGTTAAATAAATAAAATACAAATTGTACTATACATAGAGTTTTTATTATCGTAATAAAATACACTACATGAATATAATCGGAACATTTTCTATTTCTCAGTTGGAAAATGTTCTCGTTCGTAGAAAATAATATGCTAATATTTGTTCTACGAATGTTCAGATTGTCGTGGGAATTATCGTATTTGCAAAATGGAGGGACACATTTTATTTTAATCTTATAAAGGTGAAAGTTTTTTGAGATGGATGTATAAGATGTTTGTTTTTCAATCACGCTTCTTTTGAACCGATTGAGATAAAATTCGATGAGTGTGTTATTTATGAACTGGTCAAACATACTATGTATAGGTAGGTATATATGTGTACGAGTATAGGCTACTTTTATCACAAGGCATCGGCAAGGAAAAAAAAATGGTTGCAAAACATTTGCGAATAGACGGGGATCGCGAGTGCCGTTGATCTGTTTCACCTCATTAGAGACCATGAAAAGTTTGCAAAACTGACTGCCAATCTTCACTAGTTGGAGAGGAATCACGATACCACGCGGGCGCAAAGTCCACGGACTGCAGAAAGTGCTTTAAAAATGTAAAAGGAGGAAACAGTGTACTGTTAGGTTTGTATTCTGCGTTGCAGTTAGCTAACTAATCTCCCGCCCATCGGCGTTCGCCTCGAACGTGATTTCCATCCCTTTGTCCATAACCGATGTTTGTGAAATTCGCAAATGATAGATGCCCTCCCTCCCTACCAACCTACAAATTGCATTCAGATAGCCTAAACCCGCGTTAACTGATCCATCCATCCATAATTCCATAAAGGTACAGTTTGAGGTTTCATTTAAAACACAATTTCGGTTTTGTTGACGGAAAATGGGACAGTTTAACCACTAAAGCCGATAGTGTCAGGTAATGCGAAATTGGTTGGATTTATTGGATTGGACTACGATATTTATCACACAATTTTCACTCAATCATCATTAAAGTCAGTATTCTACTCAAATTGAAGTGCACGAGAAAAGCCTCTTCGAGGCGGACTTGAAATCCTTTCACCGCACTGGGTCGAAAGAACCAGTGACACGATAAGAAGAAGACCACAATAACATTAATAAAAAAAACAAATTAAACTGAAAAGTAGGAATGAAACAACACAGAATAAATCAGAAATATGAGCGATGCGTATTTATGCTGTGTTCCTTTATTTCAAGTCCGCACGCGAAGTTCTACCAACCCATCGAAGGGAACCAATACAAAGTACAATGACTAGGCAGGTACCTAACCTATTCGCTGAATTGTTACTATTTTTTACACTGTGGCTAAGAGTGATTTATCTTCGTTGAAAGCAACGGTCCCGTCTCGTTCGATCGGCAGATGCGTTAATAATGCAGGGAAGCAATACTCGTGACAGATTTCCTGCTGCCAAGAACACATAGTAAGAGAGCCCACGAACAAAATGTTTGTGCCATAGCAATACGGCCTAAACCGCATGAAATCGATAGATTCGTTATCCTGAGCTCGAAAATATTAATATCAAAATTTTTCTACGTAGCGTTTGACTTGGCCGATTATTTAGACATTTTTAAAAAGCGTTCTGGTTACGCTACGTTCAAAATTTCTGAAAACTAACTTTTTCGTCATAAATAAAAATATCTATGTACATTTCCAAAGTAGCGAGTATTTTGTGTCATTTGGCAAACCTTTTGCTTGAATAGTACAGTCAGGTAAAATAATATCTAACACATCGTTCGTGTTGAATACTTTTAATCACAGCTTTATCAGTTTTACCTAACTCCTAATACAAAAAATATTTTATAAATAAATCACGCCATGCGCCTTCAAAAAATTACAGATGAACAAACATTAAATCGTGGGCTCTCGTATTACAAGACAAGTTTGCATCTTTCATTTGACTGCCTCTGAGGCAAAGGCGCATAGCCCTGGCTCAGAATTATTCTCATCTGTCACCCTGAGCTTGACACAGGATTCGATTCCAGCACTCCAATATTTCCAGGTCATAAAATAATTTCTACGACAAACGTTCAGTAAAATTACTAATAGCTATCACTGAATTATGTGGACTTAAATCAGCTCGAACCGAGACAGTCCTTAAAGGCAATTATTGGTGTAAGCCTACTTTCCATGAACGCTATTAGAGCTAGCAGTTTACTGAGCTAAGTGTTAGTAGAACAGCACTTATTGCATTCAACGGAGTGCTTGGAATATTGTAACAGCAAATGCTCATCACGAAGCGATTATGTATTTCCGATATTTGTATAGACATATTCCTCAACTGCATTCTGTATTATTCTACTGAATTTTATTACGATGACCTCATTAAAGTTCAGTATTTCAGTGTAATATATCTACTTATCTCGTTTTGTTCAACAGTCTCTTGACCACCGAAAGGTTGTCTGGAAGAGATCGCTTTTAGCGATAAGACCGTCCATTGTCCACTATTTATATATTATTAATATTATTTTCTACTCTCTGTATATTTTTATATGTTTCGTGATGGTCTGCAATAAAGAATAATATAACTTTTTGATCAACATTTTCTATCATTTTTTTAAATCTGTGTACTCCCAGCGCATCTGTGAAAAGTGTATATGATATGGACCAAGTGATTCGTTGGGCATTATGAATAATTCCCCAAAATGTGAGGGCAATGTTATGATAAATATTGAAATAATCCATTGCCATTGCCCGGGCATTATACATAATGCCCATCGCGCGTTGGGAGGAGAACATTAAAAACACAAATAAACATTAAATATCATGCATGAGGCCATGCACGGTCGCTTCGCTCAAGTGTGGGTGCAAAAAAACAAACAAACCATAACATAACATCACCCAAATTCTTTCTATAAAACAAAACTATCCTATGCATGTCGGATACAGAATTCAGCAAACAATCCGCATTATATTGTGCAATCCTTATTTATATGCAACTGCATTCATAGAATAGAGCACCTGCTTTCACGACGGATGCGGGGGAAAGTTTTATAAAGTTTATTTGCATTTCAATACGTCATTCAATATCCTTAGCGGATTTTGGTCGAAGGGTTGGTCGTGTTCAGGAAGTTCTATGGAAGGCTGATACGCGTCACCGCGCGCACGTCATTGCCCCAGTGTCAATGAAACGATTCTTGTAAAGTTTTATTAAATATAATAAATATGTAGCTATGTTAGTTATACGGTATTTATCTATGGGCCTATTATTTTAAAGGCCTATACGCACATAACAGTGCCGACTGTGCCGACACCTTCCGTACCATCGTTCAACCAATAAGCGTCGACGTAACACACATTACTGAACGTCACTATCACTGACGAGTACGAATAGCGACGTACTAAATGTATGCTACAATATCACTTTTCACTGACACTGATGGATACGTTACTGATCGGCACGTGCCGGCACTGTTTTGTGCGGAAAGGTCTTAATGCTATTGCCTGAAATAATATATTATTATTATTATTGTCGGATGCCGAGGTCTACATATCTACACAAGCCGTGAATTTGTAATGAAAAATCATACACTTATAAAACATGTAAAATGAATGTTATGTATGATCCCAATATTCTGGGATCAGTTAAACACCTGGGATCAGTTTTCTTTCGAAAAGCTCCTACACAAGCTTACATTACTTTCAAGAGATAGAAAAAAAAACATGCGCCCGTATCCGTATCCGAGACCTGTATTAGGGTTGTCGCTAGCTTGCCGCCACTTTTGGTTACCTCATTCAGACTTCTATAAGCATACAGGTGAGTAGAAATTTCGAGCTTAAACCGTTGAATATAAACGATAATTTCACGGAACAATAAGCTGAAATGTAACCTACTATAACACAATAGCTATAATGAAATTTAATCTTCTTTTTAGCTAGCGCCCACCAAATAAAAAGGAAGTTGACAATTTGAAGCCTATTTTAATATTTTTTTAAGTATAATCACAACACTAATAGAATAATATCACAAAACTAATAGAAACAGTTGTATTGGATGGAGTATACGAGGGCGATCACGTCCAAATTTCAGAGAAATATTCCTCTTCCGAGTGAGATAAAATTTCACATGAAAAAAGGTAACAATTTTTAATTTTCATTTTAGTTTTTAATGAGCTTTTACATTGATATACTGACCCAACAGAATGGTCAATTGATTCATTATCAAATAATTGTATTACTTTTTGTTTTAAGAAAATAATTATTTTTAAAACATTAAAGTTTTATTTTTTTTGCCAACCCTAGTGCTGAATGAATACAAAGTGCGCTCTCATATTCCCAATTCGGAACAAAGCACACATCATGATAAAATAAATGTTCCACTTTACGCTTGGTTATTAATTCAACACAAAAATAATTATATCCTGAAAGGATGAAAGAGGCAGATGATGATACGATACGATCACACATATTCGAAATTGCTCCAATTCTTTAGTTTTGCAGTTATATAAAAGGGTACTAAAATGGTTTTAGGTAATATTTTCATTATATAATGAGCTCGAACGTAGTGTAGACCAGTGTCGATCTGCGAGAGTTTGTAGCGGCAAGCCGAAGACAGAGGGCGATGGCGTGCATTGGGAGAGGGATGTCCAGCAGTGGATGGCTGATGAGCTCAAATTCCAATAAACATTATTCGTTGCTATATCATCAGAGCCTCTTGCTTGACTCATTAAGTACTATAACAGAAATTATGTGAAACCATGTCTCTTAAAATTCGAACTTATATTCATACTAACTGACGCCCGCAACTTCGTTTGCAATGCAAATTAACAAAATTCCTTTCATAGTACTCGCCTACACTTCTTGACGAATATATCCTACTAATTCAAGTCTCCACGTTAAAGTTAAAGTGCGTTGTCTGTCAGTCAGTTAGTCAGTCAAGACTAAGCCTTTTTATAAAAGTATATTGATATCGTTCCGTTATTAAATTTATAACTAAATCAGATTTTGAAAAAAATATGTGACTTTTGCCCATCCTTGTTTCCATCTACATACTTAATTCCTCATAAAATCAAAACAGGTGTAAGTACAGAGATGACGGCTGATAGAGACGAATGGAAGAGGAAGACATGTTGTGCCGACCCCACGTAAGTGAGTAAATGACCAGGAAATGATGATGACGATGGTGTTTAGGGTGTTCAAAAACAAAGTTCTTTATTTATCATAGTACGTTTACATCGACCTAATTGCTAGCAGTTTAGTTATTTATTAATTTGTTAAGAAATAAGTTGATTGCAGCTCAAGAGATGATCCGAGATGGGATTCGAATGCAATCAAAATCTCAAGTCACTTCAAACAGGGTCGAGCTGTCTGAGGAACTAAATTGCTCAGTTGCCTTAAGCTGCGACTTAAATGCTTCGTAAATTGTATTTATTTTTAATATGAAACTCTATCAAAGTTTTTAAGAGTTTTCCAATAAGTTACTTTGCTTGCTTGTGCTTTCAAAATGTAAACACCACATGCTATATTATGGCATTAAGGGCAATCCTCAAGGCAAATTTTCATACAAAATGCTTCGGACAAATACTCAAAAAGTACGCCTTATTATAGTAATTTCTTCCCACTATTCGTTTCGTCTATGTTTTCCGATTGTGTAGTAAGGTTTCATACTTTAATTTAGATTTTATACGTGTTTCTAAATTAGTAGTGTTAATTTTAAACACATTTTGTATGGAAATTTGCCTTGAGGATTACCCTTAAGGCACCTAACCTAGTTCTAATGATGTCATTGGAAAGTCAGAGTGTCAGAGAAATAAATGTTTTATTATCTTTATCGCCACTGTGGCGCTTCTACTAGTTTTTATACAATATATAGACACGCAGGTGCCACTATCGTGACATAGTTGCGCGTCTAGATATTGTATGAAAACAAATAGAAGCGCCACAGTGGGGGCACAGTGGCGCTTCCTCACACCTCTAGTTTAAAGGCGCCCTAACTGTACTGGTTTAGCCTGTAGGCTGACGGACAGTCAGTCAGAACAAAAGCCATATTTAGTATCAATACATCTTGATTTTTGTCTTCAGAAAACAGCTAACTATAAGAGAACTGTATTCTCACAAATATTAAACATTTTCCACAGCGATAGTTCCACTTCAGTCGAAAGCGGCGAAAATATCACTTTTTTTCACGAAGGTTTGCTTGTCGAGCAATAATGGTACGTAAAACTGCTACAATCGTTTTGACACTGCTACTGCATCCCGCCTAATGGAAACATGAGTTGAAAGTGGCCACATCTCTCGTCTCGTCGCGTTTTCAAATAATCCTTTACCGATTTTCCACTTGTTTAGAGTTGGAGCTGACTTTGCGCTACAAAGTTACCGGCTTTTGAAATCGAGTCGAATTTAATAGCGTTATATCAGACGGCGTGTGATAGTGGTGTTTATGACGCATCCAGCAGTCTAAACAGAACTTTCTTACACCACAAATGCTTGGCAATAAAATATAATATGTCACCCCGTTAGTACCCTAACCAACATGAAATTTTAGATCCTATAATTGATTGATTCAGGCGTTACTTTGCGGAAATCCATAAATATCAACAAATTATATAAATATATTTAGTAATAAATCCGCTTGATTTCTAAACAAAGGTTTTAATTAACTTAACTTTAGTTTAGAACTTTAGTACATATTACTATATTATAAACCAAAGAGTCAACGAACAGAAAACCAAAGTTCAAAGATACGACACGTGTTTCGCCTCTACACGAGGCATCATCAGGAGGTGTGGACTCGCCGAAGTTCGAAACGAGAGTCAATCTCTCAAACGTAAACGTAAACGTAAGTCTCTCGTTTCGAACTTCGGCGAGTCCACACCTCCTGATGATGCCTCGTGTAGAGGCGAAACACGTGTCGTATCTTTGAACTTTGGTTTTCTGTTCGTTGACTCTTTGGTTTATAATATAGTAATATGTACTAAAGTTCTAAACTAAAGTTAAGTTAATTAAAACCTTTGTTTAGAAATCAAGCGGATTTATTACTAAATATATTTATATAATTTGTTGATATTTAGATCCTATATTGTACACACAAAATACTTTAAAAGTGCAATTAAATGTTAAAAAGGCAGAATTTTATTTCAGCAAACCTTTGAGTTCTGTCTCCTAAACGCCTTATAGTACGGCTTTTTTACACGCCAGCGACTTCACTTGTAGCGTGTAAAGTCGCCCAGCCTCAGTACATCACATAGCGTGTGAGCGTGTTAGCATATCAAGCTAACACGCTCACACGCTACGTTTAAAAACGCCAACAATCAGCTCGTAAAAAAGCTTGTCTGTCATCGACCGCCTTTGCCTTTGCCTTACAACGATCGGACGATTACTAAAAAGTAACCATATATCAACAAAAGTACTTACAGTTGACGCCCAGATCGTGGTAGGTGATGATGGCGGGCTTCGAACGGTCTCCTTGCACGGCCACAACGAGGTCTCCGCGGTCGGTGCGCACTCTCTCTTCAAGGGGAGTGTTAACTCCGTCGCTCAGTTTCAGCGCCGGGAATCGGAGTTGTAGGCTCATCATTGCCACGTCTTCCATTCTGCAAAAGAACGCCTTTGTTAGACCTTTTTAACAATTTTCTGCTTAAGGGCTGATCGCAATGAGGATAAGCAGTCTCTTACTCCAAGGCCTTGTAAATTTTTCTCGGATGCATCGTACGATTTTATTACTGCATGGATATCATCAGAAATTCTGAACTACTCGTACATGCATAGCTAGACAACGCGCTCAATCCACACCCACGACCATGCAATTTAAATGCTAGGTTTGACTTGCCAACTGTAATGTATAGGTACCTTATATTTGTCTAAAAATCATGGTTGTTCAAGAGATTAAGATATAGCAAGCGTCACTCCGCAGCGCAATTATGCACAGCTGCCAACACCGCCTCTTTAGTTTATTACGGCAATAAGCTAATCGGTCTCTACGGTTTACAGTCTCAATAACTGCTACAAGTAGCAACTTTGAACAGGGAACATTGTTTTAACATAGATTAATACCAAGATTGACAGTATCAAAACGAGATGGGGGGGAAAACATGACAAAAAAATCAGACACCTCGTCACTAAAATGATATATCTAAATGGTTTTTTTTTTCACTTAGCGGGATACCGTCCATGGGCGATTTTTTGTATCTAATGCTACTCTGTCTTACTTAGTCGGTCTTTGATTAATTACATAGTACTAGACCAAACAGATTCCAAATCTAGGATTACCTAGGTTGAACTAAAATCTTACGGCTTGAACTAGTTGCAAGTTAGACCCAGACCGCAGCTGCTATTTGAGTTTCCTCAAAATTTGCATTCAAGTTATACTCAAACTAATCTAACCGAACTAAATTCACTGCGATGATTCACGCAAAAGCTTTCCATTTAAATGAGTCGGTAGCCAAACCATACTTTATTTCATAGTTTTAATGATATAGTCAAACAAATTGTAAATTTATTCGAACCCAGCAAGTAAATCTCAGTGGAAAAAGAGTAACGTTTCCTTCTATAGCGCATATTTCTATCCTCGTTGTAATTTATTTCGTCCAAATTAATATACACTACGTGTTCGGGATAACTTATTCGACACACACTTGGAATATTAACCGTGTCCCCAGGTAAAATACTTAGGAACCCAAAGAAAGGCAAGTTATTTTAATTATAACGGGGTTTTTTTTTATTCTATTTTTCGCCGTTTAAGCTGTAGTCACGCGCAGACTGCCGAAATGGAGCTACTGCCAGACAGCCTAATCTAAATCCTACTAATATTATAAACGCGAAAGTTCGTGAGAATGGATGGATGGATGGATGTTTGTTACTCTTTCACGTAAAAACTACTGAATGGATTTTAATGAAACTTTACAATAATATAGCTTAAACATCAGAATAACACATAGTCTACAATTTATAAAGATACCTGCGCAGACGAAGTCGCGGGCACTTATAAACGCGAAAGTTTGTGAGGAAGGATGGATGGTTTGATGGATGGATGGATGTTTGTTACTCTTTCACGTAAAAACTACTGAATGGATTTTAATGAAACTTTACAATAATATAGCTTAAACATCAGAATAACACATAGTCTACAATTTATAAAGATACCTGCGCAGACGAAGCCGCAGGCACTTATAAACGCGAAAGTTTGTGAGGAAGGATGGATGGTTTGATGGATGGATGGATGTTTGTTACTCTTTCACGTAAAAACTACTGAATGGATTTTAATAAAACTTTACAATAATATAGCTTAAACATCAGAATAACACATAGACTACAATTTATAAAGATACCTGCGCAGACGAAGTCGCGGGCACCAGCTAGTCAAACATAATTTAATCTTCAAAAAAAAAACGACGACTTCACCGTCAGCATATGAAAATGTTACCATATATGAATGTTACCTACTCTTTTATAATCCGTTTATTATGAAACTGGGCCGGAAGAATTATTTAAATATAGTCTTGAAATTTGTGTAAATTTAAGTACGTAATTATCTTTAAGCACTGCAACTATGCTTTCCGAAATGCGAAAGTTTGTGATTTGTGTTAGTTTTTCGTGCAAAATCTACTGAACCGATTGAGGTGAAATTTAGGTAGGGTTTACAGTCTATGTGCTGGAAAAACACATCATACGGTTCAGAAATACGGTAAGTCAACACGAGTCAAGGGCTGTCGTCAGCCTAGTGGCTCAAGTTGCTGAAGTGCCATAGTGATCCCGGCTTTGCTTTACTTTAAAAACCCTTTACAACGCGGCGACCGACGCCTCACAACTCTTTTATGGAATATCAAAGGAAATAAATTCTATTAGTTATGCGGCTGGTTGACTTAACAGCGGCGTTTTTTAAAAGGTTTAAGTCTGATTTGATACGAAAGAGGATTTACACAAAAATGAGCAGTGCTGGAATGTTTAAAGACATTTTAATAAAATCGTATAGTATTATTCATTAAATCATTGAAGAAGCCTGTCAATTCAGTCGGGTAAGTAAATGTATGAATGTACAGAGCTATTTCCGCTGTGAAAGTGAAATAATAGATGAGATATGTCGAGTGACGAGGATGAATAAGGTAAGAACATTATTAGTAGGAATAAGCCTGAAAGTAGGATCTATGATGGATAAATTGAGGAGTAATAGGCTATTATGGTATGGAATGGACACTAGGCAAGTGATGCGAAGGGAAGAAAGTGACGTAGCAAGGTGAGTGCAGTGATGAACAAAGATATTGAATGTGGTAGCTTACGAGTAAAAGGCCAATGAAACAAACTTGATATTTAAAAAAAAAAAAAACCCGATTGCTAGAATGCATATACATAGTTTAAAGTTTAGTTACCTACCTATTGCCAACAAAATGTTGTAAGTTAATGAAACCTGATACCCGAAATTGGATTTGGAAATTTGGTTTTTATTTTCTGACACTCCCCTGACCAAAACTAATAAGCATTATTATGTACCTCATTTACCGAAATAAAACTAGTTTTGATAGTATTTTATTTTCATTTTTGTACATAGTTTGGTGCCTTACAAACGCCATATTGGACCTACCATGTAACATATATACATACATACATACATAGAAAACACCCGACTCAGAACAGACACCGATGTTCATCACACAAATGTTTGATTTGAAGCGGGAATCGAAGCACCAATATCCAAAAAAGGGCTGAAAGATGATCACAAGCTATATTTTATTCAATCGTTGTTCAACCAAGATGTATTTTAGTGTGCTACTTTTCTATTTACAGCTGCAATTCGATGATGCACGACGTAATCTGATTGAACGAAAGATCAAATTAACAAGGCCACGTACTGATTTGGAATAACAACAACCATTCCATAACGGCTGTACTATATTAAAGGGAAAGATGAAAAAATACAATCTCCGCTTCAAAATCTGTCTAAAATCGTTGAGAAAGCGATATGACTTGGGCCCCGTTAGCCCGGGTAATGAGTAATTCAAATGCGCTTTATGCGATTTAAAAATTCCGACACAATGTAAAAATTGTTTGTAAAGAAATTAAATGAAATGAACTGTATATTTTAATTCGATTAGTGAGAAGTGTGGCAGAAAAATCGGTGTTATTCAGAACCGTGCTATGGGCACCGCAGATCAAGGCAAAGGGCTCTTGTGCGACGCTAGCGTTACCATTGGCTAGCTATACGTCCGCAGGGTACACCTCTCACGAATCGACATCAAATGAAATGGATAAAATTAGAACTGGAGTTTACCTGCTAGATTTAGCCCGAGTGAGAATTAAGTCAAGGTCACTCTGAAGACGTTGAGTGAAGTATCTACCTTACAAAAATGTAATGTGTGGGTTTTACAACAAATTATTATTCAAGGCGTATTTTGTACATAGATTTTGGTCGTTGAAATTGATATGAATTTATTATTGTTTTGTTGAAAGGACCTATTACTAGGGCTTGCAATTCGGATATCCGGATATCCGGATATCCGAATTATCCGAAATATCCGGATATCCGCCATATTTTAATATCCGAATAATGAGGGCAACAGTATCCGGATAATTTGGATAAAACGGCTAGTAAAAAAATTAAAAAAAAACACCGGTTGAATATGGTTTAAACTGTTAAAAACATTTACTTTAGCATTGTGGGCAATACGTATACGTTTACAGTAAGTAATTTTTATTTAAAACACTGTTTTTCAGTCCAACAAAAAATAACTTTAAGTTTCGCCATGTTTATTTGTCCATCCGTAAATAGTAAACGTCATTATTGCTATTCATTATTCTATATTGAATACGGATTCAAAATAAAAAAAAACGATTTTTTTATAATATTTTTAGTCGGTTAAATATTTTTTTTTGTTTTCAATCTATTATCTAATTTTAGTCGTTAGTACTCAGAAAGTGATCTAACACGTTATTAAACGTATAATTATCTGATTTTTGATCCTACTATCCGGATATCCGGATAATAGGATTTACTACTATCCGAATTATCCGGATACCAAAAATCAACGGATAATGCAAGCCCTACCTATTACACATCTATGTACGTGTTATCCTTGGTAGGGGTAGAGTGACAGGCGCGGAACAGCGAGTACGAGCTAGACAGTTGTTCCATTCATGGATGTGGTTTTTATTATTGACACCAATGGAGATACTTTCAAAACTGTATGTATTACGGGTATGCAACACTCTTTTGGGGAATAAGGTCGAGATGTTAGAAGACGGCTAGGTGACGGCTGAGCCTTACCCAGGGCACCCGCCCCCGCGACAGAGTGGGGGCATTGAATCGACCGAGTCACTTGGCAAGTGGCCAGGTCCAGAGTAAGCCAGGAACAATACCACTTTCAATTCGTGAACATCGGTACCAAGCACGACTTGAACCACCTTTACGCTTTTACACTAATTACTTCTTATTTGGTAACAGTACCCCTCCTCGTTGTCAATATTATCAAGGTCTTATTCGATACGTATTACTCTATTACTCGGGGAAAAATAAGGTTTACTATTGAGTTATTGTCATCCTCGGTCGTCGAGAGGGAGGGATACTGTGAGAATCCAGCTAAGCCTAGCATTCCACACAGGAATTTCTCGCAGATATTTCGAAATGTAACCACATCGTCGCGGTGGATACATGCAGCTTATGGAAGATTGTGGGCACATTGGGACGGAAATGTTACGCATGTGGTGCATTATGTTACACACAGCCGGGTGTAGTATGGAGCGACAGGGACTTGCGATGGTAAATCACGACTTACGAGACAGAAGTAATAGCTTGATGCCTGCGCCTTGATGTGCTTTGCCACTGCGGAAATTACGGGCCTTGAACATTGATGGGAATCGCGATACGTTTCTACCTGCGTACCTTCCATTTATACATATATTTTTGCAAAGTAAACAATCAATGAAAGAATAAGTGATTTATTTTATTTCAGAATCTCAATCTAGGTATAAATGAAATGAAATGAAATCGTTTATTGCATGAAGTATGGTATACATTTACTACAGTGAAAATTATTATGCATCTAAACTTAAAAGCTGGTTAACAGTAACTTTTATTGTCTGAAATATAAGAAGTATAGTAAAACTGAATAACTAGTAACTGACCCCTAGAACTTGCAGTAGTAAAAAACAGCAAAAAATATGAATACTCTTTCTTTCTGTGACACATCATTTAGTTACTCACGTCCCGTTTGGGAGTTCTTACCCTTCGTCTCTTCACGTCAAACATAATATTAAGGACTCTGAAAAAATAGTTACGTTGTCTACTCTTGGAAAATAAGGAAATTCTATAAATGCCTCTCCTTACATCGGTAGGGTTGGACGCTACGGCCAACCAAGCAATATTGAAACGATCTTATGTGAGGTTCGGTTCGGCCATCCTGTACACAATTTCCGATAGAATACAGTTCACTGAATTGTATTGATGACTAAAGCTAGGGTCTCCGTTTTTACCCGAATCCGAATCAGAGTCAGGAGGGTAACATAAAGTTTATGTGTGTGTTTTAGTCTAAAGCTACATATGTACATATAATACAGGTATGTTTTTAGCGTTCGTTGAACTTTTTGGTAAACGGTAATGACACGGTTATAAGCCGCCATCTTGTATTTTCAACGTAACAATACAACTACATATCTTACTAGATTCAATTTTTATTTAATGTATTCAGTTTGGTCATGGGAGTTTCAAAGAAAATCAGAAAAAAATACATAGTGGCAATATTTTTGCAGGTTGCCGTCATTAATATGACAATTTCAGAAACACTAAGCTTATAGTTTGCATAGGCTTCTTCTCAAAATGCTATTTATGTCTGAACATTTTTCAAAAGTGTCTACAGTCTGTATATACAGTGAAATAATGATGTTACAGAACAACCCTTCAATAATCGACCTCTATTTTATTTCGTCGGATTGTGTGATTACTGATTACCCAACAAGCCGAGGACTTTATTATTACAACGTTCATGATGAAGAGAGATAATTGTTATCCTAAAAGCATTTTTAACGCAGAACGAGCGATTTTAAATGTTGTATGAACATTTGTAAGTTGCAGACGAGACATAACATAGTACAAGAACCCAGTGATTTTTTTTTGTAAAAATATAGATGTATAAGATTCTCCGCATACATCTGAAAAGGCTACCTAGGTCATCGGAAAACAAATAATTCCATAAAAAGTTGAAACAAGTTCCGAATGTTATTTCGACGTGTGATGCTACCAGGTTCCCGTCCCCCTGCCCCCACCTACCATTCAGACAAAACTTTCGGTCCAACTGTCATTTGAAACAAAGAGATTCTAGTTCAAACCGAGCCACTAGCTGGTATAGCTGAATTTCGTTTAGGATGCGAATAGGCTCTTCGCTTTGCCTAGTAAGCAGAATAGAAATGAGCTTTCCAACGAGTCCGGAATATTCGATTCTTGTAATGTTTAAACTGAAAACCAATTGAGCTAAGTTTACACTGTTTTACTAGTGCACAGGTTACGGGTCAGCACCAAAACCGTGGAATCGTGGAGGGTGGACTGCCCCTACGTAAGGCATTGCTGGGATCCTCATCATCCCAACAACCCAAATAGTTTTTAAGTTCTATGCTGCCACTATGAGTATTTCCCTATGATAGCCGCGACTGTGGACTGCCACTACGTAAGGCACTGCTGCGATCTTCATCTAGATACCCAGCAACCCAAATAATTTTTAAGTTCAATACTGCCACTGTGCTAATGTCTTATGTTACTCGAAATAAATGTATCTTATTTTTATTTAGTTTAAATTATGTAATAAATGCTTAGAATAGTGTGCAGTCCTGCAGTATTTCAACACAAAATTTTTGTCGATAACTGCTTTTGTACGATCTAGTTTTTATCAAGGACTCAATTATTTTATGTGGAGGAAAGCTAAAAGTGTTGTCCTAGCTGTTTAGATATTGTACCAGAGAATATACCAAGGTATGGAAAAATTCAAGCGTAACAATTGTAGTTTGAACACATCACATAGATAAACGATTATCAGTTAGTTAGTGCCTTGCTGCGAAGATTTCAATATTGAAGGTATGATTCTAGCATTACTTGTGCTTGCAAAGATGACGAGACGAGAAAGGCAGACACGTTGACTCAGGCATGTGGATATAGCGTGTATTTCAAAATAAATTTCAATTTAAAATCTTGGGAAATCAAACAGAGCCCCTTGCATGAATTATATAAACGATACAGCACTTAGAGCGGTAAGTAAGACTATAGTATTTAAGTTAGTGACTAAGCCTGAAAGATTACTGCTTTGAAATGGCTATTTAGGCCATAAAACAATTACATACACACCCGACATTTACAGCTATGGCAAGGTTATTTCTGAAACGATTCGTATGTATGTAGATTGTAGATGCGTCACAGTCATGCAAGATGCGCAGTGCAGTAAAAATCAGACCAATTTAAACAATTTTTCTATTTAAATTTACGATATATTGATGATAGTCGTACGTCCTGTCATCATAGACCTCAGTCGCAACTATAGGGGCGACAGCCAAAAGTATCAGAGACCTGTAGTCGTACCTTTATAAGTAATACAAGCAGTATAGTTTAAATTAATTTGCCAAAAGTATGTCGCTGAAGAGCGGATCGTGATAGCATCGAAATATTTCAGTCCACTGAAAATGGTCATAACTAATGACGCAAATAACACAATAACCACGAACCAACACTTAAAAGATATATACCTACATAGCTTTATACACTACTAGCTGAAACCCGCACATCGCTTGTTTTGCGAATAATTTTCAGCTCTTGACAAAAAGCCTCCAAGTTTAAAGTCTAGTTCACGTTCCTTCAGCGGTTTGGCTTGTACGTTGTCTATTAGTCAGTCAATCAGTCATTCAGTCAGGTCTAAGCCTCAGGTCAGTTTACTAATATTGATAATATGTACGGTACGTTTATAATAAAAACGAATATAACGATCCAGCGTGATCGTGCTTACCGGAGTAGGGCGGCTTCCTCCATATTAACGACAGGCATGACACTGGTGCTGTTGGCTTGCTCAGCAGGTCTGAAATAGTGCCGTATTATGAAGCCTACGGTTCTAAATTCTCACACTGCACCGGTCTGCGCGACGGTGCGCAGGTAGACGGAAAACGCGCGCGGATTTCCCGCGCGGAGCGGCGTTGTCAGTGTACAGCCAGGGTCCTGTTCACCCAACATTACAATGCGACAATTTCGTAAATAAATGACATATTTGTAAAATTGTATGACAAGTGCTGTTTAATCAACCTTACAAATATGTAAGGATTCTAAACATCTTGTGATTGTATAGAAACAAACTACTAGGTACTTTGGTTATAAAACGCGGTCTCGCGCTCCTTCGCGTATCGCGGTGCAGTGTGAGATTCCCTAATCGAGGTGTCCTTAGAATAAATAATATAATACATAGTGATAAAAGGAAAATATGAAAAAAGGCATGATTTAAATACTATGTAATATGGATATTATGAATGTAAAGAAATCAACGAAAGGCTTTTTATTGGCTTGATTATTAATAATCCAAAATTACTAGAATTTAGTCCAAAATTATTTAAAATCATGAAGTATTTGCTTGCAATATTTTCACCCGTTCTAGTATTCTTAGCATATTTTTCTGTTGTTTTTCTTTTTTTTTATTATTTTATTTTTAAATTATATAATTAGCTTTGAAATGGACTTCAAAACATTTTTGAAGTCTTTTAATTGACGCCATAATCGGCCCCTAGTTAACACAAGAATCAAAAGACCTACGGAATTGACCGGAACTGGACCGTAGCAATTAGGGGTATCTTCAACTTTGGTATCAACTGATCCAAACTAATTGCGGTTGATTAAATAGCCATTGGTCAGTTTGCGAACTAGACATCTTGCGCACAATTTGATTATTTGAAATTTTTACCCCATCTACTCGTAAATGAGAAAGTTTGTAAGGGTGGGTAGATGGTTTAGCGCCAAAACTTCTGAACTGAACAGGCTGAAACTCGGTATGAGTATATTTTATGAGCTATAAACTGACATTGGCTACTTTTGCCATAGATTATAAACAATAACTGTTAAGGCGTAAATTCCCACTGGTATGGCTGCGGCCGGCAGAATACTTTTAGTGTTAAACATTATTCTACCTAACCAAAAATACCAGTATTGAAGGACCGTTGACAAATCGCTCGTCGCCGCTTGGTGTCGAGCGCTGGTCCTGCAATACCAGTCTTATAATAAATAAGTATTTGACACTGAAAGTGCAAAGTGAAAGTCGCTGCCATCCCAGTGGGGATTGAGCCTTAGTCCCTTTTTTCGGTAAAAAGGGTGTAGTTAGATAAATAATTTTATTTGTCATTACAAAAAAGGGACTAATTATGTATAATGAAATAAAAATTTGAAGTGAACCTTTGAGCCCTACCTAGGCTATGTGCCTAATCATCAAATCCAGTCAAGTACGAGTATGACTGACAGTTATGCATTTATCGCGACACGACCTTGCCGCTCATATGGCTATATTTATCCCAAAAAGAGCACTACATCCACACATCCAGTCGCAACGCGTCATAAGACTATTTTCAACTAATAATATACTAGCGTTTGCCCCAAACATTGACCTCACGCGCCTAAATCCCTCAACCGATTTTACTCATCTACTAACTCATAAACTTTTGAACTTACCTTCCCACCAGCCAAATTTCTTGACGTTTGGGGTGAGTGGTTCGAGATTTATCGTCGGACAAACATACATAAATACATACAAACAACGAGTTCGTTCTTTTGGTCAACTACTAGAACGCTAGGCATATCTCTGTTGTACCTACCTAAGTAGGTAGAAGGTTTATTGTCTTTGTTTATTTTCGCTGTACTTCAAAGAATATAATATATAATAAAGAGTAGTATTTAAAGTTAAACTAAAACAGTAACTTGACCATCAAGTCAAATCAAAATATTACGTATTCTGATGATGCAGCTACTAGTTTACGTAATATTTACCCTTGCTAGTGAGATATAGCACATCAAAGACGCTTCATTAGCTCGGTCTGGGGATCAACTGAAGAACCTATTTTTTTTTTTAAATTTTATCTAAATTTGGCCGTGTAAGCACTACAGACAAAACTAGTGCCGTTAATGAGACTTCCTGTCTCGATCGTGTCTGCCCACTTAGAGACCATCCTACGCTCTTCTATGTAGGGCAAGGCAAATTTTCATAGTAGAACATTGCGGATTGCGTTATTTAGAAATAATATTTATATAATGGTACACTTTGCATTACATGCTAAGTTACCATACTTGTACCCTGTACTTTTTCATATTTTAGCTAAATAATTATTTCTTTGAGAATACTATCCACTTACTTTATAAAATTTGATCATTTTATGAAAAGTTTTATAGTTGCGAATGTTTAGTGGTAACTAGGAGCCTATAATTTTTATGCTAATTATAACTGTTTTAAAAATTATTATTATATAATTATTAAACAGCCAACAAATATGCCTTTTTATGTTTTCTTATGAATATGTGGGTAAAGAGTATAGTAGTATTTAAAATTTAAAAAAATACATTAATACAAAAAGTAGTTATAAAGATATCCAATGGAATGGTGAAAACAATATCTGAATGGAATAAACCTTATGTGAAACATTGCTACAAAATGATATAGACACAGTTTCTAATTTAATTGAATTAGAAACTTTGTCTTAATTTGAGAAACCATTTTGAAGGTCAATAACATTTTACACGAACCAAAAAAATATATATATAAGCATATTTGGAAAATAACATGCATGTAAGCAAAATGTACTACAAAAATAATAGTCTACAATCCTATCATCTTGTTGTAATAACACTAGAAATGTGTTAATTAAAAAGAGCAGTTTTTTAACTTACATTGACAAAGATTCTTGAATGTTGGACATAATAGAATTAAATATTGGTCCTAAATTTCTTCGAGCTTTACTAATTGAATTCATATGTTTGAAATTTCTTTGTGGCACTTTCATCAATTTGCTCAGGGGTTTACCTGAGCCTTGCTTCGACATCTTGGTTTGTCTAATAAACTAAAAAACAGTTTAATAGCATAACCTGAAGCAAAATACCAAAATTAAAACAAAAATTAATAATAAATTACTGATTTTATTGTGGTATTGTCTTTCAATAATAATAATAGATGTCTTTGAACCATGGATAAATGCAAATCTAAATAAAAATATATTTTTAAAGGAACAAATATTGCATCATTATTTTTTTAAGTACCCACCACTTTGGCATGGACACCAAAAAACGATACCTGTAAGTACCTTATTCAATTTCAAATATTTTCCTGCTCATAAGATGAAATATTTGATGTTACAAAATTACAGATGACTAGTATCTAGGTAATTTCAAAATGTGACAAAATGTAGGTGTTACTACAATAAAAAAATTACTGAACTGGAACCAAGTACAGTTTTGATGGTGTTTACTATGTACCTACTAGTTGTGCTTTAAAAATTATGAACACTCTATGTAATAAAAAAATATGATTCTAAGGTTAATACTAACTTTAAAAGTGGAATAGTTTCGCAATAAACTATTTTATAGTTTAACAAGCAGATAGAGATGAATGAACATAATTTTCTAATAAAAGTAAGAAGTTAGTAAGTGTTCTTTACCTGAACAGCTAGTCGGTTGTTGCTGGGAGTTGAGTAACTTGTAATAATAACGATAGCGAAGGGCGAGCGCGCAAAACAAGCGGCCACCAAGTACTCGATTCGCGGAGTGACGTTATGTATTTTATGCCGGCTAGATGTCTCCCGAGCCAGACCATGTGCTCACTTCGCGGTGAACGATAGCGCATGCGCAAAACAACGTCAATTTATTTCAGTTTTCTGCCCGAGAAAATCGTAATCAATTCAAACACGAATTCTACTTTTCATGAAAGGGACATGAAGTTTTAACGTTAATTTTTGGGAGGACAGGCATGCTGTTCTAAGGCTGTTGTTGTAGTTAGATCAAAGGTAGTTAGGTAGGTACTCACATAAACACAGAAGAATTAATTTTATCTCTTTTGAAAAAACGTAAACGTTGATTCACTCACAGATCTGTTTCATAAATTTTATGATAAAATATGACAAACCTACCGAGGAACAAAGAAAAAGATTTTTGAAAGATTTAAAATTCAACCGTATATTTTTTTTTTTTTTTTTTTTTTTTTCGAAGAACCTAAGTTCTTCGGTTTTGGCTTCACATCAAAGGTATATAGCCAGTGTCAAGTAAATGGAGAGATTATTTTGTCATAAGTCTGAGTCGATAAGTCAAGTCATGCCCCTGTCAAGTAGTGGTGGTTGCGACTTTACTAAAGGCTTCTATGGAGTTTTGGAGACAATACGAAAAGTCACGTTTTACAGCATTACACTATTCACCAACACTCATACACGTTCACGAGCACTTAATGGATAAAAAACCACCGTTTTTACACTTAAACACTCAAAGTTATACAAGTTTTGACAATTAATTTAATGCCGCCAATGCGCCATTTTTCATGTTCCCGCCAAAACTTCTATATTTTGTTTATTTAAGCTAAGCACCAATGATTTGTCATTGTCACTGTCAGACATCTTTTTTTTTAAGTCACTCACTGTCATAGTCAAAATACAAATATTGCCATTCAAAAAAAAAATATTTTCGATCACGAGTTAAAATAAAGTGAAGAGCGCCATCTGTGTTATTTTGAAAAAACTCGTTCAATTGCTACAATCACAACATAACCTTCACCTTTTCAAATCCAACAATGCAACCAACGCGTCGCTACAGATGTTTGTTGCTGGCTTTGCCACTAGATAGCGCTAGCAACCTAAACAAACTGACGAATAGAAACAAAGAGTAGGGTCAAAGAATAAGTTATAGGTACATTATATTATAGTAGAGACTAATAGTAGAGTAGAGTCTAACATAAAACAGAATAGAAAATCATTTCTTGGCTGTGTCATGCTCTCGTATTATAGCTTCCTAAAGTTAAAAAGTAAGTATCCGAGACACAGAATTTAGGAAGCACAAAGTAGAAGATCCTGTGACCTGTCATGTGGTTTACACTAGTTTATCTTCATTCTTCAGTAGGTAGACAGTAGGTTCTCCTACCAAGACGATCAATTATATTGCGCAATATGACGAATTGTGCAATATTATTGCAGGTCTTGGGGACACCGCCCCGCGCCGCCCCGCGCCGCCTCGCGCCGCCCCGCCCGCTTTGATCAGAGGTTTGTGTGGTATACATAGCCGTTTTCTGAAACGACGGTTTTTGAATCGCTGCTACGTCAAATTTAATTGTATCCTGTCCCTATTTTGTGTACTGTACTTACTTGCCGTAGACAGGCACCATCACTTCTTCGGTCAATGCATTGAGACAGCAGGAACGGGCTTCGGATTCGCTACCACATTGGTGCTGCAACGCACATCTCCTTGCTGCTACTCTGCCCATCACAGTCAAGTTCTCGTCAACCACAAAGCCGATGTTATCCATTTCAAGAACTGCCGTTTAATAAACTAATTGACACCCGCAACCTATTTTACGAATTAACAAAATCCGTACGCGCCTACGAACACTTCTTCGGGAACACACATTCTATTTTCAAGTCTCTACGCACAGTGATGGCCTGTGGCCTGTGCGTTGCCTGTCAGTTAGTCAATCAGGGCTAAGGCTTTTAAATATATTGATGATAAAATAAAGAGGTCAAAGTCACGTGTGTTATTTACTGGAAATCTAGGGACCAACTGATTGATTGGCTCGCCTCAGCCGAGCTCCGCATTCATAATCAAATCAGATGCGCCCGAGTGGAGAGGCATAAAACATGCCTAATTCTGCTTACAATTGCATTATTGCGTTCCGTACACTGATTGTTATATGTAGACACAAAAGCAACTTTGGATGTTTTGCTCAATCGCTACACTTAATGCAAGGTAAGCACTAATACAATGGTTTAAATAATCACGTAGATAAACAAGTACAATTCTCTAGCGCTCGGCGGAAGTGGAGGGTGGCTCTGCGCAAGTGTATTAGTCGCGTTATCCCGCCTAACATCATCATCATCATCATCTGATGATGATCCGCCCGGTCTCACCCACTGCTGGGAATAGGTCTCCCTGTGTGGGTGTGGGGGCACACCCTCCCTTTGTGCCACCCCACACGGTAGAATGGTTGCCTAAAGGCTACTATTCTACCGTGTGGGATACCAAAGTTAAGAAGAAGAAGAAGACTGTTGCCTACTTGCACCAAACTGTAAAAGTTCCTAAGCAATTACTACTTTACTCTCTTGGTAGTACCCACTTGGATAATATTGTTGCATGCTGAATTAAACGGTCAAGTTTGTGAAACAAATATTTCGTAAGAACTTATAGGTACAAGTCGGTACAACCTTATCTACACCGACTTAATTTATCTAAATGGTATCGTACACGTGTACAACTAAATAGCGCTGAATGTCCTTTTTATTAGTGTGTTTTTGTACAGTCAGCTGCACAGACATGTACACACTCCCAAGCTTAAAAAATATTATACTCTTAATTTTACAAAGACAAGAATTCTGACAAGTAAAACGACTAAATTTGAACACTCTTGCGTGTACTATTCTTTGCAAAATTAAGAGTAATATAAACGTGAAAGCTTGGGAGTGTTATAGGTTATAGGTACATTTCTGTGCAGTTGACTGTAGGTATATACATAGGTACCTACTAATCATTTTTTGATATACGAATTGATTCGATTTATTTAGCTTGGGTAGCTTATTTATATTATTTTTTGTTAGTTAATAAATATTTCTTAACTTTTTTTCATTTGTTTTGAAATTGATTTGATCTTACTTGTACCTATTGTAGTAAATTTGAATTTCAGCTAAACCTAATAACTTGTAAAACCTGTGGTAAAGACTCTCGCAGTCATAATATTTCACCTCCCAAGTTCCCATCCAGTAAAAGTGGGAAGTAAGTATAAGAAACAAATTTATGAAATGGATCAAATATGTAACTTCTCCGGTGGTCTGAAGAAAAAGTAGAGTTTTATGTATGAACTGCTAAACCCAGTACATCCCAATTTAGGTATTGGGAATTTTGGGAGTCTTTGTGTAAATGAACATATATATGAATGTTTGATCCTACATCACGCGAAAACTGCTAAACAAGTTAAAGTTCAGTAAACATTGGGATAGTTTTATGGCGTAGTTGGTACTTTATTACAGCATAAGCTAAGACTAACGACTACAGTCTATATTACAAAAAATACAAAAGGAAACAATTGGGCCTCCCATTTATGGTAGAATTCTCTCGAACCAGGGTAATGAAAGGCTGTCAATTGCGCCTCGAAGAATCTCCTATCGTGCTTCAGGAAAGTAGTAGTAGTTAGTAAGTAGGATAGGAACCCCTTTTCCTAAAAACCTTAGTTTTAAAATCTAATGGCAGTAATAATAGATAAAGTTTTTAACTGTGTACTAACATGTTTTTATGCTTTATTCTTTATCAATTATTACTTCCATTTTGTTTATCAAAAATTATCCTTTCGGAGCGTCTAACCTGTTTTAACCTAGAGTCTAGGGCCTAGACCGTTGCAAACGATGCCCCGCGCGGCGCCCTCCGTGTTTCTTCTTCCTCTAATTGCGAAGCCTTATCATTACCAAGTATTACAGGACCTCTTCTCTATCAACATTATCCAATTCCACGCTGCACTTTGCACAAACGTCATTCGAGCCAGGTGTCAAGTTTATTCGCCCGAGTAGTACCTACCTACATAGCAATGTTTGTAACGATCGATAGTGTTAAAAAAATCTGCTTAAAATGCAAATATTTGGTTCCTGTCCGCCTACGCCTGCTTCTCACGACCCCAGTGGTAGTATTTGAGTACCTTCAATCACTTTGCTATATACCTTACCTTACCCCTATCTCTCTCTGACTACTTGTAGACCTCACGTATCGCGGTACCGAAAACCGGACCCCCTTCATCTTGGATTGTATAGACCTCTGTTATAGGTGCTTTTATATATTGTGATTGAACTGGGCGAGTGGACTCCCAACGCTACTTTGTGTAAAGTCGGCTGGTATAATATTAATAATTAATAATAATTTAATGAATAGGTTATTGGTTTCATAATATATGGATGTCCTTAGATTTTAGATGTAACTACTGGAGCTCTGTCTGTACCCTACATTAGGTCTCCTCAAGAGCCTGTATTGAGGGTACTAAGTGAAGATGGTAATGTGTCTGTCCACTGTTTATTCTTTTACCTGAACGACATCAAATGTACCTAATAGTAGCGTAACATTATAAAACTACAAAATATATTGATTGTATAGTTGATGCTAGAACCGTGATCAATATGTATTTTTAAATTAGCATCCTTTCTACTAAAATAAGCTGCGACGCATCGGTTGTAAAGCAGCTTATTAGGTCAAAGGCAAGTGGAATGTATTTCAAATCTTTATTTTTAAGAACATCAATATTTTATTTTAAGTTATTACTAGGTACTATTGTCAAAGTTTGCCCTCACAACTTCGATAACTTACTCGTTCCGTGCGCGTTCCTACGGTACAGTTTACGTAGTGTAGTGCTACGCGTCGGTTCTGAGCGGATTATTGGGTCAAAGGCAAGTGGAATCAAAGCGGAGGAAGCCAGTACTCAGACAGGTCGGTAGACTAAGCGTGTTAGCTGCTAGCAAATTATGCGCTTGATAATGCAATTCTCTTGTACGATTGCATTATATTCCACAAGCTGCAGCCCGTAGTATCGGGATGAAGAGAAGCTTAATATCACAGAGTCCTACTAAGATATACAACTAATTTAGATAATTACTATCTATTTCCTTTCAACAAATCGTTTCAGTAATTTTGGTGTGATTTGATTAACTAACAATACCTAGGTACTATCCATTGGTATTTCACCGTATTTCACGGAGACCATTATTATCTTTCTTTTATGCGTTTTCCTAGCACATTAACTATACCTACTTATATAATACCTATAACTTTAACTACATATAGTTTACCTATAACTATACCTACATATATACTATTATACCTATACTCAACCTTATACTATAACGTACCTTAGTACTCTGTGCTATAACTATATTTACTATATATCTCTATGGATTCATTAGTTTTGGCGTGATTGAGGAAGTTATATCAATCTTTCCATTCATCACTCATTACATTAGAAGGTTATAGACCGTACCTACCTTGACAACGCGTAGGTTGCACCAACTACAAAATGCGACGTGTGCTAAGCCTGCATAACTGTACCTTTAACTTTACGCAGGTAAAAACACTTATTTGCAAATTGTGTGTTGGCACTTCTGTCAGTCTAAAGACAAATTAGTGGCGTTCCTGTTCCCTGGGAATCAGCCGTCAGTCAAAATACTGTGGTAATATAATTACTTACATACCTACCATTTTTTTATAAATGTATTTATATTTGGTTATGTCAGCCTTGGATTTAGGCCTTTTCTTTTATCTCTCATCTTACAGATAAACTAAGTTAAAACTTACAGATAAACTAAGTTAAAACTTACAGATAAACTAAGTTAAAAAACTAACACGTACAACTACTGAAAAATCACGCTATAGAAAGAAGGAACCAAGAAAATATTCTCATCTGAATTTTTTATGTGCCGTGGTCCGTGGTCATATAAAGATAATAGTTTTGAAGATATGATTAAGGAACAGATAAACATACCTACTTACATTTTCTTCGCCGTAGTCGGGTAAGGACATTTAACACAACGCTATCTAGCCCAAAATAAGCAGAGTATGTACTAGGGTATCCAGATAACATTTTGTATAACAATAGGTACATAGATCGAATATTATTTATTGCCCTGAGAAACAAGTACACGTGACGTAGCTGTAGCGTAGAGGATCTACGCAATATAGGTTTGAAAAATAAAAATTATTAAAAAATTACGCTCTCCTCGGTGGAACTGTCTAAGTAATGGCATTTTGTCCCTTTAAATTTTGAGCCTCTACATTCAGAGGTTTGGCTTGTGCGTTGTCTGTCAGTCAGTCAGTCAGTCAGTCATATTTTGATTATGCAACTACATTATTAAGATCAACATATCGTCAAATTGAAGCTTGAAGCGAGAAAAATAAATCAAAGTTGCCTTGCTCTCTTCATAGAGTCGTCTATAGTAGAAATTGCAACTGAATTATGTAAGGAGCATCAAATTTCGTTCTAGTTAGGACTTATAATACACTAATCTATAGAAAGCCACTGGCCTTTCCAAAATATAAAAATAATATTCAAGGAAGGACTTGTAGGAAGGAACTCTACCTAAGAATATACTGTAGAATGTACATATTCTGTACCAGGAAGGTACATGTTTCAGTCTAAGAATGCACGCCCTTCCAATAACGCTGTCTTAAAAATGAAAAGGCGCACGCGTGTAAACGTGTAACATGCCAGTTTTTGAAAATCAAATAAAATAACAATTTTTTTTGTTAAAAAAAACAAAACGATAAGTACCTACATAGAAAATGCTGTTATTATGAACTATTCCCATCTGTCACCCTGCTCTGTCACCCTAGGGGACAGATGGGCCAAAAAAGTTCTATCTGTTCCCCTTTCAGCAACAGATGGAGAGTTATACATGTAGCACTCTTCATAACACTCTACTTAGGTATTGATGGTGGTTCAATGAAAGTTCATAATACATCAACCAGACCCAAATCCTGTCTCAAAATACAGTAAGCGTCAGAGCGATCAAAACTTGGCAGGATGTAGGATATCGTACTTAGAAGTGTTGGTATCCGTGCTGCAATGGGGACCACTATCGCAAAGTTATGATTGACAGTATTAAATAGGACCGTATCGTCCACCGAGTTAGAGTAGATTACATTATGACGATATAAGTTTGTCGTTGCTATTGATACCTAATATTTAGATTTACTCTACAACCAGTCTTTAATACGGACGTGCAATAATTTATGAGCTAGGCCAAACTATAGGTTACTTTCTTAATGAATGCGCAAGGACACGAATGCCTAAAATTTCCGTTCTCCAAGGTCCCTTAACTTCTTGGATTACTTTATATTTTGATAAGTTGGCAAGTTTTCGGTAAAAGTGGAACGCGTTGGCGAATGATGATATCACGTCATCGGTCGCATGGCCGGCTCGGAGTAGGCGCCGCGTCAAAATCACGCCAGAGTTTGATATGCATATAGTGTTCCTTGTCAAACGCCGTGATTCAGGCCCTCCAGAGCAAGACGGAAAACTAGCCGTCAGGTTCCACAGCACCAGTGTACGGTCTGAATTCCATGTTGACGTGCCACGCCGGAACCCGCTCAGTCGTTCCTCGCCCGCTCTCGGTAGCGCACGCATCTCTTGCTACAATTCATAACTTTTCGTAAGTTCGCCATGACGATGCGCTGCGTGTTCGCGATGCTGGCCCTGGCCGGAGCCACGTTCGCAGGTCCCGAGGTCACTGAACTCAAGATCGACGTGGTCGAAGTCCCCGAAGAATGCACCGTCAAGTCCAAGCACGGGGACATGCTGACGATGCACTATACTGGCACTCTTGACAACGGACACAAGTTCGACTCCAGGTAAGTTGTATCTAAATATTGCGAACTCTGATGTTTTATTCTAAAACAGCTTAAACGTGTTGTTTATTCGAACAGGAAACTCGATTTGCAATTCGCGTGCTGAGTCTGAACGTGACCTTTAATCCTTCTAATTACTTAGGTACCTACTTCACTTTAATCGTCGCCATTTTATATGCTAAGAATTTCCTAATTTATGTAATTTGTTAATGCTTTTACAAGTGTCTTAGGTCAGTCAGCGATTCAAACGACCGTGGTTCCGTTTACCAAGGCACGTAGTATTGGACGTAGTCGTGCATTATTCTACGAACAGCGTATTTTAAGGTCATAGGAAGCGTCATCGGTCGGAGCGATGACCGCAACATAACTTTAAAATACTTCAATAGCCCTATGCCTTGTGGAGATCGAAATATTTATACCAATCACTATGAGGAACATGAACTAACACAAACTGCATACAAAAGGTTATGTTGCTAAACTGATACAACCCGCAGATGGCAACTTGCTGATAATACTAGTTGCTCTACCTCTGTACCTACTGTAGCCTATATATCGCATTCTCTGGAATAAACGAATATAATTTTTTATCAAAATGTTGTTACTATGGTTTGGTAGCGAGCGGAGAGTAGTACCTACGTACAGTTGGACAATCTCCTTTTGTAAAACAATAACACCCACATTTGTGATAAAGCGCTTTATCTGCTAAACTCATATCATGTACCATTTTACAGGTGCTTGGACAGAAGCATAAATATAATCAGCTTCAAGATTTTAACTACTACGTATTCGACAAAACACGTGGCGAATGTTAAGAACTATGTTTTTTTCGAAACAGGAATTTTTATACCACGCTCTATCACGATGATACAATACTCAATAGAAAATTTTAACCATGCTTCGCTTTGAAGCTTCAATTTTTGTATAACATTCAGCTTTTACTAGCTAGAGTATGTAAAGTTTATAAACATTAAAAACCCGACTGCAAAAATATTATAACCATATTGGATTTCTGATACTATTCCTAACCCTCACAAGTTCCACCCTGGCCAATGCTCACATAATGGTTTTGGCTATACAACCTTCTTCGAAGAAGATCCTGTAAGTTTTAAGTACTTACCTAATTTTGCTAGAAAATAGATACTTATCAAGGCGATCGTGCGTAGGTTTAAATCCCTGGGAAAACGTGTCCTCGATAAAAATTAGAGATAAAGAGTTATACTTACTAACTATTCAGTAAAGGTAGAAATCAATAAACAATCTAAAAATATGTTTTAATAACTAGAAAAATAAAAATATAAATATTAAAGCTAGATAAAAGCTCTTATTAATTTATCTCCATAAAACGTAGTTCCTAAGAACCCTAAGGTTGCCATCCGTCGAACAAATTGGAGTAGGTTTATCTATAATCCACTCGTCGAACCTGAAAATTGTAGTCGGGATTAGTGAAAAGTGAAAAGCTCTTTTACCACAGCAAACGAAAAAAATATTGAAACTCGCGTACTACTAGTACTTTTTTGTAGAAAATATGTTCTCGTTACAAAAGAAACAGTACTGAAGACAAGTATTTTTCCACGGCTTGTGTCAAATTGTCCGATTTTTAACAATTTTGCCTTGATGTGGCTAGTTGTTGGTCCTGTCCTTGCAACACCAAAACTCCGTACAAAAGACATCAACGCGTTAACGAAATAATCCCTTTATTTATATTTATAAGTTTGTCAAATAAAACTTCTGAGCCACTTTGGCGATCTAACTGCGTAGACAGTTAAGAACTCATAAAGTGCATCCACGATAACCCCCCCACCCTTTCCTCCACCCCCATTCTTCCCTACCCCTTGATATCCATCATAATATTGGACCACCCTTGCTAAGCCCTAGATATTGAATAAACAAAATCTCAAACACAATACCTACAATAATAGCAAATTTTCAATGTATGAAAATCTTTATCAAGTTACAAAAACCATCAGACAGTCAGTCAACCTTCTTCATTCTTTATTTCAATATACGAGTAAATTTTAAATTCACTTAGTACTTTTTCATGTTTTTCAAATAAGTACTAATATTTAGCATTTATACCACCTGTAAGATTATTATTAACGCAATGCCCGGCGACTAATCTAAGTATACAACCAACCAATTAATAAAATACTGTATTTCCTTCTCAAATTAACGCAGATTCTTCTGAGGAAACACGAGGTGAAATAAAATGTTACACCTTTACTTCGCACCATTCTTCTGTCTTTGGGTGAGAGCCCGCACGATTTAGATGAACGCATGATTAGCTAACAAAAGTTGCCCTCGTTTCGCACAAACTTTTGTTATTATAACCGTTTATGATGAGAAAGGAAATTTACCGTTTAATTTTCTACATTCTTAGCGTGTGTAAAGATTCTCATTTCAATTAGCTACGGCTCCCCTTTGCCTCCGTTTGCGGTTGCTAAACAGAGGGCTGTTTGCTCGGCATGATGCTCCTTCATCCACCATCTTTGGCGAAATCAAAATTATTTTAAAACTTTTTATAAGAACACCAACATTCATTTTACGCTTTTCCAAGACCATAATGTAGTTTAGTTGCGCAGAACAGCAAAGGTTTGACTTCTCAATAGACTTATTAAAAAAAAAACTGGAGTTTCTAGAGTTAAAAGTAATATAAAGATATTGTACTATTGAGTTTATATAAAAAATATACGGTCCATTCCAAATCTTCTGATTCCATCTGTGATTCAGTTCAAGGATGCTTACTTTCACAAACCAAAAGGTGAAGTTCTTAGGATGATCTAACCACTTTCACCGCGTCCATCTACGCCTGGGTTCAACATAACTTCATGTATAGGAATTGTAATTTATGTTCCGCAATAAACTCAAAGCCGCGTAATATAATATATTTAGATGCGAATTTGCAGGCGCAAAGTTTTAGGAAAACTTTCTCTTTTTATGTATAAAATACAAGATCGCACCAAGATCGTACCTGCATCATGTCTAACGAGTCTAGCTAGAAGTCTAGGGCCGGTTCGCATCAAGATTTATTGTAAGCGAATGTCGTCAAAATTGTACTCTTAACTTTCATTTTTGTCGCCGTGTTGGCGATGTAAAACTTAACCAATTACGCGTGTGTAGCGAGCGTTATCGCACCATTGTTAGTCAACGGCGGTTCAGCCTGACATGGTTAACGGAGAAAGTAGAGTGCATTTGATTTTCTAAAACAATGGTGTAACGACAACGTTTGCACCTAACAAAATAATTGTTGCCTTGCTTGTTAGAGCGGTGTTGATGTAATAGACTTCCGCTGTATTTCCTCCTCTGCACAATTCAGAGAACTAAACAACGGTGTACCGGTTGGATATTTCGTATAACCTACACTATCGTTTGCGAGATACCAATATGAAGGCTCTAGGTAAGCTATTCCAGATTTAGAACAACATTAATGCTATCCCGATCCACTATGGCTTCTATTACTTAGATGCATTTCGTTTATGATAGACGCCAACTGATTGAATTCGTTGCAAATGAAATACCTAGCTTGAAATCGCGATTAAAAGTTTCAAAGGTGAGTTTTCATCAGATATACAACTATATATACCTATTCGAAAGGTTCCATTAATGGGAACTCTGTTCATTTTCCCGGCATCAGAGATTTTTTAGCTTTTATCCCTTTCATCAAAACTCATTGAATTTTGCAAGCATTTATTTAGTTAGTAGAGATTACTCTCTACTAACTAAATAAGTAACTTTAGTAGAGATTCTGAAGTCATTTACTCGTATTATGTGCGTATATTAGGCATGGAAATGATTGCTACTTCTATTTCATTGTCACAATGGTGATATGATTTCATTTTATAACAGTGAAATCACCGGTTAGCTACCGGTTCAGTTTTTCTGTATATATCTGTGCCTAGCGTGTATCATACATAATTCAAACATCATAAATTTTCCACTTCCAATGCATATATGTCTAAGTGAGTTCAGAACTGATTCTGTTTAATATGTTTGGACTGCAGTTACAATTTATTTTATTAAAAATTGACTTATTATAAATACTTAAACCTATATTAGTTCGCCAAATCGCTGGGTTTCCCGAGTGTTCTTTTTGAATAAACTCCGGTAGACGACGACGTGGTGTTTGTGTATGGAGAATTCGAAAGTGCACTTTGTGTTCAACGGCTTACGAACTTTCCTTCTGCGTCCTATTCTATCTGGTTCTTAGATTTTCATGATATTTTTATTGATTTTATAATACAAGTCAAAATAGTTATGTGAAATGAGTAGTGAATACAAGATTGGGCAGAGATTATGGTATCATAATCTCCGTACAGCCATCCTACAACGTAACTCATATATAGTTTCTCATAATAAAAGTGTACTGTAATGTTCTTTCAGATAACAGTATTTGTAAACCGAAAGTTGATTCACATTTTATTTTTTTGTTTTAACTCTACAATTATTTTGACCTATCGTCGCGGAATTTAAACCACTTGCACGTAGCCGATTATGATGACAATTTTTTTGAAGATGAAGATAATAAAATCTGAACGGTAAATGTACCTACACCGTCAATTTTTAATCGCCATTCTGAACACAGATATTGCAAAAAACATGAAAAAATTAAGTCAATTTTTTGTCGAAATTAATTTGATTAAAATTGGATAAATGTTACCGTTAGTCATTTTTCAATCATCGTTTGCGAAACCCGGGTACCTAGCTCGAGCCAGCTCGCAAAAGCTCGGCTCGGGCGCCGCACTCGCCCCGCTGTCACTCTGTCTTTTTGTAGAAACCCAAAATTCTGACTGCATAAAATACAACATGGTAATGAAAAATGTATCGTGTATTTACAGCATTTTCATGAACCTATTGGCATATATTTGCAATATATTCAATAACCTTTATCTCCTCACTATCAAGTTCAACCTGCAGCTTCTATCACGAGGATGAGGATGTTGATAAGTAAATTATATTTCAATTGAAGTTCGGCACCTCCGGCAACGTAAACGGCACTTAGTAAGCTATCCCTAGCTAAGTCACTTACCGTTACAGCAACTTGCATCTATTGAGTTTAAGTCGTTTTTACATGATGGACGCACACACAAACAAATGTATAAACAAATACTTCCAATAAAAAAATGAGTCTTGTTATTTAAACTCGGCTAAACACGTTACCGACAAAAAACATATGTACATGAATTCGGAGTCTACTACTTTATATATGTTTAAACAAATAACTTTGCCTCGGTTATAACTTGCACTCGACTCTACCTTTGTTTATGAAAGAAAACTGGCTCAATCCCGGCAAAATACGACGATGGTCACACAGAAAACCAATCTATTTTCTAAAGCGATTTCAATAACCATTTTGATTACTTTATATTTGTTTTTTCAAACGATCTTTCATTTCATTAGACATTCAAGTTTCCAATAGCGAAATGTATATTATATTTTGGTTATGATCTATTCTTGAAACAAATAGAATCAGTTCAAAGTCGGGAATAATCCTTTATAATCCAGTCTAATGAAATCATATTCGATTCGTTTTTAGATGTGAACTGCGGATGGACCGATAGGAAAATCAATACTAAAGTTGATTAGATCGCCTTTTCCAATAGATATTACAAACTCAAATTGTAGTCGCAGCCTCCGATGGTTATTTTATTATATTAATGGATTTTATTCCAGGACCATTTTATATTCTAGGAAAGTTTGTTAAAAATTAAATAAAAATAGAGGCAGAATAAATTGATAGCTTTTCTATTTGATTATATCGAGTGCTTTTGGTTTATTTTATTAGATTATTATTTTTGATGTTTAAAACAGGTAGCTTAGTAACTCTATATTGCAGTCTATCTAATGAATGGCGTTGCATCCATAGTATGGATTATATGGATATGGATTCCATACATCCAAACTTTACATTATAAATGATTATGTCTTATAATAAAGCATCAATCAATATGGATTGAGACAACGCACAGTGAATACCACTGGATGAAGGTAGAGACTTGAAATTTAGAGGATATGTTCGTCAACATGTGTAGGCGCGTAGCTATAAGATGTTTTTTTTAATTCGCAATGTAAACGAAGTTGAGAGTGACAACCAGTAACGTAAGGTAGGTGCTTTTCAAATTAATGAAATTAACGTCGCGGTACAAAATACTCTCATTATGTTCCCCAATACTCATGCATTGTACTTAAGATTGTACATAACACTGGAAGTAATAAAGCTATTGTTGTTGAAACAAAAGCCACGGTTCTCAGGGATTTGATTGCACATCAGCTAATTTATAATTTTCTATCAGATCTGAAATACTATTATCATATTATTTCAATGGCCAAGTTGAACTTATATTTACTTAGTCACTTAGAACTGTGAGGACGTGGTGGCCGAGTGGATGAGGCCCTTACCTTGCGATCTGATGGTCGCGGGTACAAATCCCGGTGGCAGTCATGCGTAAATAGGTTTTTTCGGTCGAAAAAATCTATGTATGCATCGCACGTTCTCGCAACGGTGAAGCAAAACATCGTGAGGAAACCGGCATGTCGTAGAACCAAAGTTCGAAAACATGTGTCGAGTGCACGGAAGGAGCCTCTTCGAGGCGCACTTGAAATCCTTTCACCACACTGGTTTGAAGGAACTAGTGACACGATAAGAAGAAGAACTTAGAACTGTTTTAATTTTGTGTTTGATTCCCCGTATATATCCATTTGTACACTTATAAATAACTAGGTGACGCCTGCTACTTCGTTGGCATTGTGAATTAATAAAATTCCTTTCTTAGTACGCGCCTGCACTTCTTGAGGAACATACCCTCAAAGTTACAAGGTACCTTCCTAATTTTACTAAACTTTTACTATACTACCGTTGGCAGGCGTCTCCTGCAGGATGCCGTCTAGATGGTTACCAACTAGAGATGTTCCGACCTATTCGGCAAATAGCACCGACTATCCGGCTTTTTACCTTGTTTGTATTAGTCATTAAAATGTATGTGGGAGGAAATACATTAAATAATTGTAAGTAAGGGAGGTTTTGCCTCTACCTTGTCTGTCAGTTATTCAAGTCCTAGCCTTTTATATTATACGTATTGATTGAAACACCATCATAGTCAAAAAATTCAAAGAGATTTTAATTTTTGTAAAAAGAAGTTTTAGACCAGGTGTATGAGTAGGCTATGTTGCTAATACATATGGGCTCGTATTCTAAATCTGAAACGTGTATGTTAGTAACCATTTCTGAAATGTGTTATGAAAAGGAATTCGAAACCGTACTTTTGTATTTAAAACAGAATTGAAATTCAAATTGCATCGGCTGCGACAATTGACACATAGCATTCGTAAATTAAACATTTCCTCTTTCTAAATATAGCTGTAAATCGATACTTTTGCATTGTAATATATACATGCATGAGAGCTATCGTCAGAACCTAGGATTTGGGTCATTCTGTTAATAGTTACGATGTAAAAAAACTAATAATTATCGCAGTATAATCCTAGCTTGGTGACTATAAAATATTTGATTAGTAATTAACTTTAATTTATTTATTAACTATCAAATTAAAAAACTAGACAATCCTTAAACAGAACTAAATAATGTTCTTATATTAATAACACACCCAGAAAACACCAAACATGTAAAATGAGAGCAAAGTAGGTCGTAATTAGATTTTTTTATGTTAATGGTTACTCAAAAATTAAGGCAAAAATAAGCGAACGGTTACCGTTTGAACGTCCCTTCCCTTCTGCATACAAAGCGTAGCGATTCACTCTCAAACAACGAACGTTCTAATCAAACAGGTTAAATTGATCTTGCGTGCTTGTGCAAATGACCCTGGCTGTTGATCTAGCTGTAATTTAAACCTGGAGTCTGAAAAGGTCTCTAAGATCTAGTGAAGTAGACAAAAAACCAGTACAAAGAAAATATTACTTTATTTTCATTAAGGATATGTAGACATCATGGGCGAATAGATGAATGTTCTGTATGGGTATAATCTGAAAAAGTTTTTATGCTATTTTTATCTCGATACCATTATTTTGTTAGTTTCTCTTGAGCTACCTAGTGATTTCAGATTAGTGGATTAATCAAGCGGATTTGCCGCTACAGTTTTTGCGCTTTGCGCGTTTAACGATTTAACGCTTTACGCGCGTTCGGCTTTTAAAGTTTTTAGAGTACAAATCCGCCCGTATACGCGCGTCAAAAATACGCTAGTATGAAACCACAATAAGCTAGTAGCAAAGGCATGACATTTCTTGTGATGTTTGAAACGAGTACGAGGAATAGGAAAAATACAATACAATTAGGTACTATAAATTGGGACTGAGGTCGTTGAAATATGGAAAATTAAAAATTAGCTCTATGAGCCTGCAAAGAAGTAAGCTTAGCTTACATACATGTGCGACCTTATAACAAAATTAGGCTAGATTACTTAATTAAAAAGTAATTTTGTTCGAAGCCTTTGTGCACAGTTGTAATATAGAGTAGCTAAGTTAGTTTCAATTTTTCTTGTTATTGCTCGCAGAGGCACAATTATTTAAATAAAACCATATCGAAATACCTTACGGCTTACATGATTCAAAATAATGGCGAAAACAACTACGAACCACAAGCATTATAATTGATTATCCACAGTAAGGATTATTAAAGTAGGCAAGTTAGGTGCATGAGTGTGAGTGGGTTCGATCCGTGACCAAGCGATTAACACATGTAATCTAGGTATGCTAAACTGACGTGGCTTATTCGTATAGGCGATAGTCGCATATGAAGCGGTATGAAGCAGTAGGCGCTTCACCGTCATTTCTAATAAGTATATATTTAAACATGCGTAAAGAAAGACCAACAAAAATATTCAATAGGCACTTTTTAGTCTTCCTGAAACAAATTATAAAAAAGAAAGACTTTATTTACGCCAGTCTAACCCCGCATCTACATTCGCGATGCCTTTATATTTTTGTTACAGACTTTCGCACTGTTGAAAATTATAAAATCTAGAGTACCTTATTAGTGCGGTTTTGACTAGCATATACATATATTATGTATATGTCGCGCGTATACGGGCGTATTGGTGAAAATTCAAAGGCCGAACGCGCGTATTACGGCGTTCACGCTCGGTTTTTTCAAGTACTCAGTATTCGGTACCATCAGGTGTCTCCACCAAATAATCGTTGAGTAGATACTGTTCGCGACTTTGCTTGTGTGGTGTGTATTCGCGTGATATCATAACAAATATTCTCCAATCCTAGCTCATGATTATTATTTTTTATCCTGTTAAATATTTGAGTATCAAATTGCTTTTTTTAATGAAACTTCACGGTAAAAGTTTTGCAATAATAAGTCAGCTCATCAAAAGGTTTGGAGTGTCGAAATGTCTTTGCTGGGAGCTCTTAAAGAACTCATTGGCACCACTTCGACACCGGAAGGCAACGTCGTGCTCAGATGGGAAAACTTTTCAAACGGTGATCAAGTGTGGCTCATCAAAGATCGCTTAGTTATGTACGTTACTTGCTAGTCTTAAATTCAGAGATTATCCCTTACGTTCAGTGGTTTGGCCTTTAAGTTGTCAATAACGTATGAAGACACGATTGGTCGAGTGGTATGTATGTTGGACTGCCACGCCGGTGTCGCGGGTTCGATATCGGTCGGCGTTATCGAACTATATGCGCGTTCGGTAACGGCGATCTTAGTATGTATTTAAAAAATCTATATAAGTACCTATTGTATCAGTTACCTGGTTCCCACAGAACAAGCTCTGCTTAGTTTGGGGCTAGATGGCGTTGTGTGAACGGTCCAAAATATTTATTATTATTATTAATCAGGGAAAAACCGTTTTGCCAGTTCATACATATGAAAAAACATATGAAAACAAAAAATATACTTAAACATTTCGTGAGGTTGTTGTGACAAATTCACCGCTCCACTTTTGTTCAATTTATACTCAGTTAATTTTTGTATTAAAAATTTACAAATGTGCGAGTGAAATAGCAGCCCTTGGGATTCTGGGCCTTAAATTTATTTATATATATGGAAAACTCATATAGTTTTTCTAACTACACATAAAATATCTAGGGGGCGTCAGCCACCGAAAGTATCCGAGATCTGTGGAAGTACCCAATCAATTCTTGCTTATTTACCACAAAGTTCCTTTTATGCAATGCAAGTAACATTATAGGTACCTTGAATAGTAAACAACGTCATCTATATTTGATTCCCGTAAGAGCGTGCCTGCCTGCGCTAATGGAACACTTGAGCCTGAGTCCTACTACCATCGCACTAGGTATTTGGCACAATCGAGCAAAAATTATAAGGACCATAATTTAGGCCCTTCTTTTGCTTTAGCCACCCCCTCCAAGATCTTGAGAATTAATTTTATTTATTTCGAATTTAACTCTCAATAAAGGAAAAATAATGAACCCGATAAGCCCTATAGGAAATTGTAACCATAACGTATATTAATTTCGTAATTAATTAATATTCTTTAGAAAACCCTCTTATTATTTAATTTCTTTTTTGAATACCGAAAGGTTTGTTTTAAGATATCTTTTGATACTGTTTTGCTTGCTTTCTTTTCACTAAATAAAAAAATACAAACAAACATCAACAAGATACTGTATCGCAAAATCTAAATAGGTAGTACAATAATATTTTTACAATTACAATTACTTATTTGAAAATTAATTTAATTCAATTTTTTTTCAATTCAAATCTTTTATTTCGGTAAATATTACACCATATTTTGTTAATAAAAGGCTTATTCTAAGGTTAGTAACATATTCAAAATTATAAATTACACATAACCAGTCATAAAATTAAATTAAATTGTATAGTTTGAAATTAAATTGGTATTATCGGATGGACCTTTGTGTAGTCAAGTGAATTATTTGGCGTACCTACCCGAGGGCACTATATGCGTCTTAGTCCAGTGGCTAAGTATCGGGCCATCCACCCGATCTGCCACTGTTCTCAGGAGGCTGTTGGTGGCAATAAGCATAAAAAACTACGGACTCCAAAAGTTAAAAAAATTGTTGTTTCTTAGTAGACATCTAGAATTTTTCTTATTTCTGAATATTTCCTCTGTACTACTTTCGTGAGAATCCTTCGCAATGAGCTGATGGTAGGGCCCCGTAAATAACTTGAAATGCACGGTCAAGGGTAGGTCATCAAGCTTCGTACATTATGCACTAGCCACTGAATTAAGTTCTGTTCATATTTACATTGAACTGATGACCTAGCTAATGGGTGTGAAAACACTTGATGTTAGTGCGTTTTCAGACTAGGGCGGATTCTCGCAAAACTTCAAAAGTGTATACCGGCGTTTACGCTCGGTGTTTTCTAGCGAGTGCCAGTAGCATGAGGCGTCTCTCGCTTTTGCTATATATATACTAGCGTATTTTATTCGCCCGTATACGCGTGAATAAAATAAGCTAGTCTGAAACAACACGCGCTGCAAAAAATAAGAAACCGCATTAAGACTTGACTTGGTGTTTAGACCGCGTCTGTAAGGCTTGGTTTATCAGTTTTGAACACTATTTCAGGTAATCAGCAATGCTATTACTTCACCTTCCTATAATGCCGCGTAACATTCGGACGGATGGACTTTTCGTAGTTATAGAGGTACTTTGTCTGAATCAAAATTTAAAAAATAGGATTGCGATTGGCGTAAGATATTTTATCTCCAGACATTTTAAAGGTTATTACTATGCAAATCTTGAATTTATCTGTATAACTATAATTAGTAAGAAAGAATCGAGAAGTTTTTACCCCAATAAGAACGAGAGTAAGCTCTTATGTATGGCTCAAACTCTCTTGCGTGTTTCAAATTGGTTGTTTTCTTTATCAATAATTTTCGTTCACGGGTTAATATTGATAAACTTATGTCATTGGACATGATAACCGACCTTGTGTTATCAACGGTTTTTGGATAAAAAAACGATTCATAGATAATACTATTGGGACGAGACTACTTTTGATTATGTAATGTGAGTTTTTTTTTATCAATAGTACTTATTATTGGATTCCTAATATAAATAATCTTATTTGTATATAATATTCCATCAACAAAACCAACACTAACAAAATGTTATGTTTTAGTTTATTAGGGACGGCTAATATCAGGAATATTATAGTTCTTGTTTTTACTATTTTTCGTTCGTGTTTCATATTGTATTCAAACTGTAGGTATCTATACATAGTTAGGTAAACATACACTTATCCATGTTTTATTCTAGAATAACTGCTGTTCTCACCCCTCAACCTCTGGATTGGGAATTGTAAATGTAAAGCTGACTGAAAAAGATCAGTTTACTTCCAACTGGTACCATGAAATATCCTCGAAGTTTGGATAGCCTCAATTATGCACAGGAGCAATTGTTCTGTTACGGTAACTAACCAAATACAATTAAAGAATAGTATTTCAAAATAATCCAGGCAGACTCTAACTAACATTTCATACAATTAACAAAGCTCGCGTTGCGAAATTCTGCAAAGCGAATTTTACTTGCTGTGCGTTATTTAAATAAAAAGTTGCATTGCTTTTTACTAACCGCCAACCAAAAGTTAATAGCAGAGGCAGGCTTTTTACATTTATATTGATTTACAATTCTAAAAGTGCATAAATGTATGAGGGTAGAGCTATTCTAAGTCCTAAAGATATTCTAAGATACGAATAGATACGAGTCAAGCAATCTTTGTTCTTCAAACACGCCAAAATAACTAAACCGATTTGGATTTGGGTGAAAATCAGTATGAGTATGAACTGATAAGAGACATATTATATTACTTTATCTCGATACTAAGCGGGGTAAGCTGCGGGCAGCAGCTTGTCATTATATTAGGGCAAATAAAAGACTTTCAAGACTTTAAAATACTCTTTGTTGAGCAAACAGTGCAAGTAAAAAATTCAATTGATAAATTATAAATAGGTTCTCTGCCGTATAGTGCGTCTATGTGCGCAGGCCATTACTCGTATTACGACAGAACAGTAATAAATAATATGGTGCAGAAGTTCAAAAAAGAAGTAGACACTTGTTGGACCAACGTACGTCGTTCACGCACGTGAAATGTATTGAGGCAATACACAGAAAGATATTGTGTCATTGTACGTACAGAGTCCCTTGTTTGAACGGTCTCCCGAGTCCATTGCAGAGCCTTCGGCTGGGTATCTCAGGGAGCGATACAGATTGGGTCCGATTTACGTACGTAGTTTGATACAAGGCGAGGCGAGGCGAGAGTTCGTGTGGATTAGGTACTTCGGGAATGTCGGAAATGGGCGCAGGGAGTATTGCATGTAAGGTTCTAGGGATGTTCTGTGTCTACGCTTTGAAAAGGCGTTATTGATACGGGCACAGCTCCGTTTTCAAAAGAGGTGTCGAAACACAAGGATCTTGAGTTATATTCGATAGTAACACGTCTTTTGTAAATTATTGACTATAATATGAGTTTGAAATTCACGCAGTCAGTATTTGAGTGGATGCAAATTAATGGGTATTTTTGGATCAAAGATTTATTTTTAAATTAATGTTAGCCTCTGCAGTATGAATTATAAATAAATTCAGTAAAGTACGAAAGTTATTATGCCATATAAAAACAAACATATGTACATAAATATATATCTTTAATAAAGAAAAGTCTAACAACTGCAAACTTTATTTTCATCACCGACAAAGGGCTCAGTTTGTTTATCTATAAAATGCTGCGTGACTTAAAAAAAACCTGCAATCCAGACAACACTAGTTAATAAAATAGGATTGTCGGTTGCGGGATGCGAGACGCAGGTGATACATGTAAGCCAAACTTTATAGCCCGGGTGAGGTTTGCCGCCCTTAAATATTTAATATTGAAAAAAAGCCTATCCATCGCTACGTCGAATCGAAACTTGTTTATTGGTGTTGCCTCCCGCGCCGCAATGTATTGCCGATCTATGCGCTGAATCGAAATAAGCTTGCAGACGCGAACCGTTCGTATCAAGACACTAATGTGATTACTGGAATAACGATTTTGGGATTATTTGGCTGTACTAGTCAGTACGGACGTACGCCTAGCCAAGCGCTCTCCTGGTAGTAAGAGATTACGCCTGCCCATAACCATAACAGTGCTACACAAGAAATTTTGACGGTCAGTCTCGAAAGCCCAGTAATGTTAAAATTAGTTAAAGTTTTTTCAACAGACAAAAGACAACTGTTAGAAATGTTTTAATGTTCTAAAGTCTCGGACAACAAACTCATTGTCAACCTATTTCTCATCATACCTATTGTGATTGTGAATTCGATTAAAACGATATTGAATTAAAAATTTAATTGAATTTGAATCTCCTCGGACTCTATAAAAGTAAACTTTGGAAACGTCCACCACAGTTCTCGCTGAATTTAAATCAAACGAAGGCATTGCTTGCTCTTCATCAATTTGAATATGAAGCCACATCAAAATTGTTTTACACAATTAATTTATTTAAGAACTCTTTTTCGTGTTCTTAAAAATAGGTTAAGTGTGGCGAGACATCCTCCTTACCGCCTGAAAGTTGAATGAGGAACTAGTCTGCGTCCACACTAGATCCAAAGAAAAATTGCATTTCGAAAAAAATATCACAGCTAAAAGTTTCCAAAGCATATCAGCAAAGACTTTACTGTAAATTCACAAGGTGACGTTTTGAAATGCTTCTTTTTAATTTCGTATAGTATTAAGTAAACGTTGTGTGCAGTTGGACATTGGGCTACGATCCTACAGTTCTTAGCTTTGGAGCTGAGCATAAGCAACTGTCGTAAACCTTGCAGCCCGAACACGGAGCTATGCTCGGCCCGATGGAGCGAGCCACTATCAAATACCTAAATCTACTATCTACTACTACTATCTACTAAATATATAAATAAATACGAGTATTTTGGACATTTCACACAATGCCATCTGAACTCAAACCAGACAACTGATTCTTATTCTTATTGTGTCACTAGTTCTTTCGAACCAGAGTGGTGAAAGGATTTCAAGTGCGCCTCGAAGAGGCTCCTTTCGTGCACTTGACACATTTTCGAACTAATTAGCTTCTATGACATGCCGGTTTCCTCACGATGTTTTCCTTCACCGTTAAGCTCGTGTTATAATGGACACATAGATTTTTTGAACAGAAAAATCCATAGGTACGAGCAGGTTCGAACCCACGATCGTAAGTCGTGGCACGTCCCACTCGGCTAACACGGCTTTTTAATATAGGGATAACTGATTTAATACGTAGGTATATATTTTTTTTAAATACATACTAAGAAAATGTAGATAGAAAAGACGTACATATTATTATAACTGTCGCGTGTATACCGTGGCTATTGTGTATCCAAAGATTTTCATACAGTACCTATCAAAACTGAGCTCCACATAAAAAGCCATTTCCATATTCCTTCGCTCTGTGTCTCAGTCTCCTGGCGCGCCCGTAACGATGCGGTCTCCCCCCGTCTTAAATTATTAACACGCGCCATCCAAGTTGAATCGACAGGATTAAAACTTACAGACTCTTTCATATTTCACCTACTTAGGTACGTTGTTGTCGCGGAGAAGGCCTCTGAGGAGTGGTTGCTCTTTGTATTCAGTGTCTTTGCCTTAGTGACCCACCGGGTAAATTTATTTGACCTCACAAACTTACCAACAGAAATTGTAGAGCCCTCCTATCTTCAAAGATATAAATAACTAGCTTACGCCACCCGCAACTTCGTTTGAGTTGCGAATTAAAAAAATCTTTCTCCGTACGCGTTTACACATCTTGACGAATATTCCCTCGAAATTTTAAGTCTAAACGTCCCATGGTTTGGTCTCACGTTGTCTGTCAGTCGAGTCATGCGTCAACAGAACCAACACAAACTCGTCCGCTTCGGATGAATTAGCGAATTGAATATTTTATTATATTTTCGTTCGTCAACTCATCTGATTACTTTTTTCTTCATATTTAGTACAATCGCTAATAAAAGTCCTATTTTATTGGATAAAAGGCTTAATCTGTATGGTAAATAGAATATTTTATTAAAATCAACATAGAATAAAGATTCGGATGGGTTGGCAAATAAATTTTGTGAATTCGTCATTTCATCCGAATCTGATGAATTGAGTGGACGGCATGTTGCACAACTCTATCAGTAAGTAAAAACTAAGCCTTTTATACATAGATATTGATTACGTAAGGTATTTATGTTACATTTATCTCTGCGGTTTTTGGAATATTTTGAAAAAATGTTTAAAGTAATCTTCTTACAGAACAGAAACTACCAAGCAACGTACTACAATCCGTCGATATCAGTTCTTTCTACTAGTACTCTTATACCGCTACGTCCGGCGGTCCTATCAAAGGAAGAAGTTGTGTTGTCAGTAACAGTACTACGGCTGTCTTTTGTTTTTGTAAAACATACTGCTATTTCAAACTTTTATTTTATTTCTAACATTTGGAAAGGCTTTGTAGTCTCCAGCAATATTTTTTTCAATCGTCCGCATTAGTTCTGTAAGACCTCGATGACACGAGTCTAGTTTACAAGCTACAAACCATCATGTTTGCCAGCAGCTTGTAAACTCTCGGCTTTTTACAATCTGCTAGTTGAAAATCCTTCCGGATCGCTAACTCGCTCACTCGCTAGCTTTTAAACTAGCCCTGTGTTATCGGGGCTTAAGTGTCACACAAATTCGGACCGGTGAGTTACGACTCTTATATTTTTTCCAAGCATATTTTGACGTGACGTGAACGCCGGCTGCATGCACCAAAAACGTTGACATCATTGTCCGGTAACGCGGTCATTGTCCGGTAATGCCCATTGTCCCGTTACGCTGGTAGTCTCGTCAAACTATCGTCCGTAAACCAACTTTACAGACAACCAATTTTTTGCTATGGCAATGACGTTACTAATGGATGATATAAAGTATTTGAACTGGCCTGAAACCGGCTCCTAAAATCTAATAATTCACACTTTGGTAGTAAACTTTTTGCGGGGGTACATTACATGATACGATTTCTCCCCGCGGAGTCATAAATAAAATATCTGCATGTAGACCTGTGCCCTACCCACGATCCTTATGCGAACATGTTCGTACTATACGAGTATTATCTTTGATGTGTTTTACTCTACTTTCTATCTTAAAGTTAATTATGTTACACACTTGATCCCCTGACAGGGTCATGTACCGCTAGCTACCATATATATTACCTAAGCGAATTAGACGATCTTACATGTTAGCAAATGAAATAAAGACTCTCCTGACTAGATTTTTTTTGATCAGAAGTATTATTTTTAATAATAGTTTTGTGCAACCACAACTTTTTTTTACGACTAAAGTGAAAACATTAGTCGTAAAAAAACGTTAGGTTAATAATACGAAAAAGACTATTTTTCACGGTTTGACAGTGAGTACATTGACATAACAGTAGAATATATTATATTATTGAAATTACCATCTTCACTTAGTGATTTTATACCAGCCGACTTTACCCGAAGTACTGTTCCATCCAAGTGTTGGGAGCCCAGTAGCCCAGACCAATTCACTCCCCACGAAATATTTTGCTCAGTGCGACTAAAAACAGATACCTTGAACATTAGAACTGTATCACCTTTGAGCTCATACAGGATGTAACATCAGGAAGGAAGAAGTTTAACTTTATGAGATACCTACTTTGTTCAAAGATACCGTGACTTGCTGAAGAAGACATCATAACAAAACGACAAAATAGTAATATTTACAGTTTTAAGAATACGTTCAAGACTATCCAGGAGTTTACAGAAAAATTCAGGTGTGGCACCTCTTACCGACCCGAAACTTATGGCTAACAGTGTTCAGCAACATAACACTTAAAACTTAGTGAAATATAGGAAAGTCTGCGGTCGAGATACTCTGAAGAATAGATGATCATACCATCTGAGCTCAACAGTGCATTTTATTTCCGAAGAAGTTTCAGGACTTAGAAAATAATCTAGAATGCACTGTGCTGGCATTTAATTAAAGTTTCTAAACGTATTCGTCGTAGAAATAGCAGCAAAATTAATCTTCTCATCGTGTCACTAGTTCTTCCGAACCAGTGTGGTGGTGTGGTGTGTTGTGAAATAATTTCAAGTGTGCCTCGAAGAGGCTTCTTTTGTGCACTAGCAAAGCAAAATTAATGTTATACAATATCTTATCTACGCGTAATATTTGCACATATCAATAAAACATGGGTTACTAAGAAAAATGCTCTACATATTTTGAATACCTCATACTCATTCGAACTAATCCTCAATAGAACAAACACTTGCGGGCTTTGAAAAAATATATTTTGACCTGACTGACTCTTTGTTCCTACAAATATTTTTTGTTCATTTATCCTGAGCTTCAACGATGACATCAACACTTAAAATAACCCAGACACTTGGTCTATAACCAAAACTATAAGCCAAGCTTATCCCTATTTTGCCTGGGGTGAAAAATATGGATCGCGGGTAGTTCGGTGTACTGGATTTTCTACGGCCACATGTGCTCAACTCCACCCGCTGAATAATACACGAATATCTAAGACCGAGGCTGCTATCTTCTGTTTTATGTCGTAGAATTGGCCCCAGACCGCACGAATTTAGCTCTACCGTCCCTTGATTTGAAAAATAACCATAAAATCGGGAACAAAGTGAGGCTGAGACGAAACGCGACGCGTGTCCCAAAATAGGGAATCAAATTTTTTTTATTTTCCGAAAACTCGGGTTTTTACACAAATATATACATATTGATTACTAGCTGGTGCCCGCGACTTCGTCTGCGCTGGTATCTTTATAAATTGTAGCCTATGTGTTATTCTGACGCATAAGCTATATTATTTAAAGATACATTAAAATCCATTCAGTAGTTTTTTACGTGAAAGAGTAACAAACATCCATCCATCCATCCATACTTACAAACTTTCGCGTTTATAATATTAGTAGGATTACGGGTTTTTTCCATGTCTGTCGCTTTAACCGACATATCGTAGAGCCAAAATATCGGGACAAAAATCAGAATAGCATAAATTATACATTTTTATTTAATTTGTTATTTTTAACAGTTTTATTTTCAAATAAAACTGCAGTTTATGGGCTTTGCAGACCTTGGCTCAGCGCCCACTATGGTCATAGATATCTAAAAAATGTTTTATGCAAATTGTGATGCCGTATTTTAAGGAAAGAGAAGAATATCTACTGTTATTGTATAAGTATGACATGAAATTGATTACTACTTTACAGTATTGAACTACTTTAACATCTACTTAAACTGATTTTGTGTATTCCTTTATGTCTGTAGATGTAGTACGAAAGTCAAGACACTCAAGTCTCAACGCTCGTTTAGAAATTGATGCATAAGGCATAGACAAAAAAAGCAGGTTTCTGCAAGCGTAATGTTTATTTTTCGTTGGTTACACCGCGTTTACGGAATGCCCTGACTGCGTTAATAATTAAGGGCTTTTCCGCGCGACGCTCAGAGCGACGCGACGACGCACTCTGGGAGACCACAGACGAGCTATCATTTTCTAAGTACACTTGTGAAAAATTAAAAGACGTTTACAGGTTTTTCACCCGACTGAATTGGATCTTTGCCACGTCTAATCCTTTCTGAGATTAAGTTAGATTTAAAACACTTTATTGTACACCCCTTTTGGCTCTTTAGGTAGGTAGGTATTCGTCAACACTTCTTCTTGACAATCCAGTATGTAGTAAAATGAGCCAGAATTGCATTCCTATTTGGCTCTCGCCAAACGCCACAAAGAGACCTTAATTTCTATAGGTATAGTGTAGACGATTCATTTCCTCATTCTTCTTACAAAAATTAGGCAACCTACTGAATAGTCCTTATTGTTTATAAATAGTGTGCGAGAGGCTTTTATTAACAGATCAATGCATCTAATGCCTACTTGCACCAAGCTGGCAAAGTCCCTAAGCAATTATTTTATTCGCTTGGTAGTTCTTAACAGTCCAAATTTTGACCGTTAAGAACTGACAAGCGAGTAAAGTAATTGCTTAGGGACTTTGCCAGTTTGGTGCAAGTAGGCATAAGTGTTTCAATACATTCAGTAAGACCTATCTGAAACTTGGTCCGATTTAGATTCTAGATTAATCGTTGTGGCTATACAAAGGTAGGTTTACAAAGGTAAGTACTATACGTGTAAATTGGAGTTTACAGTTCAGTTATGACCTTACAAGTTACGTTGACTGCTTCTCAGGAAGTATACACACACATACTTACTACCTACATATAGATAAAAGGCAATGTTTGATTCCAGTTCAATCCTTTGAAGTACATTTCCAAATCCTCTATTTTTTCAGATAGTTGTTGAGATAGTTATTATTATAATTATAATTAATTACCTTACTAATAACTCTACCCTTTCCCTTCTTTGTTAAATATCATGAAACAACTATTTTTGTAAGCTTTTGATTATATACTACTATGTATAGTAATTTTCAATGTGATAACAATCCTATTCTCACATTAAATATTCGGATCATAATGTTCAATGGATTATAATATAAAAATAATAATAGGTACATGATAGATACATTCGGACTATAATATTCAATGGATTTTCATGATCAGCTTAAAAAAACATACATAATTACATACGTAAACCTTTTTGAATAGGTACTTTAAAATTTAACTCTAGTTTTGTCGCTGACTGTACCCTGCGATACGTAAGGCATATTCTTAAACAGGTACATATCTCAACACACGCGTAAGGTGAGGGCTCATTTTTCCTGCTCTACGCATTTCCCTACTAAGTTAACGTAAGCCTCTCTTGACAAATGTCTAAGATGAACGGTTATTTTGCACTGTGTTGCTGTTTTTTGGTACAAAAAATGTTTTCCTCGCATGTAGGCTTCAAGAATGATAAAAATAATGGTCTCTACACAGATACCTTTTGTAAAGGTTCACCTGGAATCCGTAGGGTGCAAACAATACCCCTTATCCTATCCAAGGATTTTCATTCAATTTCTGTACGGTTCAAGTAGAGTTTTCAGAATCACGGACTAGAGTCAACCTTATTAAGTATCTTGTAAGGAAAAAAAAATCTAACTAAAATATAACAATAGATAAGCCGACCACTACTGAGAATGAAAAGTGTCATAGATCGGGCCTAGTGGCGCGCTTCATACTCGTACAGGTCGGTCAACGAAAGCTGGCGCTGTAATGCTATTTCACTACCATTGAAAAATTTAGGATGATAATTTTGACAGGTCACAATAGAGCGTCACGCCGCGCTCTTATTCACAGACACTACATAAGCGCACGTGTGAATGTGTTGTTCTGTATTCATGCCAGCTTTTAAAAATATATCTGTAAGTATGTAAGGCCTCGATGACACAGAGCTAGTTTACAAGCTACAAGCCAGCGAGTACGCTCGTGGCTTGTTGCTTGTAAACTAGCCCTGTGTCATCGAGGCTTAACCGAGATTAAAGTCTCATAATAAACTTGAAACGGTATATGTACCTATACTTACTTGCCTACAAATTATATAATGCACGTAACTAAAATGTAAGGCAATTTATTGTCTGGATGGATGGATGGATGTTTGTTACTCTTTCACGTAAAAACTACTGAATGTATTTTAATGAAACTTTACAATAATACTATATAATATATATATAATAATACATCAGAATAACACATAGGCTACAATTTATAAAGATACCTGCGCAGACGAAGCCGCGGGCGGGCACCAGCTATTTTATATAGAACAAAAATAAAACACAGTAAGGGCTGACACATTACTCCAAAACGCAAACTTACTTATTAATTACAAATTACAATAGTTATATTGATTGTTAATAATAATAATTTCAATGAAAGATGATACAGATTTACACCCCAAATTCAAGTTATGCTACGATTGAGGCTGCTGCAGCTCCATTCTCATAATTTTCCTTACCTAATTTAACGTTCCGATGGGAACACTAATATCAAAACTAGGTTAGTATGTACCCGTCTTAAGTTCCCACCCCGAAGATGCGAAACTCATTATATAAGCCAGCGAGTACGCTAATGGCTTGTAGCTTGTAAACTAGCCCTGTGTCATCAAGGCTTAACCGAGATTAAAGTCTCATAATAAACTTGAAAAAATCTCACTTGGTCACAGTGTTGACGAACGCAACTTTTTATTTCCCGATCGTACACACATTGTACAAGAGTCATCATATAATAGCTAATTTCAATGAAAGATGATACAGATTTACACCTCAACTTCAAGTTATGCAACGATTGAGGCTGCTGCAGCTCCATTCTCATAATTTCCCTAACCTAATTTAACGTTCCGATGGGAACGCTAATATCAAAACTAGGTTAGTATGTACCCGTCTTAAGCTCCCACCCTGAAGATGCGAAACTCATTATATAAATATGAATTTAGGTCTTCGGCACAACTTCCAATAACTGCGAGTTACTGAGAAATGTTGAATGATAAATTCTGTTTATTTTACTACTTACTATGTACTCTTGGAATAGGAACTCTCATGGAAACATGAACAAGTTTAGTTCTTAGAACAAGCTTAATTAAAGTTTAAAGAAACTGAAAACCCGTCTGCTAAATACATTCATTGTCAATTCATTTTTCCAAATTAAATTTAAACATATAACTTATAGATATTCTTGTGATCTCCTTTAAAATACCTTCATTCTGATACCCTACACGATTGGTTTTGTAAGAAAACAAAAAAATATTAACTAACTATTAAGCTCCAAAAATCCGTCATTTTGATTTTTTTAAACTCATTTAAGAACACTCTGGTAATTGAGACAAATCTAACGATACCTTAATTGTCAAAATCCATCCAGCCGTTTGGAAGATACGAGGTAATAATAGTAGATTATGCACTAAGGGGATAAAGCAGTGTCTTATGTCGCGGGTGGCATATTGAACCCTGAGCTAACGAGGGACTCAGTTAACTCCTGAGCGAAGCGAGGGAGTTATGTAGAGTCCTGAGTGACGCGTCCTGAGCGAAGCGAGCGAGTTATGTAGAGTCCTGAGTGACGCGAAGGGTTCAAGCTGCCCAAGACGAAGACAGGCTTTATCCCAGAGGAGCATACTCTACTTTTCACACCTTCTGCGAGGCAATAAAAAGCCAGGCCTCCGAACTCAGCAGCCAACACCGTCTCTAGTTTCACAATCTATGAATCGCGCCTTTTTTCTTTTTTTTCGCATCGCTAATTTGACAACCAGTAAAAATTATGCCGCGCACTGTTTTTTTTCTCTGTATTGTTTTTATTTGAAAATGTCGTCAAGTAATTATGAATTCGTTTATTTATTTCCTCGCAAATGTGTTATAAAACGTCGTATGACATACGTGCGCTTTGATAATTACAGCCTCTGCTTTCTTGTAGCCCTCACCTACGGCTTGGGCTAACAATATCGCCTCGGCTGTAATTCTCAACTTACCGCACTTATATCATAATGTACTATTACATACATACTATGTATGTACATACATACAAGTTATGCGCGAAAAACATAACCCTCCTTTGGCAGTCCGGTAAAACAGGTAGAGTTTGGCTTTGGGCACCTTGACGAAAATATACATATAATTCAATGTACTGAAATAAAAGTCTTAGACCTACCATACAGACAATTTACAGGCCAAACCGCTGAACGTAGAGACTTGAAACTTGGAGGGAGTGTTTATCAAAAAGTGCAGGCGTGTACTAAGAAAGGGATTTTATAAATTCGCAATGCAAACGAAATTGCGGGCTAGTACCTATAAAATATAAACTCTATGTTTTTGTCGATTATACCGAGTATAGGATGATGCAAATTATTATATTTTCTAAACCAAGTGAATATATTCAAGATTATAAACTTATTTCACTTACAACTATTAGCTTTAAACGTATCATTCCTTTTTATCTTGTTACTTACATTAGTTAAATCTCATGGACCCTTTGGGAGCTCATGTATGCATATTCAAAATTATAGTAATATTTGGACCCATTGGGAAACGAGAAACAATAGAATCATGGACATCTGGGAGTAAGCCTTAAGCATTTAGGTGAAAACTTTAAAACGTATGTGTTTTATTTATCATTCTTGTTGCAATGTAGGAAAATAAACCATCAATAAAATATCGAAGAGTTTAAATTGGAGAAAGAGCGCTTTCGTTTGATTGATCGGGCACCCTCCCGATAAATATTAAATAAAGAAGTGAGCAATTTGTCCGTCTCACTTACTTGCGATGAAATGATATATTAATAGGATAGAAGATGCATCGGTTCCGGGTTATAGCCTAGAGCGAACGTGACGACCCGTGTGTGCCCGCACTCACCACAAATTCTTATATCTACTCTATGTGCAAACAGAGCATTGGGATTTCAAACACTACTCTTTAAGAGGATATGTGAAAGTTTACTGCGTTACCTTCTTACTCAGTAACAGTACAGGTTACAAACTTTATGTTAATACAGTGATTACTCGAGGATATAATCTAAATAAATATAAAACAGAAACACACACAGGTTAAAGTTTTCTTGATAGATTTATTTTTTGAAATCGGCCCTCATAAAGTTTTGCATCTATCCTCCGAACTTAGAGAATATTTACGGTTAATTTTTATACTATTGAGTATAATGAGTAATCATTAATGTGATTAATCAAAGTACGTAGATAAATGTAAAAGGATAAGCAAGCCAAATAATGCTTCTGACGAATATTATAATAATGTTTTATTAAACTTTATTAAGGTTCTTTTTTGGTCAAATTAATAAATGAAATTTATACACATATTACTTTGTAAACAATTAAGAAAATTATAATAAGCTCGCTGTACCAAAGTTATTTTATACGAACTACACGAATTACACATAATATTATGCTACATACCTACACCCTGTTTGCCATTCATAAACGAATATGAATACATTCCGCCAACGAGCGTGATGCGCTTTTATTCATAAAATGAATCTCTCTTCATTCACAAACCGAATTAGTTTGTCGTTTCATTCAGTTTCATTCCCAAAATTAAACAGCTTTGGTACCCTAGATTCCACAAAAGCGTGTAAATACCTTACTATCAAAAATAGTCATTTGGCATTTTGCATTTATATAACGTTTTAAACTCGATCTATTCTCAGTCTTTAAAATAATGCAATAAAGTTTGGTCTTCAAGGCTTTGTGGTGGCTAAAAACGTGTCATTTTTGTCGTGACTACGTCTAATAAATTGATGAACGCCGGCTGCATGCACGAAAACGTTGACGTTATTGTCCGGTAACGCTCATCCGTTACGCTGTCAATGTTTTGTTATGACGTGGTCACCTTAAACTATCGTCCGTAACCTTTAAAAAAATTGTTTGTATGTAAAACTTTACAGACAACCAATTTTTTTTTTAGTTTGGTATTCTGAGTAAGAACGTACATATAATCACTTTAAGCCCGTCACACACGTAACTATAATATATATTATAGCAAGGCATATTACAAATATTCAAGTCATAGAAATATATATTATAGCTGCGTGTGCGGTAACTTCAATATTTGTAAATAAAATATATCGTAATATGCCTTGCTATAATCATATTAATATATATTATAGCTACGTGTGTGACGGGCTTTAACCGGGACACTTCATCTCATCAACGTAAGTAAAAATAATCGGCGCCAAAAACTTCAGCTAAAATATCACTGTGCTTGGTTTGGTTCGTATTATTTCTAATGTTGGTCATCATGGTACAGCTACGTATGTGGAATATGAAACGCTAAAGATAAAATGTTGAGCGGGGAAAACATCACATTACTGAAATATAAAAGTAACTATGCATGGATATACCTATCTACGTGTTCAAAAAAGGGTGGTTTACAAAAAATTAACAAGGTTTTACAAAAATGTACAACAACGGGTGACCGAAGCACCACTGACAAGATACAGGGAAGCAAAATACGCAATATTGTTCACTTCAACGACTTTTATTTTGATTTAAACCCTAAACTACTGAACCGATTTTGATAAAATTTCTATGGGACCAATCTGAAAGTATATTATTATTTTATTGACTCACGAATTGAGTCCAACATCAATTTAAAATCTCGAGTAGCACAGCCTTTGAAAAGGGGGCAAAGGCAGTCAGCGCCTTCCCTATAGCTTGCTATAGCACTATATTTATCGAGGTTGCCTTTGTGATGCGCAGTCCGAAGCCATAATGCTGTTACCCAGGACACAGGCTGAAATATCGTTTTAGAACCGGACGTAGTTTGTGGATGCAATGCAATAAATTGATTTACACTTTCAATTTTAGTTCTAAATGCCTGATTTTAAGTAGGTATATAGGTTTAACGTTAAAAATATACAAATTTAGGATTTAATAAATTTCCAGATTCTCACATTCATACTCAGGGTTTGAGGATCGAATATTAAAATGTGTACCGTACCTATTGTCATGGAAACTAATAAATATACCTAAGTAAAGCATGAAGTAATCCTGTGATTACTTCATGACTTACTTCAGACTGTAGAGTATAAGCTGGCTGGATGTACGTACATACTTCATTTATTTATTTACTTGTCTTAGATTAGTCTAAGTTAATAATTAAACGCATCCCAAATAAAATATCAACAGAATTACCCACCCTCATTACCTGTACCTACTACCTATCACGTATAAGGCAGACATTTTAAAATTAAATGTACTGTAATTTCCGATCATGACGCTTGTTTAAAACTTATAGAATTCTAAGAGAACTTTACAAATATCACCTTTATGCCCAGGTCACACGTACCGCAATCGTGCGTATCGTGTACTCGGCCGGGACAGTAAAATGTTACTCGGGCAGTGAAAGCATACATCACTCGCTCAGCCGAGCACTCGGCGCTATGTTTATACGTACCGAGTACTCGGTACGTGTGATCATTTAGGCATTATATATATTTCTTGGTAAATTCACAAATCATGTCTTAATTAAAATGGAAGGTTTTAAACTTCAGTAACTAAAATAGAAAATTCTGTGGCTGTAGCCGTGGTTTAAATAATTGATCACGTGCATGCCACCGGTTTTTAGTCGGAAAATGGCAACACAGGACCAAATACAATCGGGCAGGCGCCTTCAGATTATAAACTCACCCACAAACATCATCTAGTTTCTAGATATAACTACAGTACCTACCTATTAAACAAGAAGGTACATATCATTATTATACATATTATTATATATTATTATACATTTATTATCGTCTTCTAAGCTTCAAACTAAGTTAATCCAAAGCAGTGTTTCTACTTGAAACACTGCATTGGATTAACTTATCGTTCTTTCGACAGAAATGGGGTGATTTAAAAATGATAGTAAACTACATATATTTTAAGTGAAATTCCTCTTGAACGTTTCCTCAAATCTTCATATTACACAGAAAAGGTAGGATGTGAGTTTGACTTTATATTTAGAATAAAAAAAAGACTAGCGTATTTTTGTCGTTAGTATACGGGCGGATTGGTACCTACTCACGAATTTTCAAAAGCACAACGCCCGTATACGCGCATTTAATTCGATTTCTTCTAGCATGTGGCATCTATCGAAGCTTACACGCACTGCAAAAAATAAATCACGAGCGAAAACGTTGACTTCATTGTCCGGTAACGCTGTCATTGTCCGGTAACGCTGGGAGTCACGTTAAACTATCGTCCGTAAATCAACTTTAAAGACAACCAATTTATTTTTTAATTTAAGTTATTTGTAATAACAACATCCAAACAAAGTTGCTATACAGTTGTCTCCGTCATACCCTGCCGTACTAAAAACAACGAGCTGCTCTATAAATATTAAATTATCCGTATTCTGCGAGTTCGGCCACCGCATCTGGTTCTACACTAACCGGGCCATTAAAAATTCAACAGAACGTTATCGTCTTACCAGCCTTTGTCCTGGATGCGATCGGAATATTATAAGAAAGTATGTTCACATATTCGACGGAGACACAACTCCGTCGTGATGAAATACCGACTGACTATACGGTCCTGCGAGGGGATCTTTGTAGCGAATCTCCACACCAGTAAAGTAGCTCTAGGTATACCTACTGAAAAGATAAAATAAGGTAGGTATACCTAATGAAGTTTGGTCAACTGTAGCTTACAAGTTACAGTCGACCTGACTCGAATTATCACTTTTTTATGTCGAGTATTTCTGTTCCTTTTTAGGTTGTCAAAAAAATAACATAGATGTCTCTCTGACCTATTAATAAAACTTAAAGTTAAAAAAGTCGGTACGGTGCGGTACCCAAGTACTCTTAATATATTGGCCTAATTAGCTGATGCGGTAAAATAAGAAAAGTACAAACTACTTACTACAAAGTTTGTACTTCTACATTACAGAATGGACATTATTTTGTAACAAACTAACTTAGACAACTGTAAGTATGAAAGCACACTAAAATTAATTCTTATATAATAATAACACTTTAGCCAACTTTAGATCTAAATCTAGGACTTATTTTATTCGACATTTCGAAAAAAAATATAGAGTGATCTAATCAACATTAATGACTATTTTCTAAAAAAATGCTTCAGTATGTCTGTCTATCCGTGTGTCCGGCTGTTCTCCTCTACAGGTTGCATTTATACCAATTCTCGTGAAATATTGTGTGGGTTCGATAATTATATATAATTATATTAACATATAATAATATATATATATAATTATATGTTTATGTCGAATCAGTTTTTCGAAATTTTTCAATTTATGAAAACTAAAAATAGGTAATCATTTTTCAGCCATTTCGAAAACTGGTCAAAGAAGATCGGACTAGCTACCTATTATAGAATACATAATTATAATTGAGAACTTTCTAAATTCTATAGTTTTCGTTAGATGTTCTAGGTTTCGCTAACCATACTGTTCCGCCCTACAAGGGTTGGCTGGTAGAAAATGCCTTTAGGCATCAAGCCTGCCCATTCAATCATTCACACAATCAAGCCCATTTTGCAATGTAATTATTATAGAGCAATAGAGAATTTTAATAATAATAATAACTCTCGTTCATGAAACCAATAATCGTCCCCGCTGAGCTGGAGCGCCAAGCTTTGTAGGCAAGAAAACATATTACTTTGATAATTAGATTATTGTTCTAATATACACTTGTTATCTTGGCAACTCATTGGTATCACCCTGTTCCCTGTTATCTGGTTCGGACGGGCATTGTGATAGCACAATGTTACATTATTCATTGTTAGGTTGGATTATTTTACACAATCATATTCAATGGTGTTTTAAATTACCTTTCAAAACGTAGGTTCTTACAATTGGACGATATAGGAATGTTAGAAAACTTTTCGTTAACGCCTAGATAGTTTTATAAAAGGAGGTCAGCCATAAAAAGTAAAGAAACTAAAATAGCTTGTTTATTAAAATGATTGAAATCTTGAACTGCATCTGTGTCTTGCGTTTCATTTGATAGAAGGAATAAATAAGTCTGCTATTATTTCTAGCATCACTTGACTGCTCCTAATGAAATAAAATGAAGTTGGTGTTATCGAAGTATGCATGACTCTATGTAGGTAGGTACTCTTATCTCGCGAAAACATTACTTAATTATGGACTTTTCAAGTAAGTAGATAATTTATTGTTTGCAAGATTATACAGTTCAAAATTTTGTTCTACTTGTGTATATTTTAGTACTCTGTGGTTCTTGAAACATCTTGAATTAGCTTCATTGTTAATTCCCTCTGTATACTGCGATCGCGGTGTCTCTATCAATCTGCATTTTGCAAAGAGGCAACATAAGAAGAATCCACTTATTAACGATTGTAACTCAAACTCAACCCGTTGGTTATTTTGTGTCTGTCCGACCGTTCTATCACATGAATTTTAAGTGTTCCTAGTAAATTAGAACACTTATTAGGGTGTTGCATACGAATGCACGAGCACCGGCTCGTCACTCCGTTTGTTTGCCTGTCGATCTATCCATCGATCGTTCTGTCAATTCCACAATCAGTTCAATACTAATAGGTTACTTTTTTATTCTAAAATACAGTAGTACATTATACTATAACAACGCCCGTGGCGCCTCTAACGGAAAAAACGAAAACTCGTTACCGATGAATTTTTCACATCCTTACCACACCGCAGTTAATAAAATATCAGGCCAGACTTCGTCACATTTCAAAAATATAAATTCATTTTTGTGTAGCTCTACGTTATAACTTTCAAAAGGTCTATCTTGACGTTTTATATGGCGTTGACTGAGTTACCTACAATCACTAAGTTTAATTACCTGTGGCCTTGTCCTTACTGACTGGATGACAGACAACGCCCAGTCTAAACAGCTAAATGTAGAGACTTGTTTGTTCCATTCGCACCCACCGAAATAGCAAATTTTGGTGCTTCAATGGAATTCTGGGACAGGCTTATGGACCTGCCGTTAGTTGATTCGAAGACGATGTTCAAACTTATTTACCACACAGAAACGACCACAAATGCGCAACATACCTTGGACTGCATCCTTCTTATGTGGAGTCTCTGTTGGTGTCTTCGTTCGAACGTTCACAAACAGCGCTGATATTTCAGTTTGCACACGAGTTTTTGATGAGATTTTATCGAAAAAAGGGGAGCTTCTTCTAAACAACGTCCGTTTTTTCTTTTTAATCGCGATAATGAATTGAAGTTGCCGTTTTAGGGACAGCAGGATTGGTCGAATTACTTGCTAACCATAGACTCTTAAGATCTCAGCTCCAAATTTAGACAATACAACGCGCATTAGTCAATGGAATCGATTGACTGTCTGAATCTGCTTGATTGATTGAGTAAGAACATCGATTATAAACTTATGATATGATTGATAAACATTGTTATAGTATAGTATTGGTTCTTCAAGAGTGTAAAGACATTTTAAGAAACGAATAACATCGCAAACTAATTGCGGGTATCAGTAGGTTAGGTACCGCTATAATGAAGGTTTCGGTTCCAAAGCCGATCATACCTACCCGTAAAGAAAGATCGCGTAAGTATAGTGACCACGAAAACAAGAAACTTACTAGGTAAGTAGATACTTTTTATATTGCTTATACGTACGAGTATGTTTATGAAACAATAATGGATTTTTTTCAATCAGGTTATATCTTAAACCGGATGATGTATCGATACCGAAGCAAAGTAAAATTTTAACGGAAAACTCGTTCAACCTTTCTTCATCAGAGACAACCGTAAACTTGGAAAAAGTTTATGAAATTTCAAAACATGCCAGTGTTGGCAACTTTGGCTACAGATCGTATTCTTGGTAGTTGGAAAGTTCAAGAATAAGATTTAGTAAGAATTATATATCCTTTATTTGGCATAAGAACTTAGTTCTATGAAAAAACAGTGTGTTAAGACCACAGAAGTAAAAATTTCATCAAGACTTGGTTAATCAAAATAATATAAAAATACAACTTTAGCAACTCGAGCCGACTTAACCCGATCGAGCATTACATAGCCGAGCGTGACGGCTCAGTCTCATTCAATACACACAGAATATTTTGCTCAGCGCGACTATAGAATTAAAAATACAACACTTTTTAACAGAACGTAAATGTAAATGGACTCTCCTTTCTGTACTTGAAGTCCTGTTGGTCCTTTATGCGTCGGATATCCTGACTAATAAGTTTAGCCAGCCTAATTCCGCCCAGAAGCACAGAAGTTTCCTGGGTTCTTCGCAGGCTTCGCGGAGCGACAAGTATAAATAGGTTATTATATACGCTCTTACATTTATAATGCCAAAAGGCCATTTTTAATGCCAAAAAGGCGTCTTCTATGTTGGATAATGGAATACGAATAAGTTTTGGCCGAGGAGTAAATGCTCATGTAATCCTGGAATGCATGGGAGTGGCAAAACGAGAAGAAATCCTCATAAACCCAAGGTCGCTCCGCGAAGCCTGCGGAGAACCCAGGAAACTTCTGTGCTTCTGGGCGGAGTTAGGCTGGCTAAACTTATTAGTCAGGATATCCGACGCATAAAGGACCAACAGGACTTCAAGTACAGAAAGGAGAGTCCATTTACATTTACGTTCTGTTAAAAAGTGTTGTATTTTTAACGCAGTGCACATGAGCACTGCGAACACCATAATATTCGAATTGTACGGCATCGAGCCTCGACTTGTGACTCAGGCTAAGGGGCCTAAGGCCTGTTCTTCCGGACTGTCCACTTTCACTAAAGTACCTATTTAGTAAACTAAGTATACGCTAACGGAACGATTCGATTACGTGCCTATTCCATTCAGGAAAGCATTCTACCGCCAATCAATCTGCGATTGCACCTCCTTCGTATTTTATAGGAAATCAACTATATTCTGAGAAAATTGTGTTTTCTCGGCAATAGCTTCGAGATGCGTCCAATTTTCTGTTGGTATGTTTTGAAAATGGATTCAGTCAGCCTGATGTTAAAATATAAGAAAAAATATTTTCTTAAATGATTACGTGCCTAATTTTTTTATATTTCTCTGTTGTATTCCGTTGCGCAACACTTTATTGTTATTTAACGTTACTTACATAAATCATTGGTTGTCTCTAAAGTTGATATACGGACGATAGTTTAACGTGACTACCCGCGTAACGGGACAACGGGCGTTACCGGACAATTACGTCAACGTTTTCGTGCATGCAGCCGGCGTTCGATTTATTAGACGTAATCACGTCAAAATATATTCCTAAAAGATTACGTGCCTATTTTTTTTTTCACTAATTAATTCCGTAACGCAACACTTTATTGTTATTTATCGTTTACATAAAAAAATATGTTGGGAAATTAAGAGCTCCACCGTGAAATGATGAAGACCTCCAGAGGTTGTTGTGCTCGCAATAAAACGAAATGGTAAAGCAGGAATGCTACGTCGAAGCCTAGTACTTGTACGAATCACATTATTAAAAAGCTGACAGTATGCAGTCATTTTGTGTAGAATGTTGCAGTCGGTGTAAGGCTCGAATTTTCCTGCAAATATGAAACATGAAGTTTAGTAATGCTGCTATTCTCAAGGGATAATTGTTCACATTGCAACTTTGCGTTGCATCAACGGTGGAGTGTTGTGCATTTATATTCTTAGTCGTAGGAATTGACTTAATAATTTAAATTATTTATTGCACAAAGCATGCACTACATAGTTATATTGTAGAAAGGGCGACGCGAAAAGTTTTTTCTACCAGCCGATTCTACAGTTTAAAAAATTGACAGTTAGTATAAAACTCTGTAGTTGGTGTAGGTACTAAGCCCGAGAGGCCAGCTTATGAAGTGTACTTAAAAGCTCTTTGGTATCTACCTTATGTTATTTGGGCAGGAAGGAAGCAAGTACTACAGGGATTTGGCTTTAGAACCTAATCTGTGCTTTAGACCGTTCACTCCAGTCAAGCGATCCTACCTAGAGTACCTAGATAATGTCTCTACAATGTAAACTGAACATCATAGGCAGATTACGCTAAGCTTCTATGTGGATCAGATCAGATACAGCCTCGATGAAGTCAGATAGTGTACCTGGTTATGCGATAGACTTCGATTATAATCAAAGCCGATAGAGCGATTATGCAAGAGCCTATTATTAACCCGTGATCTTCTCCAGTGAATGAGCATATACGGATAATAAGTTTAAAGTTTAAAAAAAACTGTAAACCCGACTGAATTCCTTATTCCAAATTAAATATAGACATACATATGACTGTATTTTAATATCTCCTTTTAATTTCTTTCATTTTGATACCCTACCTACTCGGTAGTTTTGGTAAACAAAAAATTATTAACGACTTACTATGTCTTTAGCGCCAAAAAAATCGCCATTTGTTTTTTTTTAAAACCCCATCTAAGGACGTATCCAGCCGATGGGAAGATAAGAGATAACATAGTTTACATACATACATATGTACATGATACGTGCGAAAAACATGACCCTTCTTTGGCTGTCGGGTAAAAATAAAAGTTGCTATTTATTTAATTACTAGTATAACGTAATTAATGAAAAATTAAAACTCCTATATAAGTTATAAGATCGATGGTTTTATGGAACTTTATTCATTGCCTGTTGGAGAATGTAGAGGTTTTCACCTTCGCACATTTTGCAATGTTTAGAAAGCTGTTTTTAGCCATCATTGTTAGTCCATTTATAACCCGACTGCGAAAGGGTTAGGTTTTTAACACAAACTTTATTAAATTTCTCTCTGACGTGACGAACGCCGTGACGAACGATGTTACGGTGAATTAATAATCAAGGTGTTCTATAACATGGACAACCGACTTCAATTGGGCTGTTTTAGTGTCCGTAAACACCACTGAAAAGTCACAGGGAAGCAAAATACGCAATTTCGTTTACTTGGATGACATATTTTTTTCAGATATGTATTTGGATATAAAAACTAAAAATCGATTTTGATAAAAAATCTATGGGAACAATCTGAAAGTATGTCCTCCCAAACAAAAAAAAAAATAAAATCGGTTTTTAAACAACAAAGTTCTGAGCTAACAAACATAACAAAAAAAGCATTATATCGAGTTGAGAACTCTCAATTTTTGAATTCGGTTAAAATATTACGTTAACTGTTGCGAAACGTGGATGGATTCCAAGAGGTACTACACAAATACATATAAGTAATTGCGTAATACCTACTAGGATATGCAAACTATGAACTTTACACTTTGTGAAGTGAAAGTGTGCATGCTACGTTACGTATACTCTCGAAACTAGTTAGCGAATATACTCCAAATGTTAATTCCTGTCCGGAACACAGAAGAAGAGAGAAGGACACTGTTTAGTGAAATTCCTTGGACGCGCACACCGAACAAACGCTTCCGTCCTGGAAGAACTAAAGTTGGAAAAAACACTTGTCGTCGGGTCGGTCTGTTTGCGCCGTATACTACAATACTTTGGCCACATCGCACCCAGAAATGCCGATAACATTGAAAAGCTTATAGTTACGGGCATAATCGAGGGCAAGAGACCGAATTCCAAAGCGATGGACAGAGCAGGTGGCAGAATGCCTAGAAGTACCTTTGAATGTCGTCCACCAAGCCGAAGACAGAGGAAAGTGGAGAAAAACAATTGAAGGTGTCCTTGCAAGACTTCACGATCCTCAGCAGTGAGGGACGAATCGAGGAGAAGGATTCTAGTGTAATTACTGGGCTTTCGAGACTGACCATCAAAATGTCTCAAGGTGGAAAAGCATGGGAATCATCAGTCCTGTGTAGCACTGTTATGGTTATTCAATTCAATTCAATTCAAATCTTTTATTCCGGTATTACACCATATTTTGTTAATATAATAAGGCTTATTCTAAGGTTGGTAACATATTAAAAATTTAAAATTACACATAACCAGTCATAAATATTAAATTAAATTGTATAGCTTGAAATTAAATTGGTATTAAATTGAATTAAAATTTTGCTCTTATAATTTAAAATTTAACTGCATTTATCGGATGGACCTTTGTGTAGGCAAGTGAATTATTTGGCGTACCTATTTGAGGGTATAATATGCGTCTTAGTCCAGTGGCTAAGTATCGGGCCATCCTCCCGATCTGCCACTGTCCTCAGGAGGCTGTTGGTTGGTGGTAATGGTTATGGGCAGGCGTGATCTCTTACCATCAGGAGAGCGCCTAGCAAGTCTCGCCACTTCTTGATAAATACCTCTTTTGAGTGCTAGACATTTTGTGTAAAACCTCATTTCGGTACGGGCGCAGGGTACATTTCGCACTCAAAATGCCTAGTTCCTCTTTGTCCGGGAAATTACTGTGTCAGGAAAATCAGGCGCGAATTACATTTCCAATTTGATCGTTCGTGCATCGAGGGTGTTTTGAGCATGAATGTACATGTTCACTGGTTTAGACTGGATGTTGTAAAGGAACCCGCGCACTTTGACGAATTTTCGGCCACTACTACAACGCAGTCGGCGTTTAGGTGGTAAATTTGGTCGTACAAAATTCGACTAAGATCCAAGATCATGTTCATTCCGTAATATTTTATTCTGGCAATGTTTTATTCGGTTTCATTCATTTTTCGTGTCAATGGCTCGGTTTCAGACCACTCTCGACCAATAAATGGCCACCTTAACTGCCTCATCTGAAGCTTCGTTAAGGTCGTTGACTAAATTAGTTAAATCGGTTAGGTTGGACGATTTAAGAATCTCATTGAAGTCTAAAAATTATGATTCATGTGTCTTCTTGTAGTACAAGTTTCTTTCTGCTACCACCTGCGGCTTGCCTACCTATTTGTGATGTTCGATGATAGATATATCTACTTACCAAGCGAACTCGAATTATGGTTATCGATAAGCACCTATTTAGGCAAACTCGTTACACTGTCATTGAATGCGGTATCATTAAGCATTATTTATATCAGGGTTAATTACGATGCGAAATTTAAGCCCTCAAAATTGTCTGTGATGCTAGATTTCTGGATAGTGAGGTGCCGGTAAGCCGCCACTGCCAGATTCACGTAACTGAACGAAATGCAGGTAACTACTGCATTTCGATCAATTTTTTCTTCGGTCTAACTACTGAGTAGTTAGACCACAGGATAGAATAAGAAACCAGTACCTAGGTATCTAATGCCTACTTGCACCAAACTGTCAAAGCTCCTAAGCAATTACTTTTCTTGCTTGCCTGTTCTTAACGGTCCAAATTCAGACCGTTAAGAACTGTCAAGTGTGTTAAGTAATTGCTTAAAAACTTTGATAGTTTTGTGCAAGTCGGCATAAGAATATGCATACGTAAAACCTAGTTGTCATATCGTACTTAGGTTTATCTCACTTCAGAATCACGTTATGTGTTTTAGCTTGCTAGATACTCATAACTTTCATATACAAAAAAGTTAATTTTGTGTGAAGAATTATATAAAATTACTGCAAAAATAAAAGGTGCTCGTTCAAATATAATGCCAATTTTGATGATATATAAGCTATATACCTACCTACATTGATGACTGATAGTGTTGTCACTGCGGAAACTTATTGTATAAGCTAGGTTCGAGGTTTATAGTGAATGCGGTACCGAACTGTCCAGAACAAAAGCCGTGTAACTACTACAATTTTGGCTTTATCTGATGGCCTGGTCACACCAAAGTTTAATGGATGCGTCGAAACACGCTGCGGTATCTCATGAAAGGTGCACTCTGTGTTATGGGTGGAAATTGAGCTAAAATAGTCATTTTGAGCGCATCTATCTAATAATGGATATTTGAATGGATACTATGTATACGAATAAGATATGTAGGTAGGTTGTCAAAAATGTGGTAACTACCATAAGCTTTGCAGGCAGGTGCTATACCATGTATGAAATGAAAGTAACTAAAACATGAAAATAAAAACTTCAGAGCAAATGTAAGCTATCAGTATGGAACTGAGAAAATGATTTTAATGTGTTTATTTATTTTATTTGTATTTCATTTATGTGTCATGTACACATACTTATGATATTATTAAAGTTACAAAGTCTTGGCCAGTGTGCCACATCTTTACAGGCGTAAAAATACTCGTACCTTTTATAATTTATAAAATAACGTAGCTTACAAATATCCACAACAAAAATATGTTTTTATTTAAATTGCGTATGCTACAGTACCTACAAATAATTTTAACATAATTTCTAGGATCAATAAAGTTCAACAGATAAGACCTACTTATATTAGTTTTTAATTTTGCAACAAAAACTTACTTCTTACATATTTACCTAAGCTAAAAATACCTATCGGTGTTTCAATACAATAATCAAATCTCACTCAAATGTATATTAGGTACATTTCATTCTATTTGATTATTAAATCTTGTTATGAGATAGATGTAATCCTCGTCGAGAGTAAATGATCGACCACTGAATAATTAATTTTGACAGCGGTTTAACAGAAACGTTTGTTTGTTTCAGCTACGATCGCGATCAGCCCTTTACCTTCCAGATCGGCGTAGGACAGGTCATCAAGGGATGGGACCAGGGTCTGCTTGACATGTGTGTCGGTAAGTCGAGTACCAACCACCACTTTGACCTCTTCCTTGCGTCGTATTCCTCAATGCTAATGCCTGATTTGTGGAGCGTGTCACGACCCTTATGCCTAGATCACACGTACCGAGTACTCGGCCGATACAGTGCTCTCGGCCGAGCACTCAGTACGTGTGAACATAGCGCCGAGTGCTCGGCTGAGCGAGTGACGTAAGCTTTCACTGTCTCGGCCGTGTTACATTTTACTGTCTCGGCCGAGTACTCGATACGTGTGATCTAGGCATAAGGGTCGTGACACGCTCCACAAATCACTTTTCAACCGAAATCAAAAAAGGAGGAGGTTCTCTATTCGGTTGAATGTTTTTTTTACGTTTGTTACCTTACAACTTTGTTGTAAATAAAAAAAAATCTTTGAGAATACTACACTCTGATTGGTCCCTTAAAAATTTCATTAGTTTTTATATCAAAATAACTGAAAAAAAAAATTAGTCGAAGTAAACGTAATTGAGTATTTTGCTTCCCTGTGTCTTTCAGTGTCGCGGGTTCGATTCCCGCTGTGTTTGTCCTGTGTCTAAGTATGTACTTATGATACATAGTAAGACATTTACAAAAAAAAAACAGTATTGTATCAGTTATCCGAGACAGTGCTCTCGGCCGAGTGCTCGGCTGAGCGACTGATATAAGCTACTTACATCACTGTCTCAGCTCAGAAACATTTTACTGTCTCGCCCGTTTGCTCGGTACGTGTGATATAGTCATAATGCCCAGATAATTATTGTTTCCAGGCGAGAAGCGTAAGCTGACCATCCCATCTTCCCTCGGCTACGGCGAGCGTGGGGCCGGTAACGTGATCCCCGCCCACGCAACTCTTCACTTCGAAGTGGAACTTATCAACATCGGCGACTCTCCGCCCACCACCAATGTGTTCAAGGAAATTGACGCTGACGCCGACAATTTGCTATCCCGCGAAGAAGTGAGTATAGAGTTAGCGTTCCAAGCCATCGATTCCGACAGGGATAACGAACTCTCAAGGGAAGAGGTCAGTCCTTTTGTATTGGCTGTATCGTGGTGATGGTATTTTTCTGCTTAGATTTTTTTTTGATGACTTAACCCTGCCTTCCTCTTACGCTGATGTCGATCGCGGACGTCCGACCGATCTCCGCGTCCAACGTCAGCGTAGGAGGAAGGCAGGCCTTACAACGTATCTTCTCTCTCTGTCATAATTGATATAAATTTTCCATTACGAACTCTATTAACCTTACAGAGAGGTTATGTGGAAATGGGGATACTAACCAATTCAGTTTCTTTATGGTGACGGTATTAAACACATTGTTTATGCATGCATTTTTTTTTTTGTTTTACAAAAACCTTAAACAGCGTCAATATAATTCGTCATTTTTGTCGAATGTGTATAGTACTTCCGGCTTGGTTGAGCGACAAACATTGGTTTAATTCATCCAAAATCTGCATTGAACCTAATAGAAGTGGAGCATTGTAAGCTACCCACCGCATTTTTATGTTAGTGTAATTCAGTAGTAATTCCAGTGAGTAATTTCCATTATCTATCTTTCTTTGTCTCCCCTAAGGTGCGACCAATTAGAAATTTTGATAAGTACTTTTTTATTCTGCCAAACCTTGTACTTATAAACAGATCCATACTTAGATACCCACCTTCTTACTACCTTACCTCCCCAACAATAATAAAGGCATTTATAAACGTTCAGTTTCCCTTGTCCGCAGGTCAGCGACTACTTGAAGAAGCAGATGGTGCCCGCAGACGGTGCTGAGATGAGTGACGACATCAAGCAAATGCTGGAGGGTCACGACAAACTGGTGGAGGAAATCTTCCAGCACGAGGATAAAGATAAGAACGGCTTTATCAGCCACGAAGAGTTCTCTGGACCAAAACACGATGAACTCTAAATCTATTCACTTTGCTCCCACTAGCTGACTTACTCAATTGATTAATATTATTTCTATTAAAACGGGGAGTAGCATATCGTAGCGTTTTTAAAAGAATGTTATTCAGAATGATTCTCACTAAACTGAAATAAAAAAAAATATTTTAAACTTAGTAGTCGATAGGTGTAAGTGAGTCATTTAAAGATTTGTTAAGTCGTTTTGTACTTAGTTTATTAATTGTTGGCGTGGTTTTGTTATAATTTAAGCTACAAATTATTTTAAGCTTCGGATAACAGCGCATAATATTTTATTTTATTACCTACCTAAGTACTTACTTGACTTTGTACCTACATTCACAGTTAAAATTGTTTTCGCTAGTTTTTGATAAATCTCTGATGTTTATTTTTGATATTCATTGTATAATTAATTACCTAAGTTATTATTTTTTATACAAAAATATGTTGGTGACTCTTAAATTAAATATAGCATTTAAGAATTATATGTTTTGAATTCATTCCACTGTGGTTCAATAAAACGTATTTATAATGAAAATGGTATTTTATGAGTTAACTAACACAGCATTTAGTAGGTTAGGTACCTAATGATTTAGTAGAAAGAACAACATTAATAAATGAACATTTATTGATCATGCATGGATATAATATTACCTCGTACTGACCTTTAGCTTTTATATTTATATGTAGAGCCTATCCTATACATACAGATACTAGGTGCCTAAACAGCTTCATTACATAGCAAGAAATAAGAGCTCTCGTAACTAAGCTATATACCTTTTTTTATGTAATTAAAAGTATCTACATTATTGAAGCAAACAATAATATTTCAAAATGAATAACTAGGTACATTTATAGAGGCAAGTTTTTCAATTTTATTTGTCTTCTACATTCCTCTTCCATCGAAAAAACCTCCAGCTTCCGACAACGGCTTCTTCCTAACAAGGTACCTACCTATCTATTAACTTACTCCGCATTGTAGGTACATAATAATGCTGTTTGTTCTGCGATGAGACATGGCAGTAAGGTTAACGCTATAGTTTTAGCCAACCGAGAAAAAAAGATAACAAAAACGTTTCGTTTTACGCACGCTAGGGGCTAGGATCAGATGATGAACTCCGAAATAGTTGTAGGTATTTTAATGCAGGTAGCTAGGTACCTACCTACCTAATAAAGGTAGGTTATATTATTTACATTGTTGTTTTATCGTATTTTATCTCTAGCTACCACACTCAGCTTAACCTGCGTGGAACCGGAAGACGTATGCGCGACTTTTTCCTAACCGCTGTTATGCGTCAAAATAAAAACACTCTAAATAGACTTTGCGCTTAGATTTGCGGGATATTCCCATTTTAATTCGCGGAAAACTCGCTGGTTGCGAACGACAGTCCTATAATAATATTTCGGTCTGTACCTGCAAGTATTTTATACCGTTTTATTAGGTACCTCTACCTACTGCAAAACATCGTAATGCCCGACCCTGGAATGTACACTACGGAATTTAATACCTAGCCTTACTATTCCCGTCCCGTGTCAAACGATTCCGTCGTGCGTTCCTGCCTGTACTTTCTAACATGGCAATAGAAAGCCTGTGTAGCTGTCAAATCGATGCTTCGTTTGCATGGGTAAGTAGTAAACAAACGAGTGCTATTTGATACTGAGAAGTTTTTTAAAGCCAGGTACGTGGAAAGGGGCAGTGACCGCTCGCACCAGCATGTGGCATTAGCAGTGCGGCACTTATCGTCATCGGCATGGGGGAATCTTTGTGCGACAATGACACAAAGAGCTTTTATACTATGTATCTAGAGAGCTAACACGCCATTTTGTTTTATTTAAGGATTAAGAATTCTGAACCTTATGACTTGGAAATAAAGTTCTTTTTTAATTAAATCTAAATATAAGGATTTTAATGCTTGATAGAGACCCCCTCGTTAAGGAGTGTGTCTCGTTCACACAGTTGCCAGCATACAATAAAAATTAACATGGCCATAATTATTGAAATAAGTGGGACAATTTTCGAAATTAGACGATTTGCTCTAAATGTTATTCAGATTTATTTGAAAGGTTTAGTACAGTCGCTGTCATGTAGGTTAGGTACCTAACTGCCGAGAATAATAATTACTGTTCGAAAGAAACAGTATTAAAACCATTGAATCAGATATACCTCACTAGAATGCGGCGCACGCCCTCTTCTTTGTTGATATTTTAATGCACCTATGTATAATATAATTTTAAAACAATAATGCAAAGTAACGTGTATATAACATTGATAGCTTATTGAGCAGATTGAATTTTCCCTTGGTTGCTTGTTTATGTCTCAATGAAATATTCAAAGTTCAAAAATTATGGTCGCCCTACAGAACGAGACACACTCCTTACTGGTTCTAGCTCTTTCGGCTCGCAGTTTTCGTGTGAGTCGGCATTCTAGATACATAGTATACAAGTTCTTTGCAATGACATGACAAAATAGCAACGACATAAAAATGGCCACTAGTGTGCGCTAAGCTGCATACAACGGAATGAATCTGCTCTTAAAATAGCTTCAGTCAAAATAGTATTGTGGAGGGGGCACGTAGAAGTGGCTTGTGTTTACAGTTTTATTTATTAAATTCGTGCGTTCGCTTGAAATGGAAACGCGGTCCATTCATGCTGTTACTATAATTTCTAATGTAAAATTATTGTGGTGAAGAGCTTAGCTCTGCCAGGTTGATCAGGATCATGATGTCGAACAAACGTTTAGTTGCATTTTGTGCTGTCGGCCTGTGCGTTAACTCTGTTGTACTGGTCCTGTTCGTGAAATACAATTCCGGTGAAAGGTGCTACGTTACCATCAATGAACATCAGAAGGTAACTACTATCCTACCAGATAACTTCCTCAGCATTGGAATAGATGCCTCAGAAATTCAAGAATATGACAAGATTGACTTTGGTAATCCTAAGATCAGAGATCTAGCGGCGGCGTTGGCCCCGGCGCGGCTTCGTCTGGGTGGCACTCTCTCCGAACGCCTCATATTCAGCGAAGAAGACGTCGAAGTCGCCTGCAATAAACCCTGCTCTAAAGAACTTCACTCAAAGCATATCTGCTCCCCTATTAAGAAGCTTTGCAAGCATAAAAATCTGCCATTCTTTGTGATGACCGGTAAGAAATGGAGCTCAATAAATGAGTTCTGTAATGCTACTAACTTAAAATTGCTGTTCACATTTAATGTCCTCCTGCGTGATGAACATGGCTGGAATGACCACAATGCTAGAGAACTCCTAGACTTCTCTACAAAGATGCAGTTTGATGCTGACTGGCAGCTTGGAAACGAACCCAACTCATTCAAGCACGTGTTCAATGAGACTATTACTCCAAAAGTCCTGGCACATGACTTTGAAAAGTTACGTAAGTTACTGAACCATTACCCTGAATATAAAAAGTCTTTACTGGTAGGCCCTGACACTACGCGCCCACAGCCAAGCAGGCCTGAATGTCTCAATTACATGGAAGAATTTTTAGGTAATGCATCACATTTCATAAATGCCCGATCATGGCATCAATATTACTTGAACAGCAGAACTGCTTCGTTGGAAGACTTTTGGAATCCTGATACATTTGATTTGCTTAAAAGGCAAATAGAGTCAATGAAGAACCATACTGCTCAGTACAAGCATATACCTATGTGGCTGACGGAGACGAGCACTTCTTATGGAGGTGGAGCAGCAGGTTTATCAGACTCCTTTGCAGGAAGTGCACTCTGGGTTGATAAATTAGGATTAGCTGCAAAGAATAACATTACAACTGTGGTAAGACAGAGTTTTATGGGCAAACACTACGGCATGATTGGTGAAGACTTGGAGCCATTACCTGACTGGTGGATAAGTGTTCTTTATAAAAAAGTTGTTGGAAGTAAAGTTCTAAATCTGAAGTGCAAATGCTCTCGTTACCAGAGAATGTATGCTCATTGCGCCAACAAGAAGTATACGAATGATACCTCAGCGGTAACAATTTATGCTGTTAACTTGGAGATGAAGCAGGCACGTTTTTTTTTAAACGGCACAGCTCTCCATGGTAGCGATTTGTTAATTGATGAGTTCATCGTCAGTTCTCCGTCCAACAATAGAAAATCTAAGACAATCCTTTTGAATGGTTGGCCTCTATACTATGAATCTCCATTGCCAGATTTGCAGCCACGGCATAATAAATATGGCACACAGATCTCTATGCCTCCATACTCCATCGGCTTTTGGGTGATTAAGAACACGTCTATCAAAGTGTGTAAGTAAGCTTAAGATTAAATGTACCTTTACATTCCAGTGAGAAATAACACCAGACAAATCTTATCTATTGAAGACTAAGAATTATACTCGAATAACCTTGGTCTTAGAGCACTGCACAAATATACGGAATTTTAACTATCGTGAGATAATTAAAATACCGTAAATATAAATTTAAACTGATAATGTGCTGGACTTATAACCTAACATAGACAGCTATGTGATTCAACGGATGTGAAATGTGCAGTTAAGTAATATTCAGTTTATTTCCATAGTGTCCCACTTGTATTCTGATTCTGTAGCCATTAATATTAATATTGCATATATTGTCAGGGAAGCATGTCCAGAGAGACACAAAATCAAATTGTACCTACAAAGAGTGCTCACTCTGCTATTATTGACAGCTAATGCAATGAACTAGGATGAGAAAATGATTATGAGCCAGTAGTTTATTTTTGTTTCATATTTTATTTTTGTGTTTTTTGATCAAAAGATACAGAATGAAATAGCTTGATTTGGATTCAAAACATTATTTCTAGCAATCTCTGTTATTGTTAAGATATTTCAGTATGTAACTCATATGCTAAGGCTGTGGTGACCAAGTGAAAAAGACCTTTACCTTGCGATCTTATATTTTAATTAAATAATATTTTATAATACATTTATTATAGAATAATGAGTTTTAATTGTATAGGAGAAAAAAAAACTGAAAACGTTTACCACGTTCTTAAAAAGGTGATGCAAAACATCGAGATGAAATCAGCATGTAGAAAAGAGGAAAAAATGCGCTGCCTTTTGTCATCCACCAATTCGCATTGGGTCCACGTGGTGGATTAAGTTCCATTCGCTCTCCATGCGGAGAGTAGGCGTGAGTCCTATCAGTGGGAATATTATAGGCTGATGTAGTAGACATCTTTCTTCATAGATTTCTAACGTGTGCCTTGCAGTCGTGTTGACTGCCCTTCTATCATCATTCCGACTCAAGGAGCCCACTTGACTTTGACCTTATTTATCAATTGATAACTCGAAGACTTATAAACAAGTGTTATCTCCTTTATGTAGGTATCTTAGGGTACATATTGTAATATCCACTCCGAACTGGATAGATAGTTACATTTTAAGCTTTGTGTGTATGATTTTATGATCCCCACCAAAAATTGTAACGACATCAGTATTTTCGAATGGGGATGGCTGCTAAATCCGGAAGTAGGGATAGGAAATGCTGCCTCTTTTTTTTATGTCAATAAATTAACTAAGACGTAGGATGGCGAAATAATTCAAGGTTTTTCATTGTGTTCTCATTATCAACAGGTTACCTTTTAAGTCAAAAGTTCTTGAAGTGAAAACTTCTTTAAGCGCGCTGAGCATTGTATTTTGTGGGTAGGTATAAATGGAATGAGGTTGAATCGTCACGCTCGGCTATGTAACGCAAGTTTTCACTTCTGTCGTATGATCTTGTTTTTTTATAGATATATTTTGATATAGATTATAAATTCATCTCATTTGTAAATCTCAGTTATTTAGTCGTATTTATTATTATTACTTAATTATAAAATATCTATATATTTAATTTTGTCGTTATTATGCCAGTTATCTTTAATTAATTGTACACTAGAAAACCACCTAACAGAACTTCTATTTTTACACTAATTAGTTATGTAAAAGTAACAAAAGCAAAATATATTTATATAATTTTAAGGTCATGCCTTAACAATATGATGTTGATAACTTGATAGTTAGGTACATCTGTGTTCCTTGTTTCATGTTGGCATTGAGATTTTATTGTTACTACTTTTACATGAAATGACGTCACTATACCATTTTGTATCACCTGTTAAAGGTGGTACATTTAAAATATATCTCGTAAAACAATGTACTTTTTTCATACACGGAGGGGTTTTCAAAGCTTAGATTAGAATAATGAAGGCACAAACTGCTTTTTTGTCTGAGGTTCAAAGTTATGCGATGTCTGTCGCGTTTTTGAAGTGTTCAGCTCTCAAAGTGCCTGACCTTGTAATGCATTTATTTGCTATTTTGCTTATGCTTCCTACAGTTTTTTGTAGATTTTACGTAACATTAAAATGAGGAGTACATCAAGTCTTAGTATTGCTGATATTTATGAGTTGAGAGGGTGTCAGAAGTAAAGCCCGTCACACATGTAGCTATAATACATAACTTGTATATTTCTATGACTTGAATATTTGTATAGAAAATATATCGTAATATGCCTTGCTATAATATATATTACAGGTACGTGTGTGACCGACTTAAATGATGATCTTTTTATGATATATTATAGTTATTGATAATACATAAATACAGGTCGGTCAACGAAAGCTGGCGCTGTCAAAGTGCGCACACTAATGCAATATTACTAATACTATTACACAATTTTTAAAAAGTAGCAATTACAAAATAATAACTATCTCTTTCATATTCATAAGCTTGAGCGCGCGCGAGAGGCAGACTTTTCAAGCGCACGTGTGAATATGTTGTACATGCCAGCTTTCGATAAGAGATCTGTACCTACTTAGACTTAGACATATATTATTTATTACGTGTTTAGAATTGTAAGCACATTATTAATTAATAGATATATCGAATAAATACTAACTTGTCTTAAGTATAACTTTTATAACTACCTTTTGCCTTTTATACCTCGTATATCTCTGCTGTTGTGTGATATTGATATAATAGCAGGGTTGTTATATTGTATAGGGCTAAAATGTCTGCAAATATGTTGTGATTTCGTGGTGCCTTTATTACCTAAGACTGATTCGTAACAAAATTAACCAGTGTTGAACTTATTAGGAGATCCATTACAATACATTATCGTCTTTATTACTACTTACTCATATATAATTTATTTTACATAGACCTACTTAGAATACCTACAGTACGCGCAATGGGCTAGTAGATTTTGTAATATTAGGTACACATATCTGCGTTTATATACCCATGACCAATTGACATTTGTGAATTGTTTGTCAGCTGTGATTTCTAAGCCTACAAGGGATCTATATGAGTACTACTTAGGGCTAAGGGCTTGCGCACGTATGGCGGAGCGCAGCGCAGCATTTATCACTGTCAAACCATTATCGACATTGTTCTCATTGAAATAATATCCAATATCAAATAACAATAATTGAGCATCGAACCGAGAAATTAATTTCAATGAGGACAAGGTTGATAATAGTTTGACAGTGAAAAATACTTTGCGCTGCGCTCCGCCATATGTGCGCCGGCCCTTACTTTCTTTACTATCTTTTTTGTGGCCGAATTAAGTGCCTATGATCCAATATATATATTTATCTTAAATAAAATTGTTAAGTAATTAGATTAAGATTAACTGAATAAGGTGCCTTGAATTGATAATAAAATGATATTCTTGTAGAACCCAAGTTTTACTGTTCGTTTTTAGAGTTGCTACTGAGGTCTTATGTAAACTAATACTTAGTAAATTTATACTTATACCTACCTACTAACTCACATGAAGTAAGAGAGAAAATAAAAAAGAAATATTGGCTGCAGTTGTAACTTTGCTTGACACCAAGATAAATCGTTTTGATATTTTGTTGCAGTCAATCATATACATACATTTACTTAGTAAACTTAGGTAATAAGTAGGTAGAGGTACCTATTGTTTTTATTTCCTAACATAAAGACATAGAGGTAAGGTCCTCTATTTTTTCATTCTAAACCAATAAAAGGTTTGATAGACTTGCTTATAGATGCCTAAAGTAAGTATTTATTTACCATAGAAAGTATATCCTACAACCTACATTTTTAATTTATACTAGATTTGATTAGTACGTTTAATAAGAACATTTATCTGCATTTATTATTATTTCTTTTTTAAAAATAAATAAATAATATAATGTGAAATTACTGCAATTTTCATTAGTTCAGTCATCCTAGGAGCAAAATCTCTAATATATTGTTATGGTCAATCTTCTGATCGAGAAGTAAGAAGAGTCAAACAACGTTTAGACTGTCGATATTGTGGTCAGGTCATCGTCCATATAGCATGTGTGGTGATGATCATGCCTTTTATCTTCTTTTTGTTTTGCTTTCAAACTGCCACCAGAAGAACAGCACGGAGCTCGAGCACGAGCAATTTGACTATCGAAGCTACCACTTTAATAGTAAAGCAGGGTAGTCTTACTGCTACCTCCAAGTAGTAGTGTTGAGCACAAACTACAAAGGAAACACCCAACGGTGGCGAGACTAGCTAGATATCATAGTCCAAGCCAAGGTAGCCCTTGCCCCACAAACTCCTTTCTCTGCTGCTCCGTTGACCCCGAAGCTGAGATAGCAAGGAAAAAATCGTCATTAGCTAAGAAATTTTCAAATAATATTTAGTAACAGGGTGACACTCAGTCAGACAGAATCAAATAATAATTTACTCACTTTTCTAACTTTGCCTCGTAAAGTCGTAACTCTGAAGAGCATTCGTCTGAAGTAACTTCAACATCAAAGTTGAAGCAAGGGTGTAGAGATAAAGCCCGACCCCAGCTCGCACTTCCCGAAGAAAGCTGAACGTTGCAGTGATAATAGCCGAACGTAGTGGTTATATTCTCTTTGATAGCCGCAACCATTTTGTGTCGTTTACTCGTTTGCTGTTGTTTGTTTACATTACAATTTTCGTGAATTTCAGGATAATTTATATTTTTAATACTCTAATAAATATCCATAGAAGAGAAAAAACCTATCACCATATTCTCTTGATCTTTGGAACCTAATCAGTTCAATCAAGATGCATATTGCTGTGATTTTGTGCATACTGCCGTTTATTTTATGCGAAGAGGAATTGTCGAGTTTTACGGATTCTGAAGGCAAGTAGTTCTCTCAATTATTTTACCAACGCTTGAATAAAAGGACTAGCTTCAGTCCGTAGCTTCCCTGGCGTTGTATCGAGTTATTAAGTATGCCGTATCCTTTACCAGTTCACGAACTATACCTATATAGAGCAGCATAAGAAGAAGAAATTAAGCTAATTGGGCTGTATACCCATACAGCCCAATTAGCTTAATTTCTAGTTGATGAACATCTCTATAAATATATCTCATAAAGCTGTGTTTTTAAACCCGATCTTCGTTCTTCTCATCCAATTTCTGCCAAATATTAAAAGTAATGTCTGCAAGAAGGCTTACTTCAGGGTTGCAAAGTTGGCTTCTTGTTGTAACTGTAGTTAAAATAGTAAAGTATTCCACTTATCATAAATATTCATACTTTATTCTTTATTTACATTCTAAAAATTGTAAGATGATCCATTCATACACTCCCACAAACATTCACCTCATTTTATTGTTATAGTGTTAATTAAAAACTTGCCTTTTCCCAGTAGAATTCAAATGTGCACTGCCCGATGTTAAAAGCGTTGACACCAATTTAGATGTCACAAGATTCAGATCTGACTTCTCCAAAATATCTGAGGTAAACTATTATTTTTTATCTTCTGTGTATAGAACAAAAATATTAGGTAGGAATTAAATAGTTATACTTGCTGGAAAACCACCTATTTGATGAGTTTTATATTCTTTTTATGCTACAGGTGAAGTTTCCTGGCCTAATCGGACCTCTGGATGAACGGCTTATTTGCAAAATAAAATGTATTGATGGCAACTGGGTTGGACCACTTTGTTCAAACACTCCAGGTTTGTGTGCAGTCCTTTCTTCAGCACTATGCGGCTATTATTTAAGCAGAACAGCAGTGGCTTTTGCTACAGCCTTCACTTTGAGTTGCATAGTATATTTATTAGGCTCTACCTGACACCCAGAAGTTATGATCATCAGTATGTTAAAATATTGCTACTTGCATCTTCAATTATTATAATAATATAGTGAGCACATATTACACTGCACCACTTATCAAAAACTTTATAATTATAATAGTGAAATACTTGATCGGTGTTACAGATGGTAGATTTCAGCCGATCCTCCGACAATGCATCTACCGCAAAGACTTCCCTTTGCTGGCTATATCATTCAAGAACTCATCAATTGATGTAAGTGAATTTACTCATTCTTCAAACGCGAGATAAGCGACACAAACACCAATGCTGACGTGAGACAGAATAATTCCAATGCAAACTTCAAGCCGGCCTCGATCCAATGGCCGTACTGTACACTGTACATGAGCAATGAAGAATTTTCAATCATTAATTAATTCATTCAATGTATAAAGCACTATTTCTACAACATTGATTTATGTAACCTTTCAGAAAGAGACTCCATTCCCCCACGGTTCCATTCTCATGGCTCGCTGTATCCACTTTGGTCTGTACAAGCTGAAGGGTGACAGTATGGTGCGATGCGAGAATGGGGAATGGATGCCCAAATTTCCAGAGTGTGTGCCGACCACCCTCGTCACTAACTTCACTGGTACATTACATAATAATTATCTATTTCTTTGACCTGACTGAATTACTGATAGGCAACGCACAAGCTTTTATTAAGAAGGAGAGGAGGGAGGCCTTTGCCCTGCAGTGGGACACAGATGGCTGAATAATAATAATAATAATAACGCACAAGCTAAGCCAATTATTCTTTGAATAGTTACAACCTGCCACTCAACCAACCATGTCATCAAATTTAGATGTATTTATTTTATTCACAGAAGTATTAAAGTATAGAATTATAATGTAGTATATTGAAAATGCGCCAAAAAAAGGAAGCCACATTGACTAACTTTTAGTACATTTTGATCAGAGGCAAAATTTCGGAAAAAAATAATTAACAGGGCTAGACAATATTATATGTTAAACCTTCTAGTTTTTTTATTGTTTATAAAACTATATCGTAAAAAGTAACAGTCTGAAAATGTTCTGTCCTGTATCTCGCATCCATTTTGCTTTGATACTGTGTATCTTGGTGTTCTATAGGAACACCCGTTATTCATCTATGATTTTATTGTTTTTCATATAGGAGACGCGCCTCCTTCCATCCGCTACTCGATGGTGAGTGGCTCGGCCGCTGTGCAGCCTTCGGGCGAGCTCTATGTGTATCCGGACAGCACACTGCGGTTGGACTGCGTGACGTCACGAGCCAACGGCCAACCCGAGTGGAGTTGGACGCAATCCATCGGACACCATAACGCTGGTACTAATACTTATACCATACTACACGGGTGGTTCTCCCGCCGCGGGAATCCGCTTCTGAACCGCACTATACACAATTAATATGGAGTTGGAAGGAACGACGCCCGTCCGACATACAGTGCGAAGTAAAATAGAGAGTAGTCACCCAACAACACTAAAAAAAATTGGTACTCGTGAAACTTCAAACACGTGTCGAGCGTATACGCGAGTATATCGGTGTTTACGCTCCGTTTATTTCTAGCGTAGCATGAGGAGTCTCTCGCGGCTTGTCGAACGTAAACGCGCGCATATGACAACGCGTATACGCGCGTACAACGTGTCCGCTAATCTGAAACCGCACTAAGACTGGTGAAGGGGCTTAATAAATAAGTGGATTTTGACTATCCAAATCCATACTTTTTTTTCGGATGGACGTTTAATGTAGTTAGCTGCAGATGGCTGTTACTGCGACACCGGACTCTACCAATATCCATCTTCATACATGTTGCCTTTTAAAGTGGGATTTCAATCTTCTATCTCTCTCCAGGCTGGTCGACAGACGAGGGCGAGACAGAGACAACATACCGACTAGTTTTAAACAAGATGTCGGCTCGAACCAGCGATCAGTTCACATGCACCACGCCAGGCGGACACACGAACACTATCGTCATTAAAGTTGTTAGTGAGTTTCCCTTTTATACACCACCAATTTTTGTTTACCAAAAAAAATTAAATGAGTAATGCAGACGGGGTACTACGTTGTATCTGTGCAGTCAGAATTTTGAATTTCTACAAAACAACAGAGTGACAGCGGCGCGAGTGCGGCGCCCGAGCCGAGCTTTTGCGAGCTAGCTCGAGCTAGGTAACCGGGTTTGCCAAACGATGAATAAAACTTAAATTATTATCAATAAAGGGCCTTGGCCTGAAGAAAATCCTTAGGAAAACGACAAACGATAACAGTTATCCATGATTAATTTAAAAAAAAATTACATAAATTTCACTTAATTTTTTCAAGTTTTTTTGCCATATCTGTGTTCAGTAACGGCAGCTGACCATGTGTATTTTTTTTTTCTGGTGATTAAAAATTGACCTTGTATTAATATCTCTTCAACCGACTTCAAATAATCAGACTGTTCTAGTGACCGTAGGCACCACTGAAAAGTCGCAATTTTGTTCACTTCAATGACTTTTTCAGTTATTTTATATCGAAACCAAAGTACTGAACCGATTATCATGAAATTTCTATGGGACCAAATATGTACTTTCAAGTAAAATAATTTTTCAAATAGGTTTATAAACAATAAAGTTCTGGAGGTAACAAACATTAACATTTTGATCATCAGTCTTAAAATTATTTTCTCGATTTACAAAAGACTTACTTAACTTAAAGCCTAGTATCCGCTAGTAAAGTTGTTTTTTTTTTTTTTATATATATAATTGATAAGACTCCTCCCACCGCTAGAAGGCGGCGCGGCAGACCGCGGCGAAGATGGCGCGATGAGCTAGATAAATATCAACCTGACTGGCCCACTGCAGCACTGGACAGAAAATTGTGGAAGAAAGGTAGGGAGGCCTTTGCCCTGCAGTGGGACAGTACAGGCTAGTAATAATAATAATAATTAATAAGACGTGATCACACAAATTACAGATTTACAGAATAACTGATTACAGAGCCACGCCCTTAAAAATAGGAAATAAAACATTGACAAAGCTTGTTACTGTTATTTATTACACAGCTGATTAATTTTTTAAAGTTGGTCCTTTTTGTGTTCAGATGTTCAGTGCCCGGTTATAAACACGTCGTCATCGCGTTTGAGACAACACAGCCAGGGCTTAAAGTTGGGCCATTCGGCACACTTCAGCTGCCAACCGGGATTTCATCTTAGCGGCGAGTCGATGCTCACTTGCATGGGTGACGGTGAGACAAACCATTTAACATGCTTATTTACTTAACATGCTTAAAAAGGTCAATTTTAGGCTAGACACTGGAGGTACAAAATTGCATTTTAAGACCTAGGGCAAATATAATACGCGAGATTTTTCTCTTCAATTGCGAGGAAAATAAATAAACTTAAAGTGAAATGAGCGCCCATTTCGTAATTCAAAATCAGAGAATTCAATATTACCACGATATTCGAAATTTGAAAATAGTTAAATCAAGGTCCCTTATCATAACACCCTGATCTATGAATATTATGAAAAACCGAAGTTCAAAGTATGAATAAAATTCTCAACTTCCGGCATGAAACCTATTAAAACCTCTTTGAACAGATTTTATAGTCAATCACTTTTATTCCCAGGGCCTAAAATACAGTTTTACTCTCCTTAAAGCACGCATCTCATCTTATATCGCAGGTAATTGGTCCGCGCCGCCCCCGACTTGCGTGGAAACGTTCTGCCCACCACTCGGCCCACTGACCGCGCACCTCTCCGTTGTGGAATACAACTCGTCAGTGGGTGGGCGAGCCGTGTTCGCGTGCGCGTGGGGCTATAGACTAGTGGGCGCGCCCGGCTTGGAGTGCGAGCCGCTCGGCCGGTGGTCCGGAGTCACGCCTATCTGTATACGTATGTACAAAAAAAGTTCCTCTTGGCGCTCTACAGCAGGGTTTAAACGAAGCCAGCGCTGTCAGCCAGTCTCATTGGCAGCCAGCGCTGGCTGGTCATTGGCCTCGTAAAAACAGTTTTTCAAGACAAGCCAGCGATGGCTGCCAGCACTGGCGGGAATAGAGCGCCGGCCTATTTTCCATTGGCCTCATCTAAAGCAGGGTTTAGACGAAGCCTATGAGACTGGCAGCCATAGTTATAAAAAAGTAAAAATATTCGAGGCAAATCGCCTAGAAACTCGTGACATAAAACGCAAAATCCGAAAAGTCGAATGGCATGTGTATTGGACTGCCACGCCCGGTGTCGCGGGTTCGATTCTCGCTTCACGGCAAACATTTGTGTGATAAACATCGGTGTTTGTCCTGAGTCTGGGTCTTCTTCTTCTTATCGTTTCACTAGTTCTTTCGAACCAGTGAGGTGAAAGGATATCAAGTGCGCCTCGAAGAGGCTCCTTTCGTGCACTCTGGGTCTGGATGTTTTCTATGTATACCATGTATGTATTTACAAAAAAAAAAAGTATTCTATCAGCCATCTGGTTCTCATATTACAAGCTCTGCTTAGTTTGGGGCTAGATGGCGTTGTGTGAAATGTCCAAAATATTTATTATTATCTAATAAATCTGTTATATTTTCCATCCCCAGCCATTTACTGCCCAGATCCGGTAGTACCCAAGAACGGTCGTCTCCTCACCGTCGCTTCGAAAAGTGGTAAATTCGCCGTCGGCCATCTCATGTCGTATGCATGTGACGACAGTTACCATATCCTGGGTGAATCGTCCATCGTCTGCACAGAGAATGGTTTCTGGTCACACCCGCCGCCATTTTGTATTCCACGCGCGGAGGTGCGCAACTCTGATACGATCTTTGTGGAGAATACTACCATGGTTCATGTGGAAGAATAAGATAACTTATTTCTCAGCTTATTTTAGGATGAATTTGACTGTAGTTTTTCGTAGATTTTCGCGATTATCACACATAGTTAGACGGCACCGTGGCTTAGTTGGTAGTGACCCACTAAGCCTACGAAGCTTGGTGTTCCGGGTTCGATTCCCGGCCGGGGCGAATATTTGTGTGACGAACACAAATGTTTGTTCTCAGGTCTTGGATGTTGTGATGTCTTATATGTGTCTATGCCACCTGCGACACAGGGAATCCTAGTGCAGGGGTAGTGTGTGTGAATGTTTATGTTATAAAGTTATTTGATTGTAACGGGTATTTATCGCGCTCACCTCGTTTTTGTGTCCCGAGGACAAATAACTGTGTGTGCTTTTAGTGTTCTACTATAAATACTATAGTCTATCTTAGTAAGGTATCGGGATCAAAGACCCTTGGCTATTTGCACCAAACTGTAAAAGATCCTAAGCAATACTTACACTTACAGAACTTAACGGTCAGGACCTGGACGTTATGATCTACCAAGCGAGAAAAGTAATTGCTTATGAACTTTGACAGTTTGGTGCAAGTCGGCACCTATGTCTTTTCCGAGCTCATAAAGTATACCCATACTTAAGTATCAGTTCAATTGGTTGCAAATATCCATCACCAATCTTATCTATATGATAAAGACGAAGATCATTTATTTGCGTAAACATGTGTAGATTAAATTAGTACATTATGATATAAGTGCGGTAAGTTGAGAATTACAGCCGAGGCGATATTGCTAGCCCGAGCCGTAGGTGAGGGCTACAAGAAAGCAGAGGCTGTAATTATCAAAGCGCACGTATGCCATACGACGTTTTATAACACATTTGCGAGGAAATAAATAAGTAAATTCATCATTACTTGACGACATTTTCAAATAAAAACAATATAGCAAAAAAACAGTGCGCGGAATAATTTTTACATGTTCTCAAATTAACGAAGCGCGCGCGTCAGCGCTTTTTTAAGCACAGGCAAAGGCTCAAAAACAGCCAGTATTACTAATAAAGTAAATTAATATTTTTGTGTTTTGTTACATTTAAATGGTTGTAATTTATGGTCAATATTAATTAAATTAAAGAATTAAATGTTTATTTATTATATTTTATCTCCCAAAGTTAATTTTTTTCATAAAATTTTGACCACTTTTCTGAAATAAAAACTCTTTGCTAAGATTTATAAAAAGTATCGTTCGTTTTAAGCGGAGAACATTGATAAACCTTCCTTTTTTAATAACATTACCGCACCCGTGCGTTTTACATTACATTACCGCACTAGTGCGTAATCAGATACAATACGATATTGAAATTGGTGCAATAATAGACCCTTTACGAGCAAATGTGTTATAAAATATGTTACATTATTAGTTTAAGACACAACATAGTTTACCAGTGCAGGTATGCAAATGGAGAGCATAGCATGTCAGTCAACGTAAAATTGGAAAAAATGATAATTTACAATTAAACGATTTAAAAATAGTTAAATTATTACCTGTTAAAAAATTGTAAACACTACGAAAGTCGAATATTACGATAGGTATTGATTTTCAAACCGTTTATATGGTTGTTTTTACAATTTAACGCTCTTTCTCTCTCTCTTTCTCGCTGCTTTTGACTGAGTACTCGGTACGTATAAACATAGCGCTGAGTGCTTGGCTGAGCGAGTGATGGAAGCTTTCACTGTCTCGGCCGAGTACTCGGTATGTGTGATCTAGGCATAAGTTCGATTTATGCTAAAAAATCGTGTTCTTGAACTGCTCCAACTATCCGTTTAAGTAGAAGTTAAGTTTGAAGTGTAAATGAAACCTATCGAACCAATGTGTGTGTATCTTGTGTATCTCTAAAAAAATATGTTTGTAATATTTTATTTAGTTAAGATTTTATTACAGCATAAGCTAACTCCTACAATCTATGTATAGGTATATTACAAAATTTACAAAAGGAAACAATTGGGCCACCCATAGACCGTTTCAAACGATCTATAGGTAGCTCAACTGCTCCAACTCGATACCAGATGGCAGCATGCACTATATTAGATTTAGTTAAGTGTAATATCTACGTACCTGAAGTTAATCGTGCCATATTTGTTAATATTTTTATTATTAAATGTAGTAGGTAATGGTAATGTTTAAACTGAGGCCGCAGCTCGCATATAATAAATAGGTATTTAAGTCGTTATGGGTCCTAGACAAACCTGGTCAGGTTTTAAGGCGCTCGTAGAATAGAAAGATATTGTTAACTTTTTTGACGAATAAATAATTAAAAATATATTTTAAGATTTGTTTGAATTACTTTAGGTATACCGAAACCATTCTTCAAAAACTTATTTTTATTGGACATCCAAATATAAATAAGCAGCAACAGTCAGCAGTATATTGGATTTCTGTGTAACTATGTTGTGTGTAAAATTTTCAAACAATACACAATTTGATTATTTACTCTCAAATAAAATCAAAGAATACACAATAGCTTAGGTACTCAGCTAAGTAGGACCCGCTGCTGATTATAGGCCTCTTTTCGCTTTAGTCAGTACTAGTTTAGTGCAAGAGTCTCAACAATTTTGACCAACTAACTTCGAGAATCTAGCATCTAACCAATGACTGAATTTAGAGATTGAACCTTGAAAATTCTCAACCAATCAGAGAGCTTGTGTCTCGGATTCCGTGTCCTGCCATTCTCACAGAATAGATCTCTCTAGATCAGAGGTGGCGAACCTTTTTGTACCCACCCGTTATCATTAGAAAGTAAAAAAAGATAAGTCGCGGATTCCCATGTTGCACATTCCTGTCTCGTACATGATACACTCACTAGATTATCGTGCCGTACATTACAGGGACTCTGTGACAATTTAATTTGAGTTTGACAGGTTTTTTGGCGGGAACGTGAAATTTAAAGGAGAGTGGAATTAGGATAATTGATAAAACTTGCTTTACCTTGAGAGTTAAAGTGTAAAAATGGTGGTTTTTTACCCATTAAATTATTATAAAAATAATAAACGTATGACAAGGCGGTATGATCATAGGACTTTGTGTTCCCCAATCAGGAAAAAAAAATCTCTATTTAATCTGTGTTTACGTGACACTGACAGAGACAAAACAGACAGCTGATCACAGATACCATACTTTGATTGTTTTGTTTTAGGATTGGATTTCGTATCGTATTCTGGTTTTCATTATTTTAATAACTTTGCATGTTGTATTCAGCCGTGAAGTGGTGGTAAACTGGACCTGGTAAAATGTTGAAAAAGCTTTTCCTATTTTACCCAATCCTTTATTTGTGCTTCTGTGATGATTTGTACAAACAATCGACGAAGTGGCCGACTGTCGGCATTTCCATTCTCGTACGAAACCAAGTGGATTCTTTGCCCTATTTTCTAACCTGTCTTCATCAATTAAAATACCCGAAGGATCGGATGTACATATGGTAAGTATTTACAGCGTTTCACAATAAGAATAAATTAGTACTAGCGTGGATTGGCCTCGGGTGCCTTTATCAACAATTTAATAGCTTTGTTTTAATAGGTTATGCGATAAGATATGAGTTTTTAGACGCATTCACAAATTATTATAAATCATAGAATTATAAAAGTATAGAATGTCAATGAAGTATATTATAAAAACAATAAAAAATAGGCCCATTTTAGCCAACTTCTAGTACATTTTGGTCAAAGCTTAATTTCGAAAAATATATGTAACAGGGCTACAGAAGTATAAGTTAAAATTACTAGGCTTTATTTTTAATATAAATCCATTGTTTAAAGTAAGAATAATTATTTTAAAATGGTGATATTTCATTTTTAATTACAAGGTGTCTTAAATTTTTTGCCCTGTTTTGCGATTCTTATCTTAGTTTGATACTGTCTATCTGTTATAAAAATAATGAAGAGTTTAGGGCTAAATATTTAGTAGGGTCATTAACCTCTAAGCCTTATCATTATCAAGTTGGAAGACAAAGTTTGGTACTTTTTACCTAAAAAGGTTTAATGGACTGATATAAAGATTAATTACTGACTGATTCTACTGGATCATGGATTCGGTCACTCACCAGGATAAACTTTTTGTCATGTTTACTCAGTGTAGAAAGTGTTAGTTTTCGAATGAACACAACATGATTAGTCAAGAGACAAAGTGTGTTGGACTGCCACGCCGAGGTTGTGGGTTCGATTCTCACTTCAGGAAAAGCCCTTGTGTGATGAACATCAGTGTTTTGCATGTATGTATTACAAAAAAAAAGTATTTACTTACATATTATATTAGTTATCTGGTTCCCATAGTGCAACTTTGCTCAGTTTGGGGCTAGATAATGTTGTGTAAAATGTCTAAAATATAAAAAAAATAATTGGAACCATCTTTCTGGCGTGATTATTATATTAGCCTATATAAGCCCAACTCAATTCTTTCTGATCCATCCAGCTGCTAAAATCAAAGTTGTCTCAGGCACAGAGCATAGTCTTGGGTAATCCCGTTAATGAAGATCCTGAAAATCACTACATATTTGAGCCAACTCTTGAATTGAGACTGAGAACCCACTTTTGGCCTTTTTGGTCTTCTCGGCACTTGTAGGAGTCAACGCCTTTTACCTGCAGCTTACATCTGCTATTCCAAACTTCTTGAGATAATTATTATTGTGTATACCTTGTCATTCTCGTGACCTATGCATTCCTACAATTCCTCCTATCTTCTTCTTATCATGTCACTAGTTCTTTGGAACCAGTGTGGTGAAAGGATTTCAAATGCGTCTCGAAGAGGCTCCTTTCATGCACTTGACACATGTTTTTCCATCTTTTTAGGTTGTATGACATGCCGGTTCACCGTTAAGCACGTGTTCTAATTCTAATTCTAATTTGAAGAAGGAGTTACATGTGGTCTGCACTGACGTCCCACTGTGGGGTGTATTGTGCATTGACCCCTTTTTTTGTACTAACTCTAGCCCAGCCAGCCCAGCTCCCCAAAATAGCGGAGCAGGACCCTGGGTTGATGGATGGTGTGTTCCAGTTTCCCGGTAGGGTCATCTGGGCCCATATCCAGGATTTTCCTCAGTCCAGTCTTCTTTCTGGCCTCTTCTGTAGCTGTGCAGTGCACAACCACGTGTTCTACGGTTTCCTCCTCTGCGAAGCAACCGCGGCAGATCACGCTGTCCGTCGCACCCATCTTAAACAGATGGTGATTCCGGTCGCAGTGGCCGGTTATAATTCCTACTATCGTACGTAGTTCTTCTCTTCTCATCTTCATGAGTGTGTTTGTCAGTTTCTTATCAATATTTGGTAGAAGCATCTTTGTGTGCTAAGCACGTGTTACAATTCTCCTTTGTGAAATCCATTAAGCTATTTCAGTACAGAGCATTATCCACTATCCTAAATAAGTGAGGTCGGCCTAACACGTATTCTTCCTCCATTGGTCTCTCTCTATCATCCATCTGATTAAAATAATACCCTCACACCATTTCAAAGAGCAACAAACAAAGCTCTTCCATGTATGAATGAATGAATGAATCTTCTTTTTATCGTGTCACTAGTCACTTCGAACCAGTGTGGTGAAAGGATTTCAAGTGCGCCTCGAAAAGGCTCCTTTCGTGAACTTGACACATGTTTTCGAACTTTTACGTTTTATGACATGCCAGTTTCCTCACGATGTTTTCATTCCGTTAAGTTTGAAATGCACACAAAGATCTTCTTGAACACAAAAATCCTCCTATATAACTATTTAAATAGTAATACTAAAAATATAGTCCTATTTTAGAAACCTCTCCCACATCCGTCCTCCATAGCAACGCCGGGATTAGTAACTACGGGGAGGGGGAAAGGGTAGTAACTATAGGGGTGGTATGCCATTTGGAACCTAGATGGCGGAGGTGGAAGTCCATTTTGAGTTCTATCGGGTAAAAATCAATACATTAACGAACGAGACGGATGCCTTCTGCGCATTACCGCAGCTGCATCCACCTCAGTTTGATTGAGATCCGACGCCAGGTGTTGTCGAATCTGTACCTTCAAGATGCGACTCCTTGTGCTATTGAGCTTGCTAGCTATTCTATGCACTATAAATCTCATATATTGTGACAGTACAGAAAAATTGCCGGATGTCGTAATTTCAGTTATTGTGAGGAATAAACAAGATACTCTTCCAATATTTTTATCATTAATACATCGGTTGGACTACCCAAAATCAAGTGTTTTCATATGGTACGTATTTTAAACTTTTCAAAACATGCATTGTTTGGATATTTTACAAACAACTGTTACATAAAAATCCAATACCCTCCTAATTTACAACTTTGTGTGCGAAATATATTGACATGCGTATTTGTATAGAGAAGTTTCTCGTTTCAGAAAAGTCAACAGTTTGTATGACGTTTTGAAAGTATTTATACAAACTGATAACCGTTCTGTTACGGCTTTGATACGAATACACTTTTAAAAAGTTTAGGTGATAGTACTAGCACTACTTCTTCTGAAATAGTAATTTTATAGTTATTATTGGTAGAAATAATTGTCTGATGGTATTAAAAAAATGTGTATTATTTGAAATATATTCATTGTTTATACTGCGGTTGGTAATACGATTTCGGTATTTTTTTTTCTGAAAACCCACCTTACCGCGCATGTGTAATGGGGTTAGCAACCCTGTGCATTGATTAATGCACATTTTCACCAATCGATACAGCTCAGTTCTGACCGGGATCGTAATAGTTGGATGCACATTGCACAACAAAATTAGTAAGCCGTGTGTCATCGTAATACAAGAGGGATGGACTTAGCGCACTTGAAAGCTTCAAAGGAGTTTCGTATTTTATGAGGGTTGTGTAAGGGGATTTCGTAATGGCCTTTTCCCGCCCATACCGATCGACCTATAAGAGCGAAGGCGGTTTACTTTACTTAAAAGGGGGGTAACAACCGTTACTTTCCAACTTGTTTCGAGTCCGTATCGCTTCCACTCTAACATATCACCAACACAGGTGGTTGAGACGGAATCTAATCGTAAGTTATTGCTGCATCGTGAAACATGAAATTTGGAGAAAAAAATAAATCGGATACAACCAGTCGTCTCACTATCTACGCAATGTCCAGTTTACATTATTCTAGTATCTACAAAGCGCTGGATTCGACCGCTGGACTATAAAGGCCGTAGAGGATAGACTTAGATTAGTTCCATAGTAATTTCATCGAAATCGGTTCAGTAGTTGAGTTTTGTTGAGAAAAATTAAAAAAACTGCGTATCTTGCTTCCCTGTGACTTTTCAGTGGTTTACGGTCACTTCTTCTTATCGTGTCACTAGTTCCTTCGAACCAGTGTGGAGGATTTCGTGCGCCTCCTAGAGGCTCCTTTCATGCACTCGACACATGTTTTCGAACTTTAGGTTCAACGGCATGTCACTAAAACAGTCATATTAAAGTCGGTTGTATGTACAGACAGCGTCATAGATAAGTATCCCCCTTGCACAAGACACCCAGCTTCAAATTCAATTCAATTCAATTTATTTATTTGGGTCATTAACAAAATTTACATGGTGTCGTGCATTTCTTATTTAACTCTATAGTAACTAAGTTGCATGCAATTTCAATTATAAATGACCACATCGTGCATAAAACTTAAAACTTCTATTCTATTTCTTCTCAAATATCTTTAAAACATGTAATCATGATAAGGCTTACATGGTTATCAAAATATAATTTATTTTTGAAGGCAAAACTTCTTCGTACGTCGCTTCGGGCGTTTGAAATTCGGAAGGAATTTGAAGCTCTAAGATGTGAAGTCTTGTGCAAGGGGGATACTTATCAATGACGCTGTCTGTACCTACTATGTTTTTGTGAAACCTTGATTATGTTTCTAGGATACACAGCGACTACAATGAAGATTCCTCTATTGAAATTATCGAGGCCTGGTCCAAGAAACATGTCTCGGAGTACAAAAAAATGCATCTTACTTTGGACCGTTCTACCAGCGGCAAGAAACTCGACGACCAAAGTAACTCGGCAGAGTGGACCCAGCAAAGGTTCAAGCATGTTATCAAACTTCGGGAGCAAGCCTTGAAGTTTGCTAAGGATTCGTGGGCAGATTATATATTTGTAAGTTAATTGATTAACATTAGACTTGCATTACCTCTATTAAAACTATGATTCCACATTATACACAATTTCAAATCAATAACTTTTTATGTCGACCGTACAAGTTGAAAACAAAAGAAAAAAAATGTTATCAATTTTAACGAATTCGTGGTTCTCCGGGACGTGTACCTCGGGGACCGTGGTCCTCCGGGAGTAACCCGTTACATTGAATTTCATAAATATGCTATAATATTTATTATATAGGTAGGTACTAATATCAAACCAAATCGAGTATACAGTTGCCTATGCATATGCATATTAATTATACCGATTTGAAAAACTCTTTTTTTTTGTTTGAGATGATATACTTTCAAATTGATCCAATAGAAATTTTCTCAAAATCGATTCAGTAGTTTAGTTATTATATCAAAAATAACTGATAAAAAATGTCGAAGTAAACGAAATTACGTTTTTTGCTTTCCTGTGACTTTTCAGCGGTGTTCACGGTCACTGAAACAGTCCAATTGAAGTCGGTTGTCTAAGTTTTTGTAAAACCTTGATTTTTAAGTCTCTATGTCCTTTTTGATCTCGTGATGTGGACTGGACACATCATGAGATCAAATGGAACAAATGGTCTTACGACCACACAGTCTGGTACCCGAGAGACGGTAAACGTGGGAGATGTAGACAACCGAAAATATAGGAAGATGATCTGCCCAAAGGATGGCGCAGAACCTGTTTGGACCGAAGGACCTGGCATAATCTGGAGGAGGCCTATGTCGAAGGACATCCTGACTTAAACTAGAACAAACAATAAATAAATCATAACTTATTATAGAATCTCTGTACAATAAGAGTCAGCGAATAAAGGCTTATTTTATTTTTATATTTTTATGTCCAGTGGTTAGCCTGTGTGTTGTCGGTCTGTAAGGATTGAACATTCTACTTTATTCTAGATGTTGGATGCGGATGTGTTTTTGACAGACCCGGAATCGCTGAAGTTTTTGGTAAAGAAGAACTTGCCAGTGGTGGCTCCGATGCTCATAACGGACGGACTCTACTCGAATTTCTGGTTAGTTCTACTTCTGGGCTTCTAGACCAGATCACGTACATACCTGACAATCGCAATCATATCGAACCCCTCATAGAAGTCAACAGTTTTGATTTAATAACGTTTGAAACTAATCATACAAACTGATAACGAATTCGATAGTCAGAATTTATCATTTTTATAATTTCTAGGAAATGGAAAGAGACCTTTGCCCAGCAGTGGGACAGCACAAGCGCCACAAATAACACCTGGCTTAGGCCCATGACAATATTTAAAAAAACATAATTGTTATAATAAAAAAACATATATTTTGATCTTATTCGATTTTTTTTCATTTTCATTTCATTTATTTTCTTTTCATTTACAAATAGTGGTAACCTCTATCAACCTATTTGCTCAAATGATTATCATCTTTTTTAACAGAAACAGTAGGTAGGAACGATGGGGATTTTATTTCCCCGATTGTACCTAGTAAGATCACAGCTAGGAACAATCAGAAATAGACTAAACACTAATGCCCACTTGCACCAAACTATCAAAGTTCCTAAGCAATTACTTAACTCGTTTGACAGTTCTTAACGGTCGGAATTTGGACCGTTAAGAACTGACAAGCGAGTAAAGTAATTGCTTAGGGACTTTGCCAGTTTGGTGCAAGTAGGCATAAACCGTCTATGCCGAGTAGATAAATATTTATCAAGAGAAATAATATAATTTCCAGGGGTGAAATGTCAGATGACTTTTACTACAAAAGGTCAGAAAACTACGAAGATATCATTCATAGAAGTTCTGTGGGATGTTTTGAAGTGCCAATGGTTCATTCTGCGGTTCTGATCGACCTTCGGTTTGAGGAGTCTGACTTCCTCACCTATGACCCGAACAAACTCAAGGGAATCAAAGCACCGATTGATGATATCATCACATTTGCACTGAGTGCGAGGCAACACAGTAAGTTTTTTTTCACACCACCTGCTCGACAATGTCCAATAACATATCATCAGAGACTAGTAAAAGTTAGTCTCTGATATCATGCAATCTCAAGGTAAAGTAAAGCATTACTTCCCAAGAGAGGTAAAGTTGTATGAAACTCCGAAGGGAGTAAAGTGATTTGAATTTGGAACGTCACATTCTTGTGGAAACTCGCTAAATAACGCCCATACATATACCGTTCTAAAATCGAACTGGCCACCATAAACACTGTATGTGGCTGCAAATTGCCTATTGAAACAATTGAGATAGAATTAGAAATACAAATAGAAAATCATTTATTTTGACATAAGACTAGTAACATTATATTTATTAATCTTAAAAAAAATAATAAGATAGATAGAGATAAAATAATACTTCTCTTGCGTAAAATTTGGTGTAGCTCAATCTCATACGAATGTCATCCCCCGCAGAGGTAAACATTTCCGTATGTAACGATGAAATATACGGCTTTGTTCCAATCCCGGTTGACGCGCTTTATACGAGAGAGAAGGATCAAATAGACAACGTGGTGCTTGAGGCTTTAGGCCGAGGCATAGACCTGCCATTGGAGGAATATATGAAAGAATATGTGACACTTCCGCCGAAGACGAAACTCGGGCTGAATGAGATCTTTCTGATAAATTTGGAGAAACGGCCGGAGAGGAAGAAGTTGATGCTCAAGAGTTTCGATACTTTGGGCCTCGACGTAAAGTTGGTCAAAGCTGTGGACGGAAAGTAAGTTTATTTTTGTTTATACACCACCATTTTTTAATTACCAAAAAAAATTAAATGGGCAATGCAGACAGGGTACTACGTTGCATCTGTGCAGTCAGAATTTTGGATTTCTACAAAATGCCAGAGTGACAGTGGAGCGAGTGCGGCGCCCGAGCCGAGGTTTTGCGAGCTGGCTCGAGCTAGGTACCCGGGATTGCCAAACGATGAATAAAACTCAAATTATTATCAATTAAAGGTCCCGCCTGACGCAAATCCATAGGAAAACGACTAACGGTAACAGTTATCCAATTTTAATCAAATTTATTTGGACAAAAATTCGACTTAATTTTTTCAAGTTTTTTTTGCCGTATATATGTTCAGTAACGGCAACTGACTATGCGTATTTTTTTTTATGATGATTAAAATTTGACCGTGTATAAACGCTAGCTGACTCTCTTTCTTAATACCCAACCCACTCTCAGCTCTTGACGTACACTACACATCCTCCAATTTTCAAGTCTTTGCATCTAGTAGTTTGGTTCTGCGTTGTCTGTCAGTCAGTCAGTCAGGTCCAAGCAATTTATGTTATGATAAATAATAATTATTCATGAATTATGATAAGTTAATGATAATTATGATCAGCATAATAAGAATGTTAAAATTACCAAGATGATCTTGTGACATGCTTTTTTTGCTAACTCCAATATTTGGCGTTTGAGAAGCGATGAACTTTAATATTTACCCGACTGCCAAGGAAGGGTTATTTTTTTCGCGTGTATCTTTTATGTATGTATGTAAATTTCTTTGTTACCACGTATCTTCTAATCGGCTGGATGGGTTATAAAAAAAAATCAAAATGGCTGATTTTTGCTAAATAGTAGGCGTTAATATTTTTTTGATTACCAAACCTTTCGAGTAGGGTATCAAAATGAAGGAGATCACAAAAATATATAAGTTATAATGTTTAAATTAAATTTGGAATAATGAATTGACAATAAACGTACTTATAATTATTTCGCAGTCGGGTATTATTGAACTTTTTAACTTTAAGCTTGTTTAGTGCTTTTTTACTAGGTACCTATTTATATACGAGTATTTTATTAATTAAATAGGTACTTAAACTCATGTTATTATTTCAGTAAGATGACCAAAGAGGAACTGGAATCCATAAATCTGATGCCAAATTATGAGGATCCATATCATAAAAGGTACATTTCATAAGCACTTCTTCTTATCGTGACATTATTTCTTTCGAACCAGCGTGGTGAAAGAATTTCAAATGCGCCTCAAAGAGGCTCCTTGTAGCCCATAAGCACTAATGATCTTATATTCTAATACGTTCAGTAGTTTCGTAATATTTGTATAACAAACTTCTTGTTTCAGGCCAATGAAAACTGGTGAAATTGGATGCTTTCTCAGCCATTTCTCTATTTGGACTGAGGTAAATTACACTTATTATTATATTTTTCTGTTTCTGTTTAAGTCCTGAAGTCCAACTCTACTCGACTTGAATATCCACCTTCGCATTCGGCTCGACCTGATAAAAGTCTCGTATAAAATGTCTTGCTTTAGGCCCTTGGTAAACAAATAACTATTTTAAATATAACTACGACGATATAATTTTACGTATATTGAAACAACGATTTATTTTATTGTAACGGGTATTTATCGCGCTCACCTCATATGTTTTTGTGACCCAACGTTTCGGCTGTATTGCAACAGCCGTGGTTTCGGGTTGACTGGCGTATTGGAGCTACCGTCGCGGTGAAATGAGGGAACTACCCTCATTTTGGTCGTTAAAAATGTTCGGTCGGCTCACTATACTGACGACATCATCACTGATTATGATGATGTATGAGTTTTGACCGATCGATAGTTAATGAGTCAAATCTAGTTTTGACTCTAACATATTGATTGATTTCGTCCACAGATTGCCAAACGTAACCTCAAGGCTTCCCTGGTCCTTGAAGACGACATCCATTTTGTGCCATACTTCAACAGTCGATTCGACCAGCTGCTCAATGAACTTAAAAATATCGACTGGGATTTAGTGTGAGTTTTTCAAATTGATGCGTACGAAACCGATTTTTTCTATGTAAATTAGTGACGAGACGCTCTATTGATGGTAAGTGATCACGCATGTCTAAAACGAGTTCAGTGATTTTCATAGGCCTGTTATGTTCGTAAGAATACAATTTAATAATAGTTTGTTCATCATCATCATCATCAACCTATAGCAGTCCACTGCTGGACGTAGGTCTCTCCCAAGGCGCGCCACTGAGCCCGATCTTCGGCTCTTCTCATCCACTTTCTGCCAGCTATAGCGCGCAGATCATCAATAGTTTGTTCAGTAAGTTTTTAAACTCACTAAGGTATCATTCTTATGACAGGAAATGTCAGTTTATAAGCCCTTATAATATAAGCATGATACCTTAGCTTAGAGGTTATAAGTTATAACTGGAGCCTTCAGTTGTTAAACCCACTGAGGTATGATACTTAGAACCGGGTTCGTCGGATTATAGACCCACTAAAGCTTATTAAAAACCGAGGTCGTCAGTTTAGAAACCCACTAAGGTATGTTTATAACCGGAGTATTCAGTTTATAAACCCTCTAAGGTATGTTTATAACCGGGGTCGTCAGTTTTCAAACTCACTAAATGTATTTTTATAACAGGAGTCGTCAATTTATAAACCCACTAAAGGTATGTTTATAACCTGACCATACCTTTATCTCCTCTAAAGTATGTTTATAATCGGAGTCGTCATTTTATAAACCCACTAAGGTATGTTTATAACCGGGGTCGTCTATTTATCTCCTCTAAAGTATGTTTATAACCAGAGTCGTAAGTTTATAAACTCACTAAAGGTATGTTTACAACCGGAGTCGTCAATTTATAAACCCACTAAGGTATGTTTATAAGCGGGGTCATCATTTTATAAACCTACTAAGGTATGTTTATAACCGCGGTCGTCAGATTATCAACTCTCTAAGCACCTTTTTTTTCAGTTACATCGGCCGCAAAGTGCTCATGGATAAAGATGAGGAGTATGTATCAGCACACATCACGAAGCCGCGCTACTCTTACTGGACTCTCGGCTATTTGCTGAGCGAAAATGGAGCCAGGAAATTGATTAACGCAGAGCCATTGGCTAAGATGCTTCCTGTCGACGAATTCCTGCCAATCATGTTCGACCACCACCCCAAGTAAGGGCAAAACAGCCGTTGGAAATTTAGTTGAGCCTTTCCGTCTAAGAATGCACGCCCCTTACTATTTACGCAGTTCAAAGTAAATGGCCTCGAGACTAAGCTAAGGAACGTATAAGTACAGTATTGTACCTAATACCAGCGAAGTAGACTAGTCCCTTAGCCACCCACGACACACGGAATCCTAGTGTAGGAGCTAGTGTTTGTAAGTATGGATGGATGGATGTTTGTTACTCTTTCATGTAAAAACTACTGAATGGATTTTAATGAAACTTAACAATAATATAGCTTATACATCAGAATAACACATTGGCTATAATTTAATATAAAGGTGCGCAGACGAAGTCGCGGGCACGATCTAGTGCTAAATACTTTGTTATTGGTTGGTACCTAAACTCCAATCTCAAACTTAAACTTAAATAATACCTCTCTGTACTCCACAAGGTACTTACTAACGTTAAGTAAAAATAAATAAATATTTTGACATTACACACAATGCCATTTAGCCCCAAACTAAGCGAGCTTATATTATGGGCACCAGATAACTGATAACTTTTTTTTAAATACATACATAGAATATATAGAAAACACCCAGACCCAGGACAAACACCGATGTTCATTACACAAATATTTGTCCTGAAGCGGGAATCGAACCCGCGACACTCGCCGTAGCAGTCCAATCCATCTGTGTCATCGTCTACTTAATTAATACGTCTCTGTACTCCAGCAGGTACTTACCTACGTTAAGTAAATGTACCTAGATTAAGATTTGGAAATTTATCATTCATTCATTCATTCATTCACTTTCCAGTGCTACATGGAAAGCAATGTTCGCGAACCGCAGCCTGAAAGCGTACTCCGCGTCGCCACTATTAGTACATCCCACCCACTACACTGGCGAGGACGGGTACATCAGCGATACTGAGAACTCTCCTCCCGTGACTGCTTCACCCGTCGAGAATACTAAACGTGAAAAACGGTAAATATAAACAAATTTTAATATAGTACGTGGCAAACGGTAACTATGTTATAAACACATTTTAATATAGTACGTGGCTAACGGTAACTATGTTATAAACACATTTTAATATAGTACGTGGCTAACGGTAACTATGTTATAAACACATTTTAATATAGTACGTGGCAAACGGTAACTATCTTATAAACACATTTTAATATAGTACTTGGCAAACGGTAACTATGTTATAAACACATTTTAATATAGTACGTGGCAAACGGTAACTATCTTATAAAGAAATAATATTTATAATTTTTTATATAATGTAAATATAATTTAAATAATTTTTCTATAATTTTATACTTATGTGATTTTGATGTGTTTTGTGCGCTTAAAAAATAAAAAAATAAATAAAAAAAACATATTAATACAGTACGCGGCAAACGGTAACTAGGTTATAAACACATGTTAATATACATAGTTCGTGGCAAACGGTAACTATCTTATAAACACATGTTAATATAGTATGTGGCTAACGGTAACTATGTTATAAACACATATTAATATAGTACGTGGCTAACGGTAACTATGTTATAAACACATTTTAACCAGTCAGCTGTATACATACATACATGATAGATATGTATACACTCCCAAGCTTTCATATGTATATTATACTCTTAATTTTGCAAAGACAAGATCTTCTGACAAAAAATCTGAAAAGTAAGATTACTACATTAATTTGAAAATACTTGCGTGCACTTTCTTTGCAAAATTAAGAGTAATATAAATGTGAAAGCTTGGGAGTGTATACATGTCCGTGCAGCTGACTGTACGTGTACGTTACACACATAAAGTGTTGTTTTTTTGTCCTACAGTGAGGTGGAAGAACTCTAACGCTCCGTGGTCTGGTTTCTCGTTATCTGTATAGTAACATTTTTTGTGCTACTTATTGATGAGTTACTGGAGTATTTCATATATCGCTATATTGACGATATAGATATGGACTAAGACTCAATTCCCATGGCAGCGGCCGGTAGAGCACTTTCAGTGCCATACTATTTTAATAAAAATCTACCCAAATAAGTAGATTTTTTTATTCTTAAGTGAAATAAATATGTATGTTAGTTATAAGGACTATAATACATCTATTGGGCCTACTACTATGTATGTTGTTGCCTGCAAATAAAACTATTATCTACATCAGTATGTATAAGCTCAGAATTGCAGGGGTACTGACTGACACGCCGCGCGCGGCATCAAGCGGCCACGAGCGACCTGTCAACTGGTCTCTTTAAATAAAGAGACATAGTGATTAGGCCCATAGATATATTAAATACCTAATAACTAACATATACATATTTATTTAACTTTATTAATAGAGTAAGGATTATTTCTTTACGTTGACGCCATCCTGTAAACGTAGTGATTATTATTCTCTTTGCCATCCTGTAGCGACGGAACACGACCCCGGCAGGCTAGAAGTCAGGTGCGAGGAACGTCTCCCTGTGCTTAGCTGCTGTGATAATGTTTAAAATTTTTTGACACTGAAAGTGATATGCCGAATTGGACAGTTACTACGACGTCACCGGTTTATTAAAGTGAAACTGATGTCTGATTTCACAGACCGTATTTTTCTGACCTCTAGTGCTTTGGTGAAAAGAGAAATCATAGACCATATCTTTGACGTATAATACGGCCTGTGTTGAAAAGAGAAACCATAGACCTTATCTTTGAAGTATAAAGCCCGTGTTGAAAAGAGAAACCATAGACCATATTTATGACGTATAAAGCCTGTGTTGAAAAGAGAAACCATAGACCATATCTTCGACGTATAAGGCCTGTGTTCAAAAGAGGAATCATAGACCATATCTTTGACGTATAAGGCCTGTGTTGAAAAGAGAAACCATAGACCATATCTTTGACATATGAGGACGGTGTTGAAAAGAGAAACCATAGACCCCATATTTAACGTCTACATTTATGTATTAGTAATAGATAATTTAAGCAAATTGGTTTGCCTTTAGGCAATCAAGTCGAAGGAATACATTGGTAATTAATTGCTGTAAGCTTTTCTCTGAACGATGTGGCAAATTAAAGGATATCGATAACATATATTCAATATATATAACGTAGGTAAGGCACTATGTTACGTAACCAAGTCAATTTGCATTTAATAATTTTAAGTAACAAGTAAGAAAGCAAATTTATTCCTATTTTGTGATAATAGGAACACATAATAATTGTGTTAATTATTATAATATAATTAATTAAGTACCTGAACGGTATTACTATACTTACTTATTTACCAAAGCCATGATTAATTATTTTCCTAACTAATGTTATTTTTATATTATTGTTTATTTTATTACTTATAAGTTTAATCTGTACAATGCAGAAATTATTTTTATCAAATATATGTAAGTAAGAACGAAACTCAAAGTATACCATATTAATCAAAATATAATAAATAATCATACATATTAATCAAAGTATAATAATAATAAATAATTAAGTTATGATAACCTTTTAAGCCATCTTTGGATAACCCTTTACACCTTTATGGTTCTTCTTGTTTTATTTTGTCTGCAAACCAAATTTTCTTTGGAAAAAACTGAATGGTAATTTGACTGAGAAATAAACATGCTTGGACTGAGGAGGAGGACCAAAAGACTACAATATTTTTTTAAATATTTAACCTTGAGATTTGATATTACACGTTCTATCATGTTTTTAAATAATGCTTTCTAATCCTGAAAGGACAAAGTGCCATTAGTAAAGCCATTTTGAAAAAATATTGTGCCATATTAAATTATATTGTTTATAATTCTAATTTAAATTTTATGTTATGTTCCTATTGAATTTTGCCCTAAGTAAAAATAATAATGTACGGAATACTCGTAGAATTAAGGTTATATTGGAATCTCAATAAATATTGTGCGTATAATATCTGTGTTTTAGTTACCAAAGATGATTTTCAATGAAAGTTATAGTCCCGACTGATTGACAGATAACCCATAGGCAAAACCACTGGACCCAGTTTCGATGTGTAGGCGCATACCATGGAAGTACTAACTAACTAGCATAAGGGTGCTTTTCCACCAGAGATGTGCTATGCTACGTTGCTATGGATGCGTTTGATATCCACCAATCATATTCATTGGTGCACATAGCTAAGCACTGGTGGAAACAATTCAACTAAGCTATGTTTTTTATATGGAAGGATGCGTGCTATGGATGCGTGCTATGGATGTGTACTATGGATGCGTGCTATGGATGTGTGCTATGGATGCGTGCTATGGATGCCTGCTATGCGGCCTCGCCGCTTCCCTACTATCGATACATCGCATAGCTCGAGCTGCGCATCTTTCTCGCACAGCTACTTTGCGGCGGCGCATCTTCATAGCGCATCTTCCTCGCACAGCTACATAGCTTAGTATTGGTGGAAACGATGACATATTTCCGTAGCGTAGAATTCACATCTTCACAGCATAGCTGCATAGCACATCTCTGGTGGAAAGGCACCCTAAAAGCGGTAGAAATTGATTTTGTTTTATAAGAACTTAAGTTTTACAAGCCTGCGCATAAGACTTAGTAAATCTAAATACCTACGGTGTTAAACTAGCTCTCATCCACTGATGCCTAGATCACACAAACCGAGTACTCGGTACGTATAAACATAGCGCCGAGTGCTCGGCTGAGCAAGTGATGTAAGCTTTCAGTCAGCTTTATGCTTAGATCACCGAGCAAACGGGCGAGACAGTTAAATGTTTCCCGGCCGCGACAGTGATGTAAGCAAGTAGCTTACATAACTAGCTCAGCCGATTACTCGGCGCTATGTTTACCTATACGTACCGAGTACTCGGCCGAGAGCACTGTCTCGGCCGTTTGTTCGGTAGAACGAGTGATCAAGGCAGCAGACTGATCATCGAAATGTCTCAAAGTGTGGTAAGGCTAAAAAATAATTCGCGCTAAAAAATATTTTGAGGTTTCATAGAAGCCATGTTGCTAGGCTTCGTCTTTAGATACTATTAGAAAAACCACTAGTTAGGTACATAGTTTCACGTTTTTATTTCCACAAATAGTACATATTTTAATATTTTCTTACTTAACAGCACAAACGTAAGAATACCTTATAATTTCTCGTTAGCCAAAAGCTGGTTGATTAATTCGATAACTGTCCTGGTTGGGCGACCGGTCATGCCCCGGTGCAAGTACGGGAAGTCTCTGCCTTTTGTGTAGGCCACGTTGTACGTATCTAGATGTATCCATTTGGTATCACAAATGAACTGTCTTAGAAACGCAGCACAGTTGGGTGAGTCACCGAACTTATAGCGGCCGGTGTTAGCCACATCAGCCGTACGGCAATCACGGACTCTCTCCTCGTAAAAGTTCCATAACGGCATCCTCCACACCCGGTCTCCACTGTGTCCACTCGCGGACTCTAGATGACAGTACAAGTCGTCGCAGTTTGAGTAAGCTCCGCACGCGCTCCCATCCAAAGTATCAATCATTTCCTTAGACATAGTTCCGATGTCCACTATAAATTGAGGCCAATAGTTACGTGCGTACACCAGACTGTCTGCTATCAGCAGTCGGCCTTCGCGTGAAGGCAGCCTTATGTGGATTTTCTTCCCGCTCGCGTTGCACACTACATCTCCAAATTTGGGACTCTTTCCGCTAGGCATTAGCTCGCATAATGGTAGGATGCCTCGGATGTTAACGGGCAATTTCATCCTTGCTGCGGCTCTCGTGATAGCAAGCACGCAAGCCGCCCCAGCCATATCTCCTTTCATGTACTTCAACTCGTCGCATGGCTTCAAGTCCAAGCTGCCGCTATCAAAAGTGACTCCTTTGCCGATGAGCACGATCGGCCGGGTACACTCGCTAGCCCCATAATAACTGATTTCCACATACAAAGGTGGCTGCACAGATGACTGGCCAATGGAAACGAAGCCTCCCATTTCATGGGCGCAGGCCCATCCTTGTGGCTTTACTTCTACGTTGATATCCAATTCACACAACAAATCGACTGCAATCTTAGCGAATTTCGTAGGATTCAAAAAGTTTGCGGGCATTTCTTGCAGGAACCGCACGAGGTTCTGTGATTCAGCTTTGAGTTGACCGATTCTCCACCCATCGAAGTTGCAATCATCATAAAGGTGTAATGCAGGTTTAGGCATCTTACGTTTCACAACACTTTTGAATTTATTAAACTGCCAAACTGCAAGATTGGATCCCTCTGCCGCAGCTTCAGCATCCCCAAAAGATTCAACGTGAATATGAGTGGGGCTAAGATTCTGGAGTGCCGTGGCTCCTACTCCGGCCGCTATACGTATGGCTTCTCTGCTCTCGTCTAACCTTTCATTGAAATTGTAAGCCAAACATTCGCTGCCCAGTCCTGCCACAGCCACGTACGCGTACGTGTTCTCTAAGTCGTAAAACACTCTACATTCACCCAATTTCGGAATAGGACTTAACTGTAGCTGATTCCACAATTTTCCATCGCAGAGTTTGTTGTATTTTTCTCCACTAGCTGTTAATATCGCCCGCTCTCCGACGACGTTCTCATTGTAATACACGCCTAGGACGAGCCCGCTGTCTCTTATGCGACAAGCTTTTGGATCTAATACTTTACGCACAGGCAGAATCGGCTTACAATCGGTCTGTGGTATTTTAAACTGAGTAATGAAGCGTACGATCATAGGAATTTTCGGGACTTGAACACAAAATTTAAACATGATTAATTTTGTAAAAAAAAAAACAGGTTTTCAAAAACGGACTTAAGAATATATCATCGCCAACTAGTTTTATAATACCTACTCGATAGACACTTGTAAAATAGACATAACAATAACTTTATACATAGAATAAGTATTTAATACACAGTATCACACAACACGCAATGCTCTCAATTCAATCAAATTATCGCACAATGTCTTTAAGGAAGGAACAGGTCAAGAAGTTTTAATTTTCATCCAGGTGGGAGTACGGTTTTCGAGCCAGTCGGGGATATTGTTGAGGATGGTTTCCTGCAGCTGTCGGTAGATGATAAGGATTAAGAAAGGGATAGCTAATCTTTCATCTTTGAAGAAGTAGACCCAGAAAGCCAGGAGCAGCAGACACACGTCTACTGTATAGTCTATAACGGAACGCACGTTTCTCTTAGCTTTCTTTTCAAGTTCCTGATAATCGATAGGTATAACTATAGTTGCCCTTTCTGTTTTCTTCAGAACTATTTGTTGAGTGCCTTTTTTCAGTTCCTTATTCTTATTCTCATCTTTAGGCTTCGGCGCCATTTTCGCAGACTTTTCGGTGCTATTGCTTTTTGTTTTGGTTTGCGGTTTGTGGTTTGCGTTATTTATTTTAGTCATACTTGTTTGTTTTTTAGCATCTGCAGCTGTATGTATACTAGACTTTTTTATTTTAGTAACCTTTTTGATGTCAGATGTTTCATTTTCAGCCTTTTCAATTTCATCATTGTTTGGTATTTGTTTTTCAGCAATTTCTTTCAAGTCTTCCGTATTCAGATAAAGTTTAGTAACCGGTTTCTTCTGACTTCCATATTCCTTGACTATACTTCCATAATAGTCGATAACAGTTCTTCCTTCTTCAGTTATTTTGTCTTTAGTTTGTTCCGTTTTCTTCGTAGGTTTAACGTGTTCAATGCCAGTATTTTCTTCTTCTACCTTTTTAGGTTCCTTTCTGTTCAATATTTTTGGAAATGGGAACGACTTCTGCAAAGGAAGTTTAGTTATCTTTTTCATTAAAGGCATTTTTTCATCCTTCTTTGATTTCCTTTCAGGTTTTAGTTTCTCTTCATATTTAGGGACTGTCATAGTTGGAGCTATAACATTAGATGTATCTCTTTTCTTCAATATAGGCTTAGGAACAAAGTTAGAATCCAGCATTGGTAAAGGTTTCACGAGAACAGGTGATTTTGATAATTCTTCGGAAGATTCGTTCAAGGGGGAGCGACGAGCGAATTTGTCTCTGGGATTATAAGTGTCTTCTTCATTGGAGTACATACTTCTATCTATATCTCCGTTCAAGCTTCCTTCTGAGTATTCTGCGTCTGAAGAAACCGTGCTAGCCGTATAATCTTCATCGAAAGACATCTGTTGCCATTTCCCATCAGAAGTCTCCGAATCGTGGGATGCTTGTCGTTCGTTGAACTTGAAATCATTTTCCTCAACAGAATCTGTTTTGATTATAATCTCAGGTGGTTTGATTTGAGGCAATTCAATGTTAGCGACTTCGAGTCGACCATCATTTAGGTCAAGACTTGTGTTGTACGGAATGTCGTTTAGTTCTAATTTAGAGGGTTTATCGTCTTTCTTTTTGCTTTGTTCTTCTTGTATGGCGACGGCCTTGTAGAAGCGAGCCATGGCACGTTCGTGGAGGAGTTCTGTCGAGCTAACAGCGGTGCGAAGAGCCTTGAATGGCATAATGCTGAGTCGTGAGCTGATGTCTGGTGCGGATAGCGAGAGTGGAGGCGGCGATACGGAATCCAGCAAGTCGAGTTGAAATGATTCTCGTTTCTCTGAAAAGCCAAAAAGACTGGGTTATACGAGGTGTTTTAAATAAATTTATTTTACATACATAATATCATTTAAAAATATTGACGATACCATTTTACATAATTATAATTTTGCATTGGCTCGATCGCTAGAGCTAGAAAATAGTTTTTAGGTCGCTTTGCTTGAAATTTCGCAGAAGCTGTAAAACATTGTTTTAACGCAAGCCAGTTACTGCGCGGTCAGATAATTACATTTCGTAACTATGAGCTCTGTTTATAAATAAACTAATAAAACATAAACACGTGACTAATAATACGCTACTGGTAGTGCTAATGAACTATATTGTTATCCAATTTCCGACTTAGGCAATGTGATACCTAATAATTGTAGATATGTAAGTAGCAAATAAAAATCAGGAAGTAAATTCTGATTGTTGGTAAGAATGCATAGGGATGGATGTTTGGTTTATCATCTCAATCACGCCAAAACTACTTATCCGATTTAGTTGATATTCTGTAGTTTATAAGCTGGTAAAGGACAGGCTATACTTTTATTTCTGATGCCAAACGGGTAAAGCCTTATAAGATATGCTATGACTTGCACCAAACATTCAAAGTTCTTAACGGTCAGAATCTGTACTGTTAAGAACTACCAATCGAGTAAAGTAATTGCTTTGGGACTTTGACAGTTTGGTGCAAGTAGGCAAAAAACTAATAAGTATGTACCTACCTAAATGTATATGAGCCTTAAAACTTATAAACACTAAAGAAAGATGGTTTAATAAGAAGGATTTGAATGGGACAATATAATGAATACCCAAACTATAACCTGCTTAGCACAAGACCGAGCAGAATGACATGAGCAAAGAGAGGCCTATTAGGCCTATCAGCAGTGGATCAAGTTAGGCTCCGGATGATGATGATGAATTCGCCAAGTCTGAATAAACTAAATGTGAAATCGGTAGGAAAAGGGAGTAGGAGAGGAGGAGAAAAGGGAGCAATATTGGTTAGTAGTACCACAGAGTACTAAGATACAAACTAATACACATAATATATATATACATATATATAAACAGATATAGATAAACAGGATTTCCTAAGTTCTGGGCTTGTTTTGAATAAATGCTTACCGGCATTAGTGAGGGTGTTGCTGGCTTCAGAAGTGAGCGAAGGGAGGAACTCTTCGCTAGCCGCGCGTGGGTGGGACGGGCCGGTCGCGGGTGCAGCTGTGCGCTTGCGGCGCGGCGCCGGAGACACGGGTGCGTCAACCTCCTGGTGCGCCAATGCCTCGCTGATGATCCGGGACTCCACGGCTAGGAATTCCATGTCGACGGCACGCCCCGGGATACGCACTGGTGTTGACTCCTCACTCGGCGCGCTCATCCCGTAAGGGCTCTCCGCCTTCACGCGGAATCGATACTCGCTACCTTCTATCAAGTCGAACAGCGTGACGTTGGTTTTACGGCTCGTCGTTGCTTTCAGCCACACGTTCCACCCACTCCGGTAATACTCTACCACGAAGTTACCGATGCGACAGCCGCCATCGTCCTCCGGTGGCTCCCAGTCCAGCGTCACAGACTTGTCAACCTGTCGAGCGACTGTCACGTTCCGCGGTGGATCAGGCGACGCCGTGATTGTCACGAGGAACGCCGCCGTATCTTCGCCGATCGCATTCTTCGCGTGAATCTGGTACTCGCCGCGATCGCTTCTCCGCGCCGAGTGGATCTTGAGCACCGAAAACTTGGGCGCATTCGATATCTCCACTCTGTCATCCGGCGCTATGAGTTGTCCGTCGTGTCGCCACTCGATCGCCGGGGCCGGTTTCCCCACGATCGTCGTTTTTAGAAAAACGGTTTCGTTGACTTCGTAAAGCAGGCCGTCCTCGTACTGACGCGGGTAGCGCAGCTTGGGAGCCGCCTCCAGCGAGAGGCGCGCTCGAGTGACGGCGTGCCCGCTGCGATTGGTCGCCGTGCATCTGATCTCACCCTCGTCACTCGATAGGGTCTGGTGGAAGACGAGCACGCTCGTCGAGTCTTCCGTGAAGATGGCAGTTCTGCGGCTGCTGAATATTTCATAATCGTCTTTGAACCACGCTATGGTCGGCGTCGGTGAGCCCTCGAACTTGACTCGAAATTCTGTCTTTTCGTTGTCGAGGACGGTGATGTCCATCAAATGGAGGGTGAAAACGGGCGGGCGCACCGGCACAGGCTCGGGGCTGACGGTGAGGACATCGGAGAGTTCGCTGTAGTCCGAGGGGCCGACGGCATTTAGCGCGGCGACGCGGAACTGGTAGCGGTGCGGCGGCGCCAGGCCCGTGAGCACCAGCTCGGGGCGGAGCACGACGGGCGGCTGCGTGCGGATCCAATCAGCGGCGCCGAGTCGGTTGCACTCCACGCGGTAGCCCTGCAGGGGCGCGCCGCCGTCGTGCGCGCCCGCCGCCCAGCGCAGCGTGATCGCGTTCGGCTCATCATCCGACACTATGGGGATTATCTCGGGCTTTCCCGGCGCTGCGGGCCTTCCTGAAACGCAAAATAAACATTTCAACGATCGAGTCAGATATACTATAACCTTTCTGCGTCGAGCCGGCTGCGGCAGCAGTGGGGCCGCTTGGCATAAAACTCCTTTCAAAATTAGACGTGATAGTCGTTACATGAACGCGTTCGGTCTTACAATTTGTTTTGTTGTGCCACGCTTCAGGAATCGCAGCGCGCAGTCTTTTTAAAAATAGACATAGAGACGGGGGCCTCGGGTTGGTGTGTGGCGGCGAGCCGGACGGTGGCGGATGCAAGCCGGCGCCGACAGTGATGGCTGGTCGTACCTGCTGACTTCCAGTGCACGTTCTTCCGGGGCTTGAGACTGTGGTGTGAGGCGGAGTGGTGGTTGCCCATGGCGGCGGCGGCGCGCGCCGACACACTGAGCGAGGCGCGTGCGCCCCCGCGTCCCGCGCCCCGCCCCCGCCCACACCCGGGAATAACTCGGCGCAACTCGCGCGCCGCCCGCCCGGATGCGATCTTGATTAGTTTGATCGATAGGTTTCATACCGACCGGTACCGGTGGTGCAGAATACCTTAGTAGTAGGTATCGATGGGTTGTCTTCAATTATAAGTGACCTTTGGCGCGACTATCGATGATATGATGCTTTGATGCTTTGTGAATCAATCAAATGAACATCATTTGATTGACTCACCCTACTACCTCTTGGCTGTGCCAATTTAGTCGCTAGTCTTCTTTGCAATCGGTTTATGAAAATTTTATCTGTAAATGATAAAAAGTCTTGATGTTGTATGTAGGTAAAAAAAATATGAATTTAGTAAATACACATTCAATTAAAAAAAATTCATCAAATTTACAATTCTGTTAAGCCCTAACGTAACCTGAAAAGAAGCCTGAAAGAAATCGCTTTCAGCGATAAGGCCTCCTTTTCAGCTTCCTTTTATATTGTTTCCTCGGGGTGTACAATAAAGTGTCACTATCTTTCTATGACCTAACAAAGTGGTTAGTCTAGGACCTACATAGGTTAAGTAAGACTAGGAAATTTTAGTTTTATCTATGTATTTACCTATTTTGTTGTGTCTGAAGTTGTTAGCTAGCAAGTACCGAGCTTAAACTAGTGTCATGCCCTGAAAATTGCAAGCAAGCTATTTGCTGTTTATTACAACCTTACGAAATGTATAGTATATTTTTTCTTGTGATACTTATATATAACTATGGCGAAGGAAATAGGAAAGACGGGGTGACATATATAACTTTTTCAATTAATAAAATTCCATATGTTCCCTGTTGCTAAAAGGGGGACAGATAGAACTTTTTTGTCCCATCTGCTCCCATCACCCTGCTCTGCTCCCTAGACTCTTCAAAAATAATAATACATTTCGTGAGGTTGATTGTAGCAACAAAATTACCAAACCACTTTTTTGAAATTTATAAAAGATATATTTAAATGCACAAATGTGTGAGCGAGATATCGGTACGCTGGATTCTGGGCCTTAAGCCTTGCAATCTGCATCCCACATTTTCGACCGTAGTTCGACTTCGAATACACTCGTATACACAATACCAAAATTAGTCGCGCGTTGAACTCTTTTGCACGTATAAAATAAGAGAGTACTTACCTACCTTAAGTTTCGTAGCACGTCGCTTCGACACCGTAGCAAAGTCTCAGAACAGGTGTGAGAATAGAGGGCTCTATTAAAGGTACCTTCTTTATAGAACAAATGCATTTCCAAGTAGCTGTTCACACGTCAGCGCATTTAAAACGTGCTAAATGCATTGGTTATGTTAAAACGGATATTTACGCGCGTTAAAAAATCTCTCGTGCGAATTAGCTCTCTCGGTTTTTAAAGCGAGTGTCAGTAGCATAAGGCGCTTTTGAAGTTTTGCGAGGTCCTATCCGTCCGTATACGCGTGACAAAAATACGCTAGTCTGAAACTGCACTAAGTTCAATAAAAAGGTCGTTAAGGCTACTAAATGTGATTTTTTATGTAAATAACTGGCGAGACTAGCTGGGCGCTTTCCTGATGGTTAGAGATCACGCCTGCCCATAACTATCATACATGGCTTTGATTCCTAGGTCGGTGCAAATGCTAATAGCGCTTATTCACCTAGAGACATTTTGATGGTCAGTCTCGAAAGCCATCGAAAGTAATTTCACTAGCCGCAGTGCCCTTCCAACCAGAACATAGTAATGCTTATAAATTACTATGGATGATGCATGGAGATCTGTTCTTAAATCACGCTTAAACTACTGAACCAATAAGATTCCTCATTAAATACCTTTAATAATAGGTGAGAAGTACGAGTTTAAAATTACTCTGCTGTAAAATATTGTTATTGCTTAAAAGCGCCATCTATTGAATTTAGTCCAAACTATTTATCTGAAAAGTTTCAGGAAAGTCCTCGTTTCCGAAACTAAATGGCTATTTTCTACAACGTGACGCTTCGTTCGATGAAGTGATTAGACTTATAAGTGAACGAAGAAAATGTAGATGTCGCTTTTCAAATTAAAGGTTTGTTGTGGCTGTTTTTACCATGTCATCATTTGTTAGGTAGCTTAGGTAGTTTGAATTTTTGTATATTATGTAGGTAGCTAATTAAAAGGGGTCGTTCACACCACAACTAAATCAGTGTTATCTAGTTACGACGTTTTTTTTACTTTGACAACACGGATGGTCGAGTGGCAAGTGTGTTGAACTGCCACGCCCGAATCGCGGGTTCGATTTCCGCTTCAGGACAAACATTAGTGTGATGAACATCGGTGATTGTCCTGAGTCTGGGTGTGCTGTAGGTATGTATTTACAAAAGTATATAAGTATTTTATCAGCCATTTCGTTCCCATGTACAAGCTCTGCTTAATTTGGGGCTAGATTGCTGTTGTGTGAAATGTCCAAAAAAAAATATTTATTTATTACAGGTATATAGGTAGGTACAGTTAGTTTCTCAAAGAAAAATCTCAAAATAATATAATATAAAATACATTAAAAAAGTCCTCTCTTTTGTTATGAGTAGCTGCAAGACGTAATGACGTTACCCACAAATTCCTCATGCACCTTCTGTTATAAACCTGATGGAAAATCATCTTATTAACGATAGTTGCCGCTCAATTATGCGATCAATCAAGTTCCAGATTTATCGAAAAATGTTGCCGATGATATCATTGTAATGTCAAAATCACAGCGACCTACATAACAGTTGTCTGGAGCTTCGCCAGGGCACAAATACTTAAGACCACCACTCGTCAAGGTGACTTTGTACAGCCAGTAGCGACCGCTCATACGAAAGGATTTTGGTACAAAAATACCCGGTCTCTATTTGCATTAGAAACCACATCTACTCAGCATGAGATTGTAAAAACACTACGTTTGCTGCAGACTGTACTTACAGGTTTCACTCTTGCAAGAAGAATGTCGAAACCTAATGTGGTCGGTGTTTTGATTAGTGCATCGCTGCATTTCATCAAAACATTAGTTTTACAATTTTTTTTTAGAATTTCGACAGTTGTACGAAGTTCCATATACAGTGACCGTAAGTGGCATTAAAACCAGATGCTTCCGTGTCTCGGTGGGTTACATTAAATTATCAGTGTATGTATATTGTATATTGTACTAGCTGAAACCAGTAACTACGGTTGCGATGCTAATTTAAAAAAATCCTTTCTAAATACGCGACTATACTTCTTGACGTAAATTAACTGATAAGAAAAATATTTGGATGAGCTGGCGTATACATTTTTTAGGATCCGAATCGGATGAAATTTAGTGGACGAGATAACGACGCGAACATAGAGTTCGCGTCGTTATCTCGTTATCTCTACGGTTTGGCCTGTGCGTTGTCTGTCAGTACAGTAAGTCAGTCAGTCAGGACTTATGCTTAGATAACACGTACCGAGTACCTACTCGGTCGAGACAATTCTCTCGGCCGAGTACTCGGTACGTATAAACATAGCGCCGAGTGCTCGGCTGGACGAGTGACGTAAGCTTTCACTGTCGCGGCCGAGTAACATTTTACTGTGTGGTGAAAGGATTTCAAGTGCACCTCGAAGAGACTCCTTTCGTGCACTAAGATTTGATTGCTAGGTAAGGATAAATTATTTTTTTGGAGACAGGCGAAATCCGGTTTATTCTCGGATATGACTAAACTATTGTTTAAGATGTTGATGCCAAGCGAACAAACATAGCTTTATCATCGGGTCTATTTTAGCTTTCAGAGATTCGATTGGTTGTGTCATAACCTTGAAGCATCCGTTGTTTCACTCACATAAACACTTAGAATAAGTCGGGATTCTCCTATTTTTATACGATATAATTCTATCTGCGCTCGAGTAAGGGCCGGCGCCCATACGCGGCGGAGCGCAGAGCATTTTTCACTTCTGCTTCTTATCGTGTCACTAGTTCTTTCGAACCAGTGTGGTGAAAGGATTGCAAGTGCGCTTGAAGAAGCTCCTTTCGTGCACTTGTCACTAACTGCTGGTTTAATCACGATGTTTTCCTTCTCCATTAAGCAAGTGTTTTAATGCACACATAGATTTTATTAACAGAAAAATCCATTGTAGTACGACGAACCCACGACCTTAGGACCGAAAGTCGAGGCACCTTTCTCTCGGCCAACACGGCTTATTATCAGGAGGCACGGCAGTGCCAACGAAGCCGAGATTAGCAGCACAGCCGTTTTCTCGAAATCAACACAAAAATTGAGCTTACAAATTAATTGTGTTTGTTATTTGATATTGGATATTATTTCAATGAGGATAATGTTGATAATAGTTTGTCAGTGACCCTTAGGCTGCGTTTCCACCAGATATGTGCGAGGGAAATGTGTCGTGCGAGGATGTGTAGCGGAGCTGTGAATAATGTGTAGTGCGAGGATGCGTTGCGAAGCTGTGAAATGTGTCGACGGGGGTGCGGTGTAGTGGGAGCGGAGTGACGAAAACTTTTACTTCCAACAAACTCCGTCTATGGACTGGCTGGTACAGTATGTCGCAGACCTCGCAACACATCCCTCGCAACATATTCCTCGCACACATCCCTCGCACACATACCTCGCTTGTTTTGTATACGCAAAAATCTAGCTCCGCTGAGCCGTTTCCACCAGAGCTGTGCTGCTGGCCGAGGCGAGATAAATGAAGCGATAGTATTGGTTTTTTACAAACACATCCCTCGCTACGCATCCTCGCACATCTCTGGTGGAAAAGCAGCCGGGGAATTCTCTGGTCGGACATGCCCGCGGGCAAATCTGCAGACATGCCCGTCGGACCTCGCAACTATAGACCTGTGCAATGTTTGCGAGTGACCGTCGCAGTCAGTCTGGCAGACTGCCCGTTGTTCTTCCGCGCGATCTCATTTCGTCTGCGCGAGCCATACCCTAAAGCTGATATGTTAAAATTAAAATAAAAAAAAAATTAGTCCCTACGGATGAGTCTGTGTAGTATATTTAATTTATAATATAATACACAGACTTATTTATAATAATTGTATTTTTAATTTGCTTACATGTAAGATCGTCTTATTAGCTTAGGTTCTTATACAGTAGCTAGCGTTGTACATGACCCTGTCAGGGCACTGCAAACATACATTGTGGCGACAGATATGCCCGTACAAGCCCGCGGGCATGTCCGTCTAGTGAATTCCCCGCTTTAGGCCAATTCTCACTGGGATGGCAGCGACCGGCAGAGAGCTTTCAATGTCAAACAATTTTAAACCTTATCTTCATATATATAAGACTAGTATTGCACGATAGCTTTGGTTGTTTGCATTGCATTGTTATTTTTGAGCAAGAATTGCCCAGCCTCAGTAATGGAGTAATCAATAGATCAATTGTGGAATCTGTCTGAAGCAATTATAAATACCAGTGATATTTTACCGCAAAGCAGTAATGAGTAAGCATTACTGTAATAAAAATTAAATAAATATTTTTTTATTTTCTGGAGTGGTTTCGAACAGGCCCAACATCCACTACCCGCTTATCTGTGAATTAAGGGACACCTTGTATAGGTATACCATATTAGATATCTCAGTACTCTGTGATATTAGCAATAGATTGTGTGAAAAATATACTTTGTTTTTCTAAGTTGTCTATTATATCTTCAGCCAGCTATGAGTAGGTATAACCAACCAGCCAAATTGTGTGTTTATTCAATTTCTTCAACAGCGTATTTTCAGAAAACCTGGCAACGTTTTGCAATTTGTCTTTCAGAATGTTTCTCACTCGCTCCAACAAAATATTTGGAATCTTAAACAGCGCTTCTACTCACAGTTAAAGTTAGGTACTTATACGTGACAAAACATGAAAATAATTTTAGTGGAAGTAGATGTATGAATACCGTACTTACCTAGAATACTTTGAATCGGTGCCAAGTAAACGGGTTATTCTTTAAACCAAGAATTCAATCTAGGGTAAAAACGTTGTTTGGCACAAACAAGTACACAACCATTAAACCAACTACGAAGATAGAATATAGGTGTGAAATGAAATTTAATAAACACAACTAACTAATAACAGAGATTAATAATAAATAACATTAAATACCTATAAAAAAATATATATATATATACAACGTGTAGTGTTATGTCCCTACAAGCCCTGAGGGGGCGAATTCAGACTAAGAGTGTGAATACTATCACGTGTGCAAAGGTTGAATACATCGTATCAGAAATTTTCATACAATAATTATTTAAGACAACCCTATTTGCTATTTACTTCTCCATCTGTACACACCCTCCACGTCGCACATAGACACACGTAAGGAACATGTGCTCATGCCTATGATCTAGGTAAGTTGAGTAGGTAGGTATTTATGAACCTTTCAATGTAAAGAATTAAGAAAAGTTTTACATAATATAATTAGACTATTTCAAACTATTGAGAGTTAAGAGAAACTACATACAAATGATAGTTTTATTTTTATTTATCAATTTCTTACTGAGGACATTCTCTTAGTTCCTGGAGTAGGTAGGTACTTGTAGTCTGCAGTTTTCAAAGTTGCATTGCACCCGCACGAAGGATGCGGCAAGAGAGGGCGCAATGGCGCACATTGGGAAAGGCCTATGTCCTGCAGAGGACTGCACCGACCGACGAACGCACACGCATAAACACATTTTTGAGTTATTTTTCACTTTACGCAAACAACTTTATGTACACACACAGAGCCCAACCAGTTCGCATTCTACATAACTAATCCTTCTATTTCAGTCGCCACATGAAAATATGAACGTAAGTACCTACCATAAACATCGTTCATCAGCTGAAACCTACGGCAATTTGACATTTTTATTTGACCAAGATTTTACTGCTTTTGCACCGTAAAAAACATAAATCTTCATCTATTTTGTGAAGAGCGCTGATATATGAAGGAGGTACCTACCTACTACACCTACCTAGTACATCTAACCAGAGATCTAGACACGCGAGAGCGTGTCAAGCCAAGTTTAAGCCCAGCGAACTGGCAAGTAGCACTCGTGTGTAATATAACACGAATCATTTGGAGCCACTTTTGACCCCTTCATAACTGAAAAACTATTAATATAAACACACTACATTTGTTTTATAAATTGAGAACCCGGAGTAAATTTAGTACCCCAAATTTTAAAAACACGGTGCTTTAGTTATTAACGTTCAAAAATAGTCATTTTTATCACTGATTGACTGACATATAGACATAAAATTTAAACCACTTCCAAATCACCTTGCAAGTTCAAATTAGGTACCTATCCAGCTAGGTACATAATTATGTGCATTAAGCTTTCAACAGAACTATTCTATATAAAATAATAACAAAATAAAATTGATTTGCTGAATATAACATGACTAGTAGGTATATGGAAACTAGCCAAGTCAAATTTTCATTTCTTTTGTGTAACTAATCAGACTAATTAAATTTAAAAAGTCATATAGAAAATTAACAATAAACTTTGGAATTATATAAGAATGTTATACGTTTTTATTAATTAATTCCACGAATGTGTACAGAATTTGGCACGCCCCATTTAGATCTCAAGTCTTATGTCGGTGAAGTCGACAACCACACCATTAATAATATAGAACTTGGCTCCCAAATTCACATATTTTATGCTTTTGGTGCGATTTCTTCTACACTACACTTGACGTTATAACGTTGTATATTACGAAAGATACTCTAAGCTACAAAGTATCTACATAGGTTTCACTCATACTTCAACATTGAGAGGCATTGTGTAAGCATTACTGTGTTCCGGTTGGAAGGGCACTGTAGCTAGTTAGCTTAGCTAGTTTACTGGGCTTTCGAGACCGATAAAAATGTCTCAAGGTGCAAGAGCGCTATAGCTGTGTAGCACCGACCTATGGGAATCACAGTCCTGTGTAGCACTATTATGGTTATGAACAGGCGTGATCTCTTACCATTAGGAGAGCGCCTAATACGCACCACTTTCAGGACAAACATTTGTGTGATGAACATCGGTGTTTGTCCTGAGTCTGGGTGTTTCCTATGTATTATATGTATGTATTTACAAAAAAAAAGGTATATAAGTATTGTATCTGTTATCTAGTTCCCATAGTACAAGTTCTGCTTAGTTTGGGGCTAGATGACATTGTGTGAAATGTCCAAAATATTTATTATTATTATTATTATATTACTTTTTTACAAAAAAAATATCTTTATTTACGTATAGATCGCACAGCCAGAGTTGTGTGTTGAAGTTCACACGTACGCTTGTGTGGTGTCTATAAGAATAAGAGCGCGGCGTGTCCCTAATATCACAGTCAAAATTATCATTCTATAGTGACGACACCGTGGCTTAGTTGGTAGTGACCCTGCCTACGAAGCTTGGTGTTCCGGGTTCGATCCCCGGCCGGGGCAAATATTTGTGACGAACATAAATATTTGTTCTCGGGTCTTGGATGTTGTGATGTGTTGTATGTGTCCATGCCACCTGCGACACAGGGAATCCTAGTGCAGGGGTGTGAGTGTGTGAATGTTTATAATGTTTATTATAATGTTTATAGTCAAAATGTAGTGAAATTGCAATAGTGTGAGTACTTTGACAGCGCCAACTCTTATTGCGTGACCTATAAGTACCTACTACGATTTAGTTGAGTTTGGGAAAAGTATCCAAACACACCACCTACATAACGATATAATATGATATACTTAACCTCATTATGAATTGAGTCAATATGACGCACATGACCGAATTTTTGCGGACCGAAATAGATGGCAAACAAAACATGTTGGTTTAAGAATGTTACTCAAATGTACGTAATATATAGATAGTTTATAATACCTATATTTAGTAGTGTTGCAACGGCTTTTTTTTTATGAAGTTATCAATTCGGTTAAATGTTTTTCTTACCCGACTGCCAAGGAAGGGTTATATTTTTCGCGCGTATCTTGTATGTATGTCTGGGTTACCTCGTATCTTCCAAACAGATGGATGATTTTGACAGTTAAAAATATAGATATTTATTTAATACTTTATTGCACACACTTAAATGTAGTACAAAAGGAGGACTTAATGCTAGAGCATTTTCTACCAGTCAACCAGTTGATGGTAGAAAAAAGAAAAACTGGCGTACAACTTAAATGCTAATTACTTAAATATATATTTAATATAATAATACTAAATAATTATGTATTTATATATATATATATATATTTATAATTAAAAATGACTAAATAAATAATATATATATTATAATATAGTACATACATATATTATTTCGTGGATTTTAAATAGTGTTCACGGACTAATCTTTTGAAAGCTGGTTTGGTGGGTACCATTTTAATACTGAGTGGTAGAGAATTCCACAGCCCCACTGCAGCAACTTCAAAAGAGTTTCCTCGAAATGCTGTAGAATATTTGGGTATCTGTAGGCATAGAGTATTAGAGGATCTGAGATTGCGGTCATGGGTGTCGGACATATAACTAAACATCTCTTGTAAGTACTGCGGAGAGTTGGGATCCTTCAAAACTGAAAACAGGAGACACAAAATTCTCATGTTTCTTCTTATATAATACATACAGGGTGGAAACTTCAGCGGGGCAGTAAGGGAAAGTACCTTATCCGTTGCAGCTACAAAATGGTCTTAGGAGACTATCCATATTTTTTTATGGGATTTTGATCCATTGACAGATTTTCAAAAAAAATACAGTTAGCAAGAAAATAGCCATTTTACACAAAAACATTTTTTGATGCCAATCGATTCTGTTTCTAATACTAATCAAAAACTTCTATAGGACCAACCATCGTTGGAGTACTCAAAAAGTCACAAATTGCAGAATACTTTTTACCCTTACATTTTGTATGAAAATTTTACGCTAAAGCTTTTTAGTGACGGTTGAGATCTTTTTGTTGACTGGATAAAACGATAAGTTTAAAAACAATTCAAATTTCGAACTCGTTATTATTAAATATATAAGTTATGTGTTTAAATTTAATTTGAAACAATAAATTTACAATGAATGTATAATTATTTCACAGTCGGGTTTTCAGTTTTTTTAAACTTTAAGCTTGTTCTAAAATAAACTAAATGCGGTTAGAAAATAAATCAATCTAATAAATGCAACGCCTGCCAACGTATTTGCGTTCGTTATTGCGCTCCTTGAATATCTGTTACAAAAACTTTACAGGTTGTGCTGGTACCAGAATACATAATTCGGAAAAAATACTATTTTCACATCTCATGCTCATAAAGTTCATTTTTATGCTAGATGCAGTGGGAGTTAAAATGTATTTTAGGACCTAGGGCAAAAAAGTAATTACATATAAAATCTGAACAGTAGCACTCTCCTAGTAACCTGGATGTGAGATAATAAAAAATGATATGAGATTTACCTGTTTAAAGTATATTTAAACGAAAGTTCAATGGCTATTATAGTTTTCTGATAGTGAGATTATAAAAATTAAGAAATTAGATTAAATTGATTAAAGTATTTTCTATATAATCTATGTATTAAGACTCAAGCAATTTATAAACATATATCTAGTTTGTAAATTCCTTGTCAAGACTAGTACAATTTAGTTCGTTTATGGTAGTCTTTTGAATAAAAAGTATTTAAGCTTGCTTAGTTTGGCTTAGGTTGTGTGAAATGTCCAAAAATATTTATTTAGAACGAGCTCCGGTGAAGACCATTGGCTCCGCAGCATATGATACAAATTATGAATTGTATACTATATTTTCTGTTTTATTGTATTTCTTAGTTAATATGCTATAAGTTTGACCTTATTGTCAGACCTTTTTGGAAATAAAACATTTGTTTAGGTATTTTAGTTTAGGTATTCTCGTTACATACTTTTTCAAATTGCACCGCTCAGGTAGGTACAATGTTTGGCAGCTGGCACGGTAGACTGTAGGCGGTCGGTATGAAATGTGAAAAGCAAAAAGCTCGCCCACATACGCGCTGAAAACGCACACCCGCCTGGTGACTCCTCAGAATGGCATCTTTCGAGTGACTCTTAACCTCCTTACGCAATACAGGTGGCTGGCTTCCAGAAGATATCCTTTGCTGATAACGAACACTTGTCTAGAACGAGAGGCAATGAAAATTACAAATAGATATTACAACCGACTTCGATTGGACTGTTGTAGTGACCGTAAACACCACTGAAAAAAACCGTCACCTGGAAGCAAAATATGCAATTTCGTTGCGATCAATTAATATGCGTTTTTTCATTTGCTATATTTTTTCAGTTATTTTGATGTCAAAACCAAAGTACTGAAGCAATTTTCATGAAGTTTCTGTAGGACCAATCTAGAAATAAATAAAAAAAAACAAATTAGTTTATGAAAAAAAAAATAACTGAATTGAGAACCTCCTCTTTTTTTAAAATCGGTTGGATAAAGTTGTATTTGACAATCAACCTTATAAAAATCGATGATTAGAATAAAAACAAGTAGGTACGTAGATACTAGGGCCTCCAGTACCGGTTCCTTATTCCAGTACCGGGATTTCGGTACCGGCACCCGACCGGAACCGGGAGTACCGGGATTTTCGGTACTCCCGAAAATAATTAGTAGCCTATTACTAAGTCAAAAAGAAAACGTCAGAAAACGATAAAATAAAGAAAAATCGAGCGAAAAATAAAGAAAAGTTTAAAATTATATTTTTAAATTTATGTAATTTACTGCAAGCATGATTTGTAAGAGAGAAAATTCGCGTAATTAATTGATTATTGCATTAACAATACAGTCCCAATTTTTAAGTTATATTTTAAGTATAAATGGCTTATAACGAAAGTTTTGAAGTGGATATTTCTTTGTTTGCAGAATTATATAAGATAACAGTTCAAAAGTTAGTACGTCACATGCGTAACCACACTTTTAAACGAAGGTTGATTTGATTTCTGATATAAAAATAGTTTTCAATCGTACTTTATTTGTTATTTGTTATTAATCTTCACAAGTCAAAGCTCAATGATCATGTCAATGTCAATGATCGGCCTCATAAGAATGTTAAAATGAGAAAGTGCCGATTTTGTTAATTTCCTCTAGTTTATCACACTCATAGTCATATCCACTCATCGATATGTATATGTATATGTAAGTGTCAGTTTCTATATTTTGTCAAAGACGTAACGTATAGCAGTATCTACTTATACTTTGTTTTTAACCAGTGCGTCCTACCTATAATGAAATACTCAGCCGAAGCGTGAACACTCACTGTTCTGCTAGATATGCAGATAAAAGATGCAAAAATACACTATGAAACGAGCTACGCCCGGAGTTTGAGATAATAGGGCACTATTGTCATTAACAAAGCTTATAAATCCATTTATCCATAGTCAGCTGGTTTTAATCAACATAAAGCATTGTCGCATTGCGGAAAACGGAATCATTATTCATTATTTTTTATGAATAGTAGGCTATTTAGACTGTTGATGACAATATCGGAGAAGGTGGAGAGACGAGCTAGACTCCTACTTGAAAGACTGGAAGACAGTTGCCCTTGACAGAAAATAGTGGAAAGAAGAAAGGGAGGGCCTTTGCCCTACAGTGGGATGATTCAGGCTCATAATAAACTAATAATAAGAAATAAAAATAATTCATTCAGTGGCTTAGGTTGTGGAGACCGTCACGTCTCAGTACAAACAACCCCAAAGCCCATTTCATTCTTTAAATAACATTGCATTGCATAGCATTGGGACGACGATACCAACTATAAGTTGATATTGCAACATTTCCTATGTTTGAACATCAACTCAACAGCACCTTCGAAAGTTAGTAAGATGGGCGGGTAGGATCCAGCAGGTAGAGGAGTTACTGTCCTTTCTTTTTTGTACTAACAGAATGCACTATTTAGCTATGTTTTTAAAGATTAAAACCCTAAAAAAGCTCTTATACACTTAATTTTAGGTAATCCCGAAAGTACCGAAAATCCCGGTTCTGGATTTTTCTAGTCCCGGTGCTGGACACAGACCAAAATCCCGGGATTTCCCGGGATTTTCGGTTCCGGGATTTCCCGGTACTATGCCCTAGTAGATACTATAGTATATAGACATATAAAAATAACTTCAGAATATGTTGGGATCACAATTTTTTTTTAGTTTTGCTATACCTTTCCGTGATATGAATTAAACACTATTTAAATAAAAACTAAAACTAAAAACTTTCTTGTCGTGCACCTTAAAAAATCTTTACAAAATTAGCTAGATACGCCATCAAAAACGTAATGAAATACGATGCTTTCTCGTGAATTCAAAGTGAGTTTAATATAGCACTCTTATTAATACACGTCCCACCTAGATACATGCGTTGCTCATTCTACCTGTGGCTGAGTCGGAAATAACGCAGAACACGAAAACACCACATCTCCAATTTCGAGAAGGGAATTTGTGTTTTAAATTCTACATTTTCCCTGCTTGACCCCCCCTAATATTTTTTTTAGGGACTTAATTAATTCCTCAGTTTATTCCGGATAAAATGTGTGGTGAAAGGATTTCGAAAGTGCGTCTCGACAAGGCTCCTTTCGTTCACTTGTCACATGATTTTAGAATTTTTTAGGTTTTATGACATACCGGTTTCCTCACGATTAAGTACGAGTTTTATTTTTTCGGTATTTTCCTTTACCGTTTAAGTACGGGTTTCTAACGCACATGGATTTTGCGAACAGAGAAATCCATTGGTGTAAGTATACGACCGGGTTCAAACCCACAACCTTCGGATGGAAAGTCGAGGCACCTCCTCTCGGCCAACACGGCTTCAACGCTTATACTAAACATGCGGACGGTTGCGAAAATGGATGGATGGATGTATGTGTAAACACACTGGAGGATTTTGCTGTTTGGCAGGGATCATTCAAGCGTGGGTATAGCAGCACATGTATCTCAATGGTAACAGCCCTGTTTATACAACTTCTTATATTACGCAAGATTGTGCAATACCTATTTTTTATTCTTTTGATTTGTATTACCAAGAAAATTGACATGGTATCGTTCATATTTTTATTAGGTATAAAAATAAAGAATATCTAAAATTATAAATAATATTTAGGTAAATATCCACGGGCAAAGTACCCATAGGCTGGCGACGTTACCTCGTTGAATAGCGATGCTAATCCTTTGACTGAGGTAAGCGCCAGCCCTTTGGTCGTTTGATTTGTCTATCAGCCGCTTTGCTAGCTTCTTGTACAGTAACGGAGCAAAGCGTCCGAGCCCACGGACCCCTAAAGGCAGAAATAATATAGTACCTATATCTAAAAATCTTTCTTTTTGTAACTTTGTTGTTTATAAACCGATTTGAAAAAAATCCTTTTTCATTAGAAAGGCTACACTTCCAGATTAGTCCCATAGAAATTTCATGAAAAGCGGTATATTTTCATGAAATTCGTTTAGAAATAAAACTGAAAAAATTACGTCATTTACATATGCAAAATACGCAATTTTGTTTACTTCGAAGACATATTTTTTTCAGTAATTTTGATTTAAAAACTAAACTATTGAATCGATTTCGACAAAATTTCTATGGGTGGTCCCTGAAATCTGAAAGTATATCCTCAAAACAAAAAAATAATTTTTAAATCAGGTTATAAACAACAAAGTTCTGAATAAACATAAAAAAAAACATTCAACCGAATTGAGAACCCCCCTTTTTTTTGAAGACGGTTGAATATAATTTAAAATAACGAAACGAAATATTTATAATAATGTTCGTTAATCATGCAAAGTGTTAAGTAGGTTCTTGATTTTATGTATTTTGTAGAATTTCCAACTGAGTTTGGCACGTTCCTCCTTTGTCACAGTTTTATGACTATATAGAACTAAAGATAGAAATTGTGTTCATACATTAGTTCCATTGAGGTGGAGTGGAGCCAAATATCGTGTATTAAGCATTTAGGTGACTCAAAAGTGTACTAATTACCTACTAAATAAATGTACTCATAAACTAGAAATAAATCTACTTACGTATACGTACAGACAGCGTCATAGATAAGTATCCCCCTTGGATTATAATACCCAGCTTCAAATCCCTTTAAATCACCGTCACGGCGAATGTTTTGTCTTTAAAAAATAGATTATATTTGTATAACAGTATGTAATCCTAAAAATAATTTCAAGTATTACATTTTTTCGAAAGGATTTATAGCTGGGTGTCTTGTGCAAGGGGGATACTTATCTCTGACGCTGTCTGTACATAAATACTTACGAATATATGACGTGGCGTATAATTATTACTTATGCCCCACATAATATGTGAAAAATCAACTGGCATATGCACAGATATATTATATCTGTGCATATGCCAGGTGATAAACGACTCCAAGAGACAAAAAATGTAAAAAAAAGCATGAAAATAAACTGAATAAAATAACAAAAATAAAAAATCTAATATTTATCATTTTTGGATTTTCTATTTTCGTCGGTGAATCTATCTATTTATAAATATAAAAGAATTGGACCTGACTGAATGACAAGACACCCTACAGGCCAAACCGCTGAACGTAGAGACTTGAAACTTAAAGGGTGTGTTCTAAAGGCCATTTCCCATTTGGACAACGTTTCATGTCGTAACCTTTGATAAATACCTACGCAAATGTTGCATTTGGCAAAGTTTTTATTTTTAATTCCTTTAGGACAACCATGAAGTGCAGGCCCGTACTAAGATAGGAATTTTATTTATTCGCAATGCAAACGAAGTTGCAGCTGTCAGCTTGTATATTATACGTATTTTTATTATAAAAGGAGTAGTCCTGACTGACTCACTGACAGACAATGCACAACCCAAACCACTGAACCTAGACATTTACAATTTGAAGGTTGTGTTCGTCAAGAGCAAAAAATGCGTAGGTACTAAAATGAAATTTTGAAAAATCACAACGCAAGCTAATTTGCCTCGGCTAGTAATGTAATATAGCTAATCCAGGTTTGACTGATTTTATTGACCACAAAACTGGTTTCGGCACAGGGACACATCCAGTGGGTATGCACATAAAAATAAACAGTGATGTGATCTATTTTGGCAATGAGAAGTGGCAAGAAGCAGCTACGAGTAAACAAGTTTAAAATATGAGTTTAACTCATCGAAATAACTACGTAGTAAATGTCTTTGTACAGGGATGTACTCAGGAAAAGCAGGGGCAGCATCATTCTAAAATCAAGCGATGGTACTTTTACAATTTTTGTCAAAACATTGATAATGCCACAAAAGCAAGGTTTTAATCTTTTCTAATTCTTTCTCTCTTTATGACATTTGATGGCATATATGGTCGAGGGGAAAATGTCTTGGACAGCCACGCCGGTGTCGTGAGTTTGATTCCCGCTTCAGGACAAGCATTTGTGTGATGAACATCGGTGTTTGTCTAGGTGTCTAGGTCTAGGTGTTTATAAAGAGTATTGTATAAGTATTACCTATGTCAGTTATCTGGTTCCCATAGTACAAGCTTTCTTAGTTAGGGGCTAGATGGAGTTGTGTGATATAAATATTAAAAATTAAAAAATATAATTTTAACAGCTAAAAAGTCATCAAGCATTATCAAAACTCAGATTCTTACTTGAAAAACCATATTTGCGGAAGTTATGCTTACTTATCCACCTGACCCAAGTTGCTACCCCCCTACATTGCTAGTGAGTTCGCCCCTGGTTTGTGTCTTTCTGTGTCTAATTCAGCTAATCTGCTTCATTTATTTATTGCTTGGAACAGAGCTTTGTCTCCAAGTTCGCCAAAGTCGACAAGATGATAGACGATCTCCTGATTGTAGAAGATTACGCCTTCTCAACACTACTTACTTAGCGCTTGATTACTTTGAGGCATTTTATTTAGCAATCTCGAAAGCTCAGTAATTTAACAAGCTGCAGTGTCCTTCGGAACGGAACGCAGTAAGGCTTAGGGTGCGCTTCCACTGACGCGGAGCTGGGTGGAGTGGAGAGGAGCGGACCGTTGAATTGTCCAATCACAGTGCTGTCAAATTTCAATGTTCATTGAAAATCATCATTGAGTGTAAAATCGTCTTAGAATACGGGTGTTAATTTTGCAAAGACATTTTTCTTCTTACAAGAATTCTTACAAGTAAGATGTCTGACTACATTAATTTTAAAATGCTTGCACGCACTTTTCTTTTTCAAAATTAGGAGTAATATAATATGTAAAAGCTTGGGAGTATAGAAATACATGTTTGTGCAGCTGACTGTATTGATATTGATCATAGGTACTTTGGTGCATGAAATGGTGAAATGGTGGTTCGAAAGAACTATTGATACGATAAGAAGAAGATATAGGTACTTTTTCCGCAAGATGTACCTATGAAAATTCAGCAAAATGCAATACTGCGCCTCTGACGGGCATCGCGCCAAAATTAAACTATGCGTCAGATTGTATGACCGTCCCGATCTCGCGAGATAAATAGTCGACGCTGTCACCAGTGAATCAATATTACAATTTTCTTTTTCTCTGACGCACTTGTTGATGACTGGTTCTAATTCTAATTCTAGAGTACTGGTATCTGAATGGGTATCCCGTTTTAGGATGCATTGTTCATAGCCATATGCACACCAAAGTGAATTATTCCTTATTTATTTATACTACTTATTACACATCTAGTGGATCCTTGCACAAAATCGGCAAGAATGGCGTAATAGAGAAGAGGCCTTTACCCAGGTGGGTGATACCGGCTAAATAGATAGATTTCACAAACGGGCTTACAGCCTAGGTTAAAGCGCCGAAGTGTTCTTCTTCTTATCGTGTCACTAGTTCTTTCGAACCAGTGTGGTGGAAGGATTTCAAGTGCGCCTCGAAGAGGCTCCTTTCGTGCACTCGACACATGTTTTAGAACTTTAGGTTCTACGAAATGCCGGTTTCCTCACGATGTTTTCCTTCACCGTTGCGAGAACGTGGGATGCATACATCGATTTTTTCGACCGAAAAAACCCATTTACGCATGACTGCCACCGGGATTCGAACCCGCGACCATCGCATCGCAAGATTCGCAAGGATGAGGCCCTTTCATTCACTCGGCCACCACGTCCTCCACGGCCGAAGTACTAAATTACATAATAAAAAAAATTAAAAAACAGTTTTTGGGCATAAGAAATTTGACGGTACATTAAACAAATTAGTAGGTAGGACCTAATGTAACGGTTACATAACAATAACAATGTAGTACCAGAGTTCAGTCTCTGCTCCTCGCACTAGGACTGAAAGCCTGTATAGCGAGGTCACAGCGATTCCGCTAAGGCCTATTTTTATTACTGTACTGTGTGTTAAAGGATAGGTAGAACCACAATGTAGTACATTGAAAATCCGTGGGAACCTGTAATTAGCTCTCTAAAGCTAAACTATTGTCTACCTAGAGGTATAAAGCTGTTAGTTCTCCAATACATATAAAGAAAAAGAAAAGAAAAGAAATAATTTTATTGATGAAAACCACATGAAACATAAATTAACAAAAAAAGGTCAGAGTAACAGAGTCCTCCATCAATGGGGGCCTAGCTCAGCTTTCATGCTGCAGCGTACTGGCAGCACGCTGCAGCGCTGGTGTTCTGCTAGACCCCAGTGGCAACGACACGGAACGTATAAATAACCAAAAACTAAAGCTAAAACTACTAAAATAAGACAAGAAAACATTATTTAAGACTAATTTTACAATTGTCTTACTGGCAACATTACCTATTTATGCAAGATCACCCAATTGGGTCATTTAAATTTTTAGCCATAGACAAGGCTAGAGTGATTTTAGCAATCATCCAATGGCATACATGGCATACTGCAATTCGATGAATCAAGTATCCTATACGACGTATTGCGACTTGATTGCGACGCCATATTGAGAAAAGAAAAAAAAGAAAGATGTGGAAAATTTAAAATGTTTGCTTCTGAAACATACGCCATCACGAAATAAAGTATAAAAAATTGCAAGTGACATATATATAGACAATACATATTAGAGGACATGGTGGCCGAGTGGATGAGGCCCTTACCTTGCGATCTGATAGTCGCGGGTTCTAATCCCGGTGGCAGTAATGGGTAAATGGATTTTTTCGGTCGAAAAAATCTATATATGCATCCCATGTTCTCGCAACGGTGAAGGAAAACATCGTGAGGAAACCGGCATGTCGTAGAACCTAAAGTTCTAAAACATGTGTCGAGTGCACGAAAGGAGCCTCTACGAGGCGCACTTGAAATCCTTTCACCACACTGGTTCGAAGGAACTAGTGACACGATAAGAAGAATACATATATAAATAAATAAAAATAAAATGTGACGAAAAAAGGGAGCCACATTGGCTTACTTCTAGTACATTTTGGTCCGAAGCAAATTTTCGAAAGAGAAAAGTATTATATGTAAAGATAAAATTAAAAAAAAAAAAAAAACTGTCAATCTATCAACTCAAATATTTTTTTTGTGTTTCAGAAAGAATTTTTTTCGAGGCTTTTCGGGCTTCACGGAGCCCCAGGCTCGAGAGGCTACACCGAAGCTAGGCTCAGGTAGTGTAGGCAAGCTCGAAAAACTCGAAACAAGGTGTGTTATTTTCGAAAAAGTTCGTCGTGAGTTGTCAAGGCCGTTGCTAACGTTTTGTTTATATTTTCATGGTCACGCTGAGGGCCGTTGTTGTGGATTCCGGTGCTTTGCGCTACTACGCTTGCGCCCTGCACTTCGTACTAGATATTCTAAGTGTAGTTTTGTTTACATACGCTTATTTTATTTCTTAGAAAAAATAATAATATTTGTGATGGCATTTTGCACACAACCGACGACTGCAAACGTGAATTTAAATGACGTCCACGGCATTGTGTCCGTGCAATCTCTCTTGGAGTGCACGCTGTGTTCTCAGGCTCGCTTTTTCAAGGGACAGAGAGGCCTCAAAATCCATCAAACACGATGCCACAAGCCTCATATCCCGTTATCTGCTCCAGTTACAGGTACGGTAGATATTTCGATCCAAAATCCTAATGTTCCGGCTAGACAACCTTTTTGGAAAGTTTTGAGCAAGTCCAAAGTTTCCACCCCAGTTTTGAAACGTATACCTCGAGGTGCCCGCATCTCTGTCGCTAATGCTCTTTCTCAGGCTATCAAAAATGTAATTTCAAAAAATACAAAGCACGCTTGGGAACACCTAATAACGTTCTCGTATAGTGTGCTTCACGTAAGCAAAGATTCGACTAACAATTCCTCTCTAACTATCAGAATAAAACAAAACTGTGTGAAGTACACTGCACGTGACGGTAGCACACCTGTTTCGCATATAGATCAGAACCCTTTGCCTACAAATTCAAAATCTAGGAACCGAGTCGCTGAGTCTGCTATCTACAAACTTGTGGAAAGTAAACTCAGCGATGGTGACATAAAAGGTGCTGCTAGAATTCTCTTCTCAAATGACACGATTGCCCCAAATTCTGGAGACACTCTCATAGCTCTTGAGAGTAAGCATCCGTCTCTAAATTGTAATCTTCACCTCCCCGATCCACCACAGGAGAGTGATGACGCTGCCGGCGCAACCAGCCAGGAAGTGTTCAACGCCGACATGTCGTTCCAGAGCGGCTCTGCTGGCGGCCTAGATGCTGTGAGTCCACAGCACTTAAAAGACCTTCTGTCTGGTGGATCCGGCCATGCAGGTGAAGTTCTTCTGGGGGACATGACGGCGCTGATCAACCTCATGTTGTCAGGTAGAGTCAACAGCGAGATCACAGAAATCCTGTATGGTGCTAATCTGTGCGCTCTTAAAAAAAAAGATGGCGGGATCAGACCTATAGCCGTAGGCACGACTTACCGCCGCCTCGCCGCCAAAGTCTGCTGTCGAAAAGAGGCCGAACATCTAGGCTCTTATTTCCAACCAATCCAGCTAGGATTTGGTTCGCGAGGCGGTTGTGAGGCCGCAGTACATTCATTACGTACTTTTTTGGACCAAAATTGCGGGGAAGTCATTTTGAAGGTGGATATTAAAAACGCCTTCAATTCCGTAGATAGGGGCGCCTTGCTAAAACAAATTCAAGAAAAAATTCCAAAAATGTATCCATTTCTTTGGCAATGTTATAGCACGTCCTCTAAATTAATCTATCAGCACCATGTCATTTCGTCATCTGTTGGCTGCCAGCAAGGCGACCCTCTAGGTCCGGCCATTTTCAGCCTTGCCATCCACCCGATTATTCAACGTCTCCAATCCAAACTTAATGTTTGGTATTTGGATGACGGAACATTAGGGGGCGACGTGAACACGGTGTTCGATGATCTTAAACTAATTTCTGATGAATTTCGGCAAATCGGATTGGAGCTAAATTTTTCAAAGAGCGAACTATTCGTGTCTGAAACTTGTTTGGATCGAAATTCGGTTATCGCTAAATTTAACAATTTGGCACCGAACATTACCGTAGTGGAGAAGTGTTCTCTTCGGCTCCTTGGTTCACCAATCTTTGACGAGTCTTTTGCAGGTTTTGTAGATGAAAAAATTCAAAATTTCTCACAAACCACCGACAAACTTCTGAAATTAAATCCCCACATGGCCTTTACAATTATAAAATTTTGTTTGTTTGTTCCCAAATTTACGTACGCTTTACGGTGTTGTCACCTGTGGAAACACACTGAGCTGATGGAAGGCTTAGATAACATCATAAAGAATACACTGTCGGTGGTTTTGAATATCGCGCTGGATGACAGGGCATGGTCGCAGGCCTCCCTTCCTATTAAAATGGGAGGCTTAGGTATACGCAAAATTTCAAGTGTTAGCCTACCAGCTTTCTTGTCCTCAGTCTATAGCACAAGTTCTTTGGTTGAAAAAATTTTAGCTCCGACGGTTTCAATTCAATCTGGCAACATTTTCAAAATTTCACATTTAGACGAGGCCAGGAACGCTTGGCAAATTGCTTGCCCAAATACTACTCCCCCCAAAACCCTTTCGTCTCAAAGGCAATGGGACGGGCCTATCTGTGAGCTAACACGGAACTGTCTGTTACAAACGTGCTCTAGCCCCTCAGATCATGCTCGCCTCCTAGCCGTTTCCAAATGGGAGTCAGGACTTTGGCTGCAAGCATTGCCCTCACAAACGATTGGTACATTATTGGACCCTTTAACTTTCCGCGTTGCAACACGTCTGCGGTTGGGTGCTCCATGCTGCGCTCCACATAGATGCCGGTGTGGTACTGCGGTCGAACATCTTGGTCACCATGGATTATCGTGCACTAGGAGTGCTGGCAGAATTTCCCGCCACAGTAGTCTTAACGAAATCATTCGCCGGGCTTTTACCACCGCCAATGTGCCAGCCGTTCTCGAGCCGAACGGTCTAAGTCGTGACGATGGTAAGCGGCCTGACGGTATGACGCTTATCCCATGGAGAATGGGCAGGCCCTTGGTGTGGGACGCTACATGCGTAGACACTTTGGCACCTTCTCATTTGCCAGGGACGCAAGTTAGGGCTGGTGCGGCGGCAAACTCTGCTGAAGATCTCAAGCGGCGTAAATATGTAGGTCTTGATAGGTCGTACATGTTTGAGCCCTTTGGGGTCGAGACCCTAGGTCCATGGGGAATGGGAGCCTTCCGCGTTTTTAAAATTTTGTCAGAGCGTCTGGTCGAAGCGACGCGTGATCAGAGGGCTGGCAGCTATCTGGGCCAAAGAATAAGCCTTGCTATACAAAGAGGCAATGTAGCCAGTATCCTCGGCACGCTGCCATCGGGTATCGAGTTGGAGCAGTTGAGCTACCTATAGATCGTTTGCAACGGTCTATGGGTGGCCCAATTGTTTCCTTTTGTAAATTTTGTAATAAAGATAAATATTATATGTTAAAGCTACTAGGCATTTTCATTGTTAATAAAACTACATCGTAATAAGTAACAAACAGTATTTGAATTTGTGATATTTATTTTTTAATGACAAGTGTCTGAAAATTTTCTGTCTTGTATTCCGCATCCATTTTGCTTGCTTACTGTCTATCTTAGTGTTCTATAGGAACACCGTTATTTATATATGCATTTAAGTTCTTTAAATCATTTTATCATACTGTATTACTGAAACAAGAACAAGTAGAGCGATTGCTCTACATTCATGAAACATTGAGCTTCTTATAGGTGAGTACTAACAATATTGTGTTCAATGTACCTGTCTTAACTACTTCATCTATTTACTAACGAAATAAAAGATAATTGCATTAACTTATTGCAGTGGTTGAGAATAAAAATGTTTTTATAATTTATGCAAATTTATTTACAATGGATTCGAATGCAATTTTGAAACATTTTTGCATCGGATGAGAATGACCCAATTATACCTACATAGACTCGGACTCAGGGCAAACACCGATGTTCATCACACAAATGTTTGTCCTGAAGCGGGAATCGAACCCGCGACACCGGCGTGGCAGTCCAACAACGTCGTCAGTCGTCGTATCGTAATGATGATGATGATATAGTAACCAATACTTCTTCACAAACTTTCGCAATTAATTTCCAGTCACCGGTGATATATAAATACTCTACAGAACACTTTCATTTGTCATCAACATCAAGCAACATGTTTACTTATGTTTCTTTTATTAACAAATATAATTAAACTTTCCGAGAATTTCCCGCTAGCTTTCAATAAATCGTTAAAATAATAATATTGTAAGAGTAATGTAATAGATAATTTATTTATTTAGTATTTATTAATATCTTCTTACAACTATTTTTACAGATGTCTCCAATGCAATAGTGTAGTCATATTAAAATATTACAAAATTAATAATTATTTACAAATACATTACAAAAATCTAATAATCAATTAATAACATAAAATATACAATGTGACAACTAGGCAAGTACCTTCTAACAATAGTATATACTATGCTATACTACTAGACTAATCTAACAACTAAATACAAATGTATACAAAATATTTATATAACTAACTTAATACTTAGTCTAAGTTGGCACAAACCGGCGTCCAACTCAGCATTTGCTGGGAAGCGTGGCATCCCAGCGCTGGTCTTCCGATGGAACAAATTAAAAATCTAGAAAGATTTGGAAAACTAGGTTTCAATGAACAAGATCGCGAACTCTGGTCCTGTTCTAAACTATCTAGTGGACTGTAAATACTAATCCACAACGAGGCTATAGGGGGCCGAAAATGACCTGAACTGCTTCGAGAAAAGGATAGTACGGCCGTGCCACTTTTTTGCTCGAGTTGATAGGCGTAGTATTAGGAGGCAGAGAGAAACAAAAGAGCACTGTTGATTATACTTAGATGAACGTTTCAATGATTGGTAGACAGGTAGAGCTACATAATAAATTATGAAAAAAGTAATATTATATCTAAACAAAAATGTAAATAACGCTCAATTAATATGTGCCTACTACCAAATACTAAAATGGTAAAAATTAAAAAAGTAATACATAAAACGAGAAAAAGAACGAAACAGACTAATGTTTTTCTGAAAGCCATGAAGGTATGCTCATAGTCTTATACTCAGAGCTAACTTGTATCTTGACCAACTGGTAAAACAGCAATGTTGATCCAAATGGTACCTTTACTAAAGTTAAGAGTGTGAAGGATTCGATTGTTAAGTGTGTGGTAGTGAAAGGCATAAGGACCGGTGGGTGGCTCGCCAGGTTGCGGGAGGGCCCTGCGTGGTGGTGGCTGGAGGAGGGAGGTGGAGGCAGTGGGAGGTGGGGGGGACGCAGGAGCGCGCGCGCTCGAAATAACCCGCGTATTTCGGTCGCGCCCCCCGCCGCGCCGCCCTGCTGCGCCCGCGCCGGCGCCGCCGCTCCGCTCCGCCACTATCCGCTAACTATTCGCAATCGACCGACGTCTTGGTTGTTGGACTTGGGTTATAATGACTTGACTTCTGCTAAATGAACCCGTGGACTAGTATAAGTTTTTCGCAGTGGCGTATTTATTTCCTAACGAGCGAGCGCCGAAGCGATCGCATCTTAAGGACCAGTAGCGTCGAGTGAGAGTTTTTTTTGTGCGTTGTGCCCGTAGCGGCGACATGGAGAAGCAGTCGAGGTGGTCGACGGAGCAGCGCTCCGAGCGCCGCGAGCAGACGATGCAGCAGCAGAGTGTGCAGCAGCAGAGTGTGCAGCAGCAGAGTGTGCAGCAGCAGAGCGTGCAGCAGCAGAGCGTGCAGCGCACCGAGCACCACTACACACGCCAGATGCTCTCGCAGCAGCAGGGTGAGTACCGATCATTATACCTACTATAGCACTTACACCCTCATGCACCATTTCGCATTAACATTGTATAGGCTGCCTCTGCGAATTCTATGTCCCGAGAATGATCATGTTCCATGAGTGTGGAGAGCGGAGCGGCGCGCGGCGCGGGCGCAGGCCCGGCGAGCAGCGCCCACGCGCTCACCCCAGAATAGCCGCACTATCTCGCTCGCGGGAAAAGCGCTATGCACAAATAAAGTTACGCACCAGGAAGAAACCAAAGACATTCGCGAGCGAAACACGGCGCGCCGCGCCCGCCCCGGCCCGCTCGCCGCTCCGAAATATGACTCCACCGGCCTCGAAGGTTTTCAGAGCGAATATTCAGTAATCTCACAGACTGAACACGAAGCTCATGAGCCGAGGATCGAGCTGGCGATGCTGATGCGACCTCGATCCGATACTTTTTATGCAAAATGTAAAATCCTAAATGGCGAGCCGGTCGGTGGTCGCCGTGAGTTCGCTCGTCTCACCATTAAGGTTGCACTGCGAACGCATTGAGAACTTGTTTTCATATATGGCATAGTAGTGTCCCATAAAAGGAACCTGAACAAATAAGTTTCCATTCGAAGGATTATTTTTTACTAAATATGAAAGCCTGACGATTACAAAAGTAGGACAAATGCTAATGAAGATTGAGGTGATGAGAAGACGCCGGGTGTCGTGCCGATCGGATTAAAAACAAACAATCGACGCTCCGATTATAGAATGATGCAAGTGTTTAATTAGCAGAATAAATGAAAATCCAACGCATTGGAAGGGTGAACAGCACGGTTGCGTGCCGGGTGCCTTAATTACCATCGAGCTGGCTTCGGAATAAAAACAACATCGAATCGACTATAGAGAAAACGTAGCTTGAACGGAATGCATCTATCAAACTATACTATCTAAATTGGTTATCTTTTTACTTGACGACGAAACTTGACTTGAAAAATATATTTACAATTATACAGATAGGAATCCGTGGATGAAATAAATAACAATCTTAGTTTATGAGAGCTATTTATAACGAGGTATTTACATATACATTGCTAGTTAGAGTACAGTAAACTTAGATCAATTAAAACTTTTTATTTTGCTTGCTCTTATTTTGATGCAACATGTCATGGTCTAATTTTTCTTATATCTAATAAAATATATTACTTATGGTATACTTATTTTATTATATGCTTATTTTAGTAGGAAATACAAAAACAACTTTTTAAATGTATCCAGTTAATTATGAAGTTAATCTTTCAAACATTGATAAACAATGTCTGAAGTTATTAATTAAACAAGTTTTAAATTAAAAGAAACATAATTAAAAAGTCCTTTTTTTGCGGTTGTTACCATCGGTATTTTATCGGCAGCTCAAAGAACTCTATTAATGGCAAATATCCCGTTTAAACTTTTTGAAATAACATCCATCTTATTAAAAAAAAACACATTTTTATTATTAGACGGATGTGATTATCATCACGTCTCACGACAAACCTTTTTTTAGTTTAGACATACACGTAGAGTGTATAAGAGTTTGAATTATGCAAATTACCAGATGCGCTACTGAGATAAAAGTGTAAATCATAAACGATTAAAAAAAATTAACTCTAGACAATATAATATGCATTGCCCATTTTGTTTCGACCGAGTAATTCACTGACATGGCTTTAATATTTTGATATTAATGAAATAATATGATACCTTAATGCAGTTAAGATATAGAGTAGTCGAAAGGAAATACTTCATGCCAAATATCTAGAACAAAAAACTTAAATATATAATTTCAGATTGGTCCCTTCCAAATCGGTTCAGTAGTTAAGTTTTTAAATCAAATTAACTAAAAAGAATATGGTGTCGTAGTAAACGAAATTGCGGATTCTCCTTCCCTGGACTTTTCATTGGTGTTTACGGTCACTAGAACAGTCCAATTGAAGTCGTTTGTACTAATGTTTTTTGTAAAACCTTGATAAATATTGTTCACTACTTTACTTGCATTCGATCTACAGTTAAATTAGGATCACTTGATTTGACACGTTGGTTACCTGATATGAGTGTTAGGTAAAGTATTTAATTGAGTAAGTAGTAAATATGTCTTAATAAAGACCTAAAGCGTTAGGAAATTAATACAGTGAGAAATTATAAATAAAACAAAAGGTAGATAAATAAATATTTTAGGCATTTCACACAACGCCACCTAGCCCCAAACTAATCGATTTTATATTACTATACAATTGGACATGTAACTCTTGTTGCCAATAAATAACTATGAACTATGAACTAAGCAGAGCTTGTAATATATGGGAACCAGATAACTGATACAATATTTAAATACTTTTTTTTTGTAAATACATACAAGACTTAGAAAACACCCAGACTCAGGACAAACAACAATGTTCATCACACAAATGCTTGTCCTGAAGCGCGAATCGAACCCGTGACACAGGCGTGACAGTTCAACACACTTGCCCCTCGACCAATCGTGTCGTCAAAAATACTAGACTTCTACCAAATAATAAGTAATATTATGCTACTACTTCTACTGCACAGAATACTACGGACTAATCTACTAGACTCGCGAGTTCTACAGCTCACAGAGACATTACTTAAATCACACTATCGACAGTTATTGTCGACACCGTGGCTTAGTTGGTAGTGACCCTGCCTACGAAGCTCGGTGTTCCGGGTTCGATCCCCGGCCGGGGCTAATATTTGCGTGACGAACACAAATGCTTGTTCTCGGGTCTTGGATGTTGTGATGTGTTGTATGTGGCCATGCCACCTGCGACACGGGGAATCCTAGTGCAGGGGTGTGAGTGTGTGAATGTTTATAATGTTTATTATTATGTTTATTACACATCATCACACAAATGCTTGTCTTGAAGCGGGAATCGAACCCTCGACACCGGCGTGACAGTTCAACACACTTGCCCCTCGACCAATCGTGTCGACAAAAATACTAGACTAAATCTAAAATTTACCAAAGAATAAGAAATATTATGCTATTACTTCTACTGCAAAGAATACTACGGACTAATCTACTAGACTCGCGAGTTCTACAGCTCACAGAGACATTACTTTAAATGTTATACAAAAACAACGTGAGCGATATAATTGTTTGAATTAGTAGTAGGTTAGGTTTAAGGGGCATCCTCAAATCTGAATTCCATACATTTTTTTTCGGAAATACTCAAAGAGTACGTCGTATTATAGTAATTTCTACACACTATTCGTTTCCTCTATGTTTTTTGATTTCGTGAACAAAAAAAGTGAAAGGTTTCATACTCTAATTTAGATTTTATACGTGTTTTAAAATTAACCCTACTAACTTAAAAACACGTATAAAATCTAAATAAAAGTATGAAACCTTGCACTTTTTTTGTTGACGAAATTAAAAAACATGGACGAAACGAATAGTGTGAAGAAATTACTATAATACGGCGTACTTTTTGAGTATTTGTAAACATTTTGTATGGAATTCAGATTTGAGGATTACCCTTAAGTAAGTTCTATAAAATACAAGATCGATGTAAAGCCACCGAGTAGCCAACACCAGTTGTGCAAACTAAATAGGTATTTTGTTCACAATTTACATTGCCTTTTTCGAACGCGTCTTATACTGGTTTGATGTTTTTTTTTATCAATGATTATGATAGATTAACTAAAATAAATGATTGTAGTATAGAAAATGAAGAGGTTACTTACCCAAATTAATATAGGAAATGATTTTCTTTAATGTATTTAATTACGTCTTTTATTAAAAACCAAATATTAATGTTTCATACATAATGGGTTTGTCTTGTTTTTCAACCGACTTCAAAAAGGTGGAGATTCTCAATTCGGTTGTATTTTTTTATTTTTGTGTATAAATTAATTATTTAATATTTAGGACGTTTCACACAACGCCATCTAGCCCCAACAGACTAAACAGAGCGTGTACTATGGGAACTAGATAACTGATTTACAAACTTTTTTGTAAATTCATACAAGAAAACAACCACACCCAGATAAAACACTGATGTTTGTTCTGAAGCGCGAACCCGCGACATTCCAACACATTTGCCTCTTGAACAACCATGTCGTCTAGACTCTAGTACAGACAGATTACACACTTATACAGATACTTAAGTTCAATTTATTTTTCGGGTTTTGACTGTTCTATTATGTAATGAGACATAAACTACCTACATTCACGGTTTCGATATGAGCGTGCACACGGAAAAAAAATCTCGTTATGGTTACTAAAATTCTAGTTGAATTTGTGGCAGCGAGAATAATTTAGTAACGATTACAATACTATTATTATTCCTGCTAACCAAATTTTGTAACGATTACAATATAATAAGTTCTAGCTAACAAAAGTTAGTAAAGGGTACAAGAAAATATATTATCGGTTACCATTTTGTCTCGCTATCAAATTTTTTTTTCTCCGTGCAGAACTAAATCACATTATGTTTTGATGTACCACACACGACACACCATATGTATCGTACCATATTATTAAACATATATGTATATCTTTAAGCTATGTAAAATGGTTACAATAACGACACGCAAACTATCGTTTACTTTTGCGTGACTTGGAACCAGCTGAATTAAAATCTGCCAAATATGGACTGTTGAGGTATCGCGTCACAAATGGATGAACAGTCTGCATTTCATTACTTAGTTTTTTCTTTTTACGTGATAAATGATTGGTTAAGTAACCTTTTTAGTCGCAACACTATTTTCGAACTTTTTTTGGATTCTAAGTCTCGTGTCCTGCACTGGTTAAAAATTGGTTATTAGTATGTTAAAGTATTTAAATAAAATAGCATAAATAAAAAAGGAAGTTTATATTTTCATGTCTAATAGTACGATGACACACGGCGCTTATACAAGCTACACGCCAGCGACTTCGCTTGTTAACGTGTAGAGTCGCCCAGAGTCATCGGCGTTTCTACAATCAGTTTCTTTACAATCCTTCTCAAACGTAACACGCTTACACGCTAGCGTTTAAAAACGCCAACAATCAGCTTGTAAAAACGCTTGTGTGTCATCGTACTATAAGTGTAATTCAATCATAGAACCTATAATATTCAAACCAGTGTCAGAATCTAGTCAGGTTTTTGTTCAATAATTATAATTGTAGGTTTTCTATTACTTCTGAGAACGTTGGCATAATGATAGCATTATACTCGAGAAAAAATGTTCTATCGGTGTTTTCACTCTTAGTGGGGTTCAATAGAAATTGAATGCACAAATGGAAGAATCAATCGCGTATGCGAATCACATTCACTTCTTACTACTTATTCATAATACTCATAATACTGGGTTGATTTTGATTAACATTATGCAGACATAAAATACCCACTATAAATCAATATACTTACCTTTTTCAAACCGATTTGGTACCTAAGTTGAAATATTGTCATAATACTGCATAGTTATCGCAAGTGGTAGATAAAAAATAGGCATTAATGATAATGAAGTCTGTAGATCAAAATTAGGTTTTAATAATAATTAAGTCAGGTAATATACCTATATTATGGAGGATTTGAAAAAATGTATTGAGTACATTTCTACTTATTATCTTAATTTTTTTTATTCATTATTTATTATAAAATATGCAAAAGCGAATGTGGAGTAATTACGCGCATAAATTTTTACATACTTTCATTTCTTTTGGTTGTTTCGTTTTAACCGATTTAATACTTATTCCTTAGTATCTTCACTTTTAAACTTCCGCTTTTTTGAGACCTGTCTTCACACTTATTCCAATTTCTTTAAAATAAACCTGAATCCAGTGGCATTGGCAGTGGAATCCATCTTTTAAGAAGTTAGTAATATAATAGACGGGGTATAGTCAGTCCTTTTTGCGTTTAGTGTTATTTCTACCCTATTTTGGTGTCTCATGGCCTGCGTTAGCACGGGCCGCCCCGTGCCGCCGCCGCCGCCGGGCCGTGCCACAGGTGTGAAACGACCGGCCCGAGGCTGCCTGTGGCGGTGCGTATTGTCGATTAACACAGTGCCGTGAGAAGGAGTGATCCAAACTCGTCCTCGGCACGCGCTCACCCGAATAAAGGCTTTGTCAAACAGGAGGCGTTCTCAGCGCGCATCAAGGCGTAACGTTACGTTGAGCTATAACGCTGCATTGTGTTGTACAGATATATTGAGATCCTGTCAAACAGTCCTGACGCCATGACAGAACGTTGCGTACTGCTAGCGCCGGCGCTCGGTGTGACAGTAGACAACCGTCATACATAGTACAACACAGTTCGGCGCTATAGCGCGGCGTCAACGTAGCGCCCTGACGTTTGGCGAAGCCTTAAAGATGACCTTGGCGCGGCGCGGCGCGTGTAGCACAGGCCGTTTGAAGCCACCATTTGAAGCATTCAAAGCTTTCTTAATGATTACGTCCCGCTATTCGCGGTTATCTACGCAAGATGACCATCTGCACCACTGAGCGCGTTCTACTCACACCATCTACGATCTAACTGCTGACCGGAACACACGTAATGTATTGATAATCATTCTAGTTCAGTGTACTAGAGCCTGATAATCGCTGAATACCCGACTACGGCAAATTCAGGTGATAGAACACAGATAAAATAATATTTATTGCAATCGTACATACAATGGTGAACTTAATTCTAGTAACATTTTGTTATTGTAAATGTGGTGTGTAAGAAAACGAAGCATTATATTTACTGCAGACTTACTGGATAATAGTAATGAGATTTTTTTTTATTTGATCGTAGAGCAATTACCATGACGAGCTTTTTTTTTAACGAAATGAATGTGCTTACATTTATTAGGTGTTATTTTTGGGCATATACATTCTTAATTAATTCTTAGTTAATAATTATTCTTAGTTTCGATATTGTAGATGTGGTGTGTAAGAGAACGAAGCTTTAGTAGACTTACTGGATAATAGTAATGAGATTTTTTTTATATGATTGGAAAGCAATTAGGTATCTATAGGTATAATTGACAAATTCAATCAATTTGCCTTAATACAAAATCATACTTAGTAAACTTAATAATGTTACATTACACATCACACTATAGCAAAGAACCTATCGAACTGTTACGCATCTCGGTTACTGCTCTTTTCAACCGACTTCAAAAAGAAGGAGGTTTTCAATTCGGTTGTTTTTTCACGATTTGGTAAAATTTTTTTTTAATCGAAAGGATATACTTTCAGATTGTAATGTCATCTAAGTAAACGAAATTGCTTATTTTGCTTTCGTTGATGTCGTTTTTCATCGTAACAATGTTTACTTGTACTTGTTTTTACTTTCATATCTCGATTATGGAAGATGTATCGAATATGTATTCGATTGTATCGAAGCTTAATATCCTAGTTTGTAACGTGCACGCACACCAAAGAATCTAATAAGATTTGAAAAGTTTTAAACAGTTATGACCTAGGTATGTACTTGCGAAAACTCTTCTTTGTGAAACTCTTTCTTTGTATAGAAAATATATTATCATGACGCCTTTTTTATATTTCCCAAAAACATGCCAGTCTCCGGCCCTTGCCGTATGTAGAGATAAAGCAAACTATTAAGTAGGTAAGTAATGAAATATCGATTAGCATTGCATCAGAAAATTTACATTTTGGATTTCACAGCGTTTTATATACACATCACTCACGGGAACACATTAATCCAATGACACCTTATTTATCTATCAAGCTCTGCTTCGTTTGGGGCTAGATGGCGTTGCGTGAAATATCCTAATAAAAAAGTAAGTTTGTCAAACGGGCCCTTTAGCTTACAGAGTACGCCAAAAGAACATACTCACATAAATACACCAGAAACACATTAACCTGCTTTTTCGCAGTCGGGTAAAAGACAGTTCAATTTTATTTAGGTTAACTCTCAACATTTGTCAAAGATGGCGCGTGATTTCAGACGGTTTCACTATATCTATTCTTATGATTCGCATCGAAAGTGCAAGTCAACTTTCGATTTATTATATTGCCAAAATGTATAAGTAATAACGATTTCATATATTTACTTTCGATTATAATGAAACGATGGTGATTCACTGTTTATTGTTTTTTTTATAATTGGTATTGTAATTATAACGCAATGTTATAACGTAAGAAAATTACAGGTCCTGATGGCTTCATTTTTTTTTACTTAACGCCCTGACCGCCAGATTTGAGCCTTAATCGTCATGACACACGGCTAGCTTACACGCTACAATCCGGCGAGTGAGCGTGCTAGCTTTCGGGAAGGATTATCAACAAGCAGATTGTAAAAAAGCCGACACTGGGCGAGTTTACAAGCTATAAGCGAACTCGCTGGCTTGTAGCGTGTAAAAAAGCCGTGTGTCATAGACGCTTTACCGGTAGAGCGGTCGGCTGGTAGAGACGCCACTCGACAACGCAACCTTTTTGACATTTACAAGCGATACTAGTCTTATAAGTAACTAGATAATGCACAAAATTATTTAACACTGAAAGTGGTTTGCCGGCCGTTGCCGGTCGCTGCTATCCCAAAGCAACGCAACGATTATCTGTCCTCTATGTAGAGTTGCTCGGGCAGCCGCTAGTAATTCAAATTTATAAAATTCTTGGTTCAAAAATGTAATAACAATGGAAACGTGAGTCACGATTCAGACACATTGGAAAGTCAGCCTTCGGAAAGAGATTTGCTCGTAAAGTCGAAGAGACGTCGCTCGCCGTGCGTATTCCGTTTTTATCTAAGATTTTTTAATCGGTGTACAGCTAACGTTACTTTCGCTTGAAGCAACATGATGTTTAGTTACTTACAACATTTCTTCGTAAGTTTGATATATTTTACATAAATATTTTTGAAATAGTTTTACTACACTCAATAAGAAATATTTTGTTTACACAACTAAATACACCACTTCATAAAATAAGGCAAAGTTCAATATTCTAAAAAGTTATCTAAATTCATTCCATTTATTCAGGTACTTTTATTGTATTTCCAGTACAATTTCATCAAAACTTACAACAGTTTTTTAGGTATAACTAGTAACTTACGTTTCTCATACGGACAAAATGAATTGCATTAATAAAAAATAAAATAATGTTGATTCGTTATTTTTCACAACTTTTTAGCATTGAATAGGCAGTTTTAACTTCTTCAAATCAATTAAAAATCTCGAATTAATTTATAACGGCTTTATCCTGACTGACTGACAACGCACAGGCTAATCCACTTAACGTAGAGACTTGAAATTTGAAAGGTAATAATATAAGAAAGGAATTTTATAAATACGTAACGCAAGAAAGTTAGTCAGCTAGCTGGCTCTTTATAAAAGCTCGGCTTTCTGAAAATTACTGATCAAACTCCTGCGATTATAGACATGATCTATAATTTACTTTCCCATAGTACATTTGCCATATCACGGCAGGACGTGTACTCCATGGTTATTATTTCTCAGTTACATACCTATAGCTCATATAATATGAGCTATGAGCTAGGTTATACTTTGCAGTTTTTAAACGAGTTCAGCGTCTTTTATCAGCTAGGTTTGCTATGCAAGATCCGCCGTAACTACCGAAGTAGTTTCAGTACAATTGGTCACGCAAATCTGTCAATAAAACCATACATTTATATTACCACTGCTGCGTAAATAATGTGCGCAAATATAGTACATTTAAAAAAAAAAAATATTACAATAAATTTTTGTTAGATTTTCCGGCTCGACTAAAGTCTGATGCGAATTACAACTTTTATTATTTAACAACAAAGATTTCTCTATTTCTTATGCATTTAGATTATATTTTTCGATAACTAACTCTGTTTGAAAATGACACTATTCGTGAGAACGGAGCATAACGTACATTATATTACTTATTCTTTGGCATAACTTAGAAAAGCCCTCATTATTCATTGTTGCGTTGTTTTAAATTTCCTTTTCAACGATACCCCGAGAAAACATACTTTTTTTTTCCACGTACGTAAGTAGCGCATAATTCTATATAATGTTTTATTTTTTACGCTACTAATTTTATATCCCTTTTACATACGAGCGAACAGATATAGTGAAAGTGTAAGGATTCATTTATTTTTATTTATCAATCGACTTAAAAAAAGGAGGTTATCCATTCAATTTTTTTTTTAATATTTGTTTTCTTAGAACTTTGTTGTTTATGAATGGATTTTAAAATTATTTTTATTCGATAGGATATACTCTCAGATTGGTCCCATAGAAATTAATTAAAATCGGTTCAGTACTTTGGTTTTGAAATCTAATTAACTGAGAAAAAAAGTCATTGAAGTGAACAAATTGTGTATTTTGCTTACCTCTGACTTTTTAGTGTGTCACTAGAACAGTCCGATTGAAGTCGGCTGTAGACGTTGTAGCACAGAGTACTAAGATGTACACAAGTTGAAGTATGTTTTATAAAACCTAGCAAATTACTTTAGTAAATATTATCCAGCTAAAAATACACCTGATAGTGAGCTGGTTTGATCTCGATTATCAATGGACCGCGCAAACTTGAGACTCGAGATCAACGCCCGCTCCCTAACGTTTTTTTACTACAATACAAGGAATGCTGCAGACCGCTCCTCCAAGCGTGACCAGTCTTATGCTCTTTATTCTGCAAATTAGTCCTTAATTTCAGGACATGAGAGTTCAAAAAAGCCATTCACGTTACCTTTGTACTACGGTCTGTGACGTCACGTCTGTAACTTATGTAAGTTCTGTTTCGTTTGTTTGCTAGGTCGCGGGGTTGAGATCATAGGTCGATTAAGTTTTTTATGTACCACATTTTTATTAAGGCACGGTATCCCGCGCGTCGCTATCTCGCTCGCACATTTGTAAATTCTTTTAGATTTTTTTAAGACAGAGTATAAATTTCAAAAAAGTAGGGCGTGAATTTGTTACTACAACCTAACGAAATGTTTTGTTACATTATTTTTGTTTTGATATGTTTAACAAGCGCAGGAAATAGGGCAAAACTGTTTTTCCCAATCTAGATCAGTGAAAATACGAGTTATTTATACTAGTATCCTAATTAACAGTGATACTGGGTAACGGGGAGCATCCATGATAATAATGTATTCGAAGTGCACAGATTCAGTCTTTTGGAGTGACTCAGGTAGACCTTTGTGGAGCGAGATTAAATGAAAACATTGGTTGTCTGTAAAGTTGGTTTACAGACGATAGTTTAACGTGACTACCAGCGTAATGGGACAATGAAATATAACTATAATATAAATATATATAATATATACTTATCAATTAAAATAAAATTTGTATACTGCATTCTTCAGTGGAGTATGTGACTCTACTATAAACATTCATGAGACCTGTCTGTAACATACCATACTTGACACAAATAAATCATTCATTCATGACGTCAACGTTTTCGTGATTGCAGTTGGGGTTCATCAATTTATTACACGTAGTCACGTCAAAAACTATTTTAATCACTTTTTTTTTCAAAACCACGAGTCACGACTTTACTACCTAATCACTAAAAGATAGCCCTAAAATTAAAAGGACAAAACTATTACATTATCTAAAATGGCTTGAATACAAACACGTGTTGCGTGCACAGATGTTGCTTGGGTAAGTAGGTAAATATAAAAAAAACTTGTCTCCAGCACAACTACATAGGTACAATAAGAATATTATATCATCAAGATATTGTAGTATACTTCTTCCTGTGCCAGTTTGATTCTACCATTGCATATTAATTGCTATCTTCCTACCATGTACTTTACCGTTGGGATGCGTCGCCTGCAGGATTTTATGTAGATGAGTAAGCAATGCGTAAGTATTACTGCAACTCAACAGTACTGGTTTGAAGGGCACTAAGTGAAACTAGTATTTCAATCGTTATAAAAGGGACAGAAACATTTTTTCACACCACCTGCTCGACAATGACCAATTACATATCATGCTATCATCAAGGTAAAGCAAAGCATTACCTACCAAGGGAGGTAATGTTGTATGAAACTCCCTAGGGTTGTAATGTGATTTGAATTTGGAACGTCAAATTCGTGTGGAAACTCGTGGAAAATACTAAGTAATAGAACGCCCATATCCAACGTAAAAAGGTTTGTTCTAAAATCAAACTAGCCACTCATAAAAAAAAAGAAAAAAGGCGCGATTTAAATATTGTGAAACAAAAGACGGTGTTGCTGCTGAGTTCGGAGCCGTGGATTTTTATTGCCTCGCAGAAGGTGTGAAAAGTAGAGTATGCTCCTCTGGGATAAAGCCTGTCTTCGTCTTGGGCAGCTTGAACCCCTCGCGTCACTCAGGACTCTACATAACTCCCTCGCTTCGCTCAGGAGTTAACTGAGTCCCTCGTTAGCTCAGGGTTCAATATGCCACCCGCGACATAAGACACTGCTTTATCCCCTTATTGCTTAATCTACTATTAGTGCTGTCAAATTAGTTTAGTTTAGTTTTAGGGACATCTAAATTCACACCATTGAGGACCTAAACTTACATAAACCTACATATCCGAAGTATATTATACATAATAATCATAGTTAATAGCTAAAAATAACATCCTGAGTGAAGAAAATAACGGCTTAAACTGTCGTCGAAACTCGGACTCCACGTTCAGTGTTGCAGAAAGATTCTCTATCAAACAAAAAAGCGTTCGTTTCATAATTACGCAGCAAACATAATTTTCACGCTTACGAATTTAATTATAGTTCAAGTACAGTTGGAACCTACCGAGAATCCACTGAGGGCCAGTGACCATATGGTGGACTGGGTCAGGCTTGTCTGCTCACGTGTACCGTCAAGCCAAAAACTCGTATAACACCGTACCAAAGAATAGATAATAATATGTTATGACCGTAGGTACTATGAAGTATATTGGTACTATTGTACTATACTTTGAAGCTTGTGCTAGATTTGATACTATTATTTTTAACTAGCTGGTGCCCGCGACTTCGTCTGCGCAGGTATCTTTATAAATTGTAGCCTATATGTTATTCTGATGTATAAGCTATATTATTGTAAAGTTTCATTAAAATACATTCAGTAGTTTTTACGTCAAAGAGGAACAAACATCCATCCATCCATCCATCCATCCATCCATCCATCCATCCTTACAAACTTTCGCGTTTATAATATTAAGTAGGATAGGATTTAACACGGCGAAACAAAAATGAGGCGTAAATTTTTATTTTAATATTAATATTTTATTAATGTAATACTTTTATTTACACATCTTATTACTAACTTAATGCTAAAACATAATGAAACAATACTTAAATAGGTATAACAATAATGAATTAATCTATCTAAACTTATAAATAAGAAGACTTATAAGAAAGAAGCATAAATTTAGGTCACTGTCCACGGGCAAAAGGCTGGCGATGTTACCTCGTTGAAAAGCGATTTAATTGATAACCAAATTCTATTATAGTGTTTTATTATTAAAATCCGTCAATTTTAGTTAATTACTAACAGATTGATATTCCTTGCCACAGAGAGTAACTACAAATTCTGGTAGACATTTATAACTTAACTTTGGTCTCGGGATTAAATAGGGTTTCCTAGTATTAGACGTTTACCTACCTTAGTTTCTTACCGTGGGATTATTAAATGCAATCAATACGCGATAGTTCTGCGGTTAAATCCAAGACTAGATCTAGACTTTATCAGTTCTGCAATCGTGCCACATTCAAATTAGGTAATACTTCTTAAGGCGGCGCAGTCACACTTAGGCCGCAATTTTGAGTTTTTTAAAACCATCTGAGAAATCGAAAATAGTGTTATAAATTCTGAAAAAAAATTATGCATAAGTTGAGGATATAGTCTAAAAAACTGACACAGGTCCGGCCTCCGTAAGCGCCAGCGTGCGACTGAGTGAGCCTGCCAAGCCGCCGCGCTTGCGAATTTGTAGTTATTCAAACTTAGTAAAAAAGAAAATCATTTTATCAAGTTAAATTCTACGAAAATGTCTAGAAATATTTATTGCCTATAGTTACGTGCAAAAATTAATTGTAAAATATCATTAGGCTAGTCATAGTTTTGAAAAAACACTACAAAGAGGGGTAACTTAGGGATTTTTTTCTATAGAGTGAAGTACTTATGGTCTTGTAACTGGCTACGAATTTGGCTAGACTATATCCTCAACTTATGCATATATTTTTTTCAGAATTTATAACACTATTTTCGATGTCTCAGATGGTTTTAAAAAACTCAAAAATGCAGCCTATGTGTGATTGCGCCCCCTTAATATATTTGTATTGATTTTTAACTCCGATTTAGATAGATTTAGATATATGGTGTAGGTATGTGGCATCTCGGCATACACCGTATGTTGATAAATCTTTTCATAATTTGAATATGCTCGCTATGATGCACTCAACACCTTATTTTTAAGGCAATCTTTAAAACTTTATAAGGATAGTTTAGGACCTGAAAATGATTTTTATCCTGAAACTACACAGGCGTAGCTCAGGGTAACGGTGGTATATAATTATATTATATATGATGTTACATTTTGGTGTCTTCTTTCTATAACAATATCCTCACTGCTGAAGGTCGTGTTTGTATTGTGTCTCTACAGGGACTTGACCTCTGCGATTTTGATTTTGGTGAAAATAGTTCAAAATACAAGCAGATACATATACCTATGTATACAGTGCTGCAAGTAGGTGACTAAACTTTAACAGCTTGTAAAACAAGTTCAATAAAAGAAAAAGCGAATCGTCGCGTCGTACGTATGCGTTTGAGATTTATACAGTTCACTTCTTCATGTTTCACTCCGAATCCCGATCCGGCTACGAATCGGGATAAACTTCGTATTCTATTTACTGTCTAAATAAGTTGTCAATAATATACACCGTAAATTAACCACCAGAAAAAAATACGCATTTTCAGTTGCCATTACTAAACACAGAAAGGGCAAAAAGACTCGAAACAATTTGAGTCGATTGTTTCGCAAAATAATAATTATTAAAATTGGAAAATTGTGACTGAACAGACCCCTTCTGCAGTGCCCATTTAAGTTTCATTGGTAACTAAAAATTTGTGGTATATAAAACCTAAGTAATGTTTGTTATCTCTAAACTTTCTAAAATGAAGTTTGAAAAATGATGGATGATGATTGGAAACTGGAAAATTGGATTGACATGGAAGGATGATAAATATATTTATCGATCGTGTCTGATGATAGATAAGTGTCTTCCATAGTTTGATCTCATGCATTTTGAAATTTTTCGCTTACATTTTTTATCATCATTCATTAGAATTTATTATCCTATAGTTTAGATATCAATAGCTGAACTAATACTGAACGTTTATTAAACCTAAATTGCTTTTGTTTACTTTCTTTAGATGTGCCAATTAATCATCTAACTATCATTTATTTATATAAAAGTAGATAGGCAAATTAATTAAATGCTAAATTTTTCACAACTTGACAAAAATTATACCCAACGATAACATAAAATTTTCCTTTAAAATAATTGCTCTTTTATTCAATCTGATCAATCTGAATTTGATTAATTGATCGTCATCCATCATTCCTAACCATTGCATAATACCGTAAGATAATCGTGAAAGCAGTAAAGAATGTTGTTTCATAACTGTTACTGCTGATTGGCTGGCTGTTTCAGATTGGGACTTGGTAGCTTGCCAAACGCAAGACGATCGCGTGCTTTTCATCGCTTACCTCGACATGGGTGCACTGCCCTAGTTGATCCACTTTCGCTTAAATAAGAATTGGTAACCGAAATATCGGTGTCCAGGGAGCTGAAAAGTTCCCTAATTTGCTATAAAATGCAGAAGTAACGCTTCTTCTTCTTATCGTGTCACTAGTTCCTTCGAACCAGTGTGGTGAAAGGATTTCAAGTGCGCCTCGAAGAGGCTCCTTTCGTGTACTCGACACATGTTTTCGAACTTTTAGGTTCTACGACATGCCGGTTTCCTCACGATGTTTTCCTTCACCGTTGCGAAAACGTGGGATGCATATATAGATTTTTTCGACCGAAAAGCCCTATTTACGCTTGACAGCCACCGGGATTCGAACCCGCGACCATCAGATCGCAAGGTAAGGGCCTCATCCACTTGGCCACAACGTCCTCGAAGTCCACGTCCAGAAGTACCGCTGAGTCGACTTGACAAGGGCTCTTCCGTATCAAAAATGTAGTTATAGATTATTGCATAAGGGAACGAATTCGGGAACGTACACCCTAGTTATTTAAATTTCTTATTACAGCTTGGCATTGCAATTAAAAAACACGGTACTCAAGGATATAAGTCTCTACTAAACCAGAGTTTCCTTAGGATATTTATATTTAATAGGCTAGTGTTATCGATTCTAGGTAGTCTCATGATCTTACAAAGACTTTATTTACATAAGTAATATATTCTGTGAATTTTGAACGAGTTTAAGTTTAAACACAGCGAATGCTATAATCGATCATCTACTAGTAATTAAAACAACCTACTGAAAAAAAATTACATACATATACGTAATTTTGCTTTAGACCTTGCTGGCGATTATTTGCGAGTATTCAATACCCAAGCGAATTCAATTGATTAAATAATCATTGCATGTAATGTACGTAAAGTAAGCATTTGGTAACAAAGGTAATTGATTTTAAAACCACACTTAAAGATTCATTTATTATATATATTTATTATATATTCTTTTTTATATATTATTTATGGTTTATTATTCGCCGTAAAAATGCTATCCGCTCTTAATTTCATTTACCTATACTACTATCGAGAATTAACAGTTTGTGTCAACTGAAATTTGAAATGGAAATGTTTTTGAAGTTAAAATCTAGATTCTAGTTTTTAAAACTCCACCTCAAACTTCGGTTCTAGATTCTAGAGCATTATCGATTAGTGTGCTAACTTACCCTTACTACCTAACTTAACGACATCTGACATCTCGTTTAAATTTGGAAGGATTATATTTACTTAAATTTTCTGAGGTTAGTACCATCTGATGGCCAACTTCTTGCTACACACTTCCGTTGCATTTAACGAAATCACTGCCACAAATTGACAGAAAGCGAGAGGAAACATGATAGGTACCTACACATCAACAACCTCTCACGAGAGATCTTATTTCAGCATTTTGATAGAGTCATTTACAAGAGCTTACTACATTATTTTCACTCTCTATTGACTCAAACACGTTATTCACGTCGATATCACCAAAGATAAATAAATACTAATTATTTCACATACTTTTGTACTATTTTTTTATCCCGTGACCTTGACCTAGAAACAGAAAGCCTTGACAGTTTACCTTTAAAATAGATTGTTTAGAAATCAAAGTTTACGCATGCCAAGAAATCAGTGGCAGTGAAAAACTTTTTATGGGGAGTTTTTTTTATGTACCTACACAAGTGACGATAGTAGCTAGGTGCTCTCCGGATGGTAAGAGATCACGCCTACCCATAACCGTAACAGTGCTACGCAGGGCTTTGATTCCCATAGGCCGGTGAAACTATAGCGCTCATCAACCTTGAAACATTTTGATGGTCAGCCTCCAAAGCCCAGTAATTTCACTAGCTACAGTACCCTTCCAACCGGAACACAGTAATGCTAACAAATTACTGCTTTGCGGCAGAATATCTGACAGGAACCTTATTTAACAGAAACCGTCTCTATATAGAATGGGTATTAGACAAGGCTGAAGGGTATGAGTAATATCAACCTATTGTTATCGATAAAATTATTTACTCCACTACAAATGCAAGAGTATGAATGAATGTATGAATTCGTGACCAAATCCCGTCAAATCTACTAAACTCATTTTCTTTAAATTAAGTTTTAAGTTTATTTATGCCTTGGAAAAGGACATAAGCTATTTTACGAGCACAAGTTACGAGCGGCCTCTACTTAAAAGTAATTCATAAATTTGCAAAATAGTAGAGAGATTAAAAAGATATACATATGTATTTGTACGTTCAGCTGTGTTCTACTTAACAGCGTGCATAAATAGTAACACAAATTATATTGTAAAGTATAAAACAATATCTGTGAATTATATTGTATAGTGGCATCGACCCGGACCGGTCCCTATTTCAATGCATACCTTGCATTCTCGACAATGCGACCTCAACGCACCGTAAGACCTAAGCCTAGCATGGCCTAGCCAAGCTACAGTTATGATATAGCTAGTCTATACACAACCCTATATAATACCTAATTGCACCTTTGTTCGCAACGAAAAAAAAATCTTGCCTACTCGTATTTTACGAATAACGAAAAAATATTTTTTTTGCGTTGCGAACAGAGGTAGGCTTATTGCCTACTCGTATTTTACGAATAACGAAAAAAGATTTTTTTTTCGTTGCGAACAAAGGTGCAATTAGGTATTATATAGGGTGGTGTATAGACTAGCTATATCATAACTGTAGCTTGGCTAGGCCATGCTAGGCTTAGGTCTTACGGTGCGTTGAGGTCGCATTGTCGAGAATGCACCAAAACGTTGTATTCGATTTTCGATTTATAATTTTCAAGATTACATAATATTTAAAAATTAATATTTCCGCCGCATCTTTGATATTCTATTGAAACAAGTGTATACGTACATTTGTAACAGTGACTCTCACTACAACGAAATAAAGTGCCACAGACTTAAAGTTTTCACAAACATCTCAAACTACCGACCGCACGCGTAAATCCGAAATGGCTATCGTAACAAGATCCGAATGGCCGTACAGAAATAGCCCAATGAGACGCGGCGGCGGAGTGACTCACTCGACCTCAGTGCTGGAACACTGGTGTAAGACATTTCTGGAGCGGGTGCCACTAGAATGTCTTATTTACTGCACTGCTATTCCTGGACTGCTGTCCACCGTTAGTAAACGAAGCTGAAACTTGCCTGCTGTTCACACATATTCAATCAATCGTAAAAACAGACGTCTGAAAGGTATAAATGCCGGTTAGCATTCACCGGCTATGCCTCATAAAAGTAAATATTATGCGGTCTATAAAAACATGTTCTATGCTTGGTATATCTAAATACATTTCAACTTCACTAAGAGATAACACTAAAAGCCTTGTAATACAAAGGCAATGCAGCCAGTATCCTCGGCACGCTGCCATTAGGTATCGAGTTGGAGCAGTTGAGCTATCTATACATCGTTTACAACTGTCTATTGTCGATGGGTGGCCCAATTGTTAGCTTTTGTACATTTTGTAATATTATTTTGTAATAGTTATGATGTAATATGAGATAAATGATTGATGAGAATAGGGTGTATACAACATAGTAGATGAAAAGTTGATATCGGCTCATTGATGTAGCATACCGCAGTTTCTCTTGAAGAAAGTATTTTAGCGAAACTGCAATCACCATCAGTCTTGAGAGTCCACTGTGTAATCACTCGTATACTGAAAGTGAATTCGTAACAGTTGGTTGCTACTTTGTAAAAAGAACAATAACTACTGTTATCATTGTGAAAATTGTGATTATATTCCAATACACCCGGGTACACCTTCATTCTTCTACAGACTTACACTCATAATTTATAATTTTAGATAAAGTATCGAATAACTCTCTTGCGTGCTGTGCGATTAATCTATCAACTTCATTAAATATGTATAAGGTAATAGGTACATTTCATCATTATACTTTTGTAAGAAAAAAGTGCATTACAATGCAACCATGATTTTAGAATGAGTACGTAAAAACATATCTTTAAACTATTTATCTGTATTGTTTCAGTTGGGAGTACTGGGGATCGCCTACCCATCACATCAGGGCGACCAGGGGATCCTTCTCCTCCAATCTTCGAGCAAATATTCAAGAACGCGAGATTCGCACAAGGCGGGAACGCCAAATTCGAAGGAAAACTCAGGGGTAATCCCACACCCGTCGTATCGTGGACGAGAAAGAAGGCACCACTGGTCGAATGCAACAAGTACAGTATGAGTTATAACGAACAGACAGGAGACGTGTCGCTGCTCATCAAGCAGATCGGGCCCGGAGATGAGGGCGAGTACACGTGCACGGCGCGAAACCAGTACGGCGAGGCCATCTGTTCCGTGTACATCCAGCCCGAGGGCGTCCCGGCGCCCGCGCAACAGCAGGCGCGCCAGCAGAGTTACCGACACGTCAGCGAGAGTGTTGAGCACAAATCCTACGGAACACAGGGGTACACCACCGAACAGTCGCAGAAGACGCAGAAGGTCGCCTACACAAATGGCACCGACTACTCTTCTACCGACTTCAAAGTGGATACTTTCGAATACAGACTTTTGAGAGAAGTATCGTTCAGAGAATCGATCACCAAGAGGTATATTGGAGAATCCGATGTCCAAATCAGCACAGAGATCGACAAAACCCTGGGCCCGGTATCACCACCTAAAATAGCACAAAAGCCTAGGAACTCCAAACTTCAGGAGGGTGCCGATGCACAGTTCCAAGTGCAGCTATCCGGCAACCCCAGATCGAGAGTGACGTGGTTCAAGAACGGCCAGAGGATCGTCAACTCGAACAAAAACGAAATTATCACGAGTCAAAATCAAACGATACTTAGGGTAAAGAATACACAAAAGTCTGATTCGGGACACTACACTTTATTGGCTGAGAATCCTAATGGATGCATCGTTACTTCAGCGTACCTCGCGGTCGAGTCTCCGCAAGAGACTTATGGACAGGACCAAAAATCACAATATATTATGGATACTCAACAAACAGAGACTGAAGAAAGAATAGAAATAAGTGAAAAAGCTCTCGCTCCGCAATTTGTTAAGGTCTGCCAGGATAGAGATGTAACTGAAGGTAAAATGACGCGATTCGATTGCCGCGTCACAGGCAGGCCTTACCCAGAAGTCACGTGGTTCATTAACGATAGACAAATTCGAGACGATTTTAATCATAAGATATTAGTAAACGAATCTGGTAATCATGCTCTTATGATTACAAACGTTTGTCTGAGTGATAGTGGTGTGGTCACGTGTGTCGCACGAAACAAGAGTGGTGAAACCTCCTTCCAGTGCCGACTGAACGTGATCGAGAAGGAACAAGTAGTGGCTCCGCAGTTTGTGGAGCGTTTTAGTACGTTGAGCGTACGGGAAGGCGAGCCGGTAGCGCTCAATGCGCGCGCGGTTGGCACACCCACACCACGAATCACATGGCAGAAGGATGGCATCCCGATTATACCCAATCCAGAGTTACGAATCAATACCGAAGGTGGGGCCTCGACACTGGACATTCCGCGAGCCAAGGCGTCGGATGCGGCATGGTACCAATGCACCGCCCAGAACGTCGCAGGCTCCACAGCTACTCGGGCTAGGCTTTACGTCGAAGTACCGAAGGAGCCTCCGCCCGAGCAGAAACGTCTGCACCTACCCAGGCCTACCAAAATTATTGAGCCAGAGTGAGTATTTATTAGTTTATGTAGGTAAACAATGCTACTTCAGACATTATAAGTGAATTCAACGCAAATTTGTATGGTTTTTCCAGGCCAGCACCTGGACCAGAGATCATCTATTTGAGGCATGTGGAAAGGGCACGACCCAACATTCCGCACGGCGAAGAAGACCGCGTCTACCCTCCGCCACAGTTTATTGTGCCACTCAAGAGTGTATCGCAGATGGAAGGTGGCAAAATTCACTTTGAGACGAGGATAGAACCGGTTGGCGACCCAACGATGAAAATAGAATGGCTGAAAAATGGTCAGAGTATCGAAGCTAGTAAGTATATGTAAACCTTAGGACAATTATAACACAATGATAAGAACAATTTAAAGTACATTTCAAAACTAAACAATTGTAATTATTTCCAGGTTCTAGGTATACATCGATTTTCCGATTTGGTTACATTTCATTGGATATGCTCAGTCTTAACATACAAGACAGCGGAGAATATACTTGCAGAGCGGTTAGCGCAACAGGCGTCGCAGAAACAAAGGCAGTATTGCAAGTGACACCACGAGCAACCATCGAGAGATCAAGCCAACACCCAGAAAGTCTGCAGTACATCCAGCAATTGGAAGACTATTCCAAATATCAACAGCAGGAATCTATTGAGGAACAAATTTCTCAGAGGCCACAGTTTATCAGGCCACTTCAAGATCTTGGAGAACTCCAAGAAGGAAGGAATGCTCATTTCGAGGCACAACTCACTCCCGTTAGTGATCCCACTATGCGAGTTGAGTGGTACAAAGATGGCAGAGCTATTACAGCTAGCTCGCGAATCACGTCAATCTTCAACTTCGGTTACGTCTCCCTTAACATCATGCACCTACGGGCTGAAGATGCAGGTTCGTATACAGTGAGAGCTGTAAATAAACTAGGCGAAGCCATCAGCACAGCTTCAATCAGAGTAGCAGCAAGAAGTACAGTTACTGCAGACTTAGGTATACCTGAACAGCGACGATACATCGAAAAGACTGAGCAGTTAGAAGCTTACCAGCAACAGCAAAATCAAAAATACTATCAGGAGGCTCCTGAAAGTACACAAAGGCCTGAGTTCAAGACGCCGATTAAAGATCAAATTAACATTAAGGAAGGAGGATTCGCCCACTTTGAGGCTCGTCTTGAGCCGGTGGGTGATTCAACCTTAAGAGTAGAATGGTTGAAAGATGGACGCCCAGTAGAGGCTAGTTCAAGAATCACTACATTCTTCAATTTCGGATATGTAGCACTGACAATCAAATCAGTTACTATTCACGATGCAGGACATTACACATGCCGAGCGTACAATGCTCTTGGACAAGCGACAACGAACGCTAACTTAACGATCGTGACTAAAAGAGACATAATAGCAGAATCACAGCATCCGGGTGGTCTAGAAAAGATTCAACATCTCGAAGATTCTAGCAAGTATTCAAAACGAGCTGAGGAAGAGGTTAGAGTAACACAGAAACCTCGTTTCTTGGGACCTTTGAAGGGAACAAACAAGATTGTCGAAGGTCAAAGCGCTCATTTTGAAGCGAGGGTCGAACCGCAGAGCGATTTGACAATGACGATCGAGTGGTACTTCAATGGTCAAGTTATAAAGAGTGCCAACCGCATTGCGACCTATCACGATTTTGGATATGTGGCTCTTGACATCTCGAGCGTACGCGCTGAGGACTCTGGCGTGTACACAGTTGTGGCTCGCAACGCACTAGGAGAGGCACAATTAAGTGCTTCAATGGCAGTCGAAAGTAAGTTGAAAACTTATTTGTTTGATAATTTTTTAGCACAAATATTAAGCTGTCAAATAGGTACATGTTTGGTTCATGTGAGTAAAGCTCTAATGATTTTTTTTCTTTTCAGCACGCTCAAGCATTGACACATCTAGCATTCATCGTGGTCTGTATGAAAAGACCAAACATATTGAAGAAAACAAGTTTGTGGAACCAATGTATCATATTGAAGAAATTTCAAAATCAAAGCCAGTATTTGTACAGCCACTTTCCGACCCACCAGCAGTATCAGAAGGTAAAAATATTCACCTTGAATGCAGACTGGAACCCATGGGTGACCCAACGATGAGAGTGGAATGGTTCCACAATGGCAGAGCTGTCACTGTCGGCTCTCGCTTCAAAACTTATTACGATTTCGGTTTCGTAGCGCTTGATATTATTCATGCCACATCAATCGACTCCGGTGAATACACAGCACGCGCGGTCAACCATCTCGGCTCAGCCCATACGTCCGCGATGGTTCGCGTCATCGAGAAGTCAGATATCGTCACCGACACCCAAAACGAGCAAGCGGTTGAACAAATCCAAATGCTTGAAGATGCTGCTCGTAGGACTAGACAAGTCCACGAAGATATTACAGTAATGCAAGCTCCCCAGTTTTCGAGAGCGTTGCACAATGTTGAAACCGTCGAAGGGACCAATGTACATTTGGAATGCAGACTACAGCCTGTCGGTGACCCAACTATGAGAGTAGAATGGTTCTGTAACGGCAGACCCATCAAAACTGGACATAGATTTAGACCAGCCTACGAATTCGATTACGTCGCACTTGATCTCCTTAGCGTATATCCTGAGGATTCAGGTGTGTACACGTGCCAAGCTACTAACCAACTGGGTGAGGCCGTGACATCATGCGCGTTGCGTGTGATTGCAAAGAAAGATCTGATAATGGAATCTCAACATCCATCCGGGCTTGAAAAGATCCAATATTTAGAAGATGCTTCACGTTACAAGAAATCCGACGTGATTGATGAGTTAGTTAACATCAAGCCTCAATTTGTTACTAAGCCCAAATCTATTGAGAATGTCAAGGAAGGACACCACGTTCACTTTGAATGCAAACTGGAGCCAGTAACGGACTCTAATTTAAAAGTAGAGTGGTTCAAGAACGGCCAACCAGTAACTATTGGCCACAGATTCAGACCTATCCATGATTTCGGATATGTGGCACTCGACATTATCGATTTAATCGCCGAAGACTCTGGCATTTACACGTGCAGGGCAGTTAACCTTGTTGGCACCGATGAAGTAAGCTGTAAACTATCTTGCCGCGGAACAGCTGATATTATTAGAGGTACTCAAAATGAGGCTGGTCTTGAACAAATTCAGCATTTGGAAGATAGATCAAAATACCACAGAACTGATGTCATCGATGAACTGACCACGCAAGCTCCAATATTTACAACTTCGTTGAAAAATGTTGAAATCAAAGAAAACCAGCGTGCTCACTTTGAATGTAGACTGATCCCTGTATCTGACCCCACTATGAAAGTGGAGTGGTATCACAACAACAAGCCCCTAAAGAGTGGATCAAGGTTTACGGAAACGAACAACTTCGGATTTGTGGCTTTGGATATAATGTCGTGCTTGCCTGATGATTCAGGTACTTACACCTGCAGGGCTATCAACGCTCTAGGAGAAGCAGTTACATCTGGAATTGCGGTCGTACATTCCAAGAAGTCTATTTATCTAGAGTCACAGCATGAAGGCGCTCTGCCAAGACTGCATCAACTCGAAGACTCCTCCAGGAACCAGAGACACAGTGCTCAGGATGACATGATCACTCAAGCACCTGTGTTCACTTTGCCCATGAAAGACATAAGAGTGGCAGAAAACCAAGCTGCCCACTTTGAGGCTAGGCTCATTCCCGTGGGTGATCCTAAACTACGAGTGGAATGGCTACGCAATGGAGTTCCTATTGAAGCTTGTAAGTACATTTTTTATCGAATTTATGTGTTTTATAATTACATTATGACAATTTTGCTTCATACATTTTTGGTCTTGCAGCAAACCGTTTGACCACTATGCATGATTTCGGTTATGTCGCCCTCAACATGAAATACGTAAACCCTGAAGACTCTGGTACTTACACGTGCCGCGCTATCAATGAACTTGGAGAAGCAGTCACATCGTCCACTTTGTTTGTGCAATGTAAGTATTTAATTTCAAACTGAAAACGTAGATTAATTGATTAGCATAAATTTCAATGTGTTTGTTCCGTTATCAGCCAAAGCATCACTACAATTGGAGTCACAGCATGAGACAGCCCTGCATAAAATCCAGCAATTGGAGGGCGCGTCTCGTTACGCCCGCAAGGAAGATGTCGAGGTTGCTGTGAACCAAGCTCCTCGATTCATCACACAACTGAACGGACCTACGAAGCTAGTTGAGGCCCAAAGTGCTCATTATGAATGCAGAATCGAACCGTACCCCGATCCTAACATGCGTGTTGAATGGTACTTTAACGGGAAAGTACTGCAAAGTGGCCATCGTTACCGCACCGCGTACGATTTTGGATTTGCTGCTCTTGATATCCTCACTGTTTACGGAGAGGACTCTGGAGAGTATACTTGCAAGGTCATCAACAATTTAGGACAAGCTACATCTTCCATCAAATTGAATGTGCAATGTAAGTATACATTCCATAACAATTTTTACAAACTCGTAAAAACCTTTTACTACTTTTCTAAATTATGTACTTCTTATTATAGCTAAGGAATCGATCATCCGTGACACGCAGCATGAAAGCGCACTTGAAAAGATCCAGTACCTTGAGGATGATAGCAGGAACAAGCGTGTCGCCCGCGATGAGACTTTCGTTGCTGAGAAACCTCAGTTTGGAAAACCTCTGAAGAATGCGGAGGTACCTGAAGGAAAGCCTGTACATCTTGAAGCTACCTTGACCCCCGTCAATGACCCCACAATGCGTGTTGAGTGGTATTGTAACGGCAGACCCATTCAGCAAGGACACAGATTCAAGACGACCTATGATTTCGGCTATGTGGCGTTGGATATTCTGTACGCGTATGCTGAGGATACCGGCACCTATATGTGCAAAGCTACCAATGCTGTGGGTGAGGCTGTAACCACCAGTTCAGTGAAAGTCGATGGTAAGACATTTTATAAAACAATACATTTTGTTAGGTTAAGTCTATACAAATTCGTTGCAGAGCAGAACTTAATTAAAAAACCATTTTATTATTTGCAGCTAAATCAGGATTGTACCTGGACACATTAGACGAACAGAGGTTGAAAAAGATCCAAGAGCTGGAAAGGTACGAAAGACCCAAGGCTGCTGAAGAGGAGGTAATCGGACAACGCCCCGTGTTCTTGACAGCGTTGACCAGCCTCGAGAATTTGAAGGAAGGCGACCGCGCCCACTTCGAATGCAGAGTAGAACCGATCAATGACTCAGACCTAAAGATTGAATGGTTCCACAACGGCCAGAAGATCAGAGCTGGCCACAGATACAGAACTACACATGACTTCGGATATGTCGCGTTAGACATTCTATACTCCTACTCCGAAGACTCTGGAACATACATGTGTAAAGCCACCAACAAACTCGGTGAAGCAGTTAATACATGCACGTTGAAGGTTGCAGGTAAGAATACACAGATTTTTAATTTAAAAAAAAATGTGTTTTATTTAGTATCTACTAGATAAAACACACTTCTTTTGTACCTATCTATACCAACTATTATATTTCATCAACATGCATACTAATGGAATATTTGATTGTTTTAGGGCACCGAAGCATTATTTTGGATACTCAGCATCCAAATGGTCTCGAGAAGATCAGACAACTCGAGGCTCAAGGCCACAGCACAAGGCTAGAGGTTGAAGAACCTAAGATTAGCCCACCCAGGTTCGTCACAGAACTTAGGGGAACGACCCACGTTTTTGAAGGCCAGCCGGCCCATTTCGAGTGCCAAGTAGAACCAGTAAACGATCCAAACCTTCGTATTGAGTTCTACCATAACGGAAAAGCCCTGCAATCTGCGTCGCGGTTCCATATCACTTTTGATTTTGGTTACGTGTCGTTAGATATCCAGCACTGTGTACCGGAAGATGCCGGAGAATATTCCGTAAAGGCCATTAATGCCTTAGGTCAGTGCACTTCGGCGATATCGATGACGGTAACCGCAAAAGGTAGTATCATATCGGAATCTCAGCGTCCTGAAGGCTTAGAGAAGATCCGAGAATTAGAATCAGCGGAACCATTTAAACGACCCGAAATACCTGAGCCGGTCACACGACAGAGACCCGTATTCACGCAGCCGCTGCAGAACATCGACAATATCCAAGAAGGACAGACTGCGCACTTCGACTGCAGACTCATTCCTGTCGGTGACCCGACCCTCAAAGTGGAATGGTTTAGGAACGAGAAGCTCATTGAAGACAGCTCAAGGATTACTAAGACTCATGACTTCGGTTATGTGTCAATGACAATCAACCATGTTCGCGACGAGGACGAAGGCGTGTACATGTGTCGGGCATCAAATCTGCTCGGTGAAGCCGTCACCACTGCTGCCATGAAGATTAAAAGTAAGAATAATATGTATTTTTGTCAAAGAGACCTGAACATTAAACAACTTAATGTGTTTCTAGCTCTTAGGACACGAAGCAAAGTTATTGTCTTGTTATAATTAGTTCATCAACTGTATATCTCACTATATACTTTTTACAGCTAAAGCAGCGATTCAAATGGACACGCAGCACCCTGAAGGAATGAAGAGGATTCAGCAACTGGAGCAGCCTCTGCAGCAGAAGTCGGACGAGCCGGAGAGAGAGTTTGAGAAGCCGATATTTACTCAAGTGCTCACCGGACCCTCGGAGTTGTGGGAGGGACAGCACGCCCACTATGAGGCTCGAGTGGTCCCCGTTGGCGATCCCAGCATGAGGTTCGAGTGGTACATCAACGGCGTTGAACTCAAAATGGGTAAGTGCCTGCTAATAACTTTTTTTTATATCTATATTTATTATAGAGGGTTTAATCAGTGTCATAACTTACTTCAATTAGAAAAATAACTACAGCTCGTCTTTCTCAAGTTAGCTAGCAAATTTAGGTAGCAAATCACCTCACCCAAAATAATCTGTCATATACCTACACACCTATTTGTGCTTATATGAGAAAATAAATAACAAAACAATGTGTGTTATTTTTACAGGATCAAGATTCCGCACAACTCACGACTTCGGATTTGTCACTTTGGACATCAACTCCGTGGTATCCAGCGATGCCGGCGTGTACATGTGCAAGGCAATCAACAAAGCTGGCAGCTCAGTCTCATCGACTGCCCTCAAAGTAAAGACAAAATCCACCATCGTCGACTCGGCTATGAGGCCGGAATCCTGGGAACAAATCCAGTTGAAGGAAGCTGCCATGAACAAAGTACCCGAGATGTTCATCGACTCGGGTGTACAACAGGCTCCCATTTTCACAACTCACCTGAAGAGCTACGACAAGCTTGTTGAAGGACAACATGTCTATTTGGAGGCTCAGGTAGAACCACGCACGGATCCCAACCTCAGAATTGAATGGTTCAGGAATGGAGTGTCTCTTACTACTGGATCCAGATTGAAGAGCGCATTCGACTTTGGTTTAGTCACATTATCTATCAATGGACTTAGGAATGACGATTCTGGTATCTACACGTGTAAGGCGACCAACCTAATAGGTGAGGCAGTTTCTACTGCTTCCATTAAGATCGAAGACCGCCACTGGCTACTTGGTGAAACACTCCACCCTGAATCCTTGGATAGAATCGGTGCTTTGGAACAACCGAAGCCAGGAAAAGCCGATGCTCCTGAGCCTGTATATGAAACACCAGTGTTCATTTCACATCTGAACAATATTTTATGCAAAGAAGGTGATAATGCTCATTTCGAATGTAACGTCGAGCCTTCAAGAGATCCTACGCTTAAAATTGAATGGTTCTTCAACAACAAGCCTCTACCATCAGGTACTAGGTACAAGAGCACGCACGACTTCAGCTACGTTGCGTTAGACATCACACATACGTATGAAGAAGATTCTGGAATTTACACATGCAAGGCGACCAACAGCAAGGGGTCAGCTACTACATCTGGTTCTCTCAGGTGTACTGGCGATAAGAATATCTACTTTGACACCCAACACCCTCAAGGTAAAGCTGGTTTGGATGCGGTGGAACAAGCCGAAGAGGCGAGGTTGGCCAAAGGCAGAAAGTCTTCGCTTCCTGACGCAGACTATCCTAAGCCAGAATGGGTGGTTCCAGTCGTCGCCGAGCTACAGCTTACTGAAGGACAAACTCTTCATCTCGAGGGTCAAGTGGAACCTAAGAATGATCCTAATTTGAAGATTGAATGGTTCTTCAATGGAAAAGCACTGGAACAAGGGTCGAGATTCAAACTGACTAGCGACTTTGGATTTGTCACATTAGATTTGACCGATGTCTACGAAAGAGACAGCGGTATTTACACATGCAAAGCTTATAACAAGAAGGGTGAAGCATTCACTTCTTCAACGGTATTCTGTACAAGCAAGGACAACCTCATTTGGAAGACACAACATCCCAAAGGAACGGAGGGATTGGAAAAGATCCAGAATCTTGAAGATTCTCTTCGTAAAGAGCCCGGTCAGAAACCAGATGACGACACCGGAAGACCTCCAGAGTTCACTACAGTATTCCAGGATATACTCGATATAGGCGAGGGCCAGATCGCTCACTACGAAGCATCTCTTATTCCTACTGGAGACCAAAGTATGGTAATTGAATACTTCTACAACGGCAAATCTATTGAAGCCAGCCACCGCATTCGTACAGTTTATGCGTTCGGCATGGTGGTTCTTGAAATCCTCGGAACCAAGGAGAGCGACTCAGGAGTTTACTCTTGTAGAGCTACCAACAAGTGGGGCCAGGCTGAAATCAGCGTCAAGCTCCAATGCATCGACAAGAGCAAGGGTCAGAAGCCGAGATTCACCACACACATCCAGAATATCGAAGGATTGAAAGATGGGCAATCGGCTCACTTTGAATGCACTGTAGTGCCGGTGGACGATCCTGATATGGTAATCGAGTGGTATCACGATGGAGTTCCTATGCGCCACTCTACAAGGATTAAGCCGGTGTCTGATTTCGGTTTCGTTGTACTTGATATTGCGTACACACAAAACCATGACAGTGGTGAATACGTTTGTCGCGCTTGGAACAAGTACGGCGAAGACTTTACAAAGGCTACAATCAACTGTTACGGAAGAAGTGGAGTGTTCTCAGACAGTTTGCAACCTGATTCGCTGGCTAAGATTAGAGAGTTGGAGAGCTTGCAAGGAGCACAGCATGCTACACCATCTGCTGCATCCGCTGTACCACCTCAATTCATCACACAAATTCAGGATGTGACTAAGCTAGTTGAAGGCCAAAGCGCTCACTTTGAAGCGAGATTGGTGCCGGTAGATGACCCAGACCTAAAGGTTGAATGGTTTTACAACGGTAAAAAGTTGCCTCACGGCCACAGGTACAGAACATTCCACGACTTTGGTATTGTCATCTTGGACATTCTATACTGTTACGAAGAGAATTCAGGCGTGTATGAATGCATTGCCACGAACAAACTGGGCACGGACTCTACAAAGGCTACGTTGAAATGCACTTCGAAGGAAAACTTGATCTTGGACTCGCAACTCCCGCGGGTAAGCTAAACTGATTAACACAAGCTAGTATATTTTTTTATTCTAAAAGAAACTATATTATTATTAAGTATTCTTATAAATATTTTTCAGGGCATGGAAGGAGGGTTGGAAAAGTTGCAGACATTGGAAGATTCAATGGTACGCAGGAAAGATGATGCTGTAGAAGAAGATCGCGGTAAAGCTCCTGTCTTCACAGTACCGTTATCGAACATCGAGAATCTTAGGGAAGGTGAAAATTCGCACTTTGAAGCAAGGCTGACTCCGACTGATGACCCGAACTTGAAGGTATTTTTCTTTCCCGAAATCTCAATAAAAAAAATATATTATGTAGATGTTAGCTTTGTGTTTAGTTCTACAAGAAGGGCAAGACTTACTCATTACATTATTTATTTTAGGTCGAATGGTACTGGAACGGCAAGTCACTGAAGGCTGGTTCAAGGTTCAGGACATTCTGTGACTTTGGATTTGTCATTCTTGAAATATCCCCGACATACCCCGAAGACTCGGGTGAATACCTGTGCAGGGCTTACAACAACTATGGAGAAGCTGTCACAACTGCGACCATGAAGGTAGCAGGAAAACGTAACATTATCTTAGAGTCTCAGTTGCCAAAGGGTATGGAGGGAACTATCGATAAAATCGCAGTTCTCGAGGGCTACAATGGCACCGCTGACCCATTGTCACCGGAAGCTGAGACCGGAAAACCACCTGAATTTATCACCACACCGTCTGATCTCATCTTGTCTGAAAACTCTTCAGCGCACTTCGAATGCAGGCTGGTTCCTGTAAATGATTCGAGCATGAGAGTCGAATGGTTCCATAATGGTAAGGCACTCTTGACTGGATCGAGAGTGAAGACCATCAACGATTTTGGATTCGTCATCTTAGAGATCGGTGGTGTTTACCAGCGTGACGCCGGTCTCTACACTTGCAAGGCTACGAACCGCCACGGCGAAGCCACGGTGTCCTGCAAACTGCAGGTAAAAGGCAGGCAAGGAATCATCTTGGAGCCCCAATTGCCTTCTCATTTCAAGTCAGGAACTGAGAGCATCCAGAAATTAGAGGAGACACTTCACAAGCGAGATGAAATCACCATAGAGGATGAGAAGCCAAATCCTCCGCGATTTACCGTGGAAATCAAAGATAATGTTGACATTTCTGAAGGCGGACCGAGTCACTTCGAGTGCCGCGTCGAACCAGTCGGCGATCCGACGATGAGGATCGATTGGTTCTTCAACGGCCGCCCGTTTGCGACCGGATCCCGTGTGCACATGCTCAATGACTTCGGTTTCATAGCCCTGGACATTGACTACATTTATGCTCGTGACTCCGGAGAGTACACGTGCCGTGCTACCAACAGATGGGGCTCCGCGACAACTACTGCTAAGATTACTTGCAGTGCCAAACGAGATATTGTGTTGGAATCGCAATTGCCTCAGGGCATGAGCGGTGAGAAGATCAAGGAGCTCGAAAGAGGACGCGTTGCCGATGCACCGAAAGAAGAGCCAGTCATCAGCTCTCCACCTAAGTTCATCACTCAGATTCAGTCGCACACGGTAGAGGAGTCTGAAAGCGTGCGATTCGAATGCCGCGTTGAGCCTAAAGAAGATCCTAAGCTCCGTATCGAATGGTACCGCAACGGAAAGCTGTTGCCTTCTGGCCACAGATACCGCACAGTCTACGACATGGGCTTCGTATCCCTGGACATCCTGTACGTTTACGCCGAAGACTCTGGAGAATACGTTTGCCGTGCAGTGAACGACTTTGGAGAAGACTTCACTAAGGGAACGGTATCTTGCAAACGTAAGTTATTGCCTGTGAACCAGATTTTAAATTACATTGTTTTCGCTTACCATCTCTAAATTGAATCATCTTTCAGAACTGCCGGACATCATCCTGCAAAACCAAGTACCGCGAGGTATGAAAAAATCGGAGGCTTTGACCCAAATGGAGGCAACCATTAAGAAGTACACTTCGGAGATTTTCTTGACCGAAGATGATTTATACGACGTCGATAAGAAGCAGCCTCCTCGGTTCGTCACACAGATTCAGAACCAGACCAGCCTAATTGAGATGGAAACCTCCAAGTTCGAATGCCAGTTGGCACCTGTTGGAGACCCTAACATGAAAGTGGAATGGTTCTTTAATGGCAAGCCGTTATTGCACAGTGAGTATTAAATTTTTTTTCTTTCACTCCTCCTAATCATCCTTGCGTCGAGGTTTTGAATGCTGAGAGTCTTGATCTTTGCGAAAAACATCGTGAGGAAACCGGCATATCATAGAGCCTAAAAAGTGTCAAATGCACGAAAGGAGCCTATTAGAGCGGCACTTGAAATCCTTTCAACACACTGGTTCAAAAGAACTAGTGACACGATAAGAAAAAGAAGTTTTGATAGCATTATTTTAGTTTTTTAAGTAGTATCTATAACAATTTCTTTGCAGAAAACCGATTCACGCCTATCTATGACTTCGGTTACGTGGCGATGAACTTTGGCTGGGTATACCCTGAAGACAGTGGCGAATATCTCTGCCGAGCAACCAACTTGTACGGTATGGATGAAACCAAGGCTATCATCAAGACTGCCGGCAAACCTGGCATCGTCTACGACTCCCAATTGCCTAAACACATGAAGAGTATTGAAAAGATTCGGGAGATGGAGGCTTCTTGGCTTGTGTAAGTATAAATTATATAAAAATCTCTAGCGCAAGTTTAATTTGGGTCTACTTCGAGAACTATCTTGTGGAATCTTATAACAAACTAGCTGATGCCCGGAACTCTTGAAAACACATCTTCCAAGTTTCCAAGATTATCTATCCTAGATGCAAGCATTTTCAAATTAATGTAGCCATCTTACTTGTCAGAAGAAGAAAGTATAATATAAATTTGAAAGCTTGGGAGTGTATACATACGAGTCCTTGCTGAACATCCGACTAGTACCTATCTTGGACACTGAGAATACTTTATGGTGTATTAATTCCAGGACCCCTGAACAAGTAGTGGATGAGACGAAAGCACGTTCGCCACCCGTGTTCGTGAGTAGGCCTGACCCGGTCACTGTGGAGGAAGGTGAATGGGCACGCTTCTGCTGCCGTGTCACTGGACACCCCAAGCCGAGGGTCATGTGGGTCATTAACGGAAACACCATTGTTAATGTGAGTATACGCTTTTTGACGTGACTACGTCTAATAAATCGATGAACGCCGGCTGCATGCACGAAAATGTTGGCGTCATTGTCCGGTAACGCTCATTGTCCCGTTACGCTGATGACGTTGTCACGTTAAACTATCGTCCGTAAACCAACTTTACAGATAACCAATTTTGTATACAAAGAAAGAGATTCAATCAACATGTAACTAGGGTTTATGGGGTGACATAGTCACTGCATGAATAAAACCCTTCTAACTAAAAAAGAAATAAAAAAAAGAAAGAAAGAAGAAGTACTTATTTGGTATACTTATAGAAAAAATATTAAATAAAATCACCGTTATGTCGGTTCTTGTAGTTACTTATTTAACTAAATAATATAGTAATTATAGTTTATGTCGAAGAGGCGTATATTATAATTAGAGATATAAGATAATCAGCTCTAGCATAAGAAGAAAGAAATATGATTAACTGTGAGAGTGTTTTCCAGGGTTCGCGATACAAGTTGACATACGACGGAATGTACCACTTCGATATTCCCAAAACGAGACAATACGACACTGGTAAAATCGAAGTGATCGCCAGAAGCTCCGCAGGTGAAGCCGTGGCCTCAACCGAACTCAAAGTTATTCCGAGACACGACGATTATAGGGGCGTGCTTAAAAACGCACCACGACGTGAGTATACTACACTTTTGATACACCACATTACGCTTACTTTGCACTATCACACTCGGCACTGGTTTTTACATCCACTGGACGGATCGACACTATCCTTTGCTATTTTAATTCACGTCACACCCACGCACACGACACGCAATAAAACCCCCCCGCTTCCTTCCCCCTCCATAAGATGAACTGCAATCACCTGCTTCTACCGGCTTTACCATGGGATCCGACAGAGGTACGTCCATCATGAAGTTAGCTTAAGTTTGTATAAATTCTAATAATTTTCTAACTGCTGCAGCTTGGTATGACGAAACAACGCAATACCAGCGTTCTGGAACGGAATTGGAAAAGACGTTTGAGGAAAGACAGACGATGCAACGCTCGGGCGTGATCGACCACAGGCCGGAGTTGAAGCCTAAGGTTATCAAGGAGCCTGAGACGGAATGGCAACAGACTGTGAAGAAGAAGAAGGGTGAAGAATATTACAATAAGATCCAGGAGTTGGAAAATGAGCAGGTTATTAAGGAGAGTAGATTGAGGGAGTCATCCCATCAATATGCTATTCCCGGAGAGAAGATCGCTAGCGCTTCGGTTGCCAGGGGCATGGCTCAGCGATACGAGGATAGCTTGTGAGTATTAACATATTTACGATGATGATGATGTAAGTACTGAACTGGTTGAGCAGAGCTAAAACTTAAGCTCAGTGGCGTCTAGAAAAGATCTTCACTGTGACTAGGAGATATTAAATAATATAATGATGGTTTTTAGATTTTTTTGTCAACATATAAGTACTGCTTAATGATTTATTTTTCAGATTCTTAATCTGAAAATTAAATCATTAAGCAGTACTTATAAGTTGACAAAAAAATATGTTGCCCTTGGCAAACAGTTTGTTAACAACGAGTAAAACTTTTATGATTTTCAGGGAAACCGAAGAAGTGATTGATCAGAAGACTCAGAAGAAGGTCATTAGGAAGCCAAAGATCCCGGACCCGTCCGAGTCTACTGTGCACGGCAAGGAAGTGCATGTCGCTAAACAAAAGCAGACCCAAAAGGAGGTCGTTGGCGACACTGAAATAACGCGAAAGATCACTTCAACTGAGACAACGGAGATGGAGCACAAGGCTCAGACCCAAGAGAGAGTGGTCGAGGGACCTGTGAAGCCCAGCAATCCTCCAGTGTTCACCAAGAAGATGCAACCTTGCCGCGCCTTTGAGCAGGAACAAGCTAGGTTCGAGGTTGAATTCGACGGCGATCCATTGCCCACCATCAAGTGGTACCGCGAAAACTTCCCCATCAAGAACTCCCCTGACTTCCAAATCCACACGTTCAGCACCAAGTCTATTCTTATTATCAGACAAGTTTTCGTCGAGGATTCGGCGGTATTCGCCGCCGTGGCTGAAAACAGAGGAGGCACCGCTAAGTGCAGTGCTAACTTAGTCGTGGAAGAGCGCAGACGCCAGGGTCGGGGAGGTGCGGTTCCGCCAAGCTTTACTCTCACCGCTCAGAACGTTAACGTTACCGCGGGTCAGCTCGTCAGGTTCGACACCAAAGTCACCGGAACTAAGCCTTTTGACGTTTATTGGCTCAAAAACGGCAAGAAAGTACAGCCCGATATCAGAAACAAGATTCTAGAGGAAGATGGCACTTATACCCTACTCATTCTCGAAGCGTACCCTCAAGACTCGGGCAAGTATGAGTGCGTCGCTATCAACAGCGCGGGCGAAGCTCGTTGCGACGCCGAATGCTCCGTCAACGCACCCGCTACGAAAGAAAAGCCAAAGCCTCAATCCAAAGCAGCCAACGCTCCACCAGAGGTTATAGAGTCGCTGAAAGATAAGTCTGTGACTGAAGGCCAATCGATTGAGTTCAGCTGTAAAATTGTAGGAAAACCGGCACCTACCGTGCAATGGTACAAAGGCGACAAGTTGATCAAGCCGTCGAAATACTTCCAAATGTCGAGGACGGCTGATGAGTACACTCTTCGCATATCTGAAGCTTTCCCCGAAGACGAGGGTGATTATAAATGTGTGGCGTACAACTCGGCGGGGAGAGTGACAGTAGCTGCTAAGCTGAAAGTAGCGCAGCCTGATCAGGCGGACAGTCTCCCGACTCTGACTCCGCTCCGAGACGTTGTTGTCTTTGAAGGACAACCAGCCCAATTCAAGACCCAAATCAGCAACACTGGAAAAGCCAAGCCGACCATCCAATGGCTTCGTGAAGGTGCACTTATTCCTGTCACCCCAGATTTCCAGGTAACTATTGGCACCTAGGTTCACTCTTCACTTTTTATAAACTTACCTACATACATGTATATCACACAGTGCTCGTCCTCATTGACGTATTTGCTACAACTTTTATACAGTTTGAGGGCCAGTCTCGAAAGTCCAGTAATAGATCCAATCCAATAGATAAAGTATCTTTTGAACCTTTCTGTAATGGTGGCAAACCACTTGCCGATAGATTATTTGACACTGTATATTGTTGTAATTCCCTTGTTGTGGTGGGGCTATAGTCTTGTGGTGTCCAACAGATGATTCACGAGGGCAACAACGCCGTCCTGCTAATCGGCAACACGTACGAGGAAGATTCCGGCACGTTCACTTGCCGCGCCACGGTCGCCGCCGGCCAGTCCGAGACCTCCGCAAAACTAGTCGTCAAAAGTAAGACATAGATACAGGCAGCGAGCGTCGCGCACTTAATCTATTAATGTAGTGTTTCTTTGTTTCTACCAGAGATCGGGTGAAAACTACTGTTAGAAAGTTGACAAGCGTCTAGTTTATTTTCATATCGTAGCGGTTACCGCAATAACTTTCGCCCGCTTAGACACACTCATCACAGTCGCGAGACTGCGACGCCCACCAATCATGATCTCGCCCTAGGACGACCCGCACAGCTACCTTGTAGTCTTGTCTTGCAAATGCGATAGATTCTCTTTCTTGGTTTGCGACAGTAGTAAACTAAGATCATCTCAATAGGTGCATGAGACGTCGACTGCTTTAATTCGGTTTTGTTTCATTTCATCGATAAGCCAATCGATTTTCCATTCTCCTTCATTTTCTCTTTTGCTTATATACTCGTACAAAACTACATTCCTACTTATTTCTTAATTTCTAATTACTTCTTTTGATTCATTATAACTGTTGACAAAACTTAATTACGGCATCAAGTTTGTAATACAGTAGCAAATGTGGAAATGTTCTATCGCATAAATTGCAAGACTCTGCTACAATGGCGGCAAGACAAAACCAACCAGCGCGAATACCACACGACCCTTCGCGCATTTTCTAACACTAGGTACGAGTCGACCCAACTATACGTAACTCAGTGGCGTGATTTGGGCGAATTTTTCGCATTAACAACGCTGTACATACAAGCTTTTTGTGTAAATATATAGCTAGTCATATTAGGACTAGCGTGCATCGTGCAGCGGCGACGCAGGCGACAGCGGGAGGACCCTTGGGCAGCACGGCCGCGGCTCGTCTACACACGTAACATGTGATTAACACGAACACGAGACATCCGACGACTGTTTTGTTTTGCTTTTACCGCTACGATGTCTACTAAATGATGTATCTATTCGACCATACTGTATATTAGTAATGCGAACTGAACGCGAGCCGCGTCTCCGAACGCATCGACAAATGTATTTTTCACCCAATACTCTCATGAAATAATTTTAAGCCTGCGCTTAAGTTTATTTTGCATATTAACAATAAGATTTAAAAGGTTTTATGCTTTTTGTGTTGAGATCTGACCTTTGAAACTCATGCAACCGATCTCAGTAATCTGTAATTTGATGAACGGTACCTACATTTAGTTGTATGACCAGTTCGGCTGGTGGCCGCCGAGACCGGGACTTGCGTCAGCTTCTGTGGTCTGACCGATAGCGGCCGTTCTTCCTTTGTATGTAAATAAACTTTGAATTCAACCACAAAGTGTACAATTGGAGAAAGTCCCCGCTTCAGCTTTAACCTTAATTAAGCATGAGTCACCGTTTGTACTGTTCAGTATTTGAAGTTGTCTATGATGCTGTCACCTAACCACCTATACTTGCACGTAGGCACCGTGTCCGCGCCGACACCTAACGGCTACGACTAACTTTGTCACTGGTGTCGCTGTGTCCGACACTCGAGGTGTCGTCGAGGGGTGTAGCGAGGTCGCAAGGGCGGGCTGGTCGGGAGCGCAAAGTTATTCGTGGTTGTTCCGCCCGTGTCTCTTGATACGCTGTCAACTCTCATTGCGACAAAGAAACAAGACTAGCATTCGCCACGCACTTCGGTGGCAAAGCATTACTCGAGTACGCACGCAAACTTGCCTTGCCAGTTTCTATGTTTTCGATATCACTGCCGATGTTGACGATCTAATTTTTTGCAAGTACAAATCCAAATTGAATGAGATTTTATAGTGTAACGTTAAAGTGATCTTAACTTAGTTTGATAGTAAGTGCACGAAATTGTTAAAATCTGAATTGTGTTGTATGTTTCACCTTCTTAATTGTAAGTAATAAGTTATTAGGCGTGGCAGTTTTTATGACTAAATACATAGATTAGTAATTAATAATAATATGACATAATAATAATAATATGACTATTTATGAAAGAAATTTATTTGTATGTTACCTTTATGTGAAAAATGTTTAATAAATGCAATGAAATTGATGATATTTCGCATTATTGTATGGTACACACAGAGGAGTGGGGGCGGACGGTAGCTAGGCGAGGGCCGGCCGGCCGACTCGGGGCGGGCGGGCGCCCGGCCGGGCGGACATCCATGAACTCACACTCAAACATTAACACACTTGACCAGCGTCTGCTATCCATCATTGCCATCGTCATTTGATGGATAGACAAGACACCATCAATCAGTTGCTTTTCTTAATCAACTGGCACACTTCTATTAAGCTATTTACTTTCTTCATAATCATTGAATGGCAGTTGTGATTTAATTTATTTATCACAGTTTTTTTTACTGTCGTAACTAAACATTTAATTAACTTTAACTCAAGGATTTAGTTTTGAACTATTTTTAGAGAATCAGTTTGTTTTACTTTATACAATTTTATAGTTAAGATAAGTAGATCACGCACACAGTTTAAATATAAAATCAACACTGCTATGAAGCTCCCTACACAGATAGAATCAAACAACATTTGATTAGATAATTTCAAGTAAACGGGGCCTAAGGTTCCTTTGGTCCGTTAAACATCATCATTATTAAGTACTACTTTTTTGTATAACTCGCTTATTGATTCTCATGGAACTATAAAAGATAACTCAATACAAGACTTCCATTGAAAAAATCTACCTAAATTGTTTATACCTTAGGTAAGTTAGTTAATCAGAATCTTAAAAAAATTGGCTAATGATCCTTTGTAGCTAAATTATAGTGACTTCCGAACGAAGTCATGAAAATAAAGTTGCAAATTGCATTACTGCAAAATTAGTATTTCGCGATTCTATATTAAATCGAGTATAATGGTGTCAATTCAGATGCCCGTTAAAACTAAACTAAACTAATTTGACAGCACTAAAAATGTTTCTGTCTCTTTTTTAACAAACGAAACAAAAAGGATGGCATAATTTTTTGTGCTGTCCAATTAGTTTAGTTATAGCGACATCTTAATTGACACTAATATCAATTTATCTAATATAATGATGATGTTTGAATATGCAGGGTACTTATTACAAATACGATTAGGTACACATATATACATACGAGTAAGTATGTAGAATAGGTATAAAATTCTGGTTTGGTACAAAATTAATGGACCAATCTGTAAAACGGCCTATTCCAAATATTCCCAAAGCGAGTAGTTACCGATAAAATGTAAAATGATTATTTTGCATAAAAAAACTAGAGAGACAAGTCTACCATAACAGTTTCGCATTATTCCTATAAGAACGTCATGTGCAACATTGCTATATATACTTAGCGATCGTTTATTTTAATATACCTGTATAATATTACAAAAATTCTAAATCATTATAACTAAATTATTAGTAGATGAATTTTCTAACTTTTATTCAATTGTTATCAGGATAGACTATCACAGTTTACCGATCAATTGCTAGATTCATTTTTAAATTAAAAAAACAGTAGTTATTAATAGGATGCCATAATTTAAAAGACGGTAAATGGGTGCAGTTTTACAGATCTCTATAAATTTTTGTATCAAATCTACTATTCAATTTTTGAGAGTGAAGTATAAGCATTGTTTTCCTTCGACGGAGGTGTTCAAGTGGGACCTGATTATGTAAGTATTATGCATGGTAACGTATTTACAGTAAGTGCGATAAAATATATACCTACCTACTCAAAAACAGAATACATAATATTAAATTGAGACTGAAAAAACATCAACAAATAAAATGTACTCAATGGAACTGGACTCGTTAAGATTTATTATTGTTTTTAGGGTAAACACCTGAAATGCATTGTAGGCAAATAAGTATTACCTAACTAAAGTACGTTGAAAACGCGCGAAAAAGTTGGATCACTTGGCCAACTGTTAAAACGTTTTACGCTTAATTTATATGAAAAGTAACAAAATATATTTGGCTTTAAAATTACTAGGTTTATTTAATTTCAAACAGTAAAGAAAAATGGTTCAAAATGGAGATATTGAATATTTTAAGATTGAAAATTCTAAAAACTTTCGCTGTTTTACGATTATCATGACATTATGAGTTGAGTTTTTAGAAATGCTCGATTTTTAGTTGCTGTGGTATTTTTTTATCGTTGTTTTTTAAACTTAAGTCTGCAACTCTTTATTAATATTTATACCAAATATAAAGTGCGTAGCACTTGTAATTTTGGACTTATCACAATGAGTAAAATACAAACTGTTTCACCCTTTTCACCATCTTAGGCGTGGAATTTTCCAAAATCCTTTGTTAGCCAGCGCCTACAATCTGTGATAAATATAAATACCAAATTTCAAGTTCGTAGCTTGTATAGTATTGAAGATATCGTGATGTGAGTCGGTCAGTCATATTTCGCTCTACGCCCTCTATCTCAAAAACGGTTGAGCACATGAAAAAACGTTTGAGTTATAATTTCTCGCAAATGTTATGTTGTACATAAATATGTACAAATATATATAATGTATAAATATAATAGATTTTAATACCATTGGAGCCATAGAAACTGAGACAATCGCGAAAAACCGACGTTGGTAACCTTTGACCTTGAATAACTTTTTTTGCAATCGTGGAATTCTTGAGGACTTTTAACAGTTCTTTTATAATGGTGTCCTCAACATTCGTACCAATTTTCAGCTTTGTCCGAATTACTGCAAGCTTACCCTACCCCTCTTTTTAGAGCGGATTATTATGCCAGTTGTTTTTTAAAAACCGTAACTTTACAAATTAAAAACTGTCGAAAAATTGTACACAACACGAAATACTGCGATGAAAAAGACCAATAGTCTTTTGACTATTCACAAATATTACGGTTTTAAAATCGTAAATTTGTAGAAAGAAAAATAAATATAAAAATAAATAAATAAGTAAACATAAAAAGAAAGAAAGAAAAATATAAAAAGCACGAATGCAAAATTTTCGCTCACAATTTTTTAACAGTTTACAATTTAACGGTTTTTTAAGCGGCAAAACGAAAATATTAGTTTTTTTAATTTTTCGTTAGGTACAGATCTTACTAAAGCTTAGTTCTTTCTTATAAAGATCGCGCGTTGATATCTTTTGTACGAAAAGCTCAATCATATTCTATGGTTTAATAAAACGGGAAGCTTAGTTCTTTCGAATAAAGATCGCGCGTTGATATCTTTTGTACGAAAATCTCAATCACATTCTATGTGTTAATAAATTTATCCGTTAGGAAGTTTCGGTAAGAAGAGTAAGGCTAGCAATTAGGTACGAAAAATAGTTTCTAGGTATCGAACATTATCTGTTACTGTTATTGTAGGTAGCTGTTATGCGCATACAATGCTGCAAGGTGTGTCAGATACATTCATCTAAGAGGTGTATATTAATGTCCTTATAAGTCCAAAAAGAGCATTTTCCGCTCACGTTTTGGCGAGCAATAGGTATTTGTAATATATTTATTTATAAAAAAAAAGTCTACGAGACAATAATTTCATCAAATTAGCCCTTACTACCTTTATGGGTAAGGGTCGGTACACATCTGACGGAAAACGCATCGCGTATTATCGGTCGCGTAATGCCAAAACAGACTTTATAATAAAACATCCAACCTTTCACACCTAACCGATGATGCGTTCGTGCGTCGATAGTACTAACGCGTACTAACTATGATACGCTCGACGCATCTTACGTCTTATGTGCAAGCACCCTAAAACTTTATCTCATCCACGTAATTCTACCACGTTTTTTAAGTCACTTCCAAAATATTTATTTATTTGAATCTTGAACTTTCCGATTAGCTATCCGGCTGAAACATTAAGGGTACACAACTCCATGACAATACATTCTAAAACAGTGTTTCTAAATAGCAGCGTTAAATTAAACTACCACAGCTATCCGTGTCTGTCACGGGCCATTTAAGTGTCATGAAAACTGTCAAAACCGTACAAAAACGCGCTGGCCGCAAACGCGACCACCAGTGGCTGGCGTAATACTTTCCAGATGAGCCACGAAAACGTACGCAGTTGATTTAAGTATATATATAAAAAATATCCAAAATAAATGTGACATACTCCCAGGTGGAGCTATTCACGGTGGCCTGTGCAGTTGATTTATATACTTACCAAAAATATAGTCAAAATGTATCATTTTGTACCCAAAATAGAATAATTTGTACGTACCCCGTTGAACCCAAGAGCGAGTCCAGTTCCAATTAAGATCAAATTTTAGGAAAAAAATAACAGGAAACTTTTGCCAATTTCATTAAGTACTTAAAATGATGTGAGTCAAGTGACAAGCCTATATCTAACACTAGTGGCTCTTCAAAGTTGTGTAGTTTCAAACTTTTATGTAATTTTAAACGAAAAAAAAAAATATAAATATATTTTAATATTGATGACTAAAAGATATGTTAAAATTATACTCATAATTTAATTTTATGTTTCAGAATCTCGACAAACTGTAACACGGAAAATATACGACCAAAAAGTTGATACCGAATCGACTACTGCTGAGGATATATCTGTAAACCAGACCAAAACTTCCTATCAGTCAACCGAAGAGTCTAACATGCTAAAAATTGAAAACGCACAAGATATTGACAGCAAGAAGATGAAGACAGACGTACCTTGGCGTAGAAAAAGTAGTGTAACCAAACAAATCACACAAGAAGAAACATTAGACACCAAACATTGGCGAAAACCTCGTCCAGATTCTTCTAAGATGACTGAAGATACGACAGAGCAAGTCGGAAAACAAACATTTGCTGTTGTAGAAGATAGTTCACTTTTAGATGTCAAATCTACAGAAACCACTGATACCAAACTTGAAACGAAATCATGGAGAAAGCCTCGGAGCCCACAAGATAAACACACGGAAAAGGTTTTATCGACAGAGGATTCTAATATTTTAAAGCAGTCCACAATTGAAGATACAACTGTTTTACAAACGAGCTCAGACTCAACGCATGAAGCTTTACAATCGAAACAATGGAGAAAACCAAGGCCGAGTATTGTAGAAGGGAAATTGTCTGAAAGTTCTACCATTACTGAAAGCACAGAAGAAATAGATCATAAGGAAGAACCTAATTGGCGAAAGCCTCGTGCGGATGCAAAACTTGTTCAAGAAGAAAAGAAAGAAGCAGTGCCGTGGACTCAAGAAAGTATAAAGTTACGACCTACTAAAGTTGAAAAAGCTCCTATTGCTAAAGATAAACTAGAAGAGGTGCAACTAAAACAGGTAAGGAAGCAATCGATTCAAAAAGGAGAAACAGTAGTTGTAGAAGAATCAATGATTTGTGAGGAAGACACTATTATTTTAAGAATCGATGAACAACAAACTGAACAAGAAATAGAAACAACAAAACGTGCTATCCGTAGGAAACAATCGAAAGAAAATTTGGAGGAATCAAAACTTAAAACAGTAAAAACAGAAGAAATCAAAGAACAACAACTTCAAGAAGAGCCTAAATGGAGAACAAGCAAACGTCGACCAAAAGAAGAAGCATTTGTTGGAGAACTTGTACCAAAACTTGAGGAAGCCCAATTGCAGCCTGCTGATAAATCCCAAGATAAAGAATCTCAAGATGAAATCAAACGGCCATTTGGGGAACGAAAACCTAAAGAAGAAGAACCAAAAGAAGAAGTTAAACTTAAGCCCGTTTCAAGAACAAGGCCTACTCAGCCTGAACAAGAAAAAATTGAAGAAGTACAGCTGAAGCCTGTGGTTAGGCAGAGCAAATTAATTGAGCTCACAGATGAAAAAACTGATGAGATTCAACTTAAGGCATTAGAAAAAGTTAAAGACATTCCATTAGATAATTATGAAGAGACTGTTCTTGAGCAACCATCGTGGAGATCAGGAAAGAAGCAACCAAAAGATAAAACTCAATTTGAAGATGAAAAACTAACAACTGTCAAACCTTCTGTTGAAGAGCCTCAGGAACAATTGGAAGTAAACTTAGAGGAACATAAGCCAAAACGGATCAGTAAAATGAAAACTGTCGAAAAAGATAAAGAAGAGGAAAAAGAGTGGCCCACAGGCAAAAGACGTCCAAAAAAAGAAGATACAACTGAACAAATAGTTCTGAAACCTATACCAACGGCACAGGAAGTCATTGATATTAAAGATAATAAACCAAAAGATGTACAATTAGCCTCATCCAAAAATATCGAAATTGTAGAAGAAACTAAGCCCGAAGAATTGCCATGGCGTATCGGCAAAAGGCGACCCTCCGAAGATGAACCTAAAGAAGAAGTCGTTCTTAGACCAGTATCAAAAATAAAGCGTGAACAAACGAAACATGAAGAAAAAATTGAAGAAGTTCAACTTAAACCTGTGAAAAAGGAAAAAACACAAGAAGAACCTGTAGTAGAAGAGCCATCTTGGCGCACTACCAAACGGAAGCCAAAAATTGATGAGCCCACAGAACAAGTAACACTAAAAACAGTTTTAAAACCAGAAAAGCCTGAAGAAGAGCTTGAAAAAGTTCCATTCAAACCAGCTAAGATAGAAAAACAACAAGATGAAAATAAACCAGAGGAAACTATATTAAGAACAGGTAAAAGACGGCCAAAGGAAGAAGAGTTTACAGAAGAAGTGGTTTTAAAGCCGGTTCCTAAAGTCAAACCTGAAAAACAAGAGGAAGAAAATTATGACGAAGTTCAACTTAAACCAGTCAAGAAAGAACAACAACAAGAAGAAACTGTTCCAGGAGATACAAAATGGCCAAAAGGAAGAAGGCTAGCTAAAGAAGAAGAACCAACAGAAGAAGTTATTCTCAAACCAGTACCTAGAGTAAGGCCTGAAAAACCAAAAGAAAAGCAAGTTGAAGAATTTCATCTAAAACCTGTGAAAAAAGAAAAGGTTCAGGAAGAGCCCACACCTGAAGAACCCAAATGGCGAACTGGCAAAAGGCAACCAAAACCAGAGGAGCCTAAAGAAGAAGTCACTTTAAAGCCGATATCGAAACGCGAAGAGTCAGAGAAAAAACCTGAAGAACCCAAACAGGAACCATTAAGGAAAGAAAAAGCTCAGGAAGAGGCTGTGCCCGAAGAAACAAAATGGCCAACTGGCAAGAGGCGGCCAAAACCAGAGGAGCCCAAAGAAGATGTCACTTTGAAACCGATATCTAAACGTGAGGAGCCAGAAGAAAAACCGCATAAATCCAAACATAAACCATTGAAGAAAGAAAAGCCTCAAGAAGAAACCGTACCTGAAGAAACCAAATGGCCAACTGGCAAGAGGCGGCCAAAACCAGAAGAGCCTAAAGAAGATGTCACTTTGAAACCGATACCAAAACGTGAGGTGCCAGAAGAAAAACCTGAAGAATCCAAACAGAAACCACTAAAGAAAGAAAAACCTCAGGAAGAGGCCGTGCCTGAAGAAGTCAAATGGCCAACTGGCAAGAGGCGGCCGAAACCAGAGGAACCTAAAGAAGAAGTTTCTTTGAAACCAATACCGAAACGGGAAGAGCAACCAGAGGAAAAACCTGAAGAATCCAAACAAAAACCAATAAAGAAAGAAAAACCTCAGGAAGAGGTCGTACCTGAAGAAACCAAATGGCCAACTGGCAAAAGGCGACCAAAACCAGAAGAACCTATAGAAGAAGTCACTTTGAAGCCGATAACGAAACACGAGGAGCCACAGGTAATACCTGAAAAACCTAAACAGGAACCATTAAGGAAAGAAAAACCTCAGGAAGAGTCCGTGCCTGAAGAAACTAAATGGCCAACTGGCAAGAGGCAACCAAAACCAGAAGAGCCTATAGAAGAAGTGATTCTCAAACCAGTACCCAGAGTCAGACCTGAAAAACCAAAAGAAGAGCAAGTCGAAGAAGTTCACCTGAAACCTGTGAAAAAAGAAAAACCTCAGGAGGAGGCCGTTCCTGAAGAAGTCAAATGGCCAACTGGCAAGAGGCGACCAAAACCAGATGAGCCTAAAGAAGAAGTCACTTTGAAACCGATACCAAAACGTGAAGAGCCAGAGGAAAAACCAGAAGAATCCAAAAAGAAACCACTGAAGAAAGAAAAGCCTCAAGAAGAAACCATGCCTGAAGAAACAAAATGGCCAACTGGCAAGAGGCGGCCAAAACCAGAGGAACCTAAAGAAGAAGTAACTTTGAAGCCAATACCGAAACGCGAAGAGGCACAGGAAATACCTGAAGAACCCAAACAGGAACAATTAAAGAAAGAAAAACTTCAGGAAGAAGCCGTGTCTGAAGAACCCCAATGGCGAACTGGCAAGAGGCGACCAAAACCAGAGGAGCCTAAAGAAGAAGTAAATTTGAAGCCGATACCGAAACGCGAAGAGCCAGAAGAAAAACCCGAAGAACTCAAACAGGAACCATTAAAGAAAGAAAAACCTCAAGAAGAGTCTGTGCCTGAAGAAACAAAATGGCCAACTGGCAAAAGGAGGCCAAAACCAGAGGAGCCTAAAGAAGAAGTTATTTTGAAGCCGATACCAAAGCGTGAAGAGGCAAAGGAAAAACCTGAAGAATCCAAAAAGAAACCACTGAAGAAAGAAAAGCCTCAAGAAGAAACTATGCCTGAAAAAACCAAATGGCCAACTGGCAAGAGGCGGCCAAAACCAGAGGAGCCTAAAGAAGAAGTAACTTTGAAGCCAATACCGAAACGCGAAGAGTCACAGGAAATACCTGAAGAACCCAAACAGGAACCATTGAAGAAAGAAAAGCCTCAAGAAGAAACCGTGCCTGAAGCAACCAAATGGCCAACTGGCAAGAGGAGGCCAAAACCAGAGGAGCCTAAAGAAGAAGTTACTTTGAAGCCGATACCGAAACACAAAGAGCCAGAGGAAAAACCTGAAGAATCCAAACTAAAACCATTGATAAACGAAAAACCTCAAGAAGAGGCCGTACCTGAAGAAACCAAATGGCCAACTGGCAAGAGGCGGCCTAAACCAGAGGAGCCTAAAGAAGAAGTCACTTTGAAACCGATACCAAAACGTGAAGAGCCAGAGGAAAAACCAGAAGAATCCAAAAAGAAACCACTGAAGAAAGAAAAGCCTCAAGAAGAAACCATGCCTGAAGAAACCAAATGGCCAACTGGCAAGAGGCGGCCAAAACCAGAGGAACCTAAAGAAGAAGTAACTTTGAAGCCAATACCGAAACGCGAAGAGGCACAGGAAATACCTGAAGAACCCAAACAGGAACAATTAAAGAAAGAAAAACTTCAGGAAGAAGCCGTGTCTGAAGAACCCCAATGGCGAACTGGCAAGAGGCGACCAAGACCAGAAGAGCCTAAAGAAGAAGTAAATTTGAAGCCGATACCGAAACGCGAAGAGCCAGAAGAAAAACCCGAAGAACTCAAACAGGAACCATTAAAGAAAGAAAAGCCTCAAGAAGAAACCGTGCCTGAAGAAACTAAATGGCCAACTGGCAAGGCAAGGAGACCAGAACCAGAAGAGCCAATTGAAGAAGTAGTCCTTAAACCGGTTCCTAAACAAAAGAAACTTGAAAAACCAAAACCAGAAGAAATTGATTTGAAGCCAATTCTTAAACAAAAAGCCAATGAGGAAAAGGAAGAAATTATCGAAGAAAAAATTACAAGAGTTACATCTAAAACGCCTAAACCAGCAGAACAAGAACCTGATATCGTTCTGGAAGAAACTGTCACAAGCGTAAGCACTGAAACTAAAAAGAAAAAGTCGAAAACAAATAAACAAAAAACTATCAAAATGGAAGAAGAAGTCACTGTAGAAGAAGAAAAACCTCTCGAGGAGGAAAAACCTGTCGAAGAAGAAGAACAGGTCCAAAAAACCATTGTGACTAAAATCATTAAGAAAAAGAAACAAAAACAAGAGAAAAAAGGTAAGACTTTTTGAATTTATTATAAAAACTACACTAAAATATCATATAATTTACACAAAATAATCTAAATGTCTTCCAATGGTTAGTTGTAAACAAAGTATATAAACAGATGCATGGTTCAATGATCAGAAAAACATTGAATACAATATTATTCTGAAATATTCATAAGTTTTACACAAAATAATCTCAATGTGTTAGTATTTGTATACAAACAGATGCATGGTTCAATGAACAGAAAAACATTGAATACAATTATTTTTATTAGTGATGTTTTATTGCCATCATCAGCGTACTGTACATATTTCCGTTTAATCAGTATCTAACCACCATTATTTGTGTTATGAGTTTGATAAAAAGTACTCTAAAATAATAATTGATTGATTCAGGCGTTACTTTGCGGAAATCCATAAATATCAACAAATTATATAAATATATTTAGTAATAAATCCGCTTAATTTCTAAACAAAGGTTTTAATTAACTTAACTTTAGTTCAACTAAACCAAGAGGTGTGGACTCGCCGAAGTTTGAAACGGCGTTTAGCACCCGCGTTGCACTCGGGCGCTAACTTCACGCCGTGCAATAATAGGCTACTTAGGTCACGCGTATCGTAATGTACTATTATATAATTTGTTGATCTCTAAAATAATGTTTTGTGAGTTCATTCATGTTGGTTTTTGTATTATGTTGGTATTAGATACAGTTATTGTTATAATTTGAAAATATTAATTTTAACTTGCGTACCTTTCCGGTATCCGGCTTGAAATTCTCCTAACTATCCAGAACGGAATTGTCCAAAATATTTATGTAGTAATTGGCTACTAATCATCAAATATTTTGCAGAAGAAGGACCGGTAATAATTGAACCACTAATTGCAAAGACAGTAACGGAACATGATGCGTTTGAGCTCTGTATTACTTTTGAACCAGAAGAAGATATAAATGTTAAATGGTACCGAAACAATCAACCACTTAAATCAAACGAGGACTGTGACATTTTTATCGAAAATGGAGTTACAAAAATACATGTACGAAATGTAGATAGAAGTAAAGTAGGGAAATACGAAGTAGTTGTACAAAATAAAAATCAAGTAACTGCAAAGTCAGCGAGTACCATCAAGTTACAAAAAACGCCTGATGAAAGTGAGATTATACCGCCTGTCTTTACAAAACTGATACGGCCAACGAAAGTCCGCTTAGGAGACATGGTTATGCTAGAAACTGAAGTCGAATCAAGTCCATGTGCTTCATTCCAGTGGTTTATTGGTACAACAGAAATAGCCTCTTATGCTAAACAAAATAAATTGAACAATGTCTATATCACCAACAAAGATAATGTATCTTGCCTGTGTATCGAAGACGTAAACAAAGATTTTATCGGAGTAGTGACTTGTAGAGCCGAAAATTTTGCCGGGTCTGTATTTTGTTCTGCTTCCTTGCTTTTGGACGATGGAGAGAAAGAAAGTGATGGAGAAGCACCAGTCGTTGTAACTCCACTGTTGCCATCAACTGTCATGGATGGAGAGCCAATAGAGCTCACTTGCGAGATTGTAGGTCAACCGTGGCCTAAAATTGATTGGTATCATGGTGAAAACCTCATTCAGAAGGCAAGAGACGTTTCAATAGCTCGACTACAAACAGGCTTATGTGAAGTCCGTATAAGAGAAGCCTTCCCGGAAATGAGTGGAACTTATAAATGCGTGGCAACAAATGAATTCGGAAGTTGCACCACTGAAACCACTGTTGATGTGGAAGGTAGTAACAAATTATTTAATTGCTTCAGTCAGTATGTAACGCATGTATAACTCGGTCGAATTAACATGACACCTGGCGCGGTACTCGATGCTTCTCCCTCGGCCCCACGCGACGACCTCCGTGTTTCTCTACCTCTTGCTGCGTAGCCTTAAAGTCACCAAGTATTCCACATCCTCTTCTCTGCCAAGATTATCCAATTTCATACCGTATTTTGCACAAACGTCATTCAGCCAGGTGTCATGTTAATTCGCCCGAGTTGTGGTATGTTTATTTGCATGTGATCTAGTATTGTGACTGCACGACTGATTTAGTTCAGGAATGCACCATGCATCTGTAGGAAAAATTGCAATTTAACATTGAGATATCAGAAGATTTTTAGTAAATATCGAAATGCTTTAGAATAACATATATTTGAAGTATAGAAAAACATAACACACACACGATTGTTAATTAAAATTTGAGATTTGTTTTTAAACACACCACAACACACTTTATTGATAAATTTACTTTAATCGAAGAAAGGAAAGCTTTTGGGTTTTCTTTATTCAGACAGATTTTGAGCACGCTTTTATTTTATGCAATTTAGATCATACACACCACGAATGGAGGTAGCAAGTTACACATTTTCCTATGCACTGCTCGCAACGGGGTTTTTGTAAGCTTATGAAGTAAATTCATTTCAAATATATTTTCTCCTTGCATCCTGAAACCTCTATGACTATTACACGCGGTAAATTTAAACTATAATCTAAATATTCATATAACTGAATCTTCGTTTATTTGTAGCCTTCGAGTACCTTCCAAGTGCCTCCGAAGAGGATATCGTAAGTGACGAGGTACGTATGTATTTTTATTATGTAATTATTTATGTTTTTATTTACCTTGTTGAGAAAAATCTTTCATCAAATTGATACAAATAAAAAAAACGAGCGATCCTTACAGTTAATAGATAAATAACTATGATGTGTATGTATGTATGTATATATGTAACATCGTACATCTCATTTAAATTTGAAACGATGCCACAAACAACGAAAAGGACAATGGGCAAAAAAGTAGGGAGCCCAGGTCTTTTTGTACGCTATTTTACCATCGATAATACGATGCTTTTAACAAACCAAAATCTCATATTTTAGTTACTTATTAAACCCCGCTGTATTGGAGATTTTCATGACTGAAACAAATACTACTTAAACATATATATATTTAAAAAAAAATCTAAAACAATTTGTGATTAATTGACAGAAAACAAGCGATATTGAAGAGTTCAGTCCGCGCATTGTGAAGGCTCTGCCGACTGTTGTCACCACCACTGAAGGCGAATTCACAAGGTATTTATTTACCCATAGGTAGTATTTTTGACTTCACGTCGCCTTATATTTTCATGATTATGTTAAAATTCTGATAGTATATAATGACGCAAAAATATATTTCTACTTTTTAGTTCATAAAATCTCATTGAAGTATGATATTTATACAAATAGAAAACCTACTTAAAGATACACAGGTATCAAGTGCTTTTCATTAGGTTCACGATTTTTGCTATATGACTCTTTGAATCGTTTCTCGCTGTTTATATAGATTGGAAGCAAAGGCGATAGGTATGCCAAAACCCCAGGTGAGGTGGATGAAACAAGGCACAGAAATCGTGCAGTCACAGGAGTACCAAATCGAAGAGCTAGAAGATGGAACATCCATCTTGATCATACCCGAGGTTTATCAGGATGATACAGGTGAAATAGTATTCGAAGCGTTCAATCCTCTCGGGGTCACTTCTACAATAGCAGCGTTGTCAGTTGAAAGTGAGTATAAATTCGAATCACATTTTAAGCTTATCAAGATGCCATATAATTAACCATTTATGATTTCAGTGTGCGCTTAACAGGTGACTGCTTCTATCGAGTTTATCCTTCCTAAGTCCTTATCTTTCAAATCGCCACATTCAATGCAATTTGATTTCACCATGTCAGAACACGCTTAATGATCACAGAGTAAATATTCTATGATGTATATTTCCAGTTTTAATATTCTACGATCATCCGTCAAGCTTTTTTACAAACTGATTGTTGGCGTTTTTAGAAGCAAGCGTGTGAGCCTGTTAGCTTTTGGGAAGGATTGTCAACAAGCAGATTGTAAAAACGCCGATGACACTGGGCGACTTACACGCTACAAGCGTAAACACTGGTTTGTAGCGTGTAAAAAAGCTGTGTCATCGTACGTACTATTAGTAAATAGATTGTTAATGCGAATTATATGTGTAAAAAACATTAAGTAATATCACAATGGACGCTTGTCTAATAATGGAATTTGCAAAAAATCAAGGTAACTGAACATTATCATAGTTACAAGAAACATACACAACATTTGTTTTAAACGGTTCCAGCGCTTCATTTTTTTTACATAAAGACTCACCTCTTCGTTATGCTAAACAAATTACACAACACGTTTTTAATTACCAGAAAAATATACAATCAGGATAATTATTTCAGTTCCATTTTATAGTTTGGCAAACTCGGGTAGGTACTTAACTTACCTATAAACCCGGGCACCTAGTTCGAGCCACCACGGGCGCCGCACTGTAATTTAGGTTAGAAAAACGAAATAAAGCTTATATCGCTCAGCGTTGGGAGGCGTTCCAATGCAGGATTCCTTTTAGATGGGTCAGATCAACACAGTGTCAGATATTCTGCTGCAAAGCAGTATTGTATAAGTATTACAGTGTTCCAGTTCAAAGGGCACTGTAGCAGGTGAAGCTACTGGGCTTTCGAGACTGACCATCAAAATATCTCAACGTGAATGAGAGCTTTAGCAATGTTGCACCGGCCTAGTGGATTAAATGATTGTGTAGCACTGGTTATGAGCCGGCGTGATATCTTACCATTAGGAGAATGCTTAGCTCGTCTAGTCCTATGTAACCATAAAAAAACTTAAAGACTGTGGCTAGGATTCTAACGCTTCTTCACGATTCAAGGTATCGTCGGTACTAAAGAATACAGGAAGCCAGAATGGGTATCACACATGGAGGAGTTGCAGGAAGCTTTAAGAGGTAAGGTATTAACTGTTATTTAAAAGTTTTTTTTTACATTTCGCATAACGACATCAGCTATCCTCAAACTAAGCAGAGCTCGTACTATGGAAACCAGATAACTCACAAAATACATTATTCATACTTTTTGTTAATAGATAGGTATTTAAAAATGTTATATGTATTGTATTGACGACACGGACACGCCAAGTGTCGCGGGTTCGATTCCCGCTTCGGGACAAACATTTGTGTGACGATTATCGATGTTTGACCTGAGTCTGGGTGTTTTCTATTAATTCTATGTACGGTATGTATTTAAAAAAAAAATAAGTATTCTATCAGTCATCTGGTTTTCATAGTACAAGCTTTGCTAGTTTGACGCTAGATGGCGTTGTGTGTAATGTCCAAAAAAAATATTTATAATTATAAATTTCACATAAGCTCTACCATGATTTTAAATACCATGAACACCATACTTTCACGGCTCCAGATGAACAAAAATAATATTTTTTGGGCCATTTGTAATTGTAAAGCTTAAAATTACTTACGCATAAATAATCTGTAATCATATTATTAAACAGACGTAAATAAGCCATTGTTTTGCAGCATCCCAATCAGTGCCCACTTTCGTTAAGGATATTCAACCCGAACGAGTCAAAGAAGAGGAGGTAGTCACCTTCGAAGCCATTTACAAGGGCATGCCAGTTCCTGGTAAGATTATGACACGAGGCGTATCGATTCCTTAATTACAAATAAGAATTTGATTGTATAACCACTATACAGATATAACACTTTTTTAAAACTTTTATTCATTACAGAAATTTTGTGGTACAAAGACGACAAAGCAATTTTATCTGATGATCGTTTCGTGATTGAGAACAAAGATAACCGAACAACGTGCACCATCAAAAAGGCCACAAAGGAAACTGAGGGGACGTACATGTGCAAAGCCATCAGTGACATCGGCATGGCCATAACAAAGGCCAAAATGCAAGTGTTCAAATCCGCAGAGGAAATACAAAAGGCGAAACTCATCAAAGAGAAAGCTACTAAGAAAGATAAGGTCGTCAAAAAGGATGACCGAATCGTAGAAAAAGTAGTAGAAAAAGTGAAAACTGTGAAGAGAACAGAAAAAGTAGAATCTATTGTAACACCACAAGACTACCAAATAACTTCGCAGCAAGATAAAGATGAGGTAGTAGAGCCTTTTGAAGAAACTATCAAAACCCATAAAGGTATAATCCGGATGGTCGAAAGCGATTCTCGTTCTGTAGCCGAAATCAACGAGTTGATGGAGGTGATAAACGCTAAGGAGTTCGGTCCCGGCGAATCACCATTGCGTGAGTTGGCCAAGATCGGTTACATGCTGAGAAAAGGTATCACAACTGAGCAGATCGAAGGATTATACGACTCACAGTACTTCCCGGCTTTACGTGTCCCGCAATCGCAGTCTGCGTTGGTTCAACTGGTGGAACGCCAAGGCTATGGCGCTCTCATCACAGAGGTGCTAACTGAAGAAACCGCGCAGGATGATGATGTCATAGCAGCCAAGGCAGGCTTCCGCGCCTTCTTGAAGATGGTTGAGTTGAAACACAACTCCGTTGAAGAGGTGATCGCTCATTTCTACCCTGAAGACTTCAAACCGCGCTCCTGGGAACAAAAAGAAGCTCATGAGGTAAGGGAAAGAATAGATTAATGAAAGAATAGATAAGATGAGAAAGAAAATAGAAATAATAGATATACTTTGCTACATCAATAAATATAAAAGGCCTGGGTTTGAGTGACTGACTGACTGACTGATAATGCACAGGTCAAACCACTGGAAGAGACTTAAAATTGAGAGGGGTGTAGAACAAGTGTGAGCTTTTAGTAAAGGTACTAAGAAAGGAAAAACAAACCGCAAACGAAGTTGCAGGCGGGCTTCTATAGTTAAAATAAATTAATCAAACTAATATCTGAATAAACAAAAACAAAATTAAATAAAAAAAAAATTGTTATTTGGCTAAACTGATCCAACTCGAACAACTATTGCAGCTTGCCGAAGAAACAACTGACTCCTTTATCACATGCTGTTTCAGCAAAACTATTCATTGTTTTTTTTTAAATTAATTTGTGTTTAATTCAAACGACAACGAGGCAGACCACCTACCAAATGGGCCGACGACATAGCCAAAGCGGTAGTCTTGCCATTTGTGGTAGCGGGAAAATACTGGATGCGTCTCGCACAACATAGCGACAAGTAGCGTGATAATGAGGAGGCTTATATAATTATACAGGGTCATCCAAAAAGTGACGTCAAATTTTTTTTTTAGATTTCTCACCCCTGCGTGTGTCCGAAAATACCCCATGTATGTTCCGCGATTTTTAGTAGTTCAGATGTTATGATTTTTTTTTATATGTATTTTCGAATTTACTTCCGGAGCACCTTAAAAAAATCATAACTTAATTAATAGTAAGATTTTTATATTTTTTTTTCTTAAACATGATTGTCTTGAATTAATCTTTCATACGTTATAATAAACTACACAACATCCTTCATTCCAAGTTACTGAAAAAAGGGAAAGTAAATTCGAAAATACTCATTAAAAAAATCATAACTTCTAAACTACTAAAAATTGCGGAACATACATGGGGTATTTTCGGATACACCCAAGTGTGAGGAATCTAAAAAAAAATTTTTGACGTCACTTTTTGGCTGACCCTGTATATATTAAATACCCAGTGCAGTAGCAGTGGCTGCAGACGGGCTGATATGATGATGACGATTATTTTTTGATTTATCAGGTCACTGTCAAGTCATTAGCAGAACATGTGGCTAAATCACATACAACTGAAGTCATAAAAGGTGAGAGTTCTACATCGTCACAGGAAGTTACATGGTGATATTATTGAAAAAAATAGTTGCTTTTTACCTAAATATTTTTTAATCGCAGTAGTATTGCCTCTTTCTCATGCTTTGGATTGGATGACTTTACTAGCCACGAATAACAATCTTACATTACGCAAAAAAGCCTACAATATCTTCCCATGTAAATGAGTAGGTTCTTTATATCATTTTTCATCATAGATTGAGGTTATTGTACTTTAGTGATATGTAGTTATTATTATTATTATAAGTGACTTTAAGGTACCTACTCTATGTATAAATGATGTTCTTTTCTATTACTTACGCTTTTTTAATACAGCTTTTGCTACGTTTCGCTTCGGTACTGTGCTTCGTGGATTTTAGATACCTAGTTCTCACGTGATTACACCTCACATTATTGACTACAAGTGAGTATCTATTGATTAAAGCATTTAACACACGCAAATATCTACTATTATATCCTTACATTCTAACGCTTGCTTTAGGACACTTCAATGTAGACAATACTTACAATAACCTACAACCGAAACTCCAAGATGAAATTCATTTGATGACACAACATTATTTGTAAATAAATATTTTGACACTATACAAATATTTCTTCTTGGAGTTCCGAAGACTATTTTTAAACCAACTTGAAACATATTACCTACCTTAAACACTTAACTATATTTCACAGATACCAAAGAAAAAGATCAAGTCAAACGTAAAAAACACTTAAAACATAAGTCGCTTTCTCAAGAGGTGTATGAAGAAGAAGAAATGTACGAAGAAAAAATAAAATCCGCAAAGTCTATTACACCCAAAGAGAAAGTTATAGATTTTGAAGAAGATGTAACGGAACCACTTGATCAAGATGAAGTTGTTTACAATAAAATGATAGCCACAGATATACCAGAAAATAAAGTAGAAGTAGTATCTTCAAGCCAAGTTACACATATAATTACAGATAAGATGAATGATGCAACAGCCAGCATGAAGCTTGATGTGTTACATCCCGTTGTAGCTAATATTCCAGCTACCCAAGAATCAGAGACACCTCTCCAAATAAAAGAAAGTCAAAAAATATTAATAAAACCTTCATTGTCTGAAATTGAACCGTTACTTGTGACTGAAACAAATGTAGATAATGCTGTTAGTGAGTATCAAACCGATAAAACTAAAAGTGTAACCCAAGCGACTAAGAGTATTGTTCCTACTGAAAGCTTTATGACAACTGAAACTGATGTAGAACTACCAGTCAGTAACTTACATGAGGAAGGTGCAAATTTTGAAAAAGCTAAGACTGCGATGATTCTATCTGATGCTGTAAATGTTTCTGAACAATATACATCTGTCAATGAAGAACCACTTGATTCATCTAAACCAAAACCATTCAATGCATCTGTAATATTTTCCCCGCTGGTTAGTTTAAACGTCTTGGAAGTTAGTGAAGATATTAAAGAAGGTGAAGTTATGGGTGTTAAAAATGAAAAAGAAGCCAAATCTAAGCTTAGCTTCAATTTACATGAATCTGTAGAAGTTGGTGAAGTGTTTGTTGAAGATAAATCGGGAAAATACTACCCTGAGTTAATTGTTCCTACTGAATCAGCACGAAAAGATGTTTTGGTTTCTAATCAAATAATTACGCAGGAACATGATGTGCAAGAGTGTGAAGGATCTTTGTCGGCACTAAAGTTGCCACCTTTGCAAGAAGCAAATGTAGATTTCACTTCAAGAGACAGCGTAGTAGTCTCAGTCAAAGATCTACACGAAAAGGAAGCGGAATTAACCCTCAAAGAACTACCATCGCAAGTTTTACCAGAGAATGAACTTACGATGCATTCAAGCTTAACAAACACTATAACAACTACTCATATAAAAGAGTCTGAATTTACTCCAGAGACTGTACAAGGTAAAAAAGCTACTGTTGGAGTAACTGAGCAGCAACATAAATTCAATATTGAGACAAGTGTTCACGAGTCTGAAACTAGCTTTGTTGATTTAAAATCTGCGGTGGGTTCCCATGCTGGTATTTCTATTACTGCATTGGACAAAAACATAGTAGAGGAAGTTAATGTCCACGAGAGTGAACAAGATCTGATAGTTAAAGATGATAAACATACTGCTGTAGCTGAAGTTGATATGAAAGCTATTGAACCTATCATTACATCCGAAGTGGTTGAAATGACGTCTACGGATGTGATAAAGATAAATGACAAGTTTGTGGAGGAAAATGCTACAGAAGTGGTTATAACAACAAAAGCCAAGACTGTGTCGACGGTCACTGTTAACGATAAGGAAACAATTGAAGAGTTTTCAGTTAAAAAATCTGAATCAATCACACCATCCTTACAACCCGAGGTACCATTGTCTGTGTCCGAAGTAGAAACATCGGAATGCGAACAAAAGCTTCAATTGCCTAACACACCTGAATCAATGCAGGTACAACCGTCATCATCACATCATTTAAAATCTCCTTTATCCCAAGAAGTTAATACTTCAGAACAAACAGGAATCCTCAAAATACCACAAAATATTACAGAAACAGCCTATGAACAGAGGGACCTGCAAAAAGAAATTACAGTTCTACAAACAAATGTAGAGGAACAATTACAACTCCTTATAGAAAAAGAAACCACTCAAACAAATGCTATTACTAGCTTCATTGGACAGGAACCTTTAAATGTGACGGAGACCATAACTTCTTACACAGGAACAGAATTGGATGCAGATCTTCCCACACAAACTTCATATGCTAACATTGATGTTAATACAGGGCACAAAGCTGCTATAGTCTCTGAAGTAAGAACAGGGGATGCATTAACACAATTAGAAAAAACTAAGCCTCAATATGAAGAAGCAAAGGTAGCTTCCGATGTTCTAAGATCTCTTCAAATCGAAGAGAATAAAATATACGATAGTCAAACACCCTTACAAAGTGAAATGAAACCTGATTTAAAATCAGTTTCTCCTAAAATTATACCATTAGAAGATATTGTCAGCGTTACTGAAGTGATACAAAGTGAAAAAGAAAGCCAATATAATCAAGATCTTTCTCCTGAACAATTCACAGCAACAACAGACATTTTGGGCCGACCAGTGGCAGTTTTATCTGAAATAACAGTTGATAATAGTGTAAGCTTTACTGATCATGTTACTTTTGATAACAGTAAAAAAGCTAACGTTGAGAATGTTCCCCATAAAGAGCTTATAGTTACTACGATTGACTCGAATGAAAAAGAAAGTACATTTGAGAAGAAACCAAGTCCAAGTACAGCTTCTGCTTCATTTGATGTAGATTCCAACCAAGCAATTATAATTGATGAAAGTTATTCAGTGACTGAATCATCCCCGTTGGAATCTATTGATTATTTACAACAAGCAAAAGCGAAAGAAGAAGCTATTATTTTAGAAGCTATTTCCCAACAACAGGTGTTCGTTCACTCATCTGAAAACGTGCTACAAGATAAAACTACAGAGAAGGCAGAAAAACCGACTGTTTCATTCACAAGTTTTAAAGCTCCTGAATTTGATCAGCAAACGATTGTTGAAAGCGAAGACACCTGGACTAAATCTTTAGAGCCAGATAAACAAAAGGCAGATTTTTCAGTCACTGGCCATTATGGTGTAGAAACAATTGAAGTTTTGCCACAATCAGATAATCTTAAGAGTACTAATACGTTTGAAACTAATTTGAAGCAAGCATTGACTAAAATTGATGATATTTATGGCAAAACTGCTAACACTGAAGAAGTAATAACTAATCAAACTGCAGAAATATTTAATGAAGACTCTGTTCCGTTACAAAAATCTGATGTTATATCTGTGACCAATATAACTTTGGAACAATTAGAGATTATACCAGCAGAAAAAGAAAGTTCTGTGATTGAACATGTTCCAACTATGTCTAAAGTTACTCAAAACTTTACTGAAATAGAAGCTGTAATTACTAGCTCTGTCGAAACAGTAGATAAGGAAAAACTATTTGAAAAATCAGCTGATTTGTCCAAACATGGTGCTTTAGTAGACTACGTACCACTGAATAGTACAATAGATACAGAAGTATTTATAACTGGAAATGTGGAGCTGTTTAATGAAAAAACTATAAAAAAATCAGTAGCTTCAATTAAGCAAAACAACGTACAAAAACATCTGCATGGATTTGAAGTATTACATGGAGAAAAAGAAACTGATTTTGAGGATACTAAAGCTGATTTGCGCAAAGCATCCTCGAATATAGTAGAAACTTCTGCTAAGGAAGTGTTTGAAATACAAGCTATGGAAAATGAAAATGTTTTACAAAAAGTCATCCCCGAAACAAATTCTACAAAAGCTCAACCATCAATTAATGAGCAGCAATCATTGCTAGGTACAGAAGTTATAGTAAATCAAGACGCACAAGATTTAACAATTACTGAAACAAATATTTCCACTGCAGTCAAAACTCATGGGATGCAAGAAGCTGTATACAAACTGGAACCATTTATTGGAGAAGTTGAAAAAACCTTAGCAAGTGAAGAGCTTTCTATAAAAAAAATAAAGCCCAATGTTGAAGAGCAAAAATCAGTAGGAATAACTGAAATCCAAATAAATGAATCTGAAACAGCGTTTGAAGTCACCCCAATATTCAAAACAGAATCATTAAAACCATCGTTACAAACTAAACATCATGTTCATGTCACAGAAATCATGTCGTCAGAAAAGGAAGAACGTTTGAAAAACTTTTTATCAGAAAGCAAAACTATTATGCCTACCACCGATGTAGTTTTAAAGTCGGGTATAAATATAAATGAAACTGTGGTCGGCGAAGGCGAAGAGTTATTAATAAGTAATGATTACAAGCAAGTATCAGTTGGTGTTAGCTTACATTCAGCTGATTCTATAAACGTATCGGAAAACATACCCGTGGAAAAAGAAGAAAATTTAAAGGAAACCAATTTACCGAAACCTGTTACTGGTGATATTAATGTTAATACGTTAAAACATATCAATGTTCAAGTATGTGAAATATCTGAAAACGAAAAAACTATGTCAAGTATTGATACACTCAAAGGAGAAATCAGTGACTTTTCAATTGAACCCGTTAAATCAATTGAAGTCACAAAAATCGAAGCCGAAGAATCGCACGAGGAACTCATATCTCCAGAAGAACACAAAAAGTATACGCCAACAGTTGGAATTGAAAGTGGCAAACACATCACAATAACAGAAGTTAACGTTAATGAAAAAGAAAACTTGATTGATATTGAAAAAACTGAACCGTTGCGACAAAGTGACTTGATATTCGAAACGAAAATACCACTACAAATACAAGAAGTCCTTACAAAAGAATCAGAAATTAAAATGGTTGATGAAAAAATTCCAACACAAGAAAAAACGAATATAATAATTGACTCACAACAACATGTTACAGTGACAAATACTGAAGTTCAAGAACAAGAAATTAAATTTATCCCTGTTGATATTCGTAAAACATCCAAACAGTTGGACATGGACTCTATCAGTCACATCACTACAACTGAAACCGTTCCTATAGAAGAAATCGAAGTCTTCGGTAATGAAACTACTAAGGATGAAAAAGCTACAAGTAAGCCAATCACTTTTAAAGAGATAGTTGAAAGTAAACCACAGGTATTAGAAAACGTTGAAAACCTTACGGATGCTACAGATTATGATAAAAACAAAGCAAATATAAACTTAGAAACACATAAGAGTTATGTTGTAACTGATGACGTAGCACACGAATCATCAAATGAAATCATAACAGAATATCCTAAGCATTTAACAAAGAAAATCTCACAACAAGTTACGGAATTGAGTTCACTTGAGCGGACCGAAATAATAGCCAGTGAAAATGTGTCAGATATGAAAGCACCAAAACTTGAAGAGAAATCTATTCATCCCACACCCATAAGTATGCAGTCTGTCGGTCAAACTGACGTTTTTATCCATGAGAAGGAAGTTGAGACATCATTTGATAAGCCAAAACCGACCGAGAATGCATCTCTTACCTTGAGTACAGCAGAAGGTATCACCGTCCAAGAAACAATACAAGATGATTCACAAGACCAATTCACTCCTACTCTAAGTAAACCAGTACAAGTTAAACAATCTATAACATCGTTATCACATATACAGTGCTCTGAAAGTGTATCTGAAATTCGTACAGATGAATTGAAAACACCGATAGTACACACAGAAACATCAAAAATAACACAAACAAGCATTACACCACTGATTATAACAGACAGCGAGACTCTTCAAAAAGAAACAGTGCTTCAAATACAAGAACCGCTGACTAAACAGCCTAAAAGCGGTCTCACCTTAACAAACGAAATTGAGATAACTGAAGAATTCGTTGACGAACAGACTTTACCTTACTCTGAAAAACACCCTGGTTACTCAACCGGTACTGTGAAGGAAATTCCCGAAGAGCCAACAGTCTCTACGCAACAAGTACATGTTAAAGGTAAGTTATCAAACATCTTGCAATAAATAAGTACTTTTTTTAAAACGGTAAGTACTAAATAGCTGCATGCCTGAATTAAGTAAAAAAAACCTTTTACCTAAAGTGGTACCTACTCTCAAACTTATTTCCTGATCGTTATCACTATACATTATTCATCCATTATATTATTTTATGCAATAATTTGACCGCAATACTGCGAAAAATTTAAATTTATTCCATTATGCTGTTTGATTTAAAACAGTACAAAAACCGTTTGCAACAAGCTATTGATATTGTTCTCTCTGCTATAAAAATCCATTCGGCATTTTTTCTAGTAAATATCATTTAATTACGCCACACACACACATCGCTTCATTAATATTTCATCCAGTAAGAAGATAGACAGCACTATAATAAATAACTACTATTTACGCAGAAATGACATAATCTGATCACCCAATTCAATACAAACGAGTCTGATCATGTTTAATTCTTGAGTCATTCCAACTTATTCAATCGATTACTCTACTCTACTTTCAGAACACACCGATACACAAAAAAGTTCAGTAAAGTCATCAGATGAAGAGCAAACAGAAGAGATAGTAACGAAATTCATGCAAGCTCCTGGTAACGCTGAACCGATACAAGTAAAGACTAAAAGGACAATAATAAGAAAGAAAAAACATAATATAAACGACAAACACAAAGAAGGCGATGTGGTAATAGAAGAGACAATAGACGATGACGATAAGCTGAAACCTGAAAAAGAAACACAACACGGAGTAGAAATTGAAGAATATGAAGGCGATGACTCACATTTTATGCATGATACAGATAAAAGTACTGTTGAGATGCCAGACGAATATCTTCATATTCCAAAAATGATGAATAAACTCGAAATTCACGAAATGGAAGATGATCTTGATGAATTTGAATACGTCGAACAAGCCGATGTAAAAATTACTGAAGAAGAACCGAATCTCTCAACTACTAAAAAAACACAAAAAATAATCAAAAAGACAAAAAAGAAAAAGGATATCACCACAACAATTCAAACGGGCGATGAAATGACTATTATCACGGTTCCGGAAGTAAGAGAATCTGAAGATATAGAAGAGATTGAACCTGTTGAATTTGTCGAGCTTCCCGAAGAAACCACGGTCGAAGAAACTAAAACACCTGAAGGTATGTTAAAGCACAAACAAATCACAAAACGCATAATAAAGAAAAGGGTGGGTCCCAAAATCGAATCCACACATATCACAACTGAACGAACTGACGATGCACCTATTACTCAAGTATACGAAACAGAGGAATACACTGATGACATAACCACACCACTCTCAGACTTACAAAAACCTGAAAAAGCAAGTGTAGTTGAAAAGACGCCAGAGCAAGTCCAAGTAACGAAAGTACAAACCGAAACAGGGGACATCAAAACCATCAAGACAACAAAGCGAGTCATCAAGAAGAAAAAGGGAGCCAATGAACAAGTCACAGAAATCGTCACTAATCAAAAAGACGATGAAGCTCCCATCACCACAGTCCCAGTATTGGAAAAAATAACACCTGATAACATTAAGGAAATCCAACCTGTTGAAATCGTCGAACTTCCCGAAGAAACCACGGTCGAGGAAAGTAAAACACCCGAAGGTAAGCCGAAGTACAAGAAAATAACAAAACGCATTATCAAGAAAAAAGTAGGTCCCAGAATCGAAACCACTGAAATCACAACTGCACAAGATGATGATGAAGTACCTGTAACTCATGTACAAAAAACAGAGGAATACATTGATGACATAACCACACCACTCTCAGACTTACTCAAACCTGACAAAGCAAGTGTAGTTGAAGAGACACCAGATCAAGTCCAAGTTACGCAAGTGAAAACCCAAACAGGTGACATCAAAACCATCAAGACAACCAAGCGAGTCATCAAGAAGAAAAAGGGAGCCAAAGATCAAGTAACAGAAATAACCACTATTCAAAAAGACGATGAAGCTCCCATCACCACTGTCACAATTTCTGAAGAAAAAACACCTGAAGATGTTGAGGAAATCCAACCCGTTGAAATCGTTGAGCTACCCGAAGAAACCACGGTTGAAGAAACAAAAACGCCCGAAGGTAAGCCTAAGCACAAGAAAATCACAAAACGCATATTAAAGAAAAGAGTGGGTCCCAAAATCGAAACCACGCAAATCACAACTGAACAATATGACGATGAAGTACCTGTGACTCATATTAAAAAAACAGAAGAATTCATTGATGACATAACCACACCACTCTCAGACTTACTCAAACCTGACAAAGCAAGTGTAATTGAAGAGACCCCAGAACAAGTTCAAGTGACGCAAGTGAAAACCGAAACAGGTGACGTCAAGACCATCAAAACAACCAAGCGAGTCATCAAGAAGAAAAAGGGACCCAAGGAGCAAGTCACAGAAATCACCACAATTCAAAAAGACGATGAAGCTCCAATCACCACTGTCACTGTTTCGGAGGAAACAACACCTGAAGATGTTATGAAAATCGAACCAGTTGAAATCGTCGAGTTTCCTGAAGAAACCACAATCAAAGAAACCAAAACGCCCGAAGGTAAGACAAAGCACAAGAAAATCACAAAACGCATTATAAAGAAAAAGGAAGGCCCTAAAATCGAAACCACTCAAATAACAACGGAACAAACTGAAGATGAAGCACCTATAAGTCAAGTATACATAAGAGAGGAATACACTGATGACATAACCTCACCACTCTCAGATTTACACAAACCTGACAAAGCTAAAGTGGTTGAAGAGACACCAGAACAAGTCCAAGTTACGCAAGTGAAAACTGAAACTGGTGACATCAAGACCATTAAAACAACCAAGCGAGTCATCAAAAACAGAAAGGGACCCAAGGAGCAAGTCACAGAAATCACCACCATTCAAAAAGACGACGAAGCTCCAATCACCACTGTCACTGTTTCGGAAGAAAAAACACCTGAAGATGTTGAGGAAATCCAGCCCGTTGAAATCGTTGAGTTACCCGAACAAACCACGGTCGAAGAAAGTAAAACACCCGAAGGTAAGACAAAGCACAAGAAAATCACAAAGCGCATAATAAAGAAAAGAGTAGGCCCCAAAATCGAAACTACACAAATCACAACTGAACAAGATGACGATGAAGAACCAATTACTCATGTACATAAAACAGAGGAATACACTGATGACATAACCACACCACTCTCAGACTTACACAAACCTGACAAAGCAAGTGTAGTTGAAGAGACCCCTGAACAAGTTCAAGTGACGCAAGTGAAAACCGAAACAGGTGACGTCAAGACCATCAAAACAACCAAGCGATTCATCAAGAAGAAAAAGGGACCCAAGGAGCAAGTCACAGAAATCACCACCATTCAAAAAGACGACGAAGCTCCAATCACCACTGTCACAGTTTCGGAAGTAAAAACACCGGAAGATGTTGAGGAAATAACTCCTGTTGAAATCATTGAGCTTCCCGAAGAAACAATGGTCGAGGAAACCGAAACGCCCGAAGGTAAGCCGAAGCACAAGAAAATCACAAAGCGCATTATCAAGAAAAAGAAAGGTCCTAAAATCGAAACCACACAAATCACAACTGAACAAGATGACGAGGAAGCACCTGTTACTCATGTACAAATAACAGAAGAATACACTGATGACATAACCACACCACTCTCAGACTTACACAAACCTGACACAGCAAGTGTAGTTGAAGAGACCCCAGAACAAATTCAAGTGACGCAAGTGAAAACCGAAACAGGTGACGTCAAGACCATCAAAACGACCAAGCGAGTCATCAAGAAGAAAAAGGGACCCAAGGAGCAAGTCACAGAAATCACCACCATTCAAAAAGGCGATGAAGCTCCAATCACCACTGTCACAGTTTCGGAAGACAAGACACCAGAGTATGTTGAGGAAATCCAACCTGTTGAAATTGTCGAGCTACCAGAGGAAACCACAGTCGAAGATACCAAGTCGCCCAAAGGTAAGCTAAAGCACAAGAAAATCACAAAGCGCATTATCAAGAAAAAGATAGGACCAAAAATCGAAACCACACAAATCACAACCGAGCAAACTGACGATGAAGCACCTATTACTCAAGTATACAAAACAGAGGAATACACTGATGACATAACCACACCACTCTCAGACTTACACAAGCCTGACAGAGCAAGTGTAGTTGAAGAGACCCCAGAACAAATTCAAGTGACGCAAGTGAAAACCGAAACAGGTGACGTCAAGACCATCAAAACAACCAAGCGAGTCATCAAGAAGAAAAAGGGACCCAAGGAGCAAGTCACAGAAATTACCACTATTCAAAAAGACGATGAAGCTCCCATCACCACTGTCACTGTTTCGGAAGACAAGATACCAGAGTATGTTGAGGAAATCCAACCTGTTGAAATTGTTGAGCTACCAGAGGAAACCACAGTCGAAAATACCAAATCGCCCGAAGGTAAGCCAAAGCAGAAGAAAATCACAAAGCGCATTATCAAGAAAAAGATAGGACCAAAAATCGAAACCACACAAATCACAACCGAACAAACTGACGATGAAGCACCTATTACTCAAGTATACAAAACAGAGGAATACACTGATGACATAACCACACCACTCTCAGACTTACACAAGCCTGACAGAGCAAGTGTAGTTGAAGAGACGCCTGAACAAGTTCACGTTACCCAAGTGAAAACCGAAACAGGTCACGTCAAGACCATCAAAACAACCAAGCGAGTCATCAAGAAGAAAAAGGGACCCAAGGAGCAAGTCACAGAAATCACCACCATTCAAAAAGACGACGAAGCTGCAATCACCACTGTCACTGTTTCGGAAGAAAAAACACCTGAAGATATTAAGGACATCCAACCCATTGAAATCATTGAGTTACCCGAACAAACCACAGTCGAAGAATCAACTACAGCCGAAGGTAAGCCGAAGCAAAAGAAAATCACAAAGCGCATTATCAAGAAAAAGGAAGGTCCTAAAATCGAAACCACTCAAATCACAACTGAACAAACTGATGATGAAGCACCTATTACTCATGTACACAAAACAGAGGAGTACACTGATGACATAACCACACCACTCTCAGACTTACTCAAACCTGACAAAGCAAGTGTAGTCGAAGAGACGCCTGAGCAAGTCCAAGTTACCCAAGTGAAAACCGAAACAGGTGACGTCAAGACCATCAAAACAACCAAGCGAGTCATCAAGAAGAAAAAGGGACCCAAGGAGCAAGTCACAGAAATTACCACCATTCAAAAAGACGACGAAGCTCCAATCACCACTGTCACAGTTTCGGAAGAAAAAACACCTGAAGATGTTGAGGAAACAACATCTGTAGAAGTTATCGAGCTTCCCGAAGAAACCATGGTTGAGGAAACCGAAACGCCCGAAGGTAAGCCGAAGCACAAGAAAATAACAAAGCGCATTATCAAGAAAAAGGTAGGTCCTAAAATCGAAACCACACAAATCACAACTGAACAAACTGATGATGAAGCACCTATTACTCATGTACACAAAACAGAGGAATACACTGATGATATAACCACACCACTCTCAGACTTACACAAACCTGACAAAGCAAGTGTAGTTGAAGAGACCCCAGAACAAGTTCAAGTGACGCAAGTGAAAACCGAAACAGGTGACGTCAAGACCATCAAAACAACCAAGCGAGTCATCAAGAAGAAAAAGGGACCCAAGGAGCAAGTCACAGAATTCACCACCATTCAAAAAGACGACGAAGCTCCAATCACCACTGTCACAGTTTCGGAAGAAAAAACACCTGAAGATGTTGAGGAAATCCAACCCGTTGAAATCGTTGAGTTACCCGAAGAAACCACAGTCGAAAAATCAACTTCGCCCGAAGGTAAGCCGAAGCAAAAGAAAATCATAAAGCGCATTATCAAGAAAAAGGTAGGTCCTAAAATCGAAACCACTCAAATCACAACTGAACAAGATGACGATGAAGCACCTGTTACTCATGTATACACAACAGAGGAATACACTGATGACATAACCACACCACTCTCAGACTTACACAAACCTGACAGAGCAAGTGTAGTTGAAGAGACCCCAGAACAAGTTCAAGTGACGCAAGTGAAAACCGAAACAGGTGACGTCAAGACCATCAAAACAACCAAGCGAGTCATCAAGAAGAAAAAGGGACCCAAGGAGCAAGTCACAGAAATCACCACCATTCAAAAAGACGATGAAGCTCCCATCACCACTGTCGAAGTTTCGGAAGACAACACACCAGAGTATGTTGAGGAAATCCAACCTGTTGAAATTGTCGAGCTACCAGAGGAAACTACAGTCGAAGATACCAAATCGCCCGAAGGTAAGCCAAAGCACAAGAAAATCACAAAGCGCATTATCAAGAAAAAGATAGGACCTAAAATCGAAACCACTCAAATCACAACTGAAGAAATTGACGACGAAGCACCTGTAACTCAAGTATACAAAACAGAGGAATACACTGATGATATAACCACACCACTCTCAGACTTACACGAGCCTGACAGAGCAAGTGTAGTTGAAGAGACCCCCGAACAAGTTCAAGTGACGCAAGTGAAAACCGAAACAGGTGACGTCAAGACCATCAAAACAACCAAGCGAGTCATCAAGAAGAAAAAGGGACCCAAGGAGCAAGTCACAGAAATCACCACCATTCAAAAAGACGACGAAGCTCCAATCACCACTGTCACTGTTTCGGAAGAAAGAACACCTGAAGATGTTGAGGAAATCCAACCCGTTGAAATCGTTGAGTTACCCGAAGAAACCACAGTCGAAAAATCAACTACGCCCGAAGGTAAGCCGAAGCAAAAGAAAATCATAAAGCGCATTATCAAGAAAAAGGTAGGTCCTAAAATCGAAACCACTCAAATCACAACTGAACAAGATGACGATGAAGCACCTGTTACTCATGTACACACAACAGAGGTATACACTGATGACATAACCACACTACTCTCAGACTTACACAAACCTGACAAAGCAAGTGTAGTTGAAGAGACCCCAGAACAAGTTCAAGTGACGCAAGTGAAAACCGAAACAGGTGACGTCAAGACCATCAAAACAACCAAGCGAGTCATCAAGAAGAAAAAGGGACCCAAGGAGCAAGTCACAGAAATCACCACCATTCAAAAAGACGATGAAGCTCCAATCACCACTGTCACAATTTCGGAAGAAAAAACACCTGAAGATGTTGAGGAAATCCAACCCGTTGAAATCGTTGAGTTACCCGAAGAAACCACAGTCGAAAAATCAACTACGCCCGAAGGTAAGCCGAAGCAAAAGAAAATCATAAAGCGCATTATCAAGAAAAAGGTAGGTCCTAAAATCGAAACCACTCAAATCACAACTGAACAAGATGACGATGAAGCACCAGTTACTCATGTACACACAACAGAGGAATACACTGATGACATAACCACACCACTCTCAGACTTACACAAACCTGACAAAGCAAGTGTAGTTGAAGAGACCCCAGAACAAGTTCAAGTGACGCAAGTGAAAACCAAAACAGGTGACGTCAAGACCATCAAAACAACCAAGCGAGTCATCAAGAAGAAAAAGGGACCCAAGGAGCAAGTCACAGAAATCACCACCGTTCAAAAAGACGACGAAGCTCCAATCACCACTGTCACAGTTTCGGAAGAAAAAACACCTGAAGATGTTGAGGAAATCCAACCCGTTGAAATCGTTGAGTTACCCGAAGAAACCACAGTCGAAGAATCAACAACAGCCGAAGGTAAGCCGAAGCAAAAGAAAATCACAAAGCGCATTATCAAGAAAAAGGTAGGTCCCAAAATCGAAACCACACAAATCACAACTGAACAAGATGACGATGAAGCACCTGTTACTCATGTACACACAACAGAGGAATACACTGATGACATAACCACACCACTCTCAGACTTACACAAACCTGACAAAGCAAGTGTAGTTGAAGAGACCCCAGAACAAGTTCAAGTGACGCAAGTGAAAACCGAAACAGGTGACGTCAAGACCATCAAAACAACCAAGCGAGTCATCAAGAAGAAAAAGGGACCAAAGGAGCAAGTCACAGAAATCACCACCATTCAAAAAGACGACGAAGCTCCAATCACCACTGTCACTGTTTCGGAAGAAAAAACACCTGAAGATGTTGAGGAAATCCAACCCGTTGAAATCGTTGAGTTACCCGAAGAAACCACAGTCGAAAAATCAACTACGCCCGAAGGTAAGCCGAAGCAAAAGAAAATCATAAAGCGCATTATCAAGAAAAAGGTAGGTCCTAAAATCGAAACCACTCAAATCACAACTGAACAAGATGACGATGAAGCACCTGTTACTCATGTACACACAACAGAGGAATACACTGATGACATAACCACACCACTCTCAGACTTACACAAACCTGACAAAGCAAGTGTAGTTGAAGAGACCCCAGAACAAGTTCAAGTGACGCAAGTGAAAACCGAAACAGGTGACGTCAAGACTATCAAAACAACCAAGCGAGTCATCAAGAAGAAAAAGGGACCAAAGGAGCAAGTCACAGAAATCACCACCATTCAAAAAGACGACGAAGCTCCAATCACCACTGTCACTGTTTCGGAAGAAAGAACACCTGAAGATGTTGAGGAAATCCAACCCGTTGAAATCGTTGAGTTACCCGAAGAAACCACAGTCGAAAAATCAACTACGCCCGAAGGTAAGCCGAAGCAAAAGAAAATCATAAAGCGCATTATCAAGAAAAAGGTAGGTCCTAAAATCGAAACCACTCAAATCACAACTGAACAAGATGACGATGAAGCACCTGTTACTCATGTACACACAACAGAGGAATACACTGATGACATAACCACACCACTCTCAGACTTACACAAACCTGACAAAGCAAGTGTAGTTGAAGAGACCCCAGAACAAGTTCAAGTGACGCAAGTGAAAACCGAAACAGGTGACGTCAAGACCATCAAAACAACCAAGCGAGTCATCAAGAAGAAAAAAGGACCAAAGGAGCAAGTCACAGAAATCACCACCATTCAAAAAGACGACGAAGCTCCAATCACCACTGTCACTGTTTCGGAAGAAAGAACACCTGAAGATGTTGAGGAAATCCAACCCGTTGAAATCGTTGAGTTACCCGAAGAAACCACAGTCGAAAAATCAACTACGCCCGAAGGTAAGCCGAAGCAAAAGAAAATCATAAAGCGCATTATCAAGAAAAAGGTAGGTCCTAAAATCGAAACCACTCAAATCACAACTGAACAAGATGACGATGAAGCACCTGTTACTCATGTACACACAACAGAGGAATACACTGATGACATAACCACACCACTCTCAGACTTACACAAACCTGACAAAGCAAGTGTAGTTGAAGAGACCCCAGAACAAGTTCAAGTGACGCAAGTGAAAACCGAAACAGGTGACGTCAAGACCATCAAAACAACCAAGCGAGTCATCAAGAAGAAAAAGGGACCAAAGGAGCAAGTCACAGAAATCACCACCATTCAAAAAGACGACGAAGCTCCAATCACCACTGTCACTGTTTCGGAAGAAAGAACACCTGAAGATGTTGAGGAAATCCAACCCGTTGAAATCGTTGAGTTACCCGAAGAAACCACAGTCGAAAAATCAACTACGCCCGAAGGTAAGCCGAAGCAAAAGAAAATCATAAAGCGCATTATCAAGAAAAAGGTAGGTCCTAAAATCGAAACCACTCAAATCACAACTGAACAAGATGACGATGAAGCACCTGTTACTCATGTACACACAACAGAGGAATACACTGATGACATAACCACACCACTCTCAGACTTACACAAACCTGACAAAGCAAGTGTAGTTGAAGAGACCCCAGAACAAGTTCAAGTGACGCAAGTGAAAACCGAAACAGGTGACGTCAAGACTATCAAAACAACCAAGCGAGTCATCAAGAAGAAAAAGGGACCAAAGGAGCAAGTCACAGAAATCACCACCATTCAAAAAGACGACGAAGCTCCAATCACCACTGTCACTGTTTCGGAAGAAAGAACACCTGAAGATGTTGAGGAAATCCAACCCGTTGAAATCGTTGAGTTACCCGAAGAAACCACAGTCGAAAAATCAACTACGCCCGAAGGTAAGCCGAAGCAAAAGAAAATCATAAAGCGCATTATCAAGAAAAAGGTAGGTCCTAAAATCGAAACCACTCAAATCACAACTGAACAAGATGACGATGAAGCACCTGTTACTCATGTACACACAACAGAGGAATACACTGATGACATAACCACACCACTCTCAGACTTACACAAACCTGACAAAGCAAGTGTAGTTGAAGAGACCCCAGAACAAGTTCAAGTGACGCAAGTGAAAACCGAAACAGGTGACGTCAAGACCATCAAAACAACCAAGCGAGTCATCAAGAAGAAAAAAGGACCAAAGGAGCAAGTCACAGAAATCACCACCATTCAAAAAGACGACGAAGCTCCAATCACCACTGTCACTGTTTCGGAAGAAAGAACACCTGAAGATGTTGAGGAAATCCAACCCGTTGAAATCGTTGAGTTACCCGAAGAAACCACAGTCGAAAAATCAACTACGCCCGAAGGTAAGCCGAAGCAAAAGAAAATCATAAAGCGCATTATCAAGAAAAAGGTAGGTCCTAAAATCGAAACCACTCAAATCACAACTGAACAAGATGACGATGAAGCACCTGTTACTCATGTACACACAACAGAGGAATACACTGATGACATAACCACACCACTCTCAGACTTACACAAACCTGACAAAGCAAGTGTAGTTGAAGAGACCCCAGAACAAGTTCAAGTGACGCAAGTGAAAACCGAAACAGGTGACGTCAAGACCATCAAAACAACCAAGCGAGTCATCAAGAAGAAAAAGGGACCAAAGGAGCAAGTCACAGAAATCACCACCATTCAAAAAGACGACGAAGCTCCAATCACCACTGTCACTGTTTCGGAAGAAAGAACACCTGAAGATGTTGAGGAAATCCAACCCGTTGAAATCGTTGAGTTACCCGAAGAAACCACAGTCGAAAAATCAACTACGCCCGAAGGTAAGCCGAAGCAAAAGAAAATCATAAAGCGCATTATCAAGAAAAAGGTAGGTCCTAAAATCGAAACCACTCAAATCACAACTGAACAAGATGACGATGAAGCACCTGTTACTCATGTACACACAACAGAGGAATACACTGATGACATAACCACACCACTCTCAGACTTACACAAACCTGACAAAGCAAGTGTAGTTGAAGAGACCCCAGAACAAGTTCAAGTGACGCAAGTGAAAACCGAAAGAGGTGACGTCAAGACCATCAAAACAACCAAGCGAGTCATCAAGAAGAAAAAGGGACCCAAAGAGCAAGTCACAGAAATTACCACTATTCAAAAAGACGATGAAGCTCCCATCACCACTGTCACTGTTTCGGAAGAAAAAACACCTGAAGATGTTGAGGAAATCCAGCCCGTTGAAATCGTTGAGTTACCCGAAGAAACCACAGTCGAACAATCAACTACGCCCGAAGGTAAGCCAAAGCAAAAGAAAATCATAAAGCGCATTATCAAGAAAAAGGTAGGTCCTAAAATCGAAACCACTCAAATCACAACTGAACAAGATGACGATGAAGCACCAGTTACTCATGTACACACAACAGAGGAATACACTGATGACATAACCACACCACTCTCAGACTTACACAAACCTGACAAAGCAAGTGTAGTTGAAGAGACCCCAGAACAAGTTCAAGTGACGCAAGTGAAAACCGAAAGAGGTGACGTCAAGACCATCAAAACAACCAAGCGAGTCATCAAGAAGAAAAAGGGACCCAAGGAGCAAGTCACAGAAATCACCACCATTCAAAAAGACGACGAAGCTCCAATCAGCACTGTCACAGTTTCGGAAGAAAAAACACCGGAAGATGTTGAGGAAATAACTCCTGTTGAAATCATTGAGCTTCCCGAAGAAACAATGGTCGAAAAATCAACTACGCCCGAAGGTAAGCCGAAGCACAAGAAAATCACAAAGCGCATTATCAAGAAAAAGGTAGGTCCTAAAATTGAAACCACACAAATCACAACTGAACAAGATGACGATGAAGCACCTGTTACTCATGTACACAAAACAGAGGAGTACACTGATGACATAACCACACCACTCTCAGACTTACACAAACCTGAGAAAGCAAGTGTAGTTGAAGAGACCCCAGAACAAGTTCTAGTGACGCAAGTGAAAACCGAAACAGGTGACGTCAAGACCATCAAAACAACCAAGCGAGTCATCAAGAAGAAAAAGGGACCCAAGGAGCAAGTCACAGAAATCACCACCATTCAAGAAGACGACGAAGCTCCAATCACCACTGTCACTGTTTCGGAAGAAAGAACACCTGAAGATGTTGAGGAAATCCAACCCGTTGAAATCGTTGAGTTACCCGAAGAAACCACAGTCGAAAAATCAACTACGCCCGAAGGTAAGCCGAAGCAAAAGAAAATCATAAAGCGCATTATCAAGAAAAAGGTAGGTCCTAAAATCGAAACCACTCAAATCACAACTGAACAAGATGACGATGAAGCACCTGTTACTCATGTACACACAACAGAGGAATACACTGATGACATAACCACACCACTCTCAGACTTACACAAACCTGACAAAGCAAGTGTAGTTGAAGAGACCCCAGAACAAGTTCAAGTGACGCAAGTGAAAACCGAAACAGGTGACGTCAAGACCATCAAAACAACCAAGCGAGTCATCAAGAAGAAAAAGGGACCAAAGGAGCAAGTCACAGAAATCACCACCATTCAAAAAGACGACGAAGCTCCAATCACCACTGTCACTGTTTCGGAAGAAAGAACACCTGAAGATGTTGAGCAAATCCAACCCGTTGAAATCGTTGAGTTACCCGAAGAAACCACAGTCGAAAAATCAACTACGCCCGAAGGTAAGCCGAAGCAAAAGAAAATCATAAAGCGCATTATCAAGAAAAAGGTAGGTCCTAAAATCGAAACCACTCAAATCACAACTGAACAAGATGACGATGAAGCACCTGTTACTCATGTACACACAACAGAGGAATACACTGATGACATAACCACACCACTCTCAGACTTACACAAACCTGACAAAGCAAGTGTAGTTGAAGAGACCCCAGAACAAGTTCAAGTGACGCCAGTGAAAACCGAAACAGGTGACGTCAAGACCATCAAAACAACCAAGCGAGTCATCAAGAAGAAAAAGGGACCCAAGGAGCAAGTCACAGAAATCACCACCATTCAAAAAGACGACGAAGCTCCAATCAGCACTGTCACAGTTTCGGAAGAAAAAACACCGGAAGTTGTTGAGGAAATAACTCCTGTTGAAATCATTGAGCTTCCCGAAGAAACAATGGTCGAGGAAACCGAAACGCCCGAAGGTAAGCCGAAGCACAAGAAAATCACAAAGCGCATTATCAAGAAAAAGGTAGGTCCTAAAATTGAAACCACACAAATCACAACTGAACAAGATGACGATGAAGCACCTGTTACTCATGTAAACACAACAGAGGTATACACTGATGACATAACCACACCACTCTCAGACTTACACAAACCTGACAAAGCAAGTGTAGTTGAAGAGACCCCAGAACAAGTTCAAGTGACGCAAGTGAAAACCGAAACAGGTGACGTCAAGACCATCAAAACAACCAAGCGAGTCATCAAGAAGAAAAAGGGACCCAAGGAGCAAGTCACAGAAATCACCACCATTCAAAAAGACGACGAAGCTCCAATCACCACTGTCACTGTTTCGGAAGAAAAAACACCTGAAGATGTTGAGGAAATCAAACCTGTTGAAATCGTTGAGTTACCCGAAGAAACCACAGTCGAAGAATCAACTACACCCGAAGGTAAGCCGGAGCAAAAGAAAATAACAAAGCGCATTATCAAGAAAAAGGTAGGTCCCAAAATCGAAACCACACAAATCACAACTGAACAAACTGACGATGAAGCACCTATTACTCATGTACACACAACAGAAGAATACACTGATGACATAACCACACCACTCTCAGACTTACACAAACCTGACAAAGCAAGTGTGGTTGAAGAGACACCAGAACAAGTCCAAGTTACGCAAGTAAAAACCGACACAGGTGACGTCAAGACCATCAAAACAACCAAGCGAGTCATCAAGAAGAAAAAGGGACCCAAGGAGCAAGTCACAGAAATCACCACCATTCAAAAAGACGATGAAGCTCCAATCACCACTGTCACAGTTTCGGAAGAAAAAACACCTGAAGATGTTGAGGAAATCCAACCCGTTGAAATTGTCGAGTTACCCGAAGAAACCACTGTCGAAGAATCAACTACACCCGAAGGTAAGCAAAAGCACAAGAAAATCACAAAGCGCATTATCAAGAAAAAGGTAGGTCCCAAAATCGAAACCACACAAATCACAACTGAACAAACTGACGATGAAGCACCTATTACTCATGTACACAAAACAGAGGAATACACTGATGACATAACCACACCACTCTCAGACTTACACAAACCTGACAAAGCAAGTGTAGTTGAAGAGACCCCAGAACAAGTTCAAGTGACGCAAGTGAAAACCGAAACAGGTGACGTCAAGACCATCAAAACAACCAAGCGAGTCATCAAGAAGAAAAAGGGACCCAAGGAGCAAGTCACAGAAATCACCACCGTTCAAAAAGACGACGAAGCTCCAATCACCACTGTCACAGTTTCGGAAGAAAAAACACCTGAAGATGTTGAGGAAATCCAACCCGTTGAAATCGTTGAGTTACCCGAAGAAACCACAGTCGAAGAATCAACAACAGCCGAAGGTAAGCCGAAGCAAAAGAAAATCACAAAGCACATTATCAAGAAAAAGGTAGGTCCCAAAATCGAAACCACACAAATCACAACTGAACAAACTGACGATGAAGCACCTGTTACTCATGTACACAAAACAGAGGAGTACACTGATGATATAACCACACCACTCTCAGACTTACACAAACCTGACAAAGCAAGTGTAGTTGAAGAGACCCCAGAACAAGTTCAAGTGACGCAAGTGAAAACTGAAACAGGTGACGTCAAGACCATCAAAACAACCAAGCGAGTCATCAAGAAGAAAAAGGGACCCAAGGAGCAAGTCACAGAAATCACCACCATTCAAAAAGACGACGAAGCTCCAATCACCACTGTCACTGTTTCGGAAGAAAAAACACTTGAAGATGTTGAGGAAATCCAACCCGTTGAAATCGTTGAGTTACCCGAAGAAACCACAGTCGAAGAATCAACTACACCCGAAGGTAAGCCGAAGCAAAATAAAATCATAAAGCGCATTATCAAGAAAAAGGTAGGTCCTAAAATCGAAACCACTCAAATCACAACTGAACAAGATGACGATGAAGCACCTGTTACTCATGTACACACAACAGAGGAATACACTGATGACATAACCACACCACTCTCAGACTTACACAAACCTGACAAAGCAAGTGTAGTTGAAGAGACCCCAGAACAAGTTCAAGTGACGCAAGTGAAAACCAAAACAGGTGACGTCAAGACCATCAAAACAACCAAGCGAGTCATCAAGAAGAAAAAGGGACCCAAGGAGCAAGTCACAGAAATCACCACCGTTCAAAAAGACGACGAAGCTCCAATCACCACTGTCACAGTTTCGGAAGAAAAAACACCTGAAGATGTTGAGGAAATCCAACCCGTTGAAATCGTTGAGTTACCCGAAGAAACCACAGTCGAAGAATCAACAACAGCCGAAGGTAAGCCGAAGCAAAAGAAAATCACAAAGCGCATTATCAAGAAAAAGGTAGGTCCCAAAATCGAAACCACACAAATCACAACTGAACAAACTGACGATGAAGCACCTGTTACTCATGTACACAAAATAGAGGAGTACACTGATGATATAACCACACTACTCTCAGACTTACACAAACCTGACAGAGCAAGTGTAGTTGAAGAGACCCCAGAACAAGTTCAAGTGACGCAAGTGAAAACCGAAACAGGTGACGTCAAGACCATCAAAACAACCAAGCGAGTCATCAAGAAGAAAAAGGGACCCAAGGAGCAAGTCACAGAAATCACCACCATTCAAAAAGACGACGAAGCTCCAATCACCACTGTCACTGTTTCGGAAGAAAAAACACTTGAAGATGTTGAGGAAATCCAACCCGTTGAAATCGTTGAGTTACCCGAAGAAACCACAGTCGAAGAATCAACTACACCCGAAGGTAAGCCGAAGCAAAAGAAAATCATAAAGCGCATTATCAAGAAAAAGGTAGGTCGTAAAATCGAAACCACTCAAATCACAACTGAACAAGATGACGATGAAGCACCTGTTACTCATGTACACACAACCGAGGAATACACTAATGACATAACCACACCACTCTCAGACTTACACAAACCTGACAAAGCAAGTGTAGTTGAAGAGACCCCAGAACAAGTTCAAGTGACGCAAGTGAAAACCAAAACAGGTGACGTCAAGACCATCAAAACAACCAAGCGAGTCATCAAGAAGAAAAAGGGACCCAAGGAGCAAGTCACAGAAATCACCACCATTCAAAAAGACGACGAAGCTCCAATCACCACTGTTACAGTTTCGGAAGAAAAAACACCTGAGGATGTTGAGGAAATCCAACCCGTTGAAATTGTCGAGTTACCCGAAGAAACCACAGTCGAAGAATCAACTACACCCGAAGGTAAGCAAAAGCACAAGAAAATCACAAAGCGCATTATCAAGAAAAAGGTAGGTCCCAAAATCGAAACCACACAAATCACAACTGAACAAACTGACGATGAAGCACCTATTACTCATGTACACAAAACAGAGGAATACACTGATGACATAACCACACCACTCTCAGACTTACACAAACCTGACAAAGCAAGTGTAGTTGAAGAGACCCCAGAACAAGTTCAAGTGACGCAAGTGAAAACCGAAACAGGTGACGTCAAGACCATCAAAACAACCAAGCGAGTCATCAAGAAGAAAAAGGGACCCAAGGAGCAAGTCACAGAAATCACCACCATTCAAAAAGACGACGAAGCTCCAATCACCACTGTCACTGTTTCGGAAGAAAAAACACCTGAAGATGTTGAGGAAATCAAACCTGTTGAAATCGTTGAGTTACCCGAAGAAACCACAGTCGAAGAATCAACTACACCCGAAGGTAAGCCGGAGCAAAAGAAAATAACAAAGCGCATTATCAAGAAAAAGGTAGGTCCCAAAATCGAAACCACACAAATCACAACTGAACAAACTGACGATGAAGCACCTATTACTCATGTACACACAACAGAAGAATACACTGATGACATAACCACACCACTCTCAGACTTACACAAACCTGACAAAGCAAGTGTGGTTGAAGAGACACCAGAACAAGTCCAAGTTACGCAAGTAAAAACCGACACAGGTGACGTCAAGACCATCAAAACAACCAAGCGAGTCATCAAGAAGAAAAAGGGACCCAAGGAGCAAGTCACAGAAATCACCACCATTCAAAAAGACGATGAAGCTCCAATCACCACTGTCACAGTTTCGGAAGAAAAAACACCTGAAGATGTTGAGGAAATCCAACCCGTTGAAATTGTCGAGTTACCCGAAGAAACCACTGTCGAAGAATCAACTACACCCGAAGGTAAGCAAAAGCACAAGAAAATCACAAAGCGCATTATCAAGAAAAAGGTAGGTCCCAAAATCGAAACCACACAAATCACAACTGAACAAACTGACGATGAAGCACCTATTACTCATGTACACAAAACAGAGGAATACACTGATGACATAACCACACCACTCTCAGACTTACACAAACCTGACAAAGCAAGTGTAGTTGAAGAGACCCCAGAACAAGTTCAAGTGACGCAAGTGAAAACCGAAACAGGTGACGTCAAGACCATCAAAACAACCAAGCGAGTCATCAAGAAGAAAAAGGGACCCAAGGAGCAAGTCACAGAAATCACCACAATTCAAAAAGACGATGAAGCTCCAATCACCACTGTCACAGTTTCGGAAGAAAAAACACCTGAAGATGTTGAGGAAATAACTCGTGTTGAAATCATTGAGCTTCCCGAAGAAACAATGGTCGAGGAAACCGAAACGCCCGAAGGTAAGCCGAAGCAAAAGAAAATCACAAAGCGCATTATCAAGAAAAAGGTAGGTCCCAAAATCGAAACCACACAAATCAAAACTGAACAAACTGACGATGAAGCACCTATTACTCATGTACACAAAACAGAGGAGTACACTGATGACATAACCACACCACTCTCAGACTTACACAAACCTGACAAAGCAAGTGTAGTTGAAGAGACCCCAGAACAAGTTCAAGTGACGCAAGTGAAAACCGACACAGGTGACGTCAAGACCATCAAAACAACCAAGCGAGTCATCAAGAAGAAAAAGGGACCCAAGGAGCAAGTCACAGAAATCACCACCATTCAAAAAGACGACGAAGCTCCAATCACCACTGTCACTGTTTCGGAAGAAAAAACACCTGAAGATGTTGAGGAAATCCAACCCGTTGAAATTGTCGAGTTACCCGAAGAAACCACAGTCGAAGAATCAACTACACCCGAAGGTAAGCAAAAGCACAAGAAAATCACAAAGCGCATTATTAAGAAAAAGGTAGGTCCCAAAATCGAAACCACACAAATCACAACTGAACAAACTGATGATGATACACCTGTAACTCATGTACACACAACACAAGAATACACTGATGACATAACCACACCACTCTCAGACTTACACAAACCTGACAAAGCAAGTGTAGTTGAAGAGACCCCAGAACAAGTTCAAGTGACGCAAGTGAAAACCGAAACAGGTGACGTCAAGACCATCAAAACAACCAAGCGAGTCATCAAGAGGAAAAAGGGACCCAAGGAGCAAGTCACAGAAATCACCACCATTCAAAAAGACGATGAAGCTCCAATCACCACTGTCACAGTTTCGGAAGAAAAAACACCTGAAGATGTTGAGGAAATAACTCGTGTTGAAATCATTGAACTTCCCGAAGAAACAATGGTCGAGGAAACCGAAACGCCCGAATGTAAGCCGAAGCACAAGAAAATAACTAAGCGCATTATCAAGAAAAAGATAGGTCCTAACACCACTGTCACAGTTTCGGAAGATAAAACACCTGAAGATGTTGAGGAAATCCAACCCGTTGAAATCGTTGAGTTACCCGAAGAAACCACAGTCGAAGAATCAACTACACCCGAAGGTAAGCCGGAGCAAAAGAAAATAACAAAGCGCATTATCAAGAAAAAGGTAGGTCCTAAAATCGAAACCACACAAATCACAACTGAACAAACTAACGATGAAGCACCTATTACTCATGTACACACAACAGAGGAATACACTGATGACATAACCACACCACTCTCAGATTTACACAAACCTGACACAGCTAGGGTAGTCGAAGAGACGCCTGAGCAAGTGCAAGTTACCCAAGTGAAAACCGAAACAGGTGACGTCAAGACCATCAAAACAACCAAGCGAGTCATCAAGAAGAAAAAGGGACCCAAGGAGCAAGTCACAGAAATCACCACCATTCAAAAAGACGACGAAGCTCCAATCACCACTGTCACAGTTTCGGAAGAAAAAACACCTGAAGATGTTGAGGAAATCCAACCCGTTGAAATCGTTGAGTTACCCGAAGAAACCACAGTCGAAGAATCAACTACACCCGAAGGTAAGCCGGAGCAAAAGAAAATAACAAAGCGCATTATCAAGAAAAAGGTAGGTCCTAAAATCGAAACCACACAAATCACAACTGAACAAACTGACGATGAAGCACCTATTACTCATGTACACACAACAGAGGAATACACTGATGACATAACCACACCACTCTCAGATTTACACAAACCTGACACAGCTAGGGTAGTCGAAGAGACGCCTGAGCAAGTCCAAGTTACCCAAGTGAAAACCGAAACAGGTGACGTCAAGACCATCAAAACAACCAAGCGAGTCATCAAGAAGAAAAAGGGACCCAAGGAGCAAGTCACAGAAATCACCACCATTCAAAAAGACGACGAAGCTCCAATCACCACTGTCACAGTTTCGGAAGAAAAAACACCTGAAGATATTGAGGAAATAACTTCTGCTGAAATCATTGAGCTCCCCGAAGAAACAATGGTCGAGGAAACCGAAACGCCCGAAGGTAAGCCGAAGCACACGAAAATCACAAAGCGCATTATTAAGAAAAAGATAGGACCTAAAATCGAAACCACACAAATCACAACTGAACAAACTGATGATGACACACTTGTAACTCATGTACACACAACACAAGAATACACTGATGACATAACAACACCACTCTCAGACTTACACAAACCTGACAAAGCTAGTGTAGTCGAAGAGACGCCTGAGCAAGTCCAAGTTACCCAAGTGAAAACCGAAACAGGTGACGTCAAGACCATCAAAACAACCAAGCGAGTCATCAAGAAGAAAAAGGGACCCAAGGAGCAAGTCACAGAAATCACCACCATTCAAAAAGACGACGAAGCTCCAATCACCACTGTCACTGTTTCGGAAGAAAAAACACTTGAAGATGTTGAGGAAATCCAAACCGTTGAAATCGTTGAGTTACCCGAAGAAACCACAGTCGAAGAATCAACTACACCCGAAGGTAAGCCGGAGCAAAAGAAAATAACAAAGCGCATTATCAAGAAAAAGGTAGGTCCTAAAATCGAAACCACACAAATCACAACTGAACAAACTGACGATGAAGCACCTATTACTCATGTACACACAACAGAGGAATACACTGATGACATAACCACACCACTCTCAGATTTACACAAACCTGACACAGCTAGGGTAATCGAAGAGACGCCTGAGCGAGTCCAAGTTACCCAAGTGAAAACCGAAACAGGTGACGTCAAGACCATCAAAACAACCAAGCGAGTCATCAAGAAGAAAAAGGGACCCAAGGAGCCAGTCACAGAAATCACCACCATTCAAAAAGACGATGAAGCTCCAATCACCACTGTCATAGTTTCGGAAGAAAAAACACCTGAAGATTTTGAGGAAATCCAACCCGTTGAAATCATTGAGTTACCCGAAGAAACCACAGTCGAAGAATCAACTACACCCGAAGGTAAGCCGGAGCAAAAGAAAATAACAAAGCGCATTATCAAGAAAAAGGTAGGTCCTAAAATCGAAACCACACAAATCACAACTGAACAAACTGACGATGAAGCACCTATTACTCATGTACACAAAACAGAGGAATACACTGATGACATAACCACACCACTCTCAGACTTACACAAACCTGACAAAGCTATGGTCGTCGAAGAGACGCCTGAGCAAGTCCAAGTTACCCAAGTGAAAACCGAAACAGGTGACGTCAAGACCATCAAAACAACCAAGCGAGTCATCAAGAAGAAAAAGGGACCCAAGGAGCAAGTCACAGAAATCACCACCATTCAAAAAGACGACGAAGCTCCAATCACCACTGTCACAGTTTCGGAAGAAAAAACACCTGAAGATGTTGAGGAAATAACTCTTGTTGAAATCATTGAGCTTCCCGAAGAAACAATGGTCGAGGAAACCGAAACGCCCGAAGGTAAACCGAAGCAAAAGAAAATCACAAAGCGCATTATCAAGAAAAAGGTAGGTCCTAAAATCGAAACCACACAAATCACAACTGAACAAACTGACGATGAAGCACCTATTACTCATGTACACAAAACAGAGGAATACACTGATGACATAACCACACCACTCTCAGACTTACACAAACCTGACAAAGCTATTGTAGTCGAAGAGACGCCTGAGCAAGTCCAAGTTACCCAAGTGAAAACCGAAACAGGTGACGTCAAGACCATCAAAACAACCAAGCGAGTCATCAAGAAGAAAAAGGGACCCAAGGAGCAAGTCACAGAAATCACCACCATTCAAAAAGACGACGAAGCTCCAATCACCACTGTCACAGTTTCGGAAGAAAAAACACCTGAAGATGTTGAGGAAATAACTCCTGTTGATATCATTGAGCTTCCCGAAGAAACAATGGCCGAGGAAACCGAAACGCCTGAAGGTAAGCCGAAGCACAAGAAAATCACAAAGCGCATTATCAAGAAAAAGGTAGGTCCTAAAATCGAAACCACACAAATCACAACTGAACAAACTGATGATGACACACCTGTTACTCATGTACACACAACAGAGGAATACACTGATGACATAACCACACCACTCTCAGACTTACACAAACCTGACAAAGCTAGTGTAGTCGAAGTGACGCCTGAGCAAGTCCAAGTTACCCAAGTGAAAACCGAAACAGGTGACGTCAAGACCATCAAAACAACCAAGCGAGTCATCAAGAAGAAAAAGGGACCCAAGGAGCAAGTCACAGAAATCACCACCATTCAAAAATACGATGAAGCTCCAATCACCACTGTCACTGTTTCGGAAGAAAAAACACCTGAAGATATTGGGGAAATAACTCGTGTTGAAATTATCGAGCTTCCCGAAGAGACCATGGTCGAGGAAACCGAAACACCCGAAGGTAAGCCGAAGCACAAGAAAATAACAAAGCGCATTATCAAGAAAAAGGTAGGTCCCAAAATTGAAACTACACAAATCACAACTGAACAAACTGATGATGACACACCTGTTACTCATGTACACACAACAGAGGAATACACTGATGACATAACCACACCACTCTCAGACTTACACAAACCTGACAAAGCTAGTGTAGTCGAAGTGACGCCTGAGCAAGTCCAAGTTACCCAAGTGAAAACCGAAACAGGTGACGTCAAGACCATCAAAACAACCAAGCGAGTCATCAAGAAGAAAAAGGGACCCAAGGAGCAAGTCACAGAAATCACCACCATTCAAAAAGACGACGAAGCTCCAATCACCACTGTCACAGTTTCGGAAGAAAAAACACCTGAAGATGTTGAGGAAATAACTCCTGTTGATATCATTGAGCTTCCCGAAGAAACAATGGCCGAGGAAACCGAAACGCCTGAAGGTAAGCCGAAGCACAAGAAAATAACAAAGCGCATTATCAAGAAAAAGGTAGGTCCTAAAATCGAAACCACACAAATCACAACTGAACAAACTGATGATGACACACCTGTTACTCATGTACACACAACACAAGAATACACTGATGACATAACCACACCACTCTCAGACTTACACAAACCTGACAAAGCAAGTGTAGTTGAAGAGACCCCAGAACAAGTTCAAGTGACGCAAGTGAAAACCGAAACAGGTGACGTCAAGACCATCAAAACAACCAAGCGAGTCATCAAGAAGAAAAAGGGACCCAAGGAGCAAGTCACAGAAATCACCACCATTCAAAAAGACGATGAAGCTCCAATCACCACTGTCACAGTTTCGGAAGAAAAAACACCTGAAGATGTTGAGGAAATCCAACCCGTTGAAATCGTTGAGATACCCGAAGAAACCACTGTCGAAGAATCAACTACACCCGAAGGTAAGCAAAAGCACAAGAAAATCACAAAGCGCATTATCAAGAAAAAGGTAGGTCCCAAAATCCAAACCACACAAATCACAATTGAACAAACTGACGATGAAGCACCTATTACTCATGTACACAAAACAGAGGAATACACGGATGACATAACCACACCACTCTCAGACTTACACAAACCTGACAAAGCTAGTGTAGTCGAAGAGACCCCAGAACAAGTTCAAGTCACGCAAGTGAAAACCGAAACAGGTGACGTCAAGACCATCAAAACAACCAAGCGTGTCATCAAGAAGAAAAAGGGACCCAAAGAGCAAGTTACAGAAATCACCACCATTCAAAAAGATGATGAAGCTCCAATCACCACTGTAACAGTTTTGGAAGAAAAAACACCTGAAGATGTTGAGGAAATAACACCTGTTGAAATTATCGAGCTTCCCGAAGAAACCATGGTCGAGGAAACCGAAACGCCCGAAGGTAAGCAGAAGCACAAGAAAATCACAAAGCGCATTATCAGGAAAAAGGTAGGTCCTAAAATTGAAACCACACAAATCACAACTGAACAAACTGATGATGATACACCTGTTACTCATGTACACACAACACAAGAATACACTGATGACATAACCACACCACTCTCAGACTTACACAAACCTGACAAAGCAAGTGTAGTTGAAGAGACCCCCGAACAAGTGCAAGTGACGCAAGTGAAAACCGAAACAGGTGACGTCAAGACCATCAAAACAACCAAGCGAGTCATCAAGAAGAAAAAGGGACCCAAGGAGCAAGTCACAGAAATCACCACCATTCAAAAAGACGATGAAGCTCCAATCACCACTGTCACTGTTTCGGAAGAAAAAACACCTGAAGATATTGAGGAAATAACACCTGTTGAAATTATCGAGCTTCCCGAAGAAACCGTGTTCGAGGAAACCGAAACACCCGAAGGTAAGCCGAAGCACAAGAAAATAACAAAGCGCATTATCAAGAAAAAGGTAGGTCCCAAAATTGAAACCACACAAATCACAACTGAACAAACTGATGATGACACACCTGTTACTCATTTACACACAACAGAGGAATACACTGATGACATAACCACACCACTCTCAGACTTACACAAACCTGACAAAGCTAGTGTAGTTGAAGAGACCCCAGAACAAGTTCAAGTGACGCAAGTGAAAACCGAAACAGGTGACGTCAAGACCATCAAAACAATCAAGCGAGTCATCAAGAATAAAAAGGGACCCAAGGAGCAAGTCACAGAAATCACCACCGTTCAAAAAGACGATGAAGCTCCAATCACCACTGTAACAGTTTCGGAAGAAAAAACACCTGAAGATGTTGAGGAAATAACACCTGTTGAAATTATCGAGCTTCCCGAAGAAACCATGGTCGAGGAAACCGAAACGCCCGAAGGTAAGCAGAAGCACAAGAAAATCACAAAGCGCATTATTAGGAAAAAGGTAGGTCCTAAAATCGAAACCACTCAAATCACAACTGAACAAACTGATGATGACACACCTGTAACTCATGTACACACAACACAAGAATACACTGATGACATAACCACACCACTCTCAGACTTACACAAACCTGACAAAGCAAGTGTAGTCGAAGAGACGCCTGAGCAAGTCCAAGTTACCCAAGTGAAAACCGAAACAGGTGACGTCAAGACCACCAAAACAACCAAGCGAGTCATCAAGAAGAAAAAGGGACCCAAGGAGCAAGTCACAGAAATCACCTTCATTCAAAAAGACGATGAAGCTCCAATCACCACTGTCACTGTTTCGGAAGAAAAAACACCTGAGGATGTTGAGGAAATCCAACCCGTTGAAATCGTTGAGCTACCCGAACAAACAACAGTCGAAGAATCAACTACGCCCGAAGGTAAGCTGAAGCACAAGAAAATCACAAAGCGCATTATCAAGAAAAAGGTAGGTCCTAAAATCGAAACCACACAAATCACAACTGAACAAACTGATGATGACACACCTGTAACTCATGTACACACAACACAAGAATACACTGATGACATAACCACACCACTCTCACACTTACACAAACCTGACAAAGCAAGTGTAGTTGAAGAGACCCCAGAACAAATTCAAGTGACGCAAGTGAAAACCGAAACAGGTGACGTCAAGACCATCAAAACAACCAAGCGAGTCATCAAGAAGAAAAAGGGACCCAAGGAGCAAGTCACAGAAATCACCACCGTTCAAAAAGACGATGAAGCTCCAATCACCACTGTAACAGTTTCGGAAGAAAAAACACCTGAAGGTGTTGAGGAAATAACACCTGTTGAAATTATCGAGCTTCCCGAAGAAACCGTGGTCGAGGAAACCGAAACACCCGAAGGTAAGCCGAAGCACAAGAAAATAACAAAGCGCATTATCAAGAAAAAGTTAGGTCCCAAAATTGAAACCACACAAATCACAACTGAACAAGATGACGATGAAGCACCTGTAACTCATGTACACACAACAGAGGAATACACTGATGACATAACCACACCACTCTCAGACTTACACAAACCTGACAGAGCAAGTGTAGTTGAAGAGACCCCAGAACAAATTCAAGTGACGCAAGTGAAAACTGAAACAGGTGACGTCAAGACCATCAAAACAACCAAGCGAGTCATCAAGAAGAAAAAGGGACCCAAAGAGCAAGTTACAGAAATCACCACCATTCAAAAAGATGATGAAGCTCCAATCACCACTGTAACAGTTTCGGAAGAAAAAACACCTAAGGATGTTGAGGAAATAACACCTGTTGAAATTATCGAGCTTCCCGAAGAAACCATGGTCGAGGAAACCGAAACGCCCGAAGGTAAGCAGAAGCACAAGAAAATCACAAAGCGCATTATCAGGAAAAAGGTAGGACCTAAAATTGAAACCACACAAATCACAACTGAACAAACTGATGATGATACACCTGTTACTCATGTACACACAACACAAGAATACACTGATGACATAACCACACCACTCTCAGACTTACACAAACCTGACAAAACAAGTGTAGTAGAAGAGACCCCAGAACAAGTTCAAGTGACGCAAGTGAAAACCGAAACAGGTGACGTCAAGACCATCAAAACAACCAAGCGAGTCATCAAGAAGAAAAAGGGACCCAAGGAGCAAGACACAGAAATCACCACCATTCAAAAAGACGATGAAGCTCCAATCACCACTGTCACTGTTTCGGAAGAAAAAACACCTGAGGATGTTGAGGAAATCCAACCCGTTGAAATCGTTGAGCTACCCGAACAAACAACAGTCGAAGAATCAACTACGCCCGAAGGTAAGCTGAAGCACAAGAAAATCACAAAGCGCATTATCAAGAAAAAGGTAGGTCCTAAAATCGAAACCACACAAATCACAACTGAACAAACTGATGATGATACACCTGTAACTCATGTACACACAACACAAGAATACACTGATGACATAACCACACCACTCTCAGACATACACAAACCTGACAAAGCAAGTGTAGTTGAAGAGACCCCAGAACAAATTCAAGTGACGCAAGTGAAAACCGAAACAGGTGACGTCAAGACCATCAAAACAACCAAGCGAGTCATCAAGAAGAAAAAGGGACCCAAGGAGCAAGTCACAGAAATCACCACCGTTCAAAAAGACGATGAAGCTCCAATCACCACTGTAACAGTTTCGGAAGAAAAAACACCTGAAGGTGTTGAGGAAATAACACCTGTTGAAATTATCGAGCTTCCCGAAGAAACCATGGTCGAGGAAACCGAAACACCCGAAGGTAAGCCGAAGCACAAGAAAATAACAAAGCGCATTATCAAGAAAAAGGTAGGTCCTAAAATTGAAACCACACAAATCACAACTGAACAAGATGACGATGAAGCACCTGTTACTCATGTACACACAACAGAGGAATACACTGATGACATAACCACACCACTCTCAGACTTACACAAACCTGACAAAGCAAGGGTAGTTGAAGAGACCCCAGAACAAGTTCAAGTGACGCAAGTGAAAACCGAAACAGGTGACGTCAAGACCATCAAAACAACCAAGCGTGTCATCAAGAAGAAAAAGGGACCCAAGGAGCAAGTCACAGAAATCACCACCATTCAAAACGACGATGAAGCTCCAATCACCACTGTAACATTTTCGGAGATAAAAACACCTCTAGATGTTGTGGAAATCCAACCTGTTGAAATCGATGAGCTACCCGAAGAAACCACGGTCGAAGAAAGCAATACGTCGAAAGGTAAGCCAAAGCACACGAAAATCATAAAGCGCATTATCAAGAAAAAGGTAGGTGCTATAATCGAAACGACACAAATCACAACCGATCTAACTGATGATGACACACCTGTTACTCATGTACGGTCAGCTGCACAGACATATACATATAAATATACACTTCCACGCTTCTACGGTTATTTTATAATTTTAAATTTGCAAAGACATTCTTCTTCTGAGAAGTAAGATGACTACGTTCATTTGAATTTAAAAATGCTTGCGTGCACTTTTTTTGCAAAATCATGAGTAATATAAATGAAAGCGTGGGAGTGTGTGTATACATGCCTGTGCAGCTGACTGTACACACATTTCAAGAATACACTCATGACATAACCACAGACTCACACAAACCTGACACAGCAAGTGTAGTTGAAGAGACGCCCGAACAATTTCAAGTTACGCAAGTAACGACCGAAACAGGTGACGTCAAGACCATAAAAACGACTAAGCGAGTCATCAAGAAGAAAAAGGGACCCAAAGAGCAAGTCACAGAAATCACCTCTTATCTAAATGACGATGGGGCACCATTTACCAGTGTCACATTTTATGAGAAAAGGCACTTTATGTGGAAGATCACCAACTTGTTGAAAAAATCAAGCATTCCAAAGAAATCACAGTCGAAGAGACCAATGCGCGGGAAAGATTAAAGATACCTGGAGTCCTGCAAGAATTTAAATCATTTGAAATCGTGAAGTTTGCAGAAGTTATTATAGGAATTTGTACCGTCTTTTTTTTGAGATGGTGATTGAGCGTACCCCCCCTATTGGAAATATAATTGTAATATTTCCTGATATGATAAATTAAAAAGTCCTCTTTTTTAATGACGTTAATAAGTTCAATAGATAAGTATGAGGTTTTCTCATTTTACAAAATCATGTCATCGTCTATTCACTTTTCTTATCGTCCGTTAATAGCATTTAGCAAGTTAATAAAAAAAAAATTAAGATAAATACCGCTGTATTCCATAGTATTTAAGGTTTTTAAAACCTGAATGTTGAAACATAAGAGGGAGGCCTTTTAGAACCGTTTGCTTATAGTTTGCAGTTGAGCCAACTGGAAAAAGGTTTCGAGTTAGTAAGAGTGCAGTTTCAGGTATATTTATTTATGTATGTTTACGAATAACTTTATTTCATTTCATTTCATTTATTCACAAACAATTTTTACATTGTTTCGGAATTTCTAAAACTAAGCTCATTTGTACTTACATTAATTTATATATTCACGGTTAAGTTCACCATTTTTCCGATTATACCATAATATACCTGAATGCAAAAGTGAGGATAGAAGAATGAAAGAAAGAAAAAAATATAGATATAGATAGAAGAATGGTTGCTACTCAATCGCGCATAAACTATTGAACCGATTGACCTGAAATTCGATTTTGGTATATTCGGCTGCGAGCAGCAGTAAGTTAATAGTTTAAGTTGGATCGATAAAATTAATGTCCTATTTCATGGTTACTTACTTCTACTTATTTATTTCTAGATCTCTTGGTTAATGATAGTCCAAATGCAGAAAGCAAACGGGAAGAACCGAAAGAACCGGTTATAAACGAAGAATCAAGTCCAAAGAAGAAGTATGCTAAAGACAAGCTCAAGCTGATGAAGATTGAAGAGAAGACTTTAGATGAGCATGTGCCTCTTCATTCAAAAGAAGTTGAAGGCCCTCAATTTGGCCAGATAAAGCTAAAAAAATCTACACAAAAGCCAAAACAAGAAGCAGCAACCGTCACACTGCCTAAATTCCAGCTAAAAAGTCGTATAAAATTCGTTAAGGATTGGCCGCCACAAATAATGAAGCCTCTTGTGTCCTTTTTGGGTAGCGTAAGGCAAAACGGTGATTTATCGCGTAATGTTAAAGAAGCTATGAAGTTAAAGAAAAAAGTTATTAAGGTTCCGAAAATTCCAGAGCTAGAGAAAGTTGAACTTGAAAAACCAGAACAGTTTGATTTCTCGTCCAAAACAGAGGAAATTCCAAAAGAATGCGAAGTGGAGGATATCGAAAAGAAAAAAGTTCCAAGTAAAGAAGAGGAGTCGTCAAATGAAACTGAACTGTCCAAAATTGTTGAGGTGCAACCAAAACCTACTAAACCGGTCAAAAATATTGATGAAACCGAAGGCGAAGAGCCAAAGTTAGTTGATTTAGTACCAGAAATCCTAGAAATTGAAGAAACTCAACCAGTTTTACCTGATAAAGATGAAAATCTTAGCACCTTATCTCAACATGTAACAAAAGAAGAGGATACGCCTGTGGAACTGATTAAATTAGACAAGCCTAGAAAACCAAAGTCAGGGCCAATTCAAGAAATTGAATATGATGTGAACCCTGAAGGAGAAAATAATTTGACGACAACGAAGAAAGCTCCTAAATCTCAGAAAAAAGTCAAACCTGAAGAACCAGATCAAACTAAAGAAACGACTGATGAAATGCAATCCTTTAAAGAAGAAACAGTGGCGAAGGCTATTGAAACACCTCAAGATACGGAAAAATCCAAAGTTGAAGAACCAACATTGTTCGAAGAAAAAATCAAAGTTGATGAAGAGAAGCAAGCTAAAACTGAAGAAGACTTTAAGCCTAAGAAAAAAGTTAAACCTAAAAAATCCAATTACGTAGAAGAAGTAATTGGTGACGTAAAACCTAATGAAAAAGAAGAAACCTCTACCGAAACAAGTGAAACCCTGAAACCTAAGAAAAAAGTCAAAACTGAAAAACCAAAGCCAGTCGATGAAGTCGGTGATATGCCTCGCGAAGAAGTAACGACGGAAATCAGTGGTTCACTTGAGTTAATTAAGCCGAAAGATACGCACGAAGTGAAAGAAATTATAGATGAAACCGATAAAATAATAACAGAAAGTCTTCCGAAAGAACCAGATACAAAAGTTCGCAAAAAGACAAAAAAAGTAATAAAACCAGAAGTTGTCGAGTCTACTTCGGAGAAAAATAATATTGAGCCCTTAGCTAAAGAGGAAAACAAGGAGACGATTGAGCAACCAATTGACAATGATAATGAACCCAAAGATATTAAACAAGAAAAGAAACCGTTAAAATCAAAAACTAAACTGACTCCATTAAAAATTGAAAGAAAAGTACTTAAAGTCGATGAAGCACAGCATGCTGAAAACGTAGATGGGCCGCAGTTTACGAAACTAAAACTTAAAAAAGCTATTTCCAAACCTAAATCTGAATCTACTATTACTTCACTACCCAAATTCCAGCTCAAAAGTCGTATTAAATATATAAATGACTGGCCACCACAGATAATAGAACCACTAATTTCTTTCATAGGCAGCATTAAACAAAATGGTATTTTATCAAGAAACGTAAAAGAAGCTTCAAAAATTAAGAAAAAAGTATACAAACAGCCTGATCTGCCTGAGGCAGAAAAAACAGAGTTAGAAAAACCAATGTTTGGCCACGAAGACATTATTGATGCTGTCAAACAAAATGTAACTCAACCCCAAGAAAATGAACAAGAACAACCAGAACAATTTACTATAAAACCAAGACGTCCTAGTTTGAAAAAGACTGAAGAAATAACCGAAGAAGTAACAATTAAAAAGAAGTTAAAACCTCTACGAAAATCATCGTTAAATCTGCCTGAAATAACTGAACCTGAAACCGTTACTTTCAGACCTAAAAGTACTAAAACTAAAGAAGACGTTGAACAAGAGTTTAATATTCATTTGGATTCCTATGCAGAGGAAGAAATTTCAATGTCCAGCAAAGTAAAACTCAAACCACAAAGACAACCAACATTCAACGAGGAAGCCAATGAAACTTCAATCCAATTTTATGATGAAGTGGAAGGCCCAGATATTGTTGAAGTCATAGAAAGTGATATTGAAGAACATGAAGGAACAACTCAGGTTATGATGCCTCTCAAGAAGACAATTCCCGTAAAAGACGTTAGGAATGAGGAAATCATGGCTAATGTTACAGTTTCAAGACCTAAAAGCGAAGAAGAACCTACAGAAATAGTACAAGATTTTAGCATACAATTAGAAAGGAAACCAAAATACGTAGTTGATGATCAAGAAGAAGTAAGTTTTGAAATTAAACCACAAACAGAACAATATTCTACCGAAGAAATGTCACTTTCCAGTAAAATAAGGCTAAAACCCAAGAAAAAGGTGACTATGTCTGAAGCAGCTGATGAAACATCTATTCGTTTAATCCAAGAAGTTGAAGATGATAATGAAAACGAAGAAATAATTATAAGCGAAGCTGAGTCGGAGGAGAATGTTGAAATGGTTCTAAGAAGAAAACCAAAGAAACCCACTTATGAGGTCAGTGAAATAGAAGAACTTAGTGTCGAATTCAAACCCAAAAAACCTAAAGATGACACCTACCCCGAAGAACAACTTACTATTTCAGCCAAACGAAAACCTAGGAAACCATCACAAGTTCAAGGTATAGTTTTTCAAATATTTTGTGTGACAAGCAGCCAGCTTGGTGGAAAAGATTGCTTCTGCAACTAAAATGCTTAAAGCTATAATTACCTACAAAGCTTCATATTATAATTTACTTGTCAAGAATCTTCATCGTTTGGTAGAATATGTAACTACCTACAGATTTCAAAGAAAACGGTGATGCGTCCATTTAATGATAAATTATTGGAGGTTACTTGCATTTACAATCTTTCGGACGTTTAAGACTTTTCGGATCCGATAAACTTGCTGTTCTTAAAATCTTACGGTAGCATTTATTAGTACCACTTTACGTCATTATTATTGTATAAGTTATGATAATTTATAGTCAGTCCTGTCCAGAGCATGAGATCTAGAAGCAAACTCTATTCAAAGTAAAAACTGCTTAATAAGATGGTTTTTTTTTTATCTGAATAGCTAATTATTATTTTTTTAAAACCAATAATATATAAAAAAAACTAAAAATACTTAATATACATACGTCATAATTGTAATATTAAGGGTACGTGTGGAAAATGTAAGTACCTAACCTACATTATAACTTACCTATTAGATTAGAGCTTAATTAAAAAAAATGAATTAATGTTATTTTTATTGCAATTACAAATACGAAAATGTTAGAATAGAGTTATTATTTGTATTATGTGCGCTTATTTAGTGTATTTCTGCTTATGCTAGTGTGCTTATGACGCTAGATCAAGCTTGTACTAAAGTAATTATATTTTCATTTAAATATGATACTTATTTACTTGACTTTTATGATACTTACAGAAGCTGACGTTTCGATGAGCATTTCAAAGGAACAAGAGTTTCCAGGTAAGTTCATAAGTTATAAAATAAGAAAAAATTAATGCCCTATGCACCAAACTTTTTATCAAGCGTAATCGTATCTAATCATAACGAGTCAAAAAATAAATTGTATGACATTATGAATTTTTGACGTAGACGTAGACGTAGTTTATTAGACGTAGTCACGTCTAATAAATCGATGAACATCGGCTGCATGAACGAAAACTTTGATGTGGAACTAAGCTGGAATTCGATATAGTCGGACATGCTTTTGCCAAAAATGCGCCATTTTTATTTTTTTAAACCCATATTACCCTTGGGTTATTGAGACGAATCTACCGATACCTTAACTGTCAAAATCCATCCAGCCGTTAGGAAGATACGAACTAAAAAAGAAATTTACGCGCAAAAAACATATTTAACCCTTTCTTAGCAGTCGGGTAAAAAAGTACATAGGCTACTTACACACTACCAATACCACATGGGCGAAGGCGCGAGCAATATTTAGTTACCATTAAAATGTGGTTCTTACAGATACTCCACTCGACGTGCGCAGCGGGGACACGGTGTTTGCTGTGTACTCGTACGTTGCAGAGACGGATGAAGCTATAAACCTGGTCGAGGGAGAACGGCTTTATATCTTAGGTACGGTTTATCATCATTATGTTAGCCTTTAAACGTCCTCTGCTAGACATAGGCTTCTTCCGTTAGATGCCACGACGACGAGCAGTCTCGTCGAGCTTTCTCCATAAACCGACTTCCCACGACACCACCGACGCGTCGTCGGCTATCACGTATGGGGCATTCCAGCACTTCTTCTTCTTATCGTGTTACTAGTTCTTCGAACCAGTGTAGTGAAAGGATTTTAAGTACACCTCGAAAAGCTCCTTTCGTGCACTAGATACATGTTTTCGAACTTTTTAGGTTCTATGACATGCCGATATCCTCACGATGTTTTCCTTCATCGTTGCTTATTTTGCTTCCTTGTGACTTTTCAGTGGTGCCTACGGTCACTAGAACAGTCCGATTGAAGTCAGTTGTTGTATATTGTTGTAAAACCTTAAAGATAAAGATAAAGATAAAATGTTTTATTTCTAAAAAGGTCTTACAATAAGGTACATAGCATAATAATATATAACTAAGAAAATAAAAAAGAAATACAATAAATCATAAAATTATAGGCAAACAAAGAGAAGGAGTAATCTAGCTTTTATACTTGTAATATAATATAAATAAAAATATATAAATAAAAATATGCACGACCTGTACTATATAAAACTTCGGGTTCCTTGATCTAACGAAGTACCTGCTGGACTTGTGTGTAGATACAAGGGACCTCTGTTTCGGCTGGTACTGGGCTAGGTATTGAATTTCATAAATTTACATATATATGTAGTTACAATATTATTATTATTTTCTATAAATATAACCTAAATATACGTAAGGGAATTACATTTCTATTTACTGCCTTTGTGTAGGGGTGAATTGCATAATAATATACAGTATGTACATATTATGTATACAATTGTGCGTGTATGTGTGTGTGTGTGTGTGTGTATATGAATGAATGTGTGGGTGTGTGTACAGTGTGTTGTGTATGAATGTAGTTTAAAAATATTGTGCGTTAGTTTTACGTGGTAGAGTCTAGATAGGTAGGTGTCAGAGATGGTATTGATTATTTTGTGATGTGCATAACCTTGTTATTAAGGTATAGATAGGTAGGAGTATTTTCTATTACTCACTTTGTTTTTTGTTGATTTTAGAAACAACCAATCAGGATTGGTGGTTTGTTCGCAAACATCTGACGGAAGAGAAAGGATGGGTACCTGCTCAGTATTTGATGGATGAGGCAAACTACACACTATACTTGCAGAAGAAACTCAACGAGAAGATTGATAAACTGCCGGTATTTGAGAGTAAGTATCATTTGCAAATTTATCAAATTGTAATGTTTTTTATATTAGTTTTAGTTTTTCGTAGATTTTAGCGATTATCACACATAATTATTTAATTGTAACGGGTATTTATCGCGCTCACCTCATATGTTTTTGTGTCCCGACATTTCGACTGTATTGCAACAGCCGTGGTCACGGGTTGACTCAGTTACAATCAAATAACTATATTAATTTTAGTTGCAGAAAACAAGTGAAGTTTAAGAAATTAAACAAGTTCCTTTTGTAGATGTTTTATTTTTAATATATGTATTTTATTTCAGAGCCATCGTCTGAAGAACAGGCCGTCGCTCCAATATTTGTAGAAAAATTAAGACCTAAACATACTCCTGATGGCGCAACCGTACAGTTTGAATGCCAAGTGGAAGGTTATCCAAGACCACAAATTACATGGTTCAGACAAACGGCTATTATCAAACCTTCGCAAGATTTTCAAATGTACTACGATGATGACAATGTTGCTACTCTTATTATTCGTGAAGTGTTTCCAGAAGATGCTGGAACCTTTACTTGTGTGGCCAAGAATGCCGCTGGTTTCGCTTCTAGCACTACTGAACTTATAGTGGAAGCACCTCTGTCCGATCACGGATCTGAAATGACCATACTATCTAGAAAGAGTCTTTCTAGGGAATCTTCCCTAGCAGATATATTGGAAGGCATTCCTCCGACGTTTTCAAAGCGGCCCAAAGCTCAGTACGTGGATGAAGGATCCCAGATATTCTTGGAATGTAGACTCGTAGCCATCCCAGAGCCTGACATAGTATGGTTCTTCAAAGGTGAAGAAATAACACCGAATGAACACGTATCTATAGCTACGGAGTCTGATATGCACATGTACTGTAGCGTTCTAAAAATATCAGACGTAAAGAAGTTCCAGGAAGGAACCTACACTGTGCTTGCTGTTAATAGGGAAGGTGAAGCGAGCCTCCCCATAGTATTGAAGATAAAAACTGGTGAGAAAGAGAAGCCTCAAGTAATTGAGCCCTTAAAGAGCATGACTATCAGGGAGGGAGAGAGCATTGTGCTTTCTACTCAAGTCGTCGGAAACCCAGCCCCGACCGTAGCTTGGTTTAAAAACAATAAACCAGTTAAATCTATGCCTACTAAATCAGATGGTGATATTCACACAATAACAATAGTAAAGCCGAAAAAAGGAAAAGACGACGGCATCTATACACTCAAGGCTATCAATTCAGAAGGGTCTACTGAGACAAGTGCTGTTATAACTATTGAAGGTATGGCTTTTTTCTATACTTAGGATGTAATCCAACAATTATCATTAAAACTTAAATGCATATCTTATAAAACTTATGTATTGATATTCAAACCCTATCTGCTTCTAACGCTAATTTTAACTAATATGATTTACATTTAATTTATGTTTTCAGAACCCACTGAAGAAAATGCAGAGCCACCACTTTTCATACATCGATTCCAAGAACTAACAGTCAAAGAGAAGGGTACAATAAAACTGACTGCTAAAGTAACTGGAAACCCTGTGCCAATAATAACGTGGTATCGAAACAATCAAATATTAACGCCTTCAGAAAATGTTACCCAAAACTTCGATGGTGAAAATATTGAATTAATAATAACGGTAGTCGATTCTGAAATCGATTCCGGTGATTATAAGTGTGTTGCCGCTAACAGCGCAGGCAAGTCATCTCATGGAGCGAAGGTGACTATTGACGTTGATAAGGTTACATTTATCAAGAAATTGAATAAGGTTTACGAAACTGAAGAAGGAAAAACAGTAACACTCGAATGCCAAACATCTCATACTGTATCTACCAAGTGGTTCCATAATAACAAGGAAGTAAGTGGTATGGACCACAGGGAAATAATTCAAGAAGGACGAGTTCACAAGTTGAGAATCAAAATGACTAAGCTAACAGACGTTGGTGTAATAAAATGTGCAGTAAAAGACCAGGAAACCAGCACCAAACTCGTTGTTCATGAAACCATTCCCGAATTTGTACGTAAGTTGCAAGACTTTGAAGTTAAAGAACGAGATGTTGCTATACTTGAAGTAGAAGTGAATTCGGAAACAGCTGACGTATTTTGGGAAAAGGATGGAGAGCAGATCAAGCCTAAAAAGAATAAATACGAAATCGAGAAACGTGGACATGTTAGAAAGCTTTACATTAGAAATACTTCCGTCCACGATGAAGGTGAATATACTTGCACACTTCGAGATGACGCTTGCACTGCAGAAGTCACAGTAGTAGAACTACCACCTGAGATTATTTCACGACTGAAAGACCAGAAAGTCTCTAAGGGCAATAAAGCAACGTTTGATATTGAACTTACCAAGGGAGATGCATTGGTACAATGGTTCAAAGATGGGTCAGAAATTCAATTTTCTAATCACATTCAACTTATTATTGATGGCAAGAAACAAAAGCTAAAGATATACGACTGTGATAGTGACGACGCAGGCGAATATGCTTGTGAAGTCGGTAATGATAGATGCACAGCCAAGCTTATTGTGGAAGAGCCATCGGTTGATTTCACGCTAAGGTTACCAGAGGTTATCGTAGTACCTGCCAACACAGACGCATACCTTACAGTAGAAATACCGGATGAAACTCTACAAGTCACTTGGTATAAAAAGAAGACTCTGATTGAGGATTCTGAAAAGTTCACATTGATCTCAGATGTTACCAAACGTACGCTAATAATAAGAAAATGCAACGAGGAGGATCAAACAGAGTATACTGTATGTCTTCTTGATGCCAAATGCTCAACTAAACTGAAAGTAGACAGTAAGTATTTGCAATATAAAATAACCCGTATTACCCGTAATATTGATTGTTACTTCAGTCACTCATGATTTAAACTTTTTCAGTGGTAGAATTCGCGCCAAGAATCATAAACTACGACAGCGAGTACAGAATTAGGAGAGGTAATGACGTAACAGTAACTGTCCAATACGAGGCTGTTCCACAACCAAACGACGAATGGGTGGTGAACTCGAAGATCATTAAGAAGTCAAAGCACACAAAGCCCACGATAGACTCGAGGTCTGCTAGCCTCACGATCAAGAAAGTGGAGCACGTGGACGCGGGAACCTACAGATTAAAGCTAGAAAACAACTGCGGAGAAGCCGTCACTGATATTAACGTCGTTGTTCTAGGTAAAATACAACCACAGCTTGATAATAAAGAAGTGAAAAATACATTTATAAATTTCGAAGCAATTAATAAATTTATTATAATATTAATTATTTTTTAGATGTTCCATCACCACCTGGAAAGCCTGCTGTACTGGAAACAGATGATACTTCAGCCAACGTATGCTGGGACGAGCCTAAGGACACTGGCAATTCCACGATTGACTCTTATATTCTCGAGTACCAAGAAATGAATACAACAGAGTAAGTTCAAATCAGATTAACGAGAACCAAAGAATGGTGATCGTTAACACAGTCCTGTGATTTTAATAGCGAATATGTTTTTAAATACAAAATAATGTTAGCAAATTCTAAGCATTATTCTTAGCTCATGGCTGTTTTTTATTGCAGGTGGATTTCAATCGACAGCATCATCAAGACACAATGTTACGTTAAGAATTTGAAAACGAAATCGTCATACAGATTCAGAGTATTTGCAGTAAACGAAGTAGGTGTGAGCGAGTCTTCAGAAGTATCTGAATACATTAAGATAGAGAAAGTCACCAAGTCGCAGCCTCCGACAGTGGAGAAACCACTGAGAGATGTAGTAGGATCTCCCGATGAGGAAGTCGAGATCAGCTGCATATTCGGAGGAGTGCCGCAGCCCAAGGTAGTTTGGCACAAAGATGGAAAAGCGCTCAAAACTGCTAAAGCAACGTACGTCAACCGCGTTGCCACTTTAGTTATAACCACCACAACGACATCAGAGGGAGTGTACAAATGTACAGCTTCTAACGAATTCGGTGAAGTCGAGACCTCCTGCACTCTAGAGATTCAACAGAAACCAGTCATAATTGTGACGGAGGAAGAAATCAACCAAAAACGAAAGGTCGACGAAGAATGGTCCGTATCGGCGGTCGTTCAGGGTATTCCCAAACCGACCGTATCGTGGTACAGAAATGGTGCAAAGATAACTAAGTCGAAAGAAATTGAAATTATCACTGAAGATAATGTCAGCACGATAAGAATCGTTAAGTTAAAACGATCGCATAGCAATAAGTACACTATTGAGGCGACCAATAAGGCCGCAACTAAGACTGTTGACCTATTACTTAAAGTTTATGGTAAGTATTCTTGTTCTCTTATAGTATTTTTAGGGTAGGAACCAATTCCGTCAACGTATCAACGTTTACAATATTACCTATTAATAAAAATACAATTTTTCGGACATTTCACACAACACCATCTGGCCCCAAACCAAGCAGAGCTTGTACTATAGGAACTATAATGACAGATGGAATACTCAAATACTTGTTTATGTAAATACATACATAGAATACATAGAAAGCACCCAGACTCAGGACAAACACCGATGTTGACACAAATATTTGTTCTGAAACGGGAATCGAACCCGCGAAACCGGCGTGGCAGTCCATCGAAGCTAATACTGGTTTTCAGTTTTAACATAAATAACATTTGCAGATAAGCCCAGTAGACCAGAAGGCCCCGTTATAATGCGAGAAATCAGCCGAGAGTCTGTGACCATCGAATGGAAACCACCAGCAGACGACGGTGGCTTGGAGCTGACGAAATACGCTATCGAAAAACACGAGCCTGATCTCAACCAGTGGGTCAAAGTAGCTGACGTAGACAAAGATGTTGAAACCTACTGCATTCAGAGACTGAACGAGAACTGTGAATACATGTTCCGTGTTATGGCGCAGAACCCTATTGGCCTTTCAGAAGCTTTGGAGAGCGACCCTATTGTAATAAAGACTGCTCTAGGTAAGACTATACCTACTATTATAGACTATACTATTGTTACTATTCTTCTTCTTATCTTGTCACTAGTTCTTTTGAACCAGTGTGGTGAAAGTATTTCAAGTGCGCCTCGAAGAGGCTCCTTTCGTGCACCTGACACATGTTTTCCAACTTTTTAGGTGCCTCTTATGCCGGTTGCCTCACGATGCTTTCCTTTACCGACAAGCACGTGTTTTAATGCACACAGATTTTTTGAACAGAAAAATCCATTGGTCTACGATCGGGTTCGAACCCACGACCTTATCCTTCTTTATTTATTGTTACTATAGAATTGAATGATAAATGGCAAATGAATTTTAAAGATCTTTAAAACTAAATTTGATTTAAATGCAGTTCTTATTTATATCAAAATAAAGCTTCTGACAATTTTTTCCATAAATAAAATTTTTCAGTTTTGATTTGCCTCTCAGAGGGCGGTCGAGAGTACTCGCCCTGTATATAAAAGGCTTAGTTCTGACTCACTGGTTGATAGACAACGCACAGGCCAAACCACTAGACTTAGAGACTTCAAATTTCGAGGGTTTGATCGTCAAGAAGTATAAGCGCGTAAACTAATGTTTCAACCCCAAAGAGTTTCAAGTTTTAGAAGTAGTATTTTGATTATACCGGGTATTTATGTGACCACGGCTGTTGCAATACAGTCGAAACGTCGGGACACAAAAACATACGAGGTGAGCGCGATAAATACCCGTTATAATCAAATAACTATGTGTGATAATCGCGAAAGTCTAAGAAATACTATTTTTAGAAGTAGGCTTAAAAGTGATATTTCTTCTTCTAGACGTGCCATCACCTCCACTAGGCCCTCTCGGTCTATACGGCATCAACAAGGATTCACTCACCATAACCTGGTATCCTTCCGAGAAGAACGGAGGCTCACCGATTCTCGACTACAGCATAGAGATGAGGCAGGAAGGAAAGGAATGGAAACACGTATCGACTGTTACCAAAACCATGACAAAAATACAGAAATTGACTGTGAACATGACTTACCAATTCAGAATATTTGCCAGAAATGAAATTGGTACTAGTTTACCATATGAATCCGATGAGAAGATCACCATAGGAAAGACGCTGTGTAAGTTTTTAATACATTAATCACCGTTGGGAGGCATCCTCTGCAAGATACCTACCGTAACAAAAACCCAGTGCCAGATATTCTGTCGCAAAGCAGTAATGTGTAAGCATTACTGTGTTCCGGTTGGAAGGGCACTGTAGCTAGTGAATTTCAGGGCTTTCGAGAATGACCTAGAAAAGATTATTATAGAAGTGGCTGATGTTAGTTGCAAATTATAAATAATAAAAAAATATTTATTTGGGTAAAATAAACAGAAATAAATTACATAGGTATGTATAATAAATAAGATGTAGAATCAATCTGAACTAAACACATAATACTTATGTGAAAATAGGAGCCACGATCGGGTTATGATGGAGAAGTCGTTTTCCCCGAAAAAAGACTTAAGATCTACATATATGGCTTGCCAAGGTCTACTACAGACATTCGTAAATTTATTTATAAGAACGTATTACATTATTTATAACGTAGACCTTGGCTAGCCATATATGATAATATGTGCCGGGAGATTCAAGTGTTTTCCGACAATTTGCATTTCCACTAGTTTGCTGTCATCTGGGCTCTTGTAAATAATTTTTAAATTATTGATATTAAATTAAGTACATAAAACGATAAAAACAACCTTTCATCATGGAAATGGAAATATCCTGCAAAAATTTGCAAGGCAATTGCTCTCATCATTTGCAAGGCGCTAAATTTACCTCATAAAATCGAATAATTTGAAAAAAAAACAAATCTTATAAATTTACGGTTTTCTGATTTTTTCCTTTGTATACACACAATTACCTAGCTGGATGCCAAATTTAAACTTTCTAGGTCATCTGGAAGTGAGTTAGGTTTTACGTCTATATGTCAGTCAATCAGTGATAAAAATGACGATTTTTGAACGTTAAATCTAAATAACCGTTTAAGCTGTGTTTATGAAATTTTAAGTACTTTATTAACTCGGGACTTTCAATACATAAACCAAATTTGGTGTGTTTATATTGATTAGTTTTTTAGCTATGACAAAGTCAAAAGTGGCTCCAAATGGTTCGTGTAAACTTACACACAGTGCTACTCGCCAGTTCGCTGGGCCTGACCGTGGCTGGACACCGTGTCGTGATCTGTGATCTGTGATCGTGTGTCGAGATCACAATCCACTTAAGTTTCCACTGTTTTTTTGCATTTTTTCTTTATCAGTTTATATACGAATTAAAAAACAGGGAATGTACAAGATGTACAAGATTATAAATATTACATAACCTACTACTTCACAAACGTTATATTTATTAGAACGAATATTAAATTTGGTTTTTTTTCGCAGCCGCACCCTCGCCACCCAGAGATGTATTGGTGAAGGAAATGACGTCACGATCCGTCACACTACAATGGGTAGCGCCGGAAAGCGATGGCGGTAGCGTCGTTACAAGTAAGTTTAACGACTGACGCAACGCAACGCAGTGCATATCTTAGTTCTGGTTTACGTTCTGTTTTGTTTTACACCCGTTCACAAATGCGAATCGGTTTGGTTTATTGTAACAATATAATGTAGCCTAATGGCACCTCAATAGTGTTATCCAAACTAGTGCCTTTATTTTTGTAACTAAGCACATTATTATAAACTCAACCACCGTATTCTTTTATTCACCAGAAAAAAAAATACGCATAATTAGTTGCCGTTACTGAACACAAATATGGCATAAACTACAAAAACTTGAAAAAATCAAGTCGAATTTTTGTAAAGATAAATTTGATAAAAATTGGATAACTGTTACCGTTATAGTTGCCAATAGATATCCAAATAAAATTTTGTAATGTACCTTTGGTATTCTGTTAGTATGTAAAAGTTTTTACCGTTAGGAGGTGTCCCCTGCAGGATTCCGGCTAGAATGGTACCAAAACAGTGCCAGATATTCCGCCACATAGCAGTAATGTGCAAGCATCACTGTGTTCTGGTTTGAAAGGCACTGTAGTTAGTGAAATTACTGGGCTTTCGAGACTGCTCATCAAAATGTCTCAAAGTCAACGAGCTTTTTTTTCAATCAAACAAATCATGTTTTTGCGTAGTAAGGGTTTCTATGGAGGGTTCTTAAAATTCTACTACATATAGTTAATTAAATCAAATATATTTATTTAAAAATATTACATATTTCCAAAAAACACCGAGTTTATCCATGATTGTGTTGCTTCGTTGTCCTACCTATTCAATAGACTATCAACGCCCGCGCTAAAAAAAAAAATCATTCAATTTTCGTCCTTACAGATTACATAATAGAATATAAGACCGTGCGCAGCAAGTCGTGGACCAAGATCATCACAGTGAGCGGGTCCGTCTACGAACACTGCCTTGAAAACATCAAAGAGAAAGAAGAATTAGTCTTCAGGATATCGGCAGAGAATAGCGTTGGAGTCAGCCTGCCTACGGAGTCCGCGCCAGTGCGGCTCGAGAAGCATGCCAGTGAGTATTTGATCTTCATGTGAATGAATAAATGAATGAGCTTTCATTTCAGGAAAAAAAAAGTTTTCAATTCGGTTGATTTTTGTTTTTTTTATGTTTGTTACTTTAGAACTTTGATGTTTATAAACCGATTTAATGTTTATGAATTTCATGAAAATCAGTTCAGTCCTTTGGTTATGAAATCAAAATAACTCAAGACTGAATCCATCCTACTTCCTACTATAACAATATCCTACTAATATTATAAACACGAAAGTATGGATGGATGGATGTTTGTTACTCTTTCACGTAAAAACTACTGAATGGATTTTAATGAAACTTTACAATAATATAGCTTATACATCAGAATAACACATAGGCTACAATTTATAAAGATACCTGCGCAAACGAAGTCGCGGGAACCAGCTAGTTGTTTATATAGCCTGAATATGAGAGTGTGTATTGACATTTAATACTTGTTTTAGCGGTACCATCACCACCAACAGCGCCTCTAGAAATCCGCACAGTCGGGAACAACATTGTTATGACGTCATGGGGAACGCCCGAATGGGATGGTGGAGCCCCACTACTTGGCTACAACATCGCGATCCGTGACGTCACCAAGACCATGTGGATGGAAGTTGGGAAGGTGGACGCTCACACACTCAAGTTCAACATCCGAGACTTGAATGAAAACCACACGTATATGATTCGGATATACGCGAGGAATGAGATTGGGCTGAGCGAGCCCCTAGAGTCCGATGAACCTTTCAAAGTCATCCCTGGAGAAGGTATTTATTGTATTTTTTTGACGTGACTACATCTAATAAATCGATAAACGCCGACTTTATTCACATCATTGTCCGGTAACCCTCATTGTCCCGTTACGCTGGTTATGACGTCACGTTAAAGTATCGTCCGTAAAATCAACTTTACAGGCAACCCAATTTTTTTTATAATCCTAGATTCCATTCTCGACATAAAATCTTAGGCTCAATTCTCACTGGGATGGCAGCTGCCGAGCTCTTTCAGTGTAAATGGATCAATATTTAGACACAACACAAAAGCACTTTGTGTGTATGAATGTGTTGTTTATGCCAACTTTCGGTAATATACCCGTACCTACCTACAAACACTCGAAAAACATAACCCTCCTCCATAGCAGTCGGGTAATAAATACACTATTGCAGTCTCCTTCCTTACATATGTAGATATAAAGAGATATAAGTACGTATTATCTTTGATACGTCAACTCAGATAATATTCCTTGACCTTGTCACATCCTCATAACCATCAAGGGACCCTTTTGTCTTTATACTATAAGGACATCATCGAGACAGATAATAATTATATTATTATCTTAATTAACGCTGCTAGAGGTACTTATTGGAATTATAAGTAGAATGTATTTCATTAAAAAATTCTACAGCTTGACCATGATCAGAAAAGTGATATTATATGTAGATTTTAAGCCACATAGGCCGGCTTAAAACTTTTTAGAGCTCGTCCGCTTTGAGACAATTTGTTGGTCAGTATAAAAAGCCTAGTAATTTCACTATCTACATTTCCCATCAAACCTGAACACAGTACCGCTTGGAAGAATAATATCTAGCATTGTAGTCAAATTAATAACCCCCCTTGACTCCTATCGGTTTTTAAACCTGGCATTTTGGCCTAAAATCACATAATACAATATAGTTTTAGGCCTTTATTCCTCTTAATTTATCTCGAAGGAATCCTGCAATTGTCTAGATGCGCTTTTTATAACATTATTGAACAGTATTGCTCAGTAAATTATAACAAGCTAGACCTACTCTACTTTACTATGCTACGTACCTACTCTACCTAGTTATGTTACGTACCTACTATAACTAGCTATGCTACTAACCTACTCTACCTAGCTAGGCTACGTACGTACCTACTCTACCTAGCTAGGCTACGTACGTACCTACTCTACCTAGCTAAACTATCTATCTACTCTACTTTACTAGGCTTACCTACCTACTCTACCTAGCTAAACTATCTATCTACTCTACTTTACTAGGCTTACCTACCTACTCTACCTAGCTAGGCTACGAATTGACTCTATCTAACTAGACAACCATTCCTACCTTCATAGGCTACCTACCTAATCTATCTACCTAGATAGTGTCCACGGAACCTGACAACTGTACTTGTTTTAGATTATGGTTATGATGAAACTCAAGTCTTCTCATTTATAAGGTAGCTAATAATTACAGTTTCTTGGAGTCTCAAGACAAATCTTGTTGTACAGATTCTCACGCTGACGAAGAGCATGGAGAGATCACAGAAGCGACAGAACCGACGTCGTTCAGTCAGACCACCACCTCCTGGCTTCGGGATCACAATATGGATGCGGATATCCGCTCGTATGCCCGCGGTTCTCTTCTCCGCCGGGATGAATACTTCTTCCGGATCTGGCATTATGCCAAGCAACTGTTTAAGTGATCGCAAACAGCGGACACTCTCACCTGTGATATTTATGACGACGTTCGTTCCACAAAGACCTGTATAATCTTTTGTTTATATACGTTTATCCAATGCTTTGACAGACCGGATCGCTAATCGTATAACGATTTCTGAATCTTTGTCAAGCATAGGTCTTGTGGATTTTAGTTTTTTGAGTTAGAGACAGTTACCCTGTCATTTTTTTACGATTTTTTCTATAATTTTGAATATTTATTGTTATTTTAAGATTAATTTATTTATTTATTGACTGTTATCTACTCTACGTTTGAGTCTTATTCAATGTTGATGGGAGACGTAATGAATATAGGTGCACATTTATTCGAGAAATTGAGTAAGGCTCGAATGTACCGTTTGATAGCGGTGTTAAATTATTCAAATTAAATTATTTAAACTACTTAGCATACATGTGTTTAATTTAAACTAAGATACAAATGATTAATGCTTCCTGATATATTTTTTGTTCTCCGTTATATTGATTACGGAAATAACAGCCTGCATCCTTTTTATGATGCATGCAATTTGCGGATGCAAATGAAAACTTTTTTGCAGCGGAAGGTATGACCCCCTCAGGCAACAAGATAAACCTTTTCACGTTACAAACAGCTATATAATTTTGATCTCACTATGGACATATTGGGATATGGTATAGGCTTACTTATTTTGTTAGTTTCCATAACAATATAGGTAGAAAATAAAACGATCGGTTCATTAAGTACTTATTTATTTATTTTAATATCAAAGACATCCAGTGGTATTAAAATGAATACGTACTACAATCACTAGTTCAATACCGAGTATCTGCTTAAAATATTATACTGCAGCTACTGTAATGTATGAATTTATTTAAAACATTGAGAGAATCTTTTCGTGTACTATTTGGCACTATTACTTAAATAAGAACCACGAACGAACATTACAATAAAAACTTTCTATTATTAACTTAGCCGTATTTCTTACTGGCGATTTCGGCGACCTGAAAAGAAAAATAAGTTAATACAAAAATAAATGTTCTTATCGTGTCAATAGTTCTTTCGAACCAGTGCGGTAAAAGGATTTCAAGTGTGACTCGAGGAGGCTACTCAAAAAACTAAAATAAATTATGTATATCAAATATAAATTTAATAAACTAAAGTACCGATAGTATTATTATAATGGTGTAGCCTCAAGCGATCATGGGTTCCGATCTCCATAATATCGTGCTCGTATGACTGTTCTCATATCACTCTACCCCTAGATTACCAAACATACTACTAGGGCGAATGAACATGACACCTGGCTCGAATGACGTTTATGCAAAGTACAGCGTGGAATTGGATAATTTTGATAGAGAAGAGGTCCTGTAATACTTGGTAATGATAAGTAATGGTAAGGAGAAACACGGAAACACGCAGCGGGGGAAGCATCAAGTTCCGAGCCACTTGTCAGCTAGGTGTCATGTTCATTCGCCCGCGTAGTACATACTATACATACAGACATCATAAAAACAAATGAATCGAAAAACATGTTGTCAAGAACACTCGTTATCTACCAAGAAGAAGAACAATACAGTTAAAACAATAAGTTTAACTTGCAACAATATAGAGTACTTTTCAAGATCCATTGTTTACAATAAGAAACAACAGATCGTGCTCTAGGAATAAATCATTTTGTAAGCGCTCTTTAGAATTTATAAGTGAGTTATGCAGTCTCGCTTGTGCATTGAGAATCACATTGAATTTATAAGTTGTTTCGAGTATCGGAAAAATATGTAAGATTCATCTTAACAAAGATGTTGCAAAACTACCAATAAAGGATGCTGGAGCTACATTATCGCGCAAAAATTTGTGTCGCGTTTTCGCGATAAAAACATCGTATGATGTTCCTGTCTAACTATAAGCAATCAACTGCATTTATTTCGTATTCGCCCGAATATATCGCGATGCGACAATACGTTATGTGCACATACATCGTTATTTTCAGATACGCCGGTATTATTATCATTATTATTTCAGCCCACATCGACCCACTATTGGGTATAGGCCTCCTCCCTGGCTCGCCACTCTCTCCGATCCTGCGCCAAGAGAATCCATCGAACTCCAGCTCCCACGATGTCGTCCGACCATCGCGGCATCGGACTGGTGGTCTGCCCGCTGACCTTCGTCCCTCGCGCGGTATAGGAAGGTTTTTTTATTATAAAGCGTCGATAACACAGGGCTAGTTTACAAGCTACAAGCCAGCGAGTTCGCTTGTAGCTTGTAAACTCTACCCGTGTCATCGGCTTGTATACAATCTGCTTGTTGACAATCCTTCCCGAAAGCTAACTCGCTCACACGCTAGCTTGTAACCTCGCCGGCTTGTAGCTTGTAAAAAAGTATATCCTTTTAAACGGAAAAAGATTTTTCCGAATCGGTTGATAAATGAAAAAGATCTGAGGTAACAAACATAAAAAAAAAAAAAAATTCAATCGATTTGATAACTTGCTCCTTTTTTGAGGTCGGTTTAAAAGGTTAGTATGGAATAGTAGATTATGCACTAAGGGGATAAAGCAGTGTCTTATGTCGCGGGTGGCATATTGAACCCTGAGCTAACGAGGGACTCAGTTAACTCCTGAGCGAAGCGAGGGAGTTATGTAGAGTCCTGAGTGACGCGAGGGGTTCAAGCTACCCAAGACGAAGACAGGCTTTATCCCAGAGGAGCATACTCAACTTTTCACACCTTCTGCGAGACAATAAAAAGCCAGGGCTCCGAACTCAGAAGCCAACACCGTCTTTTGTTTCACAATCTTTGAAGTCGCGCCTTTTTTCTTTTTTTTATGAGTGGCCAGTTCGATTTTAGAACAAACCTTTTTACAATGCCATATGGGCGTTCTTTTATTTAGAGTTTTCCACGAGTTTCCACAAGAATTTTACGTTCCAAATTCAAATCACATTACTACCCTTGGGAGTTTCATACAACATTACCTCCCTTGGTAGGTAATGCTTTGCTTTACCTTAATGATAGCATGATATGTAATTGGATATTGTCGAGCAGGTGGTGTGAAAATAATTTTACCCTTGTCTTTGGCGGTCTTAGTCTGTTTGTTCTTGTTGCACTTCTTAACGATGCGCCGACTCTTGTCGCAAGTCGGGTCGCTGTTGGCCTTCAAAATATCGGTCCGGGACATCTCGCCGTTAGGGCTACACTCACTCCAAGACGACTTCTCGTAGCGGCAAGCTTACAAATAAATATTTAAAAAAATCATTAGAGGGAACATACGTATTAATCAAGAGGCGGTAAAAACGAGCGAGTCTTAAGGCCTCTACACATGAGTATTTGAGGGCGCCTTCAAATTAGAAGCGTGAGGAAGCGCCACTGTAGCGCCACTGTAGCGCCACTGTGGCACGCTATCCGCGCTTCTCTACTTTGTCATGATAGTGGAGCTGCACCTGCGCGTCTAGATATTGTATGAAAACTAGTAGAACGCAGCCAGCGCGCCTCTAATTTGATAGCGCCCTAAAGGCCTCAACCTACACACCAAAGCCACCGGCTTCTGGCAGCACAGCCCGCTGGCCTGGGAAACCAGGCTCCATTGAACAATTGCATACAAAACGCTAACCCACAGCGGGTTGTGCGCCGAGCCGGCGGCCTTGGTGTGTAGGTAGAGGCCTTTAGGGCGCTATCAAATTAGAGGCGCGCTGGCTGCGCTTCTACGCGCAGGTGCAGCTCCACTATCATGACAAAGTGGGGTGTCTAGATATTGTATGAAACTAGAGAAGCGCGGATAGCGCGCCACAGCGGCTCTACAGTGGCGCTTCCTCACGCCTCTAATTTGAAGGCGCCCTCAAATACTCGCATATGATATGTAACATCTGACATCTCATTTTTCTATTTAATTCTATTATTTTACTTCATTTTTCTGAGTTACCATCAGACGGCTAACTTCCTGTTACATACTTCCGTTGCATTACACAAATACTGCCACATATTGACAGAAAGCGGGAGAAAAAATGTTACACATCAATAATGGCTTGTTTCAAGAGTGCCAAAAAGTTCTAACCGAATTTTCATTCTTATATTCATTTTATTCCCATTTAACCCAAAAAAAAACGCTCCATGCTTGACCCTTTTGGTACAAGTGATATGTCATAAGATTTTTGTTATTGTCCATGAATTATGATGTTAGTCAGGACCAATTAACCGTAGATGTAAGTAAAGCTCAAAAAAGGTGACTTGGGCTGTTTTTTTTTAACTCGCAATACACACCTACAGACAAACCAAATTTTGTAAGAACAGAATTGATGCTACTCACAGTAACTGTGTGGGAGGGTCACCAACCAGGGAAAAGAAGAATAAGTGAAGAAAGGCGGATGAGTGGGAGGAGACGGCAGAGAAAAATACCTTTCTTGCACTTCTTCTGGATGGTTTTGATGCTTTCGCAGTTGGCCGGGTCACCTTTCTTCAGGGTCAGCTTGCGAGAGCGAAAGTTGGTCTCGGAGTTGCACTCACTCCAGGACCCACGCACGTAGCGGCAAGCTTCTGTCAAAATGTTTACCTATCTTCATCTGAAAGACTAATGCCCACTTGTACAAAACTATAGAACTTACGCAATTACTTTGATCGGTAAGTAGATCTTAACGGTTTAATTTAGACCGTTTGGTGCAACTGGGCATTAAAATAATATTCATATACTAACTAATTCCTATCATATGGCAGCTATCTCAGCCAAAGAATAAACCTTGCAATACAAAGAGGCAATGCAGCCAGTATCCTCGGCACGCTGCCATCGGGTATCGAATTGGAGCAGTTGAACTACCCAGTGACCCAATTGTACCTTTTTATAAATTTTGTAGTAGTTAGTTTATGCTGTATTAAAAAAAATAATTACTATATTATTATTATTATATGGAGCCTGTGCTGTCCCACTGCTGGGCAAAGGCCTCCCCCATTTCTTCCATTCTTCCCTGTCCTGTGCCAAACTGATCCAGTTTGGGCGGAAAGCGATGAGCTCGTCCCGCCATCTTATCCTCGGTCTTCCGCGTACTAATACCTCACTAAAAAATCGTTTGCGTTGCAAATCTTCTTAGAACATAGTATAGGGACATTCCAAAGGATGGGGCCCATCGTGCGAAGAACGCTGAACTCACGCTTGAATTGAATTTGTGCCAAAAAGCAAAGCCCACCATTATTTTTGTCGTGAATTCAAGAAATCCATTCAGGTTTCATATTATTTTTATGACTTTTATTGATGAATGAAAACAGATTTTAATTTTAATGATTGCCAACTTACTACTACGCACTACAACATGGCTGCAGATAAAAACTCTTTGGTTATAGAACATCGGCCGCCTTCTTGCTCAATCATCTTATTTTAATAAGTTTATCTACAAAAGATAAAACTCTTCTTACTTGTGTATGACTAAAGCCAGGATGGCAAGCAGACACCACCCCGTGACTCGGTGGTAGCCGCCTCATAGACTGATTTATATATTGATGATACTCGTATGTTAAGTACAAAATGTGGAACAATTTACGTAAGTTTATCGACTGGTGGAAGATAATAAATCTAATAATAGACATAAGATCGCGAGTGCGATCACCGAGCATCAATCAAATTTAAGTAGATATTCTGTTATCTCAGTCATCGACTCTACATTATTCTCCACGACCTCTCGCGTGGTATTGATAGGATAAAAACTAGCCATTGTCCTTTTTCAGCTTATTAAGGCCCAGAATTATATTTACTGAGTTAAAAGGTTTCAAAACTCCAATTCAAGTGAATTTTTATTGAAATTTTTAAGTTGTAAAAAGCGACCTTAATCCGTTTCCGAAATCCGAATCCGAATTGATAAAATGTAGTGAACAAGATGACGAACTAGGAGCTCATAATATCAGTAGAATTATTAGTCAGAACTGGGATAAATGTTTGATAAGTATCTGGTTCATCGGCTACTTTTTATCTCAAAAATTCAGCCGGCAATAGCTTGTCCAAATAAAGCCCAAAGACATGAGTGGCTTTGCTCGTACGAGTCGAGTATCCGAATCGCTCGCTTGTATACAAAAAGTTTGAAAAACCACTGGGATTCCGCCCAGACGTGCATTGGGCATTGGGAGAGGGGTTTATTTAGAGCTGAATAGAGCGACAGTAATAAGAAAACCAAAGGGTAGAGTTATTTGGAACTTAGCATTCAAATGGCTCTTTTACCTGAATATTATAAGTCCTGAAAATGTTAATAGGTTAAATGGTCAGCCTTTGAAAAAACCGTGAAAAGACAGTATTAATAAACAGCAACAAATTTTTTCATATTGTTTTAAAAAAATGTTCTATATTTAGAAGATAAATAATATTTAACTCTTTGTATAATTTACAACTATGCAAAAAAGTTGACACGAAGAGTAAAACATTATTATGCACATATTAATAAACACGTCGAAATCTATATATAAAAGTTTACAAAACACCAAGAGTCTTGCTAAACATTCTAATTAGACAGCTTTATAATGGCGTAATGACTGCGAAAGATGTAATTTCCAATGTTGGTCAAAGGAAAATGTTCGAATTCAATGAAACGTATCCATATAACCTATTTATCACAAGTTGCCTAGCAATATACCTTGATTTCCACGGCGGCACTGCAAATAATTAAACAGCCTAATAACTACTGCAACTCAAACGAGAGCCAGGTTTGTATAACGGTGAACTGTATGTACACAGTACAGTACAGTCAATACAGTATTTAATTAAACCGACTGTACACAAAGTTCCCTGTTCAACAGTCAACATTGTCCATCAAAGCGGTTTGAGCACGGCACAGATTCCGTGCAATTTCCTGACCAATATTGCCAAAATAGAAGCACTAAACTGAACTCTGTGACCATAAGTGCACCCGCAAACGCGTTGCCGACTATAACGATCGTTGGCCGGCGTCCGTCAGTTTTCATACATTTTTGTTGCTGTAGTGCGTGGCGTGGCGTGGCTGGATAGGTGGCAGTTGGAAACTATGCTGCATCATTTAAGGGCTATGGCAGTCGCTCCATTGTTATCTGTGAGACGGTAGGCCAAAATGCTAAGGTTTGATAATCAAGGTTTTTCAAAAACATAGTAGGTACAAACGACTTCAATTGAACTGTTCTAGTGACCGTAAACATCACACATTTTCGTTTACTTTGATGCTGTATTATTTTCAGTTATTTTGATACTAAACTACAGAACCCCCCTCGAAACGTATTGGTTTTTAAACCTCGAGCATTTTTACTGTTAAAGATTATAATATAGCGACTACCATGGAATCCCCTTAACAGGCGGTCGTATCAAAGCCCATTCATAGAGGAACGACACCTTTCAGAACGAGCCGTTACGATTTAGTGCTCAAAGCAACGTACTTGGACGCTCATGAATGACTAATGTCCACGTTGATCTTTGGCTACAGGACAGCTATAACGAAAGCTTTTGAAAATTGTTCATCACAACTTTTAATGATGTTCAGGCACACACGTCGCTCTTTATTTCAAAAGATATTTCGCTTTAATTCTGTATTTTAAGATAGTACGATATAGTACTTAGATATTTGCTGGAAAGTTCGTCTTTGAATTCACAATTTTGAAAGCAACGATAAAAGGAACTTTCATGCAACATCGTCATGAATGGAAAAGCAAAAGTTTTGCGACTCCGGTAGTCTATTCATTCTAGATGAATTTCGTTCTGAACTACTGCTGCGAGCTGAAAAGCACTGCAAATGAAAGTTCAGCTCAAAGATTACAAAGTTATGCTTAATTGAAGAAACTTTTAGTCGTAGCAAATACTAAAAAAAATGGACATTCGCTTTGCCCCGTCCCGTTTGCAAGCAAAAAGTCTAGCTTCGGGGAACTGTAGTTGATTCTCGCTATAGTTGTCTATTCCTCTAGCAGGCATTTTAATTAAAATGGAAATGTTTAAATTCGTAGCTTTTCCGTTTTGCGAATGAAACCTTTGAAATGAAGAAAAGTTTTAAACAACTCTCCGGTTCGCTTTTGTAGTGCCGATGAAATTTCAGGAATTCAGGCAAAATTCCACTTTTCTCCGCATTGTCCGTTCAGCAATATTTATATTTTACAAAAAGACCGCTGTAATCCGATATTTTACCTGTGAAACGCTATGGATGAACTGGGGCCCAAAGAGCTTCTATACTATGTATCTAGAGAGCTAACACGCCATTTTGTTTTATTTAAGGATTAAGAATTATGAACCTTATGACTTGGAAATAAAGTTATTTTTTAATTAAATCTAAATATAAGGATCTTAATGCTTGATAGAGACCCCCTCGTTAAGGAGTGTGTCTCGTTCACACAGTTGCCAGCATACAATTAAAATTAACATGGCCATAATTATTGAAATAAGTAGGACAATTTTCGAAATTAGACGATTTGTTCTAAATGTTATTCAGATTCATTTGAAAGGTTTAGTACAGTCGCTGTAATGTAGGTTAGGTACCTAACTGCCGAGAAAAATAATTACTGTTCGAAAGAAACAGTATTAAAACCATTGAATCAGATATACCTCACTAGAATGCGGCGCACCGCCCTCTTTTTTGTTGATATTTTAATGCACCTTTGTATAATATAATTTTAAAACAATAATGCAAAGTAACGTATGTATATAACATTGATAGCTTATTGAGCAGATTGAATTTTCCCTTGGTTGCTTGTTCATGTCTCAATGAAATATTCAAAGTTCAAAAATTATGGTCGCCCTACAGAACGAGACACACTCCTTACTGGTTCTAGCTCTTTCGGCTCGCAGTTTTCGTGTGAGTCGGCATTCTAGATACATAGTATACAAGTTCTTTGCTGGGGCCTTATTCACAAAGCTGTCATCGGCCCTCGTTATTGAATGGTACTTCAATGTTACCATTTCAAGAAAATATTCTCATCTGAAATTGTTATGTGCCGTGGTCATACATACCGGTCAAATCATAATCCTCCACCCCACCAGTAGAAGCGAGAGGCACGTTCTGCCACTACTCCACGTCTGTCGACTGATCACATTGCGAACTTACCAGACTCATCCGAAATCCGAACTCATCCGAACTCGCACCGTTCGCATCCAACCAGGACAGTGACTGTCGGGTTAAGTGGGCGTAGTAATAACAACCTAACTCTCTTTTTTATTATGTAGTACCTAAAAGTGCTTCATTTGACATTTACCCGACGGTAGAAAAAATAAAAGGTACTTTTCAACAGTAGACCAAATTGTCGGCAACAGATTCACATGCGCTCGTCGACTGCCATAACGAAATCTGCAAATGGTAATGGTAGCAAAATATTAGACTGACCCTTGTTCTTGGCTCCACGTTCGTTGCGGACTAAGATCTCGTGGTCGCCAGCCCCAGCGTCTTCCCACACCTCGCCGTCTGCAGACACGACCGCCACGGACATCAGCATCAAGCAAGCAGCCAGGCGCCACCAGTGCTTATTCTGGAAGGAATATATATAACAAAATGTGTTACGAACCTCAAATGGGATTGATAGGTATGTTGGCATGCTACTGTTCTTTCCGTAATCTTTAGATAGCTATGCATGCATGCTAATTGCTGATATTGCGCACCCAACTTACCCTATAGGCTCGTGAAAGACTGATCCACTTGCACTTTCGAGAATCTAGCAAAAGGAGACGTCAAACGTCAGTATCTGCAAACATAAATTTCTGCCATTTTTTACGGAGGACGTATATGGCCAACAGAGGGGTACGCCTTGCATTAACATCTCCTTTGGCTAGATTCATACTTCGAAGACTTATACCTTTATTAACTGTAGGTCTTGCGTATCTCTCTCAAAATGTTGATAATTTAACCCTTATGTTTTTTTTTATCAAACAAAAATTAAAGTAAAAGTTAAAATTAAAAAGTCTTTATTCTATTAAATTCTTAATGAATTACAATTCATTCTTAATACATTACATTCATCTAATTAAAAGTTGCCTCTAGCGTAGGCCAAAACAAACGAAGATAATTAATTAATTATTGAGCTTTTTAAGTAATATTAAACTGAAATTGGACGAACGTAAAGATAAGACACATAAACACAGAAAGATTATTCTTTATTGCATATCTATCACAAAAATATAATATACAGAAAGATGAAAACAATGGTAACAAGTTTTTTACAAAAACATACAACAACCGGACTGTTCTAGGACAGGGAAGCAAAATACGCAATTTTGTTCACTTCAACGACTTTTTTCAGGTATTTTGATTTAAAAACTAAACGAATTAACCGATGATTTTTTATGGGACTAATCTGGAAGTACATACGAGTATGTCTACTCAAATAAAAAAATAATTTTTGAAATCGGTTTATAAACATGAAAGTTCTGAGGTAACAATCATTAAAAAAATACATCCAACTGAATTGATAACCTCCTCCTTTTTTTTAATCTGTTGAAAAGTAGAAAACAATGTTTTAAAAAACACTAAATATAAAACAAATTAACTATAAATAACCTAGTCGGTCGTTGTCACCACCAGACGGCAACGTGCCCAGAACGCTGGCGGCATTGCCACGTTGAATGGCAATGCTTATACGCTGTGCAAAGTAGAAGCCAGCATTCTGGTCACGTCTCTCAGACTCTTTTAGCTTATCAAATATATGGTATAAATATCCACTATTTATTATTGGCTGGTAAAAAGCGATCACTTCCAGACACATCTCTTTCCATTTATTTGAGGGTGGAGAGGGGGGAGGGAGTTGTAATAAATAAATATGAGATCTTCTTCTTATCGTGTCACTAGTTCCTTCGAACCAGTGTGTTGAAAGGATTTCAAGTGCGCCTCGAAGAGGCTCCTTTCGTGCACTCGACACATGTTTTCGAACTTTAGGTTCTACGACATGCCGGTTTCCTCACGATGTATTCCTTCACCGTTGCGAGAACGTGAGATACATACATAGATTTTTTCGATTGAAAAAACCCATTTACGCATGACTGCCACTGGGATTCGAACCCGCGACCATGAGACCGCAAGGTAAGGGCCTCATCCACTGGGCCACCACGTACTCTTAATATGTCTATCTTATTACTCTAATATGAGATGAGATTGCTCAAATCGTTTTGCAAGAAGTTGTAATATTCGTTTTCACGGTAATTAATATTTATGATTTTAAATAATATCCTCATAAAGTAAACACCTACTTATATATGATTGTGTTAAGTGTAGTAGGTAAGTTACTTTTACGCTTTACGAATTTATTAATACATACTACACCTCCTTATCAAAAACCCTTTGTGGGTTACTTATGGCTTTGTGGTTTGTATTACGCTTTGTTTTGACAATAGCTTACCACATAGGCATGCCCTAAAGTGCAGACTGACCGCAAATATTAATAAAAATAAAAAATTCAATAAAATTCATTAATTTCAGGCACAATAAGCCGGCTTCTTCCCGTAATCCCCGCTGGCCATCGGATCTGTTTTATTTGAAATAATTGTTCATTATTCATAATAGTGAGGATTTCTTACAAAAACATTCCCGAAATCCCCATTGCGGTTTGTGGTTGGTGTTGGTGCCATATCACACACACAAAATACAAAAAGAAATACAAAATATGATATTTAAGTAAAATTAAAAAATCTCCGTTTTGTCATTTTTGTTTACGTCCAGATGGACGGAAATCCAATATTTGATTAGAAATAGTTTACAACTACATAATAGAAGTAGAAGAAAAACTATTTATTTGTGAACAACTTAAGGTACCAACACACTGTAAACAGGTTGACAAACAATAGGTACAATTAGGGTAGTAAGTAACGAAGAAATAGAAAACTATCATTAATAAAATAAAGACTTACGCACTACTTATACCTACCTACCACAAAAATAGGTATATTTTTAAACAAAGCACTACAAAACAGGTCTAACGACTATCAATATTATGTATGTTACCTATCGCGTTTGAAAAAAACAAAGAGTGTTGACTAAGGGTGCGCTTACGCACCGCGAGATAAACGCCAGTCAATGACTCTAACTCGAAGTGCTAAAATTAACCCGGCTCGGTTCAGTCCAGTGCGATAAGCTATTAACTCAACGCTTTTAACCAGAGGCTTAATCACGAATATTTCTGACAATTGCAATCGTATCGTATCCGACATAGAAATGTCGAACAGTTTGTATCTGGAGACACGGCAGTGTCTCCGAGCCAAGTAGAGCAGCACGGCCGTAGTAACCTTTTTTCGAAAAAGTTTTGAAAAAATCCTTTTGTGACGATACGAATTTGATTGTATGAATGTTTTGTGATCGGGCCTCTGATGTAGGTACCTAGTGATAGGTACCAAATAATTGATTTTTCCAAATTTATGTTAGAACAAAGAAATACAAAACACGTCTAACGTCTAAAAATCCTTATGTGACGATACGAATTTGGTTGTCTGAATTTTTCGTGATCGGGCCTCAGATGTAGGTAAGGTTACCTAGAAATACCTACGTACCTATTAATTGATTTTTTATTATTTATGTTTACTATATGTATTACTGAAAAGCACTTACAAAATTAACTAATTAATGTAAAGTCTTGAAAAGTTTACGTAGATCATTTCAAAAAAATATTTTTAATTTGTTACTTTAAGCTCACAATTTCTTAACAATATTAGGTGCTATAGTTTTATCTCTAACGCATAAATAAAAAATGCAATTTACTAGTGGAATAATATCCAATATTATTGTAGGTACATATTAAAATATCTATCTAAATATATCATGGAATCTTTAAAGTCCTTGTTAAATGTTTATATTATTTTTTGTAATCAATTTAGTATTTACCAACCATAGGCACGATTCAATACAATAATAACATAATTTTAATAAAACTACCTATTCGTATTAATTTTAAATTAATTCTACCACATTTATGGCAAATATTTTTTTGGGAAAATATAAAATAGTTGATATTTTAGATAGACATATTGTATAATTTTTGAACAAAATTATTATACGGAATAAAATTATTTCGAGATTGGTGCGTTAAAATCCAATTTCTAAGCAATGTTAATAAAACATTGTTATAAAAGATCTCACTGAAGGGAGACACAATATTTGAATAAATTATTCTATTTATCGTAGCGAACGCGCGAATCGTACGCTTAGAGGAAATAATATCAAGGACGAAATGATCAACTAAATAGATTCCTCAGGACGCGAGTATAAAAAGCCTCGAAAGAGGTCAAGCAAGATTATATAAATTGCATTGGGACTCGACGAACACAATATTTGTGTGACGATGAAACGCACACAGGCTCACGAACCCACACCACACCCCCAACCCTGATTGTGGCGGAATGTTGCGCACTAATTTATTATTATGTAACGATAATCCCCTAAAACACCAATGTAATAACAAATACTGATATTTTAAAACAGTTATATCAAAATAGCAATATGCGTAAAATAAGCTAAACATAAAGTTGGCAACAAAATACTCAAGTTTAAATACATAATCAATAAAGTTGCGTAGTGTCGCTGAACGAAATATAGTAGAGCTGTTTATAAAAACCGTAAACAAGTCCAATGGAATTTAAAAAAAACATCGCGAGATAATCATTGCAGGATCGGTAGGTTAACAAAACATACGGGTTATCAAATAAACAGTACTTAAAAAACATTTTAATGAATAAAAAGGGCTGCTGTTGAAAATAATCATTGAAGAAGAGTTTTATTTACTTACTTCCATGTTGAGATACTGGAAGGTTGCGAGTGTTCGGGAACTGTTCGCGAGACGTGGTCGCTCGTCGAGGGACAAGCAGCGAATGTTGGATTGTCGGGATTGTGTAGCTGGAGTCGGGAGCGCGGGTGGCGCGGGCGAAGAGTGCGCCGCGTTAAAACAGCGCGAACCCGCCAGGACCGCTATCGATCCACGCTTGCAACCGGGAACCCTCAACGGTCCCTGAGCCGCGAGTCGCTCGTCCCCTGTGTTCCCAGTACGTACTAAAAAGTCAGATTTACAAACCATTTACTACCTTTCGTGTACGTACCTTGGCTTATTACATACCTTTTAGTACGTACATTCGTGACATGTTTACATAATTTGTGTACAGCGTTTTTTAATATTTTAATAGATATTCAAACTATTTATTTTTGAGTGCAAGAATAAAATACTGCGTTCAATTCTTTGTTTCTAACCAAGTTTAAAATTTACTCATTTACCTACTGTTGGTTTGCGTCTTCGCCCCATTAATACAATTCTGAATTTTCAAAAAATTTAATCCTACAAGTAACGTGAATCTTTTTTTAATACGCAGGTCGCGGGCAAAAGCTTCCAAAACCACGACAAAAGCATACAGCAAAAATTAAAAGGTGTAAAATTCAAAATCAAGTAAGAACTATTTAGGTAGCTTTCGTTCTTTTTTAAATACTTATACTGGCAACACCGTGTCGCTCGTTCCTCGCTCCTGTACGCATCTCGCCCCCCACGACCCGCACATCTCTCTATCTGCGGCTAGGCACGATTTATTACCTTTTCCGGGAATGGCCGAATTTCGTTCGGGCTGTGCGCCAGGATTTTTACTCGTATATCAAACGAAGTAGCATGGCACTTTCGCATGAGTAACATCCGCTCGGATGCAATATTCGGTATTATCACCTTGCAAGTTACGGATGAGTACCGATGTTTCATGCTTGCTTCGTATTGTATTCAATTGCAATTTCGCAGCTTTGAACCTCTCTGACAGAATTTAATAGTACCTTCCTATCTATCATGGTAGAGCACCGAGAGGTAGGTAGAGTCAAGTCGTACTAATATAATAATTGTTATCTACAGGAGGATTAGTGAGTTCAAAATAAAATACTTAAATAAAATAATATAAATTTCGAAATAGAAGAGATAAACCAATTTCCACGTGAATTATTAGTCTTCGGGGGTAAAAAAATCAAGGATGTAAAATATTAAAAATACATCATCCATAAATACGGATCAAATTAATAACTTTATTTTTTTCAGGCTAATATATCAAGGTCTTAAAAAAACACTACAACAAACTTCAATAGGACTGTTTTAGTGACCGTAAACACCACTGAAAAGTCACAGGGAAACAAAATATGCAATTTCGTACCCTTCGACAACATAATTTTTTCAGGTAAGTATTTTGTTTTTAATACCTAAATGCTGAACCGAGTTTATTATTATTATTATTTGTTGATAGACGAGCAGCTTCCGCTGATGTGTCTATATCACACAGTGTTGGTTTTTTTTAATAGTTTTGTGTCACTTTTTTTAACATAGTCTTGTTGATTCGTAACCAAGTGTCGAGTTTGTTCTTGAACGAGTTTGTGGATGCTGCAGAAACAACATCCTCTGGCAGTATATTCCAGTTGTGCACCACTCTGTTGCTAAGGAAGTGATGAGCCGTAAGGGTGTTGGTTAGATCACGATTTAATTGGAGTTGGTGCCCACGAGACGATTTTTGTGGTTTCTTTGTTGTGTATATGTCTTGAAGCTGCGGCAGGTTGTATTGATGGGTCAAAATTTTATAGGTTTCTTTAAGGTCCCCCTGCAAACGTCTTTCTTCAGGAGTAGTGAGGCGCAAGGCGTTGAGTCGTTCTTCATAGGATTTGCGACGTAAGGCATGTGGTATCTTTGTAGCTCTTCTTTGAACACTTTCCAGTAAGTTGATGTCCTTGTGGAAGTACGGACTCCACACTTGGTACCCATACTCAAGCAGTGGTCGAATGTAAGTTTTGTAGATCTTCAGGAAGACATCTACTGTCAGTGTTTGAAAGGATCTTCGAATGACATAAATAAAGGAGTTGGCTTTTTTAACAATTGCGTTTATGTGCTCTTCCCACTTCAGGTTTGAAGCAATGTTAACCCCTAGATCTCGTTGAACGTCCACTGAGGCTATAGTGTTTCCATTTAGGCTATACGTAACTTTGGGGTTGTTTTTGCCAAGATGTAGGATATTGCATTTGGATATGTTCAACTTGATTATCCAGTCCATGGTCCACGTCTGAATGCGATCGAGATTTTCTTGTAGCTGTCCAGCGTTCGTGAATTTTGATGAAATTTCTATGAGACCAATCTAAAAGTATATCCTCTCAAACAAAAAAAAAGTATTTATTAAATCTGTTCAGTAAACAACAAAGTTTTGATATTATAACAGACATGTTTATAAAAAAAAAATCTAACGAATTGAGAACTTCCTATTTTAAAGTCTGTTGAAAAGGCAAATTCTGTAGGTTAAAGTACCTACTAGATAGGTATTTAATGCCTACTTGCACCAAACTGTCAAAGTCCCTAAGCAATTACTTTACTCGCTTGGTAGTTTTTAGCAGTCCAGATTCTGACCGTTAAGAACTGCCAAGCGAGTAAAGTAATCGCTTAGGAACTTTGAAAGTTTGGTGTGAGTCGGCATAAATCAAACAAAGCTTTTATTTCAAAGCTTATGTCACGTTGTAGGTATTGTGTAGGAAACTTAATTACTTAAGTCTATTAACTCATGTGATCAAGTAGTTCGAGTCAAGTATCATGCAAACTTGCTTTGTTAGCTGTGTTATGCTAGTTGAACCTTGATCGATTAGTACGTTAGATGTACAGTCGGCTCTATAATTGTCTTTACACCCAGCTTACGCCGATGTTCTTTTGTGATTAAACTACTTGTGGTATATATTAGGGGTATATCTTAAGTGGTTTATTCACATCAGTAGTTTATTCACACGCAAACATGATGTGTTTGTGTGAGTGGTTTAATCACAGGAGAAAACCGGCGTAAGCTGGGTGTAAAGACAATTATAGAGCCGACTGTACGTATAGTAGTTAGAAGTACGTACACGTGAAAAGAGTTTAATAGTTAACTATTCCAGCTCCTTAACATTATCATACAAACATTTCGACGATTTAGTTTAGGGATTTTGGCGTGATTAAGCCACAAACATTCATCCATACCGGCCATATACTAACTATCCCATCCATCCATCCATAAAAAAAATGATACAATATTCTTTATTGCATTATGTAAAACTAAACTAAATTACTAACAGGCTAACTAGCAATCACTTCCTTTTTTACCCGAATGCCAAGGAATGGTTATGTTTTCGCGCGTTACCTCATATTACAAAAAACTGGATGGATTTCAACAATTAATGTACCGTTAGATTTGTCTCAAAAAACCAAGTGTCCTTAGATAGGTTTAAAAAAAACGGATCGATTGGAATGCGGTTTTTTTGCGCTAAATAATAAGTCGTTAATATTATTTTTTTATAGGGTAGGTAGTATAGGGTAGGTAGGCGAGTATAGGGTATTAAAATGAAGAAAATTAAAAGGAGATCACAAAAAATAGAGATCCTACATCAATCAACCCATTTATCTATGGAACTCATTAAAATTTTATAATATTAGTAGGATCACATCATCATCATCATCAACGTATAGCAGTCTACTGTTGGATGTTGGATCTCCCAAGGCGCTCCACTGAGCCCGATCTTCGGCTTTTCTCATCCACCGTCGCCGTTTGTCGGATATAGCGCGCAGATCATCGCTCCATCTAGCCAAAGGTCGTCCTACACTACACTTGCCTAGACGCGGCCTCCACTCTCTTGAGTTTTACACGTTTACCCCAACGGTTGTCGGTTCTTTGGCAGATATGGCCAGCCCACTGCCAATTCAGCTTGCTGAACCTCTGAGCTATATTATCCACCTTATTTCTCGTCAGATGACTTCATTTCGTATCCTATCCTTAAGAGAAACCCGGAGCATAGCTCTCTCCATAGCTCGCTGTTTGCTGTTAACCTTCAGTTCGTGGACCAGCCCTACCGTAAGTGTCCACGTTTCAGCAGTAGATAGATAGATAGATAGATAGATGTAATCTTTATTGCACACCTTAAAATAAAAATACATGAAGAAACAATACTGAAGAAAAAGTGGTACAATGGGCGGCCTTATCGCTAAAAGCGATCTCTTCCAGGCAACCTTGGGATGGACTCGAAATATTTGAACAAAAGAGTACAGTAGGTATATATATAGCCTATAACGTATAGTAGGATCTCTGGTAGAGCAATCAAAACTTTTTGAACCATTTCAGCATTTTGCGGTGAACATTTTTCAGTATCAAACAGAAATACATTTTGTTCCCAGCTGCAAAGATAAAAAAAGTATAGGACATAGCCGCAGGCGAGTTCACATGCATATCGGATACACGAAAAAAAAATACGCGACCTATAAAAGGAACGCTCGAAAAAATATTGGAAGTCCGATGCAGATTAATGTTGACGCTCCGGTTCATGTTCATTCAGTCACTTTTAACATCGCTGAAAAACAAAGAAAATTAACTGGTGCAAACTCCCGCGGGTCGTATTTTGAGGAAATCGTCGACATGAGACACGAGACAATAATAAGCACCTTCTTACTTTGTTTTATATCTCTGAGCGTCTCTGAGCTTCTGAGATGGGCCGGGCACGTAGAGAGAATGGGAGAGGATAGAACGCCCAAAGCAGTGGTGGATTTATTGGTAGGCTGAAAAGGCTGAAGCCTAGGACGGCGGATTTAAGAGGGCGGCATTTTTTCTTTCCAGTAATTAAAAGATTCGTATAAATCTTAGTAAGAGCATCTTCGAGGCGCACTTAAAATCCTTTCACCACACTGGGTCGAAAGAACCAGTGACGCGATAAGAAGAAGAAGTAATTAAGTACCTATATGTAAATCCACATTATCGGGGTATTGAAATGTAGAGGTCGGTAGGGACGTCAAAATTAGAATAGCCTACAGGCGGCACATTTTAAAATTCGCCACTAGCCCAAAGTTATCACTTACTGGCAGCAGAAAGACCGCGAGTGAGGCCGAAGAAGAGATGGTGCGACTGCATCCACGAAGATCTCAAGGCCATAGGGAAGTTTCCACCTGGAGAAGGGAGGCCAAAGTTCGCAGCGAGTGGCAGTCCATTGTAGATGTGGCCAGGAGCCATAAAAATTGTAGCGCCGAAAAAAGTAAAGTAAGTACTTTGTTTTTATTGTGTACAACATTTGTTTATTTAATAATTAAGACATTTTCTCTGAAGCAAAACTTAGCTCGCAAAGCTATCGATGTATATTACTTATTATGTATGAACACTACTTATTATGTAGGTACTAGCTATTGACTGCGATTTCGCCTGAGTAAGATTTTATTTAGGTAATCCCCCACATAAAATATTTCTAGATCAAATTTCAACTCGTCAGTTCAGTATTTTTATTACGTTTAAGCGACAATCATTCATCTTTCCATGCATCCTGAATCATCATCGTAAATGTATAACATTTGTTATATTATTGGGTGAGTAGCGGACTTTTTCATTCTAAAGATTTGTAGAATCTTTGCACCAAAATATCCTTTACTCTTAGTATAAAGTACAACCGAGTTATAGAGAAATAGTTAACTAGAACCATTCAGGTTCCGAAAGCGGATCGAGTTCCAGCTTCTGAGAACGCAGACAAAACGAGGAATTCAATTTTTTTCTCAACACGGGATCAAAAGAGTTCAGCGGATAAAGTTATATGGAACTTTGTTCTAGGTATTCAAAAGCTACTTTTGTCCTCTGTAAAATGTTATAATCCTAAAGCCTGTCACACACGGTACTTCTAGTATAAGTACAGTTTGTATATATTTATTCATTTATACTCATTGATTCAATATTTAGGATATTATTTTCATTGATCCGGCCTTCAAAATAAATATCAATTTTCTTCGGCATTTTAGATACTCGCCTCTGTAGTACTTCATCTTCAACTTTCATTGCTATCATTGAACACTAGTGGTATTAGAAAAAAGTTAAAAAGTAGCCATGGCCAAAACTATGCATAACAAGTGCCTAAAAAAAGTTTAACCTTTCTTTATTGGCACGTGTAAGATAAGTAGGTACCTACATACATTCGTAAATCTTATTACAAACTATCTTAGTGTAAGTATGTGTAAGTTGGCTTCGTCTGAGACGGGCTTAACTCGATACGTCGTTTGTACGGCAAAGTGCTCAGCGACAGTTGGATGCTTTCATCCCTTTGCCTGTTTTCCTTTATAAAAAGGTAAGTAACATACTAGAAAATCCTCTATAAATAAGAGATTTCCCGGAATACGTTATACACAAAGAAGTATTATAGTAATCACATCATAATATTTTATTAATGAAAACGCGCCAAAAAATTTGTTTAATTTTGCCAACTTCTAGTACCTACAGACACCACCAATTTATAATTACCAAAAAAAATTTAAGGGGCAATGCAGACGGGGTACTACGTTGTATCACTTGTATCTGTGCAGTCAGAATTTTGGTTTCTAAAAACTGACTGAGTGACAACGGGTGACAACGGTGAGTGCGGTGCCCGAGCCGAGCTTTTGCGAGCTGGCTCGAGCTAGGTACCGGGATTTCCAAGCGATGAATAAAACTTAAATTATTTATCAATGATGGGTACCGCCTGACTCAAATCCATAGGAAAAAAACTAAGTAATGGTAACAGTTATCCAATTTTTATCAAATTTATTTTGACAAAAATTCGACATAATATTTTCAAGTTTTTTGCAATATCTGTGTTCAGTTACTGATTATAGTGTGTATTTTTTTTCTCGTGATTAAAAATTTGCGGTGTATAAAAACGTTTTGTTTCTCGTTGATTATGTCGGCATATTGTTGTATCACGCTTTACAGACCGCGGCGTTCTTTTAATTAAACTTTGTTTCAGTTTTAAACTTACCGACGAGATGAACAAATGGATCGCTGTGTTTCTGCTCGGTATGTTATTTCCGCCGAAATGTTTTTGATTAAGTTTATCCGTTTCTTGATCAAAAATAGAAAATTCTTGTTAATGGGAACTAGTGTTTGTTAAGTATATAATTAATAAATTAATTAGATAGCAGCTTTTTTACCCATAAAACCTTGCTATACAAAGAGGCAATGCAGCCAGTATCCTCGGCACGCTACCATTGGGAATCAGGACCATTGGAGCAGTTGAGCTGTCTATAGATCATTTGCAATTAAGGTTTCCATCAACGTCCCCGTCGCGTCCCATGCACTGTAAGTATCAAAGCCGGCAAAAATAAAATTGGATGGAACGCGACGGTCGGTGACGGAATGGTGTAGTACATAATATATGGGTACAGTGTCATAGTTTTTAATATTAAAAATATTTGTTAGCCTCACACGGTCCTAGCACGGTCATGGTATGATACAGGATAGCGGGCAGAAAGCTTTAGACTGGTCAGAAATGCTACATTTTAAGACTAAAAGATCTACACACTTGTGGCAAACCTACTCAAAGTCTAGTCGCTGTGCCTAATATCTACATTTTCGTTCTACAATTTATTGAACGATTTTTATTTACAGGCATATTTTATTTACAATGCGAAAGTCGGAAGCCGTTCAAGCCGCGGCTCGGAGCTCTACCGTTTATCGTAAGTATTTTTAAATTCGTACTAATTTCATATCGTTATATTTTGCAGAACTTGCAGCCGAAATTGATTTACTGGAAAGTTACGTAGAGCAAATGGAGGAACCAATTTTCATTTTGCTAGGTACAACCCGTTTTCTTTCCTCGTATAGGAATGTTTCGAAGTTCTGTACCCGTATCATGAAGATTTTTGACTACCTCAATCGTATCAGAAGCTAACAGAAAGGGATACCAGTTCCTATGTTTTTTTTTTCTGAAGGTCTAAGCGTCAAACAATTTGTCCTCTGGCAAACCACGTGACAAAGAACCAATTTGACATACGAATTGCGTTCTGTGTTCTTTGTCACGTGGTTCTACAGAGCACAAGTTGTTTGACGCTTACACACACGTGACGGCTTCAATACCAATACGCTGGTCAAATATTTTCATGATATGGCCATAGACACTAAACAGTCATGAACATCACGTAACGTTCTAAAATAAAATATAAACGTATTTTAAGACATCCTGTATTTTTTAGAGAACATCCTCTCGACTTCGCCTTATTAAAAGTAGAAAATTAAGAAAACTCCTTACTAAAAACGCAGTGAAAAACATTTTCTCAATAAAAATGCTGCTTCATTCATACCCAATAGGTTATTGAATTACAATTCGTTACAATAAGCTCGCTATGATACCTTACCTCAGTTAATTTTCTCGAACAGTAAATAAAATGGAAAAATGATTGAATGATTAATCAAAGCAAAAACAAACTAAAATAAAGGCTTATGATTGCATTGAAATAGAGTGAATTTATTAGTATTAGTACATTTCATTTCATCCTCGCTCGCAGTAATTTATTTTGCTTTTTTTCCATTTTATTTACTGTTCGAGAAAATTAACTGAGGTAAGGTTTCCAAGAAATCATTTCTAGATAAAAGCAATCTGAACTGTTGAGAAGTTTATAAATTCATAAGTATTATAAGAATAAAAAACCTGGGTGAAAACTGTTATCTATAATCAAATTAGAATTATTGATAAGAATTAAAACTAAGGTTAAGATTCATACCTACCTTTTTTCTCTATTAGTTATTTTATAACTCTTTTGAGATTAAAGAACATTGTAGAAAAAATAGCTTAACCAGTTCATGTAGTTCATGTACTATTTGTTTTATCATGAAATATCATAAATACACAAAATGTACCGTTTGCTTGCTCGACTCGGACTCGACGAGGGTACTGCCGGCCGCTAAGCTGAGTATATAATATTTTTTTTCTGATGATGATGTGATGCATCACAGAATCATTAACATCATCTAATGCAGATTTTTGTAAATAATACTCATATTGTCCCAAAGTGCAAAAGAAAACATATTTTTTTTTAACTTACAACACATTCAATTTTCTTAAGTATTATATATGTATGATATATATGACAACCGAAAAGATGGGAAGATGATCTGCCCAAGGGATAGCGCAGAACCTGTTTGGATCGAAGGACCTGGCATAATCTGGAGGAGGCCTATGTCGAAGGACAACCTAACAATAAATAAATCTCTGTACAATATGAGTCAGCGAATAAAGGCTTATTTTATTTTATTTATTTATTATATGTATGAATTTACAAAAAACAAGTATTTAAGTATTGAATCAGTCATCCCATCTCATCCCATAGTACAAGCGCAGCTTAGGTTGGGGCTAGATGGCGTTGTGTGAAATGTCCAAGATATTTATAGTTATTTATTTATGTTAGCACGTCTGTATCTTCACAATACGTCGGCGTGGGTGATCAATAAAATAATAACTAGGTGAAGTATTAATTAAAAATAACTTTGTGAACGTTGCTTCGACAGAACACTAATGTAAGGTTATGAAAGAGGAACTCTACTCTTTTGTTTCCTTTAGTCAACAAACAAATCATAGAGCGTACAAAGCTTTAGCGCGCTATCTATCTATAAATGTTTTGAGCTAGAATTTGCTCGCAGCGGCATTTATTTCGCAATCTGTACGATCATTTTTTATTTATCTTTTTATAACGGTATTATATCATGTGTTATTGACTTCATTGTCACACCAGAAAAACTCTACACTACTTGTAGAGAAAAATATCCTAACGAGTAGCACTGTGACTTGTTTTGTGTTACTCGCTCCACCTACACTACAATACGTGCTCTTCAGTCCTTTGAACACTTTGAGATTGTGTGCTTTACAACGCGATGCTTTCACATACTTGACTGTAAGAGTTTTCATGCTAAAGGGAAATGAAAGAGTGAATAAATCAGTTAAGGATGAGCGACTCGCGTGCCATTGCAGCCATAAAACCTCAATAATGACATTAATTATACCTGATGCAAATAATGAAAGGTCAATTATTAACCACTAGAAAAAAAAATACACTTCAGTCACGTCAGTTGCCATTACTGAACACATACGGCAAAAAACTTGAAAAAATTAGGTCGAATTTTTGTCAAAATAAATTTGATTAAAATTGGATAACTGTTACCGTTAGTCGTTTTCCTATGGATTTGCGTCAGGCGGTAACCTTTAATTGATAATAATTTAAATTTTATTCATTGTTTGGCAAACCCGGGTACCTAGCTCGAGCCAGCTCGCAAAACCTCAGCTCGGGCGCCGCACTCGCTCCGCTGTCACTCTGCCATTTTGTAGCAATCCAAAATTCTGACTGCACAGATGCAACGTAGTAGGTACCCCGTCTGCATTGCCCATTTAATTTTTTTTGGTAATTAAAAATTGGTGGTGTATTTAAAGTAGCAGGTTCTATAATTGACGATGGGTTGGCTATTGGCAATCGGTGGATTAATTGGCGACCGGTTGGCTAGTGACCTAAATACGCCTCTGGCGCGGAATCCGAGAACCAATATTGGAGAGAATAGGTTATTGAAATCGTTCGCGACTATTGTGAAGGAGGTACCGAGCTTGAAAGAATAGGTTCCTCTATCACTATCTTTTGAACTTAACATTATTATTTTCTCTGAGGAAGTGGAACTTCTGAAGGAAGGTCTCGGTTTCAATCAGTCCATATTGCGCATCATCCGGGATACCTACTCTACTCTCGTAGCTCACGTTTCCTTCGGGCACGTGGTAGGAAACTACGCAGGGGAAGGTCGAGGTCAGATCTAGATTATCATCACTTACATACACCACAAAAATAACTGAGCACCTACTGATATAAGATCACTAGCTATAGTGCCCTTCAAACCGGAACACAGGAATGCTTACACATTACTGTTTTGTGCCAGAATATCTGGTCGGGGTAATATCTGCCTTACGTATAATAAATCATTGACATCTGATTAGTTATATGTAAGGGATCAGCAAGTTTTAAGATAAAGCTGGTTTCCAGGTGTATTTTAACTCGCGCTACCGAGGGCTCTGCGTTGGGACTCTGATTTCTCGTACGGCTGTCATCACCGCTGCAGTCTGCGTCACCAACCCTTTGGGAATCGACGATGTAAGGCCAATTAACGTGGTCACTGGCGCGACCTACCGCCACCCTCGACGAGGTATTCGAGTTCAAGTCACGAAGGTTCTGTTACCGCGTCGTGAGTACACCCGTTTAATATTTATTTGGTTTTCGGTTTAACCCTTACCATCTGCGTCATCTCTTTGGAATTGATGACGATAAGCAGCCTACTCGCGCCATGTTTTTCCACCTCTCGAAAAAGTATTCGAGTTCAAATCACTATGTGCGGTTGAGGGCTCTGCGTTGGCACCCTGATGTTTCGTACGGCTGTCATCACCGTTGCCGTCTGCGTCTCTAACCCTTTGCGAATCGATGATCACTGGCGCAACCTACCGTCACCCTCGACGGGGCATTCGAGTTCAAGTCACTAAGGTTCTGTTACCGCGTCGTGAGTACACATTTTTAGTGTTTATTTGGTTTTTGGTATAACCCATACATTGCGTCACCAACCCCTTGGGAATCGAAACCGCGATGGGAAACCGTGCAGTGTAGTATGCAGCATACAACTTCCATATTAATTGTGTCTAGTGCGGTTCAGAAGCGGATTCCCGCGGGGCGAAAAAACCGCCCGTGTAGTATGTAACTTGACTGTACTCATTTGGTTTCCGGTATAACCCATACATTGCACCGACCCCTTGGGAATCGACAATACGAGGAGCCCTAACCCTACCTTAGCCTAACAAGATAAAAAAAGTAGAAAATTGATAACATTTTTGAAACGAAAAAAAAATTATTATAAAAAAATGCTATTACGAGTTGCAAGACTTTATGAATGACTCATTCAGCGACGTATAAATATAGTTAAAAAAATCAGCCTGCCTCTATTAGTTGAACTGAAGCTAGATTGACCTGCCAATACCATGCAAAATACTGGAACTATGAATGAATATTAATTAAAAACTGAACCAATTGAGAAAACCGGAGGGACGCGGAATGTTTTCCTTCATTTTCCAAGAGCTCTTATCTTCTCCGTCCGGGGAGACTATAGTTCCGCTGGAAAGTTCGCCAGCTCATAATCTCTTGAGAGGTTTTGGATTTTGAGTTATCGAGGTGGAAAATACCGGTTTCCACCACAGCCCGGGAATAAGCTCTGGTATAGGAAGCAAAGCCTTAAAGCTAAGAGTATACGTTCATTACGGCACCTAGTATATTAGTCATCCGGTTCCCATAAGTTCGGAACATCGGCTTAGTTTGGGCAATACTGCCTGTGTGGAAAATGTCCAAACATCCTATCCTATCCTATCCTATTCTATCCTATCCTATCCTACTTCCTACTAATATTTTAAATGCGAAAGTTTGTAAGGATGGATGGATGGATGGATGGATGTTTGTTCCTCTTAAACGTAAAAAATAGTGTATGAAACTTCACAATAATATAGCTTATACATCAGAATAACACATAGGCTACAATTTATAAAGATACCTGCGCAGACGAAGTCGCGGGCACCATCTAGACTAAATGACTGACTCATTGTTCTCCTAGATGAAGTTAAAAAATGTAAAATGTAAATACGGGAATGTATAGGGGGGGTATGAGGGAGTTCAGGAAAACTTCAATTTCCTTTCGTAGGTAGGTAGATAGGTAGGTAGACAGGTTGGTAGGTAGGTAGGTAGGTTGGTAGGTAGGTAGGTAGACAGGTTGGTAGGTAGGTAGGTAGGTAGGTAGGTAGACAGGTTGGTAGGTAGGTAGGTAGGTAGGTAGGTTGGTAGGTAGGTAGGTAGTTAGGTTGGTAGGTAGGTAGGTAGGTACTAGGTAGGTTGGATGGATGTTTGTTACTCTTTCACGTAAAAACTACTGAATGGATTTTAATGAAACTTTACAATAACATAACTTATACATCAGAATAACATATAGGCTACAATTTATAAAGATACCTGCGCAGACGAAGTCGCGGGCACCAGCTAGTTTTCAATACATTAATTACATATTAAACATATTTTTTTATAAAATAGTAAGGAAAAACACTATAGCTTTTAAGCGCTAAGACCACCCATTGTCTTGATATCTACTTACTAGGTACCTATATTAAGTTTTTCTATAAATTTTGATGTATAATAAAGATTTTTTTTTTATTTCATTTAGGTGTTTAAAATTTGGTTAGTTTTTATTTGAATAGATTTCATTTAAGGTAGTTTTTAGTTAAATATCCGATTTTTTTTCTGTGAATAATTATTTTCTTCAACTATGTACACATTGTCTTGGTTTTCTTAGAAATCGTTAAGTTAGGTATCCCCTTACTCTACAACCAGGGTTAGAAGGTTAGAAGTGTACGAATGTCTACTATCTATAGATTTAATATTGTAATTATATTTTTTTTCTAGAAATAGCTCAATGAGAAGCTGTTCTTACCTTAATCCGATTCCGGACCGGTAAATATGAATTTTAATTTAAACTAGCCGGCTACTCGTAGATTTTCATAATCAATTTATGCAGAGGTCTTAGTGGTCATCAAAGGGCATTGTCGTAACTAACGAGCTATTTCTCCATCGAAACTTTTTTTAATTCAAGGTCTTGTATAAGTTTGGTTTCATTTATTTGCGAACTGGATCAGAGCTTTGACATTACGAGGGGACAGAATTATACGCTACTAATAATTTATTAATTATTGCCCTGCTCTGTCCGCCTAGGGTGACAGATGGGAAAAAAAAGTTCCCACCTGTCCCACCATTGCTGATATTAATTTTAAAAGTTCTATTTGTCCCCCTGTGACCATTAAGGGGACAGATATAACTATTTTATTACTATCTGTCCTATGGGTACATTCAAGATTCAAGATTCAAGATTTTTATTCGCCAGAACATAGTATACATAGTATGTTGTTAAAGAATATTATTAGAGCCTTATGTTCTACCATTTATGGTGTGCGAGTTACAGTGAATGAATATAATACTATCAAATGGTATTTAAATGTTAACGATACCCACTACTTAACTATAATAATATTAAACAGCACAATACACTAGCACATAAATCTGCCTACTTTTTTGCTAACTTTTGTAAATAGTATATTTTATTTTTCAGTATGATTTTTTTCAGTATGATTCATAAATTCCTTTAAGTTATAGAAACAGTTTTCAGCTAGCCATTTTACCAGCCTTCGTTTAAACATTGGTAGGGGTGTATCCTTAAACGATCATTATGTTATACAGGGTGAGTTTTTTGAGATGGTGATGACCAAGTTCGAAACCACGGGAGTTAGAGAAAGGTCGTGAAAGGAGTTATGCCCTCAATTTATAAGAAAACAAAAACAGCATTATTAGTTTTTTTATTATTTGACTTTTGACGTAAATAGAAACTAATGATTTTTCAAAAATAAAGATCGCCTGTAAGTACTTTTGAACCAATGTATCCTTTTGCTGGTAAGGATCAACCTTTGCAAAGAAATTTATAACATAAAATTTAATTAAAAAATAATTTATTATTTTATTTTAACTATAATTATTATTTTTACACGGAAGAAAACTATCAAACTTTTTGGCTGTTATGTGTGAAACTCATTTGTCTCTATTAGCGGGATATTGGTGGCCATACATCTTACAAATCAAAAAAGTAATCATTATCATAGAAAACCTAGGAATTCTCTCGAAATTCGAATTCATAACATGCAGCTCGCACAAACTTTTTTCGCTCATTAGTTTGCCAGGAAGTAAAGGAAACTACAAAATAGAATCTCAACTTCAAAGTCACGCTACAAGAACTACAAACCTATTCGTTCATACGCTTCATAGGATCGCGTTCAATTAGAACTCCTCTAACTGCCTTGCTTGTGCATCCCAATATCCAACTTTTATTAGAAACTCGAAAGTTGTAGAGAAGGAATCTCTCCCTGTAGTCAGTACATCATTACTATAACTCGGTCCTGTAATACTTGGTAAAGATAAGGCTTCGCAATTAGAGGAAGAAGAAACACCGTGGAGGCCCCGCGGGGCAGCGGGGGAAGCATCAAGTTCCGAGCCACGTGTCAGCCAGGTGGCATGTTAATTCGCCCGAGAAGTAGATACAAAGCCGTGGTGGCCGAGTGGGAGGTGCCTCGACTTTCGATGCAAAGGTTGTGGGTTCGAACCTGGTTGTACACAAATGTATATTTCTGTTTAAAAATCTATGTGTGCATTGAAAACACGTGCAGTGCGGTGTAGAAAAACATCGTAAAAACGTGAAAAAACATTTGTCAAGTGCACGAAAGGAGCCTCTACGAGACGCACTTGAAGTTCTTTCAGCACTGGTTCGAAAGAACTAGTGACATGATAAGAAGAACACTTAATTAATACTGAAGATTGTGATCACCCCTTTTAAAGATACGAGGTAACAAAGAAAACATACATACATACAGACATACATACATGTAAGATACGTTTCCTTGGTAGGCGGGTAAAAATAAGTTTAAAAGTAAAATAAAGTGATACCTAATCAAAATAAAATATTCAGACACAAGATCCATTAGGTACCTACTATTATTGCTATCCGCTATTCATATCACGTGTCACTGATTGAATCAAGTGATCCTGAGATTCAAGGTCAGAATCACATGCGCCTTTGATCTGCCACAATGACACAGTCATCGCCCTAGAGTGCATGACCCGGCCGAGCTGTTGTAGAGATTATTGCGCCCGAACTGAAAGAATTATCAGTTTTTTTTTACTGCCAAGGAAAGCTTACTCGTATGTTTTTCGCGCGTATCTTGAATGTATGTATGTCTATGTTACCTCGTATCTTCCAAACTGGTGGATGGATTTGGACAGTAGGACAATAAAATGGTTCCTACGCGTGATAGTTTAGGTATTTCCTTCGTACGGAAAGATTATACGATATTTCGAAAATCTAAACCACATAATACCTGTATTAAAGTAAGTTATCATAATCTTATGTTCGGTATTTATGAATAGGGCATTTTTATTGGTAAATATTGGAGGTAACTTTGCATTTATTTTTAATCGATAAAATGTTAAGCAATTGTGTTTTCACCACACATAGCACTTAGTAATAATCAACATCTATAATAATTATTAATTATACAAGTTGGTTGCTGCAGTATAGTGGGTATTCTGCAGTTTTGAAGGAGGGATCATGCATCAAATTAAGGTATAGTAAACCCTTAATGTATCTTTAGACTCGTCATTAATTTTCTTTCAGTTCATAGTTGCAAGTCCCGCAAGTTACTAAACTTAATTTTGTTTTCTGTTTCAATCGTGTTTTGTTATATTTAGTGCATTGCTTTTAAGTTGACTATTTTAGTATTAATGTAAATAAATAGTTATTTTAATAATATAGGTTACAATCTACAATCTACTAATTTTGTTTGGGTAAAGTAACAAGAGAGACTTTACTAATGTAGAAAATGGATTATTATGCAAATCCTCCTCAATTTTCCTATAGAGTGGAAAATCTCAATTAAAATCTCTGCGGCTCTTCGCTCCCCTGCCACTCGAAGCAATGGTCGAGTTGAGTCGCTCCATCAAAATTAATCTAGAGACTCTTTTATTTTTGACGTCATCGTAGCTCGCTCGAAAACATGGAAAAATACTTTATAAAACCGGTAAACTGCGCTCGTTGAGATTTTTTTATTCTGCCTTGAAAATTGATACTGTTTTTATCAATTTTAAACGTTAAAATACGGGAATATCCGAAGATACGTTTTGCATGTCGAGAAAGATATCTATCAATAATGTTAATAATTATAACTTACAATAAGTAGAGACTAGCATTTAGATCCATACTTTAGAGTAAGTAATAAGTTAGTTACACACAGCACGGAACAAATTTTTGAATGAATCATGGGCTATCCAGAACCGATGATTGTTCAATAAAATTCTGTCAACGGCATCCAATTATAGTCAATTTGGTGAAGCTTTCGCTTGCAATCATTTTGACGATGCAGGTGCAATTTGTGCTTGTCACAAACACAGGCCTCGTAAACAAAGCTTTGACAGCTCCCAATATGCATGAGCTCGAAGGCATGAGGCGATAGGTCAACAACAACTGAAACAACGTTTGTATAAACCCTGGGAATTGGTTTGCGAACGTTCTGGTAATCAAGTGCTAGTCTAAGATCCGGCTGCAGGATCACTACGTTCATCGAGTACATGCTAAAAACCTATATATTTTTTACATAAATGTATGAAAATAAAAGTAACAAAAGTATACCTGTTTACACCTGGCTGCGAGGGAGTGCGGCCAAGCCCAACAGGCAACCGTGTTTTTTTTATCTTGCTGTGATGTGGATGATATTTTAATTAAAAACCAAAAAGTTACCAAGTTGTAAACCAAGTGAATGAAAAGTTTATCAAAAATCAATTAAATATTATACTTACGGCCACATTTCGATAGGCACCCTGGTAGATATACCTTCATATATTCTCCTATTCATATATTTTTGTAAACAATTGGTTTTAAGCACGTATCTACATACCTACTCGATGAACGTAGTGATTCTGAAGCCGGATCTCGTACTATAGGTATTCTGCCGTGTTAGCAACGGATCGCTGATTCAAAATTAATATGATTTATTTGTAACAGAGCTAAATTCAACGGACAGCAAGGGATATTTGATGGAGCAGTCAGCAGCAGTTCTTATTCTGAAGCACAAGATCCCGGATATCCTCACTGAGGTACCACAACGAGCTATTGAAATTGATTGGAGGTAAAACTCATTACATCATCATCCCCATGGGTTATAGAAGTTCCAGAATCCCACGCGCCGCTATCTCTCGCTCACACATTTCTACATTTTCAAAGATATAAATTGACTAAGTATAAATTTCAAAAATGTGGAGCGGTTATTTTGTAACTACAACCTTACTAAATGTTTTAGTATATATTTTGTTTTGATATGTTTAACATATAAGCGAAGGAAATGGGGAAAAACTGTTTTTCTCAATCCATATACTCAGTCATAAATTTATACTCAGTCAATTTATATTATCAAGAATGTACAGTCAGCTGCAAAGACATGTATACACTCCCAAGCTTTCACATTTATATTACTCTTAACTCTTAATTTTGCAAAGGAAAGTGCAAAGTCATTTTCAAATTAATGTAGTCATCTTACTTGTCAGAATTCTTGTCCGACTTATAAGTCTTTTCAAAATTAAGAGTATAATATCACGTCGAAACGTCAGAATCTGCTAATATAATTTTCTGCCATTTTTTACGGGGGACGAGGTAACCCCGCATTGCTCACACGCCTAACAAAACTTATTTATGTAAACGCACAATATAATAATCTCGCACACCATCTTAAAATATGCACACAGTTATCAAACACAGCGTATAGTTTTATTTGACGTAAATGGCCAAGAAGGTTATATGGCCAACAGCTGTTTCGCCTTGCGTTAACCCCTCCTTTTCCTTGATTCTCGAAGGTTTGGGAGCATTTGTTTCTTTGATATCTTATGAAACGCCCTTTCCATGAAACGCCTAAAAATAATTATATATTTTAGGGGCGAAGAAGTACTGTCACTGCAGGAGGAATGCGTGATGGCAGGGTGGCATTTCTTCTTTAAAGGGGTGAGTCGAAATAATAAACTGAATGCAGCCCGCAGTTTTCAAAATGCTAGGTTTGACCATCGAGCTTTATTGTACCTCAATGGGTTTGACACCATAATATTATGATCTTTGGAAGTGATGCCACATAATCCAAAAAAAACTTATTCGATTTGGTTTATGAGAAATTGGGAACCAGCCCTTTAAACCTTAGTGTGTGTAATAAACATCAAAGAGACGCTGGCAAGTTCTTACCTACAGTCCGTTCTTACTTGTTGCACGAAAGGAGCCTCTTCGAGGCGCACTTGAGATCCTTTCACCACACTGGTTCGAAATAACTAGTGACACGATAAGAAAAGACTTGTTAACAAACATAAAAAAACAACCGAATTGATAAGTGAAGAAGAAGTGATTTAAATGATAAAAAGTCATCGTTCTTAGATTCCGTTGAGTAACTTGTAACATTCGGAAGTTTTGCACACAGCATGATATTTTAATTAAGGACCAATGCACACAATGGTAGTTTGCAGCGCAGCGGTGTGTAAACTCTGGAATGAGTTTTTGAGTTCCGCACACATTGTTCGCTACATATTTGAATGTATAAACTTTATCCGGAATATTGTTTGCTAGATGGATTGGATTGCATAACACGGTGCAATTTTATTGAAAATATTTTATTCGTGCATTTTGTAAGATTAATGGTAAATCTATTTTCAGCATTTAACTCGTTTTACCTTACCGAGATCAGTAATCGTTGTGTATAAAAATGGAAAAAAATAATAATTACCTATTTTTTTTTAAATTACGTAAGTAAGTAATAAAACTCTTTCTTCTTATCATTTACTTATTCTTTTATTTTAGATTAATCGATCGAAGACAATATATCCTAATCCTGCTTATTTGCCTTGCTCTTTCTTGTGGTGGCTATATGACGTTGTCCGTAAACCAACTTTACAGACAATTTTTTTTTTATATGTACTGACAGCGTCATTGATAAGTATCCCCCTTGGACAAGACTTCACTTGTGCCGTACTGTCGCGCGCGCCAACTCACGGATACCTAGGTCCCTAACTGCCCTCAACAACCTCCTAGAAGCTAGTCCACATAGTGACATATGACATATTTGCGGATCAATGGAGAGAGCTCACCTCAGATTTCCATTGGTACTGCCAATCAAAATTTTGACATAAATATAATTTTATGTGTATTTGATGACTATTATTACTATAATTTGTAATTTAATTTGTATTGTAATAATTTTATCTTTAATCTTTAAATAATGGAATTGGTTGTTTAACCGTTTTATTTAAAGTAAATAAATAAATACTAAATATTTCACATCTTTGAGCTTCAAATTCCTTCCGAATTTCAAACGCCCCGAAGCGGCGTACGAAGTTTTGCCTTCAAAAATTAATTATATTTTTATAAACATGTAAGCTATAATCATGATTACATAACAATGTTTTAAAGAGATTTGAAGCTGGGTGTCTTGTGCAAGGGGTATACTTATCTATGTCGCTGTCTGTACCGATAGATAATCTTTCAAAAATCTTACAAGCGCGTGTTAGCACAGGCCATGTGAAACCACCATTAGAGATATATTGTCACACATATATTGTCTTCGATCGTATATGTATAGGTAGGTAAGGTACTTAGAACCCGCAGCTACGAAGCTAACTAACTGCTAACATACCGTGATTAATCCCTATCGAATCCCATGATAGGATGGATTCAGTTCATAAATGAGTTTGCGAACGGGTATTGCATTAACGAGTCCATCCACAAGGGTAGGTACAGTCAACAACAGAATGTAAATAAGTAAATAAACAAGTAACCATAATCCCCGAATAAAAGAGGAGTGTTATTGTGGTTTCCTAGGGAATGGACTGATTTAATGCGATGTTAATTATTTTCAGCCAACTTCAAAAAAGGAGGTTATAAATTCGGTTGAATGTTTAAGTTTGTTACCTCAGAACTTTGATGTTTATAAATCGATTAGAAAAAATATTTTTTTGTTTAGTAGGATATAGGTACTTTCAGATTGATCACACCGTAAACACCACTGAATTACCACAGGGAAGCAAAATTCGCAATTTCGTTCAATTTGATGATGTAAATTTTCAGTTATTTTGATTTCAAAACCAAAGTACTGAACTAATTTTCATAAATTTAAAAAATTCCAATTTTCAGATAAAAAAAGATTTTTTCAAATCAGTTGATAAATAACAACAACAAACATTGAAGAAAAAACATTCAACCGAATTGAAAACCTCCTCATTTATTGAAGTCGGTTGAAAAAAATTACATGATTACTCCATTATCCAAATGAAAGTACTGATACTGAAAAACGTTGGAATAATTTGAAAAAGTTCGAAGTATTTCTGCTGTTGTCTGTACCAGCATCTGTAAAGCAATATTCTGCGTTAGTTTACTGTACCGAGCACATGTGAGTTAGTCCAGGTGACCATCCTGGGAAGGGGTGGGTAGGCATTTCTGAGGGCACCTGCACTGAGAAAATATCTACTTATGGTTACTAAAATTCTATTTGAATTTGTGACAGTGAGAATAATTTAGTAACGATTACAATAATGATAGTTCTAGCTTACAAAAGTTGTTAGTAAAGGGTACAAGAAAATATATTATCGGTTACTATTTTGTCTCGCTATCCCATTTTTTTTCTCCGTGTTTACTTATATGTTCATACATGAATGACAAAGGGCTATCAACAAATTATATAAATATATTTAGTAATAAATCCGCTTGATTTCTAAACAAAGGTTTTAATTAACTTAACTTTAGTTTAGAACTTTAGTACATATTACTATATTATATACCAAAGAGTCAACGAACAGAAAACCAAAGTTTAAAGATACGACACGTGTTTCGCCTCCACACGAGGCATCATCAGGAGGTGTGGACTCTCGTTTCGAACTTCGGCGAGTCCACACCTCCTGATGATGCCTCGTGTAGAGGCGAAACACGTGTCGTATCTTTAAACTTTGGTTTTCTGTTCGTTGACTCTTTGGTATATAATATAGTAATATGTACTAAAGTTCTAAACTAAAGTTAAGTTAATTAAAACCTTTGTTTAGAAATCAAGCGGATTTATTACTAAATATATTTATATAATTTGTTGATATTTATGGATTTCCGCAAAGTAACGCCTGAATCAATCAATTATCTTAGACAAAGGGCTAGTTTACAAGCTACAAGCCGGCGAGTATATAAGCTAGCGAGTGAGCGAGTTAGCTTTTGGGAAGGGATACAAAATAAAGATACACACAAGCTAGTAAAAAAAATCAAAGCATATAGCATAGCAAGGTGTGACATAGGGTAATTTATGTTGGCTCTCTTTTATTTGAGGCTTTCGTCGATTGGGACCACTAGGTATTGAGACCACGGTCCGAACCGCCGGATAACATTTTTGAATCCGTCGATTGGGACCACAGACCACATGACGTAAATTGTACATTCGTCGTCTGATACAGATCTGAAATAAGAGTGCATTTAATAGTAGAAAAGATAATAAACTGTATTCATTTCATCAACTTCGTTGCATGCAAATTGAAAAGTCAGAGCTTTCAACTTTTAATTTCCTACGAACGTTCCCGTTTTACACAAAAACAGTTGATTCTCATCTGAAATAAATCACGAATGTTTGCAGTTGTAAATGGCTTTATTTTAAATGTTTCTGAACTCCGACGTTCGCAATTAACTATTTAAATGAGAACCGGGCTGTGTTCCATCAAACACAGATGCAATCGGGAACTTTACTGCACTCCTGCTAAACTGAATCGCTGTAACGACGGTAGCATTCTCATAAGTAAAGGAAATGATTGCTACTTCTATTTCATTGTCACATGGTGATATGATATCATTTTGTAACAGTGAAATTGATTTTTCATCATCAGTGGCCTAATGTGATATTGAAACATTTCGCTATTATAATTCACTCATGAAGTGGCCCAACACTCAGATCCATAAATTTAAACCCTGCAACTGTACCTACAATTTTACTCGTGTAATAAAACCTTCAATGTGACTGGAGGTACCAACTGAAAATCATCTATTTGAGATTAGAACTCGATTATTGGTGCTTCGAAAACTATTTTCTGCGAGGTTGACTGCAATAACGTTGGAAAATTGCATCGCTCTGGGTAGTCCATTTCACTCAATCCTCCAGGGAATTGCTCAGCATCGCCGCTAGGTTCGATGGTAATTGGTAATCAGGTTTCAAGTCTATCGAGTTTAACTGAGTGTTCGTCTGCAATTTCTGAAATGTCTGCCACGTTTTCATGTGATTTTCGTTTATTTATGTAACATGAAACACTGAACATGAAAACTCTGGGAAATAATTCTAAGGGAAGGATACAAGTTGGGAGAACGTGGATCCAATCGAACAATAATATATATTTTTAGTATGTATTTTTAATTTGTAAACTAGTGTTAAAATAAAGCTTTTTCTATGTACTCGTAATAAATTAGATTAATGGTACAAAGAACATTGTAAAGTTACTAAAGGTTCACTAAAAATATTGCGTATCTATTCACCGTTTCAGTAGATTAGTTTAAAATCAAAAAATCTGAAATAATTATGTCGTTCAATTTAACGAAATTGCATATTTTGCTTCCCTGTGACTATTCAGTGGTGTTAACGGTCACTAAAACAGTCCAATTGAATTCGGTTAAAATATGATTTCGTAAAAACCTTGATTATGATAAAAATAAAAACTTATTTTCGGCATGAGTCCAAAGGGGCGACAAAAAACGACTGCCGTACAACAAAAGGATCGCGTACACGTGTAGTGCACTGTGCACCCCATCTGGTCACCATACAGTATACACACCAAACACGTGTGCACTGGAGATTCAATCGAATGCTAGTGAAAGTCAGCGCTTTTAAAAAGGAATTATAAGCAGATGATAAAAAAAAATTACAAAATCATACTACAACCGACTTTCTATTCTGACTGTTCTAGTGACCGTAGGTACTACTGACAAGTCCTGTGAAGCAAAATACGCAATTTAGTTCATTTCAACAATTTTTTTTTCAGTTATTTTGAATTAAAACTTAAACTACTGAACCGTTTTTAATAAAATTGTATCTATGGGATCAATCTGAAAGTATATCCTCTCAAACGAAAAATACAATATTTAAATTGGTTTATAAACAACAAAGATACAAACATTAAAAAAAAACATTCACCGAATTGATAACCCAATTTTTTGAAGTTTGTTGAAAATATCAAAAAATATTATTTATTAGCATTTGTTAATTTAGTAGGTAGGTACATAATATTTGTAGCCATACTACTTACCTATACTATAACTTACTTAAATAAGGTACCTACTGTCGAATTTACCGTTAGTCGTTTCGGATTTGCGTCAAGCGGTACCCAAAATTGATATATTATAAATATAATTTGATAAGTTTAATCATCGTTTGGCAAACTCGGGTACCTACCTCGATACAGCTCGCAAAAGCTCGGCTCGGGCGCCGCATTCGCCCCGCTGTCACTCTGTTATTTTGTATAAATCCAAAATTCTGACTGCACAAATACAACGTAGTACCCCTTCTGCATTATCCATTAAAGTTTTTTTGGTAATTAAACATTTATGGTCAGGGGCAGCTTAACCTATTGTGCAGGGTGTGCGTCACGGGCGCAGCGTCCTAGGGGGCGCCGAGCGCCACTCGCTTAAAAAGCCGAAGCATTTCCAATGACCCACCTACAATAAAAATTGACTCTCCTATATTTTCAGAATACATATAACTAAGATGCGAAAAAAAATTCTACATTATTTTTTTTGACTTGGTTTGTTAAGCCATCACAAATCTTACACTACCTACTAAACTCAAAGAATATCTTATGTACCTAAATAATATATATTTTGAGTTAACCAGTTGGGGGACCCCTGGACCAAAAGCTGGGTACGCCCGCCCATATTTGTAGTACCCATTCCATTTTGACCGCGCGCTTATAAGAGGGCGCTAGGGGTAATTATTGCACACAGGCGACATGGGCTAGAGACGCCCCTGTTTATGGTGTATAAATATTGATTATATAAGTATATATCCCTTGCAGGATAAAATCTACCCCGTGATGAAGTTCCTACTACAGCGCAACGTGCGGGCTCAGTTCCTGAACATTGTCAAGAAGAACCTCTGGTGTGAAACCCTCGCCATCAAGTTCCAGAAAGCGATGAGTAACTTGGGCTTCTACGGGATAATCGACAGCAGCTCTGGTATCTGCGTCAGAGATGTAAGCAGATATTTGCAAAATCAGCCTATAATGTTCCCACTGCTGGGACTCAGGCCTACTCTCGGCAGGAGAGCGAATGGGTTTTTTTTTCCCGAATTTTGCTTCCCTGTGACGACTTGTCAGTGGTGTCTACGGTATGGTACATAATATTACTTATCTTTGCCTACGGTCACTAGAACAGACCGATTGAAGTTGGTTGTTGTATGTTTTTGTAAAACCTTGTTGAGGTAAGACCTTCGATTGCCCACGAACTCACCTGATGTAAAGGTATGATGTGGTTAACGATGAATCTCGAAGGTCTAGAAGACATTTGAACATTACTTAATCATCATCATTTTCTTTTGGGAGGCGTCCCTTAGGCGAAATTAAAAAATGTAGGCAGGTTGATCGAAAAGTAGGTGAAATCGGTACAAAAGTAATAAATTGCTCGTAAAAGCTTAGTTTTAGCTTTATTTTTAACAAACTAATCTATGATATTCAGCAAAGAATCATGTGGCCCTGTGGCGCAACGGATAACGCGTCTGACTACGGATCAGAAGATTCCAGGTTCGAATCCTGGCAGGGTCGGGAACCTTTTTATCGGCGATGTTTTCACAATATTTTATTGACCTAATAATATTTAATTGGATATTTGAATTTTTGGATACCTACTGCGACTACGTCAAGCCCAGTCATTTTATATAAAAGTTTTTTTTTTTCAGCCAGACCGAATGGCACAGCCTTGTCATGTAAGTTTGAGTTTCATTTACAGAATTTTTACAACAAAGCTAACTTAAGGGGAATCCTCAAATCAGAATTCCATACAAAATGTTTCGGACAAATACTCAAAATCCATCCATAGTATGAAACCTTTCACTTTTTTTGTTGACAAAATCAAAAAACATGGACGAAACGAATAGTGTGAAGAAATTACTATAATACGGCGTACTTTTTGAGTATTTGTCCGAATCATTTTGTATGGAATTCGGATTTGAGGATTGGCCTTAAGCTTAGCTTAGGAAGAACGGTTTTACGGCAAAATACCTATAATACTTTTTCGGATGCAATTATAGTACCTAGTTTTCTTAGATAAAATATTTAATATTATGATAGGATCATGATACTTACCTACTGTTTTAGATACATTTATGAGCAAAATATAGTTTTAAGCTATAGTTTTAAATTGGGTGTAAAATCCCTTCGCTTGTATTCCAATACAGCAAAATTGCTTTGCCCTACGCATACAGGGTGTAGGTGTAAATGTACATAAATGTAGTTAGGTATACTTACTCTAAGAAACACACTACTTATGTAATGTACCCTACTTGGCAATAAATAAATGAATACTGAATACTGGATTCGGCTAATGGGAAAAACAATATACTTAGAGCTAACCACTCTCTCTACATTTATGTGTATGGAGCTTTAAAAGGATAAGTATATACTTACTTAGGATATTTTGGATATATCACACATAATGCCATCTAGCTCAAAACTAAGCAGAGCTCGTACTATGGGAGCCAGATAAACTGATAGCATAGGTACATACTTAAATACTTTTTTTGTAAATACCTAAAGACATACATAATAAATAGAAACACCCAGACTCAGGACAAACATCGATGTTCGTCACACTAACGTTTGACACGAATCTGGAATCAAGAGGTCAGTCAAGAGGCGTCCAGTTAAAAACTGAAAGAACTCTAGCTATAGGTACCTATTTATGAAGTCACTTGATATCTTCCTTCGCCCAGGGCATGTACGGAGCTCCACTAATCTGTCGTGGGCGAGCAGTGGCTATGCTGATGGCACCAGACGCCCAGTGGAGCAATTGCACAGGCCATAGCAATCTAGTGCATCTTTTCTCTGGTGGCTTCCTTCGTGATTTCATGACGTGCATACAAGGGTAATTATTAGCTTGTATGTATGTAGTTACATAAGTCATATGTCATTTATTGTTTCATGAACAAACTTGAAAAAGTTGTTCAAGTAAGAAATAAATAAAAAATAAATCGTATTTTCGACATTTCACACAACGCCATCTAGCCCCAAACTAAGCAGAGCTTGTACTATGGGATTTTTTTGTAAATACATACCTATTTAAAAAAACACTTAAGACTCAGGACAAACACCGATGTTCATCAGACAAGTGCTTCTCAGGAAGCGGGAATCGAACCCGCGACATCGGCTTGGCAGTCCAACACATTTGCCACTCGACCAATCGTGTCGAGTACTAATCTCACATTAACATAAGTCCTGTAAAGGCACTAAAATTTTCAGTTAGTTCCTAGTTACATATTTATGTTTTTTTGTGATATGATGGAATTTTCAGCCTATTGGAGCCAGATTTTAAGATGGACTGGGCATCGTTGAAAAAGTCAATCTACGAGGATTATTCTGAGAACGGAGCTGACTACATCCCAGAAATATACGACAAAGTTTACGGTGACTCGACTAGTACTTCAGATGAATTATAATCTATGATTTGTATTTGTGTATTTATTGAGATTGACCCAGATAAGTAGAGAAGAGGAAGTAGGGGGGATCTTAAAAGCTATCTTCTGAGTATTCATAAATAGTATAAAAATGAATAGTATTAAATCCGCTTAGCCTCCAAACAAAGGTCCCAATTAACTTCTCTAATCTCAATAAACTCTAGTTTAAGATTTATTGTATCTAAACCAAAGCGCCGAAAACAGAAAACAGAGAGGAGAGGAGATGTTGACTCGCCGAAATCCGAAACGTGAGTGAGTCGCCGGAACGGATTTCGGCGAGTCCTATTAACAAAATAAAAAATTTAAACACAACGCCTAAAAAATGCACTAAAATATATAATATTTAATTAAATGCACATAAAAAATCACAAATGGTTTGTTAGAGTTGTAGGTAGGCATTAGTTTACAATAAAAAATTCTGTAACAGGAAATAATTTTCCGAAATTAGGATATTGTTTAATTGTATGGCGTGTTTCAGTTTATTTTGTAGGGAAATTAAAAACAAAAAATATTTATACTTCATTTTATTGTTTTCCAATAATGTATAACTTATTCGACTAATAGACAAGAGAACACAGGAAGTCTAACATTCAAGACCTTTACGATGCGACAAAAAATTATGACACACTGATTTATTTATACCACGGCAAACATAATGTTAGTATTAGCTGTGGTATTAGGCATTCCCTAGCTAGACGATCAATTATATTGCGCAATATGACGAATTGTGCAATATTATTGACCGTACAGGGTTTATATTGAATCTTTCTTTCTTACATGTTTTATTGTACAATAAATATATTGTGCAATATTATTGTTGGTCTAGGGGACGCCTTAGACAATATAAATATAAGTCTTGGACGTGTCCATTCTGATGTCGATCTTAATCGATTATAATGAATAAAGAGTAGGTTTGTAGAAAAATTCCATTATCATAAAAGTACATATTGTGCAATTCAATTTTTCTTTAGCACAGTATTGTACCTTATCGCAATAACGGCGCTGACAATTTAATTTCTCATCAGTACAATTTTCTTTCCGGTAAGGCTATCGCCGTAAAATTGTTGAATCGAAATAGTACCTAAGGAAAATTTTGCTCTAATCAATACATAATAACGAAAAATAATAAATACGATTAAATTATTATTGGAAGTATTTTATGATATTTTTTTAATTATTAATAATAAATAATCGTATTGGAACATTTTCTAGCGGTTGTGGAAGATATTGTACCTACATTATTATTAGTTTTTGATAGAATCTTACTATGGAATTAAAAACTATGATTATTTTTTCCAATTATACACATAATACCAACTTGTTGAGAACATTATATTTTTATGCCTGAAATTAGGTTTTTTTTTATTGAAATAGGTACCAATTTAACTAAAAAAATGCCATACAATTATCGAGCAAAGCTATTTTTTTCTTCATCCATTCAAGAGCGTCGGAAATTGACTGAACAACATCATTTCAAACCAATAATGTAAGTATATCTGTCAGCGTAAAGTTGCAAAAAGTGTAAGTTTACAATTTTACGGTTTGAAAAACGATTAACTGTAAACTGTCGAAAAATTGTGAACGCAAGTTACCAAGCTCTAATTAACAGACCAATCACGGCACAGTCACCCTCTGATTGGTAGTTTAGGTTTTTTTATGCTATAGCAAGCCTAAATTCCCGATTCCTATCGGATCATTTACAAAACGATTTTAAAACCGTAAATTTATGAAAGGTCCTTTGATTGGTATATTTCATAGAATACATAAGTAGTGTTTATTGTATAATTTTGCGTCAGTTCGTAACTAAACGTGTTTGAAACCGTTAAATTGTAAACTTATGGTTTTTACAAAATTACGACGACATAAAAAACGATTCGTAAAATGTAGGTCTCAGATTTTAAGGCCGAATGTATAGTCTTTTGCGGGTAATACAATAAGGCATAGCTAAAAGAAAACTGGCCCATTTTTAAAGTAAATACTAAATCTCAATTAAAACCTTTCTCCACTTTTATACCGACTTGCAGAAAGTTCCTAAGCAATTACTTTACTCTCTGGGCAGTTCCTAACAGTCCAAATTCACATCGTTTAGATCTGTCAAGCTAGTAAAGTAATTGCTTAAGAACTATGACAGTTTAATGCAAGCAGGCATTAGTTTTATACCGATCACAAGTTGTATTATTGCAATAAAATAGCAACACTGCAGCAAACTACCGTTTTTTTAACTTATTAAAGACTCCTTGCTTTTTCGTATTGTCCGCTTTAGAACTGGAATTAAAAATTAACAAATAAAAAAAATCTTATTTCTAATATTAGATGAGATCACGTATTTCCATTCTAAAATCTATTATCTAGCGCAATTGGGAACATTATATTTGATTATTTCAATTATTTACAAATTATAAAACATTTTAAATTATAATCTAGCAATAAATACAATTCATAAACAACAATTAATTAATTTAAAATAACAAAGCAATAAATATAACTTTGGCTAAATTACAACTATGTGGCTACTATTTCAACAATGAGAAAGCATATTCACTGTCCTCCGTATTTTTATAATGTTAACATGTGGTGACACTATCTAGGCGCTCTCCTGATGGTAAGAGATCACGCCTGCCCATAACCATAACAGTGCTACACAGGGCTTTGATTCCCATAGGCCGGTGCAACACTATTAAAGCGCTCATCCACCTTGAGACATATTGATGATCAGTCTAGAAAACCCAGTAGCTAGGGTTACACTAGCTAAAGTGCCCTTCTAACTGGAACACAGTAATGCCAACACATTACTGCTTTACGGCAGAATATCAAGCACTGATACAAATAAAAACCCGAATAAGCTGCTGCCACATTTTACAAATATCGTACCTATTTTTAACTAGACAATTCGTAATTAAAAAAATATCATAAATTCGGTGCGCCGCTATCTTACTTGGCTATTAGTACATTTTTGAAGATATAATTTAGATTTTGAAAATTGTCTCCTTCCCTTCTGTTAACCATATCAAAAATATACTAAGACCAAAGTTCACCAACAGATGGTTAAGTATTAAACAGTTGTTTTGACGTTTTTGACACGAATTTTCATAGATTAAACGTCAAAGATAACGGACGAAGAGGCCTAATCTTCCGATTAGCATTGGTGAACACAGACCTAAAACATCTAGTGAGGTTATAGTAACAAAAGGACCGATCCACTTTTAATTTATATTCAGTCAATTTATATCTTCAAATATGTGCAAGCGAGATAGCGGCGTGCGGAATTATGTGCCTTTATATTACCCGCACTGAATGAGTGTTTCCAAAGTTATTTGAAGTAGTAGCACAGTAGCGATTTTCAATTCAGATTTGCTACAACACGGGCGAATTAACATGACACCTGACTCGACGTTTGTGCAAAGTAAAGTGTGAAAATGGATAATCTTTTAATAAATTGCAAGAGGATGTGGACTACTTGATAAGGTGATGATAAGACTTCACAATAAGAGGAAGAAGAAACACGGAGGGCGCCGCGCGGGGTAGCAGGGGAAGCAATGAGTACCTATCCAGGTGTCATGTTAATTCGACCGTGTTATACTTGCGGCTAACTTCAGACACACGCTCGTTAAGACTGGAAGATGTGAACAAGATTTTTGTGTCTGAACATTGTCTATTATTGGCCTAAATTTTGCTATATTAAAATATATGTATACTTATGCCTACATAGATATATTTACTCATTTTCTATCGTCAAAATTTGGTTCAGTTTTAATGTATTCTACAGTATAAATATAATAGTCTTGTCGTCTTATGGTCTTCTTCTTATCGTGTCACTAGTTCTTTCGAACCAGTGTGGTGAAAGGATTTCAAGAGCACCTCGAAGAGGCTCCTTTCGTGCGTCTTATGGTGTTAAGGAATAAGTGTAAGATCGAGAACTCGGGTAAATATACCTTTTTTGATACTAACTGAATACAGATTATACATAAAAAGTATCAGTACAGTAAACAGGAAATAAGTAATAAGTTAACGACTGTTATAGCCAAGGACCATTTCACTTATATAAGGCCAGTCGCAAACTTGTCACCGACTACTACAGCGACCACTGGCCGACGGCGCCGACGACGATCATCAGTTTACATACATTTTGTTTTGGATAAAAAAAATATGAAAACTGATTGTTGACCAGCCACCGGTCGCTGTGGCCGGTGTCTCGTTTGTGGCGACCATAAGACAACAAGCACATCACTAAAGACGTCATGAATGCTAAATGATTAACGGCCGGTTCCAATATTTTACGATAATCCCTAATATGTTTAGCTTGTTTATGAAATTAGCACGAAACAGCGTTAGCAGAGTCGTGACAGTGACGTCATGCACTTTTGACGTTACTGTCACGCCGTGCAATAAATTCAATCGGAAATGACGTCACTGACGGCTGATCGTAAATTATTGAACCGGTCCTAAAGGTGCTATCAGACGGTTCATTCTTAGTTAACTTTCTACAAATCAAAATTAAATGTCTGAACACAAAATGAAACAGGAATTCTGAATGAATCAATTAATGAGAACCGGCTATAAATTGGCATTCGTATCTTTCACTTACACCCCGAATTAAAGAAAAATGAACTGTCTAAATACAAAAGAGAACGTTCACTCGGATTCTGCCACTTCTAATCAGTTTCCATTTCATACGACGACATTATGAAAGAAAAAACACAAGCTTGTAAACACAAGCTACAAGCGAACTCGCTGGCTTGTAGCGTGTAAAAAAGTCGTGTGTCATCGACGCTTTAGCTAGAATTACATTTAAAAAATCACCTGTTTTTTCTTTCAAAATGTCTTCTTTCAATAACTCACCCAGTGTCATCGGATTTTTTACAATCTGCTTGTTGACAATCCTTCCCGATAGCTAACTCGCTCACTCGCTAGCTTAAACTCGCCGGCTTGTAGCGTGTAAACTAGCCGTGTATCATCAACGTTTAAGCCGTGTGAACATGGAGTGAAAGAAAAATCAACCATTTGCTGGAATGAACATAATTTCGAGTCGAGTCAACCGTCTGATAGCTCCTTTAGTGATCCACCACACTTGGCAAAAGGGAACATCAATTCGCGTTCAATACAAATTGACCTTAAGGGGTACTTCTAGCGTAGAATCACCCAGTTTAGATGCTCAATGAACAACACCAAATTTTTAACCCTAATTTACTTATTTTGTGAGTGAATGTCCTCTAAACCATAATTTTAAGTTTAGAATAATTATCCATTTTTAAATAAAATTAATCTTTGTCAACATGTTTCACCATTGTAATATTGTATTTTCTCAAATATAATGTAACACTACGCCGGTCGTTTCTGTTAATTCTTCGGTGTATGGTTGGTTCCCACGACACAGGCCGAGAGCCTAGTGTGGGGCCACCGATAACTGACCTATGTGAAATGTTTTGTGTAAATAAATTATTTGAATTGAAATTACAAAATTTGCAACAATGTGACTTTATTATTTTAACGTTGCAGCTGCTCAAAATGGTTTTATATGTATTTTTGGTTTAAAGGTTTGCGCATAAGTGAATTAGGGTTAAAAATTTGGTGTTGTTCTGTTGAGTACTTAAAGGATTATAAACAGAATCAAAGTGAGAAATAATAAGCCTATGAGAACTCCAATGGCCATCCACTGGCGGCGATCTGAAAAAAATATTGTACGTTTACTAAGGTTAGATTTGAACCCTATTTTTTACCTTATAGTGAAGATGGATAATGGTTTTACAGTTTAGGTAAGATTTTTTCATCAGACTATTTTGTTTCCCGATCACTATAATTTGGGTGTTCAAGGCTTGGAGTGAATAGGATTATTCTATGTAAGCGTCCTACATGGTCGACCGTATCGTACTTAATTATTTTTTGTGAGTCACATAATTGGCTTTTTGCTTTATTAATTAGCATTACTACATATAATACTGCTCGAACTATACTTGTACATGCTTTGTTATATTATTTGACATATGTATAACAACCCTAATAAGAATAAATATGAATTTGAATACCATGAGGTGAGATGGTGGTCAAACGCAAGCCTATAAATACTAAAAGAAAAAAAGAATCGTAGGTGCGCCACTGGGCCACTAGTCGTAGCCACTTAACGTGATCACACGCTACGAGTTGTGGCCGCGTGCGAGCCACAAACTGCAGGAGCGGTAAGCGCTCGCTCTAACCACTTGTGGTTGCAATAAAAAAAAAATTGTTTATATTTTATTATATTAACCAACCGTTTTTTTACATACATACCGTTGTTCATGTGTAGCACCTTAGCAACCTTTTTAATGGTCGAGTCAAGTTTCGAGTCCGCGTTTTCCAGCTCTGTATTCAAGTCGTCTAACATCCTGGAACCGACAAATATTATATGAGAAAACTACTCGCCTATGTATGAACATGCCTATTATATTAACCTATATGATAGTGTTAATCTGTGTAAATTAATATATTGTTAATCTTATAATCAAATAATGAGCTTAAAAAAAGCTTAAAGAGAACATTACACAGCGTTTTTTAATTCTAGTTTTTTTTTTATGTAGCTCAATCACACCAATTATGATTGTCCTAAAATTTGGTTATGGATGGGTAATATGAGTTAGCCATTCACGAGTTAGAAGAGGACATATTCAGTAACTACCTGACGCCCGCAACTTCGTATGCGTTACGAATTAACAAAATTCCTTTCTTAGTACGCGCCTGCACTTCTTGACCATGCCCTCCAAATTTCAAGTATCTACATTCAGTGGTTTGGCCTGTGCGTTTTCTATCAGTCAGTAAGTCAGGACCAGGCCTTTTATATTTATTGATGATTTAGTATCCACGTAAGAAACTATTGCTAAGAAACTAAGCGACCAAGAGGACGAAGTCCAAAGTGATGGGCATACAAACACATACATAGGTGGCAGAATGCCTAGAAGTGCCAGTGAATGTCGCACTCCACCAAGCCGAAGACAGAGGAAAGTGGAGAAAAGCAATTGAAGGTGTCCTTGCAAGACGTCAAAATCCTCAGCAGTGAGGGACCGGTCGAGGAGAATGAAGAAACTTTTTTTTTTTTAACCTATTATTGTGTCCCACTTTTGGGCAAAGGTCTCCCCCATCCCCTTCCACTTTTTGCGGTCGCTAGCCGCCTCCCACCAATCTGCCTGGTAGGCCTCGATATCGTCACGCCAGCGTCTCTTAGGCCTGCCTCGGCGTCGTCGCCCGTCCTCAGGCACCCACTTCGTAACGATCGGGGCCCACCTCCCAGGGTGCATTCTCCTAACGTGGCCCGCCCAATCCCATTTTAGCCTGGCAGTTGTTTTGCCAACATCAGCAATGCCTGTTTTCGAACGTAGGGTAGTATTGCGTTTCTTGTCAAGGCGTTTAACACCCAGTACGCTACGTTCCATTACTCGCTGGCAAACCTTGAGCTTGGTTTTTTGAGAATCGGTTAGTGACCATGTTTGCGCACCATAGGTAAGGACGGGCAGAATACACATGTCAATGAGAAATCATTGAAGAAACTATTAGGCAGTAAATTTAACTTACACAGTCTGCTCATCTAGCTCAATCCCAATTTGCTTCGACACCGTCTTGAGCGTCCCCACCGAATTACTGATAACTTCCAACTGATCATTCTGACTGGACATCATTTTGTCCTGCATAGAAGTTATATCACTGTCATAGTCGAATCTATTCGGACTATCGGTCTGGTTGGCCAGCTTGGAGTATTTGGTATACTTCGGAGTGGATGTCCAGGAGTTACCAAAGTGCATTGGACTCTCTTCGCCGAGAAGCGGTTCTCTGGCTGTGCCATCGTTGTCACGGTTGCGAACACTCATCTTGCCTTTCATAACCTGTGAAAGAATACAATATAATAATAGAATAGAATACTAAGAATAAATGCAACAGAACAGATACCTAAAGTAAAGAAAATTTTGTATTATTTATATAGTGGTGTCATTTTGTCTTAGATGTGGCGTCCATCCACATCTAAGAATAAAATGGCACAATATTAAAAACACAAAATAACTTTGACATTATAAAAGTAAGCCGGTTCGATTCCCGCTTCAGGACATTCATTACTGTGATGAACATTGGTGTTTGTCCTGCGTCTGGGTGTATTCTATATGTAGGGATTTGCAAATATTTAAGATGGTAACCTAATAATAATTATATTGCATTCCTCACTTCTAGCTCAGAAAAAAAGTTGCGGTAGTTTTAGCCATAGAATAGATTTGATATACAAACCTTCACTTCTTGCTTTGTAGCTTCAATAAAAGTTCTTCGGTCGCAGATTTCCTTGTTGTCGATCTTGAACTTGTTAGAATTCTTCTCAACAATGCTTACACTTTTCGTAAAGGATAAATATTCTAAATTATATTCATAAAGTTATGCTAGAAATTGAATTTGTTAAAATGAGCAATAACCATAGATGAATAATGTACAAAAGATGGACAGTATCAAACCAAAATGGATGCGAAATACAAGACAGAAAATTTCCAGACATCCAGGTCCAGTCAATAAAAATGTAATATCTCTAAATACTCTTACTTTTCACAATGTAGTTTTATTAACAATGAAAAATCCTTGTAGTTTTAACATATAATATTTACCTAGCCCAGTTACTTTTCTTTTTCTCTTTTAGCATCGGACCAAAATGAACTAGAAGTTAGCCTATGTAACTTCTTTTTTTCTGTCACATTTTCAATATATTAACATTGTGATTCTATACTTTGATACTTCTGTGGCAAAAACTACTTTAACTGTGAAAGAATTATCAAAAAAGACTTGTGACCTGCGTATGTTACATCAAATTAGAGAAAATACAATATTACAATGGTCAAACATGTTGAAATACATTAATTTTAATTGTAAATGGATGATGCCTACTAAATTAAATCTTGTTAAATAATGTAAAAACTAACCATCATTATACTCTAATAAAGTTTTGAAAAGGATATTGATAGTATCTTCTAAGTCTTCGAGATCCCACTCGATGCTGCGCAGTGCGTTCCTCAGTTCAGTGGAGGTCCATTCAACCTCAGGGCTATTGGGCACGGTCGGCGCTTTGGAGATTTCTTGCCAGCGGAGGTACAGACCGCGTGTCTTGTTCAATGCCTTGAACACCTCACTGTATAGATTAAATATACGTCATTGGACACACACAACATTTTTTTTAAAATAATTAACAAGTATACTGCACCAATTTTTTAAGGCTAATTTTAATTTGGGTAAGGGGGTTACAAAGGTATGTACTGACATCCCGCTAAGGGGTGTGTTTTGAAAGGCAACCAAGCTTTCTTCTGTTTATATTTTAGTTTATTCCTTTCTTATACTTCATTTGTTTGTTTAGCAAATAGTTTATCACACAGTAAAGCACTTTCATTTATTTATTTATTGGAGAACCAACAGCTTTATACTTCTAGGTAGACAATAGCTTAGCTTTATAGAACCAATTACAGGTCCCCACGGATAGAAATTCATTCAGGTAGCTATCCAGCCTTCCTGAGTATGTGCCACCCAATTGAGTGAGCTACCCAATTTTTGATGATTATTTTACCACCGGGAAAATTAACCAAAGAGCAATACATATTTGAGGCAAGTGACCTTACATTGTTATTAGTGGGAATTTTCTATAATGGTGTTAGAATTACAAAATACAGGTGCTGGTGCTACAAAGGTATTCTTGAACATCTCCTCAGTGGAGCTTCTTATTCTCAGGACTAATTGCATGTTGAAAACAAGCCTCTCTATGAAGGTGTGTTGATGAGTAATGAAAATGCAATGTAAGGCAAAGGATGTGAGACAATCTGTTGAATATTACCTAGATTTGAGAGAATAGTCACTACATACAATAGGTCTAACTAAACGAATTCGTAGGCACTTACTCTTTAACAACGTAGAATGGATCTTCCAAAGTCATGACAAACAAGCAAACAGATGTATTAAACTATGCTGATACATTGACAGCAGTTCGAAGCTAGGAATTATTAGTAAGACAATAAACATACGGGTATTTTCATTGCCTAGCCCACAAAATATCGACAACAAGGTACATTACCTATACCCTGAGCACTGACTTCGTTCGATGAGTCTACAGTTCGCTGTCCTTCACACACTTGTAGGGAACTAGGCTTGCAGAAATGGATACGAGCCAGCGTTGTAATGCGCAATCGCACTGAGCACTAGACATAGAAGACGACCGCGCGCAGGTTAATGCGACAATATTTTGGATCAGGATTATGTACCTGTCTACAGTATCGCGAGATATTCAGCGATGCAGGCAGATGTAGTACAAGTAAAATGCTAGTTTCAAACGGCGCTTTTATCGGCGAGCCGCGCGTCGACACCGAATCGGTTCAAACGACGCGTATAGACTACGGATCCCACCGATCTCACAAGTCACTTATGAGCTGCACGACGCGGGCGTGTTGTTTAAATTTTAATAGTATACCTACTTAACTAGCTGTATATGTAGAAATAAATAATAAGACCAAACAAGGCACCCTAACCCTGTGAGTGAACTTATAAGAATCGCTGTAGCTCTAACCGCTCTTCTGTGATGAAGACATAAAATTAGGTTCGAAGAAGAAAGAGCGCATGTAAACTAGCGTAGGTAAATAGTTCCATTACAAACCCAAAAATAGATTTGAAATAAATAGTATCGCCCACCCGCGAACGCGCGCAAGCGCGTAACTCGTGCTGAGTGGTGGCGGATTAATCAAGCTAGTGAGACTCGTGATATTACGCGCCGTGTGGAGCCAGCATAATAAGTGCTGCCAGCTGCTCAAAAAGGTACGTAAAACAAAAAGTACGTTATTTAATATCCCATTTAAAAAAGTTACACGTTTAAAAGTTTACTCATGTTATATAAAAAACTTAAAAAAATACGGACCACTCACTAAGCTCACTGATTGATCACGTAAAGTTAGTTCTTGAACATTAGATAAGATTTTTTAAAGAAACATGTTGAAATTCCGTGCTGTACAATATTTTGTAAAATTGTATCATTCATTACATTTTTGACAGTCCCATCAGCACATTTTTGGAAATTTACACTGGCAGCATTCTTATTTGTGTGCTCTGCTGCGCGGGGTGGTTGTGTACCTACAGTTATTTATTTTGTACAACTTTCTTTGTATTTAGTTTTATTGTAGGAGTGTATGTAATCATTTTACAATGAAGTCTATATTAAATCCAGAGGCTCCCGAGTTTCATCCACACATAACAAACACCGTGCAGGTACGTGATTCAGCTTTTTCTATCTACCTCAAAAACGACTATGACAACAAAAAGCATGTGTTGGAATGTCTGCATGCTTTTCTTATTTTACCAACTTGCCACAGTGCGTTAGATTAGTGAATTATATCTACAATTGTAGTTTTGCGAGCGTGTGTTGACGTCCTTCAATAGAACGCAATGATGAACCACGTGACCCCGTTTTCGGAGTCACGTAGCTAGGCTACCTTCAAAAATTAATTATCATGTGTGTTATATTACATAGTTTGTATATTATTAAGGCAAGAAGATTCTATTTTTCGATTCATCAAAGCTTCACTTGAGGAACTAGCCATATACACCATTATTTCAGTAAATTGCGATTGCGTTTTTATAAACTACCCTCAACATAACACTTATAAAATAAAAAAGAATGCCAAGTGACCACATGTTTATTATACAACACAACAATGGACATGAACCATTCTATCTGGCAGATAAATATGTAGGTAGTTAATTGTCTGCTTATACCATTACTTCAGTAAATATTGATGTCTTAGTAAGGAGTTATTAAGACTTGGTTCTACTTTAACTCTAAAAACGGGGTACAACAGTCTGGTTTCCTGTTGAAGGGTGCATTGTGCATCGCCCTCCTGATATCTAACCCTGCCCCAGCCATCTTAGGATGTCTTAATAACGAGTTATGTCTTAATAACGAGTTATTAAGACATATAAGTTCTAACTAGACGACTAGACGACACCGTGGCTTAGTTGGTAGTGACCCTGCCTACGAAGCTTGGTGTTCCGGGTTTGATCCCCGGCCGGAGCAAATATTTGTGACGAACACAAATGTTTGTTCTCGGGTCTTGGATGTTGTGATGTGTTGTATGTGTCCATGCCACCTGCGACACAGGGAATCCTAGTGCAGGGGTGTGAGTGTGTGAATGTTTATTATTATTATTATTATTATTAACTTTAATTCTAAATAAGGGTGTACAGCGGTCTGGCTTCCTGTTGAAGGGTGCATTGTGCATCGCCCTCCTGATATCTTACCCTGCCCCAGCCATCTTAGCTCCTTGAAATAGCTGAGTAAGACTCTTGGTTGATGACAGCAGCGTGCTTGTTGACACGTTAGGTGGAGAGGAGTCCAATAACTTGTGTAGGCCTGTCCTGACCCTACTCTCCTCTGTCGCTTGACAGTGGATTCACCTCCGTTTCATGGTCCTGCCACTCCACTACACTACTACTCTACTACACCTAATCCACTGTTTCATGGCCTAGTAGGCATAGGCAGTAGGTATAGAAGGGGTAGTAGGATTTACTTAAAACATTAATTTACTGAAGTAATGGTGTAAGCAGAAAATTAACTACCTATTTGTCTGCCAGATAGAACGGTTCATGTCCATTGATTGTGTTGTTTATTAAACATGTGGTCACTTAAAATTCCTTTTTTTTTATTTCTACAAAAAAGGGGTACAGAGTGCCCTTCAACGGGAAGCCAGTGCAGACCGTTGTACCCCCTTTTTAAGAATTAGAATCAAGTCTTAATCACCAGGTGTGCATTTTTATAAACTCAACTTAGCCAACCTTATTGCAATAAAAAGGAATATCATGCCAATTGGCCATGTTTATTAAACAAAATAATCAATAGACATGAACCATTATTTCATAAAAAAAATTGCCCGCGCCTTCGCCTTTTTTTCGGATGGTCTTTTAATGCCGGACTCTCGGTGAGCGCTGAGAGCACTCGACCTTAAAATTTAGGTTGGGGCAACAGCACAAGGGTGGGCCCAACAGTGGGTCATACCTCGGCTTGGACCGTTGCCAGGGGGGTTTGTCTTACTGGACCAAGGCACCATTAGGAAACTAACCTAACCATGTCGAGGGCCTGAAAGAGACAATCCGACCGCGCAGCGCGGTTGAAAGGCGAATTGTGGAGCGAAAATATGATCGGATGATGCGTTGCTTACAGAATTTGTATGAGAAATACCGTGCCTTCGCCTTACGTCGCTAAGGCCTAAGACGTCACAACGAGTGGTCCCTAACCCTCATTTCCATCTACCGACCTCCCGCGACTCCGACAATGTCGCCGGTCCATCGCGTGGGAGGCTGTCTACCCTACGTCGCGTCGTCCACTTCGTGATCGCCATTCAAGCACCTATCTTAGCTCTAATACATCCTCTACTGTTTCGCCACGTTTCGATTAAAATAAAAATCACGTTAAATTAATTAATAACACGAAACCATGCTGTTGTAATCTATCAAACGTGACTTTTGACCAGAATTACACTTGAACTAAACTGTAATCACTATAACAGGTGTTTCGTCCATGTTCTAACTAACTCATTAAGAATAAGTGTATCTAAGTTAAAATGAAAAGGTTAAGTTGGCAGGATGATAGATGGAATCACGTGATTGAATTGAATTATGTGTCACTGTAATTTTGTAAAAACGATACTTAAATATAAAATTTAAGGCGCTATGTTAAAATGTCAGAAATAACAGCGGTCGAATTGCAAGACAGTGATAGCGCAATTACACACCTTACCCTGAGGAACAGGGTTAGATATAGATTTTTGTCGCTCAATAGTTACTGACGTAAGCGACTATTGATAAAATATCGTATTGCTTAAAATGTATTGAATATAAAAAAAAATCCTTTTACATTTATTTAAGTTCTGTGCTTACTCACTCAATAGTATAAAAAATAACCGTTAATATTCTCTTAATTCGGAGGATGGATGTAAAACAGATATTAAAATGAGGGCTAATTTCAAAAAATAAATCTATTGAGATAAGTTTCATCAATCGTGTTTCTGTCTTATATTTATTTAGATTATATCCTCAAGTAATCACTGTATTAACACCATGTTTGTAACCTGTAGGCAGTGTCCTAATAGAACGCGATGACGCGACCATCGCAAGTTCGCGCGAACGTCGATCGCGCGATCACGCGATCAAACGTACTAACGTCAAATAGGCGTCCCAATTGGCATCGCGTCGCGTCGCGCGATCGCGCGATTGCCAATCGGGACGCCTATTTGACGTTAGTACGTTTGATCGCGGATTCGCGCGACGGTCGCATCGCTTGCTCGCGCGACGATTGCGTGATCGCGTTCTATTAGGACAACGCCCGTACCGTTACTGAGTAAGAATGTAACGCAGCGACTCCAAATTTTAACTTATCGCCTTAATTTTTAAAAGATTATTACATATATAAACTTATGTGAAATTCTTATTTGTTACAGGATGGGTATACATTAACGAGCAAAGCAACCAAAGGTTCGAACACCTTTCCGAGAGGGCCAGCGTTCAGTGTGTATACAACTTATACGAGTTTTGGACTAATTACGTCCAAAATAAACTCAAATGTCGTTACACAATCGAACCAAATTGTTGTTACCGAGCTCCCGAGTATCATGCTAAAAAGGTTAGTAGAGAAGTATACGGCCCAGTGCACAACTAAGAGGGCGGCAAAGAGACTGTTATGATAACAATGTAAACTAAACCTTAACATTTTAAGGCCCAGAATCCGGCGCGTCCTTATATCGCTCGCGCATTTGTACATTTTTGAAGATATAAATTAGCTCAGTATAAATTTTAAAAGTAAATCGGTGAAATTTTTAGGAAATGTTCTAGTATAATAAAACATTTCCTAAAAATTTCGCCGTTTTCGTATTTTTTTTTTCTTATTTAATATACTATTTTATTCTATTGTCCCCTATTTCCTTCGCTTATGTAAACTTAACAAATTAAAATTTACTACAGAATTTCGTGAGGTTGTAGTAACAATTTCACCGCTTTACTTTTTTAGATTTATACTTAGTCAATTTATAATATATCTTCAAAAATGTACCAATGCGGGAGCTAGACAGCTTTTGCTAGAAAGATTCTGAGCCTTAAGCCATATGGTAGAAAATAAGGTTTAGTTTAAATTGTATTCCTCTCAGTCTCATCGCCGCGCCTCCGCACATGTGCGCTGATCCTTACAGCTTAAAATTGTATTGTGGCTGAGAAATTTCCGAGGAATTAATCTGCGGAAAAGTTTTTACAAACAAGCTTTGTGTGCTTTGTGTGCTTCATGCGAGTAAATATATCTTAAAATTTAAATATAAAAGAAACTAATATAATGGTAATTCACAGTCACAATATCGATGAAAACAACACGGATAAGGTGATCGATGTAACTGACTGCCTCCTCGACAGAGTCTACATAAACATGGATACTGTAAGCGGAGTGAACAAACCGTCCGAAGAGTTTATGAAAGACATCGCTAAGGCCAATGTCTCTTCGTGGAATAATGATCCCATAACTGCGAAGATTAAGGTGACTTATCTTTAACTCTTAGGCTGAGGCCTAACGAGCGTAATTTTATGAGTTGTGACTCGTTTTGCGTCGCCACCGTGTGTATTAAACAGGATTTTTCTATGCAGCAGAAAACAAATGCAGCAGAAATTATGACACTGACAACTCTTACATTTAAATTTACGCTCGTTTGCCCTCAGCCTTACTACACAGTAATGACAATTGTTATTTGTATGAAACCGCGTCGCATTACTGTGTTCTGTCTTTTTACTGTGTGGCGTACCCTTCAGGCTACCGTCAAGATTAATACCAACACAGTCCCAGATATTCTGCCGCTAAGTAGTAATGTGTAAGCATTACTGTGTTCCGGTTTGATGGGAACTGTAGCTAGTGAAATTACTGGGCTTTCGAGACTGACCATCAAAATGTCTCAATGTGGACCTATATTGTGTGTGTCCCACTTTTGTGTAAATCTCACCCATATCCTTCGACTTTTTGCGGTCGCTAGCCGCCTCTCACCAATCTGCCTGGTAGGCATTTATATCGTCACGCCAGCGTCTCTTAGTGCCATACTACACGGGTGGTTCTCCCGCCGCAGGAATCCGCTTCTGAACCGCACTAGACACAATTAATATGGAAGTTATATGCTGCATACAACTGCAGAAGCCGTATAGGTACCCGACTGACCAACTGTATGCAGACTGCTCAGTACTAACAGTGCGGAAACTGTTTGTGTTGCAAGTCATTCTCAAAAAACACTCTCAATTAACTTATGAGCCAGACTTGAATGCTAATAAGCGTAGAAAAACTCAGGTGTGTCCCATCACTAATAGTAGAACTGCACTAGCTAGACGTCATTACGACAAAGTGAGTTCTCATTTATACAACTTGGCAAATAAACATATTAAAATCTACCACACTCCTACACGTAAATGCAAGAATATGTTGACCGAGTGGTTACATAAAATGACCTACACTGAAACAGAAAACCTTTTTAAAATACTTGTTTAGCTCTACATTCAAACTCTACATACATAATATACAAACTCTACATACATACACAAACTCTACATACATACACTGACTCTACATACATACACAAACTCTACATACATACACAAACTCTACATACATACACAGACTCTACATACATACACAAACTCTACATACATACACAAACTCTACTTCCATAAACATAATAAACCATAGCTTAATTACCTAATTACCTAATACCCCTCACCAGTCTTAATTATTTTCTCAGCAATTCTATTTATTTGTGCATGTCTGAATTAGATTAGATTATATTTTTATATTGTAATAATTTTGAAATTGGCACTAAAGATGTAAGTACACGTATATGTAAAATTAAGTGGAAGGTACTCACTCACTACCAAGACACAAGTTGTTTTTCAGCTTACTTTGGTAGGGAGAGCTTTCTTTCGAGTGTATGTACTATAAATGAAATAAATAAATAATTTAATTTAATTAATACAACTAGTATGTAGGACGCCCTCCGGTCAGGTGGGGTGACGATCTACGCTGCAGGCAGAAGGTGGATGCGGCAAGCCGAAGACAGGACGCGATGGCGCCAATTGGGACAGGCCTTTGTCCAGGGCACTGCGATAGGCTGATTATGATGCTGCATACTACACTGCGCGGTTTCCCATCGCGGTTCACTTTCATATTAATTGTGTCTAGTGCGGTTCAGAAGCGGATTCCCGCGGCGAGAGAACCGCCCGTGTAGCCATTTATGCTTGCCTGGGCGTCGTCACCCGACCTCAGGCACCCACTTCGTGACGAGGATCCACCTCCCAGGAGGTGCATTCTCCTCCATAACCTTCATAATAATCAGCCTATAATGTTCCTACTGCCGTACTGGGACTCAGGCCAGTTCTCGGCAGGAGAGCGAATGGGTCTTAATCCACCACGCGGACCCAATGCGGATTGGTGGAAGTCACATGCCATAGAACATTTTTTTTTCTGCGCTTTGACGTGCCAGTATCCTCACGATGTTTTCTATCACCGTTGCGAGAACGTGGGATGCATTGATAATTTTTTTCGGCCGTAAAAACCTATTTACGCATGCTTGCCACCGGGATTCGAACCCGCGACCATCAGATAAAAGGCAAGGGCCTCATCCACTCGGCCACCACGTCCTCGACCATAACATTAACCGGCTAAATTGTATCGTTAACATTGAGTATTGTTTTTAGCTGGGATCGGCAACTTTCTTAGGCGGGAAGAATATTAAACGTCCTCAGCTCAACTTCAAAGACCCGGTGGACAATTCCCATAATCTTTGGGTTCCGAAGATTTTCGACAAACCGAATAATATCAAACCGCTGGCTTTGAATATAATTTATAATGACGATGGAATGGCTGTTGGGTAAGAAATCTTAATTACTAGCTGCTTTTTTTAAGTGAAAACTTCTTTAGGACGCACTGTGCAAAATCCTCTCTGACTCCCAACGCTGTACCACTGCTTGACCACTACTTGGGGTAAAGTCAGCTGGTATAATATTACGTGAAGATGGTAATGTGTCTACTGTCTTTTCTTTTACCTGAACGACGCCAAAAAATGGTAACGTAACTTTATAATATTATAAATTAAAGTGTCTGTTTTGTTGATGTTATGACCGTGAGCAAAATGAAAAGTAGTTTTGGCATGATTGAGCATCAAACTTTCGCAGTGTGAATACAACACGACTAAAAAGTTTCAATTACAAAGGCTGACGCAACACTGCTTCAGCTCTCTTTCACATATATTTTTAATAATGCTCACAATGTCGTTTAAACCGGTACATAATAATGCTTACACAGTTCTAATATTTTTTTTTATTCAGACATCAATGGTCCAAAGATAGTTTTTTGTAGACTTTTGCGATTATCACACATAGTTATTAGATTGTGACGGGTATTTATCGCGCTCACCTCATATATTTTTGTGTCCCGACGTTTCGATGATTCATCTTCGATCATTCGGTCCAAAAATTATATTAAACATTTTTTTTTAATATTTCTTATAGGTACGAGCACCCATACAGTGTAGAGCTGGATCTCTACCATCCTCCATCTCATTTCATCGAGCCAGACCCTGAATTGCCGGAATACCCGCCGCCGATCGACCAAACTCCTCTCACTTTTGTCGACACGGAGGAGAAACTCGACGAACTGGTGAAACACTTGCAAGAGTGTGAGGAAATCGCAGTGGACGTGGAGCATCACTCCTTCCGATCCTATCAAGGTAAGCCATAACTTGGTCGCTATGATGCCGAAAGAACACCTTTTGGAGAAGAAACTCGACAAACTGGTGTAACACTTGCAAGATTGCGAGGAAAGCGCAGTGGAGCATCACTCCTTCCGGTCCTATCAAGGTAAGTCATAACTTGCTCACTATGACGTCGATGAAACGCCTCTAACAAACTCGAAGAACTAGTATAACACTTGCAATATTGCGATGAAGTAGGGGTTAACGTGGAACATCACTACTTCCGGTCATATCATGGTAACTTAGTCGCTATGACGCCGATGAAACGCCTCCGACTTTTGTCGACACGGGGGAGAAACTCGACGAACTAGTGAGACACTTGCAAGAATGCGAGGAAATAGCAGGTATTATCCAAGGTAAGCCATAACTCGGTCACTATGACGCCGATGAAACCTGTTGACACAAATACAGAACATTAAAGTCTACGCAAAATACATAGTATTGTATATTTTTTAAGATAAACATAATGACGTTCTACATGAGATAAACTCGAAAGTGTCGTTTTTATTAATCTTTCTTGTGTTGTTTCTATATTACTATAATTATTGAAACACAGTAAGATTTGCGTCTTTTAAACTAGCGACTGTAACTTATATCCTAGCGACTGTAACTTATATCCTAGCGACTGTAACTTATATCCTAGCAACTGTAACTTATATCATAGCGACTGTAACTTATATCCTAGCGACTGTAACTTATATCCTAGCGACTGTAACTTATATCCTAGCGACTGTAACTTATATCCTAGCGACTGCAACTTATATCCTAGCGACTGTAACTTGTATCCTAGCGACTGCAACTTATATCCTAGCGCAATTTATATCTAGCAAGCCCTGCTCCTAAGCACAGCTATTTAGTAACCTGTGATTTGTAAAAACATTATTTTTACTTCAGTCAAAATAAATTCGCAAATTCTATTGATTTGATATTTACTTTCATTACTTTATAATTTATTGTTTAACAAAGAGGCAATGCATGCTGCCATCGGGTATTTAGTTGGAGCAGTTGAGCTACCTATAGATCTTTTGCAACGGTATAAGGGTGGCCCAATTGTTTCCTTTTGTACACTCTGTACAAAATTGTGTGTATATTATATGTAGATTATAGTAGTTAGCTTCTGCTGTTATAAACTTTATTTACTACCATATAATCGAACTCAGAAATACCATGTTGCATCGCCCTGTCAGGGTCCATGTACTATACCTAGTCTGTAACTACTACTTAAGACCTAAAATATATAAATAGATAGATGTAATCTATTGCACACCTTAAAATAAAAATACATGAAGAAGAAACAATACTGAAGAAACAGTGGTACGATGGGCGGCCTTATCGCTAAAAGCGATCTCTTCCAGGCAACCTTGGGATGGACTCGAAATATTTGAACAAAAGAGGACGGCGGCGTACAAATACCTACTAGGGAGTAAAATACTTACCTGTATGTACATGGAGGCAATAAATAAATAAATAAATATTTTGGGCATTTCACACAACGCCATCTAGCCCCAAACTAAGCAGAGCTTGTACTATAAGAACCAGATGGCTGATATAATACTTAAATAATTTTTTTTTTGTAAATACATACATAGAATACATAGAAATCACCCAGACTCGGAACAAATACCAATGTTCATCACACAAACGTTTTGTCTTGAAGCGGGAATCGAACCCGCGACACCGGGCGTGGCAGTCCAATACACTTGTCATTCGACCATCCGTGTCGTCAATACAATACTGGTGATACAATACTGGTCATGCTGTTGAAAAGAGATGATATACCGCCAGCAAGTGTAAGCTTTACTGTGTTCTATTTTAAAGAGCCCTGTAGCTAGTTAAGTTTAAAAAATGGTTCACAATCAGTTTATTCATAGCTAAGGCCATTGAACGCTGTGCGAATATCGCTAGATTACACCGGCTTTATGTTATTCTTTATTGTTGTTACAGATTACTTTGTTTTGATTTATAATGTACAGTCAGCTGCACAGATATGTATACACTTCCAAGCTTTCACATTTATATTACTCTTAATTTTGCGAAACTAATTTCACCACCAAATCAAGCGATTGTTTATAAATACTTTTTCAAAAATCTGTCATTATTTTTATGTTGTTATTATCTACCTTGTGAAAAACAAATATATTTGACTGCCGCTGTATACTGGGTTAGTTTTTGTTTATGCGAAAGCCAAAACCCGTTTTTTTTTCTAATCACTATTTTTTTTTTACTTGGTTATCGGTTCTGAGCAAACTATATTCAGGTTTCATAAACAAAAACTAACCCAATATATAATATATTTCGTTATTTCGGTATATATATTTGGTTATATATACAGCAGCAACTTGTATTTGATCTGCTTACGCGCCGTCCCCATAAAAAAATACTAGCGAATATTAGCATATTATTTATTTATTATTAATAATATAATATTATTAATATTAATAATATTACTAAATTATCCCCTTAAAACCACAACACAGTAAAGTAAAAAAAGGTACCGAATACACATTTTTGTACGTTTATTTTCAGGTATAACGTGCCTTATCCAGATAACGACCTACCAAGGAGGCGACTTTATAATCGACACGCTAGCGATACGCGAACATATATACAAGCTGAATAATTCCTTCACGGACCCCAAAAAGATCAAAGTAAGTAGATAAAAAGGCATATATATATATATATATACATGTGTATATATATATATATATATATACGTATACGTTAGATATACTATACACCGCAATTTTTTTAATCACCAGAAAGAAAAATACGCATAATCAGTTGCCGTCACTCAACAAAGATATGGCAAAAAAAACTTGAAAAAATTAAGTCGTTTTTTTATCTTCATAAAAATACGATAACAATTGGACATTTGTTGCTTGGTACAGAGGAACAGTTGTCCAATTTTACACATCCTTCAGGTAAATAACTCGCAAGAAACCGATTTACTGCTTTCCCAATTTGTATTACAAAGTGTTTAATTAATAGCCTCCTCATTAAAGCTAAAGACAGCTATAGAACCTAGTTATTTTGTATTTAAAATATTTTAACTTCAACTTCATTAAATTTTCTCTATGTTCAATGTAAATGTTGAAAACTTTGTAAACATAGCTTTATGACGTTACCAAGTGTGCAATCTGTTCCTACGGTAAATAAATAATATGAGTATGAGTATGAGTGATGTGTTTATGATACTCAATCACGCCGAATCTACTGAACCTATTGGTATATTTTGTACTACCTGACGCTCGCAACTTCGTTTGCGTTGTGAATTAACAAAATTTTCTTTCTTAGTACGTGCCTACGTTTCATGATAAACTTAGCTTCCAAATTTAAAGTCTCTACGTTCAATGGTATGACCTGTATGGTGTCTGTTATTCAGCCAAGACTAAGGCTTTTAAACATATTGATTGATGAGCCATAACTTTTGCATGTCTTGGCCGATAATGCTGGAGGTAAAAGTTTATTCTTGTGCGCATTCATTGACAAACTCAGATTTCCACATTAGTCCAGTCAAATAAGGAAAAAAAGAGATCAACCTCGGAATGACAGATAAATAAGCTGTAAACTCGTATACACCTTCATTTTGGTGTTCTAAAACTTGTCTCAAAAGTCCCATAAAATCTCGTGTCTGCGCTGTAAGTTATTCAAAGTCAAATAGGTAATCGGTTTTTCGCGATTATCTCGGTTCCTATAGCCTCAATGATGTTGTCATCATTTAAAAAAACCAATGACCGTAACATTTTGACTTTGAATAACTTACGGCGCATTCACGTGATTTTATGTGACTTTTGAGACAACTTTTAAAACACAAAAATGAAGGTGTATACGAGTTTACAGCTTATTATATCTCATTCCGAGGTGAAACCATAATATGACTGGCCTGCATACCCAATTCTCATTCCCTATTAATGTGTAGATTCTCCACGGGGCGGCGTCTGACGTGAAATGGTTGCAGCGAGATTTCGGGGTGTACATTGTCGGATTGTTCGACACCTTCCATGCAGGGAAGATCCTGCAACTGCCCATAGTGTCCCTGAAGAATCTACTCGCAAGATACTGCAATGTCGACATTGATAAGAAGTGAGTTTATTTATTTTTAAAGCGTAACTTAAAAAAAGGAGATTCTCTATTCGGCTGTTTTTTCACGGTACAGACAGACTGACAGTCTGATTATCCAATTCCAATAGTTTAGCTAGTATGTTACGGACAGGCAAATATGTGCATATTAAATGCAGTTCACACTTGTATCATCCAATTCATCCACAAGTAATCATCCAATCTCGGTCGTTGATCTTTGCACAGGATATGCACACTCTATCCAATTGAACAGATCTGACCGAAATTTAGGTCAGAAAATCACTATAGAGACCTAAATGACCTAACGAAACATAAATATCCCATATCCCTCTTGAAAATAGTTTAAAACAATAGAACATTTAAATTATTGTGTCAAGTTAATCTATTTCAGTACCATAAAACCATGTAAAGTAAGCTAAAGGTTCAATGTCATTAGGGCGAACCGAACATATAAAAAAAATACACAAAGGTTTGTGCAATAAAAATGTTTTGCGCCAAATAGCCCTTTTCTTAGTACAATTATAATATTATTATAAATAAAGTAAATAAATAATGTCGGACATTTCACACAGCACTATCTAGCCCCAAACTAAGCATAGCTTGTATTATGGGAACCAGGCAGTTGATTTAATACTTATATACTTTTTTTTTGTCAATACATACATAATATACATAGAAAAACATCCAGACGCGAAAGAAACATTTGCGGTTCGCGCAAACATTTCTCCCGCCGCGGGATTCGAACCCGCAACCTCCTACGTCTCAGCCGGGCACACGCCCGTCGATCCAGAGAGTATATTTTCAAAAGCTGGCATGAACTCGCTCGGAACTTGATGCTTCCCCCGCCCCCCGCGCGGCGCCCTCCGTGCTTCTTCTTCCTCTAATTGCGAAGCCTTATCATTGCTACTCGGGCGAATCAACATGACACCTGGCTCAAATGACGTTTGTGCAAAGTACAGCGTGGAATTGGCTAATTTTGATAGAGAAGAGGTCCTGTAATACTTGGTAATGATAAGTAATGATAAGGATTCGCAATAAGAGGAAGAAGAAACACGAAGAGCGCCGCGCGGGGCAGCGGGGGCAGCATCAATTTCCGAGCCACGTGTCAGCCAGGTGTCATGTTTACTCGCCCGAGTAGTATTTATCATTACCAAGTATTACAGGACCTCTTCTCTATCAAGATTATCCAACTCCACGCTGTACTTTGCACAAACATCATTCGAGTCAGATGTCACGTTCATTCGCCCGAGTAGTTACATTAGCCGCCTCTCTCTGATGTTGATGATGATGTTCCACCAGGTATCAGCTGGCGGATTGGCGCATCCGGCCTCTGCCAGCGGAGTTGATCGAGTACGCGCGAATGGACACCCACTACCTTCTTTACATGTGGAAGGTGATGAAACGAGAGCTGTTGGAGCAGAACGATGGTCTTCCGAATCTACTGCTAAGTGCATTTGAAAATAGCCGTCAAACGTGCTGCATTGTAAGTGTTATTTCATACTTTATGTAGGGTTTCCTGACAGTAATCCTACTAAATTTAAACGCGAAAGTTTGTAAGGATGGATGGTTGGATGTTTGTTACTCTTTCACGCAAAAATTACTGAATGTATTTGAATTAAACTTTACAATAATATAGCTTAAACATCAGAATAACACATAGGCTAAATACACATAAAGATACCTGCGCAGACGAAGTCGCGGACACCAGCTAGTATAGCATAACATAGCATAATTAGCCTATAATGTCCCCACTGCTGGGACTCAGGCCTACTCTCGGCAGGAGAGCGAATGGGTCTTAATCCACTACGAGGACCCAATGTGGATTGGTGTATGTCACATGCCATACAACATTTTTTTTCTGTCCTTTAACATGCCGGTTTTCTCACGATATTTTCCTTCACCGTTGCGAGAACGTGGGATGCATACATATTTTCTTTCGACAAAAAAAAACATTACGCATGACTGCTACCGGGATTCGAACCCGCGACTATCAGATCGCAAGGCAAGGGCCTCATCCACACGGCCACCACGTCCTCGTATGTAGGGTTTGCTGGCAGTAATATATTAATAAATATATTCAGTATTTATGCATATTATTATATATTTACGCTTTGACGGACGCTTTGCTCCTGTACAAAGAGGCTGATAGACAGTCAACCAAAGGGCTGGCGCTTACCTCGGTCAAAGGATTGGCATTGCTATTCCTTCACTAAAGGACACTTCAAAAAAAGAGGAGGTTATCAATTCGGTTGATTTATTTACATTTTTTTATGTTAGTTGCCTCAGAACTTTGTTATTTATAAACCGATTTAAATAATTATTTTTGTTTGAGAGACAAAAAAAAATTTTTTGATTATCTTTCAGATTGGTCCCATACAAATTTCATCAAAATCGGTTCAGTAGTTTAGTTTTTATATTAAAAATAACTGAAAAAAATATGTCGAAGAGTAAACAAAATGTCGTGTTTTGCTTCCCTGTGACTATTCAGTGGTGTAAACGATCTCTTTTTGTAAAAACTTGTTTAATCTACATATCTTGTTATAAATTTAAAAATTAATCTAATAATTATTTATTTCAGACGTACAATAAGGAAGTAATTGACGATGTTTGCCACCTGCCCCTTCTAATGCGCTCTAAAAGAACGTTCAACACTCAGCAAATGGCAGCTCTAAAGATGCTGTACAAGTGGCGAGATGCAGAGGCACGCCAAATCGATGAAGGACCCTCGTAAGTATTATCTGTAAACATTTGCTTTGTCCTTACTGACTGAATACGCACAACCCTAAATGAAAAGAAAAAAAGAAAAGAAAATAAATTTGTTTATTGGCTCCTCTAAAAAGGTATAGCTACAAATGTAAGCAGGTACATAAAGTACGTATATTTATAACAGAGATTAATAATAAATAACACTAAATATAAAAAAAATAAACTATAAATAATTAAATAACCTAGTCTGTCGTTGTCACCACCAGACGGCAACGTGCCCAGAACGCTGGCGGCATTGCCACGTTGAATGGCAATGCTTATACGCTGTGCAAAGTAGAAACCAGCATTCTGGTCACGTGTAGACTCTTTTAGTCTATCAGCCAGATCTTTGTAGATTTTGTGTGCCCCTGGTCCCCAAGGGCCTAATGTTTCTACCCCAAACGGCTCAAACATGTATCCATTATCTAGGAGTGCATATTTGCGCCGTTTGAGGGAACATAAAACATTATAACATAAATGACTAGGTATGCCTTAAGTCATGGAGACCAATAGGTCCGGTCTCAGCATATTGTCGTCCTGAAATGCCTAGGTATCCAACAATCTAGATACCTAGAGAAGGCAGGACAACGCTGGTTTTCAGCCCGGGCCTATGAGCAGTGACGCCTTCCTTAGCAATTAAGAGCTTAACAAAAATACGTTATGTTTAATTGACTTTAAAAAGGAAGATTTTATCAATTCGGTGAATGTTTTTTTTCTGTTTGGTACTTCAGAACTTTCTTGTTTATAAACCGATTTGAAAAATTCTTGTTTTTTTTGTTGAAGTGCGTATACCTTCAGAATGGTCCCATCTTATTCATCAATGAAATTTCATCAAAATCTGTTCAGCAGTTTAGTTATAATATTGAAATTGCGTATTTTGCTTCCCTGTGACTTTTCAATGGTGTTGACGGTCACTAAAACTGTCCAATTAAAGCCGGTTATACTATTTTTTTGTAAAACCTTGATTATATTAAATGCATAGATTATAATGGTGTTCCTATTGAAACACCAAGATAGACAGTATCAAACCAAAATGAATGCGGAATACAGGACAGAAAATTTTCAGACACCCTGTCAATAAAAAATAAATATTTCTATTTTCAAATAATATCAGTTTCTAAACGACGTAGTTTTATTGACAATGAAAAAGCCCAATAGTTTTAACATATAATATTTATCTAGCCTTGTTACTTGTCATTTTCGAAAATTTGCATTGGTACAAAATGTACTGGAAGTTAGCCAATGTGGCTCCCTTTTCTTATCGCATTTTCAATGTACAGTCAGCGCAGTATGTATACATACGCTCCTAAGCTTTCACATTTATATTATACTCTTAATTTTGCAAAGACTTTCTTCTTCTGACAAGTAAGATGACTACATTAAGGGGAATCCTCGAATCCGAATTCCATACAAAATGTTTCGGAACATTTATTTCTTCATTTCTCAAATCATTCAGATTTTATACGTGTTTTAAAATTAACCCTACTAACTTAAAAATACGTATAAAATATAAATTAAAGTATGAAACTTTTCACTTTTTTCGGTGACGAAATCAAAAAACATGGACAAAACGAATAGTGCGAAGAAATTACTATAATACGGCGTACTTTTTGAGTATTTGTCCGAAACATTTTGTATGGAATTCGGATTTGAGGATTCCCCTTAATTTGAAAATGCTTGCGTGCACGTTTCTTTGCAAAATAAAGATTAGTATAAATGTGAAAGCTTGCGAGTGTATACATATCTCTGCAGCAGACTGTAGTACAGTATGGTTTTATACTTTAATACTTCTATGATTAAATATAATGTTTATTTGTTAGGTATCTCATACCCAACCACATGCTTCTCTCCCTGGCTGAGACGTTACCGCGTGAGCTGCAAGGCGTGACGGCGTGCTGTTCACCCATGCCGCCCTTCATCAAGATCAACCTACTGCCTATTCACCGGATGATCCTGTCTGTAAGTCTTCTTATCGTGTCATAAAAGTACATAACTACATACATATATACCTACATAGCTACATAGGGTTCGAGGATGTATATCAAGATATATATCCGATATATATCAAACTAATATATTCGATATGTATCAAATGTTTTTTTTTTATAAAATATTGCAATCCAAAAATGGTTATAAAATTGATGTTATTAATTAATTTTTAGCGTTTGTTACTGTATTTCTACTTCCCAAATGTAGATGGCGTGGAAGTAGAGTCAAAACATACTCTCTAACCAAAAAAAAATATTACTATTGACTGACAAGAATATAAAAAAAAGGTTTTATATTTTTGAGTTGTTTTTTTATTTTTTTTTTAATCAAGAAATAATCCTCAGTCTAGTAATAAAGTTCAATAAATATGTATGTTAGTTATAAGGTATACAGGGTGTGTCGTAATGAGTGGATAATCCTTCAGCTGCGGGTGGGGGACTTCAGGACTGATCATAAAATGAAAATATTTATCCAGACAAAATCCCACGGATTTCGAGTTATTCGACGTTTTCAAAACTTTCATTTTTTTTACTTTTGTTCATTGTTTTTGCGGCCAAGATTGCAAATCTAGGATTTTTTATATTTGTGTCTATTGCTATGTTTGTTGTTGCCTGCAAATAAATCTTTTATTAGATTATGCACTAAGGGGATAAAGCAGGAGGGATGAATGCCATGTCACTAGAAGAGTGTTAGATATGAAAGTAAATGGATTGACGAGAAGAGGAAGACCAAAGAAAAGATGGATGGACTGTGTGAAAGAGGATATGAACAAAGCAGGTGTACAGAGATGACGGCTAATAGAGACGAATGGAAGAAGAAAACATTATGTGCCGACCCCACCTAAGTGTGGGATACGGGTAGGGCGATGATGATGGGATAAAGTAGTGTCTTATGTCGCGGGTGGCATATTGAACCCTGAGATAACGAGGGACACAGGCGAGGGAGTTATGTAGAGTACTGAGTGACGCGAGGGGTTCAAGCTACCCAAGACCTATCTCTTCATCAATTCCTTGTTTACAGTGTCGCGAGCTGCCTATCGAGCCACAGGTACAAGTGTATCAGGCTCCACCCACGACCGCGGTGCAAAGTGCGCAAAATGTGCAACATGTGCCATCCATGGCGGGCAACATTACTGGACTTCCGCCTACAGCCGTACTGCCGCCGCACCTCAACTACAACGCACACGACTTGGCACACTTCAACGAACCCACGTATGTATGAGCCAGTGTCTGGCACACTTCAACGAACCCACGTATGTATGAGCCAGTGTCTGGCACACTTCAACGAACCCACGTATGTATGAGCCAGTGTCTGGCACACTTCAACGAACCCACGTATGTATGAGCCAGTGTCTGGCACACTTCAACGAACCCACGTATGTATGAGCCAGTGTCTGGCACACTTCAACGAACCCACGTATGTATGAGCCAGTGTCTGGCACACTTCAACGAACCCACGTATGTATGATCCAGTGTCTGGCACACTTCAACGAACCCACGTAAGTATGAGCCAGTGTCTGGCACACTTCAACGAACCCACGTATGTATGAGCCAGTGTCTGGCACACTTCAACGAACCCACGTATGTATGAGCCAGTGTCTAGCCACAGCTGTATAACACAGAAGTATTAAAGTATAGGAACATAATGTAGTACATTGAAAATTCAACCACTAAAATGGAGCCACTTCGTCTACTTTCTAGTACATGCTAATTTTCGAAAAAGAGAAGTAAGAGGACTAGATATATGTATATTACATGTTAAAACTACTAGGCTTTTTTATTGTTAATAAAACTACATCGTAAAAAATTAACAAACATTATTTGAAAATGGAGATATTTCATTTTTATTGACAAGGTGTCTGAAATTTTTTGGTCCTGTCTTACGATTCCCTTTTTGTTTACTGTCCATCTTGTTCTATAGAAACATCGTTTTTTCTATGCTGTATAAGAACCGCAGTGCGTAGTACCCAAAAAACGACTTCAATTGGACTGTTCTATTAACCGTAAACACCATTGAAAAGTCACAGGGTAGCAAAATACGCAATTTCGTTCGTTAATCTACTGAACTTCTTCTTCTTATAGTGTCACTAGTTCCTTCGAACCAGTGTGGTGAAAGGATTTCAAGTGCGCCTCGAAGAGGCTCCTTTCGTGCACTCGACATAATGTTTTCGAACTTTAGGTTCTACGACATGCCGGTTTTCTCACGATGTTTTCCTTCACCGTTGCGAGAACGTGGGATGCATACATAGATTTTTTTCGACAAAACTCAATACGCATGACTGCTACCGGGATTCGAACCCGCGACCATCAGATCGCAAGGCAAGGGCCTCATCCACTTGGCCACCACGTCCTACTCTGAACTGATTTGATGAAATTTCTATAGGACCAATCAGAAAGTAGGTATATTATTTCAAACAAAGAAGCCAAATCGGTTTAAAAGCAACAAAGTTCTGAGATAATAATCATAAAGAAAAACCAAATTGAGAACCTCAATCACTCAGAAAATGTAAGGAATAGCTACTAGAGGATGCTTGTTCAACAGTATATTTTGATTGCAGTGATGAAATAAACCTGGAAATGGCTTCCGTGTACGTGGACGGAAGTTACGTGGAGAAATACAGTCACATACAGTTCAATGTGCAACCGGAAGTGACGGCGTTCGCTCCGGACGCAAACCTCGGGAGTGGCGTGGTAATATATCCCTTGTATGGCCTGTAGTTCGAGCATGAACTTTTCCGTTGACGTTTGCGTATCGTATCCGTCACAGAGAAGTCAACAGTATGAAGTACATATATATTTATATATACACACACGCACACACACACACACCTTCAGCAATTCCACCGTCGTCGACACCGTGGCTTAGTTGGTAGTGACCCTGCCTACGAAGCTTGGTGTTCCGGGTTCGATCCCCGGCCGGGGCAAATATTTGTGTCGAACACAAATGTTTGTTCTCGGGTCTTGGATGTTGTGATGTGTTGTATGTGTCCATGCCACCTGCGACACAGGGAATCCTAGTGCAGGGGTGTGAGTGTGTGAATGTTTATGTTTATGTTTAATTTACCCAAAATTGAACCCAAGACTCTGTCGTAGGGCTGAAGGGACACCACACCTATACTCAACATAATACACACAATATGCTCACATAGCTTCACGATCTCAAATGTCTTGTATTTATTTTCTCTACTGTTTAAAGTCATGATCTAAACATAAACATAATATACTTGCTTGTCTATATATAAAAGATCTATTCATTGCATTTTTAGGTTTAATTTAACGTTTAGTCTTATATATTATGTTTTTTTTTCTTAGCTTGTCTTAGCTATGTTTGTTCTTTAACGCAGAACGTAAATGTGTCCGGGAGGAGGGCGTTGAGACTGCTACACAGTTTTATAACTTTTGTAGTTTCACCGTTCCTACTGTAACATATCCTTCCTCCTTTCCTCCTCCTTCCTTTCCTCCTTCCTTTCCTTCCTCCTTCCTTTCCTTTCCTTTCCTTTCCTTTTCCTTCCTTCCTTCCTTTTCCTCCTTTTCCTTTTGTTCCTTTGTGTAATTGTTCTGAATAAATATTTTGAATTTGAATTTGAATTTGAAGTTTTGAAAACATTCATACAAACTGTTGACTTCTCTGCAACGATACGTTAACGAAAATCGCTAGTTTGAAACCGCACTAATAATTTTCAAACAAGAAGACCATTTCGGTATAAGTAGCGGCACATAAGTCTAGCGCTGAACGATACGCGGGGGGTGTTACTGCGCATGTTTATTTAACAAACAAACAAACATTAACACACTCACACCCCTGCACTAGGATTCCCTGTGTCGCAGGTGGCATGGACACATACAACACATCACAACATCCAAGACCCGAGAACAAACATTTGTGTTCGTCACAAATATTTGTGATACCCCCCGGCCGGGGATCGAACCCTGAACACCAAGCTTCGTAGGCAGGGTCACTACCAACTAAGCCACGGTGTCGTCAAGTATTGTATGTGTAGTCCCCCTGAGGTACCTTACTTTTTACTTCTGCGCAATACCGGTCAGCGCTAAAGTTACGTGCTGCTACTTGTACTCCGATAATTATCGGAGTACCGGATGTCAGATTACCAAGTAGCATAAGTATATTTTTCATTGTTATAGTGATTCAACTTCTTTCTGTTATTGTACTAAATAAATGAAATAAAAATATATGTTTTATCATATAATTTCAGCTGTGTGTAGAGGACGTCGTGGCCGAGTGGATGAGGCCCTTACCTTGCGATCTGATGGTCGCGGGTTCGAATCCCGGTGGCAGTCGTGCGTAAATGGGTTTTTTCGGTCGAAAAAATCTATGTATGCATCCCACGTTCTCGCAACGGTGAAGGAAAACATCGTGAGGAAACCGGCATGTCGTAGAACCTAAAGTTCGAAAACATGTGTCGAGTGCACAAAAGGAGCCTCTTCGAGGCGCACTTGAAATCCTTTCACCACACTGGTTCGAAGGAACTAGTGACACGATAAGAAGAAGCTGTGTTCTCTGTTCTAGGAATCTAAGCTGAACGTGGGTGCTGAGATGTTCATTCCTCCCTACGACCGATATCGCATTTATCGCAGTCTGGCTCAGGTAAATAACTCGCAAGAAACCGATTTACTGCTTTCCCATTTTGTATTACAAAGAGTTAAATTAATAGCATCCTCATTAAAGCTAAAAATAGTGACGTGTGAATGATAGTCAGTCACGCCGAATCTACTGAAGCTATTGGTATAATTTGTACTACCTGACGATCGCAACTTCAACTTCGTTTGCGTTGTGAATTAACAAAATTTCCAAGTATCAAAACTTTCAAATCTCTACGTTCAGTGGTTTGGCGTGTGGGTTTTCTGTCTGTCAGCCAGTCACTCCACCATCAATCAAGGAACAATCATTTCCACCGTAAATCTAACGAATCTAATCTACTAAAGATGTTTATTCTTTGAAATAATATGTTCATTGTTCATAATAGTGGGGATTTTGAGAGAAAAATATTCCCGAAATCCCCAGTCGGTGGTGTTAGTGGGGATTTTGAGAGAAAAATATTCCCGAAATCCCCAGTTGGTGGTGTTAGTGGGGAATTCGTGATTTTATTTTTTTCGATATCCCCACTAGCTGGGCGAAGCGAGGGAATTATGTAGAGTCCTGAGTGGCGTGAGGGGTTCAAGCTACCCAAGACGAAGACAGGCTTTATCCCTGAGGAGCATACTCTACTTTTCATGCCTTCTGCGAGGCAATAAAAAGCCAGGGCTCCAGCAGCGAACACCGTCATTTGTTTCACAATCTTTGAAGTCGCGCCTTTTTTCTTTTTTTTTATGAGTGGCCAGTTCGATTTTCGAACAAACCTTTTTACAATGCCATATGGGCGTTCTATTACTTAGAGTTTTCCACGAGTTTCCACACAATAATATGTTCATTGTTCATTATAGTGGGGATTTCGATACAAATATATTCCCAAAATCCCCACTGCGGTTGGTGGTTGATAGGGATTTAGTGGTGGGGGTTTCGGGAATAAGCCGTTGTATGTAAACTTATAAGCCTATTTATTCCAGGAGAGAGAACTCAAAGCCATCAAAGATAAAGAGGCCAAAGTGGTAGCACTCAGCGAGGGCAATGAACTGATCAAATCAGAGGTGCTACTGCAAATACAACGGCAGAGAAATGCAGCCGAAGCCGACGCGAAAATTATCTCCGAACCTACATGTGAAGACAAAGAAGATACAGATCTCAAAGAAGATGTACAAAACATAGAAATAGAAGAAAAGAAGACTAAGAAACAGCGTAAGCGCAAAATGGATAAAGCCCAACTTTTGGACAAGAAGAAACAGAGCGTTGATACAAAAGTAAAGCCGTATTCTTATAAGAATGTTAACTATAAGAAGTTCTATAGTGAAACCGAGAAAGGTCTGAAACAACCGAAAATGAAACTTAAGAAACCTTAATTTACCTTTTTTATTTTTAAGTAAACGAACTAAGCGAAGCAAAACTTTTATATAAAAAATTGATTAAAACTTATATTTCTTTCGTTTTATGTGTTTTACTCAATTGCACCTGTAGAGGAAGTCAGCTTGAGAATTTTTCAACTGGGCTTTAATGAATATTTTCGAAAATGAAGAAAAAAAAACATTTTATTTTTTTGCAATTTTTTGTAAAAAAATTAGAACTGCATGTAATAGGTACCTTCTATTAGAATTTTTTCCACCACCGTAGAGGTACAGGTAGCTTGTGGAAAATAAATCGCAAACAACGATTTACTAGGAATTTATTACGTTCATAATACTTACTATAGGTATTATAATACTTACTTGTAGACCTTGGATTATTTTAGAACCTGGAATAGGACATAGGCTACCTGTAGATATTATTTTTCTATGCCTATAGTTAATGATACCACGCTGTTTATGTCGTATAGGCACAGTAGTGTAAATATAAATAAATAAATATTAAGGACATTTCACACAACGCCATCTAGCCCCAAACTAAGCAGAGCTTGTACTTTAAGAACCAGATGGCTGATAGAATACTTAATTTTTTTTTTTTTGTAAATATGTACATACATAGTATACATAGAAAACACCCGGACTCAGGACAAACACCGATTTTCATCACACTAATGTTTGTCCAAAGCGGGCATCGAACCCGCGACACCGGGCGTGGCAGTTCAATACACTTGCCATTTGACCATCCGTGTCGACACATGTGTGTTGAAAATAAATCCCAAAAAACTTTAATACGAATTTATTTTGGTCATAAACTAATTGTACAGCAGAATCTATTCGGAAATATCATCAGAAACATCGTCGTGTACCGTGTTCTTATTTTTAACCAACCGTCTATTCGCGTACCCAGAATCATTTCGTTCCTTTACACTTCCTTTTCCTTCTGCGGGTTTATTCTTCACTCTAAGATGGAACTTCTTCCTCTTCTCTGGTTCCTCGTCGCGGACTACTTTCTTATTCTTGTGTAGTCGTGGTCGCTCGGTGACCGCTGTCACTTTTTCTTCCTCAGCATTGGGTTCCCGTTTCAATACACTCTTGAAGGTTTGGCCTCGAGACGGCTCGTGAAGTGAAAATGTGACTCTATCGTGATGTACCTAGGAACAAAACGGGCATCAGCACAGGAAAGGAAGTAAAGCTTCTTATCATGTCACTAGTTCTTTCGAACCAGTGTGGTGAAAGGATTTCAAGTGCGCCTCGTGTAGTAAGTGAACTTTTTAGGTTCTGCGACATGCCGGTTTCCTCACGATGTTTTTTTTCAACGTTATGCACGTGTTTAAATGCATACATAGATTTTTTGAGCAGAAAAATCTTGCAACACTGTTAAAATTCATTAAAAAAAATCTTTACTCGCTAGGAAGATCTTATCGGTCTGAATCTGGACCATTAAGATCTAGTGAGTAAAGTAATTGCGTAGCGACTTTGTCAGTTTGGTGCAAGTGGGCATAAATGTCACATAAATCTCTGGATATTTGGGTAGTATGATTAGCCATAGGCTAATACCCAAATGATAAGTTAAATCTCCGAAGTTGAGAAGGTGAACTCTGAAGGTGTACTCACTCTATACTCCAGCGAAATGAAACATTCCTCCTCGTCTTCGCAAATCAAGGAGTTTACGTCTGCTGGCTTGGCAGCACTGGCTGGCCGTCGCCCGACCCTGACGAACCTCCACAGTGACCTGATACGGGGCCCGCACGCTCGCACGATATCGGCTACCTGCAGGAATCATTATAACTCGGTCGAATCAACATTACACCTGGCTCGAATGACGTTTGTTCAAAGTATAGCGTGGAATTGGATAATCTTGATAGAGAAGAGGTCCTGTAATACTTGGTAATGATTAGGCATGGCAATAGATGACGAAGAAGCACGGAGGGCGCCGCGCGGGGCAGCGGGGGAAGCATCAAGTTCCGAGCTACGTGTCAGCCAGGTGTCATGTTAGCCCTAGTAGTAGGTACTTTTGTCTTCAATATGTGGTAAAAGAGTGACTACCATCTGCTCATTTGCGTTTTAGATTTTAAAAGTTAGTGTAGGTAATAGTGTGATGACAAGCGTTTTTACAAGCTGATTGTTGTCGTTTTCAAACGCTAGCGTGTTCGTTTTTTGGGAAGGATTGTAAAAAAGCCGATGACACTGGGCGACTTTACACGCTACAAGCGAAATAGAAGGTTTAGAAATTACTAGGTTTTCGAGACCGACCATTTAAATGTCTCAAGGTGGATATAGCTAGGTATTGCAGTGTTGCACCGGTATATGGGAATCAAAGCCCTGTGTAGCACTGTTATGGTTATGGGTAGGCGTGATCTCTTACAATCTAGTATCACCACTTATTTTCATTTTTTTTAAATCCTTCAAGTACGCCTCCCAAAGGTTCCAAATAAAAGCCTCAAGGGTAAGAAGGTATACTAAGCGACAAACAAGTTATCCTCTGGCGAACCACGTGACAAAGATGCGCAGAACGCAATTCTTAGGTCAAATTGGTTCTGCGCATCTTTGTCACGTGGTTCGCCAGAATACAACTTCATCATTTTCGTGTCCTTTTCCCACTTACGTGGGGTTGGCACAACATGTCTTCTTCCATTCGCCTCTATCACCCAGAGGACAACCTGTTTGTCTCTTATTATAGGTAGGTGTTGTAAGTTTTCTATGGGTTCACTTACTTTCATTTGTTCAGCCCCGTCGCACTGGCCACCAACTAATCGAGGTTCGACGCCAAAGCTGTTGATACAGGCACGGTCGTCGGACATGACAGAATCTATTTCGAATGCGCATTTCGGGATAGAGTCTGTGCGTTCCTGAAAACAAAATAAATACTTTTGACTCTAGTTTTAGTTTTAATAATAAAATCGTGTAAAATATACCTACCCTGATGTCTGCATACCTACTATGAGCACGGAAAAGGTGCCTACACTACACTAATAAATATTTTTTCGTAATTGACTAAACTTATGCCTATATACCGAACTATGAAAGATCAGATAATTTTAAAATGAACTCACCCAGCCAACATCATCGCATCGCTTCGGCTCATCATAGCAGATATAATAATTTATCGCTTTCGAGCCATCCGCCCGCTTATCCGTAGACCAAGTATACCAGTTCTCTCCAAACTTGAACATGCTGTTAATATGGTTCTGACGGTATATGAGAGGAAATATCATATCATTAGGATGCAAAGTGCGAGGCTTTTCACTGGTCGGTTTGTCTTCTTCGTACTCTACAACTTTTTCCTCGGCACGTTTGTGATGCTTGATGAAAGGCATCATTGTCGGTTCTAGGCGTTTCTTATGACTCCAGGTCTCAGTTCGAGGTTCTTCGTCTTCAATTTTCGAGTCTTCTTGTTCGGAATGCATCACTACCTTGACTTTAACCGCAAGAGCGGTGTAAATAAGACATGTGCTAAATATTACGCTGCACTTCATCGTTTCAGAAATTGCAATGGAGTGAATTGATTTGAAAATGTTACTACCTGTCTGCGGATTTGGTTGAACGGAAGTTGTTGTTAGAAATAGCTTGATAAGAACGGTATTTGTAAATTAGCTGCGGCGCAAACAATGCTTTTTAATAACTTCCTATACTTAGGTACCTACTTTTACGATTTGGTGTTTTTTTTTGTGTTAACAAGTGTGGAGTAGGGGAGGAGGAGAGTAAGTTTTTTTTGATGTTGCAGGTTCGATTCCCGCTTCAGGACAGTTATTTGTGTGATGAACATCGGTGTTTGTTCTGAGTCTGGGTGTTTTCTGTTTTTAGTTATAAATTTTTTGCAAAAATGATCCTTATCAGCAATAGAATCTAGTGGTTCAATAATACCTACAAATCGTCTTTTTTTTTAAATCATTCGGGTCGATTGCCGTCAAAAGTAAGACTAAAAAATTAATAAAAATGCAATTATTGTTATCTTATAAATAAAGGGCTTGACTCCTTTAACGACTTTTCTCTAACTCTCGTGATTTCGGACTTGGACATCACTGCCATTCTCAAAAAATCGCCCTATTTATAAGTAAACCCTATTATTTATTGGTATGGCCCACTTGCACAGAACTGTCAAAGTTCCTAAGCAATTACTTGCAGACCGAGAGCTAAGCTATGTTAGATTAGCATGATAGCTGAGCTATTTTTGCATACATTTTCAAAGTTGGCAGTCTGCACACAAGTATGAAAAATTGCGGCAGCTTTGCGAGCTAAGTATAAACTAACTTAGCTCTTATTTTGCAACCGGCTTTATGATCTGACTCGTGCTCATGATGATAGGTTTAAATATATTTTTGTAATGTTTTATTAATGATTTTAATTGATTAATTAATGTTTTTACATGGATCTACATTTAAAGTTCTCAGAAATAAATATTTTGATTTGATTTGTTTACGGGCACGAGACGCAGTAAGTTAACTGATAAAGGGTTTTCAATTTTCGAAGTCAAAATTATTTGTAGGCACTTCTATGGCCTCATTCAACATTTCTCTAGAAAAATGGCACGTTGGTACAAAAAGGTTCGCAACCCCTGGCTTAGGAACTTTAACAGTTTGGTGTAAATCTATGGTGGATAGTATATGGGCCTACTAAATAAAACAATCAGGTTTAGATTATTGCTTTTATTTGGGTATAAAGATGTAGAGTAGGTATAAAATAAAAATACTGCATTTGGTATCAACCTTTCCATAAACTTTGATTATGAAAATTAAGCATTTCGACAATACATAGGTAATGTTACATCTATAAAATAATAATTAAAGCATAATATTTCTAGACTAATTATTTGTCTAATAGAGAATGTATATTCGTACAAATTAAAAAGCAAAGTGAGGATTGGACCATTTTTAGGAATTGAAGTTTTCCATAGTGCTAGATGACATCAGCATAGAACTCGTATTTACAGGATAAAGCTTGGTTCTAGCTCGTCGACATCCGTAGCATTAAGCCCGTCACACACGTAGCTATAATATATATTAATATAAATTATTGCAAGGCATGTTACGATATATTTTCTATACAAATATTCAAGTGACCGCACCCGCAGAAGACTTTTTTCCTCATCAGTACTGTCGAAGGGTATAAAATTAGCATGACAAATAAGTGTACGAACTGGGAAGTAGCCGCTATAATATATATTTCTATGACTAATATTTGTATAGAAAATATATCGTAATATGCCTTGCTATAATTTATATTAATATATATTATAGCTACGTGTGTGACGGGCTTTAGGGGTAAGAATAGCATCACTAAGGCAGAGGGTGTTTTATTGTACATTATTTATTATAATTTAATTAGTGCCTAGTTTCTTAACATACTTGATCAGCACGACTGCGATCTCTCGACGCTAAAATCTACGGTAATAATTAACAAGGAAAAATAAGGCGAGATTGGAAAGTAACTGCTTATTCGATAATCCTACATTACTTACAAATAATTAGACCTCTAATGTCCGATAGCATAGAAAACATTGGTTCCATCTGTGTACGTGATATCACAGCGTAAAGCATAAGGTACCAAGGATAGGACCGGCGGAATCATCTGTAAAGCGTCAACCTCAGTCTCATTCTATAGGATGTTTCGACAAAGACATTCACTATATGCAATTATTTCAGCGTAAATACTTGCTGGCGATTAGTAACCTTAATTTTTATCTCTAAGATTAAAAGAGTAAAAATGCTTACCGAATATAATTAAGGTACGTAGTACTTGCAATTTTTACCATAATAAAAACTAAATAACACGGTAATGCCGAAAATTATTAACGGCCATTAAAGTATTATTTGGTGGTGGTACAAGTTCCTGGCATAACTCACAACGTTTCACAACGTTAATTTGTAGTCCCAGGCAGCACAACCAGATAAGTCAAGGGAAAATCGATATCCCGTCGCACAACTGCCAACAAAAAAAAACTACAGATGTCAAAATGACACCTAAAATGATAATCTCGATCGAATATTTTTATCAAATGCAGTATATCCCGGACAACTGCTAAAAAAACTACAGATGTCAAAATGACATCATAAATGATAAACTCAGTCCGGGATAGAATGCATTAGATAGTAATGTTCGGTCAAGTTTACCATTTAGGTGTCATTTTGACATCTGTAGTTTTTTTAGCAGTTATGCGACGGGATATCGAGTCCAAGATACAAATACTGAAATCACGTGTACCTTACTATATTTTTAATTGGCTAGACATAGACAGCCAACGAAAACAGTTGTGCCACGGGTAAAAAGTTACCGTAGACGTAGCGGAGTAGTGCCAAGCAGCTTTATAACCACCAATCAACTGAAGTTACTGTTATGAAGAACCTACTTAACTTACGAATGAAAAGTGAATTTCAAAGAAAGAGTGAACGTTATTGTGGAAACATCCCGTATAATTGCAAGTCCTATCATTTATTTATGTAAGTATAGTTAATATATCAAGACTGAGTAAACAATCCATAACTTACAAAGCTCATAAGAAATGCATTCAGGGCGTCTCTATTTATAAATATCGATTCGTTGTTTAAATATTACATTTGGTTAACCTTTTTTCAAAATCATAGGCCGTTTACCTTTACCTTTTGTGCCCTTGTGTATAGTCACTAGTGAATAGGGTCATTTTAATATTTTTATAAGAGATTAGGGAAAGGTGTACGAAATGATCACTTGCGTAAGATGATCCCTTTTGCAGCGAAGTTTCTTCCAAATCCCAGAACATACCCAACGGGATCATCTTGCACATACCCTAGGGATCATTTTAGACACATTTTTTACAACCCACGGTGTACAAAATTATACTTTGAAAAAAAAAATGATTTTTTTTGGTCAATAAATAAAACATTTTGAGTATGACATTAAGTAGACAGATAAATTTGCTATTACACGTTCTAAAATCTCTATTAAGACTGCAATGTCACAAAGGTCACAGATTACAATGTAGCGACTGCCCTATATTCCTCTTAAGTGTCTGCATTTTGCAACAACGAGCATTCTCTCTTTGTGCTTACATTGTTCATATAATAAAATATGCTTTTTATTTTATTTTATTGTTACAATGACACATAGATACTAATCGACTATGATATCTGTACAAAAAGTTTTTTTTACTTATTGCACAATCACTTGAAGGTAAACACAGTATGTATAATAACTTTTGTAAAACAGTTTTTATAACGTAATAATACAGAAATACCTAATTCTTGATTTTACAAATGTATTTATCAAATCGGGGTTATACAGAGCAACTCTACGCTGTGATACGAATAGTTAAAAAAATCTAAACTGCAATCTATAATATTCGCTTAAATCTATATCGCTTCGGTCCATGAAAAGGAAAAATACAAATGATATTCTATCCATTGCGTTTGCATACATTCGCTAAGTTCCATCAGGATTTATACATTTTAAGTACTTGTTTAAGTCACTTTCATATAAATTCGAATTCGTTTAAGTAAAGTTAGGGCTCAAAATCCAGCGTTTATCTCGCTCACACAATTGTATGTTTTTGAAGATATAAATTGACTGAGTTTAAATTTCAAAAGGTGGAAAGTGGGCAGACCAGTTTTGCCCAATCTCCTTCACTTATGTTAAACATATCAAAGCAAAAAAATATACGAAAACATTTCGTGAGGTTATAGTAACAAATCAAACATCCACTTTTTTAAATTTATACTCAGTCATTTTATATCTTCAAAAATATACAAATGTACGAGAGAGATAGAGGCGCGCGGGATTCTGGGCCTTAAGTGAAAACTTTACCGAATGTATTCAACAGCAAAGGCTTTGCGACAAGTGACTATCTATTCATCGCAAAATATTGTCAGATTCTGCCCAACTAACTTTGACTCGGCAAACTACAGGATATAAGACTATAAACATCTATTCATTTGATATATCTATTAAAATTTGTTCAGAGACTACATTTTCTTATGTTAGACTTAAATAAGATTACAAGGAAATATGAAAATAAATAAATATACATTTCGGTTTAACTTTTTTGACTTCGCAAACACACAGATCGATATTAATTTAAGTTGTGATATTAATATATTTCTCATTTAAATCCTTCTATTTCAATCAATGTATTTGTTATAGTATAAAAACAGTGTGTGCGAAACCAATAATACTAATAGGTACAGTCATAAGAAGGAAGAGCATTCTTAAGTTTATAATAAGTACGTTGTTTCCGTGAAAAACACTTATTTACATAGTTTTAATAAGTTTAGCGACCTGTCCGACGCGAAGTAACGGGATTCACTTGCAAATAAGTCTATTTCTATGTTTTTAAAACAATAACTTGCAATACATTTAGTTTTTCTACCTACACAAACTCCATAGTGTACCACCTACTTTACTTTATATTATACAGCGTCTTACCTCTCAAATCTCACTGGGCAATTGAGTGGTCACATCGTCAGAATCTAATAGATAAATCTCTAAAGTCTACTTGCACTAAACGGTCAAAGTTCCTAAGCATTTACTTTACTCGCTCGGGGGATCTAAACGGTCCAGATAGTATCTGCAAATTTTTTTTACAATTGAGCATGAAACAAATAGTAAACAAGTAGTTAACTATGAACTATGTAAGTTAGCAGTTTAACTAATGAGATTTAAGAAATTAGGATAAATAAATATGTACTAGTATTTTTATTATTACGGCGGACAGATCACGGCTTCACGGCTAACTTCTAGCCTAGAGGCAGCATTTCCCGCGATTGCGTCTTAAAAACCTTCTATAATGTACGCGAAACAATGGACTCTACAACTACGCTACTTGCAACAAACTGTCAAAGTTCCCGGGTACCTAATTCTAATTTGGGGAAAGGGTTACATATGGTCTGCACTGACGTCCCGCTGTGGGGTGTATTGTGCATTGACCCCTTTTTGCACTAACTTTACCCCAGCCAGCCCAGCTCCCCAAAATAGCGGAGCAGGACCCTGGGTTGGTGGGTGGTGTGTTCCAGTTTCCCGGTAGGGTCATCTGGGCCCGTATCCAGGATTTCCCGGATACCGTTATCTCGCTCGAATATATGCATATATTAAAATATATAAATTGACTAAGTATAGTATGAATTTCAAACATGTGGAGCAGTGAATTTTGTTACTACAACCTCATAAAACGTTTTAGTATTGTTTTGGTTTTGATATGTTTAACATAAGCGGATTGGGAAAAACAGTATTTCTTCGCTTCTGTTAAACATATAAAAAATATACTAAAACATTCTGTGAGGCCGTAGAAACAAATTGACTGCTCAACTTTTTTGAAATTGATATCTTTAAAAATATACAAATGTGCGAGCGAGATAACGGCGCGCGAGATTCTGGGCCTTAAACGTCTGAATCTGGACTGTTAGAACTGCCAAGCGAGTAAAGTAATTGCTTAGGAACTTTGGCAGTTTGGTGCAAGTCGGCATCAGGGTGTCAAGCGATATCACTTGAAAAGTCACCGACACAAGTTGCTATACACCCCCATTTAACCTTGAGAAGGGAATATCCAGCAACAAGCGACTTATGAACATAATTGTACCCAAAATGAAAATGGCGTACAATGTGTACAAAAATAACTATTAATAAGCGCTAGTAAAGTAGTTATTTTTAAAATTAAAGCAGTTACATCCAAATGTATTTTTACTGAGATGTGTTTATAAAGACAGAGTTTATTATCCTTAATGATATTATACATTTTATTCTGTCATTCTCGCATTTTCTGTAAATAATGCTAGAAGGGATAAGTAGGTATCAAAGCAATCGAAAGAAACGCTGCGGTGTACACACTTACGGAGCACACAGCATAAGGAGTATTACACTTTGGTCAATATAGTAATCCGCATAAAAAACGAAAAATAATGAAAATTAAACACATAGAAAAATATTAAAACAATATGATACAGTCTTTAAAATACTAACCACTTCACTTATAAAAACATTGAGTGGTTTAAAAATATACAGATAGGCCCATAATTTCTTTAACACTTAAAGCTGTTAGGTCGATACATAGTTTTATAGATTACAATTGCTCCACAGAGGTTAATCTTAACAATCACCATATATTATATGACTACGAACAAATTATAATACATTGGGTGCTTTTTTGCTTTGATCCTTGAAAACTTTATCCTTGTATCAAAAAAGACTTTACTTATATCAGAAATTAAATATAGTTCCTATGTAGCTAAGATAACAGATATGTAGAAATACATTACGATGTTTTATTAAAAAAGTCTGATATCTACTGATTGATTGTTATTGACTACTATTGACAATAATGGATAAATATTTGGTAACACTTTGATTTTGAATTATTTTAATTATGAAGAAAGCAAAACTTATAACTTTTAGCGTTTAAGTAGATGCCACTTTTTTATGAAACAGGCTATTTTTTCTCTCACACTGGATTCTACAACGAAATCTAAGTAGTTATCTATATACTGTATTTGCATCTACTATTCTGAAAAAGTAAGACAGAGTCAGGTGACTGGGCGAAAAACCTATTTTGAAGCACTAATTCTAGATTTTTTGGACACTACCATTAATGCCATTTGCCTTCACTACTGTAGTCTAGGTATGTGAGATTTGAATTATTTTGTGCTACCATTTTACTATTTATTAATTGATTTAAAAACATTTCATTACCTAACGCTAACATCAATTTTACCAGTATTTTACCCAAAAAACTTCTAAACTTCCTATAGAAGGTCCTTGAATTTACCAGTGTGACAGATAAAAAACTATTAATTATAATAATAAATTAAATTAATAAATTAATTTTAAATAAAATGTAAATGACGTAAACATGTCGAAAACATATAGATTGTGAAACAAAAAAAAAACGTAAATGCACAAAAGCTAAGCATAAGAGATTCCAATATAGCTGCCTAAATGTAACATTTACCTTCTAAAATCCCCCATTTCGGGATATAATATACAGATGTAGTTAGTGAAAATTTCCGACACCAAATCAATCTTATTTTAATCTGCTAATTATTATGATTTGATCAGTAGCTTCAGCGAGCGTATTGCCTAGATCACACGATCGAGTACTCGGCCGAGATCACTGTCTCGGCCGAGCATCTAGGCAGTGATAACTAGATTTGACTATGCGGGAGGGTCCCAGTTGGAGATAATTGATACGAGTCTAGATTTTGTGCTTGCTTAATCTTATACCGATGTATTGGTTTAATATATACGGTTAGTTTTTGTTTATGCGAAAGCCGAAAACCGTTTATTTTTATTTATTTTTCTAGACACGAAAAAATAATAATATAATTATGTATTTGTTTCTACAACTCACCGAGATAATCGATGCTTGTGTTGCTTCGTTGTCCTACCTTTTTTTATTGATCTAATCACGAAAAAAATATAAATAAACAATTTTTTTAGAGATTTGTTACAAACTTTAAAAGGGGTTGGTTTTGGAGCAGACTAATTTCAGGTTTCGCATAAAAAAAAATAATGTTGTATAAAATATTGGTAGCCTAGAATACGTGGTTAATTATATTGTGATCGGGCGCACTCGGATCGCAGTTTTCAGAATCTCGTGGTCATCTCTGGGCACCCATCGCTTGATGGCTACCACACCATAGCGGGGGTATGATGTAAACGTCACGAAGAGCGGGGAACCCTCATGGTTATAAGGATATCTGCGAAGGTTGGTCGGTCGAGAGCATCGCGCCTCCAACAATCGCGCATCAGTTCGTAGAGATCACGCGGACAGCCGCTAGGTCGTTCTATCTCCTCGAATAGGCCGTCGTTGGCTTGCATGTGAGATAGGTTCTCCAGTACCTGTGGATGCATTGGTGGTGAGGAAAACTACAATACTTCGTCAGGAACCATTGATTTAGAATTACGATGATGCTGGAAGTGTCTAAAGTCTGTGATCTCGTCAGAGCTTGCTGGTTACAGTTTCGAAAAGTGATAACCTATGAAATACCTTTATAAAAGGAAAAAAGGAAATAAAAAGAAAAATAAATAAGAAGACGTAGGAGAAGAAGGATAAACGTAGTGAAGAAGAAAATAGAAGAAAAAGAAAAAGGGCAACCACTGTAATGTAAATAATACTATAGCATGTTTGAAAATATAAGTTTCCTGATGTAGATATGTAGGTAATATTATTATTATAATACAAGATGCAAAATTAAGACGAGACTAAAGAACTGCTTTCCCACAGTTGGGAAACCTATAAAATGTAACAAAACAAGTACACACACCTCGCTATCACAGTTGGGAAAATGTAACAACTACTCATACCTCGCTATCATACTACTATTCACAGTTGTGAAAATGTAACAAGTACACATACTAATAAATGTGTGTACGACGAACCAGCTATCACAGTTGGGGAAATGTATCAAGTAGTATGTAACAAGTGCACTTACCTTAGCTATCAAATGTGGGAAACCTAAGAAAATGTAACAAGTACACATACCTCGCTATCCTAATTGGGAAAATGTATCAAGTAGTGTGTAACAAGTACACATACCTAGCTATCACAGTTGGGAAAATGTAACAAGTGCACATGCGTCACTATCACAGTTTTAAAAATGTAACAAGTACACATGCCTCACTATCACAGTTGTGATAATGTAACAAATACACATGCCTCGCTATCACAGTTGTGAAAATGTATCAAGTACACATACCTCGCTATCGGTGAGGTTATCATACGGGCGTCGGCGGCCGTGCGTAAACAACTCATAGAGGGTGACTGCGTAGGACCATACGTCAGTTTGCGTAGTGTAATGTCCCCTCAGCACGGATTCCCAGGCGGCCCATCTTAACGGCAGAGGTACGCGACCGTCCGCTTTGTAATAGTCTCCGGCGTAGGACTCGTTGTCTGTACCAAAGTCGCTGATCTTGATTTGGAATGATTTGCTCATCAGACAGTTCCTGTGGGTGACGCGGAGTGTAAGTATTTTCAGTCAACTTAAAAAATGGAGGTTTTGAAGCTTTTTAATGTTTTTTATATATATAAATAGAAATAAAAATAGAAACTCCAGTGACACGATAATAAGAAGAAGAATGTTTGTTACCACATAACTTCGTCATACTTATACATATTTACTGATTTGGAATATATTTTTTTTGAAAGGTGATTTTCAGATTGAACCTTGATAATTATCAAGGTTTTACAAAAACATAGACAACCGACTTCCATTGGACTGTTTAAGTTACCGTAAACACCATTGAAAATTCACAGGGAAGCAAAATACGCAATGGCGTTTACTTCGAAGACATATTTTTTTCAGTTATTTTGATATAAAAACTAAACTAATGAACCGATTTTGATGAAATTACTATGGGACCAATCTGAAAGTATATCCTCTCAAACAAAATATTTTTTAAAATCGGTTCAAACAAAAACAAAAAGTGTTATTAAACAAAAAAGTTCTGTATTAACAAACATTAAAAACACATATAATTTTTATTTGAGACATAGAATATAAATAAATAAATAGAAAGGCATTTATTCACATTAACATTCTAACCTAATACAAAAAGTTACAAACACTTATTTACCATATATTGCATATGTAGCAAACACATGAGTTTTAACTCTATCTGTGCAATCAAAACCTAAATAACTCTACTACCGAAGCTAAAGAAAGTTAAACTGTGAATTACCTCGTCGCCAAATCTCGATGCACAAAGTTCAGCGTCTCCAAATACTGCATGCCCGCCGCGATCTGTTCCGCAATGTGCATCAGAGTGGGCACAGAGAGCGGAGACGACGCCGTCCGGAGGAAAACGCAGAGGTCCCCCATATCCAAATACTCCAGCACAACAGCCAGTGGAGGCGATCGACACGCCCCCAACACCCGTGCTAAGTATGGCGAAGTTAACGCCGCTAGTATACGAACGTCTCGTTCGAAATCATCCCTGAAATTCACGTTTACAGTGAGTGAGTTGAATGAATAGGGCCGCGGTTCACTGTGTTTAACGCTGCTAGTATAGTATAACGTACAGCTGGAAATCATCCCTATAATTTTGGTAGACGGTGAGTTGAATGAAGATAGGGCCGCGGTTCACTGTATTTCGGTTGTGGTAAGTAAGCGCCTTAACTATTTAACGCTGCTAGTATAGTAGAACGTCTAGCTGGTAGTCATCACTGGAATTTATTTAAACAGTGAGTGAGTTGAATGAAGATAGGGCTTTTCACTGTATTTTGGTTGTGGTAAGGTAAGCAAGCGCTCTAACTATTTAACGTTGCTAGTATAGTATGACGTCTAGCTGGTAATCATCCCTGAAATTCCGGTTGACAGTGAGTGAGTTGAATGAAGATGGGAAGAAGAGGGCCGCGGTAGTAGTATAATATTGGGCATTCTATTCCAAATTAAAATACTGAATACCTTCGTCGATCACCTCCGGTGATCTTCCTTCGGCATTCAGTTTTTTAATTTGTAATAGAATGCCCAATATCATACCTTGTATTAGTTGTAGGTACTCACCTTCAATATTGAAAAACAAACAGTTTTAATTAATATTTAAATATATACCCAAATAAATGTAAAAAGAAAACATGTCAGTATTCAGATCATCTACGATTAGATCATCTTGAATGTTCTATCTTATTGACCCATATCGTTCGTATAGTCTATACGATAGACAGCCTAACCTACAACCTAAATCGTATTGTAGGTATAGATAATGTAAACTGTGATGGAAAATAAAACCAGTTATGTAAACTTAACTCATATGATTTTATAATATCTACTTATTTCTATTTTTGGTCTTTAAAGAATTTCGGATCATCCACAAACACTTCATCTGCTTTGTGTACAAAGCGTTGTATATTTTTCCAGTGTTCGCTGTCATCGTTTGTTTGAAGTTTAACCCGTACTAACGCCTTCCTCCACACGTTGACCGGATCGCTTGTTGCTAGATCGCTCGTTTTGTAAACCTTCAAGTCGATGACAAAGCCACCATCGAGCTCGACGGAGCGACGCTCGTTGCCGTTAGCCACTTTGTTCACAAAGAACGAGGAAATGATCGTTGGCTCGTACTCGTTGCGCGGTGCTCCACGACCTCGACTCAACCCGAATATATCGTCGCCCGTGCTTGTAAGAGACGAAGTTGATGGCGGTGATTTCCTCTTTCTGAAACAATAAAATGCAGTAATAAATATAAACACAAGGAGATGAATAGTAACATCCACTCGAGTACTAAACACCTATAGGTACTACGATCATCAATCCTGCTATCAGACGTTACTATGCTTGTTGTCATGAACTGAGACTTTATCACTTCGCGATATACATAGTCTTTGTTTTTAAGACCATAAAATGGATTAAGATCTTATAAACAGACTTTATTTCTGTGTAAAAAGCCTTATTTTAAGATTAGTCGCGATGAACGAGATTGATTTACGCTACGTGAACTAAAAAATAATTTTAGTACACGAAACATAGTAACGCTTTCTGAAAATAAAATAAATTGGATTAGAAAGTGCTTATGAACTCACTTAGGAGGTGTCTTTAAAGGAGTAGACGACTCCTTCATATCTTCTGAAGGCTTGCGTACGGTCTTCTTGGTCCTGGGTGGTTCGAATTCCATTTCACTGTCAGTCCTGAAAACAAATAAAGAATTAGTAACTTGAAATAACTTTAGGAACTCAGTCCAGAAGTGGGAATCGAACCCACAACCTGCAGCGCAGAAGGAGTTACTACCAACTGAGCTGAGAGACCTGACTTGAAACGTATTACTTACATTTTCAAGTACTTGAAGTAGTTGATGGTGTTGAGGTGATAGGCTTGCGCTTGCTTGCGTTGTTTTCACAGCGAAGCCTGAGTTGCTTGTGATGGCTGGCCGTGTGTGGAACTGCCTGAGATCTTGATGCTGAACCGTTGATGAAGGCTGGATGGTGTTGGCGCTGTCCGTCTATAGTGCTGGCTGAGGTCCCGATTCTGACCCGTTGATGAAGGCTGGATGGTGTTGGCGCTGTCCGTCTATAGTGCTGGCTGAGGTCCCGATTCTGACCCGTTGATGAAGGCTGGATGGTGATGACGCTGTCCGTGTGCAGAGCTGGCTGTGCTCCCGATTCTGACTCGCTGATGAATACTGGATGGCGCTGTCCGAGTGTAGAGCTGTTGAGGTCCCGATGCTGACTCGTTGATGAAGGCTGGATGGAAGTTCCTCTGCGTCCGGATTGGAATTTGCTTGAAGTTTCTGGAGCGATGTGACTTTGGGTGTGGTCGATATAACCTCGTTCGATATTTTTATGATTATTTAAATTAAAATTAGTATGTTTTATACGAAAATATAGCTTAGATCAGTAAAAAAATATGTAAACGTTAATTGCTAAATAATAAGAAATAAAATAAAATAATTGGTTCATACGACTTTATTACGATATAAAAAAATAATCGTAATTTCAAAAATAATGCAATTATATGCTAAAAATAAATTAAGGTCGGTAGCGTAGTACAATCGTGCTATAATTTTTCCGCTTGGTTACACCGTGTTCTCATATCATAATTTATAATTATTAGCTAGTGGCGGAATACAACCTTCATACATTTTGTTAAGTTGCTAAAATTATTTGAAGATTTGCGAATTTGTGTAGCGAGAAACAATTAGGTATCAAGTGTGATTTCGAAACATTCAATCACGTTTTGTTTATCATGCATTATTTCAGAATGCATTACATGCAATTATTTGAGGCTTTGCGCTGTTTTTCAGTTTACAATAAAAAAAAATTCAAGTAGCTCGTGTTCGCTGCTCGTAAAACTTATCAATTTAAATGTTTAGAAATCAGTATAAAACAGTATCAAGTGTATAAATCCAACAAGATATTTGAATCTGGTAAGTTTTAATTTAATGTATCTATTTATCCTCGTTTGAATATTTTAAATAGATAGATAGCTACTTGTAATTATATTGATCGCATAACATGGAAGATTATGAACAGAAGGTTTAAAGCTAATGTATGATAAATCACTCAGATACAATAAACTCTAAAGAAATAAATAACTTTTACATTATTTAAGTGTTAATATATTTTTATTTTTTTGTTTTTAGGAATAAAATACTGTTTTTCGCGTGCCTATACCTATCCAAAGCGTATAAGAGCTAATGAAGATCATCCTGGTTGCTATTAACAAAGTAAGTAATCTAAACTCTCTAAAAAAATAACTATAAATAAATAAATATTACACTATTTTAGTATTAATATTATTATTCTTTTGTTTTTAGGAATAACATTTAGTTCTTCGCTACCTATACCTATCCAAAGCGAACAAGAGCTCATCATCATCATAATTTCTAATTAAAAAGTGAGTAATTTAGGTATCTACCTACTATAGTAGACTAAGCAGTTCGTTTTATATAACCTACAAATAAAATCTGTGCATGTTGAAGTTTAATTAATACATAAGTAGGTATATACTCATCGTAATAAATATATTTTAGAATGTGAAATCTCATACCGAATTTAGGAAATAAATTTTAATTATTTTTTTTCAGGACTTCCTTCGTTCATTGTGAACCCACAAAACCCACCTAAAGTGACAGATCTTCACATCGTTATCATCATTAATATAATTTACTGAGTAAGTCATTCAAATCGATTACTAAGATAGGTTTTGTGTAGGCTATTACAATCCTAGTGTTAGACTTATACGAGCTACCATTGGTGTCCGATTAGACTTAAGTGTAATCAGAACCAACGACTTTATAACAGTAGGTTAATGAGGTAGTTAAAAATCTTGGTAATCTGATTATATTAATATCTAGGTACCTACTCATTCTTTATAATTAAAATGCCTTTTTGTTCTATTTGCAATAAACAAGTGCAGAAAAAAGGATGGACTGGTCATATAAGAAGTAATTCTCATAAAAATAAAACTATTTCCCCACTTTATGATAATGTTCTTGTAATAAATTCAGCATTTAAAAATCGTGTAGCGACCTATCGAATTACTGCTAGCTATGAAGAGAAACAAAGTTTACCATCATATTTTTTAAATAATATCAAAGATACAGTGAAATCTTTGATAGATCGATCGTTGTTTCAGCATACTGCTGTGAAAGTCAAATTTGACTTATTTTCTACGTTTCTTACATTTAAAAATGATGAACCAGAAATGAAAAGTTTTTCAACAAAAAATTTTGCCTTGCATTTAAATTATAGTTTCTCTTCCATTTATGAACAAATATCTACTAATTTATTGAAAAAAATTGAAGAGTTTGAAGAAAGAGATAGCGGTTGGACATTTTTAAATAACTCTCACTTAGAACTGAACATTAACAAATATCAACCTCTTAGTGGATCTAGTTTTATTGAATTACCATCTGTTCTGAAAAGAAAAAAAGCATGTCTTAACATTCGTAATAACGATAACTTCTGTTTTGCTTGGTGTGTAACAGCTGCCCTGAATCCAACAACCCAACATCCAGAGCGGGTTTCATCTTATCCTCATTTCCAACATGTACTTAATTTATCAGGAATATCATTTCCTATGAGTTTCACTGACGTATCTTTATTCGAAAAAAACAACCCTAATTTGAGTATAAACATATATGGTACAAACGGTAAAATTTTACTCGGACCGTTTTATAAGTCTGAGTGTGAGGATAGTAGTGCAAAACGCATAAATTTGCTACTCATTGAGAATGATGAAAAAATGCATTACTGTTTGATAAAAAAATTATCACGTTTAGTCAGAAGCCAAATTACTAAACATCATAGCAGGTTACATTTTTGTGAAACGTGCTTACAATTTTTTTCTGATTCTGATAAATTAAATACGCATCCGTGTGAGGGTGTAGTCACTAAATTACCTGAAAAAGGGTCTATAATTCAGTTTGAAAATTATAAAAGAAAACAGGATATGCCTTTCGTAATTTATGCAGATTTTGAAACATTACTAGAACCCATTGCACACGATTCAAAGGAATGTGCAAACGCAAGCACTAGTGCGACTCAGCAACTAGCGCGACACGTGCCTGCGGGATATTGTTACACGATTGTCGATGCAAATAACATTAATTTTGAAAGAATTAGATTATATCGTGGTATAGATTGTGTTTCTCATTTTATTGATATGCTTTTCACGGATGCTAAAGAGGTACATAGTCGACTAAATAAAGTTGAACCAATGATTTTTACAGAAATAGACGATATCAACTTTATGAATGCCACTGTTTGTCATATTTGTGATAATTTTCTTTGGAATGATAAAGTGAGAGATCACTGTCACTTTACAGGACGGTATCGAGGTGCTGCACATCGCTACTGTAATTTATTGTATCAAGTTCCAAATTTTATTCCTATATTTTTTCATAATTTATCAGGTTATGATTGTCATTTATTTATTAAAGAGCTCGGAGAAAAATTAGGTAAAATTGACTTGATTCCTAAAACGAAAGAAAAATATATATCGTTCACTAAATTCTTACAAATTAATGAAGCTGAATTTATTCAGTTACGATTTCTTGATTCTTTTAATTTTATGGCTGGAAGTTTGGATCATTTAGCTCGAACGATGGACGCAAAAGATTTTAAATTAATAAAAAAACATTTTCCGATTTATAATCAACATAATTTATTAACTCGGAAAGGTGTTTATCCTTACGATTATATTACTAATTGGAGTATATATGAAGAAACAAAACTTCCTTCGAGAGAGAGTTTTTACAATTCAATGACAAAAGAAGACATTTCTGAAAGTGATTACAAACACGCGAAATTGGTATGGAAAACATTTGATGTAAAAAATTTAGGTGAATATACAGATCTTTACTTAAAAACTGATGTTCTTTTGTTAGCTGACATATTTGAGAAGTTTCGACTTACATGTAAAATCAATTATAAGCTTGATCCTACTTTTTATATAACAGCCCCAAGTCTCTCATTTGATGCTATGCTATTAATTTCTGAAATTAAGCTTGAGCTTATAAGTGACTTAGAAATTTTGAATATGATAAAGTCGGGTATTCGAGGAGGTCTTTGCATGTGTTCGCATAAGCATGCACAAGCAAACCATAAATATATGGATTCATATGATGATTCGAAGCCTGAAAAATATATTGTTTATTTGGATTGTAATAACCTATATGGGTACAGTATGTGTCAAAGCTTACCATATTCAGGATTTAGATTTTTAACTACAGATGAAATTAGAGATTTAAATATACAAAACATATCTGATACCTCTAAATGGGGTTATATATTGGAAGTAGATTTATTTTACCCTGAAAACTTACATCAAGATCATAACGATCTCCCATTTTGTGCAGAAAAATGTGTACCTCCTGGTGGGAAAACTAGTAAACTAATACCTAATTTGCATAACAAATACAAATATGTTATACATTATATTCATTTAAAAAAATGTCTAGAACATGGTTTAATTTTACGAGCAATCCATAGGGTTATTACGTTTAGACAAGCACCATATTTAAAAAAATACATAGAGCTTAACACCGAATTACGAAAAAAGGCTAAATGTACGTTTGAACAAGACTTTTTCAAGCTTTTAAATAATAGTGTTTTTGGAAAAACGTTAGAAAATACAGAAAAAAGAGTAAATGTTCAATTAGTAAATCAGTGGTTTGATCATGAAAATAAAACGAAAAAGTCAAGGTTTGCTGAAAGATTAATAGCTAACCCGTTTTTTCACAGTGTTTCAATATTTACCGAAAACTTGGTTGCAATTCAAATGAAACCAAATAGTTTAATACTAGATAAACCTATTTATATAGGTTTTTCTGTTTTAGAACTTTCAAAATCCCATATGTATAACTTTCATTACAATATTATTAAACCATTCTATAAAAATCGTGTGCAATTATGTTATACTGATACAGACTCTTTTATCTATTTAATATCTACAGATGACTTTTATCTGGATATGAAAAAAACCTTTATGGACTATTTCGATACTAGTAATTATAATACTGAAAATAACTATCTTATCAAACCAAAAAATAAAAAGATTCCAGGACTTTTTAAAGACGAAATGGGTGGAAAAATCATATCCGAATTTGTGGGGTTGAGATCAAAGCTTTACTGTATACAGACACAAGCATATAGTATAAAAAAAGCGAAAGGCATACAGTCATGTGTTATACGAGATTTAAATTTATCCGACTATCGGAACGTGCTCTTGAACAATGAAGTCATTCGAAGGAAAAACATTTTATTCAAGTCTATCAAACACGAAATATTTACTCAAAGTGTAAACAAAGTTGCTTTATCTAATAACGACGATAAACGTTTAGTGTCCTCAAATAATATCATAACAAAAGCATGGGGAAATGCTCATATTTTTAAAGGAGAATAAATACAATCAGATTACTAAGATTTTCAATTTTATTACCTAATAGTTAGATTATTTATGTTGTTAAATATGTAATGTGTTTAAACAATTATAATGTATGTTAATTAATAATAAAGGTACGAAAAATTTAATTTAAGGATTTTATTATAATAATAGCAGGTGCGTAGCACTCAGATAAGTTTTAGCACACTTAGCTGTTCATATTACCTACACACAACCGCCTGCGCGTAGGCGTGGCTTGTGACGTTATTGTAAGAGTGCTACACGCGGCTACTCGCTCTTATTTATATTGTTCAGCGATAAAATTGTTTTAAAACCAATAGCTAAAAATAGATGGTACTTAGATGATTTAATGTTTTGTTCTGTGTGAATGTATCCATATTGAATATTAAAATATTATAAAATTAATTGTAGATTATGTATACCGATTTCTTCACATTTAAATTAGTTATACGAGCAGCGTACACGAGCTACTTGAGCTACATGCAACTACGCGCTGTAGAGTCTATCATTCTATTCATTTATTCTATCTATTATTCAACGCTAGATTTTGTTTAGATGTACGTAAGCTATATAATTTTAGGACAGCAATTAGTTAGGTATCTAAAGTTCAAAAATGATATTTTTTTGTTCTTTTCAGACCATTGCAATGGACTCTTCTCCTATTATGTTTTCTCAATATGCTCAAAGCCCGTTGCAGGGCTTTGATGAACTTTATCCTGAAATTGCAAATAATCAAAAACAGGTAAAGAGAAAACGCGAGGAAAAGAAAAAACCTATAATGAGGTCTCATGTTATTAGTAAACAATCAAAAGTAGCTCGAAAGCTTATTCAAATTAAGATAATAGATTTAAGCAAGGAAGGAGAATTAAGTGATAATGATACAATAACTACTCAATATATTGTCACTGATCATTTAGATGAAATTTTAGACCACACGGAAACGGTTATAAAAAAAATTTCTAAAAAAATTTGTGATTTATATTAATTAATAAATGAATTACTTAATTTGCGTTCTATACATATTTAAACACATAATTGGTAGATATAATAAGAATAAGTAAACTACACGTACAGTAGTTATTAAGTTATATAAATGTTAATTTTTATTGTGTATAAGTTTCAGTTATATACCTTTACCTACCTAAATCTGTATAAATTGAACCTTTAAGAAATAAAATAATTAATTTTTATACTATGATTTTTATTTTATAGTAGTAAGTAGTAGGTACTAGCTGTAATAATCCCTAAATCCCTACCCATTCCACTAGGTATTCACGTAAGGTAAGTATGATTTAATAAAATAAAATCAAGTTCAGTTATATAATTTTTTTTAATTTACAAACACAAATTAGTAAGTACATTGTTTTCACAACACCATTTTTTAACAAATATTGCATTTGACAATGCACAATACTTTTTATGAAAAACACAGTTATAATTAACTTTATCTTCTGAATATTTTATCTTAAGAGAATATAGACTAGGACAACCTTTATTTTCAATATTAACTACATCACAATGAGAACAAAGTTCTTTTATCCAGGCTATTTTTTCCATTCCTTTGACAATTATAAATTTATTGCATAAAATAGGTTTTATAATACGTTTAAATTCTCTATAATCAATATGACCTTGATTCCAATAATATCCTCGATTATTCTCTGACCAGGTTACTATTTTTTTTTCATTGACTGTTAATTTTGAGAATGTATAAGGAGGTTTTATTAGAAATACTTGAGAGTGAAGCGATGTACAATAAGCGAATTCTTTTATAATGAATTCGTTTTTAGCATTTTTAAATCCTTGTAGGTCAACTATCATGGCATTATAACTCATGATAACTTTCGTACAATATTACTTAGTGGTTTATATTCTATTATACAATCGTTCAAAATTAAGCAGTAAGCTGTAGTTTGATCTGGTATTTCACTGTTTGCTTCTATTTCAACTACAACATTCACTACTGCACCTGATTTTAGATTATCGTTTTGTCTTGAACAATCAACAACAAACAAAGGTGCAATTTCTTTAAATTGTTTAGAGCTCAACAATGGTTCTGTTCTGTGTCCATAATACGACTGTTGAAATCTAGCATACTGTTCGTATAATAACGCATATTTATCATTACTAAAACTAACGTTCAAACTCTCATACGGAAAGTATGTGGAATTTAGATAAACTCTAATATCTCGGATATCACAATGGTCAAAACGCGACATGTCGCTATCTCCATTATTTTTCCTGTTTGTTTGTAATCCGATTACAACATACCTCGGTTTCTCAATTTGTGAAGTAGTTTTAATTGACCAGGTATGTTTAGTGGTCTTAGGAAGCATTGGATATTCGTAAAGATCCCAGTTTCGGAAAGCTAATTGAAGAGGATAATCTTTTTCTAATATTTTCATTAGACCAATTTTTTCTTTATCTGATACTCTTACGTGCGGAACACGCCATACAATTTTATGTATTTCTACATCGTTAAGTAATTCACCAGTGTTTAATTTCAAAGCATTAAGATTCGTGTTACTACGTAGTAGTATCAACTCATGTCTACAATTAATAATAACCTTTTTATAATCTTCTGCAAAACCGAGTACATTACAAAGCGGTATAGACACGGAAAAGCCTCCTGAATGTACATTTTTCGTTCCATCGATGTCCCAATTCCATGCTTTTGACATTTTTGATTCACTCTCGCTCATGGAAAGAAATGATTTCATAGTGGTAGTTATGCCAGCATTTTTAATTTTATCAATCTCAATACCGTTCAATTCATAACGAATATCTTGAAAAAGAAATAGCCATGGATTATTAGTTAGATTCACACTTGACACACGATCTTTCGTATCCCTCTTAGTTACATTCACTCGTCCTTCAATGTATAATGTACTAGCAGACGGTAGCACGTAGAGGTCTTGTTGATTTATTGGTATTCTAATTTCATCGTTTCTATTGAAACTTGTTACATAAGGTTTGTAAGAGTGTACTTCTATACCATCAATACTGGTATCATTAACAGGTGTTTGCGAGATACTTAAGATATTCATTTTAGTAATCCAATGTATCTAAGAAATATTTTATTTTCTTTTGTTAAATTATTTTTCTTTCGAGATGTGTATTTATTAACTGCTCTCGAGGTTATGCTCGTTTTGAAATAAGGAACCACGTATTTATTGTAATCTATCATGATGCTTTGAAGTGTAGATACAATTGAATTTCTTCTCCACGAAAATTTATTAATTGGTTATTATTATCCACCAATCTGATATTTAATGACGATATATTTTTTTGATTAATAGGAAAATAAATTATGTTTTTAGGTATTTCAATTATTCGATACCCAGGTGGTATATTAGGAGCAAATTCATGTATTATATGACTAGGTTTCCCATTAATATATGATCCGCTAACAATATCACATTCTATCCTCACAACAGTCGTTGATAAAATGTTGATTGGTAGAGCAGACTCATGTAATTTATTTGCTTTTAGTATTTGATTTCCGAATCCTAACAACTTTCCAAGACTACCTATTTTTTCGAAGTTAACATCTTTACTGCAAAATATTGAAGTTTTGAGTGTATTGTTATTTGACGTTAACATAAAATTTGCATTCTGTATCTTACTTTTTACATAATCAGTTATATCTTGAAGTTCATATGTGCCTTCTGGTATTTCAATTACTTCATTTGTCCCATAATAAAACTTATTATTTGAGATATCAATATTCGGAATTGAATTGAACGTAGATAAATATAATACAGCACACTCATATTCACTTTCAAGTTGAAGTGGAGGAGAAAAATTAGATGATAAACTAGATGTGTTACCAGATATCGACAGCGTGAAAGACTTCATAGTAATGTTACAATTAAAATACGACTTCACAATTTATATATTTTATTCCAAAAAAAATATAAAAACTTTAAACACAATTGTCCACAAATCACAGCATCAAATTTTTGGTATCTTGTATAGTTATAATATATAGAACATTTATTTAAGTATCTTATCAATTGTAGAGGAGGTCTTAAATTACCAAAGCTATCATAATATTCACAATACTTATATATTTTAACATAGGCTACCCAGTGCGTTCCTATATTATCTGAATTATCTAAATTAATAATACCACATTCAATTTTTTTTGGTTTATTAGGTAATTGATCTTTCATATAAACACCTCGAAAGTAAGGTATACACTTCGCATATTCTGCAAGATCTAAATTTGTAAGTGCACGATTAGGTAGCCTCAGTATTAGTTTTTTGAAGGCTTAATAATAAATAAACCACGACCTTTTTTATACGGCTTAATGTACATCCCTTTACCTATTGCTATTGATTCCATAGTCTTATTATGTCTTTCAGATTCTCGTAAATTATCTTTTGCTGACCTATAATCATTTACAGTTTTCGCAATACCTGCTGCTCCACCAGCTAAAGTTCCTAAAGCTGAAAGTCCCGCAAATATTGGTATAAGTGGTAGTATTCCTCCAGATTTTGGAATAGGTATAATACGTGGTAATTTTATGTTTTTATCAATGGGTATTATTTTTTTTGCAGAATCATAAGCTGAATTAATTAAACTCGACAGGGTTCTAGGAGATTTACTTTTTATTTTCTTTTTGATTTTAGCAACAATTTTTTTGAAAGTCTTCAATCCTGATCCCGTCTTAACTTTAGCTTTCATTGCTTTGCTAACTATCCATGATGCTATTTTTTCTCCTTTTCCCGCATCTTTAGATTTAAGGCGTGACTTTGCCATTTTTAATAAAATTAAATCTGCTTTATGACGTTGTTCTAAATCTGTGTTATTATAAGCTATATCGTGACTTTTACAAGCTTCATCTAGTTTGTTTATACCCTTGTCTCCACGTAAAAGTCGTTTCTGTAGCTTAGTTCCAGGCCCGCAATAATTGTATCCGGGTAAATGTAATTCGATTGGTAAATTGTTAATAATACTGTTGACAAGTCCACCTCCTTGCATAGTTATTTTATAAATGATTAAAATTATGTCACTACTGCCTTTTTGTTAATCCAACTGTTTTCTTTCTCACTGAGACCTAACCATTTCACGAAAAGTTTTGCTCCTCTTTTCTTTATTATCTTTTCTATCAGATATGTATCTGGATAATTAGTTTTTTGAAGTTCATAACTATAAAATGAACCTAGTATAGTTTGTTTTCGCAGGTCTTCGATCAGATAAGTAACTGGACGAGTTTTTTTAATTTGTTTTATTTTAAACAATTCTGTCGACCAATTTGGTGTGTAGCCTTTTTCAAACATACTTTTATATTTACTTATTCTTACAAAATCTCCTATAGCAAATTTAACCGCTTCTTTCGGTAGCTTAACGTGATAAGCATTAAAAATATTTAATATTATTTGTCGTTCATTTGAGCTGTTTACATCAATAGGCTTGTATTTTGTGATTCTATGTTTTGTATGATTGTATGAATCAACTACAAAAATCAAAGCTTCATTAATCCAATTATAATTACCATTCATACTAAACAGCTTAAACAGTTTAGATTTAATAGTTCTGATTAATCTCTCAACATGTGAAGCTTTCATTACAGAGTAAGACGAGTAATGGTTTATATTATATTTTTTCATTAAATTTTGAAATAAATTATTATAGAATTCTGAACCATGATCAGTTTGTAAGTTTACAGGATGTCTATTGCTTGCTGTTATAATATTAATAAAAGCGTTCGCTATTTCAGATTTTGTTTTAGTTTTTAGTGGAATCGTCCACGCAAATTTTGATAAGCAATCAACTACTATGAGTACAAAACTAAATCCACGATTATATTTTTTAAAACGTTTCAAGTCTATTAAATCCGCTTGCCAAAGGTCATCAATTCCTTTTAAAAACACTGTGCGTCTACAAAAATTCTTTCTTGCAGCTTTATGAATTTCATCAACTATTTTTTGTTTAACCATCATTTTTTATTTATTTTTTTTATTTAAATGTTCAGGTACTTGTTGAGGCACAATGCGACTATTGACATATGATAAAATATTTGTAAGTTTTGTATCAATTTCACTTCTTAACTGATCAATTATTTCATCGATATATTCCTTGTTTACTGCCTCATCGCCAAGCTGTGGACGCTTAACACCTTTTAATCTTGAGGACTGTAAATCATAGTCACCACTGTCTTTTTTTAATAAAGATTTCTCTCGAAAATCAAACCAATCAGACATACGTAATCTTTTATGAATATGATGACCAAATTTATCGATATTCATGTCCTTACAGAGAACTGCTTTAACTGAAGTGAGATTTTAAAATGAAACACTGTGCTGTTTGAATATTTATTTATTCAAAACTCCACTTTCTTTTAACTCTTCAATTATAGAAATTATTTCATTATTCAAACCACTGTTGCCAGCATCTCGAGACGCAATTAATAATTTTAATCTTTCAACTAATTCATTAGGATCATTCCAGTATATATAATCTACATTTGGTTTCCACTTTTTAATTAAAGCAGAATCAAAACCTTTTCCTTTTACTTCATTTTTTTCAGATATCTGGAAAAGTGGTTTTATAACTCTCATGTATTTCAATCCTTTGTTGCTTTTAATTGGTTTAGTAGAATCATAGTCTCGACGATGTGCATTTGTTTCGATCAACATTTTCTTATAGTTCGCAAAATCAATTTGATTTACTAGAGCTAAGTTGGGGGTTTTTTTCATCAATAATTCATCCAATCCCAAAGTTCTTTCGTATTTTTTATTACCAATCATTATTAACTGTTTACTTATATCTACATCAACTGATCCCATTTTTAACTTTCCACAATCACGTCGAATGCCGAAAGGTACATCTTCGAACACTTCGGAAGACATAGACCATGACGTTGTGTTATAAGTAGGACTAGATTCAGAGCCTAATGTTCTAAATGATTCGTTGCTCATATCAAGTTCTTCATTGTCTATATCTTCATCTTCAGTTTCACTGGATTGCTCATTTTGAGTGTCAATTATATTCGTAATTTCTGGATCAGATAGACTATACTTAAGTGTACCAGTTTTATTTTTTTTAACATGTTCATGATTTTCATTATCCTTGAGTTTTAAGTAATCTGTATCTGATTGTTCATCTAATTTAGAAAGTTTATTCAGAGGATCTGTTATAGGCTTGAACACATTTTTTAGTACTTGCATGTTATTTGTTTCAATTTCTCGCATTGTACGTACTTTGCGTTTGACTGCTTCAGCTGCATTTACTATTTGAGTTTTGAGATTAGTTTCCATATTTATCGGGGATTGATGTGTATATTTATACATTTTAAATGGTAATGGTGTTATATTAAAATTGATTATGTTTTTATACACTTATTTTAGTTAAAAACTATAAAAGTATCAAACTTTTTACGATAGCAACCATTGTTTTTTTCACAGTCTTTATTAATAACTAAATAACTAAAAGGTTCGTTCCAAACTTTGCTACACATATCTCTAAATTCGTTCCATGTCATATCAGTATTTACATGTTCTTGGTAAACGTGCTTCATATTAATATCATCTTGTTTAAATAAAATAATTAAATTTGCATTATCTCTAATTAGCTGTTTAGGTACTTTGCTATAAGTCTGATTTAAATAAAAGCTATCAATGAATCGATGTCTACCCATAGCAAAGTAATCTCTCATATTGTTCTGATTTTCACAAGCAACGTCATCAAATATGATCACCGAATTTGGTCTTGCTTCTTGAGGACTTAATACATCATCATGTTGGCTAAACTTCTCCATAAAAACGCCAGGAACTTTTTTAAAAACATTTTCTAAAAATACATACTTAGGTTGATGGAGTGTCTTTGAATAAACGTAAACGTTTTGAAACTTTAATCCATTCTCATGCAAAAGAAGACCAATTACCAAATTAGTTTTTCCACAATTTGATGGACCACAAACTATACATCTGATTGTATTAGGTAGAAGTTTACCGTGGCGAGAATAAGTACATTTTATTTCATTACAAATTTCATCAACTTGCAGGGAATCCGGTTGTTTAGCGAATTTCATTTTATCATCTGAATGAACTGAGCTCTAGTAGTTAAATGTCCTATTATTAGCATATTACCTAATTTTATAGTACCTTCATGATTATAGTGTAATGGATATGTAATTTAATATAGCGTTTGGTATCTATAACTGAAACTAAAAGTATTGGTTCTAATACCAATTAAAACGTTGAACGCATGAGATGAACACAAACGGTAATCAACAATTATTCACCTAGTATTTTTTATGAGCAAAACATAGACATGCAATTTGTTTTTTCAATATTGAAGGTGAGTGCAACTAATACAAAAAAATATCGTGTCACTAGTTCCTTCTACTAATACAAGGTATGATATTGGGCATTCTATTACAAATTAAAATACTGAATGCCGAAGGAAGATCACCGGAGGTGATCGACGAAGGTATTCAGTATTTTAATTTGGAATAGAATGCCCAATATAATACTACTCGCGGTTCACTGCATTTTCAGACAACGTACAGGCCAAACCACTGAACATAAGACTTGAAAATTGAAGGATGTGTTCGTCAAGAGCTGAAAGTGAATACAAACGAAGTTTTGGGTGTCAGTTAATGGAAGATAAATGATAAAATTTTAAATTAGGGGGGAAACCTTTGCCCAACAAGACACCACATATTGTATAAAAAAAGAAGATAAAATGGCATTGAAAAATTTTACGTAGATAAGCTTGTTACTTGATCAATAAGTAATTTATTAAATTTGACTAGATTTAGACGGAGATAGGATAAAATAAAGGATAGTAAAGAAGGATAGGTGACTGTTTTCCTGAAAACCTTCCTTTCAGAAATCAAATAAAAGTAGTAATAAGAAAGTTTTTAGTTTATTTTATATACTTCATCCTTTACCTATTAACCTTCTAGTGCATGTATCCCGGTTTTTACCCTATAGGTAGGTTATTTATCCAGATTTGATTAAGGCAAAGCCGCGGACGACAGGTAGTTACAAAATCTACGAAATAATGCGTTCAGTGAACCGCTTTACCCGTCTGAAATAACACTAGCAACACATACAAGCAAAGTTTGTGCATACATTTTGATACAGCAATAAACTTAGCCAAACTGGCTGCAACATCAATTGAAACAAATCACACGCAATATTGAACCTTTTATTATTTGATTTTAGAGGTGAGAATTCAATAGAATGTGGTTACAGTGCAAGCCTGCAAATCTGTTAAACATTCGAATAGCTTAGCTGAAGTTAGTTCTAGTTTTGTGAAGTATCAACAAGTCTGGAACTAACAGAATCAAGACAGTTTATTGCTTTATGGAATCAGAACAGTTTTCGATTTTTCCTTAGATTAATTATTACGTAGAAAAAAAAACACCTAGTCACAGGTTTTTGTCGATACCAAAATAGGTAAGAAGTTGATCAATATGCAATGAAATGAAAATATAGGGTAACTGGGCAAAAAATTAATAGCTTAGATAATATTATTCCCATCAAAACAAAGATTAAGTAGGTAACTTTTTAGCAATATTTTAATCCCTCGTGGGTGAGTCTTATTATAAACAAACCATTATAGAGGTTCAGTTTATTTATATAACGAAAGCCGGTAGCCCACGCTTACGGAAAAATTGGCATCATATTTTATCATAATTTTATCAAGTCACTTTCATGTTTGTCTGTCTATCTATCTGGCTGTCTGTCGTTTAAGGTGGAATCTTGAAACTCAAATTTCGAGCACAACCCAATTAGCTATCCGGCTGTAATTTTCAGGGCAGCTCATTACTCGATGACAATGCATACTAATTCCATTTATTAACATGCAAGCCGACCTACCCTTAAAACATGAAAACCGCTATATCGCGTAAAGGAAGTGAAATGGAGCAAAATTACATTTACTGAATATAGATTTATTTTAACTTGAAAAACGTCCAAATTGTAGAATATATCCATTCAAGAGAAGAGTTACTCCCAAAAATTGTCAGAAAGCAAGAAGAAAGATGTTAGATATCAAGAATATAAATTCAGTTTTAGATTAAATTTAACTTGAAAAGAGACCAAATTGAAGAGTGAGACAGAGTTACGACATAATGCTATAACCCTCATACATGTTATACCTCTCCTTCGCCGTAGCATTGTTGCATAGGAACTTCACAGCCACCAGCCTCTTTTCTGATGTTATTACTCCGTTGTATTCGGGGACTCCATCCGCTTCCGCTACGTAAACCTGTCAAAAAAATATCTACCTAATAAATAATATATATAAAAATAGCCTCAAAGGTTTGCTGGAAGAAAACTCTTGTTAGTGTTAAGCTCGCCTTTGTACATGTCTTTTCTTTTATGTTTTATACTATTTCGTGTTTTTGTGTACAATAAAGAATTACAGAATTACATAAAAAAAATTGGTTGTCTGTAAAGTTGGTTTACGGACGATAGTTTAATGTGACTACCACCGTAACGGGACAATGAGCGTTACCGGACAATGACAGTGTTACCGGGCAATGACGTCAACGTTTTCGTGCATGCAGCCGGCGTTCATTGATTTATTAGACGTAGTGTTAGAACTAGACGGCAGCACTTGTTACTAAGAACGCGCCAACGGTTTGTTTTATGGAACCAACATGATCATCGCGTTATTTCATAGGAAGCCCCCTCTCTAAGTACTTAGCAATATACCTATAAAATATCTTTCAGTGTTTCATTGCTAGCCTACTCAGGTACCTTGGTTGCATTTCTTTCACGTAGTCACGACAAAAACGCATGCGACAGCCGAGGTCGTATTCTTAACAATATGTCCGGTCTTGAGTTACCGATATTTAAAGGTAAATAACAATAACAGACAGTCAGTAGTGTGCTGACTGTGAGTGGGAGTGATTGCGTGACTCCACAACATGCACGATTATTTTAACAAAATGTGACATTATCACATTAGGCCAATGATGAAATATCACCTGTGACAAAATCACCGGTTATAGAGCTGTTACAAAATGAAATAATATCACCATGTGACAATAAAATAGAAGCAGCAATCATTTCCATGCCTACTTCAAGCTGGAGATTGTCATAAAAAAAACTACGTTTATAACACTAATTATAGGGAAGAACTAGGACGTTTCACATTTGACTGAATATTTTTTACAATAAAACATGTATATTCAATAAATTTCAATAACTTGGCCACGAATGCGATAATTTACTTGGCACTGTCTTAATACACAAATATATGTGGAGCCAAACGCGCAGAATAAATGTTATTCGTTAAATAAAAAAAATATAAATATAGGGAAGTCTCGAAGAAACTGTCTGGACAAATAATTGAAAATCACACCCTACAACTATTCTCACTTACAGTGCCAAAAACACCATCCGCCAGTTTAGAGATCATTCGCAGGCGATGTCGCGGGAATTCATATACTTGTATTGTCTCGCAGCGGCGCTTTAAATCGGTCAACGCATCTTGTTGGCTTGGCAACTGAAATAAAAGGCATCAGTGATTAATACGCTGTTTTGTGTAAAATGTAAGTTCTTTTTTATTAGGTTTTTATTAAGGCCCAGAATTTCGCACGCCGCTATCTCGCTCGCTCATTTGTACATTTTTGAAGACTGATATTAATTGACTGAGTATACATTTTTAAAAAGTGGAGCGGTGAATCAAGGTTCAAATCAGTGATTTAAATCGTGATTAAAATCAAGCGATTAATTTTATTTTTTCAAATAAAATCAAATTAGTCGTCCCCTAGACCTACAATGACATTGCAAAATATATATAGTTATATATGTACATATAAAATATATATATGTAGTACGATGACACACAAGCGTTTTTACAAGCTGATTGTTGGCGTTTTTAAACGCTAGGGTGTGAGCGAATTAGCTTTTGGGAAGGATTGTCAACAAGCTAATTGTAAAAACGCCGACACTGGGCGACTTTACACGCTACAAGCAAAGTCGCTGGCATGTAGCGTGTAAAAAAGCCGTGTGTCATCGTACTATAAGAGAAGAAGATTGGGCAAAACTGTTATTCAAATTTACAAATGTGCGAGCGAGACAACGGCGCGTGGAATTTTGGGCCATAAGTTCTTGTTTGTCTGTCTATCGTTCTGGGTGGATTCCTGTAACTCAAAATTCTAGTATAAATAGGTACCCGGCCACTTTCCCTGGAGATCGCTGACCCAGCTCCTGACAGTCGAGCCTCCACTTCCAGTCGGTCTCCAATGTTGTCAGTCCGATCCGACAGAGAGTCCAGTCTGCGCTTCGTCAGCAACGGCGCCGAACTCAACTCTGGTACTGCGTAGTCGTAATTTGAGCTGTCTGTTCATGGAAATAAGGGTTATTATCGTATTTTTTTTGTTAGTGTGCATTTATATCTTATGATTGTACTCTTATTTAATCTAACCATAGTAGGTAATGAGTAACGTTACTCAACTTAGTTTTATAAATGAAAATGTCTTACAGAAAGTGTCTAATAGCACATATTTTTGGTATGAGGACATTTGCGCGAAAGACTTTTGCGCGAAAAGTAACTTGCGTGACAAGACATTTGGGCGAAAGAACATTTGCGCGACAGGGTTATTTGCTCTGAAGGACACATGCGTGACTCGACACTTGCGCGACTGGACATTTGCGCGGCTGCGAATATCTCAGAAAGTATAAGTCGTTAAGGATTGGGGAAATTATTTGCAAAATTATTAGTTATTTTTGTATGCTAGACGTAATGTTTTCAAAAAATACAGCATAAACTCTACAAAAAATTGGAATCCTCTACAACTTATACTTTCTGAGATATTCGCAGTCGTGCAAAGGTCCCTGTCGCGCAAGTGTCTTTCCGGGTAGAATCTTGCAGCTCCAATGACCATGTATCTTTATGTACACAGTTTTATACAATAAATAAAGCAGATTCTGATTAGGATGGTTAATAACAGGCTGGAATAAAAAAAAATACCTGACAACGCAGGGTTTGAGTCCTTGGCGAAATCCCTCATTTCCAGCAAAACGGTGCTATAGCCAAGATAGGGAGCGCACTTCAGGGCCTGATAGGGTTCTTGGTAGTCATCTGTCTTGACTTCCGGATGGAGATCAGTCAATGCCGGTTTAAGGTCTGGGGGCATCGACGCGCGACATCCCCCGTAGTTCTCCCGAGTTCGTTTATGTGAAACTGTAAAAAATAAAAAAATATCAGTAACACCAAAATGAAACTTTTTTAACAGCGTTTTCGTATCGAATCCGTCTTGGATAATTACATATTTTGGACATTTCACACAACGCCATCTAGCCCCAAACAATACAGCTTGTACTATGGAACAAGACAACTGATTCAATACTCATATACTTTTTTTTTGTAACTACATATATAGAAAACACCCAGACTCAAGACAAAAAACGATGTTCATCACACAAATGTTTGTCCTGAAACGGGAATCGAACCCGCGACACCGGGCGTGGCAGTCTAATACACTTGCAATTCGACCATCCGTGTCGTCACACGTATAAATAAACAGTAGCCTTATCACCAACATTTTGCAATTTTGTAAGGCAAAACCTTACGAAACAAGCTTTATCTATCGTGAAGGCTTGAAGAATGTTTGTTACTCAAACATGCCAAAACTGCTGGACCGTTTTGGTTTAAAGGATGGTCCAGATCAAACAAAGAAAAAAGTTGCATGAAACTCTTTGTAAGATTGTGCTTGTGCTACACGTGTGTAAATTACAAACGATTAAAATTTAAACATTGAAAAGCAATGGTAATTACAGGCACTGGAATAAGCAACATTACATCCAGCAACAAACATCAATATACAACATTGTTTTTTTTATGCGATACCTGAAATTATAATCAGAATCGATAACCAAGTTAACAAGCATAGAGTTTAAAAAAACTGAAAACCCGACTGCGAAATAATTATACATTCATTGTCAATTCATGTAAACATATAACATATCTACATTTTAATAATTTCCTTTAAAATACCTTCATTTCCATACCCTACTCGATAGGTTTGGTAAATAAAAAAAATTCAACGACTTACTATTTTTTTTATAATACACTCGGGTTCATCATCAACCTATAGCAGTCCACTGCTGGACGTAGGTCTCTCCCAAGGCGCGCCACTGAGCCCGATCTTCGGCTCTCCTCATCCACCTTCTGCCAGCTATAGCGCGCAGATCATCGCTCCATCTGGCCAAAGGTAGTCTACAACTACACTGCGTTTGCCTAGACGTGGTCACTGCCACCACTGCCACTTCAGCTTGCTGATCCTCTGAGCTATGTCGACCACCTTAGTTCTCTGTCGGATGACCTCATTTCGGATTCTATCCTTAAGAGAAACCCCGAGCATAGCTCTCTCCATAGCTCGCTGAGCGACCTTCAATTTGTGGACCAGCCCTATCGTAAGTGTCCACGTTTCAGCAGCGTAGGTCATAACCGGTAATATACACTGGTTAAAGACTTTGGTATTCAGGCATTGGGGGATGGGCGATGAGAAGACTTGACGAAGTTTCCCAAATGCTGTTCAACTGTTAAGGTATCGTTAGATTCGTCTCAATACACTCGGGTTATTGAGACGAATCTAACGATACCTTATCCAACCTAAACTGTTAAAATCAATCCAGCCGTTTGGAAGATACGAAGTAACAAAGAAATTTATATATATATACAAGATACGCGCGAAAAACTACCCTTCCTTGGAAGTTGGGTAAAAAGCGACGGGTTGTGTTGGAGATACAACCGTAAATTTTAAGTAGATACTTCTTACGCACCGTACAGGTAACAATGTTCGAAATTTTTACTTTCGTATCGTGGATGCAGATGCAGGCATGGCCAGGCGTGCAATGAGAGGGTGCGATGTCGAAAAATGAATGTACCTGAACATTGAATTCCTGCGGCGCCAGAATGTTCGTTGTCAATTCCTGAAAGTTTCAACTTTCCACCTAAACAACTGGCTTCCCCCCCAAGCCAATATTTATGACTACCTGAATGTGGGAGGATTACTTTTAGGACGGTATAAATATAACGATTATAATTTATTTATAGAACTGACAAATTTATTTTTAATTATTATGTATTTAATTAAGAGGATATGTGAAAATTTGGAGTCGCTGCGTTACATTCTTACTCAGTTACGGTACACATTACAAACTTGATGTTGATACAGTGATTATTGAGGATATAATCTAAACGCAAGACACAACCACGATTGGCAAAACTTTTCTCGATAGATTTCTTGGGCTTGGGGGCTGGTTATATAAAAGACATATACCTGCCCAATTCAGGAGCGAAGTGCAAGACGTTTCGTGTATGTCTTTTGACAATAGTACACCTTCTAGAGGTTCATTGTGAACAAGTATCTCTTCTGATATTTGTGTGGCATCTGAATAATAAAAAATATGGCCAAAGATGACGTTATAACTATAATGAGAACATTAATGATAAGTGAGGGGAATTGAGACCAATATACAGTACAGTACCAATAGTAGAAGGGTAGATATTAACACAGGAGATGTCTGGGGAACAGGGCGTTACTGGCTCTATAGCCAAAGAATCTTTCAAGTTAATCCCCAAGATTTCTTAGTAAAGAGAATCAGCCAGATCGAGTTTTAAGGGGGGGAGGGGTGTGCTGTATGTGTTTCAAGGGGTAGGGGGGGCTGTGTGCGTTATATGGGGGGGGGGGGGTCTTCATAAACGAAAATAAGGTGAGTGGTGTACCTGGGAGATTTATAAATGACGTGGTTTTCGTCCGTTGAGTGTTATTGGAAGATCGTTCCGACTCCGGCTTCGGCTCGTTCTTTCCTTCTGAATTTATTAAATATTGACGTTTTGATGCATTAGATAAGCATGAGGATGAGATGAAACATTATTGTGAAATTAGGAAATAGTGATGTAACAAGAGGAAGATCGAGCCTACTAGTAGTGTGAGAAACGTAATACCTTGCAAAGAGGATTATCTCGCCTCACTGAGGTTGGAGACCTGGATTTCTATAAATATAATACCTAAGTTCGTAATTTTAAGTTACTGCCATTGATTGATGTATTCTGACTTGCACCAAACTTTCAAAGTTCCTAAGAAATTACTTTACTCGCTTGGCAGTTCCTAAAGGTCCAGATTCAGAACGTAAAGATCTGTCAAACTAGTAAAGTAAGTGCTTAGGAACTTTGTCTGTTTGGTGCAAGTCAGCATTACAGTTATTTTATTTACAAAATACATAATAGTTAATTTATTTACAAACATATTATTATACTATTTGACCTCTTACCGTACGACGATGACTCTGAGATTCTGAGCAGCGCCTTCATCGAATAAAATATTATGAAATAAGTTAACTTAACTTGCGAACTTTAATGCGATTTATTATTGCTAAGCCTTCTGTGTGCTTGCTTAATAAAGGATGCGGTATAAAAGAATGATGTGTACCTGTTGAGTTGGTTGCAGGCGACGCGAAACACTTGTGTTTGTGTCGGTGAACGATAAGGAACATCGCGGCGGTTAGAACTATCATGAGAGCTATCACTACTCCCTTCACCAAATAAAAACGACCCTCCTGTGTCGCTGTATTTAGAGATCTGCATGCAAGGCGGAGGGGTCTTGGATCAATGGACGTTGTGTGCATGTACCGTAGAGTTGGTTGTAGGCGACGCGAAACACTTCCTGTGCTTGTGTCGGTCAACGATCAGGAACATCTCGTGATAGTACTAGACTATCACGAGAGCTATCACTACTCCAATCACCAAGTAAAAAAGACCATCCTGTGTTGCTATCATTAAAAAACAGCACGCAAGAGCGGAAGGGTCTCCGATAAATGGACGCTGTATGCATGTACCGTAGAGTTAGTTGTAGGCGACGCGAAACACTTGTGTTTGTGGAGGTGACGCGAAACACTTGTGTTTCTGTCGGTGAACGACCAGGAACATCGCGGCTGCTAGTACTATCACGAGAGCGATTATTCTCCAATCATCATTACCAAGTAAAATCGACCCTCCTGTGCTGCTGTCATTAGATATCTGCATGCAAGGGCAGAGGGGTCTTGGATCAATGGACTCTGTGTGCATGTACCGTAGAGTTGGTTGTAGGCGACGCGAAACACTTGTGTTTGTGTCGGTTTACGATCAGGAACATAGCAGCCGCTAGTACTATCACTACTCCAATCACCATTACAAAGTTAAAACGACCCTTCTGTTTCGCTGTCGTTTGAGATCTGCATGCAAGGGCGGAGGGGTCTTGGATTAATGGACGCTGTGTGCATGTACCGTAGATTTGGTTGTAGGCGACGCGAAACACTTGTGTTTGTGCCGGTGATCGATCAGGAACAACGAGGCCGCTAATACTATAACTACTCTAAGCATCATTATCAAATAAAAACGACCCTCCTGTGTGCTTTATTTAGAAATATGCATACAAGGGCAGAGGGGTCTTAGATCAATGGACGCTGTGTGCACGTACCTGTTGATTTGGTTGTAGGTGACGCGAAACACTTCCTGTGCTTGTGTCGGTGAATGATTAGGAACATCGCCACCGCTACTAGTATGACGAGAGCGATCACTACTCCGATCACCATCAACGTGTAAACGGGGTCCTGTCTCACTGTCGATATAGGGACCTCTTTTGTGGGGGTAGATTTGGCCTTATCTTTAATAGCTGGCGGTTTCTGGCTTTCCGGTGTGTGATTGCCTTGAGCAACATCTGGAAGTAATTTGGCATGTTGATATGTGTTTCTTTTGTTAGGACCTAGAAAGTCTTTACTTTATATTTTCCAACAAATGAAATAGAAAATAAATATTGCTTTCCAGGTAGACATGAAAGGAACAGGCGTTAAATTTAAAGAAAAAAACTATTAGGATGTCGAGTAAAGGTATACTAAGCGACAAACAAGTTGTCCTCTGATGAACCACATCAGAGTGGGTCGGCTATCACAAAGTCGACAAGCCACGGCGTGTAGAGGCGAAACACGTGTCGAGTCAGAACTCGATAGGTGTATCGCCTCTACACGAGGCATCCTCAGGAGATGTTGACTCGCCGAAATCTTAAATGTAAATCGAAATCGTGTAGATGCGAAACACGTGTCAAGTTCTGACTTGGGTTTTCTGTTTTCGGCGCTTTGGTTTAGATACTAAAATTTTAAACTAGTGTTAAGTTAATTGGGACCTTTGTTTGGAAGTTAAGCGGATTTATTACTATATATATTTATACTATTTATTAATATTTATGGATTTCCGCAAAGTAACGCCTGAATTAATCAATTAGGGAAAACATCGGCTGTGCTGATGTTTTAGGCGTACATCAGGGTAAAAAAAGTCAGAACATCTTACATGTAAAGTACGGAAGCGTAAGTCTACTTACCCGAGTCGAACACTATCTCGCTGATGAGTATCCATCTACTCGAAAACCTGAGTTCGATGCGGACCCATCTCCCAATGCGGTGATGCAGCTTGATCGTCACATTTCGCGAATGTTCGAAGATGTTATCTCCCTCATTAGTATAATGGATCGGCTCGTCTTGGAAGTGACGACCACCGATCGAGAACGTAATTATCGCTTCGGAAAACACCTGCGAAGTATGGCACTATTAAATAAGAATAAGAAATCTTTAGTTGTTCAAGAGATTTAAAATTAAGATACATAATAACACAGGAAAATAGAAAGCCACTGTCGTCCACTTCTTATCATAGGCCTCCTCCATAAGACACTACGAGCGGTTTTATGTTTTCTCCATCCACCGACTTCCAACCACCGCGGTGCACCGCAACAATGTTGTCGATCCATCACAGTCAACATCAAAAGTCGATGACCACATTCAGATTTTCAAATCGATCTACACTATTTATTATGCTCTAAAATAAATAAATAATAAATAAATCGCTCAACATGACAAGCTCCAGTATTGAATGAACATCACCAAAGTTCAAAATTAACTTTCAAAATTAACACCACATTGCTAAAAATGTAATATGGTGTTAAGTGATTTTGAAAATCTGAATATGGTCATCGACTTTTGATGCTGACTGTACATGAGGAGCCGTACTACACTGCGTCAGTTCGAAGTTGCCATTCGAGAACCTTTCCCCATACAGCAAATCGGTCATTAATTGTAAGACACTCCTCATCAACGAATAATCGTAGAATGAGCAGTAATTTAAGCTCATTTCCAGTAGGTATACCTATAAGATCGACAATTGTATTACTATTTTTATGATTATTGATTATTTTGGTGCACCAACACAACAAGTATTTCCATTAATTTAATTTATTCAGTTCTGAAATACCATGTCCTTGCTTGTTATTTCAACTCCTCTTTGAACCTAATGAGAAATCCCCACTGAGAACGTCTTTAAAATCCGCCTATTATGTTCCAGCCTCGTAGTGCAATTATTATCCTCGAAGTACAACACAATAAGGCGCTTCCTTGTCAAATGCGAGGTATTATTTGGTGCTTAGACGTACATATTCTGTTCGTTTTCCTTTGAAATCCATAACGAGTCGTCTGCGCTCCGAAAAAGGTATTTGTTGCGTAGCCAAATCTTGGTAGTTATTTTATAAAAATGTTATCTAGTTTCATTTAAATACGTCCACGTGAATTTAAACCTGCGTTTCACGTAAGATGTTTTTGTATCGTTAAAGTATAAAAATTCGCCTACGTCTGTAAATTATTTCATGAAAATATGAAAGATTTCCGCAACGTGGGCATTTTCAAACTGTATTTTTAACTCTTTGTGCAAAAGCAAAGCGCGTCATCTATTATGTAATAAGTAAGTTACATAAGTTAAAAAATAAACCTTGCCGTCATCATCGCACCACTTGACAAGGCACTTTGGGCTTTGTCTTAAGGCCCAGAACCCAGAGCGTCGCTATCTCGCTCGCACATTTGTACATTAATGAAGATAAATATTGAAAAAAGTGGAGCGGTGAATTTATTACTACAACCTCACGAAATGTTTTAGTATATTTAATGTTACGATATGTTTAGCATAAGCGAAAGAAAATTGGGAATAACAGTTTGTACAAATATGCGAGCAAGGTAACGGCGCGTGGGATACAAAAATAGTTAGGATACCTTATTTCGAGAATTTTTTTTTAAAGATAGTCATTCAAATCACGAGGTACTGAAAACCTACTGATGGAGTTCATATACGTAATATGATATTTGATGTAACGCATGTAAGTCTTAGTTCATATGAAACTGTTCGGACCATACATATCTGTAAACATACATCCATATACAATCAAGGAGTCATACAATTCAACTCAATCAATAGACACTGACCTGCACATCCCTCTTGAACTTATTATTGCAGAATAGATGAACCGCGCTAAACTCGCGCACTTTATCAAACTCGAAGGTGATCACGGGTGGGCCCTCCTGGAAGTCGCTTCTCCACCCGATCCAGGCGGGAGCCTTGGATGCCTCTCGGATCTCGTCTCCTCCAAACACGCCGTCCACTAGCTGACCCAGGCCTCCTCTAAGCTCTTCCCCCCACTGTCCGTCGTAGGTTACATCTGTGAGCTCGACACCGTTGCTGCGCTTATCCCCTTTCCGCATTGAGTATGATACTATGCCCACTGTGGAAGAGAAATTTCATTGGTGAAGTGAGATCAATCGATTTTTACGATACTAACGTGTATACTGCATATTATTATCTAAATAATAAATATTATAAACGCGAAAGTTTGTAAGGATGGATGGATGAGTGGATGGATGGATGGATGTTTGTTTCTCTTTCACGTAAAATCTACTGAATGGATTTAAATGAAACTTTACAATAATATAGCTTATACATCAGAATAACACAGGCTACAATTTATTAAGATAAAACAATATTTAGGGCATTACACACAACGCCACCTAGCCCCAAACTAAGCAGAGCTTGTACTAAGGGAACCAGAATATAAGTGATAGAAAAGGTACTTATATTTTTTTTTATTGTAACTACATAAGTACATAGAATACAAAAATAAAACCAGACTCAGTACACCGATGTTATCACACAAATGTTTGTCCCGCTGCGGCGACGCAAAAATATGGCTAAATATAAAGAAAAAAAATATGAATAAATATAAAGAAAAAGAACAAAACTGTTGAATAAGAATTGTTCGTTTTAATAAAGACATCAATGTCATGAGGTTAAAGTTAATGTAGCGCCAATCTCTACAGTTTCAATGCAGATCTAAATATATTGAATTAGTTAATTAAAATTAAAAGTATCCCTTCACAAACCAAACGCACTTGGCCTACAACAATACCGCGCCTATTCGCAGACGGGTTTCTCAAGAACTTGTTCTATAATCAACAGAGTGCAAGCGAGTGTGACGAGCCTTCTAATGCGAAGGCTTCGCAGAAACGACTACAATTTACTAAAATAAATTTGTCGGCGACGCAAAAAGTACCCGCTCGCTTGAAAATGCAATAGCCGTTCCGATTCATGACAAAAATAACATCTACAGCACAAAAACTGCACTCATGGTGTATACGGGGTGTGAGTCAAATGCATTGCAATTTATTTATATTCCACACGCATTATAGCAGGCACCTGGCTGGAATTCTGCTGGAGCCGTCTCCGTGTTTTGATTCATGCGTCTGAACATAGAAACTGTTTGAATAACTTTCATTAAGCGGCCATTAAACTATTGTTAATGTAAAAACAAGTTACGTAGCTCTAATGAATGCGTTATTTCAACTAGAAAAATATTGACAATGCAGCTAATCTGAATCAAATCAGGTGGCTCTATTGTAAATGTTATTTTGCAAGTGTGTGTCCGACCGATTGGCTGTTTAAAGCACTTATTTCAAGTGGCAAGCGTATCAAAGCAATAAACGCACTTGTAAAGAAGCGAATGCTGAAACGTATCTCATGCTGTGAACCATTTCTTAGAACTTTGATACCAACGCACCATTTACGACGCATCATGAAATGAGATAACATAAAGCGGGTTACTCGATTTATTGTGAATCATGACGTGATGTTTTGTAACCGGGAAAATCTGGATAATGTAAATGTTAAACCGATAGTTGCTTCGAGTTAAGGCCAGTAACCGAACAGCCAATATATCATGCGATGTTTCCGTATCCAGAGTGTAGAACTACCTTCAAATAATTAAACCTACAGCACCCAAGAGGAAATATATCTACTTTCTAATAGCCTCAGGATTTATAGTAAATGTCGAAGTAGTATTAAAGTACTGAGGCACTACCAGGCACTGCTAATAGCTGGCCTGGTTTTATAGCTACTCGTATATTAAAGCTCATATAACCTTCAATATTTTTTATGTATTATAACTTTAATAAAATACAGGCAATCACACTTTGCTTCGTCAACATCCACCAAGGGACAGTGAATACTTGTTTTATGGAATATTTGATGATGTGGACGGTATAAAGACCCAGAAAGGTTTTCGTAGAGTTCTAAATTTTCGCGTTGTGGTTCAAAAGTTAAAAGAAACGTTCATTCCCACTAGTTCTGTGCTGTAGTTTGTACAGTCGGCTCTATAATTGTCTTTACATCCAGCTTACGCTGATGTTCTTTTGTGATTAAACTACTTGTGGTTTATATTAGGGGTATATCTTAAGTGGTTTAATCACATCAGTAGTTTCACATAATCATCAACCTATAGCAGTCCACTGCTGGACGTAGGTCTCTCCCAAGGCGCGCCACTGAGCCCGATCTTTGGCTCTCCTCATCCACCTCCTGCCAGCTATAGCGCGCAGATCATCGTTCCATCTTACCAAAGGTCGTCCTACACTACGTTTGCCTAGACGTGGTCTCCACTCAAGAACACGTTTACCCCAACGGTTGTCGGTTCTTCGGCAGACATGGCCGGCCCACTGCCACTTCAGCTTGCTGATCCTCTGAGCTATGTCGACCACCTTAGTTCTCTGTCGGATGACCTCATTTCGGATTCTATCCTTAAGAGAAACCCCGAGCATAGCTCTCTCCATAGCTCGCTTAGCGACCTTCAATTTGTGGACCAGCCCTATCGTAAGTGTCCACGTTTCAGCAGCGTAGGTCATAACCTACCTACCTATACTACCTATCAGTAGTTTATTCATACACAAACATGATGTGTTTGTGTGAGTGGTTTAATCACAGGAGAAAACCAGCGTAAGCTGGGTGTAAAGACAATTACAGAGCCGACTGTACACAGAACAAGTAAGACTTTTTGTCTCATTAGTTCTGTAACAAAACAAGTGAGAATAAAAATGTCTCACTAAGGGCTGATTACACGGTCTGCTTGAAGCAGTCAGAACAGCTTCAAACTGCGACTGCTTAGTGAACTACAGTCTTCTACGTACACACATACACGAAACTGCTCGAGCAGTCAATGGTAGCTTCAAGCTGTTGACTATAACTACAAGAGCGGTATGTGTATGTTGATCAATAGCTAACTGCTCGAGCAATCCGTGTATATCGGCCCTAAGTGACAGTTGAAAATCTTACTTTCAGTCAGAGTTTAATTGATAAACATGGTTCAGTATTTATAGATTTCACTGATCCGCTAAATATAACCTTATTGGCAATCTCACTTATAAATGCGTAGGTTTGTGAGGATGGATAGATAGATGGTTTTGTAATTGAATTACATCGAAACCACAGACTCATTTTGGCTGAAATGGTATGGTTTTAGGTTAGTAGCTAGAAAAATAGGGGCATCTTTTTAAATATACCACCCTATATGCTACCAAGCTACCAACAGATAGTGTATAAAACAACAGTCATATTCATAACTCGATCTTTAATTAGTATAAATATGTATGTAGCTTCCGTCGACAAAAAGGAATATCTGCGACACGTTTTATGAGCATTTAATTAAAACATTAGTGTTGAACTTCTTCGAGGCGACTTGAAATCCTTTCACCACATATGTTCAAACTAGTGACACGATAAGAAGATCTACGGATCTACAGAGCCTGGCTTTAGACTCTATCATGAAATTGGGAGTTTTAAGTTGAAACTAACAAATAAAAAACGTAAATACCTAATTGACGTCTATTTCGCCCCTTTCACCACAAACTCCATAATAATTACCTACAAAATATGCAAAGCACATAGTGTATGCCTATAAACAGTAAATCAATGCAGTTTAACAAGTAGACGTATGATTAGCTCTGGTAATTTTCTTTTTTATTCCTAATAACGGCTCGCATGCCGCTTTCATTTTGATAACACAGTTCCTAGAATTTTCTATTAAGTTAGAGCTGTGCAACACGCGGCTAATATGAAACACACCCATACCTGTAGCCGTTGAATATAGGAATAATTTACACGACATTTACTAACAAACATGTAATTTGTCTAAGCACTGGCTTCACCTACGCCACAATCGGCATCACATATACTATAAAGAGCATTTTTTATATCAAAGTTCATAAATACTTTATAGTGGAGTTGGTAAAGTGCATTGTCGTAAGCACCGTTAAATACTAAAATGAATTTTCAAACCGACGAAAAGTTTAAGGAGCAGAAAGTTGAACTCTACTCTGTATTTTAACATTCTTACCCACTCGCACGTCAAATTTTCTACATGAATATCTTTGAAAGCGAAGTTTCGCGAAGTCTGACAAAAGCGACGACCTGCCAAGTCTGCCCGTCGTCGTCGTGTACCCCAATCAATAGCAATTATTTCGGTGAAACTTGGTTTTTGGATACGATATCGAATACTAAAACCGATCCGAGGCAAAATTAACAATTACGAAACTACGGCCACTTTGTATTTATTATTTACAAGTTTCAATCCCCTATAAACAGACGGTTGAAGGTTGGAGAAAAATGATAAGTTAAAGAAACGCGATTCAAGAGTATAGCAAAGGCTCAATGTATATTAGGCATATCAGTACAGTGCTTTAACATTGCAGAAATATCAAACGCACCGCAGCAGACATAAGAAAGTTTTAGCTTATTAGATTGAAATCTACGTCCACTGCGCAAGAGAGTAACAAACTACCAATTAAGACTGATCATAAATATCTTAATATCAACCATTTTGTCCTTTCCACTCATTTCACAATAGATGATCAGGCGAGAACCTATACAATAAGAATCATTCGAAAAACTTAATTAAATGTTACGATTATGAGTTGAGTTACTATAAGTTTTTACATTGGCAATCGATGGTCGCAGGTACAATAAATGCTAATTTGTGTTGAAGAGCGCGAATTTTGTGCATTTTCGTCTAATGCATCCTCTGGGAATAAGAAACGTTGAACCTTTATAGGGGAATCCACGATCAATTTCCCCAAGCCTATGTTTTTTTTATAAAGGCTATCTATTTCCAGCAATGTTCGTGTTAGAATGAAGCGTGGTGTTGTAACTATTACATGCTTTTATAAACTTGGCTTTTTGTGTTGATGAAACTCTTCGTAGAACTGCCTTTTAGTGTCGGTTTATAGTATTTTGTCGTGACAACTTTTTATGTTGCTTCGCGGTTGAGATTCCCTAAGCATTTCACGTTGTAATTTGCACTTCTATGTTTCAAGTTTCCGGCCACTTCGGAAGTTAATAAGGTAATAAAGCAGAAATTAATACCATCGTGTACGTAAACTGTAAGTAATAGTGTACACGCCTCGACTCTTATCAAAGCCTCTCTCTAGCCTTAAAGGTGTGCCGAAAAAAGCTCATGTGTTGGTTAAGCCCTTCTTTGTACACATCTTTTCATTAAGGTTCTATGATATATTTATGTTTGTGTACAATATAACAGAATTACAGAGTATTTGACGACACAATTGCTGTTTGAGCAACATTTTTCCAACAATACAATAGAAATAAATTGATTTAATTGAAATATAAAATTCATTGAAAACCTGTAATTTCAAATAAAGCCAACCTGCGATTGTTTGACTTTAGAACTGTAAAACGTTCTGATTCTAAACGATTTCCAACGACATGGCTTATTGTGTGAAATGTCCAAAAAAAATATTTATTTACTGCTTTTCATTTGTCATTGACATTTTGTAATAAACCGAGACTTTGAAATTGAAACTAAGCATCACGAGTATTTCAAAATGTAATCCTCAGTTCCTTCCTGTTGAAGATATTCCTTTACTTAAAAGTAAAATAGAGTTTTTTTTTTTTGGTAGATCGAAAACACATGCGTCTATAACAAATACTCTAGAGCGGTAAATTAAGGCCGTCGTTATTTTGTTGAAGAAGTTATCTTGAACTTAAAGTGAAGGGACAATCGACAATCGAACAATAAATTATAATTCTTCCTTGCAGAAACTTAACGAATGTAGAACTGTCACGCATTGCGAATCGATTTAGCGGGAATCGAACCCACACCTGCATTCGGCCACTCGCACATTTAGTCACGGAGGTCGTCAGTACCTATTGTGGAACACAATAATAGAATTTTTCCCTTACCATTCCAGTAACAACCGAATATTTCAACCCTCATGCAAACGGTCCGGCGATGCGAGCTGTGCGGGATGAAGCGTATCTTAGACGCCCAGATTGGAGGTACCAGAGTGTTCTTTTTTGCCAGATACGTGTTCTTATTGCCGGTCAGGATCTGTGGAAATATGAAAAACTGACTATCGCCATCTAATAACACTAATTCACAGGTAGGCACAATGTATAAGTCCTCATAAAATCCAAAATCTTTAATTTACTTCGTTTTCAATTCATGAACTACAACCGTAACATACTGTTCTATGCATTTCTAGTTCAGGTAGTAGAAAATAGATGGCATTGGTAGTTTGAAGATGTGTTCAAAATTCACTTGGCGGCATCTTTTTTTATTTGGTGCATAAAGTTTCAACAATAAAATAATAGTTTAAAACTACAAAAAAACTGCACGTTGTTTAGTATTTAGTAACGTTTTAATAAGTATGTTTTGAAATCTTAAAAAACTTGACATAATAGTGGATTTTAAGCATGGGACACATTTCCCTGTCCTTATTTTTTTACAGATATTTCCTTATATTTTCCGTGTATTTACAGAATCCTACTAAAAACTCTAAAGTAATAAATAATCAAGCGTAATAATAGCAACTCGCATACAACATCCATTATAATCCAATGGCCAGGCACGAGTGCTGGAATATCTTGACCTTCGTGGTCGATTGGTTTTTTGGCCAAGTAAGAAGCAAATTAGGGACGTTCGATTTTCAAATCTCATTTTATCATACTGTGATGGATTGGCGCTAGCCCTTTTAGTTAATGAGAAAAGTAGTGAGTAGACATTCAGAGCATTGAGTATGAAAAAAAAAGTTGAGTTTTATGTCAATGAGTTCTCGTTTATAGGCAGCATGAAGAGCGGTCAATTCTAAGAATACATATTATAATGACAATGTTTTTGACTCTATTAACAAGGCCCGCGTCTCCCCCGATTTAATTCTTTAAAATAACTAACTCATTGAAAAGGGTAAGAGAAAGGACTATTATGTCACTCAAACGACATTAATGTTAAATGCATAAGGCTATCTCGGAATCCTCCACCTTTTTAGCGAATTAATGATGATGGAAAATAGCAATTTCGTATATTTTCAATATTGACGCGAAAAAAAATCCACTTCTCGCGTTTTAAATCATTGTATGGAGTTATTTATTTCCAGACATGACAGACAGATATGATGACATAACCCTATAACTAAGCTTTTTGACAAGCGTATTTGTATCGAATCCGTCACGGAGATGTCAACATTTTATAGGACACTTTAAAAAATTTCATACAGAACTAGCTGAAGACCGCAACTTCATACAAAATTATTTTCTTAGCCCTACGCGCTTACTCTTCTTGACGAATATACCCTCCGAATTTCAAGTCTTTTGGTTCAGTGGTTTGACCTGAGCGTTGTCTGTCAGTCAGTCATTCAGGATCAAGCCGTTTATTGATGATAAATAACCCTGTTCTGAGGCGAATTCGATACGAAAGCGCTTGTCAAAAAGCTAGTGGTATCAAGCGCAATTTTACGAAAATGTATAATGTTGTACCTTTAGCATATTTTATTGTGCTTTCCGATATCCGAATAATATTATCTTTGAATGCCATTCTGAATCAACTCGCTGAAGCTTGACGAATTGAATTGATGTAGGCGTTGGCTTTATCAATTTATGACTCATTTAGTAGCTTTTACTGGATATTTCTGGAAGAGCTTTAGACATAAAGCGAACCAAAACGTAACTTATAACAGCTAGTGTATGAGTATTGAGTACATATGTATAGTAGCACATCCTCGTAGTTAAGAAATCAGAGATTTGTTTTATGCGGTTATTATCTACAGTATAGCACATCCTCGTAGTTAAGAAATCAGAGATTTGTTTTATGCGGTTATTATCTACAGTATAGCACATCCTCGTAGTTAAGAAATCAGAGATTTGTTTTATGCGGTTATTATCTACAGTATAGCACATCCTCGTAGTTAAGAAATCAGAGATTTGTTTTATGCGGTTATTATCTACAGTATAGCACATCCTCGTAGTTAAGAAATCAGAGATTTGTTTTATGCGGTTATTATCTACAGTATAGCACATCCTCGTAGTTAAGAAATCAGAGATTTGTTTTATGCGGTTATTATCTACAGTATAGCACATCCTCGTAGTTAAGAAATCAGAGATTTGTTTTATGCGGTTATTATCTACTTGTATCAATGGTACTAAACCTAATTTTTTTTAAAAGAAATTTGTTATTTGAAAACAGGCACTTTTGTAATTTAATGTTTCGAGATCACGTGATATTAAATTTGAAACTAGGAAAATCTATTTATTTTATTTACTCTTCTAAAGGAAGAAAGGAGCCCTCGATTTATAAGAAAAGAATAACTGCATTTTAGTTTTTCTTTTATTCTTTTACTTTTGACGGAAATAGACCCGCATGATTTTTCAAAAAAAAACAGCACTATATTATTGACCCAATGGATTCTGTTGCTGATGAGGATCAAAATTTGCAAAAAAAAATATTACTAAAAATTAAAGGAAATAGCTAATTTTCACCATTTTATAATTTTTACGCGTAAACAATAAAGTGTTGTGTATCACTGCTTTGGCTTAGGTAGTCGTGATGAAAAAACAGTCAACAAATTTTCATACAATTGAATACAATCGGAAGACGGGATGTGTGTGTGGAGATTGGCGATCGGTAGCCGTCACGACAACTGCGCCGGCATCGGCAGGGAATTGTGATCACATCACATCCTTGGGGCCTATCAATAATTTACCGTCACACGAATTTCATGATTTTTTGACCACCCCGACCTTATCACATCTGGTCACATTGATGAGACTCCCCCCTCCCTAGTGTGGCTTCACATAATTTTTGCAATTTTAGATCTGGAAATTATTAAGTTAAAACAGCAGTTCCGAAATTACGTTTATTTCCATTTAAATTATTTTTTATAAAATTAACAAATATGAAACTTTTCTAAAGCTCCAACTTAGGCATTTTTTTAAATCATTATAACTGTTTTTTTTTTAATTCAGTTTTTGTATGTTTTTGTAAAACCTTGTTAATTAATGTTTTCGAAATAGGCAACAAAGCTATCTATATTTATTTTTAATCTATAATTAAAATGAATTATTTTTTATTTCTTAAAAATAATCACTTTAACATACCTTAAAATTACTTTTTAAGCTTATAAATATATTCAGGGAAATAAATAACAAGAAATATTATTAAAATCTAATATTTCTTGTAATTAAACCACAGTTTTATGCTTTCGATCCATGTGAGATGACAGACAATCAAGAAAGTTAAAAAAACATAGTAAAAAATTAATAATTTTGTTATAATATTAATTTGTTTACACAACAAACTACTCACAACTAACAAACAAAGAGAGTTACAAAACAATGTCAAAGGTAACTTTACAATCAACAATGTATTAAATTAGCTTCCAAAGTTTTTAGCGTTCACAATCAGAGTGTAATCAACATAGCTCGGGATTGATCCCGGTACCTACAAAGAACACAGTCGATTGATTGCAACGGCGATATTCAAAGTGAAATTGTGTACAAGCATCGCCCCGATGCATCCTCCCTATATTCAATTGCGCCCGTCAACGGGGTACTATATACTAGATATATACTATATATATATATATATATATACTAGACGAAAAGGGACCGCTGAATTAATTGATGCTTCGATCCAGTGTAACCGAGAAGGAAATTAAATAAACAAATATCATACACTACTTACGCGTACTAACTATACTTACGTGTATTATACGGCGAAGAATGGAAAAAGGGGAGGGAGGCCTTTGCCCAACAATGTGATCCATCGGGCTGTTAAGTCCATATATCCTTAACATGATTAATATATGATATAAAATATATATTTAATATATATATATTACATATAAATATATACAGTTGTGGTCATATTATTAAGAACGACTTGAAGTTACAGATTTTTTTGTCTGAGTCATGTCATGTGTATGTGTAGATGTCATTGTTGTTACTAATTACTCAATATATTTATACTTTTTGTTAATATTTATGGCTTTCCGCAAAGTAACGCCTGAATCAATCAATTATCATAAGTGTAATGCACTAGTCGGTAAAATAATGGTCATCCACCACGCTAGGCAAACTCATCTGATCTAATCTCATCACTACTCTATACGCTAAAACTCAACCGTAAAAGGATGTTGCCAAAAGCCGGGTTGGACGTAACGGAAATCCTTAATTAGAGTACAGCCCCAACTACATTTCTGTCAGCAGACGAATTGCTTTTGCGAACTGAAACCCCGGTACTTCAGTAGCGACTCAAAGCCAGCATCGACTGATCCACAGTCAATTTTAAACAATGCCCGCCCGGAGAGGGCGGATTTCAGCTGAAAATCCTCATCAAAGCTGAAAATTATCCGAGCGGTGTAGGTACGGTCTTGGTCCTCTATTTTGAGTGGTTAGTGCAATTTCAGACTAGCATATTTTTGTCGCGCATATTATACGGGCGGTTTGGTATTCGCGAAACTTCAAAAGCCGAACTCGCGTATACCGGCGTTTACGCTCGTTTTTTTCTATTGGCATGAGGCGTCTTTCGCGGCATGTCGCGCGTACACGCGCATCAAAAAACAACACACGAGAGGCAAAACAGCTAATCTAAAACCGCACTTGTGAAATGTAATTTTTAAACATTACACTAATCATTCAGGTTTGTGTTGATGTATGGTTGATACGAGATAACATATAAAGTAACTGAATTGAACAATATTATGGCGTCGCGGATCATTTATTTCAGTAGGATTCGGATAACCAAAAAAACTCTACACAAATACCACAGTAATAGTCAAACTGTTTTTTTTTTCTTTTCCTGTTAGTAGTCGTCGGAATTAATATAAAAATCCAGTAAGTAGGAACAGGTACTCGACAATATACTTGGTTTAACTTCGATTAAAGTGATACAGAAGGAGGTCCCACTACTTCTGAAGAAAATGCTGAGTGGCCTCCTTTTGTTCTGTTCTCTGTATTTTTTTATGTTCCTTATTTGTTTCGTGTGAACAAAATAAAGATTATTCTGAAGTTTGTTCGCCCAGCCACAGACAAAAAAAAAGCAATTTCTCTTGAATTCAATGTGCCCTGCATTCTCATCAGTAAAGCAAGGGGACTTGGGTGACCAATTAGATTCGGATTACAGTTCAATAACTACTGGTTGCACTTCAGTGGACGTCAGATTAGAGACTTGAGCTATGACATAAATCGTGGACTAGATTTCCAGGTATTGTGTTATGTTCGCTTTCCATAAATGCGAAAGTTCGGGTAAAACCGTGTACCGTAATAGTATGAAAGTTGGTATGGACACAAAATTATAAAACTATGGGCACCTATAGTTTAGGACCTTCGAGGCGCACTTCAAATCCTTTCACCACACTGGTTCGAAAGAACAAGTGACACGATAAGAAGAAGAAGGACCTGAATAAAAAATGAATGATACTTTTGATTCCAAATCCACGCAGACGAATCTACAGGAATATTTAGTAGACTACGAACAAACTCACCTCATTGTCATCGGCAGTTCGGTAGCGCACCCACTTGCCGAGCTTGGGCCTCCAGTACTCGATGACGTAAGCCTCCGCATATTCCTGGCCCTGCCCGTTCCCGAAGCGACCCTGCGTCGCAGTCCCCGTGATCACATGAACAGAATGCAGATCGATCTCTAGCCATTCAGTGGATTCTGTAGTGATCTGGTCACGCGGACACCACGCGCCGCCCTTTATATCCTGATTCAACCTGTTAACAGATATGTCATGTAAACAAAAACGATAAAAATAACTCTCAGATTGAATACAGATTTCGATCCGAACGGAGCTCTTGGAACAATATTATAGTGTCATGAAAACGTTGACTAATGGCGCCCGCTCGGCCCGCGAGACTAGTGAGGCGCGACATAATGCACCTGTACTTTCCGTAACCTTCTGGCAAAGTTGTAAACCAGCCAGATGGTCGCGGTCGTTCCGTCTGCGTCTCTATTTAGTCTCGGCTTAAGAGAACCTCTTTGTCAATGAACATAAGGAATGATACAGCTATCTTAGTGTCTCTACCGACTCTAAAGCAGACATATTCATACATACGACATATGACATAGTGCAGTTTAGAAACTTACCAGATCAAAGACTGCCATGAGCGGGCGTCATATGAATGATAAAGTATCCAGTACTTACTATAATCTCTACACAACGCAATGGAGCAAAATCCATCTACTCTGATATGCAGTTAGAAACCTAATGCAAATTGCGGTATATATTCCAGAAGTGAACTGTTACTATGCTTTTAGTTTCTTATTCACTGTGAGCTTTACTCGTTACATGAATGAATTCATTAGGCATATGCCACAGATAGTGAATAAACATTCAATCAAATGAGAGCGCGGCTCTCTGAAAGCGGGATCATAGCTGCATCGACTGATACCTCAATCAGAGTCAATAATGTTGTTATTAGCATTGCATTCACTCGCCATGTGTCACTTGGTTCAGTATCAATACCAGCACTGACTCAGTTCAGGGTTCAGTTAATCGGGCGCAGCAATCAAACTTCGAGATAGTCAGTCATTAAGCTCATTGACGCGTGACTGGAGATGCAGTTATCAATGAGGCGTGAACGCCTTCTTAAATTGATATACATGGTGCGCTCGAACAAATCATAACTGTTTTTACTGAGCTCAGTTTAGAAGATCGATTCAAGTGCGATTCTAACGCAGAGTTTACTATCCCGTCTGGGATAAAATAACCAGACAATGAAAGCTACTTTGAACGGCAGCTACGCTCAGTAATGATCGAAGTCTTTGTTACAAGAGGATTTACTGCAGTAAGCCTATTATATCGGGTCTGATCGAAGAAACACTATTCTATAAGGGTGTATAGATGATCTTCTATCTTCTCCAACCAACTCTTTGCATTTCACAATGCCACCGCCACGCCGCCACCGCCAAGTCGAGTTTAAAGGGAATATAATATTTAATAATCACGCGATTGGAAGTGTTGTAGTAATTTTCAAGACTTAACTATGTAGAATGAGCTTGCATGAAAGAGTATCGAAAATGAGTGCTAATTACATATCTAACAGGTTTTAATGAATAATGTTCTGTCGATTTATGCCATTTTCATCCCGAGGAAGTTCAGCCCATATAAAAAAATCTGCTTTCGTCCCGCATTGTATGGCGTATTCGGCCCATAGTATATTTCTGTCATCGCTTATACTATGTAAACTTCTGTATTGAACTGTATTGAACTGTACATTAGGTAAGATCAGAAACATCTAGCTACATAATAAGTATTTATACGGTTTGCTTAACAAGTGAAAAGCATGGAGCGTAGACCTAACTACCTACTTCCAAAGTTACACAAGTTATTTTTCAAGTAATACTTAGCCGGCAAGAAAGTTGGAAACTCGAAACTTTTAGCTGTGTTGGAATCTGGTGAATAAGAGACCATACTACGGCACGAAGCGTGTACAAAGTTGATATCAAAAGAATTTTTCTGCGCTTATTAAAAAATATGTTTTGGATAGGAAATTGTGAAATGCTTATCGTGGAAAAAGGGAGATGTGATCAATAAATCCACACACAGTGTTAAAAATAAAGAGATAAGCTCATTCTAAGGCGTCGAAGACACACAAGCTTTTTTACAAACTGATTGTTGGCGTTTTTAAACGCTAGCGTATGAGCGTGATAGCGTTTGGGAAGGATTGTCAACAAGCAGATTGTAAAAACGTGGATGACACTGGGCGACTTTATACGCTACAAGCGAAGTCGCTGGCGTGTAGTGTCAAAAAACCGTGTGTCATCGTACTACAAGTGAACGGTAGAGTTATTTATGAGATAGATTATACATTTAATTAAATCGAAAAAAAAAACACAATTTTTATTTTAAAAGCCTTCACTAACAGAATAGAATAGAATATGCTTTATTGTATCACCTTAAAATAAATAAAAACAAGAAAAACAAACTAAAATTACAAGGGCGGTCTTATTGCTAGATAGCAATCTCTTCCAGACAACAAGAACAATGTTTTAACAATGTTTATCTGAAGTTTTACTTCGACAGGCATGATCAAAGCCGACATAAATTTGCACCTAGTAACTGCAAACGTCTCAAAGCTAATAGAGGGTGAGAGGTGCTGCGAACACTTACTTTATTTTACAAAATATTATGTGAAGTCACTGCGGGTCATTCTCCGCTGCAAAATAGTTTCCCAAATGCATCCGAATGCGTTCGAAATAAATTTGCATAAATTATAAAAACCATGTTTCGTCCCAACCGCTGCTATAAGTTAGTGCAAAGTACAGTCCACAGAAGAATGGCAAACACATGAAATGTAAGAGCAGGATAAAATGACGTCACTCGTCCTCCAAACCAAAGGTGCAACATGCACATTGCACAAATGGTATCAAAACAAATAGTAGTTTTAGAGTAGTAGTTCAAATTTTAATTATAATATTATGTAATATGATACGATTTGAGACAACATTCTATGTTTAGTACCAAATTAATAGTTAATTATTGTTGTGATTAACTGTAATAATAAAAAAAAATTACAGACATTAGATTAATAGTAAATCGTATCGAAAACTTTCTTTGCTAACTGTACTAGAGCTATTCTGATGCAATTTGGGAATAAAAATATTATTTATTCTTCAGTTCCTACTAAACATTTTGCAGCCGATGAGAATCAATGAAAATAAAAGTCCGAGAACAATAGCCTCAGATGCATTTGAGAACAACCCATCACTGCATGTACCGAAGTAAATACCTAGTACTTATCGGAGCACGGCGAAAGCAGCTAAGTGCTACTTTCGAGTTGGTCTACGAGTAATACATTGAAGTGAAGCTTACCTGCTACCACTACTGTACTTTTCTGTCATAGTAGGTATATAAGTTTAGCTACATAAGAAGAGGTTGTAATTATGAGTAAATAAATAATTTAACATTATGTTATCTTATCTTACCGTCCGTTCTGTGGTGCCACATTCACATCGTTATAGCACGAACTCGCGCTGATGTCCTTGTCGGGGATGAGGCTGCTCTCCATCCCAAGCGGCGCGATGCATTGGGCTGTTGACAAAAAAAAAAACATTTTACAAGATGCATAAAACCTCTTTTAAGCGGCAAACTTAACTACTAGCGGACGACTAACACCCATATTCTAAGTCGATTTTTTTCACTCAAGTGAATACTTACATTTGATTTGACAGGTGACAGCCGAACCTTTAGTAAAGCGGCGGCCATTTTACCACTCACGTAAGTATTCCCTTGAGTGCAAAAAGTATGAACAGATCGATCTTAAAATAGAAAATCTACCAGTCTCTCTGAGTATGACCATTATCGGAACTAGCTTATCACTGTTTAAGATTTCAAAGGGTTTAACCTTTCAGGATCATCGCTTGTCGTTCGACCTAGTTAGCAGCCAGCACTGGTGTTATTGTTCAAAGGCCAGAGACCACAACAATAACTAAACTATAGCCGTATCAAGATCATTGGGGGATGGTGTTGCCAAAGTCCGTCCACTCAAGTGGATTGCAAAACGGAAGCTGTGTTAGCCCGTTTGAGCTCAAAGCGGACGGGTGTCCGCATACAAGCCAAGCCGGTTGCGAATTCAATGATAATTTGACGATTTTACCATGTTAGTTCACAATCAAAATGGTACAACAGTACCTAGTTGTTATTTATTTGTTGTGTATCAGTTTCTTTATATTTGATGAGTCCGTAAGTTATTTGTATTGTTTTATTATTTCTAAGTCTTACTCTAAGAGAAGATCTCATTTATTTTTAAGGTTTCTTTCTTTTAAAATTACTTATATATAACGATTTGGAGATATCTGATATGTTATGTATAAATATAAATAAACGAATTTGAATTCGAATTTGACAAATATCAAGCAGAGGCAACGTCTACAGGGAAAAAGTGCCATTCGGCTTTAATTTTCTTAAAAATGAGATCCTTCATTAAGTTTTCCACGAAACATCATAAGCAACATAACGTAAAAGATAGCGTTACCTAAAATAATAATACAGGTGTGATATTTTTAATAACATTCCCGGTAAAGGATATTAATATATCAAAAATCTAAGTATGCAGTTTAAGTTTTTATCAAAATCGGCTCCGAGGCTCCTTTTCGCATTTTCGCTATTCCCTATGCTGTCAGATTTTTCCATCTAAGCCCAATTGACAAAGTCAACCTGTAAAGTAAATAACAGTACATTTCCAACAATTTAGCTCAATTTATAATTTCCTCGGAACTGATAACACATATATTTCATTTAAGCTGGCAAAACAGATATCGTGGCAAACCTGTTGGTTTTGTATCACACGTATAGCTTACTTTGCTTGGTTTGCGTACGCCGATGTATCGGTATCAGCTAGCATTTAAATTATGCATGATGCAGGTAGGGTAGGAGCGACGAGCCAAGTTAGATGACGTTTGGATGCTCATCTTGTGCATATGCCATTCCCGTAAATGATTCACGAGCCAGACACTTGATGTATACCCGGTGTCTTTTCAATGAACGACTCATTCGTGTCTACGGTTATATAAAGGAGGAATTCTTCCTCGGTGGTTTGACTCTTGGAGTTAAATTAGTAGGAGTTGCTTTTGTGAGAAACCCTGAGGGATTCCCGTCTGGTATTTTGTATTATCTTTGTGGTTGGTGTCCACGTAGATTTAGATTTGATTTAATTCTATCCTCTTATTATATTTCAAAAGCAAAGTGTAAAAAGTAAAAAAAATGCAACGGGCTGTGTCGACAATACAACTGTTAATGATAAGTGGATACTTTTCACGTTGCATATTTAATTAAATATTGACACTGACACATATGCTCATCAATGGTTACTTAATGTAATTTTACAAAATAAGTATGATTAAAAACATTAAAATTTATTATTAAATTATGGACAGAAATCAAATTAGCTTACGTTTCGTAAAAAGTTGTTACGGATATGACGTATTTAATTTTGGTTTAAAACCGTATACAATCTTACAAACTAAGAATTTATTAGTAAGTATCTATAATCATCGATCTACAATTGTCTCTACAAATATAGAGCTCTAAAAAATACTAGCAAAAAAGTCATATTTTTTATAAGTACCTACCGTTAATGTTTCTCGTAGCTTGGTTTTCAATTTGATTGCCAACTTATCTACAAACGACAAACTACCGTACGAGTACCTTCAAAGGGTTTAGTTACGCAACAAGTAGGTAACTATAAAAATACACGGAGCTAGATCACACACACACAAACATTGTTTATTGTTTATTGGTAATCAACAGCATACATATTATGAAAATTATACTAAATATAGTATAAGTAACAATGCAAATTATAGATTACCCAGTATCTATAAAGAGTAATATCAATGCGAGTTTGGTACATATTGAACTGACAGGTTACCTACCTACATGAAATTCTACTTAATGAAGTTATAACCCGCAGGTGGTAATAATTATGCCTTCTTATCTACTGAATACTAATAGTAAGTTGCCATTAGGCTGAGTTTACATGGTGTGCCAAGTTACAAACATAAAAAAAAATGTACAATAATTATGCTTTCTTATCAACTGAATACTAATATTAAGTTGCCATTAGGCTGAGTTTACATGGTGTGCCAAGTTACAAACATAAAAAAAATATTATAATAATTATGCTTTCTTATCTACTGAACACTAATATTAAGTTGCCATTAGGCTGAGTTTACATGGTGTGCCAAGTTACAAACATAAAAAAAATATTACAATAATTATGCTTTCTTATCTACTGAATACTAATATTAAATTGCCATTAGGCTGAGTTTACATGTTGTGCCAAGTTACAGACACAAACATTAGTTTTAATTACAGTGTTAAAGTTTTGGTCTGGTTAAAAAACTAAGCCAAATTACTTAAGAGATCATGTGTTAAACGATAAGATTCCGTGTTGTTTTGTTTATTGTCACGTTAACATGATTAGTTCCTTTAGAGGTGGAAAACAGTTGCAATTAATGTAGTTACTTCAAAGTATTATTGTGAATTATATGGTTTAACATCACTGGTAATATAGAAAATTAAAGCAGTCAATATCTAGTGCATTGTGTTTCTTGTAAATACAGTATAAATCAGTATTCCTGAATTAAATACAAATAAAAGGTATAAGTTCTTATGATTAAATTATAAAAAGAAGACAATTCAATCATTTATTACATATAGTATAGTAGGTAGGTACCTATTGTTTGTTTAGAATTACTTATAACTGGAGTAGATTATCAATTAGTGGCAAGTGAAAGCTTCAATTTTGAAGCTATTTGATCACGATAACTTTTTCTGCTCTTACATGAGAATAGGTCAATGTCGCCAAATAAATCATTAAAGTTTCTGCATATTCTAGTAATTGTTTCATTTCTTCCGTAATTCCTTTTATGAAGTGGTACGTATAGTAGTGCTTTAGTGTGTCAGTATTCAGTATTCAGTATTTATTTGCAATATTGGGCAGATTACATTTTAGGTCTTAGTAGGTCAAATAAATAAAGTACAGCTACACAATATTACCCGGATAGGGTGTTGCAAATGATAGAGACGGGCCGATATTTTTAACTATATTGTTAAGTCACTAAATGAATCGTTTATAAAATCTTGCAACTCGTAATAGCATTTTTTTAAAAGCATTTCTTTTAAATTAATTTCAAAAATGTGATCATTTTCTTGGATTTTTATTTTATCTGGAAGTTTATTGTAATTTTTTAGCGCCATTGCATTTGGACCCGAACCGTATATTTTAAGTTTAGATGTAGGTATGACCAAGTTATATTTGTATCTGCTTTGATAGCGGCGTGGTTTGTCAATGTTTTTTTAATTTTTTTTAAATAAATTGGGTATTTTCTTACGAACTTACAAATTTCTAAAATGTAGATGGATGTCAGCGTTAGGATTTTAAGGTCTAGTTCGCCTACTAGGAACACACAAACCTATAGCTCTCACTAATTCTGAACAATCTACTGATCCATGATGAATATCGTACAATAGCATCATTTCATGAAGGAGACGTCGCTTGTCAAGTGATATAATATTGTGGCCTATACAGCTGTCTTCGTAGTTAGCAAAGGAGCTTTGTGTTCGATAGTTAAGAAAATTTATGATTTTTTTTTGCAGGTGTTCTAGATTGTTTTTATATATGTTGTACTCAGGAGACCATACACAACATCCATACTCTAGGGTACTTCTGACATAAGCATAATACACAGATTTTATGCATTGCGCGTTTGTAAATTTAGAGCATGTACGCATGATGAAACCTAAACTTCTATAAGCTTTATTAGAGATTTTTTCAATATGAAAGTTCATAAGAAATTTGCTATCAAAAAAAATTTCAAGATCGCGGATCTGATTTACTCTCTGCAAGTTAACACCATTAAAATTATAGTTATTTGTAATCTGATTTTGCTTACGCGTAAATGTAATGACTGAGCATTTACTAATATTTACTGTTATTCTGTTTAATTCGTAGTAGCTATTGAGTCTATTAAGATCTTCTTGCATCGAGATCGCATCTTCATAGTTTTTAATGGCTTTAAATATTTTGGTATCATCAGCGTACATTAAAAACTGAGAGTGTTTTACATAACATTTACATAACATACTATAGCTAAATAAATAACTAGTGTCAAACAAACAATAAAGCAAGCCACACACAACATAAATGTAAAAGAGCGGTAAATAATAAATTATACTTAAGGGTAATCCTCAAATCCGAATTCCATACAAAATGTTTCGGACAAATACTCAAAAAGTACGCCGTATTATAGTAATTTCTTCACACTATTCGTTTCGTACATGTTTTTAGATTTCGTCAACAAAAAAAGTGAAAGGTTTCATATTTTAATTTAGATTTTATACGTGTTTTAAAATTAACCCTACTAACTTAAAAACACGTATAAATTCTAAATTAAAGTATGAAACCCTTCACTTTTTTTGTTGACGAAATCAAAAATATTCGTCGCTACTCGACAGGCAAATTTCTCACTGTTCCGTAGAATACTCAAATGGGTCGCTTATTACTTATTAGTCAATGAATGAATAGGTTGCGTGCGTATAGGTACGAGCTATACGCACGTATGCATAATAACTGTGGGCATTTGTCAATCAATTGTCGGTTCCCTGATAACTGATATCACACGAACACCAGCTCGTACAATAGACGTCTCTAGTAGCTAATACAATAGTTCCGATACATTCAGACACATCCTATTCAACTACCCGAACAAGACCGTAATAATTGAATTTCAGATTGATTCACGTCTGCTTAGGCATATCTAATTGCGCACGAACTGTACAGGCGATGCAAGCAAATCTATATGAGTACTAAATGAACGCAAAGCTCTACAAAGACAACACACACATTCGCTAAGACTGAAAATGGCCGAAAATCCGCGTCATTTCTATGTATTTTTTTGCACAATTAATAATCTAATAATAAGAATAGTAAAACGTATTGCACTGAACAGCATTAAGACTTCGAAACACAGATGCAAGGCATGATTAGCTAATTAATTTTACTAAGGTCAGCGACACAGGCAAATGAATTATTATCGAAAAGCTTTCAAGCGGTCACACTAATTATATCAAAATCATGAATGGTGATATCGCTGAATGTATGCTACATTGTATCATCAATCATTTAGTCACGAATGTACACGAAAGTACCACGCGATGCCCGAATATCATTATTTAAAATAAACGATTTAAACTGTGGTAATGATAGCGTTCAACGAAATGGGGACAACGATAGTGGAATGTCGCACGTTGAACTGAGACAATCGCTAATTAAGCAAACATTTGTTTTATACCACATGGCGAGTGCCACTGGAGAGACGCCCTAAATATCGAACGACGTAACTTGTCGTTCGACTTTTTGCCAAATTATTATAGTTTGTGACACACTCTATGGAAATTATATAATGTGCAGACATGGTGTCCTGTCGAATATTAAAATGTACATAAAGCTTAAGTATATCAATAGCGACCTATCCTGTCATAGTGCTGTATACTTATGTACGGAGATATTTTTTTATGCCAAAATTTTTTTTTTTACTTTCATCTTCATCATCCTCAGCCATTAGCCACTTATTTAAATTTATATGTGTTGTATTTTTGTATGGATTTTGTTGTTCGAAATAAATATTTTATTATTATATTATTATTAATTTAGATAATATAATTACTGGAACTGGAAATAATATACATATAAACCTAACATTAAAATTACATACTAATTTACAGTTGTTAATTGAGAAAATTAGTGATACTTGTAGTTATTGAAACTTAAATAAAATATAATTGATAAGCTTTACTAAAAAAAATGAGGAGACCAGTAATATATTTCTTTCCTAACCGAAATATTAGAAATTCCCAATTTTACAACATCATGGCTTCCTTTAGATTTGAATTTTATTGACGTACACACTTACGCAAGAGTACGGATCTTTACAATTTTCTTTCACGTCGTTTTAATACGATTGAAGTAAAACGCCTCCTCAGATTGTAATATCAATAGGCTTCAACAAGGACAAATGAGTATCAATGCAATTAATTATCTCCAGGGTCCTCGAGCAATTAGAATAAGGTATAATACCTTATAATTAACGCCATAATCCGTTATTAATCCGACAGAGATAGCAGTACTTTTACCTCACTCCCGCAACGGAACAGAAATGGTAACCACAATGCAGGTTCTTGACGTCTGCTCGATGGCCTTATTTATATTCAATCGACAACGCTTCATACAAACATTATGGAGCCGCAGAAAGATTATATCAATCAGTCGCAGCCGAGGACTTTAATATAGGGTGTCAAAAGACAGCTCCAAAATACGAAAATAGCCACTTGAAAATTAACTTTCATTTGAATTAGCTCTCGTCATAAGTGCTACGATGATAATGTATTTGGCGAATTGGTTTTGTGGTCTCGAATCACGGCTTTAGTTTTTCGAGAGATCGTTTAACACCCTGTATGTATTATGTACGGTAAGTTACATACTCGTAAATGACTCACTCAGTCGTGTGTTTAACACGACACGGAGCATTCGTTGCAGTGAAATTGTCTTAAGTGTATTTTACTTATGTATGACTTGCCAGGGTTATACATAAAATGGTAAATAGCTGATAAAATTGAAAAAAAAATATCCACACCAAGAGCTTTTGGGTAATTAATTATATATGTTTTTTTTTATGTGATTCAATTTTTTTAACGTTTTAGAAGATTTTCATTTTTTAAATAAGGGCTATTCTGAAAACGTAAACGTGAGCTTTGGGCCAAAATTGGAAACGAAACTCACTCCCACATAAAAGAAAAAGAATCGCTTGAAACTGTGAAAACACTTCCCATTGTGTTTCATCAAGTTAATTTCGGTATTCAGCCGCCACCCCTCAGCGCGCAAAACTCTCTTATAGGTCAAATGCAAATAGAATTCGCTTGTTGCGTGTCTCGTTATTTAAGCAAGCCTCTTGTTGCTCAGCGCTCGAGAACAAATTGCAAACGTCTCATAAAGCCAGTTTTGAATATTAATAATCACGAATAAACGATCTTGGTATAGACGAGACTGTTCGCCGAGTCCAGCGGTTGGCAAACTGCGCCTGCCTTTGACGTCCGCCAAATTGGATACACTTTTTCACATTAGCAACCCTTGCCTTCCCGACCAGCTTCCGAACGAGTTTCGATTTCGACCATTTAGCGAAACAATGAAACACGTATCGAACGAACGGCGAATGTTAAATTTAAAATAAGGAAAGTTTCAGAAGCTCTGAGCTTGTGCGTGCCTTTGCTATTGCGTGACATGTAGTCGTCTAATGAATAATAAACAGTATAGTGGCGACTCGCTACTCATTCATATCCATCCACGAAAGGCAATATTCTTTTTTACATAAACCGAATGAACGTCAACTTAAACCGCATACAATATTGGATTTGCTTTGTATAAATTTATAAACGCTCTGCTAGTCCACGAAAGCGCTCCGTTACCTAGATACGAGCGGGCGCGGGGCAATACACGCCACGATGTCACAAGCTTTTCTTTTACCTCTAAAAACACTTTGCGTGATCCCGCCGGACTATTATTTTAATTACTTTCATCGTACGAAGGGGTCGTTAACATTTGGATTTTTTCATGTTCAGTAGCTTTCACGACTTATATACAGTACATTACGTACAGCGATACGGGCGCACGGCGGACATCGATAACAGGGCGGTAATGACTTTCCAAACTATTCAACATAGAATCGGCCACGAGCAATAATGACGCGGCCACTGATGGTAGATCGATGAACACCTCGTGGGCTGAACAGGCCGAACTAAATAATTAAATATGAACGTCTTTAAATTGTGCTTCGGACAACTTGTTAGTGCACTAAATGCCTGCAATCACTTCGAATCGATACCAGACGAGACGAATAGCTAAACAACAACGGGATGTAATAAGTATTTGTGTTAAACGGTGAGCTTTGCTAACGTTAGGGAGATAAAGTGAGTAGCTAGCTCATTTTGCGCATAACCAGCCTGTCGGGCTTGTTGGTAGAGGATAATGGGGTACATAGTTCTTTGCTGATTTTACTCCATAGAATAGAATGCATAAACGACGTTACTCCCGGGTTAAATGAAGTGTCAACAGGGAACACTCGCGTATTTTGCACAGATTGATTGACACACGGAAATGAAAAAAATGTAATCGGTTTCAATCAATCCAATCACATTCAGCACATGTGTACCGCTGAACGGTTTCAACGTTGTTCTCTTCCGTTACTTTCTTTGTGAGAATGTAAATCATAAGGAATGAAAATTAAATGTATCATAATTCTGACGTTACCATTTCTATATATTACAAGTAGGTATATTATAACTGCATAAACTATGATATTATGAGCTTTGCTCCTGCGAATAAATATCTTGAATCTTGGAAATTGCTTCGCCCGCGTGGTATCGGGATAAAAAGTAGCCTATAGATATGTTTTTCTAGCTCATAAACTATATCCATACTAAATAAGCTCAATCGGTTCGGTAGTATTAGTTTAATTGAGGAACAAACATCCATCAATATATCCCCACAATTTTCGCATTTAATTAGTAGGACTATTTCTCCATGAAGTTACAATAGGATACGGTATAATAGAATAGTATAGCGCTCAATAACATGACGCGTGACTAATGGATTTACAGACAGTCACACAAGTATGCATTCAAACTACTTTAAACTGCAGGCTGCAAACTTGCTCCGCAATGGAGCAGACGGGTAGAAGATCCAGTTTAAGATTTTCGATTAGCTCTTAATCCTGAAGCCCTAGTAAACCACTTTCAAATAAATATCAATTAGAATCAATACTCACTGATGTTAAAAAAAATATAGTACCATTCCGCATTGAAGCCGCGTTCGCTTTCCTAGCTAGAGTAAGTGCGGTTTCAGATAAGCGGATTTTTTGCAGCGCGTTTATGTACGCGCGACAACGCGCGTTGTCGCGACAAGCACGACAAGCTCCGAGAGACGCCTCATGCTACTGACACTCGCTAAAAAAATCGAGCGTAAACGCCTATCTATATACCTATCAATCCGCTCGTATACGCGCGACATAAATATGCTAGTCTGAAACCGCTCTAAGCCTATAAGGGAAAATTATAGACTGATTTATCAATTATCCACTGATAAGGAAATACTGATGAGGTCGAGGACTGAGTGTGATCTACTTCTTGTCAGTCAGAACCAGTATGGTGAAAGGATTTCAAGTGAGAGGCTCCTTTCGTGCACTAACGTGCGTGATGAATAACGCTATTCTTGGAAGTAGTATGAAAGGACTGTAGCGCCGGCCGGCGTCGGAACATGTCCTAAGATTCTCGCGGCTTCCGTTTCCATTCTTTAAAAGCATGACGATTTGCCATTGTCACAGACACCGGTATCTACGTGAATTGCTTATGAACTGAACAATTTACTAATATTGTAAGGATATTGTGAGCTCGAGAGCTTTGTCGTTCTTGTCGCCGCCCGTATACTTATTGCATGAGCTCTAGAGGCTTTTGTCTAACTAGAGATGTACCAGTGATCATTTCATGACGAGATTTTGAAGTATGAAATATTTAGAAAATAGTGGGAAAGGGAAATGTTTTTTTTAGAAGTGAACACTACATAATTAGAATGTTTTAGTTGCCGTTATATATGCATGTATGTAAGTACAAACCTTTCCACAGTAAAGCTTAGTTAATTTTTGCGACTGAAAGTACCATCACAGACCATCCTACAGCATTAATAAAAACATACCTTGCAAGGAACATAAAATATTTTATTACTTTATACTTTTGTTAGCTTATGTTTACAATACTACTAGTAATAGTAGTAAGTAGTTGTTACTTATATTAGGAAATAAGGAAGCTAAATTAAGAATTCGGATACGGAATACCGGATACCAGAACAACTCTATAAATCAAGAGACTCGTAATGTGATTTCACGTTGCTGGTGTGGTATGCGCATCTAGTGCACAAAAACTTCACTAAATTAATTTTCCTTCAAAGGATGCTCAGAAAGGCACAGGTAGAGGGATTCCTGCAATGCTTTAATTTCCTCCCGCATTGTTTACCGTGGAACAGCGTTCTCTGTTTTATTTCAATCTAAAAATTGTCTTTGGGGTTCATAAAAGAGCTTGCAGTAGCTTAGAACAATAAGATTCATAATAAAATTTACAGCGAGGAAAAATCTCGCTTGCTCGCAAATTAAAATGCTCATTTTTAAACACCCAAGCGTATTTATATTTAGCCGTTTATTTCACTTAAATTTATAAAATGTATTCGCCGTAAGAACCTATAATTATATGTATAAAAGATTGTAAATCTTCTACAAATCTTCGAATGATTTTATTAAAAAGCCTCTTAATTTCTTAGAAATATATAAGTCGCAATTAATTTAACAAAAAAATATTTTTTTCAAAATATCTTCTGTGTAACATGAAAAGAAGCAATAAACTTGATGAGTGAAACCCTATAACGTAGCCCAGGTATTGGAAAACCTAGCAATAGAAAATGAAACCTACATATAGGTGTAGGTTTGATCGCAATGTATATATTTATTAGTGTAATCACATTTTGCGTCAGGCCACCGATAGTTATAATAGGGTTGCTACATATTCCATGTTATGCTTGCTATTTTGCTATGGACTAATTATTATTAGACTATTTATTACATTCAATTTCATTTAACACGTAAAGGGTCGTTCTCACGATCCGCGATATTGGCGATGGACATGGCAGCGCCCGCACCGCCGCGCCATCCATGAAAAAAGTATCATCCGTGGTAGTGCAAAAACGTCGGTCGTGGACCGTCGGGTATGCGGGAAATATCCGCAGAATCGCGTATCGTGTAAATAGCCTTATCCGTGGCTGTCCATGGTTGTCGGCCGTCCGCGAACAAATCCGTAGAATCGCGCATCGTCGGGAAAAGCCTTTAGCTGTCTGTTTTTTCCGTACACGGCACGCGGTGGGTCCGTCACGTTCGTGTACCGTAAGCAGCACACGATCCCTGAGTTACTTACGAGTGACTTGTCAATAGGTTAACTTACTACTTTAGAACTTATAAACTATCTCGATTTTAAATCAAATATCTGAAATAGTCCAATGGGCTTGTGGCATTGCTTACATACTTACTGACATACCAGGTTTAATAAGACTAATCCCAAAAACGCAAGGTTGTAAAGTTGGTAAAGTACCCTATTATACCTAGTACCTACTGCTTAAAATAGCTTAAGGACTGAAAAAGTTTCATTGAAAAAAAATGAACTCGTCAGCGGCAAAAGTGGAAACTAAACTCTTTCGCATTGAATTATAACTGAACCAAACGTCAAAATTAACGCTGATGAATGAGCTTTTTCAACTATGCAGAGAATAATTATAAAGTTCCTCTCATGATTTTTCCATCACTTTTATGACTTTTAATAGTCAATCTACACTTGCACATGAACAGCTTCGACGGTACGGTCGCTCAAGGACGCGAGCTTCGAATTAGTTGGGGTTATATTCATTAGGTACTCTTTCAACTGGTCACCAAGATACATATATGTCTGTTGCCAACCCTAACAATAACTCCATAGAACTTACTCATGCTGTCTAGACATGGTCTTTGTTCTATTAATTGTTAGGTTTGGTAACAAGCCGATGGTGAAGGCATTATAATATAATAGGAATGCCACCAATTGAAATGCGATAGTTTGAGTATAATTGTATCTATTTTTAGTAGTGTACTTAGTCTCAAAAATGAGTTTATCGGACACGAAATGATACGGCTAATTTTATATTTATGGAATGAAAGAAATGGGATATCCATAATGGGAGAAATTTATCACCCCCCCCATGATATTTAGTGACGCATTTCTATGGAGCCACATATTTATCTGACTGACGTCAGTTATGTATTCTCATATAGTCAGATATGTCGTCAGCGAGCTATGGAGAGAGCTATGCTCGGAGTGTCTCTACGGGATAAGGTTCGCAACGATGAAATCCGTAGAGAACGAAGGTCACCGACATAGCTTTCAGAAGCAGCAAGCTGAAGTGGCAGTGGGCAGGCCATACCGTTGGGGAATAAAGGTTCTCGAAAGGCGACCACGAACTGGACGACGCAGTGTAGGACGGCCCCCCACGCGATGGACTGACGACATAGTTGCCGTCGTTGGAAGTAGGTGGATGGAGAAGGCTCAAAGGACCGCTCGTTGCGGCGAATCATGCGGGAGGCCTATGTCCAGCAGTGGACGTCCAAGGGCTGATAAGATGATGATGATGATTTATAGTCCATTGACATACAGTCTATCGACATAGTCAAGACTCTATACTTTAGAACTATTGGTCAATAGAACCCCCGCGTGTAGACTAATAAAGAGACATGCAAGCGGCAAGGTGCCATAACAACCGCGCGCGGTTCATGCATACTTTATGAAAATATGTCGCACAAGGCAATTTTCACACCGACATGACAGCTGTAGGGACAATTGAGCTAACTGCGGTTAAACAACGGGCTGGACGGATAGTTCACTCATAACTAAAATTAGGATTTCCATCGTATTATATATTCCATTCTATCTTTAGCGTAACCGTACAATTATTCTGTTGCTTTTCATTGAATATTATTAGAAAAAAATTAACGAATATGAATTATTTATTTGACCTGACTACGTCTAATAAATCGATGAACGCTGCATGCACGAAAACGTTGACGGTATTGTCCGGTAACGCTCATTGTCCTGTTAAACTATCGTCCTTAACAAACTTTACAGACAATACATTTTTTTTAACAGCATTGTGTACTAAAACATTGATAATGGAATAAGTTTAGCTTTTACGACGAACTAATAACTTGTTCTGAATAGACTAGTTGTTATCAATCGATTTTGAATATTCCCTGGCTTAGTTCCTATCTCAATTATGTCGTTATATTTTTACATGCGTATAAAATTACCAATGATTTTTCGGTACCTACTTCGATGACTACGTTATTATTATAATCGGCCGCCATTATAATAATTACTCTATTAAAAACCGACCAATGTAACTACTATGTGAATACGTTATTTATGGAAGATAATATCTTTTAAAACGTGCATGATTCGAATATTAACATTAAATACTTATCTTTAAGATACAAATATAATATAGTTACTATTTTATTCATTTGTTCAATAAGGCAATGCCAACAGCACACATAATACAAAATACACAGATCACTTACGTAATAGCATACACTAAAATGTGGGCCAATTATAGGATACTAAAAAATAAGTCACTGTTGCAGATTTTCAACAAAAAAACATGTTACTAAAATTGTTTTATGAACTTGTATTATTTTGAAACAATGAAACATGCTTGTAATACGATTTTTACGCTACACTTTGTTTACCCATTTCAAAGAATCTCTCTAAACTTTGCATCTCAGGCTTTCAACGCCGCAATGACTGAAGTATTTACAGTGCAGTGCTAAATGTCGAAAGTTCCTAACGACATTTATCGTTTCAATAGAGTAACTAAATAATGTCGAAACTTCTCGTTGTATATGTATTTATAGAATTCGATACACCTGCCTTCTCTTGCTTCCAGCTAATAAGCAATAATATAAAGTCGATAGTCGAGTACCGCTCTAATAACGTCTACAGTATACATGCCTTCATACATATAGTAGGCGAAACAATTAATTTACAAGGGTGGTAGTGACTGCAGACGTCGCTTTAAACATGAGGTTTTCAATTGTTATTAAAATCAAATATAAATGCTTTCATTTTCTAATAAATACTTTCAATCAAATCATGAGAACGAAATCACAAAGAGAACACGTTGTATATCTTATTTGCTAGTAGCTAGTATAGTAGTTACATAATGAAAAATGTCTACGGAATGAAGTAATTTAACTCCTCCCTCTCAACTCCCGCTGAAATTTTCAGTACTTGCATATTTCATTTAATTTGCTTACATTTTTCAGACATTATTAGTTTATATAATACACAACTATATTTTTTCTCCATACGATACGATGTTTGTAAACAAATGGATTGGACCAGGGAAGAACGTATGATAGATGACTGAATGTTTCGAGAGCTAGACATAATAGTTTAACGTATAATCATAATCCTTTTGCATGTCTTAATTACTAATTAGTCTTTTTGAGAAGAATGAGAACTAAAACTTTAATTATAAATTAAAAGCCCACGTAACTAAACCAAGCAACCTCGAGCTTCAAGGAGAAAATAAATGAAAACCATTTTGTTACTCAAATAAATAATAAGAATAGTTGATTAATCAGAAATTATTTGCTTGAGGTTGCAGGGTACTTTTTTTTTAAGATTAAAAGAAATATAATGAAAAGTTATAAATCCACGAGGGAGTCTACGAGTCGACAAAGTAAATGTGTGCCCAGTTTGAAAGCAGACTGTGGGCTAGACATGGAAAGTATACCGAGTAACATGTTATATATCATGGTATAAACCTGATCACACATAACACTTGTTACATTCTGAGACCAAAGTCTGTTACAAAATCACTGTGATATCCGCCCGGCGCGTCCCGTCAAGCGATTTTGCATGCCAGCGGACGCCGTGATGTCATGATACATTATCACTATTCACAAGTTAATTCGTATCGTATCGTAAATAATAGTAGCCGTCTCTCGTGGCTTGTTGCGCGTATGTATGTACACGCGCTGCAAAAAATAAAACACGAGCGGCGAATCCGCTCTGTTAATCCGCTAATCTGAATCCGCACTAACGGTAACAAACAGTCAGTAGTCTAGTAATGAAAAGTAACTAAATTCTGAACTCCAATCAAAAATTGAAGTACTTAATCAAGTCACGAAATTTATAATTCTTGCCAAAGTGCCTCCGTGCCACGACTGTTACTTGGAACCGACAACTTACTAATTAAATATTTAAAGATAGCCGAGGAGACAACGACTGCACTAGTGTTTCCAGAAGAGTAGCCTAATCATCAAACTTTTTTACAGGCGTATTCGTATCGAATCCGTTACAGAGAATTCAACAACTTTGTAAGACGTTTAGAAATTAAAATCTGATAACTTTTCTGTGACCGATTCCATACGAATACGTTTGTCAAAATGTTTCGTGATAGAGCTACAGGTTGCGACGCCACTCCACGAGTTATGGATACGACAATTAGAAAGTCCACCCTTCTGAGGATTCGAAGCCGTGCTAGACCCGGCATATTCTTATATACTTTACAGGACAGTGCAACCTTATTTTCATCAACGTCGGACAAAACCCTCTAAAGTCTCGATCACAGGGGCTAGTTTACAAGCTACAAACCAGCGAGTTCGCTAACAGCTTGTAAACTCGCCCCGTAACTCGGGTACATAGCTCAAGCCAGGTCGCTGCAGCTCGGCTCGGGCGCCGCACTCGCCCCGCTGTCACTCTATCATTTTGTAGTAACCAGAAGTTCTGACTGCACAGATACAACGTTAAAAACCTTTTGCATTGCCCATTTAAGTTCTTCTGGTATTTAAAATTTGAATTTGAAAAAAGGGTACTCACATATGTCTAGAGCGCCATACATCGAGGCCGTGAGAAGCAGCAGCACAACCACACACAGCACCATCTCGCGTTCTTTACTTGACCATTCTACCGATGATACCGCAACTCTGAAACAAATTATTCGCATTTTAATTGGTTTTTTTTGGTATAAGGGCAGCAGCGCTGCAAAAACCAAAATACATGCGGCGAATTCGCTATTATTGAATTCGCTTATATTTGAAACCGCTCTTAGTGCCATACTACACGGGCGGTTCTCCCGCCCGCGGGAATCCGCTATGGAAGTTGCCATACCGCACGATTTCCCATCGTAGTTCACTTCCATATTAATTGTGCCTTATGCAGTCAGAAGCGGATAACCGCGGCGGTATGCCTTACTACGCCGCGGAGAACCGCCCGTGTGGCACTTATAGAGAAAAAGTGATTTAATGAGTGACAATTTAAAGTCAGTTTTTGAGTATATCATGAGTAGCGCCCATGTTCAAGGCGAAAGTTTGTACGGATGGATGGATGGATGTTTGAAACTTATCACGCCAAAACTAATGATCAAATGGAGCTGGCATTCGATACGAGTTGGCAAATGTCATAAGCAGTACTTATTATCCCGATACTACGTTAGCGAAGCCGCGGGCAGCTTTTTAAATAAAGTCTGAAAATATTGGAGCAAAGTTTGCCACTCAAAAATGACAAAACAATAACTACCTTAGTATTCGCTAGTTTACGCCGCGCGCCCCCACTAGAGTGCGCTGGGCCCTTCAGGTCGAACAAAAGAATGAACGGTGCGCTAACAATAGAGCGAATGTCATTACTAGAGCCCGACTTTTCGACCTACCGAGGTACCGAGTCTGCGGTTCGTATATTTCTCTATTTGCATTTAGTTTGGGAAAACAAATTAGAAAAGCGGCGTTCGACGTGACCTAGGAATGTGGTTCGACTGAAATCAATCGATGATTTACTAATTGATTATATCAGATAATCAATATACCGAGAATGCCAGGGTGGGTGACATGAATAGTACACGATTTTGTAATGTTTATTCAGATTCCAATTTGCATACATGGAAAAAAATATTTTTTTATTTAATAAATTTAAAACTATCATAAACTTACAATAACCTTAAGGGGAATACTCAAGGAAAATTTCCATACAAAATGTTTCGGACTTACTTTAGACTTTAGACGGACTTTCATTTAGATTTTATACGTGTTTTAAAATTAACCCTACTAACTTAAAAACACGTACAAAATCTAAATTAAAATATGAAACCTTTCACTTTTTTTGATGACGAAATCAAAAAACATAGACGAAACAAATAGTGTGAAGAAATTACTATAATACGGCGTACTTTTTGAGTATTTGTCCGAAACATTTTGTATGGAATTCGGATTTGAGGATTAGCCTTAACACCAAAACTATCTCCAGAACAAAATACGAATATATTAAAAAAAACACATAAGCAATGTGAATAAAAAAGTAAAAATGTAAAGATTGTAAGTTGGGTATGGCGACTTTTTGGATTGATGGATTAAATTACGATCATCAATGCCAGTTTTAATCCTTGTCACATGAAAATGCACTTACAATGTGGGTTCCAGAGTAATCCTAGCTACGTATATCCGATGCACATTTCAAACTAGCCATAAAAAGTTAAAATGACAAAGATACATTATATGCGACCAAAAGTCCAAAACACAAAAAGGTACGCTTTATTACCTTTTTTTATGAATGCCATCCTCTTTGAACATAACAGTTATAGGCGTGAACGGAATATCATTTTGTGCCAAATCGGTCACTTATACTTAGTTCAGCTTCACGTTCTCGTATTAATTATAGTGGGCACGCGAACGGTTTAAAAGAGCAACGGTTTCAACTTTCTATATGTAGTAACTATGTTGTAAATTCTAGAGATTTTAAAAATATATTGGCTGTCATTTACACAAATAATAAAGTACGAATCGTAAGACTTGAAAATGCGAACATTAATATTATTACCAACTATACTAAGATGGCTGTTATTTCAAGTTTGTGATAATTGAAGTACTGCAGTATTGTCGAGTAGCGAAAACTGAGAAAATATCAGCATGTGTAATTAAGCACGTGGCGCCACTCGTAAGAGCGTCTCGTCACGCGTAGTCGCGCTTACGCCAAATAATAATAGTACATTATGATATAAGTGCGGTAAGTTGATAATTACAGCCGAGGCGATATTGCTAGCCCGAGCCGTAGGTGAGGGCTACAAGAAAGCAGAGGCTGTAATTATCAAACCGCACGTATGTCATACGACGTTTTATAACACATTTGCGAGGAAATAAACAAATAAATTCATCATTACTTGACGACGTTTTCAAATAAAAACAATACACATACAGCGAAAAAAAACAGAGCGCGGAATAATTTTTACATGTTCTCAAATTAGCGAAGCGCGCGCATCAGCGCTTTTTTTTAAGGCAAAGCACAGGCAAAGGCACAAAAACAGCCAGTATTACTAATAAAGTAAATTATATATTTTTGTGTTTTGTTACATTTAAATGGTTGTAATTAATGGTCAATATAATTTAAATTAACGAATTAAATGTTTATTTATTATCTCCCAATTCATAACATGTTGACCACTTTATTTCTGACATAAAAACTCTTTGCTAAGATTAAAAAAGTACCGTTCGTTTTAAACGGAGATCCTTGATAAACCTTCCTTTTTTAATTACATTACCGCACTAGTGCGTTTTACATTACATTACCGCACGAGTGCGTAATGAGATACAATACAATATTGAAATTGGTGCAATAATAGACCCTTTACGAGCAAATGTGTTATAAATAATATTATTACATAAAGAAGCAGAACTCTTTTCAAAGTAGCAAATCAAAGTACGATATTTTGAGTGCAATTGTCACGATGCTAAGGTTCATATTGTTTTACTCGTCAGAAGCGCATCGGCTAACATAAAGGCAACCGCTCCCACCAACCGCACCTACCCCGCGGCTTCCCTCGAGAAATGTCACTTTACGTCAGGTGTAGAGATAAGGATGTGCATACTTTTAACGTTCGAAGAAGAAAACACATACACATAGACCTATAAAAGCTTTATAAAAGTATACATGTATGTAGGTACATGACATACATGACATTTGTATTATTACACATTAGACATACAATTTTATTAGATGCTTATTGGTTTTTTTAAACATACTACACTTGTAGCGACTTATTTCCAGCAAAAGAGCTTCAATTCACAGTCAAGCGCACACTTACCTCGTGTGCTCGTGTGCCTCGCTATGGCCTCGTTCGTGATTTGTTTGCTTTAGTCGTATCTGCGTGAATTACTTGATTCGATCGACTGTGCTGTGTTATGATGCCTTCTCATGGCCTGTGTTAACACGGGCCATGAGAAGGCATCATTAGTGAAGATGGTGGTGCTCAGCAAAAGTAGTACAGGAACCATTCGCAAAATGAGCGAAAAATATTTAGTACTAGCTGACACCCACAACTTCGTCTGCGTTTTGGATTGACTGGTCTTGTCCCACTGCTGAGTAGTCTTATCCAACTAACTTCACGCCTACCGGTCTTTGGCCTTTTGTCATTTGTCTTGATCATTCGGTCGTCATCTTTCAATTAAAGCCTTTGTGCAGAAAATGTATTTTAATTTTGTAATGAAAATATTAGCCTAGGTACAAATAATTAAAAAACGAGACGTGCGTGCAAGTGCCTCTTCGGGGGCAGGTTGCGGGGTGCCGAGGGTCAGCTTTTCGTAAACGTATTTGTTTGTACGCAAACAATCACAGATTTTTCAAAATGCTGAGAGCAGACACGATAACTTCTTGGTTTTGATTCAGATTTGATTAGATCTGTTCGACCAGTTTTGTGCAACCACAAGATACGCCTAGAAATAAATAACGGTTAAATAACTTGTATGTCGTCTAATGTCATAAAGTTGTTGAGAGTGATAACTAGTATGTAATTGAAAATGCTTTTATATTTCCAAATAACAAAAAACAGTCTGTGAGTGTATGTAAAACACACAATAGTATAGGAGTAAAAACTAAAGCATGGTGACTCGAGTCGACTTTACCCAAACCAGCGCTACATAGCCGAGCGTGACAGCTCAGTCTTATTCAATACCCACAAAATAAAGTGCTCAGCGCGCCTAAATAAGTCTTCACTACAAAATATAATTAGTAGTAGTAGTATGATCCATTTATTGGAACCTAAGGCTTTAAACTTTATTACATTAAACTACAAACAATTTGCTACCTATGGTGCGTCGGTGCGGGCTGCGTCCGTCCGCAAATATCACGTACGGAAGCAGCCTTCATATGTAAGCGACTGAATGGAAGCACATGCACAACACAAATAAAACACGAACGTGGCCTCAATGAGGCACGACTCGTGAGGCACAAGCCGAGCCAGGTGTGCGCCTGTCCTAAGCTGTCCTGAGCGAATTTTAGATGAAAGTTCCTCTACTAAACTATATAGATAATGTATATTGTCGGTAGGTAATTAGGTAGGTATTTAAAGGAATAAACTTACAACTTCGTTTTTCTGAAGCGACAAATTTTCATTGTTTATTCTGTTTTGGCATCCATGAACCGCACAAAAATGCCTGATATGCTTATGCATATTAATTTTTTGTTAGAATACCTAGTAGTTATGTTTATGTATTAATTAATGTTATTTACATTATAATTTTATTTTATTCTGTCAAATCATATTTATTTAAATCAAAAAAACAAACGTCAAACAGAGTTTGATGCAACCTCCGCGTCGCCGCTAGACCGCGCAACCGTGCCGCGGCTGGCAGCCCATGAATTTTTATGTATTGGAATACTGCAGATATTGTAGGTATATATCGCCGAACGACGCGCGAGTTACGGAGCACTGCTTACGCGCCCGAACGCCCGCGTCACTCTGACACTCGCTACCAAATAAACTGAGCCTAAAGCTCCGTACTAACATACGGTTTTGCTCGATCGAGCTATCATGTGGAGTAAAAACCATGGCATGGGCTTTCGTCCACACATTCAGCATTAATCTATCGAGTCACGCGCACTGTTCAGTATTCACCGATCCGTTCGAGCCTTAATTCTATCGAGCCGGCTCGATGCGAGCCTTCGAGCTGTAAGTTTTGCGGTCCACACGTTAATATTTACTCGTTTATGAGTAAAACTATCGAGTAATACCGAATGTGTGTGAAATTAGAGGCGTGAGGAAGCGCCACTGTGGCGCTTCTACTAGTTTTCATAGAAGATCTAGACGCGCCACTATGTCACAATAGTGGCGCTGCACCTGCGCGTCTAGATATTGTATGAAAACTCTAATTTGAAGACGCCCTAAACGTCGGTGTAAGCCCGTAAAGGCGCATATACAGGCTCGCTGCGAACACAACACGAGCGGCGAATCCGCTCTGTTTAATACACTTGTCTGAAACCGCAAGTACGCAAATTAAATATCATTTTCTTAATCATGCGCGGAAATATTGTCATTACTTTTAAATAAAGAACACGCGAAGTATCATATTTACGTAGACTGTGTGTTCTTTGAATTTGGAACGAAGAGCGCGCCGGCAATGTTGTATGAAACGGTGTGCTGTTTGAATTTAGAACTCTTTCATCTACTACTACTACTTAGAAAGTACTTATGTAAGTAAGACAAGTGCCTACTTACTTGCCTACTTAAGTAAGTACCTAACTTAACTTACTTATTAAGTTGTAACGTTGTAGAACGTTTCCTTAATCTAGGTTAGGTACCTATTACCTACTTAGGAATATTTAAGTCATATTTAAACTTCACACTTGGGATCGGCCATGCTCGGTCGCATTCGGCTACAGCGTTCGGGTTTTGAACGCTCGACCGCGCTCCCGCGAGCGAGGACTTTTCGTTTTGACACCACGGACTTGCGCGCACGTCACAGTAATTGACGTCGTCTGCCGCGCCAGATCCGAATTTCCAAACTAGATTTTGGTTACGTAATAACCTATTTTTTATCACTTTTGTGAAGTTCTTGTGCGTTGATAAAGAATCCCCAACTGGGTAAGTTTTGAACAACTTCCTAAGAACAAAGACAATTTTAAATATGTGACGCTCCACCAACGGTCATTTTATTAGCAGTCTTTCTTTCTTATTCTTTTACAATAGCATAGCCTAACTTTCCTTCAGCTTTAAACTCCGTCTGATTGTGACTCCACACACCAGCAGTGCACTTCATGGTAGGTACCTACTGGTCTGTAGCTTGCTTATGCGCTGCTGGTGGTCACAATCCGTGGAGTAGAAGTGGACCTTTTTTTTATACTCCTGGACATTTTCCTCCAGGGAATCACGCTACGGCTGGAAACGCCTGCCGGCACACACACCAGCGCTTCCTGGCGTCGTCGCACGTCGGAGCCTATCATCCTCCACACTCCTGGCCTGGCGGACCTTGAAGACCACCGCAGTCGCACCATCTCACACAAGCGGCCAGCCAGGACAGTACCACCTAGATTTACCGGAAGAACCAGAATACGTGACCAGGCCTTTGATTGAACCCAATAAATAAATTTGTGTACTTATACCGTGGTTTCCCTTACAAACCCAATAGGTAGCAAAGTAAGTACTTAAGTTAGTAAGACAAGTGCCTACTTACTTGCCTACTTAAGTAAGTACCTAAATTAACTTACTTACTTAAGTAAGTACTTAAGTAAGTAAGACAAGTGTCTGACAAGGCCCTTTTTTATTTCCTTGCATTTTTTAAGAAAAGCACTATATATGCCTCGGCCGAAATGGCAATTGCCTGCCTCGTATTATTGAAGTCCTCGCCTGCGGCTCGGCCTTCAAACTCATACTCGACCTGCAATTGCCTATTTCGCTGCCTTTGCAATAATGTACTATTTTAAAATCATCTTGGTAAGCAAACAATTAATAGTTTTATGTTTGTAAAATGTAGCCCTCAACGACAAAGTTGGTGCAGAGCTGCTGCTCCAGTGAGATATATAAAGTCCCTCTATCACGCCACACCGCAGCCAATTAGGAACACCCTATAAATTACCAGTTAGGTAAGTACCTCCACCTTTGCGAAAATGACAGTACGCTCGTTTTGAGTTTTGTGTTAATTTGCTAATTAACGGCCGTTAGACATCTATCTGGCTGAGTCGGTTTTGATAAGATTTTAATTACTTTCAAGACTGGTTTAGGTAAATTGAGCCGTACTGTGTATACTAGACTTATATTTCGCTTAAGTTTTAACGGTGACAATAACTTTACCTTGTAAATCTAAAACATGATAATTCTCAAGCATAAAGTATTGACAGATCAAATTAAATTTATAAAAAATGTTTGCTCGGGTCTCCATTATCATTTAGTTAGTAACATATGGCTTGGCTTTTAACAACTAAATTCGATTTAATAATTACTTTGTGAGTAAGCACAAAAGTACCTCTTATGCCTAGTAAATGCAAAGTTCGTGCATAAATGCATAGAGCTTTTGAGCTGTGACTGGAGTCTTCCATCTCAGTTACATGAGCCACAAAGAGCAAAGCTGCTTAGCACCCAAATTTTGCTTTGAACTAGGTATATCAAATTTACTTATTACAATCTGAATTTAGCGTAGATATGCCTATAAATTTTAAAAGTCTATACAATTTCAATTTTATGTATATGTATTTATATATGTATGAACACTTATAAATAATTTATAAAACCTATATTTTAATTGTATTCTTGGAATTTTACTTTTCAAATTATGTAAATCAACCTTTAATGGTTGACTAGATGATATAGTTTATCTTGTGAAAGTACAAGTTTAGCAAAGTTTCAGACTGATAACTTTTCTGTGACAACTAGAATACGAATACTTTATATAATATAATATTGGTGGTGAAGAGCTACTGAGTGGTATCTCACGTAGCGAAGCGACCACAAAACTGCCAGTCACATGAAACATTCGGTTTGGATGTTGGGCTGTGCCTAGATCACACGTACCGAGAACTCGGCCGAGACAGTAAAATGTTACTCGGCCGAGACAGTGAAAGCTTACATCACTCGCTCAGCCGAGCAGTCGGCGCTTTGTTTATACGTACCGAGTGCTCGGCCGAGAGCACTGTCTTGGCCGAGTACTCGGTACGTGACCTAGGCATTAGTGCAAAGATTTAATTACTGCGTCGACTCTCGTTGCATTGGAAGGTAATTAATCGTATACATTTGTAATTTATTTACAGTAATTCAATTATGTCAGCGAAGACCACAGGTAAATTGCAATTAGTATGACATGAAACGGTCACATACTGAACCCACAGGTCCCCTGTGTCGAGGCTTTTGGTAATAATTAATTTCACGGTGAAAATACACAAGCGATATTTATTTAGTCATACACAAAATTAACTATTCACACAGACTATTGTTTCATAGTATTCTACAAAGCTTCCGTTAATTCCGAATGATTAAATCAAAAGCCGCAAATATATAAAGACCTTTCTAAAATAACTCTGTCAATTTCAATCTGTATTGAACCACACCAAACTTAAAAGGATAAATACTATTTCGACGTGGACCAAATTAATCAGGAGAAATGTGTGCAATCGAAAACACACAGTTGCAAGAACTAGGAGCTTCAAGTTCAACGCAAACTTTGTTTCATTTCAAAGTGGACTGTCCACATTTCCGGACGTAATATGATTACCTTCGTCAACCGAGTCTGTGAATCAATAGTAGAGTGTAAACCTTTGAGAGATGGAGTCTGAAATTCATAGTTGCAGAGATAACGAGTATCTCAAACATCTCGACTTCGGAGCAAAGTTATCTCAGCGGCGCCCACATTTCTATTTCAATGTTCAGGTTCTCAATTCTCTTAGACTGTCGATATTACATTCGGAGAGTCAGTTCAGACTCCGAATATCAGCTCACTCTGTAAACAGCCGAAATTCCGACAGACGGAGACAAAGCAAATAACCCGACGAACTCCAATATAAAGTCGAAAGTTCAAAATGTTAATTTGCCATTTTTAATTTAACCCAGCGAGGTGTTGCTGCAGTTTTCTACCTCCGCCGGGCAGAGCCGTATTTATTCTGTGCCCGGCGCATTGGGATGTTTGATCGTTCGGGCTCTGGCTCATATTGGGTATTCTGCGGTTGAGGCTTATTCTCTTGTCTTCTGCACTCAACCCTGGATCCCCAAATTTTTTTTTTTTATGTTGGCATGTATGATGAAATTTATAAGGGACCAATCTGAAAGTTTATCCGTAAATAAGTATAAATAAAATTTTGAAAAATGGTTTTGAATTACGCACGTCTGACTAAACATTAAAAATATTAAAAATAGAACGGAACTGAGAAATTCCTCTCGGAGAGAGGATTGAACGGGTCGAAGTATAATCGTCATCGGGTATAATCTCCATCATAAAAAAAATGCGTAAATTGGTCATTACTGAAATTATTTTAATATTTTTAGGTAGATCATAATTAAAATGTAGAGCAATTAAAATGTTTGATAAACTGTAATTTGTATGTAATTGTAATTTATTAGTAGCTTTATTGAATTTGAATCTTAATAATGTTTGTTTGTGAAATATGGATCATAGTAGTCTGAAATAAAATATTTTTATTTTTATTTTTTGTATTATATATGTATACTGGGACATAAAAGTCATTTAGGTAGTTAAAATTTTAAACGAAAACAAATCTAGCGCATTGTATTCGTTGCACCTCGTAAGAACTCTTCTTCTTTAATGTTTTCTATTTTTTTCTCTCTTTCATCTCCATGTGCCAAAACCGGCCACTTGCGTAGCGCCTGTATCATGTTGCGCCTGTGTAGGCTGGGCTGATGTTTGACGCTGCGAGTTGGTAAGGATCCTGCGCCAATTGCGCCATGCTGCGCCTGTCCACTTCTCAGCGTTCAGGTTAGCCGTCCGTTAAATTCCGCATATCACGAGTGCTGTTGCTGTTAACGCGTCCAGTTTGGAAACTTCCACCTTCCATTGGTTATAATGACATCGCTGCTCATTTACCGTTCACTAGGGAGTGGCGACCGCACTAGCTGACACCTGTGAACTGGTGCCATAACGTCGTGAATTCCTGGTTTTGGATCCTGTGTCGTATGCAGGTGCGCAGGTAGGTCCACGGGGTGTCACGTGGATTTCCACGTGATGTGACGAATAAAACTATGGAAATTGGATTCTTGTGGAAATCAGCCATGACAGCACAACTTTGACAAATTACCATGTACTGTGTACCAGTACATCGTTTTTAGATCAAAACCAAAATAAAAAGGGCATCTAGACTAGATCTTAATTATGATAACAATAAATAGAGGAATGTACTTTGTTGAAAAATAATTTTCAGTTAACTTTGTTATTTCCAAAATTGATTTTAGGAACAGTTGTTGTTTCAGTATTTCTGTAAAACAGTAAAGGCAACTCACCTGTAGGATTGGGAATGTATGAATGTATGTATTGCGCGACAGGAGCGCGTGTCGCGCAATACATACTCTTCTGTAATCAGTACTTTTCTGTTTTTGTGCCAAGATTTTACAGATAGATAAGATTTAATGAAATTTGTCGTAAGTCTGAAATCGACCAATTTTATAAAAAAGGAATAAATAATATAAAAAAACATAACATTTTTTCTCGGGAAAATTGTCTACATGAACGCATTCTCCAATTTTCCAACAAAATTATTTCGTAAGTCGAGTTATCAAGCACACCGAGAACCTTTTCCTGCTAACAAAAAACTACTCAAAAGCTCCAGGCTCTCTTGTTAATTATTTTTTATATAAAATTTCATCAGTCGCAAAGATTTTTTTTTTCATAAGTAATCGAGTATAAAAGCTTGAAAATTAAAAAAATCGAATGATAAAAACGACAACATGCATAAAAATAAACAATTCATACTTTTAAAGTCACATTATTTTCAAAATCCAGGGCCGTCAGCCAGAAACTGCAATTTTTTTCGAACCACCGAAACTATTATTATATGATATTTATATTAACAAAATATGGTGTAATACCGAAATAAAAGATTTGAAAAATTGAATTGAAACTCGACTGATTTAGGAAAGTTCAAAGGCTTCGCAGGCGCGAAAACTTCACAGACGGTGCGACGACGGTAGCGACTTTAGCGAGCAAAGCAGACTCTTCCCGGCGAGCCACGATCGCTCACTGACGGGTACCTGAGATGCTGGATATCAGGCGCTCTGCAGTGATAATAATATCATAGGTACTTAGATTCGTCCCGCGCGCGCATACGGTACAGTCGGCAGGTGGGCGATTAGGGATGGGATAAAATATCGTGGAAAAAAATGTCTAATTTTTGTGAATACTAATTCAGATCGGTTTACTATATTCTTATTCCGTGTAGGGGGTGGAGCGGTCTACACTGACTTCCCGTTGACGGGTGCATTATGTATTGCCTCCCAAAAACCATATAGTTACTAAGTGTGCTTAGTGTCGATACATATTAAACAAAAATATATGTTCATAGGTCTAAAATATCATTGTCCCTCCCTAAAGTTTTCTATGACGTCTGAAGGAGCTTAGCTGCCCATTGAATTTTTTATAAAGCAGCACATTATTTTTTTTTTCAATGCTAAGTCAAAAGGACACGTTACGCAACAAATTTATCATCGACAAATTTATCCGTCCAAGAAAATAGCTAAGCAGTACCTCTCGGCCAATGAGGATATTGTTGGATGTTTGAGCTTTTCGAACGAAAACGTACTTAGTTGGATTATACATAACATGATTTAAAGAGTATTCGTTTTATTATGATTGTTACATGTCAAGGAAAACACTGCAACAGTATTATTTTAAGTTAACAACTGTCAAGACGAGCTAGGCGCTCTGCTTATAGGTAAGAGATCGCGCCTACCAATGACTAGAACATTGCTGCACAGGACTTTGATTCACATAGTCCGATGCAACACTGCATAGCGCTAATCCACTTAGAGAATTTTTCCAGCAATTTTCAGTTATATTTTACAAGGTAGTAGCTGTAGCTTCCGTTAGCAGTATTTAGTGTCTAGCTTAGGAGCATAGATATATAACATATTTTATAAGCTTAATTCAAATTGTATTATGACTTACTAGAGTTATGCAATGTAACATTTTAGCCAATAAACGATTGAATTGAATTGAATTGAGCTGACAGTACTTAATTGCCGCGACTGCGCTTCACTCTCGAGGTGCTACACAGGTACTCATGTCTCAAATCACCATGATGAACAATCGTACTTGTCACCTTCATTTGCCTTTTTTTTCTTTTTTTTTAGCCTGTTATTGTGTCCCACTTTTGGGCAAAGGTCTCTCCCATCTCCTTCCACTTTTTGCGATCGCTAGCCACCTCCTACCAATCTGCCTGGTAGGCCATATAGTTTTTTTTTAACTTTTTTATGTATAAATCGAAATACGATTTTTTTTGACAGGCTCATGTGTTTGTATCTTATCCGTCACAGATAATTCAACACTTTGTTTGACGTATTGAAATATTTAATGCAAACTGATACCCCTTCGGTGATGGATTCGATACAAATGTGCGTGTCAGAAATTTTGGTGATAGCATAGCATACAAGATATGGGTTCGAATACTTAGTAACGAGTCTCGCTACAAACAAGAATGATAATGTGTTAATCCTTATATTAGGGTATAAGTACGAACGCTTATGAGAATGGATGGATGAAAAGATATTTGTTCCTTGATCACGCCAAAACGACTAAAGCGATTAAGCTGAAATTTGGTGGTATGAGTATAATTTATGAGTTGGAGAAACACATTAAATAGGCTACTTTTTATCCCGATACCACGGACAAAGCCGCGGGCAGTAGCTGGTTTCCAAAACATGGCTCACAGTTACATGTAAATTGCTGTGTAATATAACAATCTGGGTCACTAAGTCGAATTTCAAATGAAATGGCTTTTGGAAAATGTAAAGCCACTTTAGTTTCTGCTACAAAATAGGTGCATTTGATTTTGTGAGTAAATTATTCAGAGTTCCACAAGAGTTAAAGCGCTGATAATAAATATGCATGGAATCTGAAGACTGAATTCCATCTGCTAAACAAAGAAACTACCGTTTATTTGCTGAATGCATTTGTTTAACTGGAAACCAGATGATGAAACAATTTATATTAATGATATTTTAATAACATCGATAATAGAGGTTCGACCATGAATTCAACGAACGGAAAGAGCGGTGAAAAATAATGAAATGGAAATTTTCGCTGCCGGATTTGTTTTCTTAAAACCCATTCGTGATAAATCATCTTCAAGTATCAGCAGCCGAGCCAAATAGGAAATTTGCTTCGCGTAAGTTGCCCGCCACAGCATAGAATATAAATGGATCTGATAAGAAATATGCCTGAGATATCTCTCATAACGATCATCGAAGGTAGTAACTAAATGACAAATCTTATCTCGTTTCCTTTGGAGTTTAGTATTCTTATAGTGTCACTAGTTCTTACGAACTTCACCTGTGTGGTGAAAGGATTTGAAGTGCGCCCCGAAGAGGCTCCTTTCGTGCACTTGACACATATTTTTCGAACTTTTTATGTTCTATGACATGCCGGTTTCCTCACGATGTTTTCCTTCATCGATAAGCACGTGTTTTAAATGCACACGTAGATATTTTTGAACAGAAAAATCCATTGGTGTACGACCGGGGTCGAACCCACGACCTTCGGATCGAAAGTCGAGGCACCTACCACTCGGCCAACACGGTTTTTTTAGTGCATAACCATAAAAAAAAATGATGTAGTAGGTAGAGGAGGGAATTAAATTGTAAGTGCGTTTTAAGTTATAACTGTATTAGGCATCATATACAAGGTACTTTAAAGTATCCTCGCTTGTGAGCGCACTCACAAAAAATCCGTCGGATTCTTCAGGAACAAAAAAACTTTTATGTATGGTCAGGTCATATAAAAATGTCATAATCACCTTACAACTGAATCAACTGGAATTCAACGCTGCAATATGCGAACCTAATTGAACATCGCTCGGGAATCTACAAGGATTACCTTAGAGAGCATTGCGGTGCTGAACACCAAATCCACCAAATTATACTGACTGACTATGCAGCTAACTCAACTACGAAGACGCACACAAACAAATCAATTAATTGCTCAAAATTGATTCTGTCTACGATCTACGCACGAAGCTCTCTGCGCTGGCTCAGGCATTCGCAGAGTATGTTCACCTGAGCGAAATCGAATTAGCTATTCAATAAAACATGCACCTTGTAGCTTGCACATTTATGGAAGGTATAAGCTTTTGGAATTGCTTTATCTTGCTAGTTTCGGATGAAAGTCTACATCCACCCTATGATAAACATGATAAAACGTAACGCAATTAACAAAAATATGTACAAATACTCGCTATTTAAAGTTAAAAAGTAAATAATGTAGATAAACTAAAGAATTCGGTGCATGAGTTTGCGAGGCAAGCTTATGTTCAGTGACTTACATACTTTTTGGTTTAATGAACGGTTGAATATTAAAGTTGTAAAGAAGAGTCTGACACGATAGAATAGTGAAGTTAGTGATCATACAGAAGATTGAGTTCAGTTTATGAAGTTATTTCTTACGCAAAAATCTTTGAGAGAACCAATTGTTACAAATACCACGACAATAATTTAACGGAAACTGAAAATATTAAAAATGTCGTCTTCTTGGATATAATGTCAATGCAATTCAAATATTTCGCGTTAGCTCTAGAATGCTGTTACACGACAAGGATGCTGTGAAACATTTTGAAACTATGTAACGCTCTGGAAAGCGTTTCTCTTGGGATGGGTATTGGTATATTAAATTTCGCTGTAAAAAATATGATAACGTCTAATGTAAGTGATTAAAATGACTTATTTGTACCTCGAAATAGAAAAGACTGACAGACAGATAACGTACAGGCCAAACCACTGAACTTAAGAGACTTGAAACTTGGAGGTGTGTTCGTCAAGAGCTGAAAGTAAGTATCTACTAATAAAAGAATTTAAAAAAAAATCGCAATGCAAACCGAACTTGCACATTAGTTAGTGTATTATTATATAGCTATACTATTTTGCATACCTTTTCTAATAAAATAAAATTCACAAAGATTAGTGTTCTATTGTAGAGGTACTATCTATAGGAGCACTGTTAAAGCAAAATTAAAAAAAAGTTTTTACTGGCGGCGCTGTACGAAATGTTCAAATATGCAAATGGTGTCCCCAGGAAATGATTCGATCGGAAACCAGGAGTCGCTTCAAGGACTTTCCGAATCACGTTTCAAGTCCTATTGTCCGTTCATTACTCACACATTTGAAGAGAAGATGTCTTAATTTGTAACTATGCGACTGATTTTTTTGTTATATTTTAGAAATTAGCACACATTATCTCTAAAATTTTAAAACTGCGTCTACGATTATTTTGTTTAACTTTTCATCGCGCTATTAAAAAGCAGAAATAGCTGCTGTCCGCCAAAAATGCTTTGCCTTGGTTTTGTATTTTAGGATACGATAGAAGTCAAGCCGATACATTGTCAATTTGTGTAACAGACGTTTTTTCTCGCATGAACAAATAAATACATAAGTTACTGCATTTTGTATCAAAGGAGCCCCTAATGGTGCATGCACAGGCACACATGCATGCATATTAAGGACATACAAAACGATATTTTTATTGTCTGTCTACTATGTGTCTTTATTTCGCGATACACCCTACAGTTTGGTGTAAGGCAGTGTCCTAATAGAACGCGATGACGCGACCATCGCAAGTTCGCGCGAGCAAGCGATGCGATCGTCGCGCTAGCAAGCGATGCGACCGTCGCGCGATCACGCGATCAAACGTACTAACGTCAAATAGACGTCCTGATTGGCGATCGCGCGATCGCGCGACGCGACGCGATGCCAATTGGGACGCCTATTTGACGTTAGTACGTTTGATCGCGCGAACTTGCGATGGTCGCGTGATCGCGTTCTATTAGGACAACGCCTTATTGTCATCCCAAAGACTAAACATAGGATTGGGCTAAAGTACGAGTTAAGACATTCGTTGTATGTAGAGCTAGACTGATTCCAGCAACTTCGATCGCGTGAACTTCAGTTTCCATGACGGGCTTACTGCTCCCCACTTTTCGTTTCTGAGGTGTCATTGATTCGTCTAGATTTAGGTAAGTTTTTGTAAGTGGAGACTACAATTGGACAAGCTTAGATAGATAGTAACACTTTATTGTACACCCCAAGGAGAGATACAAAATAAGAGCAAGCTTATCAATAAAATAATCAAAAAAATATACAGGCTACAATGTTATGGACGGCCTTATCGCTAAAGGGGATTTCTTCCAGGCAACCTTTGGAGGGCGAAGCTTTAAGACGTTTTCCGATCAGGTGTTTTGCGAAGGTTGGAGCTAGAAGACAGGGTGCGACGACACATTGGGAGAGGTCTATGTCAAGTAGTGGATCGCGATAGGCTAATGCCCTAATTACAGCATTCAAGTAGGCCAGAAAATAATAACTTTTCACTTGCCAGGGTTCGCTACATATATATAAGCTACTGCAAGGCCTTAAAGGATTGTCTGACAGAATACCTAAAACGTTGAACAAACTTATAACTCATTACTGATTAAGAGCGAACAAAAATTACTGTAGAGACAGTGCATGAAAGGAGCCTCTTCGAGGCGCAAGTGAAATCCTTTCACCACGCTGGTTCGAAAGAACCAGTGACACGATATGAAGAAGACTGAAGAGACAAGGGCCCACAAAAGATTGTCACAGCAAGAAGTTAGGACTAAGGGAGTTAGCTGCGATCTTCATTTAAGATCTTACTGATCACTTTAGCAAATAGGTAAGTATGTACAGTCAGCTGCACAGATATGTATACACTCTCAAGCTTTCACATTTATATTACTCTTAAATTTGCAAAGAAAAGAGCATGCAAGCATTTTCAAATTAATGTAGTCATCTAACTTTTCAGAATTCTTGTCAGAAGAAGAATGTCTTTGCAAAATTAAGAGGATATGTGAAACTGTCAGAAATGACAGCTGCCGAATTGTAAGACAGTGATAGCACAATTAGACACCTTACCCCGAGGGAAGAGGTTAGATATAGATTTTTGTTGCTCAAAAGTAATGGACGTGAGCGACAAATGATAAAACATTGTATTGCTTGAAAAGTATTGAATTTATAAAAAAATCCTTTTTACATTTATCTAAGTTCTGTGATAACTCACTCAATAATATAAAAATATACCGTAAATATTCTCTAAATTCGGAGGATGGATGTAAATCTGATTTTAAAAGGGGCCTATTTCAAAAAATAAATCTAACGAAAAAAGTTTCACCAATGGTGTTTCTGTCTTACATTTATTTAGATTATATCCTCAAGTAATCACTGTATTAACATCAAGTTTGTAAACTGTACCGTTACCGAGTAAGAATGAAATGCAGCGACTCCAAATTTTTACATAGCCTCTTAAGTGTACATATTATAAACATAAAAGCTTGCGAGTGTATTCATGTCTGTGCAGCTGACTGTACATTACAAATACATTAAAGAAATTATACACAAAAGTCCATAAATTTACAGCTTTAATCCATTTATTGTTGGACCTTGGCTTGAAACCAACTTCTGCAAAATTTTTTTTGGATTTGTTAGAGCAGTACCTATAACAAGCGTAATCTGGACTCAGCCATGGTAACTTGATAATAATGTAGCAATAAGGTCCTGGATAGATGGATCCTGGACTTTTATAAAGTCATCAGAATTGTTTACATTAACAGAGCATTGATTGAGATAATTTATTGAGTATAAAGATATAAATTGAGTAGCAGAAAAATGGTTCTTGTATGGGCATTTATAATTTAATATTTACTAAGATTTAATAAATAAATAAAGGAAATAGGTCCAGTTAGCATGCGATCATATTTTTTTTTACTTTTCATAATGCATGTTTTTTGGATTATTCTTCAGGTCAATTACATGAATTAAATGATACAAAAAGTAATGGAGCTATGTTTAATAATTTTAGACAATTTTTATTACATTGTATGATGTGCATTATTGCTAAAATAATAATGTACTACAATAATAATCATATTTATAACAGAAAATTTCAAAAAAAAAAAATTTTAAGAGTTTCATTTATTTCTCAAAGACCAATTAATTACAAGTTCTAATAGGTCTCGAGTTACGTACAGCCGTTTATCATTCGTCGGGCATAAAGGAGTAGTGTAGTGAACAACGACCACCCTTCACAGCAACAGCAAAGCCCTTACACTTAGTTATTTATGTTTGTACAAGTGTTGAATGGAACAAAGAATGTAAACCATATATTTAAAGACCACGACAACAATTCGACATTTAGAGAAAGTATAGAGTAATAAAGACATGCAACGCACCTTCAGGTACCAGGTACATAGGTAGAAACCGGTGACATGGGAAGTAAATTATCATATCTTCGTCCGTACACTCCATACAACACAAGCCATGGTTACGAGTTTTTTTTACACAAAAAGTATAATCACACACGCGTACGTCCGGAACTCATCATTCTTACATCACATTAAGTTACTAAACTACAGCATAAAGTTCATAGAATGTTGTAAAATAATATACACCTCTAATTAAAATCGACTACAGCGAAGCCCTTTGATGTGCGTTTGAGAATGAATTGGAATGAATGAAATTTCTTCTTCTATGGATAATTGAACATTGAACGAAAGAAATGAATGAAAGGTATGCAATGTCACTTTCCGGAAACGAAAGTTGGCAGCACTGTGGAGCTGTCAAAGTCATAGATATTTTTTTTATAAAATATATTTTTCCCATTCTGGGTAGACTAGAGTTGAAAGACCATGCCGCCTAGTCATAGGTTATGAATAATCGAGTCCAGATGTTAACAATCGAATAAGCTGTATTTTTTTAATATGTACCATCACTATGATCTATGTACCGTCAAAGAATAAATAATATTATTACATAGTACCGTCTACACCACCTAGTTCATAACTACCTACAACACTCGCGGTATCGCGGCGCCGCCCGCCGCCGCCGTCGTATCGACTGTAGCTTGCTAGATTCTCGAAGGCAGTTTTTATAATGCTTTTTATAAATTTTCAGCTTTTGAAGACAACAATACATAATTCGGAGAAAAGGACTTTCGAATAGATAGATCGAATGAGAAGTCAAGGAATTATCGGTCTACTTCGATTATTTAATCGATACCCCATCAAAGATAATATAACTACTACATTTACTGTCTATATCCAGCCTTATAGCGTATATAGCGTAAAATTTTTAAAAAAATTACCTAACTGGCAACAATGCCTATTTATTTTATGCAAGATCACACATTGGGTCATTTGAAATTTGAAGCCATAGACAAGGCTAGGGAGATTTTATCAATCATCCAATGGCATACTGCAATTCAATGAACTAAGCGTCATAGAGGGCGCTGCACTCTCGCTCTTAGGTACCTACTTATATGAAGATTTTAAAATTACTGCTTGTAATTACACAATAAACGGACCTCCACGATCTAGAAATTATCATTACAAATGTGTAGTAAAAAATCCAATTCAATCCAAACAAGTTTCATTTGTAAAATCTCGTTCAAAGTTTTTTTCTTCGGGCAAGGTTTTAAACAAAGAACTTCTGAAATAATTACAACAAATCTTTGTTCCCGCTCTTTTTTTAATTATGCTTTTTATGCTCTATGGTTCCCGCCAAAAACCATTGCGATTTTCTTTCTGCTGTAAAACTTTCATTATTTTACTTTTCCTTCGTTCTACGATCACGATTCTGTCCTTCGAAATTCTGTTCGAAAACACGATTTTTTGGTAAAACAGTCTAATAACATCGTTGCGTTGTTATTTAAGAAGAAGAACCAATCGGTAAGTACATAAATTTACTCATCCGTAGATAGAAAATCTATTTTCAATGAAATGTGTTACTTTAATACGTATATAACTATATGATTTGTAGATACCTAGGTACGTAATACATAGTGCAGTGCAGGCTAACCGTTACCATCCGCACTCTTGCTCTTGCTGTGTTCCAGTCCAGTAGAACAAACACAATAGTAGGTAGAGTAATATCTGCTTATCATAGCTGAATATTATCGACGTTGACGTGCGCAAATCGCATTTTCAATATATAGTAGCACAGTTTAGTTCTTGTAAACACATTACTGCACCCGCAAACGGGAGCCAACAACAGCTATCGGTGGCCGGCGTCCGTCAGTTTTCAAACATTTTGTTGCTGTAGCGTGTGGCCGTCACCGGCTACACGTGAAGCGGGCGTACGTTTCAGTAAAAATGTATGGAGGAAGGCTTCCGGTGGCGTTAATCGGACACTCATTTGCAGGTGCAGATATAGTTATTTTTGTTATCACTAGCTGTCGCTTGCGTTTGCGTTGGCGTTTCCCTGTGTATCGAGCTATGTGTTTGTGCCCTGTTTTACAACTCATCATGGTTTGACTGTCGTCACCATTATTTTATCTATGTTTAGTCCTGTCTGACTGACAGACAACTCACAGGCTAAATAAATGAACGTAGAGACTTGAAGTTTCCAGGTTAAGTTCTTCAAGGAGTGTCAGTGTGTACTAATAAAGTAATTTGCAACGCATACAAAGTTTTGGGTACAAGATAAGTAATATGTACAGTCAGCTCTGTAATGATCTTTACACCCAGCTTAAGCTGGTGTTCTGTGATTAAACCACTTACGCAAACACATCACTTTCAGAGTAGTTAGTCGCATAGAAATTTCATAAAAATCTACTATTATATATACTATCTACTATAGGAAAAATTGTCTATCAAGTTAAATTTAAAATTATTATACTGATGTTAATATATTATTATTATATTTATTGTACTGATCGCTACATTGTTTGCATTGTGAATTTATAAAATACCTTTTTTAGTATGCACCTACATTTCTTGAAGTTTCAAGTCTCTATGTTCAGGGGTTTGGCCTATACGTTGTCTGCCAGTCACTCGGACAGTCAGCCAGAGCAAAGGCTTTAATACATATTGATTGGATCAGGCTTTTCTAAGGTAATAATAATTCATGTTGTTTTGTTCAGACATGAAGCGGTCAAGCAATCCCCTGGGAACGCCGTCATCGTCATCTCTAGCGCAGGTAATAAAAAAAAATGACAAGTAATTAAATAATCGAGGTTTTACAAAAACATACAACAACCAACTTCAATCGGACTGTTCTAGTAACTGTAGGCACCACTGAAAAGACACAGGAAAGGAATATACGCAATTTTGTTCCCTTCAACCACTTTTTTTTTTCAGTTATTTTGATTTAAAAACTAAACAGATTTTGATTAAATTGTTATGGGATCAATCTGAAAGTATAACCTCTCAAACAGAAAAAGAATAATTTTTCAAATCGGTTTATAAACAACAAAGTTCTGAGGTAAAAAAAAAACATTCAACCGAACTGATAATCTCCTCCTTTTTTGATGTTTGCGCTCTACAATCACGCCAAAACCACTGAACCGATTAAGATGAAAGTTATTTGTAGATGAGCTGGAAAAACACAGGGTTTACCTACGCAACAAGAGTTGGCGCTGTCAAAGTATTCACACTAATTCAATTTCACAGCATTTTGACAAATCTACCAAATTTATGCCTAGATCACACGTACCGAGCAAACGAGCAAGACAGTAAAATGTTTCTCGGCCGAGACAGCGATGTACGCAAGTAGCTTACATCACGGCTAAGTGATGTAAGCAAGTAGCTTACATCACTCAGCCGAGTATTCGGCTTTATGTTTATACGTACCGAGTACTCGGCCGAGAGCACTGTCTCGGCCGTTTGCTCTTTACGTGTGATCAGGGCATTAGGTAGCCGCGCTCTTATTTACAGGCACTACATAAGTGCACGTGTGAATGTTTTGGTCATGCCGACTTGCTGTGCGACCTATACATTAGCTGCCCATGGCTTCCCGCCCTTGATATAATTCGGAAGTGTCAGTACTAAGCACGTCAATCCATACCTGTACAATCCCTCTTCGTACCCACTTATAGATTGAATTTAGTAGAAAACTGTACAAGTATGGATTGACGTGCTTAGTATTGGAACTTTGCTAATTTGTGAGTTCTGTGACATGCCTTCCGCGGGTGGAACAGACAACTTATTTCTCCCGTGTGCACGAAGTCGCATGCGGGTCAGTTATATTTCTACATATTATTTTAACTATTTTCCAATTTTTTAATATACAACTAGTTCGTAGTATTTTCTGTGTAATGTTAATACTGTTTTTAAACTTGCAGCTAGGGGATCGCTCAGAAGCATCACCTTGCTGTGAGGGTAACAAGAAGCCAAAACGGGATAGCTCACCGTCGTTACTGTACAACTTCACAGATCTAGACGAACCGAGCGATGCCCCACCGAAATTATTGCGTTGCGGGGTTCGATCCTTCAAAGCGCAACGTAAGAACGAATCTGTGGCTCCAAAAACAGATAAAAATTCGACTTGTAGTGACGGTGAAACCGAATTACCTCGCTGTGAGGTTTTCAAGAAGCCAAAACCGGTTTTCGTACGGCCAAAACTGTCCATCGTCACAGATCTAGACGAACACAGCGTTGCCACACCGGAATTCTCAGGCAGCGGGGTTCGGTCCTTCAGAGCGCAGCAGGGTAACAACGAATCTGTCGCGCCAAAAACAGATACAAGTTCTACTGGTAGCAACGGTGAAACAGAACAACAAAACCGGTTAACGAGCTATGTTGGTGACAGTTCCAAATTCGCCCTTATGGAACCAAACGAATTTCGTAGACTCAATTATTTACTGAGTCAATTAACTGATGTACCAGAAGACTACCAGTTGTCTATCAACAAACATTTTAATCCGTAAAGAATACCTAACTCCAGGAAGGGAATCACCCGTATGATTCTAGGTTTTCATTATGCCCTAGTCACCAGTAAAGTCATTCGCCTAAGGTCCTCAATTACCTACGTCAAAAGTACCCAGTATGCCCTTCGACTTCAAATTGAAATATGATTTGTGATTGATTGAATTAATTGGTTACCGACATGGTACCTAATGTTATACTGTTGAGTTTTTTGTTTATTTTGTTGATTTGTCATTTATTTAATTAATTTGTTACCCACCTAATGGTGTACTTTTGAGATTTTGTGTTTAGTTTGTGGTTAAATTGATTTGTCATTTAATTTAATTAATTTGTTACCTAACTAATGCAATACTGTTTGCAATTCTGCGGCAATGTAAAATTGAGCCTAAGATTGTTTGTGTTATAATATTTTTTTTAGTCTAAGTGAAAATGTTAGTCCATTAAAACATTGTAATCATTTACTATTACTTTTGTTATTTTTATTATCTGATTCATTATAGGTAGGTACCTAAATAACAACATTTCCAAACCTTTTATATACCTAACTTTATATAACTAACTAATAATGTTTTAAAAAAATTGTAGGTAATATATATTTTAGATTTTGGATCATATAATAATAATACTTACGCCTATTTTATCAGTAAAAGTAAGTTAGCCCTTTACATTATACAGAAAATTATAAACATACAGCTGACCGCGGCTTTGCCCGCGTAGTAAAGTAACGGTATAAAAAAAGTAGCCCATGTGGTTTTTCAGCTCAAACTATACCCATATCAGATTTCAGCTCAATCAGTAGCTTTGGAGAGATTCAGAAACCAACTTTTCTTTTGAATTTATCATCTAAGATTTTATAATGCACTCTTATAAAAACGGTATGTAGATATGTAGGCAAGCTTAACCCATAAAATAGTTTTCTTCCAGCAAACCTTTGAGTAGGTATAGAGGTGTTGTAAACTTGTAATGATAGGTTTATGTACACTTACTTGCACGCATTTAATTTAGAAACTACCTACATAATAAACTAGGTACTAGGTAGGTATATACCGATATTTTTAACTCAATACTTAGGATGTGAGATAGGTAATGCTCTTTTATTATACTTTACTTTTGAAGATGTTTAGAGAAGAAGGGATAGCTAGCGCGAATAATGTGTCGAAGACATCATGATGATCCGTCTCGTTGTAACTTGACCCACTACTGGGTAGTAGGCCTCTGCTCTCGCCAGGCCCGGTTCTGTGCTAAGTTAAGGGTTGAGGTTCGGCCCACGCTCTGCCAATGATGTCGACCCATCTCGCTGTTATATTATACCTAATATTTTCACTTCTCATGTTCATAAAGTTACCTTTAGTAGACGGTACATAAAATTAAAAGGGAAGTAAAACTGGATTTTAGGTCCTAGGGCAAAAATGAATGATGGTGATTGAAGTGTTGCCAGTACATAGTAAAAGTTTAATTTACGTATCTTTACATACGACCTTGGCTCACTGTATTTACCATTTTGTTGCGAATGCATCTAACTTTTTAATGTATCAAACTTGGTTCTTATTTATTGCAACAACAAACACATAAAGGGTGTTTTTTACGAGGTAGGTAGGTAAATAACTTCAAAATGAAAAAAAAAACGGTATGGAATATATTATCTACAGTACTCCAGTGACACTACCGAACGCAGCCGTTTCTTACATTTAGTATATAAAATCACTACTATCTTTAGACTACTAAACATTTTGACATTGATAAGCGTACCATCTTATCACTTTTGATGGCATTGGTGGGCGTTACTGTCCACCAACGTGTTATTATATTCGTGGTCATGTCAAATTCTCATTTTGTTCCGTAGCTTTTCAAATTGCTTAGGGCAATATTGATCATTGATATTTATTTTATGCATTTGGCATTTGCTTGCTGTCATTGTGCTCCTGCTGACTTTCCCCAAATTAAATAACTTTTTCGATAACCAGTCAAATTTACTTTGCCAAGACGTATTCCGCGGCGGAAATGGCTAATATAGCCGCTAAACGCATTAAAAGAGAGTTCCGAGAAGTTATGAAAAGTGAAGAGGTAAGAGACTAATCGACAAAAATATCGGTAGTTATCATTGAAATGGCGAGTTACTTGCACTTTTATTTATAATATCTTATTTTTAAGAGAGCTGTTGTAGTGGAATGAGTACAAAGTTCGCTTTAGAGTGATCTAATATTGATTTCGATTTGAATTGCCCCGCGCATTGATTGGACTGAGACAAAGTGATTCAGCAGATCACTTTGTCTATTTGTTGATAAGATATATTCTGACATAAACCTCTAACCACAATATACCACTTATAATAATGCTAAAATTGGATAGGTAGTTAATGTTTTTTCTACCAAAAACAACCACTGAACCATATTGGCTGGAATTCAGTTAGAGCTGGAAAAGGTGTTTTTTTTTTACTATTTATAGGCCTGCGTTTGACCGCCATCTCACCTGATGGTAAGTGACAATGTGGTCGACGTAGCATAATCACTTACCTAGAAAAATCCTATTCACTCTTTTCTTTGAATACACCCAAATTACAGTGATCGGGTAACACAACACCGGCAGAGAATTATTCATTATATTGTTGGACAGCTTGGTAGCTGCACAAAAAGTGATTATTACAGAACATTTACTACTTTATTATATAACAAAGTAAAGTATTACCCACCTAACTATAGCATATCTGTATAAGACACAAACTAGAGCCTTTATACTCATAAGTAAAATCAAAAATCAAATAGTTTATTCATTCATTTAATCTATTGTTATAGTACATGGGTTAGAGATTCCCTTTTAAGTAAAAATATACCTGTGTTACCTCGCTCTTCGGTTACAATATTTATTTATTTGATTAAATTTAAAAGGTTAATATTAATGAAAACATAGTAGATTTAGATAGTAGTTAAAGTTAAATTATGTAGGCAAGTAAGTGTATGTAAATATTATAATGTAGGTGTAATAATAAGTGGCACTATAAATTACTTTCATTATGAATTGACTTTGAGTATGGGTGTGTGTTGGTAATGTTGGGTGTGATAAAGGGAAGGCTTATACCCAGCAGTGGGTGCAGACGGGCTTATATGATGATGATGATGAAGGGTGTGTGTTGGCGTGGGTGTGGAGGGTGTGTATGGGTGTGAAATGTGTATGTTGGTAGGTTTATGGGGTGCATGTGTGTATTTAATGTGAGCAATGGGTGTGGGGGTGTATAGGGGTGTGTAAAGGTGTTAGTGAGTGAAGTTAAGTGTGTAGGGTGAGTATGTGTGTGTGTTTCAGCAAGGTATAAGTAGGATATAATTTTTCAGGTTGCAGGGGGTGCAATAAAATTGGAGTTGAAAGATGACTCCTACACACAACTACAGGGGGAGATTCTGGGTCCAGCCGACACTCCATACGAAGGCGGACATTTCAGACTTGAAATCATGGTACCAGATACCTATCCCTTCAATCCACCTAAGGTACACTTCACACATAAAATGCCAGCCTATCCGGTGTTTAACAAATAAGTTACTAAAACTAAGATGATAATGCAAACACCTTCATTTGATTCATTCATTGATGGTGTGAGTCATCACTGGTCACTGTGATCTCAACCACCATGTAGTTAAGACAAGAGCCACCGATATTGACATCTGTAGATGCTGCCTACACAATCAGAAGAAAATTATAATCTATTTACATAATTTTTTTGTTATCAGTTATCTGGTTCCCATAATAAGCTTGACTTAGTTTGTGACTAGCCTAGTCTTTTAAGAAATGTCCAAACAAATGTTTGTTCTTAGGTCTTGGATGCCCATCCCATGGATCCCATTTATACCCATGCCACATACTATATTATATTTAACATAAAAATAACATTATAAGCTTTACGTAGTTTGTGACCAGATAGCAGTCTTTTAAGAAGTGTCCAAACAAAATGTTTGTTCTTAGGTCTTGGATGCCCATCCCATGGATCCCATTTCTACCCATGCAACATGCCCATGCGCATGTTTAATTTCAGCTTAAAATAATAATGTTATGTTTCTCTTCAGATTCGCTTCATAACCAAACTCTGGCATCCCAACATATCTTCGGTAACGGGGGCCATTTGCCTCGACATCCTGAAAGACCAATGGGCGGCGGCACTAACCCTACGCACAGTGCTTCTTTCCCTTCAAGCACTTCTATCAGCCGCTGAACCCGACGATCCTCAAGATGCCGTAGTAGCAAAACAATACAAGGAACAGCCCTATCTCTACGCCATAACTGCTAAGCACTGGACAAATGTGTATGCCGATGGGCCTACTGCGATTAGAGATTGCATCAACAAAGTGAAAAAGCTGGTTGATATGGGAATAGAAGAACATCAAGCTCGAGTTGCACTTTCCACTAATGACTGGGACATTGAAAGGGCTACGGAGAGTTTGTTCAGTTAGTTATAACAATAATGCTTTTGGATTGGCTGGTTCTTAAGTAACGCTGCGCGCTTGGGTTGTTTGCATTAATTAACACCAATAAGACGTTTTAGATGTTCAGACGGTTCAGATTGTTAGCAATCTGAACCCATAATTTTATAAGGTACTTGATCTTTTGCTAAGTATCTGCAAGCCTGATTTGAGACAGTTATGCACATGCACTTATGCAGTATTACTTGCACCAAACTGTCAAAGTCCCTAAGCAATTACTTTAACTCGCTTGGTAATACTTAAGGCCAATCCTCAAATCCGAATTCACACTATTAGTTTCATCCATGTTTTTTGATTAAGTCAACAAAAAATGTGAAAGGTTTCATAATTTAATTTAGATTTTAAAACGTGTTTTTAAGTTAGAAGGGTTAATTTTAAAACACGTATAAAATCTAAATTAAAGTATGAAACCTTTCACTTTTTCGTTGACTTAATCAAAAAACATGGATGAAACGAATAGTGTGAAGAAAGTACTATAATACGGCGTACTTTTTGAGTATTTGTCCGAAACATTTTGTATGGAATTCGGATTTGGTCCAGATTCCGACCGGTAAGAACTGCCAAGCGAGTAAAGTAATTACTCAGGAATTTTGAAAGTTTGGTGCAAGTGGGCATTATTTTTGTGAAATTTTTAAAAAACTTATCAGTGCCTGCTCTGTAATCTATTTGATGGAGGTGTACCAATTGCTTGGTACTTTTTTTCCATGTTTACATCTATACAGGTTGTATAATTTACAATTTACCCAACATAATTAATAATCACATTCTTTTCATTGTCATTATTATTAATTTAAAATATTTTAAATTTTTAATAATATTTTTCCCATTAAATGCTAATGTTAGAATGAGTGCAATTTTTCTGCATATTTTAAATCTATATCTATGCAGCTTAAGAGGCAGCTTTGAGGTTTAAATCTTTAAATCCTATTTAAAGTTGCAAGTTATTAGTCATTGTAATATACATTTTTATTTACAGATGTAATTTATTAATATTTTTATAACGTATTAGTGATTTTAGTGTGCAATATGGAATGTACTTAAATTTTCCAGGTTGAATCTGTTCATTTTTTAACTTTACCTATTTATCTCGCATGTGTATCATAGTTGTCTTTTCATTTAATTGATTGTACTATGTATATGGACTAATTATTTTGACGTAATAATTTTTCATCTCGTTTTTAATTTCGTCATTTATTAACTTTGAGTAAGTGTTCTGGTTTGCTATTGTTGGGTGGAGCACACATCTTCGCTCTCACTGCTTTCTATAGTGTTCTTGTTTCAACCTCCGTTCGTTCATGGAGATGAAGTTCTCAGGCCAGTTTATTCGGGTGAATATCCAGCTTTGCTAAGTAAGTGCGATTTACCGCTTTTATCTCATGCTACAAGCCAGCGAGTTTGCTAGTAGCGTGTAAACTCGAACAGTGTCATCAGCTTTTTTGCAATCTACTTGTTGACAATTATTCCCGAAACCTGATTCCTACTCATTTACCCATGCGGTTATTGGTTCTTCGGCAAATATGGCCAGCCCACTTCCATTTCAGCTTGATAATTCACTGAGTTATGTCGGTAACCTTGGTCCTCTGTCGGATAATCTCATTGCGGATCTTACCCTTCAGAGAGACACCGAGCATAGCCCATGGATACATGAATGGCATGGATCAATCGATTTATTTATCAAAAGACCGCCTAGTATACGGTTTGCATATATGTAGTAACTGCATCACTGCATATAACTGCGGCAATTTGCACGTCATATAAAATATATACAACCAGCTAATTTAATATATACATTTATAAAATACATAGTTAGTTTTTTATTAGAATAATTTTCTAATTATAATTATAGACTATAGTTTAAAAACAGTTATTTATAGACGAAAGGTAACTGTGTCTTTTAAGTTTACAACTTTTAGATGGAAATTTGATTATGATAAATAGTAAAGCCCGTCACACACGTAGGTAAAATATATATTAATATGATTATAGCAAGGCATATTACGATATATTTTCAATACAAATATTCAAGCGACCGCACACGCAGCTATAATATATATTTCTATGACTAGAATATTATAATATGCCTTGCTATAATATATATTATATTCAAAATTCAAAAATATTTGATTAGAACAATTACATAAAGGTATGTTAACGGTGAAACTAGAAAAGTTATAAAAATTATAGCTACGCGTGTGACGGGCATAAGTATTGTATTTATTTTTTTAAAAGGATGAAGACACAGTGACTTAAAAACATTAAATTAGTTATTTCTTACTTACCGACTTACCTAACTGTAGTAATTAATGTAATTAATACAATAGGTATAATATTTAATATTACAATGTAGAGGTACACTACTATAAATTTATCAGCCGTAAAATAAGCGTCGTCGTTATTGAAACTGTATAAAAAAAATAGTTCGGATCGGGTTTTGATTCTACTCTGCATCTTACGACTCTACATCGAAATAGCATACATACTACATACGTGGGTATCATTTTTTATAGAATTTTAATTAATGAAAGCGTGATGTTTTTGGGAATGGTCTTTTTAATATTGTTTTGAATAGATAAGATTTGATGTAAATATTTCGTAGAAAACGTACGTGACCTAATAATTGAAATAAAATAAACTGAAAACAAAGTATAAGTATTTTTATTTTAAATTATTGCCCACGATTTCGCTTACTTTGTATCGGGATAAAAAGTTCAAGCTTTAGAATGTTCTTGATCTGTGACTAAAATACACACATACCAAATTTCAGCTCAATTAGTTCAGTAGTTTTAGCGTGATTGGCTATCTATCCGCTGAAAACTTTTGCTTTACTATATTTTTAAATAATAGGATGAAGTTCCATCTCGCTTCTTTAGCTATGACACAGGGCTAGTTTACAAGCTACAAGCCAGCGAGTTAGCGGTCTGGAAGGATTTTCAACTAGCAGATTGTAAAAAAGCCGATGACACGGCGAGTTTACAAGCTGCTAGGGAACTCGCTGGCTTGTAGCTTGTAAACTAGCCCTGTGTCATCGACGCTTTATTTGTTACGTTATTGAAGGCTGTATTAACGATTGACAATAGCGGCACCTAGCGGTGGCGGCCGTAACGACTCGATGCCGCAGCACAGCCTGCGAGGCTGCGCTCACGTCGCGTCGCCTGGCACCGAGTTGAACAACACCGAGTCACTCCAACAAGGTAGGTACCTTCAGTCACAGTTGACGCTACTCTGTGGACGGTGCTCCCGTGCGCCCCACCTTCATGCCTCGCGTTTCGGGGAAGGCACAGTGCACCACATATCACCAGAATGTGACTAAATAAGTGAAACGTTCACGCCATCGACTTCCCTTACCCTTCCATAGTTATTCACCCCACAAACTTTATCACTTTCTAAAACGTATTTAATTTTCCGCGTGCCTCGCTCCAAGCTCGCCAGCAAAACGTGTGTGTGTATAAATAAATATTAATTATTGTAAGGTGTTATCGTATCAGACATGACTATATCTTACGCCGGTGAAGTACCAAACGGCAGCAGTTTCGGTTGCTTCTGGCGGATTCTTTGCAAGTAAGTTGTTGTGATGTGTGAATGGGTGCGCTTGGCAACTCCGCGCCGCGCCCGCGAGAGGCTTTGACCGCGGTTCTTCCACTCCACCCTCCACTCGGCCAAACAGCTGTTCTGCAGCGACGTTCCGTTTCGCTTCTACCTACCTATCTACGTGACGAAATCGCGCACCGATCGTCCGTAACCGCACATAACAATTGCACCTTTTGCCGATTGACTATTGTTAATTTTGGTATGTTTTAGAAAAGTGTTATAGCTGTCCTAAGTCCTAACCGTGTGTTTACATCTGAAGAGCGTTGAAAGTTTGTTATGAGAGGCGTGGATATGTCGCGACCTTGGCACCGGAGCTGTGGAGGTGATGAATGCGAGTTGCCTTCTTTGATATCTGAATTCAATTGCTCGCTGCCGGACCAGCCGTAGCCACTGTCCGAACCAGTAGTCAACATTGGCAACGAAATGGCGAAAGTAATCGTAAAGTCGTGACGCACACGTTCATCGGTAACTTGATTGATCTGAAAATAACATAAAGTAGATCAAGCACAGTCTACACTACAACAGTCTAAAAAAAAATGTTTTCGAATCGTTTCAGAGTTGATTCGTTGTTACTGGGTAAAAATAATAAGTAGGTAAGCGAACGAAGTTGTTACACGTTTGTAATCATAAAATAATGTTGCAATTTCTGTAACGAATCAAAATTATTGCTTTACACCGTGATTTACCTTATACCTACCTACTTAATTACGCTCAATTTGAGCTCATTTACTTGAGCTTGGATGAGCTGAGTTAGATGTCCCTTGATAATTGCAGCGCAACTAAGTAATTGCGATAATAATACTTAGTAGGTACAATACTTATGTACCTTACCTACGTTGATATTACTGGCTAGTTAGATACTGCATGTGTAACCTGCAACACATAATTACCAGTAACTCAGTTCTTACCTGTACCTATAATACGGTAGGTATTCGACTATATGTCGAAGTCGACCAACGGTAAACTTAACAATACCTATAGGTAACTATATCACTTTGAAGTTATTTGCAGCCGTATATGACTCAAATAAATAACCCGTTTGTGTGAAGTGACCGTTATATTTAGTTTGTTTTCACTAAAACATGCACATCTCTCTTTGTACGTGTGATTCACGTTTAATTTACGAATACACATGCAAGAGTAGGTAAATAACATTAAAACTGGTAGGTACTTGGTTTATCTCTATGAGGTTCTTCATGTAACTTTTGCACGATAATCATATACCTACTTACATACCAACTCATATTGTGTGTTTATTTAAAACGAATAAGACATTTAACGCGAAAGTTTAATGCATAGATGTTTGCAACTTTTCACACCAAAACAACAGCCGATTGGTCTGCAGTTCGATCCGGAATAGAACATGTTAGGGTATTTTATATCATATCACGCCACTTCAGGCCAGAAAACTATGACACTATTTGTTGTCAAAGTAAAAGTAAAATGCATCAGTCCGACAAGATTTGCATTTTGACTCAAATAATTCTCGTAAATAATGTCCATTACCAGTTTATTCGCGGTCTCCAGCTCAATTTTAATACCATTGTAATTAATGTTTTTGCAAAGCTTATTTTACGTTACAAAGGCACCTTTTAAGACGGAAATAAGTAAACGATTCGTTCCCCTTGTGTTCAACTAGGTATATATTAGTTGTCGCAGTTAACTAGCTGAATCAGCTGTTCAAGCAACTGCCTAGCCTTTTAAAGCGATCGTGCACAACCTAATGACATAAAATAATAAATCAATCATAAGGCAGATAGAAGTTGGGTGACGGTAGAAAAAGGTTATTTTTGGTGTTACACGCGACGCGAGCGAAGCAGGCGTGCACAGCCTTATGACAGAAAATCATCTAAAGAAACAGAACTAATGAAGTTAAGACAGAATAAGTCCTAACTCTCCCCTCACTCCCTCTTTCTTTGGGGTTTTCGCATCCAGTTTTTCCTTAGTAGACTGTTGTATCAGTACTGCATCGTAATGCATCAGTTATGCGCTATGGACATAATCACCTGCATAATTATCAACTCATTTCTAAGTACAATAGGTACTTAATGGATTGTTTTGTATTGTAACTATGTTTCTTAGAGCTGATCGTGTCAAAGTCCCCACTGAACATTCAATGTTTTATTACTCGAAAGTCGCAAATCGTTCTGATAATTGCTTTATGATCCCAAATACATTTTTACAAGGTCGCCGAGTAATATTACCGTGTAATTAGTAAGCGGTGTAGTAGAGTTGTTGAAGGCCGATGCGACAATTTTTGACGCCTTCTAATTCGTATTCTACATGTGGGAGTCCCGAGTCTTGCATTGCAGACGTACTCTTCCATTGTTTCGATGCCCGTTTTCTCAATAATCATGTGACTCCATGGTCAAATTCACCAGTCTTTACGTGATGCTGCATTTCGTGCCGAAGCTATTAATAAAGTGCGCCAAAATTTCGTGATTGCATTATCCTCTTGCGTGAGCTGAATCAAAAATATCATTCATGTTTTCCTATTGTATGGGGGCCTTAAGACTCTCAATCGTACCTCACTTTTTACCGTTTGGAAGCGTCGTCCTCCGCAGGATGCCGTCTATCTTAATGGGTTCCAACTTCCAACAGTGTCTGATACTCTGCCGCAAAGCAGTCATGTGTAAGCATTACTGTGTTCCGGTTCGAAGGGCACTCTAGCTAGTGAAATTACTGGGAGACTGACCATAAAAATGTCTCAAAGGGACGAGCGCTATAGCAGTGTTGCACCGGAGTGTTTTGGTAATGGGCATGCGTGATCTCTTACCATTAGGAGAACGCCTAGTTTACAAAGAAAAACTTTAAAACTGTAGATAATCTACGGTGGTATGGTATCATGCCATTGCTTAGTGAATTATGATAGCTTAAATTACAAAGCAACGTTGTTATAAACATAGTTACATCTCTATAAAGTTGAGAGTAGGATAAGTACTATATTTTATACTATTTACATTTACATACTAAAATAATATAAGGTAGGTAGGTGCCAATATTAATTTGAAAGTGGGCAGCCACACGGGCCTTTCAGATAACCCGTGAGACAACAGAGAAATCAATTCCTGCTTGGAAAGTGGAATCTAACTTGGTCCAAGATATGAGAATATTCGGAGAAAGTATCTTCAAATTCAACACTATCAATAGAAATACCTACAACATTTACCAAAATATTTTCCTTGATAGTTATGTAATTTACCAAAAAGCAGTTTGCTTGTGTAATTTTATTTTTGCGGATCTTGTGTGATGGATGGCATGTTGTAAATTATAATATAGCCTTAAATAAAATTGCATTTAGATTAATTTATTAATTTTAGTAGCTGAGAATAGAGTATCAGTACAATACTAATGTAAAACAAGATATTCGAAGTACCTATTTGCTTGCATTCCAAATATTATACGCACATAAGGGCAAATAAGCTTGTTTTTCTCAATAATCTCCATGTTATTAGTTTTGAAATTAAAACCCGTATTCGTACAGAATAAGTAAGTGTTATTGGTTCAGAATGATGGCCTCCAACTTGAAGTCTTATAGCCGCTCCAATGATAACTACTCACGAATAAACCAATCTACTTTATGTTTTAATTAAACACTAATTTGCTCATATGCGGATTAGATTACGGAATTAGCAAGCCTGGTGACGACACAGTGGCTTAGTTGGTAGTGACCCTGCCTACGAAACTTGGTGTTCAGGGTTCGATTCCCGGCCGGGGCAAATATATGTGACGAACACAAATGTTTGTTCTCGGGTCTTGGATGTTGTGATGTCTTGTATGTGTCCATGCCACCTGCGACACAGGGAATCCTAGTGCAGGGGTGTGAGTGAATGTTTATGTTTATATTATGGTCCGTGAAAAAGCTACTTTTCAACCGACTTAAAAAATGGAGGATTCTTTATTCGGTTTTTTTTTTCACCCGATACCACTGCCCGGGCGAAGTTGCGGGCTAAGGCTAGTACCTATTAATAATTGTACTTGTGATTATTTTTAATACCTTGTTTTTTGGTTGGCTTAGTACCTAACCTACCTACCTACCTATATTCTAATCCCAAACTTAAATACCTCTCTGTACAATATAAATTTATTACTGTATAATAAAGTACTTATATTTATAACAGAGATTAATAATAAATAACACAGAAATATAAAAAAAAAAAAAAAAACTATAAATAACCTAGTCTGTCGTTGTCACCACCAGACGGCAACGTGCCCAGAACGCTGGCGGCATTGCCACGTTGAATGGCAATGCTTATACGCTGTGCAAAGTAGAAACCAGCATTCTGGTCACGTGTAGACTCTTTTAGCCTATCAGCCAGATCTCAGATCTCTGTACTCAAGCAAGTGTCTGAGAATAAATCATTAATTCACTTCTGTAGTTAAACCCCACAATACTTGCTCTACGTAGTACTCTGACTAATCTGTGACTTGCTCTTGGATTATCGTTGCGCACAGTTATTTTTTTCTAATTACTTTAGACAAGTTATGAGTAGCTACTAGAAGAAGAAAGAAGAAAAAATAGTTATTTTGACTTAAAAACTGTACAAGCACACAATGACATTAAAAAATATATAGGTACAAAAAAAATATACAAAAATACAAAATTGTTTATTTCAAAAACATTTGTCCAAAGTTATGGTACAGTCGCTGTTTTCCGTTTTAGTTTTTATAAACTGTATTACAGAATTCAGAGCCCTTCCCGTTACAAGTGGTACATGTTTTATTCTATGCTGTTTTAACAATTATATGTAAATACTTAAGGTAGGTTAGTAGTACTTAATATGTATATTAGTATTAACTTATATATGAAAACAAAAACAAAAACACAGTAAATTTAGATAACAGAGCAAACAATAAAGCAAAAAAATAATATTGCAACTCAATGGTTTTTTAGCAGGTACACAGATTAAAAGTATGTGCATGTACAGTGCAGTCAAAAAAGGACCATGCTCAGCATGTGTTGCAGCAATTGTAGTAGACTGCAACGCTGATTTTCAGCTACTATAGTAACAACAAATATTGATTATTACGTATTTGTGCTTTATCTATCTTCCTTGACGATATAGCGGTTTTTTTAAGCATTAGAATGCATCGACATCGAGTTGTTAGCTACCCTGAAAGTTTCAGCCAAATAGCTAATCGGGAAGTGCTCGAAATTTCTGTTGCAATATTCCACTCGGAACGACAGACAGATAGAGAAAAAATATATGAGTAATTTTGCCTTAATTTTGTATTTTTTCGCAGATGGAGAGGCAGTGTCTACAAGTTGGTTTGGCGCGAACTATTAGCATATCTCACACTTTACTACACGATCAATTTCATCTATCGGTTCGCCCTCACAGAACAACAACAGAGGTAAGTCCATTTTGTATTTTATTTCTTTAGATTAGTTAGGCCAGATTTATAAAGAAACGGCATAATACGAAGATACGGCTGATACGGCGCAGGCGGTACATAAATATAATCGCATTACGCGTTGCTTACAGATTTTGTATGAAAAAGACCGCCTTCGCCTCATCTTCTAGGCCTGATTTTTACAGAAGCGACCTTCTGTAAAAATCAGGCCTAGAAGATAGAAATAAGATAATTACTTAAAAAACAAACATTTTTATGCCTACTTGAACCAAACGGTTCAAGTATAAGTAAAATACTCGTTAAGCGTCGATGATACAGGGCTTTTTTAAACGCTACAAACCAACGAGTTCGCTTGTAGGCTGTAGCGTGTAAACTCGCCCAGTGTCATCGGATTTTTTACAATCTGCTTGTTGACAATCCTTCCCAAAAGCTAACTTGCTTACTCAAACTCGCCGGCTTGTAGCGTGTGAACTAGCCGTATGTCATCGACGCTTTAGATCTTAATGGTTCACATGATTTTCGTAGAACTAAAATAATGAATAGCTAAGAAATTTTTACATTTTGATGTTATTCATTTATTAGTTATTCCCCGATTTAGTTGATAATATTGCAGTAGGTGGTAGGTACAGACAGCGTCAGAGATAAGTATCCCCCTTGCGCAAGACACCCAGCTATAAATCCTTTCAAAAAATTGTAATACTCAAAATTATTTTTAGGCTCACACACGGTTATACAAATATAATCTATTTTTTAAAGGCAAAACTTCTCCATTTGCCGCGACGGTGATTTAAAGGGATTTGAAGCTGGATATTATAATGTAAGGGGGATACTTATCTATGACGCTGTCTGTACATAAACTGCGTCTACGTCATGCAAGCATTTTCCGCATTGCACGTACTTTTCACTAGGATAAAAACTATCTTGTTTTAAAATCCACTCAGTAATCACTGATCTTTTCCCTGTAGGGTAAAACAGGGTTAGATGCCCTAAGCTATCCCTAGCTGCCCCTTTTCCTAAATACCTTACTTTCGAAAAAATCAAATTAAAGTAATATTACGTAAAGTATGCATAAGCATAAAAAGTATAAATAACTACACCTAATTAAATTTCTGTTTGGTTTTCGAAAGTAAGGTTTAGGAATAGGGCCTCCTATCCCTCCTATCCCTCCTATTTATTATATATAATTCCCTGTCTGTTATTGTTATTTACTATACGAATGAAATTGTGAATGGTGCCAAATATCATGACATCACAGCGTACAAAGTCGCAAAGACGGATATAACCGGTGATTTTGTAACAGATTTGGTCTCAGAAAGTAAAAAGTGTTGTGTGATCAGTTTTATACCATGATACATAACATGTTACTCGGTATATTTTTCATGCCTACACAGTACACAGTTATAATGTCAATGTTTCCTTCTGTCTTGATTGTTATTTGAGAATTACATTTGTGCATTGTTTCGTTTCGCTCCTTCCGTGGTGCATCGTTAATGAAGGCTGCGTATTTATAATCTGTGCTTCAAACAAGGAAATACCTAAATATAATAAGCAAGTACTCTAGCATGATGAAACATTTAAGGTGGTTCGTACAACTCAGTCTCAACATTGAACAAGTGAAAGGACAGCCTAATAACCTGATAGGCATCAAATTCATATTAAATAAAGCATAATACAAACATACCGAGTTTTAATATTATTTAATACCTATGTTTTACTTAAAGCTATTTAGGCCCAAGTAGTAAATAAATTGTTTTTATATATGTTTACTTTACCTGTTAAAATGCATTAAAACATGCATCATGATTATGAGGAAACCCGCATGACAGATAACTTAAAAAAAAGTTCGAAATCATGTGCCAAGGGCACGAAAGGAGCCTCTTCAAGGCGCACTTGAAATCCTTTCTCCACACTGGTTCGATAGATTTAGTGACACGATAGTGAAGACCTGTTAAAAATAATAATCAAGCTCAATGAGGACTTGAAAATCAGCCGTAGATTTTCAGGTATTGAGCAGCAAAACTTAGCGACTTGGACGAACTACCTTAAATGATGAAACTTTTAATTTGACACGTTCTTGCGGTGACCTCCGGCCTGGAATCTTAATAATCTCGGAAAGGTTATGTAAATCACGGTTAACAGATATAATATATTGGTACTTAAGGGGAATCCTCAAATCCGAATTCCATACAACCCTACTTAAACACGTATAAAATCTAAATTAAAGTATGAAACCTTTTACTTTTTTTGTTGACGAAATCAAAAAACATGGATGTAACGAATAGTGTGAAGAAATTACTATAATACGGCGTACTTTTTGAGTATTTGTCCGAATCATTTTGTATGTAATTCGGATTTGAGGATTGACCTTAACACATAACAAAACAGAAAACAATGTTATTTTTGAAGTCGAATAAAGCAAGTAGTCGAATAAAGCAAGACAATATGGAAAGACTAAGGTAAGTAACCTTATATTATACACGGTCAAATTTTAATCACCATAAAAAAAATACGCATAGTCAGTTGCCGTTACTGAACACATATACGGCAAAAAACTTGAAAAAATTAAGATTTCACAGAAATTTTAGATTTCAAAAGATTCAATTTTGACAAAATAAATTTGGTTAAAATTGGATAACTGTTACCGTTAGTCGTTTTCCTATGGATTTGCGTCAGGCGGTACCTTTAATTGATAATAATTTAAGTTTTATTCATCGTTTGGAAAACCCGGTTACCTAGCTCGAGCCAGCTCGCAAAACCTCGGCTCGGGCGTCGCACTCGCTCCGCTGTCACTCTGCCATTTTTAGAAATCCAAAATTCTGACTGCCCTGTAGTACCCTGTCTGAGTAGTACCCTGTCTGCATTGCCCATTTATTTTTTTTGGTAATTAAAAAATGGTGGTGTAGTATTCCCAGTCTTGTACTAAAATTAACTTATTGATAAAACATATTCAACGCTAAGTGGAATAGCTTGGTATGACGGCACTATTTACTTGGAGTCTGTCGTCCATCTGTTTGATATTTGCTTTATAATATTTATTCATGTAAGTAACTATGTTTACCGACTTGGATCATGAATGAAGTTATGAGAACAGCCTACACTTGTGGACTTCTGTGTATTACCTGGCTGTAAATGTCTAAACAAATAGGCACCAGTGCCTTTGTTAGTCATCCGGTATTGTATCTAGAAAATGTACGAGTATTAAAAGTAACTAAATTAAATTCTAATTCAAAAAATAATACACTTGAATATACTTACATAGGTAGGTACAGACAGCGTCATAGATAAGTATCCCCCTTGCATTATAAATGCGCTTCCGGGTTGCCTGGAAGAGATCGCTTACAGCGATAAGGCCGCCCCTTGTACTACCTACCTTAAGGCCTTTGTATTCTTGTTCTATTGTTTTACTGTTTTGTTCTTCTTGGTGTACAATAATGTGTTCATCTATCTATCTATAATACCCAGCTTCAAATCCCTTTAAATCACCGTCGCGATGAATGGAGAAGTTTTGCCTTTAAAAAATAGATTATATTTGTATAACTGTATGTAAGCCTAAAAATAATTTTAAGTATTACAATTTTTAAAGGATTAAAGCTGGAGGTCTTGTGCAAGGGGGATACTTATCTCTGAAACTGTCTGTACATATGTAGGTTCTATTTCTTGGCTGATGAAAATCACAATGTTCCTGTAAGGTACCAGCATCTTTTTATATGCACATAACAATGTTTTAAAATTGAATAAAAGTATGTTGTTCGTAAAGAAAATTAATAAAATCATTTAATCCAGAACTGCCTGAAAGAAAACGCATTCGCTTAGCGGTAAGGTTACCTACCGCAGCTACGTTTGCATTGTGAATTTGACAGACAACGCACAGGCCAAAAAACTGATCGTAGAGATTTGAAATTTAGAGGGTATGTTCGTTATGAAGTGTAAACGCTTACTAAGAAAGGAATTTTGTTAATTTTTAATGCAAAGTTGCTAAGTTGCAAGTTTTAAATGTAAGTATTCGCTATATATTCATCGTCTATCTTGTTTAAAAAAATTATATACATAATTTGAATGCGTAAATGTAGTTGACACATTAACCTACAACATTAAATAATATGTTATTGCTTCATCGACAAAATCGTATTTTTTTAAGAAGATTACGACTATACGAATTATACGTCAATAGGCGAATACCAAATACTTATAGGTTGGCCTAAGAGCTTACATTATTCCGGATCTTAAAACCGGTTAATTTTTCGATTGTTTTTTGTGGATTACTCTTCGAGGCTGTAAAACAATTACCTATCTATAATAATCGTAATTAATCTTATGAGTGATAAGGCACACTAAAATTATAAATTCGTGTAAGCTACAATGTAAAACAGGGCTAGATGCCCCAAAAGGATAGATGCTCCTTGTACTAAAAACCTAAGGTACCTTCGAAAATCAAATGAAAGTAATAATAGGTAAAGATAAGATAGGGTAAAACAGGGCTAGATGCCTCAAAAGGATAGCTGCCCTTTATCCAAAAACCTTACCATAGAAAATGAAATGAAATTAATAATAGGTAAAGATAAAGTACGAAGCATAAAAAAAACTTTTCTTTTATAATTTCTTTTTGGTTTTCAAAAGTAAGGTTTTTAGGAAAAGGTATTTTTGGGGCATCTAACCGTGTAACCCTCTATAAACCTACCTACAATACATAGTTAATTAGCTACTATTTACTGCATAAATAAACTGTAGCTTATATTTAGTAAGATTTTATTTACCTTATAAAAACCTACCTAAGAGGATAAGAATATGCTATGTAGGTTTGTTACTTTTTATCCTGATACTACGATTACGAAAGCAAAACGCGGTCTTTTGAACTGGAATCCATTATTTTTATGATTTATCAATAATTATCATCCTATCGAGTAGAGTATCAAAATGAAGGTATTATATAGGACATTTAATTTGGAATAATGAATTGACAATGAATGTATAACTATTTCGCAGTCGGGTTTTCAGTATTCTTAAAATTTAAGTTTGTTATCCTGATACTACGAACGATTACGCAGGGATGACGCTTGCTTTGAATTGGAATCCATTTTTTAAGAGTTTGGATATGTGCGTAGGCGTATAATCGATTCGAAATTGTTCAGAGTTAACGAGCTACGTTTTATCACCGAATTGAATTAAAATCCGATAAGCGCAAGTTTGTCAGGACATACTTGAACAGTAAAATCTATACCAGTTAAAGTTAAAAACAACCCTTTTTTATTGGAGATAGACCTTCGATTGATCCCAATCTCACAGATGTTAAAAGATGTGGCCGACGATGAATTTCAAAGGTAAAGCTAGAAGACACCTGTTTACTCGTTTCTTGAAGAGACTATCGTATTTTTCAGGGAAGACAGAAGCAGGTAGTGAGTTGTCGTATGAATAAATACCATATTTAAAAGCCGCTAAAACCAGAGCACAGTTAGCATAGTAGATGTATTATTAAAAACTCATCTAAGGACACTCGGGTTATTGAGTTACGTCAAAATAGAGTCATAGATAGAGATCATAAATAGAGTCAAATAAATCAAACAATAATTCTTCTTCTTGTGATCGTGTCACTATTGGAAGATATGAGGTAACAAAGAAATTTACATACATACAAGATAACGCGCGAAAAACATAACCCTTCCTTGACATTCGGGTAAAAAGTGTGTGCTAAAGTTGCCAATAAGCGTGTTTAAGACCATTACTACATCGTGTATTCTGTGACATGCCTGTATTGTAGGAAGTATCGACATTGGGAACGTTAGCTATCATTGACAACGGACTACCATTTTATAGGCACCAGGGTCGTATTCGGTAATTTGATAAACTTTTCTCTAGTTTATGTCAATTTCCCATGTCATGAGTACCTTATAGCACCTGCAATCATGACTTGCAAAGCGAACGCATAGAGTCAGTCCTCAAACTTAAACTCACCTTACGTAAGTAGTAAAATTGCCGCCGCTTTACTAAAGGTATCGGCTGTCACCTGTCAAATTCCAAATGTAAGTATTTCCTTGTGTGAAAAAATCGTCTTAGAATACGGGTGTGAGGGTGGGTTTCCACTTTCGCGGATCTGGCCGGAGTAGAGAGGGGCGGACCGTGAATCATTCCAATGACAGAAATCTCCCCTTGGAGCACTGTGATTGGTCAATTCACAGTCCGCTCCTCTCCACTCTGGCCAGCTCCGCGGCAGTGGCAACGGAACGCACCCTTAGAGGCTTGTATGTAGCCTACTTGTATCGAGATAAATATTAAATAAATTAATTAATAGCCTATGTCTATTTCCAGCTCATACACATCAATACCAGACAGCCTAATTGGTTCACGTTATCTCTCCATCTATACTCAAAATCTTGCGTTTATAGTTTTAGTAACAAGCAAGCTCTAAAAGAGTGTAATAAATGCTTACTTCTTTTTTAAACAACAAAATCTAACAGTGTCGATGTTCCTATAAAGCAATGACGACAATGTAAATAAAATACATAATGCGCCGACCATAATAACCTATCAAGGTGGTATTTATTACCAATTATGTTTTTAGTACCTACGTTTTTCTGCATAAATTGTAACTTTATAATACCCAAAAACATAATTCATGATCATTAATGATAATATTTAAGTATGGTTAAGGTCTTCTCAATCTGAATTCTCTTTGAAATCTTGTAGGTACAGGAAATGGTTACAGTACCTACCTAAACACTTAGCAGGTTGTCAGTCAACAAGACCTAAAGAAATCTATCAAAGAGGATAATAATTCTACCAGTAGGTATAATCGCTGAATAACATCAAAGTGATATGTTATTATTTCTATAGATATTTCCAAAGCATCCGACCGACCGACGACAGCGACGTCAGTCATGAATCCATAGACGTTAGGTTAGGTTAGAACTATACATGGACTATGAACGTACCTAGCATTGGTCCTAGGGTACAAGAGAGTTCATGCTATGATTTAACCCAAATCACCTAGAGTCCATTATTGTTATCTACTACCCAATCCTAAAATACGTAACATAATGTAACATAACAAGTAAGAAGAGTTTTTGAAGTAAAAACTTCTTTTGGCGCGCTAAGCACTTTACTTGTATTGAGTGAGACATAGTCAGTCCTCAATCTCACCTTACGTTAGAAGTAAAATGGCCGCCACTTTACTAAAGGTTTCGGCTATCACCTGTCAAATTTATAATGTAAGTATTTCCTTGAGAGAAATCATTTTCTTAGAATACGGGAGTAAGCCCGGCTCGAGTCGCCTTGACTTCTGTGACGTGGTCATAGCACACACCATTTTGTTTTTTTTTTCAATCCGTCCCTGCTCATTTGTGAGTATTTGCGTACATTGTTATGGCTGTTGGATTTGGATTTTTACGTGTCCTCGATAAAACTCATCGACTCCTATTGTACGTTTATCAGAAGTTTCCGATTTTCAAGAATCGAGTAGTATTTTTTAACCGACTTCAAAAAAGGAGGAGGTTCTCAATTCGGTTGAAGCTCTTTTGCGGAGAGGATGGGTGTTTTATGATTTTTATGTTATCCTTGTATGGCTACACCACCAATTTTTATTACCAATAAAAAATAAATGGACGTTGCATCTGTCAACGTAGTACCCCGTCTGCATTGTCTGCTTATTGGATTTCTACAAAATGGCAGAGTGACAGCGGCGCGAGTGCGGCGCCCGAGCCGAGGTTTTGCAGGCTGGCTCGAGCTAGGTACCCGGGTTTGCCAAACGATGAATAAAACTTAATTATTATCAATTAAAGGTACCGCCTGACGCAAATCTATAGAAAAAAGACTAACAGTAACAGTTATCCAATTTTAATCAAATTAATTTTGACAAATATTCGACTTAATTTTTTAAAGTTTTTTTGCCGTATATGTGTTTAGTAACGGCAACTGACTATGCGTATTTTTTTTAATGGTGATTAAAATTTGACCGTGTATAATTACAAAAAAATAATAATTAAGTATTATATTAGTCATCTGGTTCCCATAGTACAAGCTCTGCTTAGTTTGGCTCTAGATTGCGTTGAGTGAGTGAAATGTGTGTCATTATTTTATTTATTTACTATAGCAGTAACTTCGATTGCATTGCGATATAAATGAAATTTATTTCTTAGTACGCGCCTATCTACATAACTTGACGAACATATACCCTCGATATTTCAAACCTCACGTGTAGTGGTATGGACTGTGCATTGTCTGTTACTTATAAGCCTTTTACAGATACTGATTAAGTGCAAACGGGTCCCCGACTACAGCTACCGGTGGACCACGTCCGTCAGTTATCATACATTCTGTATAGCTGTCGCACAGGGCCGCTACACATGTCGCCGGGTGGTGGCAACGCGCTACACCAACATATTGTATGAAAACTGACGGACGCCGGCCACCGGCCACAGTTGTCGGCGACGCGTTTGCGGGTGTAGTAATAAGCCCGTGTTAATTTCTCGTCTTTTGACAGGGTATTCGAGAGGGTGCGGCAGTATTTCGGCGCACAGAGCGAGTCTATCCCGATGTCGTTCGTGCTCGGTTTCTACGTCAGCCTAGTGGTGAAACGATGGTGGGAACAGTACAAACTACTCCCGTGGCCTGACACGCTCGCACTCTTTATCTCCGCCGGGATTCCTGGAGCGGTCAGTAAAGTAAAGTATTATTTTTGAAAAAACCGCATGCCCTTTATACTTATTTATCACTTAACCTTTACTAAACTTTGGGCCACCACCATCCCATCGATGACGTTTATCGGGATGTATCTTGAAGCACATTACCACCGGAGAAGTTCGACCAATGAACAACGCAAATGACCTCAGATACGTGATGCATCTTGTCTCTCATTGGTTCATTTTCCCGATGGTAATCGTCTGCAAGTTACACAATATAGCAGCTGGATTAAATCCGCACAACACAGACCTGATTGGCATCCTATGCCTAGAAGTGGGCAGTTACAGGTTGAGGATGTTGAAACCTTACCTACATTTTTGTTATGTTTATCTGACTGAATGAGAGCTAGTTCATTGTTATCATAAGGGTTCTTATTTTACCATCTGAGTGATCTGAAATCTAAAACTAAGCTCTATTCATTATTATTTAACTGGTACAACATGTAGCGTTACCTCAGACTAACCGAGAGCGTAACTTATTCGTACAGACACGTACATAACAAAGAGATTAACACCACCATTGTTTTGTCGTCGATGTGGCGTTGGATATTTGTCTGTCCCGTCCGGTCTGCTTCGCTACGTTGACGCTATTTTACTGGCTCATCTATTCGCATCGCTGTCATCGGTTATTGGATAAAATTGATATGAGGGGGAAAAAATTACATCATTCTAGAGTTTTAGTTCTATCGATCGATTGAATTTTGGTAGGACCATTTTGTGCAAAAATTGACGTAACATTCAATAACGAGAATCGGGGTTCAATTCGCTAAGCTGTCATCATTTTTCATTTTCGAATGGTACGTCAATTTTGTCTCAAAATGCCAACGGACTTCAATTTTGTGCCAAAATTGACGTACCATTCGATAGCAAGAGCCGATGACAGGTTAGTGAATTAGGCCCCATGACAGCGATGGGAATTAGGACGCTTTCTTTAAAAGCTAAGGGCGTTACTGTTTTGTTGCTTAACATAGGTAAGTCACACGACTTACCTATGTTGAGTATTACTTGTGTATATCTTAGTACTCTGTGGTATTACCCTCTGCTGAAATAGAGCTTTAGCCCCGTAATCGGCTACCCCTATTACGTATTTTTTACGTGTTTTAAAATTAACCCTACTAACTTAAAAACACGTATAAAATCTAAATTAAAGTATGAAACCTTTCACTTTTTTTGTTGACGAAATCAAAAAACATTGACGAAGCGAATAGTGTGAAGAAATTACTATAACACGGCGTATTTTTTGAGTATTTGTCCGAAACATTTTGTATGGAATTGGATTTGAGGATTAGCCTTCAAGTCCTGTTTCAGTAAGAGGCAGGCTACAATCAGGAGAGAGCCTTGCTTGACCCATCTCTATGATAAATGCACTTGTCAACATAAAATACTGATGATAATTCCAAAATAAAGAAAGCCATTTTGAAATGATTATTAGCATACACAAATGCCTAGCTTATGCGATATTTTATTTTTGCATTTCCAGCACTTGCGATTACTGTAACTACCTACTTGTTTGTAACAGCGTTTTATTTTATAGTTTTAAACTGTGTGTATTCTATTCCTAGCCTAGCCTACCTACTAGCCTTCCGCGTTTTCAAAATATTGACAGAGCCTCTGGTCGAAGCGACGCGTGATCAGAGGGCTGGTAGCTATCTGGCCCAAAAAATAAGCCTTGCTATACAAAGAGGCAATGTAGCTAATATAAAGCAAGTTGCCATCGGGTATCGAGTTGGAGCAGTTGAGCTACAACCTTATAGATCGTTTGCAACGGTCTATGGGTGGCCCAATTGTTTCCATTGGTACATTTTGTAATATAGACTGGTAGTTAGCTTAAGCAGTAATAAAAACCTATGTTTTCTACTGATATAATATTTATTTGTATGTACACTATGTACTATGAGGAGGGATAAATTAGGAGATATAGTCAAAATATGTAAGGATAAATCTCATATTGAACAGAAGTTTACAAATACATAAATTGTAAGTAAGGTACCTGCTATTTATATTTTTAATTTTGTAGATTTTATGATAAATCGTTAACAATAGGACGGTATCAATTAAAAACCATAACAAATTAATAATTAAAAAAAACCAATATCATACATTAGAGTAACAAACGAAACGTCATTGAGATTTTTTGCTTAGTTAATAATAGCATAATAATTTTATTCGCAGCCACAGAATCGACTTCATTGTATGCAAATTATAGATTTTTTTGCTTTAAACATAAACCCACTGATATTAAAATATTTTATACTTTTTGAGATTCGAGTTATGGTTTTAGACAGATTTAGATAGTTTAGGTACAGCTGACGTTCTGTTTATTTTTAGAAAAGGTATTATAGATAGGTACACTTAGGAACTGTTATGATTATGACATATTATATCAGACTATTAAAAAGGAGTTTATTTAGTTCGTCCATGGGAACCCATCCATGCTTTGTACCTAACACCCGTATTCTAAGTCATTCCTCAAACCCAAACTCACCTTACGTAAGGAGATTAATGGCCGACGCTTTACTAAAGGTTTCGGCTGTCACCTATCAAATTAGAAATTTAAGTATTTCCTTGAGTGAAAAAATCGTCTTAGAATACGGGTGTAAGCAAATAGCTTCAGCTAGAGGCCTTTATCCGCAGCTTCCAGAATACGAAATACAAAAAATGTATGTAGATTAAATATCTAAAAACCATGAGTTTTTTTTGCTGTTAGGTCGGAATTTTTATTACTTATAATTTTTTATCATATGAATTGAAAATGCATTGTCCTCGAGTTGGGTAGCTACCCTGAAAGTTTCAGCTGGATAGCTTTCGAGAGAAATCCTAGGTTGTCTATGCGGATAGCTTATCGCACAGATCTCAGATACTCACGGCTGTCGACCCCAATATAACTATATAGCTAATCGGGAAGTGCTCGAAAGAATTGCTAAATTCCACCCGGAACGACAGACAGGCTGACAGACAAACAAGAAAGTAAAAACGTGGTAAAAAAGTTCTAGCACACCTACATAATATACTTAGAGGTCATTTCAAAAACAGACATGTAGCTGGAATGTAGTTGTAGCGCACGCATTAAGATAATACCTTTGTCACGGACTATATTTAAAAACAGTGACATAGTTACTTTTCCATAACCCGCGGTAAATTGCAGAGAGACCGTTTCTTCATACAATAAGTGTGGAAACATTGATTATGCACCAACTGGCGGTTTCACTGGAACATAAAGCTGCGGGCTTGATAACAATATCTAAACACTTTTTTGCTTGCGATTTTACAGCTCTGCGAGTGTGCAATGTTTGACTATATACTCTACGTAAACGGTACAGTTAACATCAAAAGTAAATTGACAGTTAGCCCATAAAGTAAAACGTTTGTCACCGAGATCATGGATGGTCGAATGGCGAGTGTATTGGACTGCCACGCCCAGTGTCGCGAATTCGATTCCCGCTTCAGGACAAACATTTGTGTGATGAACATCGGTGTTTGTCTGGAGTCTGGGTGTTTTCTATGTATTCTATGTATGTATTTACAAAAAAAAGTATTTAAGTATTGTATCAGCCATCTGGTTCTTATAGTACAAGCAATGCTTAGTTTGGGGCTAGATGGCGTTGTGTGAAGTGTCCAAAATATTTATTTTATTTTTTTATTTATGAAGAGGAAGTGGGAGGAGGAGGCATTTCCTCTATTGGCTTTTTACAAATCTGCTAGTTGTCAATTATTCCCAAAAACGAATGCCTTGATAACACGTACCGAGTAAACAGGCGAGACAGTGAGTGAACGAGTAGCTTACATCACTCGCTCAGCCAAGCACTCGGTGCTATGTTTATAAGTACCGTTTGCTCGGTACGTGTGATCAAGGCATAACTCGCTCACTCGCTAGCTTTTTAACAATGAAAAATTACCAATTATTACAGGACCTCTTCTCTATCAAGATTATCCAATTTCACGCTGTACTTTGCACAAACGTCATTCGAGCCAGTGTCATGTTAATTCGACCGAGTTATACGTAGAATATACTTGCAGACGCGGAGAAGTATTCTAACGAGGGATAATTGCCGTATTGTTTATTTTTATACATATTATATGTTTTGACGTAAATGATAAATCGCAAAAAGTGCGACCGACACGGTGCGGTGCTCGATTTGTGCTCGCGACTTGAAGTCTGTGTTTTGAAATAATAATTGGATTCATTTGTATATTATGAAAATTAAAATATCTAAAAAAAATTAAACATAAGCATAGCTTGTTTTTGCGATCCTACCTCATCATTCACTTTAGTCCACTGCTGGACGTAGGGCTCACCCATTGCGCGCCGCTGAGCCCGGTCATCGGCTCTCCACATCAACATTTTAGGTCGTCGTTCCACCTGCCCGGGTAGAGGGTCCACACTACACTTCTTTCTTACCTGCTGTGTGGTGAAATTAAATTCTTCTTCTTCGTTTATTGTCATTGACACAACCTTTATGCCCGACTTACACTAGTTTTTCAAGCCAGGATAGCAAGATAGTGATAGTTAGCTAACAAAATAGTAGCTCTAACTACTGCTGGCTTGCTAACTTTCTTATCACTATCTTGCTATTCTGACTTGAGAAACTTGCCTGGTGTAACTTGACTTTGCTTAGTAAGTTATTTTCGTAAGTGTATTTTTTTTTGTATATTGACCTGGATTTATCTAAACATAAACAGTAGGTACCTATTTAAAAACCAGTTGCACGCGTCATCTATGACTTGCAATATTGAATGTAGGTTTCATAAAATCTAGGACATATTATTTAGTTCATACTTTCGATACTGAGGACTAAGCAAAACGACATGCAATTAAGAGGCTATGTGAAAATTTGGAGTCGCTGCGTTTCATTCCTACTCGGTAACGGTACAGTTTACAAACTTGATGTTAATACAGTGATTACTTGAGGATATAATCTAAATAAATGTAAAACAGAAACACGATTGGTGAAAGTTTTCTCGATAGATTTATTTTTTGAAATAGGCCCTTTAAAATCTGATTTACGTCCATCCTCCGAATTTAGAGAATATTTACGGTTAATTTTTAAACTATTGAGTGAGTAATCACAGAACTTAGATAAATGTAAAATATTTTTTTATAAATTCAATACTTTTCAAGCAATACGATGTTTTATCATTTGTCGCTTACGTCCGTTACTTTTGAGCGACAAAAATCTATATCTAACCTTATCCCTCGGGGTAAGGTGTCTAATTGCGCTATCACTGTCTTACAATTCGGCAGCTGTCATTTCTGACAGTTTCACACTTAAATAAAGTACGATTTATAGTTTTACTTGTTACGTAACACTGTTAGGTCGTAGGTTGTCTGAAGTTTTCAGTTGTTGCAACTTGTAGCTTGTAGCCTACTAGTAGTTTTAGTGACCTAAAAACAAATCAAGCATTTACTAATTTACTAATAGATATTGATGATTTATTCTTAAAATATCCTATAATTCCTATTTTTTTGTAGTGATGTGTTTTGTGCTTTTAATAAATAAATAAAATATCTTTAGTTATAAAAAAAATACCTAATTACCTAATTAAGAAAACAGATTTCGCGTTTTACGACAAAAAATATACTTACTTGGTAAATTATACGCTGAATGAAATGGTAGTTGCGAAATCGAGGAAGTAAGATTTGAGCGAACCGCGTGAGAATTCCAAGTGCACAATATTCGAAATGAATGGATTTTATTTATAATTATGATGAACGGAATAAAGGTCTCAAGAGGTATGGCAAATCTGCGTTTGTATGTATGTATACGATGATAACTCCCAATCCGCTGATCGCCCTTTATTTCATCATTATCATCAACATCAGCCCACTGCAATCCACTGTCTCACTCACGGCTCTGTTCGACGCATTGTGGGAGCAGTCGCATGGTTGCGTTTGTGAGAGATTTGATGAGGTCTGACCATCTAGTTGGAGAGCGACCACGGGATCTCTTGCCCTCCATTCTGCCTTGAACCAATAGACGATCCATTAAGTCCTCTTTGCGAATAATGTGTCCAAAGAACTTTAGTATGCGTATTTGAACAGTCGATGACCTTACGACCTTATACACAGATAGGTATTTTACAGATAGGTAAGTTCAAAAAAAATATCGAGTTCATAGGTGAACCAAATCCGTTCAGGGGTTTAGGAGGGAGGAAGCGCGTAAGGTCATAGTTCTGGCAAAGAATAAGTAATATTATTTCATAGTTCTGGGCGCACTTCGAATTATTATAACCACGATTCAGTCACTTTTGACGTAAATACTTATACCAGTACTCTGTCCTTATACTAATGATTATTTTCACGATAGAAATGTTCGTGCCTGCATTTTAAACTGTAATCAATTTACTCAACCTTGACCACTATCCGAGAACGTCACCCTAGACACAAATTAAACAATGGTTAAAGTGTTAAACATTATCAAATTAATTTAACATCCAGACAAAATACAACAAAAATATTTATCTAGAAATAAATAATTAATACCAAGTCGTTAGTAGTCATTTTTAAGTTTTAAAGAAAAATAATCAAATCAAATTTATTATTAATTAAATCAAGGTTTTAGGTACAAAAACATAGAACATCCGACTTCAATCGGACTATTCAAGTGACCTTAGGCACCACTAGGGAAGCAAAATACGCAATTTAGTTTCCAGTTATTTTGATTTAAAACTACTGAACCGGTTTTGATGAAATTTGTATGGGACCACTCTGAAAGTATATCCTCTCGATCCTATAGACTTTTTTCAAATCGGTTTATAAACAACAAAGTTCTGTTCTGAGGTAACATTTTGAAGTCGTTTGAAAAGAGTTAGGTATGAGTAAATTAATTAAATAAAAAGTACATTTAGCTCTACTAGAACTGATTGAACATTTTGCTTCGGCCGAACTAAAGTACTTATTTATAGATTATAATATACTACTGGTTCATTGATAGAAGAACAATACAATTGATTTATTTTTATTGACTTCTGTGTGCACCTACCCATGAACTGACTAAGTGGTAATATGAATAGTACTTCCTGTTGAAGTAATTATTTAGATTTGAATCAATATTTTTAATACTAGCATTTGTTTGAAATTTCGTTCTTAGTGCACTCTTGCAGCAAAATGTATGTATACCCACCCACCTCTACTTTGTTCTTATGTATTTTAGAGTTCTTTTAATATGTTTGAGTAAAGTACGTAGGTGCTGTACTTAGGTAATTAGGCCTATGTATTTAGGTAAGTACAATCCTTTCTAATAAATTTACTATAGATCGAAAATATGCTAGGCTACAATTTTACACATACACTAGGTATACATTACCCTCCGTTTTTAAAGCCGGGTAAATAAACTATACTATATATATAGAATTATACATACCTACATATTATTTTGTTTTATTAATAAGTTATTATTTTATGTCGATATATTTAATGATAAAATTAGAAATATTATGTAATTATAATGTATTATTATTATGTATTATTGTATGTATAATGGAATTAAGAGTTTTTTTTAAGTTTTAGTTTAAGGTAGTTAGGCCGTCTTGCACCAAACTTTCAAAGTTCCTAAGCAATTACTTTACTCGCTTGGCAGTTCTTAACGATCAGAATCTGGACTATTAAGAACTACCAAGCGAGTAAAGTAATTGCTTAGGGACTTTGACAGTTTGGTGCAAGTAGGCATAAGTATTTTGGTTTAGAGCTCTTTTTAAATAAATAAATACAAATACAAATTTGATAAGTGTTTATTTTCTGATTTATTGTAATTTCTCAATTTACTAAGCTCATTGTAAATGCAGAGCTGGCGCAAGGATACCAAGTTTTCTACATTTGCCCTTAATCTTGTTTACAACAACATAAAGATAGATCACGTTTTGTGCAGATTATAACTTCATTTATTAAATTGCTACGCTATTTAAACACTGTACTTTTGATTTTATCTCTGTTCTCGTGTTTTTCTGTGACGTATTTCACTAAGGTTACGTAGTTTAGTTCTTAGGATAAAAATGAGTTTAGCATTGTGTCTGTATCTACCGGGACGAAATGACTGTGGTATATTTTAAATATGTGTAGTTTCAAGTCATTAAATATGTCTTATTATTATGTATGTATGATAAAATGTACCTCCAAGTACAACAAGAGCGGACGTATGTGAATGTAGCCGGCTTGAGACAAATCTTCGTGGCGTCAAGTGCGATTCGCCGTTCGTGTTTTTTTTTTCAGCGTGTGTACGCGCGATTGGCTGAAAGAAGAGAATGACTGAGCCTAAAGAGTCGATGACACACATCTTTTTTACACGCTAAAAACCAGCCAGCCCTTGTAGCTTAAAAACTCGCCTGTATCATCGGCTTTTTTAAAATCTGCTTGTTGACAATCCTTCCCGAAAGTACTTCTTTCCTCCGTGCCGAAAGCTAACTCCAAGCCAACTGAGGACGTGGTGGCCGAGTGGATGAGGCCCTTGCCTTGCGATCTGATGGTCGCAGGTTCGAATCCCGGTGGCAGTCATGCGTAAATGGGTTTTTTCGGTCGAAAAAATCTATGTATGCACCCCACGTTCTCGCAACGGTGAAGGAAAACATCGTGAGGAAACCGGCATGTCAACGGACAGAAAACCAAAAAAAAATGTTCTATGGCATGCGACATCCACTAATCCGCATTGGGTCCGCGTGGTGGATTAAGACCCATTCACTCTCCTGCCGAGAGTAGGCCTGAGTCCCAGCAGTGGGAACATTATAGGCTGATTATGCTATGCTTATGAAAGCTAACTCGCTCACTCGCTAGCTTAGCTTAACTAGGTACTTATATCCTTGAGTGTCAGATTTTCAATCATCCAAATTTTAACACACGATAGTGTTAAAATTTTGATGATTCAAAAGCTGACAACCTCTTTGACTATCACTGAAGCACTGTATATAAGCGGTAGCAAAGTATCGAAATCATTATCGATGGAGGATGAACATGTAAAACTGAAAACATATGTTTAAATATATATTTGATTCATGTTGCCGCAATCAAACAATGAATTTCAAACCTGATATCCGCTCCACTAAGTAAAACCATAAACAAAAAGTGAAACATACCTTACTTGCTTCAAACTGCAGATGAGCAATGAAGTCTGACTTACATAAGGACATACCTACATTGTTAAACCAAGTTCCGATCTACATCTGACTGAACGAATCTATATAATTATGTACCTATCGCGTCGGGGATCTGTATTCTTAGTATACATAATATTAAAATATAAATATAAAGTTTGAATCGAGAGAACTCTCGTTTCAAACTTTGGCGAGTCCACACTTCCTGATGATGCCTCGTGTAGAGGCGAAACACGTGTCGTATCTTTAAACTTTGGTTTTCTGTTCTTTGACTCTTTGGTTTAGTTAAACTAAAGTTAAGTTAATTAAAACCTTTGTTTAGAAATTAAGCGGCTTTATTACTAAATATATTTATATAAATTGTTGATATTTATGGATTTCCGCAAAGTAACGCCTGAATCAATCAATTATCTTACATAATATACATAATAATGCGAAATTATTTGTATAAAGGCGAAGGTTAGTCAGGATGAATGATAGATGATTACTTAAAAGTTACAATGGTTAAAGTAAGGACCCAGTCGTACTGAAAACTTTCCTTGCTAACTAGGTGTACAATACTGTGCAATTTAAGAATATTTTTTTTTTTAAAGTCCAGCCGGTGAGTTTCAATGTACTGTTTTTCTTTTTCAAGAACAATGCCTTAGATGCATTTTAGAACGACCCGGATGTTGTGTTGTTCTTCGATAACGCCAAAAGGCTCAATTCAATCAGCTGGAAAATGATTTAACTTTTTTAACCTGATACCAGTCCGTGACAAATATTGGTTTTGACCGGCTATGAGTTTTTAACACAATAATATACGAGTAGGTATTATTATGCAAAATGCCATCACAACTGACATTTCTTTTGGGCTCAATATAGCAAGCAGTGACCATAGTAACCCAATTTGGGTCACACAATTAGGAAATTTCAATTAATCAATCAAGTTAGTCGTCGCCAATAAAGAAAACAATTCTTTACTGGCTTGTGCCTGGCTTGTCGGTTGCAAAATGTACATCTGCACTACGCGTGTATTTTGAACACCCGATGGCGCCTTGTACGTTTCAAGCTATTGCCTTTTATTTATATTTTTATAAACGGTAACCCACGTTTGTTAGTTGTGGCTAGGATTCTTCCTATACCTCCCTCCACTGTACCTTCTATTGTCTGTCACCCAAGGAATTTCTAAAGGATCTAGTTTCTAAGTTCTTTCCTGTCACCATTAAAGTCACAGATTTACTATAAAAATACATTGTCATAATTTTCTGCTGTTACATTACTGCACAATACATTAAATATGTCGTATTTCGCCAGAGCGAATGAACGTGAATAATGATATTATTTAATGCCCGGTTCACATTATGCCAGTAAGCATTCTAATCCAGGACTGCACAATATGTCGTATTTCGCCAGAGCGAATGAACGAATTGCGCGAATAACGATTATATGTATATAATGCCCGGTACACATTATTCCAGTAAGCATTCCAGCGCTGGATTCGATCGCTGGACTGGAATAAATTGAACCGGGCATGATATTTACTTTGACATTGAAAATCATTCGACATGCATTTGTTGCTATTTTCAAGATTTATATTCATGATATTCTATTATTAGATTGCTTTTATACTTCCTACTTGAAAATGTTACATTACATAACGTAAACTACATTTACTACTTACAGTAATATTTCTGTGCTAAAAATTATGGGCCACTTGCCTACCTATTACCAAAAAAAGACGTTTACCTATAGAGCAGTTTGACATTTTGTATGTTTATCCCTCTTTAGGTGCATAGTATTATCTGGTATAATTATTATTTACTATTTAAAAAATTACTTTTTTACACAACTAACTAGGTAATATATAAACCAAGTGCTAAAATAAAGAGGTAGAAACTTAGAATAAACACTAAAGTTATTATTATTATTTATAATTTACGATTATTATGTATAAAAATATTAGTTATTTTTAAAGTTATGTATTAGATAGTGAATTTTTATGTACCTAATAAATGAGATTGAGAAATAATTCTAAAACCGGCTTAGATCCCTTATCTCAATCGGTCATGGAAAAAACATATAAGCCAATTCAATATGACCAATTCGTTGCGCTTCATGGTTCCTCGCGTGGTGCTACTGCGTAGGTGATTTACTGTGGTACTAGATCTTTATTTTTAGCCGACTGCCAAGGAAGGGTTATGTTTTTCGCGCGTATCTTGTATGTATTTTTATGCATGTAAATTGCTTTGTTACCTCATATCTTCCAAACGGATGGATGGATATTAGATTTGAGAGATTTTTTAAAGTGTCCTTAGATGGGTTTTTGAAATAAATTACTAAAATCGCCGAATTTTGGCGCTAAATAGTAAGTTTATAAATTTTTGTTAACCAAACCTATCGAGACTTGAAAAGTAGAGACTTGAAATTCGAAGAGTGTGGCGGGCGTCAGCTAAATAAGATCCAACACATATCTCACATGTCTTTCGCGTTGTTCATTGGTTGAAATTCACCGATGGTTAATTGTCTTCAAGTTACAAAATACCTCTGCAGGTCAGATCATAAAAGTCGGTAACTATACATACATATGTAGGGTAGCCTATGCTTTGCGATGACATTGCGTTAGAGAGTGGTTTTAGAAAATTGTATCTACTTTTTCATAGATTACTGTCACTTTGCCTACTTATAATAATGCTTTACATTACGCTAATTTTAGTACGTGGTACTTTATTTATGTTCTTTTTGATTTATGTACCTACCTAAGTCGGTCACATAAAACTACGGGCACTAACTCTAACAAAGATGCATGCACTTTATCATCTCTACAATTGCGAAATGATTTTTGCACGATTTTCCCTATCGGAACAACTCTATCGTGTTTTAGTGACGATAAAATTAAACGACTATACATATACTTAGCAGTTACCTATTACAAAGTATATGAAGAGTGTTAATCTATGGATGTTATAATGTTCACAATATTATAAGTGCTTATCTAAAATGTTTTGTTTGTTACTCAAGCACGCAGATCCAATTATGAATAAATTGGGCTGAAATTCAGAAATATATTACATATTTTATATTACAATGGCTATTTATATCGATCTATACCGTGGAGGCGAAGCTACTGAATGTTGAGTCTAAAAGACACCTCACACGTCTTACAGTTCTTCCTTTGTATAATATACATACACTTACGGGAATAACTTCAAGCATTGTTGAATTACGGTAACGCTCTCATTGTCTGGTAACGCTCATTGTCCCGTTACGCTGGTAGTCACGTTGAACTATCGTCCGTAAACCAACTTTAAAGACAACCAATTTTCTTTAATCTAATTTTTTTTACTAGCAAACTGCTATTTTGGGCATTTAGCTAGAATTGTGAGGGTTCTGGTAACTGGCATGTATTATGTACCCCTAATGAAGTGCCCATCCTCTAAATATCTCCTAATCTTTGATAAGATCTTGAGGAGATCTTCTTTTAATTCGTTTGAATGATCTGGTTACCGGGTTTATAAGGTTGCAGGCCAAGGACTTCAACCTTATAAACTCGGATGGCGTTCGATGCGTTCGGGGTATGATTGTAATGCCTTCTTTGACTGTCAGCATCTCGAGGTCAGGGTAAAGGATAACAAATTTAAAGCCTAAATTATTTTGCAGGACGAAACGGGAAGGCTGATGCGGCGAAATATCGTTCGGTATGCCATCTTAGCATACGTCATCACACTCCAGAGGGTCTCACTGCGAGTGAAGCGAAGATTTCCAACCTGGCAACATGTGGTGGACTCTGGTGAGTGCCCGGGCGTTGCGATCCAAGCCTCATTACCCCCAACCCGAAATCAATGACCTCTCTTACAGGCCTTATGTTGGAGAGCGAGAGAAAAGTCTTCGAGAAAATGGACGGAAAGAGCCCCATGTCGAAGTACTGGATGCCTCTAGTCTGGGCTACTAACATTATCAACAGGGCGAGAAAGGAAGGACTGATTACAAGTGACCACATTGTGCAGACTTTATTGGTGGAGCTATCAGACATCAGGAGACGGTTGGGCGCTCTGATTGGTTATGACACTGTCTGCGTTCCTCTTGTTTATACACAGGTAAGTTTATATGCCTACTTATGTCATACACCATTTGGATTAGACTAGCTGAACTGTAATTCTGTTAGCACCAAAATTAGCTTACACTTTTAGCGGACTCTTTCGTGCTCAGTTTTATAAACTTACTAAGAAACTAAGACATAATATACATAACAAGTCTTAAATTTCAACACTACATCTTCTTCTTATCGTATCACTGTTCTTTCGAACCAGGGTAGGGAAAGGATTTTAAGTACGCCTCGAAGAGGCTCCTTTCGTGCACTACACAGTACTATAGTAGTATACCACTTAGTCTTTTTGAATAAAATGGTTGTGACACACGGACGGACAAACGGACAATATGGCTATGGCGAAACTAAAGGATTCCTTTTCTGAATTTGCGATGGAGCGTTCGAATCGTTTTCTCAGGACGTCATTTATCACCGTAGCTGTAAACACAGCGCTGCGATTTATACCCTCGATTTTAGCTCATGAGCTCCATTGAACAAGCACTGAGTGTGTCTAATCGACACTTGTTGCTTTAATGCAAGCGGACACGGCCGCCAAAGGACATTAGTTTATGCTCATAACTTTGTAAGCTGTCGCTCTCCTTTGTTTCCAAGATTGGTTGTTAGAATGATCTACCAGAATCACTGTTCTCTCCAATATTATAAATGCAAATGTTATTGTTTATGGATGTTCGTTACTTACAAAGCTGTATTAATTTGAAAATGCTTGCGTGCACTTTTCTTTGCAAAATTAAGAGAAATTTAAATGTGTAAGCTTGGGAGTGTATACCTTCTGTATAGCTGACTGTACTTACACAACATAATGTTTATTTGTCTATGTTCTATTGCATTCTGATGATTGAACAAAGCTACGTGTTGCAGTAGAAACTTGTTCTAATGTTTTGATAACAGACTAGATAGTTATTTAAACACGGGCGAAAGCCCACTGAAATAACGTGCCTGCCTAGATAATGTATTGTACATGCTGATTATAATTCTTGGCTAATATTTTGTATTTTGTTTGCAATTTTGATAACAAGTTCATGAGTGGAGACTGGAGACCGTGACTCGGCAAGCGTAGTGTAGGACGCTCTCCAGCCAGGTGGGGTGACTATCTGCGAAAGGTTGCAGGCGGAGATGTAGGTGGCTAGAAGACAGGGCGCGATGGCGCTCATTGGGAGAGGCCTATGTCCAAGCAGTGGACTGCAATAGGCTGATGATAATAATGATGATGATTACTATTTTTGTAATCGGGACGAAAAATGTTGTAAACTTGCACTATAAGCACTGGAACAAAATTTGGAGGTAGTGACGATCGCCCTTTATCACACTAGCTCCTAAATCTTAGTATAGTACCTAAATAGGAACGGAAACACCCCTAGCCGTCTCTATTCAGGTATTCAGGTTTCGAAGCTTCTGAAAAACCTGAGTAGGTATAGTAAGCGACAAACAAATTGTCCTCTGGCGAACCACGTTACAATGATGTGCAGAACGAAATTCCTTGGTAAAATTGGTTCCGCGCATCTTTGTCACGGGTTCGCCAGGGGACAATATGTTTGTCGCTTACTTTACCTGTTTTTGTTTTCTTCGCTTTAATACAGGGTTGGTTTAAAAGAAAAATATTTCATCTACCGGTAGACGAAGTCGCACGCGGGTCAGCTAATAGGTACTGAATGTGGATAATAAGTACAAGGTTTGCAGGTAGTGACGCTGGCCCTATACACATACTTTGTGGCTGCGCTGATGGGCAGGCAACTAGTGCCGCCAGCGCCGGGCAGCACCTCTAAATATGAGCCCGATGTATACTTCCCACTCTTCACAGCACTACAGGTAACTTACAACATTATAATAAATTGATAACTGAATGAATACTCATTAATTTATCTTTTTTTCGTTTCTTCTTAGTTCTTCGGTTTTGGCTTCACATCAAAGGTATATAGCCAGTAAGCTTCTAGTAAAGTCGCAACCACCACTACTTTACAGGGGCATGACTTGACTTATCGACTCTGACTTATGACAAAATAATCTCTCCAATTACTTGATATATCTTAGTACTCTGTGAAAGATCCTGACTGACAGACAATGCACAGGCCAAACTAATAACCGTTGATTTAGGTACTTTATTATTTGTTAACTCTTTACGCAAGCGAAGTTGTGGATGGTTTTTTTCGCGGGAACATGAAAAATGGCGCATTGGCGGCATTAAATCAATTGACAAAACTTGTATAACTTTGAGTGTTTAAGTGTAAAAACGGTGGTTTTTTTATCCATTAAGTGCTCGTGAACGTGTATGAGTGTTGGTGAATAGTGTAAATTATTCATCAACACTCATACACGTAAAACGTGACTTTTCGTGTTGCCTCCAAAACTCCATAGAAGCCTCTAGTAAAGTCGCAACCACCACTACTTTACAGGGGCATGACTTGACTTAACGACACTGACATATGACAAAATAATCTCTCCAATTACTTGACACTGGCTATATACCTTTGATGTGAAGCCAAACTGAAGAACTTAGGTTCTTCGAAAGAAAAAAAAAAAGTTGTGGATTAATTCAATTTTTTTTTTAAAGAATATATTGTGCAATAAGTTATTTTCTTATATCTTAAAATTACTCAACCCACTTCAATAAAGGAGAATATACGCTATTCGTTTTTTTTTAATGTTTCTTATCTCAGAACTTCGTCATTTACGAACAGCTGTAAAAAAAACTTTTTTGAAATTTGAAATTTAATACTTTCATTTTGGTCTCATATTATTTTTTATTAAAATAGGTTCAGTAGATTCGTTTTTAAATCAAAATAAATAATAACTGAAATACGTCATACAAGCAAACGAAAAAGCGTATTTTGCTTTCCCGTTACTTTTCAGTGGTGCTTACGGTCCCTAGAACACAGATCAGTCCCAATTGAAGTCGGTTGTTCTGTTTTGTAAAAAACTTTGTTTATTTACATGGCATTTGATTGTACGCGATGGTGTAGGATGGAGCACCTAGAAAATCTACCAACACTATTACTATCCTAGAAAGAAGCCGTTCACTCTTGACTTATTTTTTGATAAATTCCAGTTCTGCTTCTACGTGGGTTGGCTGAAAGTGGCAGAGGTGCTAATCAATCCTTTCGGAGAAGATGACGACGATATAGAATTGAACTGGCTTATCGACAGGCATATAAAGGTATGTACTGACCACAGAGTGACAATACAAACTGATTTTACCCGATTGCGAAGAAGGAGGGTTATGTTTTTCGAGTATATCATATGTATGCATTAGAGTAAAATTACCGAAATTATAATTTCTATACACCCCGATGTGTACGACCCAATGTCTTATGGACTATGCACTTTTAGACAGATGGAACTAGTGACGGCAAAAATCTGAACTGTCTGACTTAATGTTAAGAGCGGTTTCAAACTAGCGCTTGGCGCTATGGCTTGCGTCCATAGGCCGGCATCGGACGTATCGGATTCGGACGCATCGCAAGTAACGGATTTTAGGTTGCCTTGTATGAAAACTCATACAACAGCGTCCACTGATCCGCACCGTACGGACCGCTCATCGGCAATGCCTACATGCGATGCGTACCGATGACGTCATGCGGAATGCCGATCAGTGGACGCGCCCTGCGCGCTTGCTCCGCATCGTCAGCCTTTGGTCGCGAAACGTAATCGCGATTATCGCGAGAAATGTCATACGGCATTACAAAAATCCGAATCAAGGTGACATCGGCAATCCGATTGCTAATACTCGCGTCGGCAATTGGATCGCTGCCGATACAGTGGACGCAGTCTAATTAATCCGTTACTTACGATGCGTCCGATACGTCCGATGCCGGTCTGTGGACGCTTAGCGCTCGAGTTTTGTTTTATGCGGCGCGATACGCGCGATATGCCGCGAGCGCCTTATGCTACTGATTCACTGGAAAAAACCGAGTGCAAACGCCGGTACACGCGCGAATTGTTTTAACAAAATGTGACATTATCACATTTGGCCACTGATGAAAAATCACCGGTTATATTTTTTTTTTATTTACTATATATAGGCTTGCGTTTGACCACCATCTCACCTGATGGTAAGTGACGATGTGGTCGACGATGTAGCACGCTTACCTAGAATAATCCTATTCACTCTTGACTTGAAGACATCCAAATTATAGTGATCGGGAAACACTGACGCCGGCAGAGCATTCCATTCCTTGGCGGTTCGCATAATGAAAGTGGAAGCAAAGCGCTTTGTGCGAATACATGATAACAAAATTAAATAATATCACCATGTGACAATGAAATAGAAAAAGCAATCATTTCCATGCCTAGTCTGAAACCTAATTTATGCGCGGCTAGCAGTAGGCAGCTATCAAAAAGTTGTTTACCTGGTGGACGCTAGCTATAAATATACCGTAGATCGGTTCGGGTAGTGATGGGGCGAGGTTGTTTGGCCGTCACCTTGGCGCGGCGGCGAGGCAGACAGGTGGGCGCGGACTTCGGTCCATTCGCCTGATTGCATTTACATGACAGTTATGTATTTAGACGCATTAGGGTTGGCCGTGTTTACGTAAACAGTTCAATTACGCTTCGGTCAAATATATAGACACCGTAGCGTATGTGGCTGACTAGTCCTAGCCCAGACATCTTCTTATCGTGTCACTTTCAAGCGCGCCTCGATGAGGCTCCTTTCGTGCACTTGACACATGTTTTCGAACTTTTAGGTTTTATGACATGCAGGTTTCCTCACGATGGTTTTCCTTCACCGTGTGTACTATACGTGTTTAAATGCACACATAGATCGTTTTTGAAAAGATTTATCCTTTGGTGTACGACCGGGTTCGAACTCACGACCTTCGGATCGAAAGTCGAGGCACCTCCCACTCGGCCAACACGGTTTTTTTTATCATATGCAACTAATATATGGATCGTTTCTTTTTTTTCTATACACTCTATAGGATATAGTAGGTAAGTACCTACTTATACTCTTTGGCTTACACGGCCTCAGATGTCAGACTCATATACATTCAGCATAATTACATACCTTGAAAACCATCTTATTTCACAGTCGGTTAAAAATTATATTTCCTCTTCAGGCAGCCTACATGATAGTTGATGAAATGCATGACGAGCATCCGGAACTCCTCAAGGACCAGTATTGGGAGGAGGTAGTTCCCAAAGACCTGCCCTACACAGTCGCTTCCGAACATTACAGGTTACACATATTTTTAATTTTAAATACCACGGTGATTAAGGAAGTCAACATCGATGCCTACCAGCCAGATTGGTGAGAGGTAGCTAGCGACCGTAAAAAGTGGAAGGAAATGAGAGAGACTTTTGCCCAAAAGTGGGACACAATAAAGGCTTCGCCAAACAGAACGTACTTACTCCGCGTCAGGACGCTAAGTTGACGCCGCGCTATAGCGCCGAACTGTGTTGTACTATGACGGGATTGTACTGTCACACCGAGCGCCGGCGCTAGCAGTACGCAACGTTCTGACGCAGCGTAAGTACGCGTTCTGTTTAGCGAAGCCTTAATAGATAAAAAAAAATAAGAAAGTCTCTAAAGGAAGTCCCTAGTCCCGAATTTCTGAATAGGGTTATTGGGTACTCTTGCCATTTCTTTCTGGGTCTGCTGCAAAGATGCAAAACTTCAATCTGAGGGCTTTCTTGGCCAGCAGTTCGTGAGACATGAGGCATAAGTAATATGCTTTCTATCTTATTCATTATCATCATTTTATCATCGTTCTACTAATTATGTAATATGTTTTTAACACATTTGCTCGTAAAGGGTCTATTATTGCACCAATTTCAATATCGTATTGTATCTCATTACGCACTAGTGCGGTAATGTAATGTAAAACGCACGAATGCGGTAATGTAATTAAAAAAGGAAGGTTTATCAAGGTTCTCCGTTTAAAACGAACGGTACTTTTTTAAATCTTAGCAAAGAGTTTTTATGTCACAAAATTGGTCAACATTTGATGAATAAAATTAACTTTGGGAGATAAAATATAATAAATAAACATTTAATTCCTTAATTTAAATTATATTGACCATAAATTACTAACATTTAAATGTAACAAAACACAAAAATATTAATTTACTTTATTAGTAATACTGGCTGTTTTAGTGCCTTTGCCTTAAAAAAACGCTGATGCGCGCGCATCGCTAATTTGAAACAAGTAAAAATTATTCCGCGCAATGTTTTTTTCGCTGTATTGATTTTATTTGAAAATGTCGTCAAGTAATGATGAATTTATTTATTTATTTCCTCGCAAATGTGTTATAAAACGTCGTATGACATACGTGCGGTTTGATAATTACATCCTCTGCTTTCTTGTAGCCCTCACCTACGGCTTGGGCTATCAATATCGCCTCGGCTGTAATTTTCAACTTACCGCACTTATATCATAATGTACTATTTTTAATTCTTACTTTCTTTAAGTTCTTTTTTTGTAGGTAGGTACCAAACTTTGAAAATTTCTTTGCGTTTGTATTTTTATTTTCAAGATATTTGTTTTGGAATATCTGACGATTGCTCGTGAATTCCAGACGACACGAGCCGCCCTGTTCTGCTGACCATTACAAAGTGAAGGCCGAAGACGCAGTGTATGCAAATGTACAGGCGCCGAGAAAGAGTCACGACGAAACTTATGCTGACTACGTAAGATATACCTAACGATTTATGAGATAGGTATCAAACTGCTAAATACATGATCAGCCTATGTTCCCACCCCTGGCACTCAGGCCTTCGATACGAGAGCGATATCTGTCTATAGCAATTTACTTAAGACGTGATTTTTTTTCTTAGTACTTTACTTTTTCTTATTACTATATACTTATACTAACTACTATTACTTTTTTTAGTAAATTTAAAATATTGTGTCGCGTGCCTTTAATGGCACGCGCGCTATTGGTTCGCCATCCCTGGTCTATAGCATGATGTATTTATTGATTACTATTTGTTTTAATTATAACTGTATTTAAAAATTCAACAAAGTAATAGTATGTAATAATATTATTTATTCTTTGGTAATAGCAACATTCATACCTACCGAGCTAAATCCAAATTCTATGCAAAGATAATTTTTCATCTGTGTATTCGTGATTCTCCTAAACAATACTTCTTAGCCCAGATTCAGTAGTTTAGATTTGACTCGATTTGAGCAACAGGTCGTTACTAAAATAGTGAAATGAAACACGATTTATAAAAATCTACGAGTTGGTAAAGTTTTATTTGGAACATGAATGTTATCGGGATAAATTGTGACTCCAGTTATAGAGAAGCCACATAAAAACATTTAATTGCTAAGTTACATGATTTTGTGATAAGTATACGATAAAATGCTCGGTTTCATCAAAAATTAAGTGAAAAGTGTTCAAAAACTTCTTAAGTGCGGTTTCAGACTAGCGTATTTTTGTCGCGTGTAAACGGGCGAATAAGTACCTACTCACGAAACTTCAAAGGTCAAACGCTCGTACCTATACCGGCGATTACGTTGGGTTTTTTTGACGTGACTACGTATAATAAATCGACGAACGCCGCCGCGCCGGCTGCATGCACGAAAACATTGACGTCATTGTCCGGTAACGCTCATTGTCCCGTTACGCTGGTAGTCACGTTAAACTATCGTCCGTAAACCAACTTTACAGACAACCAATTTTTATTAGCGAGTGTCAGGAGCATACGCGCTACAAAAAACAGCTTGTGGTTCTCTGCTAAACTGGAACCGCACTAATAAAAAATATCTCTTGAACCGGGCAAGCTTACAATGAGAATAAAATTATACTTACTTAGGTATACTTACAATGTATTTAAACAGTTTCAGTTATTTTTTGATGAAATAGGCGGCAAAAATCTACCGGCTACATCTACGTAAACCTACTATTTCTAAAATGACCCATCTAGAGAAATGCAAGAGTGAACACCACCCGACTAATGTCGTAAATTTATGCATAATATTGGGATCATTCAACACTACGTGAACAAAAATTAGGAAGAAAAATGAACCAATTGTCGGTACTTTGTTGTCAGCAGTTGCTTCCGTTAAAATAATACCTTTTAGTGGTGTCATTTGGCACAATCTTTACCTGTTTATGAGTTAGTATCTCATTGAAATGATAATTGCAGGAAAGTGTGGACACTCCTTTGGTGGAGAGGCGAAAGAACTGGTTTCAAAGACAGATTTCGCGGATGGGCTCAGTACGATCGGGATCCACAAACTATTCTGACGGCGGCGGCGGGCTTTTCGGTCGGAATCGTCACAACTCCGTGGTGTATTCGAGCCCCGAAGCTGGGGCTCCTCCGATCACCGTACCGCCACAGCATCACAAGATGTCGCTCTACGAACGACTGGTCGGACGAAAGTCCGGTCGCGGCCACCATCGACAAAACTCGAGACATGGTAAACAAATACACGTACTCTCTCAACTGTTTTCCATGACCTTCTATTTCCTTTTCATGCTACCTCTTTTTCCAATTTTTTACCAACCCTTTTTCATGCTAGCGCTCAGCTGTAAAACTTACTACACCGCTTTGCGATTTAAAATTGACAAAACTTCTCAAAAATGGCGATATGATATATTTTTAGGCCTTAGTTAATTGGAACTGATGCTGAAAATGTTCCACTTAGGCCTCGAATCGATCTTTTCAAATAATAATAGTGTCCGAATCCTTAGGAAACTCAAAAATTCATACAACGTTTCCGATTAAACTGTAAATATATTCTCGAAAAACGTGGTAAAAATATCAAAGAGCATAAGATATAAGCAGAAGACTGTATGAGTCGTCTTTTCCACAGGTGGTCAAAAAAGCAACGGGTCGGCGGTCCCGATGAATGTACGCAATCGGCCTCGCATCCCAACCCCAGACGTGACCAAGGAAGTGATGGACCGGGAGAACCGGCTCGCTATGGGCATGCAGAACATGGGCGTGATCATGGCGCACCAAGGCTACCAGAGCGAAGTACCCGTGCTGGGAGCGCTCGTCCTGTCCCCTATACAGGAGCTGGATGGTGGCTCGGTCAATAACACGCTGCATGCCGGTCAGCCCGGTACGGCGGCGCTCGCCAGGGCTGTACTCGCCTCGGCCTCCGTTCCCACCACGCCCCGGGCGGAACGCGGACCTGCAGACGGCTCCCCCCTTTCGGGAGAAACCCACACACCCATTTCCGACCGCGACAGCGACCGCTCAGGTGTGACGGCAGACTTCACCAGAAAACCAGACGGCTCCAAACGGGGTGAAGTATACGTGTGACGACTATGAGCGACCACAACCTAGACGTATTTGACTAATTGTTACTGATGAATTTAAGCACAAACAGGGATTGATTCGTGAAGCTTTCTATAAAGTTTTTTGTATTAGTTTTATTGATTGTTTTATTTGAAAGACTCGTAAAGATCGATTCGTAGCGTTTTAAAACACCCTGTTATTCCGTGTCGTCAGTCGCGTCTCGCGGCGCTTTGCACGCAGACAAATCACTCCATCCTCAATAAAAAGTACGTTATTAAAACCTGCATGAAGAGACAGTCGACGCCCTCGCTGGCTCTACATCGCTCGCTACCCTATCAGGTAGCGAACCCACGGGTGCCACAACTCAGCTGGCACCCAAAAAGACCCCGTTATCAGCAGCAGTCCCACAATAAACATCTTATTAAAAAACGCCACCCTAGAGAAGAAGTAAATAAATAACAAGTTTATCAGAATGATGCTAGCTTCAAAAACGAGGAGGTACAGAGTCAGAAGAGGGAAAAGTTGAAATATTCTGATGCGCATCGGAGGACCGGGACCCATGTTTAAATTTATCTTGAATCTGCTTAATTGATCGTGGCGACGTCGATGACTTTGGAAGCTGCGATGGCTTTAAAAGCTTCGACGATAAACGTGTACCGTTCAGACACGTATTCCTTGGTTCTGTCTCCGGTGAGTAAAGCTTCGACGGCGGCCTGAGTTTCCTCACGCAGACGTTTGATTTCTTCCGGACCCTCCAACTGTATTTCGGATTCTTCCGCACTATCGTTTCTATCAAACAGGTTCGCGTATTTATCTGCTGACTTCTTGATAGCTTCAGGTTTCAGACTCTGTAAGAACAACACTCTATCTTATGATTCTTAATGCAGTCTATGATTCAGTTTAATTAAACCATTTAAGCTAAGAAATTCGGGAAGGTCGATGACATTGTAAAAACAGTAGGAAACTCCTGGACGAGAGACGCTCAAGACCGGGAGAGGTGACACAAAAGGAGGGAGGCCTATACCCAGTAGTGGGTGATTCCGGCCTGATGATGATGATGATCCAAGGAATGAACCAACTTAAGTATTTACTTACCCATTCGCTGGGCTCCTTCCCCTCAAACTTGTCGACTATGCCAGTCACAGTCTTGGCAAAGTGGCTGAGGCCCGAAGCGATGAGCAGTTGCAGATCGTGCTGTTTCTTTATCTCCTTGTGTACCAAACTCTCCAAGGATACAAGGCCTTCATCGTCTTGTGGTGAAAGGATCGAATGTATATTTATATTTTGTCCCTCTGGAAATAAGACACGAGCATTACCTACCCTGACTACTTCCCGAAATGTTAAACATACAAAAAAAAATTGTGGCAAATGAGCCTGTGAAAGTAACTTAATTTTTGAATTACGATGTTTTATTCTGAGAAAACTACGAGTTCTTTTTCATTAACATTCTAAGTTCTCTAAGGAATCTTCAAGTATACATCAAAACAAAGTTATTTCCGTGTGAGATTATTTTATTTATCATAATTTCTGGTAGGTTCTAGCTACAAGTAGTAAGTAATACAGGTGTCCTTACGGTTTAATAGCGCTGACATTGAATACGCAGAAGTCGTTTTTGATGTGTTGGGCGGGAAGACGCAACTATACACTTGCGAAGAACACCCCTCCGCTTTCGCCAAACGCTATAAAACCGTACGAGAGTTTTACCTACAAATAGGTATTACGTACGGTTCATTCGATGCATACGGCACCAGCGGCCACGACGACGGTTCGTCTTCAAGCCCTTCAGTTGTCCGATTTGACTGTAAATAGGAACCAAGTAAGTAGGACAGAAGATGCCTACATAACTAAGTAGTCGGACAGCAATACTCACTTCAAACAGAATAGGTTTTTGTCAACGTGCTCGTAAACGGGGTTGGAATCTTGAGGATCGGATGGTGAGACAGTAACTGATTCGAACAGCGGCGAAGACAACGGCAGTGGCGCGGGCGGAACGGGCGCTTTAGACGTTGACGGCTGTGGCGAAAGCGAACGCTTCATACGCCTTTTTTCACCCACCGGCGCACTACACAGAACAATCTTATTACGTTTTCGTATACCTTTGTATAGCATACAGAAGCAAATACTTACTAAATCCTATCCAGAAACTTACGGGACTTTGAAAATCGCGGACATTTTGCGGTTCCCGAATGTCTTTGGGACATGCGCGCGTGGCGACCCGCCTGCCTTAGAATCGGTATCGATTTGGCCGGCTGGCTGGAACAACGACCGAAGACAGACTTGCGCAGATGGGTTGCTGACCTTTGCTATTCCCGCAACTTCTTTTGCGTGTCCTGCCATATCCCGTGGCCGATTTTCGTAACCCCTTTAAAGAAATCCTGGAATACATATTTGGTAGATATTTCCTCATTACCCATATTAAGCGGCTTTAGCAGCCATTTTTGAGAACTATATAATAATAATAATTATCTGATGAAGTTTAGACAGTAGGTACTTACAAATTCTTTACGTTGCCTCAGCCAGAACTTTCCGTTGGAGGATACCTGAATCCATCTTCAGATCAGCTGTCAACGATCTATTTAGAGTTCTACAATCGTTTGTCTTTACCACAAGACTACCTCGTACTACACAAGACCTATCCCACGCACGACCATGCTACATGGAGAACAAGTATTGTAGTAGATACTAGCAGACAAGACACCTACAACCTATAAATATGAATGCGTTGCGAATTTTTAAAATGCCTTTCTTAGTAAAACAGAACACATCCTCCAAGTTTCAAGTCTCGTTCACGTTCAGTGGTTGGGCCTGTACGCTGTCTGTCAGTCAGTCAGACAGGTCCAATCCTTTTTATAATTACCTACTTATACATATAGGTATTGATGTGAAAATATGTGTTAATCATAGTTTATTACGATTCAAATTCAATGTTTATTCATAAACAACGTCAGATTGCCTAAATCGTTATATGGAAACATGTGTTAAACGAGAACAAGTGTAACATGTAAACGAGACGAGCTAGACGCTCTCCTGATTGTAAGAGATCCCACCTGCTCATGATCAGAACGTCCAGAACAGTGCTACACAGGACTTTGATTCACTTAGGCCGGTGCAACATTGCTTTAGAGCTCTACTTTTACTTTAGTTTACTTTGAGACATTTTGAGGGTCAGTCTCGAAAGCCCAGTAATTTCACTAGCTACAGTGACCTTTAACCGGAACACAGTAATGCTTCCATATTACTGCTTTGCGGTAGAACATTTGACACTGGCATGCTCTGCCTGTATTGATCAAACCCTCTACAAAATAAATGATTAGGTATAAAAAAAATACTTTGCCATTCAAAATTGTATATAAATAATGGTTAATGGTATAATGGTCAATTTAATATTTTTTATTAAATTAAATCTTTATTCAAGCAGCATAAGTCTGATCTTTTCCTGCTATTTCTAACTAAATAAATAATATATAGCTAAATACACGCCGTGTCATGCAAAATTGACCTACAATACGCAATTCTGAAATTCAAAACATACGTAGGTAGGTACTTTTAATATAAGTTTCACTACTTCAAGTAAAGTCGGCTGATATAATATTACCTACTATAGAAGCTGGTAGGTAATAGTGTCTGCCTACTGTCTTTTCTTTTACCTGAATGACATCAATTAGAACGGTAGCGTTACATTAAAATACCTACTACAAAATAAATTGCCTCTCAATATGCTCTCACTCAAGTGATGCTATGATAGCTGCTGACTGCGCTCCGCGCTCGGTCCCTGTCCCCGAACGGATGGAGCGGATCATCGGTCTCAAAGCGTATACCTACCTACCTACCTACCTACCTACCAATACCTATTTATACCTACTTATCATCCAACCAACTGGCTGGAAGTAATGGATGATTGGTTACACGGAAAAATGGCAAAGCTTACTGCATATAATGGAACGTTACATTGTCTATGACAAATGTTTTCGATTTGAGTTGCGGGGAGACAGTAATGCACGACATGGTAATGCACAACATGGTATACCCGACCCTGGAATGTACACCACGAAATCCAAGCCCTATTTTTTCTCTCCCAGCGTCTAGATCCGAGGTCATGCGTAGCTCGTATACATTTTGTTCAAGGACCCTCCGCTCTCACAATATTCACGCAAAGGGATATTCTCACTCGAGTTTTTTTGACATCAATTTGACAATTATGGTCCTCTATTTTTAACATAATGTCATCTAAATATAATGAAATCAATAGAGACACGCAACCAATTTAGAAATATTAAACATGGACTATTTGTGACGAAATTGTCATATTCGTCTTTTCTTGGGCCAGAAGTCGTTCAAAATGCAACAGATATCTCTATTGAGTTTCACTTTAGATAATCCGTATCAAAAATTTCATATCTGCGACATAAGACATTGAAAAATTTCAATTCATAAACATTTAGATTTGTATGGAACACTAGCTGCCCACGTAATTAATTTCTCATAGCCATTTACTGAAACAAGTTATATTTAAAAATCCAACTATGACGCCCAATGTCAAAATTTTATTACTGTCGGTGACAAATGGTGGAGGGATGGAATGCGCGACCTAGGAATGTGACAAAGGAACGGACGCACATGGCAGGAATAGAAAACCGTTAGTACGCAGATTCCAGGGCTGTACATTCCAAGGCCGTTAATTATTGTATCGTGCATTACAGAGACTCGCCCAAGTCGTTCTCTATACTCTTTGGCATAAGCCAGCCTGTCAGCCATTTTGTGATAACTTTTATCGCGCAATTTTACAATAGTTCTGTGGAAGTCGGTGGCAGTGATGTTATGTCTGAATAATGATTTTTCGTTAGAAAAGTGAACAAAGAAGAATTGATGACTATTCCAAGTGTAACAGTGGACATTAAAGGACTATATTTTCTACCTATGAAGAACTCGGTCAAACCACACAAATGCAGACTTCGCAACTAGGTAACATTTTGATAGTAATTACATAAATAACAAATTTTTCCGGTTATTTACAGATAAAGCGATATCTAGAGCAACTTTTTCCGTCTCTTGCCAACCTATCTTGAGCAGAGAATATCGTTACTTTACCGTTACAAAATAAAATAATTTTCAAAAGTTAGTTGGGTGGGTATGAAAAGTTTTTAACATTTTGATTTGAGACTCATTGTGCACTCATTTGCCATAGTAATAAATTTATTTGTTATAAATACCTATACAATAAGTGCTATATTCTTACTATTGAACAAATTGCAAAGATCTCAATGTTTGATCCGCCAAAAAACTTGGCTAGATAAAGTAAAACATCTGAAAGTACCCACCAAATAAAGGGCTAAAACACTTTATGGGTTAAATAGTATATGTTACCAAGTCATAGATGCAAATAATACAGTAGATTAAAGGAATACTTATTGTCTTATAATTTAGAAGGCTTTGTCCCGACTAACTGCCAGAAAATGCTCCGGCCAAATGAAAATTTCAAGGGTATATTGACCAAGAAGTGTGAGCGTATGTACTGAGATAGGAATTTTGTTAATTCCCAATGCAAATGAAGTTGTGGTGATCAGTTAGTTACTTAATAATATTCTTTTCATTGTATGATCGCTAGTTAAGGTCTTAAAGTAAAGACACCCTTTTTTTCTTTTTATCATTTCCTTCAGCTCTGGCATTTATAATAAACTGAAAATATTTATTTTCTAGAAAAAAAGAACAATAACTTATTGGGTGACGAAGAATGTATCAACTTTCGGCCATCACCTAATTTTAAACATATGAAGAAATACTTGAAGTCTAAATTCGAAGAATCAAATTCATCAAGTTCTGACCCTTCTACTACGCCAAACTCAGAGGAGCAAGAAAATATTAAGCCACTGACTACAATGGCACAAAGGGTGCAGCCCCCACTGCCTCCAAACTCACCACCACCGGATAGTCCTCTAGTGGTGCCTAAGGAAGAGGTAGTAGATGAAGAATATGAAGGACAAACCTCACTAACAGAAGCAGCCTCATCAGAACACCAGTCTGGTGAACCAGAGCAAAAGTTACCAGAGAAAACGATGTGTAGGCAGTTTGCACGAGGAATGTGCACTCGCGGAGCTGCCTGTATCTTTGCACATGAACTGATACTGTCACAGCTGCCAGGAGTTTATACCTTCTGCAAGAACTTCCAGAACACCACATGCAACTTCCCAAAATGCAAGTTTGTTCATGCAACTGTGTTTGAAAAGGAACATTTCTACAGAACTGGCTTTCTACCTCCACACACTTTAGCTCATCTCAAAGATTCCAATAGTGCCTTAGGACCTCCCACACCTTTGGAAGGTAAGCTCTTGCAAAAACAATAATTATAATGATTGTATTTGACTTATATTTAAACACCTAGTATACTGTTGCTCCGATCTATGATCTTACCCACCTCCAATCTCTTATTCCCTTAAACCAATTTAGAACTACAAATTCAAAAATTGAAAGATTGTTTAAGGCACCATAATAGTGTTTCTTATTTCTAGGGACTCCTGCTGAAGCACCTCAGGTGCAGTCAAATCCGCCTCCGATTATGCATCCAGGGTAAGTGCTCATCATAGTACAACACAGGCTAAGCTAATCTATGCTACTCAATTCAATCTGGGAGTGAATTGTTAACCATGGTGCTCAAAATGTACAATCAAAATATGAGTACTTATTTCTCGTGCACTTCGTTATTTTTGCCAGACTCTGGTATAGACAAATGAGGATTGTAAGTTCAGTTCTTTTTCTGACACTAACTACTGCCAAATTTCATGACAAATTTGCTTCTCCATGGCCAGATTTGCAAAATCAAAAAAATAGTTTTTATATTAACATGGGTTAGATTTTATGACCTGAGTGAGACCCATGTCCCTTTCCAGGTAGGATTTTTAATAACGCACAAAGAAAATCAGAATCCCAAGTACCTACCTTTTCAAAGAATGGGGCCAAAATACCAGCAATGCACATGGGGACAGCCATAAATTACGTCACACAAACTATACATGATTTTTCGCCATGGGGATAAAGCAGTGCCTTACGTCACGGGCGGCATATTGAACCCTGAACGTAATGAGGAACCCTATAGTTAACTCCCGAGCGAATAGACGGTTCGCTTGGGAGTTAGGTATGTAGAGTCCTGAGTCAAGCGAGGTGTTCAAGCAGTCCATGACGAAGACGGGCTTTATCCCAGTGAAAAAGAATAGAAATTTATATACAAATAAACAAGAGGGCAGTCTGGTAAAAAACGGCAGAATTCAGAAGTATGTTCTAGTAGAGTCAACTGCTATATTGTTTTTAGTGTATCAGCTTTGCCGACTAGCAGTTGCGCGCCCGGGTGTCCTCCCGATGTCACAAGCTCGCCGCAGAAAAGGGAATGGGCAGACACCGACCTTGGTATGTATACGCTAATTAACTTACACAAATTAACATTACAAATACATACGATAAATTATATCAAATGAAAGCAGTGATTCATTTTCTAAATCAATTTTGTCAAGCCACCATTAATTTAATAAATATGTTATCATATTTGTTGATATCTATCTCAGCATAATAACTAAATTTAATTTGTGTTTGGTTTGTAATGAATGCCTACAACGCATCTTCTCTCAACATAGTAAGTTAGCTAACACCCGGAACTCTGATTGCGTTGCAAAATTATAAAATTCCTTTCTTAGTACGCAATTTCAGATAACCTCCAAATTTAAATTCTCTTAGCTCTATTTCTCTCGTATAGCCTGTAGGTGTCTGTTAGTCAGTCAGTCAGTCAGTCAGTCAATCAGGATAAAACTTTGTATAGATATGTATTGATGTACATTGCACATACATTTTTTCCGAGATGTCTATGGGCAATAGTTGATTTTAAAAGAATTTTGGTCAGGGCATAATTACCCTCGAAAGGGCTTAGTGTCCCTTCCGGATGGGGCCTCTTTTCTTTACCCTTAGCCTCCCTTGTTATTTTGATGATTATAAACAAAGAAAGGGACCCAAATACCTTACCCACTGTACCCACCGGTATTTCTGTGTTATCCTGTTGAATCGCTCATAACATGAATTAATACATGGAATCGCTGCTTTCATTTACGAGTATTTTAGCTTTAAAATTTCAATAATAATGAACACTGGTGTCATCTCAGGTGCAAAAAGACTCACAACTGTTTTTTCAAGTACAGAATAACTTAATTTTAAAAAACGCTTCTGAAAAGTATTCTACTGAATTGACACCAATGTCGCTTGCGAATTATTTTTGGCTCTGCCGGTTCCATTTTAATACAAAGCGCATTTGTAACTCTTTTTTATTCATCTTTAGAAATTTTATAAAAAAAACTGTTAGGTTGCGCCAAATGTCGTTTTTGCTATTAATTTATTCCTCTGTTGTATCTGGTGTTGTAAATTAATACCTATTTTTGAAATAAACAATATTCCTATTCTTCGCGTCGTTTTGATCAAAGATAACTATGTATTTTGACTTCGACTCGTATCTCTTTTAATATCATGTATATTGATGTCTTGTTCTTATCATTGTTTGTTAAAGACCATGTGAAAGTCTTTAACAGCTTAATAAATTAAATTAGAAGGCACTATTTACCGAAGTAAAAGTTTTACAAACTTAATTTGGTGCCTAGGGTTTAAACTAAAATGTAAGTACTTGAGAGAAATGAGAAATTTTACTCTATTTTTAATTTTTATGAACTTAACGTTTTGTTTTAAATTCATTAAAAAATATAATCGCTATTGCCGTCCACGTTCTCATGCAAAATAAAAATAGTATAAAGCTCTGTGTCAGTTGAAAAGCACCTACCGATAAAAATCTTTTTCTTTATTATCTTTATCTTCAGTTGAAGTCCACTGCTGGACATAGGTTTTCCTTTTATGGCCGAGCTATCTCAAGTCTTAGCTCGATTAGGCACAAAAAATAAAAAGTGAAAAAAATACGCATAGCAGTTGCCGTTACTGAATACAGATATGGCAAAAAAATATGAAAAAATTAAGAATTAAAAAAAAAAAAAATTGGATAACTGTTAACGTTAATCGTTTTCTTCTTTTCTATGGCTTTGCGTCAGGCGGTACCCATCATTGATACTAATTTAAGTTTTATTCATCGTTCGGCAATCCCGGGTACCTACTACCTAGCTCAAGCCAGCTCACGAAATCTTAGCTCGGGCGCCGCACTCGCCCCGCTTTCACACTTTCATTTATAAGAAAACCAAAATTTTAACTGTTCAGATAAATCGTAGTATTCTTTCTGCATTGCCCTTTAATTTTTTATTAATTTATTAAACATTTGTGGATTTATATAGAATAGATAAACAAGCGTTTGACCACAAGCTCACCTGATGGTGTGGTCAGGCATGGACTACGCTTGCCTAGATTTTTTTTTGAGGACCTGCCTACGCACGCTATGCTCTTTGATATGCAAGGCGATATTCAATGTGCTGTGTTCATTCCTCAGCTGCGGCGCATGATCACGAGTGCAACGAACCCAAAAAGAAATGCTGTAACTGCGACGTTAATGAATTCAGGTATTTTGGTCTAAAATATCATTTGCAACTTACAATATTTAAATTGCGAAATTTGTAATTTTTTTAATTAGTATTTAGTTATATTGGTTGAAACAAATATATATAAAATAATGCTCGCGTGAATGCTCGAGCCACACGATTTTTCAGAGTATCATTCCTTCCTTTACTTTAATTATAAAAATTTCATAAGTGCATTAACAATACATTGCCATTATCAATTCCGCGCTTTGTGATAAAACATGTGAAAGTTCATTTTTAAGTAATTCCGTCTGGTTTTAAATTGCTTAGTTTGATTAAAAACATATACTGCATCCGGCCAAAAAGGCCTTGCGAAGTTTTTATGGGGATAACTTAATAATTGTGGGTTTTTTCAATCGATTACAGACTGCAGTGCCTCAAAGCTAAGTTGGTGAAATTGCGCGAGACTCGAGAGGCTTACCGGCTCAAGCAATTGCAGATTCAGGAAATGGACGATCGCATTAACAACGTCCTGGCAATGATACTTCAAGTAAGTCTTTTTTATATATGCGAATTCCGTAGCACATAATTTTAGCTTAAGGTCAATCCTCAAATCCGAATTCCATACAAAATGATTCGGACAAATACTCAAAAAGTACACCGTATTATAGTTATTTCTTCACACTATTCGTTTCGTCCATGTTTTTTGATTTCGTCAACAAAAAAGTGAAAAGTTTCATACTTTATAAAATCTAAATTAAAGTATGAAACCTTTCACTATTTTTGTTGACGAAATCAAAAAAACATGGACGAAACGAATAGTGTGAAGAAATAACTATAATACGGTGTACTTTTTGAGTATTTGTCCGAAATATTTTGTATAGAATTCGGATTTGAGGATTCCCCTTAAGACTAAGCGTAATTCAATATTGGTGTCAATTCAGATGGCACCAAAACTAAACTATTTTGACAGCACTAAAAATGTTGCTGTCCCATTTATAACGATAAATAGGATGGCATAATTTTTGGTGCTGTTAAATTAATTTAGTTTTGGCGACATCTGAATTGACTCCATTATTCCTGTTACGCTCCTAAAAAAAACTAAAATACTTTTTTTACACTATTTAAATACTGTGTAAAAAAAGAGGGTACCTCCCCTTTTTTTACACAGTATTTAAATAGTTCTAGCGACTGGTTTGCGAATTCATTTCTTTTGGCGCGCAGTCTCGAGTGTTTTTACTTATCACCATTTGCGAGACCATATTTTTGCCATTGATAGGTAACAGCATAGAGAAATAGCATTGGCTTCATGTTTGATCGAAATCATTTTCGTAAATCCAGAAATGAAAACAATCACATGCAAGAAGACAATAAATAGTATTAGTGGGTATATGTGTGTATGTTCTTACGATGCGCTCTGAAGGCTAAAACAGCTTGATGGATTTTGACAAATTAAGCGTTATTGGATTCATCCAGATCACAGAGATGCTGACTGTAAAGAAATTCAATACGGCTGTTGCTATCAATTATTTTGTAATATTATCGAAATTGTATTAAAATTTTGTGCATGAGATATCATTCGATTTATCTCGGTCATGGATGCGTCAAAATGTGTGAAAAATGTATATTATGGTGATAGTATTTTAGGCGTTAGATTTTGACTTAATTTTACAAAGACAGTGCATAATGCGAATTTCTCTAACAAATTCAATCAGTTATCTTACTAATAGGAGGCCGAAGTATAAGTAAATATGTTTTTCACTATTAGTCAGGCTCATATAAACTCCATACAAACTGACTGCTAAAGTAACTTTGTATTGAAATTGACATCATAAATATGACTGTGAAGCCAACCACGCGTGGACTAACACGTGCTTAGCTATTTCATTTATTAGAACACCTTTCATTAACCATCTGTTGCGCTACTAATGAAAACTATATAAACACTGGTCTCGCTTCTATCGTGGCACGACCTCAATGATAATGATGAGATAAGAGCGAAAAACAAAACAGCTAAAGCAAAATCTTGTGTAACCAACTATGATGTTTGACCTAAGCTATTATAAAGTAGGCAGGCAAGCTATGATATCCAAAAGCCTGATCATCTGCCTTCCAAAGACGCACAGATTTGGGAAGACCGCAAAAAGACAAAACCACGTGACATCAAGACTGCTGCTGCGAAGTCAAAATGAATAAAATTATCATTTAAAATATGAATAGAATTGAGTAAATATCTGTTAGCGTCTAAGTTCCAAGGCTGAATAGACATGAGGTTCCTTGGTCGCCCAACATGACATAGGCCTTGTTGAATCCTTCGCACCATGACTGTTCTACAATCTACAGAGCTGGGTAAAAGCGCAACGCAATAGCTGTCATTCAGTAACCCTAAACTCCTGCTACCCTACAGTACTGTACAGTGCACGACTAAGGAGATCTTTATTTTAGGTACTGCAAGGAGAACCATTATATATCAGCGTTTCATGGAGAGACTGAACTGAGACTCCGAGTGAATCCAGGTCTGTACCGCGTGGATTTATTGAGTACTTGAAAACGTTATGAACACAAACACCCTTTTTACAAAGAATACTTCGATAAATTGCTACAAAAAGAAATACTAAGTGTTCGCTTCCGCCTTCTATCTATTGAGCTCTGCGCTGTGACGATACAAAAACAAAGTTCCATGCATATTGCAATGTTTAACTCGAATTTAGCCTTTTGCGAAGTTTTAACTGATTATGGGACCCCATTTGAGCCAAATAAAGAAAATAAACTGCTATAATGCTATTTATGTTCATAATACATGCAAAAATGCTATAATGAACATAAATTCCTTTTGTTTAAAATGAATATCCTATCTAGTCAGTCGGTAACACCACTGCTGGGCAACAAAGTCTAATGCAATTCTGGCCGATTTAGTGCAAAGCGGGATCCACAGCACATAATCTCAGATATATAAATTGTATGGTTCGTACAATACGTGCATACATACATAGTATGTTCACAGTTACGACTACCTATTCAGCAAGACTACTTTTATGTTATTTATTTACTTAATGCTTCGCTATTGTTTTATTTATTTATTATATTTACTATAATGTTTCGCTGGTTTTTGCTATACTATAAGTGTGTGACTGCCACGCAGTGTCGTGAGATCGATTCCCGCATTATGACAAAAATTGCGTGATAAACAGAGGCATTATTGTCTTGAGCCTGTGTTTTATACATATGCATACCATGTATTTATACAAAGTTTATAATTATACGTTATAAGTATTCTATTAGATAACTGCTCCCCATAGGGGTGCGTTTCTATTGACGCGGAGCTGGGCAGAGTGAATCGGAGCGGACCGTGATTGGGCAATCACTGTGCTGGAAATGAAGTGGAAGTGGAATTTCGAGCACTGTGATTGGCCAATTCACGGTCCGCTCATCTTCACCCCGCGTCCGTGGAAACTCACCTTTACACAGACTCTGCTTAGTTATTTATTTATAACCAACTTACTATGTGATATTTTTATAAAGATAATTTCTCGTTCTCACAACGGCGAAGGAAAACATCGTTAAGAAACCGGCATGTCATAGAACAAAGGAAAAACTGGTATTATAGGCTGTTTATGCATGCATGCGAAGGGAATTTGCCAGGCAAAGGAAGGCTAATAAGCCCCGTATAATGTTCCTTAGTGAATTATGAATTGAATACAACATTCGTAATTTTTATGATATTTTAAGCTAGTTTAAATAATAGCGCTTGCGTGTCGTATGTGAAAAATTTGATTCTGCTCCTTATTAACTATTAAAATAATTACAGAAATCACACACACACACACACACGAGTCCGACCTCTCCGATCCTGCTTAATTCTGGCAAAACCAAAGAAAATGTAAGTATTTGATATCATGTTATTGAAAAAAAAAACCAGTATTATTCTGGTTTTCGTAGTGCGTAGTGGGATATGTCTAAGTGTTTTTTTTTGTTAGCCTGTATTGTCCTATTGTTGGGCGAAAATGGCGTAATCAAAAGACAATTTAAAAATGATAGAAAACTGTAATCATATAAAAATATGATTACAGTTGTCTATTATTTTTAGACCCAATAATGTTTTGACTTGATTTGACAAACAATAATAAGCTAAAAAAGAAATATGATAAAATAATCACACTAGCAATAGAAATTGTAACGTTTGTGAGGATAGGTATATTAATGTTTGTTACTATCAAGAAAACATAATTTTCACGACTCATGCTCATGCTGCATTGCGGAGATTAAAAGTGCATTTTAGGCCCTAGGGCAAAAAAGTGATCCTTGACTCAAAATAGCGGTCCTTGCCTTTGGCTCGGGCTGATTAGTCTCATATAAAATGGCTTGCTTTCACCCTTGGTGTACAATAACTATTTTAGATCGATAAAACGCGGGTAGCAGCAAATGTTCAAATGTAGTACTATTTTGAACTGGCAAGTCCAAAAAAATGTTCTATGTTATCTTTCAACATAAATAACATTTACAACTTTCTTGAATTAAATTACGAAAACGAAATTTTTCTATTTCAGTCGATGCTGGAACAAATAAATCTGTTCTTACAACTGAACAGCCGTAAAAACGAAGTTGATACTTCTTCTAAGGTACGTCTACGTATAAGGTCTCTCAACGAAAGCTGGCGTTGTCAAAGTACTCACACTAATACATATCAGTACACTGACAAATTAAGAATGATAATTTTGACCTGTCACAATAGGAACACGCCGCACAATGTGTTCTTTATGCCAGCTTTTGTTAATATACCTGTACCTCTACTTGCACCCGGTTCCCATAGAAAGACGCTCTATTGACAAACAAACCTTCACTCACTGCACAAGGATACCTAACGACTTGGTCAAGTCGCAAGTGTGTTGGACTACCACGACGGTGTCACGGGTTCGATTCCCGCTTCAGGACAAGCATTTATGTGATGAATATCGGTGTTTGTCCTGAGTCTAAGTATGTATTTACAAAAAAATATATAAGTATTCTATCAGTTATCTGGTTCCCATAGTACAAGCTCTGCTTAGTTCTTCAGTGGTGACACATACAAGATATATCAAACATGTTCCATGTTTATAGTAAAGACTGTAATGGGCCTACAACACGCACAAGCTTCACCACAGTTTTGCCTGCACATGTCGGCTTGTACACGGAACATCGTGTAGGTGGTTGGTAATTTTACCGTGGTGTTCCGAATAAGAATTCTTCAAATTAATGAAGATTAGACAACATGACGTATGGACAAACATAAACTCCGGTTGATTCGTTTAATATCTAAACTCCGATTGATTCGTCTAATATCTAACTTTGAAACGCCTAGTTTGTTAGGTCAATTTTTTTTTTATAAAAACAGGCGTTGTTTTGGCGCCCTCTTGATGGTAAAGGATTACGCCTGCCCATGACCAAAATACTGCTGCACAGCACTTTGATTCACTAAAGCGTCTATGACAAGCTTTAAAAACTGATTGTTGGCGTGTTTAAAAGTTAGGGTCTGAGCGAGTTAGCTTTTGGGACTCTCAAGAAGAAAATTGTAAAAAAGCCGATGACACTGGACGAGTTTACATGCTACAAGCGAACTCGCTGTCTTGTAGCGAGTAAAAAAGCCGTGTGTCATCGACGCTTAAGACAAAACTGCCTATAACCCTCGCCCACTTTGAGATACTTTGATGATCAGTTTCTCGAAAGCCCTGTAATTTCATTATTGGACCCTCAAATCGGAATACAATGAGGCTTACACACAGTAAGCTTAATTTATGATTTATTTCCCACAGATAATGAGCCAGCTGATGAAACTTCTGAAGGAGGATCGCTGGAAGTTGGATCCAACAAACGGGAAGTCCTTTGATGGACTTTGAGTAGAACTTCTCGTAGCAATCCACTCTACTACCACTCTATGACATCTATGATATGACTCTATGACGAGAGTGAGCGTAGCGAGGTAGCTACATTACAACCAATGCAGTTTAAACTTACACAATACAATTTTAACAAAATGCTTCTAAAAAACTGGAGCGGTCAAATATGTTTACGCCGATATACCCTGGTTTTTGAATTTACTGACTTGCCGTTATCTGGCGGTATATAAAAAACCATGAAATAAATAAAAAAATAAAAAAATCTAATTCCGTGAGATTGACCAATCAATAAGCAATAATAATTATAAGTAAATGTTATGACGGGTATTTTTCAGAATTGATCGGAACTATTTTGTAAAATATGACGATAGAGTATAGTTGGTTCGGGAAGAGAATAGAGGTGATGGTAATTTCACAATAATTTTATAGTTTTTAACCTATTTATTACCTTCACATGAATAATTATACACTAAATCCAGATTATATTTTTTTTTTATAAATGATTTATTAATTTTTTTTATCTCCTACATAATACTATATTTAATGACATTGATATTTTGAATTTGTATACTTTTAACAACTGATAATGAGCAAGTAAGTCCCACGTGTGTATTTGTTTGTTCGCGATAATAAAGCGCCATCTCGCTTCTCTTCACGAGTATACTCTGATGACACGAGTTTCGATGGAAACTTGCCTTATTAAAATTAAAATGACGACAGGTACTGCGAATTGGTTGAATCGGGTAGTTTACTTCGCTCCGCTTAGTAAGAGTGGTTGCAAACCGAGGCAAAACTGTAAAACGAACACATTCTAAATTACTGATGACGAGATTACGTATACGCATCCCGATCTTTGGAAGCTGGACTCACTTTCTTAAGGACAATGAGAGGTCGACACCTAGAGAACGCAATGCAGATACCATTTTGTTTTCAGTCTAGTGTTACTAGTTTATAGTGTAACATAAATGCATGTCTGCATGCTTACCGGCGAGATGGCCGTGATAGTTTATAATGTTAATATATAAAAGGTAATATTAGAAGTAACTGCCTATGAACCGTATGACGCTTTTGTTCTGTAATAGTTGTTACTAATACATGACCGAACGTACAAATTTTTATAATACACATAATCGTCTGCCTTACAATAAAGTAATAATTGACTAAATTTGATAAATACTAGTGCAGCAAAATCAGTCGTACGCAATTCACAATATACTTGACAATGTGTTGTTTATAGACTAACACAGCCTTTAAATAATAATAGTGTAGAGCTACATACAAAAATAGTTATTTTTATAACATATTTGCACTTACGCAGTTTAAATACAATTTGTAATGTAGTCGCGATTAGATAGTTTTCGAGTTGTCGCCTTAATAATATAAATAATCTCGCGTATTAATTTTTAAATTATTTTATTTTAACTAAAATAAGAACAAATCTTAGTAATTATTACGTAAGAACTTTTACAATTTAATGCAATTTAATCTCTTCGATCTTATAACTTCAGTCAGAGCGTCTAGTCTTAACTGCCAACAAATTTTGCCAGGCAGTATCGTGCTGATTTAGATTTTTAGCTTGATTGAATCCTAACTATTGTGTAAAAGAAAGGTGTTTGTTAAAAAAAAATGTTTTATAATTTACTGTTATTACAATTACAATTAGATTATCGCTGACTTATTGATGTGATATTTTTTCTGGCGGTGAGACACAAAGGCAAGTTGTTAATAAAAAAGTACCCATAATGTACTATTTTGGAACCCAAATAATAGTTAACACCTAAATCTGTTCAAGCTACATTTTGGGTACTTTTTCAAGTAAAGTTAAATTGTAAAATCAAATGCAGCATTTGTGGCCTCGTCCGCAAGAAAGTATCACACTATAGATTTATTTATAAACTTCCAATCCTTGTGACATAAATTTCATAGTGAACACCATATTAGGGCAATACAGTAAAATAATAGGTTAGAATTCAATTACATATATAATTATTGTACATTATTTAACTTAATAACACATTTTTATACATAAATCGATATAGAATTTGTAAACTTTTTATTATTAGAATATAAGCACAGTTTTACAATTAGTAGACTACTCGCGATGAATTAATGATAACTAGTGCTAAGTCTGTTTTAACTAGATATTAAATTTTGAACAAATATGTAATATGCGATTTATAATTTGTTAATATTATTTTGGGTATAACTTACGTTAAATGAAAGTGGTTATTGTATTCGGGCCAAAGCATGGCGACCGTTCTACGGCGGCCAAACCAACACAATCATTCATTCATTCACAATTATTACGTTTTTGGAGTACGCACGCCGAAATAGTGTGATTTTGAAGTTGTCTGAAATAGCGCAGTAGCGATTTTTTTGCCATTTCGCACTACTAGAAGTAATTGTACTGCCGTTGTATGACTGGGACTTTTTAAGCTGCCGTAGCTAATTGGCCTCTGGTGTTGGAATACTTAGTTTTAAATTAGTATTTGAGTATTTAGATAAGTATACTGCGGTTTCTACGCGTTCATTGTTTGTAAAGTGTTACGTTTTATTAGGTGTGTGTGACTGTGTGTGTGTGTGTGTGTCTGTCTATCACTAGATAAATATTTTTGTGTTTCCTAAACAATTGATTTTACATTATTATTATATTGACGTCAAAGTCTGCCACATGAGTCGTGAGTGTCGACCATGAAACTACAAAGAAAAATATGCCTTACCTACGTATTCCCATCCACGTTTTTTTTTATGAATGTCCTCTTTTTCTTACCATATTTGAAAGAGAGGGTAATGATTAATCATGATGATATTGTCTTTAATAATGTGCACAGAAATTTCCTTCTCGACTGTCCACAATTTGCTAGTTTTGCGCTCACCGCTGCAAACTGCGTAAAGTGAGCGCAAATCTAGCAAACTGTGGACACTCCATTTCAAATATAAGAAACCGATACGCCGCAAACACAGTTGGCTGCTTACAGTTAGCTTTATAGAGTTCCATGGTATTGATAGACAGAATGGCAGAATTCGCGACATTTTTCTCTTTAGAAATGGCTTCCTGGCATATGAGCTGGATCCTACAAATCCGCTCGACCTAAGACGTAGACCGAATAGGCTTTAAGACAACCATTAATTTGAACTCTGATTTCGTGACCTCTCGTAATGAAGTCACTGTTGAATGTGACATGAATTATTATGCATTAAGCATAGCTCAAGGGATTCTTAATTTTAATAATAAGGCTGCCCAACAATAGTTTAAAAAAAATACTATTCTTGTATCAAAAATAATAAATGATGCCGCCATTGATCAAGAATGTTTCATGCAAATAAAAATATATGCCTTAGCGATGTATAATGTTCTTCCTGTTACTGTTAGTGATCGCATAGATAATATTTGTTTTTTTTTGTAAATCTCGCTATCGGGAGAATTGTCTGGTGATTTTTGTGCGCAAAAATTTTCTACCGTACTTTTAAATTTTTACTTTTATCTTGAAAATTTCGTGACATGCTCTTTTTAATTGAGCTTTGCGGCCAGTAAACGTTCTGCCTGAGATTTTACGGCTCTCCCAACACGGTGGCTCCATCTATAGAACTTTAAAGCGATGCTGAAACCCTATGCCATTTCAAAGTGTTAAAAGATTTTCGGTCAGAGCGGTTCTGACCTTACAGCTCAATTAGAAAGAGCATAATACGAAAAGTCAAAGTGGGTTAAGGTACGTTTCTACTGACGCGGAGCTGGGCAGAATGGAGAGGAGCGGACCGTGAATTCGTCACAGTGCTCAAAGTGGCGATTTCGAGCAAAGTGATTGCCAATCACCTGAACTCTCCACTTTGAGACCTGTAATTGGCCAATTCACGGTCCGCTCCTCTCCACTCCAACCAGCTCCGCGCCAGTAGAAACTCACCCTAAAAGTCCCGCTGTAGTGGATCAATTTGAGCACAAAAATAATTTGACAGTAAATAATGTTAAGATAAAATGAAAATGGATGTAATAATTAAAATAATGATTAGCTAATTTATAACTGTTTTATTAAATCCTAATAGAGTACAATAGCGTCTTGAAATAAAAAAAAGTTTTTAAACAGCTGCTTCACCTACATGGTATCTAAGCCTTTTCTTCTATAATACCCATTTTGAATTTCAGGAAAATCGGTTCAGTAGTTTTCAAACTGAGTAACAAACATCTGGTTGTCTATTTCTATCCTCACAAACAGAACTAATTATATATGTATAGTACGATGACACACGGCTTTTTTACACGCTACAACGCCAGCGTTTACGCTTGTAGCGTGTAAAATCGCCCAGTGTCATCGGCGTTTTTACAATCGGCTTGTTGTCAATTCTTCCCGAAAGCTAAAGCATTGATGACACGGCTTTTTTACAAGCTGATTGTTGGCGTTTTTAAAAGCTAGTGTGTTTGCGTGTTAGCTTACGGGAAGGATTGTAAAAACGCCGATGACACTGGGCGAATTATCACGCTACAAGCGAAGTCGCTGGCGTGTAGTGTGTTTATAAAGCTGTGTGTCATCGTACTATAACAAACACGTTAGCTTTAGAAATCGCCAAAAAGCCGTGTGTCATCAACGCTTTAGGATAAAAAACAATAGTACCTAACAGTATCGTAAATGACATTTTTCGATAGTTTTGTATGTAATTTAAAACCGCCGGTCGTTGGTCTCACTCAAGATGGCTCAGCTTTTTGATATTTTGTAAAATGTCTGACAATAGAGTGCGTAACAAAGCACCAACTGAACAGAAACGGACGAGAGGCGAGAAGTGTATCTTCATTCATATTGCAATAACGTTGTCTCTTATATTGGTTCTTATCATCATATACGTAATACACATTTGCGTAGTGAAACATGAGGGATATGACGCGTTTCGAATAACCCGCAGGACTTCCGATCTAAGTAAGTCCTACCTACATTAAATTCTTATGAACCATGAGAAACTACGCAGTGAATAGGTAGGTAGACAAGACACTAATTAATTATTACTGAGTTCTAAGTATGTAGTAATAATTATCCTACAAACCTACCTAACTATTACAGTTATCGTCTAGTTATGTACTCCTATGGTATGTAGACGATAGCGTCTACTATAAACGATGATTATAATTTAGTGAAACACATAGCCATCTAGTATGGGGTGGCGCAACTATTCTTCAATAAGCTTTTCTTAGTTCAGCTATATGATAATAGATAGCGCCAGTAATATCATAAAACCAAGGATTTTTTATCAATACGTAGTTATTTTATAACTTCCACGTATTGATGCTGCTTGTGTATATTTAATTTAACTTAGTACTATATGCTGAAAAGAAGAATTCTATACCTATATTAACAACAACAACGCTACAATGATAAATAACTACCTAATGTGATTATTTCAGCCGAAATCGAAGAATATGATGACACCGAAATCTACGAGCCGATTGGCGTTGCCTTCATAGATGAAAGTCCTCAAAGTGTCGTGTGTAACACTATCCTCCTGAGGCAGGGATGGTCCCTTGCGCCCGCGCATTGCGTGTCGATCCGCTCAGACCCGGAGTTATCGCAGTTCCTACCTAAATGGAAGATTAGGTATAAAACAAACAATGAGTTAAAAGGTTTGTATTGCTTGTTAGGTACATACACTATAGAATAAGCTTGGACGCCCACTGCATAGGCCTCTCCCTTAGGCTGGGGCTACACTGTTACTTGAAGGTTGCATCATTGGTATCGTTAACCTGAACTATTTATATATATCATAAATTTCCATCTTAAAATTATTCATCATTCAACAGAAACCGACATCAAAAAGGGCTTAGTCCATTCTTACTTTAACAGGGACAATTTCGACAACAACGTGGGTCTCTTCAAACATATGGACAAGATAATGATACCAGAACTAATATGTAAGTAGGTATATCATAGATACATTTTGTAAGGCTAATTTGATTTATGATAATAGTTTATTATGTTTCGACGTGACTACGTCTAATACATCGATGAACGCCGGCTGCATGCACGAAAACGTTGACATCATTGTCCGGTAACGCTCATTGTCCCGTTACGCTGGTAGTCACGTTAAACTATCGTCCGTAAACCAAATTTACAGACAACCAAGTATTTTTTAATCGGTTTATATTTTGATAATACCTAGGAAGTTATCAGTTTTCTAAGCGTTGATTATAGACATTACCTAATATGAATGGTAAAATGACCAAGCGTAGCCATTGTTAATTTCCTCTGCGACAACATGGCATCACCCTAGCAGCTAGTGGCAAACATATACCTACAATATTATGTTAAAGATGCAACGAAGTATCCATTTATATTTGGGATTGTGTCGAAGATACGGTTGTATCTGTGTGTTCGAAACAACCTGATAAAACATAATGAACTATTATTAGAAATCAAATTGACCTTCGTTTAAAAAAAGTAAGACCGGATGTGACTTACCTACTACATTTTGAACTATATGCCTTTACAATCTTGCAGACAAAGAAGTACTTGATCAATTCAAAAGTTAACGTATATTTGGATTTAGGTAAAGATAGATGTAACCTTGTTGAAGCGTAGACGCGACACAAACTTGACTGTTATAAAGCTTCGATGACACACGGCTTTTTACACGCCACAAGCCAGCGTTTACGCTTGTAGCGTGTAAAATCGCCCAGTGTCATCGGCGTTTTTACAATCTACTTCTTTACAATCCGCTTGTAAAAAAAGCTGTGAAAAATTTGAAAGCCGGGCTATTAAAGTTTACACGCCACTCGCTGGCGTGCTGGCTTGTAGCTTGTAAAAAAGCCGTGTGTCATCAATTTATCATCGTTGGCGTGTTGGCTTGTAGCTAGTATCTTTGCGCAAGTCATACTCGCTAGCTAGTTCGCTTCTGAGCGTCTATCATCGTCTATAACTTCGATGTTAAAACATCGATAGTAATGCACAATATATCGACATTTGAAAAACATCGATGTATCGTTTGCATCCCTACCCAGCCCAGCGCATCTGGGTGCAGTCGGAATTCGTTTGGCGGACCGAATATACCCTACTCTTTTAAATAATCTTAAAAAAACGTGCGAAAGTGAGTAAAATGGTAGGTAAAATAAGAAAAAATTGCTTCTTATAATCGTTCGCTATGAACAAAATTACAAAGAAAGTTATTGCAAAACCAAAAAAACTCGGTTTAAAACTTTTTTTTTAGTAAATTTAAGAAGTAAAATTATTAGTTTAATTTTCAGTTCCCGAAAAAGTGTTGAGTGAAGATACCATACTTCCCAGGAAAGTGCTTACTATGGCTGGATGGAGGAGAGTCGGTAAGTAAATAAAATTATATAAAAATGAGACATTTCATTAGATGCTAAAAAAATGTGTAAGTTATGCAGATAAGATTGTGCCTTTCTGTCGTTCCGGGTGGAATCTTGCAACTCAAATTTCGAGCACTTCCCGATTACCTAGCTGTCCGGCCGAAACTTTAAAATTAGCAGTGTGTTACAAGATCACCGGTGATTGAGCTGTTACAAAATTATTATCATCATGTGACAATGAAATACTTAGAAGAAGAAATCATTTTCATGCCTTCAACTAAGTAAACTGTGAACTTAAATAAGCTAGCTTTAATGTTTTCAGAGGAAATTTCAACTGATCGTGTGGGTTTTTTGAGATCTGGAAAATGCTCTCAGTTCGTTTCACCCATTATTGATGCACCTCGCTCAGCTGAGGTGTGTGTTGTGTTCCATAATGATGAACCAAAACCAATCGGTTAGTGGCATTTCATTGCTTCGTAGTTTTCATAAAGGGTCGATTTTTTAAATGAAAACTTCTTTAGGTGCGCTGAGCACTTTATTTTGTGGTTATGTATTGAATGAGACTGAGCCGTCACGGTCTTGGCTATGTAACGCACGTTCGAGTAAAATAAAATATTTGATGAAAAATCGTGTTTAGTTCCTCATAGAGTATTATGCCAGTCTCAAGTAATTTATTGCATTCATGATCAAGTTAGTTCATGCCCCTGTAAAGGCGTGGTAGTGGTGACTTTACTAGAAGCTTCTTTGTAGTTTTGGAGGCAACTCGAAAAGTTACGTTTTACAGCATTACACTATTCACCAACACTCATACACGTTCACGAGCTTAGGTGAGCACTCGAAACATAGACTAAGCCTAGATCACACGAATCGAGTACTCGGCCGAGTCAGTAAAATGTTACTCGGCCGAGACTGTGAAAGCTTACGTCACTCGCTCAGCCTCAGCTTAGCACTCAGCGCTATGTTTATACGTACCGAGTACTCGGCCGGGAGCACTGTCTCGGCCGAGTAGTCTGTACGTGTGATCAAGGCATAACACTCGAAGTAATACGAGCATTGCTAAATACTACAATGCCACCGACCGACATATCATTCTTACGTTCGCGTTCCCGCCAAAACTCCCATTACAATTTTCCTACATTTTAGATCACGGCGCTGCATTATTACTGGATTCACAAATAGTTGGATTCTTCTCTTGGGGAGACAGAAAAGGTGAAGGCGTTCCGCTCGTGATCATAAACATCGCGCCGTACAGAACGTGGTTGGAGAATATGATGACCATGATCGTTTGAAAATAAACATTGTAAATTAAACCTTAGAAGAAAATAAATCCATTCCAACGTTGCATTATTTTTTCACGTTACATTGACTTAGCCTTTTTTTGGGTACTACTTACGTTACTAATTACGAGTTTACACTCACTCATGGTTTATAAGATCTTAGAATAGGTATACCTACCTACTTGTGACAATAAATGAATAGGTACGGAATACTGCATTGCGGCTCGCTACGCTTGCTGCGTCAGCTTTTTATTTGCTCATTCCGTAAAAGGTAGGTACCTAATGTTACGCTCGCCACGAGAACCCTGTTTTACATACTCGTAGTTACATAAAAAAGGAGATCTAAATTGACTCACTTCTAGTACACAGCTAGTTTTTAATAAAACTTCATCGTAAAATGTAACAAAAAATATATAAAAATGGATGTCTGAAAAAAATCTGTCCTGTATTCCGCATACATTTCGCTTTGATACTGTCTATCTTGGTGTTCTAAAGAGGAACACCGTTTTTTATCAATGCGTCTGACTACCTCCGTAAGTGATTGCTGAATCTGCCCTTGTTCATTTACCTAACACGAAGGTGCGTCTTACGCTGTGATATCAAAATAAAAATAACATGTTCTGGCCTAAAGCAGACAGATTGATTCATCATAGCCAAGCCTGAACCTCTGAACATCGAGATTTCAAACTATATGTGTATAGTTCGCGTGTCGGCGCAAAAAAAAAACCTAATAACCTACCGTCACCTATCTCTTATCAGCTCTAGATGATTTTCTGTCATTAGGCTGTGCACGCTTGCTTCGCTCTAGCGTAGGCGCACTTATAATAAAACAATATGTATTTATGTTTGAACCCATTATATTTTATGAGTTTTAACTGATAGTTCATCAGTCAAAAATCGATATTGACTATGGACGTTGGTCAAAAATCGATATTGACTATGGACGTTGGTCAAAACCAATATTGACCGGAAAAACCAGTCAATATCGATATTGACCGAGGCCCTTGGTCAATATCGATCATAGATTAGTCAGAGTACGTATATCGATATCGATATTGACTGCTTTTAGCGGTCAATATTGGTTTTGACCGGCAATGAGTTTTGACTGTGACATATACATACATATAGTTTTTCAACTAGCTTTTTTGTAACTAGCTTAGCGCGCAATACAAAAGGGAATTTAAAAATTCGTTTCTCAAAGGTTTGGTTTCAAGCTCTATTCTCCGACGCCGCCGATCCTACCACGATCTTACTTTATGAACGAAGTTGAGTGAATTTGTACAGCTAGTGTTGAAACTAAATGTATCGCTTCTAATCGAAGCTTCTAATTACCTATTCTTGCACTTTATCATTCAAAGTAATACAAGTTTTGGAAAATAAGTCAATGCCGTCGACGCGACATTTCCACGTTCGCGCCATAACTTAGTGCTATTCCTTTCTTTTTTTTTTTGCTCCTTTCGGGACGGCAAAGTCAAAAGTCAGTGCCGCCGCGCCGTTCATTTCAGCTGTTTTTTTACCAGTGTTGTCATATAAAAAAAAATGTACTATTGGTAGCTTTCTATGGTGGCTTTTCTAAATTGTTAATATATTATTTTACACCATTGATATTATCAAAACAAATAAATATATTAAAAAAAGCATTAAAAATATATTTGAATAAATAATGCAATGTTCAAACGTTCTTCAAATGATGACACCAAAACAAAAAGAAAAAAAACAAATTCACATGACAGACATTTGCCTTTCGTCAAAAAAATAAACACACAAAATTAAAAATCCCAATTTATGTTATCATTTACAGCACCAAGCCACAATTATTTATTTAATTCTACGGTTTTTTTGCAAATTATTCTAGAAAAAATATTTATCGAGTTTGTATGGCTGCATCAAAGGCGTGAAATGAAAAATGTTGACATTCAATATGGCGGTATGTCGTCAGTGCTGTGCTGTGTCTTGGTGAGATTTGAATTTCATGGAATCTTTTGCAGTTGCTTCCAAATGTAGTTTATAAAGTCAAACAATAAGATCGGACGTAAAGTAATGTTGAGTGATATATCCTATTGCCTTAATAGACGCGCAGGAAAGTGCCAACCCTTCTTCATCGCGAAGTAATTTTGTTCTCTTCGTTGTATCATTGAATCGGGTGCCCGATACAAATCTACCTCTAAATAGAAATAAATAATTAAAATGTTAGGTAATAAGATGATTAGTCGCGCCGCCGCATGGTTGTAATTGGGGTTTTTAACCATACCAACACCAAGTCGGCTTGTGGACGATTTACGAATATGAAACTTATAGAAAGTGTCTTTTGCAGCTAATGAATTCCGAGCTATACAAGCATAGATAGCAACAAACTATACGAATTCTCACCAACTAAATGCACCTCGGAGCAACGACTCAGCAAGCATTGAAGACATCTGAGGAAACATCAGATACATTTTATTTCATTCTACCTACCTTCATAGTTATTTTGCAAGTACAACATTGGGTGTTAATCGTGACTTAAGTGCTACCATACTCTAAGGACGACTCCTTAGTGTTCAGAGGAACACAAAGACTAACAAAAATGTGATTAGTTTATGAATTTATAATATTTATCGAACACCACACAAAATTCTGTGATACCTTCAAACATTTTTAAACAATATACAACGCAGAGGCATCTAAGGAAATGTCTACAAACCCTCAGTGGAAAATGTTCCAGCCGCCGGAATCCCACTCATCACCTTTGCATGAAATTCTAGATAATATCCAGACTCCCAATATGCAAGCTAAACAGGCTTACCGGAATGGTGAGTGTAAGTACCAAGCATCTAACTTTCTACAGCATGACTTCACTTTATTTTTAAAATATTAAAATAATGTTGTTTTGTACATGAGTAAGTACTTTTTTGAGATGAATATTTGAATAATAGATAAACACAAACAGCATTTGTGTCACTGATGTGAATGTGTATGAGTGTTGGTGAATAGTGTAATGCTGTAAAACGTGACTTTTCGTGTTGCCTCCAAAACTCCATAGAAGCCTCTAGTAAAGTCGCAACCACCGCTACTTTACAGGGGCATGACTTGACTTATCAACTCTGACTTAAATGACTAAATAATCTCTCCAATTACTTGACACTGGCTATATACCTTTGATGTGAAGCCAAAACTAAAGAACTTAGATTCTTTAAAAAAATAAAAACTTTTCAAAACAGCAAGTAATATTAATACTTGTTTTGTTGTTTGTTTGCTCCCAAAAAAAAGATCTTATTCACTTGTTTCTAAACCTATGAGATAAAATCAGTTTAATCAGTTATTATTTCTGTTTTAGATTAGCTAATTAAATATCTATTTAATTTTCAACAATAACTTATGAGAATCGGAGATTCAGTCAAAGATTTATTTTTGGACTAACATACAGACCAGATATACATACAAACCAAGATTCAAGATTCAAGATTTTTATTCGCCAGAACATGTTGTATGTATGTTGTATTTAAATGTCAAAGTGAATTTAAATTTTAAAGATACCCACTTTTTAACTATAATAATATTAAACAGCACAATACACTAGCACATAAATCTGCCAATCCAATAATAATTCTAGGTTATAGTGTTGCATATGGCGGACTAAAGAAAATAAGATTTAGATTTCTCTATTGTTACAAGGCTGTGCATGCTCCCTTTGCTTAAGTGTAGATGCAAAAAAAATATAACTACTGTCACCCAACTTTTATCTGATAGATTTAGACCTCTAGCTAGGCGGTATATGGCGGTAATGTCCTGAACTAAAGTTTTTCCTTAAGCCACCCCCTATCTAATGGGTCTGATGGGTTTTTGGGTGATAAGAATTGAAACAATTTTCTTTGGTTGTCAATTTTATAGAATAACTTTACTACTAGCTTAGAAGTTGTTACAAACTTTAGGTACTTTCTTATTAAACTTTGGAATAATTTTTTCTTTGGCAATATTATTAGGAAAAAATATTTGTCTCCTTTAAAATTCATTTCTTCAGAATATTTACACCCATTTTTGGAATGAGGGTATTTTCTATTTTTTTTAAACAATATATTTTTTTTGTTTAATTGTCTGTTCATGCTTTCAGCTTAATCATAACAATATTTTTATTTATTATTATTGTTTAATGATCAAGTTTGGTTTTTATTAAGCACTTTTTGATAATTGATGATGTATAAATCTACAGAAAAGTTTATGGACTTGATAAAATTTAACTGTAAGAGCGGTTTTAGACTAGTGCACTAACATAGAAGCTAATATCTACTAATTGCCGCTCGGTAATTACGTTATTGTGTAACTGCTCCACATTATAATGAGTTAAAATAATTACTTGCTTTGTAGTGAAAATTTCCTGTTTTGAAATATTTTCATTTGCCGAAATCTCATCTTTCCAATCAGATTACTAAAATTTTGTTTCCATTTTTAATTCGTTTTTGTATATCAAACAATCAGTCTTGTGCACATCGCACGCGCATGCTTCTCTACAATGCGTGTGTTTATATGTGATATGATCATTCTATTCTATCTGTACCCCTATTTTGTAACTTGAAGCTCATTGCCTTGTCACCAGGGAAGTTAAACCAATGACAAACGTGAATGACATCAGATACGTGATGGATCTTGTCTCTCATTGGTATATTTTCCCGATGGTAATCGTCTTCAAGTTACAAAATACCACCGCTGTTCAGGAGCACAATTTTAGTGCAGTACTGTGCACAAAAACATTGTTTTATTCTTTGGTCGGTCAGTTTGGTGCATTGGAGGGTAGTGTGCGCTACAATATAGCATCGTCTCAATAAACTTCATGTTTTAGGTAATTACAACGGCGACTATTCTAGCTCGGGAAGAGATAGTAGTAATTACAGTAATGGAATGAAATCTGGTAGTGGTAACCGCTTTACCGTGGGCACATTCAACATGGACAGCTGTCCTATGGGGGACTCGACATACTCATCTAGTTCTACAATCAATTCGAACAACTCTCAATACGACGTGAACCACCCACCGATAAGAGAGACTGGGATCATTGAGAAACTGCTCCATTCATACGGATTTATTCAATGCTGCGAGAGGCAAGCCCGACTCTTCTTCCACTTCAGTCAGTTCAGCGGCAACACCGAACACTTGAAGATCGGCGATCCTGTCGAATTCGAGATGACTTATGACCGTCGCACGGGGAAACCTATCGCCTCAACTGTTACCAAAATTGCACCGGAAGTGGTATGACAACTTTTTTCAACCGATAGTTCTGGCAATGACGAGCGCTCGTGGCTCTTGGTTGTCGCATTTTTATACCGTTAAAAATATTTTAAAAAAAACCTGTTTTTAGGTACTGAGCGAAGCACGGGTGACCGGCACTGTGACGACTGAAGTCAAGGGTGAAGGTTCGGGTGACAATACCGGGCGCATATCCTACGAGAACCGAGGAGAATGCTTCTTTTTACCATACACGAAAGACGATGTCGAAGGCAATGTCGTACTGCACACTGGCGATGCTGTGAGCTTTCAGATTGCAACCAATCAGAGGTAAGCTTTTATTACTTTCTGGTATGATTAAAATTATATTTAATCGTGTTTTTTTTTGCATCATTGATCATGTGTTCAGCCAATTCTGTATGTAAGAGCTCTTTTCCGAAATAACACCAAGAGTTACAACATCTACTAGTTACTTGCCGCAACTTTGCCCGCGTGACATGAAATGTAGGAGTAGTCTATGTTCTTTTCCAGGAAGTTTCAAATCAGATTAAAAGTATAGGCGTTATTAACTAGCAAACATCTATCCATCCATCTATTATTCCAACAACAAATTTGACCTCTATAATATTAGTAGAATTCTTTAGTGTTGCTCTTGTAGTTACAAGCATTCCGGTTCGAAGAGAAATACGGCTAGCAAAATTGGGCTCACGATATTCGCTACGTAATATAATTGCGTAATGTGAGCGCTACATTGAACTTGGGTATTCAAAGTCAGGTACACAGGGCAAGGTGTCGCAAACCGGGCACTAAGGAAATTAAGATTTAGAATGTTTTATTGTCATAGGGGCTGAGCACGCTCGCATCGCTCGCGTGTGGACGCAAACAAAGACCATAAACTACTGTCACCCAGCTTTTATTTGGTAGATTTTGACCTAGTCAGACCTAGACCTAGACCTAGCTAGGCGGTCGTTGACCTTAGAGGGCAATGCCCTGTACTAGTGTATATCTTAGTACTCTGTGCCTGTACTAAAGTTAATCCTTACGCGACCCCCTCATGGTGCTATAAAAAGTAGGTGTTAATAGGGAAACAAATTCAACACAAGTCTTCCCCGTTTGTTACACCCCAACTTAAACAGGCGCTATTTTCCCACCTGAATCGATCGCAGGACCTTAATGCCTAGATAACACGTACCGAGTACTCGGCCGAGACAGTGCTTTCGGCCGAGTACTCGTTACATATTAACATAGCGCCGACCGCTCGGCTGAGCGAGTGATGTAAGCTTTCACTGTCTCGGCCGAGTATCATTTTACCTACTCGGCCGAGTACTCGGTAAGTGTGATTACTGTGATATGTTTCCTGTATTCTGCCTGTAGTATTTCAATATTGTGATCTTTGTAGGGGTACACTGGGCGCTTGTCATGTCCGTTTCGAGAATCCGCAATCACCGGTCAAGTATCACGGAGTGGTGTGTTCGATGAAAGAAAACTTCGGCTTTATCGAGAGGGCTGACGTTGTTAAAGAGATTTTCTTCCATTACTCCGAAGCGAAAACCAAGGAAGAGTTGGTGCTTGGCGATGATGTCGAATTTATCATACAGACAAGAAATGTAAGTGCAACTTTGCGAGTGCGCTTAATTACCTTTTTATGTAATAACGCGCAAATGCGTACATAGCTTACTATGCTCACATATGTAGTTTAGAAGTACATTAACAAAAAAATAACATATTCCTATTTTGCGAGAACTTAGACAGTTGTATTTCTTGATATTAATATTTATTTTGCGTAAATTATTGTTATTTATAAAATGCTGCGTTCAAATTAAAAAATATGGCACATACCTGATTAATTGGTATCACGAATGCTTCCCAGCAACTTGAAATAACGGCTGCAGTCCTGTGACTATCAATGTGGTTAAAACCCTGAAAAATCTTCAATATCGATTTATTTATAGATTTATTGCCAAGATCCAGCATAAAAATTCATAACTGCAACAGTCATCTCCATACAAAAGATTGTGGAACGTCACTTGACTTAACATTATTCATACTATGAAACAAGTGATACGACCTCGATCACAATTCATATCACCGACCTCTTTAAAAAAATTGTATCGGATCCGACTTTGATTTTCCAGGAAAATGCTGTGATCCAAAATACGAGCTATATTTACAGGAATTGATCGCGTTCCGATCTTTAAAGGTGTAAAGCGGAATAAAATATTTAAAATCAATTTCAATACAAGCCTTCGTCCTGACTGACTGACTGACTGACTGACAACACACAGGCTAAACTACTGAATTTAGATAATTGATATTACGAGGACATGATCGTCAAAAGTGTAGGCGTTTACTGAGAAGGAATAAGGATAATTGATTGATTCAGGCGTTACTTTGCGGAAATCCATAAATATCAACAAATTATATAAATATATTTAGTAATAAATCCGCTTGATTTCTGAACAAAGGTTTTAATTAACTTAACTTTAGTACATATTACTATATTATAAACCAAAGAGTCAACGAACAGAAAACCAAAGTTTAAAGATACGACACGTGTTTCGCCTCTACACGAGGCATCATCAGGAGGTGTGGACTCGCCGAAGTTCGAAACGAAAGCTCTCGTTTCGAACCTTTGTTTAGAAATCAAGCGGATTTATTACTAAATATATTTATATAATTTGTTTAAAGGAAAAAGGAATTTTGTTAATTCTTAACGCAAGACGACACCGTGGCTTAGTTGGTAGTGACCCTGCCTACGAAGCTTGGTGTTCCGGGTTCGATCCCCGGCCGGGGCAAATATTTGTGACGAACACAAATGTAATGCATATACCAGGCTTTAAGTAGTAAACTTACAAATGCGAAATGAATGTGTTTTGACGTCCGTCAATTTTGTGGCTCACATAATAATGCGAGTATTTTGTATTGACCCTGATGCAGCCGGCAGAGGAAGTAGACTTCGGGAACTCTATGACGGTTAGTGGTAGACGTGGTCGGTTATTGGCGGCCCTGGCTTCGGTCACGTACATCCACCTGTCTTTTGATTAAGAGGCTATGTGAAAATTTGGAGTCGCTGCGTTTCGTTCTTACTTGGTAACGGTACAGTTTACAAACTTCATTTTAATACAGTGATTACTTGAAGATATAATCTAAATAAATGTAAAACAGAAACACGATTGGTGAAACTTTTCTCGATAGATTTATGTTTTGAAATAGGCCCTCTTAAAATCTGATTTACATCCATCCTCCGAATTTAGAGAATATTTACGGTTTATTTTTATACTATTGAGTGAGTAATCACAGAACTTAGATAAATATAAAAGGATTTTTTTATAAATTCAATACTTTTGTCATTTGTCGCTTACGTCCGTTTTTGAGCGACAAAAATCTATATCTAACCTCTTCCCTCGGGGTAAGGTTTCTAATTGCGCTATCACTGTCTTACAATTCGGCAGCTGTCATTTCTGACAGTTTCACATATCCTCTTAAGCAAAAATTATGTTTACACAGTCTAAGGCTCAATATCCACTGGGATTGAAGCGACCGCCACAGCACTTTGGCGGCCCTAGCTCCGGTCCCGTACATCCACCTGTTTTTTGATTAGGCAAAAAATATGTTTTCACAGTCTAAATCATGGTTTAGACGAAGCCAGTAACGCTGGCGCCAGTCCTCAGACAAGCCAGTGCTGGCCTGCGTTGTTTAAATGAGGCCAATGGAAAATAGGCCGGCGCTCTATTCCCGTCAGTGCTGGCAGCCAGCGCTGGCTTGTCTTGAAAAACTGTTTATACGAGGCCAATAACTAGCCAGCGCTGGCTGCCAATGAGACTGGCAGCCAGCGCTGGCTTCGTCTAAAGCCTGCTTAATGCCTAGATCACACATGACGATTACTCGACCGAGACAGTAATATGTTACTCGGCGTCACAGTGAAAGCTTACGTCATTCGCTCAGCCGAGCATGGCGCTATGTTTATACGTACCGAGTACTCGGCCGAGAGCACTGTCTCGGCCGGGTAATCGGTACGTGTGATCCAGGCATAAGGCTCAATTCCCACTGGGACGGAAGCGACCGGCAGAGCACTTTCAGTGTCAGACAATTTTAAACATACACCTTATTAGAATTACTAGTATTAAAGGACCGTTGACACTCTTAGCCGCGTCTAGTTATTTAGTGGATGTCGTGAAAATAAACCTCTTTATACACTGAAACCTTTGATATTGAGCTTTTAAAAACTTTGCGTGGGTGTTCTTTTCAAGTTCGAGATCTTTGATTTTTCTTCAGTGAAATGCTTCGTCCTAGAAAAATTACATTCCCATTTATCTTTGAACCTTTTCTTAAAGGCTTAAATCGGATCTGTATTTATTCTCGGATACCATGTCATTTTTGCCTATAAATAAACATGAACATAATGTTGGTTTATGTTTACTTTTCGATGGGAATGTAATATAATTTTTGGCGTTTGGGGCTCCATACTACTTGGTACGTGTAATATCGTCAAGTGGATGTACCTGATCTTCCGGTGGCGGGCACTCAATAATTTTCTGTCTGTGACTTATGTACCACATTCATCAAAACGGTGAAAGATAAAATCGTGTAACCAAGCATGCAAGACCCATTGAATGTGAACCAAAAAAGCTATTTGCTCTGCACAGGGTGGAATCAAAGACAACTACAAACCAAAACCTTTATGCTTTAGCCTATATATATAGGCTGATGATGCTTTTGAGATTATAATGTCATGACGCAATAAAAAAATCCATAATTGTCAGCTACAAAATTCGTTAAATTTATCACTAGTTTCTACGGGGATTTCTTTAAGCAAATTTAACTAAAAATAGTTAATACCTCTCATGGTAGACTTAGCGCCCCCGCAGCTCTTTGATTAACTCTTGCTTACGTAAAAAACAATGCTAAAGCATGGAAAGTCATATTCATCATCAGCCTTAGTCTTTACTGGGCGGGCAAAGATTCCTTATGCACCGCTATTGAGATATTCTGCTATTCCTACTACCAACTAGCTTTTAAATTACGATTTTGCTCTTCCTAATATTAGCTATCCAACGCCGTCACAGTTAGGTATTGCTCGTACGCTTTTGCATTTGGGACAGAATGAATACTACCAATCTTGATTGCTCGTTTTTATTCTCTGACTTACGAAAAAAAACCGCTGTTTGTTTTATGTCAATAACATTGTTGAAGTAACCTTATTGTTCAAAACGAGTACGTTTGCTTGTACCCAACATTTACCAGACGGAATACCGTCTCACGCAGTCCTATTCAGCCACTCCTAACTATAAAATAGCTATGGATACTGTAATTGTAAGGCAAGGGCCTTAGCCCCGCCGCTCCTAGGTTTGACCAGTCAATAGGAGAGACTGTGGTGTATATATATCGTGCCTATACCTACGAATATACAGGGTGAGTTTATTCGGGGTCTTTTCAGGACTGAATCTAAGTTATTAAATGGGAAAATATTGCATTTTCTGATGAAAAACTTGATTATATGTTGAATTTCTTGTTTTTTTTTTGTATGCTAAGATGTCACTTTTGTGGCTTAGCCTAGACAAATCCGATGACGCCATTTGTCATTGTCAGCCACTGATATATAAATCCGTATACATATTAAAAAAAAACCAAACTCACCCTGTATGTAAACCGTCATGTTTGAGCAGAGCAATCTTACCATATATTTGTTTTAGGGTAAAGAAGTGGCGTGCAATATAACGAAGCTGCCGAGTGGTTCCGTGGTGTTTGAGGATGTGAGTCCGGACACGATGCGCGGTCAGGTCCTCAAACCTCTGGAGCGAGGCACGTCGGTCCGTGTGCCCCAGACCGACCCCTTGCCCGGCAGGATCCGGTACCGCGCCGCAGACCACTCTGAAGTAGAGGTAAGTCTCGTCACTTACGGTACCGCGCCGAAAAAATCACTCTGAAGTAGGGGTAAGTTCTTTGACTTAGGTACCGTGCCGCTAACTAATCTGAAGCAGAGGCATGGTCTGTGACTTAAGTTCCCGCGCCGCTGCAGACCACTCTGAAGTAGAGTTATGGTCCTTAGGTACCATGCCGCTGACTACTTAGAAGCAGAGGCAAGGTCTGTGACTTATGGTACTACGCCACAGATCACTCTGATCTAGAGTTATGGTCCGTGACTTAGGTACCGTGCCGCTAACTACTCCGAAGCAGAGACAAGGTCTGTGACTTATGGTAACACGCCGCAGACCACTCTGATGTTGAGTTATTGTCCGTGACTTAGCTACCGTGCCGCTAAGTACCGTGCCGCTAACTACTCCGAAGCAGATACAAAGTCTGTGACCTTAGGTACCACGCCACAATTTTCTCTGAAGGAGAGGTAAGTCCGTGAATGAAACGTGAAAAGTCTGCTAGTGCGTACCCACTGTTCTTAGTACCAGGCAAAATAGGTAGGTATAAATGCAATTATGTATTCTGTGTATATAAAAAAAAAGCATTTGTTATCTGTTCCTTTAATACATGCCTTGTTTGACTAGATAATTATTAGCTTTGTTTATCGAGCACCATTTTTAACAACAACTTTAAAAACCGTTATTTATTCATATTAGGAATATCAGCTTTCTTTGTAAAAGTTCCGAAAGCGGACTAAAATAATAAACCAAAGTGTAACTCATTTCTCGTTCTTTTTTTTAAGTTGTAATTTAGGTGCCTCGCATCGCGCGTTTAGTTTCAAACGGAATGTCGCAATTCAATTATCTCTCAATCGAAGTGTTAAAATCGAATCGAAGATCGAACTGTGATTTACTCCGTGCCAGTGGCGGAAATCGAAAACAAGCGACAGATTGGCTATTATGAGATACTCGTATGTGTGTAGCGTACTTGTATGACTTCCAACCAATTAGCACAGCGTCTATCAAGAATATAGGCGTTTAACTGTCCGACGAAAGCACTATCTCGTTCATTCAAAACATACCTACAAAATGGCTGATTTTGAGTTCATCTGAAGTGAGCGACAGAATAAGACTTATGCGGAACTCACGAAAAAATCAATTTAATGTATTCTTAATTCAAACTTGAGTTGCACAGATTACGTATCTCAGAAAAACAGAAAAAAATGCTCGAGATTCTTTATCCAGACTAAAGTTTAGTTTAAATAGAGTTTTTTTTCACTAAACGAATTGTCAAGAACTACCAAAAAAAAAAAACACGACCAACCAACGTTAACGTTACGAAATACAGTTATAGGCCCTATAATATAAAGGTTGGTTATAAACAGGTGCCATTCGGCGACAAAGACCAGTTGGGCGAGTTCACACTTCGCCACGGCGACTGGGTGCAGTTCCAAGTGGCCACCGACAGACGGGATCAGCTGAAGCGGGCCACCAACATCGCTTTGCTGGACGAGTCCTTCAATGTCTCCGGAGAAAGGTGCGTCACATATTGTACTGTATACTACCTAGATTTCTTTGTGAATAGCATTATGCAGTTTGATGTCGAGAGAGGTGCGGAACTGTTCGAACCAGCGCATTGAGCAATTACTCTTTTGGTGTCTTTGCTTCGACCTTACCGGTGGCGAGTTCTTCGAGGCTATCAAATCTCTTCTAGGTGATGTATTCAAGACACGACGCATAGGACGGCCTTTCACACGATGGATCGACCACATTATTGGTGTCGCGGGAAATCGCTAGATGGAGGCGGCTCGAGACAACCTTTATTCTGTGTAGGGGGTACATCGGCCTGCCCTGGCTTCCCGTTGAAGGGTGCAATGTGCATTGTCCTCAGAAAAATGATTAACGATATAGCTCGTCGTGCTGTCTAACGGGGCAGCCTATGTTCAGCGGTGGACGTCCAAATTTTGACATAATGATGATACTCTGTGTTGAATTTAACAGGCGGGAGCAGGGTGTCGTTTGCTCGCTCCGCGCAATGGATGGATTCGGCTTCATTAAGTGTGTAGAGCGGGATGGAACTATGTCCTTCAGATTCAACGAGGTGCTACGTCTGGGCCGCGAACTCAGCGTCGGAGATGAGGTTAGTTTCTAAAAGATTAGGTAGGAACTTTTTATTTTAATACATAACTGTCGCTTTCAGATTTTTGCGTTCGTGAATATGTCCCGAGCTTACTAGGCCAAGGTGTCGTAGCCGTGAGGCACCCTGTATAAAATGATTCTATTTGTTCTCTCAGATCGATACCGGCATTTATGCCTAGATCACACGTACCGAGTACTCGGTACGTATAAACATAGCGCTAAGTGCTCGGCTGAGCGAGTGACGTAAGCTTTTTCACTGTCTCGGCCGAGTAACATTTTACTGTCTCGGCCGAGTACTCGGTACGTGTGATCTAGGCATTAAGATGTGTTTCCACTGACGCGGAGATGGGCGGAGTGGAGAGGAGCGAACCGTAAATTGGTCAATCATAGTGCTCAATGTGGACATTTCGAGCACTGTGATTAGAAACATCTTATTATAATGTTGACGAATTCCTTAATGAAAATTTTTATGTAATAACGATGTACAACATCAGATCAGATGTAAACATTACCAATTTCATTTTAAATTTATTGTTTTGATGTACTTTTATATTTTATTTGACAACACGATTGGTCGAGTGTCAAGTGTGTTGGACTTACACGCCGGTGTCGCGGGTTCGATTCCCGCTTCAGGACAAACACTGTGTGATGAACATCGGTGTTTGATCTGAGTCTGGATGTTTTCAATGTATTCTACGTATGTATTTACAAAAAAGTAAGTTTAAGAATTGTATCAGATATCTGGTGGTAACATCTTATTCTACACATGTGTACGCAAATACAATATCTTTATCACTTATCTTCAATTCCAGGTGGAGTTCACAGTAGATCCAGTGACGACCTTCAACATGAACAACCGACAAGCGGCCATCCGTATCAAGCACATGCCGCCTGGTACCGTTAAGTTCGAGACGCTAGTGGAGCGCAGCGTCAGAGGCGTCATTACCAAGGAAGCCACCCCATTCTCCTCTTCCAACTCGAGTCCCACCAGGAAAACTATAGCTGTAAGTTTATAAACACTATGCAAGCGTAGAGACACTAAAGCTGCACATGTAGAGAACTATAGCCGTAGGTGTCGAAACATTAGCTGCAAAGTAGAAACATAGCTGTAAGTGTAGAAACATTAGCTGCAAGTGTAGAAACATTATAGCCGCAAGTGTAGGGACACTAAAGCTGCAAGTGTAGGAAAACTAGTTGCAGTGTCGGAGAAAAAAACTGAAGGTGTTGGAAATTTATAGCACCAAACGAAACACACCAGCTCCAAGTATAGAAACATAGCTGTCAGTGTCGGATATCACTATAGCTACAAGTGTAGGAGCACTAAACGTAAGTGTAGAAACATCAGCTGCTGGTGTGGGAAAACTAATTTTATTGTAGGTGTAGAAACACTAGCTGCAAGTGTGGGAGCGCTACTGCTGCTAATGTAGCAACAATATATCTGTATTAGTAGCTGTTGATACGTATAAGCTTTTCTTATTATGATATATTAATAGGTATACTACTTTGAAAACAAACAGCATTTATTGAAAAATATGGGCTAATATAAGATAAAGATAAAGATAAAAAGTTTTATTTCTAAAAAGGTCTTACAATAAGGTACATAGCATAATAATATATAACTAAGAAAATAAAAAAGAAATACAATAAATCATAAAATTATAGGCAAACGAGAAGTAGAAGGAGTAATCTAGCTTTTATACTTGTAATTTAATATATATAAAAATATATAAATAAAAATATGCACGACCTGTACTATATAAAACTTCGGGTTCCTTGATCTAACGAAGTACCTGCTGGACTATATGATGGGCATTATAAGCTAAGGAGTTTTAAAATATGGTAACATATGTACAGAAATTAAGATTATGTTTATGTTTATCCGTTTATTATTTTATTTTTATTTTTTCGGAAAACATACAGCTAGACACACGATTGATTAAAAAAAGATAAATGTAGATGGCAAAAAAAAAAAAAAATACATGGACCTAATACAAAAGGATTCCTACTAAAGTAACTTTTAGTTTTTCTCATTACAAAATATTATAGCTATTTCAATTATGATTTGTATATTTCAGCAAGAGTACAATGGGCTTATCACCTGCCAAATAAACCAAGCCAAGAAGACGCTGCCCTACAAGGCCAAAAAATGTGCGGAGTCGAAGCAACCGCGTATGGGTGACAAAGTCACCTTTGACATCTACCAGGTATTTTCTGTACGGTTAACTCATTACTAACAACCATGTGGCTTCTTACTAACAGATTGGTTTGATATTTTATCTATTTCTTTACCGCTTTACGTGTTTGGAATTCATTGAAGAAAAAAATATGCATTATACTTTGTTTTTAACTCTTAGGGCTCTTTTAATTAAGACGTTTCGTGTCGGACGGCAGCAGTGCCGAAGCGGTGCGTTTGTCGTTTATGTTCATACAAAGTGCACGGAAACGCAACCGTGCGGCGTCGTTCAATAGTTCGTACCGACGCCGCAAGGTTGCGTTTCCGTGCACTTTGTATGAAAATAAATGACCTTCCGTCCGTACGCACGACAAACGCACCGCTTCGGCACTGCTGCCGTCCGACACGAAACGTCTAAATTGAAAGAGCCCTTATATAAAACGTTTTACTTTTACATAAATATAAAAATAAAATACTGACAGCCTGAAACTTTGAATTTCCGCCCATTTATTGAGAAAAGTACTTACAAGCCTTGGCCGCAACTAGGCATCATATGGACACACGTCTTACCACGTTCGTCCATAGATGCCTGGAATGCAGACCGCTGCAGTAATGTACTATTTTTATGTTTATTATATATATGATGTATCATTGCTACTGCGCTATTTTTGTTTCTATTTTATTTATTCTCGTGACGCAATGTCGTGAGCTTCGAGCTTAGCACTATTTTATTGGCTAACAGACTGGCAAGAAATGTTTGAATAAAACCTGCAAATGGAAATAGGTTTATTTCGCCTTTCGTATAAAATAATATTACTAAATGAATATGTAAATTGCATATTACAATATTTTTTACGTATTACAAAGTCAGAAGTATATCATTGGTAAAATGATTTTACAGGTGTGCTATGTAATAAAGTTATAGTCTTCTTCTTCTTCGTGTCACTAGTTCTTTCGAACCAGTGTGGTGAAAGGATTTCAAGTGCGCCTCGAAGAGGCTCCTTTCGTGCACTCGACAAATGTTTTCGAACTTTTAAGTTCTACGACATGCCGGTTTCCTCACGATGTTTTCCTTCACCGTTGCGAGAACGTGGGATGCATACATATATTTTTTTGACCGAAAAAACCCATTTACGCATGACTGCCACCGGGATTCGAACCCGCGACCATCAGATCGCAAGGTAAGGGCCTCATCCACTCGGCCACCACGTCCTCAAAGTTCCCCAAAGTTATAGTGCAGCGGAGCGAGTGCGGCGCACGAGCCGAGGCTTAAAGTCTTTAAAACTAAGTTGTTACTTCATGTTTTGAATTTATCTGGTGTTCTTTTAACCATAGTAAATTACCATTTAGCTGTGCTTACTATAATAAACATTTCGGCTCAGGCATCATGTTCCGGTCCACATTTCTCAATGCTACTTATATCTTCTTAGACGACACGGATGGTCGAATGGCAAGTGTATTAGACTGCCACGCCCGGTGTCGCGGGTTTGATTCCCGCTTCAGGACAAACATTTGTGTGATGAACATCGGTGTTTGTCCTGAGTCTGGGTGTTTTCTGTGTATTCTATGTATGTATTCTATGTATGTATTTACAACAAAAGTATTCATGTATTCTATCAGCCATCTGGTTTCCATAGTACAAGCTCTGCTTAGTTTGGGGCTAGATGGTGTTATGTGAAATGTCCAAAATATTTATTGTTAATTTTTCAACCACCGTTTCAAAAGTCCCGAATTCATTTTTTTAAAACATATAACGTGTGCACACCACAAGAATAATGCAGAAATAAAATGAATCCATTGGCCTCATCTAAACAACAAGGGCCAGGCCAGCGCTGGCTTGTCTGAGGACTGGCGCCAGCGTTATTGACCTCGTCTAAACCCTGCTTAATAAACAATACCCCGGCTCAGGCATCAAGTTTCGGTCCACATTTCACAATGCTGAGTAGCATCATTCTGTTATATTGTTCCAGGTAAAACGCACCAAAGAGTTGATAGCGATGTCTGTGCAAGTCCAACACAGTGGACAGAATGGGGTCGTCACGAACGGCGCGGGCGGCGGCAGTAGGGCCGTCATGCAAGGCTTCGTCGCTGCCCTAAAGGACGGGTTCGGCTTCATCGAGACCGCGGACCACACCAAAGAAGTGTTCTTTCATTTTAGGTAATATATCTTTGGTTGGTGTGACGAAATTTTACTTTTTCTTCCTATCGTGTCGCTAATTCTTTCGGACCAGTGTGGTGAAAGGATTTCAAGTGCGCCTCAAAGAGGCTCCTTTCGTGTCTTGACATATGTTTTTCGAACTTTCTATGTTCTATGAGATGTCCTCATGTTTTCCTTCACCGTTAAGCTCGTGTTTTTAATGCAATACTTACCTATGAATTCAACACATTTTGCTCACTTTTATGGTCTGGTGAATAAGAATTCTGTTATGCACAAAATATTGCCTTTGCTAATTATAATTCTATCAAGAACGAGAATTCATTCTATCGTCGCTGTGCGTGGCTGAGAAAATAAAGCAATTGTTTTGGTTGATTTAAAAGCGCTTCTATTTTTGATTGATTTTAGCTTTTTGCTCAGTTTTGGTGAATGCCACATAAAGCTAAGCGCCGACAGGAGTCGTATTCTTTTAACAAGAATTTGTCTCGTGTACACCCATATTACTTGCTGGTTCTTTTAGTTAAGTGCTACTTTTAGTACTGTAAAAATTATGCTTATTCGTAAAAATATCCTCTGCACTTGTGTTGTGCATTACTGTTTGTAAACAAACCCTGCTCTGCCCTTCACCTTTACCTTGCTGATACGCAGTTTATTATTGGCTACTATCAGCATTTTGCCTAGCAAAATTAATAATAAATTCGAACTATATCAAAGTTTTTATTGTCATGATTAATTATATTGTTTACTGGGCTCATTCTCAAGTTCATTAAACTTTCTACATTGTTGTTACCTTGAATGCTTTAGGTATCGAAAGTTGGGGTAAACATGTTATTGTGCCGAGAGCAGTGGGCTTATCAATCACCTGTTAGATGGATAGTAATAAATGTCTGAGATTTTGAGTACCACTTCCTATCGTACAAAATTCTTAATGTGACCAAAATTGCGATAGTTCTATCCATAAAGCTTCAGGTATTAACAAGTGTGGGAAAAAGAAAAAGGATTCCACGCACTATAGCTGACAGAGTGAGATAAAACGCAGTAGGGATCAGTGGCGCGCCGTGCGAGACCCAAGTATAGCAGTATACTGCTTAGAATTCATAATGTAATCATCTGCTTGATTTGTATTTTTATTTGCTTGCTTGTGCGAGATCGCTGTTCATTTTAACGAATACTGAAATGCTGGTTGTGATATTTTAAATTAACAGCAATAAACAACTTTATTGTCAGACGCTTCTATGCTACGCAAGCGAATGTTTGGTGTCTAAATTTTCATGCTAATTTATTCCTATTGTACACTGTCTAGACTGATTTCAGCGACAGTTTCCTGTGTAGAAACTCTCAATGGAACGACTGTTTTAACCAATATTAGTTCAGTTTGTGCCACAAAAAATACGCAGAACTCTAATTTTTCTATAGTAAACTCGCGTTCGAGTGAAAGCCCTGCAAAGTCCGCACCAAACTATATGAAAGTTTTTATTCCTTCCAGCAACTTTGAAGGCAATCCCGACAACTTGGAGCTAGGCTATGAGGTGGAGTACACACTGGGCCGGTCGAACGGCGGCGGCGGCGGGTGCGCCAGCGCTGAGTTTGTACGCACCTTGCCTAAGGGCACCATCGCACTCGCGAAGGCACAGGACCCATCTGTCAATGGAACCGTTACCAGAACACTGCGCGCCCTCAACCCAGATCAATCACACTATTCAGGTAAGTACCGTACGAAGATTCTATAGAAGCTGACACAATTATATTGATACAAAACGATTTCCCGGCACAGTATTTCTAAAACAACCTAATTTTGAAAAATCGCAACATTCTCAATTCGTTTGGGTATAGCTAAAGAAAGTTAAAATTACATTATACTATCAATAAAAGCGAAAGTCTGTTACGGATGCATGTCTGTTCCTCAATCACGCCAAATCTACTTACTTACTTTTAATATAGACCCAAAACACAAACGAACGGGAATAATAATAACTACCTCGGTATGGCACTATACAGTTATTATAGTACAGTAGATTTTGTTCTTGCTAAACTCTGACGAGTGACTGAGTGTTGTGCAAGCCTGTAACTGGTCCACATTTTAGATATATATATATTATTGAGTGCTGTTGGCATTTGCCTTAATAGCTTTCTTTCTGGGTGCTTCTATTCAATCCGAATTCCGATGAGTTTATGACGAGATAGGTTTAGTGACATAGGATAGTATGTAGTAGGTACCCAATTATTTTAGCAATTTTTGTGTTTTTATTCTTATTCTATTTTATTTTAACTAATAACTTATATGGAGCATGCACTTATAAAATTAATTTGTTTAGATTTTTAGCTATAAGAAATTTATATGCGATTTGTGTAAAATTGTTATTGAAGAAATGATACGAAATAAAATTAAATAAACCCTTCTGTAACCTTTCTAATGTTATTGTTGTAGGTTTGATACAAATCGAGGGCGGTGTATCATACGAGTATGGAATAATGGGCCTGGCGTGCAAGCGAGAGATACTACAAGTGGGGGATCCCGTCACGTTCCAAATCGACCTCGAGGGGCGCGCCACCAACATCGTGCCGATCCGCAAGAAACGCCGCGCCACCGTTGACGCGATCAAAGGTAGCACATACATTTAATTCTCTCAGAGGTTAATCGACATATGTTTTTCACTTCTCATGCTCGTAAAGTTTAACTTCGTGCACAATTTAGGGGGGTAAAACTGCATTTTGGGCTCTAGGGGAAAAAAGTGATTGCTTATAAAATTTGTTCAAAGAAGTTCATTTGTAATAGGTTTCATGCCGGAAGTTGAGAACTTTGTTCACATTTCGAAATTAGGTCCTTCGTAATAACCATAGATCAGGGTGTTATAGTTTTCGCATTTCGAATATTGTGGTAACTTTGGATGGCTGCCTCATTTTTTGTCTCGTATAAAATGTCTTGCTTCAGTCCTTTGGTGAGCTAATAACTATTTATTGGCAAACGACTAGTTGTGCGAACGAAGCGAGTCTGGATACTAGGGCGAATCGGCATTTGTATGAATGTGTATGAGTATGTATGTTTGTCCGTCTGTATGTGTGTGTGTGGGAGTATGTAAGTGTCTATGTTTGTACGACGATAACTCTCGAACCGCTGATCCGATCTCTATGAATTTGATAGAGGTATACAACTATAATGCAGCCGGTGGATGTGCAATAAGACGACGATACTATAGAGCCTAGCCTAGATCCACCGGCTGAATGAATGCTGAAGTGAGACGGAATGATTCAAATGGCGAAATTCAAGCTGGCCTATATCCGGCGGCGGTACTAGTTATTGACTGATCGAAGAAGTCTGGTGTGTAGGTATGTAGGGGTGTGATGTCAAAGTTAGGCGCAATTTATATAGGAGGCGACCGGGGGTTCCAGGAAAAGGCCTTTCTTCCTGTAAAACGTATAATCAAGATTTTAATATAACTTAATATTTAATTAGCCTAGTGTCAACCGGTGGAAGTATGACACGGAAGTGAATATCGAGCGCCGTGCTCTCGTTCTCGTAAAGTGGATCATCATGTAAGGGCTGACGCTGCAGAAGCTACGTGTGAAGGTCGCGCTGTTGCTCTGCTGATGTAGCAGTCTGTACTCGTAACACGCAAACTACTTGTTTATTTAATGTGTACTTGTTTTCAAACAGGCGGTTTCGGGTTCCTCTCGCTGGAGATGGAAGAGTCTCGGCGGCTGTTCTTCCACATGTCGGAGGTGCGCGGCAATGCCTCCGAGCTCCAGCCCGGCGATATGGTGGAGTTCGTGATGCTGACCAACCCGCGCAACGGGAAGTCATCCGCTTGCAACGTTGTCAAGATCGCGTCAGTACCACACACATACCTTACCATACATGTACAGTAAGGGCTTGGACAAACAGAACGCGTACTTACGTCGCGTCAGGGCACTAAGTTGACGGGGATGTCCCGGAATATTGAGGACACATTCAATATTGAGAATGTAAAAACTAAACTACTTAACCGATTTTGATAAAATTGGTATGGGACCAATATGAAATAATTTCGTAATATGAAATAAAGTTCTCAGGTAACACACCTAAAAAAAAAAACAAAACATTCAATCCAATGGCGAACCTCTGCCTTTTTTGAAGTTTGTTAAAAAATATTGTTCTGTACAGGAGTAAAGGCGCAGTAGCGAAGAGGAGTGCCGAGCGTCCGGAGCGACTGCTAGCGCGGCTGCGAACTGTATCGCTGGAGGAGGCGAACGGGCCGCGTGTTCTGGTTGCGAGGGCGCCGCGCGGACCCGACGGCACGCGCGGCTTCAGACCGCGCCGTCCGCTCGCAGGTACGCTGCTGTGGCATAGCATTCTTTACCTTACCATCTGCCGACTTCACACGACACTAACAATGTCAGCCAGGGTTGATAAAAATCATGATTTTATTGAAAATAACAAAATAATCTGATTTTTTGTTTTAAATCGAATTTATTTGATTAAAATCATATTTTTTTTATTGTTTCTTTTTTAATATAGAATTCAGTTATTGTTAATAAATATCACAATAGAATTTTTAATTTATTTCTTATTAAAAGTCAGTCATTAAAAATAGCAGTTTTTTGTCATATTCAACAAATGATATTATATATCAGGGAATCCCCGAATTGTCTACTGTCTAGTTAGTAATAGTAGAGGTCTTTCATAAGGCGTCAATGACGCACAAGCATTTTTACAGGCTGATTGTTAGCGTTTGGAAAGGATTGTTAAAACGCCGATGACACTGGGCGACTTTACACGCTACAAGCGAAGTCGCTGGCGTGTAGCGTGTAAAAAAGCCGTGTGTCATCGTACTATAATGTACTATCAAAAGGTTGACGATCGTGACGGTTGTTTCAGATATGCTGGCCGAGTGAAGAGCCGGCGGCCTCGCCCCAGGAATCGCCTGGGCACTGCTCTACGGCTATGTATGTGAATATCCTATGGTTTGATTTTTTTATTCAAATATGTCATTGTAATTGTGAGAGACTGACTGATCCTCTAGCAGCATTTAGAAATTGTTTTGTTATATTAACTTATAGGAAACTGGAGTCATTACAAAATTAATTATTATGCCTTTATTGTCGGCGATACACAAAGGCTTACGATTGTTATTGAAGTCAAACGAGCGAGGAACATATCAATGTTACATCAAACCTATTTAAGTTGCTTTATTTAGTGATTTGTCTATAGAGAGGTTCTTTTTCGCATAAACACTTTTTTCAAAATTCCGCTTTGTACCTTCCCTAGAGAACGCGGGCTGTATTTTTGCTGTATACTACGCGCCCTCGCCTCGATATACAGCTAATACCTGAATAACAACATTTTTAAAAGATACATACGTACATAGTTACATATTTTGTTTCTTTTTTTATTTTCTGAAAATCTCGAGGCCTATGATGATTTGTATTAATGTTTATTTTTCGCTAACGACACATAACAAATGAAGATCGGGTTCAGATTCGATTACCACTCGACTAACTGATTCGGGTGCCGACCGATCGAAAAAAAAATACTGATTTTTTATTTGATGCAAGTGTAAATATTTTTATAGATTGTAGGGCTACTGTGTATAGAATGCTCACCTTTTAACTAGTAATAAACCGAATTATTTATTTTAAGTTTTTAACATATTAAGAAATTCTCCATTGATTTTAGACTGGCCGTATGTTACAAACTTTAACGCCCAGATTTATTTGTGTTTAATTGTAGAAATTAATACGACTGAAACGATGAACATCGATATTATTTACTATAATTAGATCTCCTTATTTGAAATCAACTGTGATTATTTAAAAATACGCAATGTGCAATATAAAAGTCTATTGTTATCATTATTTGAGAAGCCGGTTTAACTCACTTATGCCTACTTGCACCAAACTGTCAAAATCCCTAAGCATTTACTTTACTCGCTTGGTAGTTATTAACAGTCAAGATTCTGACCCTTAAGATCTACCAAGCGAGTAAAGTAAATGCTTAGGGACTTTGACAGTTTGGTGCAAGTAGGCATTAGATTAGTCTTTTTGTGAACATTATCATTTAATGGTTTTAACCTCACATGAGTGCGCTAGTCTCGCTCGGTAGTGTTACGTGTATTTTTTTACCTTCATTTGATATGTGTCGCCTAAATTATTGGTTAGATGCAGCAAGTCAAATTGTTTAAGTAATATAAGTATGTATATGTTTGCGCCTATAAGACTTATATGAAATAGAAAAAAAAACTCGAGTTCGACGCGCTTAGAATTGCTTGAGTGACGAGGTTTATTTACTCTATTTATATAAATTTTTTTTCTTACCTATACTGTCCCACTGCTGGGCAAAGGTCTCCCCCATACTTTTCCAAGCTTTCCGGTCGCTCGCCACTTCCCAAGTTCTTCCTAAAGTTCTTTTAGGAAATTCAAGATTTTCTATGCAAGACTATCTTGGCATTAATGGATATTCGGGAATGAATACAGCAGAAATACCGGCCGCCGTCCCACCTGGTGACTGAAGTACCGAACAACAAACCAAAGACTGAATTTATTACTTTTCTAGTACTAGACAATGACATCCATATTACGCCTATTGCATCGAAACCCATACGTTTGTCTCTTAAAGCAATTGCTTTAATGAGGATAACATCAGGCTCACTAAGGTTTGCGGCACTTAATTTTACTTCTATGCAGTTTTCAATGAAAAAACGAAATATAACTTAAAAAAAATTATAGCTTGTTTACTTTACGTTGTGAACTTTTAATGGGAATATAAAGCAATTAGATGTTTATCTTCATCTCTGATTATGACGATGATTTTATTTCACTATCTCTTTTTGCGACTGATTTTAAGCAATAACAAATCGAATTAGATTAAAAATATACGAGCTAAGAATTGCTTGGCTTATACTATATTAATTGTAGATCTGAATCTAAAAGTATAAACGAAGTAAATTAAAATGAGTACAACTTTATAGTAGTAATAATTGAAATGCTTGCAATAAATTGTATGTTTATATTAGTTAATTATAATCATACCTGATCTTATCTTGCGCCCGAGTCTGAGTCTTGAGTCGATAGATTCCGCTTATAAAACAAGATATTTTATCGATGTAAGGATCTCTATTGATGCGGCGCTATCGAGTAGTGACTGTCTTTCCTCCGCATGTAATCAGGTTATTACATTCATATCAATCAATAATATAAAAGGCTTCGTCATTACTGACTGACAAAAAACCCCTGACGTAGAGACATATTATGTCTAGATCACACGTACCGAGCACTCGGCCGAGACAGTGCTCTCGGCCGAGTTCTCGGTACGTATAAACATAGCGCCAAGTGCTCGACTGAGCGAGTGATGTAAGCTATCACTGTCTCGGCCGAGTACTCGGTACGTGTGATCTATTTTTAGAGGGGACGTAGAGGGTGTGTTCGTGAAGAGCAGAATGTGCGTACTAATAAAAGGATTTTGAAAATCACAACGCGAACAAAATTAAGAAATATGTTATGAAAATTAGTAATAACTGGTTAAAATACGCTTTCACACGCCAAATATTATGATTAGTTAGACAAATTAAAATTGCCTTTATTCTAATAATAATGTGATAGTGGATTTAAACCTAGGTCTCAATTTCCACTGGAAATGGCAACAGCCGGCAGAGCGCTTTTAGTGTCAAACAATTTCAATTATTAACTACCTTACTAAAAATACTATTTAGGACCGCTAACAGGCCGCTGGTGGCCGCTCCGTGTCCCTGCAATGCTGGCCTTCGTGTGCCATCAAATTAGAGGCATGAGGAAGTTTGGCGCCATTGTGGCGCTTCAGTTTGCACCTGCGCGTCTAGATATTTTATGACAACTAGTAAAAGCGCCACAGTGGCGCCACTGTGACGCTTCCTCACGCGCCTCTTATTTGAAGGCGCCCTTATATGTATGTAGATAATGTTTAAAATTGTTTGACATCGAAAGAGCTCTGCCGCTCGCTGCCATCGCAGTAGGAATTAAGCGTACATTTAACATTAAAATATCTCTGTCGCGTTGTCCAATGAGGTGAAAAAAAAAGACGGTGTTTTGATGCTTCCCCAAGTTACATTTAACTTGTTAAATTAGTTAGACGACTAAAAGCAATAAGTTTTATTCAAATATCGTATCTTTTAGGATATCTTAGTATCAAGCATTTTGAGCTTTCACTCGTGTTTAATTACCATAGTGTACATTTAACGTCAATTTATGCACACGCCACATTATGTCTCGGGCTTCTTATTCATAGTCTGTAATTTAGTCTGTAAAAAAAACATGTTGAGTAGTCTTCCAGCTATAAAAAAGATATTATAGCGTATCTTATATTCATTAAAGATCAGAATAATAGTCACATTAACATTGGCTAGCGAATATATCGCATGGTATTTTGTAATTACGAATCATCAGCGGTATAGTGATGTTCCTAGAATTTTGTAAACGAACAGCTAATTTGATTTTACAACTGCCAAGTATCTAATTGAATAGTGAGAGTTTAAATGTGACTTACCTTTTAACATTTGTTTCTGAAGTAATGTTTATGAGGCATTTCGTTTTTTTACAAATACCTATGATGTATGATAAAATTTACAATAATAGGTAAGCGATAAAAAGATGAGCGATTCTACTCGACGCATCTTTTTATGGTCTGTCTGTTATTGTTGTTGTGCCTTCGAAGTTACAAGGGCAGTTCTCTTAAATAAGATCGGTGTCTTTATACCCTTATGGTAAGTCTTTGTTAAATAACTAAGCTGCAATAGTATCAAATTATTATACAGATAAGATGCTATCGCCGTTTCAATTGTTAAGGCTATGTATACCTCGTTATTCGACTGTTCTACAAACTTTATTATATTTAATACTTTTCTAAAACTTAACAACTATAATCTTTCTAGTATTTTGTAGAGGTCTAGTGATGCATTCTCGTTCAGCTGCATTGCTAATAATTATATTCACCGATTAATTATAAATATATCATAATAAGATTATTCGTTTTCGTAGTTGGCTAGTTGAACGTGAACCGTGTTAGATGTCAAATGCATTTTAACGAAAACTTTTGAGAAAGAGATGGTGAAATATAAAATAAAAAAAAAATTGTTAATATGCCAAAGACAAGAGGAATTTTGAACAAATTGTTATATGCTTTGGAATGCTTCTGTGTAGTGATTTGGTGTATCATACCTGAGCTCAGGTATCCGGCGTGGAACATCCGTGTTCAGATGTCCGCTTGGAGAGAAATGGGCGCAGGTATTACTATACTAGTCTTGTCATATTTTTCCAATGAAAACTATGTAATGCACACGTACCTATGTTTAAGTTAAAGTTTGAAAATGTGAGATGGGATGTGAAAAATATGCGTGTCTCGAAAAAAGCGTTCGTTTGCATCTGATTGGCGAACTAAGGACACACAAAAAACAGTGCCTAAAAGAACCTCTGGAACATAAATACCAAACGAAATGTTAAATTATTTAAGCCTTTCAGAATTACATCCTGTTACTGTTAAGAGTCTACTTTTATTTCTAGTTGATTCAAGTTCAAGTGTATTCATAATTAGACAAGTTTATGCCAAATATTTATACGCCCTGTACATTTTTGATGATTGTGATTAAAACAATGTACACAACAATACTGGACTTAAATGAAATCTGTGGGTTTTATTTATTTTTTAGATTATCGTTTTGCACTTCCTTATACGCTTTTTACCTTTTAGTACTTCCTCATACATATTTGACACTAGAGGTTCGCATCGCAATCGCCATTTACAAACAAATTGAAACATAGAATTTGTAGCGGGAATAAACAGGAGGTAAGTATGCACACGGCTTTTCTTTTGTAATACCATCTCACAATAATATCTGAAAGTCTGTAAATGTCTAGTTCTGGATCCGAAAAAATAATGTTCTTGATTCTAAGACCGTTTTAGTTACAAAAATAAACACAAGGCTGGCACCGTGTAAACAACCTTTTTTTAGATTTGTGAAATTAAAAAGTATGCAGTAGTATAACTGAGCATATCCTAGATACATAGATGGTAGGTACCTATATGGTATGATATTTAAAAAAAAAAATTGTTAAGTAGGGACATTCCAGCTGCCCATGACCAGAACGGTGCAATGAGATATTTAAATATTTAAGAGTTATCTGTGACGCAAATTAGGTAAATAAAACAGGCTAAAAATCATTATCGATAAAAAATATATTATGATTATTAGCATCACAACCTTCGACGCGACGTGACAATTAAAAATAGCTTACATTTAGATATTTACCGTCCTAACCTATACACAATGTTTATTTTGTATCTTACCGGAAATAATGTATACTACAGCTATCTTGAAGTACATTGGGTAACCCCCAATGCAAAGGGTGCGTTTCCACAGACGCGGAGCTGGGTAGAGTGGAGAGGAGCGGACCGTGCATTTGCCAATCACAGTGCTCGAAGTGGAGTGGAAGTGGAATTTCGAGTACCTACTGTGATTGGCCAATTCGCGGTCCGCTCCTCCACTTCGCCCAGCTCCGCGTCAGTGGAAACGCAAACTAAAAGGCGGCGTGGCAGGCCAATTGAAGAAGGCGTGACGAGCTAGATGCATACCAACTTCCCTGGGATGGGCCTCACAGCATTGTACGTGAGGGACACCTGAACAAGATCCTCGGATATCCCGGGGTCCCTCTTATGCGCAGAGGTCGGCCACCATGGGGTTTTAGTCGGTTAGAGTCCGACATAACTCATCCGCCCTCCCTCAAGGGCGGTGGGTATCCATGAGGATTTTCCCATGTAAATTAAAAATAAAGATGCATACCAACTAGACTGCCCCACCGCAGGCCAGAAAGTTGTGGAAACAAGGGAGGGCCTTTACCCTGCAGCGGGACAATACGGACTAATATTATTATTTTTTTCTTGTAGTACCTAGGTAGGTAGCGATCTTACTTTCTGTTTTAACCTAGGACCAATAAAAACTTCGAGCTAACCTAGGTTAATCAGGTTTCCAACATAGCAACACACTGATAGGTATAATCTTTACAGCATATTTACAAGCTGTAAAGATTATAAATTTATGGTATTGAACTCTGGGGAACTGCTGCTAACTCAAACCTGGAGATCATACAACGCTTCCAATCAAAAGTACTACGCATGATAACTGACGCTCCGTGGTACATCACAAACTGCCAACTCCACCGAGACCTGGAAATACTGACAATCAAAGATGACATTAAAAGGGCATTACATTCTTACGCCAAACGCATTGAACATCACCCGAATGAATTAGCCACTAACCTCATGAATACAGAAACCCAAACATTCCGCAGAATAAAAAGAAGAGCTCCTCAAGACCTAATCAAGGATTAGGAGAAATTTTGAAATGGGCACTTCACTGGGAGTGCACCATACATGTCATAATATCCAACTAAACCGCCACAACTCTAGCTCAATGCCCGAAGGGGCAGATCGCAAGATACCAAGGAGATTAAAAAAAAAAAAATATTTACAAGCATGACCACAAAAACCTGAGACTAGAGTAAAAATGCAATAGACCCATTATTGGGTGAATTTAGGTGTATTAAGGTAACAATCCAATGTGGGCGACCGCGACCGGCGATCGCGCGACCTGAATAGGTGTAAGCGCAAGTCGCGCAAAGCGGTCGCGTGCATCCGACAGCACTTCATATTATGACCCAGAATCCCGCGCGACGCTATCTCGCTCGCACATTTGTACTACATTTGTACACATTTTTGATATGTTTAACATAAGGAATTAGAGCTGAACTATTTTGCATACTAACGCCTAGAACACACGTACCGAGTACTCGGCCGAGAGCACTGTCTCGACCGAGTACTAGGTACGTGTGATCTAGGCATAAGCACTGGGTCGCACGACGAATTCGCGGTCGTGTGTCGCGGTCGCCGGTCGCGGTCGCCAACATCAGAAGTCCACCTTTATGTGCATCACACGTACCGAGTACTCGGCCGAGACAGTAAAATGTTACTCGGCCGAGACAGTGAAAGCTTACGTCACTCGCTCAGTCGAGCTCTCGGCGCTATGTTTATACGTACCTATGTGTGATCTATGCATAGTTCAGTATTTTCAGAAAACATCAGTTTACGTCGCTGGGCTCCGCATAAATATCTTCACAAGTCTTATCTCGGTACAGATGACCGTCATTGTAATGTTCCAACTTGTGCAGTGCGTTGTAAAGGTTTGAACCCGGACTAGCCGTGTCCTGTATATCTTTAGCCCCCACCACGTGGTAATTTGGGTGAAGGTAGCCTTCTTGCACACCGTATTCGAAGAGCATATTTGTCCTGTTCATTTGGAGATCTGTTACCGTCGCATGAGAAGGCATCTCTTCGCGGTAATCACCTGAAATGAAGATTAGTTATTGGCCTGCGCACATTGGCGCACTGTACGGCGGAGTATTTTGGATTTGTCAATTTAATTTACTTCATAACCAATTGAATAAGGGTCCTCCAAACCGGAACACAGTAATGCTACCAATTACTGCTCTGCGGCAGAATATCTGGCACTGTGTTTTGTTGATACCCATCTGGACGCCTGGACGATCTGGACGACGACGTTATAAATAAGTATCCTCTTTCCAAAAACACCTAGCTTCAAATCCATTGATATAGTTCGCCGCGACGTAGGTATTTTTAAATATGTACAATATGTAGGTACCTTACATATTGTACCAGTAGTTAGTTAGTATTGGAACAGTAGTTCCACCCTACAAGGGTTGGCTGGTAGAGAATGCCTAATCATAATTTTATACTATTTTGAAGGGATTTCAATCTAGGAATCTTGTGCAAGGGGGATACTTATTTATGACGTTGACTGCCATTATGTAGATACATTAAGAGGGATGTAGTTATTTACCAATAAATGCAACTCCGAGCGCACATCTGTTATAGAATTTTGTGTGGGCGCCAACTTTGCCCCACCCCCGACCTTCGTATACGCGACCGTCGTTACCAATCAAGAAATTATAACTGAAACAAGAAATGTAGATTTAAATTTTCAGATTAAAAGTTCCAGCCGGACTAATCCGAAAGTGCTCGTTTGAGCTAAGCGTCCACAGACCGGCATCGGACGTATCGGACGCATCGTACGTAACGGATTAATTAGATTGCGTCCACTGTATCGGCAGCGATCGGATTACCGACGCGAGTAGCAATCGGATTGCCGATGTCTCCTTCATTCGGATTTATGCACAGATCTCGGATACTTTCGGCTGTCGTACATTCTAACTTTATGGATTTATGTAATGCCTTATGACATTTCTCGCTATAAAATGATAATCGCGATTACGCATTTACGGAATGCCGATCAGTGGACGCTGTTGTATGAGTTTTTATACAAGGCAACTGGCAACCCAAAATCCGTTACGTGCGATGCGTCCGATACGTCCGATGCTGGCCTATGAACGCAATCCTTTGGGTTGCATGATTCCACCCGGAACGACAGACAGACAAACAAAAAAGTGATTTATGAAAACATGGTAATTAGCGGGATTGTATGGTTTTAGAATGCATTTTCATCGAGTTGAGAGATACCCTGAAAGTCTTACCCGGATAGCTAAACGGGAAATGCTTGTTTAGGTTGCATGATTCCACCCGGAACGACACCGGAATGATGTAGTATATATAAATATAAAGAAGACATAAAGCTTTAGGTACCTATTGATACAATGTATGTTCCTACTTATTTTATGTATTATTCAAGAGAGCGTTCTTGATTGAGCGGTCGTGGTAATGACGAAGTTTTATTTTGAAGGGGGCAGTGATTCGTTTCAAAAAATCTGGCCACTCTTTCTGCTTGGTTGGTGATCTAGTGCCCTTATAGGTACTAAGGTCGGCCCATATATTTTTTAGATTGAGACAAGCTATGCGCTCTCCTAATGATAAAAATCACGCCTGCCCAAGACCAAAACAGTATACACGGGAATTTTGATTTACAGAGGCTAGTGCAGCATTGATATTAGCGCTCGTCCACTTTGAGACATTTTGGTGATCAGACTTCGAGACAAAGCCCAGTAATTTCACTTGCTACATGACCCTTAAAATCAGTAAGCTTTTGTTCGATCCATACATATACGAGTAGGTGTCTAAAAGACGTATGACTACCTACTTGCACCAAACTGTCAAAGTCCCTAAGCAATTACTTTATTCGCTTGGTAGTTCTTTACAGTTCAGATTCTGACCGTTAAGAACTGATAAGCGAGTAAAGTAATTACTCAGGAACTTTGAAAGTTTGGTGTGCTACGACCTTTACCCGCACTTACGGAATATCGTAATGATAATCTCGTATGAACCAGCCTTGCAGGGTGCGTATCTCAGCCGCGCAAACGATGAACTTGTCGCACGTCTGACTAACTGTGTGTTGGATCACCACGAGCCGTAGTGGTTCGAATGGTGCCGTGGTTTCCTCTGTCTCAAACGACTGGGCCAGCCACATCTCTCGGGTTATGTTCCACTCGTGCGGCGCTGAAAAGGATCTAAGTGAGAAAAATATAAGCGGTTTACGCAGCCATGAACACAATCGAAATGGTCGAATTAAAACATAGAGCAAATCAATATTTTATGAGGCTTTTTCCTGACTGACTGACTGACAGACAGCCTACAGGCTGAACCAGTCGACGTAGGGATAGAGACTTTGAACTTGGAATACCTATGTGTTCCTCAAGGCAAAAATGCGTCTGCGTACCTACTAGGAAATAAATTTGGTTTATTTGCAAAGACGTTTTCGTCTAATCGTCTGCATAAATCTATATTATTTTATACACCACTAAATTTTAATTACCATAAAAACTTAAATGGGTAATGCAGAAGAGAGAACAATTTTGCAGTCAAAATTTGAGGTTTCTATAAAATGGGTGAATGACAGCGGGACTAGTGCGGCGCCAGAGCCGAGCTGCTTCGAGCTGGCTCAAGCTGAGTAGGTACCAGGGTTTGCTACGATGAATGAAACTAAAATTATTATCAATGAATGGTACCGATTAACAAGGCCAAAGAAAACGACTAACGGTAACAGTTTTCCAATTTTTATCATATTTATTTTGAAGAAAAAAAACGACTTGATTTTTTATATTTTTCTTCCATATTTGTGTTTAGTAACGGCAACTGATTATGCGTATTTTTTCTGGTAATTAAAAATTTACTGTGTATATTCGGATGATCGTTTAATGTAGTTGGTCGCAGATGACCATTACTGTGACACTCTATTCGATATCTTACCAATATCAACAACATCAGCATCTGCATATTTCGGCCTGGCGGTGTAGTAGATGACCAACGTGAGACCAACGATGAGACACGAAAGAGCTGCTACACACCACAACCGCTCCGCTCGCGTCGTGCTTTTTATAATACTCCATAGGTAGCAAGGTAGTGGTAAATCTGGAATGAGCAGACTCTTCATGCTACGAGTCATAACTAATCTAAGCCTGCATCTAAGAGCTAGTCTTTTTAGCTGGAGGAGGGTTATGTTTTTCGAGTGTTTGTATGTATGATTGTCTGACACCCATATTCTAAGTCAATTTTCACTCAAGTGAATACTTACATTTGAAATTAGACAAGTGACAGCCGAACCTTCACACCCATATTCTAAGTCGATTTATTCACTCAAGTGAATACTTACGTGAGTGGTAAAATGGCCGCCGCTTTACTAAAGGTTCGGCTGTCACCTGTCAAATTTCAAATGTAAGTATTCACTTGAATGAAAAAATTGACTTAGAATATGGGTGTTAGTAAAGCGGCGGCCATTTTACCACTCACGTAAGTATTCACTTGAGTGAAAAATTCGACTTAGAATATGGGTGTGACTCTATGCGCCGCCCTAAACGGATTGATGGATTTTGACACATGAGGTGTCGTTAGAATATAAATTCGTTTAGGACACGCGAGATCTATAGTCTACCTAAACATTACAAAAAAAAACAATTAAGCGGCTGTAAGACCTGCCTTCCTCCTAAGCTGACGTCGTCGGTCGCGGACGGTCGGTCTAGCCTACCAATATACATACATATAATTGTTAATATTTTAGTGCTACAGCTATGCATCTTAGGGCTTATTAGCACGAGCAATTTTTTATCAGCTGTACAGACATGTATACACTTCCAACCTTTCACATTACACACTTAATTTTGCAAAGACATTCTTCTTCTGACAAGAGTTCTGACTACATTAGTTTGAAAATGCTTGCGTGCACTTTTCTTTGCAAAATTAAGAGTAAGTAATATAAATGTGAAAGCTTGGGAGTGTATACATGTTTGTGCAGCTGACTGTACCTACCTGCAAATCATAGAGTGCTTCGCCATGGAACAACTATTCCGACCAACTGAACATAGCAGTTAGTGTTAATGAGTCGTCAATCTAAGTCGTAAGTTTATCTAAAATGAAATTTATAATATTAGGTTTTAACAATTTTTTATTTTACCTATAATATAAACAAGTATGTATTGTCATTTATCAATGGTTTCATTCTAAGGTTATATTAGCTATTCTATTGCATAGGTATATGGGAAAACTGATTTCTTCAGAGATCAGTTTTTTGAGATCTACAGTCTTGTCTGTATTATAAAAAATATGATTATATACCTCAATTTAAATATACTATAAGAAGCTTATAAGCTACATAAGTATTTCTAAAACCCATGTATTTGTGACATAAAATATCTAGTCTATTTGCTTAATTAAGGTACAAAATATTGTTACAATAATCGAGAGAGAATAAGTCGACTTACAAATAAAGATAGTAGGTACATAATAATTATAGTAAATACTAACAATCACAATTTTATTACTCACTAAAAATATAACAGGACGTATAGGAAAGATATTTATTATAGGAAGTATATTGTTAATATACAGTGTCGGTAGTACAGCAGGTTTATTTTTGTAACAGCACAATGATTGTACTATAATCTCTTTAGGTAGGAGTTAGATATATAGTGTCTCATAAGCGTAAGATAACCGACCAGTCTAATCAAAATTAGTTTTCCGACGACTCATGCCTAAGCAATTTTTTTCAGCGTCAGTGGAGTTCCAGTGAGAAAACTGGTCAAGATTTGCCATAATGTTCTTTCCGGGGCTGATGGTAAGCGGCTTGACCTGGCAGTGACCGTATACCACGTAGTTGTCAGCCAGGACTTTATGTTTCACGAGCTCTTCTAACAGAACATTCACATGTTCAAATTGTTCTGGCCGCGTAGTATTCTTTGTATAGTCCCCGAGAAACATAATGCTGATACTTTTGATGTTCCACATCAGCACCATTGCTCCGTGGACGTTAGCGCCTCTACCTTCGAACACCAACCCGTTCCCGGAAACGAGGAAATTCGGACCAATATCGTCCCAGCTTCGGCGGAGGTGGTCACTCTGTATGCCGAGCACTTGCTCGATACAACTTCGACGCTGGTCGCAGTAATCGGTCGCACTATGCCCGATCATCACATAGCTAACAGGCAGCTTGAGAAAATTGACTTTGTACGGTTTCATCGCTTGCCAGTCGCCTCGTCGGAGGAACCACTCTGTCCTTATACCTAGCCAAAAGAAAGGTTAATGCTTTTAATATGCCTGCCCCTATAGTGCAATTGTTTATGATAGGTTCAAAGATAATTTGATTTTTACCTAGGTCGAGTCTAGTTTGTGGCTCAACCAGCGTGTAATTAAACAGGTAGAACGCGAGGCCTATGGCGATCACGAACGCCCAGCACACGAAGACAGCGATGCTGCAGCGCAGGGTGTTCTTGGCCGATATCAGCTCAAGGCCCAGAAATCGGGCTGAAACAGGACCAAGGACCATTTTATTAATTTAATTTTTATAAGGCGGATCGGTACTGGTCTGAACTTTAAAACTCCACTTTAAACCTAAGTTGTGATAAGTTTTAAATTATTTGATAGCTAATATATTTATTTTGTTAATTATGAATTTTCGAAAAACAAACGAGTATAATATAGGAAGTTAGTTTTTTTGTCTAGAGCTTAGTGACTGGCGTTTCTGACGCAAATTAAAAATCTGGGGTCATAAGATGCAGTAGTTTTTGTGTTATTTGTAAAAATACTTGGCCACAGGGTTCTGGATCCAGAACCGTGGGCCAGGTATTTTCGCTGATATCTCAGGAACGGGACTATCACAAATCCTGGGAGTCAGACCATTGTTCGTCACTTATCAGTCACTAACTAATGGCATAGGAATGGGCTTGATCTGTGGTTGGCCACAGGGTTAAGGAGTCAATCAAACAGCAACCTTCAACGCGTTCATCGAGTAAACGTTTCTGTTATTTTGGTAGCGGTGATTGAAAGATCACACCAGGTGTCGTTTTAGAATCCGTTTTTATAGACACCGTGCTCAAGGAAAATGTAGATTTGACACATAATCAGTATTGGGCATGCGTACCTAAATATTTAATTGTAAGTACTTGGCATATTAGCCGGGCTGGCGGGGAAAAACAGTTTTGCCCAATCATCTTCGATAATGGTAAACATATTAAAACAAAAAAATATAGGTACCTATCTACTAAAAAAAATCGTGAGGTTGTACCTAGTAACAAAACTGCTCCACTTTTTTTAAATGTATACCCAGACAATTTATATTTTCAAATATGTGCAAATGTGCGAGTGAGAAAGCTGCGCGCGGGCTGAGCCGAAATGACAATACTTATTACATAATTTAATCTAGCATAACCAGAAAGATAAATATGAATAATACCTTAAGAATTTTAAGTACTAACTTTTATGTAGTCCAACGAAATACATATCCGTATTCGCCTTGTCCTAAAACTAAATAATTGATAAATAAAATCAATTGTGATAATTCACGATTAGCAAATGTTGTTTTGTTATCGATTTACGAGTATTACTACCCAATACAACATCGAATTTGTTTGGAGAAAGTAGAGCTTGTAGGTAGGTAGAGTCTGTTTATCTGTTCCCATTCTAAACATACTACATACTAAAATATTACTGGATGTTAAAAAAAAAATATAGGTAGGTACTAGGTACTACGGTGGATTAGATATTTTTCACACCATCTGCTCGACAATGTCCAATTACATATCATGCTATCATCAAGGTAAAGCAAAGCATTACCTACCAAGAGAGGTAATGTTGTATGAAACTCCCAAGAGTTGTAATGTGATTTGAATTTGGAACGTCAAATTCGTGTGGAAACTCGTGGAAAACTCTAAGTAAAAGAACGCCCATATAACACTGTAAAAAGGTTTGTTCGAAAATCGAACTGGCCACTCATAAAAAAAAGAAAAAAGGCGCGACTGCAAAGATTGTGAAACAAAAGACGGTGCATGTTCGCTGCTGGAGCCCTGGCTTTTTATTGCCTCGCAGAAGGTGTGAAAAGTAGAGTATGCTCCTCTGGGATAAAGCCTGTCTTCGTCTTGGGTAGCTTGAACCCCTCGCGTCACTCAGGACTCTACATAACTCCCTCGCTTCGCTCAGGAGTTAACTGAGCCCCTCGTTAGCTCAGGGTTCAATATGCCACGCGACATAAGACACTGCTTTATCCCCTTAGTGCATAATCTACTATTACTATGTATAGATATAGACATAGACAAACATTTATTTAGCACAAATGTAGCACATCACATTAGATTTTACAGATGGAGAAAGTAGACAAAGATAATAATTATTGAAAACAGAAAATAAAAAAAACTATCCAGCCGCTTGGAAGTTAAGAGGTAACAAAGAAATTTACATACATACATACAAGATACGCGCGAAAAACATAACCGTTCCTTGGCAGTCGGGTAAAAAGAGCAAAGATAAAAACAAAAATATTCAGAAACTAAATTAAAATAGAAATAGACTACTTTCAAATAAGTTTGTTATTTCTATGTATCTATTTTCTACACTTTGTAATAAACATACATATTTTGGGATGGGAGGGATGAACTGAAATGAGATTTATTTGCCTGAGGTAGGTCATTTCAAGGTCTTATTATGGTCTTAAGGTAGGAAATAATACCTACTTCGTCGGTAATTGTCATGCAAATTCATCATCATCATTCTCAGCATTTATATTTCCAGTATTGGATGTATGCCTCCCCCAATATCCTCCATTCCGCACTTTACCTAGTTCTACGTCTCCACTATCGACCAGCTACGTTTTTAATATCGTCAGACCGCCGTATTTTGGGTCTCACTGCTTTCTGGCTTCTTGTGCGAGGTCTCCAGTCCGTTTCTTTGCGGCTCCATCTGGCATCTAAGCACCGCATAAGTCCTGCTCATAGCCATTTTAGTTGGGAGATACCTGTCCCGAGATCTGTGACTCTGGACCTTCTGCGGATCTCCTCGTTTCGGATTCTGTCTCGCAACGATAAATGCAGCATTGACCTCTTTCTGTGCTACTTCAAGTCTGATGATGCTGGTGTCGGTTTTCGTCCAAGTTTCGTGAACTTAGGTTGGCTTTGGCAGGATGCATTGATCGAAGGTGCATGCAAGATGTGTGCGCGACATGTAAATTACTTTGGTCCTGTCCCTAATTATCTAGTGGACTGTAAATACTAATAAAGGCGTAGAATTTGGGGGCAGAAAGAAACAAAAGAGCACTGTGGTTGATTATTTATACTTAGATGAACGTTATGATGATTGCTAGAGAGGTAGAGCTACGAACGCTACGAACATCCTGAGCGACTATTAAACGATCTAATAACGAGCTCAGTGTTGAGCTCGCAAATACCAGAGTTCGTTTAAATCATAGATGTACATAACATACACACACTCACACCCCTGCACTAGGATTCCCTGTGTCGCAGGTGGCATGGACACATACAACACATCACAACATCCAAGACCCGAGAACAAACATTTGTGTTCGTCACAAATATTTGCCCGGCCGGGGATCGAACCCGGAACACCAAGCTTCGTAGGCAGGGTCACTACCAACTAAGCTACGGTGTCGTCAATTATTATGTATTAAAGTATAGAATCACAATGTAGTACATTGAAAATGCGACAAAAAAAGAAGCCACATTGCATTGGCTAGCTTTGAGTACATTTTGGTCCGATGATAATTTTCGAAAAAGAGAAGTAACAGGGCTAGATAAATATTATAATGTTAAAAATACTTAGGCTTTTTGATGGTTAATAAAACTACATCGTAAAAAGTGAAAAACATTATTCGAAAATGGAGATGTATCATTTTTATTGACAAGGTGTCTTAAATTTTTTGGTCGTGTCTTACGACTTCATTTAGGTTTAATACTGTCTATCTTGGTATTCTGTGGGAACACCGTTCATAATAACGGTATTTATCTATGGTTTAAATAAATTAGATTGAGGATGGTTCGACATAGTGAAGATTTTGGGTTGCAGTGGGTTTTATCAACTTAAGAACCTGTTGGGTCGAACTTTTGCTAGAGCATATTTTTGTACACATGTACACATCCAGAAGTTACAAAACATGCGTTTTCCTTTTACGCATTATGAACATTAGTTTACTTTATGACTAAGATACTGCTGATTCTACCTTTAAACCTGAATACAATTAGTATTAATGTGTGCCTACACATACAAGTCCAATTTTCCTTATAACAAGGAGGTATAAACCTAAAATCATCATTCAGTTTATCAATCTTAGAAGTCATCTCCACTCGGGGCGACTTAGGTAGATAATTATGGTATGTTAAACCTCGATGACATACGGCTTTTTTACACGTTACAAGCCAGCGTTTGCGTTTGCAGCGTGTAAAGTAAAGTTGCTGAGCCCAACAGGGTATAAGTACCTACCATAGCCCTAAGGCGTAAGTGTACTTACTTATTTTGCAATAAATTACTGAAAAAAAGTCGCCCAGTGTCATCAGCGTTTTTACAATCTGCTTCTTTACAATCCGCTTGTAAAAAAGCTGTGAAAGGAACCTGCCTAATTGTAGTACTTAATTAAGTACATGCTTAGCAAAAGACTATTTCTAAAATAGTCTTTTTTTGCTAAGCTAAAATAGTATTTTAGTAAAGTTAATTTATTACAATCTTTTTTTTGTGAGTTTATTGCTCTATCTGCATAAAAGTATAATTATTTCATCCTATACTTTGATAGATGAACCTACTTATACTGCTAACTTATACAATTATTATTTGCAGAATAACAATAATATGGAAAATAATATAAATCACGTAAATACCTACTCATATAGTTAGTTACTTATACTTAAAGTACACAACGGTCTATAAATAAATATGTAACTACTCACTTATCGCCAGCGGTCTACCTACTCATAACTGACGCACAAACTATACTAACCTTTAAATCTAGAATTACCAAAATTTGTCTATCACTGGAAGTCTATGCACTCTGCACACGGAGATTTTCAATCACGCAACAAAAGAGCGATAATCGCAAGTAGATCACGCTGCTGACGCGCGACTTTATCGATTATAATAAGTACTCTATTAAAAAATTCGCGCTGCAACGCGTTTTAATTGCGCAACAATCGCGCAATTAAAAATTGCCGTATGCTGTACATGCTATTCGAGGAAAATTTGTCTATTGCTGAAATATCTGCACTCTGCACACGGAGATTTTCAATCACGCAACAAAAGAGCGATAATCGCAAGTAGATCACACTGCTGACGCGCGACTTTATCGATAATAATAAGTACTCTATAAAAAAAATTGCGCTGCAATCGCGTTTTAATTGCGAAACAATCGCGCAATTAAAAATTGCCGTATGCTGTACATGCTATTCTAGGAAAAATTGTCTATTGCTGAAAGTCTCTGCACTCTGCACACGGAGATTTTTAATCACGCAACAAAAGAGCGATAATCGCAAGTAGATCACACTGCTGACGCGCGACTTTATCGATAATAATAAGTACTCTATAAAATAATTCGCGCTGCAATCGCGTTTTAATTGCGCAACAATCGCGCAATTAAAAATTGCCGTATGCTGTACATGCTATTCTAGGAAAATTTGTCTATTGCTGAAAGTCACTGCACACGTAGATTTTTAATCACGCAACAAAAAAGCGATAATCGCAAGTAGATCACGCTGCTGACGCGCGACTTTATCGATTATATTAAGTACTCTATTCAAAAATTCGCGCTGCAATCGCGTTTTAATTTGTCACCAATCGCGCAATTAAAAATTGCCGTATGCTGTACATGCTATTCTAGGCGCAGACTTAGGAGAGGCGGCGAAACGATTAATTTAGTGACGATGTAATTTGACTAGGTATCCTTCTTTTGACTCTTCTTTGTTTAAATTAATTAATTTAAATTGTTACTATAATAATAATAATGAAGAATGTAGCCTCTTCGAGGCGCACTTGAAATCCTTTCATCACATTGTTCCGAAAGAACTAGTGATACGATAAGAAGATTTTAGGCACAACATACAAAGTTATAGGCCCATAGATTACCTTATCACTAACATATATATTATTTACTAGCTGTACCCGCGTGCGACTTCGTCACCCGTGGAAGAATTGTTTATTGGCGATAATTTCCACCCGCGGAAAAAATGTCAAGGAATATCAAAGTGTCAGTACTAAGTCAATCAATACTTGCATATTTTCAAACCCTCTTTTTACCCACTCAAACATTGAATTTAGAGGAAAACTGAAAAACATGGCGGTACTTATCTGCGGAGATTATAAAAATGCGACTTTCAATCAGATATTGGGTATATCTGAGGAGACAGCGTCAAAAATTTTTTTTTTGATTGGAATAAAAAAAAAAAATTGTTTACATGTTTATTAATCTCGTCTGAACACGTTTGAACATTTTTCCGTAAAAAAAAAACATATGTACAGAATTTCGGGATGTATAGATTTAATTACTAGGTACTATTAAATTTATATTTATAATTTAGCTCTGCCACTCTTATCGGTCACTGCTGACCGGGATTTCTATAGGTACCTAATATATACTTGTGCATCTTATGGTTGTTTAAACAAAATGAACTTATGAAAAAGAGAGACCATTTTAAAGCATTGGTAAGTAAACAAAGGTTGACCTCAATGTTGCAGATAAAGGATGTTTGTTGGTGTCATCTTGACATAACTTACTTTTGACCATTTCAGCGTTGTGAACATTCTGTGTGACGGAGACGAACTTGGGGCCGAGGTGTACTGTTGACTTATGCGAGACATTGAGCTGGGCTATGTTGGGGAGGTTATCTGCTGTGGCTAGCGCTCGCTCATCCATCACTGCGACTTGCGAGCCAGCGCTGGATCGTCCCATGGTTGGCTCGCTGGGCACCTCTCTGTCGCCGTCACTGTCCTTCCACATGACGCCACGTAAAAACCCAAACAATACAATGACGCACTGATCTCCAAGCGCACGCGACGATTCCGTTCAGAGTTCGCAACGCAACTAACTTCGCATTGAGAATGACGTCCGATAAACACTATCACTTTGTTTTATTACTTCTGTTGCTGATGCCGGTTTTTTTTTGCGAATACTTATACATAGTTAAGTATACCGCATTTGAATAAATTTCTTGACGAATGATATATAATGTCACCTTACTACCTTAAAAACAACTTCAATAATATGATTATTTAATAACATAACATCACTTACTAAAGGACCTCTATGTTTTTGTGTTCTTGGACTGACTCATCCTCATCCTTGATGAGTACATCCAAGATGGCCGCCCGTCTCTAAGTTGTTGATTCGTTGACCGCTTTATCACTGGGCCTAATCAAAATTATCAATAACAGATTACAACGAGTTAATATTATAATGGAAAAGATAGGTGTGGCGTGGCTACCAACCTAGATAATAACTTACATGATTAAAATTAATCGAAAATCTCATTACTCGTGGAGCGAGGAAGTTTAGAGTTAAAAATTAAAACGAGAATCATATGTGCAGCCAGGGATTTAGGCTAGCCCTTAACAATACAGCTTTTTCCCCAAGGTAGAGCGTCCTCTACGCTTCACATGTTTTGAAAAAAATAAACCTAGTTTAAGTTATTAAATATTTCGTACCATAACCACAATCAATTCTAAAATAAGCGCATTACTTTTCAGCAATTTAAGAGGAGGTTATAGTCAAAGAATAAATAAGTTTGGTTGACTTCGTCGTATCGTGAGAGCATATTGAAAACATTTTTGCCTTTGCTATTTGCGAGCAATGCAGTTGCAGTGCAACTATCTTCATAGATTTATTAATTTCTACTATAAAAACATAATACAAAAAACACACGAATCTACAGAATCATAATACCTACCATAGACAAAAAAACGATTCTCTTTCTATCTTCTGTGTATAATTCATTTTCATTTTTTCACTTTAGTTGCTAGCAACTTATAATAGTAGATTATGCACAAAGGGAATAAAGCAGTGTCTTATGTCACGGGTGGCATATTGAACCCTGAGCTAACGAGGGACTCACTTAACTCCTGAGTAAAGCGAGGGAATTATGTAGAGTCCTGAGTGACGCGAGCGGTTCAAGCTACCCAAGACAAAGACAGGCTTTATCCCAGAGGAGCATTATCTACTTTTCACACCTTCTGCGAGGCAATAAAAAGCCAGGGCTCCAGCAGCGAACACCGTCTTTTGTTTCACAATCTTTGAAGTAGGTAGCGCCTATTTCTTCTTTTTTTATGAGTTTTGCTTATGGCGGCCAGTTCGATTTTCGAACAAACCTTTTTAAAATGCCATATCCATGGACGTTCTTTTACTTACAGTTTTCCACGAGTTTCCACACGAATTTGACGTTCCAAATTCAAATCACATTACTACCCTAGGGAGTTTCATACAACTTTACTTTGGGAGGTAATGCTTTGCTTTACCTTGAGATAGCATGATATGTAATAGGAAATTGTCGAGGTGGTGTGAAAAAAAATGAAATGAACACCTGTTGCGTAATTCAAGAACAAAGACGCCATCCAATGTTACCAGGATAATTACTTCTACTATAGGGTCTCTTTTCAAAATTCGAAAAGCGACCCTGTTGTAGAAGAAAGCATCAAACAACTTGTCCTCTGGCGAACCACGTGACAAAGATTCGCAGAAGGCAATTCGTATGTCAAATTGGTTCTGCGCATCTTTGTCACGTGGTTCGCCAGAGGACAAGTTATTTGCCTCGACCCTTACCCTGATTATGAAGGTTAGCTTACAGTCTAGCTAAATACTCTAGCTGAAATTCCAGAAACTGCAACTGAATACAAAATGCACCGCTGCATTTCAATCGATGTGAAAATCAAAGTAGAGATGCATTTTGTATCAGGACATCAGAGCTCGAGAGAAGTAAGTTTTGCTGCACCTAGATGCATTTTTAATCGATATTAAATACAAAATGGAGATGCAGTTTGTACCAGGAGTTCATAACATTCTAGGAGGTATCCAGATACTGGCTCCTCCCTTTATTTTTCCTTTCGCTGGTGCATTCAGAACTCCTGCAAGCATAAACGAGACAGGCATGCACTTTCACTTTCAGTTTCCCCCATTCCACTGGTGGTGGGCGGGCGGAAGTAACCTTCCAATTTCACTCACTCCATCCGATTTCAGCTAGTGAGAGACGAATATACCTTTGTTACACTGCTGAGATTTCCTAGGCTAGGAACAAATTGAGGCACTCGGTAATTTTAAGTTCGTAAAGAACTTGAGGTAAGCAACCTAAATGCAGGGTGAATTTTTCAACTCGGTTTGGATAGACAAATCCTATAATGTGATTTTGTAACAGACGTGATCTCAGAAAGTAACAAGTTTTATGTGTGATCAGTTTTATACCATGATAAATAATATGTTACTCGGTATACTCCCCATGCCTACAATGTGAAAAATACTCGTATTTATAATTCGCCATCTTAGGTTGTCTATGTATTTCTTATTATTAACTTCGCCTTAAGCCCGTCACACACGTAGCTATAATATATTATATTAATATAAATTATAGCACAGCATATTACGATATATTTTCTATACAAATATTCAAGTAACCGCACGTAGCTGTAATTATTACACACAACTTTTTTTTTCGCATACAACCTGCCTACCCCACCTAAATGACCTGATAATTTTACATTAAAACATCAAACACTGACCAAACAATTTTTTTATTTCATCACAACTCTTAAATTAAGTAAATCATATAATATATTCTCTGACCTATATCAAACTCATAAAATATAATAATGTGTTAATTCGAATATAGAGCTGTTTAATTACTATAATAGCCTTAAGACGTTAATTAATACTATAATTTATGATTTTTATAATAATAATTCTTTACATCTAAATTATATTGCTTATTTTACATTAAATGATAATTATCACGTGGTTTTATTACCTTCCTATCGCCTTTACTTTGAAATATGGATTTGTACGTATGCATTTCAATATTATATATAGAAAAAAAATCTGAAATATCATATAATGATCTCAAATACAATGTAAAAAGTGGTGCGACGAAACATAGATATAAAATTCACGGAACTTTAGACACATACACATAGCAAGGCATGATTATTAATTTTACTGTTTTTACCTAACTCTTTTGATATTTTAATCAAAACTTTGAATACAATTACAGCCTGGTAACATTTAAATCTTTTTAGGTGCCTTACTTGGTTTATATTTTCTCGAAGTGTACAGAAAGACAGATCGGTAGGCAGCCATGTTACAATATAAATACGCTATCTAATAACTACAATCGTGACCTGTAATATTTTTTGCTTATTAATGGTGCACAAAAAACTGTCAAACGAATTTCCAACGTAGATACTAAGTATAAGTTCTATAAAATTTATCTATTTGATCCTCTTTTACTCTACAATAAATTTATTACTAACACATATTTGCTGCTGCTAACATATTGAAAAAATATATCAATAAGTACTTAACAATAAATTCGTATGAGAAAACAACTTAATTTACACGGACATAAAGCTGCCCATATTTTTTATTAAATCTATTATCATACTATTTTAGATAAAAATATAATAAATAGTTCAATAAATATAATTAGATAAGTATCTATAATGAATTAATTGAATTAAAGGGAATTGTATGAAAATAAGATAATGAACTTCTAATCTTAAGCTCAAACGAAAGCTATTTTGATTAAATAAAAAAGGGATTCTCAAATATACTGAAATATTTTTAACAATTGAGTACAATTAACGATAAAAGTGCTTAATGCTCGTAGACCCGGAAAGCTTTTTTTCTTACTAAAATGGTACCAAATGGACTGAGCAGATGCGGAATTTTATGAAGTTAGTCGCTTACTTTTGTTAAAAAAATTTGAAACATTTTAATAAATATTTAATTTACGTTTACATACTAAAATCTACTGGATCTGAAATCGGAAGTTTTTATTTAAGTCTAATCTATGGTTTTTATTAAGTGCCCTATATTTTATACGTTTTTGATATATTTGTGTATGTTCGTACGTAGATGAGCAATGCATCCACTATCTTCGGCACATTATTAGGCGTCGAGGTGGATCCGTTAAGCTACTTATATGTCGTTCGTGACGGTCTATAATTAGCCCAAATATTTCTTTTTGTACATTTTGCATTATTGTAAGTTGTAATCAAGAATGAATAAGAACTATTTGCTTAAATAACTATATATTGGAATTTAAAGTATTGATAATTCAGAGATGCCTTTGAGCCAAAATACATCCTGTAATGACACGTACATATGTATATAATACCTACCTATTACTAAACGGATTTTCTAAAAACAACAATGAATGTGGACATAATTATATTTTTAACCTACAAAAAAATTTAGGTATTTCAAAGATAATGTGATATTATTTGTACTTTTTAAACTAGGTAATAAATGAAGACACAAAAAATATTTGTAGCGAAAATAAATGGAAAATTGTGAGAATATTTTCGTTATTTTTCACGAACCAATTGATCCAACAAAATTACACGAACTAAAAACTAGGACAAGCATTGGTTATCTAATTCTTCTACCAAGACAACGTAATATCATGCTAAGTTATTTTGCATTATTTTAGCTTCATAATGCTTTATGTTTAAGCTGTCGTTTTTCTAAAAATAAATTTTATTTCCAGAATTCAGCTGACCACTCGGCAAATATACACATCACCACGAAAGGAATAGAATTAATCAATTGTAACTGTATTGACATTATTATTACTATATATTATTTTTAAATAATGTATAATAGTAAATCTGTCACACAGGAACGAAATCGTCGTGATCGTGGCAACGGATAAAGACAGTGGTGTAGCTATCGTAGGGCACAAAGTGGTGCAGTGCAAGAAGACCCCGAAGCTCAGAGGGCCTCCTAACCTAAGCTTTGAAAGGAGAAGAGCAGCCAGCTCCCGAAGCTTATAAACCTCGAGCCTGCAAACAAGTTTTTTTTAATGATTAGTTACGCGACAAGCGACTGTCGAAAAGTCAAATAAGTTCAAGCTACGTAGAAAGAGAGGTTGGGGGCCTGATTCTTTCATGCACCGGGGCCTTTGTCCACCTAGCTACGCCACTGGGTATATATTTTCGTTTGGGTGTCGTCTACAGATGTGTGATGATGAGATCATCGTCGATTTCATCTTTCTCGTCATCTTCTTCGGGAGGCTCCTTGGCTGCTTCGGCTGCGATGGCAGGGTCTTCGGCAATGGCCTTCATACGACGGGTCTAGAAATAAAATATTACATATAATTGATGTTTTTATTTACACAATTAACTACTAACAGAGAAGAATCATAAATTGCACTAAATATAATAAAATTAAACTTAATGATGTTTTTGTACATATAACATTTTGTGATTGCTATCTTTTATCGATATTTAAAAAACTAAATTGGTCCTAACTAACTGACAGAAGCCTAACCCTTGAACGTAGAGACTTAAAATTTCAGAGGGTAGGTATATTTGTCAAGAAGTGTAAGCGCGTAGTGGTTAATTTACAACGCAAACGAAGTTGTGGTAGTGAAAATATTTGGAAGCTATTGAATAAAAAAGTTTGTGCAATTTGATTTCAAAGTAAGGTGCAACGCTTTTGTGAACTGTGTGTGTGTTTGTGAGCTGCACAGCGATAACATAGTTGCTAAGTTATTCCTATTTGGCACCCGTCCAAGTACAGTACCAGGAAAACATGCGACATGAAGTGGTTGATTGTCAGTGATAAACTGCTGAACGCTTCTAAACATATTCAATAGAAGTATCTGCACGGATAGCTTTCTTCAGTGGCACTTTTGATCTCTACACTGACACGATCACGTTAAAATCTGACAATCGAGTTGTGTTGCCTGCTGTATGTTAGGTATGGTTGATGCTATGACCGTGAACAAAATGTATTTTTGTTTTGTTTGACCATCCTTTCTACTGACATGATGTCAGTGTAAAAAATAGTTGTATTTCGTAATATTAACCTTGTCTTTGAAGAAGTTTTCACTTCTGTCACAACTTTTTTTATGGTGAAACCGCCCTAAGATTTTTTGACGTAAAAAGTCGTTAATATCACTCTCATACACACTCGTATGGTGTAATTATCGTATTATAATAATATCTTATCGTATTATTATAATAATATTATGTAATATCGTATATTATTAGTAGGGTAACGAATTGAATCGGACCGTAACGGATTGATATAACGAAAACTATTATTCGTAGAAATATAATTCTAGTGTCATTATTAGCTTATATAGTCAGCTCACTGTTATGACTTTTAGTTTGCGTCGGGGTGCAGAATCACAGAAACCAGCGCTTACGCTCCCAGGTATTTATGGACGATCGTAAAAATATGGGCCGAGGCGCAGCCCAGGGACACATACTTGAATCCATCAATGCTTGGTTGCGGCCAAGGATTGTATAGTAATTTTCTTAATAGTAGATATTATTGTATTCAAATATCTATAACATTGAAAGCGACTCGCTGACTTACTCGTTTCACGTTAAACCAACGGCTAAAAAATGGGGCTATGTCGGGGCACTCAGCCCCATTTTTTGTATTAGTTTCTGTCGCCTGATAAGAATTAATTTAGTACTTTAAAATAATCCATATACAATATGGTTCGATCATTTATTTATAAATTTTGATTACCTCCATAACCTATTAATAGACTTTGTGTCTTGCGCAATGTAACAGGTAGACCACGTGTCTGGTATTGATTTTTAATGAATAGCAGTCTCTGGCATGACCAGGGTCTCATAAAATGAAAGGTTGAAAACTCGCTCGCTCGCTCTGGTAAAATCGAAGACGATATTATATTACATTTATTGTCTAGTGTTGACGTTGCAACTGCAGAAAGCGAACGTGAAATTTCCCGGATGACAAATCTTAGGATCTTATGAAAGCCTGGTACATGAAATGCACTTCGCTTCGCCCGGGTATCCCGGGTCAGAATTCCATTGTAAGCTGCAGCTTGGCGAGCTGTGGCGTGTGCGTGAGTGTACAACGTCAAAAGATAGACGACATCGCATAGTAAATTTTTATACAAGTGAAAAAGCAAGAATGACATTACTTTACAGAGAGTAGAATTATTTATTACTTGTATTCTAGTTATCCGTACCAAATTAAAACTTCAGAATAATTAAACTGAATTTGTAGAGTACAATTTTTCGATCTAGTCAAGAAAAAAAAATGTTTCTATACTGGACGAGATACAGCTCGCAACTTTTTCGTTTGATGTTGATGATGACTGTTCTGTTTTGGTCATGGACATCTTTTACTATCTATCAGGAGGCGTCATGCTCGCCTCGTCACTTGTTAACTCAAAACAAATTACAATGTGCGAAACACGCCATGATGGATGATAAAATGTATCTTTTAAAATGCAAATCATAAAAAATTGAATATGACTAAGTCACTCGTAGTATAATTTTATGGCTACCTTATGTATAAAATAGCTATCTAGATTTGAGCGTCTCCGTCCTGCGCAATGCAACAGCTAGATCACGTGGCTGGTATTGATCTAAAATGGACAGCAACGTCTAGCATGACCAGGGTCTCATAAATTCATGGATCAACAAACTCGCCACTGTCGCACAGAGGAAGGTTTGTTTGTACAGACGAACATCTATTGGTCTGAGCTACAGCTTCATACAATATTATAGATAGACGTAGCAACTGCAAAAAGTGAGAGTGAATGTCCTGGAATACTCCTCTTCCATGTTTGTGATACCTTGGTACATGCAATGCAGCTCGATTGGCCCGGGAATTCTGGGCGATGAATTCGCTGCAAGCTGAGATGTATTCCAATGGTACTTACGTGAGTAATGTGGTTATAGTACGCACGCACCCAAAAATAGATAGACAGCTGGAATATCTATATTTCTGACATCATCGTATTGCTAAACAGTTACTTTTGAAAAAGTAAAAAAAGCATTAGCTGAAGTGGCATGCCATTTTATACTCGACTAACAGATAACCTCTAAAAATTAATAAAGATACCCGAATGGTGAACACGCTCTGACGACAAATGTATTGGCCATGGGTAGGCGTAATCTGTTAATGACAAGAAAGGGTCATGCTTAGCTCATCACTTGTTTATATAAAGAAGAGTGTAGTGAAGATATTTGTTGAATTACAGAATTGCTAAAGACAAATCGAAATTAGCTTCCCTGGCAGTGAAAGCAAATACTTAATCAGCTGGCTAGCCAAAGTGGCTAGCATTAAACAGGTAATGTCAATAAGACATTGCTCACGTTCTGCGCAATACAACAGAAACACGTGCCTGGTATTGATCTAAAATGGGTATAAGCATCTAAGATGACCAGGGTCTCATAAAATTCTAGGGTAGTCAAACTCGCTGCTTCCGAAGAAGTGAAGGTATTATAACATCTATTAGACTTGTATACTTGTCTTGTAGTCTGAGCAACAACTCCGGCGTATATTATAGTTGTTGCAAGGGCAGAAAGCGAAAGTGAAATATCCCGGTACTCTATACTCCTCCTACGAGCTTATGATACCCTGGTACATGCAATGCACCTCGATTGGCCCGGGAATCCCGGGCCGTGATTTTGCTGCGAGCTTGTAGTTTGCGTTGGTGCTCTATGATTACCTTCATTTCCAAGCAACAGCTAGATCACGTGGCTGGTATTGATCTTAAATCGGTAAAAGCATCTAGCATGACTAGAGCCTCATAAATTTATTGGCACACAATACTAAAACTATTGTAACTTTATTAGATCTTACTCTGAGCAATTAAATCCAGCCAATAATATAGACGATACAAATTCAGACAGCGAGAGTGAGACGTCCTGGGACTCCATACTCCTTCTACTAACTTATGATACCCTGATAAATAAAATGCACCTCGATTGGGGCCCGGTTATCCCGGGTAGTGATATCGTTGCGAGCTGTATGTATTGAGACTTTCCCTGCCTTTTTTTTTTATGCAAGAGCTTGTTCACGAGACTGGTATTGATTCAAAATGGGTAACAGCATCTAAGATAACCAGGGATTTATAACTTCACTGGTATACAAAATCGCTGTCCTTGCAACAATGGAGGTTCTGAACCTACTACATAGTAGCATAAATAGATAGTCTAAACTATAACTTTATCCAATATTACAGACGTTGCAACTTGCAACTAACGAAAAGAAGAGTGAAGGGTCCCGGGACTCACATCTCTTTCGACCTGATGATACCTTGGTACATGCAATGCACCTCGATAGGCCCGGGAATCCCGGGCAGTGATTTTGTTGCTAGCTGTACGAGCTAGTATTGCGTTGATTGCTGCGTAGCATGCTCAATTGCTCAATGCTCGAGACACGCCAAAAGTAAGTAGGACTCATACAAAAAAAGGTGTAAGCTTAAGACCACCCGACAGAAGTGAAAACTTCTTCAAAAGCGAGGTTAATAATACAATTCAATTCAATTCTTGTTTTGTAGCTATAGTGACTTTCGCCACCATTCTGCCAATGTCCTTCAAGATACTTTCAGTTTGCAGTATGCGCTTTAGGAATATGCTCGGTGTTTCGTATGGTAATCAAACGAAAAACTACTTTTCTTGACAGTAAGTACATTGACATGACAGTAGAAAGGATGATAATTAAAAAATATATTTTGTTCACGGTCATAGAATCAACAATACAGGCATTTTATTTTGTAGTATTATACTGTGATACTACCAATATTAGATGTCGTTCAGGTAAAAGAAAAGAAAGAAGATACAATCCATCTTCACTTAGTAATATTATACCAGCTGACTTTACCAGTAGTTTTAGTTTTAGTAGGGAAATCAGTAGCAGTAACCCAGTCGAATTCACTCCCCACGTTGGATGGCTAGCATACGTAATAGGATAGGTCTAAGAACTTCTAGCTACGTAAGATAGAAACGTCACCAAGTCAGGTTACTCGTAGAAGGCAGACATGCGCAACAGGTGGAAGCATGGCCGTATTGATCCAAATTTAGTTCGGAAATACCAGGCTATCATAACGACGATAGAGCTCGGTTTGTTATCAGCGTTGCATTGATTGGTATGGGTACAATGCATTGCAAGAACGCATGCGTGCAGTGAAGCAACTATGAGAAGGTTTCATGGTGCAAAGTTGGTGCGAGACTACCAGGGTATTATGACACTGAAAGAGATCGGTTTGTTTATAACAACATTGCATCGAATGGGTTGGGTGCTGTGCAATGCTAAACGCATGCGTGTGGTTAGAGCAACTGAATGAGGTTTCTGTGCTGTAGAGCTAACTTAACTTACTACGTCGAAGTATCTTTCGCGGCCGGCCGATTGAGTGCACATTACTTAAAAAAAGGTAGAGCACATACTTTTACAAGTAATTTTTAGGTTTGTTTGGAAGCATTAATGATTTAACTTTGACCAGCTGGGGCTCGAATTTTCGAAATTCAACTTTTTTCACACCTTCCAAGTCTCTACTATTAAGAAAGCATAACTTTGAAAACGGGATGTTACAGCGCTCGTTAAGAACCTTGTCACTGACATAAACACAACCGAAATGGGCGATCAAATCATAGTCAGAGCTGCCATTTGACTCGAACGGCGGCGTTCACTTTTCTTGCGAATGTACGAAGAATTCCGTGCCGCAAGCAAAATAATAGCGTACTTATTTATGAATAAAGCTCTTTATATTTTTTTAGATCTTTACTATCTCTAGCTGTAACTACATTTTTATTTCTTTACGGCTATCGGTTTCATGCCTGACCATTTTGATCTACCGTCACAGATTACCAAGTAGCAAATGCCCTATGAACGCCTTAATAACTCTAACTAGTTTCATTAACTAGGCTTTTCATTAACTTTAAAATATTTAAATCACAACTACCCAATTCTAAAATTTCTTCATTTTATTTTTGTGTATGTGTGTTCCCTGATTGTTTTTGTAATATTTATAAGTTTTTATGGACATTGTGTGAAATAAATTATTTGAATTTGAATTTAAAATTGTCAAAACTGATTGAGTGGTGATTGATTTTACATCGACGAGTTTTAACATTAAATTAACATTTAGTTTAGAAAAACAAGGTATTATTGACACTAACCCATAAATAGAACGCACGAGTATGTTACATACCTTTCTCTTGTGCAGTATTTCCACAACGATGTATCCGGCAAACCCGATGATCAACACAACCATCATCACGTAAAGCTTCATTCTGGCACACAGGTGTGTGGAGTATGCATAGGCGACCACGAAGCCAGCGCTCTCCCACAGACGATAGTTGGAAAATGCAGCCTCTTTGTTACGTCTGAACAGCACGCCGTATAAACCTGAAAGTGGAAGACATGCATGGTGAATTTTTAAGCCGTATATACCTTCAGGTGAATAGATATAGGATGTTTCTTTAATTGGGCTTGGATGGCGAAAACCTAGGGTAAAATTGAATATTGAAAAATTGGGTTTGGATGACGAAAGTCTAGTGTAAAAAGGAATAACGAAAAATTCCTAAAGTGGTTTTTGACTGATTTTGATAAATCCAAAACTGTATATTTAGATTACTGTTTAAGTTTGAAGACTTTTTTTATCACTATGTTTGCTCTGAAAGCATTTGTTGAAATATTACCCATTTTATCTTTATCAGTCTACAACCGGCCGCGTTAACAGGTGTAACAAAATTATGGGTAACAAAATGATCAATTGTGAATCCCACCGAGTTACCGTATTACTACATTTTATTCTCAACGAGTCGCACACTTTACAAAGCTCCAATTCCATTATTATTTTTCTCTGTTTATGAAAATTGGAGACAGGTTTCACACTGAGACAGGGTAACTTGTCTCACTGAAGAAAAAAAACATTATATAAAACAGAAGCCGGGGTGTAGTGTATCACGATTCAACAAGATATCATCGTACCCGTAGAAAATCGATCTGTTTAGCAAAACACTTTCATTATATATCGTGATAAAAGAAAACATTTATCTCCGTTTCTTAAACCACACAGTGTTATATAATATTAAGCTGGGGTTGTGGCAGTACTGGCAGAGAGCGCCAGCGCCGAAAACATGAGATACCGATGAATACATTTTTACGTAGTAACGTCTACCTAGTATGCATGGAAAGTATACCTACCGAGTAAGATGTTATTTATCATTGTATAAAACTGACCATCACACATAACACCTTGTTACTTTCTAAAACCAAGTCTGTTACCGGTGATATCAGCCGGTCGTTGTGATTGATTAATGTCATACTTGTCGGTATTCACAATTTCATTCGTATCGTATGACTGTTAGTGGGAATGATTGCTTGACGTCGCATCATGCGTGAATTATTTATACAAAATATGACATTATCACATTAGGCTACTGATGTAAAATCACCAGTGACAAAATCACCGGTTTGCTGTTACTAAATGAAATAATATCACCATGTGAGAATAAAAAACAAATAGCAATCATTTCCATGCCTACTACCTAGTAATGCTGAATGAAATAATATAAATAGGTACTAAGTACGTGGCAATAAACTAAATACGTGTACTAAATACGTGTATGTGGCACCAAACGAGCATTGGCGCAACGCATTGTTGAGCTAATACTGTGAGCCTCGCTTCTCAGCAAACAATCAGCGGATCCTAAGGCGTGATAACATGAATTATGTGAACAGATAATCCTATGTTATTGTTTTATAAGTATACGACCAAGGTGATATCATGGGTAATTGCGAACTCCATGAAAAAACGTGTACAATGAATATGGGCACGTGATAGTCTGTACAGGACTTGAAGACGTGGCTATTTGGGGAACTGAGTTACCTTTTACATCTAACTGCCCGCAGTTTTACTTGCAACTATTGGGTTAAAAAGTAGCCTTTTTCGGCTTCTGAACTACATCTTAAAAACAGATTTAAAACCTATAGGTCCTATAGGTTTTAAATCCGTTCTAATATACCGTATAGGGTATTTGTGTATGAGCCGAATAGAACATAGTCTATCATCGTCATCATTAATAACCCAATATTATGCAGTTTTACCGTTGGGAGGCGTGTGCAGGATGCCTTCTAGATGGGTACCAACACAGTGTTAGATATTCTGACACAAAGCAGTTATGTGTAGTGAAATTACGGGGCTTTTAGACTGACCATTAAAATGTCTCAATGTGTTTTAACAGTGTTGCACCAGCCTATGTGAATCAAAGTGTTGTGTAGCACTGTTCTGGTTATCAGCTGGCGTGATCTCTTATCATTAGGAGAGCGCTTAGCTCGCGTCGTCTGATGGTTACATTTAAAAAATGCAGGGGAAAGGGTGGGCTGCTAGTTGTAAAATATTTCTCAGTTTCCTCAATCAACGCGCCTCCATCAAAGGGACATACTTATGCTACTTCGGTTAGCAGCTATGATGTACTTATTTTGATGTTCTTATTAGCTCTATTTTTTTAAAGCCGTACCCGAACCAAAAAAAATATCACGAAAAGGTAAATTATTATACGCATACAGCATCTCAATTCAATTATACGGCATTGATCTTGAGATCCTCTTCCGTTGAATTTACATAAAACAATAACAAAACGCAATAAGAGGATTAATCTCATTATAGAACCGATGACATTGAATTTTTATTAGTTCTGCATCTACACCAACCAACTTCCGTTATATGGGAATCGGAAACACATTACATTAATATATCTACAAGGATACAAGCTTATTGGCACCAAGTCAATTTTACGATGTTGTAAAATGGAGAAACTTCTACGAGAATATAAGTTTGCTCACTTAGAAATAAGTACCACTTAGGGACTTCTAAAAATAATCAAACGACTTCTACGCTAGGCACTGGTCTATGCATCGTGGTGGGCTTCCAAGTCGCTACGACTGAAATATGACGAAAATTCAGAATACAAATTAAATTTTGATGTCGGTTAATATAGATTTCGGAGGAGCCGACCAATTTTTTGTAAGTCGGTGGTACTCCACGTTATTCCTCGTAGATGACGTAGGTATTATTTAAATCTATTCTGAATTTATTAGATTTCGTAAAAAATAATAATGCAGAATGTTATCGAGGCCGATAAAAACGAAAATTGAATATTGCAAAACCAGAATATAATTCTGTAAAACTATTTAATAAACATCGTATTGATCATAATATTTTTTCTTCCTTTTTATAATTAGTTGGACAGAGCAGACTTTCGTAATTTCATCTCCGTTTTGCATGTGTACCTATGAAGGTAGTCTATTTTTTTTACTAAATCTTATTATGTGTTTTTGTAGCAACAATCTTATTGAGAGGAAATTCGGAAACTTTCACTTCTAATGCTTGGTTTGGGTCAAAAGAGGAAAACTGATTGAATCTTTTTATCAGGGTTAAACAGAGATTGTGGTATGCAAATTGGCTAGTGTATACGGCTGATGAATCGTGCAAAATTTCGCGACGGTTACAAATTTGGGTGACGTTCCGTCTTAACGCCGCTTTGTTTGTATTGATGACACGGTGCATTTTGTATGCAGAGCCTAAGCACCGAAACATAAGTGTTTTTTTATTACCGATGTTTATTTGATGTTAAGCCACGATTTCTGTGCTCATTTTTTGTAACCTAAAAATACTGACAATTTTGACACTGAGCGTCGCACTTTTTTGCTTACGTTTGTATTGTGATTTGCGCTGCCTTACTATTTTATGATTGCAAAGATGTAACTGTCGTCATGAGCCTTTTTTATTCGCAAAATTGACTGTATGGCAATATTTAACAAAGCGTTCGGAAAAAAAGTCGAAATGTAATCTAAATATTTCTTATCCAAAAAAGAAGGGTCAGTTTTTATTCCTAAATTCCAATTTTGTTAAATATATACAGTATACCTAATCATTGTTGTGTTTTTATTTTTTTCTTTGGTTTATATTACTGGGAGGCAAGAAATCTATTTCATAAATTCACTCACCATTAACTTGTGTCTGCCATACAGCGTCACCGACACCCCATAGTCCGGATATAATGAAGAAGGTGCTTGGTGATTCAGCGCTCGGCTTCCAGATCAGAAGCCACACGATCAACCCGAGATGCAGCGCCGCCCCCATCACCAATATAGGGAATCTTCCAATATACTTCATGGCTGATCCGAAAACCAGGGAACAAGTGGCGTTGACCACTCCGAAGCAGATCATCACGTAGCCGATGGAACGGATGCCGAGCGCGCATGATACGTACGCCTGAAAAAGTTGATTGGTTGTAGTGCTACAAAAACATTCCGTTATGGCGGCAAAAAACATAATCATGTGAAAAATAAGGCACGACTAACTTTTTGTTTGTTATAGATTAAAATGCTACAAGCGCGCTACAGTAACAGATTTGCCTGATGCTTTAATTTTAATCTGATATCTTATACATATAGGTATGTATGTACCTACATATATAAACAATTAGGGATGCAACAAAAAAATGGTGTGTGACTACGCGGCAGATGTGAAAACTTCGTCAAATATATTTTTTACGACTTTACCCCGCGTGACTGCTCCGTCTCATTCAATAACTATAAAATAAAGTGCTCAGTGCGCCTAAAGAAGTTTTTGCTTCAAAAAGAGGTAGTGAAGATGAATTGCTGGACGTTTGTGAGTCAATAACGCTAAAAGTTCAAAATTAAGCATAGACATAAAAATCCGCATAAATAATTGCAACTTTTTATTATGATACTACGCAGACGATAGACGATATACGATAATACAGGCGGCAGTAAATCACAAGACAACTGTATATAACTCTAGACCAACACGTATATGTATGTATACGAATACATATACGTTTTGGTCTTAAATAGACACATACATTTTGACTATGTATTACAATTTTGACGTCATTTTAAAGTTCAATCTTATAAATTATACAAAAAATGATGTACCTTACAAGGAAAACATTTTACCCATGTTCATGGTATGCAAATTTAGGTAGGTAGTTAGATTTCACTTCGTACGGGTCGCTCGTACCAAAATACCCATAGTTGGCTGTCTGCCACTTTATGTGGTACTAGAAACAACTTCGTTTGCGTTGCAAACTAACAAAATTCCTTTCGTCGTACTAAGCGCCTACACTTTTTGAAAACATACCCCAAAATTTCAAGGTAAAATTCAGTGGTTTGGTCTGTGCGTTGTCATTTAGCCAGTCAGTCAGTACTAAGACTTTATATATTATTGATTAAGCTGCTTGAAGAGCAAATATCTATCTACCCTTCTAGTCAAAGTTTTTCTATTAAATTATGAGTAGGATTCGTACGACGCGAAGGTTCGTCTCATGCAAATACGCTTTTCTAAGATGGATGGATTGTGTGAAACAGGATATAAACAAATAAGGTTAGAACAGAGATGACGGCTGATAGAGACGAATGGAATAAGAAGACATGTTTTGCAGACCCCACCTAAGTGTGGGATAAGGGCAGCACCATTAATTTCGTACTGGACGTAACGTGGATCCGCTTAGCACAGGGCAGGGCAGAATGGCAAGAGCTGAGAGAGGCCTATATCCAGCAGTGGGCCAAATCAGGCTGCGGATGATGATGATTCGTTTCTTGAGTAAATGAGAAAGGGATACCTGTGTATAATCAGCGCCGATGAACGCCTGTTCCATGCCGATCCAAAGAGTGATGGGTATGAGAAGCTGCTGGTTCGGCTTCTTCAACTGGTATGCAGTCGCAGACAGCAGCTGGATACCGGATATTTCCCGCGAGGGGTCGCTCGTCCTCTGCTTTTCACCATACCTGTGTAGACGTAATATTGTTATCTATCATGTCTATGAGTCGCGGGTTCAATTCCCTCTCAGTTTGAACATCGATGTTTTTATTAATATAAATTTTTAGGTTCAAAAAATAAAGAAAAGGAATAAGACAAAGTTATGTGCATATGGGGTTTTTCAATCGACAATACGATTGAAAACATCGTAGGCTGCATGCTATTTTGTTATATAATAATAACATTCACACACTCACTAGGATTCTCTGTGTCGCAGGTGGCATGGACATAAACAAGACATCACAACATCCAAGACCCAAGAAAAAACATTTGTGTTCGTCACAAATATTTGCCCCGGCCGGGGATCGAACCCGGACTACTACTGTTATGACTTGAATGGGTAAATTGAGAAACTCCTTTTTTGGCGGTTAAAATAGGATCTTTGCTTTGAAGCGAAAATAAGCATTGATACTACACCATACGCCGCCGCACCGCGCTGATTTACAATTTAGTAGGTATGGAAACAGTCGTCGAATTCCGACATATACCAATCAAGCAATACAATGGTGTTCCTGCTCACAAAAAGTGCAGATGATACGCGAAAATCTATTCAAAGACGCCGTAAGATTGTAATTTACTGCCATAAAACCTCAAGCAGTAAATGTGATCAAAAAACTGTTCAATCGATTGCCGAATCCATTATTGAAACAAAACTTACTAAGTCGTAAAAGTAATAATTTAAAATAAGAGGTTTTCTGATATAAATAATAAACCATTAAATTACGTTGATTGCCAGATTAATACCCGTGTAAAATCGAGCTAATCATGACCTCTGCCACCGTCTGCGTGGCTTTACTTGAATTAGGAACATACTGTATCGACGATTACTAATGAACCTTAGGTATTTAAGGAGTATCTATAATCTATAATGGTATGCGTGCCCTGCCCTGGATGCTATCTAGATGAGTACCAACAAACACAGTGTCAGATATTCTGCCGCAAAGCGGTAATGGGTAGGCATTACTCTGTTCCTGTTTGAAGGGCACTGTAGCTAGTGAAAATATTGGGCTTTCGAGAATGACCATCAAAATGTCTTAATGTGGACGAGCGCTTTAGCAATGTTGGACCCACCTTTATGAATCAAAGTCCTGTTTAGCATTGATTTCGTTCAGTCCATAGCGGGGGCCGTCCTACACAATGTCGTACAGTTTGAGATCACCATTATATTATATACCATTGCCGAAATAAGTACTGCACTATTCATACCTGGACAAAGGATCTACAAGAAGAGCCACCATCAAAACGGCGACGACGACGCACGCGAGGTAGATCGCGCTGATTTCATAGATCTCGCTGTCCGGGGGGCGATGCAGGTTCTGGTTGTCATGGTGACCGCCGCCGATCATGCAAAAGTTTGCTCCACAAATATCCAGCGTCTTCGAGTTGTTATCGCTCGAAGCGTTCACGCTGTGTACTCCCGAAGAGAAGACTGGAAGGAAAAATAACTTTTATGAGGCTTAGTTGTGTGTGAAACCTGGAAGAGATCGCTGATTAGCGATAAAACCGCCCATTTCACATGCTCCATAACTTGTATCTATTCTTTGGTACAATAAATATTTTTCATTCATTCATTCATATTTATTTACTTTAATTTAAACTGTTACTTGCCAGTTACATTTATGTACGAGCTGCTGCTGCAGGTGCGACTTCGACTGCATGATAACAGGATGAAAAGTATTCTGTCCTCTTTTAGGATCTGAACCAATAGATACCTAAACTGAATTTCAGCTTAATCGGTTCAGTTGTTTTGGTGTGGTTGAGCAACAAATAGCTATTTGACCTTACACACTTTAGGATTTATATCATTAGTGTGATTGTGATGATAGTGTCTAGTAAATTCTTACCCAAACTCGAGATAAGATTGCCCCAAAGCTCAGCCGTTTGCCAAGCAAGGAAGAAGAAGCCGAAGAACCGTACAATGATTCCATCTACGGCTTGGTCAGTCAGCTTCGCGTACACGCTACCGGCTTGCGTGAGGTACGTGGCCTTGGAGGTCCACATTGGCGCCGCTCCCAGGCCTACTATAACTCCCGCCGGCACCAGGGTGTAGAAGGCGGGATAGAACTGCGCGCCGATGTACGGCGCATAGCACATCATGGACAAGCACAGCGTCCACTTCACGGTTAGCCTCTTGATTAGGAACGTGGGCACGAATATGCATGACACCACCAGCGCCGCGTATATGGAACACAGCGATACAGTCCCGAGCCCGTCGGCTGCGTTGATCGACGACTGGAGATTCGCTGTCCCTTGGAAAGCTGTGAACTGAACCATAAACGCGCAGCTCACGGCAGCCACGTTCTTTAGTATTCTCCATTTTTCGTTTCTTGATAGCTTAACTTTGCCGGTAGGGTAGTTATCGTCCTCGGTGGGTAGTGGCGGTGGCTTAACAATATCATCGCTCGAGCCACGGTCGTGTTGGTATCCTTCGTTTTTCAATCCAGTCTTAATGGTGTACACGGAATCCTTATCCGGACGGTCGTCTTCACGTCCGCCTCCGTGCGTAGCCGTCATGCCGTGTTATCTCCGATTGCCCTGAAACAAGGAAACATACATAAGTCGTTGTTAACATTTTGACGCGATTATTTTAAAGAGAAGTACTTAAATCTATTTGAAAGTTGTTAAACGAACGGCGATTCCAATAGGCTAGGTGAAGCGCGTCGGACGTGAGCTGCGGAGTTTTTGTCACAATTAGGTACGACTTGATCCGCGTCCATCGGCACAATGGAACACATCGGCTGTGTACATATCGCACTATTGTTTGCCAGGTTTCACAAAATGTTTCGACATGACATAACAATCACGTTTACATCGTATGCGCAGCTTATGTAGCTGAAAACCTCTAGATAGACGCGCCAAAAATAATTTCGAATACGATCGATTGCACTAAGTTAAAGTTAACATGACATAAGCAAGCATTCAATGAATATTTTTATAACTACACACAATACATTTATATTACTAGATAGTCCATATTTTCGTATCTGATTGAAGCGTTAATCTGAAACTGAAACGGCATGGGCCTCAGACTATTTATATATTATTATAGACTATTTAAGTTACTTACTAGGTTGAAAACCTAATAAATTTAATTTCAACCAACACCTATATGCCCCTAATTACATAAACTCACCATGCTGGTTTTATCAGTAACAACATGAAGTACGTAGGTATCTAAGTATAGGTTAGTACTTAATTTGTCCATCCGCGGTCGAGGCCACCATCATGTTGAAATCACGCCAAATGATATTCCGATCACATCAACTCCAAATCATCAATATCGAATGGCCTATTGTGAAACTTAATGGGTGTTTTAGCACGAACCGATTGACACCGCCACGATATAATCTTTCCCCTTGAGTTGGTTTCGCATCAAGTTGTTTGACGACACGGTTTGAATAGGCCATTTAGGAGTAGGGTGGCTCGTGTAGACTCGGCTTCTGCTTTTCATGAGATATAACTCCAGTATATCCAAATCAATAGTGTCGTGTCGTGAGGAAAACGTTTAATATATTGTCCGATGTCTTGTCGGCTAGTGTGAAAACGCCCAACGCATGACTGCGTTGTTGTTCTGCGATTGTGTGTAATATGAACGTAACATTGTCTATGCCTCTGCAAATTTTGTAAACATCGCCAAACGTTACAAAACATATGGTCTGTGTTGACAGGTGTACAGTTCGAATAAGGAAAAGAGGAAGTTTAGCGATACGAAGTGCTACGTCAAAAATTTTGGACGATTTGATCGTTTTACTTTCATACCAAATATTGAAATAATCAGATTCATTGTCAACAAATTTATTTTGTGGTTAGCAACTAAAATGTTAACAAAAAATAAACAAATTCGGAAGTTCCTGAAGCGTCGATGTAGAAAGTGCTTTTAACAGCTTTCCACGGAATTAATACTAACAACTTTAAATTACTTAATTTATTTACACAACTATGTACATAGCTAAACCAATAAAATATTTACAGTTTATTAAAAAAAGCTTCTGGTTACCGTGTCTCGTATGATAATAAGAATATAAAATAATATTCTATATTCTTTTAATTTTTATGTTATTTTTTCTAAAACGTTCTAAACGCTTTCTATTGAACTCAAAAATCAACTCGAAATCATTTATCATAGAAGTATTATCAAAGGTATGCGGCACTACTAAATAAGTCATTTAAGTTATGTTGTAATTAAGTACTTAACTCAAGTACTTAAATATATGATGAAAAATTTGAAGAATTATAATAAACAAAAAACTGAACAATAGGTGTTACGGTTTTCAAACAAAAATTTTTAAATCATCTAATTATACCAACATAAATTGAATATTTCTTGAACATTTTTGGGTTTACGGATTATCTAATAGCACAGAAAAAAATATAGTTATTCTATGCTAATAGCCTACATACTTTGGATAGCTATGTACTGGCAGATAATAATGGCCTGTTTTAAATAGATATAATACTGTAATGAGAGCCCATTGTGTCAAGACGGGGATCTTCCCATGGATGAGGCAAAACAAATTGTTACTTATGAGATAAAATAGCTAGTCATTTCTGACTCGTCTAATAAAGGTGTGCATACCTACTGACTGGTAGCGCTAGCCGCTTTTAATATTTTAAAATAAGTTTTCAAATTATAGAACTCCTTTGGATGCGTTGTGTCAGTGTTCGATTTCGGTGTCGCAGTTTTTAAGCCACCCCAAAGGTCTTTGTCTTGACAAATGTATACCAATGTATAAGCACGATAACAGTTCATTAACACTCTAGTAAACATGTTTATCAAGTCACATTATGTGAAACAATTCTATGCAAAACGATAATACCTTTGGGAAATAAATAATGCATAGAACATTTTATCTAGCTAATTAATGCATAAATTATATGGTACCTATTTTATTACCTTAATTTATTCTAATAAATACATTTTAAATGTTTTTAACTGAATGTATCAATTCAATTCAATTCAATAGTTTATTTGGCTTTATATACGAGTACCAAGTTCCAAACATTGTAAGTGCACAACTACATAAAAATTAAAAAAAAAGAGTTAATATTGCTGTGATATTGCTAATCTTCTATCAAGTACATTTTTGTTGTCATTTTCCAGCTTGTAAATTATATCTATCTATACCGATTTTCAGTTCTTTATGTCCTCTGTTTTCGGCGAGATTGAGAAGTCTTTCTATACATCCTCACAAACGATCTCATTATAATATTTCTTTAAAGTAGCCAACTAGATTTTTTGTCAAAACAGATAATGATAGAACATCAGTCAAAATTTATAAAATCAAAAGACAAAACCCGGAAAACCTAACAATGAACAGAGCTATTGCTTGCAATTTGTTGCCTTCTTTTGAGTGCATTAACAATGTAGATACAAAGCGCCTTCTTGTAAGTATCATTATCAGAATTCGAGGGACAGGGTACACAAGACAGTATTGTTGTTAGTATGCAAAATGCGTGCATTGAGAACCAGTCACGACAATCCTCTTTACATGCTTTGGCATCCTGCTTAACGCAAAACTTAGGGTCTAAATGCAGGTGATGTCATTCAGTCAAAATGATTTATCTAACAAGAAACCTTCGGTGTAAATAACTCGCATAATGTGTGCATGAACATTCTAGCGTCTATCAAAATATTACCGTTTTTATAATAATACGGGACTGCGTTAGGGTAGTTTGGGGTGGGGGGGTAATTTGGATAGGTTTAATTTAATTTATTAAACTTAGACAAAAACGTTGGTATGGTAACCCAATAAAAAACATTCAAGGTACCAACAATATATTATAAAAATGTTTTTTGTTAAAACCGTATCAGGTAGACGGCTCGAATAAAATAATTTTAGGGTCTCTAAAAATATTTATTTTTAAATTTGATTTTCTTTTGATTATTGGTAGAATGTTAGCATAGCAATAGTATCGCCTGAAAGTCAATTTACTTCGAAAAGGCTCATTATTTCCTACTAGACAAAAAAATAAGTAAAGAGCAAATACTTGGCTTAGGAATACTCAGTACCACGTAACGCAAAGGCAACTTGTTACCGCGACGAATAATTTGGATTTTCCATGGTGTAGATTGAATATAGATGAACGTTGTTGGTAAGCCCCGCCGTTGTTTTAGTCCTAGGATGACCCGGTCGAAAGTCATTTCTCTAGACACGTTGTCAACTTGATTACACGACCTCTTTGAATAAAATATTTTTTAATCATATTTTTAAAGTTATTGGGTGTTATTCCTTTGATAGTTGACTAAATACATTGCGTCAAGCAAACACTATAGATCGTAGTAAGGGTAAGGCCCTAATGGTCAGTTTTGGAAGCTATTGCCGTGAAGATGGGTTGATGAAGAAATGTTCTTCAACATAAAAATTATATAAATTTTATATATAAAATAATTAAATTTAAATAGTTTATTTGTTATAATAATATTGTAAAAATATATTAAGATGGGTTTGAGAATTATATAAATGTAAATATTAGTAATCAGCCTACAGCTGTCCCCACAGCTGGAACTCAGGCCTACTCTTGGCTGGGAGAGTATACACATTATACCTACATGGTATAAAACATACAGGTACAATTTAAATATAGGTATTCTGCCGAGTAACCATTTAAGACGTGAGATTATAATGTGCTAGTTTGCAAGTATAGGTACCTTGCCTACGTGTTGGTAACTAATCTATTGGGAACGGACTGGGTGGCACGTCCCACTGATTACTGCCACAACAACAAATTTGAGACCATAAGAGCGGTTTCTCACTAGCGTTTTATATGCGTGTAAACGGGCGTTTCAGTTACAGCGAGTGTCAGTAATGACGCGAGCCCTCGGGCGCGCAAGTGTTCGTGACGCACCGTACACTTGTTTCAAAAACAAAACACGTGTGTCGAAAACGCTCGATTGCAACGCTAGTCTGAAATCGTTATAACACAGTAAACAAAGATAGCTGAGCTTAACCAGAAACATATTTATTAGCAATTCTTGCTAATATTACGTCATACTGTGACACGCACTAAAATTATTTTAGCACTTTGTAACAAAATACCTCTGCGACTATGTAAATTTTATGACCCCTTTTTTATTACTAGCCCATTTTAGTACTTTTTTACAACATTGCTGACACCTACCTAGAGATGGAATTTGGTGTATTAAAAAAACATTTATGCGCTAATTGCACTAAACTATCTAAGATTCTAAGTAATAACTTTACTCGCTAGAAAGAATGATCGTTCATATTTAGACCGTAAAGATCTTCCGAGCGAGAACCTATGATTGCTTCCATAAAATTTTTAAAGAAAGGTTTGTAAGAAGTGAGGCATTTCCTTTTGGGGATTTACCCTATCCACAAGCCTATAATAGTCACAAAAACAAGTGTACCTACTTCGCTTTGTGAAAACTCTAGTATGTGTTATATTATTGTGCACTTTATATAGCCTCGGAATTTAGAGTAGAGACTCTAAATTTGAGAACCAAACCACTATAGAGACAGTGGTTTGGCTAGTCTATCAGTCAGTCAGACAGGGCTAAGTATTTTACAGATAATATAAATTAGAAGTCATTGATTAAAATTAAAAATTCAGTCACTGTCGAAAAATTTGCAAGAAAAATAACTACCAAAGCAAAATTAAACTCAATACTAGACAATCGATTAGGTAGGTACTATAATACTCTGTGATATTAGCTCTCACACCGATATTCTCACGGGACAATACAATAACTATGTACATAATGCGAAACGCACAAGGCCGCGCACCGAATTACCCTGGTTTGCCATGATCATGGACATAAATTGGATATAACCGCTTTCAGATAATATCTTGTTTAATATCAGTGACCTGCGAAAACCTGCGAAAAAATAAGACTATCCTACTTATACAAGGTGGGGCGAAAGTAATCACCCGATGTGGTTTTGCTGTATTTTTTTTAGGAATGAAAAATTATGGTTCTACTTATCGTAAAACGGGTCGGAAAGGAGATAGTGTCAAAAAACTGCTAGCAGGCGTCACTTTTACAATATGGCGGCGCATAGAAGAGTGGTCGCAAAGTTGATATTCTGAAAGAGCACATCGAAATACATAAACCTACCCATTTTCAAAACTCCCGGAATTATTTACGCCTAACCCCAAAATCGTCAAATTGTTTGGACCAAATGACTGGACTATTGCGGAATATGTATTATTGAATTAGATTTTTTTCACCAAGTCGAGAAAATGATATCGGTCAAGTGGCCACACACTAGGCAAGCCTGTATCGTGGAGACCTTTTATTACGATAATTCAAACAACAAAGTTATTATTCCTCCGTAGCCACACCGTAGCTCTTTCGTAGACATCCGTAGCTATGTCGTAGCTTTCCCGTTATGTTGCTATACCGTAACGCCTCCTAGAGTTTCAGGATATTTATGACTTTGTTTCCTACTAGTGCCGACAGTAGTGATTGTCTTTGAGCGATTTACCGAAAGTACCTAATTAATAAATCTCGACAAATAATTTCGTATCCAGGGTGTCTTTTAGCTAGACTCTCTCGAATACGGTAGATACCGATTAAGTACCCCAAAATTCCGCAGCTTAAAGTTGCGTTGTCGAAATGCTTTCATACTGATATAATCAACGAAAAACTTTTTCAGCTAGGATTTATCATCACAACACACCTTAACCGGCGCGCGCACTGTAAAATAACCTGCAAACTAAACTACATTCAAACTACCAAGCACCAGGAGAACATAAGTGTATAGGAAATGTTGAGTGACCTGTGACTGCATGTGGTCTGTGTATGTATTGGGAACAAGGACCTTAGGATACGTAGTTTATAAGTTATTTGATTGGGACACACTATTATACCAGTCAGGGTACTAGACTTGGTAGGTCTACTTAGTAATGAATGAAGTAATATAATAATAATAAAGTTCTTTATTGTACATGTAACAATGTACAACAATTTTTTTTTTTTTTTTTTTTATCGGTTATTATTTTTACGCTATCTTACATACAACCTACCTATAAACTAACGTTGATCTCAGCACAGTGTTCAGTGCATCGGGATGACATCTCCCCCCGAATTAGTCAGAGACTGTATCTCAGAGGAAGTAAATTATAACGAGAGATAATAGTGATGTTTTTCTTTATTTTTGTCATGTTCTTTAATTTATTGTCGATGTTTTTACCCGACTGCCAAGGAAGGGTTATGTTTTTAAAACTATAGTTCAGAGTTCAGAGCCCGGCAGGTCAGGGCTACCCACCCCACCAGGAACGTTGCTTGGACCTGACTGCGCAAGTGCGCTTTTCATCAATCTATAACTGAACTATCGCGACTATTCAACACCAGGATAGTAGAAGTTCATTGGAGTTCGCTGGATTTCATCGGGTACCGCTGACCTATAAAACCTAGTCTACCTATATTTCTTTTTACAAACACCTACATAAAAATAGTTTTAATTTTACTTTTTTGTCTGACGTCGATCCGTCAACAACTAGCTAAAAACTATGTCACTATTTTTATAACTTTACATATATATTGAGAGTCAGTTCTCAATCCCAGTAATTTATCTAGCCACCCACCTGCCCATTCTAATCGGAACACAGTTATGCTTACACACAACTGCTTTCTGGCAATATAATATGGCACTGGGTTGGCACCCATCTACATATCCTTCCAACGCCTAATAAATAAATAATTATATCATTAATCTTAAATAGTAGGAAAGTACTAGGTTTGGTTTCAGTTACTTGGTCATGTGCATGGGCGACTAGTCGTTCCTGTTGCACCTCGACTCGACCATCTTCAGCGCACTTGCTTGCAACAAACAGAGCTTGTTTTTAAAACTATCTACGACTACTGGTACCAGGAAAACATAAACTTGTTGAAGGTCTGCTGCACAGTGACCTGTAACCTATTTAAAACTGCAAAACGGGAGTAAGTACTCGTTAAACAGCGAATATATTGCAAAGTTTAGAAAGTAAACAGCGATTGACTTATTTCTATATGAGTACAACGTTTGCAAGAACCTCTTCATTCCACATTTATACCTTGACCTTGTGTGGGAGACTTAACTTATTATCATTAATTATTATATTATTTTTATATGGGAAGGTGAGTAGTTCCATCCATGCATCTGAAAACCTGTCCCGTCTTCAGCAATTCGTACGAACGAATCAAATCTACGTTTTTAGGTGCACGCATACTGCATACAGAAATTATTTATGTATCCTGGTGTAGGTTCGATGCACGATACTGGTGGAACGTTATAGCACAGGGTGCGAAAACAACGAAACTATTAACAACAATTGCTAACAGGTAACCATGAACTGCCAGGAGTTATCACAGCAGTGCGACCTACATAAACTGTGAACTTTATGAATGAAGAGCACGGAGCGTGACGTAGTAGCTTTCTCTTTCATTAGGTAGTCAGATTATTTTTCTATTGATTTTCATATAGGTATTATCCAATTTCATCAAAATAACCTAATAATATGTCCATGAGCATAACTAAGATCGAAATTTAAATTTCCGAGAAACAAAGACGTGTAAAAATTATAATAATATTAACATTTTATTTATTGTAAAACACGTGTATATAACAAATTTTGTCGACAGGGATGGTTGAGTGGCAAGTGTGTTGGACTGCCACGCCGTTGTCGCGGGTTCGATTCCCGCTTCAGTACAAATATTTGTGTGATGAACATCGGTGTTTGTCCTGAGTCTGGGCGTTTTATATTTTTTCATATGTATGTTTTTACAAAAAAAATTATTAGACAAGTATTCTATCAGTTATCTGGTTAACAGTAAAAGCTCGGCTTAGTATGGGTAAGGTACATAATATTACGTATTCTTTGGTATGGAGCTAGATGGCGTTGAGTGAAATGCCCCAAAAGATTCATTTATTATTTATAAAAGTACAGCTATAGTGAATATAAAAGGGGTCTTATCGTCAAATACGATTTCTTACAGACAATAGAACTGACTTGATTGAGGTAAAGACTGACTTTATTTGCATAACATGCTGAATTGCTGATACATTCTTAACAGGTATTGCGAAATCGGACCGGGGTGGCCGCCGCTTGGCTAGCTTGCTCAAGCCACGAAATTTGCAATAGTAACAAGGCCAAGAATTATGTCTTCAATAATAGCGTACTTGAGGAAACGATAAGCTCCTATCTTTAAGATAAAAAATAATTCACATATTTAGTAAAAAAATATATGAATTGCCTTGGCAGTTGGCACATGTAAACAGAGTCACGGACGTGACCGGAAAAAAACGAAAAAGTTTTTAAGAGCAATATAGGGCAATGCTACATTGTAATCTGTAACGGTAGGCCAAAAGGCAGGTTTAAAGCCGATAGGATTAAAACGTACATTTTCAATCGCTCTTTCTAACAGAGCGTATACAATGAATTTATTAGAAAACTGAAATACATGGTAGTGGTTTTTTTCGGAGATTATCATTTAAATTGGTAATTGATTATTTTAATTTATCCTTAAAATTCAGTACAATCACTAACAAAAGTTATAAAATAAAAGCAGTAATATGATGGCTAGCAAAACTTCTGCAGCTTTTGCAAGCGCACTTCGCAAAGTCGTTTTGGAGTAGGTATCGCGTAAACTTCAAGACTGTTGTATCTGTAAAACTCAACGATACCGATAACGGATATACGGTTGGTATATATGTAACATACGAGTCGATAAATGTTTAAAATATGCTAACTTTTAGCTGCTTTTCTCTAATCATTATTATTATGAATTCTTTTTACAAGTGTGTTATGCCTTAGTATAAAGCAGGTGCTCTTGCAAGTAAATGTTATGTAAGGAAATAAGGTCCTACAGTTAGGTACAATAGCAACATAATTCAATAAACAAGGTGTGACACAAAGGTAGGTAGCATTCTGGGTTCGTTTCATTATTGATAAACATTTTCAAGACTCATTGGAATCTAATGCTATGTTATCTTTAAATCTTCCTGCTAAGCGTGAATAATCATCATAGGTCACCGAATAGGGAATGACTTGAATAAATGAAAAGTACTAACATAATTAACGTAAATAAAATATGTTTTTATGAAATGATAATAAATAGAAATAATGGAATTTATTTGCCTATACAATACAATAGAAACGTATAACTAATCTAAATAATTCTAACTTAAAAATACCTTCTCGTATTTATTAAGTGTACCTATGTATTTGTATGGCAAATAAGGACTCAACTCAGCGTTATGCTGGATAGATGGGGTTTCCCACCTATCCAGCGCTGGTTTTCAGTTGAACCCTGTGAAGTTACGAGTTACGTTGTCGACATAAGTGAAAACGTCATCAAAGGCGAGGTTAATAATACGAATACAATTATTTTTCACAGTTCGACAGTGATTATATTGACATAACAAAAACACGGTCGTAGCACTATTAATACAGGCATTTTGTAGTAATGTATAATGTTACAGTACGTTTTTTGATATCGTTCAGTTGAAAAAATACAGCCCGTCTTGACCCGTATGATATAACAATAAAATTAAATTTTCAAATACCCAAAAATATTATTGTCAAACCCTATTTAGACGCGTAAAATATAAATAAAATAAAAATCATAAAATAACGAATCAAAAAATGCGTACACGTAGTATATGAGTATTTATATTTTAGTTAATCTACTGCTTACCTATTATTTTTATTATGTATTAGATACTTGTAATACCTTTGTGACAAAATCTATCTATCTTATCTATTTTTTTCCATACATATTTTATTTTCAAAATATTTTTATCCAGAATCGTTAGAGAATTAATAAGGGAGCCATACGATGTAAACGAATTTTTATTTGGTCCGGAAATAGTGTGCTATTATAGCGAGTATGTAGTTATACCTACATCATGGTTGTTTTAATTGATGGCCAAGGTTAGAGCACAATGGATACGACATGTGCACGGTCATCGGAGTACAGCGAAGCTTTGATAATACCCTCAAGATCAGGGACGGACTTAGGCACATCAGGCGCCAGTGTCCCATTGCCCTATCCAACTTTTTGACCAGCGTAACCAAAATGTCATACAAAGTGTTGACTTCTCTGTGACGGATTCGATACTAATGTATGCTTGTTAAAAAGTTATTGACGCGAATTATTTGACGCATACTGATTTGTGTAGGATTTTGAGTAGCGCCTCTTTTCGTGCGTAATTTTACCTACATTGTACGTACAATCAAGGAAATTATGATACGTAGTTTATAAATTCTTTGGGTACAATATAACAATATAAACTCATACTGAAATGGTCACGTCTACTACTCCTTACCATGTCACTAGTTCTTTTAAACCAGTGTCATCATCATCAGCCTATCGCAGTCCACTGCTGGACATAGGCCTCTCCCAATGAGCGCCATCGCGCCCTGTCTTCGGCTTGCCGCATCCATTTTCTGCCTGCAACCTTCCGCAGATCGTCACCCCACCTGGCCGGAGGGCGTCCTACACTACGTTTGCCGATTCGCGGTCTCCACTCAAGAACTCGTTTACCCCAGCGGTTATCGGTTCTTCGGCAGATATGACCAGCCCACTGCCACTTCAGCTTGCTAATTCTCTGAGCTATGTCGGTAACCTTGGTCCTCTGTCGGATAACCTCATTACGGATCATATCCTTAATAAACCAGTATCCATATTAAACCAGTGTGGTGAAAGGATTTTAAGTGCGCCTCAAAGAGGCTCCTTTGGTGCATTTGACACATGTTTTCGATCTTTTTAGGTTTTTGGTCACGTGACGCGGTGATATCACGTTACGAAAGATTCAGTACTAGAAATCAAATATAGAATATCTACATTAATTACTTCGATTTGGTTTGGTCTACAGATCAGACTGCGCGGAAGCGGACCGTTAGACTGTGAAATAGACTTTAGTGTACATTCTTATTTATATTACCTACGTGCGAGGAACAAAGTTTTATCGTGTTTATTTCCTATTTTGAATGTCTAGACATCATAGTATTAAAATGCGAGAATTTTTTGGACGGATGTTTCATTCAATCACACCAAAGCTACTGGACGGTACGAGTATAGTTTATGAACTATAACGATGAACGTGTGAAGGGTAAAGCCGCGGCAGCTAGTTTTTAATAAGTCTATGTAAACATATTTAAGTAACCGTAAATTTTGTTCACATGCGAACTAGCTCTTTATCACTGAGTGCAGCCCTGCTACAATATATGTGATTATTGGGCGGTGCTACGAAAGAACCTTTGACCTCTGGATAAGCTAGCCACAAAAAATACCTCAGTATCATCTTTTGTGTTAGTGTTGCCAACAAATAATAATTAAACTTTAACCGGTTAATAAGTTCGGTGTTTTATTTGAAAATAAATGTAACTTTTTGTAGCTGACTCAAAAAAAAATATCACCTAGGCCCTGTCTAGGTTTCTCAGTCGATAATTGTAACTAAACTAACACAATGATTTACGAGGTTTTGGCTCTTCGACACTAGTTTTTGGAATGGGACCACAGGCCGAAACAAACAAACCAGATAAAACTACCCAATAGGAATTACCAGCTGAAATAAAACGTATTTAAACCTTTAAAAAAAACTATTCTAATATCTAATGTATTCCATAAACATCGGTGTTTTCTGGGATGAGTTGGCTCTCTTTTAAGTTGGTAATACTTGAAATATACCTGTAACCGGTTGAGCTTTAGCAATGCATGTGTTCGTTGTATGGAGTCTTTGGACCTTTGCCACCATCATTTGCAAATAACTTGAAAGTCTTGTTTATGATTATGGCTATACAGGTTTTCGTGACACAGAAACGTGGTGGACATTCACCCTTCATCTTTAAGCCTTGTATTTTTAAACACTGATATAAATACGACAAGATAATGCAAAATTGGCAAGTTTAATAAAACGGAAGCGTCTTTTATTTCCGAGTTAGTTACGTTTCTGTTCTCGAGAATTTTGGGTATTATGGCAGAATAAGCGATGTGAACTATTATTTTTGAAAAATAAAACAAACTATGTAAAATTTAAAACTATAAACAATTTGGTTCCCATCAAATATGTGTGGTGGTTTCTGTCATTAACTTTTTCTCAATTACCCATGATTTATTGCAAAAAAATAAAGAAGTGTTTCTTTCGCGAACCAGTGTTAGAATACATATTGAACATTATTTTCCATTGCTACTTTGTAGGTAATTAAGGACAAAATCGATACATCCCAAGGCTGAAACGCGGGTCACAACACAAATCACAACTCATCACGAGATCTTGCTGATTGATTACGATAATATATAATACCTTGTTCTTATTTACATAGTCTAGCCGTGCATTCAGTCACGCTATAGGTAGACATACAACCTGCTATAAACAGTCTTCAATTGAGGTAGCAGCGGGCGAATGAAAAAACCAAGAGATTTGGACATGTTCCGTGTAATTTTAAGACTCAAGGAGGAATAAATTGTTCCGTGTAACTAGGAGGGATAGCTGATAGTTCCGTGTAACTTTAAGACTCGAGAAGGGATAGATTGTTCCTTGTCCTAACTGTAAGTCTCAAGGAGGGATATTATTGTTCCGTGTAATTAAGAGGGATATATTGTTCCGTGTTGCTAGGAGGGATAGATTGTTCCGTGTAACTTTAAGACTCGAGAAGTGATAGATTGTTTCGTGGCCTCACTTTAAGTCTCAAGGAGGGATATACTGTTCCGTGTAACTAGGAGAGATAGATTATTCTGTGTAACTTTAAAGCTCGAGAAGGAATAGATGGTTCCTTGGCCTAACTTTAATACTCAAGGAGAGATAATTGTTCCGTCTAACTTTAAGACTCGAGAAGGGAAAACTGTTCCTTGTAACTTTAAGAATTAAGGAGGGATAGATTGTTCCGTGTAAATTTAAGACTCGAGGAGGAAGAGTATAGAATAGATTGTTCAGTCGCGAGAGGAGATAGATTATGTAGCACTTAGGAATATAATAATTTATAACTGATTCCGCATCAACGAGTAGGTCTATTGAATTTGAATAGAGATGTCGTTTTTTAAGTTCTTCAATCGTCGTCGAGTGTCGGGCTACAATGTTTGATCTGAGAACTTCGGTCGGACTTAAGGTCCACTTTATTAGACCACTTCTGAGTCGTCTTAACGGATCCGTTTGACGATATAGCCCGGACCGGTTCAGTATTAAATTATTTTGTTTCCGCGTCTCGATCTCGTGTTAAATAGAGCAAATTAAATTGCCTTGCCAACATTCCAACGCACAAGTTCGTTGTAGTAAGTCTATGATTGGCTAATATAAACGAGCATGTACAAAAGTCTTTGTAGGTACCTAGTAGATAGATTGATACTATTACTAGGTAGATATAAGTTTAAGTTTTCTGTCTGCTTTGTTTGTTTCACGTGTTTGTATCGATACCTACTTTAAGACGCTTTATAAAATCACGTTTCCCCGATTTGCACTATCAAGCGCGATTATAGGTTTAAGAACTTTTGAACATTTAATACCTACAACTTTTTCTAAAAAAGTGAGTATTTAACTTCTTTTATTTTGGGTAATTAAAGAAGATAGGTACTTTGTTCTTTTAAAAAAAAGTTGTTTACGAGTATGTATCACCTACCTCACGTGGCAAAATTAGTAGTAGCTAATTTTTTTTGTCCAAATAACAGAAAAAAATTGGATAATATTACATACTATCACGTACGTAATATACGTAATACTATTACGTACGTCATACCAAGTATAAAATCATACGTTTTTGACGTATCAATGCCTAACGTTGCATAAAATTGCCAATCAATTTACCATCAATAATGCACTATGAAAGAAACACTGTTTTTATACCTTATTTCAAAATTCAGCATCAAACAATCATAGTCTATCTGTATTCTAAACATGAGTTTACAGATCTCGATTCTAAATCTTGATCTTATATAGAGATAGCTTAACTTATATAGGCCATTGTTTTGTGCAAATCGAACCAGCAGTGAAAGAGTGTTGACCTTACCAGATGCTAAGTGCCTACAGTCTTCGGTATTCAAAGCTTAGCTGGCGTAACGGCGCATGTAATAGGGACTAACAGATAGAATACCAAATATAGCTTTATTCTGTGTTAGGAACAAAAGGACGGCCTTTGGTGGGCTGCTAAACCACTTATATATTTTCTTTGGTTTTTATGGATAAGAAGTTTATTTTTGTTTTAGGTAGGGTTTGGTCGTATAATTAACGTACAGTATTGATAGTATGACATAAATAACCAATGAAAATATAGTAGTCGAGTTTAAAAATCGAATTTAAATTAATTAATAATTAAATTAATTAAAATTTTTAAATTAATTTCAGCAACTCGCCCGAGTTGCTGAAATTAATTGACTATGTTCCAAATTCAAAGTTGAGTATGTTCCAAATTCAAAGTTGACTATGTTCTAAATTCAAGTTACAGTTACATATTTTTATTGTAAGCTGCAAAATATCTTATTTTGTGTGCTTATTAATTGTGTACCCAGTTTATAGTGATCTAGCTACCTTCCTTTTCTCGGATATGCGAAGCAAAGGCAAGCTTATCGTTTACAACACGCTATATTATCGTTAATACCGCGTGACAATTAATAGGCTGGATTTGACCAGTTCCTACCAATTTGTGCCGATGCGTTTCGGTCTTACAAGATACAAGCGGTTTTGTGCTGTTAAACCTAAGCGTCCAGCTGTCCAGGGTACATCCGCGACCTAATACTTCACAAGAAACAGAGACACAACAAAAACAAGTAGAAATTACAATTTAAAACTGCACCTCTATTGGCGCGATCAGTCTAAGTAAAGGCATTTGTATGATGGTAATATTAGAAGAAAGTAAAAAAAGTATATTTTTTTTATGAGAGTATCTTCTCATAAAAAAAAAAATACAAAAAAAATATAAACTCATACTACAATAATACAATACTATAGTTATACCATAAATAATACATAAAGAAAAAATAAAATTAACCGGACTGCGACTTCTTAGCATGTTTTTTCTATAACTTATTTACCAGCAGACACATCCAATGAAGTTCTACTAATATATGCATTTATTCAGTGTAATATAATATAATTTTATTAAAAATTTATAGTAAAATATCTATACTCCGTATTTCTGCTGTATTTTTTATATATGTTATTAAAGCAATCATATAGGTACTTGAACGGGTCATGCTCAATGTACCAATGACACTTAAAACTCACAAAAAAAAATATCCTATGCAGGTACCTAAATGCATGTTGAACATGCATTACCATTATGCATTATGCATAAGATAACTTTTTTGTGAGTTTTGTGATCGGTCGATTTCGATTAGATTTATTTTGAGTTTTGTGATCGGTTTATTATATACTACAATTCAGTTAAATCTAGTCCGATTTTCAATAAGACCTACATTGCCCCATATCTTTTCAAGTCAGTGCAGCAAACTTGAAATATGTATATTTTAGATTAAACTAAACTCTTTATTTAATTAATAATTCAAGCTGGAGTTGATATCTGTGAGCTTTTCAGTAAAAAAACTGCTAAGCAGTTTTTTGTTGTTGTAGGAAAATATTTTCGTGAAGAATAAAAAATACAAGACCAAGGTCATAATTTTTTTATTTGGTGCAAATTCATTGCACATAATATTGCAATGCGCTGTTTGCAATGGCCTGCATTACAGTTTCAATATATCATTTAAAGTTCAATTTCTTGGACCTAGTAAGCTTATTGACCAATATAAATATAGTGTTGTAATTTTGATAAGTAATTAAAATATTACCTACTAGGTAGGTACTAAAGTAACGTATCAATATCAACTAATTATACCTATATATTATTTTATACGATCTTATATCTTACTCGCATATTATTAGTCTTGATAGTTCAATTCATTGTCATTGTCTGTATTACCTTTATTGCTTCGCAAGTCTATTAAAGAATGGTTAGGTATAGGCAATTTATCATCACATTGTAATATAGCATATTAATGTGTCAATATACATTCGTTATGCGGGCGAAACTTATTTTCTATGTGTAATCAATTATATTGTAGATTTTTGTTTTATTTATTAAAAAGGATTATATTGTAAAGGAACATAACTCAGTAAAAAGAAAACGCGCTGTTTATAATAATAATAAACTGGCTTAATTTTGCCAAATATTCCAAACGGTGTCGTGTCAATAATGGTTTATTGCTTATTGAACGGATGCAAAAATTATTCGGCAAAATGACTTAGAAACGTAATTATTTTACGCTCATTCCTGATAATAAAAATAAGATCATTTCCTTTTTAGTGCTCAGTAAGATTAATTAAAACGAATCTTTAAGTAAGTATATCTACTTTCATGCTCAGTCTACCACACCATCGCAACAGCCTTCGGTGAACGTTGTTTAGATAAATTTCTATTTATATCGTAAATACTTTCTTGGTTGTTCTTTTATACCAATGATCAGCGAGCCGTGAGCCTGTTTTTCTAGTTTCCTAATAGAAGACTGGATCAACCAAGACATTCTGAGACTGTAAATACCACTGCCGCTAACATACTCCGCATTTAGCGTGATAGCTTGCATTTTTTACCCGACTGCCACGAAGGGTTATGTTTTTCGCGCGTATCTTGTATGTATGTAAATTTTTATTTATTACCTCATATCTTCCTAACGACTGGATGGATTTTGACAGTTAGTGTTCTGGTTTTAAAAAAATAATAATCAAAATTTACATTGAATTCACATTCAATGTTAATACAATATTATCGCAATCGGGTTTTCAGTTTTTAACTTTTAAGCCTGTTAATTAGGTTTCAAAAACTTAGACATTATTTATTTAAATATAACGCATAGGTAGAAATAGACGCTAAGAAGATTCGCAAAGAAAAGCGACACAGAAAAACCGTGTGTTACGCCAACGGCGATTTAGTGAAAGTGACTGTCGGCGTTCGCCTTCGTCCATCGTCCTATTTAGTTTGCAAACTTCTTATCGCACTGTCAAATAATGTGGTCAACTGGTCATAGAGTAGGAAAAAACATTCATGATGATCATTTCACGCAAACCGATTGAGTATTTGAGTTGTGAGGATGTTTCTAGCTGGCGTGAACTAGTGTGGACTGGCCTGCCCTTAATGAACACTTAAATGTGATCAATTTACTGTTACATAGCATCTTAATGAACATAATGCCTACTGGCATCAAACTGTCCAAGTTTCTAAGCAATTACTAAACTCTATTTTGATATTATGATCTTGCAAAAAAGTAAAGTAATTGCTTAAGAACTTAGACAGTTTGGTGCAAGTAGGCATAAAAGACTTACTTAACATTAGATACTAACTTAACGTTCTAAATAAACATAACCTACTTAAGGCTAATCCTCAAATCCGAATTCCATACAAAATGTTTCGGACAAACACTCAAAACGTACGCCGTATTATAGGCATTTCTTCACACTATTCGTTTTCTCTATGTTTTTTCGATTTCGTCAACAAAAAAATTGTAAGGTTTCATACTTTAATTTAGATTTTATACGTGTTTTTAAGTTAGTAGGGTTAATTTTAAAACACGTATAAATAAAAAATAAAAAAATAAAATCTAAATTAAAGTATGAAACCTTTCACTTTTTTTGTTGACGAAATCAAAAAACATAGTGTGAAGAAATTACTATAATACGACGTACTTTTTGAGTATTTGTCCAAACCATTTTGTATGGAAATTTGCCTTGACGATTCCCCTTAAGTACATAATTTGTGGTTTCTTGTTTAGGACACGATGGGACTGTTATACACAAAAGTAGGTAAAAGTCCCTAAAAATTATATTAAAAAAAACTTACAGTCGTCGGATACCTACTTTCAGTTTGTGTCCACTATTAACACAAATATTTCGTAGAACACCTATACACGCAGCTTTCAGAGATTGTAAACTGATACAAGGTCACTTCGACGTCTGTTGAACCACTTCGAAATTCTCGTACACCTATTTAATTTTATTCACAATTCAATATGTACGAGTGAATACCTACTTCCATAATAATAAAATAGACGTCAATGTTTATCGAAACTAGTTTTTTTTTGCACCTTCTCATAAGAAACAACTAACATTTATTATAAGTCGTAATATTTTTTCTCGTCAGTCACGATCAGAAAAAAGTAGTTTTGTGTTTATGATTAAAAGAATTAAATACTGACATGATTACAACTACCTAACCTTCCACATTCTTTCCTTAGGATAAAATTATTCCCAAATGATATTTAAAATTTCCCAATAATATAAGAAGACCAACTAAATTTCAGTAATTTCAGATAAGAACATTTACTGAAAACTCTGGTTCTAGAGATTCCAGTGAAACTTATATCCAGTTCTTAACTTAAAGCGTCTAATTAGGTAGGTAAACCTATCTACAAAATAAAAACTCTACTTGGGAAGAGTACAATTTTGAAGCAGGCGAATAATCCAAGATCAAAGTAACGAAATGTTTGTGAATCATTATAAAATTAAAAAAAGGAAAATCTAATACAACGTTATTTAATTCTCAATATTTCACTATTTAGAACCTTGACGTCTTTATCGATACCATAATAGTTAAACGTCATAATGACGTATACAATACACATTACCATATTAGAGCGGTTTCAGACTCGCGTTTTTTTGCTTGCGTATACGGGCGTTTTGGCATACACGCGGCTTCAAAAGCCGAGCGCTTACAAACGCTTATACGGGCTTACACACCGGCGGCGCGCGGTTTACGTTTGGTTTTTTGGTAGCAAGTGTCTAATAATGATGCGGTCGCCCAGGCGCGTATAAGCGCGACAATGCTCGTACGTTACGCGCGTACACGCACTGCAAAATACAAAACACAAGCGGCAAACACGCTCGGTTAATACGATAGTCTGCAACCGCTCTGACATTTATTGTATGATCATAAATAATCGACCATGTCTCAATTTCGTGGTCTATTAATTATGCACTTAAAGTAATAGTGTTAAGGTTTGAAATTAAACATACATCGTTCCAAATGAAAATTGCTATCCAAAACACGTCTGTGATTCTCAATGTCGATCGTTTGATATTATGGTCATGCAGTTATATGTAAGACATCATTTATTTGATTGATTATTATATCGCAAATAATGATTGGAAGAAATCTAGTTCGCGTATGGGTATTTCTTACACCATTCCGCACTGTATAAGATTACAATCATATATTCTGAATGTTATGTCCTAGATTAGATTACTATCTGTAGATACCTATTGTATGTGTACATATTTGACTTTCTCTCAAAACTCCAGAAAGTATCTATACGAATCAAATCTATGTACGTTACGTACGCCTACGTCAAAGAAAGGTTGGCTGGCATGTGCTACCATACTAGGCATCTCTAACATGGCAGTAATTGCGATTTGAACAGCCTAGAACTACAATTCAACTGTCAATAATTGCATCAATTTGCTGATAATATTTAATCGATGCACTTTTATCCACGCTATGGCTATTTATACCTAGATTAAAAACCCCTTTTGCTATCTAAGTACAAACCGTTAGAAGACTATTCCGTGATCACAATATTTAAAATCTTACACTTTGCAAACGATTTTGGGCGTAGCTTTTAGTTGCGTCCAAAATAAGCGTCGTAAAAGATTGCTATAAAATTTGAAAAAAATAAATAATTGAAAGGCTTACACTTTTTAAAGGTTTCTGGGACGTATAAAAGCGAGCACGTAAAGTTTTGTGTAAATATATAGATACATTTAGGTACATAATACATTATATGCATATTGTGTTTGGTTATTTAGTGTTTTTTTTAAATCTAGGTATATGTTTTGATCAAATATTATGTTTAATAAAAAATGTATAAATTATAGTAAATAAGTACCGAACAACAATAACGTTTGGACATTTTACACGTACTAACTGATGGTACGTAGTTTAACCCCAAACTCGCAAGCTCGTCTTAATCCAAAATTGATATACTCGTAGGTGATATATACTCTGACTTAACAGATGTTCATCTCTTTACACTTTTATTTATACTGTAATGTTATTTCTTATATAAATTTTAAAGTCTCGCACAAGTACCTCTTGCATGTCGTCTTCAAGGTAATTGCAGTGGCATTTGGCCTGTTATGTATCATGTTTCTGATAAAATGTATTGGTGTACTCGGTGTTGTTGTTCAATTTATTATAAATATTATTGGCCTGGCATGTCCCACTGCTGGGCAAAGGCCTCCCCCCCTTTTCTCCAGTTCTCTCTGTCAAGTGCGTGTGTGGACCAATGTTGTTCAATATTTTTTTTTTTTATTTATTGAACATCATAGGTAATATTTTTTCTTTTAAATAAATTAAATTTACAAAAAGGTTTCTTCTGGTGTTAGAATCCCCCACTTCCCACAACCCGAAAACGGGCGTGCTAACTTCTTATTGTCTACCTAGCTAGACTCTAGCTAGAAACTGGAGTCTAGACTACGCGTAAATCAATAAATATTTGTCATGTGAGTATAGGTATGTATGCTACATAAACTACAAACACCAAGCATGTCGAAACTGTCAATGGTCGTAGCCGTGACAATTCACAACTAATTCATGCATAGGTGAATACATACTATGAGTACATAATATATTATGTAGTATTTTACTTGGTATATACAGCTGGACAAAGAGCAAATTGAGCGCTACGCGAAGTACTTCTCTTCAAACAACTTTTTTATTGCAGTCCAGTATTTGCTACGTATTCTATGTAGGTAATAATGAAAGTATTATTAATAATCTGGTTCTCATATAACCAGCTCGGCTCGATGTGTAAAATATCTAAGCATTGTTTACTAAATTCTAATTCTAAGGGGTTGCATGTGGTCTGCACTGACGTCCCGCTGTGGGGTGTATTGTGCATTGACCCCTTTTTGTACTAACTCTACCCCTCCAGCCCAGCTCCCCAAAAAAGCGGAGCAGGACCCTGGGTTGATGGATGGTGTGTTCCAGTTTCCCGGTAGGGTCATCTGGACCCGTATCCAGGATTTTCCTCAGCCCAGTCTTCTTTCTGGCCTCTTCTGTAGCCGTGCAGTGCACAACCACGTGTTCAACGGTTTCCTCCTCTGCGAAGCAACCGCGGCAAGTCACGCTGTCCGTCGCACCCATCTTGAACAGATGGTGATTCAGGTCGCAGTGGCCGGTTATAATTCCTACCATTGTACGTAGTTCTTCCCTTCTCATCTTCATGAGTGTGTTTGTAAGTTTCTTGTCAATATTCGGTAGAAGCATCTTTGTGTGCTTGCAGTCCGTTCTTTTGTTTCAAAATTTTTGAATGTTGATTCAGTCTAGATTTTATTTCCGCTGTTGGCGGTTGTGTCAGGCTTTTGTCCGATGAACTAGGGACTAGTTTCGCCCCCTGTTTTGCCAAGGAGTCGGCTTTGACGTTTCCTGGGCAGGATCCATCGCTCTTAATTCTCATTGTTTACTATTTGTTTGTGTTTTTTTTTCGAGGATAACGAGTCTAATAGCCACTCTAACACAAACTCTTTGTATTTACTAAGCTCTACGTCATTAAACATGAATTCCAAACAAAAGTTATTTGAGTTGTTATTGAATTATGCAAGGTAGCTTTATAAGGAAAACGTTAAAAGTATATTGGAAGCATTTTTCCTAATAAGCGAGGCTGGGCCGGTATTGGAATGTGTTAATCAGGCACTTAATAAACAATCTGCTGCCTTCACCATTTTACATTGGAGTATTTTCCTTAAAGGTTTTAAGATAATCTGGGAAGTTACGTCATAAAGAAAAGATTACTCCGTACCTCGCCGGACTCAAAACGCGTGTGACAAACTAATGGGCATGATTAGAAGTCGGTGCTAGGGGAAACTATGTATATGCTTGAGAGAACATCTCCAGCATAATATCCCTCACGGTTTTTTTAATATACGTGTAGTACAACCAAGTAGAGTTCAAAGAACCAATTTTTTTACTGGTATTATGGGCAATCTATAAGAGCCTTGAAGTTAAACCGATAATTACGTAATCTTCTTCTTCTTATCGAAAAAATTAAAAGGAACCTGATTTATTTTACACCAAAAATATAACATTTCCGGATCGAAATGTTATAAAATACGTTATATATTATATTTACTGTGTGAGGATTATTATTATTAACTTAATTGCGCAATATAGAAAATAAAATGTACAAAAGGTGGGCGTAATGCTAAAGCATTTTCTACCGGCCAACCTTATAAGATATAGATGATGTTGGCGTACTAACTTATATAACATAAACAATGGTTTTTAAAGACAAATCAAAAATTACACTTATTTGGTTACTTAATAAGCAAAAAAAAACAACTAGTGAGGTTTCAGGAATGAAGTGGAATGAATCACAAGTATTTAAATACCACGCTTGTTTTTGTTTATCATTAAGGCAGTACGACTGGGGCGAGTATGAATGTGTAATGTAAAAAATACAAATATTTTATATCTAGAAGTTTGTATAATTAGTTTAGTCCACAACAAGAAAATTCATAAATTATTTTGAATTCGCTAATACATTATTTTTAATGATACTGGGTCCAGTAAAAGTAACACAACATATTGAATGAGTAACGGATTTTTGAGAAGACAAACAACAAAGTGACCTCTTGCACTTTATTGTATAATACGTCTTTGAGTCACTTTGAGAATTAATGTCTCATGCCATTCTTCAACGAGCGAAAGGACACGACTTTTCACACTCTTGAGTCCTAAGCATACATTGCTTTCTTCATAATATGATTTACTGTTTCAGTTATCTGTTAGTCTGTTAATTGTTATTATTGCACAGCTCACAATAATTTTGTACAGACGCCTAAGATTTTTTTGAGTTTTAATTTAATGTAATTTTTTTGCTTAAATGACCAGTTTAATCAAGACAACAAACACGATTTGTTGATAATCCAGTCATGGAGTGGACGGAAATACGAAACAATCGATTACCTCTCACAATTGAATGAAACACGCAAAGTCATTCGGGGGGTATAATAGCATGCAGATCCTGATTCAGAGTATCAACGAAAACGAGCGACACTCCGGGCATCGATAATGATAGTTTAGAAAATTGTATGTGATAGATGATAAAATCCGTAAGTTTACAAATGAACGTTTGTTAAACACGTTAAATTACAAACAATCAACAAATTGCAGCACTACGAAAGTTTGCTATGAAATTGACTAATCAATTGGATCGTTCCATTTTTGTTTCTATAGATATAAAAGGATCTTCTCATTTGAGAGTATAGTTAGAGAATGGATGCAACAATTATCGGAAGATCGAAGGCTTTCTTGCAGAAGCAGGGTAGGAGAGAGCGATTTTTAAAAAAAATATTTGGATTTTGATCATCAATATAAAATTATAAGGCTTTGCCCTGACTGACTAACAGACAACACACAGACCATACAACAAAACATAGGGACATTCACCCCGAGGGTCAAAAAGTACGCGCACCAAGAAATACATTTTGTTAAATCGTAACGCAAACGAATTGCAGGTCACATAGATAATACTAAGAAGCTTGATTACAATTGATACATACTACGTGATTGTCCTTATCTCTGCAGTCGAAGCTGAAGGCCCCGGTTGAGGCACGGGGTCCGGGCGAGTGGCAGGCCAGGCCTCGGCGGCTGCAGACCAGACCACACCAGTAAGTACGTGGTACAAGTCAGAAAGAACCGCACAGCAATTCGCAAGAGGCAAATAATACAAGAATACTAGCTCCAATGCGTCGATGTAATAGCATGCGCTGGTGGACAAAGTGCGTAAGGGACCGAGATTTTTTATTTTTTAAATTTTGCATGTTTTATTAAGGATAATCAACCAATATAGTCCCCGGGACTCTAGCCTATTTTCCTTCAGGAGAGTGTTAGTTATATAACGAGCATGTTGACGTGTTGGACCCAGTGCGCAATGGCGGATGTCACATGTTTTTGCAATCTTCTATTGCAAAATGGTGGCTAAATAAGTCCGTACCAAATACCATAGATTTAAAGTACATACATACATTATCGCACAGCAAAACACGAATTAATAGTATTTTTTTAAATAAAATAGATGTACCTTTTCTACAACTAACCAAAGTTAAAAACTCACGGAAGACAAGGCTGTAAGGTAAAGCCTCCCATTATAGCCTGTTCGCAAGGGCAAAAGGAAAAAAAAAGGAAATAAATATGACTAAAAAAAAGTTAACTCGTCTGGCACTATGTCAAGTAAACTTCGAAGTATCCACCTGGTCATTGGAAAACTTTTAAATAGTACCTGCCTACCTACAATTTTTTTTTTCAATTAATGGCCGGTCAATCATACAGAATAAACAGAAAATATTTAAATTCAGATGTATGCTGATCAAACGGTGTTTTGTTAGCATAAACTTGACCTTTGGTTATAAAGGCTTTACACACATACCTGGACTGGATATTTTGTGGGTGGCGCGATGCACTAGAGAAGTGTTTAAAGTATAGTATGATACCTACCTGATAGTATGCTATCAGGGCAACGTCAATTGAACCATGTATAACTCAAAATATAAATATGGCTAATCTGTGACCAAATATAATCTAATCATTTCTCCATAATTGCCAGGAGCAGTCATCTATCCTACATCTCCTTAGTTCTAAAACATTCTCAGAAGAAAAAAAAGAAACCAAAAAATATAATGAAAAAAAAAGCCCCGATGACCAGCCTCATTGTTCTTAAAAATGTTGAATCGTCTCTATAATAAGACTACACTTTGTAACGAGTTTGATTACAGGAAATGTAAGAATCTGCCTTGACAGCCAATTGAAATGTAATTCGAAGAACGCATCCTACAATAATAAAATAAATATTTGTTTCCTCCTAAGAGATTTGTGTAATGACAAATTCTGTAAGATGATTTACTTACACCAAGTTATAGTATAAAGGTCTTTTAGAATACCTAAGGAGACCAAATGGAGGAGGTGAAGTGACGATGCAATGAGTAAAAATCGTATAAACTGTCAACGCCACAAATACACACAATAGAATTACAATGAAACAGTACCTACGTACAAGTATTCTATTGTTGGGCAAATAATAAAGCAGTTTTTTAATAGTTTGAAAATTGGTACTTATTAGACTTTATAAAAACGGATAAATAGTTACGGCGGCAATTCACTGATGTTTATCGTTTTAATTTGTGTTTGTGAGAAAATTGGGATCATAAAGACATCGTGCAATTGAGTAATAAAAAACGTATTGCTAAAAAAATTAGGTACACGTTCGAGTAATTAATGAACGAATAGTCTGCAACGGTTCCACCACAAAATTATTCGTCTTGTGGTGGGATGATCGGTTAATATTTTTAAAAGATTCCCGGCTTGTACCATTATTAAGTTCTTACTCTTATGAAAAAGTTTGAGATTTAATCCTATTTATTACTACTCCTACAAATTTTGTATAAATACGAAAATATTATTACAAATCGATTTGACTAAATCAAGTCAATGTATAAACGTTTAGTTTCAGTAATGTGTTTCAATAAAATGTTTATTACCGCCAACATGAGCACGAGGTTAGATTAGAAACAGTGCAATTTATTATTCATTTAACAAGAGGCGATCTTGCCTTACGATAAATAAAACGAAGCTTGAAGAGTTGCCGCAAAATAACAAAGGATAAACGTTAACAAGATTATCGCCATCATGTACAATGTAAAAGGAATATATTTTTGTCACAATACTCCTTAAAACAAAACCGTAATTAATTTAGTGTTTATACAGCTAGCCTCAGACGGTGTCAATAAAAGTTCCGTTTCGTTAGATACATGTATTTTGTTCTTGCGAAATCATAGATATGGTAGCACACTGGACTTAATGTTGGAACCGGTCCAGATAATTTATTTATTGTTTCACACATATTTTGTATAATTTCACATATTAGTTTTGCTTCTACAAACTATTCATACAAATTTCCAAAAAAAAAAACAATTGGGCATACCTGGAATGTGAAATTAGCTAACAACGTAGTCTACATGGTTTTTAATATTCTAAGACGTAGGCAATAGCCTAATCGAAAATGTAGTTTCAGCGCGATAAACATCCATTCATCATCATAAACTATCGTATTTTTATTATTATTATAATTATTATTATTATTTTCATTTAGTGGGATCAAAATTTATATAGTTAGACGTGCAATATACAATGCAGTATACACTACACATTATATGAAAAAATATGTCACGATTCATCAAGTTATTTCGTTCGTGGCTAGGGACTAGATTCTACAATACCTACATGATTACAAAATGCATGTTTCAAACACGTGACTCAAAGCAGCACGTGTTATCAAACTCTTTTGAAGTAATTTGCTTTACGTGTGTGAAATATAGTATTTTTTACATTATTTACCTTTTATTATAAGTACCTCGTTATTATACTAATTGGCACAGGTTTATTATAAACGACGCGTTCAAAATTTTACGACAGCAGCATCTGCAGTATTTGATCCTGTGGCTGCATCTTAACTATCTGGAAAAATTAAGCTGTCTGTACCTACTGATCTTCTTCTGAGTCGTTACACTCTTGGTAGGAATAATGTCACGATGGGAGTTGTAACTCGCTTCACAATCCTGCGCCATTCATCTCTAATAGCAAGTTTTCTTGTGCATTAATGTAGTGGTGCATCTATTGCTGCTTTGACTTGGTCCATCCATCGCATCGGAGATCTTCCTCGTCCTCGTGTGTTCTCAACTTTATGTACTGGAGTTGACGAACATTTAGTTTTAATTGAGTAGTTCATTATCATAATTAGTCTTTTTTCAGCCGCCCAGGTACATGGTCAATTTCTCACATGGAAACAACTTAAATTGCAAGTTAATTGAACTTGATTCTAAACCTGCTTAGTTATTTTTTCTAAGGTCATCAAACCCAAAACACTGCCAGATTACAAGCCAGATAGCAATCGAATACTTTTTATAAACACCGCGATTTTTCTGCGGTGTCAATAAAATCCGTGGAGAATCCCAACTCAAAAGAACTCGACCTACAATTAAAAGTATGACGTCACGACGGCTTGTCACAAATTGGGTAAATTCGTTGTTTTTGCCTCGAACGAAAATTGTACCTATGTAGAAACTACATACTCAACTGTAGCTGAAACAAGCACTAGTGTGTAATTTGTTTGTATCGCTGAAAATTTTCCAATAAATAAATACAAGTAATTATATTAAAAACTACTGAACGGATTTAACTCAAGCTTAACGATATCTTAGCTGCTTAGCCCGAAAAGGTTATATAATATTCCGCAACTATTCAAAATGCTAAGGTTTAGTTTGTATGGAAAAAGTTTTTTTTATGCGTCTATCTATCTCAAACTTTGGAATTATGTTTTTCAAAACAAATAATTAGTTACGGGTTTCACCCATTTTCAAAATTTAAGTTAAAACATGAAAAAGTACGGATCGTAGGTGTTATTAGATCAAAAGTTATATGAGCCTGTTTCCTCAGATATACACAATATCTGAGACAGGCTATTGCTCTATACGTGATGGACGCACACACCAGCTATACAAGAATTCGGGGTTTACTACATTATTGGTAGGTATAGATTATTACGACAAAAATGGTGCAGTGATTCTAATTTAAAGTGAGACCACAATGCACATATGTATTATGCAAATATAGTTTCATTCATAGTTTAGTTAAGTTCTAAACTTAGCGTGAACAGTTTAAAGTTTATAGTCATCATACAGCCAATCTTGATGTCATATCCTCCAGTCAACACCTGCTTGGCGTGCAATCAAAAAGCACTTACCACTGCTCACTATCGTGCAAGAAGGAAACACCAAGCACCAATCTCCTCGGCACACTTGTATCAATTGAGCTACTTTTATGTGTGAGTTACACATATTTTTTACATTTGTCAACTTTTTGGGCTATCAAATTGCGTAGTAATATTCTAACACAGTCAGACACGGGCAAATAATCTTATTACCTATCTACATCAAGATTACAAAAAAACACCAAAAACACTAAATTTAGCTTAAAAAAGTTTCTAAACATTTAGGTTTTTTGCCGACAGATACCTTACGAGTAGAATACTAAAATTAATTTTGATACGTACCGTATTGTGCCAGCACTCAGCAGTGTGCACTAATGCCCCGAATGGAAAAAGACATCGATACTAAATCTAGGTTAGATGTTGTCATGAAAGCAACCTCATTCTTGTCTTTCCTGGATGTGGCCAACCATGCTTCGACCGTTCTTCGCCCTTTCTTTCATCATCATCATCATCAGCCCGGTGTGACCCACTGCTGGGTATTATTGGGCCTCATTACTACCGCCAGATTCCTCTTTGCGCTTCATTACTTTTTTCTGATATTTCACTGGCACTTGCCAAGGCATATAAGGCAGTTGGGTTTTCAGTGACTGTTTCAATCTGTTTTCGGTTCAACAATTTCTGTGACTGTGCTTAAGTCAATATCTTCACAGAGCTTCATGCTAAGCTCCAACTCAGTTAGGTTTCTTTCAACAATATCATTATAATCTATGTTTTCGGTCTCCATTTCTTCGGCAATCGTACTAACCACAGTTATAATAGTGGGCATATTATTTGCGGTAACAGGAGTACTTTCTTCTATTTTTGCGCTACTTCCTTAGGCTCAATAACAGTCTCCGTTTTTTTTAAATCAGTGTCTTTAGTTTCCAATTTATCGTTCTCAATCGATTCAGTCTTTTCACCATTCTCCTCCACAATTGGTTCAGACTTGCTCACCAATTCTTTATTTGTCACGTCTTCAATTACAGCTTCGGTTGTAACTTAACAGTTGTTGTTTTAGTTCCTGCAACGATCTCTTTCGCTTTCTTCAGTAACTGGCGACGATACCATGACAGTGACCGCTTTTTCAGCATTAGCTGTTCCTTTCGTTGAGTGTTGCTTACAAGAAGCACAGTTTCTACGCTTCTGCCATAGGGACATCTTTTTTCGTAATATTTTCATTGATATTTGCTGTGACTGCAGAATCCTCAGGAATTGACCTCCATTTTTCTTCAACTTTCATTTTTTCATTAGTTTTCTCTGCACTTATCTATCTCCATATCCTCAGCTGCCACGGTGTTAAGAGCTGCTTCAACCTCCGTTTCTCAAGCAGTCTTCACGTCATCTTTTTTTTGTTCGTTTGTTCCACCTTTTTTCCTCAGACATGGAGGTTTTCAGGCAAAAAAATAATATTTCTACTTTTTATTCTGTTTGTGTTGTGATCGGCGCAATTTGCATTTGGTCAATAGATCTGTATAATGATATCTTATTGCTAACTTACACACTTATACTCTGTCATTTTGTGGAAACCCAAAATTCTGACTGCACAAATACGACGAAAAACGTATGGTGTAAATAGATAAGTATTATATTATAGTATCGGCCTAAAAAGGAGCCCATGTCCTTTTCTAGTTCATAATCCTTATAAAGAATTTATTTAACAAGTTACAGCGGTGGCGTTTGGGCAACAAAAACCCCCTTCCCAAAATTAAGAGTACCTAATTCAGTCAGTGTACAAGTTAGCGTTGCAATAAATATTATTATTAAATTATAATAATATTTATTGCAACTACATTAATAATAATAACAATAAACCTATTGTTTAATGCGGGACTCGAACCAGTGACACTAAATTAGTAGGCAGGGTCAAAACAACGTCTGTGCTATTCCATCACTGTCTTCAATTCAAGATCGCATGGCATTGTGACGAAGTCTGCAGATAAAATCTAGATGCCCTCTAATTACCTCGATAATATAACTTGATTATTGTTGAATCGTAGTCAGCCTGAGGTCGCTGGATGCATGTAGAAGTCTACCTGAAATGCTCACTCACTTTTGTAACATTTGTTCGAGTACCTTACTACTCAGAATCACTTAGTTCACTTTAAATACTATGATCCAAAATGCGAAATAGGATACAACTTATAACGAAGCGTTTTATGCGCGAAGACGTAAAGGACAAGCCTAAACGAGCGTGTAATTTATTATATTTATTATAAACGAGCACACTGCATCATTGTTTGCAGACGAATGCTCCTGTTCCATCCGTCACTACTTATTTACCTTGTGATTGTAGATGTTTAGTTTCCGACAATTAGATGTGTTATTGTGAGTTGTTTTTCATTAAGTACGATGAGTGAGTCAGGTGATTACGTTACAATTGAAAAAATATACCTACTTACATAAAAGTAGGTAGAAGCTATTAAAGCGTCACAAAAATATACGCGGCACACCAAAAAGGAGAGACGATCTAGCTAGAGGTTAAGTAAAATTTCCCTTTTAATTTTATTAAAATAAGCCAAGTCAGAGGCCATCGGGCAACTTAAAGCTTCGATACCAGAACCAGCTACTTAGGTCACACGAGTTAAGACGACTATTGAACAATGTTCGTATTGAAATAATTTCTTATAAGTGCGGTTTCAGATTAGCGGATTCGTCGCTCGTGTTTTGTTTTCGCAGCGCGTATGTACGCTAGACAAGCCTTGATAGATGCCTAATCCTACGGACACTTGCTACAAATAATTGAACGTAAACGCCGGCTTTTGAAATTTCGCAAATACTAATCCGCCCGTAAACGCTCGACAACAATACGCTAGTCTGAAACCACACTTTTTTAAGAATTTTTTGACAAAAGATAATCATAGCATATTTACTAAACTCCTAATTTTGCAAAATCTGTGCGAATACATAAGTTTAGGACGGCAAAAATATGGTTGCCAGCAATAATATACAAAGCGATAAGTGACTTTACGAACGGAAAAACATTCATACTAAGTAATAAATATTCCATGTGGTGACACATTACGAAAAGTACATACTCGTATATTGACCTACACACACTCACTGAAATAATTACAGAGGTACATAGGTTTAAGTTCAGGCGGTAATTGATAAATCTCCGTTTATTTCGTCAAAACTGGCTAAAATATTTTTGATTACTAAGTATTTACTAAGTTTTGCTAGAGGTATATTCTGATGGATCATTTTTAATAAATTGAAATACTTGATTTTTCTTTACCTTTTCGTAGCTGCTTCTGCTAAGTCATTAAACTCGCGTAGTATAATTAAGTCTGATAAAATTATCGAGAGAAGATCGAATTTATAAAAAAAATAAAACGGCTAAGTACGAATTAGGCGAAATATCGTAGTCGAATCATCACAACTAAAAATATGATGTAAATTTTAAGCACCAAGATATTATTATAGTTAGTTTGTGAGTGTTTCTATGAGCCCGACTACTTTTACTATTAAAAGGTTATTGAATAGATTATTTGTCTAGTAAATTAGCTATTTTAGTGATTTATGTAATTTTTGTCAGAGACTTCCGTCTATATGTTATTTTTCTAGAAGCATTTGTATCTCGCTATAATTTAAATCCAGACGGACATATGTAGAGTGTAGGATTTAAAGGTAGAGTTTTAGCATTCATCTTCATTTTTTCATAACTATTTAGTCTTTGAACTATTTAGTTAGCAACACCCTAGGGGGACAGAGCAGTGTGACATACGTGAATAATTCATTATAACTATGTAATCCGTGTGCCAAATCATATCACAAAATGAAACACTAAATATAGATATTTTCCGAGTAATTTTAAAAGGTAGAATTTTGAGATTTCATCTCTTTTTTTTTTACTTTGAATTATACCTCGTCGCAAGTACGGCTATTTAAATTGTGTGCCAAATTATAGAACAAAATGATATAGCAAAGAACACTAAATATTACCTCTTTAATGAACTCGGAATGGAAACCCTTACTTCGCAAAAAAATAATTAGATAAATTTTTATTCAATTGTTTTTTTTATTATAATCAATATACTAGTACATACAAATTAAAAAAAGACACATTAACAAAAATAAATATTGTTCTATTTTTTTGCCATATTTTAAAACTACATAATACCATGATAATAGTAGTTAATATTTTATTACAGCATAAGCTAACTACTACAATCTATATTACAAAATATACAAAAGGAAACAATTGGGCCACCCATAGACCGTTGCAAACGATCTATAGGTAGCTCAACTGCTCCAAATTGTTCTATTTGGTTAATTGTTCTTATTAAAATAAATAAAATGGCTGTGACCATACGGATGGAGACGGACATAACGTAACTAAAGTTCTTGGTCGAACTCGGAACCCTAAAAAAATTTAAAGCTAATTCTTTGCACATTTGCCAACAGCACGTTAAGTTTTTTGCGAGACGTACCAGTCCGTTCAAGTTTTACTGCGGGGCACAAGGTCGTAGGAAACTGGCCTTCGGTTGATTATTTCTATGTGTTTGGCGATTTTGCATAGGTAGGTACTAAAACCAATATCCGTAGTTTGGCCGCCTCTTAGAAGAGTATGGGTAACGGCAGCACGGCTAGTTCACTCCAAACAAACAGCTCGAAATATTCACCCAAACGCTCACAATAATCATTGTAGGCAAAGTAGGCGAGGCGTGTCTTGTTAACAATTTTTTTGTTCATTATTTTGCGGCAGGTTAGATTGTAAATATAATTATGAAAAAGTTATGAGCATGTTAAATTGTTTACAGTTTGGTTTTTTTATTACCTTATATGTCTGAAAATATCTTTCAAATAAATATTCTTGAATAATAAAATGTATTGTTATGCACTCTGGCTGATAAATAATTACTCTATTATGCGAATCTCGGAGTTTTTTAAGTCATGGGGGAAAATATTCTAGAAAACGTGCTCCATCCACGACCACATCATCACATACTTAACATTAGGTGAGAGAGGAGTCAACCTGTTGACTACCCCAATCAAACAAGCTTAAAATTGACAAACACCATTAAGTCGTTTAGGCTTTATGGCCCAACAAAGCATATACTCATCTGAAGAAATAATAAATCCACTTTTTGTAAAACCCTAGTTGAACATTGTTACATGTTTTACAAAAAATAATTTTATTATACATACATACTCTCTCGCCCAAGATAGGCAGAAATGGCAAGGGTTGGAGGCCTTCATCCAAAAATGGGTGCCACAAAGAAAAAATAGAAACAAATAAAAAAAATACATAAGTGCATATAATAAAAAACATCACCCTTCTTCGCAGTCGGGTAAAGAAATTGCTTGAACTAGCTGCCCTTTATGAGCTACGAAGGCGCACCGACACCGCCTCGCAAATAAAACGATTCATTGGAGAAAGTAAATGTGAAATCTTTGTTTGTATGTAAAACATTATTAAGTTGGTAAAGGACGGTCGACGCCAGACACCGCCTCGAATAAAACATTTTTATCTCCATTTTTGGGTTGTAATGTCGAAAAATAATATCAAGGCGATCTTGTAAAATTACAATGACATTCATTTAATTCTACTATTTAACAAAAACTTATGCCTTATTATACAGGTTTTAATTTTCGGGTTTACCAGTAGTCGTAATTAATTCGGCAATTGATTAGGTTTAGGATTATGTACTACTTGAGAAATAATTTCCTCGGAATGTTATTTTTAAAGATGATTAAATTTTAATTACCTATGCAATATAATTATTGTGGAAAAAGTATGTTCAGATACACGGTCAAATTTTAATCACCATAAAAAATACGCATAGTCAGTTGCCGTTACTAAACACATACATATACGGCAAAAAAACATGAAAAAATTAAGTCTAATATTTGTCAAAATAAATTTGATTAAAATTGGATAACTGTTACCGTTAGTCGTTTTCCAGAGGATTTGCGTCAGACGGTACCTTTAATTGATAATAATTTAAGTTTTATTGATCGTTTGGCAAACCCGAGTACCTAGCCCGAGCCAGCCCGCAAAACCTCGGCTCGGGCGCCGCACTCGCTCCGCTGTCACTCTGTCATTTTGTAGAAATCCAAAATTCTGACTGCACAGATGCATCGTAGTACCCCGTCTGCATTGCCCATTTCATATTTAACCTTTAATTGCTTAAAAAATACTCAGGTTTTTAAAAGTTATAAGAGCTTAAAGGGATGTCTGTTTTCATATCCCTAAACATAATATTTTTTTGAAATATACATATGTCAGAATTGTAGAGGCATTGGACGTGTTTTGTAGATACAGCGAACAACATAGGTCATTCGCAAAGCTGAGCCTTCGATTATTATTGGCTAATAACCTGTGGCTAATACTAAAAGCGGGTGCGGAATTTTCCTTGACATCTGCATCTATTTAAATCTCAATAAGACAAACTGGCCTCATTGAAGCAAATATTTTCAACTTTTCCTGTCATTCATAAAATAAATCTAACCATAACAGTGTTTCATTGTTATAAAACAGGTGTGCAATTTTTTTTCTTACCTATACTGTCCCACTGCTGGGCAAAGGTCTTCTCCATACTTTTCCAAGTTTTACAAGTGGTCATACGCTTATAGAAAACACCAAAAAGGTGTTCCTTCTATACAGTCTTATTAAAATACTTTCCGTAAATTTTGTCCATTAATACATAGGTACATAATCTACAAACAGATACCTACCCATATCCATTTTATTGAGGCTTTCGTCGACTGCGATCAATAGGTACTGGAATCGAGGTCCCAGTTACTGGATCGATCGTTGACCTGGCAGCACGCGACCAATTTTAATGTTGCAAACAAATGATAAGCAAAATCAGGAAAAATACCTTCGAAAGTGAGACTGAATAAATTAGTCTTATAATAAGTAGGTAGGTACGAGTATGTATGTGTCATAGTGTAGTGACACCAGTAGAGTTGCTGTATATTCTGTGACTTTGTATACACAAGGTATGACAAGGCCACAGGATACAACTTTGCCTAGCCCTTCATAATACGACTTCGATGGAACTTAATAGGCACTAGTGCTTTCAAGAGACGTATAAATAGTAGTTTGCCCGAAGTATGATATCATGTGCCTCCTATCTTCGGAACCCCTGAATCCAATTTCGTTATCTTAGAATTAAAAAAAAAATTAAACCTTCCTACATACCAGCTACCAACTAAATTGAAAATGAAGAATAGATGCACAGTACGATAGATATAGCCAAATAAACACATATCCATTAAAAAGTCGATTCGTCTAGTAGTATCTAGGCTAGACACCTTTGTTCGGTCATTTTATATAAAGATGCGTGTCGACAATATTTTCGATATGAATGAATGAAAATCAACCTATCGTTGAAAGTAAAGTATTTTAAATAACAGTAAGGACACTATGTTAAAATGCATGTGAATGTAGAGCCTTTGTCCGTCTTATATTTTCGCCTCACTCTACGTGATGTAATGTGAGACAGAAACACCATACTGCGTTAATTAACTAGCATTGCCGACGTAGGCCAGAAAATAGCAAAGTTTACATTTAAGCTATTGGATCCCATTGGATTGGGCGGGGCACGTTAGCCGCAGTTACCCAGAGAATTGGGCTACTCTCTGGATACCTTAAGACGGAAAGCGGCGAAGGAGTCGGCCCAGAAAGCGTTGGAGGGATGATCTGGTTATGTACGAGAGGGAATGGTGGAAGATCGCTAACAAACGCGACAACTGGAAGGATTTGGGGGTGACCTTTGCCCCAACAATGAGGCACAACAGGTTAAACAAAAAAAATAGTTCCATACTGCCGATCGCTTGGTGTCAGGATAAAAATTGGCTTAGGCCCTTTTTCAGCTCATGAACTATCTATACCAAATTTTATCTTAATCAATTTTTTAGTTTCACCGCGACTTCTTTCTGTCTATCTTCAAGAGTTTTTGCATTTTTAACAAAGCGTATTTTTAGTATTATTAAGATGTCGTTAGTGCTAAGAACGCTTCACGATCCCGTGTCTCTACTAACTAATGCACATTTGACGATTGTCTGTACTGCTTGATACTATATTTTGTACGCCGGGTATGTAGGTAGGTAAGTGCAAACAATGGTCTTTTTGCAAGCTGTATAAATAGTAATAGGACATGGAACCTTGACGTCATTTATAAAGATATGTTTCGTTTTGTAAAGATTACACACTTCAGGTAGGAAGGTGTGAAAAATATAATTTATAATTTTTATTCCTGTTTACGGCAAAGAAAACATCGTCAAGAAACTGGCATGTAAAGAAGGAATAGAAATGATATATTTAACGGCATCCACAGATCCTCATTGCGTCCGCGTTTCCTAGCCGAGAGTGGAAATTGCATTAAATGAATAATTAGATGCATTAAAAAAAGTGCTATTCACATTTGCAATAAATATGACTATTTAGTGAGTATCTTATTCTAGATTTTAAACGGGCTATTATACATAAATGACTACACATTTATGTATAAGCGGTAACTACTTACCGCTTCTTAAAAAAAATGGCTCAATATGCTCATCATTGTTTAAAAAACCAAATGGGCACCCGTATGTTCAAAGTATTATTCGAACAATGCATTTTGAATTTAAGCACACATATTATGGGTGAAGTACAATCTATTTTTGTACAGGTATTTCGGTTATCGTAGTCATTTTGTGATGGATAAGAACTGTAGTACCTATGCTAAGTTCAGGTTGTCATATTTATTATAGGTAAAGGAAAAATATACAGTCTAAAAATATATCACAGTTTTGTTTTGACACACAATCTAACGTCTCAGGGGAAAACCCATCCTAAGCCGCTAGCTAGTCATCAAAAAAATGTAATGAATAAAGACACATTATTTATTTGATGCTAGAAGTTTCGAAATATTTGATTAAAATTACAGCAACATTATTAGAATAGATTATTAGATATTATTCAAATTTGAATAGCAATATATTTAAAATAATATTGTTATTTTGAGACTTTGCATTGGGATTCCCAGTAAAGAGAGTTCAATAAATACTAAAACAACATCAACATTAGCGTCGCTTGTTGTAAACATAAGTCATATCAAAATATTTATCGAGATAACTGTACCATTTAATTAGTAAGTCATTATATTATTTACGCTACTATTTGAAATCTAACTCGAAAATTTAGGTCAGACAGGAAATATGATGGTAAATGTATTGATATGATCTTTAACGTCCTACACCGTCGACCGCATCTTCGCTGACCACTAGTAGAGATCGTGATCAAACGCAAGAAAATCTCCGAGTTTTCCAATTTTTGCGGTTCAACGCTAAAGAGTTCCACTGTCTCCTAAAGGTGTCGGTCGAGCTCATCTCACCACTGTCTCAAGGCTCCACTCGTTGGGCAAGTCAATCATTAGTTAAAAAAGCTTTAAGTTAACAAGCTTAAAGTTTATAAAATCTGACCCAATTGCGAAAATATCATGTATTGATGGCCAATTAATTATTTCAAATTAACTTTAAATGTTATAACTTATATATATTTTTGTTATCTCCTTTTAATTTCCTTCGTTTTGATAACCTACTTGATAGGTTTGGTTAACAAATATTTATAAACGACTTACTATTCATCGCTAAAAATCCAACAACTTGGTTATTTATTTTAAAAACTCATCTGAGAACACTCGGGTTCTGGAGACGAATCTAATGATACCTTAACTGTCAAAATCCATCCAGGCGTTTGGAAGATACGAGGTTACCCAGAAATTTACATATATACCTACAACTACATACAAGATACGCGCGACAAACTTATCTAATTCTTCCTTGGCAGTCGGGTAAAAAATAATTAATTGTATTATCGTCTTACCAAAATAATACAATAAGTACCTACATGATGGGCCTTGTGTGACTGTCGCGAAACTTCTCAAGTGCGATTTGAAGATGCGAAAGAGGCATCGGTTACGGCCTATTGTTCAATATCAGGAATATCAATAAAGATCGTTTGCCGGTTAAATATGGACTTCATTGCTGCATCGACGACAAGAGTTAGGCAATTAACCTTTGAACAATTGACTGGTGTACAAAAGCTAATGGTAGAACCATCATATTGTGATACTTAACTATATAAATAAATTTAGACTCGCGTGGATGGTTACCTTTAAAATAAATAGGTACTACGTTTTAATAAGTGTTTATAAATATTTAATGATCCTCGTGCCAGTATTAATTACATTGCTATACATAATAACTTTTGGCGCTGCATATTCCATGCCATATTCGTCCCGTGGAGGTAGGGCCCAAATTCAACGTATTTATTAATAATATCCAATCATAAGACCTCGCTGTCGCAATAATCTGGCTTCGCTTGTACCTACATAATACATAGATAGTATTTACATATGTGTTCGAACAGGATATATTTTTATAATTCAAAGTACCTTATGATGTGCGGTTGCTATGCATTCATCTCACAATGTCGCAAACTCGTTTGAGATACCGTTCGTGGTTCGGTTTTGTGAGTGAATGTGTGCGCATACGGATACCTGCTGATGCAGCGGCGCCTGCTGGCGGCCGCTTCTAGTGCTCTGTAGTAAGTATACGGTCAACGTCAACCAATAGACATGGTTTACTTAGACACATTGAGCGGAACATCGTATCAATGAGACATGAACCTGATTGTCAATATAATTTTACTGTTATAACTTGAAGTATTTTTACCCGGTTTGATGTTTCAACAGACATGCGATTTTTATATAATTATTCAGGTTTTCGATCGTTTAATAAAATAATACACAAAGTGTCAAAAAGCACGTTAATAATAATGCTAGTCCTAGTAACAAACAAAGTGTCTTTATCACAACCACCTCTTTCCTAGTAGTAAACCGTTCTAAATATTATATCGGTATTGACTTCAAGTAAATAGTAGGTTCAAGTCAATGGAGCACGTTCAAATCACTAGGCTTTGTTTAAACGATTTGTTTAGAAATTGCGTTGTAACCAGACAGCGATAACAGATGTGGTTACGTACGCTCATTAACTCTGCTACATGGTAGGTACTTGTAATTAGGTTTTCCTAAGGAATGGAATGATATAAGTACTTATGTATTTTTTGTAAAAAGATAGGAGAAGAACCATTTATCTTGAATCTTGATATAATTATGAATATACGTCAAGAGCGGGTTAAATTTCCGCTGCTCATAATATACTTCAAAAATCGTTGAGGTTGAATATTGAGTAGCGTATCTCTTGTTTTTTTTCGATATCATTTTCCGTACGTCGTTGCGTGTAGCGCAGTAGAAAAAAATGTGGTCACTGTTCGTATTATCCGAGTATTTGTAATTTAATTTTTTGGTAATGGAGAGGAGGAACAAACATTTCGCGATATTCCTCAAAAATCGGAGTAAAAGTTTAAAGATTATTTTTTCTCGTCATTTCGTACGTTTCTTTGTTCTAACACCTTTACAACTAGCCATCGTTGTGTACGTGTACTCAGTATGTTGTGCTTGAGCCGCCGCGCCGGCACCGCCGTCGTGGCCAACCGGTTATCCTGCCTTCAGTGAAAACGACCAAGCATCGAATGAGTCAATACCAAAGCATTTGTCACAAATACAAAGATTAGGGTACAAGTTTGAATATACTAAAAACCCTATAGCAATTTAGGCGCCGGCAGCCGCCATATTAGATTTCTTGACATTTTAGGTTTCTACGAGTGACCTAGACGAATCCAACGAAACCTCTTTTGTCGAAATCCATCTTAAATTCAATTGCGGTTTAGCCTACAGAGCGTATAATAGGTATAAAAACATACTCACATTCATTAAACATAGTATGTAGATAGTTAAATGTATCTACAATCCTAAACACATTGCTCTCCTTTTCCTCAGTAGGTAAATGGAAATGAGAAGAGCTTCAAATAAAAGTAGGATAAGCGATGTACGAGTTACGTAACGATTCAATGTCCGTTCTCGCAAAATCATTTCTTAATCCTCTTAAATATTCTCTCAAAGTAGATAATAAGGTATTTATTATGCGAGATCTCATTCAAAGTGTCTCTCTCCAATATTATAGGACAAATGTCGGCTAGCATACTTATTCTGATTCAGAGCGAATATTGAAACGACAGCAAGGCTAATTGGGATTCAATACACGAACGTCGCCGTCTTCGAAACAACCTTGTGGCAAGGTTTTGGCGTACATTGGTAACGTGAACATGGTACATTATATATCGCTCGCTTCCTTGCTTTACTTGCCCAATCCAATACCCTCAATGATGTTCATCTCTTGCTTTTTTTTTTCGTGTCACTAGTTCTTTCGAACCAGTGTGGTGAAAGGATTTCAAGTGCGCCTCGAAGGGGCTTCTTTCGTGTACTTGACACATGTTTTCGAACTTTTTAGGTTCTATGACATGCCGGTTTCCTCACGATGTTTTCCATTGCCGTTAAACACGTGTTTTAAATACACATAAAAAAAAATAACAGAAAAATCCATTGGTGTAAGACCACCGGGTTCGAACCCTCGACCTTCGGATCGAAAGTCCAGGCACCTCCCACTCGGCCAACACGGATCTCTCGCTTATCACCCTTTATCATTACATCACAATGCGACCAATTTATGTTGTCAACAAACTACTGACCAATTTACAAAACGAAACGATTTACAAACTACGTGTCCTGTTGACTTCTCCAAATCGTTTAATACGAATACGCTTGTCAAAAATCTTCATGATACACAAATTCTCATTCAGACTCTGTTTATAAGTAGATTAAAAAGTTTGTCAACTAACTGGTAACTATTCAACTAGCTAAGTTATAATTAGTCGAGCAATTACCTCATTTAGTATTAATAAGTAGTTAATAGGCTATATAATTTTGTGTTTCTTTATCTTTATGCAAACTCTTAGTAACAACTAAGAGGTATTTTCTCTCTCTATCTATATAAATATTATTGTATTTATTATGCATGATGTGTTTCATTCTAAATAATAATATTCCAAAGATTTTAAAGCTCTTTTTATCAATCGAGTAATAAGAAAGCTCTAACCTTTTCGAGAAGTTACGTGCCATTCAAGGCTATATCATAATGTGTATCATAATGTAAATGTACTTTAAATACTTATGCTTTATTTTTACGAAAAGTTTTTTTACAAAATCAAATTGAGATCTAAAATAATAGGAAATCACTACTGCTTACAATAATCTGCGCAACTTGAAAAGTCAATAGTCATCTTCATTATTTCTATTAAAAACATCAAGTTATGTGTTATTTTCAGTATCCTCGCGAGAACTAGTAAACTATACAAATTTTTGTTTGTTAGACTTACTGACAGTTGTATTGAACGGTAGATTATTTGCTGCAATAACATCAAAACAATGTTATATAAAAATGACAATAACCATAAAATATGATTGCTAATAGCGATGGAGATGATAATCAGTCAGACGCTAGATTTATGAGTTGTTGAGTTGTGAACCTTATTTAACTTTAAATATTTGTTACCTCAGTACTTAGTAAACTTTATTACAGCATAAGCTACTACAATCTATATTACAAACTATATATAAAAGGAAACAATTGGGCCACCCATAGACCCGTTGCAAACGATCTATAGTTAGCTCAACTGCTCCGAACTCGATACCCGATGGCAGCGTGCCGAAGATACTGGCTACATTGCCTCTTTGTATTGCAAGGGTTATTCTTTGGCTGAGATAGCTGCCAGCCCTCTGATCACGCGTCGGTCGTTTTGACCAGACGCTCTGACACAATTTTGAAAACCTAATGAAATGAAATAAGGTAGGTAATTAAAAGTACCTACCTGTTAATTAAGACTTCTAATGGGTGTTTCCTATGGGTTTCCTATAGGTGGCCTAATTGTTTCGTTTTGTAAATTTTGTAATATACATTATTATATATTGTAGTAGCTAGCTGTAATAAAATGTTATTACCTACCAATAAAACCATTAAACTATAAATAAGACAATAAAAAAAACCGAACATAGGTACTTCAGGCGTCACGGTCACAAAATGAGTACCTAACCACTTACAAATGAGCAGTTATCGCAAACCGAAGACAATCTTTTTAAATACTCAAATCTCATCACTTTTTTTACCAGCAGACATTAGTTTGCCGCAATAAGATTCACAGCTATTGTTTTCCAAGTAAATGCTAATGCAAAAAACCAACAAATTACCTGGCTACCTTTACGCCACAGATATAAATGGCTGGCTATCTTTTTTATATATTGTTTTTACAAAAACCTCAATATTGTTAAACATAATGTATTAACCTCACTAACTGGTATTAGCTCACCCTATCATGCAAGTTTTGGGCTGGGTAAAGTTTTTTTGTACGAAAACACAATTGCTATTTTTTACTGAAGCAGACAGTTCTTGAGAACGGTTTTAGAATGTTTGTTGTTATTATCTTATTCTAATAATCTTTTATTATTTATTTTACTTCCAATCAATTTAAATCTCCTAACTTATGGAGGTTTCCAGCTATTGTTATTATACCCTGTGCTCAAGCTTAACAAGTAATTTACATAAAACGTGTTTCTAGAAAAACTTATTCAAGGTTTTTAGGGGAAGTACCTTCATAGATAGTACGAAAGTTTTTATAGTTAGAATAAGTTCTTTCTATGATTACGTCTAACATAAAAAAGCAATATATCTACCATTTATAAAATATATTTGAATAAATCTACTAACTGTAATATTTTGAATGGACCGTTTAGGAAGGTAACGCAAAATGACAAATCAACATTTGCTTTCAATTATCGTTTGTATCAGCCGTACCCACAACAATGATTTATTATTTCAACAAAATGATTATGTACTCAAATCCACGTAATGAGATATCTACATAATAAGTTATCATACTTCAAACTGTACTCGTTGGTACTATTCAATTATTTGAGTGAGATTTTTTGTTAGCTATAAATATTTATATTATTGTACAGCCTAAAACGGGGCCTTTTAACTTTTAACAGAGTAATAGTAAGTTATCAGTAAAGCGGTTTTTATTTTTGACTGAGGCCTCCGTCGATTGGGATCACTAGGTTTAGGACCGCGGATATTACTTATTCTTTGACCGCGGTCCCAATCGACGGAACGATTTAATTTTATTATTTTACTTCCGGCGATTGGGACCATCCTCAAATTAGCTTGTCCGCAACTTTGCATGCGTTGCACTTCTTGACAAACAATCCTTGAAATTACAAGTGTCTTCTTTGGCGTTGTCCTAATAGAACGCGATCACGCGACCATTGCAAGTTCGCGCGAACGTCGGTCGCGCGAATCCGCGATCAAACATACAAACGTCAAATAGGCGTCCCAATTGGCATCGCGTCGCGTCGCGGATTCGCGCGACCGACGTTCGCGCGAACTTGCGATGGTCGCGTGATCATTATCGTGAGAAGCATTTTATACATATTGATTGACGTGAGGAGTATGAGGCAAACTTCACTTTGATTTAGCTTTCATATTGTAAACGACTAGGTCTTTTAGAAAAGGCTTCTAAAGTTTGGCACAAAGCTATGACAGTATTGGGTCGAAAACTCATTGTTGTGACAAAATGAACACGGTCACCTGGAAAGCTGTCATTGACTAAACTCATACAAGGTAAGCAACCAACAACAGTTATTTTTGGAGTTCCTTACAGATCAATACTTAGTAAGTTAAGGTCAGCTGCATGGTGTTTAATATAAAATACAAATAATATTAATTAATCTGATTTGATTAGAGCTGCTATGCTGCTAATTCTAATCATCAAGTTTCTGTCTAGCTATAAACATAAGTACCCACGATATTAATTACTTTATTTAACTAATTAAAACTAAGCATGAATATGTACAGTTCACGAAAGGAGCCACTTCCAGGCACACTTGGAATCCTTTCACCACACTAGTTCGAAAGCACTAGTGACGATACGTAGTAACATAAATATTGTAACAAAAGCAACTTTAATAAGACCTTCGTAGAAAATAATAATTTTAGTTAGGATTTCTAGTGCACGAAAGGAGCCTCTTCGAGGTGCACTTAAAATCCTTTCACCACACTAGTTCGAACAAGTGATACGATAAGAAGAAAAAGTATGGATTCTATATCTCTCTTCAAAAAAATTATGTACATTCGTAGGTGTATCAAGATTGGTACCTACTTATTAATTTTAAAACAAACTTAAGAGCTCCCTGCAAACGATGTCACTTATGTGTGCCATAACGGTTGTACATGTTTACTCTCGTGAATCTCGGCTCACATCTATTTGAGCTTAGTAGTTTGCTGTGAATGAATTATGATAAATGCATTTAGTACTCCGCGGCCTAATTTGATGTTATTATGATATGATGTGGTTTGGTGTGGCTATTTCAATTCTCTGTCAGATGTGAGCACGCGACCTAAGTGCGGGTGGTACACATAGAATAGGTATGTTTATCAAAGCGTAAAAAGAGTTAAATATGATGTGAGCACGCGACCTAAGTTACTCATAAACAACATTAGGTTTAAGAGTAACTTACAGCGGGTATACATTGGGCGTTTTATACGCGCGGTTTGCTAACGCTTGTATTGAAGTTATCAAACCGCGCGTTTCGAAACGGCCAATGTATACCCGCTGTAAGTTACTCTTAAACCTAATGTTGTTTTTGAGTAACGTTGGTCGCGTGCTCACATCTCATTTAACTCTTTTTTGGCTTTGATAAACATGCCTATTCTATATATTAAAAAAATGTGGTGTACCTATACCAATAATTGTTATTGCATGTACAGAAGATAAATAACTATTATACTAATGATTATAGTAGATAATTAGCTAATTAAGTTCTGGTCTTGGTCTGTAGAGAACCCGTCTTGCCACTTGTTCAAATAAAAATATATAACTTTACTGACTAACAGCAGCGGTACATGCAAAAACATAACGTTTGTAGACAGTTAATCAAATTGTCCGAAATACATGAATGGATGTTTAAATCTGTCTGCATTTCAAACATTAGAAATAAGCAGCGATCGATCAATGTCACGATCAAAGATCAAGTATTTAATTTTATTGCAAAAATTCATTGTGTCTTATAAGGTAATAAACAACAGCAAAATTGTGCTTGTCCAGCAGGAAATATAGCAGTCTGATTAGAATATTAATTGAGTCGAGAGCTGGTGACCTCCGGGAAGATCTTGTGGATAGGTTAATCCTGCTGATGGCTTATTGACACGCCAGTCAAGACCTTGTCGTTCTTTACTATTCAATCTAGGTATGGAAAGTATACAGAGTAACATGTTATTTATCCTATCCTACTATATATATATATATTTGTCACAATATATATACACGGTCAAATTTAAATCACCATTAAAAAATATGCCTAGTCAGTTGCCGTTACTAAACACATATACGGCAAAAAAACTTGAAATGATTAAGTCGAATTTTTGTCAAAATAAATTTGATTAAAATTAGATAACTGTTACCGTTAGTCGTTTTCCTATGGATTTGCGTCAGGCGGTACCTTTAATTGATAATAATTTAATTTTTATCAATTAAAGGAGAATCAAAGAAGTTTTATACATCGTTTGGCAAACCCGGGTACCTAGCTCGAGCCAGCCCGTAAAAACTTGGCGCGGGCGCCGCACTCGCTCCGCTGTCATTCTGCCATTTTGTAGAAATCCAATATTCTGACTGCACAGATGCAACGTAGTACCCCGTCTGCATTGCCCATTTATTTTTATATGGTAATTAAAAATTTATGGTATATATATATATATATATGTATAGTAGGATAGGATAAATAATATGTTACTCGGTATACTTTCCATACCTATGTGTATAATATATATATTATATATATATATATGTATATATATTATATACATACTTCTGAGGATCAAGTCAGAATACTCGGTGATATGCATAGGTAGGTACAAACAAACGTCTAGATATATTTGAAGTTATATTAAATAAGGTATTGTTTTTGACCAATTAGTTGAGTATCGTAAAATTATTTGTGCGTGTCATATTTTTTTCGTGAACCAGAAATGATTTAACTTTAAAACCGTTTCAATAACTATAGCGAGTAAATGGTAAATAATTCATTACGTAGATCAAAAAATACATTATAACGAGATGACGAAAACTCTCGTGAATAACATGGTAGCTAGTTGCTACTTATATTACTTATTCTTTGGTATTACGGACATTATTGTAATGAAGTTAGATAAGCGCCAGCCGCTGCTACTTAATTTCACATAGACCTTATAATTTATTTTAGTTATTTTTAACAAAAAAGCAATTTTATCAAACATTGTTTTGCCAATTTATTTAAGTCGGATAAAATCGATTTATATATCTACCTGCTTTTACGTATTATTTACCAACGCTACAGCTGAACCAATTTAGTTCCATTGACATATTTTCGCCACTGCAGTTGGAGATACTTTGTACTTATCTATATATAAGGGTGCGTTTCCACTGACGAGGACTAAATATCTAAAAATATAACCTGAAAATTCCCAAGTGCGTAAACTTGAGATTAGTGGTCTAAGGTTGCATTTCCACTGACGCGTAGCTAGGCGGAATGAAGGGGAGCGGTCCGTGAATTGGCCAATCACAGAGCTCGAAGCGGAGTGTAAGTGAAAAATCTTTGGATTTTTGGCCAACTTACGGTCCGCTCCTCTCCACTCCGCCCAGCTACGCGTCAGTGGAAACGCAACCTTAGACCACTTATCCCAAGTTTACGCACTTGGGAATTTTCAGGTTATATTTTTAGATTTTTAGTATCATGATCATGATTCGAACCGGTCTCGGACATGGTAGGTCCTACCGAGATAAGGAAGAAAACAGGTTAGAGTGCGTCGCCCTGCCATTTGGCAATAGAAGGCAAATGCACTGGAACACCACGACTTAGAATAATTGAGAGTACCTACCTCAGGACCCTGGCCTAAGTTTGAGTTTAAAATTACGCAAGACAATTCAATATAGGGTAAAACAGGATTGGATGCCTCAAACGGATGGGTTGCTCTTATACTACAACCTTTCTTTCGAAAAAAAAATGAAAGTTAATAGGTAAACTATAAAGCATAAAAAATATGCTAAAATCTTTCTTTATTATTTTCTTCCATTTGATTTTCGAAAGAAAGGTTTTTAGGAAAAGGACACCCAACCTTTTGAGGCGGGTCGTTCTCAGCTGAATCTGAAGCATTGTTCTCGAAAAAAAAAACATACATGATTCTACTGGCTGCAAAATTTTTAGTACTAAAATATAAATAAGTATTATTTTGATTCCCAAATTGCAACTAAAGAAATCTAGTACAGTTAGCAAGGAAAGTTTATCTAACCCTGTTTTACCATACATAAGATGACATTGTTGCGGTTGTGGGAAGTTAGTGGGTGGAGAAGACTTGAGATCGCTAGTCGTGTTGTCCTAGACGTCCAGAGACTGACATGATGATGACAAAACACTTATTTGCCGACTGTACCTATTAAAGCAGCATAAAATCCAGCATTACCATAGTTACTCTACTCGTAAATAAATTCAATTAATTTGAGCGATGACAAAGTTACCCAAACATTTTATGATGTCGATTTTACCCGGTGACAATTTAACCTCAACCCCAGCTTGTACCAAATGAGATGTCGATTTGCATCACTCATTCACCCTACTTACAGTTTCGGAGAGGATCTTATCAGCCGTTAGCCATAATTTTCAAAAACAGATTTTTTCAGTGCACATGGAAACGAAACTTCACGGATGGTCAGATTTACCCAGATTATTCAACCTATGGTAAATAAGCAGCATGCAAGGAGCATCGGCATATTTCATGGTTAACTTCTAGTGTTAATATATTTTCTTCACTTTATCAACTATGAAAAGTATAAAACCCTCACGCGTTCTGAACATTTATTTCGTATTCAGGAATTATCCGAACGATACCAGCTATGAATCACGTTCCGATAGTTGTGACCTGAAGTTTTGTTCACCGTGTTTAATGCAATGTTTCGGCTTCAACTATACAACGATAATGAATTCATGAAGTTGTGTTAACTTCAAGCTATTTTACTGAATGAGCGAGCGAGCGAAAATACATGCGTATTTTTCAATTTATTGCAGTTTTATATACTCATAACACGTGGCCTATGTTAAAGCTATACATTGAGTTAAATAAATTGCATGTCGACTTCACCTATAATTGCAGTGGCACTTGGCCTGTTATATAACATGTTCCTGAAAAATGTATTAGTGTACACTGTGTTGGTGTTCAATTAATAAAATAAAATAAAATTATGGCATTTAATAAAATGGTGTATTTGGCATTAGTGTGTTATTTACAAATTAACAGTGTTAATAGTCAAATGACCACTTTATCAATGGATGTGATTAGCACATATTTGGCACCTACCTTACCTTTATTTATCGTAATCAAGGTTTCACGAATCATTCACTAACTTATAATATTGCAATATTGTGAAGGTAAAAGTTTGATATTATAACTGAATAGATGACCGACTACAAATAAGAAGATATTTGCTCCTCGATCACGCCGCAACTCCGGGACCGATTGGGATGAAACGCGGTATTGTTTTATGAACTGGAAAAATAGGCTACTTTTTATTATTCAATCATTTATTCAATCTATCCCTTTTGATTTGGGTAAAATGGGAACCGATCCATTCGAGGTCATTTACTAAGGTATACTACAGACTCGGAAAAACATGTATCTACTACCTATTTACAAAAAAATCTTGCTCAGCATCCGGATTGAGTAAGGTATAAAAACTAGAAATAATTTTATTTTATAGATGTATTATATTTGAAGTTAGCATCATGCGAAAGGTAAAATATACGGTAGGTACTGTTAGGTTTTTAATGTTCTTCTAAAACCTTTTGAAACGGATGTCCGCCTACAACATAATTATTTTTCCTGTGATTTTATGGTGTGAAGTTTTATAAATAGAGACGGCGAGTCGTCAACACGCGAACCTACAATTGATACCTAAATTACAAAAAGCGTGAATATTTTCTGAGCTCGCTATTTAAGTACAAACAAATTACAAAATATATATTTTAAACCGCGATTCCTTTAGAAATAGAAGTAGGTAGAAACAGAAAGTATTATTATCAATGGTGTTAATTATAAAATACTACTTTGGATACATTTTCAAAAGTATAATAAGATTAAATGTTACTTTATATTTACAAAATAACTCCTTTTTACATTTCATAAAAATAAGTTACAGCCAATCATCTTGAATGAGTCGCGTACTCTCAAGACTTTAAAGTGTTGAGTGTAAGTGTAGTGCCAGCGTCACCTTCTCAAACAAACCAAATTTAAAATAAAATACTGTTGCTGTATGTATTCGTCATTGAACGGAATTCTAATTTTTCCACGCAAAGCATGTTCTCAGTTATGTTTAAATTCATTTAAAGTATTCTCACTTTGATAATTTATTCCACTTAATAGATTACCCTACAAAGGAGTGATTCGTGTGACGAATCGCTGCCAACATTGACGGTTGAAGCGATCAACTTGTTTATATTTACAAATATTATTCAATAGCAGATTGGTAAATGTGTCTCCTGAGTAGCTTTTATCCTCATGCAGATTAAAGTTGTATTTGACGCAGTAAACTCCCCAGCTTCTTATGCAATCGTGGCTACCTTCCATGTTTCTTCATGTACGAGCGCCAAGAACCGACACGACTAGATCTAACTAGTTAAATCCAGTATGTTCCAAACAACTTATTAGGTATTTTAAATGGTTTTCGTTTGGATAACTGCAAACGCTAGTGGTGGTGTTGTGTTGAATTAGTTTCACTTGGTTTGATTCTAACCGGCAAGTAGTCGACGTAGCAGGTGTTTATGCATCGTAGTGATTAATCTGCGACCCAAAAAACAAGTTTTGGCTCGAAATATGTATAAAACGGTCAAATAAAAACGAAATTAATAAATGTAATTTGTCAACGATAACTTATCGGAGACTTAAAAAATACAGTTGGTTGAATGAATAGGATATCTCGTTAGCGGTTTTCAAGTTTCGAAATTCGGAACGCAAACGCGTTGTGTAGCGCAGGTTTATACTCACTTACGAAACACAATATCAAATAAATACTAATATTTTATGTGCCACCACTAAGAGGACATTGCTATCTTGATTTTTCGAACATATTGTCATACCTAATTATAAACAGCATAGATAAAAAAGTTACTTATTTTATTTCTTTTACAACTAGTTTATAATTGATTTACTTCGATTTTTATTATCAAAAAGGCGTCAAACTACTTTTATTGATCGATTATTATATTTCTGTAAACCTTAAATACAAAATGATTAGGTGATGGGGTTAACTAAAACAATGTAAAATATACATTTCCATATACATATATAGGTATACGAGAATAGTCTGGCTGTAAGAAAGAACCATTTGTTTTTTTCTATTTCGCCACTAAACTAGTAAATCTTCGCACGTGCGATAGAGTGAAATCGAGGTTCGGGAGAAAACAATTTGCACCTGTTATATCGTTATATTATTATAGGTATTTTATTATCAATTATTATTACAAATAATATTTTATATTAAGAACTCACATGTTGTTACTGTAAAAATATTTTAGAATTAAAGACATTGTGGCTAGCTCGACTGCCGCTGACGGTAAATAAATATTCCAAATTAGGTGTATTCAATTTTCTTTCGAGGAAAAAAACCTTTGTAGTAAATAGTTATATGAAATATCTATTTCTATTTACCATTTTTGAAAAAGATAATTATCACGTCATTGACTTCCGGTCATCGGCATCTGTTTCAATGCCAAATATTATAAAAGCAATGTACTCGTACATAATAAGTTATTTTAAAAATAGTTTTTTTCAAAGTAAGAATTAGCCCGCAACTTAGTTTGAAGTGACATTCGGTTTGCCCTGACTCTTCTAGTAGAACCATACATCTCAGTTGTTAAAAAATCAAATCAATTACTTTAGTGTGATCAGTTAGTTTAAGTTCAGTGCAAGAAATAGGTTTCGTGAAAAAACTCCGACCCTCTATTTATGAGCCAGTTTTTCCTTCTTTATTGCGCTTGCATTGATAAATGACATGTTTAAGCAAGTATTTGTTTTATTTTAAAATCAATATTATCAAATTGTTGTTATGTAAATGTTGCACAATGAATACGACTTATATTTATTTTTTTATTTATTAGTTATGCCGATTGAAAATGTTGTTTGCGTTTTAGCCTTGGGTCTTCTATTTCGAATACTCAGACAAGCATAACTTTAGCTGTATGCTGCGCATAAGTTATAAAATTGATCGTGATTGTTTGACCGAAGACAGAAGACAGAAGTATAAAACTATTAAGTAAGGGTTGTGTATATCTTAGTTCTCTGTGGTAAGGGTAAGATTATAGAAATAATATTAATTAAAATGATTACATTTATGATTTAGGCATATTTGGCACGCCTGTATACAGGGTGAGTGAGTTGGTACTCTCGACTGCAATTTGAGGGCAAAATCTAAACGGCTATAGTTAAGGAAATATGTTGTTTCGAGTAAGGGGTCGGTTTTGATAAAAATAAAAACCTTATCAAAAATATAAAAAAAAAATATGTTTCTATCTCTGTCTGAAACATAAATACTATAAAATTAAAATGGATACTAATATTGATGGAACACTTAAAAAAATTTAGTTTAGTTATATAAGCCGATAACCTAAATAAACCTCACTCAACAAGGAATGGTACAACTTTTGATGTTAAAATGTACCTTCTAATATACTTAGGAGTTTTACTCTATTTTGTAAATATTAACATTCATTGAAAACACCTTCATATTTCGTATCTACATCACGTCGGGTACTGCGGTAACTACCTACTTATAAATTAAGAAGTACGTTATAAATTTAAAATTCGTTCAATCACACGTTCTTACATATTTCTAACTCTGTGTCTGTATGTATATTATCTTGAGTATAAGTAAATCAACTATGTAGGTAGTTGGGAACTGTTATAATCTTGAGGAATTTCTGAATGACATTTTTTTCTAACTTATTTGACTATACCTTTGTTGTTTCGATTAACTCTTTTAAATTATTGTTTATTGTTGACTAATGCATACTATCCTCCCTATTCCTGGTAATATGTTGTGTTTTAAACTATTAATGTAGCAGATAAACTACACATGTTTACGCAAATAAATGTTATTTATCTTTAACTGTGTACGTACAATCCTCATTATTCAGTTAATAATATTTTAAGGTAATTAATACCTACCAAACCTTTTTAGCCACTAGCTGACACTCATTACTTCGTTTGCTTGAATCAACAAACCTTTTTTATAAAGTATTTTGGCGCATACCTACCTTCTAAATTTCATGTCTCCACGTTCAGATTCTGTTCATATTTGTCAGTAGGTAAGTTCGGACAAAGCATTTTAAAAATATGTAGAGATTACTCTTCTTGAGGTGTTGTAACATGTTTTTATAAGTGCCTTATTATGGAGTGAAGTAAATAATATTACGCGAACAAAAGAACCAAACTTACGCGTCGAATGGAGCGTCGCTTTTTGCTGCTCCATGATAGTGTAGTAGCCTACCACCTAGAAGCTAACAAAACATAAATTTGGAAAATAAATATCTTCTGGAGTGTACATTATACATGATACTTTTTATTATAATTAGGCTCCATGGTTCCATCTCAATATTGGGGAAGCTAACGGTAGCCCAAGAGGACGGGGTACGATCGATTGCGAACGCCAACGCATGATTTGCGAAAAGGCTATGCGGCGCCACCACCCGCTCAAGGAGCCAGTCTTTTGGAAAGTGCCATCTGAATTCCGAACTGCCTCCGACACGAACTCGCAAACGCAGAAGGTACACTCGCTTTGCCTGTTCAAAAAACATTCGACTCACCAGTTGAAAAATTGCAGAAATCCAAGTGCGGATTTGCGGATTGATGCTGATGTCTCGTGTCAAGAGAGAAGTCCGGTTTTGCATTCAGGTACCGAAGCACGATCACAGTGCGTGAGAGAAAGGGCGCGCAACTCGTTCACAACGAACACTCGCGAGACTCTGCGGTTGTTGCTGTCGCGCAAGCGTGTTGGCGATTGAGGCTCTCAGCTTGGACTAAAGGCCGCGAGGTGCGGGAGGTGATATAAGCAGCGCGCGCGCACCCCTCGCACCCCGACCCGACCATCCTGAAAATTACATTGTTTCGATCGGAACCCCAAATGTAAACATTTTCAGTGAGTAGTTTTTTCTTTAAAAATATTCTAAACCTAAGATACTGGCTTATTGACTTGAGTTCTAAATAAAACAAATTATTATTTGGTAATTTTTGGTAACTTTGTAATTTTTGTTATTCGAAACATATTATGTGAACATATTCAGTAAGTATGTTTTTCTTAAAAATATTCTGAACCTTCGAAACTAGCTTATTAACTTCATTTCTAATTATACAAATTCAAATTCAAAGAAATTATTAATCAGAAATTTTTGTAACTATGTAATTTTTGATGATTTTTTTAGTTATATTAGGTATATAAATCGATGTGGAACTTCATTCAATCAGCATTCCTACGCGAAATTTTGTATCATCCCTAAAACCCTACAAAAGATATCAACGCGTTTTCCATCTTCGTGATCTATCAATTAATATTTAATTTAGATAGGTTAAGGTACTTAACTCATACATGATCAGAACACCGAAATATTAATTGATTTACTAGTTATGATTATTAACCAATTTCTTATAATACATAATAATAAATAAAATCATAACAAAAACAATATGAAAATAACTATACACAAACGATTTTCAATCATTTGAAGGCATTTGCAGGATTCCGTCTAGGGGTCGGTATAACCGTAGTGCCAGATATTCTACCGCCAAGCATTTATGTTATGTTATGTTATGTTATGTTAGGGTTTGAAGGGTACTAAAACTAATAAAAACTTAGTTTTTGAAACTGAACATCAAAATTTCCCAAAGTGGATGAGGGCCGTCTATGTAAAGACCGGCCTATGTCATTCAAAATCAAGTATAAAGTAATTTTTTTTGTATATACATTAACTTCCTAGGTCGCCCCGCCAGGGAGCATGACGCTAAGGGCCTACTTACATTCAGCGGATCGGCCGCTCTTGTCAGTTTGAAAGTGTTTTTCGGGCGCCGCCATTTTTAAGTATACATACTTCGTGGCATAAAAGACTATTGCATATCATCGTAAGATCGGCCTGGCCGCGCGACCGCGCCGCTGATTGTAATTAGGCCCTAAGACTATTGATAAAATCGTTGTAAGAGCGGTCTAGCCGCGCGACAGCGCCGCTGAATATTTAAGACCCCAAAAATAAGACCCTTCCATAATATATGTTTTAAGACTTATGGAACTGATTTCATACTTACCAGAATAATGGTCCTTAATAGAAACAATATGAGAATTGGACGCTCGGTTATGGCGTCCTATGGGAGAGGCCTATGTCCAGCAGTGGACTGATAAGATGATAATGACGATGATATTGATTACTTGACATTCTGGAGATCAACTGGAATACTCCCTAACAATAAAAGTGGTCAATAAATAAATAATAAATATTTTGGACAGTTCACACAACGCCATCAAGCCCCTAACTATAGTACATTATTACTTATTCTTTGCCCTAACTAAGTAGAGCTTTCACTATGGGAACTAGATAACTGACAAAATACTTAAATACTTTTTTTGTAAATACATACATAGAAAACATGACTCACGAAAAACACCGATGTTCATAACACAAGTGCTTGACCTGAAGCGGGAATCGAACCCGCGACACCAGGGTGGCAGTCCAACACACTTGCCACTCGACCATCCGTGTCATCAAATACAGTGTACATACATTTAGTACTATCATCACCCTTTATTACCTCGATGATTTTATGTCATCAAATAAGTGCCATTTCAATGCCATGAAATAGACTGTACTCTCCTATTGTGTATGAAAATATGTGAGGCAGTTCATCATGAGGGTCAACACAAAATTAGGCTGTAATGTAATGCACAGAAATCCCATACAAAGTATTTTTTAACTGGTATAGGTGGCCAAATCATACTTATAATGTATAATCGGAGTAAGTATAGGGAATATCGAAAATCCCATATACCCTTTTCGAGCCCATTTTGATGAAAACAGAAACTCGATACATAGATTTTGAAGGGTATCTACCCGTAGATTTTGAAAAAAAACACACTCTTATTACGTATTTTAGTGTCGCTTATAAGGATCAAATTCTGGAAAGTAAATGTTCAATACAACGAAGTACTATCTAACGCACGCAACTTCGTTTGTGTTGCGAATTAACAAAATTCCTTTCTTAGTACGCACTTTCAGCTCTTGACAAATATACCCTCCAAATTTCAAGTCTTTACGTCCAGTGGTTTGGCCTGTGTGTTGTCTGTCAGTCAGTCAAGACCAATCCTTATATATATATTGATAATTACAGCATATTAAGCTAATTACTACAATCTATATTACAATATGTAGGTACACCAGGAAGCAATAAGACCAATCGTTACAGGTAGCTCAACTGGTCCAACTCAGTTCCCGATAGCAGTGTGCCGAGAATACTGGCTGCATTGCCTCTTTGTATTGCAAGGCTTATTCTTTGGGCCAGATAAGCGCCAGCCCTCTTATGACGAGTCGCATTGTGTATCTTATCTTGATATTTTCGTGTAAAAAGAAATAGCATTATTTGCAAATGCGTAACAAACAGTCACTTTTGGGCTTGATATTTATAATTCGGTGTCACCTTGGAAGGGTCCGCAAGGAAAGCGGGGAAAGGAAAGATCTCACGCGCTTTGGGAAGACGAGATCAGGAAAGTAGCGGGCTCACACTGGATGCAGACAGCTCAGGATAGGGAAAAATGGCATTCTTTGGAGGATGCCTTCACCTGCGAGGGGTTCTTGCAAACTCATAAAACTGTAATATAATAATAATAATCTTAATTTATCTAGAAGTAAGAAATAAAAGGCTTTTTTACTTTTATTTTTTATAATAATAATATATAATATTACAAATAAAATATTTTTTATAATATATTTATAATTCATCGAATGGTTGTCGAGTGACATGTGTGACTGACCGTTCAGGGAAAACATTTGTTTGAAGACCGCCGTTTGTCCTGAGTTTGGTTTTCATTTTTAAACATTCTATGTATGTATGCATGCATGTTTATAAAAAAATACATAGAATAGGTACTAAAGAAAAATTGTAGGTATCAGTTATCTGGTTCCTTTAATACAAGCTCTGCTTGTTTTGTGGCTAGATTGCGTTGGGTGAAATGTCCAAACTAATTATTTTGATAGATCACAATCATCACATTTTCAACCGACTTGAATAAAGGAGGAAGTTCTTAATTCAGTTGAATATTTCTTTTTATGCTTGTTACCTCAGATTTTTTTGTTTATAAACCGATTGTTTTTATTTGAAAGAATATAATTTACAGTTTGGTCCCATAGGAATTTCATCAAAATAGGTTCCGTAGTTTAGTTTTTATGTCAAAATAACTGAAATAAATATGTCGTCGATGAAAACGAAATTGCGTATTTTGTGACATTTTAGTGGTTACGGTCACTAAAACAGTCCAATAGAAGTCGGTTGTGTGGTTAAGTTTTTGTAAAACCTTGATTATGTAATAAATATTGTAGTAGGTAGCTCTCATGATATGTTGTTTATTAAACATAGTCAAGTTTTTTATTATGGCCTGATTTGCCTATTAAGCAAGTCAAAGCGCTGAGAATAGTAGACTTATTTATCCAGGCACAATTCGACTACATACTTTAGTATCCCTAGCTATAGGATTCGACTTCTCCATATAATAGAAGGTGGAGAATGATGCAGGAGGCTGGCGTTGTCTATTTATCTTGCTGAAGACAGCAGCGCAGTTACTTTTATGTGAACAACGAGACTAACTAGGCGCTCTCCTGAAAGTAATAAATCACGCCTGTCAATGAGCAAAACAGAGCAGTTTAATTAACATAGACCGGTGCAATACGGCGCTTGTTTTGGAATATTTTAATGGCCAGTCTCGAAAACCTTGTAATTTTACAATACACAGTTATGCTTACATAGTATCTACTGCTTTGCGGCAGAATACCAGGAACTGCGATGGTATATCGCGATAGAATCCTGCAGGAGACGCCTCCCATCAACGGTTGATAGTTGTATCGGAGAAGACCAGTGGTAGTCAAAAGGCCTCTTTTAGGATCCCTTAAGGTAGCATTCTGGGTTCTGGGCCCTATGTTATTCTTCATCTAAACGATCGTGTAGTATCAGGCAAGTAAATATCCTCTTCCAGCTCAAAAACTATACCCATACCGAATTTCAGCACAATCGGTTCAGTTATTTCGACGGGATTGAAGAACAATTCATTTATCTATTCATTCATTCTCCTATATAAGCCTAAAGTATAGCCACATGTACTACATATTCTATTTTTTACTGATTTTTTTTAACCCTGTGTGTGAAGTCAGTATTTAGGACTCAGCATTCATCTATTTACCAAGTTATTGTGTGCGCCACATACTGCCATTAGGAACACAAGACCACCATAGGGTTATGGTATGATGAGCAGGCTAGACGCAACGTCATTCAGCGCGATAAACGGGCGAATGGGCGAGTGAGTGGGCGAGGTTCGGAGAAGGGGGTAAATAATCAAAGCATAAGTATTTTTAATTAATTAAACATAGAGTTGTGATGACTTATTCCTTTCTAATACCAAAAACTAATACCAATGGTATTTGTTTATTACCCTAATTAATATTCTATTCCCGACGAATACCACTCATAAATGAGCTTCTGTGATGTCGATAAATGAAACTTAGTTTTATTTTGATATAAACTTTGAATTAGGGGAGAGAGGTCAATAATATAAAAAAATACATAGTAAAACAATCATATTTATTTTTTAATTAACAACTAATTATAATTGTTCTAATATTTGATGTCATTTGGAACTTTTGGTAACACATATAAGAGAAAAAATATTAAATAAAAAACAGGTGTTTTTCCCCGTCTTGCCCCATGGTGCTGGTAAGATGGGGTGATGGGCTACCTACGCTGCCCCGCGCGACGCCCTCCGTGTTTCTTCCACCTCTTATTACGAAGCCTTATCATCACCAAGTATGCCACGTCCTCTTCTTTACCAAGATTATCCAATCCCACACTGTATTTTGCACAAACGTTATTAGCCTACAGTTACAGCAACCATCCTACAATTTGCTTGATGCAATTAGTGAAACCTTTCTGTGTGTCTACATAATAGCGTAGTTGCTAGTTAGTGTCAGAAGTGGCGGTCACATGAGTTCGCCATCCATCTATGGTGTGAACTACCAGCTATGACAATCACGTGTAAAGGAATCCACTTAGGTATAATAGCATGATGTAAACAACTGTTAGCCACCACTGCTAGTCGGAAATAAACATTAGCTTTGACATTTTATTTTGTGAAGAAGCTAATGGTTTGGTTCACATTTTAATTTCTGGACATTTCGTCTCCTCATTAATAAAATTTTACTAATCTACACGCGCATTAAAATAGCGTTTTTGAGGTTAGCCGCAAGTTTTACATGCAGAATTCCATCTAGATGGGTTAACATAACACTGTGTTAGATAATTTTTTTTACCGTAAGGCAGTTATGCGTAAGCATTACTGTGTTCCGGTTTGAAGGTAGCTGAAATTACTGGATTATCGAGACAGACCATCAAACAAAATGTCTGAGAGTAGACGAGCGCCAATAGCAGTGTTGCACCGGCCTGCGTGAATCGTCCCGTGTAGCACTGTTTAGGTCATGGGCAGGCGAGATCTCTTACCACCAGGAGAGCGCCAAGCTCGTCTGTCACTTGTTTAGGTACTTACTTATAAAAGTACTTAGTTGTAGTTTATCTCTTAACAAAATCCATTCCTTCTCGAATCTATCTAAATCGTCCTTCCAACGCTTTCTCACTGACCCCTACCCCGCATTCCGCCGTCTTCAAATATCCAGAGATTGGCTATGACTAGGGAGTACTCCCGAACATCCCTTCGCTCCCGATTGAGGAGCGAAGGGATGTTCGGGAGCGAAAACAACATCTTGCTCCAAGCCAACCCCTCCTGCCCGCGGTTACCTGCCCAATAACGATCGGGGCTCTGGCGACCGGCTGATGGCGGTCTAGCGCAGCCTTATCATAGCACTTCTTAATTCTCTGGCCGCTTATGGGCAGAGGCATCAGCGTCAGTGCGAGAAGATGTGCCCCTGCGATCGCCAACCCGCTTGCCTAGCGTGGTGATTATGGGCATTACCTCCCAAAATGAGCATGAGATTGCGCCATCTCTACATAGTGGACATACCATGTATTCGCACAAAGCGCTTTGCGTCCACTTTCATTATGCGAACCGCCAAGGAATGGAATGCTCTGCCAGCGTCAGTGTTTCTCGATCACTATAATTTGGGTGTCTTCAAGGCAAGAGTGAATAGGATTATTCTAGGTAAGCGTACTACATCGTCAACCACATCGTCACTTACCATCAGGTGAGATGGTGGTCAAACGCAAGCCTATATATAGTAAAAAAAACATGAGAAGAGCCGAAGATCGGGCTCAGTGAAGCGCCTTGGGCGAGACCTACGTCCAGCAGTGGACGTCTATAAGTCGATAATGATCGGGTACCTAGTTAGACCTTTTACAAGACAGATCGACGCTGAATAGCTTAAGGATACCTAGAACACGGATTACACCTGATAAAACACGTGTTACCATGAACAGATGCCTACGTAGGTCTATCATAGTGCTACAATGGTACTACTCATTTTTCTTTGTAGCAGGCCGACAAGCTATGATTTAGATCCACGTTTTTTATTCCTCAATGAAACGTGATAGCCGCCAGCAAAGTGGAGGATGATGAGCTATTAATTAAGAGCCCAGATAACGGTCACGTAAGCTTCGTTGGTTTCAGTCACTAATTCATGTCACGTTTTTCAAAATTGATTTTCACTTTTCATGCTTGTAAAGTTCAACTTCGTGGGGGAGTATACCCAACTGCATTTTAGGCCCAAGGGTAAAAAAAGCTTATAAAATCTGTTCAGAGGTTCAGTTTGTAAAAGGTTTCACTCCGGAAGCTGAGAACTTGTTTCAAATTTTGAACTTAAGCCCTCATAATACCCGTAGATCAGGCTTCGTTAATCTAAAAAAGATCAGGGTATTGAGGAGGAACCTAAGCATAACTATTTTCGAATTTCGTGGTAGCATTGGGTGACGTCTCTATATTTCAGTTTTAATTTGTTTAATTTCCTCGCATTTATAGTGAAAAATCTTGTGTATACCTCGTTCCCGAAGCCCATTTTATACTCGCATAAAATGGCTTGCTTCAGGCCCTTGGTATACAAATAACTATTTTTAACTAGTCACAGCTTTTACCAACAATTCAGTTATTATACAAAACACAGTTCTTTTTTCACCATCGCCGAATGTGCAAACGTTGGTTTTCTATTCATTAGTAGCAAACTGTTTAACAGAAGGTAACTACGACCAACAGGAAACGACTGGTAGCTAACTATAAATAAGTGGAAACTAATAGGTTTGCATATAGATTGAATGCACTGTTTGAAAGATGACTTCCGGGCAGGCTCTGTCGGAGTATCATCTTTTCTAACGTGTAATCATTTATTGATTAAGTATAATGCAATTGTGCACTTCACTTATACCTACCTACCTAATTCAATAAAATTATGATGCTTAAGTAAGTAGGTATTAGAATTTTAGTATTCCGGAAATAACTTACCGTTTCCGGCAACAATGGGACATACAATACTGGGACTAATTTATGCCCAACTAGATCCATTTAACTAATTAATGGAACTACTACGGGAACTATGCAAAAACAATCCAAAAACACTCGAAAACATTAGCCTCAGTAATATTTAACACGCAACATTGTGTTCCTATTGGCTTGTACAGTCAGCTGCACTAATATGTATACACTCTCAAGCTGACTGTACGTCAATAGAGGTCTTGTTATTCAATGTCAAGCATTAAGTTGTACGTACTTAGTATTATGTCTATTAGGTGCAGGTAAACAAAACATTTGAATTAGTATTTAGCAATATTTATTACGTCTACGAGACGCCACGCTACCGCGACGATTCAATATTACTAAAACACAAGTTGGTATTTAATTAAATAAATATTGCAACATGTAGATATCTTCATTAGAAGACTACGAATATAATTTTAAACATAAGACAATTTATAATAAATTTAAATAAATTATTTACATTTACAATCAAACAAGAGAAAGTTATAAATGATGATGTAGGTATGTACATTTTGTGAAAGCATCATGTCAACATAACATTGCTGGCAAAGGATTAGACCAGTAATGCTCTTTATGAATAGCTTGGCCCATAACAAAAAAGTAGGTAATTTAACACGAGTATCACAAACCTTTGCATTCCTATAAAACACAGGGCACTTTATAAACAATGCAGTTCACATTAATTCTAGGATTCATGTTTATGTCACAGTACATGTATTGTTTTCATTAATGATAGAAGAATAGTAACTTTGGTAGTGTATTGTAAAATGTAGAGTTTTGGCGATAACGATAGTTTTTATCTTTGAGGTTATTATGGTGATGAAAATTCAACTTTTTTTTTAAATAAGTAATAATGTTGAATAAAAAATTGTTTATCTGTAAAGTTAGTTTACTGACGACAGTTTAACGTGACTACCAACGTAACGGAACAAATAATAAATACTAATAAGATTTTCGTGTGTATTTAAAAGCCAAATCTTGTTCCTGTTAAGCGATAGGTATAACTAGTATAAAACGCAAATACAAATGATTAAGTATTCGCTCTTTTTTTCTCAAGTTTTCTATATATATTTTTTTCAATTTGGCTTCTGATTCCAAAATCAGTAGTCACGAAGATTTCTACCTGACCTGTACTTATGAACGTGTTTTATCACATTGTACGCAATATATGAAATGAAAAAACAAAACTAACAACAGCGTATTCAAATTTAATATTTAAAAATAATGAGTGTAAATAAGCTAATGTAATAAAACTTTACAACCAAAAAGGTAAACTAAGGCAGTAAACGGAATGACAGAACTAAAAACCAATAACAAGATTTAAAGCATCGATGACACACGGCTTTTTTACAAGCCGCTTGTTGGCAAGTTTAAAAGCTAGCGTATGAGCGTATTAGCTTTCGGGAAGGATTGTCAACAAGCTGATTGTAAAAACGCCGGACACTGGGCGAGTTTACACGCTACAAGCGAAGTCGCTGGCTTGTAGCGTGTAGAAAAGCTGTGTGTCATCGACGCTTAACGAAACAACGCAATTTAACTACTAGCTAATAATAGGTGTTTTAGGGTTCATCCATCATCCGTGACGTCATATTATTTTTTGTGATTTGAGCAGCACAATCTCAACAATATCAAAATTATGAGGTATAAGTGGTAGGTTCGTCAGATTTTAATGAGGAAAGATATTAGCGGTATCGTAGCAAACGACTTTGAATACATTGTTTGCGACAACATGTCATGATTACCTACAATCCGCAAAATAAGCAACTTATTTTACATCATTAATAAGTTTCACAAAAACCGGAAAATAAAATAATTAAAAATAACTATAACGGAATCAATTATGAGAAAATAAAACGTAAAATTATTTTCTCTTATTACTTTCCAATAACATTTCAGCTGTTCTTACGAGTAATATAAACGTATTTGTGGGACTTCGAGGTTGACGTAACTAATAGGAAATGGAAGATGTACTCTTTGAAATTCCATGAAACTCGACAACATTGGGAAGGAATCATCATAAAAATACACAATTATAAATGCTCAGGGCAATCCCTTCGACCAAATAACGAATACACGCACGTACAGTATACAAGTACATTACACGAAATATAATACTTCTAAAGCCTGGCATTCGTTTTAGCCAATTCTAAGACGAGCCTTAACTTACTATAATCTAGCTATAGGTCTCTCAACGAAAGCTGGCGCTGTCAAAGTACTCGCACTAATGCAATTTTTCTACACTTTGACAAATTTAGAATGAATATTTTGACAGATATCAATAGGGACACGCCGCGCTCATATTCAGACTCTACACAAGCGCACGTGTGAATGTGATGTTCATGCCAGCTTTTGTTAACATACCTGTATAATAAATACAGTTTTGAATAGTCTAATTTCATTCAAGTTCCATTTATGTTGAATGATTAATTACCCTGTTAAGTATTTCGGTAACTCTTTCTATGATTACAATATAACACCGATTATTTTATACACCACCAATTTTTAAATACCAAAAAAATAGGCAATGCAGACGGGGTACTACGTTGCATCTGTGCAGTCAGAATTTTGGATTTCTACACAATGGCAGAGTGATAGCGGAGCGAATGCGGCGCCCGAGCATAGGTTTCGAGCGAGCTGGCTCGAGCTAGGTACCCGGGTTTGCCAAACGATGAATAAAACTTAAATTATTATCAATTAAAGGTACCGTCTAACGCAAATCCATAGGAAAACGACTAACGGTAACAGTTATCTAATTTTAATCAAATTTATTTTGACAAATATCTAATTAATTTACAAGTTTTTTTGCCGTATGTGTTTAGTAACGGCAACTGACTATGCGTATTATTGTTTTATGGTGGTTAAAATTTGAGTTAAAATTTGACCGTGTATTTTGCACATTCATATATTCGTCTATTTGGTCGAAGGTAGCCCCTGTATGACTTAGCTACGGTCTGACGCGCATCTTTTGAATTGGCTTTGTGCGAATGAGCGTATTTCCTATCTGCAAGTTATGTACACCGCTCAATTCCAGTATCTGCGGCGTAAAACAAAATAGATCAATAAAGATTATATTCCGGACAATTCGCGTAAGAGCGAAGCCACACTGCGTTGCGTCGTTATTTTTTTTTTGTCGAAGAGCTTTACGTTCTTTTGTTTTAAGATAATTGATTGATTCAGGCGTTACTTTGCGGAAATCCATAAATATCAACAAATTATATAAATATATTTAGTAATAAATCCGCTTGATTTCTAAACAAAGGTTTTAATTAACTTTAGTTCAGAACTTTAGTACATATTACTATATGTTTACTCTCGTTTCGAACTTCGGCGAGTCCACACCTCCTGATGATGCCTCGTGTAGAGGCGAAACACGTGTCGTATCTTTAAACTTTGGTTTTCTGTTCGTTGACTCTTTGGTTTATAATATGTACTAAAGTTCTAAACTAAAGTTAAGTTAATTAAAACCTTTGTTTAGAAATCAAGCGGATTTATTACTAAATATATTTATATAATTTGTTGATATTCTTTTGTTTTGACTCCACATCATAGAGGTATATAGCTAGTATTAATAAATCGTATAGTTTTAGTTTATACTATTTATGGATTTCCGCAAAGTAACGCCTGAATATATTAATATATATAGCAATTATATAGCTAGTGTCAAGTGATTGGTGAGATTGTGTTTATTTTTGTCATCAGTCAGAGTCGTTAAGTCAAGTAATGCCCTAGCAAAAGTAGCGCTGCGACGCAATGAAACGCAACGCAACGGAGCAGTGTGGCTTTGCTCATACAAATACTTCGCGTAGAGCAACAGTTTAAGCTCGCGATGCAAAGTTTAAGGGTGCGTTTCCACTGACACGGTGCTCGGTGGAGAGGCGGACAGTGAATTAGCCATTCACAGTGCACTAAATCTCTACTTTGGCCAATTCACTCTCCGCGTCAGTGTAAATGCACCCTTACACCCGTATTCTAAGTCAGTCCTTAAACTCAAACTCACCCTACGTAAGTAGTAAAATGGCCGCCGCTTTACTGAAGGTTAGCTGTAACCTGTCAAATTTCAAATGTAAGTATTTCCTCGAGTGAAAAGTTCGTCTTAGAATATGGGTGTTATGCCTACTTGCACCAAACTATCAAAACTCGTAAGTAATTACTTTACTTGCGAGAAAGGTCTTAACTATACAGATTCAGGCCGCTAAGATCTTCCTAGCGAGTAAAGTAATTGCTTAGGTCTGGTGCAAGTGGGCATTAGAGTCCTTTTACGCACAGCATACGTAACGTATGACTAAGTACTACTAACCTACTGCATCACGAGTCGTGAGCGTGACATTCAATATTATCTGTGGATGACATGACGCTACTTGGCAGTTATAGTTCGTCGCAGTATGGTGAGTCGGGAATGGGACAGGCCGTAGCGGGTTCCCCTGTTCAATCCTCGGGGGTGAGCGGGAAGCAGCCTGTTTATCCCTCGGGGGTGAGCGGGAAGCGGCGCTGGCACAGAGCGGCGCTGGCCTCGATGGCGGCTGCGACACTCGTCCGCCGCCGGCGATATTCTCAGGACCTTATCCTGTGATCTGGACAAAGAACTAGGGCTAGAGTGGACGCAATTCTTCATTATTTTCCTTATTTATATGTAGTAAGTAACTAAATTAAAATGAGATAGCAAACATATACTACTCGGGCGAATGAACATTACACCTGGCTCAAATGACGTTTGTGCAAAGTACAGCGTGGAGTTGGATAATCTTGATAGAGAAGAGGTCCTGTAATACTTGGTAATGATAAGGCTTCGCAATTAGAGGAAGAAGAAACACGGAGGGCGCCGCGCGGGGCATCGGGGGACGCATCAAGTTCCGAGCGAGAGTGTCAGCCAGGTGTCATGTTCATTCGCCCGAGTAGTATAAGTCATATGTATAATGTCATAAGACTGTCATAGAACAAAAATAAAGTGTGAGAAATCCAATATTATTATGGCGATAATATTTTGGCAATCGGGTTTTCAGGTTTTATAAACTGTAATCTGGTTAGAAGTTGCGAAGAAGGATACAAGATAATGGACGATACTATAAAGTACTATTAGACTATAAAGTTCTGACTTGTTATACAGATACATAGTATAGTCCGATTATGATATACAAATACACCACCAATTTTTAATTACCAAAAAAAATTAAATGGGCAATGCAGACGGAGTACTACGTTGTATCTGTGCAGTAAGAATTTTGGACTTCTAAAAAATGGAAGAGTATGAGCGGCGCCAGTGCGGCGCCCGAGCCGAGCTTTTCCGAGCTAGCTCGAGCTGGGTACCCGGGTTTGCCAAACAATGAAAAAAAACTTAAATTATTATCAATAAAGGGTACCGCCTGACGCAAATCCATAGGAAAACGACTAACGGTAACAGTTATCCAATTTTAATCAAATTTATTTTGTCAAAAATTCGACAAAAAAATTCATTTGACAAAACGTTTTTTTGCCATATCTGTGTTCAGTAACGGCAACTGACTATGCGTATTTTTTTCTGGAGATAAAAAATTGACGGTGTATGTATATGTTGTTTGATACTGACTGTTGCGCGGCAGCACGAGCGCTTGACCCTCTTCAACGGTGCAGCAGTGAAGATTACCGTGGAACATGTACTGCACTGTGAGGTGCTTCGCCTCACCCACGCACGGGTCGTAGAACCCGGGCAGCTCAGACTGAAAACAACGTATTTACATTAAATAATCAAGGTATTACAAAAACATACTGCAACCGACTTCAATTGGGACTGTTTTAGTGACCGTAAACACTACTGCATAGTCACAAGGAAGCTAAATACGCAATTTACGATGTAATTTTATCAGTTATGGAAGTGTTACCCTTCAAATAAAAAAGTTTTTTTTTTAATTGGTTTTTATGCAACAAAGTTCTGAGTAAAAACATAAAAAAACATTTAATTGAGACCTTTTTGAAGTCGGTTGAAAATACTATAACATATGAGCATATTTATTTCTTATTGGTAGCGTAAGCGTAGTATAGGACGACCTTTGGGTACATGAAGAGCAATGATCTGTGCGCTATAGCCGGTAGACGGTGGTTTTCACACTGCCCCCCCCCCCCCCCACGAAATCAATAAAATACGAAAGAAATAAAATACCTTGCTGGCATCAAGCAGTTCGAGACGCGAGTCTTTGGTAAGACACTGCAACGGGATCGTGACGTCAATGACGTCGCCGAAGGCAAGCGGCGCTTCCGGCGACGGCACGTCTCCGGGCGACGGCTCTGTGATTGGGTGGCTCGATTGATCTGCACAAATTTTACCATCATCCAGAAGGTCAAGCAGTTCCTACAACACAAGTTTCATATACTTACACCACATATTCTAAGTCGATTTTTTCACTCAAGTGAATATTCATATTTGAAATTTGACAGGTGACAGCCGAACCTTTAGTAAAGCGGCGGCCATTTTACCACTCACGTAAGTATTCCCTTGAGTGAAAAAATTGTCTTAGAATACGGGTGTTAGTGTAGGCTAAGCACACCAATATCATACACCACACAAGCCAATGCATTTAATTATTATAATAATGTTTAAATCGTACATTTTTTAGCTTGTTATTTGAAAAAAAAAACCATAATAACTAGATGGTTATTGTTTACCTTACTGAGATGGAGGGTTATGTTTTTCAAGTGTATGTATGGTTTTATATACTAATGTATGTATATTTGGTTGGTTCTATGCGCCATAAGGTTTGATGCGATAAATGAGGCGTCGTTGGATTCGTCTGAGTCACGAGGGTAAAATCGCGAGTGAAATATAAAACAAAAAAAGAGCGGCTGTAAGGGATTCAACAAAATGAACATCGAAGCGAGAAATTAATTGTTGTATCATTTGATATTATTTCAATGAGGACAATGTCGATTATAGTTTGACAGTGCAAAATGCTTTGCGCTGCGCTCCGCCATATGTGCGCCGGCCCTAATAAGGCATCAAAACATGAATCGCCAGTGCGTATAAACAAGATGGCCAGTCGCGAAGTGGGCCGCGGCTCTTCATTCAACTGCTGCTAAAATTTTGTTAAAAGTTATGTGCGTACAATCACAAACGATTGCATAGGGAATCCTCAAAGCAAATTTCCATACAAAATGTTTCGGACAAATACTCAAAAAGTACGCCGTATTATAGTAATTTCTTCACACTATTCGTTTTGTCCAAGTATTCTGATTGTGTCAACAAAAATTAGTAAGGTTTCATACCTTAATTTAAATTTTATACGTGTTTTTCAATTAGTAGTGTTAATTTTAAAACACGTATAAAATCTAAATTAAAGTGTGTGCGTTGGAGCGCTAAGGGTACTGACCGGGCGGCAGTTTGCCGTACAAAGCCTTCAGTATGACGAGACCCCTCTTCCTCTCTTCGTCGCTCTTTATTCGGGAGTAGGTGGCTCTCATCAGCTCCACGGTGGCGCGCGCCTGTCTCTGCATTTCTTGCAACCTATGGGCAAATAACCATTTGTTTTATTGAGGTGTTTATCGATAAAATTATCCTATAATTCGCTGATAAAGGCTTATACTTTAGAATTTTGTCATCGATTCATCCATCCATTGGATTCCTATCTACAATATGGATTCCCTACCCAATATAAGGAAAACCACTCAAAGGACCCTCGGGCCCTATTTCAATGAAAACTAAGGTCTGAAACTGCGTTAAGTGGGCGCCTGCACGGTTTCATACAAAAGTGCCCCAGCGACGGAGCAGTTTTGTATGAAACCGCGCGGGTGCCCGCTTAACGCAGTTTCAGGCATAAAACTGCAGACTCAGATTTTATAAAAATCAATTACCTTAGCTGGGAATCGAACCAGTTGATTTTTAACAAAAATGACACCCTGTATCATTTCGCTATCATAGCGTCGCTTATTTGGATAAAATTCTCAAAGTAATATTTAATTGAAAACGTATGGAAATGTCTCATTTTAAAGCAATACAATATCAAGTGGTATTTTTTCCTTAGAAACCTGGAAAACCAATATCGAGTAGTATCTTTTCCTCAGGAAACGTGGAAACCAATATCAAGTGGGTACTTTTTCCTCAGGAAAACTAGATTCGGCTATGTTACCTTTCAAAGTTAGCCTCCATAGAGCGCAATCGCTCCCGTTCGTCGCGTTCTTTGGTGATGGGGTCTAGCACGAGTTTCTTGAGGATGAGCCACGACACGACGGGAACGACAGTCGCGTAGAACACCGGCGACGGCATCACCTCCTCGCAGAGGTGGACCGGCACTACTATAGTCTGAGAAGAGTTGGTCCATCTGTTGTTAAAATAAAGTTTTTTCTTTTACAAATTTTCTTCTCTCGCGTTGGTATTAAGGGTAATCCGCAAGGCAAATTTCCATACAAAAAGTTAAACGTGTTTTAAAATTACCACTAATAATTTAAAAATCTAAATTAAAGTATGAAACCTTAATAATTTTTGTTAACACAATCGGAAAACATAGACGAAACGAATAGTGTGAAGAAATTACTATAATACGGCGTACTTTTTGAGTATTTGTTCGAAACATTTTGTATGGAAATTTGCCTTAGGGATTATCCTTAACACCCGTATTCTAAGACGATTTTTTCACTCAAGGAAATACTTACATGAAATTAGACAGTCCAAACATTTTGGTAAAGCGGCGGCCATTTTACTACTTGCGTAAGGTGAGCTTGAGTTTGAGGACTGACTTAGAATACAGGTGTAAGTATTTGTACAATAAAGTATGAGTAATAATCGCGTCTATGTCCAAAAGCTTTCATAGTAATTAATTAATGTATTGATATTTTCATTTATTCATATATTACCTACCTATAAGATTAATTTGATAATTTTCTATACGTGTATATGTAGATATACAGCTTAGTTTCAAAGTTTTTGACCTGTATTTATTTTCATTACCAATAAAATTAAATACTATGTATTGAACTATTGAGCTGATAAGATGATGATGATATAGATATTTAATTTACATTATAATGTAGATTTTATAGAGAACTAAGACACACTTCAAAGATAAATTTGTTTTTGCAGTCTCACAAAATCATGAATATTATTTTTAATTATGTTTTAAATGAAATGTATGTATTCCATGTATTTATTTACAAAAAAAAGTATTTAAGTATTGTGTCAGTCATCTGGTTCCCATAATACGACGACCACTATCGACGACACCGTGGCTTAGTTGATAGTGACCCTGCCTACGAAGCTTGATGTTCCGGGTTCGATCCCCGGCCGGGCAAATATTTGTAACGAACACAAATGTTTGTTCTCGGGTCTTGGATGTTGTGATGTGTTGTATGTGTCCATGCCACCTGCGACACAGGGAATCCTAGTGCAGGGGTGTGAGTGTGTGAATGTTTATGTTTATGTTTATGTTTAATACATGTTCTGTTTAGTTTGGGGCTAGGTGGCGTTGTGTGATATGTCCAAAATATTTATGTGATATAAATACTTTTTTTTAAATAAACGTGTACATACAGTTAGTATCCGCCGGGTAGCATGGCAACACAAGACCGTAGTTATGTAATGATTGTGAGCTCACTTGAGTTTGAGGATTACGCCAGTCGGATAGCCCACGGAGACTGCGGCCGAAACGCTGTTATTTTGAGACACCTTCTTCTCTGCACCGTACTCCACCATTCCACCGAATGTACCACCTCTGCAAAGGAGCGTAACTTAAGCTTTTAATAGCTGAAACCCACACCGATAACCCTACCCTACAAGACAATAATTCATTAACAAGTTTAAAGTTTATAAAAACTGAAAACCCGACTGCTAAAATATTATACTTACATTACATCTAAGGACACTCGGGTTATTGAGACGAATCTAATGCTCCGTACTCACATACGGTTTTGCTCCATCGAGCTATCATGTCGAGTAAAAACCATGGCATAAACTTTCATCCACACATTCAGTATTATCTATCGAGTGACGCGCACTGTACAGTACTCACCGAACCGTTCGAGCCTTAGTTCCATCGAGCCGGCTCGATGCGAGCCTTCGAGCTTTAAGTTTTGCGGTCCACACGTTAATATATACTCGTTTTTGGGTAAAAGTATCGAGTAAAACCGTATGTGAGTAAGGAGTTTAACAATACCTTGTCAAAATCCATCCAGCCGTTTGGAAGAAGATACAAGGTAACAAAGAAATATACATACATACAAGATACGCGCGAATAACATAACCCTGCCTTGGTCTTCTTTAGTAGGATAATAAATAATTATACGTAAAATTGTAAAAACCGATAATTTATATTGAGACAATTTATATCTTTAATGTAAATGTACAAAAGTGCAAGCGAGATAACGACGCGGATTCTGTGCCTTAAGCGTCGATAACACAGGGCTTTTTTTACAAGCTACAACCCAGCGAGTTCGCTTGTAGCTTGTAAACTCGCCCAGTGTTCGGCTTTTTTACATTCTGCTTGTTGGCAATCCTTCATGAAAGCTAACTCGCTCACTCGCTAGCTTTTAAACTCGCCGGCTTGTAGCGTGTAAAAAGCCCTGTATCATCGACGCTTAAGGCACAGAATCCGCGTCGTTATCTCGCTTGCAGATTTGTACATTTTTGAAGATATAAATTGACTGAATATAAAAATTAAGCGTATAAACTAGCCGTGTGTCATCGACACTTTAAGGCTTTCTATAAGAACTGTGAATAAGGAAATTCACATTACGGCGTTGTCCTAATAGAACGCGATCACGCGACCATCGCAAGTTCGCGCTAGCGTCGGTCGCGCGAATCCGCGATCAAAAAAATAGGTCAAATAGGCGTCCCAATTAGCATCGCGTCACGTCGCGCGATGCGCGAATGCCAATTGGGACGCCTATTTGACGTTAGTATGTTTGATCGTGGATTCGCGCGAACTTGCGATGGTCGCGTGATCGCGTTCTATTAGGACAACGCCTATGTCTGTTAAGTATGTATGTATGTACTCACTTGAGGGCCAGTCGCAGTTTCATATCATATTGAGGCAGTTTCCACATAAGGCTCAAGGACGCGAAGCAGTGTGGCTTCCCGATCTGAATGGCTAGATTACTGTGGTACTTCTCGGAGTCGCGAACGTATATTGTAGACATTGAGGAACCTTGGGTGCCGGCGCGGTAGGTCAGGTAGCCGACTGAATGGGCGTCTAGTTGCGTTGCCATCGCTGAAATAAGAGTAAATACATAAATACACAAAGTAAATACATAAGAGTAAATACATAAATACAGTATTAAGGTATAGAATCACAATTGAGTTCATTGATTATAAGACAAAAAAAAGAAGCCATACTTCTAGTACATTTTGGTACGATGCTAGTTTTAGAAATAGAAAAGTAACAGAGCTAGATAAATACTATATATTAAAACTACTAGGCTTTTTCATTGTTAATAAAATTACATCGTAAAAAGTAACAAACATTATTTACAATGTTTTTGTAATGATTTTTTTGGTCCAATCTTACAAATCATATAGTGCCTAATATCATTCATCTTTCATCATTATGAAGATATGAAGATAACCCCTCGAGAAGGATTTTTGACACAGGGTGGGACAGTCCGGCACATGTAGCAAAGTTTGAATATGAACTCGCAATCACAGTAAGTGAGGTAGAGGAATAGTACTAACTTGAATAGAACGACGGCGATACGCCCCGTGAAGTGAACTGCATCACCACTCCACAGTTGAGAAACATGGTCCGTGACAGAGTCCTGAACACCTTGAGCCCGAGGAGAGGTCCATTGCCGATGCCACCTTCCATCTCGATCCAGCCTTTCTCGGAGCTGAGCTGCCGGCTCGACACGTTCACTGTGCCATTTCCTATTACAGAAAGAAAATGAAAATGTTTTATTTACTAACAAAACATACAAATTATTATTAATCTATGCATTACCTTACAGGCTAAATAAAAGTTAAGTATATTAAATACCTTCTGGTCTGCCAAAGGGCGATGGAGCGCAGTATCTTGGGCGTTAGGCTTACGGACCGCATCAGGAATACTATACTGTGCGCTCCAAAACGAAAATCGTCGATGTAACCCATAAATCTGCAATATTGAAGTGGGACTGGGCTGGCCACGTTTACCGTATGCCCGAACAGATATGGGCTTAAGAGAACCACCGAATGGGTCCCAATAGGTGTCAAAAGACAGCGTGGCCGCCCTAGGCGGCCTCGCATATAAAGGACTGGCAGCTATTGTGTATTAACCGCGAAGAATGGAAAAAGGGGAGGGAGGCCTTTGCCCAACAATGGGATCCAGCGGGCTGTTAAGATAAGATAAGATATTAAATACGGACTCAGTTGCCTTGTAATTAGTTAGTTGTGCAGGGATATTATTTGTTTCTTGGTGGTCTAGGTGGATGCGGCAAGCCGAAGACAGGGCGCGATGGCGCAAATTGGGAGATGCCTATGTCTAGCAGTGGACTGCGATAGGCTGATGATGATGATTTCTTTCTTGCCTATCAATGATGTGCTTGTACCCAAATGTCATAGTTACATATGTATTTATATGCTAGACATATAAATAGATGAAGTTTAAAATTGTTTATTACTAAAAGTTCTCGCCGCGTCGCTGCCATCTTGGTGTGAATCTATCGAAAGTATATAACATAACGAATAACGGAAACGTACCTCTAAACTATAACTAAAATACATACCTCCCGCACGATATCACAGTTGCGCTACAGATTATAAAATACACTTCTTTATTCAGATAAAAATAAACCTGTTATAGAACCAACCTATGCCATTCTGTGTGGATATGTTTCCCGATACAGTCAGGGTGTTCCGAAGAGTGACAGGTGCATCCACAGACTGCTGAATGCTCATCCCAGACACTTCAATTGTAGGCAGGAGTTGAGCCTCCTCCCTTTTGAAAACAAAACAATGGGGTTCAAAAATATATTTCAAGTAATACAAAATGTGAGCCAGTGCGTAAACAGAACCGAATTTATAATTATGTTTAGCTAGTTGTTCAGTTCACTGTGAACAATGATCTCACGCGTCGCGTCGCATCTCCTAAACCCCTGAACTGATACGGCTCATCTTCAAGCTTAAAAATTATATCGGTGCTACCTGCCAAATTATAGTAAGATTGGATAAGCAAGATTAATCGTTGCGAAATTTCACAGATGAAATAAAGAAACATGTGTTTCATTGGAAAAATATATAAATGAACTCCCTTTTACAAATTTGAACTCATATTAATTCTTTGTGCGTCGGGTATTCTGTGTTCATTAATGTGTTTTGGTTTGAAGTGCACTTTACCTATGCAGTTAAAATACTAGGTTCTTGAGATGAATCATAAAATTTACCTCTTACCATAAAGAGAGCATAGCACCTAGCTAGTCTCGTAACATGTTTACATAAAAAAATTGGGAAGCACGCAGTTGGCCACTGGCTCACGCGAGAAGGAAGGACTCACACTTCATACTCGTCATAATACTTGGTGAACATATCAGTTGCGTTGATGGAGAGTGTTATAACGCCTCGCAGATTGGCGCTCTGCTGTAAACGGCGTTCCTCGCGTTCCCGTTTCAATCTGCAGCAAACAATAATGCAATAATTCTCGACACTTGGTTACAAACCAACAAAAAATCCACTAGACACATCAGTAAAAGATGCTTATCTATAAAAAAATAAATAATAATAATTACAGCATGCTTTGCCGCAGTTGCTTTACAGAAAAAGAAACGGTAGAACATGTGGTTATTCGTAAGGCTGAGACCTGGACTCGGGCGGTCAGAGTGTCGCAAATGGGGTACTAAGGAAAATGAGATTTAGAATTTTGTATTGTCATAAAGATGAACAAGCTCCCTTCGCTCGCGTGTGGACGCAATAAATAAAATCACCCAGCTGTTAGATAACAGATGTTAGATAACTGTTAGATATCTGGTAGATTTTGACTTCTAGCTAGGCGGCCATTGATCTTAGAGATCAATGCCCTGAACAAACATTTCTCCTTACGCTACCCCCTCTTTGATAGTACCATGAAAAGTAAGTGATAATAGGGTTTATTTTATAATTTCTTTTTTTTTTAAATCTTTTTGCCTCAGTGCCCCGTTTGCTACACCCCAACCATAGTTTAAGTCAATGCTCAATAACCCTTAATAGCAGGATGACAGTACAGACGATTATTACCCTCAAAGTAATATAATTTTGGTAATGGAGTTGAGATTCACCTTTCATATTCCTCCCGTATTTCTCTAGGTGTTCGTGTGCGGAATATGACTTCCCAACCATCCACTTCCAAGCCTCGTTTACCTGGATATGTAAAAATATATATTTTAGTCAGATGCTAGTCAGTAAAATATTACATACTTTCTACATCATTGTTTTAAGGCGAGGTAATATGAGATAGTGAGGTCTTCCTACTCCATATTGTATAAATGACTTCCATAAAGGGCTTGAAAGAAACATTTTGCTAGGTTTTGGTTTTTTTGTCATTTAGGAACACCTTGATTCTAATTAACAAAATAAACTGATTAGTTTGTAAAACAATAGTAAAAAACCTTACCCAAAGTATCATAAATAGCTCTTTTGTGTGAATCAGACAATACTTCGTAAGCCTCTTTGACTTTATTGAAGACTTGTTCAGCCCATTTTTGCTGGCAGGGACGGTCAGTGCTGTGCTTATCGGGATGAAACATTCGTGACATACGCCGATAAGCACTATTAATTTCTTCTGGAGTAGCCTGGTAAAAACATCAATTGCTTAATTAGTAGGAAATTCGAAATAGCATTAACCTATATTATTGGTATCTATTACTAAATATTCATTCAGTAAAAAGATAAATAGCCAAACATTATTTATCTAGATATAATAATATTTGTATTCTTGGGATGGGGCTTTTTTGTGAAACTGAAGATATCTGTAAGAAGTGTGCAGTCTAATAAAAACTTAAAATCGCTATCGCTGCTACTAGTGATAACTGTATGCACACAGACTTCTGTTGCGCTTACTGCACACAGCTAAACATTAAGCATTTCTAACCTAAAATTCATTGATAAAAGTACCATACTTCCGAACACGAGTACATTAAAATAAACATAACATGTGTTGGAGTATGGATATCAGTTTCCTCGGTGAAGATAACTTTTCAGTTATATAATATTATTAAAGAAAAAATGTCTAAGCCGACAGTATTGTGACATGATGCAATAGTTACCGTTTTAGACACATTTAGGAATTGGTAGTAATTTTCCTCCAATAAAATATTTTCTCCTTCTTCTTCTTCCATTCTTCAATTTTGATTTTCCTTGAAAAATACTGATAAAATAGCTATTTTTACAGATTTGTTACAATTTATGTAGAACGAATCTAGTCTGAATCTAAAGTCTAGAGGCAGAGGAAATGAGTGACAGTTGGTGACAGCCAGCCAGCTGTGACATATCAGTGATGTCATTAAAAAGTTGGAAAAAAATCCAAAAAATTAAGAAACAGCTAGAATTATACGCAACTGGAAGACTACTGACTCTCCTCACCCTGCTGACACACGAAAATCGTTTACCATTTCAATCCACTTCGATGCAATTCAGTAGGTAGGCTGAATACTAAATTCAGTAGGTAGGCTGTAAACTCTTGAATACGCTATTTTTAGATTTGGTAGAAATTTACGAATCAATTATATAGGCAGAAGTCATAGATGCAACCGATAAAACCGTTATTCATTTTATCGCAAGGTAACTGTTTGTTGTATGTTCTAGCAGAATTATTACAGAAACTAGCACGTATCAAACTAAATGGGACGTATTATCTCAAGGAATGGGAAAGGTACAGACAGGTAGGAAAAGCTACATAAACCTGTGATTTAAGTACAAACATACTGGCAATGCTTCAAATACTGCTCATTTTGATTGTCTCGTGTCACCATTCACTCATTTAGAGACGTTCACAGATCAGCAGGGCTATTCGTTAGCATGTCATTAGTTCTCGATATCGAATGGTAAGTCAAATCTGACAAAAAATGGCCGACCTCGGCGGACCAATCAAATGGTATTTCGTAACAGACTAAATAGCTACCTGACATTATAAAAGAGCATAGATGAAGTGCTCTAGGAAAGTTATTAATATAGGTTTTCTCTTCTTTTTGGAATCATCATGGAAATCACATAATGACTAAATGTGTTTGATACTTTGGGCATTTAAACCTATGGCATGTATTAATTACGCTGAAAATACTGAAACCATTGTGCTGAAACTTTGTAGGTCTAGTTAAGGAGCTAGAAAAGGATAAAGACAACTTTTCATCCCGTTGTTAGTTTTATTATCACCAGTTTGAGGTATATTATCATCTTTCTGCCATTGTCTCAGTATCTGGGACAGTACAGCATGTCAGCATTACATGTGTGGCAGTTTCATATACTATCTAAACCAAACTCATGTAAATTATGTTGTTCCTACCTAGGTTACCTAAATAAAATAAAAGAAAGTTAAAGCTTTGTCTAAATTATTTATTTCCCTTCGACCATTTAGAAAATAATGATTAATGAATCCTAAAACCCTTAGTTGGTTCGAAAGATAGCACCAGGCATAGGTAAAAGTATCAAAATCTGTAGGCAAAGTATACATCAAACAATAATATTGACGAATTTTTAATTCACATATTTCATAACTTATGTTGTGCATTATACAACTTTATGCACGTTATGTAATACCAATCACTTTATTTCAAACTGCTGAGTCAATAAACGATACAAAACATCCTTATATAACTATTATGAAAGCGGATTATTTTCGTAATGCTGTAGGTATAGGTTGCTAGAGTAAGTTTTAGTTGGTTTTCGCATCATATACGGTGGACCACATTTGCATCACAAAATTACACAACGTACTGTCTTTTTTTTTGGCAAAAATACACGAAAAAACATCGAATTTAGCAGTACTAAAAACATTGTTTACAAAAAGTAACGTCAAAACACGAATGATTGAGCTACAGACAAAAATATAAAATGAGGTCCGACCGAGACACTCATTCATAACTTCACTCATTCATCGAATTATTCGTTTTTATCATGTCTGTGGTTCTCGTTATCGAGTTGATATCGATAATGACGTCATTTTTTTCCCAGTCTTGACCATCGAATTCGATAACGAGAACTAATGACATGCTAACGAATAGCCCTGCTGTCAGAGTACTAGAGACGTTGGTCATTCTTTGTTCATTCATCCGACTCAAGCCATGCACAATAGACTATTTATTTTTTTACACTAGGCCACTTAAAAACTATCGATGAAGGGTTACCTTTTCACGCGCTGATTGCGTTTGTCGATGACACACAAAACATTCTAGGTACATGCTCAGAAGCGAACTAGCTGTGAGTGAGTAGAGTGTGCCATAAAGGAAAGATACTCGCTACACCCCAACAAGCTTAGTGCCTACACCACGTACATACGTAGTCGATAACGAGAACTAATGACAGCTTAACAAATAGCCCTGCAGGTCTATTTGCTAAGCTGTCATTAGTTCTCGTTATCGAATGGTACGTCAAATCTGACAGAAAATGGCCGACCTCTCGAAGCCGATAGCGACAGAAATCCTATGGTGACGTCATTTTTTTCCCAGTCTTGACCATCGAATTCGATAACGAGAACTAATGACAGCTTAACGAATAGCTCTGCGGGGCTATTTTTTGTCAGATTTGACGTACCATTCGATAACGAGAACTAATGACAGCTTAGCAAATAGACCTGCGGCTTGAGTTATGTTATTTTATCTCTGTGGCTATCCTTCAGCCACACAGAGTTGTAAATCCATTGATCATTCACTCATTCGCCCGTGTTGTTGATGTGAGGTGTGAGTGAGCTCGCTGTAATTTTTTGCAGAAAATATTATTCAGAATTCCTGGTTTTTTCTACTCTCTCTCCATAGTAATAAAATGTGTTTCGAATTCGTTGGTTTTCTCTCCAACGCGGCAACGTTGTGTTGATCAATGTTTTTAATACGAGATCCGTATTTCGATCGCGTGCTAGTTTTCATCGTTTGAAAAGGTAAGACTTTCGTAAACATTATTTTGGGGGAAAAAAGATACAATTGCCTCTGGAATCGTCTTTTTAAGAGCGATGTAAAAATCTTCATGTTTAGAAATTTGCAAAAATACGTCTTTCAAATGTTTTTTGATGATGTCACAAGGTACTTTACTTTACCTACTTGTACCAGCCGAGTAGCCGCAATGTCTTCTGTGTAACCCACTGCCCAACGTTGGCATATAAGGCCGGGTCCAGTAATTTTGCGTGTAGGTGGATTAGTAAGGCTTCTATTTTTAATATGAAAAACATGATAGTCAGCATAAAGCATAGAAGTTATGAAGGTAGATGCCATACCTCCTTAAATTTTCAAAGAAATACAAACATACTTTTGAAAGGTGAAAGTTTGTGAGGTTTTTTCAGCACTGAACAACTATTAAACTTTTTCTTGAAATTCATTAAAATACCCATTTTCTAAACTTTTTCTACAAGAACCTACAGCCATAACTATAAACATTCATCACACTGAGGAATAAATTATTTGTGTGAAAGTTCTATGGCTATTTAACATTTCTGCCCATAATTATTATGCAGAATTTTCACCAAGAAACGGGAAATTGATTACACAGTAGATACCTGCATAGGTAAACAAATATGAAATAAGTTCTTTACATTTAAAATTAATTTGAGTAAATTTTTTTTTATCATACTAATTCTAAAAGTATACCATTCTTACCTAGAGGCCAAAAAAGATCCATTTCTTTTAGGATTGTCAATTTTCAACACTTTCAACACTAATTCACCAAAAGAAAGTAGCGATGCACTGAGAATTTTTATTAGCTCTGCTCCAATTAGATTCTAATTTAGTTTCTCATCATGACTTGAATAATTAAATACACAATAACACAATATTGTTTTGAAACATTAATGAGGAGTTTTCTGGTTCTTTCTCCTTTTATAGTTGGTTCATAATCTAAATTCTTTAAATATGAAATGTTACCTGCACTCGCACTAATCAAATTTTAAAGAGGCCATTAGGTTGATTTGATTACCATGGAAAATAAATCCCAAATCAAAGCCGACGCTAGTAACATAACAGGTTTAGTAGGTACCTAAGAAATGGAATCAAATGGGGGCCATAAATCATAATCAAGTGGGGTACCATTATGGCACCGATTCCTTTGATTTGAGTACAAAATTGTAAGTTGTATTAGAGTGAAATAGAGCAGCTGATATAACTGAAGAGTGGTTTCGTTGTTTCAGTGGTGAGGTGGGTTCGGTGAGGCGAAAATGCCCTCGTCGCACTTGAGCCTGCGGGAAGATGACGTGGTGCGGCTTGCATTGGAGTTTCTGCATCATCGCGAGTTGCACATCACACAGCTGTCTCTCGAGCGCGAGACCGGTGTCATCAACGGCAACTACGCCGATGACATACTCTTCCTTCGACAGCTTATCCTCGACGGGCAGTGGGACGATGTCCTCGAATTCATACAACCTCTCTCCGCTCTAAAAGCATTCGACGCCGACAAATTTAACTACGCTATCCTCAGACACAAATACATCGAACTTCTCTGCATAAGATCCGAAATAAAAGCTTACAACAACGTAGAAAACATAGTAGACGAAGTCGTCAAAGTCCTCAGTGATCTCGAAAAATTAGCTCCATCGAAAGAAGAATACTCAAATCTCTGTTTATTGCTGACTCTACCCAGCATCACTGACCATGTACAGTTCAAGAAATGGAATCCAAGCAACGCCCGCGTCCAATGTTTTAGAGAAGTGTACCCTTTGGTTGAACAATTCCTGCCGTGCGACAAGAAATCCAGCAATACAATTTCTAAATGCGCTAAAAACGACCGGCTTATGCAATTACTCATCAAGGGGATACTTTACGAATCGTGTGTTAATTATTGTCAAGCAAAAGCTACGGGATCAAAAGAGGCCCAATCAAATGAAGTTAGTTTTTCTAGGTTGCTGGATGGCTCAGGGTTTGACGAGTCTGACTTAAGTTTGCTGTCGTGGCTACAATCGATCCCGGCAGATACGTTCAGCGTGCCGTTCGAACAGAGAATGCTGAATGTGGACGTGGAGAAGTTGGAGCGTCCTTCACTGCACACCTCCTGGACCGAGCACATGCTGGTGACGCCTATTAAGCCGCGCACCTTCCCGCATCTCGCCATGCCGTTCCGAAGGCCGCGCTCGGCAGCGGATGCGATGACCCGCTCGCTGCGTCCGCTGCCCGACGGCGCCCCAAGGCATCCCGCGGTCATGGCCCTGTCCGCTATCGACTACGGACCGTCCTCTTCCTGTTTCGCCGGCTTCCACCTCACCGGTATGAAGGGAAACAAGCTGATGAACACGTCGGTCGACCGCTTGTTTGATAACAAAAACGGCGAGAGTATTTTCAACGGGCTGAGCGAGTCGCTGAAGCCTATAGACGAGCAATCGAAGGATTCGAAAAATCATACGCCTAGCAGTATTGGAGCATCGACGGCGACTACGCCGGAGCACCGCGGTCAAGACTATTCAGCGTGTACGTCCATATCCAATGCCACGCTGTCGCAGCCGCCGGTGTCGACCGCGGAACGTGCGCCGCTCTTGCCCGAAGCGACTGCTACCGCTACTACGGCGATCGTACACGCCGCGGAAGGAGACTTTAGGAGAGACCTACTCAAGGAATATCAGATACAAAAGCAACGCGAGTGTGACGACTACCTCCGCAATCTTTGCTCGTCAGATTTGAGGCAACAGAAAACGTAAACACCTTTCTAAATTTCAATTCAAAAAACGTTACATAGCTACAGTGGTATTTGGTACATGATTTGTTTTTTGCAATTTCAGAATGGAGTCAAGTGATATTTCTCCGGCGTTTCCATCGGCTGATCAATCGCAGCTATTGGTGGACACCCTTCGAGACCAATCGCAATTCATTAGGTAACTATATTAATATTTTATATTTGTAACATTCAGCAGATTTCCTAAAGTATTATCCAATAATATCAAAATCTATCGAGATATATAAATGTAATCGTCGATTAACGGGCATTCACATTATAATTAGTTAGGTTATTATTACTTTTGCACTGCACGCTCGAGAGCGAAGCATCAGACTGTAATTTTCTTACGGTGTAGTACTTTCCTCGGTAGAATGAGCAAGCAATTTGTTCTGAATGTTTGGTCGCCAACTGCTCCGGCAGTTTTCTCCGACAACGAGCCGATAAATTACTATTTAATATGTAAACTAGATGCTTATTACCTGTTTGAGTTGGTGCAATTGCTGGTGTTGTTACAGTAATAGTTTTTACTTGGGAATATTGTAACGCAAGTGTTTTCTTTCTGTGTTTCAGGAAGAACGAAATCAACGAACCGCCTGATACGGACGACTTGAACGTAAGAATTTTCATTTAATTCCTTTAATTCTGTTAGATTGTTGCAAATAATACTCGGGAGTTTTTATAACTACTGAATTAAGAGTAATGTATTTCAGTATAAATAAGAACTCCCGGCTAAATAACCCTCATTTCAATAAATAGGGAGTTCTTATTGGGGCTCAGGACTGTCTGTTGGAAGCCAAATCTGTCCACTACTTAAGGTGGTCTTCCGGTATTGGCGACGACGACCGCGACCCGTTCGCGGTCGTGTGTCGCGGTCGCCGTCGTAATATCGGAAGGCCACCTTATGCAGTATTGATATTGACGTGCCGGTTTCCTCACGATATTTTCCTTCACCGATAAGCACGTGTTTTAATGCACACATAATTTTTTGAACATCAAAATCTATTGGTGTACGACCGGGTTCGACCCTCGGATTGAAAGTCGAGGCACCTCCCAAAGCAGTAATCAAAGTCCTGTATAGCACTATTCTGGTTATGGGTAAGTTTGATCTATTATCATCAGGAGAAGGTCTAGCTCGTCACTTGTTTACATCCTACTAATATTATAAACGCGAAAGTTTGTAAGTATGGATGGATAAATGGATGGATGTTTGTAACTCTTTCACGTAAAAACTACTGAATGGATTTGAATGAAACTTCACAATAATATAGCTCTTACATCAGAATAATACATAGGCTACAATTTATAAAGATACCTGCGCAGACGAAAGTCGCGGGCATCAGCTAGTTTATAATAAAGTAGGCAACAGTGCTAAGGATAAGACAAGATAGTTCAACGATTGTTCTAACTTTTTGAATTGTCGGGTTCAGTAGTTATTTGAATATAATAGTGTCTCTAGTTTTACCCCTCTGACTATGTTAATAATTTCGAACGAGTGGGTTGGATACAGTACGAAAAAGAAATCTAGATTACAGTTTTTTTTACCGTAAAATAGATTTCTTTTTACGTGATTCACCTATGTTTTAATTAAAGACGACCCGGATGGTCTAGTGGCAACTTTGTAGGACTGCCACGCCGGTGTGGTTGGTTTGATTCCTAATTCAGCGTAAAAATTTGTGCGATTTACTTCGTATTTTTAATGTTGTTATTTTTTTATGTTTTCTACGAGGTGCGTAATTAGAAAAAAAGTTTAAGTACTTACATATTCTCCAATATAAATTAAATTTTATAAGTATTTTTGAGATTTGTTAATAGCGTATTGGACGTGTTAGATGGATCCATTTTATTTTTACGCTGAGAAGTTATAAAACTGTCTTGTATGTCGTTTTCTTGAATAAAGCTGACCTTTTGGCCAAAATAATCAAAGGCTTTTGTATAATCAAAAGCTGTGTAAGCTTTTGATTATAACACAGCTGAACCTTTTTGCTACAGAGCAATCATCAACAGAGTGATCGAATCGGCTATCATTAAAAAAATAATTAACCAGAATCATCGTCTCCTGTAGTTATTGCAACTACATAATCATAAATCAATTAATTTTACCAACTTGGTGCAATACCATCCCATAAATAGAAAATGATTCTATGTGTTAAAATCATTTATTAATTATTTGGTGTTTTTATTGTTTTGGACTGATTATTGTTTGGTAAATCTGCATCCGATATCCAGCCTAGATCCAGCAAGTTCAGCCATGAATTAGTACAGTTTTTACCCTATCTATCCAGCCTCTTGCACCCACTATTGGGTACAGGTTTCTTCTTCAGTACGCCACTTTTTGTGGTCCTCGGCTAGCCTGATCCACTGGCCTCTGGCTGTTTTTATGATGTCAGTTTTTACCCGTTGAAAGTAAATTAGAAGTGCTTCTGTGGTGGATATTCGACTCGTTTCCTTTATCTTAATGAGGTAACGATGTTTTGTTGTGAAGAAAGTTTGGGTGGATTTAAATACAAAAATCTGTATTATTTAATTTTAGTTTACATAATAGACCAGTCATACAGAGAATATAACAATATTATAAATATATTATTTTGATGTACAGTCGGCTCTATAATTGTCTTTACACCCAGCTTACGCCGGTTTTCTTCTGTGATTAAAACACTCACTCAAACACATTATGTTTATGTGTGAATAAACTACTGATGTGAATAAACCACTTAAGATATACCCCTAATATAAACTACATGTAGTTTAATCACAAAAGACATCGGCGTAAGCTGGGTGTAAAGACAATTACAGAGCCGACTGTACATATCTAGCGTAATAAAAATCCACATTAAGTCACATGAGTTCTGGTTGTACAATGTGTTTCGCTCTTTATTTTTGGTTTAGTGTTTGGAATAGGATGCTGATTCCAACTTGAACTTTTAACAAATGTATTTCCTCTCATTATTATTGTATCTGTATTGCATTTTCTTGAAATCTTGTGAGCTAACGTCATTGTTTTTATAGTGTTTGTTGAAAAAAAAATACATGTAACCCTGTCGTTTTTCGTTCATCAAAATTCGATATTTTATTTTCTTTCGTCAATCGTAAATAGTGCCTTGAAAAATGCTGTGGCAATTTTGTATAGCAATGTTTTGATCTCTGTTATCGGAACTCAAACAGCCTACGTTGCTGGGCTTTTATACTTGCTATTAGCGGAATAGATGTTTTTGAAATAGTCAATATTTTAATTTCTGGCCCTAAAAAGTCGTAACCTTTTAATAGATTTTGTTTTTGAAGTTTCGGTAACGAACCCATTAATTTTCGCCTTGTTTGTCTATCCGTCTGACGTTCACAAGAACTGTCTTCATAAGAAGTCTATATCACCGAATCTCGGCAAAAAAACAGAAAGTTATAACCGCTACAAAATTTATAATACTATTTTTTTTGAATTTTACTCGCAACTACCCATCTATAAGTAAGCGTAATACTTTGAATAAGCCATAATTAAGATTTTTTTATCATACCCATAAATATAATTTCTCAGCGCATGACCTTCAGGTAGACTAGATTGTTATAATTTGACGCCCACGATAAAAATAATAAAACGCAATAGTTAACTATTATTTAACTTAGCAAGATGAAATACTGCTGCAATATAATAAAATAATGATGTTTATTGGTTGCATATTGATAAGCATTTTGCACAGAACATAGAAATGAGCCAACCGAATTGTATTTGGTTATCTATTTAAAAATGAGCCTAACAAATAGTAACAGCAATTCATTACCAACCTAGCGCCAACATTTTTGGAGAGTTAACGATATCTTGAAGACTACCTGACACAAACAACTTCGTTTACGTTGACAATTAACACTGTTATAGTCAGGCAGGACTAAGCCTTCTATACATATTGATGATTGATTGATTGATTGATTGATTAACAGGATTGTTTTTGACCACAACTCCTTCTCTCCACAACTGATTGATTGAAGCGACCTTAGCGTACACGGGTTTTTAAATTAAGCTTTCGGGTGCCTAGAATAAATCCATGACTTCATGTTTTGATAATGGGTCCTACCTGAATATCCTGAAAGTAACCTTTTATCTGTATATTTTATGTCAAAAAAATTAATAATAATGGCGCAATAAACGTTTAAACTTCTAGGCAAGTTCCCAATTTCAGCAGTAGTCGGAGGCCTTCACCAATTTGGGAAATCTAACATCAATGACGACCATTTGCTAACACGAGAAGGATCTTTAGAAAGTTCTCTTATCGTGATCCAACTTGATTGAGCAGATCTGTTGATTCAATAATTACGCGTGAGCAAACAAGCCAAACCTCAAGTTGTAATAAACTAACAAGTTGAGTAAACACACCGATTACGCTTAACGTGGGCGTATCTCATTAGGGAGCTAACTTGGTAATTTTTAATTAACGCAAATTCTCTACTCGATTACATAAATTCCGACGCAGTTCTTCGGTTTCATCGTATCGTACTTCGGAGTCACTTAGATGACCTTCGTGTAGACTTGGACCGCCCACGTACAATCAAGTCCTTGTTTATTATTGATGATTCTCAATGATGCCGCCTGGTCCATTATTTACCTCCTTGTCACCTATATTTATGTATAATTGTAGGACACGACGATATTCGAAGTCTCGTTGCTCGCGCGCATGCCTCTATGAGTCACCGGCAAGCGTTCTGCGCACAATGCCGACCGAACAGTCCAGTCGCGTCGCAGCATACTTAGAGGACATACATGTCACTTATCTTAAGCTTTAGTACGCGTTACGATCTATAAGTTTATTGTATTTTCTTGACTGAAGTTGTGAGTTAAATTATTTTTCGGGTGGGTGGGGGAGTGTTGACCGACGAAAATGACTACCGTTAAGAAAGCGCTGGCGATGCGTCAGCTGGAGTCTATGTTTGGCAATATGAACCTTGATAGGGAGGGTCGGCGATCGCCACTCGTGAGCTGCACCATCGAGCACGATCCCCGCTGTGACGTTCATGGCCGCTGCACCACTCCGTATCGCTCATCACTCTATCTGCATAGCAGAGAATCTACGCCTTTTGGAAGAGATATAGCGTCGCCCACCAACGGGCTCATTATCAGGTCCGTATCTATGTAATTTCATGAGTTTCAAATCGCTTATTATGCTCGTGATTCTAATGAATACTATAATAAAACAGGCGGCGGGACTCGAACCGTTTCTCGGCATCGCCTGGACGTGAACTGGAACACCCATCAACGTTCCCCAGCCTGCTCCGGCGTGATCGCCTCAGCCCGTCGGTGACGCCTCCTCGTCGAGATACGCCAAGCCCCACTCACAAATTCTCCAGTAAAAGACACTCAATGGGATCGTTCCCGAATCTCAGTCGCACCAATGTCGTCAATTATAGGCGGGATTCCACCATTAGTAATGGAGTCCGAGAAATGAAAAGAGATTACGTTGGATCCACAAATTCCCTGTGTAGAAAAAGTTCCACAGACAATTTCGGGTCAAAAACAACGTTATCGAGAAAAAGCTCGAGGGATACCATTGGTTCTTCAAATTCGCTCTCAAGAAAAAGTTCCATCGACACGAAGAAGTCTTCGACTGATTCTTTAGACTTGTGGCATACATCGTGGGATACAGAGAAAAATAACTCACTGTCTTCGTTGGCGCATGACGACCGACTCTCATTCGGCCATTTTAAGGTAATTAAAGTAAACAGTGCAGACTGTATCTGTATGCACTCCAGAACATCATTTTCCTTTTGGTCGATTAGCTCACCGGCAAACAAAGTGAATCACATCGTTGATTCTATTAACCGGTATATTATACCTATATACTTACTTGCTTCATCATCTCCTATCCCGTATATGGCATATTGTTTCTGTAAGAAATATAAATCATGATAATAGAAACTGCCTTCGTTGCGTTAATAAAAGCGGGTTATAGATACCTACTTGTGTACATGTGAACTTTATACATGTAAAATAATAATTAATTATGGTGTTTACCTACTTCACCATTCTCCTAAAATATACTCTACCTTATAATAACATAATATCCGAACTAATGAGATTTTAATTACCTTTCTTATTAACGATATTTTTATAGGAAAAAATATATGGCCCGCCTTAAAATACAGGTTCATTTACATAAGGCGCTAAACGGCTAACGTTAGAAAACGGTGCCGTTATAATTGGTGCGGATACGATAAAAAATCGAGACGAGCACGTGCTTCATTCGAATTAATTTAGAAATTCGACCCATAATCTAAATGTTACATCTGAGTTCGAGTCGCTCTACATGGTTCGCCGATAGGGCGGACCGCGACGGGTTCTGTGTGACCTATACCGCCTTAAATGGACATGACGCCGTTGACTGCCACCAGGCTCGGCTGTATCGTGATAATATTTACATTTTATCTCGCACACCGCTGCAATATTTTGCACTCCTCGCTAAACGACCGCAATGACGTGTTTGTCTTTTGGAACAGTAGTTACCTCAACTATGACATGTAGCGGGTTGTCTGTCCACTTAATTATGTTTACTGATTTACCTACTCAAGGTGTCCGCAATGTGCTAAAATAACAGATTATTGACCAATTTCTGATGTAAATAATTGCGAGAGTTTAAAGGGTGGATGTTTCTTGCTTAATTTTGCCGAATTTATTCAATCAATTGAAATGAAATTTAGAATAGGTTGAAAAACTGGAGAAGCACATAGGCTTATTTTTATATCCGTATAATCCTTTACCACATAAGCGAAGCTGCGGGCAACAAATAGAAAATGTAAAGTCAATGTAATATAGGTATCTCATAAAGTCCTGTAAGAACTTTGCACTGTATTGTTTCTTGTTCCTTTAATTTTCACTCTGTCTCGCAAATTACCTTTGACCCGAGACAGAATGGTAGTTATCAGCCAATAAATTTCAATTGATTGTCAACCGGCCAAGTACTTAAATGATTCAGTTGTTTGCTATGTGTGTATCGGTAAATTGTGTCAATGTTTACTTCCATTATAATATTGCTCGGGATTTTCGGCACAAGCTATGAGTCAGCGTGAAGTCACGCCTCGCGCTCGCACAACTTGTATTAAGTAGGTACTGTTTACCAAAGGATGAAGTCTTCACTTACTGTTTTGTCTATTGTAATTTTCCCCGCAGGAATTCCATCATATAAATAACTCCATTTGAAATGTTTCTTTGATCAAATTTAAATTGCCCGAAAGATGAGGAATTCAACTTTCAATTCTATCCTAGAAATAAAATGATAGGAATCTATGATCTATGTATAGATGAACTTTATTTTGAAGGATAAAATCTGGATTTTTAATAAAAAGACAAATAACACGCATATGCTACCGAAAAGTTTTAAAAACCGTAATTTTCTAATTTAACGGTTTTCAATCACGTTAGGTTGTGGGTTGGACAAATTGTGAACACTACGAAAGTCTGCTATGAAATATACCAATCAATGAACCAAATTACTGTTTTCTTATCGGTTATTTGTACAACAATCACCAAAAGAGATTCTAATTATAATTCTAATTTGGGGAAGGGGTTACATGTGGTCTGCACTGACGTCCCGCTGTGGGGTGTTTAGGATTCACGTGGTCACTACTTTAGGATTTATGTTTATTTCGTAGTGATCAAACCCTAAATTGAATTGATTAAGTAGGTAATTAGGTTCGATAAATTAAAAACCGAATATGTTGTACTGATTGTATTTACCGTACCGCGTTTAATCCGAGACTGAATTTACAGTGTGAGCTTTTACAAGAGCTGTACAGATTGACTTATAGTTAGTATTAGAGTATAATGACGTATTGAGTAACAGCTTATTAAATAGTAATTAAACACATTATAAAGTTACGCTACATATACACCTTTTTTTTTATTTTTTTTTTAATTATTAATATTTAATATTTAATACATCACTAAAAAATAACCTATAAATCATCATACAAATCATCCATATTCGGTCCCTCCTCTTCCTCAGTTTCTGCAGTAGCAATTAATCTGTAAATGGCCTTGTCCAATAGTTTTTTGTCATCCTCCTTCAATTGGCATACCAGTTTTTCCTTCAGCAATAATAGTGAGGATGCCAAATACTTATTTAAGGGAGTCGTAGAACATGGAATTGTGAGATGAAATGATGGATCTATAGCAGTAGCAATTTCAAAAGCTTCTTGGTTGGCTTTCTCACATTCGGCTTCTGCCTTGGACATCTCATTCTTATTTGTTCTATTGGCTTTCCTTATATAGCAAAACACGTTTCTGGGTGTGTTGTCTTCAGTTGAAATAAGAACACCTACATCCTTACTAAATAGAAGTTGCTCTTCACATGGTTCAGAAAAAGGGTTTCCGGGATCCATTACTCTGAGGAAATAATCTTTGTCTTTTTCAGTTTCAATACTCATATATCTCAGAGTGGCTTCATCAACGGCTAGATTTTCTATGGTCCAAGGATTGTTCCCTCCATCAGCTAAGAAAATAATCTTCTTGCTAAGTTCATTCTTTTTCTCATTACCTCGGCTGCTCTTTATGTTCCACAACCTTCTTACATTATCTACCCCCACATTAATCCTAGCCATCGCACCCATAACATTGATTACCTGTGTCCTCATCAATTGAAGTGTGTTGGCGGCTACCGAATTGAAATCGTCTTGAGGATTCTTTCCCATAGGCTTTAGAGAACTAGTTTCAACACCATATTGCCCTACAAATTCCTTGTCCTGATACCAGCTTGTATATTCTCCATAGAATTCTGGAAATAATAGAGTCTTTTCCCTGCTAGGATTAATCCCAAATAGCCTGTATACACTATATGTTAATCCAATCAAAGAGGCTAAAGAGGGGATTGAATCAGCCACAAACACTGTCATTGAATCATCACTAGACCTCAGGCATCTCGTTATAGTGTTTGGAACATCAATACCGCCTATTGCCACTAATCCCATAGTAGTAGATCCCGCATTCAACATTCCCATTAAGAAACCAGGTGACGCAGAGATATAGTCATCTTTATCCAGTTTATCTTCTATTTTCTTGAACCACTCTTGATTGTATTCGTTTAGCATTGATAGTTTAGTTTCGGCCCAAGGTATTCTAGTGAAGAAATTCTCGTTTTCTAACATGAAACCTATCCCTAAATGAATTCGTTTAACCAGTAAATAATAGAATCCCATCCTGCAATATCTATTGTGCATTTACCCCTTTTTTGTACTAACTCTACCCCAGCCAGCCCAGCTCCCCAAAATAGCGGAGTAGGACCCTGGGTTGATGGATGGTGTGTTCCAGTTTCCCGGTAGGGTCATCTGGGCCCGTGTCCAGGATTTTCCTCAGTCCAGTCTTCTTTCTGGCCTCTTCTGTAGCTGTGCAGTGTACAACCACGTGTTCTACGGTTTCCTCCTCTGCGAAGCAACCGCGACAGATTACGCTGTCCGTCGCACCCATCTTAAACAGATAGTGATTCAGGTCACAGTGGCCGGTTATAATTCCTACCATCGTACGTAGTTCTTCTCTTCTCATCTTCATGAGTGTGTTTGTCAGTTTCTTATCAATATTTGGTAGAAGCATCTTTGTGTGCTTGCTGTCCGTTCTTTTGTTTCAAAATTTTTGGTGTTCTTGTACTGAATGTTGATTCAGTCTAAATTTTATTTCCGCTGTTGGCGGATGTGTTAGGCTTTTGTCCGATGAACTAGGGACTAGTTTCGCCCCCTGTTTTGCCAAGGAGTCGGCTTTGACGTTTCCTGGGCAGGATCCATCGTTCTTAGTCCACTTTATATTGACCTTATTCGCGGTTGCTAGGTTTTGTAGTGCTGTATGGCATTCTGCCACCGCTTTCGATCTTGTGTCAGGTCGCCTGAGTGCATTTAACAGTGCGGCGCTGTCTGTGGTGAAGATTATTTTGTGAGCCTGTTTAGTTCCTGACGGTCGTTCAAGTTCCGACAGTATTTCTTTTGCCGCCAGTGTTAGCCCCACGGTTTCCGCCTGGAAGGCTGTCGTGGTACGGTCTAGGGGCTGAGCCCTTGCCATACCAGTTTCCGGGCAGTGAAAGCCACAGCCTGCGTCTATTGTTTTCTTGGCTCCATCTGTATAGATAGATGTATAAAGTAGGAGATGTGGAGTTATCAAAAAACCAAAAGAGATTTTTTACATTATGTTTGTTACAATCGTCCCAATTTCTACACCCAACAAAAATACATAAAATAAAAATATAATAAAATATATAAAATTATAATAAAATTATTATATATATAAATTATTGAAACTAACAACTTTGCTGTCCAGCCAGATATTTGCAAAAGTATTGATCGAAACTATCTGAAAATTGCATCAAATGAGTATTTTTTAGGTTTCTTTCTTTATTTTCTAAAACAAAACATCGTAACTTTAAAATCAAAACTACAATTTTCATTGAGGTTCATTTACTTTGCGACATCTCGTATACAGCTGAGCAATATTATTTTGTTGTGCTTGTAAAAGTACGTTAATAGAACATGTTACTTCTCTACTCTTTGACTCTTGAGTCTTGACATTGATTAATAGGTTTGTCCCAAGTTTTATAGGTGCTGCGCAAATGTGAGCCATAGAGTCTGTGTCCAACATCAAATCATTACAGACGATCTAAAATATTTCAATCCCCTACAAGCAATGCCAAATTTGCTCAAGCAAGCTTATTCCTAGGTAAAGCCGGCTTAATGATACCATAGAAACGATTTTCATAATCGTTAAAAGTCAGGCTTTCCACACATAATCACTGCGCACAGAATGCATGTGTACCTATTATTCCAACAAACTTAATTATTAATAAAAAGTATGAATATTTTTATAAATAAATCCGCTTTCGAGATTTCGGCGAGTCAACATCTCCTGAGGATGCCTCGTATAGAGGCGAAACACGTGTCGAGTTCTGACTTGGGTTTTCTGTTTTCGGCGGTTTGGTTTAGATACTAAAATTCTAAACTAGAATTAAGTTAATTAAGACCTTTGTTTTATGAATTAAGCAGATTTATTACTTAATTTTATACTATTTATTAATATTTATGGATTTCCGCAAAGTAACGCCTGACTCAATCAAACTTAATAATTATCTTCTTGTTTTTGAAAGCACATAGGCGGTATGTGCGTTGTGTTACGTATGTAGTAATATAATCAGTAGTCCTTTGTTTATGATGATGTACCGCAGACCACAATAAATATTGTGTACATAATTATTCGTTATTCATGCGTAGGTTGAAATTAAGATTATGATGAGTTTCTTCTGACACAAAGTTGTTTATTATTATAGGACTTTATATGGAACAACCTTGAGTTCCTTGGTTACGAATAAGGTGACTAATTAATTTCTGAATTTTCCTACGTTGTTTCTAGACTTGCGTGGGGGTGGCTACGTGAGCTGTATTTTGTATGATTTATAGTTTTGTTATGTTTATTATCCTCCTTTACATTTTAATTTGTATTTATTTGTTTTATAGAAACAGTAACAAATTAAAAACCATTAATTTAAGATAAAAGAAGCAAGTGAAACAAAATGTCTAACAATAAAATATGATCTTAAATTAATTATTGTAATTGAAAGATTTTTTATTGATAAATTTGAAACAAGTACCTATCTAAGTGAAGTCGGTATGGCGACGCCTCAAAATTAGTAAGACAATTGACATGATCAAAAGATCACGTGAAAAAAAGGTAGTTTTATTGTTTACTTCTCAGTTTTATTTGACATCGTTATTTTTATTTTTGTTTAAAAGTTTATATTTTAACTGTTGTGGTGTAACAAAGAAGCGAAAGTTGCATGCGCGCATGACGAATAAAGGCTCTTTTCTAAATAATGCGTTATGAAGCGCAGCACATATGAAACGGTGTCGTAATTAACAACAATATGGATGGACTCGTAGTGGATTCGTGATCGACATGCTTACATAATTGAAATTCAATCACAACGAAACGAAAATATGCCACCTTCAATGACGTTTTACGACGGTCTCTAATGTTTTAAAATATTTTGTTAAGCATACAATCTTTTAAGACTTTTTAAATTATACTATTTCAATAAAAACCATAAGATTTGCAAGTGATCTTCAGTTTTTGATTGAGCTTGATAAATACTGTACCTAGTAATAAATAAGTATTCATACATTTTAAGAGCTACATAAAAACGTGCCTGACTCTACCTTTGACGACAACATAGATATGGCTAGGTACCTTAGAAAATTACCGCTTTGATGATGGCGACTTAATACGGCAGAGTTATGGCAAGAAAAGTGGCCAAGAGCACTATGCGAGCGCGTTGTTGACCGTGCACGGGTTACCCCTTTCACTTGCGTTTGCATCAAATGGATCGAGCGGAACGCGGCGCGGGCGCGCCTTTCTCTCTGTGTTCATCTCTGTCTAACGTGTACGAGTGTGGTTTGGCGCCGTGGTGGGTTGACGGTGCCGCTGCCGTCGGTGCGAGCCGTCTGTGCCAGCAGTAGCGCAGTTCCCTCGATTACATCCGCACGGAACCTCTAACGCCGCGCTCGGATGCTCTTTCGCGTCTATGCACTATCGATATGAAGTCTAAGCCGACACATTACGTAGAAGCGCCGTACAGACCGTGGCCGCCACTCTCTCGACAGACGCAGTCCAATTTTTATTTTCGCCCTCCGGATCCGATGGATTTAAGAAATTTCAAAACAGCGTCATCTAAAGGATCCACGTACTCCGAATTTTCCGCGATGAGCGCGTATAGTAATAAATCTCGGGATTATTACTTCTTGTCGCCGAGCTACCGGTCGGCGGGTGCGCCTACGCCCGCGCCAGCGCCGAGCGGGCACGCGCATGCAGAGTTGTACGCGCGAGAGCGGCCGCGCCATCTGCGGAACCCTAACCCGTCGCCTGCGTGCCCTTGCAGTCGCTCCCGCTCCCTTGAAGATGTCCGCACCGAAGTCGTCACCGAGTGGGAAGATGACGATGAAAATGGAAATCGAATCGTCGCACCGGCAACCAAATTCAACCGAACTTCGTACAAACCGAACTCTTCTATCCAAAAACAAGGATATCTCACACGCCACTCTATGGAGAACTTAGCTGACAGAGCGCCGCAATTGCTGCCACCCAAACGGATCTCCGCCTTTCAGGTAATTGAGTTAACTTTCTATCGTGACGGCCGACTTGTCGAGATGACTGTGATAAAACAGCTTGATTGTACGATATTGCACAAGATCCCTGTACAAGGTAACCATTCATCATAATCATCATTTAAAGCAGTGTACGGTACGTACTTACAACATTGTTTAAAATGTGTTTGTGCATTTTATAGACATCAGAGTCAAGCTAAGCGAAAACGTGTGTGTGCTAAAGCGAATTTTAACTTAATTATGGATAGGAATCGTTTTAGTCACTATGATCTCTAGGATCGAGCATTAGTACTTCACCGGTCTGACAGAGCTCGTTCAGCTCCGTTGAACCGAAACACGCCGTCCTATGTGTAACGGATGTTTACGATACCTGCTAGCTAAGTAAATGAAAAACGTAACCACCATATGGCTTCTAACATGAGATGTAACCATGAGACGTATCTCACTAAAAATGCGACACGTTATAATCACGTCCATCGAATTTATCCAGGTAATGATGTACCTGGATAAATTCGATAGACGTCATTATAAACGAATGCAATGCGAATGTGATTCCATAAGGAAACAATTTTTCTTTTATCTATTCGTATAGTGAAGCCTCTTCGTTATTATCAGCTTCAATGCCAACATTAAAATTGGCTTTTGATATTTCAAATGTACTGTAACATCTATAAAAAATGGAATACGTCTTAATCTAATCGCAGTATTATGTATACGCAAACTGACGTCACGTCATCGTAGAAAATGTTAACACCTTGCTATTATGTAAGAGAAACAGTCTTATATTCCGAGAGCCGTCTACTTTCTTCCATCATAATTGCAAATATCCAAAGTTAATGCCTTTAGATTATGTGACGCTCAAACGGATTCCGATTGAGGCTTACATTACGACATTCAGCTTGTTCTGGGTTTGTTTCATTGTAATGACGATAAAAAACACATTATGATTCCTACTACACATCGTTATTATAACTCGATATCTCAAGTTTCGATTGGTGATATGACCTCAATATTTTAAATTCAGATGTTGGACCAAACCTGTTGTTCTAATGGTATAACACTTCATTATATATGCATAGCAGTATTTATTTAGATCAGTTTTTTCACATTGAAATGTGTAATCGTAATTCTGTCGTAACGTGATTAATACAAGGTGGCTCTTATCGGCCAAACAAGTGTTAGTAAAGCGGTACATGTAAATAAACATTTTAAATGAACTGGTTATGTTATGGACCACGGATCGACACTAATCGGCGCATTCATTACGCTCCATTTATTGTCTTGGTTATCGAATTACCTTTATTAATTTACGTAATCAGCTGTTGTGGATTGCGAAAATATTCAGACTATTTCCGATTTTTATTTGAAGAAGCAATTTAAAGGATTTATAGTCGAGCGTGATGTCATTGCACGGTTTGTGTGCTTATTGATTCTCTTGATATTTCCTTTTACGTCGATGAGATGTATGCTTTATGGCAAAAGTCAATTGGCAGTTATTTTTATAACTGTTTATTGCCTGCGAAATTGCCTTTGTTGATATAGATTTTGCCCATTTTGATGATGTCTCTTGATGCTCATTACAAAACGAACCATATGACCTTCGTTTTTTAACGCTGCCTACGAATTTATTGAGGCAGATTATACTTCGAATTCAATTTTTTTTAAAATAGATCGAAGACTAATTTAACTGTGTCTAATTTACTTGTGTCGCAACGCAGCTAACTGGTTGAACTAGCCATTCAGATAACTAAGCCGTTGATCAAATGGCGCCGTTTAAGTGTATACCTATGTTCGATAAAAAATTCAAACTAGCCGTTTCAAAACGGTGGATACAAAATCTCTGCATATTTAAAAAAATGTTGATTTCGTCGAAATCGTTGCATCATTCGAAGCAATCTGTTAATTATGTCGAAACAGTCAACAGCTGATCAGTCAATGCCCTTTTATAACACGTCTTCAAAAACTTGGCTGAGCCACTTCTAGCCATTTCATCAGTGGCCAAAAGGTTTCCAACGAAATGGATAAAATTTAAACAATTCACTGCGACATACCAGGGTTCGCTAGAGGTCTCTACATAATTATATTTTTAAATATTTCCATAAAGCTAGAATGTTAATGAAGAAGTTTTTAGTCAGGTTCTTGGGGTATTGTGCACATTTGTAACATCCTTGTGAGAAGTAATAAAATGTGATCGAATCGTGTTAGTTATTCATTGTTTAAACAGCACAGACTTTATTGATGAAACGCAATGATGAGCGGTGACTTCATCATATTTACCGATTCAATAGAGCGATTCATATTTTAATTTTGCAACCCATTTTAGGGTATTTATTTCAAACGCATATATCGCTTGTATAAACTAACATAACTCAGATAGGATTGTTTGATTGAGATATACAACTAAACTACCCGTTGTTAAGGAATAGGAACTCGAATGTTGCACTGAACAATTCATCCAGATGATTTATTCCCGTTTGCAATGAAAAAAAAAACATCCTTTATTTTATAAAACTGTAAGAGACAAAGTCTTCTGTCTTTCAAAATTGTTTTGTGCTGCATGCATATTTTGTATCTATGATTTGATCAGGCAACAAATCGCTGGTTTTTTGCGCGCTCAGGGAGAGTTTCTCGCACCTTTAAATCTACATTACTTTGTAAGTGTAATATGCATCTATGTATTCTATTTGTCTCAACACTTTAGGCAAGTAAAAAATATTTTACGAAGATAACCATCTCGTATCAAGGGGATAGGCAAATTTTTTACACTGCCGTCACTTTCACAACAGTCAATTTTTAGTTTAAACGCGTAATCTAAAGCTTCTAAATAATAAATATATTTCCGCGTTTCACACGGATGTAAGTCGCGACGTCGTCGCTGGCGTCTTTAGCAACGAACATTTAATTGGTAATCAGAATATATTTTTGGTCTATATGCAAATAAGCCTTGTTATTTGTGTAATACGTACGGAATTCATAGAGCTCTTTGTTGCAGGCACAAAGCAGAAACGGCGGGCACCAAGTGTTGCCTTCAGCCATCAGTGGTATGGGTGTCGGAGCCGAGGTGAATGGCTCCCGGCCCACCTTCAAGCCCGTCACGGTGCTGGAAGATCTGCAGGCGGTCAGGTGTGCAGAGTTTCACCCTAACGGGAAACTGTACGCTGTCGGATCGAATACGAAAACTCTGAGGATATGCACCTACCCCAAAATTGAAGATGTCAAGTAAGTTAATGACATCGTTGACTATTATTATTTTCAGCTCATAGTTTCATCAGTCTATTCTTTATGGATATGTGCTGCTCGATGACCATTCTACTAATACTTTATGATTTACGTTTACATAATATATTTTGTTCGTTGGCTTGATAATATCTGAGAAACAACTTTCTTTAATCGTTAAATTTATGTGAGTATAAAAAAGGTAAAAAATAAAGATATTGCATTTAAAAATATAGATATTAAAAAAACAATTGATGTTTTTTTTCTCAATAATCGGTGTTACAATATTTTGTGAGCATTGTATCATAATATATTATGTATGCGTACATTTTGTTGAGGTAACAAATACATAATAATAATGATATCTCGGCAAGAGAAGCGGGCAAAGTAAGTAATTTCATACAATCGTCTTCTTGTTTCTATTGAACAGAATATTGAAGTTATCTGCCGCCCACGTCCGCTGCTGGGATCATAAAATTTCTATTTGCTGACGCCTAGAGCAAACATGAAAATGTCACTTGAACATAAAATAGCCGCTTGAGAATACACTATGCTTGAGAAAGTAACCCAACAGTGGAAAAGTACAATTTCCTAGATAAGCCAAAGAGGGGAAAGCATTCGTGTAATCCCATGTGAAAGGATTTTGATACAACTTTGTCATGTTGTTTTCAATCACGTATTGTTGTCGCCCTTGTTTGCTAAACCTTGTTTTGCAAACAATTTATAAAAGCGGTCTGTGGCTGTGGTTGGAGGGCTGCGAAACGTCAAACTCGAAACCCAAACTACAACTTTGTGTTCATAGATAAATTAACTGAATAGACCTCGTATGTAAGTCGTAAATCCACTCTGTTATTTAACTAATAGTTCGACCGAACAAAAACCTTAAGCGCCTTATCTTCTAAACCTTTGTACGGATTTGGTTGACCTACGATCTAAAAAAAAACATATTAAACCTAATTACCTTTCTTAAGTAACGGATACGCGGTTCGTAGGGAGTTATCGTCGGACAAACATATCTCATCCTTATACGAGTATTAAGCAGTGTAAAGAAAATACACACACAGAGACTTCATTCAGCCAATAAAGAAATACTTGTAACATTTTATTAAACATACCTATAAATTAACAGGCAGTGTGCGGAAATAATCTAAGCTATAACAAATATCTTAATCTATTCCTTATGCGATTGAAGCAGTTCTTATTAATGTTGTAACCGTTACATTGCACAAAATCTCAATTATTCTTTCGGAAATGATGTGAAGATAATTAAGTTTGCTCGGTACCAGTCGAGAAACTGTGTATTTTTGTTGTTTATGTAACACGCTGTTAGCCGTGTGGCAACATTTGTTTCTATAAATGGAGGCTGTGTATCAGATTTCCGCGTGTGACCTTACGCGACGCGATGGCCATGGACTTTCTTCGCAACGCCACCAGTGCGACACGACTCGCTAACCTTCCCCAATACATGAGTTACTTCGTGAGATTGACACTCAATTAACGAGTCTTTTTCATTCATGACAATTTTTTTTTTGTTTTCTGTTTGTTACAGCAATCCGTTGCTGATTTAGAGCTCTGATGCTCTGCTTCAATTATTCGCAGTGACTCCGTAATTTTTTTTTTCAGTTAATCGCCGTTGGTTTCATATTACATCATTGTACAACCGGAAAATGATTTCGTGTTCGGTAATTTTCTATTCACTACAAAACTACGAAAGTTACATTTATGTGTGTAATTTAATATCGCAAGTCATGGCCAGTATAGAAATTAAGATAACTTACGTCCTTATTTATACATATAATAAGCATGTTCGGTTTTAAAGCTGCTTCGAACACTGTACGAACCCGTCGTATAAGCTTCTTGTTCAATATTTGCTGTTCCAGACAATGGCCGAGAGATATTGCAAACGAGTGACCTTTTCGAATCCGTGTAAAAGTAGGAAAGACCAAGCCAAGGAAGGAAATAAACATAAGGGCATATTTCTTGCGGAAAACTTTAAAACTAAGAGTACTAAATATATGATATGGACGACTATGTTTTATAGGGCGTAAAGAATATTCTCTTATCTATACATATAATAAAGCAGAAGACCCCGAATTTCTGTACATTGGACCTAAAGTTTAATGAGCCTGTCTCCTCAAGTATACACAATATCTCATTGAAAGTTGCATTTTTATGATTTCCGAAGATAAGTACCGCCAAGTTTTTCAGTTATCTACTAAACTCATTGTTTGAGTGGGTAAAAAGAGGGATTGAAAATGTGCAAGTTTTGATTGACTTGCTTAGTACTGACACTTTTCGCGGGTGGAACAAACAACATTGACAATAAACAATTCTTCCACGGGTGACGAAGTCGCACGCGGGTACAGCTAGTTTAAAATATTTAAATGCAATTAATTCGTAGTACGTTCAAGGTGAATCAAGAAGGATTGGTCTATAATATTGTAGGTATGTACTCGTGGTGTAAGGATGTTGATGTTGCACAAAAATTAAGTCAGAATTTACAGCTAACACTATTCAAATGCCAAGGCTTCACGGTAAGAAATCATTTCTACTCTCGGTCAATCTTACGCCTTGATTTTGTTGCGGTTTCTTTTAATAAAAACAATGAGTTCATTCTCATTGTTTCCACGAACCAGCTCATGAAAATACCTCATTACCTCTATCATTCTCATAACAGCCGTTCGTCACAATAATGTATGAATGTAGCCATTCATCTTCAATGAGACATCCATTCAAAGTTAAGATAAAGCGATCGTAACTTAATCACTCATTCAATTTAAATATTCTCTATAGATGGCTTTTAATAGTTTTAAACTTTTAACCCCGTGTAAGGTAGAACTCAGTTCAGCTGTCAGTACCACAGAGTTATGATTTATGCGTTTACATCCGAGAGCTGACTACAAAGAGAACTTCACAGACGAGACGGGAGGTTTACCATCTGAGCAGCGCGGAATAATTTTATGTCAAGCTACCTTTTTTCCTACCACTTTTGTTGGTACATTCTTTGCAAGAACCTATATGAGGTTTTTACAAACGTAGCTGTGGCTCAGGAAATTAGTAGGGTTGACTACATAATGCCAGAAAAAATCTGATTACGAAACAAAGCTGACTTTCATGCCCACCGTATAAAATTAAGTTTCTAATAAGTACAACGTTGACCCAAAATAATCTACTTCCCCAAGCGATTAGGCACTATTGTTTGAATTTATATAAAGCATTTATTAGCGCGTATAACAAGGGGCACTAAAACAGGTGGATTATCTCACTGCTTGTGGCCTTGATGACGAAAATATTTGATAGTACAATAAGTCTACACAGGTATGTGATGAATTATCTGTTTATTAAATACTAGCTGGTGCCAGCGACTTCGTCTGCGCAGGTATCTTTATAAATTGTAGCCTATGTGTTATTCTGATGTATAAGCTATATTATTGTAAAGTTTCATTAAAATCCATTCAGTAGTTTTTACGTGAAAGAGGAACAAACATCCATCCATCCATCCATCCTTACAAACTTTCGCGTTTATAATATTAGTAGGATCTGAAATGTTATTTGTAATGTCAAGCTACCTTTAACCTTTAAATTCTATTGTTATTCTTAGTTACATTTAAATACTGCGTTTTTTTACTCAACTTTGGTAGCGGTACGTTTGCTAAATTTCAGTTATATAAACCTAACACCTAACCTGAATAAAATGACAGTGTTATACGGATAAACGAATATATACCTATTGGACATGGCAAAACTATAGAGATATACATAGGTGAAGTCTGGACCCTAAAAGTATTATAACTAAGTTTGGCAATGCTATTGTCAAACGGTGATAAATACTGATTATCACGCTAGTCGAACCATTTAATATGCATAACGTATTACAGAACTTACCATTCAAGTCTCATTTCAAGCCTTGTTTAAAAATCGTGCGTACATAAATTAAACTTTGGGAAAGCAGTGACTTGGTGCATTATGTCAATAATGTTGACCTGATTGGCTAATTGAATTAGTTATTAATTCATGGAAATTAGTTAAAAGTGATGACCAGTTAAAAATTATGAACGGAGATCGAAGGGCCATCGATCCGATACATGATTATGTCATAATATTAAGTATTCTTTGATTATGTGGACCAGTCACGTTAAGATTTCTGAATACTTTACCGTGTAGGTATCTATTTTTTTATCCGGTAAATGTCAACCGCAGTCTAAACCTCGATTTGAAATTGATTATCCATAACTAATTCTATTGGTATTTACGGTTGAGAATTTTTAATTGAAGTTGATTTTTAAAATTCGGAACAGTTTCCAATAAGCTTTGCCTACTGTACCAATCGTAACACCATTTATATTCACTTACATTTATTTATATATGAGTAATGTCTAAGGACAGAAAAAAAATGTTCTATGGCATGTGACATCCACCAATCCGCATTGGGTCCGCGTGGTGGATTAAGACCCATTCGCTCTCCTAGCCGAGAGTAGGCCTGAGAGCAGTGGGAACATTATAGGCTGATTATGCTATGCTTATGCTAAACAGAAACTGTTGCAATCAACATAAGCTGTCATATAGTTGAGTATTATTTGCCCAAGCATCGAAACTGTGCTGTGAGAAAGCGACGAAATTTGTACGTGTCAGTCATAAATTCGACATCTTACGAAACACTGAAGAAGTGGATTACGTCGCTTTTGCCTACTGAATAACATGATTCTGCTCTTATCAGAAATATTCTATGCCCTTAATTCACTTAACATGCTTCTTACAACGAATCCTAAATATAAAATAAAGACAGGTGGGGTGAAAAGTTCCGAGGGAGTCATTGCATTATCGGAAAAACAATACTCGCTAATGGGTTCTTTTGTACTGCTCAGTAAATTGTAATAATAACTCATTGTTTCAATGTACGGGTACTTTTATATGATATAAGTCCGGGTTTCAGATAATAGAGTTTTGTGACGGTTGTTAGTTATGATAATGATGCTTGTGTGAGGCACTGCTTTCATTCATTGCTTTCTAAATTCTAGAGCTAGACTAAGATAAGACGCTGTAGAAAAGGCACAAGAGACAAATTGGTTAAGTGATTTGTGTTTATCAAATATGCAACAAAATCAACGCAACATCATTCACACACATTTGCACTCGGGTCTTCTTCTTATCGTGTCACTAGTTCCTTCGAACCAGTGTGGTGAAAGGATTTCAAGTGCGCCTCGAAGAGGCTCCTTTCGTGCACTCGACACATGTTTTCGAACTTTAGGTTCTACGACATGCCGGGTTCCTCACGATGTTTTCCTTCACCGTTGCGATAACGTGGGATTCATACATAGATTTTTTTTCGACCGAAAAACCCCATTTACGCATGACTGCCACCGGGATTTGAACCCGCGACCATCAGATCGCAAGATAAGGGCCTCATCCACTCCACGCGGCCACCACGTCCTCACTCGGGTAATAAATAATAATGCTTCTTTTCAGTGTTTTCAACAAATTTATTGAGAAAATGTTATATTCATCGAAATAAAAGTGTACAACATATTTCAATAATAAATTGATCAAGATACCTTATATACTATAGGTAAATATACATATATTTTAATAAAGCCAACAACTTAGGTAACCGACGTATTGTATTACTTTGAATACTAATGAGATATCTAGCCTTAACCTAGTTGAGTTTACCTATCTACGACATTTTTCTTGCTTCGATTTAAATAAAGTATATTTTCATTCATGATCTACATAGTAAGTTGTTTTTAGACATAAACATGCTTATGGGTAAAACCGAATGTATTATACGTTAAAGTTTTGGCTTTCACTCGTTATTCTCATTCTAAAGAATTTACTAGTTTTATATCAAAGAGAAGGAGTTAATATTATTGCGCGAATATTTAATGTCACTACCATAATAATGACGGATTAATGCTTTTTTATAAGTAATTTTATTGATGAAAGATCTAAGTTTTATATTAGTTTATCTTTATAAGACTTTTCAATCAAACCCAATTAAATATATCTCATTCAATGACCAATGATGTGAATGAATAAATAGAATACAATTGTTAACAGTACAAATACATGTTTCACCAGGAACTGGCATACAAATGTTTTGTGTACACTAAAATGTTACATTACTTATTTATTTAAATTAAATTATTTTTCATGCTATATTTAAAAATTAGTAAAATAATTGTTTTAAAAGTTATTATTATTATTATTACTATTTATTATCAGCCTGAGCTGTCCCATTGTAGGGCAAAGGCATCCCCCCAAAGAGAAAGTTACGTATTATATTTAATTCAGCAATAATAATAAATATACAACAACAATCAAGTCTAATAAAAATTTACTTATATAAAAAAAAAACAGTTAGTTTCCAGCATATTATCTCTCATTCCAAGGTGAAGCCCCTAATACGACTGGACTATTAGTAAATGTTGCAAATGGAGAAATGTATTATTATTTAGATCTTTAGATATCTCTTATTAGAAATTCAAATAAAACCCATTTAATCGGTCGTCGAAGAGTCTCGGGGCTTGAAAGCTTTTGATGCGGTTGCTATAAATAAGATTATTTTAGTAAAAAGTGAAAATAGCATCTCTCTTGGATTATTGAGTGTATGTTACGGCTTAAGCCCGAGGGGCAGATAAACCTAGGCTTCAGACTTTACCCATCTAGTACCTATTGGGGAATCTTATGAATATCCAACGTGGGATTGGTAAATAATTTAAACTGTCAGGCACAGCTATAGTTTCCCTGGTCCAAGAAGAAACTCACGCAGGTGTTGTTAAAAACAATAATAAGTTGATATCGCGAGCTTTTACCTGTAATAGGATATAAGAAAATTGGGAGTCGCTGCGTTACATTCTTACTCAGTAACGGTACAGGTTACTGAGTAACAAAGTGATTATTTGAGAATATAATCTAAATAAATGTAAGACAGAAACATGCTTAGTGAAGTTTTTTTGATAGATTTATTTTTTGAAATCGGCCCGCATCATTTTTTTTTTCATCCATCCTCCGAATATAGTGACTATTTACGGTATTTTTTTTATACTATTCAGTGAGTTATCAAAGAACTTAAATAAATAAAAAGGATTTTTTTATAAATTCAATACGTTTCAAGCAATACAATGTTTTATCATTTGTCGCTTGCGTCAGTTACTTTTGAGCGATAGAAATCTGTATGTAACCTCTTCTCTAGTGGTAAGGTGTGTAATTGCCCTATCACTATCTTGCAATTCGGCCGCTGTCATTTCTAACAGTTTCACATATCCTCTTAACATGTACATTCGTTATAATATTCAAGTTACTGAAGTAGTTTCTACCTTTTTTGTTTCACCATTTAGATAGGTTTTCAAATTAATTTGGTTGTGCAGGGAAAACAGTGCTCCGACAGCGCCCACAGTGCTTCTCAAGAGAACGAAACACCACAAGGGTAGTATCTACTGCCTCGCGTGGAGCCCTGCCGGGGACCTACTCGCTACCGGCTCCAATGACAAGACTGTGAAAATGATGAGGTTCGACAGCCACTCTTGTAATCTGGAGGGACAAGAGGTATGTAGCTTCCTGAAACTATATTCTGGGCATCTTTCAGATTCATAAGCGCTAATAACTTGACCATCGGTTTCGATGTTCATTTAACAATTTTTTTAGTTTACTGGCAATTTTAAAAGTTTTTAGCATGTCTTTTCCAAGTATTTTTTTTAGTACACAGTTTGTTTTTCGTCTGTTTGTCATTCGCATTGTATAAATGTTGATATGCTTTTCTTTCTTATGAAAATATCCTACAAAAAATCGGTAAAATGGATAGGCCCTTGATTTAGTAAACAATGACGATGTTATTTTAGTTTAAAAGAATCTAAAACTAAAAACACGAATAGTTTTCTGAGCATTACATTTTCTAATTATCAAATTATTATTAACTCAAGTCATTTCGGAGTTGGTAAAATCTAGGTACAATGAAGTAAACTGGAAATAAATACTTTGAGGTTGATGGCGCATTGTGAAATGTCCAAATTCCTAACATTTAATCAATTGCATTACTGTAGGCGCCTGTATCTTTTGAGTGTAGGCGGTCTCTCGTCCTGATCACTCGTGCTCAATGTTTACTAATTAAGCAATGTACGCGCATCCGTCCATCGCACAATGACATACACTATGTCAAAGGCAATGCGCTTTAGTATTTATACATGTATTCAGGCGTACACACTCCGTAACAGAAGTATGTAGAAATGTTATTTATTCTTTAGTAGGTTAGGTACGGAGGTACTTAGAGATTTTTGAAGTAAAAACGTCTTAAGATGCGCTGAACACTTTATTTTGTGGATATTGAATGAGACTGATATAGGCTCGTTCGGGTAAATTCGGCTCGAGTTTACCCGATTTATTGATAAAGTTATCATAGTTTTCACTTCTGTCATTTGTCATAAGCTCATACCGTTTTTTAATTTAATTTCCACTGTCCGAAAATCACTTACACTTATATTCTATACTTAAATTATAATTTTATAAAGAGACGATGTAGGTTGAGGGACTTTATAATTCGAATATACGTTTTAATCTCCACTATCGAAACTTTGTCAAGAGCTGGTAGATCTATCGGAACCGAAATCTAAAATCCAACTGCAAGTCTAAACTACAGTCTAACATTTTCGTACTGCTGATTTTGGGAATATGCGTATTTGGGCTAACCCCAGCGAAGTGCAAGAAATTCAGTTAGCTGATTGGTTTAAACGACCGGTACGGCCTCGACTATTAGTCCATCGTATAGCTAGCTGCGATCATATCGGTCGCATCGAGTTATCGTGAAATAGCGATGAAGCCCAAACGTTTAAAAAAAAATTGTATTGGTTTTTGGACTAAGATTTAATGGAGAATTTAAAGGACAACAACAATGTAATTTATGACTGCGTAAATGATATGTATACCTGCAAGGTATATATCTTGAACTAAAATTGTGTTATGGTCCGGCTAAGGTCACGTAGTTATTAACTTTTGCAGGTGAAATGTCAAATAATTAAAAACAAAGATAAACTTGTCATGAACGAGTAATAAACGTTTACCGTTATATTTAATTCAGCTGTAGGTAAAAGTTTGCTCATTTATGAGTATAAGTTTGCTTCATATGAGTATGCGTTTTTGCCCGGAGCTTTGCTCTCTAGGTTTTCCGGCTGGTGGAATAAATTGGCTTCGGCAAAGGGGCGCGAATATAGGAGAGCCTATATTCGCGCCCCTTTGCCGTCATAATGCTTCGCACACATTCCCGTTCCACACCTCACAAACATCGACATAGTTCCGTAATATTATTAACGCGTGTATACTTGCTTGATTAGACGGAATAAAACAACGAGTGAGCGATTGCACTGATTGCGACTGAGCTAAAATCGGAAACTCAAAAATAAGAAGCGCTGGCCAACTTTAATACAAAAGCAACTTTGAAACGCGAAATAGTTTCTTTTTCCTAACCTATACTGTCCCACTGCTGGGCAATGGTCTCCCCCATACTTTTCCAAGCTTTCCGGTCGCTAGCTGCTTCCCACCAATTGGTCTGGTAGGCGTCAAGCTCATCGCGCCAGCGTCTCTCGGCCTATCCCGAAATCAAAAAAACAGGCTCCCTGGTGGTTTTGGTATTAAATCTTGGAAACATTGGATGATTGGATGTGTTTCCACCCGACATTTTTTTTTAACTTACCGCGATAATTTGAGAATTTTAAACAATTTCAATTCATATGTAGTGTTTTATCTTTTCTCTCTTCACTCCGCCCAGCTGTGCGTCAGTGGAAACGCACCCTTACAATAGCACGTGCCCTCCAAAACACGAAACCGTTTACTTATGGTTAAGTAGAGTTTACAATACGAAGTTGTAACTAATAAATTCTATCTTATCCGATAACCTGATTTACTGAATTTTGCGAACCCTTCCAATTCAAACTGAACTGCTTTATTAATTCATTTAGTTACTGTTCAATTTATGCTTCTGAACTAATTTTAATAATCCCATCAATATGAATCTACTTAGGCCTCACATAATCTACTTACCGTTACTTTGAAAATTCAAATTACTGTTATATGTCAATTGTGATAAGACGATTGTTGTACTCTACCTACAAGTTATTAATGATTACAGTTTTCGTTGATAAAAATGTTGACGACATTTTTATCTGCTGTAATTGTAACCTATTTCCCGTGTGTCGTCAATACGAGTACAAAGGACAATTACACTTCCTTGATAGAATGATTGCACGTAATAAAGATAATCAAACCAGACATAAGATCCTTTTTCACTGAACAACTCTTGTCTTTTATTCATCGCTGGTTTTAATTTAAATTGGTCGTTGCCTTGCAAAATTTTCACTTTGTCAAGAGCGCAAAAGAAAATTGTACTTATTGTCTGAAAGTCGAAGTTTAGGGTCAGTTTGGACTGAATAACAAGATTTCAGTCAATTCATCAACTTCATTCTCTTCTCTATCTTTAGTTTTCAAGATATTTTGTGGCGCTGTAATCACTTTTCAGGTAGGTAATATCTGTGAACGGATCCGGTAATGACAAAATTATATCCGACATCATCGGAAATATGCGCAGATCATTAGAAGACAATTTAAAAATTCGTTTACGCGCAGTCGCTATTTCACCTCTGGGGTAAATTGCTTGTGTACTGACGGCTCGTCTCTACACTCTCTCTTAGACAAAAACTCCAAATTATTTTGCAACACTCCCTGCAACACTGCATTCAGGCAAACCCATGAAGAAACACAGGATGGTATACTTAAGATCAATCGAGTTGTAAAAACGTATGAAAACATTTCGTTGTATCGAAATACTTCTTCGAAATTTTCCTTCGATATAGCGATGTCCTAGGCAAGGCCGCTCTTTGTCCGCTCGCAATATGCCGACAAACATTTCTTATTTACCTATGAAAAAACTTACTTAACAAGTTTCTTGTGTCATTCGTAGAAAAAGGACGGCGTATTATGGGATATGTTATAGGGTAACAATCAAAATAAGCAGGTATTTAAATCTCTTATGAAATTTACTTACTGCCAAACAACGCACAGTCTAAACCATAAGCATGAAACTTGTTATGGTGTAGGTAGGGGGTACACTGAGAACGGTGTTTTCACGCAAAGATGCGGATACACGCTAGTAATACATAAGTCTACAGTTGGACGCTTTTCATAGCAGTTTTCATAGCCCCAAATTAGAGGAAATCTGAGTACTCGGATTTATAAAACGAATTAAACTTTTTATCATGGCATTAAAAATAACAGCACATTAAACAAGTTGATATCACACGGACCGTAATAATGCGTAACCTAGTCTAGTTCCGTTCCGAGTTAGAGTCTAATGTTTAGAACGGTTTAAATCACATAAATCCCGTTCCACATTGCCATCTGTTGAATAAAACCTTATAGAGGCACGGAGCTGTATTTGCCGGGCTGGCACCTCCCTCAACCGAAGCACGATTTGCATACACAACACACGTATTGTCAATCAATCAGTTTGATGCTCGCTTTAAACTGGTCGTACACGTTTTGAAGATTACATTATGCGCAGTGAGATTTTGATCGAAAGCGCAGTTGAATTATCTCACTTTTACACTTTTATTGAATTGCGAATCGTTAACATAAATGGTGAATAATATGGTTATTGACTAAAAGCCAGTTCCAGTATTCATCAGTAGTCATCAAAGTAACGTCATTTCGAAGGAAATATGTACGATTACCACAGATCTCGGATACTTTCGTTATGACGATTACGGAATCAATAATCTGTCAAATAAATAATGACACTTATTATGAATGAGAAACACTTATATGGCTGTCATAGTATGTATGTCGTCTTCGAATATTGGAATTTGGAAAAATTGTTCAAACGAACTTGAACGATTTCATCCAGAATACGGTTCAGAAAGCACTAATTGAACTACGTGTGTCGTAGAACTACTTTTTGGCCGCTTACATAAAACTTTGTCCCGGGTAATTCCGGTTTGAAGGGACAAATTAAAGCCGCAATTACGAGTTGTCGAGTACAGTCAAGACCTTTGGCTTTGAGAACAACGTAATGTAATTTGCGGTATGAATTCTTTGTGGATAATGGAAGCGTTATGTTGCTATTATTTCTCGCATATTTATCATACTATCAGGAGGCACGGCAGTCCCTCCAAGCCAAGATGAAAAGCACAGCCGTACCTCCTTTTCTCGAAGCAACTCAAGGCACTTTTCAGCTCCTTGGTAAAAAGCAATATAGGTAAACTTCCAAAATAGAAGTTACTAGTTATAAAACTTTCCGATATAGGAATCCATTACCAAACTTCTACTGTTTTGTAACATCTAGCTTTCATAGTTTACAGCTACAGCTCGCCGCTTCGTCTGGGCTATGCTAGGATTCACAATAATCTTACGGGTGCTGATAGTACATCTAGGTATGCCTTTCATCCTAATCGGTTCAGCTATTCAGCATGATTGTATATCTCTCTTATACATATACCAATATCACGAATTTTAGACTAGAAAGGTTATTGTAATATTCAAAATATACAGCCATAATAAAAGAAACACTTACATAACTTTTCAAGCCACTAGCTGCAAAACGAGCAACCAAGATTCTCTATTCAGAAATTTTAAACATATTTTTCTTAATAGAAATTTAAAACCACTACATTTCAAGGCTTTCAGATTCCCAGAAATGAAGAATGGAAATTCTCTCCTCGAATCTCGTTCGATTTGGGTTGCACGAAAACTCCGTTAATTCAGTGAAATTGTATTATGAAAACTTTTACGATTGAGTTAGAGTTAATCTGGAGGTATATCCGGTACATATAATAGGGCCTATTTTGTTTTCTAGGAAGGATATTAGCAGTCAATTGCTAATGATTAATGCTAATGACATCAAGACGATATTTCAATGTTTACGGAAAAGTTGAAAGGTGTTTTTTATAGATTTTATATAGATTTAAGAGTTTAAAAGGTGTTTTTGTTGTTTTGATATATATTTTGGTCATATAGGTGGAACTATCGATGCACGATGGAACGGTGCGCGACGTTTGCTTCATCGAAGATACTTCAAACAAGACCAGCCTTCTCGTTAGCGGCGGCGCGGGCGACTGCAAAATCTACGTGACTGATTGCGCCACCGGAAAGACTTTCCAGGTAACATTTTTATAGTATATAATAGAATACTTATCATTTATTTCGACAAAGTTAAGTAGGTATATTTATATTATTGTCAAACCGAATCCAAAAAATAGGTTTATAATAATTTGAAGCATGTATTCTTTGTTATTTTGTGTTGTAGACTTGTAGCCACACGAAACATAGCAACTTGAAAATATGAGATATTTTTAAACAAAAAAGATTATTTACTATCACAACAACAAAAGGGTTGTTTCAATACAAACATTCAACATTCGCCAATTGATACATTGTTATTATGATAATAAGAATGTCAGTATTGATTAAATATAACAATGAATAAGTTAAATCAGGTACTACAGGTACATATTATAGGGCCTATTTTGTTATCTAGGAAGGATTTTTGCAGCAAAATAAATTATAGTATTGAGCTAACTAATATAGTCCGATACATAATAGCTTCAAGTATATTTTCTGATCAAATTCATACCAGATGAAGATACGTATTTAAAAAAAAAGAAACAGTAGAAGGGCACAGGGAAATCCTTGCCAAACACTATTTAAATGGCAACAGAGCAAGCAATTAAAAAAAAATAAAGCTTGCTTCTATCTCATGTGAGCCAGTGTCAGTTTGTGGCTGTGTATCATACATTTTCTAGTGCGTACTTACATACTTAGGAGTGTAACACATAACATTGTAATCGCACCGTGGGAATGTGTGTCAACATTAACAATATTTTCTCACCAGACAGTGTATAAAATGCATCGTGTCAGTCCTAGTTCCAACATAACATGCAACTGTTTTGAAAATGAGCTCTAACTATAGCTAGAACGACAAGAATCTGCCCGCGGCTTTGCCCGAGTAAAAGTCTCACTATCCCTTTCCATATTCCTCTCGTCTCGTGTAAATCAGTGGTTGGTTGTTCTGTGTCTCCGAGTTTAAACGCCACCCATAAAATCTAAGTAAAACCTCTTCCCCGGGGGTAAGTGTGTGTAATCTTGCTATTCGGCCGCGGTTATTTCTGACATAGTCACATAGCGCCTTAAGCTAATTATTACCCCGAGCTAGCTACTAGCTAGCAACTAGCTAGTCTATACTTGGTATTCTTCGTCGCAAATTGCACCACCCAGATCATTCATTAATTCGTATCATTGACTAATTCATTCATTCATATAATTTTTGACCAAAAAGTAGCTACTTCTATTGCTCTATCCAACGCCTCATTTAGCTCTTCTCGAGTTCAGGTAGCCGGACACGGAAGACTATGAAAGCAGATGAGGCTTGTATAGCGAGACCGCACTCGCACTGAATATTAGTAGAGTCGATTATTCCCCATTTGGCGACATTACTTTTGCAATCAACTTGCGAAGGTAAAATGTTTAATGACTTCCCAACAAAAAATCGCCACTGCAACTCGTGACTAGGAGGCAGATGTTATAATGCGGCAGGTGTAGTTCAGCACCCAATCAATTCTGTGGGTACACATCACCGACATCTTTCGCTTATTACTATGATTAGATTTAGCAAATCACGCTACTATGGTCGTAAATAAATAATTGTTTGTCGAGTCCGATGTTGCTAATCCTTGACTAAGTTGTTGTACGTGTTCGCGATTGCTTCCACGCGGATTATTGCCGCTAATGCCGCCACCAACCATTATACAGCATTTGACAGTTTTGACACGTAGTGTTTTCCTTCAAATCCTTGCCATATCCCACAGCGATCGCGGCACAAGCTAAACAGGGCATGACTATCGGTTTGAGTATGGCAGATGGTTTATTTATTCATGTTTCACTCGTCGCGCGCTCACATAGACGCGTTTGCGATCTCAGTTTCCTTTAGGCATAAAGTATACCGAGTACCATGGTATAAAACTGATCACACATAACACTTGATACTTTCTGGGACCAAGTCTGTTACAAAATGCTCGGTGATACCGCCTTGATGACAGCAGGCAGGCTATTCACTCTTTGTACGCCGGCGGTCGCTGTGATGAATTCATGTCATGATACATTCACAATTTCAGGCCAATGATCAATAATAACAGTGTGTTACAATATCAAAGGTTATAGAGCTGCTACAAAATTAAATAATATTACCATGTGACAATGAAATAGATGTAGCAATCATTTACATGCCTTTTTCATTCCTTCCTTTTTGCGGCGGACAAGTTCGCATACCAGACTGTCATCCTTCCGTTCATACGATAAAGGTCTACAGAATGTATGGCACTTACTTACAGGTTGTTTGTTTCGAAACCCACGACTCACGTCTATCGTCAATCTTTCGTATCTTTTGGAGAAATTCACTCAAACTCGTTGTCCATAAAGAAAGAGGCTGATAGTTTGCACTCTCTAAACGGCCAATAAACTACCCACGGTCTGGCTAAAATGCCAGACGAGCCCTATACGGCACACCCCTACGTTTATAAGTGATAGAGTTCGCCGCTTTCTAGTCTCAAACAGTTTTAAAGATAGTAAGAGCGATTCAAAAGGCAATGAATTTAGCCTATCCTCGTAGATGTCAATACTCTTGTTTGTCATCGAATTCACAGTTCTTTTTCATACAGTCTTTACAAGTATATTCTTCAACTAATACCACTCCTAAAGAAAACATTTTGTTTTGTTATCCTTTGAGCCTTCTTATTACTATCCTTCTCTCATTCAGTCTTTATTGATACGATCCTATAATCCGCTTATGAGGCCACCCGCTGTTTATCTGAGTTACACAATTGATTTCGTTCATCGTTTGTATCGTGTTTATTTGGGTCGATAAATTCAACACACTTACGTCTGATTTTCTCTGATAACTAATTAGACAATATTGGAGATTGTTAGACTATAAACACCCAAGGCCGCTGGTAACGCCATCTATCAACAAATTGATAAATTATTTTCGTGATAGCATTCCAACTAATTCCCTTCCCTTGTTGCGGCACTCTGGAGACCTCGCGACGTGTGACAGAGAAGAAAGACTCCACACATTTTAGTTGTCAATGAGACCTCTCAATCACCACAAGCCGAAGATTTATGATCTTTTTCGGTTAAAATAGCACCAAAAGATTTACGCCCTTTTGGTTAAACCCGCCCGAATTTCGGAAATAACGGCCAAAATAACGTGTTCCGCAAAGCATTGTTTTAAAGCTCGCTTCTACTGTGGTTTGGTGTTGTGCTCGAATCGTAAACGATAGTGGAGAATAGCGCGAGCGTAGTCGTGCGCGAGCGCCTGTATGCTGATCGCTGTAGCTGAACCCAGGACCTCAAGGCAGAATCCAGGTCAGTGCCGCACATCCTACTACTCCTCTGTCCTCACGCTATCACGAAGGAATCAAAATTACATCGCCAAACCAGCCGCTTAAAATCAATATCAAAGTTGGGCAAAGTATTTTACGAGTAGCTGGGCCATTAAAGTAAACATTGGCCATAAGGTTCAAGCGTTGGCGTTAAAGCGAGCAGCGCTTTTCTTTTACAGGACAACAATTCAAAGTTACGGCAATTTATTCATCAATCTTCGTACAAACAATGGAGCGTTGTCTGGTCGCCTCGTTTCCTAGTGCCATTGTGATTACAAATGGAAGCTTGCATGCATATTGTGATAACCGTTTGACATGTGTAATGCGGAATATAACTACTAACGAAAACTTTTCCTTTGATAACAAAATTTCCAATACTGATACTAAAAAACCGCTTCTTCAAAACCGAAAAACTTTGTAACAAAGTTTAGCACTCGCTCTAACTGCACTCAGCTAGAAAGGCCTGACCCTTTCTATTTTTTATTTCCTATCCCAAAATTGATTGTATTATATTCGCTATTTTAGCTGTAAAATGGCTCTCGACTAGTTCTGATCCTACAACAAATAAAGCGAGCGGCAGAAAGCTCGTTGCAATAAAATGCTAATAGAGTTGAGAGTCAATTTGCTTTGTTTCACATGGGTCACGGTAACTGTGACATGGTCTAATAAATCGAGTACAAACAAGGTCTTCCTTCGGACCGAGAGAATCAGTTTACAGAGGTTTTGGTTTTATACGTTAACACCATAAAGTCTTTAAACTAATTCTAATTCTACACTGGCGTCCTATAGTCTGATAAAAAACTAGATAATTGATAGAATCATGTCGCTCGCCGATGAAGATATAACCATAACTATTCAGAGCTAAACTATTCTATAATCCAAAATCATGTTGGTAGTAGCTTGCATCAAACATGCAAGCTACTACTACCATCATTTTATGAGTTCTATGCATATAATATGTTAAGATCCAACGCTTGCTTGATAAGATGAAAAATTTGGATTGCTTGTTTATGCTACAGGAGAGCTAATAGCTAATTACTGTGGAAGTATGTAAACACTTTAGTATTCGTTTAATTTTTTTTTATATTTTTCGATATCGTTAAAACAAAAACCATATCCTGTATTTCCTAGCTGGCAGGTTTGCAGGTAGGTTTTCCTTATGAAACCTCGGTGCATTTGGTTTCGTAAAAGGTATACTTCGTACATTCCAAATATCTAGCGTCTAATAGCTAGGCCTAATAATCTGTCCGCAGCGTATCTAAACGTATGTATACCCTAGTAATAGGATTTTGGTGATAAATATTCGCTTTTAGCGATGAGACCGTCCATTGCAGTCTCAATTATTTTCGGTCATTTTTATTTATAAGCTGCCTTTTATTTTTTATGTTTCCTCGGGGTGTAAAATAAAGTGATATTATCTTTTTGTTATATTTTTTTATTTAAGATAAAAGTGACCTTTGAGTGACCATCAATCTCACCAAATGTTAAGTGATTATGTGGCCGATGATGTATCTCGAAGAAATTAAAGACACTTATTCACTCGTTTCTTGATGAGACTAAGGTCGTAATTGTCAGGAAAGACGAAAGCATGTAACGAGTTCCACTCCTTATAGCGGTTCATATTAAAAATGTGGATTTGAATCGTTTGGTCCGTCTATCTATCTATATTTCTGGTTCAGACGAAGTGGATAGTACAATTAGTGTTTGTTTCAGGCGCTAAGTGGACACTCCGGCCATGTATTGTCTCTGTACAACTGGGGAGGAGCGATGTTCGTATCCGGAAGTCAGGATAAGACAGTGCGCTTCTGGGATCTGCGCACTGGCGGCTGCGTTAACGTCATCTCGCCACCCACCGGTCTTCCCAGTAAGGTAAGTCCTTATGGGGTTACTGACATCCACACTAAATTATCTTAGAAACGTTTTTTTGATAGCTGAGAGGCCTTTTTGGTTGTAGGAAAAGGCAATATTACGGTTGTAAAAATGTATATTTTATTATATCCGAGTCACTAAGGGACAAATTAGGTGCTTTCACAGTTTTAACGAGTTTTTGCCACAATTTATTGACAGATGAACCCACAGTGTCTCTATAGTTATAGCTACCATAACTGAATAGAACTCGTAGGTAGAAAGAAACGTATGTAACATATTCTGAATAATAGAACAACGTACGTAAGCAATGATTTGTGTAATTCATTTTAAAAAACTTGTAAATTGGATTATGCTTGCCTTTTACGTATTAATTTTCTCATTGCGAATGGAAAAGTCTTGTTGGTTTGTGATTCATTGCGTGTCTCTTCATAAACATATTTACATAATGCATATTTGCGCGTAGATAACGGCAGTGAACTGATAACAATGGACCGCTTAATTTCGAACACATACTTTACATAATTATTCTCCGGGAAGTTATTGTGCCTACATTTATTAGATTGTTTTCTACAGAGTACTGCGTACGTATATAATTCATGTGTATGTTTACTCTGTGTCTTATGACTTTCTGAGCTAGCATAAATGTGGTTTGTGTTAGCTTCTTCAAATATAATTAGAACGGTATTTAATTTATAAGCCTTATTTATTGTCCCATTCTTCAGGTTTTTGTGATTATTCAGGGAAGCAAATATTAACTATGACGGCTTTATATTCTTGAATGTAATATTACGACTTCGGATTCCGGATCATCAATCCTTCGTTACAAAAGAACAAACAAAATACAATCTATATTTTGAAAACCCTTGTGCCTTCCGGACCTAAACCAACACAAATTTGTAGCAAAATTGCTTTACGATAAAATTATTTAACTTCGATTTATCATCAGTTTACTGCTCATTATGTCTCTCCCAGTGTGCGTCATAGCCATGCCTTCGGCTTTAATTTAGTAGATAGTATCTTAACTATTTTAAAAGGTATTTATACCTAGCTAGATGTCAGGTTTTTCTAGGGAGCCTGTAGGTAGCGCTAGTGATGGATAATTTGAGACGTAACAAGCTAGCTTGTTATGGACACGTGATGCGAAGGGAAGAATGTCATGTGACTAGAATAATGTAATAGTGGATGGATATAAGAGTAGAGGAAGTCAACTATATCTCCGAGTTAAATATGCCTGTCTAGAATATACAGTCGCCGTGGCCGAAATCGGTCAGGAGACATGATCATCATCATCAGAGGAAGGCTACAGAAAATATGGATGGACTTTGTGAAAAATGATATGAATAAAGCAGGTGTATGTACAAAGATTACGGTTGATAGAGACGAATGGAAGAAGAAGACAGACATGTTGTGACGACCCTACATGAGTGGGAAAAAGATAAGGAAATGATAATATTAGGTTATCTAGGAAGTATTTTTAAATTGACATAAGAAGAAAGAAAGAAAAAGAAATACATTTATTATCAAAGAGATACAACTATACAGACAGATAAAACTAAAACTAAAATCCTTTCATTACATACATAGTTTATCGTATAACTCTAAGATAATGGGTACCTATCTCAGCATATTTTGCATGAGTGCTGACAGCACGTTGCAAAATATGCTGTTCATCATCTCCCTGCCCTTATCCCACACTTAGGTGGGGTCGGCACAACATGTCTTCTTCTTCCATTCGTCTCTATCAGCCGTCATCTCTGCACTCACTGCTTTGTTCATATCCTCTTTCACACAGTCCATCCATCTTTTCTTTGGTCTTCCTCTTCTCGTAAATCCATCCACTTTCATATCTAACACTCTCCTAGTGACATGGCATTCATCCCTCCGCATCACATGCCCATACCATGATAACCTGATATTCCTCAACTTATCTGTCACTGGCGCTACTTTCAGGCTTCCTCTAATATGTTTCTAAGTATGCTGTTACATAAAAATATTCGTCTAGGGTGCAGCGGTGACATCCCTAGCTGTGGACCCAAGCGGCCGGCTACTGGTGTGCGGGCATGACGACGGTTCGTGCGCATTGCACGACGTGCGCGGCTCGCGTGCGCTGCAGCGCTTCACGCCGCACTCGGGCGACGTGCGCTCCGTGCGCTTCTCCCCCGGCGCGTACTATCTACTCACAGCTGGGTACGACGGCCGCGTCGTGCTCACAGATTTGCAAGGTATAGTCACACTTAAACTTTCTGCCCACTATCCCGTATCTATAGTGCTTCTTCTTATCGTGTCACTAGTTCTTTCGAAAGGATTAAAAGTGCGCCTCGATGAGTCTCCTTTCGTGCACTTGACACATGTTTTCGAATTTTTAGGTTCTATGACATGCCGGTTTCCTCGCGATGTTTTGCTTCACCGCTAAGCACGTGTTTTTAATGCACACAGTTTTTTTTTTGAACAAAAATCATTTGTGTACGACGGGGTTCGAACCCATGACCATCGGATCGATGGTGGTACGAGGGACGCAACATTACAATACTATGTCGGTTTCCGTTTCCGGCCGCAACAATATTCAATGGTACAGTCTCGTCTATTCTCGTCTCGTTCAAGCCAGTGGTTAGTTCAGGGATCTGATTTTCATATTTTAGACCCGGATGTGGACATCCATAGAAAGAAGTTAATTGAAAATGCATTGCCTAATTTCTAGTAAATTTTAGTCCGAAGCTAATTTTCGAAAAAAAAAAAGAAACAGCGTTAGTATAATATGATAGTTAAGAATTACTAGACTTTTTAATTGTTAATTAAATTCCATCGTAAAAAGTAAAATAAAGTTTTTGATGAATGAAATGGATATATATCATTTTTAGTGACGAGATGTCTGAATTCTTTTGATCGTGCCTTACGACTCCATCTTGGTTTGATACTGTCGTATCTTGGTGTTCTATAAGAACACCATTATTCATCTATGTGTACATCCTGTACAAATCGTAATATTGATGTGGTCGGAAGCTATTCACCCGTACCTGTACCTATAGCAAAGGTTTTACTCACACATGTACACACCCTTTCGCATTCCCACCCGCTCCCATATGCGCACTTACACGGCCTCAGGCACCCTCTCATTGTTTTAGAGATTACTCGCCGGCCCACCTGCGTAAAATGGGATAAAAAGTATCATATTATTATTATGTCCGTTGGGAAGTACCGTTGGGAGGCGTTCTCTGTAGGATGCCGTCTAGATGGGTACCAAAACAGTGCCAGATATGTGCCATGAGTAAGCATTACTGGGCTCCGGTTTGACGGGCACTTTAGATATTGAAATTACTGGGCTTTCAAGACTGACCATCAAACGTGGATGAGCGTTTTAGCAGTGTTGCCTTTGTGAATCAAAGTCCTGTGTAGCACTGTTATATAATAGTACTGAGCAGGCGTGATCTCTTAGCACCGGGAGAGCGCTGTTCCACCAAAACCAGAACAGTGAATTAATTGGACTTGGCCGTTCAGTCGAGCTAACCTAAAAAAACCTTAAAAACCGCTATATCTCGTAATGGAAGCGAGATAGATCAATAGAAAAATAAAAAGTAAATCGTGGGTTTTACATTTTAATCTGCATTATCTTGTTTTTTACTAGAGTTAAGTTATTTCTAATAATGTGACTGCACCCGCCAAAATGAGTCGCCGACTACAGACTACATTTTGTAGCTATCGCGCGTGGCTGCTACTCATGTCGCCGGGGGGCGGCCACACACTATTAAAATGTATGAAGACTGACGGTCGCCTCCCGGCCACCGGTCGTTCATTTGCGGGTGCAGTAAATCAAATGGCTCTTCGATCGATAAAGTGCAATTATGTTCAGGTGACTTGACCTGCCCGCTGCCGAGCGTGCCCGTCGCGCGGCATCCCGACAAGGTAATCTCGGCGCGGTGGCATCCCGACGACTTCTCCTTTCTCTCCACATCTGCCGACAAGACCGCAGTACTGTGGACGATACCGCCCGTCTAATCCGCCCAAACGCACAAAAACACGGTATATAGATGGCGCTATGTGTACACTGGCGGTAAATGACCGTCATCTTTTGCAAAGTTTCAGCTTTCTTCTGTAAGGGCGCGATTGCAAAAAATGATTTTGTTATCTTGATTTTTAATGCTAAGATGAACTTTGGTGCGTAATTTTGTATTTTACATTCTGTGGTTAAAAGATGAAAAAAAAATTGCAGCTTTACCAAAAGGATTAATCGTAAAAATTGCCAAAAACCAGCTTTGGACAAGTTGTTCGTTCACCATTTGACTCACGCGGTGCTTTTTCATCGGGATATATAGTATATTCTCTACCAAATAGTATGTGAAATGACGTCTTATATTGCATGATAACAGAACGTATTCGTTGCGGGCGAAACGTCGTCTAAACATTCGTGCCTGTTTGTGGTATTAGATACTTCGTCTAGACGCGGATCGCAGGTGTGTCGATACTTTTTGAAAGTTTACAACAAGAACTTCAAAGGAATCTTTTAACAGCTTTGTCGGTTTAGCTACTGGAGAAACTTGTATAAATCGGAAGCAGGCGAGAAATAACACCGCCTTTCTGAGTTTCCTTTCACGCAATGTTAGTAATGAAGGCCCGTGCCTAAACGACGCGAAGTCGACCTGTATTTTGCGTTATCTCACTGATTTAACGTTCCATATTGATCGCTTTGTTGGGGACTCTGTGTGGCGTTTATTCCCGCAGATTGGAATTTGTGCGATGATAACGAGCCTTTACTAAAACGTCATCGAGACAATTACTTCCGTACGTTTTTGTTGTCAAATACAATGTGTGCGGGAGAGAGCGCCTCAATTTTGTCAAAACTCATTTCGAGACTTCTGTCGAGAACTTTATGCCAAGATATTTGAGTGAGGGTGAGATTGTAATTGAGTAATTAATAAGGCTGTCTGAATTCTATAATGACGTAGAAATCATTCCTTAAAAAGGTCGCATCCAACCTCGAAATGCCAATGCTAGAACGAAAGCTTTGTCTTTGCATAAACATGTTAATACGTCAAGCTTTCATTAATTCGTAACTCGTAAAATAGACGAAATTTTTTGTAACAGCTTTATCGATTTGCAGTAATAATGTTTCGCATCTCAAGTTTATTCGAATAAAGCTAGCTTTAACTGTGTGGCGTTAAATTTTAATGTGGCCTAATAAGTTATATCATTATTATTATCTGTTAGTGTTATATCACAGAATAAAAGGCTATGTTGATATTTGGTTAAAATTTATATAGATTTAATGCCTTTTGAAAAAAAAAACATTGCCATAATGCCTTACACATCAAAAGACGGATAAGTATTAGACATTTTGAAGTTTTATAAATTAAATGACTTACTTACACAATTTTTGTATATTAATTTCAGATGAAAAAGTGTAAAAATATTGATCAAAGACATTATTACCTAACAACAATTTTAAAGCTTCGATTAAATTAATATTCAATAGTTTTCGATGAAGTCGCTTTTTGTTTGAACGCTCGAACAAACGTAATCTGCTGAAAGTCAGTAAAATTATTCGTACCTAGTTTTAGTACTTACGTAAAATAGTATTAGCATAGACCAGACATGCTGAAAACAATCAACGTAAGCTTCTGTCTGTACCGTACTGTCATAAATACATTTTACGAGTATACCATACATAAAATTAAACCCATAAGACGATTTATGGCGTCGGGATATGAAAAAAAGGGTTTGTCTTAAACTCAAAATGATATCGTATCATTTAGTTATTAAATGCAGCTTTTATGATTAACATTTTCAACTGTACCGTTGTAATATACGTAAGAACGCTTTAATTTTCACTGAACTGTCGATCTACAATGCAAGCTTTAAATGAATAAACATCAGTACAGTATTCGCTACGTAACATTGCACGTGTGGAAACTATTAGTGCACTCGCAAACGGGTCGCTGACAAATAGTCGGTGGGTGCACGCACTTACGCAAGAAATTGCAATATTAGATGACGTTTGAATCATTCACACGAGTACTATTACGAGGCGTGCACTGGGGTCTTAGGCACGTATTCTGAAAAACAGTTTAAATCAAGCAAATATTTTGAAAGACTTAAAAATAACTGTCAAAAAAAAAATGCTTGAAACATTCAGAACACGGGTCTTTGTGCCTAATGTCACAATAATTATATGACCTTTACCCCGATTTATAATTCAAGATTTTTTTTGTAAACAAAGAAGTGTCATGATATGTCACTGTTACAGAGACAGGTCAGGGTTAAACGAGTTTATACCACGGATCACTATTACTAGTAATGGCGCGCAGTTTTGCTTGTGCGATAGTTTCCTATTTTACCTAAATAATTCTTAACCAAACATATTCAGGTACTTTAGAACACTGAAAAGTAGGTAGAATAGGAAATAGAATTTGTGTATTTATAATTCTGAGATATTAATCATAATATTATGCAAAGGTGCATTGCAGATTCCTAACAAACATTCATTCGATTCACACAATTGCACACGAGAAGCGAAAAAAGAACGCATTCGACTTCGTAAATGGACAAGAGACGAATAAAATTTACAAACACACGTTTAGGTCAAAATCCAAAAATTGTTTTGAACTTCTGTGATTTACTCCGATGATACCAATGTCTTAAAATATTTTTCGCTAATATTTTTTCGTCGTGTTATAACTTTCTAAAAAAAAGTTAAATAAAATATAATAATCAGTATAAAACCATTGCTATTTTCCATTCTATGGATATTGACCAGAAAATAAACCGTACCATAAGTATTTAGGAAAATTGAGTAAACGTCACTTTGATAAGTATTATTTTAGGGTGGTCACATCTTTGTTTACAAAAAAAATCTTGAATTCTGAATCGGGGTATAGTTTTATATTCGGCGTAAAAACAAAATATCTTTTTGATAAGCGGCGCGCTAAGTGATCGCTACTTGCCTTGAAGGTTCTACCTAGTTCTAGAATTACTTGTATTTTTTGCTTATAAAGTTTATTATTTGTTAAATGAGCTGATGTTTCATAAAGTGATGTTATATCCATGACGCGAAGTGCTAGTGCAACTGAAAACATAGTTGGGAAAGTATTATCCGTATTCTGAAACAACTCTTGACTGATTTAAGCCCAGAGTTTTTTAAAATTAAAAAAAAAAACTTCTGCTTTGTGGTTCGATTCCAACTCAAACTGCTTCATACTCAGGTACTCAGAATAAGGATTTATAAATTATTAATTGGTTGTTGATAGAAGAATCGATATTGATGTGTTGAAATTCGAAATAGTTTATATAATTTCATTAAATGCAAATAATGTTATTTATTACGTGTAAGCAATTTAGTAAGCTGAGTTAACTTGCACTGTATAATTTTGTTAAGTATAATAGTTTGTATTAAACTTAATAATATGATAATGTATAATGACGTAATTTACTATGACTAAGTTACAATTAATGTAAAAATTTATTTATGACATAATCGAATCATACCATTTTTCAGTATAACGCAATTATCGAAATTAAAAAGTAACATGTTCTAAACCGAATTTCTTTAACAAATGTATGCATCATTCATAAGTTTAAGAATATAATCTAATTATTTACTTAAACTGGTTTTTAATTTAAATCTACCCTTTAACTGTTTTTTACCAAAAGATCAACAGAAATTTACATGAAAACCGTTTATCTAATGTATTAAAGTAATGCAGTCAATTATAATACGTATTACTAAGTAGTTTTAAAAATAATTTCTTAATAAAAAAATTGGTTGTCTGTAAAGTTGGTTTACGGACGATAGTTTAACGTGACTACCAGCGTAACAGGACAATGAGCGTTACCGGACCATGACGTCAACGTTTTCGTGCATGCAGCTGGCGTTCATCGATTTATTAGACGTAGTCATGTCAAAACCACCAGCATATTAATAAGATATTATGATGTGAAATATCTTGTGTAAATATAGGTATGGTTTGCTTCGATTCGATATGTTAACTCATTTAAGAAAAGCAATTTCTCTATGATATTCAAAGTTTATACAAAATAGGTATTCACGGTGATTGGATAAAAATAAAACAAAATTATTATGATTCTGATTATTTATTGGTTGATCCATAGAAGGGCTGTAATTTTACATAACATGATAATTAGCTATTGATTATTGTGGTTATAATACTGAAATAACTATTTTTCATAGATTACATACAATATTTATCTACTCGTTACTCAATACCACATTTATCTCAATTTCTACTTTAATATGAATATAATATGTTGACTATTTTAAACTTATAAATGAACAGCCTGATACTTATTGAAATATGAAGTATTTAATAAATTACTGTTATGAAACGTAAGTTATGGCGAAGTTATAAATACCTATTTATTAGTTAAGTAAACTTTCAAGCAAGACTACAGGAACAATTCAATTTGTTACACAATAAGACCAGTCATCAAAAGCTCGAATATTATTCTATTTGACAAATTCCTCGATCCGTTTTTTAGATAAAGTATTTTAAGATATCAATAAATTAAAATATAGCCCATATTCACCAATAAATAGCAAGTAATTTATACTTTAATACCTACTATATTTTTAATCTTTGTTTTTGGCCCATCAACATTTTCATACATTCATTTCATAATTGTATGAATATTTAATTTATTTTCCCTGTACCCCGCTTTTTCCGTTAGCTCACGGATAGCTCAAAGTGCTCAAACTACTTACACCAAGGTCCCGCAACAACTCTCTGAACGAAATATTGACAATACAACTTTATGTACATACATACCTACTCGTATCTGTTGCCAAAAACAAAAATGCTGACTATGAAGTGCAATTTCATAACAAGTTTAGCTATTTGAAAGTGCCTAAGTAAACATTTAAAATTATGATAAATATATACCAGGCGTTTAATAAAAATACATAAATCAGTACAAAACACTGGATATATTAGAATATAGTAATAAGGAATAAGTAATTTAGTAACCTGACTGACTATGTAGACATAGTCAGTCAGGTTACTAAATTACTTAACACCTAACATACGTTTGGAATAAATTCTTTGTTAACAAAATTTATCCTAACTGACAAAGGGATTTAGTTTTAGGTACTTAATTATGCCTACGTACGTAGGTATTATACCAATAAGCATTTTTCTTGTACTGAAACATCAAGACAATTTTATTTATAATCATTATTAAATAACCGTTTAGCTATTTACAAATAAGTAATTAATAAATAACTATTTATTTACAGATTAAAAGTTTCGCCAGAAGGTTTATACATAGGTATATATTTTTATAACTAGAGTCTGGAAACTTAAAAAACTGTCCGTCAGAAATGTGTCAAAGAGTTGTTCTATGTATCATAGCTCCAAAATACATTACCGGAGTAAATCTATTCCTTTATAGCATACATTTCTACTTTTAAGTAACTTTCTCATTTTCATAACTAATAAACGAAATGCAAAGAAAGTTATTGCACTGTCCTAAAGTACGGTATCATCCATAATTTTATGCATTATACAATGAACAGGGCAATGCACTGCAATGTAAAATTCCTTAGACGGATTCATATTACGCTGAGAGCTTCGTTAGACTACTTTATTCCAAGTAACTTGGTGGACGACTCAATAAATAACTGAGTGCACGCCGACGACACGGCTATCATTTAGAAAAAAAATGTAGTAATACTAAAAAAGTATGTACTTACTGCAATCAACATTATTTTTGAAACACCTATTAGTCAGAAACTTTTAGGTATATTTTAACGATCTTTCTGACTCTACTTCTTATTTAGTAGGTATATAAAAGTAGATACTAAGCACACATCCAATTTAAATATGAGTTAAGATATCTGCATCTGCAAACGTTCAAAAAGTTATGTTCAATTTGGTTTAAGGATCCTTCACTTATATTGGAGAGCTGTACGGGGCAGACCAGACGGTCGGTGGCCGCTAATATTCGGTTCAAGGACATAATGCTTTACACTTAGGTACTCTGCTGAAACTACAAGACTTTCACGAAAGCGATGAAAATTACGTGGTAAGTACAAAACATTTACCTAGGTTAATGCTTTCATCCGCTTGTTCGAATATAGGATAGAGCATAAAGTACTTTGCCTAATTTCTAAGTACCGTTAAGAATTTTCAGTTTTTCAGTAACATTGTCAAAAAAAGTACTTATTGGATACTTTCGTCGCCTATCTGAGCGCATTTACCATTTGTGCCTTTCAATGTTTGGTTGGGATTTTTTTCGAATTGGAATGGATTATGTTGGTGCGCTGTCGTAAATCGTGTTATCCCTATATCCGCAGAGGTCATCCAGCCGTTTCTTTGGCGCATTGAATAGATATATTTTTATAGCTCTTCGTTGGGACTCAATACACGATGATTTTTCGATCATTCATTAAAATTCGAACTGTTTAACTATCGCGTTCGTATCGCGCTTGTCCACATAGTCAACAATGGTTTTTCGATTGTGTAGGTACCTGCTAAGAACAGTTATAATTTGCTGTCGCGTACAAAAGCTTTAAACGTCACCCGCTTAACTCGGCACCCCTCCAACCAACTCGTCGCTACTAATTATGCTCTTCTTTACACAATAACAAAGCGCTCTATTATCCTTACAAGTTGCAACCAGTGCTGTCAGTTACAATGAAAATACAACTTATAACAAATTTCTGCAAATGTTTTTTACTTCAAATTATTAGTTATTCGACTTAGTGATTAGGTACAATACCTGACAACATCTGAATACATGGTCTGTCTGACATTGGCTTGCTTATTGTTGTACTTTGTAATTAAAACAACGCGCATTCGATTAACTGAACTGATTGATAAAACGGATAGGCAGTAGGATTCAGGAGGAATAGGAAAAGCTTATCAATTCCTCCGTTACAAACCCAGGTGTTTAAGGAAGGTTAGCATTTGACACTGGTAACCGGTGTTTGGACTGGGGACGTTGTACGCCAGTTTACAAAGAGGAGTCTTTGGTTTCTGCGTCCTCGAGCGTAGCGGGCGGTATACCAGCGGCGGACATCTTGCGTCGCTCGTAGCGCGCGCGAGAGACCGGCCGGTAATACTGCTCGCTGCGCCGCCGTCAGCGATCCGGAGGCGGTACCTCCGACTCGAGTTCCATCCAAAGCGAGCTGATGACGCGATTGTCTGAAAATAATCAAGGTTTTACAAAAACATAGACAACAGACTTCAATTGGACTGTTTTAGTGACCGTTAACGCACAGTTAAGTCACAAGGAAGCAAAATACGCAATTTCGTTTACTTCGACGACATATTTTTTTCAGCTATTTTGATTTAAAAACTTATATACTGAACCGATTTTGATAAAATTTCTATGAAACCAATCTGAAAGTATATCCTCTCAAGGAAATAAAGTATTCTTTCAAATCGGTTTATAAACAACAAAGTTCTGAGGTAACAAACATAAAAAAAACATTCAACCGAATGGACAACCTCCTCATTTTTTTGATGTTGGTTGAAAAACACTTCAGTCGCACCACCGTTGACGTTGCTGGGACCCAGTTCTCATAGCTAAATTTGAGTGCTTTCCTGAGGATCAACTATTTCGACTAACTAACTGAACTTAGTAGTTGGACTCCGGGGAATGAAAATTTCCTGTAGAGCAACTATTCAAATCTACATTCTTGTAGAAGTCCATATTATTAAGACTAGCCTAGAGGCCCTGCCAGAGGCTTTACCCACTTGCTGGCGAGATAAAAAACCTATGGCATTTTCCAGCTCATAAACTTTATGTACCTAATACCGAATTTCAGCCAAGTCGGTTTAGTTATTTTGGAGTGATTGAGGAGAAAACATCCATCTAATCTGTCCACCCAACCTCAGTTTTCACGAACTTTAGCGTTCATTATATGTATTAGTGGGATAATCGAGACCGTGCCGCAACTATTTACGTAGTTCTAGAGTGCGAGTTTGCGAGTACCTAAGTATTGAAACTGAAGATCCATACCATAGAATCTGAAGAAGCCTAAAGTATACGAGCTCTGAGAAAACCTGACATACCTACCTAGCAACATCAAAACTAGGTTATTAGTTATACCTAACGAATGTTCCCAGTACAACACAAACTTAGTAGGCCTATTTTTCAGGGCCTTTTTTTCCCATAGTGTTACTACTCTATCCTTATTTTCAATTTAAACTTGTGAGTTTCAAAATATTTTACATCGTTGTTATTTTGTCTGATTTCGCTTGAATAGGCAATTTTATTGGATAACTTGTCTGAACTTTACATCTCTGGAGTTTCTAAGTGTTGAATGCACCTAATAAAAAGTCCTTTAGTGTCCGTAATTTCCGATTGTGACGGAAAATCTGTTTTTGCATGTTTTTGCTCGTCGGTCTTAATCGCTGCCTTTGTTGATAAATCAATCCATACTTAAAATTGGATTAATGAGTTTTACGGTAATATGCTACGTGAATAAGTATAAAATTTTATCGTGGGAGCACTTTGCGCCTCTTGTTTGCAATCAAATTTGTCATTGTATTTTCCCCTCTTAAAATATTTAAGGGAAACAGTTTCCAGCAGGATATTAATAATGACTTAAGTGTGTCCTTTTTAATAAAAACATTTCTCTTCAAACTCAACGTTCTTGGAATTCCAACTTTATTTACAAGCAAAGCAAATGAGCGATGAGCGTATTTATGCGCACGAGTGTTTTTTTTTGTAAGGTTTCGGCATTGACTTGCATTTTAGTTGAAAACTGTAACAATTTGATAATTTACACCTGCTGTAGTCTCGCGATGATTGGCATCGCAACTAGACATATGATATCAGAATCAAAACAGGTTTTAAATTCACTATGTTTAAAAAAAATGGTTAGACTTTTTTATTCCAACACAAATTTAAGCCTGGCATTAGGTTCCGTACTTTTCGGATTTTTTGCGAAAATATGAAAAGGAAAATCTGCCTCAATTTATTTGTTCAAGGGTGGCTGTAATGTAATTATTCTCGTGACAATATTACTCTTGCCATTTATTTATTACCCTTGGCACAACACTGCTTTGTTTGTTGAATAGAATACTATCGGTTACCATATTGACGATTCTTCAGCCTGCCTATTAATTCAGTATTGCTGAATTAATAGGCAGGCTGAATTCCTTGTCATGTAACAAATAGACTTGGATCAACATAAAATCTTTCTCATGACAAGATATAGAACAAACATTGTTTCGTATAGCTCGATGCGTAATATGTTGGACACATCGTTTTCGTTATCTCAATCTCAAATTCTGTTTGCGTAGCTGAAAATATTTATTCTAAAATATTCAGTTAATGTTGTTGTTATGCACGGATTCAACTGGTTAACTAAACGTATATATAACCTAGAAAAATGTTGAATCAATTCACAGATTTTCGTTGTTTGGTTTCATATTTTATTAAGGCCTATCGCATATTCGCCTATGAATAAAACACGTACCTCTACATACAGTATTTTCTTAAATATTTTTTCTCCTTAGTTCAGTGAGCATTATACCTACTGTCTATTTTGTGGTAGTTGTTTTAATTTGAGCTGTACCGTTCATAAATATAGCCGTCGTCATAATTGTATGGTATTGTACCTAATGTGTAATTTATTTGATTTGAAAGCAATGGCATTTTCTCCTGTGGGATCTTATCTATTCTTAGGTTGGACATGGGCAATCATTCAGGTCAGGGAATCCATTATTCGAGGTCCGAGTATTATACAAAAAATAAAAGACATGACGGCATGCATTATTCTGAAGACGATCACGAACGATGAAGGATGTTTTATCTAATGCAATATGCGTTCAAACTTACCAGGTTTTTCTTCTACGGTATCGGTAACTTGTGGTTCTTCCTGGCCCTCTTCAATGCAACTCTGCTCGTCGGGGAACTGAACATGCTTCTTTACATTGGAACGAGTCGGCTTTGACAGGACTGATGCTGTTAAAGTTATTAAATAAAAAAATATTAATATGTAAACACGATAAAATAAAGATTTTCTATAAGTAGCTTACAGAAGGCACTGTCGCAAGTAAAAGCAATAAAACCAACACAAATAAAAATGCAGGATTTCATTTGTGAATGAATGGAATAACATTATAATGTACCTACGTTCTACAATAATATTTTATTAGAACTACCCTAAGTATGATATTATAAAGTTGTGTTTGCTCACTCAGCAATCACTCATCAAAGACGGTGTTGGCTGCTGAGTTCGGAGCCCTGGCTTTTTATTGCCTCGCAGAAGGTGTGAAAAGTAGAGTATGCTCCTCTGGGATAAAGCCTGTCTTCGTCTTGGGTAGCTTGAACCCCTCGCGTCACTCAGGACTCTACATAACTCCCTCGCTTCGCTCAGGAGTTAACTGAGTCCCTCGTTAGCTCAGGGTTCAATATGCCACCCGCGACATAAGACACTGCTTTATCCCCTTAGTGCATAATCTACTATTACGACAAGTTTCATACACTTTTTATATTCATTAAGTAAAGAACATAATTAATAGTTGCAAGAAAGGTAAATGTACCTATTTCGTATTTTACTAGAATTAGAAATAGAAACTAGACTGGGATTTGAGGAAAGAAAATAAAGGAAAATCATGTCGTAAGTATTATTTAGGTTTCTTTCCCGTGTCAAGGATACTTATATGAGATTTTACTTATAGAATTCTCGGTAATTCAATTCTGCTTTAATCGTCCTTATTGCGAAGTATATAAATTGTTTATTATTCCCATGAAAACACTTGCTATAAATTATTTGAACACCGTGAGATAACATCTAATGATGATTGAATTAGACATAGCCTAAAGGTAGGTACTTATAATGCCAAAGCTAATATAATGGATGTCTCCAAAAGTTACATAAATAATAGTTTTAGCTAAGAATGTCAAAACATATTGAATGTCCATTTTATAACTTCTTGCCACAGAAGTATTAAAGTATAGAAACTAGGGTTGCAATATCGTTCATAAAAAATATCGATATCAGAATATCGATATTTTAAAAGTGAAATATATTTATGGTCGATATATCGATATTTATGAACGATATTTCGATGTTTTTTAAGACCTTTTATATTATTATATAATCTAACGTAGTTATATAATTTTACGGTCACATATTTTTTTTAACAGAAATGAAACAAATAAGCATAATAATCAAATTAAATAAATTATGTTAATTATTTTAGGATGTTTTGACATTATTTATTTTTACACATCTATTTTCATACCTATTTTATTCGAATAATTGTTAGTTTTTATACTAGGTTAGGTACCATGTGCATAATACCGACTGTAACGAAAATTTGTTATTTTCATATTTTTGTCACTGAGTGATAACCTACTTTCTTATTTTATTCTATCTAACTTATTTGTTTTATTTTTGTTGTGCTAGCTTTAGATCGACCCATATTAGATAGTGTAAAATAATATACGCTCATTCTAAGTGAACTGTAAAGTTATTGATGAGTAATACATTTATGAATATTTACGAACGTAAGTACCTATTATTCCAATAATATTTAATATTATTGAAATAATAAGTACTTACGTTCGTTATACACAGTCGAGACAACAATTATCACATATGTTATATATAGCTTTTCTTCACTTTATTCGTTTAAGACTACTGTGATGGCGAACGTGAAATAACAAACAAAACAATGGCTGTCGGCAGCCGGCGAGCGAAAAAATTGCATCGTTTTGCGCGCGTTTGCATTGCAGAACGAACGACACGCTAAATAGACTAATCTACGGTTGTAACGGAGACAGGTTAGCTAGCCGGGACGGCACTCGCATCGGATGTTGGTTCTATGACGAAATATCGTTCATAAATATCGCTCATGAAGAGCGATATATCGTCGATATTTTGGGTTTCAATATCGATATTAAATATCGATATATCGTTTGCATAATAGAAACATAAAGTAGTATGTTACATTGAAAATGCGACCAAGAAAAGGGAGCCACATTGCTAACTTCTAGTACATTTTAGTCCGATGCTAATTTTCGAAAAAGAGAAGTACCTAACCTAAAAAGTTATTAAAACTACATCGTAAAAAGTAACAAACATTATTTGAAAATAGAGATATTTCATATTTATTGATAGTAGTGTCTGTAAGTTTTTGGTCCTGTCTTATGACTCCATTTTGGTTTCATACTGTCCATCTTGGTGGTCTATAGGAACACAGTTATTCATCTAAGCTTCTTGCATTCAAATACCTTTAGGTAACGAAGAAATACATATAATCTTGAGCCACTGGGTCTACCCTTCAAATCGTTTGTTAGCTATCAAAGGAAGCCAAACAATTTGACGTTTCCTCTGTGCCTTTCGTTCAATGGCCTGTAAATAAACCCCTAAGTCCCGTTTTGCTCTTGTAATTAATTAAGTAACTTTGATTGCTGGCTTTGTCTTATGTTATACTTTTTGTTATCAATAGTGCAATCACAATAAAGATGATACAGCAAGGTCTTATAAGAAATGAGTAGGTAACTGCTACATTGTTTTAGAAGACATAACTTTTTTAATAAATTTGTTCTAGTTTCGATCTTACTTGTAACAAGTAGATACCTACTTAATTATTTGTGGAATAAAATCCTTTTTTGATTATATATATTATATTTTTATTCACTTTGTAAAGTAAAAACTCCTTCGAAGAGAATAATCCTTTTTACATTTTATTTCAAGAATAATCTAGATTTTATCTCCAAAGGAAAAGGCTAATTGAATAGATCCTAGAATCCAATTTCCATTAGTTACAGTTTGATTGGAATCGAAATTATCACCATTTCAATTCTTGAGCGCAAAGCATGTTTTAGTAAAAAAAAACAAGATTGTAAAGATACCGTCAAAAAATGTTAATGTTTTTTAATGACAATTTCTCTAATTAAGATATGAAGCCGTGTATTGTAGTATTACCATCAATCATCAATCAATCCATATTTATACGAGATGATTGACTGACAACGAACAGGCCAAACCACTGAACCTATAGATTTGAAATTTCGAGGGGGTGTTCGTCAAAAAGCGCAGGTGCGTATAATAAAGGAATTTGGTTAGTTCGCAACGCAAACGAAACTGTGGGAGTCAGTTAGTAAGTAATAAAATAAATTAAAAGTAGATATTTACATCATTATAAAGGAGCCTAAAGTAGGAAATACGACTAGTATACTTAATATAAAATGGTAATTATTCATAATCATGTGTACTGAGGCCATATGATAAGTACTTATTTTATAAAGAAACACACTCTTACTGATCATCTTGGAAGGGGCTTCTGAAAACTCTTCGGGATCACATCGGCTGGGCAACGGTCTACCAGTAGACTTGCGACGTCCGCTGGGAGCCGAGCTTGTTGTTGTGGTTTGCTGAGCCGTCGCCGTGTATTGTACTGCTGCCAACTGTTCAACAAGTAACCATCTTGTTACAATTAGTATACATATTGGATGCTCACGAAAAAAAGCCGAAATCAAAATCTGAGTGTTATTTTAAGAAGAGGCTGGCATTGTTGGCGTATGCAACTATTGGTCTAAACTGGAAGACACCAAATTGTCATAAATTATGGGTATACCTAAACATGGAAACTGGCGACTGAAATGAAAGCCAATACGAAGAGGTACCCGATACATTCTCGTGTTACCGTGCTACCGAAATTTGTGCCCCTACCCTGCCGAAATGGGATAGAGAATGCGGTAGGCTTCTGTGACATACGCGTGCGTTTGTCCGATGCACATTTGTCCGCGTTCCCAGACGCGCAATGTGAAACACTTAGATACGCATTCTTTTATAGAAAATTAATCCAATGTCTCACAAAATATAGCACTAACATGGAATGGCAAACTATACCTAGCCTACCCTAAAGAAACATCAATCAAGCATACTCAGACTAGTAGTAGATAGGTACAATGTATTCGGAACGTGCGATAAGGAATCCTGACTCGCTTTATTTACTGACTGACCCTATATTGCTATTATGAAATGACTACCGTAGTATGGGCAAAGAATAAGTAATATTATGTACCATAGTATGGGAGCCATTTGACTATTTGTCAAAGGTCGCGCAAATTATTTCGTGTTGTAAGTCCACGGTCGTTCAGAACGTTCAGTCGCGTCAGGGTCCGTGGAAGGGCGTTTGCTAATTAGTTTCGAGGGCCCGGCCCATTAGTCGAAATACATAAATGGAACCTTTCCTCGATACAGCAAAATCCAATTATGATGAGAATGCTGATGTTGCAGCATTCGCAGTGAAGAGAAAGTGTAAAAATATTAATTGAAGGATCAAACATTTCTGGTAACTGCTTGCCAATGCCAACTAAAATAGTTTAACACCGTGGTCTCGGTATGAAGCATTTTGCGGGTTTTCATGTACCCGTATAAGTCAAAGCGTTTCTATTCAGCGTTTTTCCAGTAACTTTAGCACTACAGGTCCACGAGGGACCATAAAACCATAAAATTGTACTCCGATTCAACTTGTCCGATCCGTTTTTCCAACACATTATAATCTTGGAGTTTATAAGTCGAAATTCGACAAGATTTTTCTATGCATGCGTGCTACGTGCTACCCATTACACCATCACTTAATATATGATGAGGTTTAGGTCAGTCGCTTGTCTTAGGTAAAGAAACATAAACGTCGAGTTATCTTTTTCGGTTTCTTGTGTTACAGAAGGGCTCACTGATGGAGGAACGACAGTATTCGGTGACGGTTGTGTTGAGTGTTTCTGGTGAGTCCAGGGAAAGTTTATTACTTGGAAACGCTAATTCAGCAGCGCCTTTTAAATCTCCATCGCCTTTCGAGACAAATAGTGTTTCTTCGACATCGACATGTAGGATGGCATTATTTATTTTAGCTCTGTGAGCATTACTGTTTCTCGAAGTGAGATAGATGTTCTCTTTCTGCTGCGTTGAGGTTGATTGATTAATACATCGTACGGTTAGGGACTAGGACTAATGGCAAACGGGTCGGACACCCACCTTTTAACGTTGAGTTTATGACGGCCAAGTTATTGATCTTCTGGCTTTGTGTGAACTCTGGCGATCGGTCAATGTTGATCAGAAACTTGCAGTTGCTTGCACCGTTCTATTTATTTGAATATGACTAACATCTTGAATAAAAATATAACAATGGCATAAAGTAATAGAAAAAATAATTTGAATGATAGATTTGATAAAAATAACACTCTTTTGGCACTTGTAAAATAATATTTTTCTTTTATTTTATTTCAGGGGTTTTTCTAGATTGACTCTGATCCCACACCAACAAAATTAAAAGAAAAATAACGATTTTATTGTATACTATAAATGTAGCAAGATACAAAAATTGTACTTAAACTCAATGCTAAAAAAATTTAAGATAGGTAGGTAAATCAATCCGAGACTTTGATGAGTCAGATTGAAATATGAATAAAACAAGATGATGATTGCGTATTTAGGTTTCAGGGTCTGTAATATCTCATCAGTTCTAATCTTTCACATTTTGACTAAGTCCAGTCACAGTCAACTCCTCACACAAAGATATTCTACTCATTTCCTCGTCTTATATGAACTATAAATAGGCTTATCCTTTTACAAAATGTTAGAACCCAAGTAAACTACAACATGGCCTACGGTAGGCAATGTCATGCATTTTATGGACAATGTAAGCCGAAATGAAAAATACCTTAAATCCTATGCCGTACCGACATTCTACCTACTTTGTTTGAAAATTTAGAAAGGCTTCGGATCGGACTAGATGAAATATATGAATGTTTACCTAACCTATCTACAATTCGCCTCTAACAAAAAATAAATCCTGTTTATTTATAATATCTGTGCTCGATGAGTAAAAGCCATATAATTGCCCTGATTACGCTGTTTACTGGTTCTACGAAGTGTTCAATTGAATTTTTACATTCCCATAACAAATCGAAATAACTATTTGTAAACAAAATAAGCTCTTAAGTAAATTATGACTCACTTACCGGGAAATGTGTCTGTAAATAGCGTCGAGTTTGCCTCATATCAGTAGGTATATTTTGATTTTCTTCACAAAAGCAACTATAGAGCCTTCCGTGGTGAAAAACCTTTTCGTAATTGATTTTCCTCTTATGTACGATTTCATAACAAGGTGTCATATCACTTCTTTGTAATCTAACGCCAAATTCGACTTAGGCATCTTAATAATGACAGTAAATAGTTTCGAATATGTCTCATCATAGATACCTACTTGTATCTATCTGATTTTCTTGTAAGGTTATACCTCCCGTGGCGAAAATCTTCTCGTAATCAGTTTTCCTCTCATAATTTACCTGCTATTCAATTATTACTACTTACAAATGTTATTCAAGTTTGTATTAAAGCGCTGCGAGTAAAGTCTTGATTAAAATTCTTACTATATCTAGCAGTGTAGCACTGGCCTATGTGATTCAAAGGCTAAAGTATACCGAGTTACATTTTATTTAATATCATGGTATAAAACTGATCACACATAACACATGTTAATTTCTGAGGTTAAGTCTGTTACAAAATCACCAGTGACATCCGCCCGGCGCGCCCCGGCAGGAGATTTTGTACGCCAGCAGCGGTCGCTGTGATGTCATGATACTTGTCACCATTCACAATGTCATTCGTATCATATCGTAAATAGCGCAACTGGTAACAAGCGGGTTTCACAAGGTCGGGTTTAAAATCCGACTGCGACATAATTATACATTCATTGTCAATTCATTATTCCAAATTAAATTTTAAGATATCACTCATATATATATATATATATATTTATGTATTTTATCTCCTTTAAAATACCTTCATTTTGATACCCTACTCGATGGGTTTTGTAAGCAAAAAATTATTACTGACTTACTATTTAGTTCCAAAAATCCGCCATTTTGATTTTTTTTAAAACCCATCTAAGATGTCTTGGTGCTTGAGACGAATCTAACGATAATCCATTCAGCCATTTGGAAGATACGAGGTAACCCAGAAATTTACATACATACCTACAAGATACGCGCGAAAAACATAACCCACCCTTCCTTGGCAGTCGGGTAAAAACACAAGGAACTCACCCGGTCGTTGTAATCAAAAGCTGCGGAACCGCGCCCATCGACGTATTCCTGCAGCTGAGATATGACGCATACCAACGCGTACACCTGTAACCAAATTTTATTGTTTAAATTGAACAATTAAAAATATTTTTTTTGTAACTTTTAGAATTTTGTTCATATCATTAAACGCAGATTGTTCATTGATCTGGCCAGGCCATTTCATTGATGTGGCCACGATATATAAATATATATACATATATATTTGTACCGAGTGTCTGCCTAAATCTAATTCTAATTCTAAAAAGGGCCTACAGCGGTCTGCACTGGCTTCCCGTTGAAGGGTGCATTGTGCATTTGTGAGCATGAGTGGCTGCCTGTCAAGCCGTCTGTTACAGGCATTTTTAAAATATTGATTTTAACGATTATTTTATTGATTAAATAACGCTAAAACATTAGTGTTTTAGCGTTATTTAATATAACATTTGGTAATAATAGGCCAATATCATAAGGTGTATATTTTTGCGTCTATGCCATAAGAACACTACCTACTGCTACTAATTTAACTACATGTAACCAATAGTAAAGGTTTTCTAAGAGCCGATATTTTCTGCGAACTTTTATTCAGATCATACTCCATTTCATTTGTATGAAGCTCATAAATTATATGGCTTTTTATTCGAAAGGCTCGACTTCTCAATGGACTCAATATCGGTCCTATAGAATTTTCAAGCTTGAATGGAACTTATTTTCAGTCTCACTGACCTCTCTCTATCCTCTCTCTCATTTTTACAAGTTACATTTAGGCAAATCCCTTCTATTTTCAGACACCTGTGGTATGTGGATATTATGTAGTTTGATCTGCCTACTTATTGTGATTATTTCGATTATTGTATTTCATTTTAACTATTGTTACTCTTCAACAATGACATTTAATATTTCCTCGTCAACAATACAACAATAGCGTTTCAAGCGCACTTATTGGAAACTGCGATAGCTCTACCGAATTGATTTCAAACGTACAAACAATTAATTTTTAGAGAGAAATACATAGATCAATGCGTACATTTATTTCGTGTGGCATTTTTTATATCAAATCTAATAAATTCAGTAACGGGAAAATGGGATAAATCCCAATGTAATATCGATTTTCCGAATCTGGTTAAACAGTAAACTTTTTACTATGTTATTGAACTGATTAAAAACAGTAAAATTTTTGGAAGGGTGTTATCGATGGTCACAATAGTAAAATACATTGCTCTGGCATAATTTACGTTTTTGTAGCACTGTACTTTGTTATTTGAGCGTTGTAGTGCCCATTCGCTATGTTTCTAAAAACAGAGAATTTGAAATTTATGTAAAAATGCAAAAAAATTACCACGGCTACCTTTCTTTTCCATAAATATTTATTTTGCCGACTTATATTAGACACAAAGGAGAGTAAAGCGCGTTTTTCATTCCAGCTGGGGACGGGTGATTAAATGCAAAGTTTATGTGGTTTAAAATAATACTGATAATATACTGATAAATAATAAGTATGTAGTACGAGTATATCATATTCTATGATGTTTTTTTATTATTGAAGACATTTATTTAAAATAAACAAACTTTGTCATTTTTTATTGTATTAAGAATATGCCTTCAAATGCATTTACTATTTATAGGCCTATACGAGTAAATATGAATGTGTTATGACTACAGGTATTTATGTAAATGAAAGCATTAGCTCGTGTCATGTAAATAACCCAACTCTTTTTACCAAAACAGATTCTGAAAAAACCGCAAGGGTGATTATTTGCATACTTTTACGCCTTTCATAAGGAGAATCAAAGGGTGAAGCAGAAAATTTCATGACATTATTTAAAAACAGGGACTTGTTGATTATGTTCAGCTTATATACTGTCTGTAGTAAATTTTTTCTTAGTTATCTGGTTGTCAGGCATTAAGGAAATCATCGATGCAATCCGTGCGATTTTCCTCCCTTCCTTCGTGCTCAGAATAGTTTATTCTCAAAACAGCAAACACCATTCCCGGGCTGATAGCAGCCACTAACACACGTCTCTGGTAACACTGTTCTCAGTATCTGTAAGATTTTTTGTCGCAATCACGGGCGGCCTTATAAATATCTCGTATCTATCGACAAGTACCTGTGGTTTTTTTCGCTGCTTACCCCGTACGTCGATCATAACGTAACAGGGTTACTTTGAGTTAGCTCCATATTCTCATATCATAATTTATGTAAATTTACATCTAATATAAATATATTATATTAGGCCATCGAGTTAGATAGAACTCGATGTATTAGGCACACAAAATCTACAAAGATCTGGCTGATAGGCTAAAAGAGTCTACACGTGACCAGGATGCTGGTTTCTACTTTGCACAGCGTATAAGCATTGCCATTCAACGTGGCAATGCCGTCAGCGTTCTGGGCACGTTGCCGTCTGGTGGTGACAACGACCAACTAGGTTATTTTAGGATATTTTTTTTATTTTTTTTATATTTCTGTGTTATTTATTATTAATCTCTGTTATAAATATAAGTACTTTATTATACAGTAATAAATTTTTAAGTTATTATTAGGTATTAAAAAAAATATATAAATATACAAATCTAAAAGATGTTTTTGAAAATCTTCTAGTTTGTTTATATAGGTACGTTTTTATTTAAGAAATTAGGCAGAATTTCTTCCATGCTATAACATCTTTATTATTTCCACCGTTATCTGTGCTGGTATAATAATGTCCGTCGTGAAGAAGAAGAAAGTCCAAGTGTGAGAAGTTATGCTTTGCTTTATGTATAAGAAGAAGCCTTATGGTGAAAATACACGACGACACCAGACACCAGACACTAAGTGTATACATCGAATGTCTGTGTGTGTACATCGCCGCGACACTTAGTTGCAGATGTAATGACGGTGTCGCTCAATGTCTGTGTCGCTGCCGTGGAGACAGGACGCGCAGCGCTGTCCGACACGAGTGTCGTTAATTTCAAACCTGCGCGAAATTTTTATCTAGACCAATGACGTCACGCGCTTGGTAACTGAGGAAATAAAATCTTTGATTTTATATTTTGAATTATTTTGGAGATAGTCTGATGTGGTACCCGAAATAGGTATGAGTGCGATCGAAACGAATCTCCTGAAACGAATAAAGTAAAGTAAATGTTATCATTAAAATGTACTCAGTAATAGATATTTATATGGTGTAAAAATATGATTTACCTGACGCCAAAAATCTTAATGTTATCGCCAAACGTTCTTCTACACTAATAGCTAGTCTCATATTCGTATCTTGCCTCTTAATCGCAGGTTAAATCTTGTTACATAAATGTACCACATTGCATCGTGTAGACGGCAAATACACTTAAACCGGTACACTAGATGTATATACCAATGTCGATACAAAAAATTGCTTACCGTGTAGACGCAAGCGACACTATTGTCGACATTTCTGTCGAGTGTCAGTGTCGTCGTGTATACTTACCTTTAGGCATTAAGCCCGCCCATTGTACAATGTAATTTATATTTTGTGCAATAAAGAATTTTAATAATAATGATAAGCACACAAACCTTTATTATTTTCATCGGAAATTTGTTATTGGATCTTTACACAACGCCATTAACAGAAGCTAACATAATGAAGATGATATTTTTGAAGTTGTGTTTCACAAAATGCTGACTTTTATTTTCCGTTTTATGTTATGGCAGCGGCATTCACTGATTATACACTGTGCTTCAATGAATGAGGTGTGGTTTTGTTGCTTTTATTATTTTTTAACTGAGCACCGAAGCTGAATAATTTTACCCTTTTGGTTCCTTGTAAAACATCATTATTTATTACCGGGAGCAACATGCATTTTCTAGCTAAGTGCTTATTCCACTATTTACTTTTTCCGTTCATTTGATCTTGAGTACCATGACAATCGAAAATTGTGGATGGGATGGGAAGGCGTCCTACAACTTGTGAACTGCAATTTTTTATTTCACCGATCGTTAACATTGTTTCTCCATAGCTTAAACTCTTAAATTGTAGGTAGGTTTGCGATCTCTGTATTATATTATAATATTATACCAGCTGAAACCCACAGGGTTTGCGTTGTGTATTAACGAATTTACTTTTTTAGTACGAGTACGGTCTTTTACTTCCTAATGAATATGACCATTAATTTCATGTCTCTATGTTAAGTGGTTTGGCCTGCGCGTTGTCTGTCAGTCAGTTAGGACAAAGCCCTTTCTAAATATTGATTAAAAGCGTAACCCACAGAAAAAAATCGTTATATTGTAAGCGGCAAACACACAATACAAAAAAGAGCCTTTTGTGAAAATTAACCAAAAATAAAATGTGCCTACTTGCCGACGCGGAAAAGACCAACAAGAGTCCAATTGCGGAAAAGGGGACATTTGTACCTACTTTTATGGACAAAGAATTTAGTATGAATGATCACATTTAAATATAAACATTTTCCTACCGTGGTTGCTCATTGTATTCAAACAGAAAACGACTGCCGTGTACCAAGCTAGGCTTTATTTGTATCTAAAACGTATCAATACAATAAATGTAACAACACAAGTACGTGTATGTTATCTGTCGGTATCTACCTGTATTACTAATATGAACTAATATGGACTGCGTTGTCACACAATAAAGATTTATTATAAATACAAATATTTCGCCGAGTGTAGGGTTAACGTTACCTTTCATTTATAAAACTAACTTAATTTTTAAATGTTTCTGGGCCTATTTCAACACCAACATATCTAGCCCACATATAGTTCTTAGTTTCTCAATATATTAAAAAATTATTGGAAAATGGACAATCCTGTACCATTTCCTAAGTAATTTCCGATAATAAGCAGTTCGATGGCGATTGACCATGATGAACATCGATCGAAGCATATTTCGTAACAGAAAATAAACTTTTATGTTGATTATAAAATTCTTTTTTTTATTCTTTTCAATGTTTCGTTTGGAAAACGTTGCCATGGTCGCCTGGAAGAGATCGCTAGAACTTGCTCGAGAGCGATAAGACCGCCCATTGTACCACTTTTTCTTGTATTTTGTTTATTATTAAGATTGATGTTTATCTACATATGTACCTTGTGTTTTTGACAAAAATACACTTGTCTGAAACCATAGCAAAAAAAAAGTGTTATGTTATTTTTTTATGTTTTCAAATGGATCGCAGCATCAGAATATTATATCATCATATTTTTCTAGAATTGGCCCTACTACGAAAAGCTTCACACATTTAGCCAATTTATTTGCCGTATTCACATTGTTATGGCAGGGTGAATAACTTCGGACACACGCCCTCATTTTTCTTCTGTATAAGAAAGACTGTTGGCTAAAAGCTATTGGCATTGTATCCTTTCAGCCTTCCTTACGGAAACCGGGTGCTCTACGCACCTGTGTCATTTCTCTGCAATCCGTTTACATGTAAATTAATTTTACCATAACAATCTTTGTGTTTTAATTGTCATTTGTTAATTATCTCTTAATCCATGAATCATTTTCTAATGAAATAACTTAATAAAGATTAATAAGTAAAAACCTTTTTTTAGGAATTGATTTAGAAAATAGCCTATACTAAACAGTCTTATTCATTCAGTCCTTTCGGCGAGATTGAGTAGGCATCCATTAATCCATCCTCACAAACTTTTCCATTAACCTATTTATTGTGATGAAATACTTACATTCAAAGCAATGATAAAGAAATCCAAGGTGAACAAGAACGCTGTGATGGGATTAAAATTCATCTGTAACAAAAAGTGGGTAAAGTAGGTAGGTAATGTATATGGTTAACACATCTATTGAAATTCTATTATTGGTGCGAAATGAAATTGGCGAGGCAACTGCGTACAAACCTTGGTACGGGAATATTCAATTTGTGAAATTGATTTGGATTTAATATGACGGGCAGTGTAAAAGTCGTCCGCGGATTGTGCCCCGGTAGAAATGTGGTAAGCATTTAATTTATTTTGGTATCTTTGATTCAAATTCAAATTCCAACAAAATTGGTACAGTCAGCTAGAAAATTGTTAGGTAGAAAATGTCTGACTATGGATCAAACTTTCTTACCATATGGGTAAGAAAGTTTGATCCATAGTCTATGAGGATTTTGTTCTAATACTGTTTTAAAAGTTATTGCGTAGCTACCCAAAAAGCGATGATCGTTACGTACATACAAAAATAACTTTTAAACTACAAATATTTAATACCGATCAAAATAATGATCAATTTTGGAATCAAAAAAGTTTTTAATTTTCTATACAAGTAGTCGTGTTTTCCATATATAAAAAACCGCCTACGGGTAGGTACATATGGTGGTATATCTACAGCTTTTCGTCTGCAATGTATGAAATTTAATCTGAAGAGATGGAAATTTAAGCGCCCGCTGAACTCGTTTCCATACAAGCAAGCTTTTGTATCGCTGACGTGACGGTATGAAACTGCAGTTTGAATGCCTCTAAAAGCAATAATATTTCCAGTCATGTTCAACCCACAAAATACAGATAAAATATGTTCAGAATTTTAGTACTTAGTGCAAAATGTCGAAACAAGAGCAAACTTTTATCAAATGAACAGATCAACCCATAAATAACTGTGGAATGAAACGTGTTTACCTATGCATTATATCTATGAAAGCTGAAAGGAACTTTCTAGGTCAAGTCAATGGGTGGGCAATAGATGGTTATTCACCTATGTATGTACCTACATGAAAACTGAACGTACTTATAATTTAAAGGGTGACATTAGTAATGGTGACGTTGAAATTTATGCTTTAACTACACACGTTTGTGGCTTTCGGGGAGTGGTTTTATGTGTATTTTATGAGACTTTTATGTTTGCAGTCAAAGAGAAAGCATGAAAAATTCACATATTATGTTGGCGGACAAGTAGATTGTAGTAAATCAATACTTATTAAGCTGAATTATAAAAGTAAAACTATGAAAGATTTTTTTCAAATTTCGCCATATCCTTTTTCTAACAAGCTATTCTACCTAACTTCTCTTCTTCTAATTGACTAAAAGATATAGAGTACATTATTTTGGACATAACAGGTAAGCTAAAATACAAACAAACCAATAAATTGATTATGTAGACAAAATACTTGATGAAAACTGCAGTTTATATTCCTACTTACCAATTAAACAATATAGGAAGGTTGGGTTATTCATTTCTCTGACACGGAACGTTAGTAAGGTTATACTTTGACAACCGCCCTTAAGGATTGTGGTTTGCTCCCGAATTTCTTCTATTGTTAGCTGATAACGGTCTATTCACTTCATCCCGGCCGCCAATTACATTGATTAAACGTTCTGTTATTACCCTTTAACCTTTTTACAGGCTTATAAAAGTAATCTTTCGATCCCTATTAACAAAGTCTTAGGTGTAATAAAATGAGAGAATGGCCCTATCCCTCAATTCGGCTCAATCATAAAATGTGAAGATTTATACATGTTTTATGAGCTGAATCTGGCGAGACTCGGATCGTGTAGTAATGAGCGAAAGCTATCGACAACACGCCACCCGGGAGAGGTATAGGTAGTACGGTGAGTTAAATCTTGAGAAGATTGATTCGAAGCTGAAGTTACCCCTAGAGCCTGTGGAATTAGATTTATTTCCAAAGAAGGTAATCCACTTACGGTGTAACTTATCGGGTCTGATTTGGTACGTGATATTACAAAACAACACTTTAACATAACGGAAAATATTTTGTGAAAAAAGGGCTTATACCTATACTATTTATTGCTAATGCTTAAACTAATGTTAATAGAGCAAAAAGATCGTACCCCACTCACAGTTTGCAAGTAAAACAAGTAAAAGAGATTGGCAATCTCAACGATCGTCTCCAAGCCCATGGCAAAAATCCACGGACAAAGCAGGTACTTGATATCCTGAAACAAAGAAATGCTTGATTTTTCAACCGACTTAAAAAAAGAGGAGGTTCTCAATTCGGTCGATTTTTTTTCTTTTTTTTAATGTTTGTACCTCAGAACTTTGTATTATAAAATAAACTGATTTGAAAATATCATTAAATATTTCGTGGGAAGTAAAATGCACTGTGCTACTATTATAGGCCAAATTAACTGCTCTCGGATGTAACAATACTTCGGGTAAAGTTGGCTGGTATAATATTACTACGTGAAGATGTTTAAGTGTCTACTGTCTTTTCTTTTACCTGCAGTGCTATTCATTAGCATGTCATTAGTTCTCGATATCGAATGGTACGTCAAATCTGACAAAAAATGGCCGACCTCGGCGGACCAATCAAATGGTATCAAAGAACTTGTATACTATGTATCTAGAATGCCGACTCACACGAAAACTGCGAGCCGAAAGAGCTAGAACCAGTAAGGAGTGTGTCTCGTTCTGTAGGGTGACCATAATTTTTGAACTTTGAATATTTCATTGAGACATAAACAAGCAACCAAGGGAAAATTCAATCTGCTCAATAAGCTATCAATGTTATATACATACGTTACTTTGCATTATTGTTTTAAAATTATATTATACATAGGTGCATTAAAATATCAACAAAAAAGAGGGCGGTGCGCCGCATTCTAGCGAGGTATATCTGATTCAATGGTTTTAATACTGTTTCTTTCGAACAGTAATTATTTTTCTCGGCAGTTGGGTACTGAACCTACATGACAGCGACTGTACTAAACCTTTCAAATGAATCTGAATAACATTTAGAGCAAATCGTCTAATTTCGAAAATTGTCCCACTTATTTCAAAAATTATGGCCATGTTAATTTTAATTGTATGCTGGCAACTGTGTGAACGAGACACTCTCCTTAACGAGGGGGTCTCTATCAAGCATTAAAATCCTTATATTTAGATTTAATTAAAAAAGAACTTTATTTCCAAGGAATAAGGTTCAGAATTCTTAATCCTTAAATAAAACAAAATGGCGTGTTAGCTCTCTAGATACATAGTATAGAAGCTCTTTGAATACTACAAAATAAACTGCCGGTATAATTGATAATAAGACGTGAAAAAATGTATTTTTGAATTAGGTTCCTTTCTAATGTCATGTCAATGTACCTTCTCATTGTCAAACTGTGAAAATTCGTATTATTTATCTGATTCTAATTCAAATTTGTGTATTCATGAAAAATTGTAACAATTTATCTATGAAGAAGCTTTTACGTCTGTCGTATGGTCTAAAGCACATAACTTTATTTGTATCTACTTCCTTTTGTGCGATAGGATAAAAATAACCTTATCCGACTTTGGCCAGTGAACGCTGACTTTGACGAAACGTGAGATTGAGTTTAAAAATGTTACTGATAGGATACCTATATAGGATACAATCTGTTTTCCATTTTCAATTTCGGTCAGCGCTGCTGTTGTAATAACTTTGACGGCCGAGCACAAACTAATTACAACTTTAATGTAACGGTAGCCTGGGTGCAAACTCTTCAGAAATACGGCGAGAGGTGCTAATTTCAATCATAACCGTCCCTAGTCCATTACGCCAGGGGGCGTTAGCTTTACTTGTAATGCAATCTCCTGTCTTCAATATCGGAGTAAAACAATTTCTTTTAGCATCAGACACCAGCTTGACTGTTAATGGAGGTTGTGAAAATATAGGTCACATAGAACATAGCCTTGATTTAGATTTCTAAAAGGTTTAGGGCACAGGGACAACTGGCGAACAGACCAAATAGTAGTTAATTTTAAAATAGCAATAATTTAATCAATGAAATCATTGATTGTCAACAAATATTTCCCCATTTCTTATAGTTTCTGGCGTTGTTTCATTCCTACCAATCTACAGCACATTATTTTTATATCAGAACGAAACAAACGTTCCTGATATTGTAATTATATATTATTGGAACTTCAAAAGGTCGAGTGCAGACCAGGCATTGCGAACTGCATTGAATTCATTAAGTAAATCAAGTTTGTAAGAAACCTATAAAAGTCAAGTTACTTAATAAATTGTCGGCACAAGAGTGGTTTTAAATTTCATTCCAATAATTCAGTTTCAACCAATTTTATCGTGAAAATCTAGATTTTTTAAACAAACCGTATTCACCTTGCTTTTCTATTACATTTGTATTTTATTTCAGCTAAGATTTTAGCAATGTAACGTTAACAAATAAATTAAGAAAAGTAAAGTAAAGTATTTATAATAAAATACATTTCAAAAAGTTTTAAACGTTGTTTAAGCAGATTTTGCACAGTTCTGAGAAGCTTTGTCTCCCATACCTACTCGTAGCTTCCTTGAAGGTACATTCCATAATCGTTTGATCTCAGGGAAAATCACATTTTATAGCATAATAAAATGATTTACGGATTGATTTTATACGACTTGTCTTGAATGTTTATTGTTGAGTTTTCTTTTATGTCTAAAAAGCATCGTCAGCACGCAAAAAGCACAGTATCATCTTGATTACAAAACTATAATCGAACAGAACAGTATTAATTCTAGGACACGTATGAAGTTTAATTCAAACTCAAGCCCGCGCCTCAGTCTCGCGGCAAACCGCTACGAGACGGAACGAAGACGGGAAAGTGGTTGATGGATTCGTCTATGCTCGTACATGTTTCTTTTTACTTAACTGCAAAAAAGTATTTCGAGTCCACGTATGCAATGCATGTATAAGAAAGAGTCTTTCACAAATCTTATGAAAACGTGGATAACTTTAAAAACATACATGAAATTAATATGTATGCAGAAAGTATTTATGACGCGATTTATTTATGATGTTTTCAAATAAATATATACTTTGATATTTTTAAAGGTATACCTAGTTGAGTCAAAAACCATTTCTTCGGTTAAATTTATAGCAGGGCGTCCTTTCTGATGCTATAGTTCTCAAAGAGGGTTATTCTGTACATCCATTAAACAATATAGGGTTTGCGTTCACTGATGTAGGGCCTACCCTAAATTGTTTGATTTAATTTTCACAAAATTTTTTTTCACAATGCCCTGGGCATTTTGAATTTGCTGTGCAAACAGAGGTATTAAAATTCCATACCTTGTATACACCGATCACCACCAAGAAACAGGAGATGACGCCCAAGGCACTGCAAGCCAGTAGCGTGATGTTGAACGAGACGGTTGCTGTAACAAACATATTCAATTTCAATTACATTTTTTATAAACAAGCTTAATAAAATAAAAAAATATTATAATTAAAATTAAGATGAATTATTTGGCTTGTGATGTGGTGTGCAGTCATGTGTCAACACCAAGTATATGATACCTACTTGTGTTGTAGGCACTGCTTGACTTTCTGCATAACGGTAACATTACGCCATAATCTGAGGACTTTCAGACGTGATTATAAATAATATAAATTACTATAATTAAGAATATTAATTAGATTACATTAAATACCGTTGAAAAAGGTTGATCATAAAGTTCATACCAAAAGATAAGACATTCCAAAAGAGTACTCGGCTTTTGTTTCTAATTTAATTTGATCAGGTCCAAAAAATAATTGAAAGCTTTCGAACATGTAGTGCTTTTTAATGTCCCAATTGTGCCGCCCTTTACTCAACACATCGGAATTGCTGCTTTTCAAAAAGTCTATTACATATTTACAACTGTTGACGATCAAGTTTAAATGTTTCACCAAGAATATTTGAGCAAACAACCACGCTATTGATGGGTTGTAATTTCCAACTATTCTGTCCTCTGGAAATTCGTTTATATTCTCAATAGAATAATCAACAACCTTTGTGACCATTGATCTCATTTAAAAATAATGATTCCAAAATATATACTACATATAAATAAGTCATATATTTAAATTACATTTGGAAAAATGAATCAGTAATCAATATTGAATACCTTCCCAGTCGGGTTTTCTTTTTTTATAAACTTTTCAACTTGTTTATACCTACTACTTTCTTTCACTTTTTTTCTCGTGTTGGATCAGTTATCTACGTATATAGATACTTATTTTTTTCAGGTCTATACTTGGCCTAATTGTTTTTTATAACGTACCCTTATGTTGTAACGAAGCTTATAATAAAGTAAGTACCTTGTATGTTAGTCGTAACAGTATCGAAATATAAGATGTTAAAGTAAATAATTATTAGATGGGAAACGTGTACTTGTTTTATAATAATGATCTAAGTTTGGTATCGGACTCCATAGGCTACAAACATTTTGATAACTCGTGAAAAATAAAGCAAAGACAGTATTTTCTTAAGCCTTATCCACATCTTGTTTCTTAAAATTGAGCAACTTGAATCTAAAACTACACTCAAGGGAGCTCAATTCTCGTAAAGTTGACATAAAGCACACAAAACTTTATAAGTGGAAATGTCTGAGAGTTTGCAACATTACATACAGTTTTTCAGTAGGATTTCACAAATATTTCCAAGGCTTCTTTAAACACCACCTTTAAGTTTTTGCTACACGAATTAAGTAATTCAGTTCGTAAATGATACAATCCGTCAAGTGAGATTTTACCTAAGTACAAACTTGTTTCGACTATTTTTTCAGTGGGTATATTACACTTACCCAAACGTGTAGCTAAGGTTTTACAAAGTTAATACATAGACTTAATATAAAAATAGATACTTATTTAGATACAGATTTTTCTTGCGACTTACACCCTTTTCGCTTCAACTCCTCATTATACTTGGTACTGAGCATCATTAAAACGTTACAGTCCAAGTAACTTCATTACCTATCTATAAATATAGGAACTCGGAAGCGGCGAATTTTCCGGGTCAATCGTTTCGTTTCCATACCCACCACCATGTTACCCTTTGTTCACACTTCACTCCGCGCGGATACCTGACCCTATAGCCTAGTGAATCCTATTGTTGTAATGCAAAGATGAGAAGATGGATCACGCCAAAACTACTTCCCATAGTGGCTCTCCACTACTGAAGGTTAGTCGTCAGGTCAGATGACTTTTCCCTGTTTTATGCCATACGAAAAAGGTGTTTGACGCTGGCAATTTCTGTCCGGATGTCCCGTAGCCACGATTTCTTTCTCCTGCCAAAATGCCAAAACTACTGAACTTATTTGGTTGAAAATCGGTATGGGTATATTAGAACACTGCGTTTTATCCCGATACCAGGCAGTCAAAGCTATGTAGCAGCTAATATAAATAGAGGCTTGTTTCCTTTGGTTAGTCAAGGCGTTTAACTTTGCACCTAGGACACTGCATCAAGTATTTGTTTACGGTTTAAGATATATTTCTAAAAATAATTACAAATTCGCTTATAGAGAAACTAAATACATATCATTTAAATGTATGTATGTGCCAAGAATCGTAGTTAAGTTTGTTTATTAGTGTAAGTTTATTATTAGAAGTGTTAGAATAATATTAATAATTTAAGAATAATATTTTAATTTAATTAGAATATTATTATAATATTTTAATGTATGCATAAAAATAGGTCGAACTATCTTCAAATGTGTAGTTATTTCGGTAATAAGAGGTTCTTATTAAACAAATAAACAGACAGTAGAAATCATACAAGATTAGTAAAGAAGGCATTTTAAGAAAAATAAACAGTAAGTTGTGGGTTGGTTGCATAAAAAAGTTGCATATTCCAATACATTGTTTGCCTGGCAGAGACTGATTACTAGTGCCACAGTAATCATTATATACATACGTAGGCCACAATATATCACAATGGGCAGTACGTACATATTCGTAGTTATACGAATCAAACCCAATCGAATATATCATTAAACAGAAAAAGCACTAAATTATAAAAGTAATCGAAACAAAATACATGAATTCATTTGTGGGTAAATAAATCATGTGTTTTATCAAAGTCATATAACAGAAGTTTGTTTTAATCAAACTGTATACAAAAAATATATATGCTTAGAGCAGAGGTTTGTAAAGATTCGAAGGCATACATTTTTGGTTGATGATTTCAATTTTCTTTTGTTGGTTTAGTAGGTAGATATTTTTTTTGTGACCAATAATTTTCTCCATCATCAAATTCAGTAGATGTCTTCTATGATTATTAATATTAATTTTATTTTAAAACTTTTAGCCTTTTTCAAAAGCAGTATCCATATTTATACAATGTGTATCTTTTTCAGTTTGGCAAATTCAATGCTCGCTGCATTGAAATATGCATGACGAAAGGATTTAACTCGATTTATTTCTGGTGTTTTCCAAAAATTGTTCCTTTAATATTTTTATAGGCATAGCTGAGTCAAAAACTCAATTTTTTCACATAGCGTAGCCTTTCTGATCATTTAATACTCAGAGAGAGGTTATTTTGGATATCCATTAAACACTACACTTCAGTTTGTTCCATAATGATTTCTGTTATAATGGCATACCTTTTTGACTATGTCCTCATTATGACACACTACTATGTGTAGTTAGTAAGTGTCCACGGTCAATAACGATATATTTTTCGTGTTTTATGGGGCGAGAACTACGTCAAACATGGAAGATTGTTTTGTCTTTTCTAATAACTTTTTCATCAAATAGTGATAAAGGGTATGGCGCAAGTTCATATCTCATAAAATCTATTCTTACAATTTCTTCGCATAACTTTTTTTTGGAATAGTGTCAGTGGCTTTATTATGATTTCATTATTTTTATTACAATATTTTTTTATGTTGCTTGATTATTTGGAAAAGTGTCAGTGGCTTTATGGTTATTTCATTATTTCTATTCCAAATATTTTTTTTAAATTCTGGATTTATTGCTGATTAATTTGATACAAATGTTCTATTCCAACATAAGCGACAATATTCGTACTGAGGTTTGACTTCCATGATTGCTATTGACAGAATACCTCAATTCCGTCCGAGTCTATACTATAATATTTATGTTCAAGTTGTGTCTTAGATAACTATCATCAGATCAGTCTATTAAAAATGGAAGCTATAAATAATAAACACTTTGAAGTTTAAACATCAGCGATCTTTATATCTTGAAAATAATTACAAATTTAAATGATCAGACACTAATTTCCGTCCGATTCGAAAATCTTGCTTGTGGCGATCCAATTTTCGATCAAAGTTATTTAGAAGAATTTAACGATTTAAACTTGCTGAAGAGGATAGATTCAAGATTGCTTCCGCCCGCCTAGATAGATTAATTAAAGAGTAAGACCTGGAGTGTCTCCCTCCCCGCGGCTTAGCCCGCTGAGTGCTCCCTCAAGCCCTTTGCAGATTATAAAGACTCAATGCCTATTCATTCAAGTCAGTATATTAATATAAATTTGCTGTATATTATACTAACATACGATTCGTATTGTTCACGTCGGCCGTCGCGGTATCGGTCACTAGGTGTTATGACAATTACATTGATCTAATATTGATTAGCCTGGTCGGTACCTAGTTCAATTGATTTCGTGTACTCTGGTGGAAAATTAATTAACACATTAGGGATGCGGTTATGCGGCTTAGTCAGCAATTTGGTTGGTTGGTTTCTGTCTCTAAGCGCATATAACCGCATAAAAATAATTTCAATCCGCCGCCGTTGGATAATAAAGTTTCTAATTTGCTTTTGTCTATGTGAAAATGTACATTCCTAGTTATTTTGTAGGTTTTACTCGCGGTCGCTCCCATTTGCTTTTATAGCGGATCTTTGATTGTGACGCAGCAAAAAATGGGACCATTATTTAGCTGGGCCATTCAAAGCTTTATTTGTAGTTGGAAAAGTCACTGCTCTTATTTTTATTGTAAGCCAATCATCAAAACAATGTACAGACAGCGTCAGAGATAAGTATCCCCATTGCAAGACACCCAGCTATAAATCCTTTCAAAAAATTGTAATACTTAAAATTATTTTTAGGCTTACATACGGTTATGCAAATATAATCTATTTTTTAAAGGCAAAACTTCTCCATACGCCGCGGTGGTGATTTGAAGGGATTTGAAGCTGGGTATTATAATGCAAGGGGGATACTTATCTATGACGCTGTCTGTACGAGCACCGTTGGGTCTCGGCCAATAGGGTGAAGCGGCGAAGGGAGCAACAGTTTCAACGAAAACGATGAGATGGGAGGTCAGTAGTAGGCACCACTCAACTCGTTCTCTTTGATGCGAGTATTATGCTGGCCGGTAGCGATGTCTTGGTGTTTTTGAAGTGGTAGTGGACTACTGGCAGCTGGCTAGTAGATTCAAAATATTAAAACTCAGAATAACATTTAAATACACTTACTATGAGTTATTTTTTCGGGCTCCAAAAAACTTTCTGATTCTGGTTCAACCAGTTCCCCATTCAAATAGCGCTGCTCCATCTCTATGAAATGGCCCAAAGTGACAATCGTGATAACGTAGTATACCTGCAACAATCATCACCATTACAATCTACCTCTATAGCAGTCTACCTCTTGACGTGACTACCTCTGTTTGTTATTTAGGCCTCGGCTTTTCTTAATATGTGCTGTTTATTGTGGACGTCTCTAATGTACAGCGTATGCTTATTAGGAGTTTATTGTTGTGTTTTGCTTCCATTGCTAGTGTTGTCCTGAACGGGTGTCTAAACAAACAGAAAGTTCTCATAACCTTTGCTTTACATTGTTTAGTCAACATTTACTGAATGCTCTTACATCAACGTAATGTTACCTACAACAAAAAGTAATGTCATATGTCATCTCATTTCAGAATACTTTAATGATAAAAGAAAAGGACTATTTTGGTGTTTTTTCAACGCGCACATTGACTCAACATTGTAACAATATTATTTCGTAACGAATTTCAACACTATAGATGGTAGGTACACATTTATATTATATTCTATTCGTTGATTCGTTGACTGTAATTTTATCATTTAGCTCTGGTTGTAACAGACAGCCGGACATCAGAGTAAGACCCCAGGAGCGTATAATTCCAATTTTTCCTGTTTGGTTTGGAATACTAAAATCTTTTACGAGTGGAGCAAAATGTGCTCAGATATTATAGAATTATAATCAAAATATGAGTCTCGAGAATTCAGCTTCCATGTCACGTAATATCTGGGTCATAAATTTTCATGCGCGGTTTGATACCTGCCCTGACTGTGGGAATACAAGTCCATAATTAAAAACTGTAGCTTTTACCGCGTAGCGTGGACTATAGCGGTTCAAATACTGTGTTGATCTAATATTCAATTTTTTTTTTTTATTTGTTTAATTTCAGAATAAATTCATCTGGTTCTGGTATTAGTCAAATTGCCAAATAAATCAAAAGAACAAAGAAGTGAAAACTCAAATTTCGCTCCACTGATTGTGTGCCTTTACCTTTGATTAACATTTACTCATACATCTTGAGTACTGCTTAGCGTATTAAAGTTATCTGTGTGTCTTTCTAGTGTGAAAGTAGAACTAGACCTAACTAACTCTAGACCCTCCAGCTGCAGTAAGTCTTGCCTGGACTAGGATTCGAATTGCTTTGGATATGCCCAGTTAGAAAGGATGACGCATTGTAGGTACAACCACATTTTAGCTATACCACATACTTAAACATTCTGCAGATTGTCTATCGCAAAGTTGGAATCCAACTTTGATTTTACAATAGTTTTCACGTTGTTTATATTGGAACAAAATACTTGGACGGGAGTTAAAGAAGAAGGCGGATTATTATAGTTTTGAATCCGTTTCTAGTAACCGGTTGTTACAAGTCTTTCCTTACTTCGACGACACAAATTAAAAATTATCACGACAGATCAGATGTAGATCATAGATTATGACCATAGTTCATATATTATACAAAATATAGTTTGCACTTCTGCGAAATTACGCAAACCGTATGATTGTTTATTACCTTTACTCTTTTTGCTTAGTATCGCCAAGGTTGTTTTATAATATGTAAATGAAAAATTTTAATTTTTTTTTAGCGACGATACAAGGGTAAGTTTTGTAAAATCTTAATTACCAGAGTGTAAATAGCTGCTGCATAGCAACCTTTTCGCAAACTCCGCCAGCAGCAGCAGGATTGGATGATAGCCATCTTTTCAGGTTTCTTTAATTCTGGAAGGAAAAATAACGTTAATCACACTTTATGCAAATCATGACGGTAAAACGGTTAAGTGCCTTGATCGCAAACTAAAAATATCACTTTATCATTTAATTAATTAATTAATATTTTTGGATATTTATATTACCAATTCGGTTACTTTGTCACTCTAAAAAAGTAGGGATGATAGGTATGAGATCTGAAAAAGTTTTTTTCTCTAAGAAAAAAGAGTTATCAATTTATATAACTGATTTAAAATCGTTTTACAGACAAGAAGCTAACATTTTTACTCAGTACCTATACATAGTTACGTAAGTAATTCAAGTGGGTTCAAAGTCCTGCGCGTAGCCCGGTTTTTTCATGGGCACGCGTAATTTCTTACGATCTAGACTAGCTCATCGCGTCACTTGTTTTCATAAAAAAAGAAACATACCTAATACTACTTATCCGCGTTGCATGAAACGCAATGCGCAGCCAGTCGGGAATGCACCGAGGCCAGACCGCACGTCTGTGCGGCTCACGGCACGACACGTGCGATAACTTTGATCGCTATTATTCTATTCATCCCAATATGTAGTACTAACCAGCTAAATATACCATTAATAATCAAGTTCTTACAAAAAAACATTGAACAACCGACTTCAATCGGACGCCGGACGGTTCAAGTGATCGTAAGGCACCACTGACTGAGTCACAGAGAAGCAAAAACGCGATTTTGTTTGCTTCAACCACATTTTTTTTAGGTTATTTTGATTTAAAAACTAAAGTACTGGACCGATTTTGATGAATGTTCTATGGAACCAATCTGAAAGTATTTATATGCTCTCAAACAAAAAAAGATTTTTCAAGTCGGTTTACAAAAAACAAAGTACTGAACTAACAAACATTAAAAAAAAAAACATTCAACCGAACTGATAACTTCCTCCTTTTTTGAAGTCGGTGGAAAAATAACCTCTGCCTTTTTGAAGTTTGTTGAAAAGTAAGATTGAAATCCCGATTAACCCCGAACAGGTTTATGGCTTGTATTGGATTATTTGTTTTGGCTGTCGATTCCGCGTGAACCCAGCTGTGTGACCGCAATCACGTAATCACGAGTTCGTTCGTTTTCGATACACGCCAGTTGTAAAAATACGGAGGCACCTAGGATATTGTAATAAATAGTTATTTGTAGACTTAATAGTTAGGTACTTATAAAACTTTAGCTGTAGCACATCCATAATAGACAAAAAAGCAATGAGCACATCACGTTTGTTACCATAGTATAATTCTGTCAGTGTCTATCTATTCTGCGGTAAAGCAGTAATATGTAAGCATAACTATGTTCTGGTTTGAAGGGTACTATAGCTAGTGAAATTGCTGGGCTCTCGAGACTGCCTTTAAATATCTCAATGTGGACGAGCGATTTAGTAGTATTGAACCGGCCTACAAGGCCTAATCAAAGTCCACAGTGCATCACTGTTCTAGTCATAAGCAGGCGTTATATCTTACCATCTGGAGAGCGGTAGTAGGTATAGCTTTTTGTACAAGAATATGAGAAATCTATTTTGTACTTTTTCCAGCATACGTTACTTCATGCGGATTCCACACGCTCGCACTAGTAGACATTAGCTTGAAAGATTGAATGAGAGTCGCGCCCCGTTTTTTTATCCACGAAGGATAAGTTTATTTGCTCTTTAAATCTGTTTCTTTTTTGGTCAGCGTTGGTACTTCTTTTATATATTTTATGGTTGGGTTGATTTCTCTATTTTCTTCAACGTATTTCGGATATGTGTTGGCGTTTGGTCTGAATAGATACAAATTGGATCAGCGAGTTTTGATTTATTTGACGTACTTCAAAGTATCGGCATTCTCGAAGAATGCTCTCACTGGCCGTTGTTTATCTTTGCTTTACTTTCCCAGTCGCATAGTTTTAGCTGGTTTCAGACAGTTTTGATATTTGATTTTGATCTTTTTCGCAATAGCCGTCTTGTATCTCATGGACTAAGTTGTGTTGAGTTACGAACGAGGATTTTGACGTTTGTGTAGGCTCTGGCTGAGTACTTTTCAGTTGCAATACGTTTGTCTTGGGTTATAGTTAAGAAAACTTAATATTTTAGTTATTATTTTGTGTCTTTCTCCATCTGAAACCTAGCTTCTGAACGATATTTCTTAGTGTAGAAATGCCATCCTCAAAGTTGGTACTATCTTTCAACACTTCTAATAACTTTTTTAATGTCGGAAATGCATGTGTGATTCTGCTGAAAGTTGTAGATAGTTCGCCTTATAACTTCTTGGTCAAAACTATCTATTGTGTAGTTGAAAGTAGGTAGGAAATCTTCTACACAAATAAATAAAATTTCCTTTCCTTCGAGTCTAACTTGTTGCAACTTTTTTCCCAACGAGAAACACTCGTCAGTGTACTCCTTTGGGTGTTACTTGTTGGATTAGAACCAATCATTTTATTAAACAATGTTTATTTTTGTAACAACTGATAATGCTATAATCTCCCCCTTTTTTGGAAGTCAGGTGAAAATTAACCCATTGTTTCATCTAATCTGCGGTGAACAATTAAAAATACCCATGGTAGTTATTTATGTGATACTTTTAAATGTTTAGTAACATTATTTTCATTCTTAATATTGATTGTCTCTCGAAGAGCGTTATCAACGGTTTTGTTTTTTTGTATCGTGGAGGCAAGCGTGCGAGGCACATTTTCTGAAATTCTTTCCAAAATTGAGTTTTTTTTTGTTATTTTAGTACTTGTTGAATAGTATTATTTAGGAGATGGTTCCATCGATCGCCTGTGTCAAGCTTCTACTTGGTTTTGTATTCTCGGCATATCTTGTCTCCACGAAAACTGACCACATACCTACTAGGTGGAAATAAGTGTTCGATCTCTTCATCTCTTCGTCAAAACATTGAATTTTTTCGTCTACATAATAATCCTCAAACCGTTTAATGAGTTCCATGGTCACGGGGCGTCATTCTTCTGTTTTCCATATTTCGATGGCTGGTAGAAATGCTAAGCAAATATATACCTATTACTTTTAAAGCAATAATGCTGGTCGTACAAGGCTGACATACACGTATTTGGACCTGTTTCTGTACGTTTTGTGTTTGGTGGTGGTGATATATAGTCGTTGTATTAAGTGTTTGTTCATGTCACTTGTCGGGATTTTGAACCATTCGGTGTTATTTGCGGTAGAAGTTCCAAGCTTCTGTTAATCTTTCGATGTTTCGGGTCGAGTTTCGGGATTTTGACTGTCGGCCTCGCTCGCGTATCTTTTCCTTAGTTAGGGTGTTTATTTTTCCCTTGCATAGAGCTGAGGTGCTTTAACGCATCCGCTGATGGCATGCAAAAAAATAATGTGTTTTTTATTTTAATATTTATTTTAATTGAGTTATTATTATTATTATTATTATGAGCAAAGAGTCGAAGCCAAACATTTTAGTAGTGGATTTTTATTTGTTGGCTTAACAAAAGAAAACACATAATGAACTATACTTTAGCTAGTCGGATTGATCTTTAGACTGTACATTGTTGTTTAGAATTTTGTTTCCCCTTCCTCCCGGACCTTGACAACGAGCAGTCGTGCCCCACCCACAACCTTGTTAATTGATTTTGATTGAAAAATATATTCAAAACTTACTCAGAATATTCAGCTTTAAAAAATAGGACAACGTATAAGTGTCGAAGAGGCGTTTGCGCACGCAAACGAAGAAGACTTACGGTAACGCACACCTGTGCAGTTAAATTCTGCTGTACAGTTAGTAGCGCACCCCTAAGAGTGTGCGTGCTTTAAAAGATTCTAATGTGGACCTGCCCCATGCCCGCTCTGAACCAAGTCTTACTTCGATAAATGAGCGCGGAATATTCGACTCCTATAGGCCGACGGCCATCGCAGCTGAACTTAGGACGAGTCTTAAACTTAAAACGTGAGCACTCTGACTGAGACTGCGAAAAACTAGCTTCTGCCATGTATGACATGAACAGAGCGTTGAATGAGCAAAATGTCAAGTATGATACCTTGATCTCGGTTATCTATGAGTTCCGCTCAGCTATGGACTTCTTGCTTACCAGAAACCAATCGTTGGAGGCTCAGGTAAACAAACTATTATCTGAAAAGAAGGATACCCTGGTGTATGTAGGTCGATGTCGAATAGAGCTCCGAGCGTAGCAGCAGATCTATTTGCGTGAAGATTCACAACCGTCCTACACCTCAATCAGAGACTAACTAAGGTATACTTGGCCGAGAATATCTGCAAGGTAGGCAAAGTAATTATTATTATTGTTATAAATTGGCTTAATGTACAAATCCAAGCCTCAGAGATCTGAGATGTTTTTAGAATCGAAATCAGAGATGAGCAAACCAAACTGTAATTTCACCAGCGTCCTCCTAAAGGAGAAGTTCATTGCTAACTATAGAAATGTAACAGCAACAAATTACCACCGAAAAACTCAGAATCTCGGGTCCATCGAAGCATATCTTTGTGTTAGAAAACCTAACTGTCAAAGATGTTCTTGACTCTGCGATCACCAACCACGCTCCTATCTTGTTTTTTTATTAACATGGAAGCTCAGAAGAATGATATCCAATCTCTTTGTATGGAAGCTATAAATAGATCTAAAAAGGCACTCAAATCTAAATTAGACTTTTTTATCAGTTCTCTTATCAGATAATGCAAATATGGCAGACTTTTATATTCTTACTCTCATCTATATTATTCAAAATACACTCAACTTGTACTTGTGTTACATCTAGTAAGAAGCGTACCATAAAACCCAGGATTACCTACTCCTGGCCTTCTCAAGTGCATTCGTCATCGTGATTGCCTGTATAAAACATATTTGAAATATAAGGAAACCCAAACACATAAGTTAGTATTCACTTTATTTTATTTTATTTATCGACACAGAGTACACTAATACATTTGTGAAGACGACATACAATATTTAGTTAAGCGAGTAAGTTTAAAATTAACTTTGAAATAATTTTATTAAAAATGTTATAAAACGTTAACCAAAATGTTAGTATATTTCAAATAGTTTTAACAAAATTCATCATCATCATCAGCCTATCGCAGTCCACTGCTGGACATAGGCCTCTCCCAATGAGCTCCAGAACCTAGGATACAATTTGTCATATTTAAAATAAGATTTTAGCATAATAATCAACAAACAGATCTATTGACTTAGACTAAGAGAGGGAATAATCATTTATTGACAAAAACATAAAACAAGTTGGTACTAACATCACTATTAAACATTAAAAACTGACTAAACTAAACTAACTAATACTTAGAATTAGTATAAAGTATAAAATAGTTTAATAGTTATGTGATTTTTAAAGAGTACGTAAGTACTAAGTATAACTTATTTCCATTTTTCACAGTAGGTATTCTATTTTCAACCGACTTCAAAACTTTTAGTAGAAGTAAATGAAATCGCGTATTTTGCTTTCCTGTGACTTTTCTGTGGTGTTTAAGGTCACTAAAACGGTTCAATTGAAGTCGGTTGTATTATGTTTTTGTAAAACCTTAAATATTTATTTTACACAAAACCAAAAACAACGTACCACTTTAGTCAGATGATCTTTTCGAGTTCTACACTAATGAGATACATTTATTGCAAGAAAAACTTATCTAATCAAGTCGTGACCTTGTAGTTTGTAGCTAGGTACGTAAACTTATCTCATTACCAACACTAAGCTTTGCATCGAAGAAATATGCTCATTGTTCAGCTCTTATGCAATATGGAAAAATAATAAAAACCTATCATAAAATAAAATGTCTAACAAATTTATGCCGTGTTGAACATATTTATAGTTTACTGCTTTGGTTTTGAGAACAATTTTAGAGCAATATCGTTTGAAAAATTCATAAGTTTAACTAAAATAATATATATCCGTAACCCACGCTCTACGCCAAACGTATAAGCATTTTATGTTGCTATGAATACAAGTGATATACATTAAATTTGCGGTTTTGAGTAAACAATCAATAGCTTCAAGGATGGCATTCTCCAGCAAATAGAAACCATATCCAAGTAACAAAAAATTAAAAATGGAAAAGTTGCTAAAATCATGCTGATGAGCTGAAAGACACAGTGGATGAAACCAAAAGTTTACGTAACAAAGTAGATACAAAGCTTGAAGAACATTCGCAATAACAACTTCAGTATGGTAACTACCAACCGTGTAAGCCTTTTAAGTTGCTATGAATAGAAGTGATATACATTCAATTTGCGGTTTTGAGTAAACACTCAATAGCTTCAAGGATGGCATTCTCCAGCAAATAGAAGACCAAAAGAGATTCCGAAAACTATTCAGTAAGGTTTCTGAGAAACTCAAAAACTGGACATCTATCAATTAATCAGCACAACACCAAAGTTAAGAATTATGAAAGAAAACTGCAGGTAAACAAAATGTACCTAGGGCCCTCTTAACAAGCTTTCATTGCCATAAAATCAAGTTAAAAGTAGGCACATTACTTAGGATAACTCGTCTATTATAATACACCTACATACACACCTCTACATAGACATATATCTACATACACTACATACACAGCATACACACGTCTCCACATACACACACCCCTACATACTCACATTTCTACATACACACGCTCTCACTAGGCTCTCATCTTACTCAACAACACACACACAAAAATAAGTACTCTATATTTGAGCATAATTTAAAGACACCACCCTCCATCTACCCAAATCTAAAGAAAATTATTTTTGCTCGTATATTGAAGAACATTTGCAATAACAACTTCAGTATAAGTAAGGCAAAGAAATACCATTAAACAATCTGGAAATGTACCACAATTGAATGAGGGGAAAAAAGGAAAATGAACTATATTCCTGCAAATTTTACTGAACCCAAATGAGATTCCGAAAAATTTTTTAGTAAGGTTTCTGATAAACTACGGAATATGACGTAGATACAAAGCTTGAAGAACATTCGCAATTACTACTTCAGTATGGTAACTACCAACCGTGTAAGCCTTTTAAGTTGCTATGAATAGAAGTGATATACATTCAATTTTCGGTTTTGAGTAAACAATCAATAACTTCAAGGATGGCATTCTCCAGAAAATAGAAACCATATCCAAGTAACAAAAAATTTAAAACGGAAAAGTTGCTAAAATCATGATGATGAGCTGAAAGACACAGTGGATGAAACCAAAAGTTTACGAAACAAAGTAGATACAAAGCTTGAAGAATATTCGCAATAACAACTTCAGTATGGTAACTACAAAAAAGACCAAAAACTGATATCACAGGAAATGAGAGATACCCACGAAGCTTTTTTAATGTCGAAGAAATACCATAAAAAAATCTGAAAATGTACCACAATTGAATGAGGGGAAAAAAGGAAAATAAACTTAATTCCTGCAAATTTTACTGAGTCCAAAAGAGATTCCGAAAACTATTCAGTAAGGTTTCTGAGAAACTCAAAAACTGGACATCTATCAATTAATCAGCACAACACCAAAGTTAAGAATTATGAAACAAAACTGCAGGTAAACAAAATGTACCTGGGGCCCTCTTAACACGCTTTCATTGCCATAAAATCAAGTAAAAAGTAGGCACATTACTTAGGATAACTCGTCTATTATAATACACCTACATACACACCTCTACATAGACATATATCTACATACACTACGTACACAGCATACACACGTCTCCACATACACACACACATACTCACATTTCTACATACACACGCTCTCACTAGGCTTTCATCTTACTCAACAACACACACACAAAAATAAGTACTCTATATTTGAGCATAATTTAAAGACACTCTCCATCTACCCAAATCTAAAGAAAATTATTTTTGCTCGTATATTGAAGATTATTTGCAATAACAACTTCAGTATAAGTGAGGCAAAGAAATACCATAAAACAATCTGAAAATGTACCACAATTGAATGAGAGGAAAAAAGGAAAATGAACTATATTCCTGCAAATTTTACTGAGACCAAAAGAGATTCCGAAAACTTTTCAGTAAGGTTTCTGACAAACTACGGAATATGACGTAGATACAAAGCTTGAAGAACATTCGCAATAACAACTTCAGTATGGTAACTACCAACCGTATAAGCCTTTTAAGTTGCTATGAATAGAAGTGATATACATTCAATTTGCGGTTTTGAGTAAACAATCAAAAGCTTCAAGGATGGCTTTCTATAGCAAATAGAAACCATATCCAAGTAACAAAAAATTTAAAACGGAAAAGTTGCTAAAATCATGATGATGAGCTGAAAGACACAGTGGATGAAACCAAAAGTTTACGAAACAAAGTAGATACAAAGCTTGAAGAACATTCGCAATAACAACTTCAGTATGGTAACTACAAAAAAGACCAAAAACTGATATCACAGGAAATGAGAGATACCCACGAAGCTTTTTTAATGTCGAAGAAATACCATAAAAAAATCTGAAAATGTACCACAATTGAATGAGGGGAAAAAAGGAAAATAAACTTTATTCCTGCAAATTTTACTGAGACAAAAAGAGATTCCGAAAACTATTCAGTAAGGTTTCTGAGAAACTCAAAAACTGGACATCTATCAATTAATCAGCACAACACCAAAGTTAAGAATTACGAAAGAAAACTGCAGGTAAAAAAAATGTACCTGGGGCCCTCTTAACAAGCTTTCATTGCCATAAAATCAAGTGAAAAGTAGGCACATTACTTAGGATTACTCGTCTATTATAATACACCTACATACACACCTCTACATAGACATATATCTACATACACTACATACACAGCATACACACGTCTCCACATACACACACCCCTACATACTCACATTTCTACATACACACGCTCTCACTAGGCTCTCATTTTACTCAACAAAACACACACAAAAATAAATACTCTATATTTGAGCATAATTTAAAGCCACTCTCCATCTACCCAAATCTAAAGAAAATTAGTTTTGCTCGTATATTGAAGAACATTTGCAATAACAACTTCAATATAAGTAAGGCAAAGAAATACCATAAAACAATCTGAAAATGTACCACAATTGAATTAGGGGAAAAAAGGAAAATAAACTATATTCCTGCAAATTTTACTGAGACCAAAAGATATTCCGAAAACTATTCAGTAAGGTTTCTGAGAAACTCAAAAACTGGACATCTATCAATTAATCAGCACAACACCAAAGTTAAGAATTATGAAAGAAAACTGCAGGTAAACAAAATGTACCTGGGGCCCTCTTAACAAGCTTTCATTGCCATAAAATCAAGTGAAAAGTAGGCACATTACTAAGGATTACTCGTCTATTATAATACACCTATATACACACCTCTACATAGACATATATCTACATACACTACGTACACAGCATACACACGTCTCCACATACACACACCCCTACATACTCACATTTCTACATACACACGCTCTCACTAGGCTCTCATCTTACTCAACAACACACACACAAAAATAAGGTCTCTATATTTGAGCATAATTTAAAGACACTCTCCATCTACCCAAATCTAAAGAAAATTATTTTTGCTCGTATATTGAAGATTATTTGCAATAACAACTTCAGTATAAGTGAGGCAAAGAAATACCATTAAACAATCTGAAAATGTACCACAATTGAATGAGAGGAAAAAAGGAAAATGAACTATATTCCTGCAAATTTTACTGAGATCAAAAGAGATTCCGAAAACTTTTCAGTAAGGTTTCTGACAAACTACGGAATATGACGTAGATACAAAGCTTGAAGAACATTCGCAATAACAACTTCAGTATGGTAACTACCAACCGTATAAGCCTTTTAAGTTGCTATGAATAGAAGTGATATACATTCAATTTGCGGTTTTGAGTAAACAATCAATAGCTTCAAGGATGGCATTCTATAGCAAATAGAAACCATATCCAAGTAACAAAAAATTAAAAACGGAAAAGTTGCTAAAATAATAATGATGAGCTGAAAGACACAGTGGATGAAACCAAAAGTTTACGAAACAAAGTAGATACAAAGCTTGAAGAACATTCGCAATAACAACTTCAGTATGGTAACTACAAAAAAGACCAAAAACTGATATCATAGGAAATAAGAGATACCCACGAAGCTTTTTTAATGTCAAAGGAATACCATAAAACAATCTGAAAATGTACCAAAATTGAATGAGTGGAAAAAAGGAAAATAAACTTTATTCCTGCAAATCTTACTGAGACCAAAAGAGATTCCGAAAACTTTTCAGTAAGGTTTCTGACAAACTCAAAAACTGGACATCTATCAATTAATCAGCACAACACCAAAGTTAAGAATTATGAAACAAAACTGCAGGTAAACAAAATGTACCTGGGGCCCTCTTAACACGCTTTCATTGCCATAAAATCAAGTAAAAAGTAGGCACATTACTTAGGATAACTCGTCTATTATAATACACCTACATACACACCTCTACATAGACATATATCTACATACACTACGTACACAGCATACACACGTCTCCACATACACACACACATACTCACATTTCTACATACACACGCTCTCACTAGGCTTTCATCTTACTCAACAACACACACACAAAAATAAGTACTCTATATTTGAGCATAATTTAAAGACACTCTCCATCTACCCAAATCTAAAGAAAATTATTTTTGCTCGTATATTGAAGATTATTTGCAATAACAACTTCAGTATAAGTGAGGCAAAGAAATACCATAAAACAATCTGAAAATGTACCACAATTGAATGAGAGGAAAAAAGGAAAATGAACTATATTCCTGCAAATTTTACTGAGACCAAAAGAGATTCCGAAAACTTTTCAGTAAGGTTTCTGACAAACTACGGAATATGACGTAGATACAAAGCTTGAAGAACATTCGCAATAACAACTTCAGTATGGTAACTACGAACCGTGTAAGCCTTTTAAGTTGCTATGAATAGAAGCGATATACATTCAATTTGCGGTTTTGAGTAAACAATCAATAGCTTCAAGGATGGCATTCTATAGCAAATAGAAACCATATCCAAGTAACAAAAAATTAAAAACGGAAAAGTTGCTAAAATCATGATGATGAGCTGAAAGACACAGTGGATGAAACCAAAAGTTTACGAAACAAAGTAGATACAAAGCTTGAAGAACATTCGCAATAACAACTTCAGTATGGTTACTACAAAAAGACCAAAAACTGATATCACAGGAAATAAGGGATACCCACGAAGCTTTTTTAATGGCAAAGAAATACAAAAAAAATCGGAAAAGATACCACACAATTGATGAGAGCAAAAAAATGAATAAACTATTTTCCTGCAAATTTAACTGAGACCAAAAGAGATTCCGAAAACTATTCAGTAAGGTTTCTGAGAAACTCAAAAACTGGACATCTATCAATTAATCAGCAAAACACCAAAGTTAAGAATTACGAAAGAAAACTGCAGGTAAACAAAATGTACCTGGGGCCCTCTTAACAAGCTTTCATTGCCATAAAATCAAGTGAAAAGTAGGCACATTACTTAGGATTACTCGTCTATTATAATACACCTACATACACACCTCTACATAGACATATATCTTCATACACTACGTACACAGCATACACACGTCTCCACATACACACACCCCTACATACTCACATTTCTACATATACACGTTCTCACTAGGCTCTCATCTTACTCAACAACACACACACAAAAATAAGTACTCTATATTTGAGCATAATTTAAAGACTTCTACCCAAATCTAAAGAAAATTATTTTTGCTCGTATATTGAAGAACATTTGCAATAACAACTTCAGTATAAGTAAGGCAAAGAAATACCATTAAACAGTCTGAAAATGTACCACAATTGAATGAGGGAAAAAAAGGAAAATAAACTATATTCCTGCAAATTTCACTGAGACCAAAAGAGATTCCGAAAACTTTTCAGTAAGGTTTCTGACAAACTCTGAACAACTGAATATTATCAATTACTCAGCACAAAACCAAAATTAAGAATTATGAAAGAAAACTGCACGAAAACAAAAATGTACCTGGAGCCCTCTTTACAAGCTTTCATTGCCATAAAATCAAGTGAAAAGTTGGCACATTACTTAGGATTACTCGTCTATTATAATATACATACAAACCTCTACATAGACATATATCTACATACACAGCATACTCACATTTCTACACAAACACGCTCTTATCTTACTCAACAACACACACACAAAAATAAATACTCTATATTTGAGCATAATTTAAAGCCACTCTCCATCTACCCAAATCTAAAGAAAATTATTTTTGCTCGTATATTGAAGAACATTTGCAATAACAACTTCAGCATAAGTAAGGCAAAGAAATACCATGAAACAATCTGAAAATGTACCACAATTTAATGAGGGGAAAAAAGGAAAATAAACTATATTCCTGGATTTTTTTATTGAGAACAAGAGAGATTCCAAAAACTATTCAGTAAAGTTACCGAGAAACTCTAAAACTGGATATTATCAATTAATCAGCACAACATCAAAGTTAATAATTATGAAAGAAAACTGCAAGAAAACAATAATGTATCTGGAGACCTCTGTTTAATATGACAAGCTTTCATTGTCGTAAAATCAAGTAAAAAGTAGGCACAGTATTTAAGGATATCTCATCACGTCATATCTTTTTTCAATGCCACAACAATAATTTCAACACCCGGATAGTTTTTTATCAGTCATTGATTTTATTAACAGAGTAGGAAATGCTATAAGTGTTTTATTATAAAAGCGGACACGGTTCCCCAAAAATGATTTGTTACATTTTTGTAACCTGAACTTTGGTATGACATTCCTTTATTTCTCGTGTTTATGTGGTCACTTTTTTATTGTGTAAAGTTATGTTATTATAAGTGTACATTATACATTTGCAAATGTATAAAACAATTGTTTAACATTGTTGTAATGTTTATATTATATCATCAAATACATTTCTGAGAGGCCCTAGAATTCATGTTATAAATGTAGATGAGGAAGAACCGTCTTAATAGAAACATATAGTTTGTCACGAAAGACAAAAAAAATTACGTTCCTAAAAAAACATTGATTGACATTGATGATGATTTCTTCAAGAAAATTATGTACCTAGTTGCAATTTCTTCTTTCACAAGATTTCATCGCATGGCTTTATTGTTTACTTTTATCGGTGTTGTAACATTTATCTTTTGCGATACATACGTACTTCTCATTATTTTTTTTATCTGTTTCGAGCATAAAAATTTTATTGCCAAATGAGCTCACCTGATGAAAAGTAACGATGCCCATGGCCGGAATCATGATCATGAATAGAGGGACGGGCGGCAACTTCTGTTCCAGCAAAATAAAAAATAGGAACATCAGTTTTTGCCTAAAGAAGTATTTTAAACTTTTAATTAAACACTAATATACATATACCAAGTATTCTTTGTGGTCTATGATGACTTGGTAGCTGGTGACAATAGAGTAATCATGTACGAGTACATCTAAAATTATATCTGGATTTTCGCTTAGATAATCTACATTTTTTGCTAATGCAGATGCATTTGATAGCTTTGAGGTTTGTCGTGAAAATATATTGCAGTTCTTCTTTAGTGGTCTTGTCGGTAAATCTACCTACTGTATCCTCTTTTTTTCCGTGTATGTGCATATTTTCAAACTGCTTTAAATTACTCTTCGGTGGAGTAGTGGAAGTATCAACATCCGCAGTGAGCTTTAAAGATGAGCTAAAGTAATTTACAATACAAGTATAGGTTCCTATTTTTTTTTCTTCGGAACAATAGTTATCCGTTCAGTTGTCATCTGACATGACAAAAAATTAGACCGAGATTCTAAGAAAAACTTTTTTCACCTATCTCATGCGGCGGCAAGTGCAATGAACGCACGTAATATATTTTTTTTTGGTTTAAAGAGATCCTAGTCCACCACCCCGGTAAGAGCGATGTAGAAGGCGGCCGGCCTAGACTAGGTGTCCAATACAATGCTAATAAAAATATATAGATTCTTCTAGTTACTACCTCAGTGTTATTCGTTTTCTTGGATTTCGTTTTCTTGAACTATATTGGCTGGTATATCTGGTCTGCGCCAGATCCTGAAAATAATGAGATATTGACCATTTTTCTATATTTTCGGTAGCTAGAAAACAACATTTATTTCGCTTGCTTGCATTTTAATAATACACTTATTTAATTGTAAGCATCATATTTAGGCCTTAGTTTGTGTTCTAGTAAGTTGTAACAATCTACATATGTATGCTATGCTGTAGGAGCACATATAGCAACTTTATTTTTCAATTGTGTTTGAACCCGGACTTTTATACTTTTAATTAGGAAGCTTTTACCTGTATCAACAGTTCCACTTATGAAACAACGTAAGACCTCAGCGTCCAAACTCATTTTGTCAGGGGTCAATCATACTCTTTGATCCGCATTAAGTTTATGTATCATTTCTTGTACACCGGATAAACTTTGGCTACCTTCTTATTCATTAATAATTTGTAAATCGTTCATAGCATTAATGACGTGTGGGATTCAAACTTCAATGCGTTATCAGGTCCTTCATTTTCATCAATATTTTCTTTTTCTGCATTTATTTCTATTTTGGCTTCAATCATTTCAAAAGCTTTTACTAGGTTTTCCCACTGATTTCTGCCGTCGGTACTCGAGGGTTAACTCAACGGGTAACTAGCCCCGCCATTTTTTATTGTTGTTATAGCTTTTTCTTTTTTTATACTACTTCGGCAAGTTTGTAGTAACCAGCAGGCAGGTTCGGGTGTGGAACTCCGTTGGAATAAACGAACGACTTCTTAGTACTTGCACGGTTTATGACATTCACAAGTTTACACACGACTCAGGTCCAGTACTATAGTACAAGCAGATGAAGGAGAATGAAAGAGCACAGAAGAAAGTCACTGTTAAGATGATAAAATATACCGAAAAAGCACAGAATGATAGCGGAAATGACAGCAAAAATGAGGGAGCGAGCGACATGCGTCAGGCGTCAAGCGCTGAGTCTGACTGGCGGCTGGCAGGCGAAGCATACCAAACCAACGCCTGGCCCCTGTTTAACCAACGCAACGTTAAGTTTTTGTTGAAGATTATTAAATCGATATTTTGCTTACAATCGGTTGTTCTCAAACCAAATCAATATCAAAATTGTTTATTTAATGACACCATATATTGTTATTTATTAGTAATAAATAAATAAATAATTTAGAATAAGCCTATTTAGCCATATGTATGTAACATAAAATTGTATTGAATATTTTATTTTAAGATTATTTTATAATTGTAGTATTTTGCTGTCCCGAAATATTTTATTGAACGTCTGTCATAGTAAATTAAATCCTTTTACAAAAAAACTCGCCGATGCCGTTCTCTCATATACTCAACATCACTACTGTCACTACATCCACTAATATTTGTTAGAACCAATTTCTAATGTACAACAATTAAATTTCTTTACTTGAATTAAGGTACAAAATTGTAATTTTCTGAGACAAGGCGAGTCCACCTGTCGGAATTGTGCTACAATTTACTATTCTTTTCGCACAGCTCGCATTAAACTTATCTAAAACTAAGTGTTTCTGGGCTCTTAGACCCATGTTATTTCATTTCATTCACCTAATAAACAATACCAACTTTAAAACTTTCTTTCATATGAGTTCCCTGAGCTAGCCTCCCTCATATGTGGCGCCCAATGTAAACTTGTTATTACAATTATGCGTTCATTAGAGCAGTGTTCCTTACAAATATATAAATTATCACCTCTAGAGAGAAACTGTTGGTTAAACAGAAATATGTAAGATTGTAGGTACAATTTTACAATTTTGTCAGTTTTCCACCATGGTAAAATTGTAAGTTGTATTCTTTGTTAAACAGAAACTTTTAGATTTGTAACTTGTAAACAACAATTACAAATTATAATTTGAAAAAAATAAAATTGTTTTTATTTGCCAGAAAGGCATTTAAACATTAAAATATTTAGGTAGGTATTTTCATTAAAACTAGATTAAATTAAAGAACCTAATACATAATTATCAAACTACATAATACTTATACTTTGGTTAAACAGGGCCCCCGGTGGGGTTGTTATATCACGCGCCTAGAACATACTACGAAACCGGCTCGTGCGCAGCAATCCATTTTAAATTCTTGTAAAAAAGAAAATAAATATTTTTCCGGAACATGTTGAAATTCATTAAAGTTATGATTAAATAAATAGGGCCGGTCTCTTTTTTTAAAATACTTTAGTTGATACTGGTCAGGACTTTACAAAATCATAATTTTTAGAAAAAATATATATAGGTGGGTGGACCATTAAAGGCCACTAACAAATACACAGTTATTTTTCTTTTATTTACTGGCTAAATTAAACAAAAAAACATTAAGTTATACTTTGTTATATTCTGTGAAGCTGGCTTCAGACTACGCTATACTATACGCTATACATAGGTCATAGCACAACAATATCACAAAAAGTACCTACCTAGCACGTTCAAATAAACAATATAACAACATTTTACGATATTTTTTTTTATTCGAATTTCATTTTTTTTTTTTCTGTTGAATGTTGTTCAGTTTCACGAGTACATTGACTACCCTTCGGATGCATTCCCCGTTTCGGGTACATTCTGTATTTGATTTTATCTATATTTTGATGTTGATTACCTGTTGAATTGTCATGGCAATGGCGATGTTTATTTTATGAAAAAATGAATAATAAAGTGAGATGGTATTACTTACCTTAAAGTCACCGCTAATCGTTCCAAAGAAGTAATGCTATCCCGCAGTAGTGTATTTTGCTTTGTTATATCGTTTTTTAACAATGAATGGAGTTGATAAAAATGCTGCCTGGATATCCTATAATAATTTTGAAAATGATCCTCATTACCTATCTAAATCTTCAAAAAGTTTGAAATCACCCCGTTCTCTTCTGAACTTTATATGATTTGATATCCAGGGTCTGGCATTTTTCTTCTTTTTTAGCATTAATGACAAGATAGTGTCGAGCGTAACTTGCGATGAATTCACTGTTAAGTTTTGGACAGAGACTTCGGATTGAGATTTTCTTTTACTACAATAGCCTGCTATTAAAATGACATCCATCATAGATATTTGGGAAAAGGAAGTTGTTTGATCAATAACTACAACTTCCTCTTCAAAATCAACATAGTCATAAACTTAAAACATAAAACACAAATCATTATCATAATCCTTACCTGCTAATACGTAGGTACGTACGTAATATCTCTGCTGTTCGTATGTAAATCCCATAAGATAGTGTCACAATTTGACGATGTGTTTTTCAATCATGGTTTTAGCACCGCCTACACCGCAAATTTTTAATCACCAGAAAAAAAATACGCATAATCAGTTGCCGTTACTGAACACAGATATGGTAAAAAAAATTAAAACGATTTTTTGTCATAATACATTTTATAAAATTCGAAAACTGTTACCGTTAGTCATTTTTCTATGGCTTTGCGTTAGTCGGTATCCTTTAATGATAATAAAATTTAAGTTTTATTGATTTTTTGGAAAATCCGTGTACTAGCTCGAGCCAGTTCGCAAACGCTCGGCGCGGGCGCCGCACTCACCCCGCTGTCACTCTGGTATTTCGTAGAACCCCAAAATACTGACTGCACAGATACAACATCTACATTGTTCATTTAAGATTTTTGGTATTTAAAATTTTCGGTGTACAGCACCATTTATTTCAAACATGTTCCTTTTTTTACTTTCGATCGAGGAGCTCGTCTCTTACTTCGCGGGAACGTCCAATTATAAACTTTTCGTGAGGAATATCTATCAACATTGATTTAGCTCTCTATGATGTCGAAACAGGAAAGTGGATATTGATGGAAAAGTTATTGAACAAACTAGATTCAAACATTATTAAGATAATACTGCAGCATTCATTCTGACTTATTGGAAAGTGTTATTTATCACTTCGTGAGTCAGGAGGGTAATTCTTCTTCATCTTCTTAACGTTTCACTAGTTCTTTCGAACCAGTGTGGTGAAAGGATTTCAAGTGCGCCTCGTAGAGGTTCCTTTCGTGCATTTGACACAAATATTTTTTCGATATATTTTTTTAGTTTCATGTGTTTTAATGCACACGTTTTTTTGTTTAAACAGAAAAATCCATTGGTGATCGACCGAGTTCGAACCCACACTTTTCTTTTTCTCTTTCACATATTCCTCGACTTTCAACCCACGTTTCTCTGGTCGAAAGTCGAGGCAACTCCAACTCGATGTACCTATGTACATACATACATATATCTGTGATGGGGGTAATTGAATTGTTGTATGCAGGGTGTATTATTAAGACGGGTTCTTGAGAAATAATAATAGTAATAATATAAAAACCACGGCTTCCGAAAAATTGCGTCCCAAGATTTTTTTAAACTATTGTCTAAACTAAAGTATATTTTAAAAGGCGAGAGTTTGTGAGCAAAGATTTAGCTGTAGTTCCGTATGGATCTAGTTTGTGAGCTGGAAAACATTATAAGACAAATCTAAAAGATGTAAATCCGTTATTGGCTGTAAGTCTAAATAATAAGTATTACTCTTAATAGCTGTGGATTCTGAATAATAAAAAAAACTTATTAATACTACCTACTACTTATTAGCCCGATATAATGCGGAAAAAGCCGCGGGCATCAGCTACTTTCTTATAGTATCAGACATTATCCCATTGTCTGTTCTTTTTACCCTGTATAGCCGCGAGCATAACAATCACCCCGGATAATGTACGGGCCTACTGAACCGACTGCTGAAACTTTTGTTGGCAAACTATTTTGAATTATGTTTAGATAGCCACTTTGTTTCTATCCGTTATTATTTTCGCGGCCATATTTCGCTACCTAAAGCTACGGTTACATTGGAGTTAAAATTAAAACATTGAGTGCGTGAATAAACAGTATTCATTTTTTTTTATGTAACATCTTTCCGCTCGCTTTCTTGCAATCTGTGGTAGTGATTTTGTGACAAGGGGCGGAAGTGTGTAACAGGAAACCGGAGAAGTGCGATTTGATTGGCCCAATGAGTGTTAGCCGTAAATAAAATTCTTCCAAATTTAAAAAAATTGCTTATCTCATTTTTTCTTATTACTGAGTTATTACCTAGTAACAGAATCGAGCAGAGATGCTTCAACAACTGTCTATTGTCGTATTGTTGACGACCTAGTTTTGCCCATTTTTTATGTTAGGAGTGTTTTTAAGTTAGGAGAGTTAATTTTAAAACACGTATAAAATCTAAATTAAAGTATGAAACCTTGCTTATTTTTGTTGACACAATCGATAAACATAGACGAAACGAATAGTGTGAAGAAATTACTATAATACAGCGTACTTTTTGAGTATTTGTCCGAAACATTTTGTATGGAAATTTGCCTTAAGGATATGTCTCTTTTGTAGTGGCCTTCAGTCTGTCGTAGAAAGAAGCCTACGATCTGTCGTAGAGGCCTACGACTTTTCGTAGACGTCTACGTCATTTTGTCGAGGCCTGCGTACTGTCGTAGGGTCCTTTGGTTTGGAAGAGAGGGGCCTACGATCTATCGTAGAGGCCTACGTCTTAATAGTCGTTGTACACCACGAAATTGTAATTACTTTTTTATTGTCTCAAGTATATGTTAAAAAAAAATCATACCTTTCGTTGCACGCGTCTCTATCAGTTGATGTGATAATTTGCAAACCAATTTCAAAGGCTTTGGGCACTACAATACGAAAAATACAGTTCTAAGCTGTATTTTAGATATAAAATTGAGACGTGATTTGAACTGCATATAAAAGATATTTATTTGGGGGTTTTTATGGGATTTCAAAAAATACTTGGGGGTAATATTTGGTATGGGTTGGCAACACTGTCTGAGTTTAAATTGAGAGCTCCATCCGAAGATATTTTATCCGTGTAGTAACTCAATATGTTTTTTAATGGTTTCCATGACTCCATTACCATTATCATATTGAAACGTTTGCCTATGATTCATGAAGTTAAGTGGCTGAGGATCACGCACGTTCGCTACCGTTCCATATTAATCCTTTGATTAGATAAAGGTAACCGAGTTTTTGTTTCGATTAGAACAGACATTTGCATAATGATCATGTTAAGTTTTTTAATAATAAAAACATATGATAGATAGATAAGTAGATGTAATCTTTATTGCACACCTTAAAATAAAAATACATGAAGAAGAACCGATATGAACACAAAAAGTGGTACCTACAATGGGCTATATCGCTAAGAGCGATATCTATTCCACTCTCTTCCACTCTATACTTATATGATATAACAAATAAATACTATTTTTTTAATAATAAATCTATTACTCTTTATTAATTGCAATATACATAACTATAATTACTGTACTGATTTAGATTTTAAATTTTGTTACATTAGATATCCCTTATTTTTATCAACACATACAGTTTTACAAGTTACAACTGTTTTATATTTAGGAGACGAATGCTATCTACTGAATTGGTTATACTGTTCAGTAGATCTCGTTGGATCTCTTTACAGTTGAGCTCACCTCAATGCCTCTACATTATGAGGGCTTTCGGGTGGACAGGCGAAAGTCCATTCCTATCATTGGTATTGGCCAAGTATCCTTCTAATATTATAAGGCGAAAGATTAGTAAGATGAATGTATAGGGATGGATATAATATAATTGATTGATTCAGGCGTTACTTTGCGGAAATCCATAAATATCAACAAATTATATAAATATATTTAGTAATAAATCCGCTTAATTTCAAAGTTTAAAGATACGACACGTATTTCGCCTCTACACGAGACATCATCAGGTGTGGTCTGGTTTCGGACTTCGGCGAGTATATAATCGGATATAATATTCTTTATTCCTCACCATTTTAGTACTACACCACACATATACATTGGATATCAAATCTAGGTATTTTTACAGTGGAAAATGTGCAGTCTTATTGACGACATGATTGGTCGAGTGAGAAGTGTGTTGGACTGCCACGCCGGTGTCGTGGGTTCGATTCCCGCTTCAGCACAAACTTTTGTATGATGATGAACATCAGTGTTTGTCTTGAGGCTTTGTGTTTTCAATGCATTCTACATTGTTAACGAAAAAAAAGTGTTCTATCAGTTACCTGGTTCGCATAGTTCATACTTGCATATCAGATGGCGTTGCGTGAAATGTCCAAACATGTTTGAGAAAATTTAGCAGAAAACATCTATTTATACAGCTATACCTACTTAAACATTCGCATTAATAATATAAGTCCTTATTAATATGTCCTGTTAAATCAAACCAATCCTGGATTAGCTGTAGTTCATCGACAAAGTTTATAAGTCTCAACGCCGCCGGGATGCGGAGAGTTTCAGTTACTTATAATCCACCACACGGGGGTAACCACTGCATTATTTTGGCATAAACTTTGTTCGCTTTAATTATTAATTAATTCAGTATCAGTTAAAGGCTCTTTTATCAACTACTTATGCGTAACGTAAATTACACACAAAGAACGTGAGCGTGGCGCGTGTTGTCAGATTTTGTATAACATTTGTGTATATCTTAGTACTCTGTGATTACATCTAAGAGTTAGGGCCGGCGCACATACGACGGAGCGCAGCTCAGAGAATTTTTCACTGTCAAACTATTATCTACATAGTCTTCATTGAAATAATATCCAATATGAAAAAACACAACAAATAATTTCTCGCTTCGATTCTCAATTATTGTCTTATTTGATATTGGATATTATTTCAATGAGGACAATGTCGAAAATAGTTTTATACTGAAAAACGCTCTGCTCTGCGCTCCGCCGTGTATGCGCCGGCCCTTAGATGTACCTACCGACACGACAGTCGAAAGTATCCGAAACCTGTGTATGACATGTATTTCAACGGCGCGCGGCGGTCCTCACACGAAGAGCGTGAGCAAAGCGGAGCCGCCGCATGTTGTCATCAGGTTACATGGATTCAAACAGCAGTATCCACACAGAAAAGCAGGGCGTGAGCGGAGCGGGACCTTGCGGGAGCGGGAGTCAGTCCAAGTTATAATAGCTAGATAAGAGCGCCAAGGTTGACCCTTTCGGGTTTGGATGATACGTTTGTAACGGCCAACCGCCCCTGCATGACTTTGCAATTGTTTACCGACCGTCCCAGATCTGCGTCTACTCGTATTCTCTAAATTCATAACTTACTTGCCTAACAAATATTAAATAAGGCTCAATCACGCATTGCGTAATGGCTTATTATAACGTGGCTGTCCGCTACTTCACTCGCGTGGGATCAGGAACTCTAGTTTCTCAAGAAAAAAAAATGATGTTTGGAAATGTGAATCAGAAAAAAAATATTTAGAAAACTTTCCATTCTTCTTCTTATCGTTCTTTCCAACCATAGTGGTGAAAGGATGGGATTTCAAGTGCTCCTCGAAGAGGCGCCTTTCGCTCACTAAAAATTTCCCATTGGAAAAATATAACGATTCTCAGAAACTGTAAACAGTTTTGGAGAGCTATTTTGTAAAATGAAAATTGTTTGTCGTAACGTTATAGTTTATTAGCGAGCTGTCGACGAGCTGTTGAAACCTAGTTCGCAGCAGGTATTGGATTTTTCCATGGTTGAGTTTGATTTCGCAGTACTTAACTAAGCTTTTAGGTCATCTGAATTATTATCACATTTCTGAGTTTACTATTACCTATAGTACCTATAGGGCTAAACATTACCCATTACTTCTGGTTATTTTGACTATATAATATCATTTGAGTTCTTCCATTTATTTGGTTCATCATTTTTCTTCTTCGTGTTCTTTATTACTGAAGGTCGTGCCCGTCTTGAAAGACTTGAGTGGCTCGATTGACAAGATGCTTCCATGCTTGTCTGTCTTCTGCATGTCTTAGGGCGGCAGAGACAGGGAGTCCCGTGAGTGTCTTGACCTGGTCGGACCAGCGGCTAGGTGATCGGCCGCGTGGTCTTCAACCTTTCCCACTACAACCAGTTTTTCGAGATTGTCGGGTTGCCTTCGGGCTATATGGCCAAAGTAACTAAGGACACGTTGATAACAAACGGTTGACAACCTGGTCTTAAGTTAATTTAATTGTGACGAACACGAATGTTTTTTCTCGGGTCTTGGATGTTGTGATGTATTGTATGTGTCCATGCCACCTGCGATACAGGGAATCCTAGTGCAGGGGTGTGAGTGTGTGAATGTTTGTTTGTTTGTTTGTTAATGGCTAGTTGTTCCAGTATCGACTTGTTCGTTCTTTTAGCAGTCCATGAGATGCGCAACATTCTCCTCCAGCACCACATTTCGAACGCATCTATCTTTTTCCTGTCAACAGCTCGGATAGTTGTACATATGTTTATGTTGCAATCAAGCTTAGCTGTGATGTGTTTTGTACGCTTAAATAAATAAATAAAAATAAAAAAAAATGATAGTCCAGGATTCAACGCCATATAAAAAAGATTGAGAAGACCAAGGTTCTTACGAGTCTCTTATTGGTAGTGTTTGATACCTTTCTATTTTGCCAGATTTTCGTAAGCTTGCTCATTGCAGACTTTCATTCATTTCATTGGTTCATCATTATAAGTATAAAAATAATAATCGTACGATATGCACGCTGCAATCAGGTATCGAGTTGGAGCATTTGAGCTATCTATAGATCGTTTACAACGGTGGCCTAATTATTTCCTTTTGTAAATTGTGTAATATAATTTGAAGTACTTAGCTTATGCTGTAACTGTAATAAACACAATCCTACTAGCTACTAATATTATAAAGGCAAAGTTGAATAGATCGATGGATAGATATAAAGATGGATTTATGTTCCCTAAATGATGCTAATTAACAAGAATCGATTCAGCTGAAACTTCGTATGGGTTTAGTCAATGGGCTGGTAAAAAACGTAGTTATATAAACTACGAGTGAGTAATAATAAAATGTGCTTTATAAGCACATTTTAAGAACAAAACTTTTTATACCTACGTATATTTTAAAAGAGAATTTGTTTGAAAAAAATAAAAAAAATTATGCGGTTCGAACTCAGAACACTCCTCTTTTTCGTCGGTTGAAAAAATAGCCAAATACCTGAATAAAATAAAAGTTCCGTAACAATTTCTTGTGGAAATACGCGAATACCTTTGGGATAGGGATATAGGTTCGGCAGTGATTATCGAGATTAAAAATATAGAGGGTAAAACAGGGTTATATGTCCCAAAGGGATATATGCCCATTTTCCTAAAAACCTTAGATACATTCGAAAATTAAATGGAAGAAATCATAGGTAAAGTTTTTAGCTTATTTTTTATGCTTCATAACATACCTATTATTACTTTCATTAGATTTTTTATATTTAGGTACGTTTTTGGGAAAAGGAGCACCCATCCTTTTGAGCATCTAACCCTGTTTTATCCTACTTACTTATTTATAATAATGATGATTTATATCAACAATTTCAGATATTCTGTTTCTCGTAAAACTTATTTGCATATTACTAGTTTGCCTTAAACGTAAACAACTGAAATACTTAGTACAAAAGCGCTCAACAGTGCGGACTGTAGTAAATCACTCGTGAATGAAACAATAAATCGCAGCGGCGGATAGTGTACAAGTACCTTTAGGTAAGTTAATCGCAACGAAAAACCAATATAACAAACGAAGGTATCTCGTGTAATTAGAAACAATCAATGATCCTATAGTACTTTTTAGTGTGACAAAACGCAAGCCTACCTACCAATAAACAAACGATCGGTACATACCTAGATACCAACTCAAGTTTTAATTAACCTTAATCGTACTTACCCTGAACAAACGAAAGGACGAATGCGCCTCCGAACTGAATCAGCTTTTAGGTCGTGCCGGTTCCCAAATTCTTCGGCAGCCGCGCAACTTTAATAGCTATCTTACTTTCTTTTTAGAATAAAACTTGATATAATTTACAATGAATGCGTTTCGGTCGAATGTTTCGAGTTAGATACGGTTGGTTTCATTATGCCGAGGGGTAGGCGAGTAATGTTTTATTGATGTACGCAATTGTTTTCGGGGTGTTTTGGTCCCAAAGTGGGACACAAGCGTTCCATCCAGGGCGCGAAACTCGACTGTTCGTTTCGTTGTGGTGGATGTGGCGGGTTGGTTGCTAGTGAGGTGCGCATTTTCCTGCGAACCAACATTTTGTTCCACCTCGCGGTAAGCCTATTAAGCTCAAAGGATAAAAGCTCCGGTATTGCTGTTCGTATTTTATTTGTACAGCATATTGCTTTATTTGCTTTATGAATTTGTGGTCAGCTCTAGCAAGCTCTATATTAGAAGTACGCAGGGTTGATTAAACTGTATTTACTTGACCCTCTTAAAGAACTCTATTTTTAAGCCATATGAAGAAAATTCTTTAACTTATAAAAGGTTACTACTTGCACCAATCTGTTAAAGTTCCTAAGCAATAACTATACTCGCTTGCAAGACCTTAACAATTCATTAATATTTAATTATATAAAAAAATGCCTTTTATAAAAAAAACAATAATTAATTAAAGCCTGTGCTCGAAAGGAGCCTCTTCGAAGCGCACTTGAAATCCTTTCACCACACTGGTTCGAAAGAACTAGTTGACACGATAGGAAGATTAATTAAATTAAATTTAATCTTAGCTCATCATTCACATAGATACATATTTAAAATTTAAACGTTGTTTGTTTTGCTTTTGAAATTATGTGACAGGATGTTGATTTAGATAAGTAAATTGTAAAAAATAAGAGCCGTAAGAATAATACAATAAAATTAATAAATAAGAAAGAGGCGCGCCCATCCCTAGCTAAGCCGAGCCGCCCGCCCCTCTACGCTCTTGTCCCGAACGCTGCCTTAACACCGTTATACGTACGTACAAACATACACCTATCTATTTCTCAAGATATTCCTATGCTCTGATGTTTCGTGATCAAACGAAGAAACCTTATCTCGTGAACCCGAAATAACACACTTATCTGATCGCTGGGGTACATATCTGTTTGATTGAAAGATTTAAAATTACTTACATAGGTACTCTTTCTATGAAGCTTGACCTCACACATCACAATGGTGTAAAGGGATATTATAAATCGGAACTTTTGTTTTTTCATTTTATTAATTGTTAATAAAATTAATTTTATTAACTTGCGCCGCTCGCTGGAAGAGCTCTACATGGAAGACGTTGAGCTCTAACGACGAACGGCGTTCGCGTCGTTCGCAATCGCGAATTCGCAAAAAGTCCCCCTTACTGGTACTCTATTTCCAGGGAGCTGCTCCAAAATATTGAATATTAGTTAAAACACATTGAACTCAAAGAAATGAAAAAAGTCTATGTTATAATCAAGGTTTTACAAAAACATTGTACCGACTAATTGGACTATTTTAGTCAGGGAAGCAAAAACACAATTTCGTTTACTTCAACGTCATATTTTTTTTCAGTTTTTTTGATATTAAAACTGAACTACTGAACCGATTTTAATGAAATTTGTATGGGACCAATCTGAAAGCATATCCTCTAAAACAAATTGAAACAATTTGAAAACATTAGTCAATCAATTGACTCTATAAAATTTTTATTAAAATCGTTTATAAAATAAGCTAAAGAGATATTAAACTACATAGGCAATAATACTACCTAATAAGCGTGCCCTGTCTTTTGAACTATCCAATTCTTCACGTTCACGAAGAATGTAAGTAAAAGTTTTCCATTTCCCTAACTGCCTGACATAAATTAATCGTAACGAGCATTTATTTACAGGGGTTAGAAGGAATAAATCCAACTTTCGTAACGTTAACATATCGTCGGCACACGTAATAAATAATGCGTCAGTTTCCTGATGGGGTCTAGCTAGACAATGCCTATAAACAATTGCTAGTGACTTGCTAGTACTGGTATTTCGAGACTACAAAAATAACCTAAAAGAGTACGCAGGGCCACGCAGGGCTTAGCTTACATTATCCGTAGATTTACGTAACCGGCTAATTCGAATGGGTAGTGAATACCATTATTCAGATATCCGGATAATTCGGATAGTTTTCAAATACATATATCAATTAAACCAATAAATTAACGAACATCAGGTAATTATACGTTTAATTAAATGTCGGGCGGGCCGCGTTCTCAATAATTACGTATTATTTTTTTAAATAAAAGAAGTTTTAGCGGTGTTGTAAAACCTTGATTAATTTACTTTTTTTTTATTTAAATTAATTTCGTAGTAGAAGCTCAGTATGCAAAGACTTGTTGCCGCTAACACTTGGATGTCCTGCATTGTTGCTAGCTGTGTGAAGAATAATGTTTGGGCGCCTTGGAGTTCGCTGTAAGCCCATTCAGAGTATTTTCGAAATAAATATCTCATTATCTAGCTCAAAGACAACTGAACTTACCACGAGAGTATAAACAGGAAGCTCATTAACCATCGATCACGCGAGGTGCGGACTGAGACACGAGACGAGCAAGAGGCGAGGTACGAGGATAGAGTGTAAATGTAGTATCATGATTTTAATTGAGCGAGTCAACACATACTTATATTTTTCCAAAATCCGTGTTGGCCGAGTGGGAGTGCCTCGACTTTCGATTCCAAGGTCGTTGGTTCGAACCCGGTCGCACATCAATGGATTTTTTTATTAATAAATCTATGTTGCATTGAAACACGCGCTTAAAGGTGAAGGAAAACATCGTGAGGAAACCGGCATGTCATAGAACCTAAAAAGTTTGAAAACATGTTTCAAGTGCACAAAAGGAGCATCTTCGAGGCGCACTTGAAATCATTTTATCACACTGGTTCGAAAGAAGTAGTGACACGTAAGAATCCCCCCTCTAATTACCCACTTACAAATTGATATGTAAAAAACTGAAATACATAGCATCAGTTTTTTGTTGTTTTATTTTACTTATATCTTCAAATCAAATCAAATCAAATCAAATTTATTTATCAAATGATTAGGTAATACAAATTATACACTAACTAATAGTACATATAGCGCTATTATATTATAATTATCTTATTTTACTTTCAACCCGTACGTTTAAATATTTTAACTTCAATTTTGAAAAACCGCTGAAATCCGTAGGTATCTAGTATCTACCCAATGATTCCGAATGAAGAACATAATTAGGTACAATCTTTTAGATAGATATCCTAAAAATACTTTCCACATAGGTACACATTTTAAACTCCTCAAAATTGGAATAATAATTGGAAGAAATGTAAAGTACCTAATGTAGAAGATAGCTAATGAATGTAAGAAACTAATCCAGAAACTAACTCTTAACTAAACTTTGCTTAGTAGCTATTAGAATCCGTTCAGTGTAGTACGCGATAATAATTACACGTCACATACGTAGGCAAAGTGACGTCTCTGGAACGATCGATGTGTTTTCGGTACCGAGTTCAAAACATTATTTGTAATTAGCTATAACTTTTTAATTAGAGCGAAGAAATGAAAACAAAAAAAAGTTTATTACAAAACTCATTTATGATCGTTTTTCGTAGACTTTGGCCATTATCACACATGGTTTTTTGATTATAACCAGTATATAGTAGATATATTATACGCCAGTCAACCCGTGACCACGGCTGTTGCAATACAGTCGAAACGTCGGGACACAAAAACATACGAGGTTAGCGCGATAAATACCCGTTATAATCAAAAAACTATCATTTATGATCTATCGATTAATGATTAAAAATGCATTAAAAAGTCCATTATGCCCGAAAGCGTTAAATGAAAGTGTAATGTTGAAAGAGTAATTTAATACGTCTAAGTAAAGGATCTACGAGGGAGTCTATAATGTCGTTCGTTGAAGCCTGCCTACTACGGATTGACTACGGGACGTATGCCTTCTACACACGGATTCGTAACGATTACTTTGTTAGCCATACATTGTATGGCTAACAAAAGGCATAAAGTACCTTACCAAATTTTCCAATACAATACCATAATATTATTCCACACGACTTTCTGTTACTATTTTGCCTATATTGAAAAATGTTCATGCAAGAGAATACCATATACTTACCAAATTATTGAAGACTTGACTCTCCCAATACCTACGCACAACTTACCGTACTTGCACCGTAGTCCATACGTAGGTATTGTATTAGCAGTGTAAACGGGATATTCTCCATGACTATTGTCATTATTATTAAGAAAATGTGTCTAAATATCGGGTGCAAAGAAGAGAAAGTCAAATATAAATTTCGGTTTATTAGTTATAATACCTACGTTTATGAGTTCAACCCTGATAGTTTCAAAATATATTGTGATGGCTTGGCACGATTCTTCTTGCTTTATTAATCCTATAAAGCCACCACAGGCTTTTTCAATCTTGTGTATAAGCACATTATTTACCCCCTGGGGTAATCTTTTGTAGATAGCATGGTGCTTCGTTCCACGTTCCTACTACGCTACGAATGCTACGGTGTGAAAGCTACGCACGAAATGACGTAAGTATTACGTGGTATTACCAGCATTTACGAGTGGGTATGTTTGTCATTTGCTACGCGTCGTAAGTACTTACTTTTGAAATTGTGATAAGGTTTTAGGCAGATAAGCACCTAATTATTTTTTGTTGTTATGCATACCTAACCCACATAACACCAAATATACCGATTAGGTACATTAAGTACCATGAGGTTATACATACTTACTTTACTTAGAAAAAGGGAAGTAGGTTTATTTACCTATTACTTAGGTAGGTACTTATGATGCCGAAATCCTGTAAGAACATATAAGGTTTTCCCGTTTTGAAAGTATTGAATAGGTAAAGTAAACAGAGTAAATCATGGAACAACAAAAGAACTAGCTCGTGATGAGTTTTCAATTTCTATCAATTTCGCGATCAATCTAAGTAAGAGAGAATATCTATTATAATGGCGGCGATAGTGGAGAGGGGAGGTGCATGCTTAGACTGAAAGATCTCTATGACGTAGGTTAGGTATTACAAAAATGCTTTAAATAACGAGCCCAAACCAACCACAAAATCTAGATCTAACTTTCAAGTGCTGTGTAACCAGCCCTCCACGTAAATGATTGTTAAGTAAACTTACGCAGGCGAGCGCTCTGTTACGTGTGTTTATCAAACACTTTTACCTCCAAAGTTTGCAAAACATGTTTTCGAATGGAAATGTTTTTTTTGAACATGCGAGCAAACGTTACGTTAAAACGTGTATTTAAGTGGTAAGAGCTGGTTCATTCGCTCTTCCAGCATCATGGTGCGGTCAAGTATTCTGCTGCTATTTTGCATCGTCTCCTACTTGACAGTTTTTGCAGTAAGTTTAACAAGTTCATCTGCCTCACAGTTTGGTTTCCTTTTAAAATTAATGTGATTTGTAATACCTGCCTACCTGCCTTCATCAGTTGCCTGATAGTCTTATTCATAGGGATTTTAATAAGTGCCTTCAAACTAAAAAAGCAACGGTCTGTGTCAGAGATACTACAATCATAAATCATAAGTATATATATGTGGGTACTTTACGTTGCCTCTTTGACAAAATATTGACACTGGCACATGCATCGATACTTTGAGTTTGCACTAGAGTGATGCGATGTGGATGCAATGATAGCACAGAGAATTAACAATAGCGCCGCTATTTTTTCAATTTCCTCTGTTCTAAGTATTATCAGAAATCAAATCTGCCTTCGTTTAAAAAGTAATCACAGATGTTACGTAGGTACCTAATATATTTTGAATTGAAGGTCTATACAAACTGGCAAACAAAGAAAATCACAACTTAAAAAAATCGCTATTCTAAGTTGAAAATGAAATGCCTCTTACCTAAGTGGACGATTCTTCTAATGGCACCCATCTGCAAACAAAAAGTTTCATGGGCAGGCGTAGGTATCCCAATCGATCGTTTGGAGTGTATGTACGACTCTCGTTGTTGATAGAGTAGGTACCTTTATATTTTTTGGGCTAAGAATGTTTGGTGTTGAAATATTTTGTAGTAAAATTACGTTTAGTACTTAACTTTAGTACCGTAATTTGACCACTTACGTTACCATTACGGTTTTAATTAAGAAACTAACGAGCTAAGAGTTACGATCCACGCAGCCGCAGGGTAGGTAAATGTTTTAAAACAATGGCAAAATGCGTTTCAAAAATGGCAATTTTTTATAAAATATTGGTAGGAATGGTAGGTACCAATACCAACCAAGAAGTTTCCGTAAAAGAGCGGAATCTTAACAGTTAGATTTTCCTGTTGACCCCCAAGTCCCCAAGGGATGCCTGGCCCGCGTGGTATTGAATTATAAAATAGTCAAGGTACTTATAAGTAATAATGTCTTTTAAAAGTTCATGCTCTTTACCCATACTAAATTCAGTAACTTTTATAGGTAGGGTAGGTACCTACCTACTATATAGCCCGCAGCTTTGTTTGCGTTCCAAATTTCCTATTTTAGTAGGTAAGCACTTTCAGCATTATGTAGATGAATACATCCTATCCTCCAAGTTTCATGTCTTTACGTCCAGTAGTTTGGCCTTATATATATATTGATACGTACACAGGTATAGCGTGATTATGAAACAATCTATCTTTAAATCTATCCAACAAACTTTTGCCTACATTAAATTTGTAGGATTTACTTATCTAATTGCTCACTTACAACCGATAGGCGATACTTAAGTGTTAACCTTTTTTTTGTTACCTAGATGGGCAAAATAGTGCTGCCTCACAATCTACGATACTTGGAAAACATGCTGAATGCAGACGTCGTCGCAAAGGCAGCTAAGATCCGCCAGAGGATAGAAGCCAATCCTAATAACCAGGACAGCGAGAAGGGATGGCCCATGCTTCTCGCCAAGTACCAAGCGGACGACAAGAACAGCAAAAACGCTTACCCATCCAACACTTATGGCAGCATTTACAATAGGCGATACCAGAATTATTAATTACTTATAAGAATAAGAGTAAGAGCAACGGATATAATAATAAGTAAGAATTTAAGTGTCATGATTTTATTGAGTTGTCCGGTCCGTACCTACCTAGTAAGTAAGGTACTACCAACTCGGCTTGAAAACACACATACCAGCAAAATTTACGAAAAATAAGTGGATGGCGGGCACTTGTCCCACCGAGACGACGGAAACTATTACCTCTTCACTAGTTTCTCGCAGAGCTATCAGCGTCGCTCGTTTGGCGGGCAGAAAACTCGCTAAGAGATTTTCGCTTGGTAATACGCATACCAGCAAGTGACTGGATAGACCGCTCCGTGCGAGGTGTCTGTCAAAGTAATCGTACATCGCACTCGCACACTTGCATAGCCTAGTTCCTAGCTGTACTCGCTTCTCAAGTGCCCACGATCCTGTCTGAATAAGCTTTCAGTGTTTATTGTCTTAACCACCCGTCAGATGGCGTCTGAAAATGAAAAGTAAGATCTTGTATATTAGTAGAGGAATACTTACACCTTTGTTCCGTAAGTTTTTCCCTCAGACTCCTTACTTCTAGCTGCTTCTTGCGTCTTCTACGTGGCATCAAGATAAAAAGTAACCTCCTTGTTCAAGCGCATAAACTTTACCGAACTCATAACTACCGAATTTCAATTCAATGATTTAAAAGTTTTTTTGTGGAAAATAACATACTTAGGAACATCTATCCATCCATCCTCACAAACTTTTACATATTTCCCCGACTGCAGAAAGGGTCTAAAATATTATGGACAAAGAATGAAATGTTGAATACACGATGTAATAAAGCGCCATCTCTTAGGTGGTTAAATAACTAAGCAGGACCTTTATGCGTCGTTTCACAAAGCCTGGGCATCACCAAATTCAACATGGGTTAACATGTCACCTACATTTTCATCGATTTGTCCATTTGATAAAAGACGGTGAAGAAAAACATTGATTAATTAAAGACATGTTACATGACTAAACAAATTAGGTACCAGTGAAGCGAAACTTTCTCTTAATAATGATTGATTAGCAGAATTAAATAATTAAATGGGTTATTCCCAGTAGTTGCATAAAATATAGATTAATTAATTCAGAGTGCCATTGGTTGGTCACTATGGAATAGAACACCTACACACCGACCTACACAGATAAGAGAGGTGTAATGTGTGATATGAAGGTGTGTATAATATGAAGCTGTTGGTGGCAGCATGAAGAACACAGTTTAAACTTGTGCTAGGTACATGGTGGGACGATTGGCTACTATTTATATATGTAGTTTTAATTTTTAATAGATCATTCAATAGTCCAGTATGGTAACCAAAATGTCTCTTTCAAGTTTTCATGAGAATTGGCTTCAATTTGCACTGTCATGAAATTTATTACCACGCCTCTTTGTATTAAAAAGTCCGATTACTTATACTTATCCACTTATACTTATAAATATAATTATTGTATGTGGAAAATAGGGGATATTTACTCAAAAGGTTTGGTTAAAGAAAATGTTATATTTGGACTAAATTAAAATCCAGTTCAGCACCTGATAATCTACATTTTATTGAAGATTACGGCAATACTATGACAGAGGTATATTTGTAAATAGAGACATAAGTAAAATGTGTTTCGTCTTAAAATTCTGCTAATTGTACTTTTTAATTACAGGTCTTTAGGACAACAGAAAATAAATTATAAAAGCATTTAAAATAAACTAAAAAAATTTACTAAATTACAAAGTCTTGGCTTCAGATAACAGTCTAGCTAGCTAGATAAATAATTCATTATCTACATTGTGTTTATGTTTATGCGTTTATAAATATATTTTCGAACAAAACATAACAAAACAAATCTGTCAGATTCGCCTATCTATAAAATCTATACATTGGTTGTAAAACAATTGTCACCAACATAACTACGACTAAATTACCAAAGCAAATCTCTTTTCATACAATATACACATCTGGTTAACTTTCAACTCATATACAAAATAAATTTTAAACTAATTTACAAATCATTTATATGTAACAACTATGTACATTTGTTTTAAAGAACATTTTAAAATAATATAAACAGCGTAACTAGATGTCTTGGTAATAAATATAGGTAAGTGTTTAGACACAAAAAGCGAACGCAAAAAATACAGACCAGAGCTTTTTTTGTGATGAGAAGAGGTAGGCGCTCTCCTGATAGTAAGCGATCTACCTGCCCACGACTATCTGTGATACACAGTAACAGTGTAGTAGTATTTAGTAACAGTGATACACAGGACTTTGAATCACATAAGCCGGCGCAACACTGCTACTGCGCTCGCCCACGTTTCATGCATCTCTGCGGTCTGATTTAGTTGACACAAACCCACAATTGTGTAGATGTAGCTAGACAAATTCGCGTGGAACTCGTTCCCTTGAATTAGGTACACGTGAGCGAGTCGACTTCAGGATTATAGAGATTTTTTATGCGCTCTACCATGAAACTATAAAAACATGGAGTGTACATGCCTTCAAACTGACTGAAGATGATCCCTAACCCACTTGTTGTGGACAGCAAATCCTTTTTAATAATAATGCTATAAAAATAGTCTCCTAAAGATGGACCGGGATACCGGGCTATGTTACAATAAATATATTGTCCCTATAAATTAATTTGCAATAAGCAAGTAATATGATAACAAAATATATACGAGGCATTGGTTTACTATATCGCTGCTAAAATCAACAGCGAAAAGTGCTAGAAGTCGGGCGACTTCACTACAGAGAGTCTGATGGGGGTATGCACGTAGTTTCGACTTCAGTCAGTTCGGAGGTATACACCTTCTTATCTTAAGTATGGTTTCATGTTTACGACTCTAGCCAACAACTCTACTTTTATAATCTGTTCAATAAGGCCGTGGAATATGGAAACGAACAGCATAAACTTAGCCTAAAAACCACTACCTTACCGTGGAATTTGGGAATTTAAGATAAAGTACGGTTGGTTCGTTTACGGTCGCCGCAAACTAGCCACCGACCACAGCGACTGGCGGCTTGCGACAATCAGGAAATTGATTGTGGCCGGCCACCAGTCGGTCTGTGGTCAGTGGCTCATTTGCGACTAGCCTTAACGACGGCCATGTTGCACAGACTATATGTGTCTAATTTAAAGGCGTCTGTAATAGCAGGTGAACGTGATGCACAGGTGCTAGTTAAACGTGGTCCAGCCTTTAGGCCCGGTATTGTTAGTATCCGACAAGCCAGGCCGGGGGCTGACGCCAGCACTGGCGTCTAATAACCCAAACCGACTGAAGTCAAGTCCGTATTCGTGTAACAGAGCACTGTCGGTTGACGTCTTCACCGGCTCAGCCATTTGGCTCTTATCGCGGCATTTCAGCGGATCGAACTCTTGGAGTTCATCCGGCGACGGATCCAGTATAATGAGATCGGAATCAGTGTCACGCTGAAAAAGAAACATTAGTTAAACACAAACAGCGCGACATACCCGCTTTCAACATTTCAACCCGTAGGCGTCGGTTTCAGAACGCGGGTATGCGGAGGAAGCAACTCATTTGTTAAACAAACTACCAAATTATGTATACTATTGGATGGAAGGCTAGGTAGGCCAGTCAAATAAGAAAAAAAAGGGATCAATCTCGGAATGAGAGATAACAAGCTGGAAACTCGTATATACCTTCATTTGGGTGTTCTAAAAGTAGTCTCAAAAGTCACATAAAATCACATGTCTGCGGCGAACCAAGATAATCACGAAAAACCGATTTGACCTTGAATAACTTACGATGCAAACATACATATGATTTTATGTGACTTTTGAGACTACTTTTAGAACACCAAAAATGGAGGTGTATACGAGTTACATTTTGTTATCTCTCATTCCCAGATGAAACCCTAATTTGACTGGCCTATAGGTAATGGTAGGTAAGTGAAGGGATGAAACTAGCCCTCGTGTCCCACACCTGCTTGAGGGCCGATCTCAATAAGGCCACTGACAACAGAGTTGAGCTGTCCTATATTTTTTTTAGGTTAATTTAATGCCACCATCGATTCGCTAAGAAGAACGGTGAAAAACGACGCTGAATATTTTGAAATCTAACTTCTATCTTATTCCAGTATGCAAGTTTTATTTTCTTTAATTCCTCTATTGCATATAATTCTCTTTTTAAATTTCTGTATCCTTTTCTGCACTTTTAGAGTAAAGGCGATACGAAATTAATCAAATATATGTAACATTAAATTTTTAGGTTTTCAGTAATACTAAATTGTATAACTTGGTACTTTGAATAACAATATAGTGAGTATACATATTTGAATATAGGTATGGCAAAATAAATTTACAACGTTTAGTTCAGAGTGAGTAAGCTGTTGTTTTCATAAAATTCAACCGAAAGTTTCCTCAGAACATATCATCATAACTTCAAAGACAAAGGATTTCCTTTTGATTGGTTTATTTTGCCACCCTTAATAAAAGTACAAATATTTTATTGCTTCAACCATATAATAATGCAAGCAAACTTAATATAAATACATACAACGTCTGGTTGTTTATTGTCATGCAATTTCTTTAGATGCTTATAATAAAATATTGATTTCAGAAATATAGTATACTTAATGCTAAGTATAATGTTAGTATAAAACACTTATGTTATGCCTACTTGCACCAAACTGTCAAAGTCCCTCAGCAATTACTTTACTCGCTTGGCAGTTCTTAACGGTCAGAATCTGGACTGTTAAGAACTACCAAGCGAGTAAAGTAATTGCTTAGGCACTTTTAAAGATAGGTGCCAGTCAGCATTAGCCACATGCGTCTATGTAAGCATGGTGCATGCATGGATTTCAAATTTAAGCAGTGCAGTGCATCGCATATGTAATTATTATAAACATAGGAATAGTTGAGCATATGTACATTATCAAATATTTTACATATTAACATACATCAATAATGTATCCAGTTATGTTATTAGGGTATTAGTATAATTATTTGTAAGTAATACCATTTTGTACGGGGAAATATAACTTGATTCGAAGGACTATTTGAAATACACTTACTTTATAATGTTGCATAGTCCTTCGATTCACTTTTTTATGTAAACAAGTGACAAGACGAGCAAGGCCTGATGGTGTCACGTCTGCCCATGACCAAAACCAAACCATAACATTAAAACATAACCCTTCCTTGGCAGTCGGGTAAAAATAAGATAGGTTGTTTAATATCAAAGAAAGAAGAGCGGTGTATAATCACATTCTTGAGGTTTTATTAAAATAATCACGTAAGAGCTTCAATCTTTTTATTCCGCTATGTTTACAGTTTTATAACAGTTTTTATAAAAGTTTCAATTTTATCTTTTTATCCTACATTGCTTCAAATTACAATTACATAATATCTACAGTAAAAAGGGCTAACTTATGATATTTTAATAAATATTTTATAGAGCAATTGAGCATCAAAAATCAGGCAACTAGGCTGCCAAACAAAGCTAATGATCCATTAATTGTATGAATAACAAGTGTGAACGAGTTTTTGAACTAATTAAGCAAAATATCACAATCATTAACAATTTGTACAAGTGCGATGGCTTATAAGCCTCCCATTATAAATACAAAGTGCCGAAATATCGACAACTCTCCTAGACAGCGTTTAAGGAAGACTTGGGTCACCGTCACAAATATCTAATAAAAAAGGACACCTTTATAACATGTTAGAAAAATATAATTATAAAATTCTTAGTAATTGACAGTTAAATTCAAATATTTAGGATAAATACATTAAGTATCAAGTTAAATTCATTGTTAGTGCAAACATTTCAACTCTTCGATCCAAGGCACATACTAGACCATGAGTTCCTTTATATAATGGTAGAGAATGGATATGACTAGGAATGTGCATATCGCAATTACCTCTGTGCGGCGCGGCCTGAGCGGCGCGGGCGGCGGCGGCGCGGGCCGCGGTGGCGCTTCGCCGTTAGCGGGCGCGCGCTTCGCATTCGAGGACATGGTCAGCTTCAGCTTCGGCTTGTCGCTGCCTTCGAAGCAGAGCGTGCTCGTGTGGAACGCGGGCGCGTCGGCCGCTGCGTGTCTAGTGATGTTGCTCACGAACTGGCCGCTGTGATTGGCCGAGGCGCGCGGCGGCGGCGCGGGCGCCTCCGATAAGTTTATCAGTTGCCTCGTGGATATGATCGGGTATCGAGAGGGAACTTGGGGACGTTCCGCTAGCCGCGGGGGGCATGGCGACAATGTCTTCTGCAAAATAAAATGGAATAATGTGCCACGGTGCCCTACGAGCCATGCTGCACGCCGCTTACCTCCGCCATGGACGTGAACGATTAATGCACGATACGCGAGTGTCAAAGAAAGCGTAATATAGATATGCAGACAAAAAAATACATTTTACACATTAAACATCCAATAAAAGACATAACATTTTGCATGACAACACATTTCACTTTGAGAAATAAACATCAAATGAATCATCACTTTCGACAGTATGAAACGTATCCCAATTGCAAATTATAATCTTAATTTGATTTAGTGATTTAGGCTGTGTGTACACGGCTCACAAATAGGCCATTCGGTGGCTGCCGCCGACACAAATCTAATAACATCAAAATGCAAAACCGGGTCCCGGGGCGCTCGCGATATTGAAATTATGCAGATTGGAATACTATCGAAAGGCACGATTCGTCTAACAAACACTGATTGAAACGACGGAAGCGGCTAACGACTCAATAATTGATTGATTCAGGCGTTACTTTGTGGAAATCCATAAATATCAACAAATTATATAAATATTTAGTAAACCGGGCCGGGCAACGTTGTTTATTCACTCTCGTTTCAAACTTCGGCGAGTCCACACCTCCTGATGATGCCTCGTGTAGAGGCATCAACACGTGTCGTATCTTTAAACTTTGGTTTTCTGTTCTTTGACTCTTTGGTTTAGTTGAACTAAAGTTAAGTTAATTAAAACCTTGGTTTAGAAATTAAGCGGATTTATTACTAAATATATTTATATAATTTGTTGACTCAATAATGTTGAGAATGAATTCACAGGTATGCGTACCAAGTAATATATCATACTACGGTCCGGCCAGATCCTTCACTCAAATCAGGCCGGGCAGGAAGGCGTGTGATTGCGCTAACAAGGTGTAGAAGCGTGAAACATGTTCAACATTCAAATAAGTGCGGGGAGAGGGTTGGGTAGAGATTATTTTTAAAATTTCAATAGACGACTATTGTAATTTTTAGACAATTTTCTTGTACATATATAACGTATAGATTTTATCTCGTGTCCAATTTAGAAGTCGTCCATTGTGATCACCCGCCAAACTCTCGCTCTTATAGCTAACTTGAACACGATTGATTGGGAATATCGATCAATTAACTACAAGACTAAAACTCTATTCTGAGGTTATGCTTGCCGTTCATAGGTTTATATAATATATCACCGTAATTTTATAAGAATCGTATCAAATTTAAAGGTTCTCAAAGAAGTTAGGTTACAAATTGACGAAAAACTTTATTCCGAAAGTCTGCTATGAAATAGACCAATCAAGGACCATTCACAAACTTACGCGTTTTAAAAAGCGTAATTTTGTAAATGATTACGCAATAGGACGATTCCTAGACAAAGGTTCCTTGTCAAACCCGCAACCCTAAAAAAAAATTGTACTAAAACAATCCAACAGCAATCGTGTTCAAGCCCCTACCACACGTCCGCACGCTCCATACCAAACTACGAAAACTCACCGATTTCTCGAGCGAGCGGAGATCTCGATGGTTGGAGACTCCTGGCAGACTGTCACGGCGCTGACTCAGCAGGAACTCCATCTCGGTGAGAAGGTCGAGCGGTAGAGCAGGGGAGGGTGTAGGTAGACCAGGGGAGGAGGTGGGTAGAGCAGGGGAGGGGGCGGGTAGAGCAGGGGAGGATTCTGATGAGTCTGAGGATACGGGGGTAGCAGACCCGCACGAGTACCTATAAGCAAACTCGCGGTTACAAAGTAGTCCGATTATGATGATAGTGATGATTGTACAGGAGTTGAAGTTATTGAAGTGTACCAGTGTAGCAAGTGGTATAGAATTTAGTGTACCTTTGTAGCTAGTGGTATATAAATTAGGGTACCTTTGTAGCTAGTGGTATAAGTGTACCTGTGTAGGTAGTGGTATAGTATAAATGTTCATGTGTAGCTAGTGGCATAGTATAAGTTTACCTGTGTAGCTTGTGGTATAGTATAAGTTTACCTGTGTAGCTCGTGGTATAGTATAAGTTTACCTGTGTAGATAGTGGTATAGTATGAGTATACATGTGTAGCTAGTGGTACAGTATACGTGTTCTTGTGTAGTGGTATGTATTAGTGTAAAGTATAAGTGTACCTGTGTAGCTAGTGGTATAAGTATTAAGTGTACCTGTGCAGGTAGTGATTTATGTATAAGTGTACCTGTGTAGCTAGTGGTATAAGTATGAGTGTACCTGTGTAGCTAGTGGTATAAAAATAAGTGTACCTGTGTAGTTAGTGGTATAAGTGTATCTGTGTAGGTAGTGATTTATGTATAAGTTTACCTGTGTAGCTAGTGGTATAAGTATGAGTGTACCTGTGTAGCTAGTGGTATAAGTTTAAGTGTACCTGTGTAGTTAGTGGTATAAGTGTACCTGTGTAGTTAGTGGTATAAGTATAAGTGTACCTGCTATCATCAGTCGTGTTAATTGATGAAGGTCGGGAACCAGTCCTCGGCATTCTGTTTTTGAGACCTTTGACAGCTGACTTCATGTTTCTACCGCCTTGCCGCACCTTTCGAACAAGGAAAACAATACATCAATTACACGATAATTATAAAATACTAACGCCCGCAACTTAGTTTGCGTTGCGATTTAGCAAAATTCATTGGTGAAGAACATATCCTTTATATTTTAAGTCTCTACGTGCAGTAGTTTGGCCTGTCCGTTGTTTGTCAGTCAGTCAGTTAGGACCAAGCCTTTCATACAAATTCATTGTATGTTAACAAGTGGTGATAAACATATCAGAATTTATTACTAAGACCAGTACTGCTATTGTGGGCGTTCTCCTCGTGGTAAGAGATCGCGCCTACCCATTACCAAAACAGTACTACGCAGACTTTTTATCAAGTCTGGTGCAGGATTGCTTTAAGTGTATGTTCGTTTCAAGACAAGCCCAGTAACTTCACTAGCTTGTTTTAGTGCCATACTACACGGGCGGTTCTCCTCGGAAATCCGCTTCTGAACCGCACTAGACACAATATGGAAATTGTATGCTGCAAACTACACTGAGAGGTTTCCCATCGCGATTCACTTCCATGTTAATTGTGTCTAGTGCGGCTCAGAAGCGGATTCCCGCGGCGGGAAAACCGCTCGTGTAGTGTGACACTTGAGTGCGTATCCACTGACGCGGAGCTGGGCGGAGTGGAGAGGAGAGGACCGTGAATTGGCCAATCACTATGCTCGAAGTGAAATAAAAGTGGAAACGCTAAATAAGAACATAGTAATGTTTACACACTACTACTTGAAGGTACAATAATTGTCATTGCGGTGGTAGGTAAGTGCCCATTCTGATATAATCATGCAGGTGATGCTAATCATTAGGAAAAATTCTGCCTATAACCTTCTGTCTTTCTGCTTTTGTCATCCAGTTATTTAATTATAGTCAACTGACGTAGATATGTCAATTGGACGCAACTTTTCTAAATTTCTCAAAAAACTATCAAAAGTACAGCAAAGTCTACCGATTTTCGCTGTAAATTTAACTCAAATTAACAACACCAGATGGCAGACTTTGCTGTATTATTTATAAGTTTTTGAGATCTCTAAGAAAATTGCAATATTGACGCATTTACCTCAGCCGACTATATACGCTAACACAAAACCGTTATGTAAAATAAAGTAAGATATATTTATCCACAACTCTAATAACTGAACAAGGTTTTTCAAAAATATACAACAACCAACTTCTATCGGACGGTTCAAGTGACCGTAGACACCACTGACAGTCACAGGGAAGCCAAATACACAATTTTGTTTACTTCAACGCCATATTTTTATCACGTATTTTGATTTAAAAACTTAACTATTGAACCGATTTTGATGAAATTTCTATGGGACCTGAAAGTCCATCCTCTTAAACAAAAAACATTTTTTTTACAACTTTGCAGCCCTACCCTTTCTTTACCCCGCGCTCAAATTGTCAGATTAGTGGAATATACACTTTTAAGCATGTAATTAACCCACCCTATCTTAATCTGACGCGCTCGAGAAAGTCAGATGATCATTTTTTTTTACTAATCTGATCCTTTATCCTGCACGGGCGGCCTTATCTAGGGGGCTCATATTTGGTGGAGGTACTTAACCGAGTACAAGGTATCCCCTGTATGTTAATCTGCCGCGCTGAAGTAACTCCCGAAATCCCCTCTTGGGCTCCCCTACCATAATACGGCGTACTTTTTGACTATTTGTCCGAAACATTTTGTATGGAATTCGGATTTGAGGATAACCTTAAGGATAGAAGGATAAAAAACAAATGCCGAAGTAGGACACATAAAACAAACTAAACCTAAATCATGCATGCAATAAATATAAAATAATATCGGCCCTTGAAAAGGTATAAGCAATAATTATGATCCTTTAAACCTGATATTCAAGGCTTTGTGGAAGACGACTCGGATGGTCGAGTGGCAAGTGTGTTAGACACACCGGTATCGCGGGTTCGATTCCCGGTTCAGGACAAACATTTGTGCAATGAACATCGGTGTTTGGCCTGAACCTAGGTGTTTTCTATGTATCCTAGGTCTGGTTCTCATGATACAAGCTTTTCTTAGTTGAGAGCTAGATACCGTTTTGTAAAATGTCCAAACACTATTAACCCTGCGGTAAATATGGCAATATACACCACAATTTTTTTATTAAAAAAATAACTTTAATGGACAATGCAAAAGGGGTAATACGTTGTATATGTGCAGTCAAAATTTTGAGTTTCTACAAAATGACTGAGTGTCATCGGGGCGAGTGCAGCGCCCGAACCGAGCTGCAGCGAGCCGCGAGCCAGCTAGGTACCCGGGCTTGCGAAACGATGAATGAAACTTTAATTATTATTAATGATAGGTACCGCCTGAGGCCAATCCGTAGGAAAACGACTAACAGTAACGGTTATAAATGTTTTATTAAATTCATCTTGACGAAAATCGACTTAATTATTTCAAGTTTTTTTGCCAAATCTACGTTTAGTATCGACAACTGAATAAGCGTATTTTTTATTCTGGTGATAAAAAAATTGCGGTGTATATTAAACACGTTATATTTCCTGCATTTCCACCCATTTTGTAAACTAATCAGGTCAGCGAATTTCGTAAACAATGCTTTATCGTGTATTAGTGTATTATACAACACGGTCTTATGCGACGAAGGCTCATTGTTTTACAAATCCTTACCTACCTATACAGTTAGGATATAGGTGTTATCAGTTTTGTTATGAACAATGGAAAAGTAACAAATTTCCGTAATCAAGTCGTTGTCGAGTTTTTTTTTATGTTATTTCTAAATACGAGCTATTAAAAAAAGCTTCAAACGAATCTCTCCTAGTTTTAGTAATACATTTTTTTGCAAAGATTGATCCTTATCAGTAACATAACCTATTGGTTCAATAATAAAGATGTCTTTTTTTTTAAATCATTCAGGTATATTTAAAATTTGGTTCAAGTTAAAAGATTTAAAAAAAGAACTAATATGCAGTTATTGTTTTCTTATAAATTGAGGGCTCCTTTTAACTCTCGTGGTTTCGGACTTGCCCATCACCGCCCTTCTCAAAAAAACACGAAGTAGATTTATTGACATTTCCACAAAGCAATGAATAGCCAAAGTAGAAAAGGATAGAAGAGACAGATTAGTGTTGGCCAGGACTCACCGTTTTCACAGCGGACTGTACTGCCGGGTTCGCCTGTAAATATTCATTGTTTAAAGCAAAAAAGGAAAACAACTCGGCTATTTACAGCATGCAAGCTTACAGCACAGCCATGCTATTCGCTTTATATACTAGCTGACATCCATAATGCCACAGATACACGAGGCTAGTTTTTCAAGCCAGGATAACAAGATAGTGATAAGCCAGCAAGCTAGCAGCTCTGGCTTCGTGTAAACAGAACTAGGTTTATTTCTAGGCTAGGAAGCTAGTCCTGTTTACACGATATTAGAGCTTTTAGCTTGCTAGCTTACTATCTTGCTATCTTGAAAAAACAAGTCTCGTCTATCTCGGGCATAACTAGGTTTGCTAGGTTAATACCTTTCTTACGCGTTTAAACTTCTTGACAAACATACACTCGAAACACCTATAAAGAGTATGGTATGGCTCTACAATTGATTGGTGACTACTTATTTTTTAATTAAGAATCGCTGCCCATAATGGTTTTTTGGCTGCTTTACATAATATAATTAATCCAATTTCAAAGAGACCAAGGCCTCATTATTCAGAATACCTCATTTATTTAGCTTTAAGCCAATTTAATTATATTAACTTGTTTAGAGTTTACTGTTATAATATTTTATTGTAAACTAAGCTTTTTGATATTATTATGTCGCTGTACCTAGGTAGATAATTTTGTTATTTACTTTATTTTCTATGTTTAGAACCTAAAGTAAATAACTATGTATAAGAACCTACATAACAGTGATTTATTATTTTGTACATTCTCTACCTATCTATACCAAATAATAATTTTTTCTTTCTAATTAAATATACGTAGTATTGTTGGTTATATGTATAAGGCTTAATTAAATTTCGTAAGAATGCTGAACCAAGTATACCAAAACCCTAAAGCGCTGTTAGTAAATTAGTAAAAAGGGATATCGGGATACACTCAGATAAACTAAAAACACCAAATTAACAACATAATCGCCATTTGTCAATTACCTTATCATTGTCAGTTTGTAGAAATCCTCTTCCTTTTAATATAACAATCATCGAAAGTTACATAGAAATACATTATCTTTGACATTTTAGGTCAAAATTAAAAAAAAGGCGTCGAAGGTTCAGGTTAACATATTATCCTTGTATTATTATCGCTGAATGGAACAGCACAAGTTGACTACTTAGTGTAGGCACTGCGTGTGCAGTGCCCTTAATGAGTATCACAAGCCTAAATCCCTAAATATAACCTAATCACCAATAATGTATTATTATTTAAACTTGTTTTGCTGAATATAAAAAGTATTATTATTTATTAATGTTCCGTTAACACTTAAAACCTCATCCAACTTCAGGAACTTTTTATAAAATAATCGTATAAGGTTCCGTCACATCTTATACTTGTCCTACCCCTGCGATCGCCGCAAACAAGTCACCGACCACAGCGGCAAGTAGGTAAACTGACGGTATAGTAAGGTCTGCGTGCCTTAGGGTGCTTGCACATCTGACGGAAGATGCGTGGAGCGTATCATAGTTAGTACGCGTTAGTACTCTCGACGCACTAACGCATCGTCGGTTAGGTGTGAAAGGTGTGAATGTTTCATTATATATTAGTCTGTTTTGGCGTTACGCGACCGATAATACGCGACGCGTTTACCGTCAGATGTGTACCGACTCTAATACACGATTGGTCGAGTGGCAAGTGCATTGAACTGCTACGCCCAGTGTCGCAGGATCGATTCCCGCTTAAGGACAAACATTTGTGTGATGAACATCGGTGTTTGTTCCCAGTCTGATTGTTTTCTATGTATTCTATGTGTGTTTTTTTAAGAAAAAAGTCTAATGCCTACTATCACTAAACTGTCAAAGTCTCAAAGCAATTGCTTTATTCGCTTGGTAGTTCTTAACTGTACAGATTCTGACCATTAAGAACTGACAAGCGAGTAAATTAATTGCTTAGGAACTTTGCAAGCCGGCATAAGTTTTGTATCGGTTATCTGATTCCCATAATACAAGCTTGCTTATTTTTGGGACTAGATGGCATTGGATGAAATGTCAAACATTATTATTATTATAGCCACTTTAGAACTTACATAATATACCTATACAGATACCTTATCTTTGACATTTTTGAAGAAAGCCCCTCCTTCTTTCTTCACAGTCTTGGCCCAGTCTCGGTACTGCTGTTTCAGTTTCTGACCGCTGCCCGTGTTTAACTTGTCTGCATAGAAGTTGCACTCTACTTCGAACTCGTCGTTGAAGCCGCGCCCCGAGTTTAGTAGATCTAACCTTTCGTCAATGAACTGGAAAATACAATTGAATGCGTTAGCTGACTGTGAAGTAAGGTAATGTTTTAAGCTGACTGTAAAGTTTTGATTCTCCCACGCACTTTGCAATTTTTTACACTTTATTTCGTGATAGCGTATGTTTCAGAAGCAAACATTTTCAATTTTCCACATCTTTCTTTTTTTTTCTCAATGGCGTCGCAATCAAGTCGCAATACGCGTCGTATAGGATGCTTGATTCATCAAATCGCAGTATGCCATTATGCCATTGGATGATTGCTATAATCACTCTAGCCTTGTCTATGGCTAAAAAATTCAAATGACCCAATAGGGTGATCTTGCGTATGTAGGTAATGTTGCCAGTAAAACAAAACTTGTGCAGTATAATTAAGTCTCTTAAAAAAATGTTTTTTGTCTTATTTTAGTAGTTTTTTATTTTTTCTTAGTTTTAGTTTTTGGATAGATTTATATGTTCCGTGTCGTCGCCACTGGGGTCTAGCAGAACACCAGCGCTGCAGCGTGCTGCCAGTACGCTGCAGCATTAAAGCTGAGCTAGGCCCTCATTGTGTGGAGGACTCTTTTTTACTGTAATTCGACCTTTTTTGTTCATTTATTTTTTTTCCATGACAATAAAATTATTTCTTTTCTTTTCTTTCTTTAAAGTAAGGTAATGGTCACTGTATTAAACAATCTTCGTTTGAGAAATCGTTCTCCAAGAGGACTCATAAAATATAAAGGATTTATAAATTATAAAGGACTCTAAAACTATAAAAGACTCCTAAACTATAAAGGACTCTAAAACTATGAAGGACTCTTAACTATAAAGGACTACTACTAGACTATAAAGGTCTCATAAACTATAAAGAACTCATAAACTATAAAGAACTCGTAAAAACACGAAATTTCAGCCCGATCGGTTCAATAGTTTTGGTGTAATACTTTTGTTATTTTGAGTTCGTAGGTGAGCTGAATCGGTTCAGGGGTTCTTTGCATGAGCTCAAAGTTTGGGGCAAATTTATTGTTATTGTTATAATCACTGAAAATATACCTGTTGAAATATTTGAGATTGCAGTATTTTCTTCAAGAATGGTTGCATGTTTTTTCTCGTTCTAACAAAAGCCTCTGGGTTGAATGTTATTAGCTGGCCGTTTTCGATTCTGAAATCAATTATAAAATTATTACACTAAAAATTTGATGCTTCCTGTTCATCCCAATGTTTGACGATCATTTGTTAGGACGTACATTTTTTCCTGTTCATCCCAATGTTTGACGACCATTTGTTAGGAAGTACATTTTTTCCTGTTCATTCCAATGTTTGACGATCATTTGTTAGGACGTACATTTTTTACATACATTTTTCTTCAATATATTTACTATCAATTATGAACGTCGAATATAGTAATTAACAGCTAACTGTTCTTGTCAGACCACTAAGAATGTTAACATTGTTTTTTAAATTAGCTATTTCATTATCTATCATCAATTTAATTATTTAGTATTAAATGTAATCCTCGCCTCGAATGCAGAAAGAATGTAGGATTTTTATGCTTAAAAAAAATATGTGTGCATTCAAACACGTGCTTAACGGTGAAGAAAAACATCGTGAGGAAACCGGCATGTGATAGAACCTAAAAAGTTCGAAAAACATGTGTCAAGTGCACGAAAGGAGCCTCTTCGATGCGCACTTGAAATCCTTGCACCACACTGGTTCAAAAGAACTAGTGACACGATAAGAAGAAGAAGACTTACTTTATAGCATCACGATAGCCTCCTATTAAGCAAACTAAAGCGCGCAAAAACGCTCTTGATACGGCGTCTCCCAGAGCATTCTTATCACTCAATGCTTTTTTTAAACTTGCTACCTGAAATAATAAACAGAAAATTTGAAACCCCAAAATAAAGGTGTTAACAAGAAATGTCTGTCAGTCCGTCTCGTTCCGGGTGGAATCTTTGCAACTCAAATTTCGAGCATTTCCCGATTAGCTATCCGGCTGAAACATTGGGTAGCTCACAACGCGATGACAATGCATTCTAAAATAGAGCAAATAAACATAAAACGTGGTTTATAAGGTCTTTACACACCAAAGCCGGTCCCGGCGGCACAATCCGCCGGCCTGAGGCACCGGGCTCCATTTGAACCATCATGACCCGAAACAACCCGCTGACGCTAACCCGGTGGATTGTGCCGCCGGGACCGGCAGATTTGGTGTGTAGAGGCCTTATAAACCACGTTATTATGATTTTTCTTTATCTCGCTTCCTTTAAGAGATATAACGGTTTTTATAATTATACATTGTCATCGCGTTGTGAGCTACCCTGAAAGTTTCAGCCGGATAGCTAATCGGGTAGTGCTCGAAATTCAAGTTGCAAAGATTCCACCCAGAATGACGGACAGACAGACAAACAAGAAAGCGATTTAATAAAATCGTGGTAAAATTATTTGAGACTGTTCTAATACAAGTTTTGTTAGATTATTTACTTACCAAATCCGGTGGAAGACTTTCTAAATCACGAAATGGAGTTTTGAGCTCATTTTCATCTACATCTAAAATCACCACATCACCTAGATCAGACTGTCTAACATTCTGAAACAAAAACACTAGAATTGAAACTCAATCACAGATTTATTTGACTTGAGATCTTTTATTAATAAAACGGTTAATAAAGTGCGGTGGTTATTTAAGGGCATTGTGATAGTAAAAAGTAAAATTTCGGGCTTTGTGGCGCGCTTTAGGAGATATATCTAGATGCAGTCTGAGAAGGCCCTCTCGACTTTCGATCCGAAGGTCGTGGGTTCGAACCCAGTCGTACACCATTGGATTTTTCTGTCCAATAAATGTGTGCATTTAAACACGGGCAACGGTAAAGAAAAAATCATTAGGAAACCGGTATTTTATAGAACCTAAAATACTACATTAGAATCTAAGCTAATAAGACGATCTTACATGTAAGCAAATTAAATAAACAATAAAATGTTCGAAAACATGTGTCAAGTGCACGAAAGGATCCTCTTCGAGGCGCACTTGAATCCTTTCACCAAACCACTGGTCCGAAAGAACAAGTGATACGATAAGAAAAAGAACGTGTTGTGATAGTTACCTGCATCACAGTTCTAGGAACGCCAATGAGGAAGGGCATAGGCGCAAGTAGGTAATCTGCGAGGTGCCTCGGCAGGATGGGTATGAAGATGTGCTGCCACGACATAGGGAAGAGCGTGGCGTTGGCGGCTTGAACGCAAGCCGCGAGACGCGACAGCTTGGAGGCCACGATGGCGACGCGACGCTCGTGCAACAACGCCGCCCAGAGTCCCGCCATACACGCCGCGTCCATCGCACTGAAGTATTCTGTCAGGTTGCACTGTGAATACAAACTCGTAAGTATTAACCATCTGCGATCACACTATCGCTTATGGTACGCACGGCTTTTTTACACGCTACGAGCCAGCGTTTACGCTTCTAGCGTATAAAATCGCCCAAAGTCATCGGCGTTTTTACAATCTGTTTGTTGACAATCCTTCCCGAAAGCTAAAAATTTTGTAAAAAAGCCGCATGTCATCAACGCTTTACTATCAGACAAGGTGGTGAGTGGTGACAGTAAGAGCTCATTTGTACGAGCGATTTAATAACGCGCGTTAAAAATCCATTCAAACAGCTCAAATGCCAAGTAGCTGTTCGCACGTCAGCGCATTTAAAACGCTAAAATTGCATTGGTTCTGTTTGAACGGATTTAAGCGCGCGTTAAAAAATCGCTCGTGCAAATGAGCTCTAACTATCACTTACACAAACCTAAACAAGGATAGGTTCAAACAGTATGCTTGTTACCTGGTGAAATTTAAAGCTATATGACTTCTCTCCAAAACTCTGTTCCTGACCGAGATAAAAAATATTGTTAATAACTTAGACTTCAAGTATTTATACATTCTCATACCTTTTTCATATTTTTTTTATGAAGAAATATAGTAAACAGTAAAATTGCGTTGTCTGTGCTGTGCTGACCTTTGCAAATAAATTACTCACTGGCATGAATTTCGGTGTCGTGTGCGGACGATATACGACAGTTTTACCCTCCGAGTTTATGACAGAAAACATTGCTATCTCTGAAACCTACCAAATAAATAGTTTATTATTCGTTTCTTCAATGATCGTAATTGAGTCAATAATTTGAATCTATAGAAAATAGATAACACGCTCTATTGAAAGAAAGAAAACACTGGGCAGCCTATATAGCTCTTACGTGCCAGGTTTGAACGAACGTAGAAGCGGAACGTAATAGCGAGCGCTTTACAATCTTTTTTCAGATCTAAATATGGAGTTCAATAGAGCAGTGACACTTTTCCGCAACAGTGCACAGACAAGACTGCGAAATACGATCTACGTAACATACTCAATTACGTGTATTATAATAGTGCAGTGCAACGTGATCCTTGATTCTGCGCAGGCAGGCAATCATTCAATAAAGCTAACAAAGTCCTGTGGAGACCGCGATTGCTCTTTTGAAACTACAATACCTACCGACCTATATACTAGATTTCATTCTGTAATTTCAATAAGTCTTAGTCGAATTCAATCGGTTTTTGACTAAGAGTAAAGCAAAATTTAATGCAAAATGATGTTAATCTCATCGTTAGTCAATAGATAGCTAATAGTATTCTCCTCTTACTATTGTACCTCCTTGTTGGTGCAATTTAATATTTCTTGAAATTCTGAAGTGAACTATGACACCCTAGCTTGCATGAGAATTCATTTTCTTGTCCTGTTTTCAAGGCGTATAGACAAGATATTGTATATGTAATGGGACGTCGGGACATTGGCATGAGAAGGCGCTGTGGCCCCTGTCGTAGGTGACCTTCAACGATGCGGTACACCTCGTGTATCGTACTATGGATGCTGCACTTGTCTTTTCTTTGTGGTTGGTGCAATACTCACGTTGTCCGGTATGCTGGGTAGCTTGTCGTCGAGACATTGGCATGAGAAGGCGCTGTGGCCCGCGTCGTAGGTGACCTTCAACGATGCGGTACACCTCGTGTATCGTACTATGGATGCTGCACTTGTCTTTTCTTTGTGGTTGGTGCAATACTCACGTTGTCCGGTATGCTGGGTAGCTTGTCGTCGAGACATTGGCATGAGAAGGCGCTGTGGCCCGCGTCGTAGGTGACCTTCAACGATGCGGTACACCTCGTGTATCGTACTATGGATGCTGCACTTGTCTTTTCTTTGTGGTTGGTGCAATACTCACGTTGTCCGGTATGCTGGGTAGCTTGTCGTCGAGACATTGGCATGAGAAGGCGCTGTGGCCCGCGTCGTAGGTGACCTTCAACGATGCGGTACACCTCGTGTATCGTACTATGGATGCTGCACTTGTCTTTTCTTTGTGGTTGGTGCAATACTCACGTTGTCCGGTATGCTGGGTAGCTTGTCGTCGAGACATTGGCATGAGAAGGCGCTGTGGCCCGCGTCGTAGGTGACCTTCAACGATGCGGTACACCTCGTGTATCGTGCTATGGATGCTGCACTTGTCTTTTCTTTGTGGTTGGTGCAATACTCACGTTGTCCGGTATGCTGGGTAGCTTGTCGTCGAGACATTGGCATGAGAAGGCGCTGTGGCCCGCGTCGTAGGTGACCTTCAACGATGCGGTAAACCTCGTGTATCGTGCTATGGATGCTGCACTTGTCTTTTCTTTGTGGTTGGTGCAATACTCACGTTGTCCCGTATGCTGGGTAGCTTGTCGTCGGGACATTGGCATGAGAAGGCGCTGTGGCCCGCGTCGTAGGTGACCTTCAACGATGCGGTACACCTCGTGTATCGTGCTATGGATGCTGCACTCGCTTTCCCTTTTTTTGTAGTTGGTGCAATACTTACGTTGTCCGGTATGCTGGGTAGCTTGTCGTCGGGACATTGGCATGAGAAGGCGCTGTGGCCCGCGTTGTAAGTGACCTTCAACGTGTGGCCCGGCATGGGCGGCCGGATGCGGCACGCCTCGAGGAACGAGCTCAACTCTCCCGCCTCTGGGCCGTGAATTAGATTCGCTATGCAGTTCAACAATCTGCAATAGGATTGGTTGATTGTTTTTGTGTTCGATTGTTCAAGTAAATCAACACATATAAAAGCATTTGCCTTGACTTATTGACTAACAACGCACAGGCGACGTAGGGATTTGAAATTTCGAGAGTATATTCGTTATTACGTGAAAGCGATTTCAACGGCAAAACATGCAATCGATCGTATTACTTTACCTCTCCGCATCAATCGCATTGCTAAGCAGAAGTTATCCTTAATCAAACAATATCTATAGAGGCTTAGTGCTGATTGACTGACTGACTCACTGACTTGCAGACAGCCTATAGGCTTAACCAGTGGACATAGAGAATGGAAACTCGGACGATGTGTTTCTTTTTGTGGGAAATGGCTAGAAATAATTCTCAAGATAAGTAAATAAATCGCACTTGCATTGCATAGCATACATATTATTGCATTGCATCAATTACATTACACCACACTCTCCCAATCATCCTTATCAATCAAACAATAGCTGCTCTCAACGCCACTGAGCTCGATTTTCGGCTCTTTTCACTACGTGCATCCGAGACATCACATATGAATTCACCTACAGAACGCAGAGCGAGAAATGAAACTTCATTGGCTACGCATGAAAAATTACTAGGTGAGTATAGAATATAGTAAAAAAAGCAGTCGCAAGGGTTGCGGGGACTACCTGGATCAGAGATGCACAAGATCGTGGATGCTGGCGAAAGCGAAAGGAGGCCTATACCCAGCAGTGGGTCCTACCTGGCTGATGATGAAGTATAGAATGTATGTATTTAGGACTGAACTCAAACCGAAATTAAATACGAAGTAATGCAAATAGGCCTTAGCAGAATCACTGTGACCTCGCTTTACAGGCTCTCAGTCCTAGTGCGAGGAACAGAAACTAAACTCTGGTACTACATTGTTATTGTTAAGTAACCATGACACATAATAAAACAAAAATAAGAACTAAGTAAGAACTATATGCAATTTTCTATTATATATTATTATATATTCCTTTTCTTGGAAGGTTTTTTTTTATTTTATCTATTTTAATTTTAATATAGAAGAACACAGCTAGCATAAATAAAATTACAAAGGAGTCGCCAAGGCAAAGGGGAAACTTGATGTGTGCGCTCGCCTCTATCAACGGCTCTCTTATGAGGTTTTTATTCATATTTGTTAATCTTGAGTTTTTTTTAAACAACTTAACTATTAAGGATAGTTATTTATTACATCACAAAACTAATAAATATAAAACTTTCCTTTTAAACTTCTCTTATTACAACATTATAGTAAGTAGTTGTTCTCTGGAATAGCATACTGTGGTGGTGTAGTATAAGTAAAAATAATAAGATAGTAACTATGTAGAGTAAGCAATGGACAGTCTAATAAACGAACCTCTAACAAGCACACGTCTATTCATTCAACAACAATACCTTGATAAATTTGTATAATGTGATTGTACTTACTTGTAAAAAATATCGTGCCATGGTAAATGTGATAATAACACCAATGTAGTATTTGTTTTTGGGTCGTAACGGCAAAAGCAGAATGTATATTTAGAATCCACGGACGTCAATACAAAGGAATAATGTTGAGCAAATGAACTAAAACAAAAACACAAATAATTATTGTTTGATTAAAATTATAAAACAATTCTTTAGTTATCTACATATCATACTACACCCATTATCTGAATATGTAGCGGCCAAAAGCCAATCTTTCAACAAAACATTGGTATTGAATTTTATGATGGTATTAATATTTGTAGTGTAAATATTTTTTTATTTTTGACAATGATGTGATAATTTATTTTTTAACAGTTCATTGATTAAAAACTTGGCAATACTTACTTTTCTAGTTGACATGGGAATGTAAATTTAGGTATATTCTTTAACTCCTCCTCATTTTTGTAAGATTCTGGGTATTTCTTAACAATATAGGGTTCCCTTGTTTGATCTCCTGGTGACACTTCACAATATAGTTCAAACAAGAAGCGCACAGTGTCTCTGAAAATGGAAAATATTAATATATTATACACACTAATAAAATGCCTTAATTTTAAGGGTGCATTTCCCCTGATGAGGAACTGGACAGAGTGGAGAAGAGTGGCAAGTGAAATGGCTGATCACAGTGCTAGAAATGGAGATTTCAAGCACTGTGATTGACTTTAATTCACAGTATGCCTGTCTTCACTCCGCCCAGCTCCGCGTCAGTTCAAACGCAGGGTGCGTGACCTTGATGTCTGTAGAAATGAAGCAAATTAATCAAGGTGATATCAGATGGTTCATTTTCTAAGTTTCTAGGTACTACATAATCAGCAAATTCAGCAATACATTTATGCATGTGCACAGTATAACAATGAATAGAAATCCTCTTCGCAAAGAACACAGGAACCATCTATCCTTAGAGGCAGAGTAGGTAAATCAGACAGGCTAGAATACTGGTACCTAGTTCAAAAGAAAACTGGTAAGTAACTAGTAAATTTAGTTAAGTAAATAAAATACAGATACCACACCACCCACCCACATGTATCATGACGAACTAATCTTGGATAATGATTGATGATGATTCATCGCGATAATTGAAAATCAGGATTATCTATGCAGTTTGGTACAAAGTGTTTCTTACATAATTTCTGCGGTGTGCAGTTTTATTTACCTTATTCTGGAACCCATGTCTCGACGTGGACACTCAAATTTTCAATCACATTTTACACCACATTCAATTGATGGCAGCCTTTAATTGTTATATGCTTATGAAACATCATAAGCCATGAATAGATTTATTTCCTACGAGTAAAATTCATATCGATGATTTATTTATTTTGCCATTTTCTGTGGAAAACTCGAAATGAATCAAAAGAGAATGGTGATGACATGAATGAATGGTGTAATAGTAAACGGCTGAAGCTATTTAGTCACCAAAATCACAACTTTTTAAATCGCTATATTTGGCATTTTTGTCTCTGAACGCATTTCCCTACTGCCTACTGCTGCGGTTCGACCCGCGTGCGTCGCGCGGTCGTCTGTTCGTAGATGCGTCGCGTAAAGGCAACTTTTACTATTTTTTTAGACATTCATATTGGCAACTCTGACTAATCAATGTTGGCAACACTTATGTATTACGCAGCAGAGCGGAACAGAATAAATAAATAGCGAGAATATTTATGTAAACATAAAGAATTGCTAAGGTTTAAGTATTTCATGATTGTGCTGTGCATACACTGAGCGGAACTGAATCGGCGAACTGAAAGGTTCTGCTGCTGCGTTTCCTCTACACTTTCATACTATCTTTTTCCTGTCTGCGCGCATTTGCATACTCCGTGCCATGGCGTTTTCTAATATGGTAAGAATAAGAATCGACACTTTATTATATTACTAATAAAGTACGGCCTTTGGATCCAGACCAGCTTGACGTTCGCGCTTGAATGATTCCGTCTCCCGTCAGCATTCGTTGGTGTCGTGCCTCTACGCACCCAAGCCGCCGGCCGGTCCAACGCCATAATCCGCCGGGTCAACGTTTTGTATGCGATTGTTGGAGCCTGATTTCCCAGGCCAGCGGGCTGTGACCACGGGAGCCGGCTTTGGTGTGTAAAGGCTTTAATGTATCATCGCCTAACTTCAAGCCGGCCCAGATCCGACGGACGTACAGCACCTGTTACACGGATAGAGAAGATTGGAAACATACCTATGTACAGACAGCGTCATAGATAAGTATCCCCCTTGTATTACAAACCCAGCTTCAAATCCCTTTAAAATCACCGTCGCGGCGAATGGAGAAGTTTTTCCTTAAAAATATAGATTATATTTGTATAACCGTATGTAAGCCTAAAAATAATTTTAAGTATTAAAATTTTTTGAAAGGATTTTTAGCTGGGTGTCTTGTGCAAGGGGGATACTTATCTCTGACGCTGTCTGTACATAGGTTTATAGTTCAACCATTGTTATCCATTTCTTACGTTGATTCTGATATGTGAATTCTAAAATTCAAAATCATTTAATCAGAATCTGAGTGTGTTTGTTTCAAACTGGACTAATTTCAATAATATCTACATATATAATAAAGTAGTAGACCCTGATTTCTGTTCATATGTTTTTTTAAGAAACATTTTCAGACAAGTTTAAGTTTAAATAACATGTCACAATTTTTTTTATTGGACAACTGTTTTCTTGTTTGTGGGTTTGTGTGTTCGGCCATATTGTTAAAACTACTGAACGGATTATGAGTTAAAATACATAAATAATAATTAGACATGGGTTTGGCCAATTTTCAAAATTAAAGTAAAAAGATGTTTGGATTTTGATTAATATATAAAATTTGGTTAATGTATGGATTGAAGGTCTTATTTTGGTCTAAACCAAAAGTTGAATGAACCTGTCTTCTCAGATATACACAAAATTTGATTGAAAGTCGCATGATTACATAAACTGCGAAGACAAGTACTGCCATAATTATATCAGTTTTGTACTAAATTCAATGTTTGAGTGGGTAAAAAAAGAGATTGAAAATGTGCAAGTATTGATTGATTTGCTTAGTACTGACACTTTGATATTCTGTGACATTTAATTCAAATGACATGGACCATAAAAAAATCTTCCACTGGTGACAAAGTCACTCGCCTTCTAATAATAATACTTACATGGTTCCGAGTTGTAAGTATAAGTTTACTGCTTTATTTGTTTCAGAAAACAAAGGAAATGAAGGAACTTGAAACTGCACTAATGGAGTTCACATGCCTAACTCAAGATCGGTATTTTGCAGTAGCCACACATGTTATAGACATTTGTAACTTTTACCTTGTTCCACTAGAATGCTACAAGTTGATGCATCTCCTGGAAGTGCCGGGAAAGCCATTGGTAACCGTTTCTGACTATGGTGGAGTAGTCTATAGATCTCCAACATATCAACGATATATTAGAGGTAGGGTCAAGAAGGTGAATGCTGATAAAACCTGTGATATCTTTGCAATGGATTATGGCATAACTGATATGTCTGTGGAACCCTCTGCAATATATAGCCCAGCAACTGATGATGCAGCTTGTATGCCGCAGATTGCACAGCTTTGCGAGCTCAGCTGTTGTTACCCACGCAACAAATTAGACTTCAGCGAAGAAGATATAAATACATTCAAATATTACATGGGTCAACATCGCGAGAAATTGACTGTGAAAATCAAAGAAAAAACTGCCATCAAAATGTCAGTCTTGGTAACAAGTAGTGTGAGCAACCCAGATGATATATCGTCTATCATGTCATACCTCAACCAGACCCACTATTTCACAAATATTCTGTAAGTGTTACGGTAATGGGCGTAGTTAGGAATTTGAAAGGGGATCATTTTTTCAAATTTAAGGTGCCCACCTACCCCTCTACTAACTACGCCCTAAAAGTATGATAGCCATGCAATGTTAAATGTAGGGATAATATTTTGATGGCTTTATAAAAACACTTAGATAGAATTAGGGAATCCAATTCCTATTCGGAATCTTAGTGAGGCGAGTCAGCGGGATTGCGGCATTTCGATCCCAACCAATGTTGAACCAAAAGTTGAACTTTATAAAATTTAATCCTACACTTATGTAGTAAACATAACTTTTCAACAAAATGTATTACATATGTATTTTATTCTAGAATTCAAGTAAATTATAACTTCGTAACGTGTTAATTAGTCTAACGGAAATAATATAAAATTATCAATGGGTAGCGATAATAGTCACATTCAAAATTATCTACCTGTTGACTGGTGCTACTTCGTACCCGTCGCCCTTTCGGAGGATTGGATTCCCTAATTAGAATTAATATAAATAAATAGAATAATTTGACAATCATATTTATATATGTTTATTCTCATCTCATCAAGTGTGTTTTCAAATATAAAAATAAATTTAAAAGATATTAAATATAATTTAATATTTTCATTTAATATTCCATATTACATTCATTACAAATTGTTCTATTTATTTATACATGTCGTCATATATGATTTTTGATTTATTACATTGTGCTTCATTATTTTAATGCAAGCCTAAGAAAAATGACTGATTAGATAATTATATTGTTTGATTTTTGATATTATAATTTTATCCACTTGTGAGGATAATAAGAGTTTTTTTGGTGTCCAACTACACTAAGCTAGTTTGTTGTTGTGCGTATTATAATTTAAACCAAGTGGTACATTTAACCATTTTTTATACTTTCTTCTGCTTAGTGCGGTTTCAGATTAGCGGATTCGCCGCTCGTGTTTTTATAGGATAATCCCAATTATTCCTAAAATTCGTCAGGTTTATGGAACCTATTCTTGGGCTTGATAGGATAAGTATTCATACTAAAATTTATTATTAAACATACCGTGTATACTAAAAACAAAATACAGTTATCAATTTTATAATAACTTCAGAAGCCGTCACAGACGGGTTAACAGTTTCTTTTATTTTTATTCAAAACGTCATATTCCGATACGAATACGTTTGTTAAGTTTGGTGATAAAGCCACAGTGTTTAAAATTTATTTTATAACGAGATCTATACCTACTGGTTATTTGATTTCGGAGGATTTACCATCATTAGTGAATGGTTGTTGATTAATTATGATATTGCTACACAGGTACTACGTTATTTTAAAGTAAGTAAAGGCTCAATTCCCAATGGCATGGCAACGGCCGGCAGAGCACTTTAATGCCGACTTGCACCAAACTTGCAAAGTTCCTAAGCAATTACTTTATTCGCTTATCAGTTGTTAAGGGTCAGAATCTGGACTGTTAAGAACTACCAAGCGAATAAAGTAATTGCTTAGGGACTTTGACAGTTTGGTGCAAGTAGGCATAGGTGTCAAACATTTGAGGATATGTGAAAATTTGGAGTTACTGCGTAACATTAATACTCAGTAACGGTACAGGTTGCAAACATGATGTTAATACCTAAATGGACAGAAAAACGATTGACTTTTCTTGATATTGTTGTGTTAGTTGTGTTGTGTCTCGTTATAGTTGTACCTATACTTAGTTGATTCGGAATAAAGTGTCTATAACCTATTTTTTTTTTCTTTTTTACCTTACCCAATAATTATGGAAATACATAAATAAACCTACATTAAGCTCAATAATTCGAAACGAATTTGTAAAGCGAGGGTTGATAAGGTGTTATGGTCCCAGTATTTTAGTACCTACCAAACCTTTGATGATAACTAAATAGGTAAGCATGGAAATGATTGCTACTTCTTTTTCATTGTCACATCATATGGTTTCATTTTGTAACAGTTTCATCGTGTCACTAGTTCTTCGTACCAGTGTGGTGAAAGGATATCAAGTGCGCCTCGAAAAGGCTTACTGTACTAGGTGTACTTAGAATACACCAGTATTGCAGTGCAACTGATAGGCTGTCGGGGCTACGAGTGACCTGTCAGCGGTCCTTTAATACTGGTATTTTTAATATGGTAAGTAAGTAAGTATGGTAAGTATGGTAGGTAAGTGGTGCTCTGCCATCCCAGTAGGAAATGAACCTAAAAGTGCGATATGGAGGATTCAGATATTTTCTACAGCGCTGAAATTGACTGCAGAATACTAAAATATCTTTGTATTCAAAATCTACATTTTAGGTCATTCCCAGTCGGTAACGATCCCTATCACTGATGGTGATCTAACGCAATAATTACTTATTAGTTTAAATTTAAAAAGTCATAGCTGCAAATAAGACAATGAGTTCATAAGTAATATATATTTTATTGATTACATCAACAAAAAAAACAATAATATTAAATAATAACTTAATCATTATGAAATATTCATGTGTAAAAAGATATTAAGTACGATATCTTACTCGAGACAAATGTAAATTAGTAACAAATCTATTTCTCCATTTATAATATTTATCCATGTATAAGCGAAATACCACTGACTCATTATTTACGATATCGCTGAAACTATACCTAACCAGATGTAAATTAATATTAGGTAGGTAGGGGTACTGGGTTTTGGAAGATTCTAATTTGTATGACATAATACAAATGGAATAACAATAGCAAGTTTAAATGAGATGATAGGTAATAATTTAATAGGACAGAATGTTTGCAGTGCCCTGACAGGGTCATGTACTCCGCTAGTTACTATATTAGAACCTAAGCTAATAAGACGATTTTACATGTAAGCAAATGAAATAAACAATTAACCAACTAAGATATTATTTTTGAATATTTGGGATATTCCTCCTACCTAATAAAGGTAGTGGGGAATAACTGTTTCCCCCTTAAAGCTTTTGTTTGCTTTTCTATGCAATAAAAGTGTTGAGTACAAACCAAAACTGAAGATTTTATGAAATAAGGTGGCGTTAATTTTTTTTTGGTCATAAATAAATAATGTAAAATGTCGAAAGTAAAATAAGACTGCGGTATTTCAGAAGGCGGATTTTCTGGTTTTAACTAATTTCACCTATAAGCTACCCTATCCTTACATTCTACCTACATGCCGACGTCTAACGTTCAAAAATAGATTAGGAATACTTAAAAATTATAGTTGGATTTCTTAACTCGTTACACGGAATATAAAAGCTGCCTTTATCACAATTGTACTAGGTATATAGGTATTTGAGCAATTTCATAACATCAATTTTCTTCTAACATGTACACCATGTCATTCGGCTGTTCGTATCGCATCACAGCTGAATACTCTGAAACAAATAAATAATAATTAAGTTCTTATTTTTTTTCTAAATATAAAGGTAGTACGAAATGTTTTAGTAGGTTTGGATATGTTTGACATAAGCAAAGGAGATAGGGTAAAACTGTTTTTTCCAATCTCCTTCGCTCAAACACATCAAAACAAAAAAATACCTACTAATACATTTCGTGAGGTTGTAGTACAAATTTGCGAGCGAGATAGGGGCGCGATAAATTTTGGGCCTTAATAACAGAAAATTAAGCTTAAGTGACATTCCCTGAATGACAATGAAATGATTTGTGTAGGTACTTACATAATAGTATAACAAATTGCCACATACTATTATTTCGTACATTGCGATTTTTATGTTTCAGTTTAGTCAATAAAACGGTATCTGTGCCTATCTCAGAATGGCTAATCTCACGTATTGTAAAAAAAACCAGTCGAGATAGCGCAGAGTGTGGCTGCGGACGATGGCACGATATCTAATACTAGTGACAAGTTTTGGGCAACGCCTTATTGAGTGGGGTTTTTAAATGTTAAGTTATGCCTACTTGTGGAAGAAAGGTAGGGATGCCTTTGCCTGCAGTGGGACAGAACAGGCTAGTAATAATAACAATGCCTACTTGCATTAAACTGTCAAAGTTCCACCAAACCTAAGCAATAACTTTACTCGCTAGAAAGATCTCAACGGTCCAGATTAAAGAAAGTTAAAACCTTCCTAGAGAGTCAAGTAATTGTTTAGGTTTGGTGCAAGTGGGCATTACATAATAATTATTAAAATCATTGATCTAACGTCACTTTGTATGTAATTGTAATACATACATATTCAATTTTTTTCTCAGATATACTAAGGATTCAAGTTCGTTTTATACCTTTGCCTACCTTCTATCAAGAAATTGATAACCATCTTATCTGATGGTAAGTAAAATAGGTGCTTAAGTTAATAAATCTGACAAATTATAAGGCAAAAATCCAGAAATCTGGTCTGGACATAAAATTAAACTGCAATATTTTTATAAAATAATATATTTAAAGTAATACTGATTGTGAAAGGAACTTACAAAACACAACTTCTTAACTTATGCTTATTATTATATAAAAACCTTTAGTTTCATTATGTATCACTAGGCAAAGAGTAAAATTACGTTACCCAATAAAAAATACAAACAAATAAACAAAAATATGATTAATAGAAACCTTTTTAAGGTTACGAAACTATTTTACCAATAATACACAAATAATACCCAATTCACCAATTAATTTATAATAAAAATTACAAGATACTTAAGTAATAATAATGTTTATAGATATACATATAATAATTTCTTAATTTACCTTAAAGTATTTATAATTTACTTGTCAAGGACAAAGTTTGAAAGTAATACGTAGCGAAATAAATAATGAAATCAGGGAATGTCATGTTATTGATTTGACTAAAATCACTAAATTATGGCTTTTATTCACATACACAGAAGTTCATTAAAAACTGTTTTAACGATTAACTTTATCAAAAGTTTTTAGACCCAAATTAGAAACCTCACTTTTACACATCTTAGCCAAACGGCTAAGATGTGTAAAACCACCTTATGTAGTCGTATGCAAACGCATACGGCATTGTACTAATAGAACGCGATCACGCGACCATCCGACCACGCGATCAGGCGTCCCGATTGGCATTCGCGCGACGACGCGATGCCTATTGGGACGCCTATTTGACGTTAGTATCTTTGATCGCGGATTCGCGCGACTGAAGTTCGAGCGAACTTGCGATGGTCGCGTGATCGCATTCTATTAGGACAATGCCTACAACTAAATAAGGTGGTCATAATTAATTTTTTAGTCTTATCATTACCAAGTATTACAGGACCTCTTCTCTATCAAGTTTATCAAATTCCACGCTGTTTTTGGCACAAACGTCATTCGAGCCAGGTGTCATGTTGATTCGACCGAGTAGTACCTACTGATCATCGCCGTGTTTACCTTGTGTGATGTGCGCAGATTTTTCGCGCAGGAGATATTGCGCAAGCGCATGGATCGCGCAGCACACGAGCGCGCCATAACCGAACCAGCGGAAAGTGAGAGAGCCGCCGTGCGTCACGTACAGCCGCCCGCCCACGAAGCTGCCCAGGGCGGTGCCCACGCCCTCGAAAACGGCGCCCACCAGACCCTGTATCGCACTTATGTTATGAATGCGAATGTTTATGGGGATCGATGGATAAATACATAGATAATAAAAAATAATATTTTGGACATTACACACAACGCCATCTAGCCCCAAACTAAGTAGAGTCTGTACTATGGGAACCAGATGGCTGATAGAATACTTAAATACTTTACTACTTACGTTGCGTATTTTTTTGTAAATACATACATTGAATACATAGAAAACACCCAGAATTAGGACAAACACCGATGTTCATCACACTAATGTTTGTCCTGAAGCGGGAATCGAACCCGACACCGGGCATGGCAATCCAATACACTTGCCATTCGACCATCCGTGTCGTCAAACGATAAAGAATATATAATAAAAGATAGATCGATGGATGTATAAATGGTAAGATAGATGAATGAATGGATGGATAGGTAAATTAATGGATGGCTAGATATATGAATAAGTGGATAGGTAGATGAGGTTTATAAATGAGGACGTTATCAATTCGGTTGAATGTTTGTTACCTCAGAACTTAGTTGTTTATAAACCGATTTTATTTTGGGAGGATATACTTTCAGTTGGCCTCATACAAATTTCATCAAAATCGGTTCAATAATTATGTTTTTATATCAAAATAACTAAAGAAATATGACATAGAAGTAAACGAAATTGCGTATTTTGCTTTCTTATGACTATTCAGTGATGTTTACGGTCACTAGAGCAGCTACAGTCCAATTGAAGTCGCTTGGACTATGTTTTTGTAAAACCTTAATTATATAGGCTACTTTAAAGATAATAACGCAGTACAAAGTTTTAGTACAACTTTTAAATAGCTTAGCTGTAAAGTCGACAACCTAAATACAAAATTACCTGCACAGTAGTTTCAGTTCCCGGCGGCGAGACAATAGTGGCGTATGACGTCATAGTCGGGTAGAACATCCCAAAGGTAATGCCTTGCAGCATCTCTATGGGCAGGATCCACCATGGGTTGGTCAAGAACGAGTACAGCACGAAGCGGACGCCGAACGCGAACAGAACTAGGCTCATCGTGTTCACGTGTCCCATTTTACGGAGGACCCAACCTGGAATGATATAAGATCAGTCATAGTAGTTTTGAGACTGATAATCAAAATGTCCCCATGTAGACGAGAGGTTTGACAGTTTTCTTTTTCAAACGACTTCAAAAATGCCGAAGGTTCTCAAATTTTCTCAATTCGGTTGAATGTTTTTTTTTATGTTACCTCAAAACTTTGTTGTTTAGGAAACTATCTGAAAAAATCAATAAATTATATAAATATATTTAGTAATAAATCCGCTTAATCTCTACACGAGGCATCATCTCTCGTTTATTCACTCTCGTTTCAAACTTCGGCGAGTCCACACCTCCTGATGATGCCTCGTGTAGAGGCGAAACACGTGTCGTATCTTTAAACTTTGGTTTTCTGTTCTTTGACTCTTTGGTTTAGTTGAACTAAAGTTAAGTTAATTAAAACCTTTGTTTAGAAATTAAGCGGATTTATTACTAAATATATTTATATAATTTATTGATATTTATGGATTTCCGCAAAGTAACGCCTGAATCAATCAATTATCTGAAAAAATCTTTTTTTATTCAAGAGGATATACTTTCAAATTGGTTTCATAGAAATTTCATCAAAGTCGGTTTAGTATTTTAGTTTTTAGATCAAAATAACTGAATAAAATATGTTGTCGAAGTTCACAAAATTGCGTATTTTGCTTACCTGTGACTTTTCAGTGGTATTAACGGTCCAATTTAAGTCGGTTGTTGTACGTTTTTGTAAAACCTTAATTATGTTACCAAATAACTGATAAAATACATAAATACTTATTTTTTGTAAACACATACCTGAATACATAGATAATAGAAAATACCCAAACTCAGGACAAAAACCGATATGCATCACACGGGCTTATCCTGAAACGGGAATCGAACCCGCGTCACTGGAGTGGCAGTCCAATAGACATGCCACTCGACCAATCATGTCGTCATTAAGACTGCACATTTTCCACTGTAAAAATACCTTACTTTTACCCATCTAGTGGTACTAGCTGTGAAAAAAATTCCCAACGAATAACACTTGTTTGTGTGTTACTTGATGGGAATTCATCCATAATAAAGTGATTGTACTAACCAGATATAAACAAGAAGGGTATCTCCCCGCAGAAGGCCTGTATAGCACTGACCAAGCCTTGTAGCGTCTTGCTATAATCTGAGTCAGCACAGGACTCTCTCCATAGATCCTCAATGAGCCAGAACAGGAAAGACCAGAGTAGTCCAGTACATAAACCCACAGCGATAGTCCATAGAAGGAAGATAAAAGTGGGCAGGGATGAAAGCAAAGTGCCCACGTCGGCTAGTATGTTCATGGACATCCTTGTTGAATCTATCTGGAGGAAAAATAATTATCGTTTATAAAAAAAAAAATGTTTGTTGTAAGCCTTATTATTTCATAAATTATTATGTTTACGCCTTTTAAAGATGTGGCACACTAACCAAGACTTTGAAAGCTCTTTAGAAAAAAAATATATATATTAAAATAGTACATAATATTGTATGTGTACATGTTGTTGGGGTAACAAATAAATTAAAAGTAAATAAAAAATATCAGATAAGTCCATATAATAATAATAATAATGCAGCCCTAGCCACCAGCCGCTTAGGATCTACTCTAAGGCTGGTGGTTCACCATTATGAAATATAATTAAAGCTATCTTTAATTTAATATTTATGTTAAATATTAATAGTTTTTAATAATTATATTGTAAATTTTTTTTTATGTATTGTAAATGAGTAATGAGATAATAATAAATAGTCTTCTATTATGATTTATGCACTATATGTTGTTCTGTTTGTTTCCACAAATAAAAATACATAATAACATATTTTTGTCTGACGCGGTCCTAGCACGGTAATGGTATGATACAGGATAGTGGGCAGAAAGTTTTAACGTTACCTTGAGCAGACAGGACACGATGACGTCACCACCCATGAACACAGCCATAAGCGCAAATGCCACAGAATAATCTTTGTAGACGCCGTCGCTGAGCAAGTCGATCAGCGAGCCAGTGAGCAGCGAGAACACGCCCCAGCCCACCGAGCCCCACAGCCTCTGCTTCCCGTACAGAGCCACCTGGGACCCTGCGCAAACAACAGGCTATAGACTCAGCAGTTTCCGTAGACGGTGCCAGAGCAGTATACACCAGTGAACAGTATACGGGCTGTACAAAGTGTAAATTAAACCCTTAAACTAAAAAAAAAAGTTTTTTCCTGTCATATCACTGACTCCGTTGACGTGTGCCAAGGACACGTCCTGTGACCCTGCGCAAACTACGGGCTATTAATACAAGGTGCATAATTTTTTTCGGTTTTTTACTGTATTTGTATTTATAAAAGTGAATTAATTGTTAACGTAATTGTGTAAAAATAATATGTAAAAATTTGATAAAAATCATATAAGTTCAACTTATTGTAATTATTGAATGAAAAATTTCGAAATTTCAAAGTTGTATTACAAACTTTGTTCGCCAGGACCTATGGAATATCCCCCCTTTCAGGACATTAATAGACAAAGTGTAGACGCAAGTTACTAATAACCTTGTAAAAACGTAATAATATTACCTAGTAGGTTGAAGCAGATTGCATCGGCGAAGGTTACGACGACGGCCTGTCCGACCCAGCTGACGATCATAAGAAGGAAGAACAGCCAAAACTGCCGTGTGTACTGCGTCCCTTCAGTCTTCGTACTCTCGGCGGCCGTTGCTAACAGCTCGTTCAACTGGACAACGTTTAGTCAATCAATATATTATTATTTTTTATTTATACACCACAAGTTTATAATTACCATAAAAATCTTAAATGGGTATTGCAGAAGGGGTACAACGTTGTATCGGTGTTATATTATATCAGTTCGTAACAGCAAGCAGCAGTAAGCCCGAGCCGAGCTTTTGCGAGCTAGTTACTCCGGTTTGCGATGAATGAAACTTAAATAATTTATCTATGATTCGTACCGAGTAATGCGTCGACTGAGTAGGACGTGGTGGCCGAGTGGTTGAGGCCCTTACCTTGCGATCTATTGGTCGCGGGTTCGAACCGGTGGCAGTAAATGGGTTTTTCCGGTCGAAAAAATTCTATGTATGCATCCCACGTTCTCGCAACGGTGAAGGAAAACATCGTGAGGAAACCGGCATGTCGTAGAACCTAAAGTTCGAAAACATATGTCGAGTGCACGAAAGGAGCCTCTTCGAGGCGCACTTGAAATCCTTTCACCACACTGGTTCAAAGGAACTAGTGACAAGATAAGAAGAACCGAGTAATATAAGGCCATAGAAAAACGAATTACGGAAATAGTTTGCCAATTGCTAGCATATTTTTATGTTAACAAGTGGCGAGACTAGCTAAGCGTTCTCCTGATGGTAACAGATCTCGCCTGCCCATAACCATAACAGTGCTACACAGGGCTTTGATTCCCATAAGCCCGTGCAACACTGATATAGCACTCGTTCACCTTGAGACATTTTGATGGTCTGCCTCGAGGCTCAGTAATTTACTACTAGTACCCTTACAACCGGGACACAGTAATGCTAACACAGTACTGCTTTGCGACAGAATATCTGGCACTGTGTTAGTAGTACCCACCTAGACGATATCCTGCAGGTGACGCCTTCCAAAGATTACATTGAATATGACAATGGCTTTCGTTACAGCAGTTGTTGAGCATAGCCCTGTTTGAATATTTAACGTAACATAGGTTTTAATTTCGCGTTGAGCGTAAAATTGTACTCAAAAATACATACCATTTCATTATCACAGGTAATTTCACAGGATGTTTGGAATAGTTCAGTCTCCATTTGATATTGTGCTTTTGTTTCGCACATTGGGTAGTTGACTGTCCCTGAAATTATGAAATTAAACCATTTATTCTGAAGTTTCAGAAAGTATCGAACGACAGGCTCGTCTCAATGCATAATACAAAGGAGACGCCATATTCCCAGTAGTTCCATTGAACAAATGTTACTACTGAAACGACACGTGATTACGGTAGATTTACCATCAGGGAGTATGATGCGTTTGAACTGTACCAACACGCAGTTGTGCTGTGATGGCGGTAGAAAGTAACACTACGCCCGTAAACGATAGGTTAGTGGATGCAATCTTCCCAATAGATCCATTGAATAAAAAAGGAACTACAGGGAACGATTCGTGATTGTGGTAGACTTACCATCAGGGAGTGTGATGCGGTTGAGTTGAGCAAACACGCAGTTGTGTTCCGAGATTGCGGTAGAGAGTATCACTACGCCCGTAAGCGACAGGTTCGTGGGACAGTAGCCGCCCTCCTGCGTGCGGGGGCGACTAGTGGATGCTATCTTCCCAATAGATCCATTGAACAAAAAAGGGAACGATTCGTGATTGTGGTTGACTTACCATCAGGGAGTATGATGCGGTTTGAGTTGAGCAAACACGCAGTTGTGTTCGAAGATGGCAGTAGAGAGTAACACTACGCCCGTAAACGATAGGTTACTGGATGGTATCTTCCCAATAGATCCATTGAACAAATATGGGAACGATTCGTGATTGTGGTAGACTTACCATCAGGCAGTATGATGCGGTTGAGTTGAGCAAACACGCAGTTGTGTTCGGAGATTGCGGTAGAGAGTAACACTACGCCCGTAAACGACAGGTTCGTGGGGAAGTGGCCGCCCGCCTCGGTGCGGGGGTGACAAGTGGATGCCACGTCAGCTTTCCAACCCTCGCACACTTCCATTAGTTTCCATGGAGTACTCTTGTTCAGCTCGCATGACACCTGGAACGGATTGAACTCGAATACACTGTGTTTATTTTTACTCCATTGTTTTTTTGCAATTTTTTTTGCGTTCACGTAAATATAGAGGGTGAATTTTTCAACTGGATTGGATGGTCAAATCCTTAAGTATGGGAAATATCGAAAAACGCTCAAAGGACTTTCGGGGCCGATTTTGATGAACACTAAAATTGCTTACATAGATTATAAAAAACAATTTCCCCTGCTACGAGTCAAACGCGATAATTTAAAAAAAAAACCCTGTTTTTTTGTGTTATCTAAAAATAGTGTTGCTAAAAATGATCAAATTCTGGGAATTGATGTCTCATAGCAAATTCAAGGTAAGTTGTCATTTGTCAAGTGGCTCTTACAACAGTGACAATTTACGCCTGCTGCATTAAGTTTAATAATTGCTATAAATACATTTTAAACTTAAAAAATGCATGAAGTATTACCTGACACTCATCACCACCCCAGGGTTCCTTCGCCAACGACTTTAGATCAGTATCATCACCACAGAAGCGGTAATTGAGCGATCTATCGAGGCAGGTCATGTTGGCGCCTTTACTTCGGAGCGCACTCAGTTTGTCGCTGGCACAGTTGAGGGTGCAGGGCTCGTTCACATCTACATAACCTTGACCTATTCGACAGCCAGGCGTGTATACATAACCTATAACAAGAACAATAGGTCATGTGAGGACACAAAACCAGCCGAATAATCGGATTTTTCTAATTAACAAATATTAAATAAGTTTTCATTAATAAATATTTATAAAATTATCCTTCATCGAAGTCGGGTAAAAATAGAAACATAGTACCAGTTTTGTTGTCTTATTCAAGAAATGCGTTTAAATATCAGGGAATCTCCGAACTGTCTATTTTACACTAGTGTGCGCGCCCCGTGGTGCCTATCGGGGAAGTCCCTTGACACTTTTTGGCTGATTTAATTCCAGTAAAAAATATAAATTTAAATCATTGATTTCTTTTAAAAAATCACTTGATTTTAATTGTGATGTAAATAATCGCAACCCTGGTTTTACGAGATCACTTACCGTCTAAAGTGACATTCTTGGCTGCCACATAAGTACACGTGTGGTTGTTGTACTTTTCCATCTTGACCGCGTCGACTCGCGCCGAGTACTTGAGAAGGTCCGTATTACTGTAGCAGTACTGCGGGATGTGCCAGTGCAGGCAAACTGTCTCCCACATTTTAGGTGACGTCATGTCGCATTTCATCTGAAAATACGTATGAAACTTTACCTGCAAAATCCCTGGAGAAATATACAAAAGCCTATGGTAATTTTATTGAATAGAGAAATGCAAGAGGCGCCAATATTTTTTCGGAATCTGTGTTTTTGGCCTATTTCCAGTACTTAGCCAAAACTAAACAACCTTCCACTCTTTGGAGTACCTGAGTAGGTATGCTAAAATCAACAGTCGGTTCTAATAACGACGTAAAACTGGACACATATGCGAAATACGTGGTGTGAGAAATATATTTGCGCCTCGGCCAGGCCAGGCGTAAATTAACATGACATCTGGCTCGAATGACGTTTGTGCAAAGTACAGCGTGGAATTGGATAATCTGGATAGAGAAAAGGTCCTGTAACACTTGGTAATGTAATAAGTAATGATAAGGCATCGCAATTAGAGGAAGAAGAAACACGGAGGGTGCCGCGCAGGGTAGCGGGGGATGCATCAAGTTCCGAGCCACGTGTCAGCCAGGTGTCATGTTCATTCGCCCGAGTTGGACTATTTATTCAGTGATGAGACTAACTTCACACCGCGCTGAAGTATTCTGCGCCCCAAGTATATCCACTTTGCACTGGTCCACTTGATCTGCGGTCTCGAAACAGCTTCGCAGAACCGTGATCTCCTTACCACAGTCCAACTCCACAGAAACTGTGGGCCTGTCCTGGGGGATGAAGTAGATAGCCCCGAAACTGACTATCGTCACGATTTGGAATATTAGAAAAATGGATTTTTGCATTTTGAACCTGGAAAAAACGAGATTTATGTATGGCGTATCTGGAAAAGTATGTATACTAAAATGAAATAAAATATAATTTTGTGTGGTGAAAATATATTTTTACAATGACGAAGCAAATTTTTTTTTTATTGTGTTAGATAGGAATTTAGCTTCGCCCGCGTCTATCTTCCCATTGTCACAAACTTTTGCATTTAATAGATATTAGTATAGGATAATTGGGTGTTAGGTTACGTAAACTACTGTACGTTGTACTTTGACTCTAGCGTTGAATAGTATTGATAAGTACCTACATAAGTATAAATATTTATGTAGGTACTAATAAATTATCATATAAGTGGACTGTAATTAGGTTCTTTTGAGAAATAAATACCTTTAACCGAAATATGCCATCGGAACCGTGTGTCTTTTCCAGCTTGCTAACTATTAACTCAAAATTTTAGCTCGATTAGTTCTGTATTTTTGACGTGATTGAGCAACAAACACCACACATTAGTCGTGTGAAAGCCATTTCCAGTATCATTTTCGTCATTGCATCAAACAAGCATTGATTGTTGACAGTAAATTGTATTTAACCAAACAAATTTTTGCTAGAATGACGTTTTATTTCGCAACGCGGCTAATATTATATTATATTAGTTATAATATATTATAACTAATATATACTATATATATTATTAGTTATAATATATTATATATTATATTAGTTTCTTCCTTCAGTCCATTAGTCGTCCATGAAATAAGGAAACTAGCGATGAAGGTATTACATCACTACAATGCGAACAAATTCTCAAACGTACGTACTCGTAATAAAGCCATAAACTCTAATCTAACGCAGATTACGATATCGCAAAATAAAATTATACTTAGGTGTTAAAGTTTTAATGTACACTAATAATGAATAATTTTGAAAAAAATTACTTATGATATGCTGACAACGCTAATTTGTCCTTTTAACCAATTAGATAGAGCAACCTCATTGGTCTTTGGTTCAGTGGTTTTGGTGTGATCCAGTAACAAACACGCACCTATACATCATGAATTCTCCTTTCAAACTTTTGCTTAATATTAAATAAAGTGTGATGTGCGATATAACTGCTATATATTTGAATACCTGTCTGCTATGACGCCAAATAGAGGCTTAGCAATAAGTCCAAATATGGGCAGAACTGTGTATATGAGGCCAACGGTCGCTGAAGAGAACCCCAATTGTCTTGCGTAGGTCGACAAATATGGGACCAACGGGGCCGTTCCTGAAAAAAACAAATAGTTACGAGTATATAATTGCGGTTGCACGTGGTATCGAGATAAAATAGCCAAAGTCTTTTTTTAGGTCCGAAAATATATCGATAACCAATTTCAGCGTAATCTGTTATTAGGTAAATTTGCCGTGATTGAACAACAAACATCCATCTATCTATGTTGTACTCGTATATGTATGGTATGCATGCATCCTGAGAAACTTTCGCTGTATGGTATTGACACTATTATGATCATAATCATTATCACCCACATTTTGAGCTGTACTTTCAGTTTTAAAATTTCAAGTGAGCCAAATTACCTTCCTCTACTTTTTCTTTGCGATGTTAGTAAGTAATTGTAATAATGAGTGACCGACTCAAATACTATAAAGTTTCACAAAGATCTTGTATTCATCAGAACCAAGAATCGCTACAGATTTAGTCATGAGATTTTGAGGACAACGAAATATTGTAGGCTAATCTGATAAATTATAACCCACTAGTAGGTATGTGGGTCGGCTTTATCGACAGATAGACGGTAGAGATACGAGAAGGGACATTATAGCTACCTACCCATTGTAGATAGATGCCGCTTAACGACACACACCTATAACTACATATATGTAAACCTAGCTCTACATTATACAGGTAGTAGATGTAGAGGTAGGTTGTCAACCTGCAATCAGCGCATAGATTCATAAATAACACACTAATGCGAATAAAAGCGAAAGTTTGAAAGAATAGATTGATGAATGGATGATTGATACTTAATTACGTTAAAATTACTGAACCGATTCGACTATAATTCTATATTCTGCTGCCCGCAGCTTCGCATACTGATTGATATCTGTATAATAAAAAGGCTAGTACGGTATGTATTACCACATTGTAATAAGAAAGCATTTATACCTACTTTCGAAGCAGGTGAAAATTAGCCTACTGTCAGAGCATGTATGTTAAATAGACCACGACAGAAGTGAAAACTCATTGCTCAATGCGCCTAAATGATCACATCTATTCACCGTTGCAAATTTAGGGTCAAATATATCATCAAACAGGTTCCTTTTTGCCAACGCCAGACAGTGACTACAATTTTTTGCAAATTTATTTTATGGGCGATTCAGCAAGACAAGTCGATCAGCGTTGTGCACACAATAATTCAGTGAAAATACCAATTGTGGAACAAATCCAAACATTTTTCCATAAGATATTTTACTTTAAAAAAATATTTGAATCATTTATAAGCGTCCAGGCTGGACTTAACTGGCCCAAGACAGAGGAAAATTGAGAGAAATGGGGGAGGCCTTTGCCCAGCAGTGGGAAAGAGAGGGCTCATATTAATAAATCAGCTTACCAGCGTTGAAGAAGAAGAAATGTCCTTTGATGGGCAAAAGCTTTTTATTCACATTAACTTTTGATGACAGCATTTTGAATGGCATTGAATCTGAAAATAACAAGGATCTACTAAATTATACATGCCAACTTGCAACAAACTGTCAAAGTTCCTAAGCAATTACTTAACTCATTCTGACAATTATATCAATGGTTGCAGAAATATTAATACATTAAATAATTATTTTTTAATAATTTAGGTTATAAATTAAATTAGTGTGATTTGAATGTTCACCAACCTTCTTGACCTTATGTAATTATTTTTTATACAAAACCAACATACCTACACAAAACAACTTTAGTCTGGTCATGGGAAGGTCATTCATTATTGAGGCATACATAGATGCTCAAATATGTAGTATAAGATTTGTATAAGTTAAAGAAACAATGATATCACTATACACCATGTACATATGTTTAGTGATTTAGCAGAGACAAAATAAACTAAATTGTTTTTCTTTCACTTCAATCACTTTGTCCCACATTATGATGATCACATTAATATTATATGGACATGGAAAGGACTAGTGTATGAAGGCATGGTGACTTAATTGAATTATGGTTTCATTAAAAAAAAATAAGATTTTTATTAGCTATAACATTAAGATTTAACCTATCTAAAATATAAGTAATACACAGAATTTAGGTCACAGTCCACGGTCTAAGTATAGAGTATTCTGATTCTAGGCTGGTGATGTTCCTCATTGAATAGCAATGCTAATATTTGACCAAGGTAGAGATTTTTAATTAACAAATTAAGTACTACTTTTATTTTATTTAAAAGTAAGACAAAATATCTATTTTATAATGCAAATTAATTATTCATGTTCTCATATTATTAAAATCAAGGCTTAAATAACTGAACTACATATTATAACCTTGTTACAAAAAATAAATAAAGTTAGTTCCTATTTTAATTTAGGCAACTATTACAAAATTGGGCTATATCAAATTGATGATGATGAAAATAGATATCAAGTAGAATAAAGGTTAAATAACAAACAAGGAGGAACAGGCTTTTTGTTGTGGCACTTTTTTGGTTAAAACTTTTTACTGGCCGCAAGGAGTGGAAGAATGGAGGCCTTTGCCCTTGCAGAGGGACACTTCTAATTCTAAAAAGGGGGTGCAGCGGTTGGCACTGGCTTCCCGTTGAAGGGTGCATTGTGCAATCATAACGGAGTAACGGATATTGCAGATACCATGCTTTAGAATATTATAAATGTGATAAAAAATGAAGATCTTCAACTTTCTTATTGATAAGAGATTTCAATAAAGGAAAATGCTGGTATTAAAAACATTGCTATACACAAAATTATAAAATTCGCTGAGGATGTCAACCTCCGGTTATCAAGTTTTAATGTAGTACATGGACCACACCGGACTCTAGTTACTACTCAGATCTAATGTGACTTAAAAAAAAAACAGAATTAACTTTAGCTTACAGGTTAGATAGCACCTATTTCACATATAACTAATTTTAGACTACTTGTTTTGCCCGGTTTGAGTCATTATATATAAAAAAAACTAATTGTACTAATACCTAAGTATTATTTAACTTTAATCAAGCTTATATGAATTCCAGGACCGAAAACCTAGAATATAGTACCAGTAGGGTACAGGAAAATCAAGTGACCTATGTTTTAACAAGCTATACAGAACATCGATGTAAATAGTACAGACAGAATAGTCCATTTAATTTCTAATAAGCAATTAAACAATGAAACACTTACATTAGATATTAGAGTTAGGTAAGTAACAAATTGCAATCGGTGTCTTTGTTTCAGTTTCTAATTTAGAGAAAACCATTCGCTCTCCACTAAGTTTATAAAGTTTGCAATGACGACGCTAAAAAACAAATGAAAAAATAGCTAGGTTTTTAGTAAAAACAATTGAAAAATAATACTTAGCGTTAAAATATTTATCTACAGAAAGCGTGCACCACCGTCCACGAGCCGAGTAGTGCACGCCACAGATTAGTCTGACTGACAGAAGTAAGTGCACGCACATACATGACACAACACATCAAGCGGTCATCTGACGCTTTGACCTTGTGGGAAGCGTGGTAAGAGTCGAGGTACCTCTTTACCCTGGCTTCAACTTCGGGAGCTATCTACTCCCGAGTCTCTGGGCTTTGCTACTCTTGCCTTCTTTGTGGAGCATTACGATTGAGAGTGGGTTATTAATTAGCCCACATTTGGTTTAGTGTTTAGAGATTCTGTTGCTGTTGGGCAGGAAACAATCTATTCTTTATGTATCACGCAGCGCCCGTCAATCATCCTCTGCAATATTTGACATTTTGGGAAGATCAAGCGATACGGTACGCACCGCCATGCGCCAGAAGCAGTTTATTTTCTCTTCAGCAACTATTGTAGGTAGTAATGTAATGATGGATCAAGTCTAATCAGTAGTGCTTGGTGCACTTAGAGGAGCTCGCGGGGAAGCGGTTGCTAAGGAATTTGTCAGGAGGTTTTGTGTATAGCGGGGCTATGTTTTTGAGATGCTCGAGACGGCCGTTAGTAGCTCAATCAAACATTTTTCGCGCCAACAATTTCACGAATTCTTCCACACAACACACGACCACAACTCCTACAGAAACACCTCAGCTGACAGTGACAGACAGACAGCACAAAAACAAACAGCACACAAGACAAGAGTTGTGGTAGGCAGGTACTCACTCGATTTTTTGATATTTATTGGGATTTCGGGAATAACCGCAGGAACGACGACGTGCCCTAAGCAATACAATTCAAGTTCGTAAAGCTCCTAAACCTGGCCGATCCTCTCAGTACAAACTCCAACTCATCGACGATTACCTACAACTAAGGGATGGCTGGTGTAGATAAAATGGACCAAATGCTTGAACCCTACTTAGTCGAACGCAAGCAATGTGTAAAATGGACAAGAAAGCTCTTCAAGCGATTATTGAACATCAGCATCCAGAATGCAAGGTTTTTGTTAGAGAAATCCACCAACACCAAAATTGATTCCATGGTTTTTCGCCTACAGATTGTCCAGTCCATCATGGACAAACACGGGCAAAATGTTCCTCTGCGAACTTCCAAATACCCACCTCCGCGTAGGTATACACATTAACCCGGCCACAGTTTCCAGCAGAATGCCTAACAGAACGGCACTTCTCTATCTCTATTCTACTATGTTTCTTCCTACAAATATGTAATGGCTTTGAGAACGTTTTTCGGAGTTAATAAGACTTAATATTTGCATGCCTATATGGCAGGACATAAAATGGACTCAATCTATTTAAGACCTTATTTGTAAACACATATGTTCTAGCAAATAAACAATATTTCATTTCATTTTTATTTCATTTCATTTAATTTATTTTGTATTTTGTTTGCATGACAACGAAAGTAAGTATAACATGAGTATATATAATTATTCTGCTACCAATTATCTACCTTGTTTTATTTCGTCTACAACACCTTTCCAGTGTAGTTATATGGACAAATAGAAATATGATGCGAATGTAATCCCATAACTCCTTACCTATATATTTTATAATGATGAATATTTTAGTGTTTCAAAATGTATGTTTCATTGAAATAAGTATATTATCGTCCATTGAGACAAGTTGCTTCACCAATTTATCCGGAAAAAAATTACAAGCGCCGCCATCACGGCTCACGAGCGAGAGGGGGAGTATGCATATAAGGTTAAGTACCTATACCTACCAAAAAAACTTCCATATAAACTAGGTACCATCATTTGTAAAATAATGGTCAGAAATAGGAAAAAGATATAAAAGGAAATTTCCTCATGCTATTAGTTCTTTAGATGGAAATCTTATTCACGTACAACGCCCATGAAACTCTGGGTCCGAAAATTACAATTAAAAAAATAGTGTGGTGCTATTAGCTGTGGTAGACAGCAACTATAAATAATATTTGCTAACATTGGCAGTCAGGGTAAAATTAGTGACGGTGGGGTATTAGAAACAGTTTTTTGTGGAAATAAATAACGACACACACATATTATCACTGGACCCGAGATGCAAAATTCATATAGAAGTAGTTCATTATGCTAAAATATTTAATTTATTTTTATATGCTAAAAGTTACAGTAGGTACAAATAAACAAAACATTAAAATAAGAAAACATACTTAAAAAAAAGACTTCGCAGTGGGCACGAAAGTAAAAGGTCCAAGACTTCTCAGCAAAAAAACTGAAAGCTTTTTAAATACTGCTTCTTGTAAAAAATATTTGGCCCTAAAGAACGCAAAACTCAAGTTATTCTTAAAACAAGCAATAAGAAATACGTGAACTGTGGTAGTACCTACCTACCGCAAATATTGTTTATTTTTCAGACGTCAGGGTGCCCAACGAAGTTCCGCGTTAGGCTCTCGAAATGGAGGAAAATAGAGCGACGACCTTGGCAGATATCAAAGAGCTTAAATACTGCTTCTTGTAAAAATATTTGGCCCTAAAGAACGCAAAACACAAGTAATTCTTAAAACAAGCAATAAGAAATACGTGAACCTATATAAAAAATTAAGAGAAATTGTCCTCAAAGGACACTCGCATATTACATCGGCTCTACGTCTTTTAAAATGTGCTTTTAAATAAATACTTAGATCATTGCTAAATAAACAAAACGGAAAATGCACAAAACAAGATATGGGGCGAAATAAATTTTCTGCATTAGGTACGAGTAGGTACCTCAGGCAGTTACAAATTAACTTATAAAATCCTGAAAATTACCGAGGCAATTGATTTCGAAGTCCACCAGTCAATTTATTGAATGCGCAAAAACCTAGGAAAATTCACAATTTCATGCATTGGATAAGTGTTTTTTTTAACTTATTTCTATGCTTAAAGTTACAGTACAAATAAAACACAATAGTGAATCGCCTACAATTGTAATTAGACTATTACTTGGTCGAGTATGTCGAATGAATTGGAATAGGTACCACATGTTTGAGGGATAAAGGAAGGTAGACTTGTGCAAATCCATCGATCGAAACAAAGGTGAAGTAACATCCGGTACACTTACCGGACGTGACGTGAAAGTAATAATAATAATATCATACCAATACTATAAATTCGTAAAGATGGATAATGGGATGGATGTAGTAATCTTATGGGCTGAAATATTGTACGGGTGTAATAATAAGACTTTTAATTCAAAACCATGCAGGCGAAGCGGGGTATTTTTTTTGTATTGTTGTATTTATTTATTACCTCCAGGAAATATACAAATATACAGGAAAGTATTTTAGGTCTTAAAGTGGCAATAACAGACTAGGTGGTAGTACATGGTAAATATGACTGAGTTCGATTATATCTAAGATCTATCTGGTACCTAATCTGTCAATACCTACTAAACAAACTACGCAGACACTGATTTTTGCTGTTTTCCGAAACAAGTTGTGCTAGAGCGATACTAAGAGCGTAGATATCAAGTACTTACCTACCTAAAAGATCTCATACGAATACTGAGATCCAGTAAAAGTCTACTTTTAACCATGGTGGCTCTCATTAAGGATAGGCGGACAGATGTACTTGTTTGTTTAGATTTTCAAATTTAATTGAAATTCAATCAATACAAAAACGTTTACCTAATACTAAGATCAAATTTCCAAGAATGTTTTATACTAAATATAAAAAAATATATATAAATAACCCAGTCGGTCGTTGTCTCCACCAGAAGGCAATGTGCCCAGAACGCTGGCGGCATTGCCACTTTGAAAGGCAATGCTTATACGCTGTGCAAAGTAAAAGCCGGCATTCTGGTCACGTGTGGACTCTTTTAGCCTATCAGCTAGTTCTTACAAATACTATAACTATTTTCTTGAATATTGAAATCAGTAAAAGGACCTTTTATTTCGATACCACGCGGGCGAAGCCACCGACAGCAATTAGTATAGTAGGCAATTTAACTCTCTGTAGCAAATTTCAGTAGATTTTTTTACGAAGAATGTGTGTTTGCTGTTATTAATATTTAAGACTAGTCGACTACTTTGTTTGCGATGCTAATTAAAGAAATTGAGGTTCCTTCAACATACCCCCGATTTTCAAGTCTTTACGTCCAGTGGTTTGATCTGTGTGTTGCCTGTCAGTAAGTTAGCCAGGACATAGACTTTTAGAGATTGAGAGACATATTGATACACCAAAGATGAAACCGTATTTTATAAAATCACAGAGGTCACCAATTTGATATATTTACTGAATCTACCTGGATTATATACCACTTACCTATTTGAAACAAAACCACATAATGACTACCTTCGTGAGTAAGTATCATAAATCGGAGTCATGCAGTAGCAGCTTAAGTCTAGGTAGACTATTACTTAGGTACTATGTTATAGTACAATCAATGGGTATGCATATCTGCGGTGGGAGGCGGGTCCGTCCCGGGCCAAACTGGAGTTTCGAGTCCTATTTTCGTAAGGCGCTCGCAAGGAAAAAGGAAATTAGGGAGGTAAGGCAAGCGACTTGTCTGGCCAAACTTTGAAGCGATCGCAATGCGGCTCCTCCTTCCTTCGCTATTGGCCTCGAGCGTTGTGGCTCCGCCAATGAAACCGCGTCTTTCCCCACTTGCAACAATACGGTAACTGAAAGATTACCATTTTCCAGAATAAGAAAAATGCTTTAATCTTCAACATTAGTGACACAATACACGGTCTCATTTCTGACAATCTATGTTAGCCTTGTCGATACCTAAAACAACCATTTACGTGGCAAAAGCGACAGTACATTTTTTTTTCTTCCCAAACAATGCGGAGCTAATTATGATTTAACTTTTAGAACTGAAAAATAGAACAATACGCTCTGAAAACGATGAGGTAGGCGAGTAGTACATAGTTCGCTTTGCCTGGAGCTTAAGTGATTTCATGCAGTATTCGCTGTGAGAATGAATCAGAGCATTCGAGTCAGTACATAGCTCAGCCGCTCGCGACGACACGCGCGTCTCTGAAACGCGAAAAGCTTGCGTGAAACATCCAAAGCAAACTCGAAACTCGCGACTCTAAAAATAAATAATAAACAAAAATATTTTTACATATGAAAATAGCTTTTAAAATTATTGGATCATTCTTGTCTGCATATTTTAACTAAAAATAAAAGTGATTCTCTAAAAAACACTGTTGGTGGACTCAAAGTTAGGTGATTTTGTTGAGAACCAGAAACTTTTCATCGTCAAAACGGCAGTGGAAGAGTACCTTGTCTTTAAGAAAGTGGGTATGTATGCATTTGGTTTTTCACATTGTTTTATTATAAAATATTACCATAATAAATTTTCGTAATATCATGTAAAAAAATGGGTAAAACCTACTGATAGTAAAATTAAAACAGTCAGAAAATTTAATATTTTATCTTGTCGAACCGATAGGAACATACCGCAAATATTAAGAAGAAATCGCTACCTGGTTTTCGCTGGTTTATTTTTAAATAAAACTTGGTTAAAAAAATCCAATTTACGGGTCGAACTAAGAACACACCTCCATTTTAATTTTCGTCGGTTAAAAATAGGGTATTCAAAGAAAATAATGACTAAAATAAATTACGTATGTTTTTTTCAGTAAGCTATTTTATTCTACCGTGTATTTCAAGACCAGAACGACGTATGCCGAATTTTAGACTAATTTCAGAGAATTTGAGTAACAAGCATCTATCTATTATTATATATAGATGATGTGACTTTCACAAAAATCCAATGTAGGTAGCAATCAATCAATTAACTACGGTAGCGTGGATTAAGTGCTTCCAGCCACAAGCCGCCGTGTTTACTAGTTAGCACAACCATTGGTAAAAAGTAGCTTTTATCTTTAAACTTTTAATTAACTAGCGTTATGATACAGGCGAAAAACAATATATATATATATTATATTATATATAAAGGGCTTGAACCTGACTGATTGACAGACAACGTACAGGCCAAACTGCTAAGCGTAGGGACTTGAAATTTGGAGGGTGTGTTCGTCAAAATGTGTAGATAGATGGATAGATCGATGAGCTTTATTGACACTTTATTGTACACAAACAAGAACATAGCAGAGTAAAATAATAGAACAAGAATAAAAAGACCTTAGGGTAGGTAGTACAAGGGGTGGTCTTATCGCTGTGAGCGATCTCTTCCAGACAAACCGGTGTAGGTGCGTACTAGGAAAGTAATTTTGTCAATTCACAACGTAGTTGCCGGCGTCAGCTTGCATACATACATCCTCGTAATAATCGTATCATCGTTAAGAATTTGGAATTTATAGAGTTTGTTAATCTAAAATATAATCCACAAATAAATCCCCATAATAGGAAAAAAAGAGGGAGGGAGGCCTATACCCAGCAGTGGGTGACACCAGGCTGATTATGATGATGATGATGAATAGAAAACAATCAAAATACTATGTTTTTTATCATTCTTACGCAACTCATTCTTTGACTGCTATAATGCCCGTCCACCTTAAGACATTACAACAATTACAAAAGCTACAGTGCTTTTCAAACCAGATCACAGTCCTTTACAAAAAAAAAAATCATCAGCAGAATATCTGGCACTAAGTATATTAATACCCATTTAGACATATCTTATAGGGAACAACTTCGAAATTGATATATTTCAGTCAGTAGATTAGATCGCTACACGATATTATTAACCATATGTTGTCTTAGGTCGCTTGACGAGAAGTATACTAAGAACGTTTACCCGGTTGTCATATTATACATATTTATTTTAGTATTTGAACAGTGGCGCGAGGCTCCGATGGAGCAAACCTCGATGGGGGTAGTGAGGACATCGCGCGCCTGAACCCGGGCCTTCACTCCAGGCCGACCTTCGACATGAACGAGCTGCCTTCCCACGCCTATGCACTGGACACACGCAGAATGCAACTCTACTCGCATCCGCATATACACCCATCAGTGAGTGATCTTACATTGTTTCAGCCACTTTATTTCGGAGAAAATCCCAGAGACTTCTACATTTAGGCACATAATCAATCAGCCTACAAGTTTCCACTGCTGGGACGCAGGCATACTTTGGGCGGGAGCTTACTTACGTCTTCATACTTACAACAAAATTAGGTTACCTTACTTTTATAGGCGCGGGAGCAGGTTAGCTCAGTAAACGACAGTTTCAGCTAGAATGACATGATTAACTAAGTATTTGCCTAAAATAACAAGTTACCAACTGAACTGATAAGTGGTAACATGTGATTTGTTGTTTTTGAAGCGAGAACTAAACGATAGCAAGTACTTTTTGATATTGATACTATGTGACGTCCGTCGTAGAGTCGGTCTCGAGATATCTCGAGGTCGCATATCGTTGTGCGGAGATCTGTTTTCTTAGCTATTAAAAAAGTATAGTAAGTTTACTAAACGGAGTTGTATAAAAACGATTAGTCAATAAAAACAACAAACAAACTGGTGAGCTAAAACTTAATACGAGTCGTTTAACCATGGCAAAACAAATCTTTCTTTATAACTCATAAAAACGTCAACAATAAAATTGAAAAAAGTTTAAATATGGAGTGCAGAGTATGGACGGCGTGAAAATAAGAATGATTTGAGGTAACAGTGAGTTACCTTTTGGTGTAAGGTTTCTGCTCTTCGAGTGGCCATTCGCCTTGCCATGCCATGCCTCGACACGAGCGAGGTATTGTTCGGATTCGAACTCATTATCGGGAATGTGTTGCGATTTCTAAAACCATGAGAAACAAATGCAGGTGTTGAACATCGAGTGTGAATAACCCACCTACCAACTTATGTTTCCTACAAATATTTGGTATAGAGTTTGATGTTTGGTTCTTCGTTTTAATCACTACACAGCGGAATCATGCCCAAACTATTGATTTATTTTCCTTTTTCTATGTTCTATGGCCCAAACAAACTAGATTCTACAAGGTTGGCGTTGGTGGCGGGTAGTTAACTTCACTCTGGAATAGACCGAGCTCTCGTATCACGTATTTAACTGTTTTTTTATTATCCCCTGCTAATATCCTAACAATTATAATACTTGTAATATGGGAAATAAGGTATCATTTTTAAAACATTATAACTATGGGTATGTTTTTCGTTACCAGCAAAAACCAATTTTGTTTTATACTCACATAGAAAAACACCTAAATTTAGGGAAAGCACTTTTCGTAATTTGGTAATCAAACCCGCGTCACTGACGTAGTAGCCAAAACCAACCATTTAACCATATCCTATCTGTATAGTCTATCAATAGCTGAACTCTACCAGTTATCAGAATTAATCTTCTTCACCACGGTTACATCACCAACCTTGTTTGTTTGACTTTTTAATTGACTAAGTATATGTTTTATCAGCAAGTAAAATACGTAATTTTAAAAGTAAGCTGATTTAAATTGTTTTTACTTAATGAAAATCGAGAGACAAGCGGTCAATTATAATTTCGTTATCTTCAATTATTTATTTATTGAATACTAGCTGACATCCACAACTGCTTTGCGAATTAACAAAAATCCTTTCTTAGTACGCGTCTACATTTCTTGACGAACATACCTTCGAAATTTCGAGTGTGTCAGTCTGACAGTCAATCAGGGCTAATGCCTACTTGCACCAAACTGTCAAAGTTCCTAAGCAAATACTTTACTCGCTTGGCAGTTCTTAACGGTCAGAATCTGGACTGTTAAGAACTTGCAAGCGAGTAAAGTAATTGCTTAAGGACTTTGACAGTTTGGTGCAAGTAGGCATAAGCCTTTTATAGATATTGATTATATTAACATAGACGCAAAGAAAAAACCTTATATATTTGTTACTCCAAACATACGATAGTCGTAGATAACTGTTTAGGCTGTTTTGGAACCTTAGTTTCAGTACCTAGAAGATCCAGACTGAAAACAAATAAAATGTTGTCAAAATGTGTTTTAGACATCAGGCGGCAATAATTTTGTGTTACAAAAAAATGCGCCATCCTTTATTTATTTGTTTAACTAAGTCTAAATTGGCACTAGGTTAGGTATCTATTTCATGAAAATTAAAATGACCGCGCGGCACTTATCGATTGCCCCTGACTTGAGTTCATCGCAAGCGGCAGATTGTCAATAAGATTGAACATAATATATCACTGAGAATACTTAAAGTAAAAAAAAAACATGACGAAATTTAAATTAACATATATTATTTAGTAAGTTTCCCATTTCAAATCTAAATCGTATGTGATCTGTTGCTTTTGAATACTGTATGTATGTAGGTACCTATGTAGAATGAAGAGAGCAATAAAATACAAATGTATTTGGATTATATTAAAAAAGCATTCAGCACCACATAAACTTCAAAGCAGCATTAAGCAGTAATAACTTGTGTGTATGAGTATATGCTTTATGAACGTATAGAATCATCAGAGCTTACGATAATTTCATCTGATGGCAATTGTTTTTATTATTAAAAAAATACTGGATTGTCCATGATGAAAACAATGTAAAATAACGATCTCAAGCGTTCGCCTCAAATATTTTTTTTTAAGTAATATAGTAATAGTAGTAATATTTTATTGAGACATAATAAGATTTACAAAGAGTTTTTGAATCCACAGGTTCCCAAACTAGCAAAATGCTGTATTTCAGGAACCTGAGTCTTCTCCTTATTTTATAACAATTTGATGTATGTCTTCAAAATTAAAAAATACTTTATATTTAAATTAAAAATAATTTAGCTAAGTACCTAACTTAATTTAATAAGGTAATTGACATAATAATTTCAATAAAAAAGTTAAGTACATAGTTCTTTAGATGATAATACGCAAACAAAATAAAAGACCTCATAGTAAAAAAAAAATAACAGTTATTTTAAAAATTAGATAATTATAATAATATATGACTCTCAGTGCGTGTGTATGAATGTCTGTGTGGTATATGTATGTGTGTGTGTGTGTGTGTGTGTGTGTGTGCGAGTGCGTGAGTGTGTTATATATATATTTTATTAGAACAAATTTTATTAGATGTAATAAGTATATAATTATACATTATTATATGCCTATATGATTTTAAAATGATACTAGTAATAAAAACTAGACAGCATTTTCTCAATGCCGTCGTAATCAAATTGTTTGATCCAAGCAAGTATATATGTTTTAATATTTTTGTTACTTATAGTTTTAATGTTCTGTTTTCTATTTAACGTGTTATATAGATGGGGAACAATCGCGTTAAATTGATTCCGAGCAAATCGAGATCTCACTCGTGGAACAGGACATCTGTCGACTCTCTTAGAAATATTGTTAGGAAGTAGGGGTACAATTTTTTTATGGTATCGCTTAAGGCTTTCGAATATAAATAATTTTCTGATGCTAAGAACATCAGCTTTTTCGTACACTTCTGTAGTCGGGTGCCTATAGGGCAAATAGAGAAGAACTTTTAAGACTGCTCGCTGAGCACGTTCAGCGGCAATGAGGTGTGTCTTTGCTGCGGAGCCCCAGGCACAGATGCAATATCTGCATATACATTCGCACAGCGCCTTATAAGTTAACAAATGACTAGAATATTCACAGAAAACGGCCTACAACTGCAACCAAAGATGCCTTTGTTGAAATACTCAAAAAACAACAAACAAACTCAATTAACAGGCTTTGTTTTATTAATATATGACAAACACTTGTTTAATTTTTTTTTATTTATTCATTACCATACGACTCCGGTATACAGGCTTTTTAGACCGACGCGACGCGGGAACAGAATCCATACTGCGACGATCATTACTTACGATTTTTACAGACTTTGTCAAACTTGTATGTATTTGATGTTTTGTGGCCTTTAATTATTTATTAAAATCTGAGATAAGTAGAGCTCACTAGATTATCATGATAATTAGTAATAGTATAGCAGGATATAGGAGGTCGGAAAAGTAACAACACTTCCTCATTACTTGTCATTGACAACAAGCTAGTCCAGGCAAGATAAAGTTTTCCCACTGCATTGATCTGATCTGTCTGATTCTCAACTCGTAGAATGCAATAAATAATTATCGTGAACTAACAAATTTGTGTGGATGGTTGTTACTCAATCAAGCCGAAACTTATAAATCGATTAGGCTGAAGTTTGGCGTAATAATTGAAATAGGAAATTCACATAAGTTACTTTTTATTCAGATAGCAAAGCCGTGTGCTGCAGCTAATATTTTCAAATAGATAGAGAATTAAAATATATATTTTTTATGTTCAATTATTTTTCAAAACAAGTCTAAAGGTGGGATTCCATCAATGTGCTGAACTGTGCGGCACTGGAATGCATTATATGTTATATGACATATTACAGTGCCCCATAGTTCAGCATGCTTAGCATGCTTAGCTTTATGCCTAAAACTTCGTTAGCCTAGCCTTCGTAGTTACAGTATGCGTCAATTTAGAAACTTCTGAAAAATCCTGTTAACAAGTTACCCAACGCACATAGGATTAAATAAAGGAATATTAACTTTAAACTTACAACAAATCATTGAGAGTCTAGTGAGAACTTTGCTGTTTCGAGATTCTCAACGATTTCGGCTCAGCGATGATGATGATATTTACAATTGAAATATTAGATTTGCGATAAGTATATAAATTGCGATAAGTAATAGTGGCATGCCGTAAACGTTTCGTCGACTCTAATCCGTTACATTACATTATTTCATACAAATTGTAAATTTGTGACAAAATTCATAGCATTTATTTAGAACCCATAGACAAATACAATATCAACACTAAAAAGTAACTAGTGAAGCAACGTACTTATCATAAACTTAAATAACTATTTTGTACAATCTAAAATCGGGCGCTTATACATTATCATTAGTCCACAGCTGGACTCAGGCTTCTCTTGAAATGCGCAATATTATAGGTAATACCAATGGGTAGGGCTATTTAGTTATTATGTAAATAGAATACACATACGCTTAGTACAAAGGTACTGTGAGGCAAAGTAGGTAGATATAACATTCGGTGCCTTCGATTATATATTAAACAACAGCAGATTCATATTTGTTTGCTCAGCACTGTTTTATAAAATTATATGAAACTATGTCAAGTGTATATGAGCAAAATTAAAACCTTGCAATCCTTTTTTGTGCTGTTGCAGATTGTAACGTCTTAATATGACGATTAATATTAATATTGAGATTGTAGTCAGACACATATTAGTTTGAAAGATAAATAATTAATGTCAGAATGATACTAGCTGAAAACCCTTTTGCATACAAAATAATCAATAATCGGTTTATATTTAATATAAATATTGAACATGAAAAAACATCATTTGAAGCAGTTGCACTCGTACCATACAGAAATGAAAAAAGCATGGCTTACAGGACTAGTGTGTTTTACTAGGGTGTTTCCGTTAAAAGTAGCTGGATATCAAAAAGGTTTTTGCCGTTATTTTTACGCCTTTTTAAAACTTGTAGATGTTATAACAAAATGCTTATTTTTTATCAAATCAGTCTGCTACAGGTATAAGCAACAGGCTGAGTGGTTCTTGAAGGAAAACGAAATCTCCATATTATTACTTTATGATGGTTTCGCAACATTTGACCTGAATCACAGTAAGCGTAATATACATAATTATGCCAATGTCGAAAACGTCAAGATCATCCGGTACAGCTTACCTTTGCACTGTTTATTTTGCTTTTTCAGGCGAAACAATTAATTTCAGACCACATACTACTTTTGAATAATGTTTTTTTACATAAAATATTGGTTAATTTTTTATGGACTTATTAACCAGTCACTACGGCATTATTTACTTGTCATTGAAAACAAAATACTAGAATTACTTTTACAGTTACTTTGACAATTCCAAGTATTATGTTCATCGAAAAAACTAAAATTACGGATGATACATGGTTGCATAATTAATAAATGAAATTTACTTTTGTTAAGTAAAATGTTTACGAATAGCCTGGCCCTTATCTAACAATTTAGTTTATTCTGACCACAGCGCAGGAAATAAATAGAAAATTAATATAAAATGCCTTGTGTAGGTTACTTTGTAGAAAAATAATTTAACAAGAAGGGCCTAATTCCAACGACGTACATCTGCGATTACCTACATTGCTAAATTTGTATTGCAGCACTACATTTCATGTGCTCCTGGGTGGCCCAACACTACTTTTTACATGTGTATATTTTACTCGAGCGTCAACTTTCATTCTCTTTCTTCGACAAACAAGTTTCGATCTTAAGAAAAGAGTAGGAGAGACTTAATTCAGCTAGTGGAGATGAAAGAGTAGCTTATCGGGAATATTGTTAAAGCACATTGCTAAATCGGTCGAGTACTAAGCACAATGGAGCTATTTCACGAGCTAATTCACATTGTTGCATTTTTTATCTTGATTAAATTCTCTTGATACAAATTTCATTACCTGTTTGTAAATGAAAACGCTCTAACATTTTGATGCGTACTTGCTAGAAAACTCAGTTCCGAGTTGCTGTTTCCGATTCAATATTCAGTGACTACTGACTGATATCATTATAAAAAAATGCCATTGCGTTTGTTTCCAAAAACCTAAATAATCCGTTATTTTCTAGTTTCTGGAAGAGGATTAAATTATTGACTAATTGGCTAGCTAGATCTTAATTTTTCCGAGTAGATTAAACTTTCAGAGCATGAACGAGTAGGTATAATGAAAAAAGTATACAAATATATTTTAAAATGGTCATTGGTCCAGTATAAGTTCCACTTCAGACAGATGTCAGAATTAGTACAACATTATGAATATTTAAATTTTGATTTATTTTGGAATTTCAGAATATAAAATCATACACATTATTTTAGTATATCTTTAATGCATTTCGTACAAAATAAGACGATATGAATTGAAATATTATACTCGATAACTTTATTAGATGTCATGAGGAATTCTCGTAATGTGTCTCGTTTTGAGATTGTGGGCTTGAAAACGCCCATTAATTACCATGCTATTTTCGTTTAATCCCACCCTGCGGGCCACTGTCGTCTCATCACTATCTCGATGTTACTAGACATTTTTTATATAAATCCGAAATGTTTTCATAATTGCAAACGTATTAACCTTTTAAAATCAAAATAAACCAATATTCATTGACTTATTGAGGACTAAATATGTTTCTTATTCTGAAATCAAACTTAATTGAAAAAGAAAAAAATGTGTATGAGAGAATTTAGTTAGTTATTGCGTGGTACTAGGATGAGAATAAACACTAAAATAAAAAAAAATAACATTATTCTTGATCTGATTGTATCTATGAAAACCTTTAAGCCGATCTCTCAGTACCAGCTCCTTGTGAGGCATTCATATGCACACACATACGCCTATAACTTAATATAACTTGTATTTTACTTGCTGTAAAGGCAACTCATAGGTTAAAAATAGTAAAAGATTTTTTTAATCATGACATCTATAATGACGTAGACTTTTGACAAAGTTTAATTTATTGAGTCCAGATTTTCAGTGATAAACTTGTTAATTTAAAAAAAAATCAGAATCAGGCTATATAATAAAATAGTTAAAACCTCTGAGAAAATTAATTCGCACTGTTTATAATATGTATATCAACAGAACAAAGTGCCATCAATTCTTTGAAGAATTCCTTATTAAGACATTCCAACAATTAATTAAATGTATCTAAGTTTTAAATTAATAGGTAGGTATGGTACAAATACTTAACTCTAAACGGTCTTGTTGGTTGTCTTTTATTAAGAAACCTTTATAAATAAAGGATAATGTTCAAAAATAGTATTTATTTTTGTTTTCGAATATTTTTAGTGTAATTACGGATGTTTTCTTTCAAGGCTTTATATAATTTAGAGTTCTAAAAGACATTTTCAATTTTCATGGTCGGTAACTCATAGGTATTGTGCTGCAAGTTGAGAACTTTTTTCAAATTTCGAACTTCGGTTCCTCTACTACCCTAGGATCAGACTCTATACCTTATTTCAAATTCCAAATATCGTGGTAACACTTGTCTCTGTTTTTCAATTACGAAATGTACGAAAATTTAAACACAAATGTTCATTTTTTTCAATTAAAATTTCACCATTTCAGTTTAAATTTGTATAATTTTTTTGCGATCTATATTTTTTTTGCGATCCAAGTAAAAACGATACGAAAAATATGGTACCGATATTACTTCGGTGTACTTCCTTTATTTATTAACTCATCACACCAACGGGAAATAGTATGCTGAAAATTAATAGTGCTATCATTAAATGAAGCAGTTAACATCTCATAAATGTCTAACATTGCTTACAAACATGCTACGCACACGCGTAAGAACATTTTTTTTGTAGCAAGTACTGAGAAGGCCTATCACTCGAGTAAAACGCAAGTAGGTATAAGTGGCATTCCTTGAAAATTACATTATTTTAAAATTTTACGAGGGGCATGAAAAATTACTTGTCAGTGGAGTTTCGTATTTAGAATTGATTTTTGGAACAAGAATTTTTCTCAAAGTGTCGTGGTGCAAGCATATAAATATTGGTCGTGAATTGGAGAAATGAATCGATCTCGCTCTTTTATAGATAAATACGAAATTTTATCTCTTTCACCCTAATAGCCGGCTGACAAACATGTATCAGCGGTTAATAGGTGCGCTCACGCAGCTGTTGCGAACAAATCAGCTCGGATATAGCTGACACTGTCAAAAAGCTAACACTGCGGCGCGAGAGACAGCCTGTTGGCGACTTAGGCTTGACTAATTAATTCCATTTTAATAAATTAATAGGTACTAGTAACAATGATTTTTTTGACATAGTATTGTAGCAGCTAGACAGACCGGAGATTTTTATTTAATTCGGAGTAGATTCATTTTTATGATTATTGGTTACTACATTTTTGTATACGAACCGATTACATTTATACACATATTGTTTTAAGAAAGTAATTTCGTTCAAATTATCTTTCAGTTTAGATTTATTGACGACCTATTTGTATTTATTCGGTAGGTTTGTTTGATTTATAATAGCAATAATATTTTTTAATAATAAGGCGAACGGAGTCGTTTCTATTAAAAAGGGAAAATATTCTTGCGGCCTAGCAACTGTGATACTAGAACTAATAATGGATAAAAAACAATTGCAAACTGCTTACTTTTGTAGATCAATCAATCAATATATATAAAAGGCTTGGACCTGACTGACGGATAACGTACAGGCCAAACCGCTCAAAGTAGAGATTTGAAATTTGGAAGTTGTGGTCGTCAAGAAGTGGAGGCGCGTACTAATAAAGGAATTTTATGCAAACGAAGTTGTGGGCCGTCAGCTAGTTAGATCATAACTCTTTAATACACCTCATGCAAAACGTATATTTTGTAGAGTCTTGGTTTAAACTCTACATAAATAAGCGCCGTGCGCTTGTAGCAAATACCTCGCCCTAACAAGCGAAGACATCACGAGGGTCGCATCTTCGTTCATTCAAGATCGGAGAAAGCATCCTATACGTATATAAAAATAGATATTGTAGAATATTTATTGGCCATCTCTTTGGGATTCGATTTAATATTAACATCGAAAAATATAGTACGCACGTGTTTATAAGATTGCTGATGATTTGCTTGGCGGCATTTTTTCTCTCTTACGTTTCAGGGACACAAAAATAGTATGCATTATCTATTTCGATAAAAATAAATACTTTTGTGATCACTTAACTAATAGTCCGCGTATATCTAGACGGCTTGCGTGGTGATATTAAATCCAATGTAGGTACACTCTATTATAGTTGTTGACTTTACATTCATACTTCTTATTCTTCTTAGCGACTCGATGGAAACATTAAATAATCTTAGATAGATGAGGCCAGCTCAACCTAGTCTTTGTAGTAATTTGATAATAGGTATTTTCCCTACCATTCTTGTGTTAATTATGTCCATGCAATATGGCCCTGTAGTATGGGTGTGGGTCAGATCAGAACTGTGTGGCTGAATGCCGAGTATAGTGCATTTGTGGATTACCTATCATTGACTGAGTGAATCGAAGTTCTCAGACTCTCCCAGACAAATCAGCGTATGTAGTTCAGACAGCCACGCAAATCTGGGACTGGTCTCATTTTAGAAACTCTGCTTAAACTACAGTCAAATATCGAGGACTCATAATTTCTCAAAAAAAATAAGTAATATTTAGTAATCATAACTTGATATCCTACTTCTACACATTATACAAGTAAATGCGAAAGTTTGTAGAGATGGATGTTCATATAGAAGATCCTCAACCACGTTAAAACTATAGGGCCGATTTGGCTGGATTTTAGAATGGGTCTAGTTTTTTCAAACGACTTAAAAAAAAAGGTAGAGGTTCTCAACTCAGTTATATGAAAGGATATAGTACCAGATTGGTCCAAAAGAAATTTCATGAAAATCAGTTTAGTATAGTATAAGATTTGAAATCGAAATAACTGAAAAAATTACGTCTTTTTTTCAGTTATTCAGTGGTGTTTAAGGTCGCTAAAACAGTCCAATTGAAGTCAGTTGTAGAATGTTTTTGTAAAATCATGATAATTAGCTGGAATAGGCTTCTATTTATTTGGATACCATGCGGCAGAGGCCGCGGGCAGAAAGTTGTACATTATAAGTTCTCAATAGCAAACTAGCCTTTGCTATAAAGGCTGGTATTTGGTGTGACTTACTTTGATATTGAAAATATGGTATTTTTTGATCTTGATAATATCCATTGCAACTTGTTTATAGTGTGATGGTTTTTAAAATCAAAGAAGTTATTACGTTTACTATTTTGCTGTACAAAATAATTTATATATGCTTCATGAAGTGTCTCTAGGCAATTTGAAACAGTAAATCAGCAATCGTAAAGTATGCATGGGTTTTATCATTATCTATAATTTTAACCAGTACCTACTAACATTAGGGCAAGGAGCTCTTTTGACCCGAATGCGAAGGAGGGTTATTTTTTCAAGTATATGTATGTATCTATTCGTGATGTGTATGTCTGACTAAAGTGTCGCCCTACAGCAAGATGGGCAGCTAAGGCACAAAAATTATACGAAAGATAAAAAAAATCCTCAAATTGATGGATTTCGCTAAATAAGGTAGGTATATTTACATTCGTTTTGGTTATCGGACTGTCATAGAACAAAAAAAAACTGTCAAAAATTGAATATAGCAAACATTTTTTGGCAATCGGTTTTTAAGTTTTTATAAACTTAAAGCTACACACATGCATGTAATTATGTTTCTTTTTAAGCGAATCATGTTGTTTTGTCCAGGAACAGCTGTCAATACACCCAGTGTCCACACACGAGCTGCTGAAGCCTAAAGACGAACCATCTTACTCATTGCCTGCAACTTCAAACCTGTGCTCTGTAAATCTATCGGGTAAGTGCAAATTTAAATCTTTGGGTACTTGATAAATGATTAGCTCCAGGTTTGTGTTTATCATGTTTTTTTTAATAAACCTAATGCCAATAGACTGCCAAGGTTTATTTAAATTTAGGAGGAATTGAGGAGACCAATATTTTTGTCTTTAGCATTATGGCCAAATTCATAAATAATTGATACATAGATACGACTCAACTTCTGGAAATAGCATTTTTAGACAAAAAATCTATTTCGTGAAGTTGAATCTGGCCTTATCAAAGAAGATTGTTTGCAGGATACATTCAACAAAAACTCCTAGTTAAGCAGCTAAATGAGGATAAATTGGAAAAGCAAAATGTCTTAAATTCGATGATTTCCGATATTTTGCTTCAGGCCACGTAGTCGATACCGTACTGGTTATTTCAAGCCTATATCACATTACCTTCTCCAGTTAGGGGCTCAATTAGAAACAACGATATAACAATGTTTTGTTCATTGAATGCTAGCCTCGTCGGCGTCGTTCAACTCTGGCAGGGGTTGTCAACACTTCTTTCAGTTTATCAAGTGCGTATTCTGGGTCTCACGTTGACGTCTCGCCTTAATAGTTGTGCCTACCCAATATTCGTTTCCTGTTTTAAATCGCCGACTGAATCTGACGCGCGACTCACTTCTTCGAGGGTTACGCTGTGTTGGCAGTTGGCACGAACTTAAGTATATAATTTACGAGCGAACGCGCATTGTTCATTCAGAACGGCTCCGGGTGATTGGCGATATTAAAAGTGTCAAGCCGCCGCCGGTGCCGGAAATTCATTGATAGATTTAATCGCCTTGGTCTAAAATAGCAATGCAGTACCTCCACCAGGATTCGATTCCAGAAGTAAATTGCTTAGTCATTAATGCCGTCCGGTCAATTCCGCCGCGGCACTAAAAATTGACGCTATTTTCACTGAGATTTCAGAGATCCTTGAAGTTGGCAGTAATAGCCGCAGTACCTAAACATACTAGTGGTTTTTGGGGAAGTTATTACGGTTTTGTTTGTGAAACAAACGCTTATACTTGGATAATGAGAACTAGATTTGGGACATAATAATTTCTAGTACGAGTAGGTATGTATCTATTGTATGTCATAACTTCATGAGTCATGACAAACAGACAAGAATATTATGAAAACTGCGAGACTTGACAATAAATAAATCAATTCATAGTTAAAAATAAATTTTTAGAAAATCAAAGTTCCAAGAGAAGTTAGGACATAAAACCTAAAAATGGATTCAAAAATTCTATTTCGAATCTTATAAGCATTATATTAATCTACCTATATTGCCATTTTGGGATCGATCTCGACCAATTTAATTTACCGTTTTTTTTTCAACTAGTAAATATCCTACAAAAAAATCTACAGCTTCGTATAATAAATTCGAGAAATTCCATTGAATTTAAAAATAAGTTTAATTATATATTGCAGTATGTACAGTCGAGTAACAATCCTAGCGTTCCACTGCTACCTGTAAGGAAGGTAGGTAATACTAGGTATGCAATGAATACATGTAAGTATCATTGTTTACATTACAATCACAGCCATCTTGTCTTATAATTCTTTATGACATCATAGACTCTAAGTATGAGCAAGTACAGGTGACACATAAAAAATCTAGGTATCTATTTTCTTGTAGAAGAGTATTGTATTGATGCAGATACAGCTTCTACACTTTATTACTTGGCTTACTTATTTTATAACTTGACCTAAACATAAAAAAAAATTAAAAGCCGACACATATTTTTTTAAATCAAACGTAGAGTTCCTTAAAAATCTGAAACTAATCTCTGAATAATACAGAAAATAAAAACAAGATTTAAAATATAATTAATTCATTCAAGTTTGCATTTTTTTGATTCAAAAACAAACCAATGTCTTTGAAGAAGCTAGTTCTGCCCGGGAAGAAGTCTTAAGAGAAGAATAAAAAAAGGCGAAGTATTGAGTAAGTACCTCGTGGTAAAATCACTAAATCTCGAAAACAGAAAGTAACTGTGCGCGGGTACTCTACCTATATTACGGGAGCTCTACCAGTTTCATCTTAATAATGCGCCTTGCTAGATCAAAGGTATATTTGCGATTTAACCCTCACCTTTTTGACAAATTTATGAAATATTGCCTGAAAGAATTGGAAAATGATGGTGTAAAATTGACTCAACCAAAGAACTAGTGTTAAAGACTTCTGAACAAGAAAACAGACAGGAGAAAATTTAAAATTTGACCTAACAGTTTGGCAGGACGGGGACTAAGACCATGTCATGTCAGTGCTAAAGTTGTTTACTAATATATGTTTCAATACTCAATACTCAATTTTTTATTCGAATGAATATGAGTTATACATTAAACAATACAGTTGTTCGTATTATAGGATAGCACCATCCATATTCTGCTTTGTCAGCATACGAATTTATCTAGGTACAAACAATGAAAATAATATAAATAAAATCAAACTTTACACCTAAACCGCTAACCTAACCTAAACCGCTTATAATAACAGATAATCTTTATTGAAAATAACTATTCTTGGCTAGTAAAAAATGGCTAGATAACAAACGCCTGCCGCATGAAATTGTGTGTGATATGGTTATCTCAGCAAGTTGTAGTTTACGAACAACGATTATAGTCATAAAGCAGCCCATAACTAATCCTGTACAAATATGAATGTGCACTTCGATTTTAATGTATCGCACCGAGGCACCTTTAACACAGTTTACACCTTAATCGATTTGACATCGAGAGAAATCGATTAGACTTGTGCTGATAATTCATTTACGAGAATTTTATGATAGCAATTCTTAGTTTTATTGAGAATAAAATTACAGGATGTGAAGAAATAGAAAAAAATGAAACAAATGTAGCTTCAAGCTTAAGGATCCGCTCTTGAATCCACAACCTTGATAGTCCGAGTGCTTCTCTTTCCAATTCATCATCATCAACACGTAAATTTCACCTTTCCAATTGATAACTGTTTATAATTCTGTAAATATACGAGTAGGTATGCATGATATTTTTTTTACAATGTTAAATTTCCAGTAATTCAAAACTGGTTTAATTATGTTCGAAATTATTTATTCCAACAGATGTAAGTATGGTTAATATGCGTGATTCAATAGTCAATACTATACTCAATACATTTATTGTCTTCACATGGTAAAAATGTTAAAAAATACACAACAAAGGAGTAAAATCGCATGTTAATCGCAATTGCAAACCTTTGGGGCACTACAATAGCTATAGGTAGCTAGGTAGGATGCAGACGGACCGAGATTTATTCTAAGAACATTAGGTTAAGCAGGTTAACTAAAAAAAAATACTTTACTCTAATGTACATACTTTCATTACATTATTTTATTCAATTTTAAACATTTTAAGGAAATTAACAGCTAACAATGAGTATAACTTCAATATAGAAAATCTGTTATGAAGGCCAATAAGAAATTTCCACAGATTGAAATTAGTTAGTACAAACTAACTAATACTAATTTATTTACTCATTTATTCAGTAAAATTGTGGAATGTAATTTCATGTCATTAATTTTATTAACGGTTTTTTAATGTCAAAATTTCAGAACTATTTATTTATTTAATTATTAATTGTCAGTCAAAAATTCCTTCAATTGACTGAAACTTGATTTTGACTAAACATCAATAAATGCTTTCAGCGCATCCATTGGAATCTGCGCCCGTAGACTGATGGTGACCGCAGCGTAGCGCTTTATTGTTGGCATTTCATGTAACTAACTGAATTAAATGAGCTTTCAATTAGTGTGTTCACCATCGCATTATGTTTACCAAACCTTCTATACAACCACAAAGGATAGTTAACTTAAATTAACAATGTAAACACACCTAAAAATTAATAATTTTTTTATTGAATACAAGTACAAGTATTTTATGAGACATCCATAATTACATTACAGCAAACCACTGTAGAGTAGCCTCGCGGCTGGTCAGATCCTTGCCAGCCGCTGTCACCTTAGTTTGAATTGACGCTACTACTCGGGCGAATGACACCTGGCTGACACGTGGCTCGGAACTCGATGCTTCTCCCGCTGCCTCGCGCGGCGCCCTCCGTGTTTCTTCTTCCTCTAATTGCGAAGCCTTATCATTACTTATCATTACAAAGTATTACAGGACGTCTTCTCTATCAAGATTATCCCATTCCACGCTATACTTTGCACAACGTCATTCGAGCCAGGTGTCATTTTCATTCGCCCGAGTAGTTAGTCATCGTTATAACGTCAACATCGTTAATGTGACAGTCAAGATAGATCATTAACAGCATATAAAGTACAAAAGTACGCATACGCAAGTATACATGTTTAGTGTTATTCGATTATTAAGTTTTCGTTCAAGCCTATTTGGCCAGTCCGTAGATAAACAGGGTGGAAACTTTCAGCGGGGCAGTAAGGGGAAGTACCTTATCCGTTGCAGCTACACGAAAATAGTCTTAGGAGACTTTTTCCTTTTTTTATCCATATTTTTTTTTGGAATTTTGATCTCCATTCATAGATTTAAAAAAAATACAGCAAGAAAATAGCCATTTTACACACAAACATTTTTTGATGCCAATCGATCCTGTTTCTAATACTGATTAAAATTTTCTATGGGACCAACCATCGTTGGAGTACTCAAAAAGTCACAAATTGCAGAAAACTTTTCCCTTACATTGTGACTAAATAATAAAGGGCTGGCGTTAATAAGAAATACTGTAACGAACTCTATTTGTAATGATCATGTGAATAAAATAAAAATTATATTAAAATTCGACTACTGAAAAATCACGCTCTAAATAGTATGAAAGAAGAAAATATTCTCATCTGACATTGTTATGTGAAAACTACTTTAATGTATTTAATACATATTTATATAGTGATGTTCGTTTCGTGGTCCGTGGTCTGGTCATATACCACTTTGCCCTAAAGCTTACTACTGTTAAAATGAATTGTTATGTTAGGGTAATGGCAAACGCATTTAATGTATTTGATAGATTTTCTGGATCAAATCAGTTACGTAACCCAAAGCAAACGTGATTATTTATTAAGTGATTTAATTTTCAGTTGTTTATGTAAATCAGCATTGGTAGCGAATAGCGATTACCTCGTACAACGAGCTTATCTAAAACAACGACGTGGTATCTAGCGGGCAGGGCGTCTCATACATACCATGACGTCATCTAGGGTCACGTCCCCTTAACCTGAGTGCTCTTGTTGCAGGCCGCTCATAATTCAATGCGATTACAATAAATATAAAAACCACCTTCACAAAGCTACCTACAGAAACCGAACGCTCTCTCGCAAGTTACGGCACTGTTTTTATTTTACATGATTGATGTAGAGTTGATGGTTGTATGCAAGTGCATTTTTGCTAACCCGAATATAATGGATGCGCGTAGTTTAATTCCTATTTTAATGATATCAGAATCATCATTCCTTTTAGGCAGCCGTGGACTGCGATAAGCTCATATTTCATTTTAAAAGGTTAAATATTTGTTATAGCTGTCTCAAATTTGCCACATTTTCTGAGAGGTGATAAAATTATATCCGTAAAACTTAAGAATCTCCCGTGAAATATCGAAAATGTCCAAGATATATTTTTATAGAATCTGATAATCAAGTAAACTCAACCAATATTTGAAAACATTATTATAAATAAAATATACAGTTTTAAGATTAGCGGTTTGCTCGCAAAATACCAAATTTGGGCTTAATTTCGCTATACATCTCGTTTCATTAGTTTGGCTGTGATCGGGAAACAAACATCCATCTATCCAACCTCACAAACTGTAGCCTCTACAATATTCGTAGTTATGGAGATGTTATAGAGCAAGCAGTTCTTTTTTTCTTCCGCGCAAGTGTGCTTTACGTAAGAGTAATATAACCGCCCGGTGCACTGAGCACTCGTCATCGGTTACAATGCGTGCACACACACCTTACCTAGAACCTTACGTTATTAAGCTTTATTGTTTAAGAGAACAATTACCTTTTGTACCAGTGTGATATAGACTCCATTATCAGTAGACACGTTAAGTAACACTCAAGTATCGAATTCAGACTATTTACCGTATAACCACTACCTTGTCATTGTTCTCCACATTTTAGCTTCTATTGAATTTAAAAAACTGTAGAAATCCTATTTCAAGAAAACCTGTTCCGGGGATTTATTAGGTAGATACACAAGGTAAAAGACCAAGTATATGAGCGAACTCAATGCGTATTAGCGTTATCTTTCAGCTAACCTCTGTGTATTACGGAGATGTAGTAGAGAAAAAAAATATTTTTTTATATTTATTATTAAAAAAAAAACTTATTTTGTTTCATATGTAGGATTATAATAAATTGATTTATTTTATTTAATATGTTTCTTCTTAAGTTTAATACCTATTAAGTTTTATAGGATAATTGAATTATTTGGTATCTATTTAAACGATATATAACAAAACTACTCGTAAAGTAACGATGACATTTGCAAAACTTTTAATTCATGATCAAAATACCGTTATTTCTTAATAAACCAGAATGTATTCATTTTCATTTGACATTTTACGATCTTGTTTACAATCCGTTGTATTATTATTTACAAACACTGTTAAATTTTCTCTTTTATAAATACCTTCGCGACAGATTAACGACGCTGTTTCCCAAACATGCGTTTTTTTTTTCATCGTAACCAGGTGTTTGAGTAACTATGGCCTCGAGGTGTTTCACTTACCTCCCCTCGGTACGAATCGGTTGCTAATTGAGCGAAAAGAAAAGATATTGAGTTTCTTTTCGCCTTGAGGGTTGGAAATCTAGAGGCCTGGCCTCATGTTCAGCCCTCGGGCAAAATATAATATATCTATACATAAATGACCTGTATAAAATATAGTATATCAATTGTGAAAAAAAAAACGCTTATTTGCTGAATCATGTTCATCACAATGAAAAAAATTTCTATCACTGAATTGGTTGCACGAAAATAAATACGAGTAAGAACGTAGTAATAACGATTTCAAGATAGTAACCAATTTCAAATCTTAAGTACTTATGGCAAAGTGATTATAGATAAGTAGGTGTGCTCGTCGGTATATCCGTGCGATTCACAAGCCGGTGTAGCCGGTCGTTCAGCGTCATGGGTAATTCGCATTGCTCCCGAACTAACGTTTCACAATTGTTATTTGTTATTAATTTCACGAACGATACGCCGGCTTTTATGTTTTATAAATACGAGGCATTGTTCTATAAGCGACACAATACCTCGCGGTGTTCGCGCCGGGCTCGAATCCGATATGCAACTGCATTACAGGCGGTTCTGTCAGACATTCTTGACGCTACCTTCATCGAACCACTTGGCTACTTTAAAACCTACAGTAGGTATCTCTGATCTTTCAGACTACTCTTAGACACATGGTTTGTTTAAAGGGACTTAGGAAGATACAGTTACTAATAATGTAATGTAATACCCAACTTTTTGAAGGCATACCTATTTTAGATTTGATTTTAAATAGAATTATTTATTAGTAGTAAAATATAATTATCGCAGTAATTGCATTCACACATTGTGTAGCATAGGAATATATCTTTTCAACGTTTTAAAACTTAAGAGTTAATATTACCCACATGCGAATAATACAATGACTATCAAAATAAAGTACCTAACCAATCCAAGGAAATTCCCTTCGAGTACGCGGGTATTTGACAATGAAGAAAAATAGATATTATTATTATAAATATTTTATCTTTTCAACGTTTTAAAACTTAAGAGTTAATATTACCCACATGCGAATAATACAATGACTATCAAAATAAAGTACCTAACCAATCCAAGGAAATTCCCTTCGAGTACGCGGGTATTTGACAATGAAGAAAAATAGATATTATTATTATAAATATTTTATTTTTTTTATCAGCCTATGCTGTCCCATTGTTGGGCAAAGGCCTCCCCCAAATTCTTCCACCTTTCACGGTCCTGAGCCGTATCCCACCATTCCCCGTCGAAGGCTACGAGATCGTCCCGCCAACGTTTGCGCGGCCGACCCCGACGACGCCGTCCGTCCTCGGGCATCCATGTTGTTTCGGCACCCGACCATTTCTCGGGCTCCATCCGGCTGACGTGGCCCGCCCAGTCCCATTTGAGCTTAGCTGTTTTGCTCCCTATACCACAAAGAAATATATACGTACAGGTTGCATTTATACAATAATCCCAGCTCAGTCGGGTTTCTTTTCTGCCTCCACTGCTGTGATCAAGAGAATATATATGTAGGTACTCTTAAACAAAAATCTTACCTAATTTGATTCAGAGATGATTTATAAGACGAGAATTTCTTGCACCGTGTTGTTATTTTCAACTAGTTTGGAATATGACTATAACTCGAATATATTATAATTTTATCGATATTGACGACCAATTTCAGAGTTCATAAATTTGAAAGAATTGTTTTCGGTTTACTTACCTTAATCCGGCACTCAGCGTGTAATGAATATGTTTCTCCTCCTACAAATGCTAAGAGACGAATTCTGAGAAACCCGTATCGGGAGGCACGTTCGCGTAAGATTGGCTAAATCTCGAGTGTTGAACGTAACTAATACAATAATAATGTACATAACGATGTCGGCTGTTACTCTGAAATTTGAACTTACTTCTAATAACCCGAATGCGAAGAAGGAGGATTATGTTTTTCGAGTTATTTCTTAAATTCCCTATAACCTAGGTATTCAGTCTCTCAAAAATAGACATTATTCCTTTGCGGGAACATTAACGTTACTTTTTGCGTAGGTCCATCATCTTACGACAGTGGCATTTGCTTGCAAGATAGCCATGCTGCTGATGTGCCAAACACCCAAAGTATCAAGAGTGAAGAAGACTTGTCCAGAGTTTATCAAACTCTCTCTCTGCCGACGCTGCCGAGGGACGATGCTAGCCCAAATGCCAGGTATTCATACTAATATGCTGTATCACATTTTTCAATCAATCATCCATACTGTCTTTCCGAAACCCAAAAAACATTTTGAAAGTGGCGACGAACTTAAATGAGAACAAATGAAAGAAAGAAGAGAACCTCGGTTGGGTCTCTAAAATATGCAAGATTAATCTAAAACTCTACCTCAAATATTTTCCTTAATAGCAATGAAACGAACCAGTCCAAGCCGACGACGCCTACTAGCACCGGTAGCTCTGAGATGAAGCCACAGTCGACCACGGCCACTTCGCAAGCTCTCACTAAGCCGCCTTACTCCTACGTAGCTCTCATCACCATGGCTATACAGAACAGCGAGACGAAACGCGCCACGCTCAGCGAGATCTACTCATACATCACCAAAGAATTTCCCTTCTTCGAGAAGAACAAAAAGGGCTGGCAGAACTCGATCCGCCACAATTTAAGCCTCAACGAATGCTTTATTAAAGTACCCCGAGAATCACATACAAAAGGAAATTACTGGACATTAGGTATGAATTTAACTTTATGATACTCAAGCGCACTAGATGACGTAAGTATTGTTTTATTTTCATTGTGTATACCGTATTGTAAAAGCCAATATTCACACAGGACATTCATTCTCCCTAGCCGAGGGTAAATCTCGGCCATGGAGAATGAACGAAGAGTTAAACATATGAAGAACTTTATTCGTTTTGTCAAACAATTTTTGGATGTCGTCGAGTCATTCGTAACCTCTGAGTTTCCTTTTTACGCGCCGATTTGTCACGCGACTCTACTATATTTTATTTAAATACTGTTTTACAATTGCGACTGTTGTCTGAGCATGTGTATTTGTTGCGAATGTTTGGTGTATTTTTCATAAGTCTGTGTATCTAATCGAATAGTTTGAATTCCGTGCGCTGACTATAAAATGTATTACCTATCTTTTTCTAATGCCTTGACTGTTTCACGTCTGTTTCAAGTCACCTTATTTTAAGATTTCGAAAGAGTAAGAGTAGGTACCTATCTAACATTATAATATCCGATCAGAATCATAATCTATTCTTACATTGAAAATATGTTTCTTGCCTAATCATTAGAATCGCTCGTGATCAAGACTGGTAAACGCACAGAATTCTTCTTCGATAGCATCACGAGTCGTGTTACTGAGGTTTCCGCACAGCACTGCAGCATGACGATTAATGGCGCGGACTTTAAGATATGTTTCGGTGGTGAGTGTAGCGTTGTTTCAGATCCGCAGTGCGGCGAGATGTTCGAGAACGGTAACTTCAGACGGCGGAGGCGCATGAAGCGGCCTTTTCGCGCGCCCTACGCCAAGTCGCTGTTCGGGGAAGGTTACCACGTGACGCACGTAGGACAGCACGTACCTCCCCATATGCAACCACTGCCACTGGGCGCCCGCAACTACTTCGGCTCCGGCTCCCCATACCACCCTCCATCGTATCCCAGATATGATACGTAAGTATATTTCATGAAGATATACGATAACGTGCCGTTTAATTGTTTTGATTCTATAGCTACCGTATTGGCTTTACATCATCATCATGTTAGTAAGTCGCCCTTTTATATGACGGCCACAAATATATGCGTTAGAAGTTTTGAAAACGGTTCAGCATTTCCTGCTATTTTACTACAATGGTGAAAGTAATGGAAAAATAATTCTTATATTTTGTCGTGAAGATATTCGTCCGATCCATGATTAAAAGCTGTAGCCATATGATGGCAATATTAAATCCTGCCCAAAGGCATTCCGGCAGTTTAAGAATATATTCAATCCATGCTTATAACAAGAGAAAGTTAAATCCGTGACTCCGATAATGTTTTGTTTACTACCTGAAAAAGCCAGTTAATATATGGGATCCTTTTTCGACTGAATATAATAAATAAGTCTTTACTGTCTGGAAGCCATTGAAATTAACAATGGACTACGAAAAGGCTGTTATGAAAGCAGTAGCCAAAGTATATACCGGCATAGAAATAAAAGGATGCTACTTTCATTACAATAGAAATATACTATTTAGAAAAGCCAGACAATAAAAATTTCAACAACTGTTAAGCAAAGGCACGTGACACGATGCTGGAATTGCACGTTTGCCACCGGAACTTACAGAGACTGGTATCGAGTATGTAATGCGTAAGATGAAGATACGTATTGCGCCCGCCCGCCTGGTAAGTATGGATATTAAAAAATTCAACGCGTATTTCTAAACAACCAAAAACAACCAAAACCAACCAAACTTCAACAAAACTTGTTGTTGTAGCAAGGATCAATAATTACGAACGACAAATAATTTGGAAGGATTGCACAGCCGGATCAAAATGGTTAATATTTTTGCTCGTTTCAGGAAATATAAAAAGAAGAGTCGCTTTTAAAAAATATTAATTTAAAAAAAAAATATAATTTTCATTACAACTTTATTTTTTTCCAGTTTGGTACAGCTAATTGCTAATTTAAAATAAGCTTATATGCCTGAATGCCGAGTAATTTTTAACTTGTTAAAACCAAAGAACAGATATAAAGGTTTATGTTTACTTTATAGTTGAATGGTTTATTTCTACGAGTAATATATAGTAGTTATTAGTTATATACTTTTATTATTAGTTTTTCCGTGAAAGTAGGACAAACACCCATTAAACTTTTACGTTTATAATATTATAGGGATGGTGGGTTCGCATCAAGTAAACGAGAAAGAGTGTTTCTTTACAGACCTATTTTAGTCTATTATAGACCTGTATGTGTTTCTACTTCAGTTCTATTCACGGCTGACGGAATACGATAATTACTTGATCGGAATCAGTTCCATACAAGTAAAAAATCCTCAATCTGGACCAGTTCCGTACAAGTAAATTAAGCCTCGTACGGAACCAGTTCCGAAACTCCAATTCTGTAAACGGCCAAAGCGGTGTATTATACTCATACCGCGCGTCCCAAGACTATAACTGTAGCACTTTATATACAAGATGTCTGCTTAAGAATGCCTAATGAATCATGTTTTTTTATATGTTTATTTCAGAGACATTACATAACGTTTAAATAAAATAAATATTTACGTATCTTGGATGCATGTTTACAAAACAAACACTAATGATGCTCTGATAGAAACATTTATTTGCTTCCAATTTCCGTAATGGTTAAACTTTAGAACGATCTGTACATTTTCTTATATCAGCTGTGCTGTGTCATTATATCATTAAGCATATTTTATACCGATACGACCTTGCTATGAGTTGAGGTGTCCTTCAGAGTCGATAAGATAGTTCACCTGACCAGTGCACAAGTAGTAGGATAGGTACCTAACCAGATTTTATTTTTCTGTACCTTTGACCTGGCAGACAGATAACGTGTCGAGGTAGGTAACTTGCGTATCGTTGTTTGTTTCATTAAAATATGTTCTGTATCTAACCTACTTCAGAGCAACCTGTTGAAAAAAAATTGGAACTATTTACCAATTAGAAACTCAAGTCAATTTACTCATTTAAACATTCTATAAAAAGAGTACTTGTTAAATCTTTCGTTCTCTGTGTCATAAACCCGATGTTAAATTATCGTTTTACATACAATCTGCACAGTCATTATAAGTTTAGATTTTTGAATTATAGTTTAGTTTATAACTTTTAATTGTTCAACTTAATTTAAACAATGCGTGCCTTTAGTTGCTGCTACCATAGCTGGGCATTAACTCGTTAATCCGTTAATCGTTAATTAACGAAGTTAACATTTTGATTAACGGATTAACTTTTAACTTAACTTTTAAAAATGTTAACGGACCCGTTAACTTCCGTTATTATATGCAGAAGTCCGTTAATCGTTAATCCAATGCCTAATAATAGAGTTACCGTACGGTATAGAAATAGTCTATCGAAAAACCAAAGAGCAAGTCTAGTTAAAATGTGGCTGGACATGAAATTAAAAGATCGTTCAACGATGCTGCATGCCTCGGTGAACAGATATTCATAAATCTATTCATTAAATACAATACTGCTATACCCTCAAGCACTGCAGTTGAATGTCTTTTTTCCACGGGTAAAGACATTTTAACACCAAAACGAACCTCGCTTTCAGACGAGAACTTCAACATGTTAATGTTCATGAAGGGGAATATGCACCTTCTGCTCAACGATTAAATTACACATTTTAATTATACAAGTATTTTGTTTTGTTCCTGACTTGTAAACTTCTAACCACCAGGTTTTATAAGTTCACTAACGCAACGATATAGATGCAATTTTACATAAATTAACGATTAACGTTAACTTGCGTTAATTCTTCCGAAATGTAACGCTTTAACGTTTAACAAAGTTAACTTTTTTGTAGCGGATTAACGATTAACGAAGTTAACTATTTGATTAACGGTGCCCAGCTATGGCTGCTACACACGCACTCTCACAGGAGTTAAAGTAAATCAGCACAACAGAAGTAGGTCCCACTACTTCTGAAGCAAATGCTGAGTTTTCTTTTTGTTAATTACTTTGAATTTTTCTGTGTTTTTATTATGTACCTTAGTTTTAAATTGCGTGAATAATTAAAGATTCTTATTATTATTAGGTATATTTAAAATATTAGACACGTATCTTCTTAATTTTGAATATCCTCTCTAAACTTCCGTTAAAAAAAGAATCCATTGAAAATAAAAAAGCAATATTACACAGAAAATCACTGAAAGTGTACAATCTAGATCATCAACCTCCCATCAAAGTTTTGGATCACTTAGATAAACTGAAGAGGCTGAAAACACTGTAAAAGAAACTTCGAAATCAATAGAGTTATCTCAAAATAACAATGATTCCAAAAAAGTCAACCTACAGTTATACAAATTTTACTAAATAAAAAATTCTACTAATTTGTAATATTTGAGGTATGTGAGCCTCGGCTGCACCTCGGGCCGCCGCCTAGAATGCAAGCCGCTGCAGTAATGTACTATAAATTAATTCGGTCCATTGACTGTGAAGACAGCCCACATCAATTAGGTTTTATTTTTTCCAGGACCTGGCTAGCGCAGCCGCCAAGCAGCTTGGGATACTCCACGGGCATGGGTCGAAGCCCGCCGGGCTGCTCCCCACACGGCGGCCTTCCGCATCAGTCGGCATCCGTCTCAGTCCCATTCGCCACGCATCAATTGCAAGGACAGGTATACATATAGTAGACATTTGTGCATGATAGAGTGAAATAAATGTAATGCTTTGATCATCTTCATCATCATGTCCGTTGGATGGCTAAGGGCATAGTACCGAGAAATCCCGGGATTTCCCGGGATTTTCGGGATTACTTAAAATTCAGTTCTTAAGAGCTTTTTTTGGGCTTTAATCTTTAAAACCATAGCTAAATAGTGCATTCTCTTAGTACAAAGAAGAAAAAAAAACAAAGGACAGTAACCCCTCTACCCGTTGGATCCTACCCGCTCATCTTACTAACTTGCGAACGTCTTGTTGTTGTTCAGAATTTAGGAAATGTTGCATAATCAACTTATTATTGGTATCATCGTCCCAATGCATTTATTTAAAGAATGGCATGGGCTTTGGGGTTGTTTGTACTGACGAGACGGTCTTTCCACAACCTTAGCCACTGAACGTATAATTTTTATTTCTTATTATCATTTTATTATGAGCCTGAATCGTCCCACTGCAGGGCAAAGGCCTCCCTTCCTTCTCACCACTCTTTTCTGTCAAGGGCAACTGTCTTCCAGTCTTCCAAGTAGGAGTCTAGCTCGTCTCTCCATCTTCTCCGATGTTTTCATCAACAGTCTAATAGCCTACTATTAGTAAGAAATAATGAATAATGATTCCGTTTTCCGCAATGCGACTGTGGTTTATGTTGATTAAAATCAGCTGACTATGGATATACGGATTTACAAGCTTTGTTAATGACATTAGTTCCCTATTATCTCAAACTCCGAGCGTAGCTCGTTTCATAGTGTATTATTGCGTCTTTTATTTAGATATCTAGCAGAACAGTAAGTGTTCACGCCTAAGTATTTCATTACGGGTAGGAGGCACTGGTTTAAAAGCAACGGGTTGTGTCGAAGATACAACCGTAAATTATAAGTGGATACTTATAATTTACGGTCTTTGACAAAATATTGAAACTGACACATATACTTATCGATGAGTGGATATGACTATGATGTGTGTGATGATAAACATAGGAAATTAACAAAATTGTCACTTTCTCATTTTAACATTCTTATGAGGCCGATCATACACATTGATATGATCATTGAGCATTAACTTGTGAAGATTAATAACAAATAACAAATATTGTACGATTAAGAACTATTTTTTTTTCAAATCAACCTTCGTTTAAAAGTTTTGTTACGCATGTGACGTACTGAACTTTTGAACTGTAATCCTATACAATCCTGCAAACAAATAAATATTCACTTTAAAACTTTCGTTATAAGCCATTTATACTTGAAATATAACTTTAAAATTGGGACTCTATTGTTAATGCAATATTCAATTAGTTACGCGAATTTTCTCTCTTGCAAATCATGCTTGTAGTAAATTACATTAATTTAAACATATTTTAACATTTTTAACATTTCGTTATTTTTCGCTTGATTTTTCTTTATTTTATCGTTTTCTGACGAGTTTTCTGTTTGACTTAATAATGGGCTACTAATTATTTTCGGGAATATCGAAAATCCCGGTACTCCCGGTTTCGGTCGGGTGCCGGTACCGAAATCCGGGTACTGGAAAAAGGAACCGGTACTGTAGGCCCTAATGGCTACTGCCTCGCCCATAAGAAGCCAAGGCGAGCGGTCACGAGCTTCTTTCCATCCACCGACCTCCTGCGACCGCATCAATGTCGTCTATCGTGTGAGAGGGCATCTGATCCGCGATCTTACTAAAATACAAGAAAATGTAAAACGATGTACCCGGAGACATGGACAAGACTAGCCGCTCTCTGGATACCTCAAGACGGATGGAGGGGTAGGGGTAGGCCGAGAAAGCGTTGGGAGGACGATCTAGCTAGAAGGAGTCGTGGAGAGGCCGCAAAAGACCGCGACAATTGGAAGGGTTTGGGAGAGATATTTGCCCATACACAGAAGACTAATAAAAAAAATATGATAGATATTAGTTTGACCACAACCACACCTGATCAAAAGTGTTGATTTTATAAAGATTCTCATTTGCTCAGTACTTTGTGTTGAGAAACGTTATGCTGTTTTATGAAAACTTATCTGCTACCAAGAATTGGCCAGAAAAAATCTTTTGGCAAGAATTGTAAGTAATGAAGATTACAGAATTGATTACACCACTATAAATATTAGTGATTAAAGCAATGTATGGTTTAATTTCTTCAGTTGGCCAATTAAAACGAGATTAAAGTTTAAGTAGCGTATCATAAAACAGTAAAATTATTTGTTAGCTGCTTGAACAGTTGATGAATTAAGTTTTTATGAATTTATGCTATTCGCGCTTTTCCTTCAGCACCTCCATTTTCATTCGCCATTTGGTAAAAAAATGCAGTAGGTAGACTAGCAATAGGCAGTATGTATAAAAATAATTGTTTATTTTGATGTATGTATACAAATACATATATTTATATAACATGTTTTTACACTTAAGCATACTTATTATTATTATTTATTCATCTTAATTTCATTTTCAGCTCCAGAGTTCTTTGCAGCCGATGCAGTCAATGTCAATGAACAATTACAATCCCATTGGCATGAATGCTCTTGGTAAGTAAGATATACCTAATAACATATAAGTACGTACAGTATGTATTAATGTTCAGAGGCCATTTATTATTAGAGTTGAACTGACAACAGCTTTATTCTCGATTACAAGAGTGAAACCGTTTTATAGATCTACTAGCTGACACCCATAACTTCGTTTGAGTTGCGAATAGTCAAAATTTATTTCTATGTTTGAGCTTAACAAACATACCTCGCAAATTTCAGGTCTCTAAGTTCAGTAGATCGGCCTGTGCGTTGTCTGTCAGTCAGTGAGGACCAAGCCTTTTATTTAAATTATTTGTATGACATGTCTGACTGATTCAACGTATCTTCATCAGCAATTTACAGCTTTAACTTCTAAGGTCTGTGTTCACCAATTAAGCATCTTCGTCCGTTATCTTTAACGTTTAATCTATGAAAATTCGTGTCAAAAACGTCAAAACAACTGTTTAAAACTTAACCGTCTGTTGGTGAACTCTGGTCTTAGTTTCGTAAGTCGTCGTTCCACAGCCACCTGGTCGGGGGTTCCCCACAAATATGTACTTAGTATTTTATGGTATTGTAGACGGGTCGCCCAGCCCCGGCTCGGCCTACGCCACTTCCGCCGGCGGCTTCTCTCCGGGCCGGCATCACGATATCGTGACGTCTTCGGACACCGTCACACGGTTACCATTCTGGACTGATGGTAAATACACTATATTACCTATTTAATGTATTTTTTTTTCTTCGAATTATGTTTCTCTATCAACTGGTGCTATGTTTACCTTTAAGTGATTGTGCAATTAGCAAAAAAAAAAAAATTTTGTTACCTAGCTATAATAGTCGATAAGTATCTTACATATGTATCATTGAAACAATTGTTGGTGGTCCAATAAAATAAAATTTAAATCTGACTGATGGCTAATGACTATGACACTATACAATACACGCTGTAGCTTGGACAATTTACTGGGCTTTCGGATTAAGCATCGAAATGTCTCAAATCAAACAAGCTCTATGAATTGGCCGGGAAGCTCTGGCCAAGGAGAGGAATAAATAAAAGAGACTAGAAAGAATTAGAGGAGGCTTTTAAGGCAAGAGGCGGACCCTACTCTTAAACTACACTACTTATTTTTTATTAATAAACTTTTATGCATTGGAAGGGAATAAAGCTTTATTTTTTTTAAAGGCAGTTTGCACCTGTCTATGTAATTCTAAGACCTGTGTAGCACTGTTTTGGTTATGGTCAGGCGTGATATCTCTCCAGAAGAGCGCCTTGTTCGCCTGGTCACTGGATTATCTACTTAAAAAAACTCTACCACACAATAGCTCTACGAACTAGTTCACGCTGTTCAAATTATTATCAAAGCGACATCTGCCATGATAAACGTGTACTGCCACAGTTTTACATAAACAGACCCGCCTGGTTGTAACTCTACTTGCTACAGATGTAAACCAATTAGCAAGGATAGAGTTCCATATTAACACGTTAGATGGTGCTGAGCTATGTTCGAAACTACTTAACCAACTTGGGTTATTGAGATATGGTAAAACATAGAAAAAGATAATATAAACAGCAAATTTTTAATGATTAGAAAAAAATACGCATAATAATAATAAATAAGTATATAAAAAAAAATTGAAAAATTAAGTCGAATTTTTGTCAAAATAAATTTGATAAAAATTGGGTAACTATTACCGTTAGTCGTTTTCCTATGGATTTGCGTCAGGCGGTACCCATCATTGATAATAATTTATGTTTTTTGATTTTAAGATATTTGATTCTTCTTCTTGTCGTGTCATGTGTTCTTTCGAACCAGTGTGGTGAAATGATTTCAAGTGCACCTCGAAGAAGCTCCTTTCGTGCACAGTTAATTGATTATCAAATATATTGCCTTTATAATTTAAGTAGGATTTTGTGGTGTGGGTACCATTCCAGGCGGGTCCCCGAGTCCGAATGCCGGATACCTCCCGGCGAGTTTCTCGCCCCCGCGCCGTCACGACGCCGTGTCATCGTCTGATGCCGCTCGCTTCTCCTTCTGGCCTGATGGTGAATAACATGCCTGTGCATTCGCTTACTAGGTACATTATGTACAAATAGCTATGTTCCATTAGTAATAAGTTTATTTTAAGTTTTTTCATTAAAAATATCAAACGCATGGAAGGGAACATCATTATATGTAGTTAGATTTGGGCAGGAAATATTAAACATCGCGGCAAAAGAGACATTGGTTAAATTGTAGAACTTCGTATTTGGCTGTCTCTATGTCTATCATACTTAAATTTTCAGTCGTAAAATGAATGTCAAAGTTTGTGTTACCTGATGCTTTACGAATTCGCGACTGTTGAATGTGTAATATTTTATGCCCACTACTATTCCTACTTTATCAAAGGCATGTATGCATGGTTATTGCTTGCAATTGTGTATAGCTTACCAATCATCATTATTTATAAGACAGTTTTAAAAAAACAAATTGACAATGAGAAAAAAGCACAGGTGCAAGCAATAGTATGCTTGTACTAAGTGTGTGACAGGACGAGACTCCGAATATGGTATTTTCAGATAATTATACATATGTCTTGAAATAATTTATGGCACAGGATGCAAATCTTTATAGTTCAAGTAGGTACTCCAGTTTATTTTTCTATCAGCCAGATCGTCTGCAACGGTCTACTTATCACATATTTTTTGTTTGAACCAATAGTTTGTTTTTGTACATTTTGGTATAATACGTTGTAGTATTTAGCTCATGCTGTGATAAAATATTTGCATTATTAACTTATCTTAAATAAGGTGATAAGTTCACAAAAAAACACCCTCACTTACTCATCAAATCTCAGCGTGTAACCAGACTGTTCACGGAGCCCAATGTAGACAGGCCACCATAGGATATCATCTAGTCCAAATGCCTAAATTGATCATGGGATCAAAAACACATCGTATTTTTTTATAGACCCCTACCAAAAATCACATGTATTCACAGGTGCTGTCAAAGATGAGGCCGCTCTAAGCCACGTAGCTTACAATGCAGCGGCTTACTCTAAAGGTGTTATATGAGCCAGGTATTTGAAGCACTTACAACAAATATGTGTAGATGATTTTTTTGTGTAAAATGAACTAATGGTGAAAGCCATTTAACAGACAGTGTTGGCAAATACCTAAGTACAAAATGTTTTCAACCATTTCTGATCCATATAATTAAATTTTAGTAGTTTGGCATTTTTCAAAATAAAACCTAGCACTAGATACACCCATTTCTTCTGTACACTGTTGTTTATAGGGATAATCAGATAATCCGAAGAGAAAGAACGAGGGTTAAGCCCATCACACACGTAGCTATAAAATGTATTAATATAAATCATAGCAAGGCATATTACGATATGTTTTCTACACAAACTTTCGATTGACCGCTACAATATAATATCTATGTGACGTCAACAAAATAAGCAGTAATTTATATTCAGTAAAATGAAGGCTAATAGTTTGTTGTACCCCAAGGGCTTGAAGCAAGCCATTTTATACAAGACTTGAATATCATATTCAAGTCAAGTATAAAATGGGCTTCAGGACCGAGATATACACAAAATTTTTCACTTCGAATGCGATGAAATTAAACTGAACTTCAAACTTCATTTTGAAATTAAAACACAGATACAGCCATCCAATGTTACAGTTACAACGATATTCGAAATTCGAAAATAGTTATGTTATGGTTCCCTTGAGCTATGGTTATTTAGGACCAAAGTTCGAAATATGAATAAAGTTCTTAACTTCCGGCATGAAACCTACATGAAACTGACACACTATAACATATAGCTAGCTCGGTATTAAAGCTACGTCTGTGATAGGTTTTAGGGCGTACTCTTTCAGATTTGGTCGTTGACATTTTGTAGCAATATTTTTGGTCGATTGCGCAGTCAGGTTGTTAGTTAGTGTGCATGTACGTTATTTACACTAGTTATATTAATGAATGGGAAGTGTTGAAGAAAACAAGTGGTACTTAGATGTATAAGAATAAATTTAAGTTCTTGTAAATTTTCTATACCTACCACATGACAGTAAAAATTGTTTTTTTATGGAATAAAATAAAAACTGATGTTGGTTAATAAATTATAATGTACTTAGTTAAGTAATAAATAAGAATACATGGTATAAAATAGGCAATAGTCATGGTACTATTATTTTAACAGAATTAATTAAAACAATTTGACAGTGTTGAAAAAAATTGTGCTTTGTGGAAATTATTGACATACCTATATGATCTCATTTAAAATATATTGTTGTAAAATAAAATCTATTAATTTACCAACATAAAATGGAATGACTTATGCGGTACATACTTGTAACACTATACGCTTAGTGCAAACACTAACACACTGAGGATATTGGCAACCCTGAAGTATTTATTAAGTAAATGCTTTTGAAAGAGGCAAAAATGTCTGTGATGCGAATCTATGTGTAACTTGATTGAGATGCAAAAATGGCATTTGCGGTAAAAGAGCTGAATTGTCTATGGCTTCAGGATTGTGAAGAGCCAGTGTAAATATCAATATACTCAAGTCATTGCATCTTAATTAAATCAAGATATAAATAAGTGCATGTACCGAACTTCCTGTTTGCAATGATTATATAAAGCTTGTTAAATAAATATTATGTAAGTACCTTCTCTGTAATAAAGTTATTGCCAAAACGAAAAGCTGTTTTCCATAACTCATTATTATTTGTTCTAGTAAGGTAATCAGGTAAAGTCGATATGCTCCAAGAGACAACGGTACACACAAAAGAGTATTTAGTGATATGGTGCGAAAAACTAAGCCAGATACACACTAACTTGAAACTAGTGTAAATATGGCAAAGCTTTTTCCGATCTAGTCGATATTTTAACTAATCAGTCAATTATTGATTAACAATATTAAAAACTTTACTATATTAATTAATTAATAAATTAATATAAAACTAATCGTAAATAACGTGTTTTGTTATTAATGTAGGTAAATATACTATACTTTTTCGAAAATTTTAGTATACAGTATCCATCTCCATGGTGCAAGTCATGGAGGTAGAAAAGTTGGAAATCAATTCAAAAAAATGTGTTCAATACTTTTTTTACTACAGCGGACTGGCAATAGAATAAATCAATGATAAAGATATTCACAATCCAGGCTAATATCGTGATAGCATTCGAGAGCCACTCGATTCGGTTAATAAAAGTGGCGATAAGGTGGATGCCTCAATTGTTAGCCTGCCTCACTTAAACTTAGCCATTTTCAAAATATTCAATAAACGAGTATTTTCTATTAGCCTATTTGATAGACTTCATTTACGTAAAACACTATTTACTAACATTAATTTATCTCACATTAATAACTAACATGAAGCGTAAACTTATTAATATTTGAATAAATTAATACATAAGACACGTAGAAGACCAGATTTACAAGTCGCACATATTATATATTATTTTATAGTCTATTTAAATATTATTAGAGTCGATATAAATACTGGTAGGTATATTGATAAATATTCTGTTTTCTGTAAAGTTATTTTAAAAGGCCTGATTAAAGTCAGGTCATTAAGTAAGCCGTTAAACTACTATTGTAAAATTTTATGTTGAAAAAAAATGTGTATGTATGTAAAGCCGACAAATACCTACTTACAAATAACTTTCAAAACACTATATTAAACACGGTAGGTTATACCTTGTTAACAATAATAAACCACTCGATTCATTTTAAAGCTACAATTCATTGACACGCGTTCTAAATAATGCTGATTTCTTATACTATTTTTTATTGTTATAACTAATTATCATTCGCTTACTGTTTTCTGCCTGAGACATCATATTTAAGAACACAGTGGAGCCAATTCTATTGGTACTAAACTTTCCCAAAATTTTAGCAACCATTCGGTAATAGTAGCTTTACAGGGCTTGTTGCCATGGACCTTAGTGGTCAGATATGGTTAAGCTTGGCGCCTATACAACGTGAACCCAGTACCTCATCTACATCACATCGAGCTACAATTCAATATGAACATTATATTTATTTGAAATGTGAGTTAAAAAATAAAATTTTCATACGTAGAAATTCACTTATGATCAGCAAGTATATTTTTTTAACAAAATCATCTACATCCTGTTACTATCAAATGCATATAATGTAAGTAATGAACGATTACTTGTTTTTACTTATCTAATTTTTATGCTTGTAAATTTTTGGTATCAAAAATACTTTATTTTAAAATTGATCCTACTCGTCCCTTTCTTCGCAATGAAAAATCAGTTAAAACAAGTAGGTAATATTTACATCAATAGAGTCTCAGGTAACATCGGGTAGTGATAGTATTTTTCTTTTATCAAATAAGTACATAAAATTACATATTTTGGTCATTTTACACAACCCCATCTAGCAAACTATAGAGAGAGCTTATATAATGATATACAGATTTCTGATAGAATACATTTATATCTGTTTTTAGTACCGTACATATGTATGTACTTTATACATACATACAATAAATAATTATAAAAGCGATATTCATACAATACATATAAAACTTTTCTTCATGCATAAATCCAACCTGCGACTCAGGCCTGACAGTCCATTACACTACCCACACAACCATTCGTGTCCTATATCAGCCATGATTTTACCTGCGTTGTGCAAATCTACATATGTATGTACAGTAGTGACGTACTTATAACGTATACGTACACGTTAACGTATACGTTATAATAACAAATAACAATGTATTATCAATGCCACTCGCTATTTTCTTCACTGTACACTATGTCTTCAACAAAATTAGCCAAATTAAGACTGTTGCCAAACAGAGACACTCTTAGCGGACATCCTATAATTGACTTCGTCGTTCAAAGTGTGCGTACATTCATCTTAAAGTCTTTTAAGTACACCACAGTACTCTATATACCAGAGATAGAGTCCAGACCAGACCATAGAGACCAGTTGCGAGGCTCGGGTCAGTTAAGCATAGCGCGTGATTTCGTTAGATACTTAGATGTACTCGACGACCGCAATTGTCTTTATAGCACTGAGTCTAATTAACTGAATAATTCGAGTTTTTAATTGGAGAATATCAACAGGGTACACTTGTGACCAATTTTAATGTGTTCATACCCAATGTGTAAGTGCGTTCATTTCGAGTCGTGTATGTGAACCCTTTTCAGACGAAGAGACTTGCTGCGCGGCTCGGGAGAGGCTTGCAAGAATGCAGGCGCCCGCTCGACGCTGAGCGAGCGGCCGCGCTCTCTTGCATGTACCACCACAGACCCAGCCCTCGTGTACCCCACCTCACTGTACACCGATACATCACACTTAGCAACCTCGCTTTTCAGATCCTCCTCACTCTGTAAACTATCATCCGAATAATATTCTCCTGGCTCCATTACTCTGAAAAAAAAACCGTATATGTCTATCGAACTTATCACAACAAAAACCTCTACATATTTGTTTTTTTTTTTCGATTAAGAAAACGTATTTGATAAATTCCCTGGCGCTAAAACGAGTGATTTAAGTGGGTGCTTGCTAACCTGTTTTCCACCTTGTCAATTCTCTGCTTTATTTTAGCTTGTTCTTCACCAAAATCTGCGATTAAGCTCTGCAGCCGGTTGTTCAAGAGGTCCACAGTATCTTCAAGTTTACGCACAGTCTCTTCCAGACTTTGTTGGGTTGTTTGGGCACTTGCAAACGCCGCTTCGTCTAATAAGCCATCCTTAAAGCGAAGTTACGATGAAAAATTACGTAATGGATTAAGATGTTGGAATCATTGGATATAGACTAGATAGGAATAAAAACAAATAATTAGTTTATTTTGAATGATTGAATATCCTAATACTATGGCAATAAAAATGATACCTTTCGTAGCAATTGGCAGCCCCGTTCAGTGAGGGTCGCCCTGGCATCCGGATAATCAGCGAGAGCTCCCCAAAGATCTCGTTTTGCTAAACAGAACAAATCTGAATATCCTAACGCTCGCACATTAGCTGTTCTTCTATTCCCCGTGCGATTTCCAGCAATATCTAGTACACTCACTTCTCCGAAAACTGACCCAGCACTCAGAGTAGCCAATACTGTTTTAGCGTCATCGGCAACAACTTGAAGTCTTCCACGTTTGACGATGTACATTTCTTTGCCAACATCTCCCTTACGACAAATAAAATCACCGGGGCTAAATACTTGGAGTCTTAATTTCAAGACCAAAGCTTCGAGTAGGCCAGGCTCGCAATCTTGAAAGATCTTTACTTTTCGGAGCGTGTCCAAGTGAACTGTTATCGCTATTTCGGCTTTGAGCTTATCGGGTAAGGACGACAGCACTTGTTCCTCATCTAACGCACCGCTCTGAGTCCACGTGTAAGCAAACCATCGAATCACTTTCGCTTCTAAGTCTCCGCTAACTTTTCTAAAGGCCATGTATTGTTTGACGCCATCCATTTTGTTTTGAAATTCTACTCTGGCGACATTCATGTTGGATATCATTGATCCTATATTTCCTACAATCGTTGCAAATATAAGTACTCCAGCCAAAAAGTCGATAACGACAAACAAATATTCAGCATCGTTTTCTGGTTGAGGCGTTTCTCCTATAGTAGTTAAAGTCAAGGTGGACCAGTAGAAACTATAAATATATTGATGAGCGAGGGTATTGTTTCGAGGGCCCGTCAGATTGTATACCCAGTTGTCTATGCCAAAACCAATAATATAGCTGATGAAGAAGTAAACGCATGCGTTCCAGTGAATTAAAACAAGAATCGCCATGACAACCTAAAACCAATTTCAAATCAAATCATTAATTTTAGATAACTAGGATCCATAACATTCATTCTAGTTAGAATTTTTTATTCGATTTCAATTCGAAGTTCTGTCTGACCTTGCAAATTCTGAAGGCATTTGGGTAACTAGTGGCGGTCTCTGTGCGATCGAACCACACCCACATTCGAGGCAGGCGAAAAAGTCTGTTCAGTCGTACTATAACAGGGCACGGCAAACTGTTCTGGAACACAACCAATATTTACACTTCAGCAATAATCCAGTCAAAGAATGTCTCAGTGGAACACTTCTGGTTGTTAACTTCTTACGTATGCCTATTTGTTGTTTGAATAATGATAATGTTTGCAATGGATCGGGCTTCGTAATGATTTTTAATTAGATTAATTACCTGATTACATGTTCCAGGCCTCCACCAATAGTAGGCTATATCCGTCGGCAATAGGGATGCCACATCGTATCTCCATGCTTTAGTGGTTAAATAATGCTTCCTCAACATTCTTGAGTCCTTCACCATAAGGCCCTGGTCCAAATATGCTGTAAAAGCGTGTGAGTGTCAGATTATCCTATTGCAATGTTTGTTTGGAAAAAGCGAATAGGCTCGGTCGAAGTTTGTACACACGTTAGCTAAATTTGATGACGCAAGGCGCGGCTTTGTGTGTGTGAGGGTGTCAAATTGTTGATTTGCGAGAGTCACTCGAAAGGAACTTATTGTCGCGAGCGGTATCGATTTCAAGTGTTAAATAAATTTATTTGTTCCAGGTCGAATGGTAAAAATGTCTAACCCAATGATTTAGCACCTATTACTTTATATGAGATATATGCCTAGGTATTACTCAACTTCAACAATCGTTTGAAACAATTAGTTATGATTGAGATAAAGTGACTTATTTAACCCCAAAAGATGTATTAATAAAGTAATAATTGATGTCCAGCCGTGCACACCAATTTAATAAAGAACTTACCAACTCTATCATGAAACGAGGATTAAACTCGAGGTAACCTTAGTTTTCCCAGTTCTAGACTAGTGTTTCTCTTTTAATATAAAGTAATTAAGAAAGAAAATTCACGCATGGGCTCCACAATTATGCATTATCTGATTCCACGATTGCGCTATCTTGGATTCACGCATCACCTTGACCGTTTCATTCACATAAATGGAACCGAAAATCCTAGTGATTGCATCTCGCGAGCGCTGCTACCCTCACTATTTATCAACCACCCACTGTGGTGGCATGGTAAAGCATGGATTCAACGGCCTGCCACTGAACTACCTGAGGGCAGGACCTAAGCTGCACTCGCTACGGTTTGCAAGAAGGAATCTCCGAGAATATTAGAAATAAATGGTATATTCGGTACTCCGATTATTAAGAAAGTTTTATAAGTTTATATACAAGAATTCCTGATATTGTTTTCAAGTTATTTACCTACAGAAGCTTAAATCGTTCGCCGAATGCAGTAAAGAAGAACAAATTATTCTTAGACTTTTAAAAAATATCGCTCTGCTGTTAGTTGTGGTACTCAGCACAAAACGTTATTTTCAGACTTAATATTATAAAGCTGGAAGTTTTTTAATGGTTTGTTATATAATCACGTCAAAACTGCTGAACCGATAAGGTCGAAATTTAGTAGAGATTTGTCAAGTACCTGAAAAAGGACATATGCTATTTTCTACCACGCAGGCACACAAGTCGCGGGCGGCAGCTTGCGTAAAATAATGCGTAAATCATCTTACCTTCATGCATGTGTATGACTGTGTCCGCCATGTAAATAAAATCGCAGAGGTAATCCATTACGAACCAAAACATTGTTAGATTGTCCAATTCCCAAAAGACTGAGCGTCCAACGACAAAAACTATATTGTAGAGAATGGCCAATGATACTATAGCTAACCACTGCAAAAGAAATACATTCCGTATCAATTTATTGTACGTGCTGCATAATAAAATAATAATAAAAAATCACGCCGAACCTTCTTATTTAGTTCAAAATTTGGTAAGTATATACATCTAAGCATAGTGTACGATGAGCTAGGAAAGGACATCATCATCAACCTATAACAGTCCACTGCTGGAAGTAGGTTTATTCCAAGGCATGCCACTGAGCCAGATCTTCGGCTCTTTTCATCCACTTTCTGCCAGCTTTAGCTCGCAGTTCATTGCTACATCTGGCCAAAGGTCGTCCTGCACTGCGCTTGCCTAGGCGTGGGTTTCCACTCAAGAACACGTTTACCCCAACAATGTCGGCTCTTTGGTAGATATGGCCGGCACACCCACTGCCACCAAAGGACTTAGGTTACTACCACACGGGCAGCACCTGGTAACCATAATATTTCAGTTCAAAATAGTAAGGACTTACTTTATAGTGCGAAGGTAGCGTAGGATCAAATGCAAGTTTCAAACCACATAAAAATTTGGATCGTTTCGTTTGGTAGAGCGGTTCCTCTGGATCGTTAAAAGTCTTGGCAGCGAATTTATCCAGAAACCAGTCTTGCGGCTTTGCTCTCCCTTCACCACTGATACGATATCGAAGGTTGGTGGTTACTTTACTCCACTGTTTGCGGTACCAATTCTTTCTACTGTTTGCTTCGCTAACAACCTACGGAAAAAAAATATTATTTAATTAGGAAAGACGTTTGATAAAATATACACGCAAAGTCATCTACACGAAGATAAAAAAAATATTTTTTGGTAATAACGTATGAGCTAAAACAAATCTTATTGACATTTTCATTAACCAGCTTGTTTTTTTTAAATTAGTTTGGATTTGATATTGTGTGATGTTAATGAGAAAGTTCCTTATCTGTGGAAATAAGCAGACTCAGAAAATAAACCAGGCCAACAATGCAATAAACTTTGCCAAAACTGTTTTACTACTACCAAGAAATTGAAAGTAATATAACGATCTTAGGATAACACAACTTTAATTTAAAATTCATTTTGAATAGCTACCATTCTGTTGGGGAATGTTTATGGTGGTCATAACAGAACGTTTAATCATCTGGAGAATCATGAAAACCTAATATCAAACGTGTTGTCTTTTATTAAATTTTTAGAACATAAAGTTCGTAGAGTACCTGAGTAACTATTTTATTTTATTGAAGTCTTTTGTTAAAATTTTCTTTGAACAGCTCTTGGTTAAAACTTTTTTTGTTGTTTGGGGTTCTGCTTTGAAGTAGAATAAACATATACATTTCACCAACTCTTCAAGACCAACATAGTTACAAGAACCCATGAGTCATATTCAATTTGTCCGCAACCAGGCTCAACATAATCGCTCTACTGTAAAAGGTGAACCTACACCATAACTTCTTCAAGTAAAACAGAGACAAAGTACACCACCAAAGATTCATAAAAAAATATGTTGCTAGGGTAGAGTCCGTTAACAGTAATAAGTACTAAAGAAGAGTTCAGATTTCAAGTAAATAATTAGACATACGAAACTACGACAATTTTAGGTACGAGTTTTAGGTCTTGTATTGCATGCGACTTTGGCCTATCATTAGAGGACTAGAGAAGATACGAGCATTGCCAGTTTTGGTAAGACTTCATCAAAGTTGAAGTGTCTCAAGCTGCTTCGCGAATACTAGACGCGAATACGAGACACGAACATTCATTTGCGTTCACTAAGCTATTAAATGAATGGTAGCAATTAGTGAGCGCTCTTTACTTACTCACTCGAGGTCACAGAGGGGTGATGCTTTGGAGTTGGCTATAGGGTAGATGCTTACTCATTATTATAAACTAGTTTACAAAGATTTATTGGGCTTGTATTTAAGAAAAAAATAACTTGCAAAACAATTGTATCATTTGCGAGCGCTTCATTATTTGCCATACATAATTTTACACCGTGTGTGTCGGTCTAGCTGCCTACAACAGGGTTGTGTGCGGTGTTTCTGAAAAACTTTCATACATATAAGTACATAATATCAACGAAAAATGCGTTCTTTTCATAGTAAGAGATGATGCGTGATTGATTAAACATGAATTTAAGTGAGTAAGGGTACCTATTCTTTCTTAATGTTTACCATAGGTTTAAACTGTGCTCGTGGGTTCTCGATACCCGATTTTTTTTAAATTTATTTATTTACTAGCAGCACAAATAATTTACAAGCCTTAAAAGCACTCAAGAAATATAAATATCTAAAATGTGGTTACAGGCTTGCGCAACACTCTAAAACAAACAGACAAACATAATACATAATAACAAAGACATAATGAAATTTAAACCTAAATACGAAATCAGCTCGCCCCGATACTAGACTTGATAAGGTGAACACATATCTACAGAAAGTCTAAAGTACTACTTACCGGAACCATGCTGTTGAGTCGGATGTTATGGATTGCGGAAACAGGACTCATTTTTTTCAACACTCGCTTGCAAGTCAGTATATATTTTATTTTATTGTTTCGTTCACATTCTCATAATGACTTCAAACAAATAGTCATTACAACTAGTAGACCAATAACAAAGATCAGTATCAAAGTAATTGGCAGATGTCTTGGTCACAACGTCGACACGAACTTCAATTAGATAAATTTTGCTAACTAAAAGGTACAATAGAATCCTAATTACGACTCAAGATTGGGTATGGGTTCGCGCATAAAAATAGATGTATGGTCTGTTAAACGAGTCGCGTCGAGGCGTTCCAGCGTCCGTTATTGGCACAGTCGAAATAGGAATGAACAACAAGTCAAATTTAATGGATAGTCTGTGCGTGTCCAAGGCAGCACACCATCGAAACAATGGGCTATGAGACCGCCGCGCCGATCACACTACTTCCCGATGTCACGTTTATGACGCGTCCACTGTAGACTCTGCCATAAATACTGATTGCGCGACAACCACATCAAACGTAATACGTCTAATTGCCCCTTTAAAATTAATGCATTACGTTGATCAAGTCTCTTAGCTTATACGCAATTAAGCCATGTTTGCGATACCAACGTTTCAGAGAAATTACGGGAACTTTCACTGAATCATCATTCATTGCGAGTATTTTTTGTAGAAGGACAAGTGATGGTGAATAGTATTAGTGAGTAGTATGCACAATGCACATTGCACACACCAGGACCTGAGTGCATTACGAAATCCTTAATACTAACTTGTTTATTAAGGATAAGGAAAGCGATAAAGGTTAGAGCCTTGATAGCAACCCCGAATGTGTCAATGTCATTCAGGTACCCTATTCACTGTTTGCACATTCGCAGCACGATCTTAAGTATTATATGGAGCTAATAAGGACTAATGGGATACGCGTGATAGTTTTTATAATAATAACTTTATTTATATTTCTTCACATTTAGCTTGCAAACTTTTTTTTACTGAACATTAACTATTATGCTTTTTTATATTCATATTAAAAACATACCTGTTCAATAGAATCGATGCCTATGTCCAATTTTTCTACTTGCACACGAAGAGGGTTTATACTGTTGTTGGATGAACGTAAGTTTTCGGTTGGATCATTTTCTTTTCTCAAAACTTGAGAGTTTAGCCCAGAGGGTCCTGGCATTGGCACCATGGAGCCCGACATGGTGAATAACTTTCCATCGCGGTACCTGAAATAAATGAAAGGTAACCTAGATTCGATTTGGTAAATCTTGTGTCTATTCCTTAGTTTCTGAAATATCTACGATACTTCTATTTTTGTACGCTATATTCGGGATAGCTCGTTATTAAAACCGAACGAGGTTTTGGATAGTTTAAAATAAATATTTTCTGTGTTACCCATATACCATGTATGTAAAAGCAAGCCACTTTTGTTACTCTTGCTGCTTTTATCTAAAATTACTTAGTTTGTTAAAACAGTCTTTATAAGAGCTTACGAATATAAGTTATCTTGTGACGTATTTGTAGAAGATCGTTTACGTATGGACTGGCGGGTGTCTCCACGCGTTGCTGCTATAATGTACGCCCACATGTTTGTGGCGTCTTGATATTTTCACCAACATCGGGCTGAAACTATAAAACATTATTCAATCGATCACAAACTAATGGTTTTTACAGGGGTCAAAGTATGTAGTTACCGTTATGCAGAATGTCATTTCAAATATAAAATATTTTTGTTTGGCTATGAATTATTTAGTTTTTTTTTATCGGTAAGTATTTGTTTGTTTCATCTTTTCGTCATCATATTTAAGTTAAATTTCGATACCTATAGGTAATTATGTTTAAATAATCTCGTGTTAGCAACATCCCCAAACGAAGTTTAAGGAGCAAACACTACAAACGGGCCCACCTTATGATTTTGATTTGCCCGCTTCCGTTCTGGAAATTTTGACCTGAAAAAAGAACCTCATGTAGCTCGAAACCGAAAACTATTATCGCCAATGACGAATTAAAGGCGATAATGGAAGCTGATGACAGATACCTACTCAATCTATGGCTGAATAAGCAGCAGCATTCGACGTCAGCATCAAAACAATATTGGTCTATTTCCGTCAAATTGGCAAGGTAAAAAAGAACTCAAAAATAGATCGCTCTTGCTGTCCTGCTCAAGAACGCACGACCACATATGTAGATACCTAGGTACTGCACATGCACAAGATATTATGGTATCTACAAGAGCTTGGGTTAGAAACTCTTCGTCATCCGTTGTACTTAGTCAACGGACTTACGCCTACAGATTTTTACTTTTTCCTTACTTTTTGCGGTAAAGAAATGCATTTGAATAGATTGTTGCCTACCGTCCAGCCGATTTCTTCAAGAAGAGCATCGATAAATAATCAATATTGCAGCTGCACTGGTAAAGATGCATCGATTACAATTAAACTTTGTTTTTACGAAACGCATACTATAACTCTTAATATAACAGCCCTCATATTTTGCATTGAAACATCAACAAGTTTCAATCGAACCTCTCGCAGGTATATAGGTATGTAATTAATTAGTTAAGCTTTCAAAGAATCTTACCCATTCAGTATAAAATCATATCTAGCTCTTGAATTTATTATGGTACCTATAGCTAGACATACAAATCTAAATATAAAATGCTCATCAATTTTGATGAGAAATTCTTCGCAAAGCATTTCAGACTTCAGTTGGCAAATAAATTGCCCTTCATGTTCATTTTAAGGAACACGAATAAGTATATCTACCGTTCTTGAAGTTTTTAGGTATACGTAGTCTTTAGAAACAAGATTATTTTTTGAAAGAATACTTATTAGATTTCATTATCATACGTCGGCCAGTCCTCACATTTTTTTTATAAATACGTAACGTACGTTTAATATTATATTTTTAAATACGATTACCTACATTTAACATCAACAGTTAAAGGCATGTATGAAAAAAAATACTATATATATATATATATATGTATAATAAACTGAGCAAGGAAGATTAATGGATACTAAGAGAGTTGTAAACGAAACTAGGGAATGATGTGACACTTATTAGTATTCTCCACTCATAAGTTATAATGGCGAGGGCGATTCGGAGCTGAGTGTATTGATTATTGCGTAAAGCGCTATTTTATTGTGTTGCATTTTATGGGTGTGTCACTTGACTGTTCTAGTCGTAATTTTCTAGGTAGGCCACGTTCCTTTACTGAAGGGTCGGCAAACATCACTATTCAAACAATAACACGTTGGTGGAAGATGATTTAAGTAGGAAGGTACCTACAACAACTTGTTTGAAGGACCAACAGGTGTGGACTAGCTGTGGTGTACTTACCTACTCGTAAGTACCTACATAGGTAGGTACATACTTTTCTATTACCCTTAGGTACACTAGCCGAATGGATGAGCTTCGCTACTACGGTAAGGTTAAAATATACCTAGGTTATTATCGACTTAGTCAAAATCATATTAAGTAAGTACGTACATATTTGTACTTTTATGGCCCAGAATCCAGCGCGCCGCTATCTTGCTTGCGCATAAGTATTTTTTTAAGACAATAAATTGACTGAGTATAAGTTTCAAAAAAGTGTATCAGTGATTTAGTTAAGTACTTTATTATAATACCTATTACAATCTCACGAAATGTTTAAGTGTATTTTTTGTTTTGATATGTTTATTATACGTGAACCCCTAAGGACTCTATCATCAGACTCTATAATATCACTCAAGACTTTTCTAGACTCAAGACTTCTAGCGAGACCCTAGAGATGCCCCTTTTCGCCTTCATAATTTAATTATAGGTAATGGGTAAACAAGATTTAAAATTTTTTACAACGTGTTTTATCCCATTTCAACTTCTGAGGAATAGAACTTTCAACCAAATTTTCAGTAGCCGTTAGATATGAAAATATCGTGATTATTCGTTTAGTCACATAATTTAGGTCATATAAAAGAAACAATATACCTAATTAAATACCTACCTACGTCATGCACTACGTACTTGTAAGTACAAATTTTGGAGATGAGTTCTAATATTATTTTATGTACCTTATGAGTAGGTTGTGCATTTATTGACACTCTTATAACAACTCATAACATTTCCTCATTACGATTAGTGTCATCTTCCTAATAGGTGAATTTTGAAACCTTGTACCTAACCACTTTGACCCATTATACCGTGCGTCTCTACTATTTAGTTATTTGTACTTAAACGTAGTACCTACCTACTTATTTACTCGTATTTCACTGGGCTTGTACTTACATACTTATTTCTTTATTGTAGGTAGGTGTACCATTGTGAAGTCCATTAAACGATTCTTGAGGTAATCGTTAGCTAGCGTTCGTTGAGAATTTTAAATGCCTTTTAGGATATCCACAAGGCGGCACTTCAATGTGCTTTGAATTTATTAGAACAATTTATGACAAAACGTTCGAATGAAAAACTTGAAGTGGGAAGGTAGGTAGTGTTTTTTAAATCTACTATTTTTCTCAGTAGGTAGGGAGGAATTCACTCAAAACTCGGCATGTGAATCAACTTGGGATGAGCTCATGATATGAGCAAATGTTCCAATTTCATCGTTGAAGCAAAAACACTTTTACTGCATATAGGATGGTAGGTACCTATTAACTAAAATGATGTTCGTGAAACCATCATTCTAGTTTCGGAAATTTATTTTAAACATAGGTACCTACATGGTTTTACCTACAAATTACTCATTTTCAAACTATAGGTAGGTAGGTACCTACCTACCTAAATAAGGACAGTGAACGTACGCTGACCGTTTAGGTACCTATCTACTAGTTTTATGCTACTTTCCTTACAAAACCTTAGCTTATCTACTTCAAAACCCATCTTATTCCAAGTTACCTATGGCCTTTTCCTACAAAAGAGAGGCAAAGTGAATTGGAAAATCAATTCAATTCCGTTAAAACCCGCAGGTGAGTTAATTTACATCAATTGCACGTTTCATTCTTCAGTCACAAGCGGAGGAAAGTAGTCTTGATTAGAAAGTAGGACATTTTATATTTTGTAAAATATTTAAGATAATGCAGTAGCATTCTGACAAACTTGTTTCCAAGAGCAAGTGAATGAAGCACTGGTAGACCACCACCACCAGGCAGATGGATCGTAGACAGAGGATGCAATCAGCTTTTAGTTGAGGGAATAAACATGGTATTGGGAAGGCATATGCCAAACAGGAGGTGGTAAAGTGATGAAAAAAAAAATACATTTTATGAAAAGACTGCCCATCAGACTACGCGCTGAAATGATGATAAGTAATTATATGTCATATTTTGAATTGTGCCTCTCCATGTGCAATGTTGTTTGCAGTGGCCTTTTTGTTTAGATATTTACCAATAATACTCGTAGGTATATGTATGTACCCACATAGGTACCTAAGTACCTATCTACTGATAATAATATAATTAAATATTTTTTTTATTACTAGGTAACATCAGTCATAGTTTCGTTTTAGTAGAGATTTCTAACCGGCGTCCAATCGACGAGGTAAATTAGTCGTCTTCGTAAGTTCCAAACAAAACCATGGCGTAGGATGACTTATTACCGAACAGTATTGACAGTAAGCACATACTGATAGATACGACGATAAACCTACTTACCGTGGCTAACATCGATCCTTACCTGTAGATTTTGAATCACTTTCGCAATAGTGTCACAGAGCAATAAAATTATTGGGATTATTTTAAGTAAATTGTTGCGAGTGTGAGAGAACGTGCCACTCGAGGCGAATAGCCGGACGGGCGGTACTGGCCGAGGGCGGGAATGATCTGCGCCTTCTCGCGCCTTCAGTTTGGGCGGGCGGGAGGTTCAGTCCAACGCTTCGCAGTGCAGACCAAAATACTCGGTATATTGAGTACAAAGAAAGTATAAAGTTATTCCTAAATTATAGAATAGGTATCGTTTTTTCAGAAAAAGGACGTTCATTCTTACTTATAAGTTGTGTACAAAAGACATGTAAGAATTGTTGTGTCATTAGGTCTGTACACAAAAAAGTGGGAATAAAATTTACTCACTAGTTTTGTGTAAGTACAAAAATAACCTTTAGGACCACCACGTTGAATTCTCACTAAGTTGAATTCCCAAAATGTTGATTTCCTATAAAGTTGAAATCCTGTTAAGACCTGTGAAGTTGATTTCGCGTAAAGTTGACTTCCCAAAATGTTGATTTCCTATAAAGTTGAAATCCTGTTAAGACCTGTGAAGTTGATTTCGCGTAAAGTTTAATTCCAGTGTGAATTATAACTTATCATTAAAATACTTCTATACGTATACATATTACATTACTACAAAACCTCTTTAGATAAAGGCAAAACCTCTCAAGATCACTATAATGTTGATGGTTATCATGTTTGACAGTGTCACTTAACTAATCAAATTGTTTTCTAAGACTTCACTAGAAATTGAATTCATAAAATATATATTCTAAATGAATTGACCAAAATCAATTTGTTTTACAACAAATAAAAAGAAACAAAAACTCCTAATAATTAGAGGTAAATATACTTTCACTAAAGATGGTAAAATAAACCAGAACGGCAGTTCTCGGTGGAAGTGCACAAAACGGGGCATTTGCTCAGCAACTGTCACGTTAATCAAGGGTGACAGTGAGATAAAACGAGCAAGTAAACATACCTGTACACCTGATACCAATAATATCAAAATTATACAGCTAATTAACGAGATAAAGGAGGAAGTTTGTCATAATTTAAGCCCCATTGAACAAATATTTGAAAGAATGGTGCAACATTTTATTGATGCCAATGCTTTGTTTCCTGTAGCTGAAATTCCTACATTTGTTTCTGTAAAGAGCACCTTATACAGAACACGGAAAGAGTTCTTGGCCGTCGATACTCTTGTTTTCAAGAGAGTACAAGATGTAATAGTTCCCAAGGGAGTGCCTGAAAACTTTGTGGTGATAGAAGATGGAGATCGAGAAAAAATAATTATCCTCTGTTCTAAAATTGCAATAGTGGCAATGAAATCGTCATCACTGTGTAGTTACAGTGGTGACGGTACATTTAAAATTTGTCCACGTCCCTTTTACCAAGTTTATATAATCCATCTCGACATTTTTTCTGACCAAAACACAACAAATATATTTCCGGTTATATATGCATTCCTCCCTAACAAAACTGAAAAAACTTACACAAGGTTATTCAAATTAATAAAAGAGAATTTGCCTGTTGTGATAAAATCATTTAAATGTGATTATGAAGCAGCACAAATAAACGCCGTTAAAGCTACTTTTCCAGATTCTACTATAACTGGTTGTTATCAGCACTATAATAAAGCCATATGGAAGAAAGCCAAGGAATGTAAAATAGCGAGAGTGTGTAATCCTTCAAGTGACGTCAAAAGTGCGCACATTCTGACAATGGTGCGCAAATTTTGTTTTACTTCCACCCACTTTTATGCAAAAAGCCTGGGAAAGTATTCAACGAGCTGCACCTGCTTCATCACAAATGATGTTATTTTTAAAATATTTTAAATCGCAATGGTATGACAACGACCATTATATGATAAGTTGTTCGAAAGACACTCATCGTACTACAAACAACTGTGAAGGGTACCATCGACGAATTAACGCGAGATTACCTAGAAACCCAAATTTATACTTAGTATTCCACACACTTTTAAAAGAAAAAAACCATTATGATAGAAAAATAGATAAATATTTGTTGTTTGAGCCATTTAAGAAGAATAGGCAATTAAGGGACATACTATTCGACAAAAAATATTCATCGTTATTAAAACAATTAAACAGAAATTTAATGTCCCCTATAAACTTTCTCAAGAAAATTAATCTAATTAGGTTAAAACTTGGTTTTTAAATATACCTGGATAGGTGACCTACCTACTTTTTTTTCTTTTTACTGTAAGAGTATAATTTTCTTTTCTGTTACCTGCATGTTATTTAAATAAATGTTTACGATGATGAGAAACAATTCTTTCTTTTATCAACTTTATAGGATTCAACATTCCGCAAATTCAACTAATTGAGAAATGATAATTCATCATGTTGGGAAATCAACTTCATGGAATTCAACATTTTGGGAATTCAACTTAGTGAGAATTCAACGTGGTGGTTCCCAACGAAAAATAATTGGACGAAAAGTCATGCCATGACATTTCTTATTTTATTCGAGAGAATTGTGTGATAAAAATGTTCAGAACAAAATACAAATATTGATTTAACTGTGATTAAACGAGGCCGAGGTCTGGTTTTAATTCAAAAAGGCTATGAATATTATCGCCTTTCTAAAAACTTCAAGGGAAGAACACTGGCGATGTGCAATATATAAAAAAATAAAACGTATTAGTACAGTTACCAACTCAAAAGTAAGTAAAAGTAGAATGTAGGCACAACATTTTTCCCCCCCTCCTAGTTCAATGTCGGAAAAAAACTCTTCCAATATCGACCCTAAAGGTACCCACATACACTGAAACAAGTAATTGAAAAGTATGTGGAATATGACAAACCATATATTATTTGCTTTATTGATTACTGCAAAGCTTTTGACTCTATCGCACAGTTCAACAATATGGCAGTCGCTGGTAGAGCAAGGAATAAATCCCGACTTCATAGAGGGAAAAAAAGAATCTATAAAAGAAGCACGGCAAGAGTAAAGATGAATCCCTTGGACCATCCTTTCAAATAAGTACAACGGGGCGTAGAACAGGGGGACACACTCTCGCCGAATATTTTTAAAGCGGACTGAGAAAATATTTCGGTAGCTGGATTGGAAAAAAAAGGGCATAAAAATCGACTGCGGATATATCTCGCACATCTGACATCTGCAGACGACATTTTGCTGAAAATCCAATTGAATTACAAGACATGGTAGAGTCTTTGTGTTCACAAAGCAGTCATAGGTCCAAAAGAGAATTAAAATAAAACAAAATGTAAATAAATAGTATGTAATGACAAGACCAAAATACAAACTACCTCTGGAGTATGTAGAAGATTACATACCTATACCAAGGGCATCTAATATCCTTCAATCGATGTACGGAAAAATAAATAACTTTACTAGACGAACAAATTGTACATGGAATAAATATTGGGTCAAAAAATAAATCTTTTAGAGAACTCTACTTACTTATACCACTGAAAACAAGAGCTATGAACACCTGCTTGATACCGAAAAAAAAGCTATGAGTACCAATGTCAAAGAGCGACGGAAAGAAGTTATTTAGGCGTAGGTACAACTAAAGGATAAGATAAGAAACAAAATTATTAGAAGAAAAACTAAAGCAAAAGATGGAATCCAAAGAGTATTAGGGCTCAAATGGAAATGGGCTGGCCATGTAGAAAATCTAAGCCATAATAGATGGTCCTACTCGTACCTACATACTAACAAACTGGAACCAAAGAGATAAGAAGCGAAATAGAGGACGACCATTATTTAGATGGAGCGACGACATAAAAGTGGCCAGAAAGCCCTAGCCACGGCGCACAACAAATAGAAGAGACTGGAAAGAATTGAAGGAGGCTTTTACCACATGAGGCGAACCCTTCACACAACTATACTTATTTTATTTCTATTTAACTTTTATGCATTGGAAGGGATAGCTTTGTTTTAAGAGTTCGATTTGGTTTGATATTTTTATAATCAGAGCTGCTTGGCTAGGTTTATTACTGTCTTTTATCCTGACTGCCGCCGATGGATTTTAACTTCAGTACGAATGCGTAATGCATCAAGACGAGTATCGCCGAAGAAATTTTAGAAGAGCTCCGTAGTAGCTCATTTTCGCACAATACTCAAGCAAGATAAAGTTCCATTGAAGCCAGCCAGCACCAGGTGTAGTTGCAGTTCGGCCTCAGATGAAGGTAGGTAACAAGACGCATTTCAAATAAAACAGTATGGCGAGTTAATATTGTAATATTTATTTTGCAATAACAATATAAGTCAATAAATTACATTCGTTAAATTAACTTCTGCAGAAATCATAGGACTTACTCAGTTTAAACTTACCAATAATTTATATATAATTAACATTATAATAAAGCAATAGAACCCGAATTCTTGTACGTATGTTATTTTAACGACAACATTAAAACGGGTAAAAAGAGGGATTGAAAATGTGCAGGTTTTGATTGCATTGCTTAGTACTGACACTCATATTCTGTGACATTTCTTTCGAGGGTGGAACAAACAACATCGACCATAAAAAAATCTTCCCCGGGTGACGAAGTCGCACGCGGGTCAGCTAGTACATAATAAAGGCACTCTTTCTTGGTCTCCCTTGACAATCGTGATGCCCGCAGGAAATTTATTGGTTTTCTCGAAAACCACAGGCTTATAATGAGTTAAGAATATGGATTTTCAAAATAATATATAATACTTAATTTTATGCTTGAAAGCTTTACATGTATAGCACAATATTCCATAAACTTCATGCTTAGATGAGCATCACAAAGCTTTTTATACCTTATTTCATAATTGGATCATCTGATCCAAATCAAAATCAAAAAGCTTTGTGACTTACTGACAGACAAGGCACAGGCCAATCCACTGAACGTGAGACTTGAAATTTCGAGGGTATCATCGAGAATGTGCGTAAGTATAAAGCTCCGTACTCACATACGGTTTTGCTCGATCGAGCTATCATGTCGAGTAAAAACCATGGCATGAACTTTCGTCCACACATCCAGCATTATCTATCGAGTGACGCGCACTGTACAGTATTCACCAAACCGTTCGAGCCTTAATTCCATCGAGCTGGCTCGATACGAGCCTTCGAGCTTTAAGTTTTGCGGTCCACACGTTAATATTTACTCGTTTTGGAGTAAAACTATCGAGTAATACCGTATGTGAGTACGGAGCTTACAAGAGGAATTTTGTTAGGTCCCAGCGCAAACAGGATGCTGGTTAAAAAAATATGGGTACCTACTGAGAAGAGAAAGAAGAGCGGTTTCACCAATATATGATGGACTTACCACTTACGACGTTACCAAGGAATACAAATATATTTTCAAAAGCTGGCATGAACAACACATTTACACGTGCGCTTGTGTAGTGTCTGAATAAAAGCGGCGGCGTGACGTCGAACTGCATACGCATCTTGAAAAGTCTGTCTGTCTCTCTCGCGCACTGTCAAGCTTATGAGTATGAAAGACGGTTAATATTTTACTTCTGCTACTGTGAATAAAATACAGTATGATCTTTTAGACATTTGAATTTTAAATTTGACAAAGATAGTGAAATTGCATTAGTGCGAGTACTTAAGACAGCGCCAGCTTTCGTTGACCGACCTGTACAACGAGAATATAATAGGAGATTTATTACTTTTGGGGTTTATTTACAAATTAAGATCATCTAGGTATTATATTTTTTACGACATATCTCATTCCGGGTGGAAACTTGCAACTCAAACTCCGATCACTTTCAGGAGCAAAAGCATAAAAACGTGTTTTTTTAGATTTTAATCTGCATTTCTTTTTTGTACTTGATTGTTTATTTTGCATTTGTATGCAATTAATCAGTATTCTTAAATTAAAAAGGCGTCTATTTTATTAGGATTACGTTGCGAATTAACAAAATTCCTTTCTTAGTATGTATATGCTTACTCAACTTCAAGACCAAACCCTCCAAATGTGACTGGTTTACCTGTGCGTTGTTTGTCAGTCAACAATATTTATGAGTATTTGAATACTAGCTCTGTTTTTATTTTTGCGATTTTAACCTTACAGGTTTTGTCGTTCCACCTTAGCATATTATAATTTTGTGATACTTGTTTCATTTTGTGATCCATATGTTTAGGTGCAATTTGAAGCTCGTTCCTGTCTCCAGGCAGAGTGGAAGCCAGCGGCAGAGTCAGAGTCAGAATCACCCTCTTCCCTGACACCCATTTGAGCACGAGGCTGAAATAAAAATATGGAATTTAAAATCAAATTAATCGAGAGAGACGTCGAGTTTCATACAAGCTGTACTTGTTTTTTCACAGAATTTTCCTTTACTGATTTTTTCGATCGATAATTTCACTGAATTATCTTTTCATTAACATCCACACATAAAAAGGAAGACAAAAAAGAATGATTTGAGAACCAAAAATGAGCGAATCATTAATTTATCATGATTTGTATTAACTAAGAGATATAATACATTAATTATTTGAAAGCCTTGTTTTGTAAAAATGGTAAATTAAATTTCAAATACAAATGAATGGAAGAAAAAAAAGTAAGGCGTTGCGCATGCGATACATCTTTCAAAAGTAATTTTACTTTTATGACAATAGTAACGCGTCGCGTATGCGTAACATCTTGTAATTTGACTTTTATGTCAAGTAACGCGTCGCGTATGCGTTACATCTTGTAATTTGACTTTTATGTCAAGTAACGCGTCGCGTATGCGTTCCATCTTTCAAAAGTAATTTGACTTTTATGTCAATTATTTTTATTTTACTTTCCCTTTCCATGTCTTTTTTTTACCTGATCAGGAGTGGATGGCGTGCTCCGGCTGTGTGCAGCCGCCACGCCGCGCCGACCACTAGCCCCCCTTCGCCTTACTTTACTGCTACTCGATGGTGGTGGCATGAGCTTATCTTCTTTCTGTGAATACACAGAGAAATATTTTTTTGAAGTGGATACTTCTCTGTACACAAGATTTTTATAAGCACTCTTAGTGCTTAGAACGGTGAGTAATTTAAAAGCGACTGGAAGTTACAAAAAACAATTAACACGAAATCCACAAATCGTTAAAGAACTGCCAATTTTGAGGTTTTTTGAATCAAATCCGAGTCCTTCAACTCGTGAAGCAGAAACGAACCTCCAAGTTACCCGAAGCACCATGTTTGCAGTTATTAAAAATATTGTTCAAAACTTTCATCCGGTGATAATGAGAGGAGACTGAAATTTTGCCACTGGCTTAGGGAAGAAATGGAAATGCATCGAAATATTTTGTTTAACATCTTATTTACGAACGAAACAAAATTTGGCGTAAGATAGACCTCTGACTGTATGTAACTATGTTCCCTGAACGAAAAATGTGCCCATGACAACGATCGAGTAATAAGTAGCTCTGTTTATCTTGCACGGCACTGCATTCAAAGAAAGTTAGCGGTCTTAGCCACCCATAAGTTGTCAAGGAAAACTTTAGATAAACAACGTTGTTAAAAAAAAACTTACTTGAATATTATCAGCGGAGCCCCATGTTTTGTGCAGTTGGTCATAGTTTTCTGATCGCCTTTCCTCACGAGCAGATTTCGGCATGTAGGCCGATGACCGAGTGGCCCCAACACCCAGAAAGTTGCTGAAAGCTTCAGTGGTCTTCTTGACACGAACGTTCAATGAACCGATCCGAAGGAAGCCTTCTTTTTCTGTAATCACGTTAATATTTCACATAATACTCGTTTAATAAAAATTATCAATGCACATTATTTACAGATGGCTTATTTTAATATTTTGAAGGTAAATTATTTTTTTATAATAATCAAGGCACAAAATATTCATTGTACCTATCTGTTACTTTTATTGTCAACGATACATTTAACAATATCACACACAAATTGAAAGACCCGCCACTATTGAAACAAGATCTAATAAGACGGGCAAGATAGATGTAGCTGAAATAGTAGAACTATAATTACATTTAAGGAACGAGTGGTAATTAAAGCGTATTTGCAGCAGATCTGGGAAGTCCACTAGGGACGGTACTGGGGTAGTTACGCTGAGTCGATTAAGCAAAGCTGTAAAAGCTTTTCAGCGGCAAATGGATGAATTTAAAAGTAAGATTTCGAAAATATTATGGATATAGTAAAAACGGTACTGCGTATATTATGGCCAATACATTTACGAAATTGTATCTGCTTTGAAGCGTGAATCCAACCTTCAATAACGTTTCAGTCCGATTTCAACCAATTTGGTACTCTTGAATGCGATACTAGCGCGGTTTATTTTTTTTGACATATCTATCTTTTGTTCGCAATTCTTATTTCTAAAGGTTATTTCCGTTTGATAAAGTTATCTATTTTTCTGTTGAGTATGTTGTTTTTTTTTAAAAGAAACATACAAAATAATTCAAGACTTTGTAATCACCTATTAGCAGTATATAATTTTAGCTATAAGGTTTATAGAAAGCATATTTTACGGTAAGTACAGGGTGGGCCATTAATTAGTTAACATTTAAATCTGATTTCCTGCGCAAATCCGAGCGGCGCGGGGTGCTTGGAGAGGTCAAACAGCTAACTAGTTTCAGGGAAATTTAGTGGCAATAGATCGGGACACTAGGTCTAAAAGCGACTTTTGCGTAAAAAAAATTAGTTCGCTCACTTTTTTGATACGTTTCTTTCGCTCGGGATCGCGTCGAACTGAAGCATAATTTCCTACACGTTTTCTTCACTCTGGGAAGTCCGTGGATCGCCGATTTGCTACAAATTCAATGTCACTGCCGTCTCTTCGAAATTATTCACCCATTTATTCCTACATAAGGACTAGGGCAATGATTTAAATGTTAAATTGAACTCAATACGAAACAAATGTATCAAAAAAGTGAGCCAACTAAATTTATTTTACGCAAAAGTCGCCTTGAGACCTAGTGTCCCGATCTATTGCCACTAAATTTCCCTGAAACGAGTTAGCTGTTTGACCTCTCCAAGTACCCCGCGCCCCTCGGATTTGCGCAGGAAATCAGATTTAAATGTTAACTAATTCATGGGCCACCCTGTATTAGAGTTTTTTCTTCAATATCATAAATAGTAGTTTTTATTGCGCTGTCTGTAAATAACAACACCTTAGTATTTCTCCGTAGACGAACTCAAGCGGGAATCGAAATTGAAATTTAATCTGAAACTGAATTTGGATTGAAATAGGTTTCATTGGTAGGGGCTCCTGAGTCTGAATGCGATAAATGGAAACATTTAAAGTAAATAAAACAACAAGAGCTCTTATCGGACGAGAACACTGCAACAGCTAATTATTTTCACAATTTTTGCCAAGATTATGTTAACAAGAACGAGACATTAAATTTGAACGAGTGCTAAGATGTGAACGAGTGCTAAGGTGCTATACATGGAACGAATTTCTAATGCGCTATGGACGAGTGTGTCACAGACAGATAGTAACTACAGTAGAAACAAATATATGATAGAGATAACAAATACAAGACTCCACACAAGTGCTGTGACATTCTTACTTGACAATGGGCTTATAGAACTGGGCGATATTCGTATAGCCGGGGGAGACTTGACCGTTCTTCGTAAGTCGTAAGTATCGGCCTCTGTAACACCACGATGGAACTACGTTGAGCCGTGGTTGAACCGGATTTTCCAACGTACTCGCGCACCCCTCTCGCTAGCTACTTGAATCGTGGTATCGCTAGAGGGCGCTGATATCGCTATAGAAATCGTGTCATCTAGCCCAAAACTAACCAACTTATTACTATTGGAACAAGGAAACTAATGTAATTCTTTTATTAAAAAAGGGGAAACTTGGACATATCATAGCCCAGTATTGCATAATACCTACTTTATAAAATTACTTTAAGCGACAAGTGTGTAAGAGCTTTATTATTTTGCATTCCTTTTTAAGGTTTAGATTTTTATGTGATATGTCAATGGCCCAGACTGAACCAGATTGGCACAGGACCGGGAAGAATGGAAGAAATGGGGGGAAGCATTTGCCTAGCAGTGGGACAGCGCAAGCTTCATTATAATAATTACCTATAATAAAATATAATAATAATGTTATAGTAAAAAATAAGGTGACAAATAAAAAAAAAACATGTTATTAGATTGGTTTTTCTTAGACCTGTCCTATTCGAGAAGACAGCGGATCACTGTATCTAACAACAGTCTACGTAATTTTATATTAACGAGAAGAGTGACTCGATTGGTTAATGTGCATATTAGTACTGTAACTGCACGAAAGGAGCCTCTTTGAGGCACACTTGAAATCCTTTCACCACACTGGTTCGAAAGAACTAGTGACACGATAAGAAGAAGAAGAAGACTGTAATATCAATAAACCTACTTCTGTAAGACCCTGGAGACAATGATGTATCCATATGAACCAAATACTGACGAGGTTTCCGCCCTGACCAGTCTCTCACGTTTGGATCGGCATCTGTAAACGAAATATTATATGTAAGCAATGCAAAATAATATCCCTTCCAGCAGCGATTGAAAGATCCAACAAAAATTTCAAGTATAACGGGCGGAATGAGCTATAATATTAAGGGGAATCCTCAAATCCGAATTCCATACAAAATGTTTCGGATAACTACTCAAAAAGTACGCCGTATTATAGTAATTTCTTCACACTATTCGTTTCGTCCATGTTTTTTGATTTCGTCAACAAAAAAAGGGAAAGATTTCATACTTTAATTTAGATTTTATACGTGTTTTAAAATTAACCCTACTAACTTAATTAGCCTTAACCTTTTTTTTTGTGTAGTGGCCATATGCTTCTATATAGGCACCACAATACTAAGAATCCTATCAGTTTAGAAACCGTACTAACCGTAAACTTCTACTAGCAACCTGTACACGTTCTCATGACGAAATTGCATTGCTATGTGAAGTGGAGTGTAGCCCTGAAAACATTTATTAAAGCATCAATAATAGAGCAGCATTTTGAAGATAAATAACAAACATGTTTCGTTCAAGCGTTTTCAATAAGTACCGGGAAAAAAATACTAAATTCCAGGCTAGGGCCATGTACATGCTGATAATTTTTTGCTTATCGTTTTGCAGAATTTCCATCTCCATTAGTGCCACATCAAATATTTACTCATAATTATTTTCTACATCAAAAGTAAATCTCGGAAGAGTCGTCGGAGATCTTGCCGTTTCAAATATAAAATATTACTCAAGTCAAGTCGAAAGCTCACATCTTGCTTCATATCATGCTTACCGCCCCCGTTCGCAATTCTAATACACTGAATATACACGGGTAGATATTAAATTCAGCTGGATATTACACAGTAAACGAGACAGCTGTCACAATAACGTAAGTATTTTTTTTGAATAAATATTGAACGACCTGTTCGTCTAACAGTGCATTAAGAAACTCTTCAAAATTTAACAAGGTTCACAGATGACAGTACATAAATTCGTCATAAAACATATTTAGCTTTATTAGTAAAAGAACATTAAAGTGTTGAGTGCTACTCGAATAAATTTACTATCGCTTCCCTCGAATCCACAAGTAGTTTAGCAATAAAAGAGAAGCAGCTTACCCCATTCTGTTTCCGCCGCAGACGAAGAACGCCACATGAAAAAGAGTGTAACGACACTTTAACGATACAGTTAAACAGGCAGAGTAACCAGGAGTAGATTGAGCATTGGGGCTTCTAGGTAACGCGTAAACTTTACGATTACGCAGATTAGTATTTAAACTTTGTTTATTGGCTATTTCGATTAAAGCGACAAGACAGAAGTGTCACTTGTTTTAATTGTGATGGGAAAGTAAAATACGTTATTACGGCAAATCTGGCTATGTTTGTATAGTAGATAGAAGAACCGATCATGATTCTTTAACAGAGATATTTAACATTATTCATACTGTATGGCATATTGCGAATCATATTACTCACAGAGCGTTCGTTGACAACCTGGCGAGCAACTCCGCCTAGAAGTTTCACTAAATTTTCATCACCACGTTTACAAGCCCAGTGCATTGCAGTCTGAAATACACCAAACCGTAAATTAAACCGGACATATTACAAATCGTCTACAAAATTAACTAAAAGCTGCACAGACTCTAAATTGCCATAATGTTATAATGATACCGCTATTTCCCGATCGATACAAAATTATAAAGCCTAAGAATTAAGCTAAGATCAAAAACCGATTCCATCACGAAAGAGTTTAGTAGGTCGAGAAACAAATTGCTTGATTGCCAGCCTTTTATTTTTATATATGTAAAACACTTTGATGGACAATATAATGCCGAAATTATAGCTCTTTATAATCGGAACGTATTACGATGATTTGCATCCAGATTAAAGATTATATTTTGGAGAAGGTAGGTGTTATTAGCATAGTTATAGGAATTAGTTGGTTAGTCATTTTAATATTTAAAATGTTATGGTAAGTGAAGCATAATTTAACGAATCTCATTTTAGATGAAGGTTCAGGTTTAACTGCAGTTAATACTCTTCAATTATAGCTTGTTCTAGCTGTTTTTATTGGATCATCATGAGCTTAAAATAAAATTAAAATACAACAGGTAACTACATCGTGTTTTTGTTATTTTTAGTAGGTACAAACTACAACTTTTAATCTGCTGTACTTAAAATTTCATTGAAATAGTGTAAACTATTTTGAAACTTGGATACGTAGAATGTAGCATACGGCTTTTCTCAGGTGTGCAGTCAGCAATTGAGATACTTTGGAATATATATTACTTTATCCGGATGGAGGGTACGAGTTACGTAGCAATCGGCGTATATACAAGGTGTAGGCGTGATCGTCGCTGATTCAGTGGGGTAGTTAGTGGCGGGCGGTCCTAGGTTCGACGTCGCTCGGAGAAATATTGGCCCCGAGGGAAGCGCTGTTAATTTGCAGGGCACATTGGCTACAGCCACGATTTTCCACGTATCTATCTACGAGTATGTGCATACAGCACTTCAATATTGGCAAAAGCATTTCGGGCCTTGGTGAAATAATGTGTCCATAGATTGGCTTTGAGTCACATGCCGGCATCGATTTGGATTAAGTTTATTTTAAATGAAATTCATCACCAAATCCAATAATCCGACTCTTTTGAACATGAATTAGCACTTTAGCTGGAAGAAGATAGATGGGAAGAGCCAAGGCTCTGGAGTAGTACCTAGAGCGCTTTGAGAGAGACCTTCATCCAGGAGTATAGGCTGCTATAGGTTGATTATGATTTAAGCACAACTTTATAAATAATTTAATTACGTAACTCATGTAATGGCCCAGTAATAAAATACTCACATACTGCATGTTGTGTGTCCACAGAAGGGCAGGCAATCAAGTGACGGAAATAACATGCGGGAAAAAAAAACCATGAGAAAACAAGAAAAAAATAACAAAATAGTCAACGGTCACTATAAGATAAGGGTCTTTTGATAGTCCTTAAAATAAAAATCTCATTAAGACGACATTTCCGGGTCAGCGGTCTACAGAATTTACAAATTTATTGTCGACAAACCCAATAAATTTAAAACAGGATTACTTGGATCGTGCACAAAGCAAAGCTTTATAATTTGCCCGGAATAAATCTCTCGTCTGTGTCAAACGTTACTTAACGAAATAAACCAAATACCCCAAAAATCTCTCCTACATCTTAAAATAAATACCCATGAAAGGGATATACATAATTTTGATAAAAATCACGAAAAAAGTCTTACAGTGGAGATTAATAAGAGAATAAGATTTTAGTTTATCTTGCGCGACAAATGATATAATCATATCAAACGCATTTGATATAATTTATTATATTATTCTTAATAAGTATCAAATATAATAATTGATCCAAGATTTTGTATATCGATGATAAGTATGTTTTATTAAAACTTTTCACACTGTTTAGTTGAAACCACGTGACACGTGACAGACTCACCCACAAAACCTATAAAAAAGTAGTTAGTGTTATTCCGGCTCATAAATTATACCCATACCAAAGTCGAATTCAATCGTATTAGCAGTTTTGGCGTGATCGAGAAAAAAATATATGTTATAATTAAAACTAAATGAAGGTTAAACGTTTAAAATAACATTTAAGTACTAATTCTACAATTTTTTTTTCAGAAAATCAGACAACTTACATTCAATTTATTTTCAATAATCCACACCAAAATAAAAAGTTACCTATTTCATTCAGAATAAAGTCAAGTAATAGATAGAATGAAGTTGCTTTCAGTTTCGATAAGTATTTGCATGGCGGTGATTTTGGAGGGGCATGAATTTTTAGAGTAAAGTATCTCTACTGGCTCTGGTCTAGGCTTGGAAATATTAGTAGGATACCTGCCAATGTCAAGAGGTGACCTGTGTCCGACGAGTTCACCACGGTTGACGGCGTGTCCCGGTGTTCGCGCTACATCCGGTACCACGTCGTATTGATTGCTTTTGCATGTACATCAATTAGGATCCGCGGAACGATGCGTCTTCAGAGCCACTAATTACCGTCTTGTCAATTTCAGTACGTGTGTAATTATATGTATAGTTTGTGTGACAGTGATATTGTCAAATGGAATTGATGTTGGTTGAGCTGCTGAGCTGCTCAATATTGCTAGATTCTAAAGTCTAAAAAGGATTTATGTTATTGTACCTTCTTTCAGTTTTTTTTGTTTAGTGCACATTAATTACTTTTAAATGTACTCTAATACTATAATAATTAACTAGCCAAAGTAGGCTAATAAGTAATTTTAAGTTTTACATTAAGCTTTTACTTAGTTTTATAAATGAAAATATCAAGAAAGTGTCCAATAGCACATCACATTTCTTACAGTCTCCAATTAAGAGGAAGACACGCCTCTAATGTGATCTTTATAATATATCACTATCGCTTATTTCAGATGATATTGTAGGTTTATTATTAGTAGGTACACTAAAACTATTGTTCGAATCATAAAATAATACGTATTTTCAAAGGCGTGTTGAGACCATATTCAACCAGGAATTATAGTTAAGCACGTACTTAAATAAAATACTTACGCCCTGTGTTTATACGTCACGACCAGCCGAAAGCGACACCGGAAACAAAATAAGGAAAAAAATCTTGTTAAACATTCGCTTCAATTCTATTCTACTAAATTCTTGAGGTCAATGTTTTGATTTGAAATTTACTGGTAATAGGTGGCAGCTTACCGTAAAAGGATCCTGAAACAAAAGAAAAATATTTGTGGACACCGGCAGGAGACGCATACAACTAGACCTTGCTGACCTCGACCTGGCTTAATATTTTGTTTTATATTTATATTTTCCAGCCGATTTTGAGTAAGTACCCAATAATTTTCTTCGATTTGCAATTTCTCACGGTTTTGCTCAAAGAAATAAAAAAACCAGATAAGTCTTAAAATTTCGGAGTAGTATCCATAACGCTCTCTCGTGATCACCGAATTACCTACTAAACTGTAAAAAAAAGTAGATGAGTCCGAGGCTTTAGCTGCATATTCCCATGATCGGGAGACGGTTGGACGGCATTATAATATACCCATAATCATCGATCGACGGTGGATCATATGAAATATGTAATACCACTAATAGGTCTCGGTGGGCAGCTTCCTCAGCGGTCGCACGGCCAATTTTGCCGTTGGTAATAAACCTTAATATCCCATCAGTGCTTTACCCCATGCGTGTACAAAGATGAGGTTCAGTAATGACTGTGCGACCGAGCGCCTCAACTCAGAAAATACACCGAACTTATTTTAGTAGAAATCATATTCATGTTATAAATCAACACAAATCTAGAGGCGACAGACGAAACTCATTAATTTCGTTTAAACACTTAAACATAGTTATTTTAAGAATTTCCAATACGATATTTTACCAACAATCTGTAAAAGTATTCCTACTTCTTTATAAAGCAATCTGTCGTCATACTTAATATGTCATTTGCCAGAAATGTGTGTCGCAGTTATAAATGATATTCACACTGGGATGGATATAAAGCATGGTCCACGATGATTTCTAAAATAAGAAGCAATTTATTAGTATAAGGATTGCAGTCGTATGTGACGCAAACATTCGTGGACAGTTATTAAGCGCTAGAACACTGCATCAGGCAGGATAGAACGAGCTAGCTGACACGAGAGGATATTGTCATCTCTTTTGCGTGTGGCACCGCCACCTCACGCGAACTAAATATATAAATCAAAGCCATGACAAATCCAAACTCATTATTCATTCTTTATCAATCAGTCAACGCTAATATTTTTATTTTTATTACATAAATTGGTACCTTTTGTATATTTTTAATAATTATACTTTATTTTAAACTGAAAAGATTAGGAAATAAAATCTCTCACGAAACATTCTTACCAATTTTGGTCGATACGATTTCAAGACGCCGAAAAGTGGTATTCTTTGGAAAGGCCGTCAAAGAGTCTCCAAAGTACCCTGCTCTACTACTCTACATACATAGACTGTCAAAGGGGCTATTTTAATTTAATAAATTGTATAAATATAGTATGCAAGTATACTATTTTTTAGAACATCTTCGTCTAAATTAAGTCATTAGAGCCGTAGCAAAAATATAGCAGATCATAGTCTCGTGCATAACATTTTTGTCGCACTTTAGCGAGCAGTGTTAGTAATAGTAGCCTGTAGCCCTGTTAGCGGGTGCTTCGCGAGGATGTGTCGTTAATAGAGCGTTGTATCCCTTCATTTTCTTTGAACGTTCACTGACTCTGTTATTTCTGAGCGACTAATAAATTGCGTGATGACAGGTGTCAGCTGCTCCACCGCCTCTGCACTCTTGCGTCGATGTCTCATTCCTCACGTTTTACTCCTAAATTCTCTTATTTTATCAACGCTACGTTCAATTTTCGTTTCGTTTTCTCGCAATTTTATTTGTTTGTAATGAATTATCGCTTTAGTTCTGTTAATCTATTCTGTATCTACTTAAACATTTGTTCAATTATTAACAAGAAAATCTGAAATGTTATAGAAAAACACTGTCATAGAAGGTACAATGTGATATGGTACGCAACTTTGAGATATATTTACGGAATCTGAAATTGATTAACATTAATTTGTTAATATGGACTTAATATGTATTTTTACAGACTGTATATTTTTTTTAATCCCAGTTGTTTATAAACTCACTTATGTTTTATTTTTTGTTGTGACAAAACGCTTCTAAAACAAAAATACACTCATACATCATTTATAGCATAGATGTAGTTAACGGAAACCTCCGAACGAGTACAGGTCTAAGAGTGATATGATATACATCAAAAGATATATTTTCTTTTTACTATAGTTAATTACAAAAGGGCGTATATAAATAAAGAACTCTCGCCCATTGAGGCGGACTCGCGAGGCGATCGCCGCGCCGCGTCTTGTCGCTACAAGCAAATGCACTTATCTTACCGGGATGTGAAAAACTGTTTTCAACTCGCTGTCGTCAGTTAGTTGCGCCAACACAATACATTCGGCTATACCCACAAGTCAATGCTCCAGAGGTTACGTTTCAACAGGATTTGGGGACCCAACAAATAAAAAGCCACAAATCGGAATGGACTAAACGGAGAAACAATGACAATACATTTATGTAGATTTTTATTTTATTTTCTCTCAACAGGAAATGCGTTTACAATCTCTGTGAATCCCTTAGTTATTTTGTGTGACATTTTAACAGTAATGTATTTATTTTTTATCGATGCACAAAGATTGTTCTAAGACTGTTTTTATATATATATTACAGATAAAATATTCTACGAATAAATAATGAATGTAAATAAATTGAAAAAGTAACTCGTAAAACCTTTCATCGATCATTATAAACAGCTCGCGGGCATTTATGCAAAACGAAACGAGTTGTTTCATTTCATTGGACCAATTCAACAGCGGTGGCAAAGATAGCCTTATAATTGAAAGTTATCACATATAGATCATAAATAACATCGTTTTGAGTTCCTAACTTGAAATAGCTCTTGCGATCATCTGCGGCAATTTCAAAAACCATTATCTGAGCATAATTATTATTAAATATAAGAAGGAATCAATTATGACTGAATTTCGAATAAATCTTAGCTTGCCTACATATTACTTTATCTTGTTCATTTTAAATAGGTATGTTGCTCTCTTAACTTATTAATTTATACTCGAAGTTTCGTTCAACAAGGACCTTATCAAAATCTTGAAGCCAACTTTAATTTGTGACGACAGCAGCATCATTAATCTTATGGCTCAAGTTCCTCAACTTTTCTCTTACAATAAGGGCATAAAGGAAATTTAAGATAAGCCTACTTATATTTATAAGAAAAATATTACATCATACAGTTTTAAGGGAATACTTCAAATTTGTAGAGCACCCCTTCCTTTTGCTCTGACTGTAAGTAAGTACTTAAGGTACTTAATTTTACTTGCACAATTGATTGCGGCACTTAACCCGTTTTGTGGCAGCCGCGCATAAATCTTTCTAACAGCGGATTCACTAACAAAACCCGAGTCGAGTATCCGTGATAGCACTGATTTTCTTTAGTAAAACAAAGAGTGGCTGTGTTGAAAGGTGGGTCGTTGGCGGCGGGCAGGTCCTAATTAAAAACTATACTTGGACCCTGTCGTATATTACGCAGATGAATCCCTCGGGCAGTTAGTCATTGCGTTTGACCACCTCCCAGTCGTTTTATTACTTCAACAAAACTACCAGTTGACACGACGAGCATCGCGCTCTCCATTACCAAAACACTGCTACGCAGGATTTTTGATTAGAAGGCAGGAGCAACTTTGTTATTAGCGCTAGGCAACAGTGAGACATAAAGGTAACAGCTTCAAAAGCCCAGTAACTAGTTACAATGCTCTTCAAACTGAATCGCAGTAATTTTACATAATGCTGCTTCGAGGAAGATTCTGACACTATTGGTAAACAGTACCAGAAAAAGTGTGTGGTTGTAGAATAATACTAAGATCAGACGGTTCTACGTAAACCAACAACTGAAAGATATTTAATGTAAACTATTATTGCTGCACTCACCATGGTAGGATGACATGGAAACGTATTAATAAGAATATTATAGACTCATATAAATATATTTAATCTAAATCATATTTATACGAGTCTACAACCACCGGAAGTATCGAGCTGTCAAACTCATTAAATCATTGAAATACAATTAATAGAAGCAATTATAAATAACAAATCACAAATTTAATTAAAAAGCAAAGATAATAATTACATATTGAATTGAATGTTTGATCAGTTTATAATTTGAAACAATTGTAAATATAATAAAAAACTATAAGCGAGACCGAGAAGTAGCTGGAATCGTATCTTGTTTATAAGCCGGCCGGCCCACATCGTCTGCACTAAAAATTTGATCTTATCTTCAATATTATAATAGGTTCCCGCAGCGGCACCTTCGCGATGGTCAATACAATAATTGTAAGAATCTTCGGTGGAATAAATTCAATATGCCGGGGAGCGGAGCCGGTCGCGAGCGCACATTGGATCCTTTGGTTTAACTTGTGATACAGCTTAAACCAACACACGAAGTTATTACAATCGAACCACACTTCATCACAGATGCGAATTGTGATTAGCTATCGCCCGCCCCCGCCGGTTCCGCACTGCTTACCATCAGGGTATTTGGTATCTCTCCATTTAAATCATAAGTCGAAATGAAAAGGGGATAAACCTACCGGCTCTCACGAGATTACATAATCGATATGTATTATTAAGGCGGGTGACCCGTTTTTTTTATTAATTTAAATAAAGTCCGGATTTTGACACTTAGTTATTTTTACACAAAATTATATAAGTATCAAAAGCTCAGTATAAGAATACTTCAATTAATAAAATAGATAAGCACACTGACGAGACGACCATTTTATATACTCACCCCTTTTAAATTTGGTTAATCAAAAGTTTTCCTTGGAAAGGAGTAATCTTAAAGCAAGGGTTGTACTAATGAAACTCCTTTTGTATTATATCCTTTTTAAAGAAGTTTTTCAGTAAAGCAACGCTCAATCTGCAGCAAAATATAAAAGTTTCACAATAACGTACGCGCCTCGGGCAAGAAGATTATCAAAGAGCGAACAAAACCTCTTTAAAAAATTTATATTTGCCTACAGAAAATTTATTTTCAAATTCGAAGGGATTTTAAAGACTTTACGTATTTTTTATTAACTAAATTAATTCATAAGCGCTATTTGAGTTCTATAAAACAAATAAAAAAGAACTCGAGAAACGAGAATCGCGTTCTAACTTAACTAAATGAATGGTTATAAACTTAACATATACTTACGACAGACATAATTGTCGTAAGTATATGTCTGTATGTCTTTGATGATCTGTACTTCCCACTTGTAAGCTGTCTCTTGAGTTGTATACCTACCACTAAAACTTTTTGGCATGTCATTTCAACCTACATTCTTACTCCCTACTATGCTTGTGGACTTGCAAGCTTGATTCTCATTATATTATAATAAACCATTATTAAATGATATAAAGAACAATCTACAATTATTAAAAGATTCAATATTATAAAAAAACTTGGTCCTTAGGTACTGACTGACTGACTGAATGACAAACAACAGGAAAATCCTGGATACGGGCCCAGATGACCCTACCGGGAAACTGGAACACACCATCCATCAACCCAGTGTCCTGTTCCGCTATTTTGGGGAGCTGGGCTGGCTGGGGTAGAGTTAGTACAGAAAGGGGTCAATGCACAATACATCCCACAGCGGGACGTCAGCGCAGACTATATGTAACCTCTTCCCCAAATTAGAATTAGATAAACAACATACAGGTTAAACCACTGAATGTAGATAAGTACCTAATCGAAACTTGGAGGATGTGTTCGCCAAGAGCTGAAAGTGAAGAAATATTTTTTGGAAATATGCTATGCAAACGAAGTGCGGGCCTTAGCTAGTTATGATATAATGAGAAACACAACCTTCTGACCTCCAAGTCACTAGGTAGCATTTGAGCTTAGGGGTCACATTCATTCATTCATTCATTTTCTTAGTAACAAATGAGCAAAATGATGAAAAAGCTTATAAATAGTTTTAAATGTCTGTCATTAAAACCAAGAGAAGAGACTGTATTGAAAAGGTTGCAAAAAAAGCCTAAGAAATCCAAGTGTAAGGAAATAAGGATTGCTGATGTAAAATCCAAAATCCGAATGTCTCTGGGGATCAAGCATCCATGTGTGATACTGAACGAACTCGGCTGCAGGGTACGGTTTATGGATTTGTACCGGACGGGTGTTCGCCAAGAGCTGAAAGTGAAGAAATATTTTTTGGAAATATGCTATGCAAACGAAGTGCGGGCCTTAGCTAGTTATGATATAATGAGAAACACAACCTTCTGACCTCCAAGTCACTAGGTAGCATTTGAGCTTAGGGGTCACATTCATTCATTCATTCATTTTCTTAGTAACAAATGAGCAAGATGATGAAAAAGCTTATAAATAGTTTTAAATGTCTGTCATTAAAACCAAGAGAAGAGACTGTATTGAAAAGGTTGCAAAAAAAGCCTAAGAAATCCAAGTGTAAGGAAATAAGGATTGCTAATGTAAAATCCAAAATCCAAATGTCTCTGGGGATCAAGCATCCATGTGTGATACTGAACGAACTCGGCTGCAGGGTACGGTTTATGGATTTGTACCGGACGGGTGTTCGCCAAGAGCTGAAAGTGAAGAAATATTTTTTGGAAATATGCTATGCAAACGAAGTGCGGGCCTTAGCTAGTTATGATATAATGAGAAACACAACCTTCTGACCTCCAAGTCACTAGGTAGCATTTGAGCTTAGGGGTCACATTCATTCATTCATTCATTTTCTTAGTAACAAATGAGCAAAATGATGAAAAAGCTTATAAATAGTTTTAAATGTCTGTCATTAAAACCAAGAGAAGAGACTATATTGGAAAGGTTGCAAAAAAAGCCTAAGAAATCCAAGTGTAAGGAAATAAGGATTGCTGATGTAAAATCCAAAATCCGAATGTTTCTGGGGATCAAGCATCCATGTGTGATACTGAACGAACTCGGCTGCAGGGTACGGTTTATGGATTTGTACCGGACGGGTGAAAACTAAAATAATTGGTAAAATATCAAAAATAAATAAAACTTACAAAATTCGAGAGCCTCACTACCACTTGCACCAAAGTCGAGAAATCGAATACTTTGATAGGTATTTTTTAATATAAGTACTGCCTAAAACAGTCGGCGTTTTTCTCAGAGTTATATAAATCAAAATAGGTAGTTCCTACTCTACTAACAACAAGAAAAGGGAATAATATTATGGAAATTAACGTGCAATGATTCAAGAACAACAGAGTCAAAGCTGAGAAGAATATAAATGCCAATTTCAGCGGCTCTAGTGATTATATTTGTAATTATACGTAACATGTTTGTTGGTAAAATTATATATTTTTGGCTTATCAATGTGTTTTATACGGTTATTATGATGGGCTATGTAGGTAAGTGAAGAGTTGGGGTCCTTCGTTGTCTAGCTAGATCATCTAGGAATTCTAGATAATCGTATTTTAATTTCATATGGGTAGGTAAGTAGATACAGTGCTGCCAGTACTAATGCATAAAATGTACCTACAAAAAACTGCTCAAAAAGGTACGTTATTTGATTGAAAGATACTTAATTTAATTATAATAGGAGTAAAAGGGACGTAAATCTAACTCTTTAGTACGTACTGGCATTGCTGGTTTAGAGTAGTACTGATATAGTAGGTATGCTCAATAAGAGTGAAAGAGACAAATATGTATTCTGACAGAAATGACATGACGGCTCATTGGGATAGGGAATTTCTAAGTGCTATGAGGTCGAACAACGGGCTCCCAAAGTTAAGGAATTCTTTAGGCGTTAGATGAATACTTATATTTGGTGCAATGAATTTGGATCGTAAAGATCTCCCTAGCGAGTAAAATGATTGTTTAAGATTTTTTTAAGGTTGGTGCAAGTAGCCATCAGTGCACTTAAATTTTATGTCGTGCCTATGGGGTCATTTTAAAAATGTTTTTCGTTGTATTAATGTCGCTTTTAGAGTAAATACCATTAGGACAGTTATTAAACCTCATTTTAAATTAACAATAATCACTATATGTTTTAAAAGTCACTTGTAATAAAAAATACTGAGTGACCCCTTTTTCACCAAAATAATAATATAAGCCCATCTTGAGCACCGTCTTGTCCTTGTGTTAGGAAGCTGATTTTTTGTCAAATTAATGGTATAACTATGTATAACAAATTACGACTAGGTTAAAATAATGAATTCTAAATTTTTGTATGGAATCGTGGACCACCCATACATACATACATGCATGTGTGTAATTTAATATCATCTTACAAAGCGTCATGTAGCACTTCAGGTTAATGCAGAAACAGTGTCTATACTATACATATATTCGTATTTATGGCATAATGGGGCTTTACACGGTGCTTGAATTCGGTACTGCCGTGGGCGGGCGGTGGCAGACTCGCACCTACTTCGCTGCAAGCGGCCTTTGCCAATTAGCCTTAAAATAATGAACATGTTTTATATTTCTACCCGAGTGCGGTGTGTACTTATCCCCGTTTGCCCCGGGAGGTCATGCGGCTACGGCCCTCGCGTTGTTCTACACAGAAGTATCTTCAAGTAGGTAATCCTACTAATATTATTAAAAATAATTATAAAGGGACATGTCGGTAGGGTTTCGGATACAAGCGCGTTGAGTGTGGTGATGTTTTGTGTGTAAAATGATATAATATCGTAGTTCAAAAGGAACCTATTAGTTTTATAATTATGTTCTTCCGGTTCTCTTGCTTTACACTTTTGTAGTCTATGAAAGGGTTGAAGTAGCGACACACCGTATTAAAAAGGTTAGAATGTGTTGGAGCTTTAACAGTTTCAATATAATTTGATCTACTGTTTATTATGTTATATTTATTTTTATTATTAGCCATACTATTATTTGTATTTAATTTTATTTTTAATAATGATGAGAAAATTAACAAAATAATACCTAAATACACATGTTGTACATCGTTAGTTTGTTTCCTTGCTAAAAAATATTATTTTGTGTTATATTTTTTATTTGTAACGTACGGGTACAAATCTGTTGATGAACCCAATTTCATCGCTAAATAACAAACGCACGGACGGACAAGAAACTAAAAGGGCTCCTTTTAGGATTCGGAAATCTAAAAATTAGGCCATCAATCTTAATTGAGAACTTAACTAAATAAAAATCAACCACAAAGACAAATTGATCTCCATGCTACCATTTCGTTTCATTATTTATCCACTTCCTCTTATGTCTACAAATAACGCGACCGCTCAAAGATTTAACTAAGCCTGAATAAATAATCAATTTAGCCGAGGCACCGCGGTTTCTGATCGATTGCCACAATGCTGGCTGGATGATATACTCTCCTAGCCAGGGCGATAAATATCCTGAGACAAATGTACCAAGCGTCTCCGGAGAGTTGCGGTGACACTAAATTTAAAAGCTTCAATTGTACAGAAATAACCAAAACACGGTTAGGATCTTTCGAAAACAAATCGTATATCGGTCGCTCGACGACAATCGTGATTGACTGCGCAAGTGGACGTCTCTAATATAAACAAATTAATAGGGAGCCCGTCTCAGTCCCAATGCGGTGGCGGGCATATCTCTCTCTCGCATTAGGGGCTTCAATGGACAACTTACTCTTCTTGACTGCCATTAATGCATTTAGAAAAAATATAACAGGCTGAAGTTGTAAATCACACTCTGATTTGGATACAAAAGTTTTTTTCCTTTATAAATGTGCATTTCCTGTCTTGATGCGACATTTTCATTATGGTTGTGTATAATAAGGAAACATAATTCATATGTTATAATTTTATGATGCTTTTTATCAAAATAAAACATCACCACGCATTTTAATTTATAATACGGATCGAACGTAATATTAATAATCAAACAGAGCTTATAAAAAGTCGAAATCCGACTTGATGTCATTATCTACACCCATTAACATGTAACATGTGTTAATCACATCCTCTTAGGGCCGCCTTATCAAAACGGGAGCAATTTTAAGAATGACTGCGCCTATAAATAAAGGAGTCTTTACATTAATTATGAGCTTAATTATGTAGAATCCCTTTGATTTACAAGCCGCTCATTGCCGCCGCAAACGAATTGTAGTGGCTTAGCGGAGCACCTCGAGCTTTGCCTACCGCCTCTCTGTTATAATTATTTTTGTCGTGAGATAGCTTCTTAGATACTTGTGTATAGATTGAGATGAAAGTGAACCACAACTTGTCGCTCCCGCCATTTTCATGGATTAGCTGATTAGACTCGCATAGGGATAATAATGGAGATTGTTCTGCTAGCAATAATTTAAAATAGATTTACGTATTTTACTTCAAGAGAATCGAGATTGCTTAAGATTTGTAATAATGTATTGTAATTTGAGATGTTACTTAAGTATACATAATGAGATTGATCATTCAATTCTTTATTATGATTATTCATTCAAGTCTTTATTTAAGTAAATTTTATTAAAGTTTATATCCTTCTTATGTCGCGGATAACCTCTAATGCGAAAACCACAAGACCGGAGAGAATGGCGTTTACAAAAAGAGGCCTACACCCAGCAGTAGGAAGTTTTGGGTTGGGGAATCATCCTCAACATCCTCTGACATCAGTCTATGATGATGATCCTTCTTTAAATAAAGACGTGATAAATTATTAAACACTTGTTTTTGTGAGACTTGGAAAAATCTGCAAGCGCCCAGCCGCTCTATTTTGCGACAATAAAAATGCATTCTCGCAAGAACCAGATTTTAGGACTAAAATGGAATTAAAAAATGTATTGGATAATGGAGCTGTGTACGAGTATGTTCGCGAATAGCCGAAAGCGAACGGCACGCGGCCTGTACGCCGGGGGCGAGCTGAACTGCGACAAGCGATGACGCTCACCCTATCCACCCTCATACGTAAAACCGCTATCGTTTGTCCCACATATTGTAATATTCAACAAAATTTCTTATTTTATAACGTAAAATTTGTGGATTTCAATGCATCAAGAATAGATTAATCGGGTTAGCGCATTTTCCGCGCATTTTCGAAGAGTCTTAGATCCAAATTTGTGTTCAATTTCAAAGTAATGTAGCATTTATGTTTAGACCACCTGTATGGACCCTTTGATGATTATCCAAAATGAGTTTCATAGTATGCGCTTGCAAGGTGGTTAAAGAACACATCTTCAAAATTCGGTTAAGTCAACTTTCAAAACCGTTTTTCACAACTAGTTATGACCTTTCACTCAAATATATACAATACATGGACCACACAAAGATACCACAAACGTTGTACCTTTATTCTTATCCTTCATCCATAGCAAAACTGAAAAAATACGAAACTATTTTTGAAATCATAAAGGCACAGATACCAGGATGGAACTCTGTAAAAATGACACTGGACTACGAAATGTCAGCTATTACTAATACCACAGTAAAGGGGTGTTATTACCACTTGTGCCTTTGCGGGAAGGCGAAGCAGCTAGGAATCAAATCCAGTGTATAGAGACGGCATGTTCCTAGATGTGCTGGCTTAGCTCGTTTACCATTAAAATATGGCTACAATTATGACATGTCCAGATCACCCAAAAGCAAGCCGATCCAACAGTTCAACAAGTATTTGAACCGTTATTGGTTCAATTATGTTAATTTTATAAAAAAACATGGTGTTGCTATGGCGAAGAGATCAGAGCGACCAATAATCTGGAAGGGTAGCATGCCAGACTAAATAGATATTTAGGACGCAAAAATCCTACATTAGCAAAAGTGCTGCATATTCAATCAAAAGAAACGAGGAATTTGACGAATAAAGAAAATTCTTCAAACAAAAATTATACGATGAAGATATTTCTGAGGTAATAGACCAATTAAAAAATAGGTCAATCACCGTTAGGCATGCCTAGAAATCATAATACCATTTAAATATACATATTTAAGTGCTTAAATGGTGCTAATATAAATAATAACAAACATAGATGAACATTATTTCTTACCTATTTAATATTTAATTTCTGCGTTTAGGGGCTCATAGGTAATTTGAACAATGAGGTTTTTAGTTAAACTGTATATACAGATATAGTAGGTGTAGGTATTCTTATTTCATAACAAGTTGTAAAAGCAGAATCATATTTCTCCTTTATTAACTATTTTCGGATGTCAGTTAAGACACGACACTTTTTATTCCATTTTAATAACCAGTTATCGAATAAGGAATAAAGCTTTTTCTTAACTAGTTGTAAAAAATGGTTTTAAAAGTGGACTAAAATTCTCTACTTTTATTCTATAGCGGTTTTGGCTCTACGATGATGAATCAGTTAGACATATTGTTTGTTTTATAGACATCTATAGATTAGTTTAGTTGTGCGAGCGGTGCCTTAATTAACATTACAGCGCATCCTAGCATTATCGGGCATTACAAAGCAGACAATCGAATAATTGTCTTCCATATCCCGACGAACAATCGGCCATTCGAACTGCAGGCTCTATTTCTGCCTCGTGTTTAGGCACCCATTTAGAATTTGAATTGATGTCAATATAATTGTACCTAATACATTCATTTAAATAATAATAACAATAATGGAAATAATCTTATAGACAGATGAGGTCTAAAGGGAGATTTTATTATTGTTAAGTTTGAAAGGAAATAATGACGAATGAAAACAATAAAAAACACATTTTTAAACTGAAGGACTCGACGCGCCATTGGTGAAATTTAGCCGGCACTGCAAAAACGTCATCAAAATTTTCGTTATTAGGACCAACGAGCGCCATTCAGCCGGAAATACGAACATAATCGTTCCGTAAACTCAGCTTAGCAATCGCAGCAATAAAACGTGCGATGGAACAATAATGTACAACAATTTTGTAGCCAAAAAGTGTCTAAAAGAACATTTTATTTGAGAATGTTACCGGATTTTATTGTTGCCTGGTATGATGCAAAGAGAGCCCAAGCCTATGCCCCCAGAGGCTGTTGGAGTTTAGAAACAATAGCTCTGCACTGCAATTAGTTTATCCGATAGATGGTGGTCGAACGAGTCGTAAATCTACGCTCTTGCCACCAGTGGGCTCTGTACGTAGTTGTGGCGCCGTATGTAGATTCAGCTCGGTTAATTAATGTGCCATGGTAAAGTGCGAGGTTGCTCCCTCGCATCCCAGTCGGGTTTCGTAAATTGCACCAATCTCGCTTATGTACCAACAATAGCTCCAGTTTTGCCGAATTAAAATTCGCCACCCAGAAGTGATTACCGGTTCACAGTTGCGTGGGCTGTTGCACCTTGTTTACTTTTAGTGTTTCGCATAGCTGAGAGAAAAGCGAAGAGGTATTAAACATAAAAAAATCGAAAAATATGGCGCACAATTAAGCTTCTGTTTCTCAATACCATGTCCCCAGGACTATTTGGGTTCGGAGGGGTTAAGGTCCAAGGCCAAAATAAAGCCATACAAATCGGTAAAGAGGTTGAAGGCGGTTTAAAACGTGATCCTGCTACTTGACTTATTGTTTTGGATCTCAACTTTTCTTGAAAGAGGAAACAACACAACGAAAGCGCTACTCAAGTGTGATAATGAAGTAGGAGGGTTCATTAGAAGTAAAGCTGCAGCTTCTAAAATTGTCTAAGATGCTCGTCAAGATGCTAATATTTTAGGCTCTAGTTCATTAACTGACACGCATCCATTAAGAGTCAGTTCAAACCAAACTGAAAAACGCTCGCGCCATGTACCTACTGGCTCCATTGAAAATAGGATCGTATTACCATAGCCTGTAGAATTGCGAAGTCAGCTCGCGCATGCTCGAGGATGCACGAGTCTGCGCTGACACTGCTTGAACCATCTTGGTATGGTAAGGCGCCTAGAAAATTAGGCACAAAAGCCCTCGCAGGCCACTCCTGATACACTGTGTTTCCAAGTCTGATTCCTACAGATCATGATGTGATCTGGCAGTTCTGAGGAGTTTATCAGTAGTGCTAATTGCGGAAACTTACATATTCCTCTTACTCCTCCTTAAGAGAAAGCTTGAAATGAAAGATGATTTTTTCAAGCAAGCAATCCTGCTGTGCCATTTCATGACGAGATACATATTTCGGTGTGTTGTGAGAAAAGGCGAGAAGAAGTTTGTAGCGTGTATAAAGTGGAATCATTTGTCACAGAACCACAGCGTGGTGAAGTATATTACCTTACATGAACTCTCAGCAAATGTAAACACATTTTGACTCTTACAAATGTGACCGCAGTATTATATGAAAACAAGCACATTTATGTATGGTATGGGAATAGCAATGTTCTACTTTAAAACTAGCTCTTAGTAACTTTTATCTTATCGATTCAAGTCATGATAATTTTAGCTTGATATTAAACTTCTTGTCTGCATCTGGTCTCATTGTAGCCCTGGTATAAGAGCTACAGTTTAAATTAGTTAGTGCGATTCTAAAAAATTAAAATACTTAGTCTGGCCATAAATACTGTTACAATTAAAAATAAACAAAATATTACATATTAATTTGGAATCTGTCATTTTTATACACAAAGAAGGTATGGAGCCGAATGCAATTTTTAAAACTCTCCATACGCTTGGTATTAGTAAAATATTTGTGTACCGGGCTTTTAATAGGTACAATAAGACCTCCTCTGTTTGTGACAGAAAAAGATCTGGACGTCCACGTAGTGTTCGTACGAAAAAGGTGGTCAAAGCAGTAAGGGAAATAATTCGAAGAAATCCTGTTCGAAAGCAAAATATTTTATCTCGGGAGATAAAGATAGCACCTAGAACCATGTCGCGTATTTTAAAAGATGACTTAATACTTGCAGCCTATAAGAGACGTACTGGTCATTTCTTAACTGAAATTTAAAAAAGAATAGGATGGTAAAATCGAAACGACTACTGAAGCGGTACGCAAAGGGAGGTCACAAAAAAAATTTGTTTACGGATGCTAAAATTTTTACAACTGAGCAACATTTTAACAAACAAAATGACCGTATTTATGCTCAAAGCTCTAAGGAAGCTTCCCAATTAGTCGACAGAGTGCAACGTGGGCACTATCCAACTTCAGTGATGGTTTGGTGGGGTATTAGCTATGAAGGAGTGACTGAGCCATACTAAACATCGGCACAAGTGTATCAAGATACCATTCTTGAGAAGGTAGTGAAGCCCCTTAACAACACCATGTTCAATAACCAAGAATCCGGTTATTGAACATTCCAGCAGAACTCTGCACCGGGTCATAAAGTTCGGTCTACGCAGTCTTGGTTAGAAACGAACGTTTCGGACATCATCAGAGCTGAAGACTGGCCGTCGTCTAGTCCCGATCTTAATCCGCTGGATTATGATTTATGGCCAGTTTTAAAGAGTATGACTTGCTCTAAACGCCATTATAATTTGGAGTCTCTAAAACAATCCGTACGATTGGCAGTGAAGAATCTTCCCATGGAAAGAGTGCGTGCTTCTATTGATAACTGGCCTCAACGTTTAAAGGACTGTATTGCAGCCAATGGAGACCGCTTCGAATAAGCTTTTTATATTTTGAATTGTTTTTTTATTTATGTATTAAACTAACACACTGTAAAAGTATTAAATGATATTTGCAATAGAAAAAAAAATTCTTTGTTTCAGTATTTATGGCACGACTAGGTATATTGCTTCACTCTAAGTTTTATAGTTTGAAATGTCATTATAATTTTTATTTTTGTTATTCATAAACACAAAAAACTGAAGTAGAGTCCAGTTTGGCAGAATGGTGGAAATCTGATTATATCCAGCACAGATAATATTTGGTTGGATGCAGTAGTTTCGCGTGCCATGTTAACTCTCATCTCATCACAACGGATTGACGAATTGTAGAGGTCGGGCGAGGAAGGTCCCCTCATTATCCCTTTCATCCTGAATTTCAATTAGAATGCTTTCGTGTTTTGCAATAACAAACCGTGCCGCGTTTTGCAAATACAACACTTACCTACTCAGTTATTGATCTGACTTTACTGTGCTCTGCGACTACCTTGAACACTTTTAAGCATGTGTTTTTTTTTTAATAATGTTAACTGTATTCTTCACTGTATATTCTATATTCTTATGTGGCTGTATTTTATACATTTCTACAACCTGTCTGTAACCAACCATATACTTGAGTAAAATAAATCATAGATTCATTCATAGGTTAATAACTTGCAACTAAGCAAATGCAGCTCAGACCAATAATAACGTAATGTTCTTAATAGAAACGAATGATATTATAATTTAAACTAAACAACAAAAGTATAATCGATGGAACATTCAATCAAAACTTGCAAACACCTATTGGCGCCAGAACGAAATTACTAAGCGGCACGAAAGCTAACCTGTCTCCTTTCAAATTTGATTGCGCCCAACATCACATGCCCATGAGCTCTTTAATGAAGCGTTGATATAAAAACAAAACTATGGGCATATATGATTAGGTCGATACACGAGTAAGGTAGAACCACTAAACAAACAACCATTAAAATATCGCTACGTCATCTTGTTAGAAATCACTTATTGCTGGAGTGACTTGCATTCTACAGCATAAGTAGGTATACATACAGAGAGCGAGATTGTGTAAGATTCGATCGCGGTACGCCAGTTCCTTTTCGAATTATGGAACGGAAGTGTTCATAAGGGGTAAACAGTACAGCTTAAATATGAAACAGAAACAAAGCTTAAGCAAGAACTATAATTTGCCTAAAGGAATAGTGTTAAAACATTAATAACAATGTTTTACCTTAAGAGTTGAATAATCAAAATAGAAAATTTCAAAAAGCTTTTTTACGTATCAAAGAATCTAATAAAAAAAATATAATGCTATGCAAATTAACAAAAGTACCTAACTGTTGTGGAGTAAAGAACAAAAAATAAATCTAGGGAACAGAGCATTCTGGGACCGTGATCCAAACAGGAAAATAATTTTAAGAAGGTAGATATTTTTTGAATAAAAATAAACAAATGTTTGTGAGGATGGTTGCATATTGGCTCCCCACTCACGCCAAAACAACATTAACTGCTCGAGCTAAAACTCGGTATGGGCGTAGTATAGGAACTGGAAAAAGACCAATTTGACTATTTTGAATTGGAAACTTAATTTTACATAATAAACTAAGATAGAATCAATGTTTGCGTTGGAAGACATGACAATCCAAAATGTAGAATATGAAACATTATTGTCCGCCCCACGTGTGTTCGACGTGCATACCAAACAATGGCGCGCGCTTCGACGGATGGGTCAAATGAGGCGCGGCGTCAAATCTCGGGTTGCACCGGCTTGGCGCCGGTCGACACATCCGAGAAGTTAGCACACCCATTGAACAACCAAAAAACAACAATAAACCAAAGTTCTGCCGTCGTGCTTCACTTCACAATATAACAAGCGACCGTAACAAACGGGCTCGCCGCCACAGCTTCGATTTCCATTTCTATTGCATTTACTTATTTTCTCATAGCACTTAACATTTGGAGCTTACATAGGATCAAAATCACTACATCGCAAAGCAGGAAATCCATTAAAATGCTAATACGACTCAGAATCAAAACAGAACTCGTTAACAGATCAATTAAATGGCACTAAAAATAACTTTCCTTTAGTACCTAGTTAAACAGATAAATCATTAGGGGACCACTGTCTTAATTAGACTGAGAGATGTCAACGAAACCTATGACTTTCACTGGTATAAATCAGGACATAAATTGCTTTCCGCAACGACACTCCCACCGTCGAGTTGGCGTTAATAGCGCGTGCAACCGAAATTTTAGCTAGAGTTTTTTTTGCCGAAACCTAATACCCGACTCGGAGCAGGCGCCACAAAAAAAATTATATGAACGTTTGTAATAGCATCCGACGTAAACTCGTCAATTAGAGCATGCCATTCTATTGGATTTATTGCGGGCACATCTTAAATGATATTTAACAAACTAATAAAAATCGACCTAAGTAGTCATTCAATGATAATAAAATATTTACGTATACTACCCGATATAAATGTAATTAACAATACCATTATGGGATCGTATCGATATAACCGTTGGTATGGGAACATCAAATGATTAGGATTTAATTACTTGGATCAACAGCTCCGCCCCGTTCGAAATCGAACGACTATAAATCAACAATAATAATGCAGAGTTTCGTCTTTTTATAAACCAAACAAATCTTTACCAACACAATTACACGATCGTTAGAGCACAATTAAATGTTAACGAATTGGTTTTGAAAAGATCACCGACTGCGACAGTAACATCCTCAGTTGCTTTTATAAAACGTCAAGATCACATTGGGTCGTTTTATGCCTCGGGATAAATTTCAGTTTTTTGTTCATAAGATAAATCCGCCAAGTGCGAGTAACGCTCACGCATCAGAATTGTGTAAATGTAGCATTTTAATTTTATTAATAGATAATTTATTTGTAGGTACATGTTACAAATATAGAGCAGAAAGTAGCACACTTGAAAAGTAAAATTAGAATTTAAGTGTTTTTTCCCAATACTGAAATTAAAATCTTACATTGTTTACTTCAGAGATAAAACAGGGGTTTGGACGTTATTTATTATTATTATTTATTTCATTAATTTAAACGGCCACACCACCTAAACGAATAAATATAACTTTAAACATTGAACAGAAAAAATAATTGCAAATAGAGTCACATAATAATTTTAAAATAATTTAGTAAATAAAACATTAATGAACATGATAAAATATGTAGAATATAAAATGACAATAAATTAATTACTTACAAAAATAAAATAAAAAGATTAGGTAAGTATTAAAACATAAAATATTTTTTATTCGCTCTCACAGAACTTCAGACATTCTAAAACCAGCTTCTTCCAGTCATCAGACGTTACAATATAGATGACAACTGCAGAACACAAGCCCTTTGTAGTCACATGTTTAATTAAAAATAAAACCGTTTATAAATAATAGAGCTGCTTAACTGTGAAAAAATTTAATCACCGTTGAATTTCCTATCAAGGAATATTTAAGTACTCATAGCTTCAGATGGGAAGTCGTGTTGACAAATTTAAATACCGAATTTCAAAGAGTTCTCAAGCACTGTTTACAATAAAAAAAAATAAGAAACCCACACACAGAGATATTTCCACAAATCTATAATTCCATCAGCAAGTCGGGCAAATACGAAAATAAGCATCAAAGTGTTTTTTAGAGGAAGACGACAAATGTCTACCAGCCAGGCACAGGAGCAAACACGTGTTACATATTGTAAGACAATATTAACTGTTGCTATATTAGCTCGGGAAGCGGAGAGAAGAAAATTAAGCCAAGTGACACTCCACGATGCACATGTTTTTAGTATACTCACACTTGGACAATATGGAATGGACATTAAATTATCTGTTGTTTCGAATATCTTATTGTATTAGGTATGTAAATGTGATTCACAGTATACCAGAATGTTCAAGTTTCCAAAGGCGAAATGCACACAGTTTATCATCTCACCACCTTTCTGCCCTTACCTACCCCACCAAAAGTGAGGTCGACACCAAATGTATTTTTCTGTTTGTGTATCGACTTCAGTATTGTCTTCTCATTCATGCAGTATACGTAAACCTAATGAATGCTTACTGAGTAGTGTATGTAAGGCGGAAACCTGAGTAAGTGTATGTATAGAATAGCGATTTTTTTTTGTATGTACGAGGCTGGCCAGATGAAATCTATTTTGAAAATATGATTATCTATAAGTAAAAATAGGTAGGTTCCTTTTCTTTAATTTCATTATTTGCGAGTTAGTTTAAATCATCGTGTCTCATTGAAAAATGCATCTGCGCCGGGAACATTTTCACGCTATGATTTTTTACGATATCAAGTGTCGCGTGAAACCGGACGAATCGTACGATTGACTTCAAATGGCATTCATGGATGAAGGTCCTCCCAAGGCAACCGTGTCTCGTTGGTATAACGAATTCTAGCGCGGTTGACTAACTTTGGGGGATGAAGAAAGAAGTGGTCGCCCTTTGACGACTGTTACGGAATTCAACGTGCTAGCAGTGAAAATAGTAATCCAAGACAATAGGCGAGTTACGTATCAGGAGATTCAGCACATACTGCCGATTGGATCGGGAAGCCTTCACGAGATGCTACACATGCATCTTCGCGTGAGGAGGATAGTTTCACGCTGGGTGCCGCACAACCTCATCGATGCTTAGAAGCAGGTCAGAGTGGAATGGTGCCGTGATATGATAAACAAATTTGAAGCATGCTCGTCTCGGCGTATTTTCGACATCATTACAGGTGAGATGAGTCCTGGAGTTATCAATACGATCCAGAAACGAAGCGCCAGTCGACGGTTTGAGAGTTTCAAAACATCAAAGCCTACCAAAAAGTGAAGTGATCTAGAAGCGGCGGGATGATTTCGATCGTGAGCTTTTTCAATTTGACTGGCTATTTGGAATCAATCCCTTTACGAAACCAAAGAAACATCATCGAGGAATGGTGGTATACTACCAAATGCATGGCAGAAGTTTTTTTCTGTTGTGAGTAACAAGCGACCAAACACAGGGCTCCGCGGGCTACTTGCTCCACCACAAGGCGCCCACGCACACCGCGCTCAAAACGAGGGAGTTCCTAGACAGTACGCCGGTCTAACTCCTGGGTCGTCTTCCTTTCAGCTGTGACCTAACATTGTATCACTTCTTTTATTCCCGAAAATAAAATATGTCTTTAAGGGATACAATTTTCATCGCCGGAAGATGTGATGTCAGCGTTCGAGCAGGCTGTAAACGAGGTGTCTGCGGCGGACTGGAAAAAGTTTTTCAAAACAGGCTTTGTCGCATGAAACTTTGTAAAAAGGCTAGTGGAGAGTATTTCGAAAAGATTTAATAAAAAAATCTTTACATATAGAACACTATTTTATTTTCGAAAAACATTCTGAGTGTCCCAGTACACTTCGCACGTTCACGTGAAAAAAATGTTTACATGAAATCGGTAACTTTTACTAATTACCACATCAATGACAAAAAAATAATTGTAGTAATTCGAACGGGGATTCTAAGAAAAATCTCGCATTGCGCGAGATTTGAGTGTAACAGATAAAACACTACCTATTCCAGGCTAACTCTCATTTCAGTTAACAGCTATTCACATTCCTACGAGAAGATGCCAATAAAATACAAATCCAATTGCGTCGACCCTTGATTTACAACGAATCAATAAAAGAGAAGGCTATCATTACCCTTTTTATTGCGTTTTCAATAAAAGTAATGTACGCAGTTGGTAATCAGCGCAGCGGCGACGTTCGGACGACGAATATAAACCACTTTGATGATGGGAACATGAAATCCCTTTGTTCAAAATTATATTGTTCTCTAAGTATACTACTTAGCCACTCAAACCATTGGTCTATTTAACGAATTGGCTGCTAATGCAACTCTAATATTATCAAAAGTAGGGGAAGTGGTTTAATTGGGCTATGTTTTACAAACGCGGGCATTGTAACTTACTAATCTTGGAATAAATCAGTAGAACAGTCTTTAGAATTAGCGATCCTACAGTTTATATGACGTCAATATATCAAGGGCACTAGTGGAAACGGCGTAAATACAATAGTATCGTTAGGGAAAAAAAGAGACTTGACTTGAGAGATGGCTCGTAAAATTAAACAAGGGACGTCCGGAGATATGTCAAGATAGCATGCGGCGGGGGGCGCGGGTTCGGCGCCGGCCGCGCTCCCCGAGACCCAATTAGAAGCACACCTTTTGGACATGTGCTCTCCTTGGTGCCAACTAACGCTTAAAAACACCACGGATGTGGAGTGGTGCAACATCCGTTAAGGCTTGTGATTTTTTACTAAGATTACGGAATATTGTACGAAAATTTGCTCAAAATTTTACACAATAAAAGTTCCCGAAAAAAGTTCTACTGTACGTGAAAAACTTCTTTATGATAAGAAATGCTGAAAAGGCTTCGAATTACATAGGTCAAATAACATTTCCTTAGTGCTTGTCCACTTTGAGAAATGTTGATGGCAACTAGCTACTTGTATGATATGTATTGCAATAATTAGGTATTAAGATAAGTACCTATTATTTAAGTATTGTCCTGCAAAAGCACAAATCTTTATAGTAGGACAATCTTTATGCATAGGTTTTCATCATCATTTTATGCCTTTAGATTACTGATGGACAGGAGGCCAAAAGTAAAAGAACTGAGCCTAGTCTGCAGTTTACGTGAACGCTATTTGCCGACCGCCTTTCGTATGTCGTTTCACGTGGACGAAGGGCGCCCGACAGCCACACGATGAGTTTCGTTTACCGATTCGCGGTCTTCACTCAAGAGCTTGCCTGCTCCAGCGGTTGTCGATGTTTAGTATACGTAGACCAGCCAATTCAGCTTCCTAACCATTTAAGCTAAATCGATAACCTTTGTTGTTTCAGATTTTGTCAATCGAAAGATTTACTCTAACATAGAAGCTAGAAGTTCAAACACTTGTGTTACCATCAATTATTATGTACAATATCTTATGTACTGAACCTTTACCGTCTAGACTCTAGATGGCTATAAACTTTAAAAAAAATACGAATTCACTGAATTAATATTCTCTGGTTTCTGTATCCTAAAGTGTCGATGACACGGGGCTAGCTACTAGTCGGCGTCCAGGCTTTAGAGCTAGATAAAAATGAATTGATTTATTTATTAGGTACCTTAGTCTTCACAAGCTTCGCATTCTCCTTACACAGCTTTGCTAGCGCATGGTACTCTCCCTTCGCTGCGCACAGGATCCATTGTTTTTGCTTCGAATCTAAAGGATCTTCGCTCTTTTGATCAAGCTGAGAAAAAAAAACAATGTTATTTTCTTCGCAGTAAATTCTTTATATTATTAGTGTCAAATATTTTATGAAAATACTTACAGAAACACGGTCCTCTTCGTCTACACCCTGCAAAATAAAAACTTATTAAAATATTTGTATTTTGAAAATATTTCTTTATATACCTATAGGTAAGTATTTATTTCGTCTCCTTTTTTTAAAGCTATATGAGCGAGGATTGTCGTAACTATCAGTCGTCTAAAAACAAAAGATTAGAATTATAAACAAAGACGATATTTACATTCATAATAAATATCTTAACGACACATATAAATTAATCGGAACCTAATATATCAAAATTAATAAATGAGTACTTATATATTGTGAAAATAATATTTTGAATTAATGGTCAATAAATTCGAATTCTCCCGTCTTCAGGCTTGCGCTGCGATTAATACGCTACGAAAAGGATCGTAAGTACTCTCATTATTTTATGTAATTAAAAACCGTCTGCTGCATTAATATACAGTTCAGTTTTGTTCAAGATATTGATAAAAATACTATGTTTGTTTCCGGTAAGCTGGGCGTGCGCTTCGCAGCATGACCACTTTACCACCTGTCGTTACATATTTATGTCTACACTATAGGCCTCACTGTTAGGGACTTCGATATTGACAAGATAACATCCTTAATGTGATGTGTTTGATTTAATAATAAGATTAACTTTGTTAGTTGTTAGTTTTTCATACTACGGAAATAGTAATTAAATTGTATCATTTTCTTAAGCTACCAGGGGAAAAAATTAAACAAAGCTTACAGAAACATCAGAAAACTCTTAGTTTGTCACATCCTGCTAATATTATAAACGCGAAAGATTGTAAGTATGGATGGATGAATGTTTGTTACTCTTTGACGTAAAAAGTACTGAATGGATTTTAATGAAACTTTACAATATAGCTTATACATCAGAATAACACATATGCTACAATTTATAAAGATACCTGCGCAGACGAAGTCGCGAGCACCAGCTAGTGTAGCCATAAGACAGACATGTAGGTGTGTTGTATTTTGAAGTAGGAACTTTAGTTCTTTAAACCTTTTACATACAAATACAAAAAGTTCTACATACTGTAAATGTTATAATTACTTTTCTTGATGTAGTGACGAGACTAACTGAGCGCTTTTCTGATGATAAGAGACCAGAGATACTGTTTTTAATAGTTATATACTGAATTTTATTCGAAGTTGGTTCATTTTATACAAGGACATTAAGGTGTTTCGATTAGATCGTACACCCACGTAACAATTTGCTGTTGCCATTTTGCTTTACAAGTCAATCAGATCTCGACGTACGAGGCACATGAGGACAGTCAATTTGAACGCTCTAGGTTTTGTTAGTATTTAACGTACGTACATCACTGACTAGATTGACTTGTGTCAAATGATACAATGCTGCCCGCTGTTTTGCATGCCCGGAATAACAAGGAGCATTCACATGGGACAGTTATACCCAATAGTAGGCAAGTCTCTAAAAATAATTGTGTCTATAAAAACACAATTTAATAAGATAATTCAGTCCAGCACAGCCAGTGTTTTCGGCGAGATCGACTAATCAACGAAAATGCAATCCAGTACATACTAATTAACAGATGCCGCTGAGAAAGACCCATTCAAATCTGAGACGGACGGAAGACAAAACTGTCAAAGTTCTTACGGACGATTCCGGTTTCAGTAGAATTCTAGATCCCGAGCCATAAGCTAGCTATTTAGAGTCTTTAAAAAGAATATTGTCTTGAATCCTAAGGAGTATATTAGGAAAATAATGGTGGTATGGCGACGCGAAGTGGCCGTTGTGCGTGCGTTAGCGGGTCTCCGCGCCGCTCTACAGGGCGTCGTCGCTGGTCGTGCGCACCGAGCGCCTCGCCGCGTTCGCGCTGTGCCTTATTACTAGACGGCGACGACACGGCATGACAACCATCGATATATTGGCCTCACATCACATTAATAACCAACGATATCGACTGTAACAGGTACTGATGATTATTTTGGAGTTAACTTATGAGACTTGCAATCCAGACCATACAATAAATTTCAAAGTATTCAATTTTTAAAAAGAAATAGAAATTTTAAATGAGGATTTAAGGTACGAAATTAATAACAATTAAACGTTTTATTCACTTATCATATTGGAAACAATAAACTCAATTTTAAAGTTAATTACTTAAGCAAACAAGTTTTGAAATATCGGTAGAATTAGCAGTCTCGAAGACCATGGGTATTGTAAAGATAAGAGATAAGATAAAATCAAGACACTGGCGCCTACGATTAACACAACCAATTTGTTTGTTTTATTTTAGTCACATTCCATAGCTCAGACAGGGAAATATTATAAGTAGTTACATACTTGTACCTATATAGCTGGGCTGGGCAATGATGAAAGTGAATTGTAAGCAGTTGTAGATTGGCGCTACATCCAATTGTGTATCACCATAGAGCGTGGTATTTGCGCTCGAATCGCACTTTTATCTTTGAATAGCTGACAGCTAATTCATCCGTTCCTATTTCCACCACTTCGACAAGGCTCGTTAAGTGTGGCATCCGCGTTGTTGATGTCTGCAAGTGATTCTCAGGCCGAATAGCAGCGGGAGAACAATGAAATCGGTCATATTTTCCTGCCAACCCGCAACGGACCGTACCATCTTATCTCCCTCATCATGCATAACAACTATGCGTTTATTCAAAACGTTGATGATGTATACTTAAACTGAAGCTTATTTTCGCTAACTTTTTGAAGGATTTATGATGGTGAATGGTAAAAGCGATTAACGCACCGGCGAACGATTAAACGAGTTGTCATAAAAGATTACGACTTTGGTAAAGGGCAGTTAATTGGCAAAGCAATTAATAAGTGAAAATAAACGAAGTTCTCCAGTAGTTGAATAAGGCTGAATAAATTGAAATCCAATTGAGAATGAAAACAGCATTCATCTACGTAAGTACTACGCGTAAATTATAACCATCATCCAACATGTGTAAGGAATAACAATAAAGTTGCAGTCGTTTAACCATTTGGAAGCCTTCGAGCGGTTTGTAAGCTCGGACCTTTTTTTGGACAATACAAGAATAAACAAGAAATATCATTTAAAAAATCAGAAAACATTTCTTAGAAAATATATTAAGTAGTGTTTGGTAAATTGTACACATAATTATAACACAGTAAAACAATAACAAGACTTCAATACGACATCATGAATAGCCAACAGCACGAATGACCCTCTTTAGGGGTTTGCGGCGGCGCACGTGCGCATTGGAATCACACGACAATAATTATCAAGGGACAATCGACCACGAGTCACGCGGCACTATTCAATAAGCATTATGTATGCCGTGAATAATAAATGGTATAATTGAAATTGACTCAAATCAATTCACACCTCCGGCACGGCACTGAGGGCACGTTAGGAAACCGTTAGAACCAAGCTCAAAGCACAGGTGAGGAAGAAGAGAACCCAAATCAAAAGGGATCGATATTGAAAAGGTTATCGATACCAACTTGAATCAATAAGACAATAATGGACTAACTTGTCGAAATAAAAACAAACTTATTAAAATTTGATAAATTACAAGTTGTCAGCGCGAATACAGAGATAATTGTCGTTCCATTTTGGTATTGATAATTGTGGAGTGAAAACGTATCTATCTACGTGCAAAATCAGGCCAATCATAGTGCAGTTGAAGGCTTTTGCGAATCACGGAAAAAAATAGAACGCGCTCTCAGTAAGCATCAATGCATTTTAAAACGAGGCAAACCATCCTACATCTTGAATCTCTTGCGGATTTTGTAACAGAAAGCCTTGGGATAACCAAATACATCGCCCACAGGAATATCTTTAAAAAAAGGTGGACGCGCTCTGTGAGCATTAAATCAGTGCCGATTTTACTTAGAATACTGACCCAACGTATTTAATTGGAAAATCTATAAATGTGATAGTTAAAAGGATGATAGTATGTATAAGTTTCACTTTTCAAACACAGAGAACATGCTGCTTGAGACTCTTGCGGATTTTCTATCAGAAAATCCAGGAATATTCAAACACCTCCTCGAGACATCTCACAAAAATAGCAGGACAAGATCTCAGTAAGCATCAATTCGCAGTGAAGAGTGTTAGAGACATGTTAGGTTGAAGGTTTTTTTAGTTTTAAACAGTTTCTTTTTCATTTAATTAGTTAAAAAAAAATAACGCTCAAGTCAAAGTTTACCAAAATATTTAGATTTTCACGATGAGAGATAGGCTTATTTACTGGTGTTTTTATTAATTTGGACCTTTATCGCGTTAACCTACTCAAACGTTGCCGGTGCCTCAGTCTTACCGGTGAGAAAAAAATCAATAACAAAAATGAGCCCCATCCCACTCAAAAATAAAATTATGAAGTGTAAGTAAGCCTCCTGAGCTTAGAAGAAGGTGGCTCAAGATGTACTTTGGGTCAAGCTCGGACTGCTCTGGCATTCACTAATCCACTCAGGGTCCGCGCGGTTGATTTAGTTAGACCCATTAGTTCTACTAGTTGAGAGTAGGCCCGATTCCCAGCTGTAGTAAGGCTGTGGGAACTGGGAACATTAGTATGCTACATAAACTCAATTGAAAAATTGTTAATTCAATTGTTTGAAAAAAAAATATCAAAGCACGCAAAACCACTTTTTACACGCAGTTTAATGCGCCCTCTCGTCCTTTTAATAGGTTACTATGTGAATACGCGGTAAGAGCAATTGTAAAGTCCATTAGGTGCGAAGGCGTACTCGGGCAGGCTCATATTTGTCATTAGAAGCTTTTGTTGTTCATGTTGTGTCGGTACGCTTCCCTTGTGTAGGGGGATGGTCCCGTTTGAATGAGCTAAAATTATTTAACAAATTTTTGTACTCGCATCGCAATAAACAAACATCCCTCTTTGGTTGTATTTGGAATGTGGCATTTGGGACTGTTGTTTTGCATATTTTTGAGGTAAGGAGTTTTGTTATGTTTCAAACTCGCACGGCTTATCTTGATTAAAATGAGTATGTTAATCAGTTAATCCAAAAGTCACTAGTATAACTTCTGCCTTGCCCCAGTAGTAGGCGTAAAAAGTCCGGGAGTTTTGAAAATAGGTAATTTTATAGTTTTATATATTTCGATGTGCTCTTACAGAAAATCAACTTTGTCCCTTCGTATCTTTTGAGTTCGCACCGCCACATTGGAAAAATGGCGCTTAACAACAGTTTTTTGACAATATCTCATTTCCGACCCATTTCTCGATAGAAACATATGTATATTACAAAATTAAATTAAACTAAAGAAAATAAATAACATTTTAAGCTTGAACCACTTCTATGTAAAATCAATAGTTTAGGCGTAAGAGCGCCGCAAGCTTTTGTTCATCTACACCAACGTGATTTCGTATATTTACAAAAAAAATATATCCGTTGTAGGTATAAGGAAATGCGTCGCTTTGTTTCGCGAGATATCAGAGCATGGATACTGGAGTAATCGGCGTTTGTATGTATTAGACGTACGTAACGTATGTGTGATGTGGGCATGTATGTATCATGTATTTTGACCGATAAATTGTCGAACCGCTCATCCGATCTTGACGAAATTTGGCAGATGGTTAGGTAAATTTAAAACCTTATTAGGTGAGCCAAATCGGTTCAGGGGTTAAGACGCGCGAGGTCAAAGATTGAGGCAAACTACTAATTTACATAACGGTAATCAAATTATTGACATTGTAATTAAAAAAAACAACGTTGACTTAAATAAAGTACTAATACAAAATTTTGTATGAGTCATCAGTATACGTCAATCGTTTTACCGTGGCGTTTGCATTTATAGAATCCATAACAAGAAATTGAAGTGAAGGAAAAAATATTGGATACTTCGAAAGTAAAGTATTAAACCAAAGGACAAAATGCATGAATGCGTGGATACAGAAAAGTTTAAAATGCTCCGTTATATGCACGAATTGTTGTGGTAACTGTCATAATTCGCAAGTTCCATCACGTGACAGCGATGAAGAGGAAGAAACGGAGACTGTTTTCGAGCATACGTATGATAGAATCGAAAACGAAGAGAATTGCGATGAATTTAATAATCCCACCGTGAATGATGCGGAAGAAATTTCGGTCTGTGACGTCGCGGTTGATGCTGAAAACAATAAACTCGTAAACCTGGCCCATCAAGAACAGCAAATTTTAATCAAAGATTGAGCTAAATTTAGGAATTGTGCATTGCATGTGTATTAAGCCTACTGAATACACCCACCACAATAAAAAACACGCCGCTCACGCAAGTTGAAGTACACTCTTCTACAAACTCTAATAATGATTTTGCACTTACCTACCCACCTGCCAAATTTCATAAAGAACGGATGAGTGGCGGATCTACAACACCTAATCTGACCTGAGACGTCGCTTCACTCGGTCAACTATTTTATTACTAGGTATTATGTAAACAAGAAGTTATTTCTAAACGTTGACCTCACGCGCCTATACCCCTGAACCTATTGGATCATCTACAAATCCTAAAAAGGATTTGAATTTACCTACCCACTTGCCAAATTTCATCATCGGATCGGATGAGCGGTTCAACAGTTATAGTTTCGGTCAAAAACATGATACATACAAGTCCACATCACACATACATACATACTCGTACATAATAACGCCAATGTTTCCATTATCTAGGCTCTGGACCGATTGGTCTGAAAAACTTGGTGAAAAACTAACGGGTATAGTTTAACAGGTCGTAAAGGGCATAGGCTATACCCACATACACACCTTGAAACAACGCAGGCGAAGCCGCGGACAGCAGCGGGAATCAGGTTGCGTTTTTCTAGGGTCATGCCAGCTTATACGTGGTATTTAATTACCATAAAATGTCGAAGCATTAGTTATGGGTGATCTTAAAATCACTCTTTTCATGTCATAGTTTGCTATGCGTAGTCCCCAAACCGCGTGCAGGTGAAGATCATCCCACGGCTGACAACACCGCCCCACAAATATAGGCGATATAGGCTCTTTAGGCGATTTCCCTTTCAGTTTCGATATCCTGGCGCGATCTCGAACGAAATTATTACCGATAATAATCATATTCGACAACATTTAACCGCCAAAGGGTCATGACGAAGGTTTTACAATTCAATTAGCTGCACCAGGTGTCGACGAGCAGGAAACTTTTACCCGCACACCAACAATTTATTATTCAAAAGGTTAATAGAGCCGATAACACATTCATAGTTTCGTAAGGTCAGCTTTCGATAATGGTTAATTTATCTGTTTAATAGTTAAGAGTACGTTAGATATATTTATTTGAAAGCTAAACGCTTTGTCATGTATTTCTACGGAGATTCATATGAACATATGTATGGTACATAAGGAGGTTTCTATTTTTTTGTTGTATTTTCTTAAAATTAGGTAAGTTTTATAGATATTCTGGCATAGATTTATTCCGTTATGCCTAAAACATTATTATTTATATTGAAGTATTCTCTGCACAATAACGCGTCGAGGAGGTTATAGAAGTCTGATCATATATATTCTACTGAATCACCATAATACAGTTGTATTATGACAATTGGTTTTTGTCTTTTTATTGTTGTTGATGTTATTTTCTAGCTTAACTAAGCTAGAAAATACAAAAACCAATTGCCACAACCTTTGTGACGTAGGAACGGAAAGGGTATGTTTAGCATAACCTTCTTAAACGCGGCCAGATCGCGGGAAGCAGGAAAGACGATGATGATCGAGAACGTCATGGCGTTGTAGGTCTCGACATCGCTGGCGCTTTCCGCGGAGTTATAAATCAGTTTTAAAAAAATAATATATGTAGCTTACATACCAATTCATAATTTTATAAGGCATTCAACGTTTCTAGGACAAACTGTTTTAAATTTACTGTACCATGCCGGTAGATATCTTTCAGTTCTAAAAATGCATGCTCCTCTATCCTCGATCAGTCTCAGTAAGGATATTTTTATGAAGGCAATAGTGGAGGGGCGTGCATTCTTAGGCTGATATGTCTCTACCAAATTGAAAACAATTACATAGTCACGCACCGATTTTTTAAACAATCAATTGGATTCGAGAAAGGCAACAGGTGCAACATACTGTGTGCAACTGGCTGTAATTTGGTAATCATGTTCGTTTAGGTGCAGAATTTACAATCCACTAAACATCCACCTGTCGCAAAACCTCCCAGTTCGCAAAATGTCCAACTCAAGAAGCGAATTGGCCCAAGTATTATTATAAAAGCTTGTTTTAATCAACACATTGAACAGAACGACACCAAATGAGGAAAAACGAATGGAGGGTGGTCTTCACGATTATCACTTTGAAAAAAAATCTTCATTGTTGGACCATTAAACTGGTAGTACACAATTGAACAGAAGTAGCTTATTTAATGCACTATGAGTTCAGGGTTGCCCATGAGCAAATAAGTTCAGCACAGGACTATTAGAATTAAATACGTTAAACTTGTACGTTGGAATGAAAGCCCCGTCAGCTCAGCGTAATAGCTTTATTAATATATTTATGTCAACAAATGAATAGTATAATTGCTAAGAATATAAAAATTATATGAAGAAAGTTACCCTTTACTCTTTTCAAACACATACAGAGGCAGAAATAGTTATTTCATAGAAATGAGCACAATTAATTAAAGTATTTAACATTTTTTTTTTCAGATATGCGTGTGGGTGAAAATAGGACAGTCGATTCATTCTACAACTCAACCGAACAACAATCAACCAAAAAACAAAGAATGCAACAACCAAAACACCAGAATTTTTTTTTATTAACAACAGACAACAATACCACTTTTTTTATTTACAATTTTGAGTTCATTTTTGCATTATTTTTTTGTAACTTCAAACATGATAATAATTATTATGACCCAAGGATAACTTTTAAAAACATAATCAATAAAGATATTTTAGAGTGTATGGTACAAGAATAAACTAAGTAATAAAAAATGGTAGAAAACCCAAGAGGGTAAATTTTGATAAATTTTTTTTTTTTTTTTAAAAGCACAGTTTAGATTTTTTTAATTTTACTATTATTATATTATAACTGCAAGTACAACTTGTAAGAGCAATAAACCGCCACAACTCAACCGAACAACAATCAACCAAAAATAGAGAATGCAACAACCAAAACACCAGACATAAAAATAATTATCAACAGATAACAATACCACTTTTAATTTATTTTCAATTTTTGAGTGCAATTGTTTGTACTTTTTTTTATAACTTCAAACATGATAATAATTATTATGACCCAAGGACAACTTTTAAAAACGTATCATTATAGATATTTTAGAGTACATGGTACAAGATTAAACTAAGTAATAAAAAATGGTAGAAAACCCAAAAAGGTAAATTTTGATTACATTTTTTTTATATTTTCATGAGTACTGCTTAGATTTTTTTTAACTTTAATATTATTATAACTGCAAGTCCAACTTTTAAGAGCAATACACCGCCACAACTCAACCGAACAACAATCAACCAAAAACAGAGAATGCAACAACCAAAACCCCAGATATAAAAATAATTAAAAACAGACAACAATACCACTTTTAATTTATTGTAAATTTTTGAGTGCAATTTTTTGCATTTTTGTTTATAATTTCAAAAATGAAAATAATTATTATGACCCAAGGACAACTTTTAAAAACATATCAATAAAGATATTTTAGAGTAAATGGTACAAGAATAAACCAAGTAATAAAAAATGGTAGAAAACCCAAAAGGGTAAATTTTGATTAGATTTCTGATTTTATAAGCACTGCTTAGATTTTTTTAACTTATATATGATTATGACTGCAAGTCAAACTTAAGAGCAATAAACAGGTCACACCAATCCTCCCTGTATCTACAGGGAGTTTAAAACCCCCACACACACCACTAGTGTTGGCTAATTAGATTTATGACTCAACAATGTACCCAGGGCCAGCCAAAACCAAGACTGAATTTAGGAGGGCTACAAGCAGCTTAAAACCACAGATGTCAAAGCGGGCCACAAGGTTACAAGACAAGACAGAGAGGAACACAAATGTGTGACTATTTTTAAAAACCATCTTTTTTTTTTGGATTATATCATATAATATGTACAGAGATTAGGTTGTGTATAAGATATATTAGAGCTGTATTGTATGTTAAATCCTGAAAATAATAACATCACATTAATAATAAAAACAAATGCTGTGTAAGGATGTTCATAGCTCATACTGTAACTGCTGATCAGATTGAGGCTGTCTGCTATAAAAAACCTCATTTATACTTACTTTCTTTTCTTCTTATAATCATCCTTATCATCTTATCCTGTCATATATAGATTGAATGTAGAACATTGCTTTGGTATGAATATAGTTCAGGGTCAGGAAAAGTTAATAGGTTTGTCTTGATACCACGCAAGCAAAGCAGCCATCAGCAACTAGTAAACATACCTGAGAACCGAAACTTGTGTTCGGCTTAGACTTTGGAACGTCACTTTCTGAAGCCATTCTGTTGAACATTTGTTTCCGTTCCTTCACTGAGATTGTTTGCTCACTATCAACCAACATGGACTCGCTCTGAGATGATGTTAGGGTGGATGAAGTTTCATTCAGCTCTGATAAATCCTGGTCCGGGATAGATGATTTAGGGATGCTCGGGACGCTGGCCCGTTTCTCTGAAGATTTCCTTCTAGGATGAACCTTAGGTGGTGTGTCATCACTTTGAACAGACAGCAAACTTTCTTTTGATACATCAATTGATGTATAATTTGTAGGAGTTTGAGGAGTAAGTGGAGTATCTTGAATGAGATTATTGAGTATACTGAAATCTTGGTTCAGTTGTAATGGCAATGGTGGTCGAGGTGGTGGCACAGTTTGGGAAGAGTCAGAGTCTTGGCTATCAGATGGATCCGTAGCAGGAGTGTCAGCCTTGCTCTCACTTGCCACTTCTTGATCTTTACCATCATCAGTCATATATTTCTTCTTTAGAATCAGCCACTTCTCATTGTTTTGGTTTTTAATAATGGCTAGCGTGTTGACGTGCTTCTTGAACGTACTTCTTGCTTCGTCTAGAAGCGGTAAAGGTTATCAGATTGAAATAAACTAGGTAAGAGTTAAAGAATAGCTTGTACTTACCCCTCATATCGGGATTCATGAGAAATACTTTGAAATGTTTCACCAATTCGTGGTTTGTGACTTTTCCATTGTGTTCAAGCATAAACTTGAGTATTTCATCGTAGCTTAGTTCAGTCGGGGGCGGCATAATAGTTATAAACAACTTTACAAAACTTTGCCAAATAACTCTACTTTCTGAAACTTGAAAGTACAGTACAGGAACAGAAAAAAAACTCGACAAACGAAAATAAATAATGTCAAAACTGTCACAATGGCGCCACAGGTAATTTGACGTTTCTTTCCACGCTCGGATTTCATTCTACACAACCTTACTGTTCGCTCCGTAGCTCGATACCCAGCCCTAAACAGATTTTACGTTCCGTTTCGTATTCTAACGAGAAGTTGTTTTGGCGCAATTATTTAAAAATATTGGTTTATTTGGAGTACCTACTTTTAATGTAGGTACTAATGATATTTATGATGGAGAATTAAATGTAGGTTGTACCCATAAAATTAAATGCATTGAGATAATTAAGAGCGGTTTAAGACTATAGTCTGAAACTGTGTTTTGGTTTTTTGCAGTGCGCCATCGCTGTGCATAGCGCGTGATCTCGCTTATACGCGCGCGCTCGTGTGGTCCGGCGTTTACGCTCGGTCTTTTCATTCTCGTACGAACGAGTGGTGCCACGTGCGTACACCGCAAACCGGATACCTATAGCTCTCTCCTAGTCATGGTTGGATGTCATACCAAAGAAAGAGCAGTTTTTTTTTCAGTGCGCCTATTTGATTGCGCATACTTTTACCCGGCTGCGAAGAAGGAGGATTATTTAATTGCCGAGTATATCTAAGTATGGGTGTAATACTGACTCTACGTGTCGTCCTGCAGCCTAAACGGCTGAACGGATTTTGGTAAATGAGGCAGCCCCGGATCTAGGGGGGGGGGGGCAGCCAGGGTCCGCGCCCCGGGCGCCAAATTCAGGGGGCGGCAAATCCGAAAGATTTAGATTTATAGAAAGTCTGATTTTGAGCACCCTGGAGCCCCACTCGCCATGGGTGCCCGGGGGCGGCCAACGAGCACCACTCATCGCGAATACCCTGGGGCGGCAGCAGACGCCCTGGCCGATCGCCAGGCGAGTGTTGCTCTGCGATTATCAGGTCTAAATCAAAGGCGTAAAAAATTTGCGATCAAGTTTGTTTAGTTGGTTAGTTTTGGGTCCTGATGACGCGATTTGTGAAGCGAATATATAGCGATCACATGTACGCTGTTATGAGTTTAAGTATCCTAATAGAGTGATTTTCAGGACTAAATTAAAGGCGTATAAAAAATTGCGGCACGCTTCGCTCGCCAAGATCAGATTTTTATTGTTGGGTGATTTTGGGTCTTGTTAAATTTCGATATTTCCTAGATAGTTAACCAAAACACTGAAAAATTTGCGACTCGCTTCGCTCGCTGCGATCACATGTGTGGTGTTACGTATTTGAATAATTTTTAGGACTAAAGTAAAGATGGTCACGAACGCCCTGGGCGGCCGCGGACGCCCTGGCAATCGCGGCGAGTGGCGCTTGGCGATTTTCAGGTCTGAATTAAGGGCGAAAAAAATTTGCGGCTCGCTTCGCTCGCCGCGATCAGGTTTATATCATTTGGTGATTTTGGGTTCTGATAACGCGATTTGTGAAGCGAATATTTGCGGCTAGCTGTGATCGCCGCGAACACATATAAGCTGTTGCGAGTTTTAGTATCCTAATAGAGTGATTTTCAGGACTAAAGTAAAGGCATATAAAAAAATGCGGTTCGCTTCGCTCGCCGCGATCAGATTTTTCTTGTTGAATGATTTTGGGTCCTGAGGAATTTCGATTTTGCCTAGATAGATAACCAAATCACTGAAGCATTTCCCTAGTAAACTAAAAGCCTTAAAAAATTTGTGGCTCCCTTCGCTCGCCGCGGCTGTATAGTGTATAGTGATTTTGGATTCAAATTCACTGATTTTCAGGACGAAACTAAAGGCGTAAAAGTTAGCGGCTTGTTTCAGATTAATGTTTGCAATAACAAAAATATTACGGCAATTCCCTAGTAAAAAAAATTGCGTCTCGCTTCGCTCGCCGCGATCACTTTTATTCAATAGTGTATTCGGTTTCTGATACAGTGATTTTCAGGACTAAACTTAAAGCTTAAAAATGGTGAATAGATTTATAACATGTTGGGTGTTTTTTCCCTCTGATATAGTAAACTAAAGACCTTACAAATTTGCGGATCGCTTCGCTCGCCGCGATCGGATTTCATAAAGTAGAGTTTTTGAGTCCTTATAAAGCAATTTTCCCGGTAGTAGGTATATTAATACCCAAAAAAAATTTGCGGCACGGAACTCTTCGCTCGCCGCGATCCAATTTATCATATTGCTTGTTTTTGGGTCACTATACCTACAGTGATTTTTAGAACTAAACAAAAAAACAGTAAAAAAATAAGCTTAACACAAATAGAGCAGCGCTAGACCGGTCATTATACCGTTCTTTCCGGGAGGCCTATGTCCATCAATGACCGTCTGATGGCAAAATGAGGATAATGAGAAAGGTAACAATATAGGCGGGCGGGGGCGGCATTTTTCAATTTTTGCCCCCGCCCCCACGAAAATTTTAGATCCGGGGCTGAAATGACGTGTCGTTAGTTGGAACCGTCTAGGTCACGCGAGTGTCTTAGCCTACCTTATACATGTCAATAAACCATTTCGGTAAATGATAATCTTTAAATTAATTTTAGTCACGGGAATGTCTATATTAATTAAAGTATCAAAAATCCAATATTCCAAAAAAAAATACGGTAGTGGGGTTTTTAGTTTCTATAGACTTTAAACTTTTTACGTGCGTTGACTAACGCTGCGACACAGATAATGTCTAGTCTTATAAACGTAAAACGGAACGGAAAAAAGTAGGCTTTGTATTTTTCCATGTCATAAAGTAGGTATCGAATTTTAGCTCAATTGGTTCCGTGGTTTTGACGTGATTGAGAAACGAACATACACCTAATCAATTTAGCCCAACGAACTTCCGCTCTTAGGTATGTGTACTTAAGTATTGTTAGTAGGACTATCCTTCTAATGTCGGTGCCTAAGTACAACACAAGTCATTCGGGGGAAAAAGCCGCACTTTTGTCTTCTTTTGTGGATAACAACTAAACTACCATGATATTAGAAACACATTTATGCGTTTTATGTAGCAAATTTATTACACTTCTAAAGTGAAACATGATTTTGGCAATAACTAAAACACTTTATTTAGGTATATGTCAAGAAAACAGTGAATTAGTCGGAGTGCGTACTATTACCTCTTAAAGTGGGTAAAAATACGCAGTCATTTGGGTAAAAGTTCGCATGTATGGTAAAAGTTCACAAGCGGGTAAAGTGTAGGAAATTTAACTAATAATACACATAACATCATCATCGTATCATCATATCAGCCCGTCTCCACCAACTGCTGGGTATAAGCCTCCTCCTTATCATGCCATTTGTCGCAATGTTGTGCAAGACGCATCCAGTATTTGCCTGCTACCGCAGCAATGTTGTCGGCCCACCTGGCACCTGGTAAAATACCAAATTAACCGTCCCTTTGATTATTTTCACTGTAGCTCACACAGCACGCAATGCACCGCTCAACGTGCGTTGACACAAAATGGCGGCTCAAATTCACTCAGTTTCGCCGAACAAGCTTACCCGCCATAGTTGGCGCCCCCCGAGATTCCGAGAAAATGGCCATGCGAACTTTTACCCAATGCGTTCTTTTACCCCGAATGACTCTAATCATATTTAGTAGAGGCACTGGTACACCAAATAATGCATCACAACACAAGCCATCTTAATTATGTTATATATTGTTTTATTTTATTAATTTATAAAATGTTTTATTTTGTTTTGGCTAGAATGAAAAAAAAATGAAATAAAATCAAATTAGTGAGAAAGTCTGTGACGAGAATTTTTATGTTACTTATTAGGTACCTACCACCCACTTATAAAACAGAAGTTACATAAATATTTGTCTATCTTAACATAAAACTCTGCCATAATATGTAGTTAGATGTGTGTTTTCGCTCAATCACGAAATTGTTTTTGGCTAAGTTTCTCGTGACGTAGCGTTTTCGTAGCTAGTAGCTACTAAGGTGCTACGCTACGTCCATTGCGTTATTTATCTCTATGGCTACGCGACGGGAAATGTACCTGTAGTTTTGTTTCTGTTTTCAGCTATTCGGGCTCAAATACCGAGGAGATTACTCCAACGGTTATTATTAGCACGATACTTTGAATAATACTCGTAGGTAGTAGATAAAGGGATATTTAATACATTCGAAATCCGAAAAAGATTGATAATAATTCGTACAGATGTAGAATCTTGTGGGATCGTTAGAAGACACCGCGAGATGTGAGGAACAAACAAGGTATTTTGCACCAATTTCAGCATATACCCTGTTAAATATCGAGTTAAAACTTTGAAGGGTTATAAAATGTAAACGGGTAGAGTCTATCTCAAAAAATACAACACGTAATGACTATCGTTAAGTAGGTACGTACGTACCTCTACTATGTAATAATATTATTTATTCTATGCCTCTACGTTAAGTTTCAAAGTTTCAACAGAAATCCATCTTTATCATCATCAATATCCTACTAATATTATAAACGCGAAAGTTTGTAAGGATGGATGGATGTATGTTTTTTACTCTTTCACGTAAAAACTACTGAATGGATTTTAATGAAACTTTACAATAATATAACGTATACATCAGAATAACACATAGGCTACAATTTATAAAGATACCTGCGCAGACGAAGTCGCGGGCACCAGCTAGTATGTATATAATTATTTTTGCTTGAATCAGACTGACTCATTAACAGACAATGTACAGGCAAAACCGCTGAATGTAGAGACTTGAAACTTAGAGGGGGTTCGTCACAAGTGTAGGTGTATAATAAACAATTTTTAAATTCGCAATGCAAACGAAGTTGCGGGTTTCAGCTAGTTTTTATATCAAAATTAACAGTTTTTATGACTGTGCTTAGCTACACATGAAATATTCTCTACAAAACTTTTTCCCTTCTAATATTTAACTTTTTGTATTATAGCATATGCTAACTACTACAATCTATGTTTATTACAAAATTTACAAAATGAAACAATTGGGCCACCCATAGACCGTTGCAAACGATCTTTAGGTAACTGCTCCTTTTTGTTATAAGTATGAATATTCTCTGATCGTATCAAATAATATAGAAACCAGCTTACCAGTTGGAGAGCAATACTCTTTAGTTTTTACTTACTATAAAGAAATTAACTGAACTAATATTCCGGCGACTCACATGAGACCAGGAGCACACACGACATAAAACAATAGGACCACATGACAATGACACTAAAGTTAACAACAAAACTTTATCATTACGATTTCACTATGTAGCTGTCGGACGCTAACCGGTGTATCCTTGTTATTTAACAATGAAGAACTTTCAATTTTGTAATAGGTATATCCCACTTAGTTGCGGACTTCCCGCATCTAACAAGAATTAGACATTTAACTTTTAATTGGCCGCTTGTACGGTCTTCAGCAACTTTGCTCGCCGTAAGTGTTTAACTATGTTATACTATACCAACGTACCTACATACTTTGTGTTTTTAATAGCGTGCGGTATAAATTCAAGGTGCTGTAAATTTTGGGACCGAGTATAAAAGAAAAAAAATAGGTACATAAACATACCATATTTCGTGCCTTACCAATAATAATATATTAGTAATATGACGTAATAATGATTGGTTTTAATAAGACAAAAATCAAATTTTCCTCTTGAATTTAAGTACTCTACTTATCTTTTTGTAGTTTGGCCTGCCTAATAGACATAAGACAAAAGTGTTCCTATGTGGGGTTAAATGTGTGAAAATAAAAATTATAATTTTAACACAGTTTTCCTATGAAATTCGCGTTTATATAAATCACTTCATCAAGCTATGCGGTACTCTACCTAGGTACTAATGAGCGGGCCCTTTTCAGGTTTTTCAGACGTACTTTTCAGCCTGAGTGATTGCTTAAAAGTAGGTTTGTGAAAACTTTATTGTTTTTTAAACTTTTTAATCAGTGAATTCCTACTTATCAAAATGTGGCAGTTCAGGTAGTGACCATAAGCGTGTTGGAGATATTGGTGGCCAGGACCTGGTAAGTTGAGGTCTGAAGAGACACGGCCATGTTTCGGCCATGGACGGCCGACGGCGGAAAAACGCTGCCGCCCATGGGAGGCGTTCGTCGCTGGTCTGTGGAAGGGGGACAGGTGGATGGAGTAGAGTGCGGTGAGAAGGAGAGAGCCGCGAGGCGGCGCGACGCAGAGGGCGTACGACCTCGCGGACCGCCACGCACTCCTGTTCCGGTCGCGTCGACGGGCGGCCGGGAACCCGCGCCTTGCCACACTGACTTCGCACTCGCTGCTGTCACTGACTTTTCTCCTAGTGCGTTTTTTGAATGCGCGCCGGTAACAGCGGGCACGTGATACGCCCGCGGCCCAAGCAGCTGTTTTTTTTCTCTTTCCCTCGAGCTTGTGACAGCCGAGTGTCGCGTGCGAGCTCTTCCATTTCCCGCCACTTACAGTAGCAATCGGAAAAGTAAAAGAAGTTTTTGGCGCGAAATGACGAGTTCGATGTAGCGATTTTGCGAAGTGCTCAATATCAGTGAGAGATGTTGATATGACTGGTCGGTTCAGTTTGTGAGCTGTGATAATAGGATTTGAATTTATTCAGAGGAATTTACTAATTATGGATGACTGGGAGCGACACGTCACGCCTCTTCTTCAAGATATGGGGTGTGCAAGCGAGGACGCCCAAGATGATTTTTTTAGCCAGCAAGATGTAAGTAACTCTCTTAGAAAAAACGTTTATGTTATCAAAATAAACATCATCGTCGCGTTGAAGCATGCACGCCAATACGACCTACCGCGTTTTTGGATTGTCAAAACTTGAACAATTGTTTCATAGTAATTTAAATAAGTTAGTATACTCATATCTATGTACCTAGCTATCCCTATGTATAGAGCAGCTACCCTAGACTCTACTTTTACTCATCAAACTCTCGTCATCAACAGCTATCAAAAGTAAAAAGTAGATTTCAATACCATCATCAATAAATTCACGATAGAGCTCGCAAAATGCATGGCATCCGCTCTTACATATCGACGGACCCTTAACGTTGAGCTAATGAAGTTTAATTTTCTAATTTTCCTAGTCACTCTTGGAAGCTGATAGAAAATCTGGTCTTTCCTATTTGTGATAAAACCAGCTAGTATCCCGATCTAAATAGTAGACGAAACGGAGTACTCGCTGTAGAGTCAATATAGTTAGAATAGATATAGTTATAACCCTTTTTATAACCGTTACCAAAGTTAAATAAAACGGCTAAGTACGTGACGGAACACGCACTGTGGTAGAGTCCGACTAATTACGATAAAAAATATGATGTTTGTTTTGAATAAAACGTTATTTTTGTTGTCCGTTTATATGAAGGTTGTATGTAATTATTATGTATGTACAGTTCACACATTGTACGAGTATGTGTGTCAACCTGTGTGCATCGCAATGTAATTTAATTCACAAATAAATATTTTTTCTTTCTTCCTTTCTATCTCTGAGCCTTCTGATTTTTCAGGAGTCAGTAATATCTCGGAAACTTTATTCGTGTTATTGTCGGGAAAAGCTTGAGTACGTGCGATTGTATGAAATGTAATCCGATTTTGTCAATTATGAAATCAAGTGTAACTTTAACGCGAAAAGTAAATGGAGATACAAATTACTTAATGTATCTGAGGATGAAAAACACAGGTTTTGTAAAGGGAGAAGATAAAAGTATTTTAGTTAAAAAAACATCAATATTTAATTATGTATCATAGAGCGTTTCTTTGTAGGGGGTGAAATTATCTAATATATTTTTTATACTTCATACTTTATTACTTCCATTTGATTTTCGAAAGTAAGGTTTTTAGGAAAAGGGGAACCTCTCCTTTTGGGACATCTAACCCTGTTGTATCCTAGGTATATTCTTTTGAAAACTACGATTGATTTATGTATTCCACATGCAGTGCAATAATCGAACATGAAGTGGATTATCAATTTGCATTGAACCAGAATCAGTATATCCATCAATTAGCCTTCAGTTCATGGAGGTACGTGTCCTAGCTATCATGCACTTTGTTCTGAATATGATGGATGACATTGTATTCAGTTTCAGCAAGTGAGAGTTTACTCGTGACATTTGAAAATCAAACTGCGATAGAAGTTTTTTTTGTTTGGGCTGCGGGTGATATTAGTTCGTGTAGCTCACAAACACTACGCCGCGCCGTTCTGCAGGACACCGTGTAGGTTTTTCCGGTAAGAGTCCGGCATAACCCTTCGCTGCCCCCGCACAAAGAGGTATCCATAAGGATTCCAACACGATAAAAAAGGCGTGTTGGAAGTTTATACCAAGGTAGTGTGTATCAAGACAGAATCGTGCATCAGGAAACATCTACCACCCTCTACCTTCCGAACCCCTTTATACACACAGCCTAAATCAAGCATACACACAGGGTTAATCTTCTAGCTCGTTGGATATAAAACGGACTCAGTTACATTGATAGCTTGGCTGCCATGTGGCAAGGTGCCCAGGCACTACTAGTACCGGCATACCGGTCCAGTTATACTTAATTACCCTAGAAGGAGTATTCTCACCATAGCACAGTCACCACAATTTTCTGTGCGCTAGTCCTTGCCTTACTTTGGTTAACAATTGGGTGTTTGACCTATATAATATAAAGTCCAATTTCATTTGATTTCATTTATTCAATCACAATTTTTTCACAAATCGTATATGAATGTCTTATAGCTAAAGAAAAATATAATCAAATTAATTTAATAAGTACCTACACAAACAAAAATAAAAATAAAACAAAAATATAGAACTACAATAAATTTTCAAAATTCCTAAACTACTAGCAAACCTACTTACTACATAGGTACTACTATCCTATGTCACTAAACCTATATTGTCATAAACTCATCAATTGTATAGAAGTAACAAAGTTAAGTTTTCTCAATTTATTTTTAAATACGTTTGGACTGTGTTTTTCATCTCATTAGGTAGAGCATTATAGAGAAGAGCCGATTGATAACAACAGCCATGCTTTGACACATTTAACCTCATAAACATGGGAAGCTCAAGGTCTTTTCTTCTAGTATTAAGCCTCTTTTCAATATCTTTATTGAGTTACTCTTTGACGCGTCACTAAACATTTTTTTTATTAACCTGCTGCGTCCCTTTATTCGTTTTATGGGAAGATATGACTTATGTAAAATGTCATATCTTCCCATTAAAACATTAAAAGGCTCACCGGCCTTGTTGTAACGATTTGTGGAAGTATCGAGGCCGGTGCGAACGTGTGAGGGAGGACTAGTGTGCGGGCTCGTCAAAACAAAAAAGAGCTGGTGCCTAGTGAGGCAAGTGTGCTGGAAAAGAGTCACCACAACTGTGCGAGGTACCCAAGACTAGCGGTAACTCGGTTAGCGCAAAATGTTTTCGGGAGGGCTGATATTGTATTCCTTATAAAATCTTCAGTTTATTGTCTATCTTCATGACTTTTTCACAGTTGTCATTTATATAACGTATTTAGTAGGGATAAACTGCAAGTTTGTATTTAAAAAAATAGTCATGTCCCTAATTGTCCCACTATTCCCTCCATTAAGCAATGATGCGTTATAAATACATACTCTTACGTACCTATACGTACCACATATGTATACCCATCAAACTGTCTCATTTGGGAAAATTTTGAAAAAAAATATATTTAAAGGTGCTCTCATTTTGTGCCCAGCTCAGTTTCTAGCTGGTTATTTGCACTACCTAATAAAAAAAATGCATACCTTTCTGTATTTTTTACCAGAGCTATCTAATCATACAAAAAAACGTAACGATAAACTAACATCGTCCTTAACAGTTTTGTTTAAGTTAAACTAGAACACGGTTTTTTTACATTTTGCTATTTAATTGATCATTAATATGAATGTACAATTGTAAACTTTTATTTACTCGTACTTACAATGAAATGAGTAAAATAATTGTTTGTTGAAATAAAACAAAGATAGAAAGGCTTTTTTTAAATCAGTATCCGAAACAATTCATGAAAACGTGTCAACTAAGCGTATATTCGTAGATCATACCGATGATAAGCCAACCCCACAAACCACACGTAATTATCAACGTAACTTGTCATTTCAAGGTTCGAAAATAACAGGTTCAAGTCATGAGCCAGGTAATTTTACAGGAGTTTACTGTCGTTATTTTTGCGTTTCATATAAAAATGTGTGTACCTTAGGGGTAGCAATTATCACGTAACTGTAAGTGGCGTTTTGACCTCAAATTTGTCGTTAGGTATACTATAAAGCATAACTCATTATTATAAAAATGTTATGGAAATATATGTTTTGTTTAAATTAAATGTGAACATAGCAAATGTCATTTACTTTATTGTTTGAAATAATAGGATTTTCTTTAACTTACTATTATTATCAACGGTGCTTCGGAACGGGAGTAGTCCAAATAGATGTATGGTATACCTACTATACAGCGCTCAACAAAAAATCGTACCAGACCCCATCAAGGTAAGTCAATAAAAATAATGAGACATAGAAAGGTAGTTGTGACCATCAATCGTGATGAAAATGACCCGATAATGAACTCAGCAGTAGGATATGGATATTAAAACTCTGTAATAGGTTCTGTATTATTTTAATTTAACTGAGATTAAAACTCGTGTGTTTATTTTGTTACCATGCCAGGTTCGTATGTCTCGAAGTTGGACGCGTTTAGCACAACATCGGACAGAATAGCGAGTACAGAGATACCTACAATTAATTCTGTAGCGTTAATGCAATCGAGCCATCAAATATAACCCTTTATACAATATGATGACGTGATTGTCTGCTTCGATAATCATCGAAGATGGGCGTGAATAAACGTTGTCGAATCGACGCTTGACGCTTTTGGCTAAAAAATTTCAGGTTACTCAGGAACATAATATGAAATAGAACTCTACTGTCAGCACCCCACATGGAGGGAGACCATGTGTCTGCTGAAGAATTATACGACTGAAGAAGACACGGTTTTCGGTAAAAATGCTGCTTTCTTCAACACTTCGAATCTCTCCTAATACGCCTTCTGTTCGAAGATCGAAAAGAATAACGTTGATCACCGGCTGGGTTTGTCAATTAATTGATTTGATATTTTATAGCGGTTTGAAATCGACTCTTGGCGTCCTTGGGCCAAAATAGTTAATATTTTGGGTGCGAACAGGAGATAAAGAAATCAGCATCCCAAAAAGAGGGAGAAGACGTGATTGCTGAAAAAAATGACATGGCTGAAGAGGACATGATTTAAAAAATCGCCTCTTTCCAACACCACAATACACTCCTCACTCCTGCTGTTCGATTATAGGAAAGAGAGCGAGGACCACTGGCTGACTTTACTGATCAATTAATTTGATATCATAATGCTTTCGAATCGATACTTAGCACTTTCAAAAGGTCAAGGGTTAAAAAAGTTAAAGTTATTCAGGAACAGGACACAGATGACTCGGCACCCTAGGCGGAGGGAGAAGATATGACTGCTGAAGAAAATAACACATCTGAAGACACGGCTTTTTGCGTAGTGACTACGCATCACCCTATAATACACAGGTATTATAGGTGGGACAGCCCACTCCTGTTTGAGAAGATCGAAGAGGGCAGAAAAAATAATCGAATGTTGTATTTTCATCCAATATTTTTATTGCATACCAATATTTATTTATTAAATGAAACCGTTTTATATAAAGGTGAAAAAAAATCTCAAAGTCCATTAATTAAAATTTATATAAATGAACTTTCTCGTGTTTCAATCTGTATGCAACACGAAAAGAAAATGTATGGTCTAATGCTTTCAAGCACGAAAAGTTATTTTTTTATCAAGCAAAGGTTGCCTTTATAACAAGTTATTACGAAATAATTTACCCTAGAAAACTTATCACCTGCCGGTCAAATGATGTAGGTAGACACTACCTACCTGTATTGCAACCACGAGATATTACACATATGTGCACTGTGCACGTGCATTATATGTTCCTAGAGTAGATAATATACTCATATTATAATTTATTGTTCAGCTTTAGTCATTGATATAAAAAAACAATACTGCGACAACTGTATCTGTAGCATAGTGGTAGTAAGTTCTTTATTGCCGCATCTGTGCTCTTCAAGTGTTTAAGAAGTAGTTTCCTAATGATCTCTAATACTAATTAATTTAGCTCTTCGCCGAGACAATCGGTCACTGAAAACCAGCGCCTCATCAGAAGGTCCACCTTAGTAGGACCTTATTTTGCTTGGACTAGCAATTTCTTCAGAAGTACTTATGCTTCCTTCTTTGTATTGTATTTAACAGTATTTGGTTTAATAACGCTCAGCAGCTAGTTGATAATGTATTTATGTTTGTATAAAGGACATTGGCCACTTTGTATGAGCTTATGGCTTAGGGTGAACAGTGATTTTTGGTATAATTGTGATAGAGGCTTAATAGCTTCTAAAAGTAGGTACCAGAATATAAGGATATCTTAGTATCAAAATGTTCGGTTGACCTAATATCCCACTCATAAAGTTCATGATCGACGGAGGGTTTTATATAATAAAAATGAGTTTTTTTCACATATTTTCTATTTTTCATCACAATTATATGATACATTACATTATCTAAAAGCTGGCTAGGTAGATTCATATTATTTTAGTAGTCCTTGTCCAGTTTATGAACCGTACTGTTGCAATATGAAGCACAGCAACCCACCGTCTTTACGGCCTACAATACAATTACAACAGTACTGTTTTATTGCTTTCCTTTTTTAATTATTACTTTCAAATAAAATAAATTCAATATAGGTATATATTTTGGCTCAATCTGCTTGTATGCGGTGGTTCTGAGGGACGATTTTCCCTTCCTATGTTAGTGTGTTCCAATCTATAAATAAAGGGAAATCTGTTATAGCGAATTTCACAATTACTTACTTAAATTAATTAAACAATAAATGGAAATTGATGAACCTTACAGTTTGCTGAGCCATCCATTGCCATAAATACGCTTGCGTTTCCACTCCTAAATGCAGTCAATATGAATTCCATAAGCAAGTGAGGGTCAACATTAGAATCCATTGTCCATTTAAGAGTAAAAAACTTCCTCAATATATAAGTTGAAATGGAAAAAAAATACAAAATGATTATTCTTATTCTTCGCGTTTGGCTCCACACATAGTATATTATAAGCCAGTGTAAAGTAATTTATCGCATTCGTGGTCAAGTTATTTAATAAACATGTTTTATTGCACATTGTATTGAATTATTGTAAAAATTATAAAAAATATTCAGTCAAATGACATGTAATGTAGACTTGGGTAGCTTTCACAGTTGCTACAATAGTTGAAGCGTCTCTTTCCAGCAAGTGAGGCATCACGTTTGTTTTGACTCACCACTCTTCCCTCGAATGTTCACCTTGGCCTTGATTTTTGATGATTTTTCTGCATACTCTATTAAGGGTAGATTAATATTAATATTACTCATAAAACGTGGCGACAATAAGAGATGGCTACGCTATCTATTTTTGTTAGTATCTTGCGACAAGAAATAAGATTAATAATTAAATGGCTCTTACATGAGTACTCAATCGTGGTACCACAGTGAGGGAGCTCGTCGTGTCAAGGAGTTGCCTCGCATACTACTCTATTTTTAGAAGCAAGACTATGACATGACTTTGATCCTTTTTGACGTGTGCTGTGCTGCCATATTAGTATAAAAAGAGATTAAAATTATCGATCGATTAAAAGAATCGATTTTTTCTAAGGAATTTATTTTTTTAGCGATCGAATAATAAACAACGTTTAAAAGTCGTGTAAAGGAACTTCTATTAAAAACAAAAAAAACGGTATGTGTTTGACCACATGACAGAAGTGAAAACTTCATCAAGGTGACACGTGCTGACTTTACCTTAACAAGTGTTACATAGCAAAGCATAACGGCTGAATCTCGTTGAATACCCACAAATAAACAAGTGTTCAGCACGCTTCAAAAAGTATTCACTTTCAAAAAATGCATAAACACCCTCGATCACATAATGACAATTTGCATTATCGTGATATCGATTCATAAATAAATAGATATTATTCGATTACTATTCAGAAGAAAGTAAATGACAACACTAGTTTGATGAATCATAAGACAAACTAGGATAATATTATCATATTAAATACTAATTAAATAAACTTTTTTTAGGTTCACCTGGGTACTAAAATATTACGCAATAATTAATATCCAAAATTAATCGATTTATTGAACAAATTGGATTTCTCTGAACATCGTGTTCACTGAGGCCAGGAATGAACAATATCCTTTGTCATGCGAATTATTTTAGCCATAATTATAGATTCCATATCTAATTATGCTCGTCTATCAATAATCTTGAATGTACTCGTTATTCGTTTATCTGAGCATTACCGATTGCGAACCAGTATTCCCAAACAAGCATTTGTTTAGAGCTTTCCACAGTCGAAACTTACGCAGACCACTTTATCGCGGACAGCTAAGTGCTATGACTGGTTTTTCCCATTACGTTTAACGCATTAGACTATTTTACAGTCTGCTCGTGAGAAAGTGCATCGACGCGGCACTCAGGTGGCCTTAGGAAGTACTTCCTTGGACACGTGTGTCCGTGTGCCCGTCAATTTCTAACCGTTCCTCCACCCGCATTATTTTAAGAACCGGTAATATTAATGAAATTCTACACTACCAAAGGGCAGCTGCTGCGTGCGGTTGGGCTATGAAGAGCCCGAATTAATTTCATAACGCGTTTTTATTCGCATACTCTGTACGAGAAATCGCAAGCGTTATCATCAGATCTGCTTACTATCTACGCCTGTACGATCGCGTGTAGAAGTAAAGGTCGTCCAATAAATTTAATGTATTACAGTGTACTGTTCGGCAGAACTACACTTAGGAACTTGATTAGGGAATAATAAAAATAATTAGTAACTATAATTTAAGGATATTCATTTATTTCTTTTGACGTGGGTGTCCAATGGTCCATGTTGGTGGGCAAGTTCATGTCATGTCATCTCCTCCTGGGCTTTCTAGTATACGGATGAAATCGTGGTCTTTGCCAACAGTTCTCGACCAATCGTGCAAGGCCATAATGTAAAACGTTTAGTATCTCTACACTGGTTTTGTAAGCTCAAAGCGAACAATATTTTACCAAATAATTTATTTCTGATTATATTTTATATTCACCAGTACAATTGAATTAAAATCTTATTTATTGATATTATAATAGTTATCAACAGGTCGTTTATAACATTTGGTATCGAAGCGAGATCGTCAGTACGACAAACGAGTACAAATTGTAAAAGAATTTATTTGTATCCTGTAATAATACAAAGAACAAGTTGCCGAGTGGGGAATTAGCATTCGAGTGCGCGACGCTGCTTCGATCGCTTTAAATGAAAACGCTCATTAAGCGTTGACAGTGGACGTTATCTCCTTATCAACATATAACCTTTCCGTGGTAAGCGTTATTATAACATTTAATATAATAACATAAATGATAATAAGGCAGCGAACGCGGGTGTATAATAATTACAATATTAAAAGTATAAATAATTCAATGAGCTATTGGCGATGGAAGCACGCGACGGACTTCCGGAGAGTCTCAATTAATGCGTGCCTCATTCTCATGGCGCTTTACTAGAGTTTAGAATGTCTCGACTTTTTTGTCCGGAACACCTTACAGTCTGTATTTTTTGTAAAAAGCCAATAATCTTTCGATAAACTTAAGTTCTTCTCTTGTTTTGAAAACAACGACATATTTATCTTTGCATTTTCATAAATTAAATTTAATATAATGCTAATGAGTCGAAAGATCTAGCCTCTATGCACAACATAAAGCTGAAAATATTCTAATATTTTATTATTTTAAATAATAAGGGTAATATTTGCTCAGGTGCTCTTATTCTTTAGCTCTCGACTTTGTGTTTTCGTAATTTTTTCTCGACCGAAGTTAGGCCAACTTTCCCGAGAATTCTAGTTTCGAGAAATCTCAAGCATAATAAAATAAACCTTTGACGCACTACAAAAATATCATAATGAACATTAATGTCTAGCTAATTTCAAACTCCTGTTATTGCTTTGATAAAATAATTAAAGTCATTTTCTCATACATAACAATGAAATAAACCATTTCAACCATGTTTTGAGCTTGAATGCTGAAAAGGAGTTACTTAATTGAAATGTTTGACCGCATAAACTTCCGAAACAAAACACCGTAGCTGTTCACACTTGAATGAACAATAAAAGCAGTTGTTTCTAAAGTTGACAAGAGCATTTTGCGGGTGTGGTGTAGAGCTGACTCTACGTCTCTACCGCAGCTGCCATTGTTATCGACCATCTTGTTTTGCGGTGGGTTAATAAAAATTGCAGACATTCCTGTATTGAATGTCATGTTTGGTCAAGTAAAAGCGAAGCGAAGCTTAGCTCAGGGAACGTTCGTTTTAGAAGAAGACTAAATTTGACAATATGAGCAAATTATACTGGGTTACTAAGATCTGCACCGAACATCCCGCTGCATTGATCCCCTGAAATAAAAGATCTCTTAGTTGAATAGATAATAATAATAAAAATAGACATTTCACTCAACGCTATCTAGCTCCAAATTAAGCAGAGCTTGTAATATAATACTATGCCTCGGCTACGCCGTGGCCCACATTATCACGTTTGTCCATTTGTTCCTAGAATGCATGCCGCTTCAGTAATGTTACCTACTATTTTTTTATAGATGTTTCAGTTTACCACGAATATCAAACCCATGGTCCAAAATCTCCCTTGTATTCATAATTATACCAATGAGGTTGAGGCTCATTTAATTTACCACATCCTGTATATTAGTCTCTAGTCTCAACAAACTTTATTTCATAGTCAGGTAATATTTTAATGTTATGTAAAAAATAATTCCGCCAGTCTGATCATGAGAATTTGTGCCATCATTTCGATACGTGAAAATACATTTCGCAGGGAAGAAATATAAGGTCTATATTAACTCTATATTATGTATTATAATATAAACTCTATATTAACTCCAACTCCTATTATAATATAAACTCTATATTAACTCCAACTATGTCACAGCCCCTCTACTCGCGCAATCCGTCTAAACAAGCATTTGTATGGTGACGATAGAGTATGGCAGTCTTAGACCGAAAGATCTCTCTTCTGAGAGATTCAGACTGTTCCATTAAGTTTTTAAAAAGAACAAGCGTTTTGCGGTTGACTTGAGTATAACGTTTTCTTACAACAACTGGATTAATTCACAAACGATAGCTATAGTCTTGGCCTTGGACAGATTATTATCCTTTTTAAAGTGTTCTCTTGACACCTTTGCAGTAGTTGTTGCCAAGCCTGGCATTCAAGTCAGCTTGGACGTGTTCGCTAAGTAATGGCCCGTATATTTTTGTCCACATTGGCTCATAACATTGGGAAATTTATTGAATAACTTTCAATCTGTTTATAACTTTTATCGACTATTGTTTTCATTTGGTTCATTTCTCAGCCACATTCACAATATATAGCGATGGAGCTTATTACGGCGAACATATTTTTCGCAAGTTATACTAGATTTAATTGGTGGTATTTCACACGTAGCTAATAGAACTTGCCAAGATAAAAAAAACATCTCTACTCAACTAAGATTTTTTTAATAAGACTATTTTTGTGCTCGGAAATTGTCATGGATTAGGCGCAGAATAAATAAATATTGTTTAAAAAAAATAAACGGTTGTACCTACCCACAACCACATGCATATAACGTTTTAGTTTTAGCCTGCGATACGAGGGTAGCGTTGACGGCAGCCGCGATGTTGAGAAAGATTGAATCTTATAGTTTAGTCTTGTAAGATACGAAAACTAAATGGCTTAGTGGCTTTTTATCAGAGTTAGTCAAGTCAGGATACCTACTCATGCGTATCTATAGTATTGTATCATCATATCATAGAGCAGGGGTCACCAAATGGCGGACCGCGGTCCGCATCCGGACCGCCGCCGACCCATTTTGTGCGGACCGCGAGAACACATCAACTTGCACTACAGAGTACGTAATTTTAATAAAATCTATCCCCTCATTATCTTTTTTGACGTCAATTGAAAACGGCCTGGCGAAGTCCCTAACAAACGAGAAAGAGTTCGCGGATTGCGAAAGCATTGGTCGTCTGCATCCTGATGGTGAATGGAGCAACGAAGCAGCAATTGTTTTCACTCACCTTTGTAATCCGTTATTATATTTGTGTGTGTAAATGTTGTGTGGACCGCGATGGTCATTTCATTTCTCAAAACGGACCCCGAGCGAAACTAATTGGTGATCCCTGTCATAGAGAATATTATACCTAGAAACCTACTAGGGTACTCATGATGACTGTAAACTCTATTTTAACTCCAACTATGCCACAGCCCAATATGCCCCTCTACTCGCGCGAACAGTCTTCAGAATTTGAACAGAATCAGAACTGTATCGTTTATCATGATACTAATTACCGAAAAACAATCTTAATAATGGCAAATAGTAAGTTGCTAATAAATCAATCAACATTGATGACGGACAGGCCGTGGAACCAACCGACGACGGACAATTAATTCATATTTTCAAACTTATTATTGATGCGATAGTTTAAGCCAGATAACGTCCAATTAAAACAATTCCATCAAAACATTTTGTGTCAGGTCATTCCACCTGCCGCCACAATAATTTATTCATAAGGAGCCGTCCGTCGGCATGGTCAGTTTATACGAGTATTATCGTGCTCGATGTACGAATACAGCTACTATGTTATAGTCAAAGTATCGCCAGTGCAATTTGTTAAAAATAAAGTGGTTTGTAAACATTTTTAACATTATATATTTATTATTATTTATTGAATACTTTATGTCAGAGCGTCTGGTCGAAGCGACGCGTGATCAGAGGGCTGGCAGCTATCTGGGCCAAAGAATAAGCCTTGCTATACAAAGAGGCAATGCAGCCAGTATCCTCGGCACGCTGCCATCGGGTATCGAGTTGGAGCAGTTGAGCTACCTATAGATCGTTTGCAACGGTCTATGGGTGGCCCAATTGTTTCCTTTTGTAAATTTTGTAATATACCTATATATAGATTGTAGTAGTTAGCTTATGCTGTATTAAAGAATGCTGTTAAGTAAAAAAAAAAAAAATACTTTATTGCACACACTTAAATGTAGTACAAAAGGAGGACTTAATGCTAGAGCATTTTTTACCAGTCAACCAGTTGATGGTAGAAAAAAGAAAAACTGGCGTACAACTTAAATGCTAATTACCTAAATATATATTTAGTATAAAACATTACTGCCCGTTTTCTATTGTTGGACATGATCTAAGAGAGTAGAAGTTGCCATATAACCGTATTGTTCGTTAATTAGACTAGTTTCGAATGATACTCAATATTCTTAATATTATTGATATTAGTTTTAAAAAAAGTTGAGTTTGAGTTTTAGTATAATTAGGTATGTTATTTGACTTCGTGTCCTTTGTGCAGCAAAAAAGTTGCACGGTCCGATAGTGCATCTTATCAGCTTGTTCATTTCGAAGTCAAACAACTTCACTGTCAGCATTCAGCAGGCATGCATGCATTTGGCTTATTACAAATGTTTCGAACGTTACTTCGAAACACGCAATTAAGCAACAAATTACTTGTGAAAATTACAAACAGAAAATTTCACTTCAGCGACAGATTACAACTGGGTGGCGGAACAAACGAACTCCTGTAAATAATACTTACACGAAGTTGTACAATATACAAAAATTGATTTATATTGCAAGAATAATAATGTAAAGAAATAGTGAGACTACGAGTTGGAAAGCTTTGCGCTGATGATCAAAGATCACGCTCACATCAATATCTATGTCAGGGCAACACTGCTATTACACTCATTCACACACCTGTCACGACAATGTTAAAATGTCAGATAGCTCATCAACATCTCATCAATCAGCATCAATTTCACTAGCTACGGTGCTCTTCAAACGGAAACACAGTAATGCTCACACATGCTTGGTGGTTAAGCTATGTGCCACACAGTGCTAGATTTGTGTGTTACCCTAAGAAACGGTATCCTGCAGGTTCACTGTAGTTTATTAACTACATACATATGTTCAAATTTTAAAACACATACCTCATCCCCTATCCTACTATTAATATTATAAACGCGAAAGTTTGTAAGGATGGATGGATGGATGTTTGTTACTCTTTCACGTAAAAACTGCTGAATGGATTTTAATGAAACTTTACAATAATATAGCTTATACATCAGAATAACACGCAGGCTACAATTTATAAAGATAGGTACCTGCACAGACGAATCGCGGGCACCAGCTAGTAATTTATAATGATATTGTAAAAGATAGATTAAAACAAAATCATTTTAACTCTATAGCCTATGCACTAAACACACAGTTATTAAAAACTACACGAACTACATTCTAAAGTATTAATTCTCTTCTCTATATTTACACTACACCTGTCTCCAATGACTCTACATTTCCTACAAAAAATCTAAATAACTCGCACAAAGAGGGTTAACAAGGTCAATTTATTGTTCGGAGGTGTCGATGACGAAGGCTCGAGCCCCGAGAGGTGGTCACATACGTGCCTGTCAAGATAAACATCGCGGCAGGCTGATAACGTGGTAACGAGCCCATCGTCCGCAGTACACTTGGCTTCACAAGTGTATTGTTAAGAATCCCATTCTTAGGACAAAAGTTAATGAGGATAGAAGGATATAATACATAAAGGTGTTTTACACTGCAAAAAATAAACTACTGAACTGATTTAGCGGAAATTCGGTATGGGTTATGAGCCGAAAAGACTATCTTTTATCTTGATATCACGCAAGAGAAGCTGTGGGAAGAAGCTAGTATTAACATATTAGTAGTCGAAATTTTAAAACCTTTCAAATGTTTATAAATATTTATTTCTTTTCTTTTATTTAAAATTATCTATCGACCTTTCGCATTTCCTAATTATATTATAGTCTTAATAGGTACTAAAGACGTGTAGAGACAGTCAATGAGTTTCTAGTTAGCCAAAAAACGACATTGTTATCATCAGTTACATATTTCCTAATACCACAGTATTAAATAATTTCACTAAATATACTTTTTGTGAATATTTTATTATACCATATATTTTAAATTGAATGCTCGTATAAACTTGTGACGGCATTTGTATTCCCACTTACGGTTGATTGTAAACAGCTTTTAAAACTTCGTTGTCTCTCCTATATCTTTGAAGCAGGTAGATACTAATTATATGTTATTATTTAATACAATGTTATTACCAAGTAAGTATACGGCCATTGCTCCTTTATATAATGAACACATACTATACTAAGTGTTAAAACAATGATGTTAAAAATATATTAAGTAGCAGAAGTATCGTTTGTTTAGGAGTTTTCGACAGAAACGGATATTTAAGTTCTCTTTGTGGTCTGATTGTGGAACTCTTGAGAATACCTTATTCCATTATTCATGAATTCTAATTATGAAACGTATCCAACTGACTCTCCGCTGTAATTACAATTAACTTACCTATTATTATCTGCATTGTAAAACTTGTTTCATTGTTATTAAGATGTGGTCTGATATGGTTTCGTTTATTGAACGTTATTTGATGAAACATTTATTTTTATTGTTTTATGTTAGTGTTTTCAACCATATTTTGTATGCAGTACAATTTTGGCATCTGCAGATTAATGTTAGATAACTTGATGGTATATTTATTTAAGGAAAATATTCTTTGATTGGAATAAAACAATATTAGATACAGAAACTATGTGGCAGCTATTTTTCAACTGCGGCAAAGGACGATTTTGTGGTTTAGGTTTAGGTTTGGAAATGTAGGTAGGTATGAGTTGTTTTGAAGCGCTATGAATGTGATTCGTCTTGGTAGAATACCTACGATAAATTAAATGTGTCAAATATGCATAATGCATAAGCATTATTAGAATGATAGCTGTATTTCTGCGGGCGGGTTTTCTGTTTTTGCAAATTTTTAGTCTTAGTTAGTGAAAACATTACCTTTTACGCATACGTAAATATTAATGAACAAGATTATGTTTTAATCTTATATAGAATAATGACCTTTTTAATTAAGTAGGCTATCTTCAAAGTAGGTAATCAATTTTGCAATTACCACTGTAATAGGTAGAGTTCTGTGCAATCAAATAATAGCAATCTCGACGTAATATGACTGGTATCTATCAATATTATACTATCAAAATGTATGTACAAACATACATAAAAATGCATTTGAACACAAAATTACTTATGAGAATATCGTGCGTAAAATTATTCGCTATCGAGGAATGGGACAGATATGTACCTAACTAACATTTCATGTTATTTTATTTTACGAGGAACATTTGAACGACCTTTTTGATAAATCATCAAAGCATTCAACTCAACGTAATTACCGTTATTAATGTTATCGACAATACAGAAGCCAATCGAAATAACGGAGGTATTCCTTTCCATTATATTGCGCCCCAGGCTCGAAGCGGTCAAAGACAATCCTTAAACTGAAGCTCGGCCAGTTTTATTTGAGAATATTTTCCTAACTAATTAAAAACGTTGAAATAAGAAGATAAAAACTCGCTTCGTTATCGAAGGCATCGACCCGCTTTTGTTTTGTGGCCACCAGCGAGGCGCGGAGTCGCGGAGGCAGCGTCCGCGGCCTGCGGCCGGGCTTCGAGCGGCCGGCGCGGCGCTTAGACGTCCTCTGTAATTAACAAAACCCAGCGAATCGCCCGCCAATGTATCAGGCATGCCACAACAAAGGATACAAACAAACACTGCAAATATTATGCGCTCCGTTCCGTACAATTCCACTGAATCGGCCGGCTACCGTCCGTGCCACTACGCCGCGCCCGCGCCAAACCTTATTGCTTCAATTTGTTTTATATATTTCAATCTTGTAATTAACTCCTATTTTTTGATAGTTTTCACAATTAATGGGTTGCTGTTCACTGTTCTCTGAGAAGATAAAAAAGGATTTTAAAAATAGTTTGGCTACGAAGTCCAGATCGTTCTTTTTGCATTTTCAGAGATGGTTAAATGGCAAAGTTCACTCAATTCTTAGTTTTTATTTTGATTATATTTAGAGAATTTGTCCATAAAATGTGTAAATAATTACGAATAGATCAAAAGGTTATTTTGGGCTCATTAAAGAATGATTATTTCTTGGGTTTATTCAAAGTCTAACATGTTCGCCAACGGTTAAATTAATAAAAATTGTGTAAGATAATACAAGCATAAAATATAGCAAATAAATCATATGTAACAATGTTTATGTAAGTAGTACCTAATTAATTGTAGTACTTGCTGACTTTTCTTCTGGGCCAACTCAAAATATTTCTCTACCTAACAATATTATAATTTATTAACAACATGTGGTCCGAAACATTACCGATTTCACTTATATGAGCTCATGATGTATGATCAAACTCTCTCATTGTTCTGTCAAAGCGGTGGACAGTCATATCAATAGTTTAAATTATACTTATCTACCTCTTGATAATAATAATATTATTCGAATTCCAATTTTTCTATTTTACATTTGTATAATGTCATGGATGGTTTCCTTAATCAAAATCGCAAAAAAATGCAAAAGAAAATATAATAGATAATTACCTATGCCTATGTTTATTTTTTAGTATCTTCGATTGATTTTATCTTAAATAAATCCTGATAATTAAGTGGTGTGACAAAAAATGGAGGCGCGATATGTTTTGTGATCGTTGCGGTCGACTCTTATAAAACTAGATGGTAATGAATGAACGAAGATAAGGCAAGATGAAGAGGATGGGTTCAGAGGACATGGGACAGGCTAACCCTTTTTTGAACGTACATTTTTGTGAATGAATATATTTTAATGGTGTGTGTATGTGTAGGCAGGCGACTCACACTCACACACTTTGTATTCCTCGTAAGTCACGAAGGTCGTTGACGGGAATATTGAGACATTTTTTTTGTTTGAATGCTTTAACCACTTTTCTTTGTGTTTATGTTGTTAGTGTTTCTAACTAAAATTGGTCATATCGTTTGAACGTCAACGTTTGATAATATGGCCATCCACGTTTGGCCATGCATTGGTAATGCACAGTCTGTTTACAGAAAATCATGTAAGGCAGATAAAGTTCGGATGATTAAGATTTTTTTTATCATAGAAAATCATCACGGGCAAATAGTAGGTACTAATAATAAAATAACTAAGTATTCGCCACCATGATGCATCACAGAAACAATATCAGCGCCCCTAATGGTGGATAATGTAACTATTTTAGGATCACTTATGTTTGGCCATTTCATGAAATGGCCAGCCACACCATGAAGTGGCCAATTCTATGATCTGGCCACGTATTTATCCGATTTTAAATGCGTTTCGGTGTAAGATAATAAAGGTCATACTAAAGTAGAAAAATATATTTTCATCATTTCATTTAAAATACATAACAGGGGCCGAATTAATGCAGCTGCTAAACGCTGTTTGTGAGAAACAATAACAAAATGTAAGTTAAGTGACTATTAACCATGTAAATAAGCATTTGCATGAATGGTACTTACTTAAATTGCATAAAATTGGTTACAAAACTCATTAAACAGGTTATTTAAGACTTAAATTATACATACAACCCTGTGGAGTGCTAATTAGTTGCTTTTACTACATTGTTAAGCGATACGTGGTACTCTTAATATTTGCTTTGTAATTGTAATTGCATTATTTTCCATTTGTAAGAGTATTTATTAACACCTTTTTATAAGAAAGAATTTTTAACTACCCATTATCTATCTATAGAATCAAAAAAATACGAGTAGTACCAATTGACGTAAGTACCTACTTGATACTTTCAAAGTGCCACAAATGTTATTCAAAAATATTTGTCGTTGCGATATTTGTAACAAACAAGTAATCTAAAATTATAATTTACCATGTAGTATCTAACTGCCACGTTTTCCCTAAGTTTGTGATCCACATGGCGGCGTGGCGTTGCGGCCCTTCTTAGTATTATAATCTTATTCTAAACATGGAATATATTAAGCAGTCAGCGTAACTTGTTACCCTTGCAGAGGTAGAAATATAGCTATAGCACAAAACTTCTTCTTCATCTCGATTGTTTCTACGTTAATTTTATTATAGATGTTTTGTGTTATGGCCAGAAAGAAGCACAGAAAACTATAGTAGTATATTCAAATTCAAATACAAATAATTTTATTTGGAACATAAAAATGAGTTCATAATAAAATGGGAGCGTTGACCACTGCAAAGGTTTAAATAAAACTGTGTGGCAGCAGTCAGCACCATCCTTTAGGACAAACAAGGTTCCAACCTGATTAAAAAAACTTAAATTAAAAATAAAAATACTAAGCGATGTGGTAGAGAAAATTTAAAAAGAGAATAAAAAAAAGAATACTGTGAAAAATGGAAATGGTAGAATGTAGACTAGGTATAGTAAGTAGTAGATACCTAAACTTGGCCTTTGCCAGTGCAAGCCCTCAAGGACTCGGGACTCGGATCGAGGACGTAGTAGCCGAGTAGATGAGGCACTTGTCTTAAGATCTGATGAAAACCACTGCTGCTGAGCTCATACGACTGTTATAAGCTTTCTTGCTCTATGTGGTGGAATTTTGTGCAGGTAATATGTTATAGATGCTGTATTCTAACGTTATGTATTTATAGTACAGCGGATATTCTATCTCGGGCCTGAAGTAAGTTTGAAAATATTGTATTTATGCTATCAAATCTACACTTACAATTACTACATACATCATAAAAAACTTCAATCATTGAAACTACTGAGGTTCGTTTATTTTACGTAAACACCAAGCTTTTAAAGTCTGATACAATAGTTAAATCCGAGTCTATGGTGGTTTTACTGGAAGTTTCATTTACAAGGCACAATTAATCGTCTTAATGAAACAGTTGTAAATATTTTATAGCGCTATCGAATCTAGTAAAACTTTACCCGCAGGATGCAATTATTTAGTTTGAATTATTATCAATGTAATTTATTCTCAAGTAAATAATATATATAGCAATAAACTATTACAATTCGACTTGAAAATCTTGACTCAGCATCTGAAATGGCAAATAATTAGATACATGCATAAGATAGAAGGAGGCAATCTCATAATAAAATGAGGTTATTCCTGTTGTCCTCCTACCTAATAGAGACGGAGGACAACATATTTAAAATTAATCCAATATTTTGTCCCAACTTTATCGTTTCGGACATTTCAGCTAGACTTATAACTCAGCTTGAATAACTCGTAGAACGCAACGTTCTTAGAACGCACCTTAAGCTCTTGACGTACTCATCAAGTTCAAGTAACTACGTCCACTGGTTTAGCCTGCAGGCTGTCCGTCAGTCGCTTAGTACTAAGCCTTTCATATAATACTAGCGGACGCCCGCAACTTCGTTTGCGTTGCGAATTAAGGCTAATCCTCAAATCCGAATTCCATACAAAATGTTTCGGACAAATACTCAAAACGTACGCCGTATTAAAGTAATTTCTTCACACTATTCGTTTCGTCCATGTTTTTTGATTTCGTCAACAAAAAAAGTAAAAGGTTTCATAGGTACTTTAATTTAGATTTTTTGTTTTACGTGTTTTTAAGTTAGTAGGGTTAATTTTAAAACACGTATTAAATCTAAATTAAAGTATGAAACGTTTCACTTTTTTTGTTGACGAAATCAAAAAACATGGACAATACGAATAGTGTGAAGAAATTACTATAATACGGCGTACTTTTTGAGTATTTGTCCGAAACATTTTGTATGGAAATTTGCCTTGAGGACTCACCTTAACAACATTTCTTTCTTAGTACGCGCCTACACAAAATCTTGACGAACAAACCCTCGAAATTCCAAGTCATTACGTCCAGTGGGTTGTCTTGTACGTTGTTGTCAGTCAGTCAGTCAGTCAGGACAAAGACTTTTATATAATAATCATTGAATAGAGAATATGCCAATTCAAATTTGCAACGCTGAACATAAAATTTTAAATAAACGCAACCAATCTTATAGCAAGGTTGAAAAACTATTTACGATGTTAATTTAATGGTATCAAAAACATTAAATTGGAGAACTAAGGGTTTTAAGGGTTTAAGGGTTTAGGGGTTTTGTGTTCACGCGGGAAAAGGATAATGTTATTGACTGTTTTTTGTTGAAATGGCTGATATATCATGCAACAGTGCATTTTTTGTATGCATGTATCCAGTTTACATCAAAAGAATCTATGAAATCTGTAAATGTCATTTTACATAAATGTGCATAATTGGGGATTTATTGAAATCCAAATTTAAAATTTAGGAGCCATATGAATAAACATCGCAGTTACAGGCCTGAAACTAGGTACTTATTTGTAAGCCAGATATATGGACAGGGTTGTTAAAAGTAAGGCTTTAAATTTAAGTGCCAAATGAATTTGGCTTGAATACTTTCCAGAGATACAAGGGGATATCTCTGTGTAAGCTATATACCTATTTCTCCAGCATACACATTTGGTTACGGTACGGGAAATGGCTGAAAACAGGGTTCGAATAGGGTATAGCCTGGTTTTCTTTAGAGCTGAACTTTTAGAGATATGAGGGATTTTTTACAGCTACTTCGGGTCCTTAACATATACACAAACTAGCTGCGATAAAGGACTGATGGTAGAAAAACTAAGTAAAGCCTATATTTAATGATCAAATTAGTCCTGAGAGTTATGTTGGTGACATTTGGAAGCTCCAGGCTTAATAGTTACAGAGACATAAGAAAAAAAATGTGAGCTTGTGCCCATTTTGCGACCACGAAGAATGATTTTAGTTTTTTAGAAAAAATGGGAAGTATTTTAAGGGGAAGTATTTTAAGTAGATCCGTAAACTCGAGACGTCCACAGGCATTTTCCACTAACATTGTTTTAGTTTTAGTCTATGATTCAATTGTAAATCTATCCTACTTAGATCAATTGGTTTTAAAAACTTTTAACAATATCGATGGTCGAGTCTCTACTCGACCATTAGAGTGGCAAACATTTTATGCGATGAAGTTTCTGTTTGTCTTGAGCCTGCAGTCTAGGATTAAACTGAAAATCTACCCTACTTAGATCAATTGGTTTTAAAAACTCTTAACAATATCGATAGTCGAGTCTCTCTACTCGACCAGTAGAGAGGCAAACATTTTATGAGATGAAGTTTTTATTTTTCTTGAGCATGCTTGGATTATATCCAATTGAATAACAAAAGGATTTTTAGGACAAGGGTTTAAAATAATGATCGTAGCTGAACCTGAGATGAACCTTTACAAACACCAGCCAGATTACTTCCCTAATCTATTTGTTCATCAACTTCTACTTCGCCGACCTTCGTACTAAGCAAATACAACACTAATAAACCTTCGTACAAATAGGTGTCGTACCAAACCAAACGTCTTTGTTACTCGGTTTGGGGATGCAAACAGAACGGCAGGGATTATTGACTAGGTATATTCACGCACATACTGTTCGATTCTACGTTCAGGATTCAGTTGATGATTTGAAGCTCGCGATACGCCGCAGTAGACATGATTTAGTTAGGTTTCTTCGTTTTACAAAGTAGCGCGTGATTCTACCGGTTAAATGATTGAATGAAAATGCTTTATTGTACACCATAAGACAAAAAACAATAACTTAAAGAAGAAATCATTACAAAAATAGAGTACAATGGGAGGTCTTATTGCTATTGAGCGATCTTTACGCGGTCTTCGATCTCTATTAAGCGGATGACGATTTCGTAGAATGCGAAAGTTCTAATACAATAAATGCGAAAGTTTGTAAGGATGGATAGGTATTTTATTGTTCAATCACGCCGAAACTTCCAAACATTTACCAGAGTTATTCACGGCTATGTCACGTGGAAGAAAAGTGCTTTAATTAAACTTTTATTATTAGGGAAACTTTTAAACTTTTAAGTCAGTATATAATATCGAGCAAACATCTTACTCACTTTATTATTTAAAATACTTGCTCTTTATGTAGTATAGCCGTGGGACAACCTGCATAATAATCTTCTGAAAATGTTTATAAATCAAAACAAATAACCTAAAGAGAAATAGGAAAAATAGTGAAAGTAGGTAAGGGGAGCCTTGCAATATTCTTTTCAATCGTCTTCGTTATGTTAACGTAATCGTTTCCGTTATTCCGGGAGTTCCGCATTTACCATTTGCATGTCAAATGGCTTGATATGTATTTGCGGAAATATTACTCTTTCAATTGTTTCGACAAAGTGTAGTTTGTGAAACTACTTTATTTAGTCGTTTTACGGCTTTCATGCCATCATCAGCAAGAAAACCTCCTCACTGCTCTGCAGAACGTGGAACAGTAGCAACAGCATCTTATACAAGTCATAGGGGGCAGATGACTCGCCAATCATGCAATCCTTCAATCGAGTTTTGATCCAATAGACTCCACTATTGGATTGGAGCTCGATTGAAGGTGTTCATCCCTTAATGTTTAAATAATTATTTTATTTTATATCAATTTAATTTGGTATAATTTTTATAATTTTAATTCAATTTTAAATAAACAATTTCAATTTGTGTTTAATGCGACGGAGTTATTTAATTTTATTAAATGTTTTACGTTGTATGGATCTTGTAGTCCGAAATAAATCTTATATTATTATTATTATTTACTCCGCAGAGAGTTCTAGATATGCAAGTTGGTTACACATCTGCATGGTTGAATAGCAGAACAGGTACACGCATATAATCACGTCAGGTGTACATGTTCCCACAGAATCTTGTGACATGTAAATGCATTCCTGGGGAGTTCGTCTTCGAAAGCTCTTAGTGTTGGAGCGAGTTACCGACGATCTATCCCCATATATATATTTGAACGGCAAAATTTAACAGGAGCGAAGTTCCGTTCGCCTCTATTTATTGAGTAATTTTAATGGCTGTATTTGCATTAGGTAGGTACTTACTTGTTTCATAAATCTTTAAGATAGTGAGGTTCTTTTTTATTTCTTATTTCCTAAAGTTAAAAAAACCTAGCCGGTCGTTCCCAGCATTGACGAGTTCAAAGCCCAGCTTCATCCTTTTGAAATGAAGCGTCAAACATAATCCATTGTATGCACAAATCAAATAGACAACACGTTTCCTTTCTGTCCATATTGGCAGGAGGAACCTTCTATTGCATAAACTTTATTTTTAACTCAAGGTGTTCATAATAACTTGCTAATTTTATAGGATATTTGCCTTAGTACTAACCGTAAGTGTCTATCGCTGTTTATGTTAATTACTTGATTGCATGTAGCGTTCATTGAATGTGTGATAACAAACCATCTTTAGTAGACTTTACCTGTATCGTATTTCAGTTTAGCTCGAAAACACGATATATTTTTTTTTAAATGCGGATAACATAAAATCAGTTACGGTTGGCTGAGTGGGAGCTATTTTACGTAGCTTTCAAAGTACCCGATACGTTGATTGCGTGTGTGTCAAAACCATAATAAAGTACGCGTACACGTTACGTTAGTGTTGATTAAAACGTGCATATTTTCAAAAGCGATAAGGGAATGAAAACGTCTGTAAACATATTAGACACGTGTACAACAGATATAGACACAAGTGGCCTGGATAAATTGTTTCCGCTGCATATCCGAGTGACTTGTCAACCAATTTTTTTCAAACTGTCGTTCAACGTTTATCCTAAATCCTTGAGTGTCTCCAATGAGCAGATGTGTTGGGATGTCGTGTTTGTTGTTTAAGCTTCGCAACACAAACCGCCTCGGTAAAAAAATCAATAATATGCGCATAAAACTAAACATTACATTTATGCTCACTTGCTCAAAACCAAAGCAATTACTTTACTCATCAGGAAGATTTTAAGCGAATAAAATAAGCTTAGTACCTTTGCCAATTTATTGCAAATAGACATTAGACATTTGACATTAATAGACATGTGATAAAAAGTACATACTTATAGGTTTAACCATAGGGTTAGACTTAGTTATGGTGTTTAGTAAAAAACTGTCAGTAGTAGCATTTGAGAAGAAGTACTCAGCAGATTTATATTATGAATCAAACACCATAATTATTATGTATTCAGCCTAGATCTTCGTCAAGGTTTTGTCATTTTACCGTCAACCGTCAAAATATGGGAGCAATTAAATTGTCCTTTGGAAATAAAAACAAAAACCCACTATTGTGCTATCATTAGGAAAATGTTACGAGTAGTGTTCCGTTCGATTCCGATCAGGTAAAGTGACCCATATCTATAAAACTGTTTTTCATGGTCGTTACGAATCGTCTTGAGCGAAGACTTGACGAATTTCAAACTTCTGAGCAGGCCAGGTTTCGAAGAGGATATGGCACCATAATATGCAACATCCACACAGTGCGGCAGATCATAGACCCAGTGCTTAGCGTTTGTGGGCTATGAGAAGGACTTTGTCTCTATTATCATCTGGGCTGTTCTGTGATCCTTGCAAATATGCCTAGTTGATCGGCGATATATTGAGGTACCTACTGAGATGTTTGTATGATGAGGCCACCGTGTTCGTCGAAATCCAGTGCAAGCAGTCTAAACCTATCCATTTGCATCGGCGAGTGAGACAAGGAGACGTCATATCACCCAAATTGTACACAAACGAACTACAAGATATGTTTAAGACGCTGACTTGGAAAGGACTGGGCATCAACATAAATGGCGGAAACATCACACACCTCCGATTTGCTGACGACATCGCCATCATGACAGAGCCACTGCGATAATTGCAACAGATGCTGAACAGTCTAGCTGCCGCTTATAAACGTGTCCGGGTAGGCTTTGGTATATAAACATTGATAAGACGGAAGTCATGATCAATGGTCGGGTCACCCCAGGGCCGATTACGGTCTCTGCAACTCCACTTGAAATTTTGCAACATTATGTCTCCTTCGGACAGATGCTGCAATAAGGTAGGAAAAATTTCGAGAAAGAGCTAAACCAGAAAATTCAGCTAGGCTGGGCAGCGTTTGGGAAACTTCATCAAGTCTTGTTATAGCCCATATCTCAATGCCTGTAGACCAAAGTCTTTAACAAGTGCGCTTTACCGGTTATGACCTATGCTGCTGAAACTTACGGTAGGGTCGGTCCACTAATTGAAGATCGTGCAGCGGGTTATGGAGAGAGCTATGCTCGGGGTTTCTCTTGAGGATAGAATCTGAAATGAGAAAAGAGAGACCTACGTCCAGTAGTGGACTGCTATAGGTTGATGATTAAACTAATTGCACTTGCAGAATGCATAGATAAATTGTTGCTACTAAAATCTGTTTGACATCTTAAGGGTAATCCTCAAGGCAAATTTCCTTACAAAATGTTTCGAACAAATACTCAAAAAGTACGCCGTATTATAGTAATTTCTTCACACTATTCGTTTCGTCTATGTTTTCCGATTATGTGAACAAAAATTAGTAAGGTTTCATATTTTAATTCAGATTTTATACGTGTTTTTAAATTATTAGTGTTAATGAAGGATTTAGTGTTATGTGTTTGAATTAAGTGTTAAAAAAATACTATAATACGGCGTAATTTTTGACTATTTGTTCGAAACACTTTGTATGGAAATTTGCCTTGAGGATTACCCTTAAATATTACTAATTTTCAGATTATAGAGACTTAAATTATTACTAGTTTGAGAAAACACACAATAGGAGCACTTGTGGTGTGTGGACTGTGTGTGTGACCAACTGTGAGCTTTTCAAACACATTTGTTTTGTATAGTCGTATATTTTCTCAAAGTACAATCTTTATTCTAGTAAACAATGGGGTGATCCTGCAACAATCCAGATAGTTGATTTATTGCTAGTTATTTTTGAGATTGTGTTCATTTATCAGCAGTTAACTAAGATTTAATGATTTCAGACAGAACAAGCGCACAATCATTTTATGTACATATAACAATATAGCTCTAACATAGATACTAACTTAATAAATAAATGAGGAAGCGAGGAAAGAAAATAGCATGATAATAGTACCTTATTTATCAAAAGTGTTTATGAAATTAAGTATGATTAAGATAAGATAAAACTGATTTTGGTAAATGTTGCTAAACTGTACCTAATAGACATTATGATATTTATTGTCTCCATTACGAATCTTAAGTCTAAAGAAACAAAGTTCAAATTTACGACGTAGGGTCAACATTTTGGTTAGACGTTACATAGTGATTAATGACCAAGTGATTTTAACGATGAAAAAACAGTGTTTTGTTTCAAGATAATGAGCGTTAACTTGATAAATAATGAATGGCTGGTGTGGAGGTATAGGTACTTATTATAGCTATAAGATGTAGCTTAAGATATACACCCTTTTTATAAATTAATAAAGGTTAAGTAATTAAAACAGAAATCATTAAAAAACTTGTAATTTTCTGTAACATTTTTATACTAACAGCTATTCTGTATGCAAGATTGTGGGACTTGAATACGTTTGCTTTTATAAATGTAAATGAGATTGCTGAATATATTTTTGTGTTATTTATTTTACTTTTAAACGTTTTATCTGAGAATATTTTGTTGAAATTATTAACAGAAATCAAAAAGCTCTGTTATTAAACCGAATTTTAATACCAAGATTGCATTTTGGTACCACTGATCAAAAACAATACGTTATCACCCAAATCTAACCCCACCAATGTTTAGGTATTACGTTCGAAAACGGCGCCTGGTCGCGTCGGACCACGCACTGCGAAGACACGATAAACGTAGCCGGCCAATTCAGCCCGTGCCTATTCTACAGGCGAATTCAATTAACTGTACAAGGCACGAGAGTAATAAATTCTCTAAACAATCAGAATTCGAGCCCTGGTAATATGTCCGTCCGTTCTTGCATACGCATTGTGGCTGTGGCTCTGTTTAATCAACGGATAAACACGGTGTACCTACCCGCCGTCCCTCGTGGACATATGTATCTATGTGAGCGCGCCTTTTTTCACCGACCGTAAAAGGTTTATGTGTCCATTGTTACTGGAAAGATTACTTTTGGCATTTATTCGGGGAGTTAATTAATGCGAATTACAAATGACTAGGAAAATCCTTTGTCCTTTTTTTATGTGTCACAAAGGTACCTTCCAAACATTTTTTGCATAAAATTGTAATATTGGTGACGGTACGTAGGTATGGATAAAATATTGTTGGAAGAAAAACTTATAAATGGTCAAAAATGCAAAAGCATTGTGCAAATTAGGTGGTATTCTACCTTATATAGGTACCTACTCACAATGTAGAGTTATACTACCGATACAGATAGTCCCTTTATTGACTTGTTGTTTATGTAAGCTGCTGCCTACGGCTTTGCCCTTCAGTTTTACAGCTCATCATAAACAATAACTTTCCGTAGGTAGGTATATATTTTAGTTTCAGACTTCCTCTCATTAGACCGTCCAGATATAAACACTACACACTGTGCACAGAAAAATAACATTAATGTCCGTCCATAAAAATATTATTGAGCAATGGGCATTGTGCAATGCAACCTAGGGAAAAAATAAAAAATAAGGATACGGCGTTAGAAAGTAGGAAGGCGCCTTTTGCGTCAGTGGGTGCCGTGTGCGTCACGGGGGGCTCAAACAGAGACGCATCTCGCTTGAGTCTGCGCATTACACATTTTAACGAACACGAACACAATATTATCGTAGTAAAATATGTACAACTACTTATATTCGAGCTATGTACTTCTTATCATTGCAGATTATCACACTATCACGCTAAAATAATAATTAGGTACACTAATATTATAATTCAATAGGGAGAATGGATGGATAGATGGATAAATAGTCGGATGGATAGATAAATGGATCGATGGATAGTTGGATAGACACAAATATTTATTTTATACCCTTTTTTGTGTTCATTGATATTTATGGTCGCTGGCTCTACCAAAGCACTATAATTTAAATACACTATGTAAATAGAATCCATTGCTGGAAACTTTTCTTTTAGAAACTTAGATAAGTTAGGTATCTATCTGATATGTAAGCTGTCATGTCGGTATTAATTAGGCAATAGTGCATACTACGGCTGGCTTATCCCTTAAACCCCTAGGCAGTTACAACTGATTTGAGATCCTAGCATGAAATTGCGATTCAGAGCACCGAATAATCCGATTAGTTCGATGCCTTATTCAAACCAATATCGAACAATATCTCTAGTCGTTATACCGGACGAAGTAATCCATTCTAAACGTTTGCTATGGAAATGTGTTTTGTAAACGATGTTTACACATCGTCGCCCCGCCTAGCGCCTGTCTGAACTGTCGGTTATTGTATGCGGTCTATCCATTGTGTGCAGGTCGCGACCCGCGCCTCTACTTTCCTTCATTATTCAACAGCATCCGAGCATGCCTTCTCCACGCGGAAAACCTCCTCGCCCGCTAATTCTACCTTAATTAACCTTTACTCGACGCGAACCCGAGATGCCGCGGCCGCGACAAGCGTATCGCTCCACTGATTCCGTTATCTGATCCATCGTAAAAATTAATTACGTACACATGTTCATAAATATCTAAACTGTTAGCATTTACGGCTAACGTTCGCCTCGACGGTTCACGAGAACGCTCACGCACCTACAGTTGCGCCCGCGTAATTAGTAACTCGACAAAAACTAAACATGTCAACCACTACTTTATTTAGTGTGAGTTTTTGTGTTACTTCCTGTCGTGAGAGCGAGACGCCTGGGCGCTCTCATATATTTCAAAAATGCAAAATTGACTCAAATTGCTTGTTATTAACAATGACAGATGTCTTGGCGCCAGCCCATGTCTCGCACTAGTAGCTACGAATGCGACGCTAAACCGATGGAATAGAGATTTAATTGTGTTGACTCTGTGACGATGACTCTGCGGACGACTGATCGGATGTGTTGATACCAAAGCTATGGATATGCAATTAGTGACAAGATTTTTTGTGGTGAAAAATGAGCCTTTGAAATAGATAATAAAGTTATGATTTGGACAGTCAAATTGGTAACCCAATTTGGACTCAAATAACTTAAGTAGTTTGTCTTGTGAAAGTTATTTGGATTCGCGATTACCGTTTAATTAAATTATTTTCACTACTAATTTACAGGTATCTGTATTTTTATAATTATTTATGAGTCTGCTTATTAAAACTTTTTACTTAAAGTCGGTGTCATAATTATTTCTGTCACGCATCGTAAAATTTGGGATTGATATGTTTAAAGTAATTTCTTGTTTTTATTTAACTCAATGTTATTAAAAGGAACAAACATGAATATAATTTTATGAGTATGTATGACTTTGGTATTTTTTAATTGTAGTACTACTAAATATAGATGCCTACTATTTTAGTGCTAATTATTTAAAGCATAATTATAAGAACCTTATAGTAGGTAAAAACATATTAGCCTACCCTTACTAAATTAATCAAAATTCGATTATTTGCTTGAATTATATTAAACTGTCATTATGTAGTAATAAAAAGTTATCCCTGTAAACATAGCAAAAGCTGCTTTCAAACATTATCAATATATACCTATTTATTTCTTAGTCTTGACTGACTGACTGACAAGCAACGCATATGCCAAAGCACTGGATGTAGAGACTTAAAATTCCGAGGACATATGTATAAGTCAAGATGTGCAGGCGGGTAGATACTAAGAAAGGAATTTTGTTTATTTGCAACGCAAACGAAGTAACTAGTTATTTGTATATCAAGGGCTTGAAGCGAGTCATTTTTGACTTTTATTTATTTTTACAGCCCGAGCCGAAGGCGGGGGCAAATATTTAAGTCGATGATAAAATGGGCTTCAGGAACGATCAAGATTGGAACACACGATTTTGAACTTGAATTCTGAGGAAAGTAAACAAATTTAAACTGAAATGAGCCCCCATTTCATAATTCATAAACAGAGACAGCCATCCAATATTACCATATTCTGACCGAATGATCGAACTTCGAATTTCGAAAAAAAACTTACCTTCCTGTATGAAACCTATTACAAACTGAACCTCTTCGAATAGATTTTATAAGCATTCACATTTTTGTCCTAGGGCCTAGAAGTGAAATATATTTTTCCATGGTTGCGAACGGTGACTGTTTACCGATAGCGAACTAAATTAGTGTAGGTTGTCAGTTCCCCGCGATGCGGTACTATGGCGTAAGGGTGCCACCCTTACGCCATTACTTACAAAGTATATTTTTTTTACAGTTGTTCAAATTCCAAGATTATTATTATTTCATGAAAAGCTCGCAGTGATAATAAGTACAAGTAACGCAAAGAAAGTTTGAACTATAAATTTTATTTGAGCTTATTTGTATAATTATATAACAGGGCTAAGTAAGAATATCGTTTTTACCTAGAAAACAAGAACAGTTTTGAAAATTAATAACTAGAAACGAAGCTATTATGTATTATTTTTCAAGCTTTTTTAACTTTAAATGTTTGTATGTATGTATAATATATAATATAGTATGGGAAAAATCTAGCAACTGAATTTTAAAGCAGTTATCCTCTAGTTCCTCAACCTTTTGAGATGAAATTTTGCATACACGTTTAGTTTGAATGACGATTATATGGATTAGGCGGAATAGTTTTGTGCACACTCATCATATCATATGAAATTGATCAAATAAAAGGGTTTCTGAGATGAATACGAAAACAAAATGTCAATTTACACTTTAAATCCAATATGGCTAGTTATTTTTATGCTAAATAGTTGCTTAAAAGCTTGTTTTTAAAAATGTTTTCAACATGTATCATAATTATTTATTACGTAGAATAATATGCATATCGTCGCTGCGCTTGCCAAACTCGTTATGTGCAGATTTTCGAAATTTTTTTTTGGATATTTGGTACCAGAAAAAAATCTTACATCGACTGAAAAAACAGCTGTCAGCCGAACAACCTGACCAAAAACATTTACACTTGATGAATTTTAGTAAATATGTATCTTTAGATTCATTTTAGTTATGGGAATGTCATAGATTAAAAATAGGGTGTCAAAATCCAGTATAGCGATATTATTTTGGCAGTCAGGTTTTCAGTTTTTGATAACTTTACCCTCATTATCATTTAAATATTTGATTTAATAGCTTAATATGTCAATAACGCGACTATAATTATTCTAGAGCTACCTTAATGTTTCACATAATACTGATAAATAGGATGACATTTAAAGAAAAGTGATTCTAGAATAGCTTGAATATGTTTATGATGTTGGCCTGCGTTGAAGCAAAAGGAGACAAAAGCACTTCAGACTTCAGAGATTTTAAAATGCTCTACCGTATAACTACAAAAATACACAGACAATAGACAGATACATTCAAGGCCTAGACCTAAAAATCTAGGTTCTGAAGTACATTTTTGATTCTGAAAGAGCCTGATGCGTTTGATATTAATTTTTTGGCCATATACCGACTTTGACCTCCTGGATTTTGTTTGTTCCCGTTGTACTCTTGAGATATAACTCTATCTAGATAGAAACATTCAAAATTTATCTATAAATGTAAAAGTCTAGGTTCAAAAGCACATTTTTGATGCCGAAAGGGCCAGATTTCTTTCATATGAATTTTTAAACCATCTAGCTAATTAGACCTCCTTGATTTTGTTTGTACTCGTTTTTGCCCTTAAGATTGGTCTTTATTAAAACAAAAACATTCAATACCTATCTAGAAATGTAAAGGTCTAGGTTCTGAATTACATTTTTGATGCTGAAAGAGCCTGATGTCTTTGATATTATTTTTTTGATCATATACCTACCTTGACATCCTGGATTTAGTTTTAATCATTTTTACCCTTGTGATTTAACTTTATCTATACAAATACATTCAAAACCTATTTAGAAATATAAAGGTCTAAGTTCTGGAGTACATTTTTGATGCTGAAAGAGCCTGATCTCTTCCATATTGATTTATTGACCATCTAACTAATTTATCCACCTGGAGTTTGTTTGCACCCGTTTTTACCCTTGAGGCCTTGAGATTTGTCTGTAGTGAGATACATTCAAGACCTATCTAGAAATGTAAAGGTCTAGGTTGGATGTTGGATGACCACGAACTGGACGACCGACGCATTAAAGGATCGCCTCCTTGGATGAAGCTACTTGTCGGGGAGGCTTATTTCCAGCAGTGAACATGATATGAATATGAAGATTTGTTTTTTTTTATTTGAGTAGTAGGTTGGCGTAAGATCAACTTGCTAAGATGCCTTTATCAAGCTGCCATAGCATCGCAGTAGGGCACACGTATAATACAGATGGCTATCGGAGGCTGGATCATCATCTACGCCCTAGATGATGCAGAGAGCTTCTCTCGTCACGGGTGTTAGTCTTGAAAGTTGCTGGGATGCTGGGTGTATAAAAATATGATCATGATCACAACGCATCCAGAGCCAAAGTTTGCTGATCTTTGTTTGTATGTTAGCTGAAGTAGTAGTATAGGTACTGCCAAGATTCTATCTATCGAATTGTCTACAGACGGGGTAAATGATTCTTGAGTGAAGATTACAACTTAAACTCCAACTTTAAGGATTCATCGAAGATTACAATTTACAACTCAATAAATATACCTACTTAGTTATTATAATACCTATAAGTTATTTTGCCTCACAGTGTTTATTGGAGTTTTTAAAATTTTGTATTATTTTAGATACTTTGGTACTAATAAAACGAGTATAGGGTATTGATTTTTCATACTAAAGAACCAAAAAACTAACTTTTAACTTTAATTTTTGATGTTGTATTACACATAGCGGAATATTATTAAGCCCAACAAGGTCCTAGAAAAATCGGATATGTGTTCATATTTCAAGTGTTTGCACATAATGAAATTGGCACCCCGGGAGCCAAATTCACTATGTGACAAAATTAGGTTTTTGACGTTTTTGTAGAAAACAAGCAATATTATAACTTTAATTCTTATATGATTAGATCCGATATTTTTTTTGCCATTATTATGCATTTTTAGATTTTCGATACGACAAACACTGATTCTCTTCTGAAAACTTGATAAAAAACACATAACGTTTTTGGCAAGCGCAACGACGATATGATATGTCCGACATCGATTATCGTCGCGTGCTGGCTCAGATTAATTAATAATAAAAATCTAGTAACCGTTTTATTCAGGTAACCGAAACCTTCCACAAAAATATTTTTAACGGTTCTAACATTTTTAGCTTTCTTACTGTTTTAATACTATTACTATGTTACTAGAGCGGTTTTAGAGTAGCGTATTAACTGACCGGATTTGCCGCTCATGTTTTGTTTTTTGCAGCGCGCCCGTATACGCGCGTTTACGGTATTACACCGGCGCGGCGCGGCGCGGCGCAGCGTTAACGCTCGGTTTTTCGGTAGCGAGTATCATAGTGACGCGAGCGGTTGGGCGCGTAAGCGCGACAACGGTCGTACAAGTGGCGCCACACGCGTATACGCGCTACAAAGAATAAAACACGAGCGACGAATCCGCTCGGGCAATATATATGTCTGAATCCGATCTTAAGCCGAAAAACGCTCCAAGCTATGGGGAGAGCTTACATGCATAGAGAGTATGAATGTAGAGCAAAGTCCTTACTTACTAATGCATATTATCTTTTATCCATCTCGTAACAATATTTTAAGAGACAAATTTAAGTAATCATGATAGGATTAGTATGACTTAAATAAAATAATAAATCAAAATAAAATAATAATTGATGCGTTTGATTCATTCAATTTTTGTGCAATAAAGATCTTTAAGCAATAAGTACAGAACCTTTTTCTAAAGGTAGAGTCAGATCATTACCCTATTGTTATGTCTCAATAAATATGTAAATTATAGACTGACTCTCGCTACTGAATTTACGTAGTCTTCGTATTTCCCGTTGCCAACTTTTTGACTGGTCACTGGGGCCTATTAGTTTTGAAAATTGCTTACAACACGTGTTTATTTATTTCATTTGAGAGCTCTATAAAAATATGTAAGTTAAATGGTTGGTGTTGAAGCCGTGATGTATTTACGTTAAAACTTTGACCCCCTTTGTTAAGACGTCCTGAGATAAAACTTTTCAAATGAATAGAACATAGAACCTTACAAAGAACACATCTTTCAAAATTTAAATCTCTACCATCAGTGGTTTCAGCTCGATTTCTTGATAAGGAAAACAATATTTCATTATTATAGATATATAACAGACTCTACCATTTTATTATAAAAATCAAGTGTTTGTAAAATAGATAGTGAAATTCTGAGATTCGTAGCTGGTGTACCAAGCGCCACCTATCAGACAGGGCGAGAACTAGTTCAATCTGAAACCGTGAAACACGCAGCCACCAGAACTTTTTTCCAGGCTTCGAACTGGCTGTGAATAGAACCTGAGATACAGTTTTATGTATGATACTATAATAATAATATTTCAGACTATGAAAAATTATTCCAGCCGCTCTACCTACGAGTACCTAGGTACTATTCTTTAGACTATCCTAGACTGACTTATTACTAATTACAGAGCGGTACCCACGTATTTTTTGGTTGCTGAGTCTGTCAGTTTGTGGGGTTGGTTAAGCTATTGCTTATTTACCGTTTCCATACCTACGCATGGTTTTGTTATATTTCAAATCAGTCGTTTTAAAAAAAGCTAGTTGAGATGAACGAATTCGAGTATTTTTCATATTTAAATGCATACTCAAATCTTATTTATAAATAAATATCTTCTTTATAATAAATTTCATATTCTAATCTCTTGATTCAGTAAACCCTAAAAATACATGTTCGATTGTTGGTAGCAGAGGTATACCTACTCGTACCTAATTATAACCGGCTCACGTTAACCCTTCAGTTTCAAACACGAAATGACTAATAAGCAGTGATGTTTATCCTCTTGTGTAATATCAGGTGGAAAATTCAATAATGTAAATTCTTAACTCTGTATTGCGTAGATTGTTCGTAAATCTGACCAGGTGAAACAACTTGTCCACAGCCAAACCATTTTTTGCCACTAAAGATTTGTTTGCTTGTGGTACAGGGCTGGCGGACTGTCTCGACAGAAAGCCATAAATATGATCAAGTCGGACCGACTCTGCCGCTTTTTTACAGCGCCCCACCTTGGCTTGGGCGGGCGGTATATCAAAGGAGGAGCTAAGCGAGTGGTGGGGATCACTCGGGCCCAATAAGGCTTCACAAACACAATCGTCATTTCGAAAGGGATAGAAAATTACGTTTGCCATTGGGCAAGGAAAGCAGGCCACGCCTCTGGGGAGGAGCTACTTTAGCCGTCTCCTTCGGCGGAGGGGCGTCTGGCGTAGTACGCGCGCCAGTCGGTGTTGAACCTCGAGCGTGTAAAGAAGGTAAAGACCGTTGATCGAGGGTCCGGCATGCGAAACGCGCGCGCACCGGCCCTCTGACGCGCGGGAATGGCAGCGCGCCGAAGAACTGCCGTCGCGCACACAACAAACTGTGATATATTATAATAATCTTATTAGAATTAAAGATAATCATAAGGCAATCAACACATCCGTGATTCTATTGACTTTTAAAGACAGTGAATTGAGTGAAGCCGCCCATATGATCGTCCCGATGGCAGCGTACGCACAATTCGGCTACTCGTACCCGCCCGCCTCGCAGGTAAGTGCATAATTCCAATTCAATTAGAACATAATACATAAATTACCGATAATGTGTAAGTAGGTATGAGTTACTTCTTGGTTATGTTGGAAATCGTATAGCCTACACAATGAAATAAATAAATGTATGGTCGTCATAGCATTAGTAGTGGGCTCTAGCCTTAGGTAATGCAATACCAATAATCAAATCTACGTATTAAATACCAAACTTAGTACGCCATTTCCAGATAATCGAGGCTTAAGATAAGAGTTTCATGAACGTTTAGTTTTGTTTCTATCAACAGTCGTATGACTAGGCATTTGAATTAAACATCACATTGTTTTATAAACAATCTTGTTTTTGAGTTTAGTGTTTCAGTATATTTTATCAGTATTTAATCAATTAAGTTAGGCCTACACGCGCTTACTTTAGCTTGTTATTTTTGGCTGAAAAAACACCGTTCAAACTTACATACATATGTAGATGATGTCAGATAAAATTAATTGTTTTATGGCTACTTGCACCAAACTGTCAAAGTCCCTAAGAAATTTTTTACTCGCTTGGTAGTTCCTAACAGTACAGATTCTGACCGTTAAGAATTGTCAAGCGAGTTAAGCCATTGCTTAGGGTCTTTGACAGTTTGGTGCAAGTAGGCATTAATGTAATAAATACTGTTAAATATTACTTACATAACAAACTGTTACTTTAGCTTTTGTGATTTTTTTGTTGTATTTTTTAAAGTAATTGCACAAAAATAATTACCTTAAATATAATTGCCGCTGTATACTCTACGTTAGTTGGTGAGGGAACTAGGTATCTAATTCAATTTAAAAATAGATACCTAGATAAACCATCCATAACATTACTTATATTATACTTTCAGACAAACAATTGTGAAGTGGAATGATCTAGATTTAGGATAAATCTAGATTCGTAAGTATCAGTAATAAATCAAGTACCTTGGCAGGTAGCTTCTACTTGCCTACGTATAATGAATAAATCTTGTGAGATGTCAGCAACATGTTTTTTTATGCATGGTGCTAATAAAAAATGAATATATCAAGCAGTTGAATATATTTTTCACACTGACTAATTATAACACTAAGGTGATATTTAGGCCTAGGGCGTTCGACGATATTATATTAAAATATGACAAATTTTGTTGATTACTGAGGAAAATACTTAAGTAGTTACTGGTATATAAAATCAACAAATCAATAAATATGCAAGAGCAAGTAAAAAAGTTAAGGTCTGTGTTCACCATAGATAATCGGAAGATTAGGCCTCTTCGTCCGTTAACTTTGACTTTTAATCTATGAAAATTCGTGTCAAAATCGTCAAAACAATTGTTGAAACTTAACCATCTGTTGGTGAACTCGGGTCTTAGTTACCTACATTTAACAGTTTTGTACCTAACTATTCTAATGACAAAGTCAAAGACTTTTGTTCGTATTATAAGAATAATTCAACATATCATGTGTTAAAATGAAATATACATATTTATCTGAGAATGTATGTATTGTAATGTAATTAAGTTATTAATATTTTTTTATAAATTGAACATGTACCTAACCTATTCAAGTAACTTTAATCATAAAAACAAGTAACTTAATAGCTAATAGCTTTGGTATTAAGACATAATTACACATTCACGACAGCCATACACGGTTTCTATAAAGTGGAATAATAAATTATATTATATTAACAGTTATTTTCATAATAGGTACATTTTGATCATCTGTGAATTGCTACGAATGATGATCACCAACTTACCAAACGTATTTTATGCTTTGTGTTCGCAATGTTTCCTGTAAATACGTAGTTATTGTTTTTACTTACTACGTACAATATTGGCAAGAGAAATAAACCAGTTTTAACTGCTTATTTGTGTTTTATTTACTTTAATATTACGGATAGTTAATCTAACAGAATCAGTAAAATGATAAGAAATTATTGTGTTAATATTTTTAAATTATTGTTTTCAAAAATACGAATATACTTAATTTATAATGAGTATATATGTATAAATACATAGATACTATTCACCAATATACCAATACAGAACCACTCTTCATAGCATATGTATATATTTTTAAACAATACTAATCATTGCTTACAATATAAATAATAAAATCTTTCAACTTCTCATATTATTTAGATTTAAAAACAGCTGATTACATAAAATACATTTAGAACCTATAAAGATATAAATCAATGGTATAGAGTAGAGACGGTAGAGCGGGCGGCACAGCATTGATCAAAATATATGTCAAATGCTCTTCTCTGTGTATCTGCAAAATATCTTTAAATACCTGCAATGAAATCATGCTAAACGAGTATAATACAACTATTTAAAAACCGATCGTGTTTTATATTATTTTGGAAACATTTTGGTCATTGATTTTTATTATTGTTTATTACACCCCCAAACCATAAAATTAATTCAATCGATAAACAAAAATGCTGATAATGTCATAAAATAGTTCTTCATTTAATTTTGTATTAAAGGAGGGTTGTTTGTTTTAGTGTAAGGCAGCTGTTCACAAGCTTTGTCAAACCGGAAGTTAGACAATCAATCAACGATTATTGGTCGCACCTTTGCGACCATCTTTCTGTACCTTTGTCTACAAGGAAAATTTTCAAATTATTTTTCATATTATAAGATACAAACAAGATTATAAGGTGTGAAATATCTGAGTGAATGATTCATAAAAAAGTAGAGTTTGTGGAGTATTATATATTATATATCTTAGTTCTGCTCGTGGTTTCATACTTGCATTATCGGGTATAAAAGAAACTAATTTTGTGATAGTAGTTCTAAAAAAATGGTTTAAAACTAACAAATACGTAAAGGTTTAAAAAAACCATTTATGTAAACTGTAAAACTGCATTTTTCATGTATGTTAATCTTAATGTCAATAGTCCTCCAATTACTGCTGGAAATAAATAGATTATGCCTAGGCATAATAAAAAAATGGTTATCTATTCTTCATCATAAAATATGTTCGTTAGATTCGCACTGGTGACCCGCATAGTCTGCATACAACAAAAAATAGATGGCGCCACTGTAATCGAACGAAATCAGATAATATTTAAGAGCAGGTAAAACGGACCGTCTCGTTAAGTAACGTTTTTTATTTGCTATACATTTAACAAGGAGTGAAGGTTGTGCTCCCATAAAATTGAGATTTAAGTATGTTGATCTGTAAATGATAACACTTTAGCGAGCATTTCATTAAAACACACCTGGATAGTGGTTAAACTGGTTTGGTTTTGTATTTTAAATCATGTACTGAAATTGAATAATAACAATATCATCACATTTTGTTTATCTTAGATTTTGTAACTGTTACTGTAAGGTATTGTTAGTATCATTACTTGAAAACTTTATCACAGCATAAACTAACTAAACTACGGTTTGCAATCTTTATTAAAAAATGTCCAAAAGAAAACAATTTGGCCCACCATAGACTATTGCAAATGATCGGATAGGTAATAGCTCAACTGCTCCAACTCGATACTCGATGACAGCGTGCAGAGGATAATGGGTGCATTGCTTCTTTGCAAGGCATTGCAAGGCTTATTATTTGGGCAAGAAAGCTACCAGCCCTCTGATCACGGGTCACTTTGACCGGACGCTCAGACAAGATGTTTAAAACGGGTAAATCTCCAGTTCCCCATGGACATATCCCCACGGTCCTGACTCAAAGGGCTCAAACGTATACGATATAGCAAAACCTACATATTTGCGCCTCTTGTGATATTCAGCATGAGTTTGCCTTATGTAATAATTTCTTGTTATACCTTTGTGTCAATAAATATATTTATCTTCAAATATGATTTGTATTATAAATAGTATTACCAATTGCTGATTAAATTAAGCTATTTTGTTTAACTTTTATAATATTTAGGTCTTCATATACTTAACATTATGGGCGCAATGCATGGTTTTCGTTTTCGGGAGTAATATTATTACACCCGGTATGTATAAACTTTTTGTAAATGACTCTACCTCAACAATTTGAAAACCATAAAGCTCAATATCAAAGGAATTATTTGTCTCTGGATATATTGTAACGGTGAATTTATAACATGTTTCTTGTTACTGTTCATTTATTATGTCTTATTTAGCAATAGTTTTCTTTAGCTTCTGACACCTGACTAAATAAACAGAATAAATCACTAATTGCCATTAAAATTGTCAATAAATCCATAAATACCTACTAAACTAGAGACTATCACATTTGACATTCAGTGCACACTGCACTCAAACATCAATCAATCTTGCCCCGAAATACATTCAGTTCTCATAATTTCAATATCCACAAACAACAAATTGAGCGCTGTTTCATAATGGCATAACTCGTGCAATCCCACAACAATTTTCCGTCTAATTGAGCGAATGCAATCGAGCATTCAAGTGGCTCGCTGGTAGTAAATAGTTAATGGCCTCCTGATACGGCCCGGGAAATCAACGAGAATGGAAAGAAAACCAATTGTTTGCATCTAAACGAGCGGCTATTGTTTACACTATTTACATTATCTTACCGACCCGATTCATTTGATTCATTGATTAGAACATCGATGCAAATGTGTCTAATGAAGCTAGTGTGGAACTTGCTTTTTTGCTAATCATATCTTGGAAAATACGTTTTTGTATGAAATGTTTTATGTATTTTGTAAGATTACAAGATAACGTTTCAATGATTTTTTAAACTGAAACTTACAGAATTTAACATTGTAAGGATAACATAATCTACGTAGCAAGATGGCGCTAAACATAAAATTAAATTGAATTACTTATCAGATGTTTTAAGTAATTTGTAACAGATTGATTTATGAATATATAAGATAATATTTTTATAAAACTATCAGTGAAAAACCCAATGATAAAATCGAATTTGCAAAGATTTCATCAAACATCAAAAGGTGGGGTATACGAGTAGGTACTTCAAATGTAATCCACTTTGCGATAACTAATTCTAATGGTTTTAATTAGAAAAAACTTACATAAATATAAAATGTAATATTTTTGCAAATGATAGCACTAGTACAAAAAGCCAAATCATTCAAATCTTTTCCATTGTTCCGACGTTTATAATTTAGAATTAATAACTAATAGATTGATCCAAATTAACAATTTTAACTGCTTAAAGCATAGTAGGTACCAAGTGGCAAATAAAATCTGCGTAAACCAACAGTTTTCTGAGGTGGATATTTCTTTACTTGCAAAATTGCCTATACAATCTTTAAGATGTAGGTTTATTATACCTGCAGTTAAAAATTTACTCCGCCACATCCAGAACATTTTTTTTTACTTCTGATAGTAGATTATTTCGTTCTTTAATCGTACTTTATTTGCTATTAGTTATTAATCATTAAACATTCACACACTCACACCCCTGCACTAGGATTCCCTGTATCGCAGGTGGCATGGACACATACAAGACATCACAACATCCAAGACCCGAGAACAAACATTTGTGTTCGTCACACAAATATTTGCCCCGGCCGGGGATCGAACCCGGAACACCAAGCTTCGTAGGCAGGGTCACTACCAACTAAGCCACGGTGTCGTCAAAAATCATGATAAGTTAATGCTTATAATATGATAGGCATAATAAGAATGTTAAGAAAAGACCAAGCGCCGCCATTGACAATTTCCTAGTCACTAGGACGTGGATTTGCACAGGCCTAGTGCAAGTGTCAATATACATTTAGTCAAAGAGGCAATTTTAAAAGTATTCACTTATAATTTACTGTTGTATCTCCGACACAACCCATTGCTTTTTTTATTGACCAAAAATAGCAGAACAAGTATACATTTTTGTGCTCAGAATTCGAGGCGTCTGCGCTCGTTGATATCTTTTGAAGGTAATTTCAGCCTTCTACGACAGAATAGTCCATGGCATTTCATACTGGACCCACAAGTTTTTTTTACAATCAGTCAAACAACAAGAAAATACACGATTTTTTTTTATAAGTGGTACTAGTTTTTGTTCATAATACACATAATGATTCCAGTTAAGTTAATTAAAACTGAGAACATAAAGATAAAAAAGTTTATTTTCTATACATAATGAGATGAAAATTATTAATTTTTAAATTGTTATTATATAGTTATTATAAATAGGTATTAATTGTTAATTATCTTAACGATTTATTTCAAAATCTGCTCCTACACACATTATTTTACGCATAGTTTATTGACGAGTAAGTGTATCATTATTAACCATTTTATCGACCTCTAACGATTTGACTACCCGAGTTTCCCTATGTAGATTTGTTTCATATCTTAATTCTACAGCGTACACTCACACACACCTCATGTCACCCTAAGCACACTCTACGTTAGAGAAAGTCCGATGCGTTACAATTCCGATGCGGTAAAATCCTAACCATTAATTTGACCAAAAATTGTGCGAGCTCCAATGTTGTGCGTAATGTGGACCCATTTATCTGGAAATCCGGTGGGAGGTCACGGCAAAAGTCCACAATAAAAGCCGGGTCCGGTAGCACAGTTTAATTGAGTCCTCCGACCTCATAATCCGCGCCTCCCACTCCGCCCGCTAAATGTTATTTATAAGCCAAACTCCGAACGGCCGCTGGCAAACCTACGGCAGTACATTTTAGCCTATTCCACCCGGAGAATATGTAATTTCTGGACTGAAAATTAAAAGTCAGTTTGATTCTTTGATGTTCTCATGTGACGAATAAATTATCCCATTTAACTTTGAATATGGCCACTGGCGAACATGAAAAGAAAGGAACGATAACAAAAGTGAAGACTTCATGCAGGTTCGGTGGTTCAAAATTAGTTTTCCTATACTTCATATTCCTGATATTTTTATTACTTTAAAATTATTGATACCATTACACTGCAATACAAATAAAATATATCTTATTTATGAGTATGTTTGTTTTTTATAGAATCTGTAAAAAAAGAATATAAATAATTTATTAAACAACATAAAAAAATATTATCTAACAAAACACGATCGAATATGTATTAAGTTATACCCAGGCAAAAAAGGCATCGTCTACTGTTTGACTTTACAGAGGAGTGACGTCGATTTTGGTAGAGTTTCGCGTCCAGTAGTTATACCGTCCACGGAGGCCCCGTTTTATTCGATCGATGCTTTGTCTGAGCAAACTGCATTTTATAAGTAATGCTTGCCAATTTGTTTATCAATACTAGTTAGAAATCAGAAAAGTGAAAGTTAAGACGAATTAATACAGTTTAAAAATGTGCTTATAAAATGAATTATTAATTTATTATAAAAAAATAAGATGCTTTCGGAGCTTTGCGAGTTGGCTCGAGCTTGAGGTACCCGGGTTCAAACAATGAATGAAACTTAAATTATTATCATTATGGGTAAAAACTGATTAAGCATTTGTTTTTACTGGGGATTAAAAACTTGCGGTGTATGTATTTTGTTCTTACAATTTTGATTTTGTACATACAGGGTGTAATAAAGCTATTCCCGAAAACTCAGGGTTTGTGTTAAGTACCCCATAATAGAAATGGATAGAGTAGCATAAGAGCTAAAAAAATATTTACTTTGAAAATAAACAAATAAAACGACTGACGGGTAAAAAGTGTGCAAGTTAATTTTTCCGCGAAATGAATGAACCTCAACAGTCCGGGTCGTCGACCTGAAGGTCGGTTCTACGGTTTATTGACCCGTACCTAGTGTTCTGTATCAGCTTAAGACTTCGCCAAACAGAACGCGTACTTATGCCGCGTCAGGGCGCTAAGTTGACGCTGCGCTGTAGCGCCGAACTGTGTTGTACTTATACTATGACGGTATTCTACTGTCACACCGAGCGCCGGCGCTAGCAGTACGCAACGTTCTGTCGCGGCGTCAGGACTGATTGACAGGCTCTCAACAGCGTTATAACGCTATAGCGTTGCGTCAACTTAGCGCCTGACGCGGCGTAAGTACGCGTTACAATCATGGTCTCAATGCGTGGTTTTCGTTTTAGGAAGTAATCTCATTACACCCGGTATTATGTTTTGATAAATAATACATCAATATCATTGAATAAAAAACAACAATCACAATAATCTTAATTGAATTGTAATTTATTCTTCTTCGTGTATAATTTATGTTTGTTTTCCAAAATAAAATATCTAAAAATAATGTGTAACTTTGTTGCAAGTGAAAAGCGGTAGGGCATCCAGAGGCGTAACAGTCCTAGAATGCACCCCATTCAATCGTTGCCTTGTTTCAGCAACGCGTCATTACTTTTACTGTTTTTCTTCGCGCTCGCTCTGAGCTGGTAATTAATTTGCAGCGATTATTACTATTGCTTCAACGCTTGTTATTAAACTTGTCGATAATTTAAGTTGGAACATGGAATGTTAAATTGCTGCGTCGCGCCTGATTGAGATTTTAAATACATACTTAGGTTTAGATTGATTTTTATCGGAAAACATTATTTCAATATAAGTTTTCATTTCAATTGTGAACGATGTATAGCACACACAACGGACGTCCACGATTTCACATTCGTGTAAGTGCAACTTCCACTAAAATTAATTATAAAATTAAGTCTAATAAGAAAACTCTACTTATTTTATTTTTTTATTGACATATTTGTTTTTGATAGTTACGTAGACATACGATATACGATAGTTACGTAGATATACGAAATACGTTCCTAGTTACCTCATAAAATATTTTCTATAAGGTATAATGGTTTAGTGCCTTCACCGTAACTTTAAACTTAAGCATTAACATATAATTTTTATTTTACGCTCTGTTGGCTGTGAACGTTGCAGAATTAATGTCCAATAGCCCGCCAATCGAACATGTGGCGAGTCCATTGCTCGCATGGCAAGAGCCATAAATGAAGTATCCAGTGAGTATTAACTACTGGGAATTTGGCCATTGGAATTATCGACACACACAATCCGCTTGACGATAATTGAATGGAACCGCGTTAAATAACCATTAATCGATGTTTTGGTCAATATTGGTATTTATGAATAGTGGGAGTTGAGGCCCCGGGCTGCCTCCACGGTATCGGTTGGCGCATCTTTAATAATCTGCTATAATATGCTGACTCTCTGGTATAGACACGCGCATCAGCTATTCTACGCAAAGCTCGACAACCTGCCGTCACTGCGTCGGGCATGTCGCGCGCGACACACGCACACACGCCTCAAACTCGTTTTTCGTGACATCGTGCGTCACGCACACACCTCATTTCAATTTTGGTACAAGAATCGAGGTGTTTTTTAATGTACTGTTCATACCATTGTTTTGCAAAACCTTAAGTCTTATCGAGGCTGGTCGATTTTATGACTCCTCGTCTGACTACACTTACTCACATACCGTAAGTCGTTGCAGTTAGATACTAACGTCGTCGTTGCAAGTCGTTGCAGTTAGGTCGTTATATTTTGGTATGACGCTTTTGAATAAAATAATATAAGTAGGTATCTATTACGTATATGTTTTTTTGGACTTGTGCAGTGTTTATGCATTCTCGTCGACACATTGTCGTGAGACGGAGTGGCAATTTCTAAATAAGATCTACCCGATTCTCACCGACGACTATTTAGCTCTATTAACTTCTAGACAGCAAAGATGCCGGTTGCTTTTGCCAACAGTCCAAAATGTTTTTGCCATAACATTAACTTTGATGGTATGGGAAGAATGGTTGGCACCAGTAAGTACTCAAGTCGCGACATCGGAAATGCTATGGGTTTCAGCGCGAGACAAATTCCCGTCGTATCGTTGCAAAGCGCCACATGATATTCCCGTGAAATGGAGCTGTAAGATTTATGTTTATGTTATGCATAATAGTGGCGTCAATTGAAAGCTGGCGGTGACAGAGACGACCCTTTGTGCGTTTCACAGTGACAGTGGTGAGGATATTCTGTGATCGTCCTCCCATTACTTGATTCTTTAAATGTCACTTAAATCTATTAAGAGTGAGATATGAACACAAAAACACATAAAATAAAAATTTTGAAACGCTACCGGTTTTTACAGCTTTGTGGTAAATAAAACCATATTTTATATCAACAAAAAGATTTACCATTAACAAACAGGAAAGGGCGGTAATTTGGTGACACACGAGAGCGGAGCTATTCATTTTACGATGATGATAATAATGTACACGGTTGGACAGACGATAATAATAAACCTATCCCTTAACATAGCTAGAGGATAAATTCTTTGATGTCTCATGGCAAATTTCATTATAGGTATATTAATTAAGTGCCGAAATAATACTTAAAAAACTTTTTTGACCATATTTTTAAACATATTATCATTGTGTCGCATATTTCATCTTATATGATATAATTCGATCATTTTACACTATTTTTAACATAGTAGGTATATGAGACGATTTGAATTAAATCACGACTCCCGTTCGTCAGGCCATTCAGAAACGTGGCGTTTACAGGCCAATCATTATAATAATCGGTTATCGATTTGGTGTATGGCGTGCTCTTCTAAAGGACCAGAATTTAGTGCGCCCGATTACGCCTCTGCCCCCCCGGCTATTCCGTAATCTATTCCTACCGTCGTCACGATATCGTCGACTTATCTTCGTCGTTCGCTCTTAAAATTTTGGAAAATTCATATAATAATATCTGATAACAATCTAATTATTATAATGTCCTCTTTAACATATCCCGTTTGCCGAGGCCAAATTGGAGCGAGACTGAGCTTTCGGGACGAGATAATGCCTTTGCTAATATAATGGAAATTATGTGATCATCTTTATGCCTCTTAACGTTGCTTTTAAAATAAATACATCGACTATACTAACATTTCAGTGGTTTTATGGGTCAGCAACGTTAGTTCAGAATATATATTAAGAACGCATAGCTGCTTTTTCAATAACCGTAAATAAATTACGTGATATACCTAATTGAAACTTCAAAATGTTTATAGGTAACTTACTTGATCCGTTGATTAGTCTTAATAAAGTTATAAACTACCCCGATGGGTTACCCGACAAATTAGAAACTAACGATATTTGTTACTTTCTTTGATACATGCCTATATCAAAACCTCACTGAACGATTACTAACGTATTCTGAACCATATAGTATATGTAATCTAACTATGTTATTAAAAGTGAATATCAAGCGAGGATATTTCGACTGCTTTGGTTATCATTATCTACATAATGATCGTACATTTATAACACCTCATGTTGGTCATCAGCAGGGTAGACAAGCGGCCATATTTCCATTTGTGTGCTGCAATATTACGTGGTGAAACACTTTAGTTAGAATCCTTATTATTCAACAGATTCTATTACATGGCACGACGAGAATATCCCAGTTTAATACCTACTCGAACATTCCCTTCCAGTAGTTTTTCACACTTCGATGGCCTTACGACTTAAATATGTACATATTTTATGTATATATGCAATTTCAAGTCGTTTGCAACTAATAGGACATTAACGTCAAAGAATTATTTTATGTAGGTATACATACTACCTATATATAACACATAACTTACTGATCCGAGGCCACTTTCTATATACACCGATCTATCTGAGACTATCCAGAAATAAATAAATTACATTAATTTAAAGTTAAATAGGTACGGGGCGATTTTCTTTATTTTTATCTTTTAGAAAAACTTACACGATTGATCACTAATATAAATATGGATGGCTAATTATTTTATTTCACTAATAGGTATGAAGAAGTAGATGGACAAACACTTATAATTTAGGATTAAAAAAAAACGATTTTTTAATACACGCTTGAGACTAACAGGGGATGTGTTGAAAAGGTCAATATCGATTTATCGCGCCAATGTATTGAAATATCTGCACACACGTGGATACTACGCCTGTAATATTCATAAAATTATTATTTTATCAACACATATGCTCGTATAGTCAACCACTACAATAGCTTACGAAAGTCACAAATCGCCTCTAACAACATTACTTGCACTCTTTATCCCGTTATTAACGCTGCACCGGGTATTAACCTTGATTAAATTTTGTGAGCTCCCGATTTATTGAATTAGTCGGTAGTGCTTTCAATTAACTCGTCTTCTATTATAATACACGTATGTCGTCTCAAAACTTCATCTCGTTACTTTGTTTTGGATTATTGAGATTCACTAAAATCTGCATTCATAATTTTTTGCCCATGAATTGTGGTCCCTAAACAAAATGTGCTTTCTAGAACTCTTGGTATAGGAGCAGGGTTCGTAGTAGGTACAGCAAAGCTGAGAAACGTCGCTCTTTTCATGTAATGAGCTCGATATGCTTTTTTGACATCGCAAAAGCGTTCGGACATGTACGAAAGGATCGATGCCGTTGTCCGAATCTCATCAAATATTGACGGGTGCCTAAAAGCTTCCCCACACTGCCTACGCACGTAGCTATAGAAGGTGTATTTATCAGGCGCATACTAAATGAGACTCCGCCCCATTTCTATTTAGACGTATGTATCCATAGACATTGAATATTGCATCGATTATCGACACTGCAGTGTCTCTAAAACGCCGAACAATATCGCTTACGGCATAAATTTGTCCAGTGAATATCGAGCGTTGCTTAGCAGCAGTGCGCTTTATTTGAACGAAATTCTCCTCCACTCAAGAATTTGCATATCATGCATCGTGGGTTTACGCTGTGGGTTCCGGATATGCGATAGGCTTTTAGGTTGATGTCTTTAGTCCAGCTTTTGACAACGCTCAGAGAGAGACTGCTCACTCATGCGACAGTTAAATTTTAGCTCGCTCTGTAAAGAAAATTAAATAGGATAAAATATTGTTTCATATCTCTAATCACATTTTTGGAACAGATTTTTATATTTCGGCCTCTCCATACTCTACGAGTATTGCATTATATCTGTATGACATCAACTTTGTTTTGAGTGACAATCCCGTGGCAGATTTCATTAACACGTCGCTTTCCCTAGGGATGGGGTCCAGTGCCTGATTTGCTGTTTATTCGGAATCATTCTACTTGTATTAATAATGACTGATGGTTTTCTTGTTATTCAAACTATAAAATTTCTAAATCAAAAGCTTATTATGAAAACCGTACCCCAAAATCATGCCAATCTTATAAGTGTACAAGACTAGGTAGTTATTTTTTTTTCAGTTGGAATTTATATATCTATTGTTTTTTACTTTTGTATCGTTTTCATTAAATTTAATTATTTAAAATGGTTTATAACATGAATCATTTTTTGCTACAAAATTAATAAGTAAATCTATGAACCTAGTCTGTGAAACATTTATTGAAACAGTAAGTGCCTCTACCGAGGTACAACCGCCCCACACTACTTTAAATGGTATGCAATTTCAAGGCAAATTACCTAATAAGGCGACTCGTTTCTATAAATACACCAATTTTCTGAATACTGATTAACCACTCTCCGCACCCCCTCTACTTGAAAACATCTGATATCACCCACATAAAACATTAATCCGGCCCCTTTCTTTGCTTAACACTCTTCATATGACAGATTGGACTAAATTACTATAGGTTTTTTTATTTAATTTAAGGGTAATGCGAACCGTGGGCGTATTTTTCTTTGAGTCGTGTTTGCTTGTCCGATGGCTGGAGATCGGTTTCCGTCCAAGTAGTTTTTATTGGAAGTTTTGTTGACTGAGGCAGTCAAGCGTTCTTAAAGTATCACCCCCTTTGTACACAAAGACATAATATCGCTTATATTTGATTTGATCAACCCTAGCGGAGCAAACGACACTGTTATTGTTGAGTTTCGATCCCTCATATTTTTGCTAACACTTAACTTGCATTTTACATACTATTAAAATAAATTAAACTACTTCATTAGGACTTAGAAGTACCTTCCTACCAATTGTTATCAGTATTGGTTCGTGTTCCGTACTGACGTGCCCCTGTTAATTCCAGTTCCACATCTGTAAAATGTAATTAATTGAGCAAATATACAAACATAGCGTCTAGAAAATCTACATAAATATTACAGATTAACAGGTGCATGACTAATAGCTGTATAATTTATATCGCCGACAAAGCGGTTTAGGAGCTACTCAGATGTAGGTATGTTGTTTGTACGTAATTGGGTAGTATGAAGAACGTAGTTAGAAGACAATGTCGATATTACCATGCGCCATGCGCTTATCGGTTAGTGATGATATCAAAATCACAGTTTTATTGTAAATAGCGGAGTCACGACGCATATGACGCGGACGTATAGGAGGTACATGCTATACGCGCTATCTGCTGGCACTACTAATTATAGAGCCTCACGCAAGTGATTCCGATAGTAATGTTTGTAAAGCATGGCGGGCAAATCGGGCGGCTCTTTGTAATTGTACGAGTACCACGAATTTATCGTACCGAGTGGTTCGGATCGCTGAGTGTTTACTCCGATTTTAACTGGCTGCATTTACACCATATCTGTCCATCTTTTTGATGCCATGTGTGATATTTTTTTGTTTACCATTGAAATATTCTACATGGAAATTAAAGTATAATTACATGTTAATAAAATTACCATTTTTCATAGTCGCACTTATTAACAATAGCGATTTAACTACATATTTTAATAACTTGACAGGAGTGGAACTTTAATCATTGAACGTAGAGCTACAGACAACTTTTTTTACCTTCATTAAACGGACTATAAATATGATTTTAAATTTATAATTCAGACGACCAAGCTCACACCGAATAATAAACTGATATGTTATAATTTTAAGATTTATTTATTTTTACGCCTGTTACAGTAGTTATTCGGTTAGAGTTATCATTGTTATAGTTCATCCTAGTGTTGGTCAAAGGCCGGCCGGCCTTATTTTCCATTCAGTTATTTTTTGTGTTAAGCGAGGCCATAGCGTTCCCTCAATCTCGACACACGACAGTGTGTCCAGCCACGGTCAGGCCCAGCGAACTGGCGGGCAGCACTGTGTGTAAGTTTACACGAACCATTTGGAGCCACTTTTGACCTTGTCATAGCTAAAAACTAATCAATATAAACACACCAAATTTGGTTTATGTATTGAAAACCCGAAGTTAATGAATTACTTCAAATTTCATAAACACAGCTTAAACGGTTATTTAGATATTTACGTTCAAAAATCGTCATTTTTATCACTGATTGACTGACATATAGACGTAAAACCTAACCCACTTCCAGATGACCTAGAATGTTCAAATTTGGTATCCAGCTAGGTAATTGTGTGTATACAAAGGAAAAAATCAGAAAACAGTAAATTTATAAGATTTGATTTTTTTTTCAAATTATTCGATTTTATGAGGTAAGTTTAGCGCCTTGCAAATTATGAGAGCAATTGCCTTGCAAATTTTTTCAGGATATTTCCATTTCCATGATGAAAGGTTGTTTTTATCTTTTTATGTACTTACTTTAATATCAATAATTTAAAAATTATTTACAAAAGCTCAGATGAACGCAAGCTAGTGGAAATGCAAATTGTCGGAAAACACTTTAATCTCCCGGCACATATACACCCACACCTTATTTACGCTATTTAGGTAGGTTAGGTACTTAACTTATTGTACTTTTACCTACGTACATACATTTAGAGGCGATGATGGTAGTGTGTAAGTAAGGAAAACAAATAGGTAGGTAACTATTATAATTATAGTAGGTACCTAACCTATATACCTTTGAATAGTAATACATTTATTTACAAAAAGTAATGATATCTGAACAAAACACATATAATATGTGAAAATAAGAGCCACGATCGAGAAGTCGTTTTCCCCGAAAAAAGACTTCAGATCTACATATATGGCTAGCCAAGGTCTACGTTATAAATAAAGTAATACGTTCTTATAAATAAATTTACGAATGTCTATAGTAGACCTTGGCAAGCCATATTATGTAGATCTGAAGTCTTTTTTCGGGAAAAACGACTTCTCGATCGTGGCTCTTATTTTCACATATTATATGTGTTTTGTTCAGATTAGAGTATTTCTAGAATGATCATAACATTATCAGGGTAGGTAGGTTAATCTACTGAAACTATTTTCTATCAGCGATATCTTACGTATTTAAATTATAATATACCTCTTTAATATAACAACTTATGATACAACACTACGCAATGCATATACTCGTAGATGTAAGCCTTAGAACTAAATGCAAATAGATACTGCACTTGTAAGAGTTCCCTGCGTGTACTATTTAATTTATGCACAAGTGACATGTAAAATTGAAGACAATGACTAACAAATGTACAATGAAGTATCCCTGGAACCTCGTTCTGTTTAAAGAAAACAAGTTGACGCTCTCAAACGGAGCGTCAGAGCTGAAGTAGGGTCCTCTGTGTGCACAGTATCTTATGCTTTACTTCTAAATCAACCTAACTCCGATGTTTGATCAAATCTGTTGTCGTCCCTTTGATGTTCACCGACAAAACTTCTCTTCTATACATATATTGAATAAATAATTAATATTTGTTATATTAAGTTGGTCTCACGAGAGCACTGAGCTAACTCTTCAGTGGAGAGGGTCACCATTGAGGATCAGCTAATGTACTAAACATTAGCTGATTGCGTGAGTTATCCTTGATTTTATTATTAAAGATTTTAGGCTAGTCATAAGCGTTCAAATAGATTGCTCTACCTACTTTCATATTTGTGTATAAAACATAATTTTAGTAAAAATCATCAATAAAAAGTTTATTTGGATTAGATTTCCTAAAATGTCTACTCCGAAATTGATAAGAAACCCTAAACTGATCGCAGCCGAACGCACACTCAGCTCACGTCATGATGGATTAGAAATCCTTTGAGGATGACTCAATTACGACAAAGGTAGAACTGACCTTTAGCACAGCCTTTTCATGGAAATGCTAAAATAGAGCGCGCTTAATTTTGAGTATTATAAGTTTTGCATAGGTAGAGTTTATGGTACGTTTAGCGAATTCGAGCTAATCTCAATCACGTCAAAAATTCCTACCTGGATGGTCTGCGTAAAAAGAACGGTGAATTCAACTTGCCTTCTTGTAGATAAAATACAGGGTTTTAGACACGATATATACCGCGTGAACGGAACTGGAAATAAAAACTAGTGTTAGTCAATAATTACCACGAAGTATTTGGAGAGTGCAGCCACTCGGACCCGACGCTGCCGCTGGTCTCGTCACAAAGATGCTTAGATTAACCGGATGCTCCCGATATAATCTTAGTGATGACCTAGAAATGGAATTAATTTGCATACTTTAAAAAACCAGAGAGCGTTCCACTTTTTTGTGAGTTGAGTTAATGTTCCGCCTAATCAGCCGTGTTTGGTGCAACTTGTTATGTACATACGTATTCAGTGTTTATATTACGATTTGACCATGTTTTAAATATATTTTTGTTCAATATTAATATCTGATCGTCCAGTGTCTAATTTGCATAAAATCTGCTAATTTGTTTTTATTTTAATTTTAAAAGTTACAAAATTTATTAATAGTGCCTCTTCTTATGTATATGCCACTACCAATCCAATATTTTAGCTACTGTGATGCAGTTACTCCAAGTTAAAGTGTTTAAGATACTTTAATAGTACCTACAGTTTATGCTCAATTCAGGACTCTGACACCGATAGGACGAAGTTACCTACTTCCTACATTGCCTACTGTATTAGATGAAATTGAATTGTAAAGCCAGGTCTTATTGTATCGAATTGAACAGACGGCGTAGATGTGTTGAGAGTTAAAATATTGTATATGTGATTGCAGTTGCTCGTCGGCAGCAGCGGGGCGGGCACCGGCGGCGCGGCCACTTCGCCGGATGGCGGGTCGAGCTCGGCGCCGCCGCTGTCCCCGGGCGGGTCGGGAGTGGTTGGCGGCGCACTGTCACCTGGCGCCGGCAGCCACGCCAGTACACCAGCCGCCTCATGCTGCGACACGCCGCGCCCCATCATAACCGATCCCGTCTCCGGCCAGACCGTCTGCTCCTGCCAGTACGACAACGCCCGGCTCGCCCTCTCCTCCTACCCCCGACTGTCTAGCGCGGCGGTCGGCGTCTACGGCACCCCCTACCCCTCCACGGATCAGAACCCCTATCCGAGCATCGGTGTCGACAGCTCGGCGTTCTACTCTCCATTGGTACGTAAATTATTTTTGAAGCGCTACACGTTACATAGGCCTTTAGTGTATGTAGATTGCCAGGTTTCCATCCAAACATTTAACGAAGGTAAGTAGATACATAATATCAAAGTTGGTTTCCCCACCTGCAATATCTATTGTGTTCAGGGTCATTATAGTCACGACGCGTGTATGCTGTGTCAAGCGCCCTTTCAAAAGAGATTAACTTCAATCAGCAATGCTAACCATCACAACCCCAGTACGATGTTTTGTTCACCTGATATCCACTCTTGTAGTTGTACCTGGACCACTCGTCGTATAATCTCCATTTTTTTTTCTTAAACTTGCTTGAAAATTCAAACATTATTTCGACAAACTTCTTCGAGTTAAATCGACTTTGCCGGCCTAGGTAAAACATATTACTAATTAATACTGACTAATTACTAAAATTTAATATCATGTTACAACGAATTTAAAAAGAAACGCACTCTTTACTCTGAGAGTAAGGAGGTAGCAAGTATGGAGGAAAGAAGGAGAGATCTGTTTAAAAAAAAACAATGTTATGACGCCAGTGATTATGGCTTCCTAATTTAATATGTACGCGTGAAAGATTAAAAGTTAATTTATTTTACAAAATGTCGAGTTTAAGCGATGAAAATGAGTTTGAGATAGATATTTTGGCTCCACCTGAAATTCAAGAAGCGGTAAGAGCTGTATAAAAAGTTGTTGCTAATAACAAAATTTTGAGACTACATTACGTTTAAAACTATTTAGTTTAAAACTTTGAATTTCCACTCATTTATTGAGAAAAGTATCTACAAATATAAACCTTGGCCGCAACCAGGAATTAATTGGCTGTGTGAGCAACGGCTGCACCTCGGCCCAAATTATCACGTTTTCGTTCATATCATTTATGCACTTGTCTGGAATAGCGGCCGCTGCAGTAATACATACCTTTATTTATTTTTATTCCGATGTTTATACAAACACTTTACTTTTACTTAACTAACAAGTGCTACGGTCCTAACTGGGATCGTACAATTTGATAACATTAATCTTTTTTCTGGATAATAATCGGTAACCTTTTCTAAGGCATAATATTTAGACCTTTGCCTGTACTTGGTGCGTGTCTCATTTTAGCAACCTCATGGAATTATCCATAGCTTCTATTACTAGGAAAATAAACTAGATTATCATTTATTGGTAGCAATAGCAATATATTGTTTGCCGTTACACCTAGTTGGTAAGGTTTATCGCTCTTTGAACGATGCAACGTGAATAAATTCCGTCTGGGCTGTGCCTTCAGCGCAGCGTGCGAGCCATCGCCGAACCGGTCTGAGAGCGCTGAGCCAGAAAACCACCGACACCTCGCAGACCTCGCCGCACCGCTCTGCCGCCGCCCTGCCACGAAACATTAATATTAAAAATTGTAAAAAAAACAATCCAAAAAGCGCCCACTATTATTACAATAATTACGCAATAACTGACTCTGACATCGTATATTACTTAAAATCATTTCGAATGACACAAAATGCATGCAATTTCTTTCGACGTCTTTAAAATAATACAGAACAGTGCGTGCGTTCATAAATTGCGATACAAATCCAATTTGCGGTCTCAAAGAATGGCTGGAACTACCTACCTTTCGGTTTAACACCTTGTCTGTACAACAGGGACAAATGAGCGGTTAGTGTACGTGTAAGCGACATCAATGATGTATCTACCCTGCATCTGTCTATCATACGTGCAGATAAATGAAAACATTTGCTCAGCTCGACAAAAATCAAATCAATCAATGAATAATTTTACCTGAATTGGAATTTTGCATAAATTGACATATTGTAGTAGATCGCAAGCTATGGATTAATCTGTTATAGTCTAAAACGACATTTTCCAAAAAGTAGTTTGTCTATTGAAATAAAATACAGCAGTACCTTAGAACGTTTAACTCATAATTACAATATCACGCCGTTAATAGCACTTCGTGTAGGTAATTGTGGATGCAGCCTAAATCGCCGGCAGTGAGATCTCTATCTGTCATTGTATTAAACGAAGTTTGTTGTACCTATTCTGTGACCTGCATGTTTAATAACAGGTGTTTAAATGTATGTATACTGTCATTGTGCGCCCTATGCATAGCACATACATACCTAACTCACGACAAGCCTGGCCGGTTCCATGCAAGCGACAATTTAGCGAACAATGACGACGCTCTACCACAAATACACTCGGTCTGTTTCTGGCCATGTAAGTCTTCCATACATAACATTACAATTTGTTTCATATCTTGTTGTTACAGGGTTTGTTTTCCTTCGTTGCAACCCATAGTCATTGTAGGGGAAAATATTCCACTGCCATTTTTGAACACCGGCAACTCCGGTGGCGCCGTCTGTTCAAGTTGCGACTTACTAACAAAACAGGCAGCGCCATCTTTTATCTTTGTTTGTTTTTGATAATCAATAAAAGGGTTTGTTTGGTGTTACCGCCTCTATAAAATGTTACGTGATAGACTAAGTAAGATTATATAAAATTGAGCTTCCTAGAACTGCATTAGGTAAATGTATTATGGGTTATTTAAATAAATGAACGATTTGTTACACATCTTTTTCTTACTTAACATATCTTATATGTTATTTCAAAAGCAGTTCCTACTAATCTGACGCAGTTACATAAAATATAATATATTAAAATTACTAGACTACCTACTTCATTGTAAATAAAATTCCATCGTAAAAAAATGGATATAAATTTTGCATAAATCAAGGCAAGTGAGATTTCAAATGTTACACGTCCTAAGCGACTGATGTAAGGCTCGCTCGTTTTTATTGAAATTGAAGAATAAAGAAACTTTAATAAACCTACCGTAAATTTACCGTGTTTCGTGCAAAATAAAAATATTTATTTTTATCTTTAAGGTGGTACCTACTTCATTTTTTTCAAATTTTTGTCAAAACCAATATTGAACGCGAAGAGCAGTCAAAATCGATAATAATGACTATAAATAAGGATCTCGGTCAATATCGATTTTGACTAGTTTTTCTGGTCATTATTCGTCCTTAGTCAAAACTAGTTTTGACTGAATTTCTATCTTTCAAAACTAATAAAAATGCAAATAATAATAGGTAATTAATTTATTTACTACGGTCTATGTATGGGTGGCCCAATCGTTTTCTTTTGTAAGTCAAGTTTTGTAATTTAGATTGTAGTAGTTAGCTTATGCTGTTATAAACTGTACCTAATATTATTAAAAAAAATATTATAATAAATAATATTATTGAGCATAATAATAGGAAAAATGTTTTAGATTTATTAATATATGCTTGTGAAAAATAGGGAAAGAGGCTTATGTCCTGCAGTGGGACAGTACAGGCTACTACTAATAATAGTAATAATAAATTTAAACTTACAAAAACAATTAGTTTCTAAAGTAATGTTATTTTTAAACAAAAGCCTTTGGTGCATTGGGCATGCATAAGAAGAAGGCGTGGAACGCTCTGCGCGCCGAATATAATAATGCATTCAGGATGCTGATAGAGCTGCCGCGCTTCTATGGCGCGTCAGAAATGTTCGCGGAGACACGCGAGTACTGGCGCAAGCGCATGGCATCCCTGATACGTAGGGCACCAACACCATCCAGAATCTCATGGTGGAGAGGCTGGAGACCGACTGTGCGTTCATGAAATACAGGACGAGCGTGCACGTGCAGTCCAGGCCTCATTTATTTTTTTAATTTATTTTATTCAGTTCCATATAATTTAATTCCATTTATATACTCCTGTTCAATTTAATTCTCTTAACATGGAAATTGTCAAACCGAGTGTATGCGATTTTTGATTAAACTTTAATTATTATTATTAATACTTTGCATATTTCTTTAGTTACTTAATATTGTGCCTACTGTACTTGTTTTTGGTTCCAAATAAATACTTGAAATACTTAAAAATACAAACATGTGTCTCGGCATTTCATATCTCATCCGTTTATTACAAACGGTAACGTCTATATTCTACCGAATTGGATTATTTTTGATAGACATGATGACGCCACGCTACACACAAAAAAGAATTCGGCTGAAGCAAAAGTGAGCAAAGCAAGCCCTCGATGCCATTACCCTAATCTTATTAAAAAGACTGAACTTTAAACACGAAACTCCTATTCCTCCCGTTTCATTATCACGACCAAATTAAAAGTTCGATAAGAAAACGGAAACGAAAAAAGGAATGAGAACACTCTCGGCCGACTATAAAAACGTAACAAAACGCCAATTTAAATACATCACTAATCTTAAGTCAAAGAGAATAAGTTTTAGAGAAAAAGGAGACCAGAAATTCAATTAAAGAAGGGCGCTGGAGCGAGAGGCGTTGTGCGCAGGAGGCTCGGGTCCGACCGAGAGGGAACAATAAATAAAAGTGAAGAGAAATCAAGCGAATTGAGAATAGCCATTAAGGTGTTAATGAGGGTCTTATTAAGCCGTCTTCTCCCGGTGGGTGGTCTGTCTTTAGTGCTTACTTTGTTCATTAATCACTGCAGATTAAACCTCGACCTAATTATCAAATCTGTATCGCAACTACAATGTAGACACTAGATTACTATCTGCCTTTCGAATATTCGAACTTTTTCTTAAAATATATTAATGATGAAAGTTTTCTCCAGGTCACTCCTTGCCACTTCTGAAAGATCATAAAAAAACATCGAAGCCAGCTTGAATAGGTACATAGAGGAGCATAAGAATAGAAGAGGTTGCGTAGCTTTATCGTAGATATACGAGTATGTATGAAGTAAATGTTTAATAATAGATAGCCGTGAATGAAAAACTTAAATACTATATCTCATCAATAATGCAGTAGAAAATTAAATAGGGACTCGATCAAATTAACATTACAAGTGGCCATTGCTTGGTTTAAAAAGCAATATCGAATCGTCCTGAGTGTAAATTCATTTCTTTATGGCATTCTCTGTTTTATCAACTACATAAACGAGCCATATGAAGAATAGGACGATCACTAATATGATCATTCTACTTCATATTTACAACAGCATGTCTATGTAATTGTCGTACTTACATCTATCAACCATCATTGCGTCTATGATGCAAGAGAGCCGGTGAAATGTGGGTGGGCTTATCAATTGGTACATCAACGATTTAACATAAATGCGTTATACTAAGATTACCTATGTGACAACCGATAAAATGTTTTAAAGCGCCGCCTCGCAGTGATTGACACTGCGCATGTTTACACAGCGATATCCCGACCTATGTATCGGCCGCCTTATCAGGCGGACACATAAGTAAGTATTTTAGCGATACGGACGGTACACACAAAAGTGCTCGAGCTCGACACCACAGCTTTATATTATTCAGAACGTGACAGCCTGTCGAGTTCAATATAATTTGTAAACAATGACCACTAACAGCCCTGCAACCCTCGTCTCACCTCGAAAGCGTTAATTGCTCCACAAATATACTCATCTTTACACTAAGCGTTTACTTGCCAACTTTAATGAGTGGGCAAACAGAGCGGCGGTGGTCAGCCGCGAGTCTCGGGTCCACCGCTAATAAATCTTCGGATTTTCCCCGATTTCCCGGAGCGGCGCGGCGGCGGCGGCGTCCCGCGGCGGCTGGCACCCTTTGCTGCCCAGGCACCACTCTTATAAATTACCAACACGCTTTCACTATAAATCACGCAATGGTCGAGCTAAATGCGTTTGTTATTGTTTGAATACATGTAACACTAGTATGTCGAGCGATGTTCTCGCTCTGATGCATATTTCATTTGGCGATCATTTCCAGCATGCGTCGCAAATCTAGAAGACGTTAGTCAGCGATCTCGGAATGTTCGGAGACGTAATGTCCCTTTGTTTGCTCCGGAATGGGAGACATTAGACAGTTCCGTTTCAAATATTCTGATATAAATCAGGGTCGAAAAGATTGACACTCCAGGAAACCATCCTAATGCGTGATAATTGAAACTTTTTACAATGAAGTGAAGGGTGTATTTCGTCTTTTAATAAAAACAAATTCAAAAAACGGGCATTTACTAAGCGATCTGTGACCACTTAACAGCATAAAGGTGCTTATTCTGACCGTTATCTCGACCGGAAGTGAAAAAACGTGATCCACGCGTAATTTTTGTCCGCGCCGCTTACCTCGGCCGACATTCAACGCGCTAAGCATTAGTCGAATATAAAACAAGGTGGCGATTATACTCAAGATAGCTTTGTAACCACCTTAATATTACATTTAAGTTTGTTTTTTTAATACCGTAGTTTTATGCTCCACGTGAAATTTGGGTGAATCAACTTTTTTACCCACACTATGCTGTCCCCGACCATTTCTTACTAAAATACGCTAATTGGTTATAGTTACACACTTAATGATTATTATATTAGTATCTCAGATAATTTGGCACCACGGAAAACTTTATTGCGTTCTCGAAAATTTTTAATTTCCATAAAAAAATATGGTAACTCAGTACACAAAAACTTCGCTCCATACAAAATATCCCTGTCCTGAAGACCACATTAACCATGTGAACTTTATTTTAAATGAACTTATACTTATCGCTTTCGGTTAATTCTTATTACACAACGAGTCGGTATGTTACATATTATAGTGTACATAACAAAATAGAAATTGGCCAAACCATTTTTCCAAAAAAAAATCTCGAAAATTTGTCCCTTACTGAAATGATTTAACCTTCGTATGCTGAGTTACGCTCGTAAATTTCACCAGGAAACACATAGATGCCACTGTTAGCTGTAGGAAGCGTCATTTGTGTTTGCATTCGCTGGCATAGCGCAGGGGCGTCCTTTCATAACGCCGTCTAGCCACCAGGTCGCAAAGAACGTTCGGAGGGAGTGCGTGCCTTTTTGTGCCGTCTGCTGAGTGACCACGATTTCTCGATGTAATATTATTGTTTATTTAATATAATCAGATACTTTGGCAGTACTTAACATATGTTTTCGAATAAAGTTTACGCCTAGTCCACAATCAAATTATATTGTGCTCTTTTCATGAAAATACACCGATTGTCTGCTGAGTTACCAGTATCCTGCGTTACATTGGCGGTAACTCCAGAGACATTCTTGGTAACTCCTAAGACATTCGCGTACTTAGTTAGATAAGCTTGTAGCGCATAAAGTAGAATTGACTCTATTTCAACAAATTGTCAAAACCTACTAACTTTATACTTATCCCGGTACCTACCTACCTATTATATTAGGTATATCAGTTGGATTTGATGATTGAAAAGTAGACAACTACATTTTTCGTTGAATATCGTTGATTGTTTGTTTGGCACCGACTCCAAATTAATTAAGTACTTCAAAATTGTTTCTACCTAACTGCAGATTCTTGCCGAGTTATGTGTACCTACTCCGAAATAATTTCAAGAAGGTGGCCATTAACGACGACAGGTCCCGGATCAATGTGGTCATTGATCATGACTTAAGTTTTATCCAAACTCATACTGAAACCTATCTGTCGCGAGGCTGATGCTAGACCTTCCAGCATCTGTTGCAGCTCCCGCAGCGACTCCACCATTAAGTCTATATCCGTATGCGATATATCGCAAGTGTGAGATGCACTGAGGTGTTTATGTTAATGCCCATACCTTTTCAGTCCTGCGTCTAAAACAAATCCTCCAATACGATTGTGAACAGTTTTGGGGATATGAGATCACCCTGTCTCACTCCTCTGCACAGTTGGATGAATTTAGACTGCTGGTCCCGTGCTTGGACACTCATGGTGGCAGCATCATAAGGCATCTAGCCACTTCGATATAACGATAGGCTACTTGACATCGCTGCAGGGATTTCAGAATAGCCCAGGTTTCAACAGAGTCAAAGGCCTTCTCATAGTCCACAAAAGCTAAGACAAAGGCCGATTATACTCTTCAGACTTCTGTATAATCTACCTCATTGTGTAGTTATTCATTGTCATGTGTAGCTTAAGGTGTCTTAGAACTATTACGATCTCGTCTAGGCTGATGTCACGCAGTTTGTCAGTGGAGTGTTGTGTCAGATAGGCTCTGGAATCGTAGTCGTTACGTTGGGTATGAGGGGCATGTGCGGTGTACAGTCTACCAAAGAAGTCCTCGATCTTAGTTAAAATCTCTGGCTTCGAAAAAGCGATCCTGCCACTCATTTGGCAAGTATTAAAGCTTCAAAGGTAGCACTGTATCATCTTCTCAAACCGCTTGTTCAAGTCTCACCTGTCTGACGAAGTGGCCTTGGTGTTTTCCTATCTTTTTGTCATCAGCCGAAGAGTTTCATCCGAAAGTTTAGACTTCTTGACTGTACGCTGTATTTGGCAGAATTTAATGCCCTCATCCCTAAGACCGAAGACATCCCTAAGACCCGAGACCTAAGGTCATCTACATCCTCAGGGGGCTACAATGCAATGAATCTTACCCCGTGAAGCTTCTGGAACTTCTCAGAGCCCGCCATGATTTGGAGTGGGTTAGGTCGGAGCTTGGATTCCACAAGACTGTTTCTATCGAGCTTAATATCGATATCAGCTCGGGGAGCCTTGGACAAGTTGCTTATCAGATCCGGTATTGAACCTGTTGGTCACGGAGACATCCCTTAATACCTTTTATTCGTCATAATGAAGTTGATCTCATTTTTGGTCACAGTGTCGGGACTTTGCCACGTCTCCGTCACGCTCACAAAACCGTTGCATTTCATGAAATCACTGCCTCAAATTGACAAAAAGCGAGATGAAGGATGTTCGGAATTGATACGAATGAAATGAGCCCTGTCAGTTATGAAGACATTATAAGAATCGTACCAACTCCAGCTATTTTTGGAAAGGAGCAATACAAATTTGAAACCCTGATTGATATTTTCAAAAAAATTGATTAGAATATCCGAAATGAATGTCATTGTTGAGTTTTTGTTATATGTTATTGAGTTAGGTTTATTTAATCATGCGTCGTCCATTAGTTATACCAATGTATGTCTTAGGCGTTACCCAAATTTGTCTCTGGAGTTACTATTGTCCCCAATATAAACATTGTATTTCCAATCATAATTGCTAATTTATTTCTATTATCCTTTATATTACCGGTATACTTTATTCTTACAATTAGCGAGCTTCTATAAAAAAAAACATTTCCATATGTAACTCTTCTATATTTGGTTTTATTGAGAAATAACTATCCTTTTTTTGTACAAAGGTAACTCAAGAGACCAAAGCCAGTTAGTTTTTTACTTAAATGTAAGAATGATATGAAAACTGATTTTGCCAAAATACTTGGTTATGCATGCAAGAGTAAATAAATAAAAATGAGCAATGTTTTCTCGTTTCATTCATCATTTATGTAATGTTGAATGCAGGTAACTCAGGTGACAGTTTTTGAGGGTATGTGTTGTTGTTTTGTATAAAAACTGTCTTAAATATGAATAAACGTCGCTGCCCTTCTAGGATATTAAAGTAGATGATATTTCTTATGACCTAATCAAATTAATATAAAGGAATATTAATGTTTTTTTCTTTCAAAATATTTTTTCTGAACAGTCCATTGTGTGGGTAAAAAAGTTGATTCGCCCATTTACATTTATGAAAGTTCGTACTCTAATTACACATGACAAACAAGTAATACATAATTATTTGATTACTTAAGCCGTACAAAGAAACATAAGACTAAACAAGTATGCTGTATATTTAATTTATTCTAATTCTAATTTATTTATGATTTTCGAAATAATAGGGTGAATTTTTACCCTAGCCGGGAATCGAACCAGTTAGTTTTGAAATCAAAATATCACACCCATAATATTATTGCGATATCATAGTGTCGCTTATATGGATCAAATTATGGGAACTAGCTTTTGAAAAAATAATTTTTTTAAGAAACCCAATATCAAGTAGTATATTTTCCTCAGGAAACTGGGTCCAACTATTAAAAAAAAATCCAATACGAAGCATGAATTATTGACGCATTCGAATCGGTACATGAATTTAGTGAACTGACTTGTAAATGGATTTACAAGTGATAGCGATGATGCAGGCCTGCATTGTCAATGGGAGGAGTACCTACTACTCGACATTGGTTTTCTTAAAAATGAGATAAATTACTTCCCAGAATTTGATCGAAATAAGCGACCCTATTATAAATAGCGCAATTCTCGGCTAATGCGAAATGTCAAAAATATTTATTTATTTAATTGTACATCATCTTTGCAAAAATATTGAAATAAAATCGTTTAAATAAAAAAATAATTATAACATGGAACAGAAAGGTAATTTAATTGGTGGATCTTTTAAAAACAATTATTTAGGTAGTAGTACCCGTATTATCAGGTTAGTCCCAAAATACCCCACCATCCTAAATTATATTGTTTATGTGACTTGATAGAAAGATAGATTTTTATTCCATAATCGCACCAAAGCAACTGAATCAATTTGGCTGAAATTTGGCATGGGCATATTTTTAAGTTGTAATTTAAGTCATAAAGACAAGAGCTAGATCTTTTACTCGATAACACGTAAGGAAAGTCGCGGGCAGCATAAAGTCTTAGGTATAAACTTAACTTAAGACATAATAAAAATATGCTTAACCTGTTTGTATATTCAAATTGTAATAGACTTACTCAGTTATCGTACGTGTGTACACTATAATAATTATGTATGTATTTCTCAGTCTTTAATGAAATAGTTTTTCTGTCAAAGTTTAATATTATGACAGCATTAAACTTTGTTGAGTTATGGTATATTACGATTCAAATTGAGACCACCGATATTTTATTAGACAGACGCTAATTCAAAATAGAATAAATGATACGTCACATACAACAATAGTCCAATGAAGACGTCTCTAAAGTTTTTCTATGCATAGGTATTGTTATATTCAGCGGAAAATAATCGGTAGAATAGCTTTACAGTTGGTGAATTTGGAGTGACTTTTTTGCGAGTTATTGTAGCGGTCCGGACAGATGTCACGGGCAGAGAATCCGCGGCACAAAAGCGCCCCGGGGGCGCATTGTCCTCTCCGCCCGACCTCCCCGCGACCACCATTAACGCTGACACCTCGACACATTTTTGTATCAAAATAATACCTACATATAAAATCATTCAATTTATTTATAGCTATATTTTGGCGTATAATAGTTATTACTCTAAATGGTTTAATTTAATATAATGTCCTTATTTCATAAGTCATTTATAAACCGGGCCTTTTACAGCTGCGTTTCATTCACCCTCCAATGATGGCTATTAGCAAGACATCTGATGATACAATAAATGCGGGGCCCCGGAAACTGTTATTAAGATTGTGTTAGCGACTTATTTAGATAACATAGGCTTTGATGTAGTTATGAAAGTTCTTATTAGATAATATAGGTATTTAGGTAGGCCTAGTCATGTGATACGATACAATGCAATAAATTTTACAGTGATGTTTACGTAGAAGATAAATACTTAAGATGTAATCTACTAAAATCGCAGCTAATGTGTGGTTGTGACATCGAAAACTTATTGAGAGGTAGATTAAGTAAGCGCCAGAAGTTAGTGTGTCGGGATTAAGAGTGAGGTCAGAGTGCGGTTTTGTGGAGCGTGTCGCGTGGCGTGGGGTGGCGTGAGGTGGCGTGGGCAACTACGGCGTGAGGTGATGTGGAGCGGCGTAGAAAGACGCGGCGCGGCGCGGTGCGACGGCGGCGGCGCGACTGAATCAATCACGAAGGCTCAATAATTGATAGCCCTCGGTGGCTGCGCGCCGCAGTCTCCCCCGACCTAATTACCTCTCTCGCCCTCCACACGCTCACGGCTCATTAAGAACCGTCTGTTGTTTGTTCTCCTAATTAAAGCGGAGCTTTATCGGTCTCGAGGCCCGTCTAATTGATATCATTGCGAGCGTTTACGATCATTGAATTACGTCGGCCGCGATCGGTTACCGGCGGGTACGGCGTACGGCAGTTAAATGTGACCGCACATTGTCTGCCTCTGAGCTCCAATTGACTTGTTTAATCCAGCTTTATTGTTTATTTATTTATGGTGATGCGACATTCGGTGAGCAATATTTGAAGCTTTACCCGTAGAAAAATCTCCAAGAAAACAATATAGCTATTGTAAATATAATATTACTGGATCACAAATGTTCTAAAATAGATAGAGAGTATTATGTTTAGAAACAACATCGATAAAATAATTATAAGAACTACATTATATCTAATATTTTGCAATAAATTATAATAGGTATAACATAACGACGGACCAATCAAATATTAAATAAGGCGCTGTAAAAAATCAGATTAAGGAAACATATCACGCGTAATAAAACATAGTATTAAGTTGATACTGGCCGTCCGTACGAAATACGGTCCGCCAAGTGGAAAATAACCAATTTCGTTTCAATCACAATCTAGCAATTCTTTGATACCCGTGAAATTGCCGTAACGAAATAAATGTTAAATAAAACGTAAAATAAAATTATTGTGCCTCCACAAACAAATAATTGGAACGGGAACGTAGGTACCTACATAACAGCCCGCGCCCGTAGCCGCTCGTTTTATGGCTTATTTGGGGGAAAGCTTTATTGAACTTAGCCACGTTGTCTTCGTGTTCTGCAAATACAACTCTTAAAACGAATTAAATAAGATTGGGAATCGCGTGCAGTCCATAAGTTGCGTCACCGCCGTGCGGCATGAAATGACTTTTTCGTTTGTATTCGCTCTTTATCCACTTAGAGTCATTCTTTTTCCACTTGCCACAATTCACTTTAGATTTTGCCTTCTTGCAGTGTTTTTTCAACTGTTATCATATGAAATGAGTTACGTAGGTTTTGGGAAAATGATTTTTTCCCTCTCTTATTTTGTAAGAAGATCTTATATTTACCTATCCGCATATAATCATAGAATTGATTTTATAAATATAAGATATAGATTATAGTTGAACTTGCACATAGCCGTTCGTACATTATTTGGCAAAAGTTGGCTCGCACTGCAAGTAATAGACATGCGCCTGGCGTAGTAGATGCTGCAAATAGAGCAGTTGTGCGATATAGCTTTATACGTAGATGCCGCTGCAAGAGAGCTAATACAGTTTATGAGGCAGAAAATGGTATTTGCCTACGCAACAGCAAAGTAAAACGATGCCTTTAACTGGCGTACGGTAGCCAGAAAGTTGAGCATCGGTATGATGAAGTGTCGTCGATTTGGCACCGCGGCGGGGCGACGACGCGGCGCCCGGGGCGTCCGCCAGCGAGCGCTAGGTCAATAAGCGGCCTCCGCCACCGCCGATGGGCTCTCACGAATTTATGAACCGTCAAATAACTTATCATCGGTTTAATGCAATGAAATAAACGAGCCTTATTTATGAACCGCACAGATCACTCGAACGTGAACTTTGTCTTTTTTGTTTCTAGGGTCGCGAGCATAGTTGCCTTTTATTTATGGATCTAGCGGCGCGTGTGAATAACGTTAATAGTAGGGCTGGCCCCTTTTCGCTACTGTTTATATTTATTTGGGGTTGGTGTAATGAGTCTATCTGACGCGCTGACTCGCAAACTCTGTGGAGAATTGATTAAAATTATGTTATATTCAGTCTTACGGAAAAGGGGAATGAATTGGTTTCGTTAAGATTTGTGAGAGTAAATTTTTTGTTTGAGTAGTATAAAAATAATAAATCACTACCCACTTCTGTAATTATAAACTGAAGAAACAGCTGATAGGTTTCTGGTTTCAGGACCAGTTTGAAGAAATTATTTAGAAAGAGAGACTCTCTCTCAGGTAGAGAAAGTTAGGACAGGTAAAGAAAGACAGTCTATGCTTGTACAAATAATGGGGCGACCCATTTTGTAGGATATGATGTTTTCAATAAGCTCCGAAACTTGTAGGTATTCTCTTCTTAGACCGTATCAGCCAAATATTCCTTGTTTCCATTGAATACGATGATATCATTAATGTTAGTAGCACGTGCAAGCTCCTCTAATGTAAGGGGCGAGGCAATCATCACTCATAGTTAGCGAACCTCCGACCTCCAAGGGAAGTTCACTACCCTGTCAGGGGCAGGAAAAGGAACCATTTTTATCTAAGTCCCACAAAAGAGTTGCCACGAATTTGTCATTGGCTTATTTGCGGGGACCAAACTGTAATGTTCACATAAAATAATGATAGATATTAATGATGCATTTTTCTCCAGATTGGGTCTGATATATTACAGACAATGTTTTCAACAATCTCATTACTTACACGGATTTTGGAACTTATACAACACACAATCTCTCAAATATGAGTACTTATGTGCTTACTAACTGACAGTTCTGTGAATGTAGCCAGTACAAATTTAGAAATTATACTCGATAAAGTACGTTTGTGATTACAAAAAAAAGTTTATGAGCTGGAAAAGCATAAAAGCTACTTTTTTCTGTCTCTACGTTTTTTTACGTGGGCGAAGCCAAGGGCATCAACTAGTAAACTATAAAATATGTGGTTATACCTACTACGTAGGTGATGAGACATACATATTTATTGAAGATTGGGCTTTTATTTTCTACTTCAACAAATAATATCACAGCAACTCCAAATTAAATGACACATAGCACAAGTAAAAATTGCAAACTAAGCCATTACAACCATTCGAGCCTGTATTAACATTCATAAAAATACTCATAAAATTAACGAGCATTACCTACAGAAAATATGCAAGGCAAACAGACACTTTTCTTACTTAGCAGGGGGACAAATAAGCTTGCTCTTTTATTCAGTTATCTCGGGTCGCAAGCAGTGCCGTCGCCGCACGCATCATATTACTTTTCATTTTATTATCAGAGGCGTCGACTCAAAACTGTGGGGAGAGGGATGCAACTCCCGAGGCGCCCTGAATCGTTCACACTTTTAATTTAGTCATTCCTAATGTATGCGAATATCTGAGCGAAGAGGGTACAGAGGCTCACTCGCTGCCTGTTAAACAACTATCACGCAAAGGGTGCGCGCTCGCGTTAGGCCTTAATAGTTTTCCCCTCTGCACTATACATTATGCAAATACGCTAGTGATATGTCAGCCCGTACACTTGGGACTTTTATTGTTGTTCGTGAGTTTATTCCCTTTTATTAAGTTAACTTTAATTAAATTTTAGCTAGTGTATTTGTTAGGCCGATTGAGTAAGGTATTACGCGTTGAGATTTATCAGCTTACATGTGAGCTTAGTAATTTATAATGCTGCACTCTACACCACTTGTACAATACATCCGTTTAATCCATCTTGCATATTCGCCAAAAAGAGTTTGGTGACAATGCTTACAGTTTTGAAGTGAATACTTCTTTGTTTGCAAGTTGAATATGGCCGTCTACAGTCAAAAAAAATGTACGTGACATCCAGGAGAAACTTTTTTAGAAAAAAGCTTATTTGATTTCTGATAATACATATTATAATCGGCAAAATAAGAATTTTAAAATGACAAGTACTGTATCGATGATGATGGTTGCATAAAGATAACCATCATCATCGATACACTTGTGTTAGTGTCAAAGAGGCGACGTTAGAAGTATGGAGTGTAGAGGTAGTAAGAAGTATCCACTTAAAATTTACGGTTGCATCTCCCTGCTTTATTTATATAGTATTTAGTATCAGTTTACTTATGAGTTTATTTTTTATTTTTTTGTATAAAGTGCTTAATCAAAAATCTCCTCTTTTTTATGAAGTAGGACACATTAAACTAATTCATATTTAAATTCTAATTTGCCCATTTTTACTTAGTTAATTATAGGAATAATATTCATTACAGCATAAGCTAATTACTACAATCTATATTACAAAATGTAAAAAAGGAAACAATTGGACCAACCATAGACCGTTGCAAACGATCTATATATATAGATAGCTTAACTGCTTCAACTCGATACTCGATGGTAGCGTGCCGAGGATACTGGCTGTATTATAATTACCTAAATAAATCAAGTTCAAAACTCAGCGCAGACCACTAAAAAACATCAATGTACTTGTTCGTACTGACTGACTGATTGACAGACAACTCACTGAACGTAGAGACTTGAAATTTCGAGCGTATGTCTGTCAAGAAATGTATGCGCGTACTAAGAAATAATTGTTAACGCAACACAAACAAAGTGGCGGGAGTCAACTAGTGTTAAAATATTTTAGTAACTACAAATCGGGCGAATTAACATGACACCTGCGTCAAATGACGTTTATCCAAAGTACAGCGTGGTATTGGATAATCTTGTTAAAGAAGAGGTCCTGTAATACTTGGTAATGATAAGGCTTGGCAATTAGAGGAAGAAAAAATACGGAGGGCGCAACGCGGGGCAGCGGGGGAAGCATCACGTTCCGAGCCACGTGTCAGCCAGGTGTCATGGTAATTCGCCCGAGTAGTACCTATAGTTACATCATGAACCTAACAAATGTTCTTATTGTGTAATGCGGTGTTTCAGAGCAACCCTTACGCACTGAAAGAGGGCGGCGGAGAGATGTCTGCGTGGACGTCAGCCGGCTTGCAGCCCTCCGGCGGCTACTACCCTTACGACCCGACGCTCGCTGCTTACGGGTAAGTCTCCAGGGGCTACAGACGTCCGCAGACCCTAGAGGTCCGACGCCCGAGCCACTTTAGATAAAGCCCGCGCCGCGCACAGGATTAACATAATACCTCCCTATCGAGACTTATCTCTCTAATAGATTGCAATGCGAAAGGCTCATGTTTGTATTTGGCGACTCGCTTTGACTTCAATAAATTTTGTTTTGTTGTGCGCATGTAACCCCTTTCTTGTGTCCAATTTAGGTAGCATATTGAATCCGACCACGTTAAGATATATTGTCGATTACAGTTTCTATTTTTTTTATAAAACTAAGTATAAACGGAAAAGTGTTGTCACCTTAAAAGAAATTAGATCGTGAAATTGGTTGAACCGTTAAAATTAAAGTCATTTATAGCTAACTCTCAAAATGATGCGAGTGAAGATAGGTGTCGAGTTTCTGAATCGAAACTGTCACTTTTTAACTTTTTGTTAAACTGATACCATTAGTTCATCGCATCAGTGAGTGACAAGTTTTACCTGCATAATTTTAGGCAGGTGGTTTGAATTTACACTGTTAACTTGGTGATTAATTTGTATCTACTTTCAAATTTACCTGGAATGGCTGCAAGGTGGGTTTTATGTGATGATGATGATGATGATGATTAAATTTGAGATTGCGTTGTGTGAAATGTACAACATTAAATTATTACACAAAATTCTTCATATCAGTGACTGATTTATATACGAACTCTAAAATTCGAAATCAGTTCTCAAAACCAACGTACAAGATGCACCTCGAACGCCTTGTATTTGCCGTCGTCGTCGACTATTAAAATGGTAAAACATTTTGGGAAAATATTTACAAACAAAAAGTAGACTGCATCAGCAAGTATAAGGGCATGCACACACGGCCATATGCTAGGCAGTGCGTGTCGGTCGCAAGGGACAAATGACCGAGTAACCACTCCCGATTCCCGAGTTCGCTGTCTCATTTCACACATATTCACTAGGGAGACTGACAGAGACGAATGATGCCAGTTCCATTCGCGCTAGTTTCTGATTAATTCAGTTTTTTTTTCTGAAGAGACCATGCGACGCGTTGTTTTTTCGGCAGACTTATCAACCCGTCAGACTTGCTGTTGCAGTGGCAATTCTTTTTATTTATTCCCAAACATCGTAAAACATTACACTTAACTATAAATCGATTTATACCGTCTGAATGTCATAACAATGTATTATGAAGAGGCATCAATTAAATATACGTTTCACGGCGCACTTGAAATTTATCCACCCATGAATCACGTTGAAACTGCCAGAAAATAAAAACAAGTCATGGCACATCAAAGCAAAGTTATGCTGACAATTCGGCTGCGCTCGACTTAATATATAGCAGGCGGTGCGTTATTATCTAAAAATAATTAGAGGCGACATTAGTTTTTATGCGTAAAAAAGTCGTAGCGGTATAAATTCGGGGCAGCAGGAGCACGGAAATACTCCGTGATATATGACGTCTCCGTCGCGCGCACACAATTGTTCGCTATTCCAAGCAGCTCATAGGGTGATCCATAATATTCTTGCTGACTTAAAATAAATTCACGGCATATTTTAAACTCTATTTACATAAACATCAAATAGTTGGTAATAAATTTTACATATAACAAGTTGTCATGTTGTCGCGATGAACTAAACGACATTCATTTATTTGCAAGTGTAATTACAGACTGTTAAAACTTGCCAGCAAAATTGTTGTTTATTCATTCTAAAAGAAAAACTTCATGAGAGGCCCATAAAACGTCCCAGGCTGCAATAAGCATACCAAATAAATAACCCTGCAAAAGAACAAGTACGGTGAAAAGCTGTAGGTATACGATATGAACAACAAAAGTTGGCCGCGAGAGTAGGCGCATTCGAGTTAAGTACCGTTGGCGTATTATTTGAAACAGCCTGTAATCTGCCACGCCCGCCGCGCGCCGAAATGAAAAATTACTCGGCTATTTTTAACACAAGTCTCGAGCACAGAAAACGTACAAAAATTAGAGAAAAGAGAGGAGGACGAGGGAGCACTTGTACCGCACCATTGAGATCAAAATACGCAGGAAATTACCGAGCCCGGCCCCGAGCGCGACGCTCCAAAGGGAATTATTTGTGTGCCAACGATTTGGGTTGTTACTTTTAAAATGAACCAAATAGGCATCGCTTGTTAACGAGACGTTCCATGCAAACGATGCTTACATTTCAAGAGTCATTTGCTAACGAGTAACGACCCTTTTGCTTCAGAAGGGATCAGAAAAATCACTATTGTGTAGCAACATATCCCTTCTCGTACAATACTCCGTAGACTGAAACATCGAATATATAACAATGTAAACAATATTTCTATACAAATGCCTTTGGGGGTCTGATAGAGTACCAGTAACATTATTTTTAATATTTTTTTGGCCTAATCACATCAAACTCCACGCTACTATTATAAATGCCAAAGGCCTAATACTCAATAGGGCCAAAACTATACTATACTAGTGGAGCATTTTTTTTTCATTTTTACACCAAACAGATGCCTGTTGCCAGCTAAATATTTAAAACTGCTCATTATTGCGTCTAGGGCATAATACGAGTACTACTTAAGAACAGATAATATAAATGTACTATAATGCTACGATACATATAACTTCATTATATTATAATATTACCATAACTATGACACTCGGAACATCTCAATCAAGTTTAAATATAAAATAAATTTATCATCTTGTCATAATTAATTATTTAACAGAGTGACGTCTGCCGAGCCTTGAGTGAGGAGCTCACAGTAATTAGTGTTACTAATTACCAATGTTGCAATTACTATCTGATTGAATGACTGACAACATCCGTCATACATCAATATAACAAGATAAATACGAACGGAATGCAATTTACAAATGAAAACTTTCGTGAAAACTAGACTACAGAGCGTAACATCCCATCAATCACTTTTGTGTCATTAACATTTGAAACGTTCAGGAAAATACTAGGTTAAGACATTGTGGGCCAGTAACTATGCACTTCATGTCATGTGAGAGTAGCGAGTACCAGAACTCGCTGTGTTCTAACCAATGACGTTTACGATCAAAATTTTTTGTCGCTCCTATCAATGGTTCATAACAGGAGAGGGAAATATTGTACGACAACGAAATTTTCCCGAAAATAATCAAATGGATAAGTCTTAAGTCTTCTCATCAATTGTATCTGTACTCGACAACGAAGGGAGAGTTAGCACTGCGTTCCCCTCAAGCACTGCTTCACTGTGTAGGCACGGACTCCCCAAGTCTAAGGTAGGATGGGTAGATGGAGTTGAAAGTAGATTCTTCTATTTTGTTTGTCTAGAGAGTCAAGCTGTTAAATGTAAAGTATAAACGTATTTTATTTCCGAATTCCCGAAACAAATGTAAATGGTTCTAGGATAGAATATGTGATGATTGATGCTCAAGTCTAGTCATAAGTAGAGCTATCTGATTTTTTTGTATTGTGAGCCAAACTGTAAAAAGCATTTAGTATAGATACTTACATACATAACTAATTTCCGATTGTTTATTTGATTCAAAATAGCAAACAAGACTTAAAAGTTTATATTTACTCGTATTTATAAAGAGAGTCCATTAAATTTATACCCACCGCTCAATAAACAACCCACACTCAGTGTCACCTATTGTTAAAGCATACAGCTACAACTGAATAAACGCGACAGTGGTGGCGCTTGAAACCGACTCGCACTCCAGTTGCGAATCCTAATTCTAATACAACCCGTGTCACCCTTCGGGGGGAAGGGGGTATTGCTTATGTACGTGCGTACATAGCGGTTTGGTTTACGGGGGAGGGCACGTAAAGGCCGCAATTCCCCCAAGCAGGCAGATCGTAAACCTCCGATACCACGAATTGAATACCCTGCAAGCTCAAATATGTAGGAACGGTTGTAACAGTAACTACCCGCCCAACTTTCCTCAACACGAGGTCAAACATACTAAGCCGTTGTTTCGGGTACGATTTGATTCTCATACTAAAATAACATGCACGTGCATACTTTAAACTGTATTTACTTAGTTACAAGTACATTATGGTAACAGAAAATTAACTACGTTTTATTTTAGGGAACCGTCTGTTCTAGTTTAAAATATCAAGACCATATACCTAATAATAGAATGAAATTGAGCTAAATAACATTCAATATTAGGGAAATAATTTTATATTTCTGTTTTCAAATTAACAAGGATACAAAGTATTTCCGTCCGTGAGAACATTAACTGTAACCGAATGCATATGCTCGCTTTCAGGGCGGGCGAGTATATTATAAGTGGACTGTCTAAATTAATTAACAAAGCTCTCGGCGCGGCCTACACCGGCTGTAAAGCTGAAAACAGACCGAGCGCAGGCGTCAACAAATCTATAAAATATTAAAGCAATAAAAAGCTTTGTTTTTCGTGAAGCACTTCAACGACGCGACGTTTTAGGTTCCTGAAGAGCTTATTCATGTTCGAACTAATGCAGCACTATCACAAAGCTCTTCATGGCCGTATATTTGACATTATTTGTCTATGTATAATTACTTTTGCCATGTGTATGTGTCACGATATGTTTTAGAGAATATAGAATGTAATGATATTTATTTTTAAAAATGCCTCGGCCGGCGTCTCAGTTGAGGCGGCTCGTTCGCACGGCAACTAGCAAGTCCAGTGGTGTCCGGTGGGCAAGATGGCGTCGCGATCGATGTGCGGTCAGAACGCCCACACTACCCACGCCTGCGCTGCATTGCGCCGCCCTGCACTTGCAAACGAATGCAACTTACCACCCGGCGATAACGATAAAATAAAATGTTGTCACATTACTACACAACACATTTTAAGTAATAAAAACAGCTATCGTCAGTCAGGACTCCACAAATAAAACAAAACTTTTTACTAGCGCACCCAAAATGCTGAAAGTAAAAGAATAGTTACCGTCAATGTTGCAGATCTGCCTGCTTGCGTAAAATATTCACTTCCAAAAATTCATCGGTTTGAAATAAAAACAACTCTAAACCGTAGATTGAACATCACTATTCGTTTGTGCAAGTCAAAATGAGACCGTATCACGATACGGTCTCATTTTTAACTATTTTCACGCGTGAAACCTATTTATTGGACCCCTCAGACCGCGCCTTTGTCATGTCAAAGAGAAAATCGAAGTCAGGTACGATGCCAGGGGGAAACGAAACGTTTCGCCACAATTACGCTCAGAATGCGGATGCAAATGGCACCATAGGCCGCCCTAAAATGTATGCCGAATGTCGCTCGGTGCCGCGATAGCTTTATTTTTGCTGCCGTTACGAGAAATCTATTGCCTCTAATAAAACGCCTATCTGTTACGAATTGAAAAGCCAATTTATTAGCCGTTGTAAACGCTTCAACGCACAAAGACAAATATTACTAAACATATAACATGCAGTTTTGTAGGTATAATGAATAAAACCTAACTATATAATATAATATGAATACAACAAATGTTAGTTTAAGAAAGTCCAGGTAAGCAATCATCAAATAAAAGATTGCTCTACCTATCTTAAAACGTGGTCGGATCCAAACCAGAGCAGCTTGTTTTGCGAAGATAATAATAAGGTCGGAAGCGTGACATCTTCTGGATATATGTAAGTATTATCTTGTTGTTGACAGATACGGTGCCGGGTACGATTTAGCTGCACGGCGGAAAAACGCCACGAGAGAATCTACAGCGACACTAAAGGCGTGGCTAAATGAACACAAGAAGAACCCCTACCCGACGAAAGGAGAGAAGATCATGCTGGCCATCATCACAAAGATGACGCTGACACAGGTGTCTACGTGGTTTGCGAACGCGCGGCGACGCCTCAAAAAGGAGAATAAAATGACCTGGGAGCCTAAAAACAAGACGGACGACGATGACGATGCCATGCTTTCTGACGACGAAAAAGAAAAAGACGAGCAGGACGATAAAATGAAGAGTCATAAAGGTTGGTTGAGTATCTTAGCTTTGTGACATGTGATAGTCCACTTCATAAATAGCAAATCAATCAAAGTATTCATGCAGACTGGACCGTCAGATGTTAATTTTTACAAACTGCTTTGGTGTGCTCGTTATAATGTACTGTCCCTACTGCCAAGCGAAATTGCTTTCTTAATATTTTATCTGATCTTTAATTGAAACTCTGCGAATGACAATGTTTACTTTTATAATGTGTTTTTCTAATTTTCTCATCCAGGTTAGTCTATGTGTCGTACAAGTACGAATTGTTGTTAACCATGTAAGATTGCTTTAATTTTTTCGGTGTATAAATCGTTGAGTGAATTGGCATAACGTGGCTGAAGGGCTGGAGGGTGTGAGATGGAGAGGAGGCAGAGGGTGTAAGGCGTGTGACGGGCGCGGGGGGAAGGAGGTCTCAGGCGTGTAACTGTGCGTAACCGCTCTTCGCTCCCGGATTTCCTATTCGTAGTAAAGTGGGCGGCGCCCGGACCAAATTTCATATAACGCGTCTTCCGTTCGTCGGTACAGCAGCGGGGCTACGCTCGGAGGTCGCGTTCAGCGTGTCTGACGATCTGCCCTACTTCATGTTCTTGCCAAAGGATTTGTCGAGTTCGTGGATCGTTTCTTTTATGAGGATATTTCGTCGGAACGTAAGTAACTACGGTTTTGGGGATTTATAATGTGTTCCGATTGAACGTAAGTAGAAACTTTTTCTGCTGCGGTCTTTTTCGTTATTTGTTTGTGTTCATTTTTTTATTTGCTAGTCGAAGCAGTAAAACTTATTAATGCAATAATAAAATCCAGATGCGTATTAGACGTGGATAGGAGCGCGAACTCGAAAGGCGCGAGGGGTTGCGTTTGTTAGTTTCGCTTGTCAACAACATAAATTATAAGTGGGAATTGTTATTGTGAAGATGGTTGTGAACACGAGTGTTTTCATTGGAAAGTTCACTGTGCTAATGGAAGTCGCCGGCGCGGCGCCGAGGGCGTCACGGGCGACGCGCGGCATACGCTCCTCTAATGAACCTCCCTATTGTTGGGACAGAAGTGTGCTTAATTCACGGATTCTACATGGGCACTCGCCTCGTGACTTGAGTACCACTCGGGGGCATAAAATGCCAAATAAACACACATTTATTAGAAGTCTGATTTTGCGGGATGAGAACTCTACCAATAGTGATAAGGAAATTTGTTTGACGATTTCAATCTAAAGAATATTGCGTTGATATGTATAATATACGCAATCTGAACGTCAGACACCCCGTAACAACGAAAGTAGCGACGTTGCGAACGTGCGTTTCAGAGAGGCAAGCCCCCTTTGAGTAGGCGCGACCATCGCAGGGCGTATGACTGTCAAAAACGCCATCATGGGGAGAAGCCTTTTTTAATTTCGACCACGATTCTCCATTGCTACCTGATTCTTTACGCTACTGAAAATTGAGGACTGAAGATGGACTCTGTATTATTTCAGGATTTATCTCCTGTTATTTTCTGAAAAGCTCATCATGATAAGATCGTTTTATGACAAAACATAGTTGAGAATACTCCTAAGAGATACGAAGTCTAAAACGTAAATAAAAATGTTTACGAGTAGGTAGGTACACAATTTGCGCATGCGCAAAACAAACGCAGTCCATCTATAGGGATAGGGTTTTTTTCTTTCTAACGATTAAACTGTACTCACTAAAATCAATAATGACATACCGGAGTATTCAGTTAAAATGAGTATGTTTAATATTCCACCCGTTCGTAGCCACGGGTAATGGCACGGCGATATTGTAAATCACTTCTTTCAGAGACGACGCACCCCGCGGTGTGACATTCGTACACTTGAATAGCATTTTTGCGACAGTAGGAACCTATAATTTTGCAATTATCACACGAAAAAAAAGTAAATCAGAATGTTATAACGATCTGTTATGTGCTTTTCTAAAAAATCCTTATGGAGTAAACTTTCGGATTTTCCCAACCAAGCCTAGTTGAAAAATTCACCTGTATACTTACAGAACAGTGAAGCTTCAGTGTATAAATCATTATAAAATGGAATACAGATAGTAGTATCATTAAAATTACGTGATAGTATATTTAGTAGTTTCAATATGTATTACTCACAATTTTCCCACAATTATTTTAATTATTAGTTTTCCCGAGTCGGATTGGTTTTTTCTAATATCTTACTCAAATATTAGCAATGCAATGTTTACACAAACCAAATCCCATTACAAGTCAGCTAATATACCATAACATTTTCTCACTCGCTATACGAACAATACTTTTACGAGAACGCCAATGTTAGCGACATGTAATATATCATTTTAAGTCACGGCAAACAAAGCCAATATAAAAGCTTTCACACGCGATCCCTAGACCGAAGTCGACAAACAAACACCCAGAACTATCCCGCGCTAAGCCACTCATGAATAAAAGCTTCATTTCGGACCCCACCAATAAATGTTAATTTTTGTCGTGAACGCGCACGCATCGCAAACAAAATATTAATCCGACGCGCGTTAATGGAAAACGAGTAGAAGTAATACAAACAAGTGAGCATCGCCGGGGCGGACGTTGAGAAGCAATAAATTGCAGTGACCTCGGCAGTAAAGTGCAGACTCGACTCGGTGCAGTGAGTCCGCCGCCGCCCGCCCGCCTCTAGGGTGCAGTGCACAAACGTAGCCCACAAAAATACCATTTGTGGTACACTTTATTTTAGTCATAAACAGTTTTTTTTATTTAAAATGATATACCTATGTATATTTATATTGTCACGTTTTTTAGTGTTTTAAAGGCGACCTTCATTATACCTAAGATTGTTACCTGGAGACAGTTTAAAAAATATGGTTTACATAATCTCTTAAAATTACTAGTTATAGATAAATTTAATCCTATCAACATTATTGTTATTCTTCTTTATTTACTAATCATGTTGTGGTACGCCAACATTTTTACGACTATCGTGCATTGAATTGCAGTCCTTACTAGAACACAAATTTGACATCATTATACACAAAATAAAATAATGATAAGTTGTTTCTTGGCACGGGTTTGTTTAATCTGGCAACACCATCATCTATAAAGAGCCTCTGGCGCTCAAGATGTGTTTTTATTATATTCACTTCGCCCCTCGCACGCCTGTCACTGAAGGAAAACCACTCAACGCGTGGAGCATCGCAAGAGTGCGCCGTGTAACCGTTTCCACGCACCCCTCGCCTCGGCTGATCGCTTGCACTCAGATAAATCTATAGTTTGCATATCCGGGGGATATAGCCAACAAGTGCTGCATCCGACAAATATTTATGGACGGATTTCCTTAACTAACCACGCATATTTTATTGGGGATAAGAAAATTGCTCTGAAACTATGTTTTCGATCCCCAAAAGTTATAATTGTTTAAATACAAAATTTTAATCGCATAATATTTTCACTATATTCTGAGTTTAAGATCCATCCAATAACCACTGCATGATAATGATAACAATACATAAGTTTAAACTATCATCTCACCTATTTTAGAAGAAAGTCACAATTCATCGGTGTCTAACTAACTAATACGATTATATATCATAACCCTGGTTTATAAAGAAATTATCTAAATAAACCCGTCAAACATAATCGTTGATATAAAAACATAACAAAATTGTCTAATTTTCGCTTATCTCCCGACCGTTGTGGGTCTTTATTAGATTAATACAATGAAAATTAAAACAATTTGCCGGATAAATATCTTCGCGCGAATATCAGTGGCGTCCTTATTTATCCCTTGTATAGGGCAACGCGGATAACCCCTCTTAAAAGCTAGGAGCAGTCAGCATTAAATGGAATAAAGAAAATGAAGTCGAGCGGTCGACCCCCGCTCGCTGCCCCGCGGGGCTCACGAGCCTCTGAATTTCATTACTGCCCGCTCTCGCCCCGTGCTCTACCAAATCCACTTTACAATGGCATTATGATAATACTAAAACGTTATAAAATTATCTGAATAAATATTTTTGTGTAATTGTAAAGTAACTCTTATACACAACGAAATTGAATGGATATTTCTATGTTATAGTAATTAAAATAAATAATAAAACAGGTTAATATTTATAATTTTTTACCTTTTTTCCATTAACACCTGAACCACCTCTTAATCATAATTAAGAAAAGAATTGCAATTTATACTTTATTGGAAAACCTGAAACTATGATACTCATAAAAGGTACAGGTATGATACAGATAAGTTCTACTCCATTCGTAGATGACCAATTCTGTCACGCTAATCTAGTCTAGAGAGTGCGGTGGCGTGATGCCGCGGGGCGCTAACGGGAAATGCGAAATAAATGCTCGGCTTAAATACGAAAGGGATCAACGGGCATCGAGCCCGCGGCAGGGGAGTCGCGCCCCAAAGTGGTATTTTCACTTCGCTAATCGGATAACCACTTAACGAATGGGTCACTGCACGCCAAACGTATTTTCACACGACTTTCTGGAGGGGCTCAGAGATTTCGGATCTTGCAAAACTTACGTCTCGCTCGTAACGGTCACACTGACCGTTCAATCCACGTACTATCGATTTTCGACAAACATTTTAAGCCCCTTTTATCGCTTTAGTTATTGCGGCTAATGCGAATGCGAACGCTCACACCCACGCATTTATCGCTTGATCGGACGTAAAATATGATCGATCATACGATTATCTTTACAGATGACGAGCGGAAGGGTGACGAGATGCTGCAGGGTATGCACCACCAGATGCTCGGGTACGGGATAAAGGAGGAGGCGAAGCGGGGCACATCCGATTGCGGCGTGCCGATCCCTGCGTCCAAGCCGAAAATATGGTCACTGGCGGACACGGCGGCGTGCAAGACGCCCCCGCCAGCGGCGCAGCCGTGGCCGCAGCACGCGTACGTGGAGCGCACGGCTGCGCCCGACCCCGCCGGAAACGGTTTTGCACTACCCGCCACGGCCGCCGCCAGCCCCGCCAGCAGCGCGTACGCACGCTACGGCGGCTTTCCTGGCGCGCAATACGCGGCGCAGCACCCCTGCGTACATCCCGCCGCCTTCCCCGACGTGCAGACCGACACGCCGCCGCAGACGCCGCCCAACATGAAGCTGCCGAGCGTGGCCAACCCGCTCGGCAGCGGCGGCGGCGCAGGCTACTGCTTCCCGCGTCATCAGCAGTCGCCACACCGCGACCCCTACCACAACCCTCATCACCCGGCCAACAACCACCAGCCCAATCAGCCGCATCATAACGAAGGATCTGCCGCCTTCAAACCCTTCTACAAAAGGTTATTATTTTTTTTAATATCACCTAGACGTAGTTGTGCTTACTTGTCTATCGTGATGGAGTTGCCGATACTTTACATGCAATATAAGTAACATAGAAAGCTCGACATGATGAGGCCGCTGCAACTAGCGCTACACTGATTGATTCAAATTGACGGCGTAGAGTCCCTCGACACGTAGGTAACATGCGCATGTAAATGAGAGAGGCGCTCGTAAATGGACGATCGTAGTAGAGATACGGAGAGAGCTATAAACCGAGTTGCGGTTTAGTAGCGGAGGCTCGCGCCGGGGTGTCATGACGGTAATTGAAAACAATGGAGTTGTGTCGAGGAAGGGACGCGACTCGAGGGCGGCGAGATTGCAATCTCGCTTCATTTGTCATTGTCAAGCGACGCGCTTCGTACGCCTACACTACACTACACTACACACGTACTCTGGTGACCTCACCAAATTAGCTCTTTACTTTACCACGCTGCTGACCGCAGCTTCGCATGAGTGGTATGGAGATACATATTATAATCTAATTTCAGCTGAATCAGTTCAGAATTTTAAGTAGTAGTGTAATGATTGAGTAACAAAATACTTCCTCACAAACATTCATATCAATCAATAGATATATTAGAAATCAATAATTATACAAAATGCTTGGTTCTGACTGTCTGACAGACAACGTTCAGGCCAAAACCAATAAACGTAGATTGCAAATTTGAAGGGTTTGTTCGTCAAGAAGTGTAGGTGCGTACTAAAAATTAAATTTAGTTAATTGGTAACTCAAATGAAGTTGCGGGCGTCAGCTAGTGCGTCTAAAAGGCTTCGTCCTGACGAAATTTCGATGGTATGTTCGTCAACAAGTAGGTAGGTAGGTATAAGGCGCGAACTAAGAAAGGAATTTTATTAATTTGCAACGCAAACGAAGTTGCTGGTTTGTAATTAGTATATAGTTTATATTTGTAGTTAGTCAGCTAGTTTATAATATACCTAAGTGTGAGAAAATTACATTTTCTTCACGACGGACTCAAAATTACTGAAAATGTTTTACCTGTTAGGAAAATATGATGTCTGCATTATTTTGCTTAAAGGTACCTTCCGAATAAAACGCTACTCAAGATCATTAATAAATTATTTTTGAATAAAATATTGCACTGAATGACTATTTACTCTTATTGAAAGAGGATTTACGGAAATTTGGAGTCGCTGCGTTACATTCTTACTCAGTAACGGTACAGGTACAAACTTGATGTTATTACAGTGATTACTCGTACTTGAGGCTATAATCTAAATAAATGTAAGACAGAAACACGATACGTGAAACTTTTCTCGATAGATTTATATTTTGAAATCGGCCCTCATAAAATCTGTTTTACATCCATCCGCCGAATTTAGCGAATATTTAAGGTTAATTTTTATACTATTGAGTGAGTAATCACAGAACTTAGATAATTTTTAAAGGTTTTTTTATATATTCATTACTTTTCAAGCAATACGATGTTATATCATATGTCGTCGGTTACTTTGAGCGACAAAAATTATATCTAACCTCTTACTCTGGGGTAAGGTGTGCGCTATCACTGTCTTGGAATTCGGCCGCTGTCATACTGACAAAATTTTCGCAATTTTCACATAAATCTTATGACTAAATTTGTAACAACAGAAACAAATTACGGTAAATAAAATTGCTGCAATACCGAACTATTTAGATCTATACTAATGCAATGGTTATTCCACTGAAGATATTTTAGCGACAATTAAACGAAATTGAGACAAATTGTTTGGATCTCTGCGCAAGAGTATCTTGTGAAGTATTTTAAAGAAATATGAAGTTTGTGAGACTATTTTCTGTGATAGAATACCTAACGGGCGTTTTATTGACATAATTATGGTTTGGCAGCGTGTGAAGTCGAATTCTCTTTGGTTTCCAACGGGTGCCGTAGCGCATTTTTCTAAGAGTCTTCAAAGGTTTTCTTAGAAGAAGCAGTGGCATCCGCTTCTCATTACAATAAATCGCGACCCCGACGTTCGCCGCACAAGACGGAATCGCTAAGAATTTTGTTTTAGCCAAACGTTCACAAATTCACTTCTAAACCTTTTGTATTATTTTGGTTTTCACGCCTTTTTTGTCCGTTGAATTCTTTGACGCGAAAATAACTCCTTATCGCGGCATTCCTTTTAAAGTAGCCCAAAAAGAACGGATTTAAATCGACAGGTTTTGTACATGCCTGTGTAGTTTTAACTTATTATTTTCCTAAATGGATACCGCTACGTATAAGTATATATGCTTAGTATAGATATATTGAGGAGAGGAAGACCTACTGTAACGGCCATAACATAACCGAACTGGGTTTTGCCTTAGCAAAATATAAAAACTTAAGTCGCTTGATAGGATGTTTCGTCTCTAGGTATGGACCATAAGATGTAGGTATTACACATTTCGAGTATTTCAAACTAGCTAAAGCTGTATGAATCTCAGTGCAAGCGTCTTTAGCCATTAGTAAACTGCGAATCTGCAATCTCTCAAATGGAACGGTAGCATAGAAGTAAAAGGCGTAATGTCGTAGAGAGAGGTAGGTACATAGGTGCGGCCGGGCGGCCGCGCGGCGGTCCAGCGATAACGCCGCCACCGCGGACTGCGTGGGCGCGGAATCTCAATGGATTCTCTTCATTCACACACAACACTACCTCCACATTAAAAGCTGCTTTCCTTTTTTTCGACGACCCTAATCTTACCTCTTATCTTTCGATCCTGACTCGGGTCCTCCGTTTCATTCAGGTTCAGGTCGCCCGGCCAACCTGTTTGACTTCTTTTTTCATTGACGCCGCTACAAACTCGAGATGACCGCGGCCGAGGTCGAATTTTATTTCTTTCACATTTCGGTTTTCCGGTCCAAACGATTCGTTAATAAATTCTCAGATAATGAGACTGAACGTTTCGTCACCTCATCTCGATTGGTTTATATTTTTTACCTTTTGGGTTAGGATGTGTGAATGCGGCGACGCGGCGGGCTCGTAGCGTCTGCGCCGATAGAATCAGACCAGCTATCGGGATGCCACTTATTTTTGTTCATTTAAATACTTAATTTATTTTTAATGCTATGATTGAATTAAGATTTTTGAGCATACAAAATTATTAATATAATAATAAATAAATTATGTTTAACCGATAACGCCATGTACCTTAAATCTATGAAGTTGTATTTATTGCTATATTGGAATAGAGTACCTAACCAATAACGGTGGCATTTGTTTCAGGTAAAGGTCGTCGCAGCCGGGCCGCACAGCCGCCAGCCTCGCCATGACCGCTCGTCTGCCGACCCTGTGGCAGTGTCTACTCTAAGAACGGAGCAAACAAGTAGAACAATAGGACTTGGCTGATTATACATAATACTAGGTCAAACTTTGTAAAATATTTAGTTTGGTACCTACATAAATTAATTTGTATATTGCATAGAGTAATTAATTCATTAAGTTATATGCACATAGTTAGAATGTATAAAAGAGTTATGTACTTAATTTCGGTTGGTGTTATTAATTATACGATTGCCCATTAGATACTTATTGAACGAAATAATAATGGTATGAAATCGACGTTGCTCAGTATTTTTATAGATTTAAGTATAATGGAACTAAATCCAAATTATTTATAGACGATACACGAAGAGCGCAATTAGGTATGTTAAATTGGTTCGCAGAAAACCATGGTTCATGTGATTATAGTTTTGGCATACATTTGCGTACCTATGTGTAGTTTAGGAATCTTTTATTTAATTTGTTGATGAATTATGTTCTTCCAATCTTTTTTAAGTTTAAATTTCTTTAACCATTATATCGTTTCATAGTTCAGGTGCCACATACCCTTACCTAGGCTTAAGATACAATAATAATTTGAATCAGCATTGAAAAATTTATTTGTTAAAAAATATATTTTACGATAGTCGATGGATCGTCATCGATCGATTGAAGTTGTTGTCTTTGTATATAATTTTTTTTGTATATTTTATATTTTTAGTTTCACATGATGTGTACAAAGTATAATATAGTCTCACAACACTGATGTTATCGATTGACGCTACAATACGAACTTTAAATATTGTTTAAAAGTATTATTAGTATACCTGTAAATAACTATTATTCTCAATATTATTTTAATAGGTAATTGAAATGAGCGCAGTAATATTAAAGTTGCATTTACTCGTAAAAAAAGTTTTTGGAGATAAGAAGCGTTTTCTAACAGACGATGTATCAGCGAACCGTTCAAAAAACTTGTGTTCATTCAAAAGCAATAAAGAATCAGACGAGTTTTCTAACAATTATTATTGTATAGACTAGACATTAGCTTTAAGTTACCTGCCTACATTGGTTCTAAAGAAACGACCACTTCAAATTGGTCCTATGCAATTGATTCATACAGCATTCACGAAATATTTTTTAAGATTTATGTACTTATGTATTCAAAATCAGTCCATTCGATTATTTCCTCGGTCATAACTCGATAGATTGGAGGCTTAATACAAATAGAATTATGAAAGTTTAACGTGACCAAAATCGAATACATTCGCTTAATAATAAAATGTTCGATATAGATATTTATAGAATATAAATAACTATTAATTATTATTATAAATAAAATTATGTAACGATTGTAATTAAATCTTTATTTCAAACGACTACATTTTATTAATTATTATCTTTTTCCCATTAATATATTTTTTTTATTGAATATACTCTCAATTTCCTCCAGTTGTCTGCTACGTGTATAGGCTTGTTGTTGTTGAAAAAAAATATATTCAAAATGTTCCCCACTAAATAACTTTTTGTCATCTTTCTGTAGACTCCATAAAACAATAAAACTAAAGTTTAATATAATTATAGTTTTGTACCTTACACTTAGTATCATATTAGTCAGTCAGCCAACATCTCTGGGCATTCTTTTTTCTCCATACTCGGGTTAGTGTACACCTACATACTTAAATTTCACGTCTCTACATTAAATGGTTTGACATGTGATTCATCTATCAGCCAGTCATGTAGAATATCATTAAACATTAATGATATTATATTTATGTATTAAGTTTTTGTCATTATAAAATAGTAGTAATTGTTTATTTTTATAAAGTATCGGGGATTAATTTCAACAGACAATGGTCCGAAGTCAAAGTGAAATTTGTAAAAAAAATACTTAGAAACCCTACATAAAACATTGTAAAAGGGTAAGATTATGACCTTACAGGCACAGCTAAACAGAATTTAGTTAAATGTAATGGACAAAAAAGAAATAAATCGAGTTAACTAAATGCTTCAGTCTCGAGAAACGTACAAACAAAATGGGGAAAGTCGATAATGAGCCGGTAAAAGTCGACGGTTACCGCTAGGGGCCCTCCCTTTACTCTCAACTCTTAAACAATGCTCAAGGGCTAATAAAAGAACCACTTTTTACAACTTTTAAGTAGGCATTCGATCCGCGTAAGCTGAAGGGTTTAATGGTAGAGTTGAAATTAAAACATTGCATAAATCTAAATTGAATGTGGTGGATATCCATCGCGGTACTAGACAACTAGATAAACTTGTAACATAAAAATTACACATCAATGAAAGCGTGAAATGGAAACTACTCTATTATAAAATAAACATAGCATGCATGTTACTTCCTACACAACGAATACTACGAATTTACGATTTGACTCAGTAGTCATATTTATTTCTATTATCATGTATCAGGGTTCCTAGTCCAACATGCAACCTATAAAGCTTCTCCATGTTCGTCCTTATGTCATAGGCATTTTACTAATACTTACTATAGGCCTAAAATTATTCACTGACATATAATGTCGGAGCGAACTGAAAGCCAACGTTTAAAAAGCCTTTTACAAGATGGGTCAGTTCCAATATTCTCCATTAGTATTTAATTAATTTCCTCCTTCACATTTTGATAATTTCAATATTGATAATACTGTCTTCAATTGTAAGATGTGAAAGTTATACAATTGACGATAAAGTAGTTACTATTATCTATATTTTTCTAAGACTATGTGGTTACTGGCGGATGATTGTAAATAACTAATAGGTATTGAAACGGGTCTCTAACTCTCATTATGTACTGTTTAAGAAACTTATGGGTATATGACTTCGCTTCACGCAAGGATCACATAGACAGTCTCAATCAATTCCATTCGCAATAACTATCTTTATCTGATAGATCATAAAAACACCTACTCATTTGGCGACAAACAAAACCGTACGATTGCTTTACTTAATCAAATCCGTTACTAAGCCATTGAATCTGCAATAAAACCGCCAGTGGTCATAAAATAGTCATAAACATTGACAGCACAAATAGCAGCTAATAATCTACGGAACCAATCAGACCTCGGCCGTGCGACACCAATAATATTTTATACGTACCTTTGTAGGTAAATCAGAGAGCATGGAGCGAGATTACCGCTATAAAAATGTATGCTGAAGGAACAGATTTTAATTAAGTAATTAATTGGCTTACAGCGCATATTAGTGGGCACACAATAGTTTATTTAACGGACTGGTAATAAATTTGAATTTATTTTGTAATAAATACCTTCTTGACTTACCATCAAACGAAAAAAGTTCACAGTAATATCATACTTAGTGTAAAATATATCTTCAAATTAACCATTATTAGCATCATCAACAATTAAATTTTAAACTTACATTTTGTCCGGTTTTAGATCATTAATCATGATAGCTTCATACCTTACCAGACTTGATAAATATTTTACTGTTACTCTACCTCATCATTCTCACCCAAAATTAACACTGTCATGATACCTATCTGAGCGTTAGGGAAACAATTCTAGCTCGGTTAGTTTTAGCACTAACGTTCATCGCAGCCAGAAAGCTCGACTGCAGTTGTCGAAGTTCTAATCATGAACCACCAGATGGCGTACCTGGTAACATTGAAGCTTCAGAAACAATAATTTCTGATGCCCACTGCACTAATCTCAATGTTTCGACATTGACACATGCGACATGATAGTTCAGTGCAAGTGGGCAGAAGTTTATTAAACTACACAATAGGTAAAAATTTAATAATTAACATGTCGGTAAGTACATCTGGGAGCCCGGCAGGGCTCCCACCAAGTCGAGAAAAAAGTGGCACGGCCGTACTTATATCCTTTTCTCGAAGCATTTCAGGCCATTTTCGACCCCCTATAGCTTCGTTGTGGATAAAACTAGAAGCCTGAATTTTTAGTACCCAAGCAGGCATTGTATAAACACGGTATATTTGAAATTTCATTGAATTTGAACCGGTAGTTTAAGAATTATAAATAGTCAAAATTCTTAATTTTGTCACTGACTGACTGACTGACTGACTCGGTCAGTCAGTCAGTCAGTCAGTCAGTCAGTCATCATCAAAAGTCTAAGGCACTTCTAGCAGACATAGAAGCTTTAAATTTAGAATGCAATTAGTGTTTAGTGTATAAATCAAGGAAAAACAAAAATATTTTGTAATATCCGTCCAGATTTCTAGATACACCAACTGCATAAATAACTTTGTAATCCCATATAAATGTATGGGATAACAAAGTTACATTTGCAATTAATGAATTAGCGTACATGTATATGTATAATTTAATGGAATAATAGGTGTAGATCATAATCATCATCATCATCAACCTATACCGTAAAAGAAAAAGAGGAAGACTACCTACAAAAATAAATGAGATGCCATCAAAAACAATTTTGTAAAAAATTGTACCAAGTCTCGCTTTCTACCGTAAAAAATTGACAGATCCATGTAACACCAAGCCGGTTACTTTATTAAGTCCCTACTTAAGGGACCTACTTTAGTTATTACGACCATTATTAATATTAAAATTATTTTATGTTTTAAATCCAAAATCAAAACAGGAGGGCAGCAACAGAGCCAATGCTTCCGGTAACTTAACTATAATAGTTATGTGAATATTTAGATTTTCTGTGTAACACCGTTTACTGCTCTGTGAATGTAGGTACATCCACCATTGTATTCCGAGAATGGCTCTTTGTATGGAGCTTCAACGTCGGTCGTTTTTAGCTTGTAATATTTATTGAATGCATTCAAAATGAATCTAGGAACAATCAAAACAAATTTACTTTAATCCATTGCCATTGTCTCATCTAATTGTGTTAATATTATTAAAAGCACAGGTGTAAATTCACCTGTCCTCAGTGGCTCAGTGTCCGACCTAATCACTTCAGATTTCGGTGCGAAGGGGCAAATTTATTCATAACCCCACATTTATCACCGCGGGCCTCGCCAAATAGTTTTTCACATGTATGAGAAAATTGCCGAACCCAAATTCTATCACGTCGCTTCCTGTGGAGGGCGCGTTCCGTTAGAATTTCGCGCACCTTGCCGAAAGCAATAAATCAAACTATTGCGTAATACTCTTCTATATGCATGGCCACCAGCACTTCGGACCTTCACTTTTATTTATTACGCCACTAAACAGATTTTTATGAACGATTTATACGAGCCAACACCGTTTAGCTTGTTTAATAGTAATAATATAATGACGTAGAGCATTTTGAAGATTCACTTAGAGGTAGAAATTTAAAGTTGTACTTATTACATTTTTGATATTTCACATACATTGATGCACTATTCAATATATTCCAATTCTACTGCATCATTTGTCGCAGTTGTATTTAACTGTCCAGTACAACAATAATTTACTGTGACTTAATAATATGTAAGATGTCATGTTATTTAGTAAAAGAGGCACCTATAAATCTCTTTGACTGCGATAAATAGGTTTGGCCGGTGGTTCACGCCGATAACAAACTAGTGGCTACCAGATGTGAGCTGGACTCGTATCGGCGCATTGATCGCTCGCTCGAGATGTGATCGTCGACATTCCTTGTTCTCTACCTACGAGATAACACAAGAAAATATTACTTTATACAATTATACATCGGTTATTCATCCAGAGTTAAGCTTGGTTCCTCCATTTTATTCTAAATCAATATGATTAGTATTTACTTCTATTTTATTATATCTACTAGTGCGGAATTGCAATATATAAAAAAACAGCTAAGTACGCGTTGGACAGTGCGTGCACTGTGGCTGTGGTAGAGTTTAGAGTAATCATGACTTAAATTATGATGTAAGTATTTATTTAAGATACTTTTCTTGTTGGTCTATTAATTCGTGGCGTTTTATTTTTTTAGCGTTAAACTTTAAAGTCAAATTGACAAACGGACGGACAAACGGACATAACGATATTATATCGAGCAATAGCTAGCACAGATAAAAATTGCCTAAGCTTAAAATAATCAATGAAAATACCAAAAATAAACTTAATAAAATTGAAGATTTGCTTTCGATTCAATATTGGCACCGAATTCAAATGACCTAAGTTGAAAATACTTCCACGACGCATAATCTGGAGAAAATCAATGAGACATTCCTACACGACCGTTGAGGGTTCACAATTGAGGAACTTTGGAGTTCAATTAAATGAGTTCGCAGACGATTTTATATGTAGTGATTGGATCTTGTTGATATTCTAGAGATTCTATCGTCGTAAAAATCGATATATTTCGGAAACTCAAAGATTTGGTGAACGATAATGATAACTACTTATTATTTAAAACTAATTTATTAATTATTTAATTTAAAATAATACTGAATCTATTGTAAATTAGTATCGACGACAATTACTCCCAAAGAAATAGGTCAGATTATAAATATATAGGTTATTTTGATTTGAAGTTGAGTAAAAGATGTAGGTACTCAATACATGATGCAACCAAACATCCAAATTATTGGCAATAGATTTGTGTTATCATTTCAAAATCAAGATTCGTCTGACCGAAAGGAATAAAAGAAGCAATTTGAATACATTGACCTTTATTATGACGATGCATTTTATCTCGATGCTAATAAACAAAATTATTATAATAAAAATACTCACTGATTTAGTTTTCACATTAACAAAAGCGGACAAGTCAATATAAAACAACATAAATCGGATCCCGCCGCGTGAACTGCAGACTTGGCTCACTCGGGCACTCCTGCGCCGAGCGCCGCCGCGAACATGACCAAATACTTTATTGCACTCATCGGAACATCTCTGGGAACACGTCGAGTCGTTCCGTCGATGACTTATGATGCCGCGTAGCTGTCAATTTCGCGGTATAAAATTCCTCTTCGGACATGACAAAGGCAGCTGTCATCGTGTAACTTGAAGGGTCGCCGCATCCCTCGAGGCTAAGCCCTCCTCGTCCGGCGTAGACACGCACGTCGGCCGAAACTCGCCTAATCCGCACCTACTCCACACATAAACCCATCTAATTGTTAATAAAAGGACGGATTCAGAAGCGTGCGGTTACATCAAGATGGACTCTCTAATTGATTTTTACGAGCCTTCTAATTTAATGCGACTATATTGGAGTTAATCGGCGCTAAATATTGCTTAGCACTTATTATGTGGAGCCTGCTTTGGTTATCATTAAAGGGGAAGCAGCGACACCTCATTGTTTGAACCCTCTTCCATTTTAAAGCGTTTTGGTACTTATCTCCTTATCATGGAGAGCTGTAGTAACCAATTAGATGTGATAAAAAAGTAATGAACTCTTTTAATAATCTCAAATCTCCGCTACACTAAAACAAATTACCTACTAAAAATTATATTATACATATAATTTTATTATTATAATTATATTATAAGTGTATGGATATTGTATGAGTTGATAGAGTCACGTAAGCAGTTTTTATTTCTAACATAATACCGAATCTGTCTTACAAACAACACATCCTATCGCAGTCTACGTTGGACATTGTGGACAATACATACGAACATACAAAAGCATGAAACTACGCTGTTTAACAGCAGGGTGACAGACGAAATATTCAAACGTATCTATTTAGAGCTCATCTTAATAATTCCAACAATATTTTTTTGAAAAACGTCTTATTTCCTAGTGAATAAGAATTTGTTGGGACTCCTTGAACGTGTAACAACATAATGTTATTATAATTTATGTCATACTAAGCAGGTGAAGATATACGAGCGAGTCATTCGTTTTATTAAACATGTTTGCTAAGTCGATTTTGTTATTTTTTTGTCGTTCGGTTGTGGGCATCTATCACACAGCGTGCGGGCGCTTTCTCGCACAGCTCTTTATTATAGTACCAATGATTTCCGGACACTGGTGGATCTCTCTCACACTTGCCCTTTTACTCTCCAATGCTGGGACAGTTATACCCTGTTCCAGAACATTTTAACTACAATAATATGTTTTATAGAACTAAAAATTAACACACAGTTTTTTTTTATGATTTACAAAATGCTATCCACGACTCTTTTTGCGTGGTACCAGGATAAAAACGAATGATGTTCTATCCACGTCTTGAGCTAAACTAAGTTACAGCCCGTCTCATTCCATAATGATTCGTGATGATTTCGTTAAAAATAATCGTCAGTCGTCACAAAATTTCGTAAACTTGATCGACCGATAAAAACGATATGGAGTACATTATAAAGTGTTAATGTCATGTTTATTGGGTGTATACCACCGAATAGGGAATGTAGGCAATTCTCGAATCATTCTAACGAACATCTTGATAATCGTTCAACGTTTTGTGAACTAAACTATCTAATATACAGTTAAATAAAACAGAACAAAGCCTAATATCAACAAATTATATAAATATATTTAGTAATAAATCCGCTTGATTTCTAAACAAAGGTTTTAATTAACTTAACTTTAGTTTAGAACTTTAGTGCATATTACTATATTATAAACCAAAGAGTCAACGAACAGAAAACCAAAGTTCAAAGATACGACACGCGTTTCGCCTCTACACGAGGCAAAGTTAAGTTAATTAAAACCTTTGTTTAGAAATCAAGCGGATTTATTACTAAATATATTTATATATATTGTTGATATTTATGGATTTCCGCAAAGTAACGCCTGAATCAATCAATTATCTTAGAACAAAGCCTCTTTCGAGCAAAGCAATAAAGAGAAATGATATATTTAGGATAAATTAAGAGAAACAAAACAGGCCATCCATAACGCAATATCGTCAACAGATCGACCTCTTGCAAAGCACTTTGTATTAAGTCGACAAATCCAAAAAGCATTTAAAGGACATTTGTTGCCATGAATATAAACATGTAAATACTTTATTATATGCACGAGAGCCCTCGTGACTACCTTTCGCCGGTGAATTCTGTTCACGTTGTACAATTTAATTGATATGAATAGCGAACAGCTACAGTTTTTATACGAATGCAGATTGTTTTAATGGAATTAAAACGTTTTGTTTGCTTTTTAATGATGTGTGATGCAACGTTGTTTATTCTCAACATTTTCATCAATTTATTGTTCATCCTGTCACATTGTCTTGAAAAATGAGGTTAAATGATTGTCTTCTTTCTCTCATTAAATGTTCAGAATGACATATACATATGTATGCATAATGGTGTCAATTTAGATGTCGCCAAAACTAAAGTTTAATTAAGACTGCCTGAATTTAATTTATGCACAGGTACTGTCCGCGAACTAAAACTGAAACTAAGCGTTCCAAAAGTCAACAAAGCACTGAGAATTCTAGCTTGGAATTGCTTCATCTTGTACAAGTACAGGCGCGTAGCCAGAGTAAGACCGAGCTCACAAGTCCCGTGAGTTTAACAGATTTTAATTTTCCTTTTGTCTTTATGGATCACGAAATGTTTTGTGTACTCATACCCCAGGAGGCCGCGGCCGACCCCCCGCCGTGGCTTCCTTCCTACATCGCCTCGCTATAAAAACTCTTGTTATAAAAATGCACGACGAACAAAAACGCTTACGTCGGGTGACAAGTGGCCTTTGTTTATAATATTTGTTGATTTGTTTAACTTGTTTATGAATGTCCATAACACCAACTGATGACTATGCTCTTTTGCAGCTTATGGGTAAGCTGAGTTGACTACATGCAAACAACACTTAGCTTCGACGTAGGTAGAGGTAACTAAGAACAATGATATTCATTACTTATGCTAATCGACTAAAGCCCTGGTCCTATAGTATTATACGATTATCCATTAGCAACGTAATTTACGTTACTAACAGATCATCAAAACGTCATCAGCTCACTTTAGTCCACAGCTGGACGTAAGCCTCTCGCATTTCAGCTTCATTCTACTATTATCTTTGATATGTAGAGTCGATGAGGTTGGATCTGTGCTGTCTATTGGTAAGTTGTGTAAAGAATATATCCCCTGCAGAACTCCATCTAAATCCGCTAAGCAGTAATGTGAAGTATTATTGTGATCCGGTTTGATGCTCACTTTAGAAGTGAATTTACTGAGCTTTCGAGATAAGTCATCAATATTCAAATTCCACTGACCTCTATTCAAATTCAAATTCAAAACTATTTATTGGAAATAAGGCTGGTTACAAAAAGAACTTAAAATTACGTAAATAAATTAGATTCTCCTTAGTCAGTCAAAGAACGCTAGTGTTACGTTCATGTACTATGTGATTCAAAGTTTCTTACTCCAGAATAAAGGCGCTTAGATCGTCTGTTCACTTGTTTACATAAAAATAAAGTAACTATTCTCTTACAGTCTTCTGTTCCTGAACCAAGCCGATACCCCAGAATCGACTGAATTTTAATGATTGTTATATTTTATCCTGGAAAAAGACAGTATATTTTTTAAAAACGTACTTACTACTTACTAAATATATTTTTCCATCTATTGTTATTTAACACAATCACCCTCTAAAAAGTTCCAAAACAATAACGAATATTCGCGAGCATATTTAATACGATGTAGTTAATGTAAACAGTGTTAAACATCAGAGCACACACGCGTTACGTTTGTATCGGCGTGGTAGAACGCGGTCGCAGCATCCGAGAATTTTATTAGCTGACACCTCCGAGTAAAACGGCGTCATTATCGAGATATCATACTAATGTAGAATGTTAAATTTATCAAATATACGGTATTCGGATGAAAACATACAAGTTGACAACATGTGTAGTTGCTATCTAAGCGGACGGATCGGACGCCCCGGAGCGCGGGCCGGCTCGCAGGCATTACTCACCGTGACCTAATGGCCGAGATAAATCATGTGTGGTACATATCTAAAAAACATACAAAACAAATCCAGAACGGTCCAATGTTGAATAAACAAAATTCATGGAAATGGGGACAAATCTTACAATGCCCGTGCCGGTGGTCCGCGGATAGCCCGGGCCCATTTGCGAACCCGGAATTGTGACGTCATTTTATGAAATTGCCTAATATTATATGGAATAAGTAGTGGACGGTTTTTGTTATTTTTATTTTGTTTATCTATGTTTTGGTGGTTTTTTTAGTTAAGATATAAGTTTTGGAAATAATATAAATATGTTTAATGTTGCTGCTGCCTGCGGCTTCACCCGCTAGGTAAAGATGTAAAAATTGCCTATGTATTTTCTCAGCTCATAGACTATATCAACAAACTCAAATGGTTACCTATCCGCGAACGTAGAGATGTGCGTACCCTGTGCCTTTTGTACTCAGTACTTAATGACCCCAATGCGCCGAATTACCTCAAATCTCGCTTCTGTTACATGACGGACCGCCACGACAGACACCTAAGGTCAGCCGACAATCTTCTTCTCTACACTCCTAAACAAACCTCGTCGTTTATGACCAAATCGTTTTCTGCAGCGGCGGTACGTCTTTGGAACGGTTTGCCTTTGAATATAAGAAAGGCTGAGACAAAGGATCTGTTTAAAAAATCCGTCCGAGAACACTTCCTTAAAGTTTCTCTTGCATCATGAATACTGTTGTATCTCTTATATTTGTTATTTCCTGATCTTCCTCTTGCTATTCAAAACGACAATTATATTAAAAGTATATTACTACGTATAAACACCTACCTATTATTTATATATTCTATTATTTATATATTATATTATTTATATATTATACTATTTATATATTATATTAATTAAAATTGATAGTATAAAGTACTTTATTTACCTATAGTTATACCGTACCTACACTTTTTTACATTAATAAGTAACCACTCTGATTACTTTTTACACTCTTTGTTTTTGTAATGTATTAAATGACACGCCACACCATATTTTTTGCACGCCCGGGTTGACTGGTAGAAAATGCTATTATAGCATTAAGTCCTCCCTCACTTATGTAAGTGTTAAAGTGTTAAAATAAATAAATAAAATATATATATTCGTATTAAATTGTAGCTAAATCAGTTCAGAGTGTTTAAGCAAGTATCCATCTATATTCACAAACTTCCCTTTAAAACATTGGTAGAAAAAAGAGGTCATAAAAGCGCTCTTCTGACTTGAAATCACGGCTTCAGTAAGTATGTGTACAGTACAGTAGTCTCAAAAGCCAAATATTTATTACTGGCTACAGTGCTCTTTGAACCGAAACACAGTACTGCTTAGACATTATTGCTTTACGTCGTGCTCTTCTAGGCACGATCTTCGGCTCCTCTCTTCCACCTTCTAATACCCGTCTAGACGAAACCCTGCAGGACACACCTCTAAACAGATATATAAAGAATTATGAAAATCGTGAATGCGATTAAACAAAATGTGCAACAAATTAAGTTCTCCCACGCAAAGCGTCCCATGAATAAAGAGAGACATTATGCCCAAGCTAAATTTAAGTAATTCATAAAACTGAGCAGGCGCTTTGATATGAAAATACGTTAATCCATGGCACGCGCCCCGAACCCCGGGAGGTGACCTATGTTTGTTTGTTTGTCTTTTCGATATACATGTTGTTATTTATTTATCAAAAACTTGATGCTTTTCAATACTCCCGTTCGTATTTATTAATCCTTCGCTCGTGAAGCATTATAAATTATAATTTATACTGAGATTAATGATTATAAGTGTGTTATATAATCGTCGTGAGGCATTTTTGAAATATATTCCTTGTATTTCTGGAATGTCCGTACAGACGTTCTCGGCTGGAGATATTAGTAATCTCTTCCATAACTTTGTACCTTTGAGATTTAAATCATGTTTCTAATAAAATTAACAAATCTGTTAAAACATTAGAAAAATTTTGTTTGTTTTTCAGTGTAGAGTTGTAGGTACTATCCTATATTATTATTTTACCACTATTATCCTATATTATTTTCATGATTCAATGATTCGTTTAATTGAAAAAAATGCTTTAAGAAATTTAAAAGTATTTGAGGATGGATGAATAGTTTTATGTTTGTTGCTTAATCGCTGAAACTACTGAACAGATTGTCCAATCAATAATAGTATTTTGTGAGCTGGAAAATGATATAGGCTACTTTTTATCATCATCATCATCAGCCTATCGCAGTCCACTTCTGGACATAGGCCTCCCAATGAGCACCATCGCGCCCTGTCGGCTTGCCGCATCCATTCTACCTGCAATGTTTCGCTGATCATCACCGCACCTGGCCCGAGGGCGTCCTACACTACGTTTGCTGATTCTCGATCTCCACTCAAGAACTCGTTTACCCCAGCAGCGGTTATCGGTTCTTTGGCAGATATGGCTACTTTTACCCCGATACTATGTAAGTGAAGCCGCGGACAGCAGATAAACATATTATGTCACTTCACTCACTTGCAAGACGGTCCAGATTTTACTGGTAAGATCTTCCCAGCGAGTAAAATAATTGCTTAGAAACTTTGAAAGTTTGTATGCATGAAGGTTGTGTACCTACTACTAAGTATTAATTATTTAACGGTTAATCTCATACCTACCAATAACACCATAAAATATATTACTTAATACCTGCGTTAATATTCTAGGTACGTACTACGTACCATAAACAATAGATATGTAGATATATAAAACATAGCTGCTTCGAATTTTTTTATAATTATTATCAGCTCATAATACGTAACATGGTATCCATCATACCATAGAAAGTTCAACATTAACTGAACATCATACCGCATTTATGAAGGCAAGGTCCTGTCTACTAGTTATCACCATGAAAATTAATTACCTGCGAAGCAACACACTTATAATTGTGAGATGAACAATCTTAAGAGCTCTGTTTCGTCGAACTTCCACTATAATAAGGCTTGATAACACGTAGGTATCCGTCATTAAAATTTTAAATACCCAAGGTTTACTATTCCATTGGTCATAATATTCATAAAAATACCTGTTTAAATGGATTTGTAGTTTCAACAGAAGCTGCAGAAGGAAACCATAATGTTTTATAGCTACTAACTAGGGTAAAAAATGCACTTACCGCCTTGACGGAAAATTTCATACCTAAATAGATTTCGAAGCTAAGGCAATATGAAGTATCAATGTGCTCGTAAATGCAAAAAAATACTGGGTCGCGAATGTAGATATTCTATATATGTATGACCTTTGCGAATAACAATTAAAATAAAAGATGATGATTCCCAACATTTTTTTACAATGTTAACAATTAAATGCCTGACCACGGTAAATGGTCTTGACCAAAGTGTTCAATTGTTGAAATTCGGTATCAGCATTTATATGCTAACTCGTTGTGTGTTTTAAATAATATAATGACACAGAAAGGGCGGGTCATCATTTAACGGTTGTAATATTTATATTCATTCGTACACTCCTGTGTACGAATGAATATAAATATTACTCTACAGAAAACGAACAACAAACTACTGTTTGTATAATGATGAGCTTGAAATTAAGTTTAAGTTATTACCTACCTACCAGATGATTGAATGCGGTCCAACTGATTGGGTTTATTAATTCAAATTTGATTCTAAACGATTTTATTTATAGTTTTCTCTCAGGTTTAGTTGTTTTGTATATTCATTAATTCAGGCATATAAATAGGTATAGGTAAACTTCTAATAAGTATTAGGCAAAGTTATCCCCTTTTTTATATTATTATTTCTGTTTTATATTTTGTTGAACGAGGCTAGAGCGTTTTTGATTTGTTCATTGAAACATAATAATAATTTCACTGCACCATCATCATAATTTCAGTTATTGGATTGTGCTTTGTATGGCTCATTCTCGAAATCCCCACTAGCCATTCCCACTACGCCATTTATGGAATATGTTTTTCTGTAAATCCCCACTTATATGAACAATAAACAAATTTCAAATAATAGGCACGCGTCTTTGGTTTTTTTAACAATCACAGACCACAGACAATCAATAATAATAAACATTTAAAGAAAATGCTTATTTAGTTCCTTTTTAGTGTGATTATTTACATATTAACTTATTTTTACAAACCAAATACGTAGACAAAATGTGGTTTAGTTACTAACTCACAGATAAAATGTAAAAATCGTGTAGAGCTCCTTGATGAGATTGTAGCTGTTTCGAAAAAAGTAAATTATTTATGGTAGAAATGATAGTTTGTGATGGAAAAAAAAATATCCAGAGATTGTTTGTGTATTATTTGAAATATATTCATTGCTAATAATAGTAGGGATTCGGGAAAAAACATTCCCCAAATTCCCCACTGCGGTTGGTAGTGGAGAATTTGGGAATAACCCCTTTGTATTGAGTTTTTTTTTCAATAGTATTAGTATGTAATAATATTATTTATTCTTTGGTATTAGTTTCATTATGTTGTTAAGGATATGTTAAGTTACCTTTTATTATCTGAATATCTTAATATATTAATGTCATAATGTAAACATGAACAGAACATAAATTTTCATACCTATAGGTATAGACACGTTCTCGCATAAAAAAACATAGAATTAGTAAGTTTAATAATATAGAGCCTTGAAAAAAGTAACTTATCACAGATAATTAGTAATTTGAAAAAGCTAAAATTAGAGTTGTCATGAAGGATCATCATTAATCGTCATAATGAGAGGAGCAACATGGGGCGTTCATGTCTGATCTAGTAAACATGACATGCACTCCACTATCGCTCCACGATCAATGATGTATTGAGATCTGGATTTCATTAAGCCCAACGATAATTACAGATGAACGCTCACTGGATGTGACACCCTCGAGGCATTTGAACTTGTTTTCAATGAGCTTCGAGTCGAGCCAGTAGAGGTCCACAGATGACGTCAAAGTAGAGACGATAATTGGGCTCAAACTTGAAGAAAAAACGTGATCTATTTCATAGTGTAGGTACGCGTCGATGACGTTCTATTACCTAAGGCTTGGTTTGGTTTAGTTTTAAAAAGTTTTTGACTATTTATTGATCCTGCATGACGGGAAACGCGCTTAGATTTTTGGTAAATTTTAAATAAAAGATTCCAGTAGAATACTATGTTGATATCCTTGACTTTTTCATCTCATCGATCATTGGAGTTTCCGATTATCATTATTTCTGATACGAGATAATTTAATCCTTACTTTTATTTTAAAGTATTTAAACATTGTTTCATTTTAATACATTAGTATACCGTTAAGATCAACGACATAAAAATTCGTACTATGCTATAATATCATATTTTTGACATTTAAACCCGCAATCGAGAGGCTTCCGTCGATTGGGACCACAAGGTTTTGGACCGCGGTCCTAATCGCCGAATAGACGTCGAAATTCTTAAATAATACATACATAAAAAATATTTCGTATGCAAGAGTGATCGACCTTAACAAAATAAATTTATACTTCTTCATTTCAAATAAGTCTAATGATGATACGATTATTATTCGTATCTAGAGCTAGAATATACCTACCTAAAATTAGAGAAACCAAAAAAATGGGGCATAAGTTATTTATTAATGTCTATACAATAGAGCCGAGAGAGATAGGAACTGATCATTATAATCAGCAGCATCGGATTATGAAGCTAGAAAACAAAATTGTAAAGGCAATCCTACGATCACTGGAAACGCCTGCTAAAGAAAGCGCAGCAAGATACGCGTTATACCTGAAACTCCCTTTGGTCAAGGCGCCCTCCATATTTGTTTAAACGTTCTCGCTCGTGTTATTACTTTATCAAATTAAAATTTTGTATCAAACCTAACAAGTGCTATTTCAAAATTTGGTTTGAATCTTTTAAGACAACCTCATAATGTCTTATAGTCTCAGTTTATCCAATCCTTATCCGTATTAGTTAGGTAGGTATATCCCGAATATGTATGTAGGTGCCTGTGGATCAAACTTCTGATAAAGATCTTGAATGCAAAAAAATATGTTTCGAACATTGACATTATTAAAAGGATGTTTATTCTAAACACAAAGAGGACAATATCTCTAAACCAATCACATAAAAACTGAGCGTTCTACATTTACCTGGTGGTCGTGTGTAAAATGTTTGTATGATGTCTCATTTCTGCTTTTTTTTTACAATGGTCATTCATTTCTAGGGATAAATTATGGTCTAAAGATATTCGAGTAAAGGAGCATAAATAGAACTGGTCTGATTTGATATCATGATACATTTGCACAGCAGTGGTCCAGACACCTACCGCGTGGTAACATAGCAATCCAACTGGCGTACCGTGCGATTATTTTTTGACACCACTTACTGCGCCATCGTCATACATCTTCACTGACAGTATTTTAAACAACCCTCATTTCACAGAATCCAGTCATATTACGGCAGACAACATTCGGACATGTAAGCAAACATCTTAATGTTTACTAATGAAACATTTCTAAATACATTGATTGATGATCTTCTTCGCGCACGGGTTTTGTGTAGCATCGTATTATACTATTCATAAGTCGCGCTGCGGGAAGCTGGACTGGCAGCGTTGGTGGCTTCGCTATTGTTCCGTGTGGACACAATTCGGCAAACATTTTGGTGCAATTTTTTTCATCGCTTTCTTGTCGAGTGAATCATTTACATTTCATGCGTATTTCAGAGGTTGCAGATGGGTTTCCATTAGGAGTGAATGATTAAGAGGTCGTGTGGGCCCCTCGCGTTTTACCGCCGCTGGGTCTCGAGGTATCTCAGGGGAGCTCGCGGCCCTCGACGCCGGAGTGTGGTGCACTGCTTGCAATTAACTCCTCTGTTGAGCATTATCTCGGCATTAGATAGTCGTCGAGCCCCTTCGCCTAGAGACATGTATCGCTACCTATATCACAATTCCTTCCCCACACGGCCAATATAAACGTAAATATCCTACAATTCGCATAGATTTTTTTTAATCGCTTTGTGTAACCTACATATTTATAGTTCTAAAAAACTGTTTAAATTTAGTAAACGGTTAAAGTATGTACAAGTACATTGTGGAAGTAAAAACTATATTTTATGAAGTTAATTGAAAAGTATCAGCAAACTGAAGTTATTGTTGTGCTTTGCAATAAATTGATACAATGTAGGAAAGAAAGCTTCAAAAGGATAACGTCAACTGCTGTGATTATTACCAATATAAAAGTTAATCATGTTAGTGCGCCGGTGGCGGGGTGGCGGGGTTGCCGAGTGTTGCGATATCATTGTCCCAGGTTCGTCGCCGCTCGCCCCCCGCATAGATTCGTTGCTTATTTAATGCAACGATGCACACATAAACATCTAAATAACTTTTGTGTGACACATCTCCCCTACCCTCTAATTTAACTAAGTAGCCGTATCTTAACAAATGTATTGGGGAAGAAACATTCGATCCAAATGTGTTTTAGTAACAGATTTGTCTAAATTCAATTGGTGTGAACAGATAAGTAGGGCTGCGAGAGTTTCGTGAAAATCTAATTATATGGGATAATATTGTTAGTTTCAGTCACATCGATACCGCAATTTTTACGTGATTGAACAAAGTCTTACAATAAACTGAAACATGTTATTTAAACCCCTCTGAACACGATTTCATAAAAAAAGACCTATGTAAGTAGGTGGGTACAGGAATTTAGCGTTTGCTGTTTTATTAAAATAGTTTAAATAGATTGATGCCAATTTTGACTCTACCAATCATATTAAACCTATTCACTTAACTAACCGGTTTACATTGCGATTCGTAAATCTACTTTATTCCTATTTCTTAGTAACGACTCTTCAGTTCTTGATAAGCCCTCCTTTCTAGTCTCTACATTCAGTAGTTTAGGGTCATTCAGTTATTTAGGACAAAGTTTTTTTAGGGTTTCGAGTCTGAAAAGGAATCCTTACAGTTTTGCCACATCCACTTATCCGTTTGGTTTAAATCGTTTATAATTTCAGCTATGATTGCACGTTTATAGTATGATTTTCACTCTCTTAATGTTCTGAAACAATTGATCCGGCAGATCTACAGTTTCAGAACAAAAAATATTTTGTGAAATTGGTATGCTATGTGAGGTGGGCAGGGGAGATACAGACTTGGCAGTGAGGCTCGGTCACGCGTGGATAGAGCCATCGAGCCGTGAGGCCGTCTGCTCTAAGCTCGCACCCCATGACTCCTGCCAATCTCCTGTCACAGCTTACGCAAACCAACTGACAGCCTCCCAACAATTCGCAACGAAAATGTGTTAATCGCACACTTTCACGGTATGCGACTCCAAATTAGATTAGCACGATGACAATAGCGACATCTGTAGTAGAATGAGAGTCTTCATATTTTGACAGGTATCGTCACATGCTCGTACCCTCGTCTGCCCACATACATGTGTTCGCTCGTCCCACGCGAACTCTTCGACCTAACGTTCGATGTCAGCCTTTTTTCTTCTCAAAAGACCTGATTTCACGCGGCGCGAACATTCATCCGATTGTCGTGAATTTCGTTATCTTGTATTACTGAGCGTGTGAGTTGATATTGAAAAAATAATACGTTTGGGATTTGACGGCTCCCCATGTGCGTACGGCAGCTTCCTTTCACTGCAACGCTCCTATAAATGAAACGGGATGATAAATTTATTTAATGTATACAAATGTTTGGACATTTTTATTTTGCTGTCGTTTAGACGTAGGTAACATAATTTAGTTCACCATATGTTAAGTCGTTACATCGTTTTGAGTAGGAAGTAGAAAAAATGCTTTACGACTTGTGAGTGAATGTATGACAAACCGTCCGCTCTTCGTGTATCATCCTGCCTGGTGCCTGGTTCAATAAATAAACAAAGATAAACGCAAAAACTTTGTAATAAATAGTCCCGAAGAATTGACGAACCCATAAGTTGAGTAGATACTACCGGTTATAATAAAGTTATTAAAAATTGAGAAACTTAAATTATATTTATAAAATAAAATCGCACGGATAGGTATTGTGAATTCAAAAGTTTGGTTATCCATCAGATGTATATACGGTATAAATATATGGGTATATTAAGGTTACTATAACTCAATCTTATCGACAGTACTGAACCGTATAAGCTTAAAATTTGTACCTATAAATTTATGAGTTAGAAAAAGTTAGTCAATACCACCTGAGCGAAGCCGCGGACAACAGCTACGTATTTCTATGAAATTACTTATAACCGAGGAACTCAGGTTTAATAACTTAGTGACGTGACGCCGAAGACGGGGCATATAGCGCACATAGAGAAACACCTAGGTCTGACATGACAGTGAACTGAGATAATCTGATGATAAGCCTCAGACCTACAATTAAAGAAAAGAAAAAGATTCAACACACTAGATTTTCTTCTGCAATCTCATGTTTAAATTGTTATAAATATTTTTCAATTAAATCAGATATCAATAAAATTAAATTTGCCGGTTCATTAGCGCCAGCCTTAATTCGGGGTCTCGTTCTAATTGAACTCTGGCGTGGGTAATTATTCACAGGGGGTATATAAAGTAATTATTACAGGGTAGCCCTTTTTCCTTGTCACCAGACCCCCCCCCCCCCCCTCTCTTACCCAGCGACTTCCCCCTTCACTTTGCAGCTAATCACCGGTCGCCTGGTGTCAATGACGGCTCGCAACTGTGTCTTGAATCGCGATGACAGAATTTTAATATATTTTGTTGTTGTATGTAAATTGATGCAGATGCCGCCGTATCGAGTGGATGTCAGAAGATACAGATGGTTCCTAGCATCGTTTGTTATGTCTTGGCAGTTGGCACGATATAACTTTAGCTTGGGAAACTCACTTAGGGGCGCTTTTGTGTGCCTTCATAATATGACCAGAAATATTATAAGCTTGCTAAGAAAAATAAGATTTTTGAAATACAACATTTTAAATGGTTTTAGTGTTGTAACGCCATCTTGTCCAGAAATCAGTGCCTGTATAATGGTTAAGTCCCTATATATGTATAATATCACTAAACAATTTTTTGTGCAAAGAAAATAGGACAAACATGTTCCTAACACAAGTGTTTGTCTGAATGCGGGAATAAAACCTGCGACATCGACTAAGCAGCCCAACACACTTGCCACATGTCTATCCATGTCATCAAAAACTGATTTGAATGGAATGGAAAATGATTTTCCATAATTTTATTAAGCTTTTGGTTGTTATTTGTAAACTCATAATTTTAAAATCTATGATGTACCTACAATCTGTAGATGGAAAGTTTATTAATCCACATTTTAGCTTGATTCTATTGACAAGTAAGCATCACGTAGGTATCATGAAAAAGCGGTTCAAAGGTTTTCACAATTAAACTTTTTCTCGTTCATCTCACTCATATCCTGTTATTCCGAATGCAACTACAACTAGCTCTCCAAAACGATAAATTCACATTATCTTTCTGTTAAAAACCTACGCAAAATGTAAAGGAGATTTATATTTGTTAAGGAGAAGATGTTCGTCTTCATAAGGCCTGACGTTTCATTTCTGTCTAGCTAGGCAGCCGACAAGTGCTAACCCGCCTCTCGCATCCCCGCTTCTCCCCACCTCTCGAGGAACTATGTACATTTTTATACAGTTGTTCACTTTTTATGATCACAACTTTAAGTTTAGACGGCACGCTTAACGCGTTGCTTGATTCTTACAGTTTTGCAGAAAACAAGTGCAACGCATTTGCCTTTACATTGTATTCAAATCATTACGGTTAAAATTACTACAAGTATGTAAATTTTGACTAAAAAGTTATTTTCGTAGCTAGTTGCATAGAGTTCTTAAGAGCCTAAGTACTTGTCATAAGTCAGTCGACTTTAATTTATTAGCTTCGGAATTATTAAAATGTTGTTTATTGGGATTGAAATAGGGTACAACAATTGATGCGATAGGGCCGCGATCGAATCCAACCGGGACCTCGTGACCTTGTCAAGTGATGATGCGCCGTCGATCGTCTCGTCTGGTGAAGAGTGGTTTGACGACGCATAAGCACTAAGATGATTGAAGGAATGTCAATGGGTTTTAGTCGGTATGCTACTAGTTACTAGCACTCTGCTAGTAACCTGGTGGTGAGCCCGACATACCTTTACGCAGTGAAGGAAAAAAACATACGGCCCTCCCCGGGCCGGAGAGGATGCGTAAACTGCATTTTTCCATTGTTAAAAAAAGGGTACAACATTGATACTATGTACTAACAATGTTTTTACTGTAGGTTTTACTTCTGCTACGCTACGGAATACGCATGCGACTCTTGATTAAAAAGTGTTTGTAATTGAGGTACTGCATTAAGGTTACAGTGTATCGAAGGGCTCCCCTTGTTATGCATAAAATTTTGTCTTATTACTTCCAACTTTGCTATTATATTTGACGAGACAAAGTTGCAAAGTTATTTTGTTATTAAAAAATTTGGCAGAAGACGGCGAGATAAATCAAGTTCGAATGTAAATGGGAATGCTTAAATTATAAAGCGGGGAGTTATTTTGATTTAACAAACCTTACGATGCGATGTGCGGATTACTGTAGGAAATTGAAATGACTGTCTGTTTCGTGATTCGCGCTTTGTTTTCGCGAAACGGGCGAATAGAATTTAGGTAAAATTGTTTAATTCGGTACCAGATTAAGCCAGTTATTTGCGTTATGTGGATGGCCATTTCATGAAATGGCTGTATTTGATGAATTGGCTGTATTTCATGAAATGGTTTGCGAATATTGACTGTAGTTTGAACGTCAACGTTTGATGATATGACCATCCACATTCGGCCATATCATTAATGTATGGTTTCCATTATATCAATGCACGGCCTGTTTACAGAAAATCATCTAAGGCAGCTATAAGCTAGGTTACGGTAGGTTAAGGTATTTTTCACATGAGCGAAGCAAACGTGAAAGCACAGCCTCATGCCTCATGCATGATAGAAAATAATTGCAGGCAGATAGTAGGTACCTACTACTTAATAATAATACCGGATTATACACATTACCGATAACATAAAAACGATACATAAATATAGAAGGTAGGTCCATATTTCAAACATACACAACTGTTTAAAATAGAAATCTGCCTTTTCCATAAAGTCATATTTAGATATCCAATAATAGTCCAATAATTTTCGTTGTGTGGTTACCCTTTTTATCAGAATAACTATTCGCCGCCATGATGCATCACATAAACAAAACAATATCAGCCTCTAACAGTGAATAATGTATGTAACTGTTTTACGTTATGATCACTAATGTTTGGCCATTCCATGAAGTGCCCATGCGTTTAGCTGTTCATCTCTATGTCCAAGGAATCCACTGCGATTATCAGCCGTGAGATTATGATTGATTAAGATCATAAAATATATACGTACATTTAAGAAATAGGTAGTAAGTTATTTTGTCGGTTAGAGCAAATTGTAATAAGCTAATAAGGCACGATTTAAAATATTGCGTCGTTGGCTAATTAAACTTGCAGAAAGCCTTTAAAGGAGTTCTGTTGTAGGGCGCGGCGGCGGCGGCGGCGGCGGCGGCGGCGCGGCGTACGGCGCATGTAACATCTGTTCCTTTTGTCGCGACAAATTAACACCAAGTCGAGCAAACTGAGCCAATGCAACGACCCATTTCCAGCTTCGAACGAGCCCTAAAGCTTCCCTTAAGCGAGACGCCAGCTGCGAGCACTACTAAATTCCACGTTACAATGCTTTGTTTTAAAATTTGTAATCATTCTCACATTTTACGACGTTGAACGGTCCGTTTCGGAAAATTTGATACGACTATAAACCCTGTAATTGTGTTAGCATTCCAGTTAATTAAAAGTTATGAATTTAAAGGCGCACAGCTTTAGTACTCTTTGACGCATGCCGTTAGTATTAAACAGTTGTATAAAACCTGATGAATTTATTTTTATTATAATAATATGAGAGTCGAGATAACAGTTAGACTGACTATTAATGAGTGATTAAACACCGATGATAAGATTTCGTCTATTATTACCTTACTTTTACAAAAATAATAAATGGAACATATTTTCTAGGTACATAATTTGGCATTTAAAGCTTGATATATAGGTACGATCCGTTTAATGGTAGTCATAAAATCGAATTACGTCAATAAATTAAAAAAATCACAAAGTCAAAACATTTCGTTTCCCACAACGATTAAAGGACGACAAAAATAAAGGGCGATCTGAAAATTCTATAGTGCAGACATTGTTATGAAAACAAATACACCATAACGCGTAGGTACCTATACGAAATCTCGTACAACTAATGACGTTAAAAGCGAGGGGTAAGAGTAACATTGTTAAACAGTCATAGGTCGGGTGTGTGTGCGCCAAAAGTTGGGTCTAGCGTCATAAATACCGCAACGGGGGGCCCCGTCACCTCGCGCGGGCGGCGCGGCGTGGCGGCGTCGAGACTCTAGTCGCGGAGACCGCGAACTAGAACACTATCTATTCCAACTTACCCACTACCTTGTAAATAATACTGTAATACTCGTTCATGAATATGAGATACATGGACTCGTATAGTGTACTAGCTAATTAGTAGGTGAACAGTAAGTAAGAGTCATACATTTTATTTTAAGACTACTCAGTTTTACGTTGACTCGTTTTCAATGAACCGTAAGCTGCTTTTCTGGTGCAAAAGGCATGAAAAATAGCTATGTATTCAGAAACTTTATTGTTCTTTTTCTTTACTAATTAATCTAAGGTAAGGTATGTATTATCAAATTATAAAAAAAACGACGCAGTACATAAATAACCTTGTCAATATGTAATTTAATACCTTTATATTTTGGAATCTTCTTAAATATGAGAAGTACCCAAGTAAACAACCTACAGCATAGAGATGTATTTTTTACTCTTTTAACTAGAAGAAAACTACGTATTTGTGTGTTGTATTTTTATTACTTTGAAACTATACATTTGTGTGTTGTATTGTGATTATTTTATCTATTTATTTAGTGTCTCTATTTTACTCACTGTCTCTCACACTATAGTAACAATAACCGCCACGTATGCGCGTGTTAACATTAGCCCCTTACTTAATTCCTTGTAGCCCTAAACTCGCTTAAGAGGGTAAGACCCCGTGACACCGTGTTAATTAAATAATTACTTTAAATAATAACTTCTTAGCCTTGACCCGCCTGCACATAGAGCAGAGAGGCTTAGGCATAGTAATAGTGTGTCGGGCTAGAGAACTATCAGGAGGTATAACAGACCTAGTAACTACCAAATTTGAAAGTGGCGTTATTTTGTGCGCGAGTTTCACAAAACGGATTTAAAAAAAAATACACTTCTTCGTATTATTTTATACTACTATAATGTATTATTCGAATGCGCGAGTTACACAATATGGATTAAAAAAAAATTGAAAGCACCTATATTTTTTCATTTCTTTGTATTATTTTATAATAGGTACTTGTATGTTTTTTTGTAAATTAAATACAATCTGGCTGTAAACCATTAATTTGAATCCTACTTTGTAAAAATGATTTTTCAAAGTAGGATTATCATAATTGGCCTTGGAAAATCAAGACACATAATTATACCTATTATTATTAAGCATAGTTTTTTGCTATTTAACATACGAGTTATGGTTATGTAATATAAAGGATATTTTAAAATTAAATTATCTATTGTACACCTTTTTCTGTTCTAACGCCGTGAACAGGTTTATTTACGCTCATTAATTAGTCATTAACATATTATCTTAAAACCACGAGTAAATCTAGAAAAAATAAGTGCTTTTAGTGAGAATGGAGCAGTTTAAATATTGACTAGCCTATTCGTCAAACAATATTCCGCATTTAAAAACTTAAAAATTGAGGTTCAGTTGTTTTTACGCAAGTTTGACTTATATTTCATACTTGAAAACAAGTTAGTTCGATGATTTACTGTACAAGTAGAAACAGTATGTATGTATGTGTAAATGTGAGTAAGTTTCATTTTTTCGAAAAATATTTACACTCGATAAGTTCAGATTTTTTTTAACTTCTTACGGCTAGCTGTACGCACCATTCATTTGACAATGAAATTGTTTACCTTGCTATTAAATAATGTTTTATATAGGTACTTATTACCTAAAAGCACTTATTCAATATTCTTAATTCGTAATTCAATTTGAATAGCTAATTACAAGACAAATATTTTTTAGTTTTGGCGATTAAAAGCTTTAATATATAACCGTCTTTTATAAATGTTAAGTTATGACGTTATGCGTTAGCGGTGGTAGTAGGTACGCTTTTAGTTAAAGAAAACTTAATGTAACTAATTATGCAACTAAGCTAAAAAAACAGAGTTGTTTCTGTAATTTAAAAACAGACAGTACAATTTTTGTTTATTATAATATTATTATTATTCAGCCATTCGTGTCCCACTGCCGCAAGCGATCTTTTTTTTTTAATTCCTCTATTGGTAGTTTAGCAAAATGGTATTATATTTTAATAATAATATACACGTAGATACTTTAGGTATTAGTATTAGTCCAAAAACAACAGAGTGGCCTAACGTTTTGAATTATCTACCGCCAATATTGCCTGGAGCTATCAGTATTTTGAAATAAAATACTCTTAGCTATCGTGTTTGACCCAGAACATTCCAAACTTTGTAAAGGAAATTGGTGAAATTTCCAAACAACTTGTTTAAAGATTTGGACATTTTTCCCAAACTTTTCAATTTTGATCGACCCTTTTTATCTTTGTGAACGTTTCAAATAATGCTGGTATGTTTAGGTACATATTATATTGGTGGTACTTTAAATACTTACTTAATTTATAACTTTTCTGGAATGATCTTGCCTATAAAACATAATATGTTGTATCATATTATGATTCTATTGAATAAACAAAAACAGAAAGAAAACTAGTCCTGTCTTCTTTAAACAAGAACGTTTAATTTTATTTTAAAGATGTATGTTTGGATTACATATAATTTTTATACATAATAACCCTTAGCTAAAGAAGTATAGTACTTTTAATCAATTAGAGCAATCTTTACAGTCTACTGTCAGTTTTGTAGATGAATGTTTTAGTAGCATGAAGAACTAAATTGTTTTCTTCATATGCTCATCCTGTAGCGATAAAATTGTAACATAAGCATAAGTAGTCTATCACGAAGCTCGACAAAGCTGAAGGCAATCTATTTGACCCTGTCTAAGCCCAATGTGTAACCTTGCCCATATGACAGTATTTTTAACAAAAACAGCATGATGGGAGATAATACATAAATGTGTTTTACAAGTAGACGAAATCTTATTATGTTTATTTTATCTTAGTGTGTGTGAAATTAAGTACAAACCTCACAACGTAAAAACATTATTTCTAACCACGCTTTTTCCACTTTCAGGCATTTAATTGCTATTATAATGTAATAACATTTAAATCTCGGTTTGCATAAATTCAATGGGCAGCGTTGTACACAAGCGGGTGTTATTTCACTCGCGGCAGGCAGGCGGGGCCGCCTCTGCAATGCTAAGCCTACCCTCCAGCACTCTATTGACTTTCTTCCGTCACTTTCTTATCGAGTTATGATAAATTGACCAAGTAAAAACACAAACAAGACCTTGTAACAAGCGAGAAAACGCACAGTTTCGAACCACCCCACGCCGTGAGCATAATTCGTTTCACCGCATCGACGCCACTTCTTAAATAATAAAGGCTCTTTGTAAAACTTTCCCTCCTTGAGCGTTCTAAAGCTTTTCGGTATCCAGTAATTAATATTCATGGAGGCTCGTGCCGGAGGGGCCGTGTAATTAATAAACTTATATGATACTTTTGTTTACAGTGTCATTCCTGAAGCGGGAAGGGGAGCTTGGAGCGATGCTCGTGTTTGTCTCGCTGTTGAGCGCAGCGTCGCGCCCGCCCTTCACGAGTCCGGATCAACTTCGGTAGCACTCACCTATCTACCGTCCGAACATAAAACTTTCCTCTCATACACTGCATTCAAATCAAGAAGTCTTTACATAAATTAATGCTTCATATCGACAGAGACAAGTGTCGTTTAATTTAATTTGAGGCCCAAGTAATTCGACAAAACTTCTGTAATAAAATTATCGAGCATTGACCGTGGTTGCTGATAAAACTGGAGTGGGCGTGGGTTTGAACGCGCGACCGGACACAGCTCCGCATGTTAATACACGTAAACCAAGATAATCCATAAAACTCACAAAAGGTGCCGAGTTGTCTTCAAGACCCGGTCCGACCGGTTGCACCATTCTTATAATCGCTGTTTATAAAGTAATATATACTAGACAAAAATCAAATGGTGTGTAAATTAAATAAAAGATACAACGACACATTAAACCGCCTTCTCATTCAGAAAATCAAGCAAGCCTGTCTTTATATTTTTTACGGATATCTTAAAAGACCGTTTAGTGCACTAGCTTCGTCAAATAATATGCAAAACATTTAAAAATGCAAAATTTTGAACGATCGTTGATCAGTGAAATGCTTTCCCCTCAAAGCACTTAAGCACTTAGCGCAAACATATCGATTGTCGATACTCGTTGGCACCCCCGGGACGCCGTAACAATGTGAAAACGCGACTCTACGCTAACACTGAATCATTCACTTATTTGTCCTCTTGTGTGACGTCAGAGTAACGAACATTACCAGATGACAGTTAAACTAGGGTTAAATCCGCCGAGGGTCAACCCCAACCCGAGATATTATAACGTGTAAGGAGTAAAAGAGCCCGCGTTATCTTCCACGCGGCCCGATTCCTGACCACTTTAATGGGAAAAGCATGTTAGAATTAAACTAAACAAAGACGACGCATCAATTAGGGGCTCTTCTCGTTTTTTTTCTTTTTCTAAAAGGGCTTTTTAAAGCTTGTACCTCGGACGAGTTGAATCCGAGTCAGTTCGTTATTTTTTACTGCCGAATTTGATTAGATCAGTATCATTATATGTCATTGATATTGTATGGAATAAGATTAAGTAAGGGTGCAAACATTAATTAATGTAAATAATTACACAAACCTGAGTAAGGGCTCTTTTACTTGTACTTCTCCGATCTTTAAAAATCCGAATTAAGTACAATTAGTACCTAGATAATTTATATTATTAGTTGATATTCTATTCAGTGTGCAGAGCACTTTCAGAACATCGCGAATATTGTTTCTGGTATACAAAAAATCTTTTGAAAAAAAAAAACAAATTTACAAAGTTTTGCGAACGCACAAAAGTTGAAATTCTTCATAAAATGGATTGCACTGACCACTGTTTGCACATCAAGACTTATGCCGATGCCGCCGACTCAATTTTATCACCAACCCAACTGTAAACGGGAATTTGATTATACTAAAAAATGAAGTGCAATAAAGTTGAGTCGATAACACAGCAGTAATTAAGACGAGGTAAATATATGGAACGCATTGACGGATCGTAAAGCTAAAGGATTTAAAACAACCTGCAATGTAATGTTTGTTGTTAAGTATTATTGTATGAACGGTTCTTCTTTTTTAAAACCAGCGCAGCGGCAGCGCAAGCGGTACTGGAAAGAGAAAATTGGAATCCACGGTTGCTGATCTCATGGACAAAGAAGGAGCAGCATAGTATGTGCCGTATTTTATTGTTTTATTTGGAATACAAGTTGTCACCCGCAACATCGTCTGCATTGCGAATTAATAAAATTGATTTCTTAGTACGCGCCTATACATTTCCTAACGAATATACTAAACACTGGAAATTTCAAAGCTCAACTTTCAGGCCAGTGGTTTGGCTTGTGCGTTGTCTGTCAGTCAGCCATTCAGGACTGAGCCTTCTTAATACATAGTTTTATTGGTTTGGCATACACAAAGAAAACCTGTCTATTTAAGAAGTTATAACCATGACATCTCAAACTGATTTACGCGAGAAGAACTCGGATATCGTTTTAGAAACCAGGCAAGTGTAATGGAATTACAAAAGTGATGCTTCCTAACGCGCTCTATCTCTATCATGCATAGAAAATGTCTTGCACTGATCAATCTTAAATACTATCAGGGGATTAAATTCAGGTAGCATCTTGTTTTAGAGGGCACTAAATGCTGGCCACTACACAGTTTTGTTTGAGTACCTACATAGAAAAGCGTCGCATTGTGGAGTACCATAAATAAATAAATAAAGCCTTTTATTTCCCAGAAAATCTTAAGTAACATTTTTGGTTCATCTAGTAAACTTAAATAATTAAAGATAAATTGGTAAGTATTTATTTATCATGCAGTGCATGTTAGTTTAGTACATGTTAGAAAAATGTAGATTAAAACACCTTGAGTTCTCGTTAATGCACTTCACTTTAATTCACTTTATATCGTAGTATAATATAACATCGTTACACCTCGAATTTTGAACAAGAAATGAGAACGATAGGCCGCCGTCATCGGTTTTTATATGCCAAAGCTCGTAACAACAAGATGGCTGCTAAAATGGCGGCTCGATCCACAATGTCGGCGGCCAACCGGAAGTAGTCAGTTTACATTTGCATTTTTATAAACTTAAATGTCTAAAATAAATCAATACTTAGTAATTCGGATAATCATTATTAACAACAAATCAGGATAATATTTTTAGTAGTTAACAGTTCGTCCATCCTGATAATAGTTCACGCCCTCGTGAACATAAAGAGTAAACAAAAATAGAAAAAAAGAAATAATAATAGCAAATCATCAATAACATTAGGAACATATTAATTATCCTGAAATGGAAATTATACACTAGAAAAATAACAACTATAGTATCAGTATACTCATTAACAATTACACATTGTATGTTAAAACAGCTTTCACTACTTAGCTTAAACTACACGTCATGCTTTGCGAATATAATACTTTTCTTCGCGTGTTAATTCACCTAAAAGTATTAATTTGTTCTATATGATACTTTCATTGCCAAAGTATACCTTACACCAGAGGTATTATACGCCCATAGCGATTTGAAATCATGTGCGCCTTGCACTTGGTTCATGTGCACCTTGCACTTACTATTTTGTGTACTTTACAAATAGTACTTGATATTCCTCTTACACTGCTACTTAAGTGTACCTTGCACTTGAAGCGATATTAATACATTGCCATTACATTCCTTATATCGTGAAATCAACTAATAAATATTTAAACCGTCTAAATATTATTGAAAATAACGACAATCATTGACAGTTACTTAGTTAAGATGCTCATCATCACTCTCACTTGAAGATCCACTTTCCTTAGTGTTAAAACAAAGCCAAGGGTGTATTTTATCAACCGAAAACACACCCTTGTAAGTTGACCTACCCTTTTTTGTAATTGGCGTATCTACGACTTCATACCTATCGTTGTCCAAAACCTTTACAATCCTGTATGGGCCTGAGCATTTTGGTAACAACTTCTTACTTTTTCCTATTGAGTGTGATGTCCTTTCTACTCTTACTAATTCTCCTACTTTATATACTATGGGTTGTTTTCTTTTTTTATCAAATCTTTTTTTTTGTTCTTCCTGCAATTTATTAGTAATTTCGTTCACTTGATCCCTAATTTGACCTAAATGTTCATCATCCCCTCGGTTCCCACCGTCATTAGAGCTATCATTTCCTATATCAGAGCTAATTTCAGAGACTATATTACCTTCATTAATTCCCGTAAGTCTCAGACCAAACAAAACCTCTGAGGGTGTTTTACCTATTCCTTTGTTGATCGTATTGTTCAGTCCCCATTGTACTTGTAACAATCTTTCGTCCCAAAGCCGTTCATCTTTACCATGATTTTGTGATGCTAAAGAGTCTAAAATGGTCCGGTTGTACCGCTCTACCTGACCATTTGCTCTAGGCGAGGCAACCGCATTCTTAATATGTTGCACCCCTACTTCAGCTAAGAATTTTTTGAACTTTAGGCTCGTGAAAGATGTTCCTCTATCACTGACTAGACGTGTTGGCAATCCAAACGTTCCAAAATAGTCGCGGAGAACGGTTATTGATGAAGTGGACTTTGTATTTTTGACTGCTTTCAAAACAATAAACTTAGTAAATGACTCTACTATAACCAAAATATAACAATTTTTCTTTTTTGATTTCACGAACGGTCCAACGTGGTCAATATGGATGGTGTGGAAGGGTGTTGTGACTTTAGGTATAGGGTGTAGAAAACCTTGTTTCTTTCCAGACGGTAATTTATTGTGTGCACATTCTAGACACGCATTGACGTACTTTTGAACAAATTTACGCATGCGAGAAAACCAATAATGTTGCTTAATTTTATCCAAAGTTTTATCTATAGAGAAATGACCAATTACGTCATGATTTTTCTGAAGTATCTGCCACCTACATCTCTTCGGCACCACCCATCTTAATCCATCATTAGTGATTCTATAGACTCGTTCGCGTTTGACAACAAAATTTTTACGGATCTCTACTACATTTTCAAATTCTTTATCAGACAAAATTTTCTTAATACGTTGTATCTCTGTATCTTCCAATTGTACTGTAGTTAACCAATCATCTGTTATATTCATTATGTCATAAGATTCTATAGCCTGGACTACTCCTTTACTATCTTTTGTAGGATTTCTGCTAAGCGCGTCTACATGAATCATGCCTTTACCTGATTTATACACTATATTACAATCATACTCCTGAATTAAACTCCACCATCGTGCCACTCTTGGTATCATGTCACGTTTTAAAAATGTAGCTCGGAGTGAATTGCAGTCTGTTACAATGGTGAAGTTTAATCCAAGAACATACACCCTAAATTTTACTAGCGCAGCTATGACAGCAAGCGTCTCCAATTCATATGACGAGAAATGAGATTCCTCAGGTGATGTCTGTCTACTGTAGTAAGCAACAGGCTTAAAAACGCCGTCGAGTTGTTTCTGCAATAATACGCTACCTATTCCATGTTTACTTGCATCAGTGTGTATCTGACTTTCAAGCTTAGGGTCATACAGTGCTAGTACAGGCCGTGATACAAGTGCTTGCTTTAATTTTTCGAATGATTCTTCTTGATCCTGTGACCAATTCCAAACAGAATCCTTTTTTAGCAGTTTTGTAAGTGGTCGAGCCATTTCGCCAAATCCACTAATAAATCTCCTAAAGAAATTGGCTAATCCAATAAACTGCCTAACATTATGCACGTCCTTAGGTTTAGGGAAATTTTTGACTGACTCAATCTTACTAACACCTGGCCTTATACCTTCACTAGAGACTTCAAAGCCTAAATAGTCAACCTGTTTTTGAAAAAAATGACACTTTTGTGGTTTCAAAGTTAACCCAGCCTCTTTTAATTTTTGCAGTATTATTTCTAGCTTTTCGATACCATCTTCAAACGATTTGCTAGGCAATAAGACGTCGTCCATGTAAGCTAACGCACTATCGAATCGTGACTTGCCTAGAACCAAATTGATCGCTCGCTGAAACACCGCTGGTGCGTTGGCAAGACCAAACGGCATTCTGTTAAACTCAAATTGTCCATCGGGTGTAACAAACGCAGTTTTACCTTTAGACTCTTCCGTTAATGGAATCTGATAGTAACCAGATGCTAAGTCTAAAGCACAAAAATATTTGTTTCCAGCTAAACGATCGATCTGGTCCTCAATTCGCGGTAATGGATAATGTTGCTTGATTGTCTTCCTATTTAACGCGCGATAATCGACGCAAAGTCGTTTATCACCCGTTTTTTTTTTAACTAAAAGTATTGGACTCGCATATGGCGATTGGGACTCCCTAATAATGCCGTGTTTTAAATATTCTTCCACCATAGACCTAACTTCTTCACGTTCTTTATGACTCAATTTGTACGGCCGATAGACAACTGGTTCAGTATCCCTCAACTGAATATGCATTTCTGTGATAGTAGTTTGACCCAACTCAGATAAATCCTTGGCAAAACAATCTCGATAATTATTTAAAGTGTTCAACAATACAAGTTTTTGACTACCGTCCAAGCTACCATCTATGTTAAGGTCATCCCATGTGAGTAAAGGTAGATCTCTTTGTATTTTGTTAATATACTTAGTGTTACTTGGCTCTGTAAGAGGTGCTGCACGAGCCATAACTTCACCTTCTTTAAACGTTATATTTATGTTCTTATCGTTTAGAATGGTGAGATAACCGGACCCATTTTTTAAGTTGTAAGTGCCAGTTTCAATCCTATAATTAAAGCGTTGACCATTGTGGACTAATATACGACCGCTAAAACTACTATCAGAATGTACTTTTACAGAAACGCTACCTTCAGCTGTAATAGTTTTAAGAGACTTCAGAACCAGTCGCACACTATCGTTTTGGCGTCTATCATTGATTATCAAATCTGTGTCTGACTTATACACCCATATGTGTGGCTGTTCTGTAGCTGTTTGACCTACTAGTATTTGATAACTAAGATAATTATCAGACACGATAACTACTTCTACGTCTATCTTAGCACTGTCAATAGTTAGAGAAACTAGCGTTTTACCTAGTGGACATACGTAATTATTACCAAACCCTTTTAGTGAGGGCAGACCATCAGTTTGCCATTTTTCAAAAGGTACTATGTCTTTAATGACCGATTCCTTTATTAAGGTACACTGGCTACCAAAATCTACATATCCTGTTAACTGTACTTCATTAACGGTAACTAGTTTTATGAATTTATCGTCTATACCTAAATTTGAACTATCATCTAGTCACAAACTTTTAACTGCTACCATGTCAACCCACATTGGTTTTTTACAATCGGGATCATCGTGCCCTATACGTTTACATTTTTGGCATTTTACAATTGGTTTTATACAATTGGATAATCTATGGCCGGTTTCATGACAATTGAAACATTTGTTGGCCCTATCAGAGTCATTCTTTAATGGCTTTCGGAATGTTTCAGTGGTAGAGCGTACTGGTTTTTTATTGAATTTATCCGTACGCTCATGTTTCACACTCCTAAGGTAACCTAGTAGTTTGTCAGCACTCTCGAACCCTACAGCTTCAGCTCCGTACCTGACCGACCTATCATCAATGCCATGCACGATACAGTCAATGGCGTTCCTACCATTAATGCCACATCTATTTAACGCTATCAATTTCTCGTAATAGTACTCTTCGAAATCGTCACCGAATTTCGCTCGCTTACCTAGCATTTCCGACAGTAAGTGGCCATAATTTTCGTAGGATGGAAAAGCAGATTTTAGTTTTACTGTCCATTCCTCCCACGTGTGCAATACTGAAGGCTGTCCTTCGTACCATTTCTTTGCTGTACCAACAAGTTTTGGGAGAGCATAATGAGCAGTTTGTTTGTCATCCCAGCCGTAAATTTCAGAGCATTCTTTTACTTTATTTAACCACAAATCAATGGTTTGGTTCTTTGCCTTAGAATCAAATTCCGGCACAACGTTTTGATTTGAAAATCTATCTTTGCTCAGAGGATTTACAGCTGTGATAGTGGTTAACGAATCTCGTATACATTTTAGTAATTCACTTTGAACATCATTAGTGGTTGGCTTTAGTACCACAGACGATGCTTCCCCCTTATCGTGCGATACATGAGAACGAATTGGACTACGTGACCTAGTCCTTTTTTTTGCCGGGGTTTGCAGCCTGTGATACCTCCGCCTACCCATATCTCTTTCTATTGATTCGGGCCTACTCCTAACACTAGGTACGTTTGGTTGCGATTTTAGGTGTGGACACAAAATTTCTGACTTATCTCGACTTAGTTCCGGCGTCTCGCGTCCAGCAAGCGATCCTCTCCTGGACCGGCTTCTCCCGCGTAGCTGTGACTCAGTTCGCGAATGCGGCCGTCCAGATCCCCTTCTCGCTGCCGCTCGTGACGCAGTTCTGGAACGTGACCGCCTGGATCCACCCCTTGCTGCCATCCGTGACGCAGCTTTGAAACGCGATCGCCTGGAACTACTCCTCTCTGTCGCCCGTGACCGCCTAGCTACAATACTTGCTGCCACCTGGGCTCTGGAACGCGACCGCCTTGGCCCGGAACGCGACCGCCTTGGCCCGGAACGCGACCGCCTTGGCCCGGAACGCTCAGTGATTTGCCGGCTGCCACCTTGAACTGAAGAACCTCCACTCCGTTGGCGCCGAGCACGAACCACATCGCTCGTAGCGGACTGGCTGCGATCCCCTTCTTCATCCAGGACATGGCTCCCAAGCTTGTGATAACCGCTTTCCGATCGGTCACTCGGCATCTCTGTTGTTCAGCGAACCTTTGTCATGGGCGTTGAGTCACACCAGGATAGTACCTCCTGAAGTACTAATTTCCTCGATGTAATCCCCCTTCGGATTTGTTAGAAAAATGTAGATTAAAACACCTTGAGTTCTCGTTAATGCACTTCACTTTAATTCACTTTATATCGTAGTATAATATAACATCGTTACACCTCGAATTTTGAACAAGAAATGAGAACGATAGGCCGCCGTCATCGGTTTTTATATGCCAAAGCTCGTAACAACAAGATGGCTGCTAAAATGGCGGCTCGATCCACAATGTCGGCGGCCAACCGGAAGTAGTCAGTTTACATTTGCATTTTTATAAACTTAAATGTCTAAAATAAATCAATACTTAGTAATTCGGATAATCATTATTAACAACAAATCAGGATAATATTTTTAGTAGTTAACATACAAGTAGGTATCTTTATTATATTTTTGTTTTTGTTTCTTTGTTTTATTGATAAATCTATTTATTATTATTTGGGATGTGCCTCCTCCAGATCCCATGTCCGTCGGTCCTAGTGAAGATAATTTCTCAACTAATAAAGGTACTGACTGAAATGTTTAGTTCCTTCAGAGTGAAGGAACTAAACATGCTCAGAAGAGGAATGACTTTAAACTACAATTTGGCGCTCCATGGCTACTCCAGATGCCAGCCAGGAGACAAGATGCAACTGGTGTTACACAGGGCGTCACGCATTTTTCTTGGGCGGGAATTCAAAATATCTTTGGATACTGTTAAGCGTGTCGTAGCGTATGCACCGTCAAAAACCTATGACACATAAGGTTCGCAATTTTACTTTAATTTAAGTCTCTTGTATGGTAAGTTATGTTATGTATTGTAAGTTTTATAGTGAGGTTTACGACGGCGACCGAATCGCTTTTATTGTTGTTGTAAAATTCACGATCCGTTATTAATTATTACAGACATCATTAATCTACTAATCTATTTAAGGGCGTGCGATAAGAATCTCATTTAAAGTATTAAATGAAGAGTGTCTGTAGTGGACTCGAGATAGGCTTAAATGAACGCGACTGTTATAGGTGTAACTTGTTTCTATAGCAAAGCAAATTGGTTCTAAAGTCATTGTGTTTAAGGAGCAGTTTTCATTGGCTTGACTTAATAAGTTATTACTATTAGAGACATACAGTACGGTGCCTGATTTATTACAGGTCGGTGTTTAAACGACAAATGCATCGAAACAGATAGGAGCGACATGTCCGACATTCGAGGACCTATGTTGACCACTATACTAGCTGCATATACACCGCGTAGCGTCCGACGATTCGACACGAGATATTTTTTTACAGCGAATTTGCAATATCATTTTAGGTATTTCGGTAAATGGTATGTCGATTAATCTTTAAATTTTCGTGTCATAAGTTATGATTTATGGTATGCGAATCTTTTTTTTTCTAAATATTTCTACTTAGGTAGTTTATTTATTGAAATCAGGTATGTGATGAAGTTTTTATTAGTAAAGTTACTTTTTATATATATAATTATATTTTTTAATTCTTATTGCGGGCAAAACAAAAATATATCCCAGGATTCGTTATCGTGTATAGCGGACACACCCACAGACCGGATGGAGTTTCTTTCGAACATAATCTTTACAACAAAACTGTGGCCCATTCACTAACGATGCAACAGGAACACATAGATAGATTTAAGTAGCACTGATTATAATAAAGGATGAGATGCATTCGACGTCGACTTTATCATTTGACTAACAGGAGGCTTTGTAATAGAATTAATTGTGTGACAATGAATCAGAAGATTTAACCGGTATTTTAGTTTACGTAACGATTATTATCTGTTTATAGATTTTCTACTTTATTGTGGTGGAGTGCTAAAACCACCAAGCTTAAATTGAATTGGGTATGAGCTAGACAGGTGACACACAAATTGAAATTATACATTAAGTTTTAAACGCGTGTAAAGTAGAAAACTTTAAAATCAAAAAAATCTAAAGCAAAGATAACCTTCTCACATAGTATAAATACAGAAAAATCTTTACAAATCAAAAGTGTATTAAACCAAACGGAATTGAACGAGGCCCGCTGAAACTATTGTTGTGAACTACCACAGAGTGGGAACGGATGAGATTGGTGTTCAGTTCACCTCAGTCTGTAGTACCTGGGGGCAGGGGCGGAAGGGGGGAGCATTGCTTGCTTCGCTATTCCGCTCCACCACATAGTTTTGTTCGCAAGCTCTCGCCTAGTCTCGGCCCCGAGTGCTTAAGGCGTAGGCTAGACTTCACTAATTGCACAATCTCAAAATTTATTTAGACATTTTGTATTGAATCACATTAACTAAAACTATTTACTCGTACACCATGTTTGAAGCGACATTATCCGACTACGGTTCAAAAGATAGAGCTCTTTAAAGATTGGGCAGATTAGCATAGACTTAGTGATAGGTTTTGTTGGCACCTATTATTAGGTACGGAACTCTAAAAAACTATTTTGTGCAAGTAATTGATGATGACTAGGTAAACAAATTGCTGCACGCTGCTTCGCCTGCAAAGTATCGTGATAAAAATGTGTTTTTTCAGTTCAAAACTATACCCATACCAAATTTGAGCTTTAACTTGACTGAGAAGCAAACATGCATCTGTACATCAAACTTAACTTTCGCCTTCACTAATAATAGTAAGATTTGCTTTACGGAGTTTGTTTATATGCTTTCATAAGCTGGCATCAAGTAGGTACAATTTCACGGTGCATGGACCAGCGGAGCCTTAAGTTCGCTTCAGCGGAACTTCATCCTCGCAGGTTCTTGTAAACGCCGCCGCCCTGCAGCTTAGAGCAATTTGCAAGAGTTCATACCATACCGGTGCTGTTTGTTCCTTAGTTTTATTAAAAGCTTTTAACGTTTTCGTAAATACAAACTGTGATATTAAAATTGTTATAACTGCACAGAGACAGGGTCATTCATACATATTTAATGCGTACTGGCATTGTGCAAATTAGTTAGGTAGGTGTTGCTTTTAAGTTGCGCGTCTATACTTTTTTAATCAGTTATTGGTTTATGATGTTAAAAAGATGTTTTATACAACGCAAAGAATGTGTAATCATGCAGTGCGAAATCTATTGTCACTATATCTAAAACATTTGTGTTAATTGAAAAACGTTTGGCTATATTTAAAAAAAATACTTGAACTTTTCAGATTTTATCAATCACGTTAGAACGGAGGTAGATTCATACATGGTACAGTGATTATTTGTGAGACTGAGAACCATGGTTTTTTAACTAGCATAAATTATATTAATAAAATATTATTAATTAAACTATAGTTCTACTAATTTAATTAAAAAAAAACATCTAAACTCATCTTCTTAAAAATAATGTGCTTGGCAGACGTGGTAATTTATGATCAGGGGAGCACTACTACTATTATTCTCGTAACTTTTGTCTCATGTATAGCTTATTATAAAATTATTACTCATCAATTAAAGAAGCGAAGAAAAACCATTTTCCACAAACGGTCTGAAACTAGTGGTCAAATGGTTAACCACGAATTTAGCAAATTAAACAGTTAGTGATGGGGTATTTCTTTCTACAAATTTATTAGATATCTTATAATTATTTCATCTATGTATTTATATTATTATCTTTCTTGGATACCTTCGCCCAGCAGTGAGACATTAAAGGTTATAAGAAAAAAATCCTACACATAAATAACTTCTATTCTTAAAGAAAAACAGCGTATTTAACGTAACTACGTACCTACTGGCTGCACTGTGTACTCTGGCGTTGTCGCTATTAACTTGGGGTTTGTTCCCGCCGCGTCTGTCTGCGAAACTTTCCGATTGTTCTGCAACACTGCAATATGAACCCCGTACTTATTACACTCCTCCCTACTTTCTTGTTTAAACTGCGGAGAAAATGAAAGAAGTAAAAGAAGGCGGAGGTAATATTGGAGGTTCGTGCCTCGCGAAATCGCGTTGCCACAAGGGATTATATTTGAATATTGTCATTAGCATGGATGCGAGGTGGGTTCGAATTTCAATCAGTCAAATGAAGAAATATTTCTCTACCAGGGTAGCCCCAATGCTATGCTACATGGAGGACAAGTATTTTAAACAATGAAGTTAGATAGTTTTCCTTAGGTGATCATGTATTATTTATTATTTGTCTCAATAACGCAATTATCGACGTAGTAGCATCAATAATATCGACGCATCGTTGAAAATATAGATACAAATCATATGTAATTATATTGCTAACACTCAACTCTCCGTTTTAGTAGCAATTATGTATTATTATTATGCAAGCAAATTTTCTACCCACTTGAATAGCGGCCGGCAATTACTCGCGTAGTGGTTATTACGGGGTCTTCCACACGATCAGCATACATTATCAATTACAGGTTCATCTGAAGGTGAGATTTGCATTTCTGCGTTGGATCATCACAGAGCGCGCCCTAGTAATCGAATGACGAAACACATTTGCACGAATTTATGTGGAGCAAAGAAGATTATGCAGAACTCGGTTGTCAGTCGTATAGAAGTCTTTCAAGGGTTGTTATGCACCCTGCTATTAACAGCTGTTTAAAGTTCAGTTACCCCAAAGTCATATATTACTCACTGTGCTCTTCGTAGTACTTAATTACAAGTTTTATACATGTGTTTTTTACATTACAAATAGCGCGAAACGTCGATTCATTGCACTATTCTTAACATTCGGATTCCAGATCTTTATTTCTGTGATTCCGATTCTGATTTTATGTCTATAACTAAAATACCGGATTTCATCATACCGTCACGCGGCTAAGTGAACACGATAGTTCAATAGTACGAGTAAATAATGGTAATTGAGCTTGATAAATTGTTTAAAACACATCACCAAAAGCAGCTTAATGAGCACTTGAAATATGTGCTCGCACGTCACTTCACACTAAAGTACATAAATACCTACATAAATTTTTAATAATGTCAACCGTCCATCACTCGTCATATTTGCAAAAATATTGCAGTTACAGGTAGTAGGATATATGTGTTCTGTGAGTTACAGGTTGTTGTTGTTGGGTCAAACGTTTAACTAAGATTTCTTTTTTTTCTTTAACTTCGTTGATTAAATTGGGTTGGTCTTCACGGCTACGATTTCAACATCAGTGATGGTCGATGCTGTACAAAAACCAGTTACGAGTTGTATGTAAACTGCTAAACTTAAAATCTTTCTCCTGGAATACCTAACAGGAAAACCATAAACAGATTAGCCAGGTAAATGCTACAAAAGCTGCGAATATAACAAAATTGAAGTAATGTCGTTTAAAATGTATAACTAAAATCTGGAAAGGGCTGAATTATGAGCGCTTAACTTACAGCCGGTATGTAGTTGCAACTTTTCATTCCGTTTCAAAGCGCAATAAAAATCCAATTTTAAAAATTAAACTTCCATTTGACGGCGTGTGTGTGACGAATGAAAATCGAGCAAAGGGGGTTTTCAACCCCTTCTTTAAAACCGACACATTAGTGCAACAATCTGTGTTCAAAATTATGGTGACAGATACTTTTTATAGCGGCTTCGAATATTATATTATGAACAGTTAATTAATTTATTGCCTTGCTAATAAAGGAAAGCATTTTTTAAATTGGATGGTTTGGTTGACTGTCGAGTTCAGTCGACGCGTTCATTGATTTTATTTCCGTGATTTATTTCATACCTAACGAAGTCGACTCTTTGTGACTGTTGATTGCTTGATTAAGTTGGTCAGTTATTTTCAAAATCACTATTTTATCTTCAATATATTTGAGGAGGCATGTCTAGTGCAACGTTATACTGCGAAGTAGACAATAGACATCATGCTCAGGTCACTTTAAGCGTCAAGCTCAGGTCGCAAGGTAGACAATAGACATCATGCTCACTTTGAGGTGGCCATTGACGATCATGGCCAAAATTTGATCATGTGTGTGGAATCCTGATGGCATGATGTAAAACTCCGGATTTAAATTTGCGCCAAAATCCATCGAGCCGCGCCGTCACATCGTCGACTCGTAAGTGTCGGTGCATGGCGCCAAGCCATCGCGCCACACTTCTAAGTTTGAGATGGTAAATGAAAGATAATAAATATATAAAAAAGAGAAACAATCTTCATGTTGTGACATCGCGGCTCTTGGTTGTGTGTCTGCGTGGTTTATAAAGTAAGACCCATCGTAGTGAGAGAAGCAGTAGAAAGATTACAGACTAGTAAAGTCTAAATAGAAACTAAAATACTTTTAACGAATCTATTACAATGACCACGCCAGGCTATCGCCGTAACCAGTTGCCAAAACAGATACTTAATTCCCGTGTATTTACGAGTAACAGTAATGATTGAATGGCTCCCCTTGTCCGCATTCCAAAGCAATAAACAACCGCACTGGCAAATAAAACTTCACTCCTAATTCTCACACGAGCGTAAACCAATTCGATTGAAGTAATTTACGAGTTAAATCTAAAAATATGTCTTTTCTATGGCGTTCGAGCCTTGTCACAGATGGCTACACAATAATATCACCCGTATCGACCCTTCAGAGGGGAGAACCACTTATTTTATAAAGTTTGAATAAGATTTTAAAAAGCTGAGAGCGACTTATGGGAAGCTTGGAGAAAACGCGGGGTTATTGTTTCGAAAAGTCCTGAAAATTCTGTTACCCCTCGCTATTGGCTGAGCGATGTAACGCCTAATGCTCGGAATGATGTTTATTGTTTATGATATTTGAATTTGCTGTAATAGTTTTTGGAAATGTTTACGTACTACTAGTAGAGTTCGTATGTTCGCTTAATTTGGTGTTTGAAATTTCAGATCGCACGAAGGCCTTCAACCTACTCTTAAACTGGGATTGACTATGGCAAGTACTGTTTAGAATCGGTTGATATATTGAATATTCACGTGATAAAAATAAAAGCAGATAAACAAATAATTACCAAAATAAGGCATCTTGGTACTGGTATTAATCAACGGTTAATTCGAATTTCATATTTATTATTTTATAATTTATCTTTAGCAAAAAAAGTACGGCTTGTCAATCTTACCGTAAAACTTTTAGTGTAAATTATTTGAGTGTATATTAATTTTCAGGTTTCAGTAGCATTATTCATTTTTATGAATATTTTATACCTTCATTTTCTCCACGAATCCCTGGGTAGAATAAGGATCACTTTGCACAAGCGGGTAATTCGGTATCGTTACTTTACGTGACCCTCAAACGATGTTCGCGACGTGTTTCTGCTATTGCCTCAGGCCTCCCCTTTCACCATGCTACTGAGAAGTAACACTACGACTTTATATTACGAAAACGTGAGTGCTGAAAGAACGTATAGACAGGGAATTTTAAATATAAAAATATACATTATTTAAACAATTTTGTAAAACTAACAGAGTACTGTTTTTTTTTTATATTTTTAAATTTAAACCAACCTTTGCTACCAATACATTCCATTGCCACCATCGAGCCACTCCATGAAATAAATCATTGGTTTTAATTAGTTCTACATTGGGGCAAGATACTTTATTGCTGTCATCTCTTTAAACTCATAGTAGGTATAGTAAGCGTCAAACAAGTTTTCCTCTGGCGAACTACATAACAAAGATGCAGAACGCAACTCTTAGGTCAAATTGGTTCTGTGCATCTTCGTCATTTGGTTCGCCAGAGGACAAGTTGTTTGACGCTTAGTATAAGTATAAACATAGCAATACAAAAATCCTTACTACCTTAACCATCTTACTTTATTCTGAATATTTATCACTATTTAGTCTAGAGCTAAATTACCACCGAAATGTAAAATAGTATCTTATAAAAAGTATCTAATGTACCACCGTAATATGATTTTTCTCGGTCTTGACAGTTTTCCCAAAAATAGCCACCGCCGAATTGAAAATCGGAAAAAATGTATAAGAAATTAGATTTTCTATAAAAATATGAACCTTGGGGAATCTTTTTAAGGTTTTTAAGGTAGTTTAAGGTTTGAGGTTAGTTTTTAAGTGTAGTTTTTAACCTTACGTAACTTATATGTTATAATTTTATGTTTTATGTTACCTAACTTTTATGTTATATGTTTTTGCTGACAAAATGTCTAAAATCAGAAAAGACTGTCTCAGATATTCTGACAATTTAAATTAGTAACAGAGTATTTATAAGTAAATTATAATTGTAAATTGCTTAATGTTTTTTGTATGTTCTAAGTAGTTGTTATTTTATTTGTTGTGATCAGTTTCTTTATATTTGATGAGTCCATTAGTTATATTTATTGTTTAATTATTTCTAAGAGAAGATCTCATTTATTTTTAAGGTATTGTACTTTCTTTAAAATTACTTAAATATAACGATTTGGAGATATCTGTTATGTTATGTTATGTATGTATCAATAAACGAATTTGAATTTGAATCTGTCTATTCTAGTCGAGGGTAGTGCTTGCACGGAGACACTTCGTTATTCGGACCGCGTACGTCGAGCCTCATCCCGCGCCCTCAGCCGCTCTTTGTCATTATCATCGCTTCTTGCCGCAACCTCGAGATGGTATTGTGTGGAGTCTGCGGACTATCTATCTCACTTTTATGTACTACTGACGACTAAAAATGTCTACTTGTTTGCGAAACGTGACATCAATTGTAATGCGATGGGATTTCTTAGCGCTACTTTTACTTGTGCATTAAAGAACATTAAATAGTTTTAGGCGTCCCTTATGCTGGATAGTCGCAAAGTCATTAAAACGTTGAGTAGACCGACACCATAAATTTACTGCGTAAGGCGCGTATAGTGACGCACTTCTTCGCAATGCCTACGCGCTTTGTACTTTGCATTCACACTTCCTCAGAACGCGTATAAACAGCATAGAGGTCGCATAGTCATTTCAATTCCATATAAAATTCTAGTAGTAGTTGAGGTATCTTTACAGTAAAATGGGAGCCTCTAACCCATGTACTGTAACTATAGATTAAGTGAATGAATAAACTATTGATTTTGATTTGATATCCATTGATTATTAAATTAATTGATGTGTTAATAAATTAATTAATTTAATAAAAAAAGTGCATTTGTGCAATATTCTCAAGTTCATTTAATTTCAAGTCTGTATGTTCACTGGTTTGTCCTGTGCGATCTTAGTCAGTCATTCAGGCAGTTAGCCAGTCAGAACACCGATCATTACGTACAACACTGAGTTAACTTATTTTAGAAGTCCATAAGTAAAATTTAATTTTATTAATTCATAGACTAGCATCTGCTTTAGGCTCTACCCGCATGCATGGATAACATTTTTTTCCTCGCTCTTTATTGCGTTACGTTCAAAAATAATTTTCCAGAACGGCACAAAATAATGTCATAAGAATTTTAATTGTTGATTTTTTACGAGACTTAATAATTCATAGCGTTTGCTTGACGGTTCGGCCCAGCCTTCGACGGATCGACCATACACGTGAAACGATCGTAATATTTTTATGTTTCCTCAACTTTAGTCTATCTAATGACAATATTTTATAGTAAACAGTAACAATAAATTATATAATTGATTTATTTGGTGACATTAAAATAAAATTACTACTTCGATAGTTAGTAATATCAAAATAGCAAATTTGAAGTGTGTCTGGGAGTGATTTAAAACTGGGCTGAGTTCTTGTCAAACTTTGAGTTTCTGATAAATTGACGAAACGAATGGTCGAGTGGCAAGTATGCCACGCCACCCCAGTGTCGCGGGTTCGATTCCCGCTTTAAGACAAACATTTGTGTGATGATCGGTGTTTAACACAATCGGTGTTTACAAAAAATAAGTATTAAAGTATTCTATTAGTTATCTGGTTCCCATAGTACAAGCTCTACCTACTTAGTTTGAGGCTAAGATGGTTTTGTGTGAAACGTCCATAATATTTATTTATTGAATTGTTTAGGCTATTTCCTGTGGCTATTTCATTGCGAGTTTAAATTATATGAATGAAACCCGTAAATAAAAATAAAAAAAAATAAAAAAAATAAAAAAGCTTTATTTTCCTTTTACACTACATACTTTACAAATTAAAAAGTTTTATAAATATTATTGCTCAATTTCAGTGTAAGGACCGCCTGTGGCGGTAAAAGCCTCCTCCAAGGTTCTCCAATTGATTCTATCCCTTGCTCTTCTTGGCCAGAGTTTTCCGGCCACCTTTACGATGTCGTCACTCCATCTTGCTGAAGGTCGTCCCTTTCTTCTTTTTGTTCCTCTTGGGTCCCAGTTTGTCAGTGTGTGGGACCATCTGTTGTGGTTCATCCTTTGGACATGGCCCGCCCATTTCCATTTAAGCCCTAAAACTCCTTGCACTACATCTTTAGCTTTAGTTTTTCTTCTTATAATTTTGTTTCTTATTTTATCCTTTAGTTTTAAACCTAAATAACTTCTCTCCATCGCTCTTTGAATGAAACCCGTACTCATTTAAAATTCATTTTCTTTTACAATTACATATTTCGTATCAACGCAGGGATGTAAAATCAGAAAATGAAAATAGCATAACCTTGCGATTCATAAGTGACATTGATGACCAAACAAACCCAGTACATCAATGACATCCAAACTGAAACCGATAGAGTATACAGCCACAATACTATTGTAACGTTTATTCCCAGTGGCGCAACACGTTTCGTCTGAAAGCCTTACCGGGAAAGGAGTAAAATGAAAAGTAGACATGGGTCCGATAAATAATTGAAGGCTTTGATAGAGCATCGGGAATATCAGGTCGAGCCTCGGATCTTGGGAGCCATCCTTCAAACCACCCTCCACTCCTACTGAATTATTCTGCAATAACACACTTGTTATAGACGTTTCTCGTCGAGTGATACTTTTATGATTTACTCCAACTTTTATTGGCACTTAAAGGAAGTATACGATTTATTTCCCGTTCAATATAAGGTGCGGAGTATATCATTTTTTGGAGTTGGTGCTAAATCTCGGAGGAGATTGGAACGCTTGGGCGTCACACACCATTTATAAGGGACGTTGCGATATTTCACTGATTAAAAGAGGATTCTTTTTTGTGTGCCAATTTCACCGCGACATCCTGAAAAAAAACACATACTATACTTTATTATTATGAAATTTTTAGACGTGTACATCGTATAATAAACGAAAACGGCTCTGAAATAATTACCTTTCGATATTCATTTACGAGGATTTTATACACATGATTTATTTATGAGACCATCTACCACAGATGTCAAATCCTGACAGTTGGTGGGTCATCAATAGTATAAACATCTTATTTGCTTACCTAATACAATACACATACTCGTACAAAATAGGCAACTTAAAAGGTATTTATTTTCCTAATTAACAAGCAATATAAAAATTGCAATTCAAATTGTATTCTTTTTTTATTTAGCCTTTTGTAAAATAGTTGCACTGGGTTTCGTGGTGCCTACTCGTATAGGTACACATTACATAATAAGAACTAACCGTAACTGCATAATATGTTTTGAAACACCATTCTTTATTGGATTTTATTCCTTGAAACCATAAATTTGGACAGCAAATATTCCCTCATAACCACTTATTAACAAATTCGAACCGTTTGTTATACCAGAAGTCGTACCTTCCGTGCCATAATGCATATCGTGATCGGATCTGATCAGGAATAATACGAGAACATTAAACTGCTGTACATTGTGCTTTATGACATCACTTCCGCGGCAATAAAATCGACTTGTCTCGAAAATGCATAATTTGTAAGACAGTCACGCGCATTACGCTACTAAACGGTGTCTTTGAGAACACATTTCACACTAAACTCTCTAGGGGCTGCCTTTCGATCATAGATAACGCTGTTTTATGCGTCCAAATTATCATCGTCAACTGCTTGTTTATGATCGAGTCGATATTAATATTTCTTTATATCGAGCTCGCACGCACTGATTCCGCCACGACTAATATAAATAGACACCTAGATATCTCTCGTATTGTTCTCAATGACAATTACGAATGCCTAGGAATGCCGAGAAAGGGTTTATTGTAGAATATACCCAAATATAAACAACCCGGTAAGTTTTTTTTTTTACAGCGGTGTCTTTTGTGACAAAAACATTTCTAGCGAATCCATTAATTAGTGAGATATACGACACACCCGCAGCCTTTGGCGCTCAATTATAGCCAGTCCTTTGACGCTTGATTAATTCCGACACACAACTAACCTATTATAGCTTATCGATTGAGATCTAATCGATTCAAAGAGCCGCGTTTCCCATATGCCGGGTAAAATAAAAGCTTTGAATTCTTTAAATGCCGACGGAGAAAAACAATAACCGAGGAGTGGAAAAACGGAACGAGGGTAGTGTCACGTAATAGCTTCAGCTTCCGGTGCGTTTATCAAAAAATTTATTCGGACATTCCAGGCGCACCTCGGCTGCGTTTGCTGGTCGGGATGTGTCGGCATTTAATTTATCTATAACGCTGGAAATGCCGGAGATGGGTGTGCAGCGCAACCGTTATTGTGGGGTGATCAGCTTTGGCGGCGCACGGGCGGCGCGGGTTCCGAAGCTTCAATGCGCGACTACGCACTTCCGCTATGCCGATGATTTATGGAAGCTCGCAGTATTTGCGGCGTTAAACTGTGTGTTGTCTGATCCATTGTCCAAGGATCGCCAAATAGACGACGAGGACCTTTCTTGAAATATGTGGAAGGGTCGTCATTCGCGTCAAAATACGAGGGGTCAACGATACGCTTTGGCATTAAATCTTTAATCTCGCGTCTATGAGACATTGATTTGTTTCGCCATTGTGTTTCTTTGGTATTATCTACTAAGTTTAAAAATATTGATATGGCTTCTATTGGTTGTATGCCGGAAGCATCGTTTTATTAGCCTTTAATTTATGAAGCTATATCAAAATTGTATTATAACGTGATCATAATCCTACAACAGTTCAAATATTTTTTTTTGTTTTCAAGGCACATATATAAGAAAATTAACAATTTTTTATTCGATACAAATAGTTTTTTTAAGCTAAAATAATACTTTGAGTTCTGTGACTATGAAAAAAGTACTATAAAAGCAATCCGTGGTGTTTTAACAAAAGCCTACTAGATCTGATCGCAGCATATACAAAAGCCGCAGACTGCAGCACACACCAAAACAACGCAGATCTGCGTTAAGTAAATGACGAATTGTGAATGTGAGGCCCAGTTAAGCATAATAAGCATGCTAGATGGAAATAATATTGTGGGAAATATTCCTTACAAATGGTACATTAGAACCACGTGTTACGTGAATAAAGTACTGATAAATTATTAATAAATGTCTTTTGTTTTACGAACCGCGGCAGGCGTTTAAAGTAACTAAAAGTGTATATAATGCACCTAGGTGAATATGCTCAAGTGAATTAAATTTTCAAAGCCTTTATTTTTGTTTTTATTGTTTTTACAACCTTAATAATGAAATAATACGTTTAATTTATCGTTGAATTGAAGGATACAAGATGATTTGGGACATTTATATACCTTTTCTTAGTTTCGTAAGTCAAACACAAGTTACATTCCTTTAAACATTCCACGAACACTTATGTGAACTTCAAATATTCTCACGCTGGTCTCACCGCTGTCATCAATGTCGTCACTCCATCACCACTATATTATTTATTAGAAGTCTCCACTTGACTACAACATATCACAGAATAACAATATCGGCGTACTACTATTTCTTTGTTACAAATTGTGATTGGACGATAGAAAGATTGTTCAGAAAAAATATGATAATCATTTAATTACCTACTTATTGAGAACATACCCGCTGTATGATAATAAAATGGTTAAAACTTATTTATCTGTTGATTCAATTACTGTTTGATTCGTCTTTAGTCAGCCCAAGATTCTTTTTATAAATGCATCTAATTGCTTCATGCATTGCATATTTTAGAATATTTTTCAAAAAATACATTGCAATATATATTTTATACTTCGCTATATTATATTATGTTAAATATGATCTGTTTTTCGTTACGTATTTTCTGTTCTGCTCTACGGGGTAGAGACCTGGACTCTTACAAAAACGACGTTCAAAAAGCTGGAAGCTTTCGAAATGTGGGTATACAGAAGGATGCTTAAAATATCGTGGGTCCAGAAAGTGCGTACAAATGTGCGTGCGTATAACACTACAGTGCTCTAAAAATTAGGCAAGGATGTAGAAATTCTTAAAACCATCAAGACACGCAAGCTCCAATATTTTGGTCACATCATGCGTAATGACAAATACGAACTCCTTCAGCTCATCACACAGGGTAAAATCCAAGGCAAAAGAAGGCCCGGCAGACGCCGAATGTCTTGGCTCAAAAACTTACGACAGTGGTATAACAAGAGTACTCGCTTTCTATTCCATGCTGCAAGGTGCAAATAGCCCTATTGATTGCCAACCTCCGATAGGAGACGGCACCGAAAGAAGAAGAAGAAGATCTGTTTCTAAATGATATAGACCATTTCTTCGCATGTTTACTTAAAAAACTGTATCCTTAGAAATATGCAGCGAAAGCCTCTGTCGGGCTACCAAATAATTGGCTGGTTAAATTTGACAACACTATCGATACTTATCAAAAATCGAGTCGTGCCATCAACAGTTCACTTACAGGTAACTATGTTCATATCTCGTTAGCAATAAAACCCAGGCACAAAAACGTCCAAGTATTTCGAGTGCCAATTAAATCGCTACAAACATCCTGTAACCCAGATTATCGTATCGTAACAAGCATCAGAAACCTGCCCACTTCTCTCACACCGAATAAATTAAATAAAAACCCATTTAAAATAAATTAGAAATTGTTAGTGAAGAGGTTGTGCTCTGTCCTGGCTCATTAAGTAGATGCATAAGAGCGGAACCTAGTAACGAGGTATAATGCAAAGTGTGTCTACATGTAATTCATTTTTCATGTTAGTGTCGTGTTTTAAATATTTATAAAATATACATATTTGTAAAATAAAGGTATGTATCTTATATTTAAAAATGTTATTTTACTTTGGATTATTTTATTGTCCTTAAACAAACAAAACAAAAACATAACAGCATTTGCATTTATGTTTACCACTCAGCTTACGTCATCATATAGTTAAATTAAATAATAATGACTCTTGGTAGTTTTCCTTCATTGTTCAGTTTATCATTTAACTTTAATGCCGACTTCGTAGCACATTTTTGAAAATAATCCGTGTAATGGGATATTGACACGATATCGAGATTGATTTAAATTGTTATTTTCATAATACTGTATTATGATATTGGTACCGAAACATTGTATGTAGATGATTTCATAAAATACCACCACTGAAATGAAAGGAATTTCAAAGGAAATAATACTTCACGTAAGTAGTTAGTACCTAACTGAAAATTTCCATGCACCATAGTTTTCTTATTGAAGGTACGTACGATGCATATGATTTTTTTTTAAATTTTTTTCTAAGGGTTCGAGGACGAGAATGAAATCCTTTATTCTTATTGAAGTGAAAATAATAAAATCTCTATTGATATATTTTTTTGTTAATTACACGTAGATATAAAATCTTTACCGTGGTTTGTGTGTGTTCCAGTATGTTTTGATGGCGCGAGGATGCAGGGTAAGACAATGATCGAACAAATAGGGGTTTGTCACGCAACAGCTAATCAGCGATCGGGAATGTACCAGCGCGCTACCCAACAATACTTATTTATGCCTCGTCGATATCAGAGACAGTTAAAGAAAAACGAAGCGGTTATTGATAAATTTGTTTTTCATAGAATGTTATTACGTGTTCATTTTATAGGTATCCGTTTTCACCCTGCTTCAGTCATAAGAGGATACGGGTCATACAACTACAGGATTCTTTATTTTATTGCTTAAGAATAAGTACATACATTGAGAAGAAAATTAATACATCTAAAATGCCACGAGTGTTTTGTCCTAGATGTAGGCTCTTAAGGTACATATATATTTATGTTGATCTTGAAATATACTTACTTAAGTTGCGTAAGTAGTAATGCAACTGTCATAAAAAAATGCCATCTGACTTAAGAAAAGATAATTTTAGAGTTTTATAATAGAGTAAGGTAGTACCTACTCCTAGGATTAGGTTTTCTTAACTAATATAATTGGCAAATGTGTAGTTCTAGCTCATAAATTAACACTTATATACAGTTCAACTAATTACATAATTGTATAATTCCCTCGCTTTCAAGTTTTGGCCAAAACTTTGTTAAGGGAGGGATTAGAATATTTGTTTCCATGTATTTATTATTTACTAATCTAATAAAATAAACATTATAGCCAATTTCTTGTTATAAATTTATATTTGTTTACATAAACACAAATGGTAGTTTCGATTTGATGTCGGTTAACAAATGCATAAAATGTGATACCTAGATCCCCACAAACTTATTCTTTTTTGCATTGCGATCATACACATTGCGCTTAATATTTTCATCCACAGCGAAACTTTGAGTTACACTGTACGCATAGGAAAGAGCCCATTTGACATGGAAAGTTGAGGTTACGGTTGAAGACCCTATAGACTAAAATTTTGAGCACAAAAATGTAAAATCACTAAATTATTTTACAAATTAATAATAAATAGGAAGCTACTTAAAATATTATGAAATGTCATTTCAGAATAAAGCAGGTTAAAAAAGCAAAGCCCGTAAATCTGCAACCAAAGGTGTCCGACTCTTGGACTATAGGTACCTACCTACACTGTATAATGTACAGTGTAGGTAGGTACCTGCTATGCTAAGGTCGCGCATTTCACCCTCGTGTAAAATCCGTAGAGTAAAAATGCACTGTAATACAATTTTTGATGAAACTTTGAAGCCTTCTCTTAATATATTTAAATGCAGTTGCATTTTCATTTAATAATTAATAAGAAAGAATTTTTACATTCAGTGAAATTTCCTATCATCAATACCTACCGATTATAAGTAATTGCTCATATGTGGCATAGCCCTTAAACAACCTGTATAAACATAGCGACTCAGTATATTTATTTATAATGAACCTTAATGCTGTATCCGCGAGGTGAATCTCCTTAACATCAGTCTTGGTGCTTCTTAATGCATGATTACTCGTTCCTCCCACCGAGTCAACCGGCTATCATTGGTTCTCTCCGGACAGACGCCGCCTCCACTCCTGCGCACACTCTACTTCAAAACAACTCCATCCACTCAATAAACAAGTCTTGAAGTCCATTGTCTACGAACTATTATGCCGTCACATCGAAAAGATATGTACGTGCACCCGTCATAGAACTGTTAGAAATATATTATGGAACCATCAACGACGACGTAAGCTACTCATTAGAATCGCTCATAAAGTAAAGTACCCACCAACCTTCTAACGTCTCCACAACGAGAATCGAGTCGATTAAACAATCGTTAAGAACGAATTCAATAGATAGGTAGCTCTACCTTTCACGGTTTACGTGTACGCCGGTAAACACAGAGGGTACGGAAAAGCATCATTAACGGAAATTATAAATTGTTACAGCAGCGCTTAAAAGCCCGATCGGACAGATCTCGGCTCAAACATGCGATGCTTTCGCATTTAGTGAGCTCGTTAACCGATTGTCGACGCATTGAATAGTAGCAAGGGCATGCGAGTGAGAGGGCGCAGGCGCGGGCGGTGGGCGAGCGGCGCGGGCGCACGTCAGGAGTGTGAAATGTGGCGCCGGCGAGAGGACGGTAGAGGGTGCCGCAGCTCCCAGGGGGGAGGTAGCGCCTCAACAAAACCACCGTTTGCCGCCGAACGCCCGCGCTTCTTCTATGGCAAAAAGTCGAAGACGGAACGAGGCGACAACCACGGCGGCGGCGGCTTGCCTCCACGTTGCCGTGGATAAAATCGACATAGAATTAAATAAAAATACAAAAATCACTCATTGTTCTCATAAAATGAATGTGCTGGGAGTTGAATGTGAGGCTTTTTGTGAAAATATTCTCATACTTTTAAATGGGATCTCGTGTGGCGCCTCCTAATGATTCGTCCTTTTTGCGTCGGCGCGCGGCGGTCGGACGCTCCAGACAACTCTAGGCTTTTGGTGTGTCGGCGCATGTCACCACTTAAACCTTTTTGTTTCGCTGTTTCTGATGAAAATTAAACATTTTGGCGGCATTGTTTTCAAAATGGCAGAGAATTGGAAAGAGTATTTGTTAGTAGGATCATCCTAAGGCGGATCTTACACTACACCTCGCTACGAAACGCAACGGGGCGCGGTACGGCGTTTTTTAACGTTGAACCGAAGTACTTAAGTTTGTATAAGTAGAAAATATGCGCGGTACAACACACTGACAATGCCGCGTACCGCGCGGAAGAGCGGCGCGCCATGCGCCACTTCCCGTCGTCCCGCGCACCGTTGCGTAGCGCGGGGCAGTGTTATTTATAGAGAAAGCAACTGAAACGTTCTCTATTATTCGCATTTGTTTTATAATCCGTTTTCAGTAAATATAATGAGTGCATAGTATGTATATCCAATTCAGATCTCGTTGACTTGTGTCGAATCATTTGAATAGAGCCAAGCTAAGTTCATTTGCTCGTGTTCAGAACCGATGAGCTTGCAATGCATGCCGTTTCGAAAGTGGGAATAAATAATAAAAGCCGTGCGAGAGAATCGTGACACCTACTCTTTCGCTAATGGAGAGTCGACGGTAAGGTATTGTGTATTCTAATCAAGATCGTTCGTTAAGTTCGTTTCTGTCTTTTTATTGATCATAATATGAACTATCTACAGTCGGCTATCACACTATAGAGCTCCTTTATTTTACCTCAATTTCAATTTCCATTTACCAAAATATATTAATATATGCGTTCCGGTAGGAGAGAAGATAATTTTAATCTATTTTGTAGTAATTCCTAGTAGATAATTTTAGAGGTACCTTTCTGTTTTTTATCTATTGACTTTGTCGGTATCAACCTTAACTAGTTTCGTTTTTGTAACTTAACTACTGTTATGGCTGTTTGTTTGTTTTGTCGGTTCACATGACTCATACTGAATTTTCAGAACCATTTCAAAATCTTCAAGGACTGAGAAAGATAATTCTTAATTGCACACAGAAATTGTCAGAGATTAATTTAACGCTAAGAAACATCATCTTCCAGCTACATCTTTATAAGATAAGATAGATCATGAACCAAAACTATATTTTCTAGTAATAATAAAATAAATAATTAATATATTTTGGACATTTCACACAATGCTACTATGGGAACCAGATTGCTGAAAGATAATTAAAATACTTTTTTTTTAATTTTTTTTTTTTTAATTACATACATACAATGAATACATAGAAAACACCCAGACTCGAGACAAACACCGATCTTCATCACACAAATGTTTGTCCTGAAGCGGGTATCGACTCCCGCGACACCGGGTGTGGTAGTCCAACACACTTGCCATTCGACCATCCATGTCGTCAAGTTAGTACTTAAAAGTTCTACGTAGTTGCCTTTACTGGTCAATTACAAGCTTCTTTTTAAACATCTTTTATACTATCAATAAAATTGTGTTATTTCTGATCAGTGCATGGCCGTCTACAGACATACAGATCCTTGTCTATAGTTATAGTTTTTTAAAGGCCACACAAGAGAACGGTAGAAGCAAGATATCTCAAATTGATGAGGTTAATCTTATACCGGTACTTTGTCGTCTGTTGTTAGATGTATCACTTTTGTTGAAGATAAAATATTTAAAATAAAGAAAACCATTGAGTGTTTGAGACTGAGGTTTTTGGCGAGAATGGGCCTTTGCCCTACAATGGAGACAGTTCAGGCTAATCATAATTATATAATATTCATGTTTCATCATTTTATGGTAGGCAGTAAAGGTTTGCCAAACGATGAATGAAACTTCATAATTTATCGATGATGCGTACTAGTTGACGCAAGGCCATATAAAAACGACAATCAGTAGGTATGTCCAATATTTACCATTTTAATTTTGATAAAATTCGACCATTCACAAACAACCCACCCACATTATGGCTTTTCATATCATTCGATTTTGTCTTTTTGTGCCAAAGCTCACGTATGTTTTGAGATGCAGCCCTTTTTGGATACTAAACGACTTTCTGTCACCGTTAGATAACTCGTTTAAAAATACTCAAAAAAAATATTATTTTTTGATAAAGTATTTCGGATAGCTTTTGTAGCCAGGCAGGTACCTATTTGGTTCGAAGGCCTCGGCATCCGGAAAATTGTAAGTGTTTCTTTCCCCGTATTTTTATCTCCAGCCAATATAGTAGTGAGAAACTAGTTTCTAAATTCATTGAACCATCTTTAGGTAACATCAGTATTGATTCCATAGCTGATGGTAAAATTGCTTGGTGTTTATCCTGCCCAAATAAAATTACAACGGACAAACTTCATTTGCAGAAGCTTTGGGACGAGTCAATGAACAAAAAACAAGAAAATCTACTGAAATGTTCTCAATCACCGGGAAGTAGATCGGGCTCGTCTCCTTTTCTCTGCAAAACGTGAGTCGGATTTTTGGCTGTAGGCTCTACCATCTTCGAACATTGGAACATTGCTAGAAAATAACTCATTTTCATTGTCTGTCAGCCTGCGTATTGGTGCAAACACCAACGAGCCCCACCGATGCAATTGTGGTGCAGCTGTCGATCGCTAAGGTCACTATGGCCTTTCCTGCCGCCGAAGTGCTGGACGTCAATCTCGGCACGCTGCACTGAATGATGTTGTCCACAGAGCCCATGCCACCGTAGACGTGCCAGCCTTACTTGAGCCGAACGGTATCGCGCGCGATGATGGCAAGAGGCCATGGAATGACATTAATTGCCTGGAGCCGCGGCAGGCCGCTAGTGTGGGACGGTTGCGTCGACACTCTAGCACCATCTCATTTGTGACGCAGCGGTTACGGCAGCAGAAAACCTCAAAATATGCTACTCTCGGTAACGGTTACATAATTCTGCCTTTTGGGGTAGAAACATTAGGTCCGTGGGGCTCGGACGCTTTGCTCCTGTACAAGGAGCTAGCAAAGCGGCTGATGGACAAACGGCCAACGGGCTGGCGCTTACCTTGGTCACAGCATTAGCATCGCTATTCAACGAGGTAATCCGTATCCAGCGTACTTTTCCCGCGGACAGTGACTGAAATTCTGTGTATTATTTATAAATTTAGATAGGTTAATTCTGTATTTTATATCTAGTTGAGTAATATTTTTTTTTTATGTTTTAGTATTCAGTTAGTTGTGTAAATAAAAATACAATTCATAATAAAAAAAACGACTCAATTTTGTTTTGTAATATTTATTTTCAATGCCGGTAACTGATATTGTTATTTTTTTTTTCTGGTAATTAAAAATTTGTGATGTGTATCTATCTATAAAAATAATAATAAGTGAGTGTTCTAATATAATCATATTCGTTTTGTCCATTGTATGCAGTGCTCCTTCCAGAAGTGCCTCCGACTGATGATAATTCGAAAAAAAATAAAACGTACCTAAAACGGGTGGAAGACCTAAAAAGATTAATAAAGGAAGACCTAAAACTTCAGCGCTATCCCAATCTCAACAAATCAAAGAAGCAGCAGCTCGTTATCGCCAGAACCACCCCGAAAAACGTAAGGAGACATTAACTCGTTACAGTTCTTCATGTCCGGAAGTTCACAGAGCAGCTGTAGCGCGTTACACTGCGTCTCATCCCGAAGTTCACCGAGAAACTGTGGCACGTTACACTGCGTCTCATCCCGAAGTTCATCGAGAAGGTGTGGCACGTTACACTGCGTCTCATCCCGAAGTTCATCGAGAAGCTGTGGCACGTTACACTGCGTCTCATCCCGAAGTACACCGAGAAGGTGTGGCACGTTATAAAGATTTACACCCTGAACTAAATCTTTAATCTGTCCAAAGAAAAAGATCAAACGAAAAATTACAATTTCGACTAAAAAATTTAGAGAAAATTACTCAAGCGCTAACAAATAAAATTAAGAACAGATTAGAAGCAGATAAACTAATTAAATGGGCAGTTCATAACAAGCAGCAAACATTAGGAAACTTTAGTAAAACTATTTATAAATAAAAAAAAATTGAGTATCGTTACCAAAACTAAGTTCGTGCCCTCCGGATAGTTTGTTAAATGACAAGTTAGAATTTTTTCTTGGAAAATCTGAGCACAGAAGTAACCAGGAGCCATATTATGCAGAAAAAGCTTACAATTTATTTGAAAACAAGGACAAAGCCATCGAAATTGGTGATACAGTAGAAGCAGTCGTTGGGAATGTAAAAAAGCATGGCCATAGTTTAGTTTGGTCTTGTAATGATCTGTGTGCACTAGATGAGAACATAATCATAAAATTAACAAATATTTTCGAAAGCTTGGTGAACATAAGTACAGCTCAGTATTACACATTAATTGAAAAAGAAAAAAATGTTACAGTATTTACATTATATTAACACTCTCAAAGCGCATTTTCCACATCTAAGGACAATTTCAAGAGAAATATATTAAGTACAGAGTATTTTTAACATTTTGTAAGATATTGATGAATCATTAGAAAAATCTGACGTAGAAAGAATAAAAGAACTCGGTAAACAACAAAATGTTGGCAGTATTGTTGTAGAAAGTAAAGAGTCACATGAAATTGTAGAGGATGAGATCTTAGATAAATATAAGGCTGCGTTTAAATCTCTAAAACGAAAATGGTTTGATACTCCAAAGCTTGATATGTCGTGTATAAAACTTTGTTATTCAAGAGATATTTCATCTCTGAACAGATTAAGAAAAGCTATAGACACCAGTATTTGGAATAATCTTCTCAGTTATTACAAAACCAACAATCTAGATCACAGCCCATACATTTGTCACTTGGGTTTACAAAAAATTTGAGCAAATCACCTGCCAGCAGCATGTGTTCTAAATGATCTACACGTTAATACTGTTCCACCACAAATAACCGGGTAAAATGACTACGAAAAGATATTAATTCCACGTGCCAAAGCATTTCAGGTAGTGATGCTAATGAATCCCGTTGCAAACAAACATTTACCTAATAGGCATATGGTGAAAAAAGTAAAAGGCAGCACTTTCCACCTTCCTTTGCCTCTTGAAGAAACTTGCTGCCTAGTCCAGAACACCCCATTACTAACCCTGAAATGTATATTATGGTACGAGGTACCCCAACAAAGTCAAAAATAATGTGGGAGGATATTGTAAATGGCAATAAGGTTTACCAAGCCTTACAATATTTAAAAGGTGTAAATGCTCTTTACTCTCAAATACAACTTCCACATTCACCTCAACAAATGGTTGATTATATTAACGAAGAGGACAATATCCATCATATAGTAGACCAATTATAATCTCAAGTAGATAACGTTGTAGAAGCAAACAATTGGCTACTAACACAAGTTACATCAGAAAAAGAGGCTGATTATGAACAATACACTATTTACCCCTTGCATGAAAGGAGGAGAAACGCTCCTATTTCAGAACTTTACCAAATGCTCAAAGTCAACGCTGCTCCAATTGATCCTAGATATAAAGATTTAGATGTAAAGTGCTTTCCTATTAGATGATTTTCCCGGCAGGGCTCCCACCAAGTCGAGCAAAAAAGTGGCATTGATTTTTGGTAATGATTTTCATAATTAAGTCGAGCAATAAAGTGGCACGGCCGTACCACTTTTATTTTTCACTTTGGCCAAGTCAATCTATTTTATTAAAAACACAAAAGATTTTTAATATTCATAATAGTCACTAGAAGATGTTGTTAGGTTAGCTAATTACGTAATAACTAAAGACAGTAGGTCCCTTAAGTAGGGAATTAATAAAGTAACCGGCTTGGTGTTACATGGATCTCAGAAATTTTTACGGTAGAAAGCGAGACTTACAAAATTGTTTTTGATGGCATATATGTTTTTATTGTAATTATATGTTTATTTGTAACATCTGTAATATCTGGAATCATCAATATAAAAGGCTTCGTCCTAACTGACTGACAGACAACGCAAAAATCATACCAGTGGACGTAGAGCTTTGTCGAGCCTTGAATTTTCAAATGCAGGTACGTAAGTTTACTAAGAAAGGAAATTTGCTTGTATTGTGAGAGAGAGGAGTATCTTTGTTTTTGATTACTTGCAATGATTAAAGTAAGGACCCGGTAGTTAAACTAAAAAATAGTATTGAAAACTTTCCTTGCTAACTGTACTAGAACTCTTCATATGCAATTTGGGAATAAAAATAAATTATAAAAATTATATTAAATTATAGTACTACAAATTTTGCAGCCGATGAGAATCAATGTATGAAAATTGTTTTTTTGGAGAACAATGCCTCAGTTGTAGCTGAGAACGACTTGTTTTAGAGGACCGGTCAGAATGGTAAGAGCAGAGAGAGGCCTACCTAGCAAAGGGTCCATTCAGGCTGCGGATAATGATGATGATGAAGGAAAATTTGATGGAGTAGATAGTATAGTATTCAGGAAAATTAACATAGCTATGAAACTTCAAATAAAGCATAATTATAATGTTGAATTTTAATAAGTCGTAGCGGTACAATTAATTGATGTAGTATTAGGTCTTTGGGGGCATAAAAGATTGTAGAAAGTGAGAGGGTGTGCTGGCCGAGTGGTTTAGACCCTTTTCTTGCGATCGAATGATCGTGGGTTCGAATCATCAATTATAGTAGTCATGCGCTAGTGGTTTCAGTCGAATATATCCGTGTACTCACAAAACATCTTGATGAAACCAGTAGGTAAATGGTAAATATGTATAGCGTTGTATAACATTTCCAAATATTATCATTATAATATCATTATCGTAGAACAGACAGAAAATAAAATAAAATATAGAATAGCGCGTGACGTTCTTGAAATATTCAGTCATATGGAGGAAACACTATATCATAATAAGTGTTTCTGTCTCTATTTCATTCATCTTCAGGTAGTAAGAGGTAGGTATCTCAAGTAAAAATTTTAGTATTCATCTTCTTTCAAACATGGGTTATTTGTCGTACAAGTTTAACGTAAGAATCTTTTCATACCAGTAATCAGTATGTACTACTATACGTACCCACCAAAAAAACTCGTTTAACGTTGGCTTTTATGACAATAACTCTATTTCAATTTAAGCTACCTTCATTTTCCGGAGACATTATGTTCCGTTGTCATTTTGCGTTGCGTGACACAGAAAAGTAAGTCAAACCGAAAGTTTGACTTGTTGGCCTAATTTCATTTCATTGTATTTTTTTATACGTGGTTTTATGTGAATTCGGTTTTGATTTATACCGGTATATCCGACCTCATATAAAACTACCTACCTAATTAAATACGATTTATTGAAATACCTTTTACTAAACGCTCATTGGTAGTTTTAATTTGGTTGGTCCTTATAGATTGCCTTATTTAACCAACGTATGTCTGATAAACTTCGTTATAATAACTAAAATTATGAATAAAACGATAATCTAATGCTGTTTCGAAAAGATTTAACGCGTAAAGCATAAATGTTGCTTACCTAAATTTTAACATCCTTAAAAGTGTATCCGCCCACGTTAGACTTCGCTACCTTTTAAACAAGATCGTCGTCTACTTGTTTCAGGAGTTCCCGCATCGTTTGGGGTAAACGATAAAGAGGTAAGTACCACATCATTCAACATTCATGACCCCTTCAGATTCCATACAAATCTAGTACCTTCGTGCTTAACCTTAAGTGTATAGTACAACTACTCAAAATTTTACTCAAATATCAGGGAAAATATACAAATATTTTCCAAGTTTTATTTCGAAAGTGTATTTTTTATATACCTATTTTTCCTGATGTTTGAGTAAACTTTTGAGTAATAAATATCTAATAATATTTATTTATTTTGTCAAAGTGATGTATGAAATGAGAGCAAATTTTATGGTAATTATTTAGTCAAATTGAGATATTATATTGGAGCATATTTTATGATAAATTCAAAATCATAAAAAGTCTGAATCATTAAAAATCGTCATTGCACGTCATGTTTTCTCAAAGCACTTGTTTACTTCTCTTGGTAATTATAAAGTCAAACGTCTACCGAAAGTGGCTGTTAAATTTCTTACTGTTGCCATTTTATGGTTCTGCCAACTCCCACTTTAATACTGTCCAAAAAATGTTCACAAAAAATAGGCGCCACCGAGGAGAATCTCAGCACGCTGCAGTCGGGTCCTTATTATATCGTGTAGAATATTTTTTACATGTAACATTTTGGAGGCTTGGGTTTGTGTTAAAATACACACCTAAGTATCATTAGCTATAAACAGTTCTTTGTGTGGACCCTTGAAGGAATAGGGGCAATAAAATGGAAACGCTGAGCATGGACCGGATATAGCAAAATAAACTAAAGGATTTGATAGTCTTTTGTTTCAGAGGTCAATTTAAATTTATATTATTTTGATGCGGATTGCATGTTCTTGAGTGCTTTTAAGATCATATGTATTTTGTTTTAAAAATGAAAGCTTAATATTTCCAATAATCTCCATTTTCACTACGATAATAGAAGATGTTTTTAATATGTTGATGATGTTGTTTGTTTCATAATTGTGTCGAGCCGAGCCCTCAGAAAAGGCATCCTCTTCACACCTTCCTGTGCTAAGATCAGAGCGCATAATATTGCCTTTGTTTTAAAATTTAATTGGTTCTTCAGAGATAATTTATCTTGATAATAAACGACGACCAATAAACCGGGAGGTCGGAAACAGCTATGTATTCTTTAAGATAAGATTGTGAAGCTATAGATAGGTACCTGTTTACGAAGGTAGAGTAGTTCAAAATGTATGTTACCGTTTTTTATCCTTAAGATTTATGAATGTTAACTTTGATTGATAATAAAAAATTTAATCGGATGGTAAATGAGGAGTTAATTTTTATCACCATTATGTTAAGAAAGTAAATATTAACGTTTCTCCCTATTCATTCTTTGATCAGCAAAGACGAAATTCAGACCGACATAAATAACGTTATCATAAAAACGTGTCGAAGAATTGTGATAAATTCAAAAATATGAAAGCTCTTACGAAAAATGCTTCTTGCCTGAGGAGGAGGACGACTTGATTATAACTTTGAAAATATTTTGTAAGATTTCGGTTTTATGCGACCAACAGCCATGATTGCTCTGATGTAGAAATCGAACGCGTGGCACCGGGCCTAGCAGAAAACCTTACTTGATTATCGGTGGCGTCAAATTCCGAAGAGAATCAGAATCTATAAACCTAATATTTTTATTGCATAAAACTGTGTACACAAAGATCTTTACTTATTATTTGGAAACAACAGACACAAAATTAAATCCATTATAATTGTCTTGGGTTAATAGGGCTTGTGTTGCGTATTGTTATTTACATTGACGTCAACATCATTATTCCTTCGTGTCCAACTACATACCTATTATTTAAATAAAAAACATTTTTTTAAATGTACCTTGTATGTATGTATATACCTACGCGTAATACGACGTGTTATCAAAGGCCTGATCACAAACTTTCGCGTTAACGTTATCCCATTCGGACATGGTCTGATGTCCAGTGGGACCTATCGGCCCATATTGCTGGCCCGGTCTTGAAAATAGCCAAGGAGTCAAGAACTACTTATCAAAGAAACATTGTAGGTCACTGTGACCTTAGTGACAGTTAATTGATATTCCAATACAAATTAATGCGTTTCCGTGTCACCAGTGTCAAGTACTTTTGATTGAGCTTGCTGACCATTGTGTGGGGTAGACATATGCAAACGTGTCCAACAAAGTCAATGCAAATGTCGCAACGTACTTAATTGAAAACAAAAATGACATTTAGTTAGTCATACAAATATTTATTTAAAAGAAGCGATAGGTGTACAATATGCGATCAGAGAAAGACAACAGTGTCACAATTTTGAATCGAATCATGCGTAGTCTGCCTGAGTAGATATCTCATCAAAAACTTACATGTATTATTCTTATAGGTATAAATGTACTTGTATTAGATCTGAGCATTGAGAGTTTAAACGAACTGCGGAACAATTCTTAATTTTTGCCAATTTATTATTTTTGTTAACACACTGATCCCACAATAAAAACAAGTTATAAGAGAAACATGAAACCATCACACAAAAAAGCTAGTACCTAAGCACTGCCATACTTGCAACGTGCATGCATACGTGCAACGCAACCAGAGTCAGTAAGAATATGTATCTAACTAAACCAAAAAGACCAACCATCGGATCCAATAGTTTAAATCCAACGTTATTAAGCTTCGCCAAGTCCACATCGTTATGATAAAAATCTGTTTCAAGTTATAAAAATCAATGTCAACAGTACCTTGGCCAGGGCAAAAGTTATAAAATACGAACAAAAAAATGCTGGTCTCACAATTTATTGCCGCTTTTAGCAAAAGGTTTGTTGTTTACAAGACATCTTTTATTTAGATCTTAATTTATGATTCCCAATGCAGTAACACAAAGATAAGCCAAATTTAGAAGGCTAATAGTTGGAACAACTAATAAAAATGATCTTAAAATATTATTGTAGCGATAATTATTTAGCCATTCTACATTACGACATCATGAATTTTTACCCATAGCTGGAATATGGTTGACGGTGATGTTTCTACTCTTCTATAAAATAAAAACTTATTATTTGCTTAAATGGAATTTATTATTTATATATTTTTTGTTGTGTGTTTTGACGGTTTCATATTTTGTGGTTTTTTCATGGAACGAAAACAATAGTAAATGGGTATTAATAGCAAACAGTGCGTAAAAATATCATGGTCACAATTTTTAGGGTAATATGAGACTGTGCAAGTCAGTATTTGTTGACTTAATTTTAACGCTGTAAATGAGGTCTAAAGGTTCAAGTAAGTTTCCCACTTTCAAAACAATGGTGGCATTGTTGCTTCGATTTGCGGAACACATTTGGTTAATGTTGATTACAAAATGGAAGCGTCACGGGCTGGTCGAGGTCGCACCACTGCCCTAAATACATCGCATTGCAGTCGACAAACAATATCTGTGATATCAAATCGAATCGAGATTTAGTAGAAAACGCATAAAAATTAAGCTCTGAATAACTTTTTTACAGTATTCTAAATCTAGCTGACCCGCCTGCTACTTCGTCGTGGACATTGGGAATTTCCGCAACTTTAATGTGTGTACTTATATCATAAAAAAGTACCTAATTTTTGGTGTAGTTGGGCCTGGATGTTACAAACTTGTAAATAAATAAAGGTAGGTACTTGAATTCAATTTAGGCGCTTTATTTATTTATTTGAAGTACTTATCTGTTTTAACTTCAAGGTCTATTAAAACAGAGTTAGATATATAATAATATAAAAAGTTATTAGTACCTAAAAAACTTTCTAATAGTTAAGAAGGAACTTCAAATGCATTTAGTTTTCTAAATTTAGCTTGAGGTAATTCCGTAAAACCTTGGCTCCGAAGTACTCCGAACTCATCGTTCCAGCTTTAAAACTTCTTCAGTTTCGAACCAAAAACATCAGTTTGTTTTGATGGTAGGGGAGCCGAAGAGGGGATTTCGGGAGTTACTCCAGCGCGGCAGATTAACATACAGGGGATACCTTGTACTTGGCTAAGTACCTCCTAGATAAGTGCAGGATAAAGGATCAGATTAGTAAAAAAAATATGATCATCTGACTTTCTCGAGCGCGTCAGATTAAGATAGGGTGGGTTAATTACATGCTAAAAAGTGTATATTCCACTAATCTGACAATTTGAGCGCGGGGTAAAGAAAGGGGAAGGCTGCAAATTTGTAAAAAAAAACGTCATCTGGAAATTCTCGAGCGCAGCTAAATTTGGATTCATTTTGAAGGAAATAATTCAAGGATAACGAAAAATATATAATCTGACGATTTCCGCAAGCTGAAATAACAAAAATTCGTCGATAAAGTTTAATGCGTGCAGCTGCGTGATGCTTATATTCCTCTCTCACTCTTTATCTATCTATTACTCTCTCACTCCGTCCCAACTCTGGCATTGAAATATTTTCTAAAACTTGTGTTATATTTGAGTTTAAAGTGTGGAAATGGTGGTTTTAACCCGTTAAGTGCTCGTGAACGTGTAGGAGTGTTGGTGAATAGTGTAATGCTGTAAATCTCAACATTTCATGTTGCCTCCAAAACTCCATAGAAACCTCGAGTAAAGTCCCACTTTACAAGGCATGACTTGACTTAACGACGACTTAACAAAAATAAACTTATGGTAACGTATGAAATATAAATTATTATGCAAATAATAAACGTATGACAAGACGGTATGGTCATAAGACTTTAGGCTCCTCAATGGGGAAATTAAAAAAAAGTGGCATATTACAAATTAAATAGAATATAATCACTACGTCTAATTCCTTGATCACACGTACCGAGTACTCGGCCGAGACAGTTAAATGTTACTCGGCCGAGACAGTAAAAGCTTGCGTCACTTGCTCAGCCAAGCACTCCGTGCTATGTTTATACGTACCGAGTACTCGGCCGAGACAGTGCTCTCGGCCGAGTACTCGCCAAGATCTAGATAAGATCCGAAGGTCCTAAATTCGAACCCGGCAATTTTAACCCGTCAGTACAGCTATCCCCATCATGCAAACGGTCAGATTAACATACGTTACATTATTAAAAATACGTAGGACCATGATGCTATCAATATCTGACGCGCTCGAGTATGTCCATGCAACAGTTTTTTTTTACATTTTAAAAAACCTATAGCCGCTTCCCCCACCGATGAAAAGGTATATATAATTTTTTTCTTCTTATCATCTAAGCTTTGCAACCCAATAGGTCTCAATGACGCTCGAGCAAATCCTCATTTAGCATCGTCGCCTCCCGTATAGGCGTGTGAAATAAACAAGATCGTGAAAAAAATCAAATAGTGCCGTCATCTAATCTAAATGAAATCCAAAATATATAGGAAGTTACCGATCTAGTTTGCAATTTCTATCATCAAAACGATAAAGTGTTGCCGAAAATAATTGCGTAGATTATCCGAAAGCTCAGTAAATACATTGCTTTAGTGTACCATCAATAGTTATATAATGAATTGTAGTGTAATACATACATAATCTATCGTGTAGGTAGGTGCCTATCTACATTTTAGAATGCGACGTAGTTTGGCTACTTATAGATTCTTAGAAGCTTCGTCGTTGCGTCGTCAGCTTTGTGATTTCACTCACTGCTACTGGTTTCTAGTTTACACTGGTTCTTTTAGTTTCTAGTATTTTAGACTAGTCGACATAAAGACAAGCGTTCATGACTCTGCCCAGCACACGCTCGAGGAGTTCTCGGAGTGGAGCTCTGAACGGCGAGACTACCCTGCCAAGCATTGTTGCGGCAATGCTGGCAGAAGCGAGCGTGGAGGGCCAGTGGCCTCTTACTGCGAGACCGTCGTGGTTCAGGAAGAGGCTGCTCAGTGGGTTCGTGAGAGATTTGATCCTGCTCGGTGACGGCGGGGCCAGGGTGTCCAGGTGGAATTTTCCAAACGCCCGCCCCATAAGGGGTGGCGGTGTCTACTGCCCCGGTTTGAGATCGGTTCGAGCAGGGGCTCTGACTGCTCCTTAATCGAACCTAGGGACGATTACAGTCCAAGGGGGAGCATGCACCGCAAGCGGAGCTCAGCGTAGGCTTTCCCTGGGATGGGCCTCACAACAACGTGCTTGAGGGACACCGGTATGAGTTCTTCGAACAACACGGGGTCCCTCTTATACGCAGAGGCCACCATGGGGTTTAGTTAGTGAGAGTCAGACATTCTCTGCCTTCCCCCAGGGGCGGGAGGTATCCATGAGAATTTCTCATGTAGAAAAAGGGGCAGGCGTCTAACAAGGTGATTCCTTAGCAACACAAGGTTTAGTATTTCTTCTGGTTGGAATCAAGCACTGCTTCAAAATTCCATAAGGCTACTTTTTAACCACAACTGGAGAACAGAAGGCCAATCTTTTACAAATTTTTCTTACTAAGGCTTTTGAGACTCATGTTGATGTCGTCTCACCGACATGGTAATGGCCAAGCAATTAATTTTACATCATTACTCATTAATATGGTGGTTTAATCTAGACTCATTAAAAAAAATATTCAAACGCCTATCTAATGAAAAAAATAAGCTCTTTTGAAGTATAAAAAAAGAATAAATGTCGATATAATATCCATAATTTGCATGTAAGTATTTTAAATTTTTAGTTTAATTACCTAGTAATCTTTTTGTTACTACTGTTTTAAAAACAAAAAAAAAACAAATAAAGCTTAGAATGCACAAACAAACATACGTACAAAGATAATTGTTTAACTCAAAACATTTACGCAAAAAAAAACATGTATAGAAATTTAGGATGTGCTGCTTAATTAGACACTACCTTAGACAAATGTAAAACAGCAAATTGAAATCAAAGGGGTATCCCTTGATATGAAAAAAAAACGTAGGTATAAACAGTTTTTCAAGACAAGCCACCGCTGCTGGCTGCCAGCACTGGCGGGAATCGAGAGCCTATTTTTCAAGCCCGCGTGCCCCGCGCCAGCGTAAGGTAAGGGTACGCGTGTAAACGCATCGCGTCAGTCGCTGGCGCTAATCCGTAGATTGTTGACACGTTTTGGTTGTGTAAGATTTTCCGCGATGGCAAGGAAATGAAGGAAATGAAATGAGGACGCATCATTAAAATTTGTTCAGCTTTATAGAGAGCACGAATGATAGTGGGATAAGCGGTGCGATGCTTACAAAAATAAGCAAATGGCACGAGACAATAATCTAGGAATATGTGGAATTTGGTGAAGGTGTTCAGAAGCAGCTGAGTCCTAGGTACTGGCTTCACACACAGGGTTTAAAGAAAATCAGTAAAAAATAAAAGAAATGTGGCAATACTTGAAGCAGTTCTCCCCGAAAACGTCACTCAGCGATTTTTCACAGAAAAACAAAACTGTGTAACTATCGTAAAAGCCAATGAGCATTGAGCTAAGTTGTAACCACATTACAAATTACGAATTCCACTTAAAAATGTTTTTTTTTCATATCAAGGGATACTAGTCTATGGTATTTGTCATATTCTGTAATACACCTTTTTTTTTCTTCCCATTATTAATTAAAAATGAGTTCATTCAATAAATAAAAAAGAGGTTACAGTCTTAAAATTTTGGGTGATACTTTGACTAAGTGACAGGCTGGATTCACAGCCGCAAACTGATAGGTATGAATAATGTGTATTATTTTAATACAATTTTTGATTTGCTGCAGATTTGGGACCGAAAAGTATTGGCATCTGTAAAGGGTTGTTTCCACGATCCACGATTTTACGGACAGACGCGGACGAACACGCACCATGGGAAGAGTATTGTCCGTGTAGCGCAGAGACGTCGCGGTCCCAATCCGCGGCGAGTCGGTAACTTCAAAGATGCGTTGCGAGTAGGTGCGAGGTCGTCCGCATAAACACAAATAGCTGTATAAATAAATAGGTAAGTAAATAGGTAGTCTGCCTTCCGTGAACAAATCCGTAGAATCGCGGTTCGTCTAAAACTACCTTATATCTATGCATTTGTCAGTTTTGCTACTAATTTTCTTTCTGTTATTCGAAAAAAACCTACCTACTAGTTTTGTTGAAATCGTGTTATCTCTAACTAAGTAGTCATTTATCTATTGTATGTAAAGGCAGAAACGCTTCAATATTACGGCCGTATCCTTAAAGGTATGCAGACTATTTATTAATATTCCCTTCCAATGAATACCGGTATTTTATTTACTACAGCAGAGCGCGGGGCTAGATCTACAGCATAAAATCGATTATACATATTTATAATAATAACTAGAAAATTTCATTTTGTGGATACTTCATTATCCCACTATTATTATAAATACGAAATATTATGACGATGAATGGGTTGATAGAGTAATGATTGTTTCTCGATCTAGCCAAAACCACTCGTCACTCGTCACTTCGTACACGAACAGACGTTATTGTGATAAAGAAATGTCTGCCATTTCAAGGGATTTCATTTCATGGTCCCCCATGTGGCAAATTTCCCGATAAAATAACTTGAAAAACAACCCCCTTCAATATCGGTAGGTAACTCAAGACCAGACAGATTGAAGGTATACGTATGTTTATCTACATAGTAGGTACTAAAAACTAGTTGTTAGTAGGGTAGTTTCTTGGTTTGGGATGATAATACGAGTAATTAAACATGTAGTATGATTTTGAAGAATAATAATACTGAGCGACTTGCTAGATTCTCGAAGTGAGCGACCCATGAAGCTTAATTTTATATATTATTAAAATATTTTATTTCATGTCCACCTCCATAGTTTTTCAGATAAAAATATTTTACAAATAATATTAAATTTTAGTTTTATTATGTTTTAGCAAGTTTTGTAGTAGTTAATGTTTTAGTCTTCGAGGTTTTAGTAGTTGTGTAAATAAATAAAATGAATATAATTAAGAGATATGAAGAGGAGTGAGGGAAGTGCGTTGTGCCGAGGATAATCTAGGGAAGACCTTCTCTCATTGAACATCCCCTGCACAAAGTTCTTCCAAAGACGCAACCGCAATATCATCCTGACGACTCTATTATACACGTAGAGCGTCTATCGATCTTTTGTAATACTTGACCTACAGGCTTCTCGTGTAGAAACTCTGACAATAGGCTTTAAAAAAGTGAGTTTTACTTGGTCATTACAAAGGGAAAATCTCCAAGACAGCATATTACCTCAGACCGATAGAGCTCTACGTTCCCTCTCAATATCTTAATCAAATAAATAGCTTACGTATTTTAGTTAATTCATTTCTTAATACTCAATTTCAGCTTGACAAACACATCATCCAAGTTTCAAGTCTCTACGTTCATGCCTGTACCTGTACGTTGTCAGTCAGTCAGGACCAAGATTTTTATATACGGTGCAAATTAAGAACAGAAGTAACAGTGCTAGTGACATAGTGCCCGGTGTCGCGGGTTCGATTCCCGCTTCAGGACAAATATTTGTGTGATGAACGTCATTGGCTGATGTTATAAACAAACTTCCAAGGAAAGGTCATAGACATAACCAAGAAAGTCGATGCAATGTCTCGTAGAATTTGCAATTAAACCTAAAAAATTGACTCTACTTTAAAGAAGTAGCTATCTACCTAGAGTGAAGACACAAACGCGAAATTGCACCAGTAGCTCACGTTTTAAGTGGAACAGTATCGATGAGAGTTGCAAAGCCAACACACGTAGATACAGAGTATCGTTTAATCAGTCTGCGCTCAGACAAGGCCGGGGGGGAGACTACCTTCCACTAAATGACCATCCCTCTATTCTGTTAACCCGTGCCACCGTATCCACAAACAGTATACTCGGTGAGTGCGGCAAATACCAGTGATACCTACCTCTATTAGACCTGGCAAGATATAGCTATACCTACTTCAAATTTTCCCTACTAAACATTTCGATTATATTGTTATGTGTTTATTATTATAGCAATTATTGCAACCGATTTTGCATATCACACATTACGTGGTGGAGATCTAATAAACTTGGTTATCTTTAAGTGTCCAAAGCATTTATTCTTGAATTTTCTTAAATAACTTTGTTTGAAAAAGTATATAAAGCGTGTCATGTGTCTACTCGATTCATAACGAAATTATCAGTGGTCGAGTGCTATACTGCTTACCTACTCGTAATAGCAGTGCTGCATCGACTTTGATCTCAAAGAACTGTGTCCGTTGCTTTTTTTATTATGACCAAGTGCATATATATTATTTGAGTTTATATATGTTTGTATGTATGTATATACTCAGGAATATTCTAGATACGAGTGCTACATTGTCAACCACATCGTCTCTTACCATCAGATGAGATTATGTTAACGCGAACCCATAACTTTTATTAAATATATTTTTTGATATTTACATTGATAGAAAAAACAAACCTACTTAAATAAAACTATCCTAGTTATATATACAACTAAATGTAAATTAATAAAAAACTCAAAACAGTAAATTTTGATCATCTGGCATAGTGCGAAGAATACTGACTGCATTCCCGCGCTGAACTGCCAAAAATTGGCTTAGCGCGAAAAATGAGCCAAAGACCTTAGCTAGTTAAAGAAATTACTTATCACCAGAGAAGACCTTTTTCTATTTTTCGCTTCGCCGACTCTGTCTCCGTTAAGGTCTGTGGTATTGGCCCGTGTTATTTCCGCGCTTCACCCGCTGGGACGGGCGATACCTACTCTCCGCCTGCCCGGATTCATTTTTGGTTTTCGTTACTCTTTTGTCTTATATAGTTTTAAAATTTGGTACCATCTTTCTAAATATTTTACTTACCTTTTACTCGTAAATAAATAAACAAATGGTATTATATATATGTACCTATACCTATAAATATTTTGTGTTTCCTAGGGTAATTAAGTTCCTTTATCTACATTTGGATATTAAAGGCAATATGTCGCTGTCACTCCCTCCACACCCCGCTTAAACAACCGTACCAAAAGTATCAACACTCACGGTCTTAGTCTGCTCATTTCGTATGCAATTTTATTCATTATTTGTAATCTACTTCAATCGAATAGGGTCTCAGAATAAATCACTTTTAGGATTTGTTCAATAGGACGTATGTAGATTGACGCTTTTAGTGTGAAATTTAAATGTCATGTGTCTTTGTAAAGGCGGTGGATGCGGTGCTAATAAAACCTTCCACTATGTATGAGGAGACGCCTGAAACTCATTTGGCTAAAACAAATAGGTGCTCACTCTTACTTTTATGCTCCTGACTTATTCAAATGATTTATCACGCTACGTTTTGAAGGTACCATTCTATTTTATATTAAATCCAATAATTCAAAGAACCATTAGGTATGTTGTGTATCCATCCTCATAATAAGTATAGTAATCTTTATTATTTCTTACTTATATTCGTTTTACTTAAATAGTTTTTGATACTTATACCTAACTACCTACCTATCATTCATTTTACCAACCACAAACCCTAAAAACTTTGCTCTACCATAAACGCCACTCCTAGTCCTTTACCCTAAAAATATAAGTATTGATAATTTAATAATTATTCAAATAATTTCACAATAATATTTTTTTGCAATTTAGTAACATTGCATAGCACCATTAATTAATAGTGCTGGGTCCACGAGTGACCGTGTATCTAATCACAGCAACATTAAATTAGTGATTTAATTTGCTTATTTTCAGGTCCCTGGGCAGTAGCAAGTGAAACTACCTCGTCACCTTATCTATAAAGGTTATCTTAGATGATAATTAAACGACATTAATTTTAAAGCTGCTGACGCAGTCTCTATTTTTGCATGGTGTGTTATGTGTGCACTCTTATGGCGACTTGCGAAATTAAAAGATAGATGAAAGTGAGCCGTATAGAGTTATTATTATTAGCTACGCTACGAGTTTGCATTGTGGGAGCGTCAGTGTAGCGTATGAGCGGAGAGCGGAGCGGCATAACATCCACGTACAGTACTTGGAACAGCGGCGCGATGAGTGACTGACTTCGGGTCGTCGGCGTCGCGCGCCGATCGCCCCAATTGGTCGGTAGTTGCCGGCCCGCCCAGGGGAGGGGGCCACGCACACAATCTCACGCTCACCTAAGATAATTTATTTTATGTTATACCGTTTGAATATTTTATATCTGTGTGAGTTTTTTCGGTCGGTATGCGTTCAGTGTGAAATATTCGCGCGATAAGAAAGAAGAGGGGAACAGATCGATCGGGAACGTTGCGCTTTTTATTTCAATACTATGTTGTGTTGTTGTCAGTTCTTAATTAGGTACGACAATTCTACTGAAAATTACCACAAATAAATACTATTTTTCTATTAACCAATTAATGTTTCCTAGATTTAAAATATATGTAATAATAGAGTATTGACCAATTGAAGTAGTTATTTGGTTAGTAACATACATACTTAAAAAACATGTTATTTATTGTTTTCAAATAGTATCGTCTTATCTAGGTATAGAATGTTGAAAAAAAACTATCAAACAAGCAGAAAGTATGTCATGTACGAACTATTTAGTTAACATTTTAAAATACACATAACAAACAATTAACAAGGACTCATACATAACTTACCTGGACATTATTATAGTCAGTACCCACGAAATGATTTCAAACTCATGCTAAAGATAGAATCTGTGTTGCAAATTCAGGACTCTACTTATTCTTAATTGTCATTTAGAACGCGGCGCGTAATAGGTTGCTGGTTTGTCGTACACAATACAGACACAGTTGGCTGAAACACATTCAAAGAGCAGTTTAATACTGTTACAGCTAACACGTTTCCACCACTAGCACAACCTTAGTAGATAGTATTAAAGCTGTAGCTTGACAATTATAGCTAAGCTACTAATAACATTATTTTAATACTTTACTAGGTGACTAATTTTCTACTAGCACATTAACGTAGGTAGATCAAAATATAAAAATAAATATAAATCTCGTGGTATGGTTACCTTTAATCAAATGCAAAGGTATCATTAAAACGCTTCGTCAAACTCGCTTATTGTGCGCTTAATTATCACAATATTATATATTATGTATAAAATTAAATAAAAGAGACCGCTCCGTACCAATACTGACATAAAAAATACGAGAAAAGAAAGAGAAGCTTTAAAAAAGAAAAGAGTGCATCTACCCCCACTCCGTTCGCCCCCACCGCGGCGGGCCGCCCCTGTGGCGGGCGCCACCCACCGCACCGCAAAAATCGAGAGCGACGACGACGGCGGCAGCGGCGCGGGGTCAAACGGCGACGCGAGCGTGAAAAGAAGGAGCGGTGTGCGAGCAACACGCACACAAGAAAAGAGTGTGCGTGTGCGCGCCGAGCGGGACGACCGTGGCGAGAGCGGGACAGCGGCGCCAATTACTATCACCTGGCGGGCAGCTACCGCATTACCCACTGCCGCCGCGCGCGCGACCACGCGCCCGCTGCACCACGCGGCTCGCTCCGCTCTTGTGACGCTCCGCAGTCCGCTGCCACTCTGACTCTGCACCGCAATCGATATTCGCATCGCCACCGCGAGTGCATCCGTCTCCCGCGAACTCCTTCACTTCCGCTCCTTCCGGAGATGCACCGAGAGCCGCTTCACCTCGCATCCTGGAAGTAGAGCCGGCGCGAATTCAACATGCAACTGTGAAGTGTGTGCCCCCAAGTGGCTTGGACTCGTTGAACTGTGCTTACAAGTTGATTTACCAAGTGAAAAATGACATCGCAATTTGCCTTCAGAGGATCTCCTCCGAATCAGGTGAGTTATTAAAAAAGAGATACAGCTTTGACTAACTTTGACATTTTAAAATGGGAAAAGCCTAAAGCGATCTGAGATTTTAACTTCCGTTAAAATCAAATCAATCTTTATTTAATGATTTATTTCGATCTAACACTTGGTATGTTTACTTGGGATGTTGGCGAATTTATTAATATATAGTTTGAAAAGGCATTGATATACCAACCTACACTTACCTATGAAGTAAGTATTTGAAACACAATGTTATCATAAGTTCCATTAAAAACATTGCTTGTTTCATTTCTATAAATTTATGAAAACTAATAAAATCTAGAGTACTTATTTTATACCAGATTCTACATAAGGTATGAATAAAGCATACATAATTGAAAACCAATTCGATTAGCCTTATACAAATGTAATTCTTTGTTCTACTAGGTTAGTAATCAAATAAAACTATTGTATTGTTGGTAAACGCGAATCAAAGAGCAAGCTGTTATTGTTATTTTTGTAGGTAAAGTACCATAGCTGACTTATTTTATCTCTAATTTTACAATAAGTTAATAAAACAAATGAAAGTTGAGTTGTTTAGTTTTAATTTGTAATTTTGTCCACAATTATACCATTTATTTAGACCTCTTAGATACAAGTTCTTGACAAAACTTATAACTTGTCTAAAGTCACTGAGTTGATCCATCCATCCAATTGAAGATTGAAGTCCATGATCAAACAATACTATACCTATTGTATCCCGTAGGATAAAGGACTTTAAAATAATCAAAGGATTAGGGCTCAAACCCTAGCTGTAATTTCCACTTAACATTTATTCAACTTCAAAGTAACTAACTTTTCAGTTTTTTTTATTAATTTATATTTGTGATGTAATACATACTTAAAAACATTAGACCACATTAATCTAGGATTGATTTATACATTAAAGGTAGATTATAGAATTAAAAAAAAATCAACAGTTATTTTGAACAAACACGTATGTTATTCTGTAAAAGTAGTATGTAGGTGTCCTGCATTCAAAAATATTTCAATACGCCTTGAAGAACAGATATTTATTTTACAAAACCTGTATAAGTACCTACCTATTACCTGAAAAAGAAACCCTAAATATTATGAAAGGAAAACAATATCAATACTTAACATTATAAAACTGTTTATGGATAACTTCAGTAGAGTATGTTCAGAACAGCCATAGTAAAAAAATTATTGACTCCTTAACCCTGTGGCCAACCACAGATCAAGCCCATTCCTATGCCATTAGTTAGTGACTGATAAGTGACGAACAATGGTCTGACTCCCAGGATTTGTGACAGCCCCGTTCCTGAGATATCAGCGAAAATACCTGGCCCACGGTTCTGGATCCAGAACCCTGTGGCCAAGTACTTTTGCAAATAATACACAAACCACTGCATCTTATAGCCCCAGATTTTTAATTTGCGTTAGAAACGCCAGTCACTAAGCCCTAGACAAAAAACTAACTTCCTAGACCCAAGAATACCGAAGTTAAAAAAGTCCGGTCTAACATTTTGAGGTTATAAAAATAACCTCAAAATGTTAGACCAGCTACCCGAAAGAAAAATGCTAGGAGGCTGATTACTATGCCGAACCTTAGTGACTCATTTGTGACTAACAATGAACTGAGTCCCGGAATTCGTGACAGCCTAGTTGCAGAGATATAAGCGAAAATACTTGGCCACAGGGTTCTGGTCCAGAACCCTGTGGCCAGGGCTTTTCGCTAATTTCTCAAAAACCGCTGCATATTATGACTCCATTTTTTGTATATGCTTTAAAAACGCCAGTCACTAAACCCTAGACCTAAAATTAGCTTCCTAGATTGTTTAATAATAAATACTAGAAACATGTTTTGAGGTTATAATTTATTAACAGAGTGACCATATATTTTGCTTCATTGAGACTTTCCTTGTTTTGTGTTACGTAACATAACGTATTGTTGCTTAACGTAAATGCTATAATTACCTATTGTCTATTCCATTCACATCCTAGCCTAGACTATTGTAGAAGACTACTGTTTTAGGCAGGTAAGCAGAGACGGATTATCCTTAAGGCAAACTATTAAAATTATTGTGGTGTGTTTTTATCTACGCAATAGAGCTCAATCATAAAGGCGGTCAATAATAAAGTGGAGCTGCAATAATAATAATCCCACATTGAAGCTGCGTTTAAGACAAAATCACAATAAAGTTCGAAAATAAAGCACGCATCCGGAGTATACAATCTACACTCATGGTCTACAATATAAAATGAACACAAAATCTACACTCCATGGTCTACACAAGCTCCAAGTTACTATTGTACAGCAGTTTCCGCAAAAATATACTTCAGTTCAAGCAAAGTTTAAGGTAAATTGGCAGTTCTAATTTATGACAATAGCCGTCCCGACTCATATATTAAGAAAAATTAGAAAGAGTCGTTATTTTTCAGTATTTTTAGTACTTTTAAGCTTTTATTGCGTGCTAATTCAAAGTATTATATTCACATGATATCCACATGAAGGTTTATTACAAAATTTTCGAATCAAGCAAAAGGGCAGTGTAATGGAAAATAAATGTATTATATATATATATATTAAGATTGTAAACAAAACAAGACTGATATACCCTATGTATATAATAAGGACTGAATCAAACTTTAAATGTAAGTATTACAAGTCTAGCTGATTGGACATAGGTAGGTACATAGAAGTATAATAATAAGTATATTTTCAGCATTCCTTCTACGGAAAGAATCCAGAGCAAAATATTATATTTTAGTTTTACTTCCAAGATAGTGAAGAGGCATGCATATTTAGACTGAAAGATCTCTACATAGGTACTTGCCTGCCTAAAACAATATTCTAGGATATGAATGCCATAGACAATAGGTAACTATAGCATTACGTAGCGTAACGCAAAAACAAGGAAAGTCTCAATGAAGCAAAATATATGGTCACTCTGTTAATAAATTATAACCTCAAAACATGTTTCTAGTATTTATTATTAAACAATCTAGGAAGCTAATTTTAGGTCTAGGGTTTAGTGACTGGCGTTTTTAAAGCATATACAAAAAATGGAGTCATAATATGCAGCGGTTTTTGAGAAATTAGCGAAAAGCCCTGGCCACAGGGTTCTGGACCAGAACCCTGTGGCCAAGTATTTTCGCTTATATCTCTGCAACTAGGCTGTCACGAATTCCGGGACTCAGTTCATTGTTAGTCACAAATGAGTCACTAAGGTTCGGCATAGTAATCAGCCTCCTAGCATTTTTCTTTCGGGTAGCTGGTCTAACATTTTGAGGTTATTTTTATAACCTCAAAATGTTAGACCGGACTTTTTTAACTTCGGTATTCTTGGGTCTAGGAAGTTAGTTTTTTGTCTAGGGCTTAGTGACTGGCGTTTCTAACGCAAATTAAAAATCTGGGGCCATAAGATGCAGTGGTTTGTGTATTATTTGCAAAAGTACTTGGCCACAGGGTTCTGGATCCAGAACCGTGGGCCAGGTATTTTCGCTGATATCTCAGGAACGGGGCTGTCACAAATCCTGGGAGTCAGACCATTGTTCGTCACTTATTAGTCACTAACTAATGGCATAGGAATGGGCTTGATCTGTGGTTGGCCACAGGGTTAAGGACACAATAAAAAATTTACAAAGCGCGCTGACTTTTAAATTCGTAGGTTAATAAATTATAATATTAAACTTTTAATTCAACTTAAGCAACTGGATCTTGAATCGATAAGCATGATGTATGTAGTATGTACCTAGTAGGTAGAGGTGTTGCTTATTTCACCATAACTTTATTGTATAATTATCTAGCTTATTTCCTCAGAACTTCTCTTTCGCAAAGTTCAGGGTATTCATTTTTACATAAATGTGATGTGATGTAACCCAAATCGTCTTGTAGGTACAACAAGTATTTTTTTTACAAAAAAGCGTCGACAACGTAAGCAAAATATATATTTTCGTTTACTCAGATGGTATTAATTTGATTTAAAAATCAACCTATTGAACCGATTTTGAAAAAAAAATATAATGGGATGAAAGTACATTCAGTCATGCATGATTTAAAAAATAACTCTACATTCTAGTTTGTAGAAAATTAAATAGAGTCAATCAAAAAATGTCAACCTCCTAGAAGAATTTTAAATATGGAAGTAGATGAATATACGAGTAGAGGAAGGTCAAGAAAATATGGATGGACTGTGTCAAAGAGAATAGGTATGAACAAAGCAGGTGTTAGTACAGATATAACGGCTGAACATGTCTGACAGACATGTTGTGCCGACACCACCTTAGTGCCCTCACTAAGGGCAGGAAGATTTCCCTAATGAGGGCAGGAAGATGATGACGGTTTTGGAAAACCTACAATACAATAGTAAAATTTGTTGAATTGTACCTACCTGTTAGGTCACACTCTTCTACATTGTAAAAAACAATCATCTGCCGTCGCCGCGGCACTTACATAAAGTTAAAATATTATTTTTCTCAATTCCCTGCCCTTAGTACTCGCAGTTTAGGTGTAATTAATAAAAATAAACTTTCGCATTGATATACCAACTCATTATATCTTTCATCAATCAAATATTCTTTAAAATATTTTTAGTGTACTCTCTGAAATGTTTTTATACTTAAATTATAGGGTCAGTATTTAATATTGTGATTTGTTTCATTACCGAAAATACAATTTTCAAAAAAATATATAAAATTTATATCCAAAATGGGATTTATATTTTTTTAACTGACTCTTTCTTTTATTGGAATAAACTAGATATTACACCTACATTGCATTATTATTAATAAAAACATAAATGAATATACTGATCATAAAATGTTTATGTTTCATTGACAATTTTCCAGATTTTCAAATTTCAAGTGTCAATATTCCAATTATAATTCAGGTAATAATATTGTCTAGATACGTAAGTTATTTATTATTGAAAATACTAACATTATCTGAGTTCATTATTTTAAATTGCGATATTATCTCGAGTAGGTATTTTTCTTTATTAAATTATTCACTGTCACCCTTATTTGCTATCCGATAAGAGTTTATTAAATTTCATACACTTGTTGTATAAATATTGTAGTCGTTGAATTTATCAAACAATTCTGTTTAATAAGCTATAATCAATGTGAGCTGTGAGTAGGCAGTCCAATGTTAATAAAATAATGTTATAAAATGATTCGATCAGCGGGCGAATGAGTGCGTGCTCGATCTACTTTCGCTATCTCTTTTGATAAGGGCCCACTCCCTCGGCGGCGGGAGGGGATTATCCTCATTATTTCACTGTTTCGGAGTTCGCTCGGGTCGCACTCAGACTGACTATAGATCATTACTAGGTCCTGAAATATCAATCTCCCGTAATTATGATCGCCTATTTTTCTTCATAAACAACACAGCTTACTTCGCGTCTCGCTCACTAATTCAAATTTTTTTTTTTCATAGCAGAGCAGAAAGGTTCCATTGCTTTCATGGTACGTTTTTATTTAAATAGCAATTAAGAACAAGAATGGGCTGTAAACGTTTATGCTGCGTTGTATCGTACGTTTTTAAGAGCCGTGGCTCACAAAACTCGAGTGGCATCATTTTACTTTCCCAAATAAACAAGTACTTAGGTTGTATTGTTTCAGTTTATACTGGCATAGGTATAATGTATATTAATGTTGTTAAAGTTATAACATGCTTAGCTTGTGAAATTAAACATACCCAAATTAATTGCTTTGTAAAACTTATTTACTACCTACTTATTATCTTATTTCTCCCCAATTGAGGACAAGGCGGAATACGTTAAGATGACTCGAAAGAGTTTTTTTCTGAAATTTGAGCCACTTCTACTTCTCTTTTTTATTTTCCTTATTTTTTCTTATACCTACCTAAACACAATTAGGACAATTACGATAAAGGTAGTCAAAATTAACTTATTATTTACTCTCAAAGTAGAAAGAGGCAAATTTTCGAGTAATAAGCAAAGCGCGCTTGAGAGTGATCAGTAGTGTAACTAATGTGCATAACATACCATTCCTAAATGATCATAAATTTATGCCAAGGTAAAAACTGATCGCAAGAATTATGTTTTATTATACAGAGCCGCTTTTTAAAATACCATAATAAACCATGCTTTTGTATGTAAGAACTTAGACATTGCGCATGACGCCCAATCATAGAAATTTAACTACATATAATGTACATAAATGTAAAGAGAAATCGACAGTTCGGCAAAGTATCCTACTATTTATTATAGAGGCGAATGTTTTGATGAATGAATGAATCTGTCACCGTAAAATTGTAAAAACAGCAAGTTTACAATTTCACTATTTTTAATCACAAACTTATCACTGTCGTCTAGTGAAAACTACGAAAGTCTGCTATGAAATATACATGCACAGAAGGAACAAAGGTCTGTACTTAGACAATAACTACATGTATACCATTGATTTAGAAGTTAAATTATAAACTTACGGTTTGATTTAAAACCTAATCGACATGTGATTAATATTAGCAACAAAAAATATAACCGGTTTAATTATAACTTGCGTTTTTAGTTTTAATATTATTTATCAAGAACTAGTAAATAATAATGATTTTCTCGAGGGTACCAAACCAAGCATGAACAAAACGCTCTACTAGTAGCTCTAAAGTTTTACACAATAGGTATATTTTGTTACATTTTATGCACATTTTATACTTCGATACACAATTTAACATGTCATGACATTGTACTCGGTTTATTCGAACATAGGTATAAGTACATTCTGATATCACAATCACAAACAAGGTGGAACAAAAGACGACAAACTTATTTTATTTAGGTCGCGTAAGTCTTGGTAGAGTTGGGTTCCATTCCGAGTATTGTAGAAGTTACATTTTTGAATGGACCTAGCATAGAGTAAAATTTCACAGGTTCTTTTGTACGCTTCTTACTATTAAACAAGTAAAATACATTCTATAATACTGTAATTATCGGTCCATGTGGTTGGAATTTCATATCTATCTCTATTAAATTGGGAGCGCGATGGTAGAGTTGTAATATTATTCTGTGTGGTGTATTGTGAAGTAGCTGCCACATCGAATAGGCAGGTCGTGGAAGTGTGACCTCTTGAACATTAACGGAGAAACAAAGCAGCGTACCACTCATTTAACTTAATAATGAGCCGTGAATAATCTTCATTATTTTTGCAGTTCAACGCTCAGCTCAACCATCGCCTACTGACCCCTTTTTGTTTCGATTCGTAATTCTGGTGCTCCTTTTAACTTTAATTAAGCGTACCTGCTTAATAAAAAGCAAATGTTTGAGTAAATTTCGCTCAGGTACGCTATTGTTCTCAGTAATGAGTTACTGTTTTAACCCTTTCAGACCTGAATTATTATTTTTTTAGTTCGATTGTGAGAAAAATTATGTACTTAAAGGGGGCAAAAAATAAGGATTAACATACTGTGTTTTTTTCTCATGTAGGTACACAAATAAGTCTAGATATCCGGCCTATTTCATTGAAATGAATGTCTTATTTTTGTTACTATTATTTTATTTATTGGTTATTCTTTATGAGCAAAAAAAACATTATACAAAATTAAAAATTACAATAATATTCATAAAATTAAAACTTTTCTGTTATCATATTAAATTATTAAGAAAATTCTTATTTTAATGTAATCCATAAGCTACATGCCTATTTTTTCACCTTTTTTGGAGTAGTAGATTGAACCAGACAATGTCAATGAGTCTGCACTGCAATAAGTTTCTCTTTTTATTGTAAACAAGTGACGAGACGACCTAGGCGTTCTCCCGATGGTAAAAGACAACGTCTGCTCATGACCAGAATAGTGCTACATAGGACTTTGATTCACATTGGCCGCTGTAACACTGCTAAGGCTCTCGTCCACGTGACATTTTGATGATCAGTCTCGAAAGCCCAGTAATTTCAGCCAGCGAATAATCCTTCAGGAACTTTCTTGTGGTAATAACCAATTGTAGCTTGAAATATGGGTTCAATGACCATGGTTGGGGTCCACTCTGTTTGTATTTGGTTATTTATCAATGTTTTTGGTTTAGTCTAAGTTTTTTTTTCGAAGAAGTGGCAAGTCTCAACTCTTCCTCGACCGTTGCTTCAAAATCGAAAGTTGGTCAATAGTAGAGGCAATACTGACTGATTCACTTCACACTCTGAGTTAGGTTCAGTGAAATTAGCTGGTTCTTTATCGCCAGATTCGGTGGGTAAAACTAGTTAATGCGGGTTTATTGCATCTGCGCCTAAACAAGCAGAGCATGTTTCTTGACTAGGAACATCAAACCTGTTTTCGTCGTTTGAAAACAAACCTAAATCTGACAAAATTTCAAAATTTCTATGACGTAATGCATCTGATGAATTGGGCGATTTGGGCTAGAACGGAACTTGTTACAGTACTTTTTTTTGTAAATTAAACAAAAAAACTTTCATAAAACGACGTATTTCATATTTAACTTATTTGTCTATTTATAAATAAAAAAGCGCGTTTCATTATACGATTATAGATATTGAAGCTAGTTACAAACCATTTTTAGCCCTAAAACGTGTAATTTTACAGTAATGAAAACAGCTTACTTCCACTCTTGGAAGTCTTGCCGACCACTCTGTTACAAACTTGGCCATAAGTTTTCGACCACGGTACAAGACGGCGTTACGAGTATTGTTTTCGTTATCATTTAATGTGGGCATTGTGCAAACGATTGAGACCGTTTTCACATGCAAAATGCTACCAGCTGCCCCCTGGAAATCTGAAAAACGTCGTATAGGGAAGGTAGTTTACCTTCCCTATAGGTTACACCTTTTTGTTTTTCAAATAAAAGCCCAAAATAAATAGCAAAATATTGCGGCTCAAAAAATAATTGGTCACGTAAATTCATACCTTGGGCTCTCGCTCGTTACAAGAACTTATTTTATTTTTGTTATTCCTCCGTCATCCTTCTTATATCAAAAACATTTTTACTAACCAAATCTAAAACTATTTGCACAGGCTTGATAAATGGCAAACTAAAACTGCGTGTTCCTCATGTAAAATGCAATGATGGCAAGTGTATTTTATCCTAAAGAAGAGTAGATTATTTATTAGACTATTATTATTATTATTATTTATTATTTTTATTCAATATAATTAAATATAATTATATTTAATATATAAATATAATAATATTTATTATTATTTATTAGATATGTATTTAACTTTCTGAGATTGAAAAAATGCAGTTCACTTTTCTCGTCAAGTTAAAGTCAGCTTAGGTAGGTACACTGCGTTAACAGTCATAAAAATGAGTTGTTTTTGGGTCCCGAGCGGTCCCTTGTTCTGTAAGGTGAGTCTAAGCATTGCATCCACAGCACGCCCGCTCTGATCAGATAGACGAATAAAACTTCGTTTCTCTGAATCTTTAATTGATTTCTCCGAAGTCGAGTACGTTGTTCACCCTGATACAAAATTTTGTTGTCCCTCGTTACGAACGGCGACAAAATATTTTGTGATAGTGTTTAAGCTCTGGCGCAACCGGATTTTAGTCATGTGTGCGTGCTTCGGAAACTGTATCGAGTGCATGTCACAAGAGTTCAATTTATGTTAGACGATCGTAAAAAGCAAAACCTTCTTTCGCAGTTTGGTTTAAATATCAATATTTAAATTCATTCAGTATAATTAGCCGTATTTAACCATAAATTACACTTACAAATACAAATCAAAATTTACCCACATATAGAACAAAAATAAACATCACCAAATGATTGTGCTTCTGCTACAGATCTTTCATTAGCAGTTCTAATCAGACAGACGCGTCATAGAGTCGTGAAAGTTTATTACCAACATTGTGAACTTAAAATACACATGTATGACAATAATTGACGGTGTAGCACCCGCTTCAGACGAAAAATGAGTTCACATATCATTAGTTCACACCTCATCGCGTCGTCTGTTCGAACCGATACAGAGCGGCGCGGGCGCAGAGGCTTCAGTCGACACGATAGCCTCGATACGATTCGTTACTTTTGTATTGTGTGTAGTGTGAGTAGTGAAGTGACACACGGACGCACAGTTATTTGGTTGAGATCTGTTAATAGAATTATCCAGAAGATTTTATTATATTGCGCTTGCGTAAAATACATTTTACAAATTCAGTTTGAATTAATTTTGGTGTACCAGTAACTTTAAAACCCATAGTTATTGCAATATTTCATTGTTTGTTTTGAGGATCTGAAGTATTAATTATAATGTACTCATATACTGGTACTTATAATACATTTTGTAGCGCTGAAAATTTCCTGCTACAAAGAAACGACATTGAGGGATTTTAAAAATTAAAAGTTTGCGATAGCTACGTAATAGTGTAACGGTTACGTAGTTACTTTACCTATTCCTAGTGATTTTATATTGCGTACGATCCACGTGATGAAAATCTTACCGATCACACTCAACCGGTTGCATATCTTACCTGGGCTCGACGTTAACCGTCTCCTAAAGCGTCGATGACACATGGCTTTTTATACGCTATAAGCCAGCGATTTCGCTTGTGGCGTGTAACCTCTCCCAGCGTCATCGGCTTTTTTACAATCTGCTTATTGACAATCCTTCCCAAAAACCAACACGCTGACACGCTAGCTGTTAAACTCACCAACAATCAAATTGTAGAAAAGCCGTGTGTCATAGCCGCTTAGGTAACACTTTATGTCTAGTCTGAAACCATTTATTATTATGTTAATTAACACTCCTCTTCCGTTTAAAATCAATGAAACCGAATTTGATAACACTACACATGAATATCGCACCGTAATAATGGCGCTGGTTATTTTGGTAACACAGTTGTCGATTAGTGGCGACAGGGAGGGTCATAAAGCCTCGCGCGGGAACGCACGGGATGTTTTGAATCGCCACCGCTTTATTGGTCACTGTATTAACCGATAATTCAATTTCAGTACACCCCTTACTGTAATATCTAAACAACCAGACAATAATTTATTGATGCCCAATGAAAATAGATTACCTACTCATAACATCTGTGTTGGTTTCCACAGTCAGTACGCTGTGCTCGTATTTAGCAATGACTTCATTATAAAATATTGTCTATTCAATAATATTTCCGTGATACTTAACTGATACAATCAGAAGAAAATTTCAAGAAGTTATGAAGCTCGTAAAACTAAATGACCCTTACCAAACAAAACATGGTAAAATATTAAATTGTTAAGTTTTGTTTAAAAACATGGTTGGTATGATTCCAATTTTATCTTTAATGGGTGTATAAATGTTTGCGATCGCGTCACGGGGATATTAAGCGGGATAATGGTCCAGTTATTATTAGACAAGTGCCCGCAGCTAGCACATGCTTATTCCATAACATGGCCCTATAAATCTAGCGAACAATCCGAAACAACTTCATTAGCGAAATCAATGTTCCGTTTGCGCCGACTTGAATGGTTAAAAATAAATAAAAGCACAGGCATCGATCCAGATAATGTCATTTTCGCATTCAATTGGCAAGGAAAGGTAAGCTGGTAAGTGAGCTGCCGTCGCCCACATTTGCGAGTGCGATGGAGTGTGACGACGGCTCTCTGGTTGCTTTCGAAAGAGTTGCAATTTTATGAATGAGTTGTTTGAATGAAACACAATAAAAATACGTATCCTGCGAACCAACGCTGAATGTGCACCGCGGAGGTAGCTTACAGTCAGCGTCGTAGGTAGCTGCATATTATAAGGCACCTTACTCCCTACGTGTATAGAGTAAGCTTGGCGCATGCGCGGAATGTTTCCTTTATTATAGTGTTTATTAAAAAAAAACAGTAACTTTTATCGTTGATCGTACGTTTCCGATAGCTTTTAATAATATTTAAAAATATATTTGGCTGGACACTCAATATGTCAGCTCACCATAAAACCAATAGCAGTTCGATTTCTAATCGTGCGGTGTCACGTTCTGGAATTTCACCCAGATGCAGCACCATGTCTCCCACGTATGATAACGGTTAACAAAACAGAATATTATGATAATTTGTAACCATGGAGCTTATAATAAAATTAATTGTCCATTATATTAAATGCCTACATTGTAATTACCCGTGAAGCAGTCACACTCTTCCAACTCCAACTATTAACCTTGCTACCGCTACATTAACCTGTTAATGTATATTATAATAAAAATAAATCTTGACTACCAAAAAAGTAATTTGAGTGTCATTTGCACACTGATTGTTTCTCGCCAAAATAAGTTTTTAATCCTTTTAGAACAAGTGATTTTTGGATAATGATAACATTAAAATAAAGATAAAACAAAACCGGTTTTTATTTTAGTCGACAGATGTAGTGTAGGTAGATTTTTTTTCATAATTTATTCACTCCAAGTAGGTAATCTACAGATTTGAGATCCAACTTATCAAATCGGTCTTAATTACAAACACTGACTTTTCGCCGTCTGTTTATGGTGAATGTTTATTTCAAACTTGTGAAACAAATACTTTTTATACTAATATTAGATATGACATGATAAGTAAAAATTGCCATGTCCCTAATTACAAGTCACACCAGTTTTAATGTTAAATTCTTGGGCCCAATGTTAGTCCAGAGATGTAATATTATAACATGTAAACGATCGATAAACGCCGAGGATCTCTAATAAAAACATTTAATCATCCTTAATTTTTACCTAATTATAAAAGGTGTGAATTTCTTTGAAGGCCTTATGCGTTTCGAGGGTGGGCCTTATCGTAAGGAATATCTTGATTCAGAATGCGGTTGGAATAGACATTCGATTTTCGAACCACCATGTAATTGTCCAATTAAAGTCACAATTTTATGTAAATACCCAAAAAATAACAGACACTTTAATGCTACGGAAATGGGTTATCATAGATTAGTAGGTTAGGTAGGTACGACTTTGAAATCGATACTATATCCTTTTGACGTCAATTTTACTGCGATTACCCAGAAAACTCTACCAAACTGTAAAGCTTTTCTTAATATCGATATTATTAGATTTTAATCTATGTTTCAGCATTAAGTTAGTACTTAGTTGTGTAAATAAATATTTATTGTCTGATTAAATAACTCGAATGTCATCTATGTTGTATAAGACCAACAAAATACTACGTCAAAATTTGATTTACTAACTTATTTTTAATGTGTTCTTTATACATTTTTGCGAATAACAAAAAAACCATCTGTTAAATTTAAGTGATTTGACTGCACAAGAATGCCCACTTCCTTGTACCTTCGATATTCTATGCGGCTTTGATGGTACAGCTTTATAGGTAGTTCGTTTAATTACATTAGTCTTTGAAATTTATATTAATTTAAAACTATTTTTTACTGAATGTATACCTAGTGGAAAATCTTGATAGCTTAGCAGAAAAGGTTACCAACATTGGTGATTAATTATTATGTTCTTATCACGGATCGTAACTAGTCCTACCTATTTCCCTGTAACAGCACGAAACCTAACGATGCATTATATAGATTGTGGTCAGTTCTGCCAGTTGTCTAGCCACATAACTTCTCGTATGATTTACAAAATTGGTTAATCTTTTCCAGAAGAGCTCAAGTGACGTTGTGAATTTTGAAGAGAAACACGCTTTTCAACACTTTTTTCTTTTATTTGCCAAAGATCACAAATAAATTGGCATTACAAAGATGATGAAGCCCTTTTTTCCATTTCATTTTTTTTCCTATATATTTCAAAGAGGATATAGCTAGCGTCGCTAACAGACGTTATCATGCTATCGCCTCGTGGTCACTGGTCACTCGAGTCGGATACCATACCAGTTATGTTAATATTCAAACTTTAAAACCGTAATAACTATTTTTAATGCTAGTTGTATAACAAATTTTATTCAAATATTTTATTCTGAGACAATGAACGCGCTAATTAAGGGAAATAACAAACACGATCAAGACTTTCGCATGAGGTTTTCTTGAAGTAAATGCGTGACGTGAGCTCTTATCGTTTGTTAAGATCTATGGTTTTACTATAACAAGTAAGCAGTTTACGTGAGAAATATTAGAGAGTGAACTAATTTACATACACGACAATAGCCATCTAAACATTTTTTGTTTTATAAAAATTCAAGCACTCAGATATATAAGTAGAGTAGGCAAGTAACAAACTCCTAACAAACTCCTAATACAGTCAACAAAACCCAAAATATGTATAGTTTAGGAGTAACGTAAGTAGATAACTTAAAGTTAGAGTTAGATGGGGAAGTGTAGAAAAGAGTCGTGGTAGCCCTTGACTTACATTATCAGTTGGTCGCATGTTTGAATGACAACTCTACCCTGTACAATCTGCTTCATTTTCAGCTTACTTAGACACATACACTTATTATAAATACCAACTTAATTTTAATAACAAGTCAAACTACTATTGTCTACTATTATTGTACCTGAAATATTTTTAATTTCTATTGAGAGCAACAGTAAATGAAAGCTCTGTGGACGGACTGCTCTTGTCTCGTTGGCTGTTGCTAAATATTGTTGTTTGGTTCTTACGCAATAGATGTAAGAGCTTAATAGTCTATTGGTAGTTTTGGTACTTCCTATACAGAAGTCAGTTATAATCACCTAAACCCATAAAGCTAACGTATCCGAGACCTGTGGCTAAGCCTGATTTCACGCCCGACATCATCGGCTGACAAATTAGAGAGTAGAGATTAAGCATGGAAAGTATTCCGAGTAACATGTTATTTATTATGGTATAAAACTGATCACACATAACACTTGTTACTTTCTGAGACCAAGTCTGTTACAAAATAACCGGTGATATCAACCCGGCGCACCCTGGCAGGCAATTTTGTACGCTGTGATTCATTCATGTCATGATACGTGTCGCCATTCACAATTTCATTTGTATCGTAAATAATAATAACAGTCTGTCAGAGTGTGCTCACTGTGTATGGTAGTGGTGCGTGACGTCGCGTCATGCGTAAAATATAATAATGACGTTAGTCACATTAGGCGGCTGATGGAAAATAACAGTATGTTACAAAATCACCGGTGATTAAACTGTTACAAAATTAAATCATATCACCATGTGACAATGAAATAGAGGTAGCAATCATTTTCATGCCTAGTATAGATCTTTCAGTCACAAAATGCAAGATTAATCGCGCGATCCGCCTTTGTATGGTGGCTATAGTTGAGGAGCGTGCATTCTTAAACAGAAAGATCTCTATGTGACTGATCTCTACGTTTTAACAGCGTTAGACGCAGTAAGATTAATACGTACCATCTTATTTAGTATAGAGCTAAATATTATCGGATTCATGTAGAATTAGCATTCATGTGCTGAATACGTTTATTTTTATACTCACCAGTTACGTTAAAATAAATTCATGTCTAGATAAGATATGTCATGACGTATTATGTTGATAGCCGTACAACCGGGTGCTGCGTATAGGTGAATAAAATATGCATAGACATTGAGTCAATTCAAAGTGTTGTTGACCTAAGTGAGGTTGTAAAGAATTTTGCGTTTAGACACACACACTAATTTAACGAGCGACAAAACAAAATGACTCTTTTCGTTCTCATAGTAATGATTTCTAATGTGATTACCTGGAATGATTTTTAGAAAAAATATACCAACCATGGAACTATGCAAAACTTGCAACTTACCCAGTTCCATAAGATGTAGAGCGTTATAGGATTACATAAATTAAAACAGCTAGCGTACAGGTATTCGTATCGTAAATTTAATACTTTAATGATGTCTCCTAAAGATCAGGCTAAAAAATGTCCTCACGGTACCTGGGCGACTCTCGCTCGGCTGCTCCGTCACCCACTGTTACCAAAGCGAGCGACATGTCATCGATATTTTTTGCCCAACTGATGTCTTTAACGAAATTCATGTCATTGGGTCCGATTTCTCTAAGATTAACTTTTTTACATTATTTAACAAATAGATCGAACCCCTTATACGCTCGAATATTCAGTTACATGGTTTAACACTTAAAAGGGCTTAACGACTCTAACACATCCTGCGGGTTACGATAAAAAACACGACAAAAAGTGAATACTTCTCGTGTTTGTTTTTTAAAAGATGTCTGCTGGAGATAAGGTGCAGCGGCACTTTAATCCTCCAACCGTCCGATATTTGAAAAGGATATGATGACAAGTTTTTTGTACGTTTTATCTAATAAGCACACATTACCAATACTTAAAGTTCGTGCTCACTTTCAGCGTCTCGATATAACCAAATACTACTAAATGAATTATCTTCTCATTCACATATTAAGTAAACCAACAGGTTGCGTTACAAGTCGACTAAAATAATTCAAAACGAAGATATCTTGTTCACTTTGTGTGAAATATATCGAAGATCCTTAGGATTTTACTACTGATAGTCATCACATCACCCATTGTCATTTATTAATTAACTACTTCAATGAAACCCAAGTTGTATAAATAGCATTATCGCAAAGTTAGTAAACAAGCACCTCCTTTAATTTTTTTCAAAAGCAAAAGATTTAAGCTGAATTAAAACTAGAGTTACGGGTATAATTAAAATCATAATTGCATCGTAGTTGTCCAGTAGACAAAAAGCTTTTATCTATTATATTAACCATTTTTTTTCAAAACAAAATAGAGTAAGTATATCTTAACGTAATGCGTAAATAAAATTAAATTTAACATATTAAAAAAGTCATTGTTTGCTTAAACGAAAGTTGCAAACCAACGTGATTACAGCGTCCGTTAGTGCAGAGTCGAAAACATGATGAAAATTTCGTGTTCAGTACAACGTACAATGTCCACAGTGGTTGAGCGGGTGAATAAACAGCGTTTGCTATCCTATAGCTACTCAGTAATTATGTCGTTTCATCCAACAGATACTCGCTTCGTTTGAACGGATTGAATCCCTATCCCTTATAAGCACCGGGCGTCGCTTTCAGCCGTTCCCCCCTCATAGTGATCGATATAAATCTCTATTGCCATATCCATTAGGTCCAATGAACAACGATACGAAAGCCGAACACCTACCGACCTGCAACCGACATACAAAGTACATACAATGTTTGCGAGCAAGGATTAAATAACTATGCTGGGTATGTAATGTAGGTAATGCAGGGATTCGACGTTTAACGGCTTCGGGATTACCTCAATAATTCCCTTAACACAACAAATGTTTTTAGCCTGTCGAGCCACGATGTGTGGGTGTGAAGTATCCAAAGCTGGGCTATAGCTGACCCTGCCTTGGGAGCGACAGCGATAGCTGAGGTGTTGGGTCGGGTATCTAGCTAGTGTAAGTAGATTAGGTACCTATGCCTCAATGCCTGTTTAGGCCGATTGAAGCCATACTTCTGGGCAACGCGACAGGTCACAGAACCAGCTTAGTACTCTGTCAAATGCGACGTTACTTTACTACACTAACGGATTGAATCATCCCAATAGTCTAGATTTCATCTCAAGGCAGGTATAGATAAAAAAAAACAATATTTTATGGACATGCACCGATTATAATAACTTAACAACGGATTTTTTTTTCGGATATCCTATCAAAATATCCGACAAATTCAAAGGCAGAAATAATTACGATTTTCATTCATAACTGACAGTTGTATCACGAACGTTCGGGTGGCATTTCTCGGTCTCTAATCCCATTCAGAACACAATATAGTTTGGGCAGTTGGGGACCATTTTTCATTTCGATGACAAATATTTAGAAAGTTATTTATCCACGTACAATTCCGCACAAAGCTCAATTAAAAAAGGTCGATCTCCGTTCGCTTTATGATCGGGCAGCGAGCGGATGTTTGTTCTGCAACCGCGATATTGATTCAGGTAGTCTGGCGAATAAAGCTATTACGGCAACAATGAGATGCGACCTTATTTATTGTAAAATAATTAATATGCTATACGTTAGTCTACTTATGGATTGTATTATCCTATAGAATAGAATAAGCCAGTTTTTTTCGAAAGTAATAGAGAATTTCTAACTGGATAAAGAAACATTCCGTCGGTTGTCGCCGCGGCACTGACTGACGACGTAACGGGCACGCCCATTATCCGCCTCACGATAAACTCACCCCTTTTCACACTATCATTAAATACTCATTTGTTATCCATCTTCACATACATTATGCTAATTTCCAATATAAAATCGTTTAAAAAATTCTTATCAATTTTAGCATGAAAGCTGTCGTACCGTTCATTATCGATTTATTCCGACCGACTGAGCATCATCGTTCAGCACAACACTCGCCACTCAACCTTGTAAGCATACCACGTGTTCTGAAAAGATTGTTATTGCTATGCAAAGCGAATTGTACGGGGGCCTCCAATTTTTTAAATTTATTTCTGTGCATTTTGTGTTTAGGTATGTGATGCACTTGCGAATGTTAAAACGCGTCATAAAGGCATTTTAAAAATTTGCAACTTACAGAGCACCATATCGACAGCCTCTAACAGTCCACCGCCGGCGCAGGCGGGTATGAGCGCAAGTTCTGGAGGTGCGAGCGGCGCGGCCAGGCCCAGCTCTCCGGCCGCTGCTGCACCACGATGTTGCGACACCGGCCGCCCTATATTCCAAGACCCTCTCACAGGACAAACGGTGTGCTCGTGCCAATATGAGTTCCTCAACTACCAGAGGCTAGCCTCCGGAGTGCCGCTCTCCATGTACAGTGCGCCGTACCCTGACGCCGCCGCCGCCACCGCAGCCGGCATGGCTGCATACTTCCCTACGCTTGCCGCTGATCAACCACCTTTTTATACTAACACGGTGAGTGCTAGACATAGGTACCCATTATTGATACCGTTTCTTCTAGCCCAGCCATGACTAGGTTAGAAACCAAGTACTATGCAGAACAATGAGCATAATGTTCAGCTCAGTAAACTGATACACATGGTGTTAGTTCGAAGAGCTTGCAAATTTAAGCTTTGATTGAAGTTCGGTCATAATTTTAGTTAAAATCTCGAAAGATTATGATCAAAAGGGGAACTTCTAATTTGTATTATGCTAGTTTTTTTAAACCTACCTTTCTTTTTACCCAACTGCCAAGGAAGGGTTATTTAAAATGAAATCATTGTGATTGTTGCCTAGTCTAGTCAGTAAATGTCTTAAAGGCATCATATTTACTTCTCTCTTAGCTAGTCAGCCTGATTCATCCGAGGTCAATTTGCATTTTTGTTATATCAAAGTTTCATTTTATGATCAAGTACCTTCATAAATTTTAGCCTACTTATTTGAGTTGAGTAGATGATAACTTGAATATCTACCAACTTCTTATCTAAATATGACACAACGTATAAGAAAATTAATTATGTTCTCAAATTTTAAGCTACCTCTCGGCCCGAGGCTCCATTGTCGTTTGAGTCGATCGGATTATGTTCGTTGACGGGCAGCTCAGAATATGTTTATCGTCATTCCGACCTGTACAAAAGGAATTACGTTAAAATAATTAGGATCCTATGTCACAATAATACTTACCTACATTAGAAACGAAGCCTTAAAATACTTACATGTTTAAGCTAACAACGATTTGTGGTTAGTCTATTATACAAGTTTACTCAATAAGGAAATGTCCTTAAACGTGTATTTCATTATTCTTAGACGTAAAGTTATTAAAGTTTTAATATTTTTAATAAACCATTGTAAAATGAAAGAACTAGAGTAGTAAAAATAGAAACACCACCTGTAAAAACAATAAAACAGCTCAGAATAATAAACACCCTCTCTCAGTAAAAGAGAGTGGCTCGCCCGCAGCATGTGGGTAGAGACTTTGAATGATAATGATCATAACAACATAAAAGTAGCCACAGTGCGTAATATATGACCTGTAGTAAAACTTTTGGAGGAAGGTGTTAAAAGGAGGGACCGAGAACGTGTCCCGGCAGATGATCCAATCATTCATAAAGGCATGATCATACATCATCTCTGGCGAAAGTGTTAACTCGAAGCCCGCCGTCACCGTCAATAGAATCCTTAGTTTTTTATTTACGACACTTCTTTTTTATTATTTTTTCATTCTGACTTACTTTTGGACTATACAAAGCAGTTGTCTTTTACTGTTTAGTAGTCTTTCTGTTGGTAAACAAACATAAATAAAGATTTAAATACTAAAAAAGCGGTTAGTTAAATTCTTCTTTTCCTCATGGCGTCATAAGCGTAGAAACGTCCACTACTTGTTAAAAATAATGTGAGTAATTTATAACTCTATCGAAGAGTTGAAAATAAATCGTCAACTCTATACAGATTTGTGATTAATGCATATCGTAATATGTGATTTTTATGACTTCAGTTGCGATGAATTCTATAGATCCAAACTAGTGATTTATTATTCTTTAAACTGATAATTAAAAAGGTAATAAATAACTGATGGATAGCAAACAACAATGATTTGATGTCTCTTTTTTTGGATTTAATAGGTATTCACCTTTTTTCAAAAAATGTGTCGATTCAATTCTTAATAATAAAGTGAATAGTTTTCTACTACGATTGCAGTTATTATATATTTAAAATTTGAGTCATTCAAACAAAATTTAACTTCTTAGTTCCAGATTTCCTCCAGTAACCGATCCTTTATTCTGTATAGTCAAAAAACCATTATGTGCAAATAAATCATTCGTTGTCGATCAGACGAGTCAGTCATAATTTTATTCGATCAGACTAAGGCATTACAAGAGCTTGATGAGGTTGTCAGACATGCAACGTAATATTTTTTTTTATGTTTATTATCGTTTGTCCCTTTAACTTGCTTCAAACGTCTGCTCACTGATTATACTATATTGAGGTACCTACATTTGCGTGTTCACAAACTGTCTAAGGGGATTAAACTTATTGATTCCATAATAAAATATACAATACCAAAATCCTGATCCAAAATGATTATGTTAATGGCATTATAGATAGATTCCTCTGAAGTCATAATCTTCATGTCAGTAAAGATCATAAAGCCTGTTCGGTCGGATATTATTTATGAAGGTTTTTTAGTGCACGTAGATTAGGAGAAATATTTTTAAACAAAAAAGTAACTAGAGTCAGAAAATTCTTATCTGTTAAGGAGCCTACAACCAAGAAAATTAAGATTAAATGACATGGTATCAACGAGATTTTGGGACGATTATGATAATTGGCTATGATCTAGCAATTTTCTATAGCTAATACAGCATTATTCAAGTCGAAATCGGTCGTTGTTAAAAGTAGGATTAACGTTAATACTTTATGTGGTAATTGTTATTGACAACTTTCGGGAATGATTGTGCTCTATTTAGTAATATGTTTCTTAAAGCAAGATTTTATTAAGCCTCATAATAGTATAACTGTATCAGGAAATGATATGGAAATAAATTAATAAAAATAACGAAATACTTAAATGTTAATTTATTAATGAGAAAGAAGGTGACGCCAGTATAAGAAGCGAGCTCGTATAAAAAATAATAAATCCAAGTGAACTGCAGATTCGTGTTTCGACTTAGGCCGATTATTTGAAGTAACAGAAAAGTGGAATTATATCAGAAAGGTCGTAGCAACAAAGAGCGACAGCGCGACTGGATTACGCTGTCGTGCTTGAGTAAAATTTATTATCGGATTTTCGATTCGGCCACCAATGAAGTTGTTGGACAACAAAATCTTTTGATAGATTTATCCTGGCTGACCGCATTAAGACTCGCCCCTAACTTATTTTTAATGCATCGTAATAAATTTTTGGACCCTGAACAACTGTCTGACTTTTTACGCAATTTTTTCTGTCCGGGATTTACTAACAAATGATCAATATGTTTGCACAAGGAGCGTACTGAAATTGATTTACGGAACTTTTTCTTTGATCAGTATGAGGTCCTGAGTAATGTAAAAGACTAATTCATAACTTATCTCGACGACAAGATAGAAAGCAAAGTTCAACAGTCTCCATAAGATTATAAAAACAAAGATACATTTGTCGGCTGGACCGAAAGATGATTGATGCTCATGCGCCGGTATCTTACCCATTAAATAATAATAGTTGAGAACGAAACTCCAAAGCGATCGATCAAGAAATCAATCCATCGAAGCTCGTAATTTTCGTAATGCTTTTGCTACCGAAGTTTGCTTTTTTTTCTAAAGCTTTAATTTTGTAAAATAAAATAGTTTACCTGTTTAATTGTCGTATATATTTAATGTTTTTTTTTCTTAACAGGCTGCAGGAATAGAGCTGAAAGAAAATTTAGCAGCAAGCGCAGCGAGTTGGCCTTACCCCACATACCCTTATCCCTATGATGCAGCGTTCGCGGGATATCCTTTCAATGGGTGAGTCAATAAGTACCCACTCGCATTTATGGACAAAACTTATATCAATTTGACAACTTACGCGACGTCGACGCCGACGCCGATGACGCGATACGTTTTATCTACCAAGAATATCAGGAACAGGGCACTATTAAGGCACGTTTAATATTCAAACAATGATTTAACGAGGATGGTAGATTAAAATGATCAAAAAGCGCCACACAGTAAAAATAAATCATTAGCTTCAGTTAGTGTCACAGACTCACAGCTCATTCAAGATGTATGATTCACCGCACGGCAACTATTCCCATTCTGCTTTTAGAAGATAGACTATGACAGTTCGTTTAATTTTCGAGTAAGATGAGCGTTGAGGATGTCAGATGGATTTAAATCTAACTAAATGAATAAAAAATACACACTTTACCTTTTCTAGTTACCGTAAGTTTATGCACCTTTTTCGAAACTCAATTGACTTGTAGTTTCCGTTTCAATAATAGTTAGACTAAATTTTACCTATTACCGGTTGGATTGAGTTTAGTTTTGCTAAAATGAACTATCTAATGCAACTGCATCTATATGAAAATATTAATAAACTATATAAATAGATACCTAACATGTTAGTTTTAGTAAAAAAACGAGTTTTTTGTTTCACGTAAACCGACACTTTAAGATCGGGGTTGGTAGTGTGTACTGGTTGATATCGCCGCCCAGGACATGCAAAAGCATTACTGAGCGCACATACGCATCTAGTTTCAACAAACACTGGCTTCCAGCACAGTTCGACCTTGTATATGCAGCCATTGGAACGAATTTGCAAACCACACACATCACGAGTTGAAAGTTGTGCAACGCTCGTGTAAGGCTTTAACTTAGATTAAATCAGATATTCACGTCGGTTGATACTCTGTAAGCGGTTCGATACTTTGATATTTTACAATTATTTTGTAAAACGGTACGCATATTGAGCACTTTTCATGTAAACGTTATCATAAGAAGCGTTTACGCATTGGACGATAGTAGTCGATACAGCAAACCACATACGTAGTACGTACCTATAAACTGATAGCGGCCAACTCTAAAGGTAACAAAACATGGATTTATTAGATAATTATAAATGTTTTTATCAGATTATAGATAGGTACTGTATCCGTGTTTCTGAAGTTGGTCACAGCACGTCGAGTTGCTTAGGGTAAGCACGTACAAGTTTATTGACTGAAATCTAGTGTCCCACCGAAACACGATGCATAAAACCTAAAAACAACGTTAATAAATGAATATAAAAAATAATAAAGTAACTAATGCAGCATAATATTCTACTCAGTACCTACGTTTTCAAAACGCAGAATGGAAGGGCTACGATCAGAGCGAGCTACATTACAATTTATTACTATACCAAAATCCAAAATGGTGAATGTAAACAGCTTTATACCTGCAATACAAAAAAAATCTATCAAAACTGAATGGATTTGTACCTGTAAAAATAAAAAATAAAACTGAGTGAATATGAGATCGTTTACTAATAAAGAGTCCAAAAATTTTCAGCATTACTAATCTAGTCACGTTTTCTATTTCTGTAAACTTAAAGCTTGTTCGAAGAGGGACTCGATTCCACTCATAGTACTCTACTACGAGTACTACCACTGCTCTACTGCATTCCTCTTACACCACACCAGGCATCTGTGAGTTTTGACACTGAGACGAGATTTAAATGTGACAGGCAAGGATGCAGCCCTACTAAAGTAGTTCCATACCATTATAGAGTTATCACGTCGTAATGAGTACATATAAGTAAAATAAAGTAACGTTGTGTAAGTAAAAGCTCATAAGATTTTCAATGAACCATTTTTTTACTTACATGGAAATAAAACATTATTTTTTTTGGCGTATTTCAGTAACGAATATCTTACCTATCACATCACATTTTTATTACCTATTATATATTCAACCTCGCAAACTTCCGCTTTTATAATATTACCGCCTTGACTAGACTAGACACACTTCATTGGGTTCGCATTTATTCTGTTAGGCTATTTTCGCTCTGTCTTTGTAAAATGTCGGCTAACTACTAAGTGTAACAAAAGCAGGAAAGTAAGAGATAATCATAACCGTTGCAATTCTCATAGTTTTTGCCAATGTTCATCGCGCCTGAGTATTGTTATTATAATTAGCATCAGTTTTAAGTCAATTTCAGAGTAAGAAGTATCGTTTTTTGTTGAGAGCCTAATCAACTTTTTATGGATACTGAATGTAGTTGTAATGAGAACACAGATTATTACACTTGCCAGCATAATGGTTCTTGATTAACCGATTGAAGCATGGCATATTGAGCGGAGCTTGTCTCTATGAAAGATTTTAGCACGAACACCCGATTATTTTTTTCATATAGTTTTACTGTCGATACATTTTATTTGGGCTCTACTGTTACCCAGGAGCAGGCCGAAACGTATTTTGATCTCATCGACAAGTATCAACTTCGTTCATGATACATATCACATTTTCGTGATCAGTTTGCAAAATTTGCTTGATATGATACATCGCCATCCCGCACCGCGTAGGTAGTAGCAGGTCTGTGTTAGTATTATACATAATGTTATTGAATGAAGAGTTCTTACAACTATAATGACATGACATAAATACCGCAGCGGGCAGCAAGGTAGTTAATCATCAATACCTATATAAGTATAAAAGGCTGACTGAATAAATGACATACAGGCTAAACCAGTGAATGTAGAGACTTAAATCTTGGAAAATTTGTTCGTTAAGAGCTGAAAAATATTCTCTTCCTAGGTAGGTTCTCTTTGATGATTTACTCTCTAATCAAAGGGTAAAGGATACTATACTTTCTTTCCGGTTTTTGCGCATCCTGGATTCTGAGACAATCGGTAGAGTCATAAATGCAGTTATGGATGTAGAGAGCGTTGCAGAACGTTATGATTAATAGGATTTTAATTGCAGCACTGAGCGCTTACTCCAAGTCGAGTTCCTTCGCTGAATGAATATAGATTATACAATTGAAACTTACGGTTCACAAATGATTCCTTAATTTCATATAAAATTTATTAAAAAAAATTTTTTAATGATTTGAGCTTATATCTTTTAATATCTCTAAATTTTTCTTAGAGAGGCTTCAAAATTTGAAGACATGTTCGACACAAAGTGAAGGCGCACGCGTACTACGGAAGGAGTTTTATTAATTACAATTTACAAAAGTCACCGTACTAATGCTGTTCAAAGAAATCATAAATACAAGTAAGTCACATAGGTAGCTATCTATCAATAATCGAGCACAGCAATAATGTTCACTGTCACATGTCTCACTGTGTGGCCGGGCGATAAGTGAAGCATCATTCATACCAAAATCAGGTAGGTATAAATATCTCCTGAATAAATCAACTTGTCAGTTGAGTAATAACAAGCGTTAAATAACGCAATTAAATTGTTATAAAATGTTGAGGGGCTAACTAATAACAACGTTACGTATAATAGAAGGTTTTCAATATGGTAAGACGTGGCAGGTGTGGTGAGGGCGGCTGCTTCTGATGGGTATCACTTTAATCACTTATGTCGGCTACACTGAAATGGAAAGGGCTAAATAAACACCAAAATAGACTACAATTAAGAATTATTTTCAAGCAATCTTGTTTATATGTAATTATATTTTTTATTTATCTTAAAAAGTATCTAATTATAATGAAAATACAAAACTAATTGTACCGTACATGGCATTTTTATCATATTTTGTTAAATTTAGTCTTCATTAAATTACTCGTAAGCATACAGTGCATGGTCTTACAAGTACGCGTAAGCGTTTAAATGGTAGTATTTGATTATGAATTATATTCATAATTCTTTCACATATAGGCAGAACCGGAATGAAATGCAGTCTCAAATGGTCTCATGTACTTTTGACACTGGTCGTTCCTTCTCAAAATAATTACAGACCTTTAATTAATTATTAATTATGTTAACTAAAGTGCTCGCTCTATAAATGTTGAAAAAACAGACTATATACTGACGATTTAAAAATGACGATTGTTGAAGTTGGCTTCGGTCTTATTGGGCACCGCATTTTTTGTTTTAGGAAAAAAGTACCAACTCTCTTACTTAACTTATGTACCTACCTATACTTGTACCTGTAGCCTATAAGTATAAATCATTAAACGTTAAGTACCTACCTATTTAAAGCCTCGTTTGCTGCTACATCAAATTGATTGATGAGTGCAGGTAAGATATCCGAGCTGCCTCAAATAAATAATAGCCTTTTTAACAGGCAGATACTTTGTCACCCCGAGCTGTGGCCTAAGTAAAATTAATGCGGTCCCTTATGTAAGCGAGATGGTCGCGCCACGGTCCATAGGCGGCGATGGACCGTTAGCTGACGCGGCGCGGGCCGTCGACGGTCGTCAACCGATCGCATCGTGACTGGTGTTACAACCAACGCCGACACTTCCGCTCTTCACCGACATAATTACAAACGGAAAATTCAACTACACCATACAAAACAAATTCGACGAACCGGGTATATGATAGCTGCCGAGCGGAGGCGTTTTGCTGATGCCGTGCACGTAACAATCTATTTGGCCCCGAACCGATATTGTGCACACAAAGTCAGGATTACTCATACCCGCCAAAGTTTATTTACGACAGGAAGAAATTGCGATTGTATTCTGTTAATGGTTATAACTTCCCAATAAAAGTACCCGGTAAGTGTATGTTTGAAAAAAAAAATCGGATGTCATTAAATTATTGCGATCTTTTATTTTTGTGCTATCTTCAATCATAAAATAACAATAACCAAAAATGTTTACAGTTACATCGATAATTATTTATCTGAATAACGAAAATAGAGAGAGGTCTATATAGGCAGGCTGTGGATGGTAATGATGAATTACCTACCAGTATTACCTCAAATTTTCATCAAATAAATTAATGGATGTTCTCGTAGGTATATATTATATATTCAACAATCGCGTGAAAGATATATTATATTTGTTTGTTGGTATTTTCAAAATGCAGTAGCGTCAATAATATTATGCGTTTTGAACCAAACTCTAGCAATGTCATTATTTATTTTATTTTATTTTATTTATTGATCACCAACACAGTATACACCAATACATTTTTTTGGTTACATGATACATAGCTCAGGCCAAGTGCCACTGCAATTATAGGTGAAGACGACATGCAAGAGGTAATTGAGCGAGTAACTTAGTGAAATAAAATTAATATTACAAATTATATAAAACTTTGAGCAAAATGTTAGTTACAAATCATATTTACAAAATTAATTATTAATTATTATTATTTACATTAATCCAGGTCAAAAGATAGATACGATACGACACTAACACTATTAAGGATTGATGCGGCTTTTAGTTGGTAGGTAATTTTTATGAAACAACATTATCCTTATACAAGAATGTTTAGGTTCAGACAGTTCCAGCTAAGTGATTGTCTGATGTTCCGCAAATAATCAATTCGTACGCAACGCAAAAATTGATTATTTTGCCCACTAAGGAGTACCCTGCAAATATGGAGTTCGCCGGCCGGTACTCCCCGAGGGAGTCAAGCAAGACGCATAAATTGTTTTAACCCCCCGGAGCAATAGAGCAATATTATTATTTTTCTATGCAATAGTGAGAATGAAGAATGAATTTACATACGATGAATATAATGAATGTAACTCTTGAAAAGGGATGAATGAATCAAAGCACTGTAAATGAATATAATCTCTGATACACGAAACCTACTAAAAGACATTTTATATCGGTTCGATCGCAAAGCAAGCGCTAGGTCAAGTGGATGAAGTAGAACTGAGTCCCTCCTGAGGGCTATGCGTCATCATCGCACGTTATAGAATGCGCAGCGATGAATAAGAGTCAATCAAACACGTATCCTCACGTTTTCTGTGTGGCCAGTCCATTCAGGACATGATGTCATCGATCCACACTCACGCAGCGGCTTGTACTGACACGGTGCCTGGACCGAGTACGGACACAGCACACAGTTAATCGTGGATACGTGTACAGACAACGATTTACAGCATAAAGTGGCAGTCTTCCCGTGTATTACCGATCTATGGAACAATAAAGAGTACGCGCAAAGGCATATAAATGAGCGGTGCCGTATTCAGGGGACGGCGCGCGTGCCATTAGTAAGCCGCACTGGGTTCGGAGTAATTGACCGGCAGGCTAATTTCATTCTAGGCGCATTGGACGCTTCCTCTTTCCTTTTTCCTATCGGTCAGCAGCGGCAGCAAGGCGCGCTAGTCGACTTTACTTTTGTATAAAGCTACTTTGTGATAATGTTGGTACTCAATGCGTCATCTAGGTGCAGTTGACCGATGATTTTATTTAGTTTTACTATTAACGGAAGACCATATTATTATAGGCCAATAAATATACTTATATTATCGTTAATACTAATAGGTATCTATAAAAGGCTTAGTTCTGTCTGACTGACTATTCTACTACTAATTTGCTGATTCTTAAAATTAAATATTATTAATAAACTAATCTACTGCAAACCATCGTCTTATTGTATCTATTACTCAATATCTTCAGGCTATCGTATGCATATATTACATTAATAGCCGCCGTTTGTGGTTCCTTCATCGATATAACTACAACATGTGTAACAATGTCGGACCAGTTGTAGGCTTGTAATTAGTCCTGCACAGTAAGGTTTTCGAAAATAGTGCCTAAGATAACAGCTCTAATGCTGACTTGTTTACGAGTGTCGTAAAACTTGTGACATCGATTAAATATCATAAACTATGTCTTTGTGGAACTTCTTGAACTACGCAAGCTTGGTTTTATATCAGAATGTCTAGTTTTAATATAACTAATACAAAATAAAGTCTTTGCAAAGAGATTTTAAAAAAAAAAATGCTGATATCCATATTTTGTGTCTTGATCGAACAACATTTCTTTCTTAGAACGCGCTTTTACTTCTTGCCGAACATATCCTCTAAAATTCAAGTCTCAAGTACACATTCAGTGGTATAGCCTGTTTGTTGTCTATCAGTCAGTCAGTATCTAAACAAGATCCTAGTTAGAAAACTATGTAAATTTATATATAAGTCAAAAGATAACTTTATAAGCTGATCCCAGTTGGAAAAGTGAGCTATTTAGTTGGAAATTTGTTTAGTTAGGATAAAAGGATTATTTTTAGATTTAACGTTTATTTTCCAATGGTATCAAAAAGATAAAAGAATTCCACTCCATTTTATTCACTAGCAGCGCAACCATTTTATATTTAACTGTGGAAAGCTTCGTTCTTTTAAATGAAAATACATCTAACAGGTATTTATTTTCTTTTTCTAATGAAGAGTTTTGTATCAACTAAATCTTGTTAGATTTGCGTACGCACGCGTACACGATTAACTATGCGTACATCGAATCTACGCGTACGTAACCTACGTAGATATAATACTGATGATATACCTACTGCTCTTTAGACAAGTAATATCGACGTGCATGTGCTTGTTTCTTTGGATACACAACCAAAACGGGGAAAATCGTTTCTAAACTAACCCTTGTGCAGTCAAAAGTTAATGAAACTTCACAGTTACAGTTATAAACTTTTATTACGTCACACAGTATACATAGATACTCATATCGAGATCCTCCAAAAGAGCACCTTTTAATATCAGTGACTTGGTTGTGTGACGAAATAATTGCATGACTGATTGTACCTATGACAAAGTTTCGAAACAATACTCGCCTACCGCATGGAATTCAATGTTCCTCGTTACAAATAATATGTCAGTAATAAAATGAGACGTGACCTCAGATAGCAGTTGAACCATGATCGCGACACTTAATTTTCACTACTTTATACGTTCTACATTTAAGGCGTCTTGTGAGGTCTGGTGAGGCTATCGGACTGCGTCGGTGGCGCCAGGGCACGCATATCGGCAAACTAAGAACATTATTGCGCTTCGAGGCAACTACTCAACTGTTGATTGACGTCTGATAAATAAATGGCATCAGTCGACATCTTTCCAGTGAGGGTAAACGTTGATAAGTCTGGGAGGTCGAGTACAACCATTATCAACTCATATGTAAGAATATTTGAACGTTTGATTGTGACATTATACATACATATACAAGGCTTAGTCCTGACTGATGGACAGAGAAACCAGGCAAAAGCCAAACCACTGGACGTAGAGATTTGACATTTTGAGTGCATGTTCGTCAAGTTCGAAAAGTTTAGGCGCGAGCGTACTAAGATATTTTGTTAATTCGCAACGCAATGGCTAGAAGGATATTGCGGGTGTCAACTAGTGTTTATACAAGTACTTACCAAAATAATTTGGCAATTTGCAATTAGAAGAAAAGGAATGAAAGTATAAAATAAGCTGACAGATTAGACAAGGATCCCCTTTGTCCCCAGAGTTATTGAAAACCGTATCTACTTAAAAATATACCTATTCGTAAGCATAGATTGCTCACAATCACAACACGTAATACAGGGTCAAATTTTATTCACCATAAAAAATAAATACGCATAGTTTTAGTTGCCGTTACTGAACACATATACGGCAAAAAAACTTGAAAAAATTAAGTAGATTTTTTGACAAAACTTTGAGTAAAATTAGATAACTGTTACCGTTAGTAGGTTTTCTATGGATTTGCGTCAGGCGGTACCTTTAATTGATAATAATTTAAGTTTTATTCATCGTTTGGCAAACCCGGGTATCTAGCTCGAGCCAGCTCGCAAAACCTCGGCGCGGGCGCCGCACTCGCTCCGCTGTCACTCTGCCATTTTGTAGAAATCGAAAATTCTGACTGCACAGATGCAACGTAGTACCCTGTCTGCATTACCCATTTAATTTTTTTTGGTAATTAAAGTTGGTGGTGTATAACTGAAACCTCACTCATTCAACGTTGATTTGCACACGATTTGCTGCTGTTTTCATAGTCTACATCTCTGTGCATGTGGTAAGTACACGGATTTCCCGCATTTTAATTGTGATTCAATAATTATAAATCGATCATTCTAACTTTGAATCTAGATAAATAATGCAGTGGGTAAATGTTTAATTCCTATTACATGCACGTGATTGTTTTAATTCCCACTCGCTTTTAAGGCTATGTGAACTTAATTCCGATTTTGAGATAGGAGATGACGGAACACGGAAAGCTTACATTGAGTGTGTTTTTAGTAACTATTAAATAATAACTATCTTCATGTACTTTTTTATGATAACAAAATTCAAAATGAATGATCACACATCGATAGTGCACGGCAGTAGTATAACTCTATCGAGCAATTAAAAATACCAAAATGTTGCTATTAATCAATGGCGTTATTATTAGTTGTTTTAAATATGATAATTATATATTTTGTCGATAATTAGATATTTTTGTCGATTACTAGCTAAAACTTACATTTAATTGATCATAAAATATAAGAACTGACTATTTAATTAGTATAACTATTTAATAAGTTTACAATTTTGTTTTACCTACGTATATTCTTAGAAAAATAATTATTACATAATATTTTATTTCTTATAGCCCCGAAGCATTTTTAGTAAGTACTTCAATACATAATCATAAGAATGTACTCATTTATGCATGATTTATTATTATTATGGGCTCTATTAGTACATTGATGTGTGACGGCAAGTTCTTAAAAAGAGTTGAAATATATAACTAAATGCTTGTTCAAAAGCGCTTTATTGCGTATTGTAAAAATAAATAATAAAAAAATCAAGTTTTCATATATCAGATTATCAACAACTTCACTTTAATTTCAATACGGAAAGTCAACAAGACCTCATTTTAGAAGATTGAAAGTAGAAAAATTATCTGTAAAGTTGGTTTACGGACGATAGTTGAACGTGACTACCAGCATAACGGGACAATGAGCGTTACCGGACAATGACACCTTTACCGGACAATGACGTCAACGTTTTCGTGCATACAGCCGGTGGCGTTCATCGATTTATTAGACGTAGTCACGTCAATAATTTACAAATTTATCTCTCTAAGAAACAGAGTTTCAGGCAGGGTGAAGATGGCTTTCTTCTAAGAAGCTTTTCGTGTTAATAGTGCTAGTGCGCTTGCAGGCGGTTTCTTTGAGAACTTCGATATTTCAAATAATATTTCACAATTTATATTAATTTTGATAATATGGACATATTTATTTAATAAACCACTTTTTAATTTCAATAACATTCATTATCAACTTCGTCACCGGGTCAAGACACGAGTTAAACAGAAAAATAATTTGCCTCTGATAAAGAAGCACAGTAATGTTTTGTTTTTGTTCCATTGCAACGACAAGAAGTGATTGATGGCGGCTTTACCAAAGACGATTGTTAGTTATGTTTTTTTGAAAGTACCTATTTATTCGGAACCCATAAACAAGTTCAATAAGTAATAAGAGGTGTTCCAAAATAATAGTATTAGAATATTAGAATCACTATTCCGGCGCACGCTTTCTATCAGTTATATTTCATTATTAATACTTTTTACCTCAAAAACAATCTGTAACTTTATGGTAATACGTTTAAAACGTATCTTAAAACATACTCTAACTATGTAATAACATGCCTTTGTTTTTCTAGACACTGCGCGTCTTACTCGTACTTATAATCTTGCCAAGAACTACCAACATTATATTATTTTTTTACTAAACTGCAGATTATGATAAAATAACGTGATTTACAACACCTTATATCACTTATCATTTTCTTTTTTTTTACAATAAATCACTCATTGTTAGTTTCATATAATCCAATATTCCAATAATATTTAGGCAGTTGGGTTTCCAGTTTTTATAAACACTTCCTGACGCCCGTAACTTCACTTACATTGTAAATAATAAAATTCCTTTCTTAGTACGCGCTTCCTGACAAACACACCCTCCAAATTTCAAGTCTCTACGTTCAGCGCTTTGGCCTGTACGTTGTCTGTCAGCCAGTCAGTCATTCAATCAGGTCCAAAACTTTAATATAATATTGATTAAGCTTGTTTATAATGACAACTGTAGTCACCAAGTCAAGTTTCTTTATAAACACTAGCTGGTTTAAAAACTCAGAAGCAGCCACTCTGGGATACACAAGAAGAAATCGTCATGGAGTTTAGTGAATAAGTAACATTTGAAATAAATGCGATAACGATTGCGTTCATAACTTACCTACTATTCGGCAGCCCCAGATTCAGCGTGCCTAAATATAGCATTAAGATATCTTAATCAGAACTACATATTTATGCTGAACTTCCCAACGTAATTTTGGCCTCAATGGACCGCAAAGACAAAATTACGTTGGGTCCAGCTACAGGACACGACCTTTGGAACTTGCTATCTAAAATAGCTTAATTGATTCTCATATATATATATATCTTTGTAATACGATTTTTGCTCATTTTTTCGGTTAAGAAATCAATATTAATCCTTGACCCAGCTGTAGATCATTTCAATCGTTATTATAAGATAAGGAGACCAACTAATAAAAAGACCATTAAATATCATGATTTTTAGTTTTAAATTGTAATTAAACAATAAGTGAAACTGCAACGATAAGTATTGTCTTGTATATTTAATACATTCATGTAGGTCTAATTCTAGGAGGTTAACCGAGAAGGTTTTCATTTCATTGATAGCCCCGATTAGACATATAGGGCGGGTTAGGGCGTTAAAACTAAAGTAATGCAAGCTGCTTTCAACCCCCTACAACTTCATCAGTAACGTGGTAATTTAAAACCATAAACCAATGAAAAATAAGCTACCCCGAAACAAAAACAAAGATGGCGTACCTAGCACCGTTGCGGTGGTGACTTTCCGCTTCGTCTGTCACGTGACGTGCGCCGCCCAAGCCAAGATAACACGCCCTTTATACAGACTTACCTAACGATTGGCCCTTGTTTACAAAACTTTCAACGTGAAATGTTCAGTTCACCTCGAAACGTTGCCTCGACACGACAACGCAACCTGACCGCACTCATACTTGGAGATTAATGCACGCTTCAACAGTCGTGTCAGCTTCCCTAGCAATCGTTTCTACGAGTATTATGGGTTTTTTTACATGAAGCTGACCAATTAGTTGTCGGCTAGCATGTTCGGGTAGCAGCTACCGGCTAGCAGGCCGCGTGCGGTTGGCCGTAATAGCGCGTTGCCGGTCGGTAATGTGTTTTTGGCGTGCGGCGCCCCGCCTGGCCTGTGCCCTATCTCTATCAACCCACCACAATACTTTGAAAACAGAACCTTTAAAAACTTTGTCCATAGCCTGAGATTGTTCGTTGCGTGCACTTACTACTATATTACCAGCCTAAATTATAAATTAACTTTATCTAATACAGTTTCAACGAACATTGATATGATAACATAAATTATGAATCAATTAGGAAATAAGTCTCCAGTTTCTCGTTAAAAACTCTGTTGACAGCAGAGTTCTACGTGTTTCTAGACCAAACATCGCCATGAAACAAAACACTATTAAATTGACACATGAAACTCTATCCTATCGCTTGGTACAAAGTTAAGCGTTTTTACAAAAAAAGTGTCACTAAATATCAAATGCTCCTTTCAATTTCATAGCTGGCCAACATTGTTGACTAAACCACTAGAGTGTAAGAAAAAGTGTACATCTACGAGTATTACCTCACATAACATGGGACCTTGTAATTTTATATGGGTGCCGGCAATGTCATTGGTAAACTATAAAAGAAACATTATCTTCGAGCCTGTTGTCTTTTACTTACCTACGTCAAGATGGTTGGCGGCATGATCACTCACACAAAATGAGGATATTGTTACGCCACAGAACATATCCGTTTCATTGGACGTCAGTTCTTACGACCTCATATTATACTATGAATGCATACTTAAAAATGATGTATGTAAAAATGATGATTTCACTTCTTATATACCTAGTAATTCTGCATTATGTAATTGGTTAACACGAAGAAAAACTGAACTGATGAGCAAATTATTTTCCTTCGTGTGTTGTTTTCTAAAAGGGACATGAAATTAATCTTTAATGACAATCTTGCAGTTTCTCCTTAATATTAACGTTATTTAATCATGAAGACGCTAAAGTGAGAATAGCGTAAAGTAATCACGGGTTAACCATGAAGTTAACGTGAAGTATCGAGACCTAAATCGCAAGAATAATTAAAGTTGAAGTAATTATAATCTGATAAACAAATATGAAAATGATAACTTGACTTGTTCAATCAAATCATAAAATGTCTGCATTATTACAATACGCAATTAAGCATTTTCTAACTTTTACTACAACATATTTGATTAACTAATAAAAGATATAAAAATGCTCATCTCTTTATGCATATCTGTTCATTGTAAACAATCTCATAGAAACAATAAAAAAATAATCATAGAAACATTTAATAGCAAGTTACTTGTGTGAATTATTCTTTCACTCATGATGTTCCCTGAAACAAAACCACCATTTTCTTTGAATTAATCCAGCTCAGACCTGAATTAACTTTGAAAGGACTGAAAAGTCTATTGTTCAACGCCACACCGCAAGCACCAGACTAATGCGAATTAGAATGTAACGTGGTCGTATTGTCAAATGGAAATTAAATTAACCAGGATTGAGAGAGCCGTTTTCCTTGAATACCGGGTTGAAAAACGATAGGGTTGTTTTAACTTTTTTTTGTTATTATTTGTATATAAGATCATGACCGATGAAAGGTATCACGATTTAAAAAAAATGCATAGTTAGTAGTATTAGTAACTATACATTCCGCCCTGAGAGGAAATTTCTTTTGAAAATAATACCAGCTCAAACGGTAATGATATTTCCCCAATATACATAGGTGCTGCGGGCGGCAGCTACAGTCATTACAATTATACTTACTTATTTGCCTTCGTTTTTGCAATGATGATGCAGAAAAGAAAATGTACGCGTATAACGGCGCTTCTTTTAATATATTGAGCAAAACCTCAATTAAATTTTATTTCATTTGACGATTTTGAACGGCAAACACGGAGCGGTACAAAAGATAGAGATTTAATTGAACGCAAGGCGGTAAAGAGAAGGGTGGGTAGCCGCAACCCTCCATCGCGCCCGGCCACGCTGCGGGGGTAGCGAAATAATAAAAAAATGAAGCCCAGACCTATCCCTGCGAGCACGGATGCTGTGAAAGTGGCACGCCGTGGATAAATGAAGCTTTTTTGTTTGTGAAATACGCCTAAGCTTGGCATCGCTCCACTTTCGCATTGTCACTGGAAATTCTATGGATGTTAGTTCATTCATAGGACTTGCGTCGAGAACGTCATTAAATCTTCGCGGCTTTGCCTTGTTTTGCAAATTACATGCAACAATAATGTTTAAAGCCAAGAATTATGGCAGATAATGTTAATGTAATAAGAACAAAGTTATTTTTTCTTCTTTTTGGGAATGTTAAGTTAACTAGGTATTTACTTAATTATTTTGGTGAGATCTTTTAAGCAACTTTCTAACACGTTACTCATGTTGTAGGTATGTGTGTGTGTAGAACCTTACATTAAAAATTAGCGTAGCATATTAACCAATCAATTGCAACATAATTTATTATAAACCATCGTATTTTGAACTTGATAGAGTTCGGTAAACTCTATATTTTTAAATTTATAACAGCGTCATAATATAATCAAAGTGTCAAACAAGCAAAGAACATCTAAACTACGTATCTAGCCGACTTTCCAAAAACAGCGAGCCGACAGAGACTAAATAATAAGAAGGTGTCTCTATATGGACGAGCATAATTTTTGAACTTTGAATATAAATTGATTGCGACATAAACAAGCAACCAAAGGGAATCGTTCCGGCGATTGGGACCGCGGTACTAAACCTAGTGGTCCCAATCAACGGAAGCCTCAACTAATTCAGCTCAATAAGATAGCTATGCTATATCTGATTCAATAGTATAATACTATTTATTTCGATCAGTAATTATGTTTCTGGCCAGGTAGGCACCTAACCTATTTAGTTTAAAAATTAAGGCCATGTCCATTTTCATTGTATGAACTATGTGAAAGTGACATACCTATTTAAATTTAATTATTCTTATTCCTTAAATAAGACAAAATGGCGATTGCACTATCCACATCCGATAGAAGATCCTTGCAAACAAGCATTATTTATTTAAAATTAATTATTTAAAACCACATTTATGCTTTTGCTTTATCTCGTTTACTTTACGAAAAAATAATAATGGTTTTAATGTTTTTTAAGGTTAGGTTGGATATATTATTTTAAAATCTAAACGAATTTAGAATGCATTGTCATTGAGTTATGAGCTACCCTAAAAGTTTCAGCCGGATAGCTAATCGGAAAGTGCTTGAAATTTGAGTTGCAATATTCCACCCGGAACGACAGACAAACAGACAAACAAAAAAGTAACTTAATAAAAACGTGGTAAATATCTTATCTTCTAACCAGTGTGTGTTCTACTTATATTTATTTATAAGTTCCCCAGTAGTATGATGCCGAAGAAATTAAGTCTATAACTAACTTAACAATGAAGCAGACGCGCTTATATTGCGAGGGTGTCCATGGGAAATGTTGCTATTATCTCTAGCATTCAAGACTTAGTATTGTTTCTGCCTCAGAGACAAGGGGAGCCCATCACTTGTGCGATTCAAGTGACAGTTTTATTAATTTCCTATACCGCTCATCCCTATTTTCCACCCTCCTCCGTTTCCGATGGCTGCATTGGCAGCATATGGTGCCGACAATATTTGCGTCACACTCCAAGCAAAAATTTGTGTAGCTAGCTAGTCCCAATCTTCTAAGTCCCGGTCCAGTGAGGGTATATGACCATTAAATAATCAAATACGTATTTTTATGATATAAGTATATTAACTGATTAAAATAAGCTTGAATAATAAGCTATATATTACATTGACATTGCAATATATTGCTAAGCGAGTTCAGGTGATACATTTTTCGTTGTATTGTTTGTTATATTTTTCTTGAACAGTGATTTGCAAGATCAAGTTAAATGATTACAGTTATTGGTGCACTCATGGGCCATGTTAAATTATATTAGTAAAATCAAATGTGATTTTTAGGATAGGTATGTGTAAGGGTGGAGGCAAAAAAGTTACAAACATTCTATTTAAAAATAATTGAGATTTGATACAGGAGCCAGCTACTGACATACACTAAAGGGTAGAAAGCAATAGCTATCTATGTATATATTATACTGAAAATAATTTCATCCCAAAAAACGAGCCTAAATGAATAACTATTGGAAGAATAAATTAATGAGCTTAATAGAATTACGAGAAGTGCATGGTAATAAAGATAGGAGAAGTCAAATAACGGCGCGTGGTCCACCAACAAATGCGTACGTTCTGTGTCCAAGATAAGCCGCGGCTTAACGCTGGCGCAGCAGTCGATGGCTTATCTCGATTTCAATTATTATGCTGGCGCTTTCATTGGATCCGGATCGCTCGTGTTTGCGGGAGGGCGTAGGGATTGGGGCCTCGCTCTATCCACTTATCTTAAATCTCGCCTGGATCCGAACTACTCAGTTCATGCTTCAGTGTAAAAGTTAGGTAACTTTTTTTGCACATTTTGTCCAAATCTGCATATTTTAGTCATAAAATATAACTTAGTTATTTATTTCTTTATTTGTCTTAGGTATGGGATGGACCTAAACGGAGCCAGAAGAAAAAATGCTACTCGCGAAACAACAAGCACTCTCAAAGCGTGGCTCAACGAGCACAAGAAGAACCCCTATCCTACGAAAGGAGAGAAGATCATGTTGGCCATCATTACAAAGATGACGCTAACACAGGTGTCTACGTGGTTCGCGAACGCGCGGCGACGCCTCAAAAAGGAGAATAAGATGACCTGGGAGCCTAGGAACAGGGTTGATGACGATGACAATAATAATGACGACGACGATCACAAGAGCACCGATGGAAAAGAATTAGGTATGTATGGAAGACTCTTTACATTCAGGCTGTGCACTTGCGATTATTATTTGTACGCTACGCTCCAGAACTTAGGACAACGAATTCAACCATTCACGTGTTTATCGCCATTTTAGATGGAAAGGACTCCGGGACGGGTTCGAGCGAGGATGGCGAAAGACCTCAGCAGAGACTAGACCTGCTGGGGCAGAGGACCGAGTCGGAGTGGTCGGAGTCGCGCGCGGACAGCGGGCCCGAGTCGCCAGAGCCGTACGAGCGGCCGCTGCATCCGGCGTACCAGCACCTGCCGGCGCGCGCGCCACTAGGTAGCACTCCCGCGTCTGCTAAGCCGCGGATATGGTCGCTGGCGGACATGGCCAGCAAGGACGGTGACGCGCCCACGCCACCGTCCGCCTCGGCCTTTTACCAGGCGGCGGCGGCGGCGCGACTGGCGCACCCGTACGCGCGGCCCGACCTCTACCGTGGGCTGTACCCACCGGGCGTGGCAGACGTGGCGCTGCTCGAGTACTCGCGCTCGCTGGCGCTGGTCGGCGGCGGTCCAGCACCTCCCGCCGCGCCACCCGCACCCCACTCGCCTTCGTCCTCCTCCACCTCCTCGCTGGCGGAGCAGCCGCCGCCACGCGCCTGACCGCAGCTCGCCCGCCCGCACCCGCCGCTGGCCCATCGACAATAATCGCGCCGCGAACCCTTGTACATAAATACCGATAGACTGTACCTACGTATAAATGTGTCTAAGAATGCACCGGTAGAGAAACTTAGATATTGTGATAGTGAAGTGGAGCCGCGCGAGCATCCGCCGACGACCGACAATACTGGGTGCTAACAATTGGACTTTGCGGAATGTTCCTACTGGACGCCGGATCTGGTTATAAGCGAGTGATAACATTCATTATTAGGTATTATGTGTTACGTTTATCATGCGACACTTGTATGTAGTGTAAATTATTTTGATAGTTATTCTTATGTTTTAATTTAGTGCCTGTTTACGTCCAGTGTTTTCTATTGTTTGATAGATACTAAAAAATAAATCTAATAATATTCGAATTTTAATTTATTTATATGAAGGTCAGTAGTTGTAACACGTTTTAATTTGTAGATTTCTTTATAGTGTCTGTATCAGATTTGAAGATACTGGAAAATATTTTGTAACTATAGTTGATTTCTAGTCAGAAGACTACGAGTGTCTGTGTAACAACTTTCATTTCATATTAAACTTTAATTACAATAAAATAACCAATATTGTTAACAAATGCTTTTTACAATATCCATAGGAAGTAGGGCTGGCGCACACGCGTCTTAGTCATACATAACAATACCTGAGTATTTTTAAAAATAGGTATTTGTTATTCAGGGTATGTAAGTAACTATCTTGTACTTCTTCACGTAGATTGTATCAGACACAAGATCTCAATATTATAATCTCACTCAAATCAACTTAGATGATGTAAGAATAGATCGTGTTGCTGTTGTCTCTATTTTTATTACAAAAAATAAAACGCAATATACTAGGTAAATACTTTTAATGTAAGCTAAACTTGGGAGAAATATTAAGTTGAACGTCATATTCATATTTATATCAATTTAACAATGCTTGAAGATTCAAACTGTTTGACAAAAGCTCGTTTATGGTATACCTATGATGCGTGCTCTTATACGGGGTGTTTGGAAACTAGTTAATTTAGTATTATCTAAATTAGATAGACAATTATGGATATAATATTTAAATTAAGTTGCTATTTTCCAAAATAAAAATAATAAGAGATCAAGTATCTTGTTCAATGTTCAACAATAACGTAGTGTTAGTGGGACCAAAATCTATGACACATCATTTTTTAATTTCGTTGGTCAAGTCCTACTACGATGCCGAATTTTCAAAAATATAAGTTTATAAAAAAATTATACGTTTTGTTAATATGGCTCGAGTGCCCTGAGTAGCCAGCCCTACCAATGAATAACTTTTTAGTTTTCATATTACCCTTATTTTTCTATTACTAAAAGCTAGTTCCCTATGGGTAAAATCAATGTAAAATGCTTTAATATGTACCTATGTGCAGTGCATTGCATACTAAGCCACCATACCAATGTTAACTAAGGTTTTACTCAACCATAGTACATGTTAACTTCATGTTAGGTATCCTATGTCTGATATGGCCTTGTGTAAAAATGTGTAAACTCTAAATTACATATAGTATAGTACTTATCGTCGTCGGTTCGTTTCTAAACACTAAAATTTTAATATGTAGAGACTGAAAGTCCAAAATTGAGTCTATAGTTTTGTACATAGGTCACTGTTTTAAGTGTATAATATTGTAATAATTACAAATATTTAAGAAAATTGAATGCAATAAATATTCTGTATTAGAAACCCTTTGATGTATATATTATGCGGGTAAAAGTCGTCCACCCTCTGCCTAGTTGGGTTATACAACAAAACCTATTTAATTTAAATAAAAAATGGTTACTACGAATGCAGAAATGTACTTATACTTTATCACAATTTTCACACGCACTCTATGATCTGGGTTGTTTGTAAAAAAAATGTTTGGATTAAAACAAATCAAAGTTATTTGTAAAAAAAACTGCATTACTTATATTCATAGAGGAAACGAAGAGGCACTCTGTAATTGTTAAACATGTTTGTTTTAGCTTCGAACGTCTTTTAACCGTTTTTAAAAAGGTGTGTGAATAGATGCAATAAATTTAATACAGAAGTATTCTTGGGCTGTTTCCTTTAATTACCCATAGACAAACAATACCTACCCATACACAAAACTAACCGATCTTAACTATTTGGTAGGGCTTATTACCATAAAGCTTTTTGGTCACTATCATACCATGACCGTGCGATATTTTTTTGCCTTTGCTATTTTAGGCAAAAAAATATTCTTGGTATTGAAAAGTATGACACTATGTACACACTACTAGTTTAGTGGGTATTGTGTCATACTTTGGTAGTGACTACACCGTTCCGTCACCGACCGTCGCACTCCATGCAATTTTATATGTTGCCGGTGCTAACACGCTCCGTGCATGGCACGCGACGGGGTAGTGGGAATTCGAATGTCGCAGTTAGCAAGAAATTTTGACGAACAAAAACTTAATAAAGTTTTCGACAACATAATGTCGTAAAAAGTCAGTCCGGATCATACCGTGAATTTTAAAAAGTTCAATGGATAGAAAATTTGGTAATTTTACCTTTACATAAATGAATATGAGTACAAGAAAAAACACTAAAGTTACAAGTGTGGTCTTATTGCTAGACAACAATCTCTGCCAGGCAACCGTAGACCACACAATACATATTTAATATTAAAATTTGCTATACAGAGCTTAAACGCGGTATGAAGCATAATAGTCCTTATTAATATTTTGACTAGATATTAGATATAAATTAAAGTTTGTTACCTTTAATTAAACAATAGATCCTACTGTTTACTAAAGTGCTCAAATTTAAATTTTGCATCAATCTTAAAATTCGGACCATAACGTCGGCTTTTTAAATTTATTTAGATGATCAGAACATATTTATTAGTTCACTCGGACCACTTCGGTTGATTTGGTTCTAGTTGCAAAACCTAAGCGAACAAAAGTGATGCTCAAAAATACTTAGGTTAGTATCTGTCATGTATCTACATCAGTCTTATTACCAGCACCGCCATCCACGACGACGTTTCGCTTTCAATGGAAACATTTCAGTAAATCAATCGTGCATCGCCAGGCCCACCTCATCACATGTGCCCAATTATACTTCAAAGCAGATCTACTGTAAACACTTTATTATGAAGGTGCACAAATTTTCAAGAACGTAATTGGGGCGAAGTCTAACAAAATACACATAAATCATCGATGTTGTCGCTTTGATGTGACCGTGTCCGGCCTGACGTCACACCGCGCCGATATGTCGTACATTCATTATTTGCTCACGTGTACTAGATGAAAGGCACCCACAATAAATAAACAAAATCGTGTGGAGCATACTCTAAGGACTTGTAGAGTGAAAGAACTTTTGACGAATTTATTATGTAAGTACGTATTAGAATTCATCAAAGCTGCTAAACTGGTTACTTGTGAATATAATGCAACGCTTCGTTTGAAATTAGTTTTAGGTGTCGATACATATTATAAAGAAACCAAATCAATTTAAATAAATTAACGTAGATATTACTAGGAAGTTGGGTATACATCAGTTGTCAAATGTACAAGGAGTATTAATGAGTATATCTTCCTAAGTATTATTTGTTTTCGTTGCTAATTTTTTTATTCAATAATTTACCAAATCCAAGTTTTTATCTGTAATTATTTTATTAATTTCAAAGTACATATAAGTCCAGGTAATCAATGGCTTAATTAGATACCCAACCAATTCTAATTAGTGAATCACTTTCGTCGACTATGTAAAACCTAAGTAATTTATTATGCAAGCACTCAATTGTGTATGATTTATTACGCTCGCTTCAAATTATGTATAGTTAACAAACCAAATAGCAAATATTCGTGGGTCAAAAATAAAATATGTTCCTGCCTAAAATTAATTGTTATTTCGTGTGTGCCCAAACTTTCTCAAAGCCAATCAACATTTTTATTCGATGAGTCAGTCCTCAAAGCTAGGTATTTGAAGCTCATAATTCAATTACAAACTCTCACACAGCAATCACGCGTCATTGTCACCTCGAGACGCTCACTTTGTATACATCCAACAGCCTATATCACCGTCATTCGATCATAATAAAGCAATCGAACCGATTCATAATATAAAAGCAAATTCTAGCGTTTCTTAGCACTAAGTGACTCGATGATTTCATTCAAAATCGTGAGAGCGATATATGCTGGCTAATACAAAATAAAAAAAAGTTTAAGTTAATTTCACAAAAGCTCTCAGAGGAAACGTTTTGTGTAAATAGTCCAACATGTTACAGTAACAAAGAAATCTTAATAGTCGATGACGGGCAAGAGTCAACACAACAATCTACGCGTTGATTGCTCATAATTCTAAACGCACACTCGCCGCACCGGTGGACGGTGTTCTGTAATAAACCCACTTCCTGATCGTTCAAATTTGAAGTAAGTACTTACAAGAAGGCTCACGAAAATTTGTAAGTTATGTTTTTGTTTATGGGATTTGCATAAAACATGGTTATCTATTGCATACCTGCTTACTAAAACGATGTTCGAACGTTCCGATACCGTCTCATTGTCCGCCGGGTCGTTCAATGGAATAGAGACTTTAATCTTATTCATTTACATGTATATTTTCATATGGCTATTAGAGAATCTTTGAGGCCGGAATTTCGGTTTCGTAGCGGCGAATGCTATGCCATCTAAAATATTGGACATCTCCATCTTGCCTGGTGTTTTGCTCTTTCTGTGGTCACAAACAATGAGTCGGGATCGTCAAGGGAATGCATGCATACCTTAAAATAAGTTAAAAGCTTTCTTCCACGTGGGTACTTAACATTTTATTCATGTATTGTACGGGTAACATTTATGTTTGGAGATTTCTGATCAGTTATTACTATTTTGATTACCTATACTTATTATTATATGTATACAGTAGAACATATTATTATGATACTAGAAGAAATGGAAGATTTTGATGAAATTGACTCTACTGTTAAAATGTTCAATGAATTGAGACAACTGCAAAATGTTCTGCTTAGAAGTTAGTGTATTACCAATAAATATTTAGTAAATATAGGTATTTATTAATTTTAACGTTAACCTAGACAATACTTATCTGTGAGATCCACCCAGCAGTCGGGGATACTGGCTAAGTGCCTAGCGAACATCTCTCAATTGAATATTTCATGATAAGTACGGCTGTCGAAAACTTAAAAATATCTACCGAAATCACCTTTATTGCATAGCTTATTTATATCATAAATTATTGTAATTATAATTATTGTTATGTAGACTGTGTAATTTTGCGACAAAATTAAAAAAAAAATATCTATTCTATTCTATATAACAATATGGGCTTCATTTGTGTCAACAAATAGGTATCCAATATCTTACTGGAATAGTAGGTACTATTGGAAAAATCTTGGCCTCTTAATTCACTTGAGGTAGGTAATAAATATGGGTGCATACGTACAAATACATAAAACCAAGCGTTATTAATAATAAAGAAATACACAATTCAATGGATCGACCGGCATAAAGTTTTTAAGACCTACACCAGCGAAACAATTCGCAAACTATTATGTGACTTTATTATTTGATATGAATAAACGATTTTATAAAACAAGAACAATAGATAAATAAATTAGGAATGAATGTTAACATGAAATAAAATTATTAAAATATGCCTGCGACTGTCTTCCACTCGTTAAGGTTGGCAAAAACTGTTGTTGCACGGACTGCACGATACAATGTCGTCATTAAAGACTATTATAGTTATTTTTCACCCATAATAACATTTTAAATAATTAAGTAAACCTGAGTGAATATGGCCTATTGTAATATTAAATGTATTATTATTTAAAGTCAAACCGCTTTTTACTAAAATAGTTTAATCTAATCTCAATGTCTTGTATCGACCGTCAGAAAAATAACGTTTTGTAACCCACCGAGGATATAAATATTAGAAAGTCAGGTCACAAGTTTTCAAAAATTAGTATCACTATAATGAAACATACTTCATTCCATTACATTTTATTTGGAATACAAGGCAAAAGTGAGCAGCAAAATTTGGTTTGCAAATATGTAGGCAAAATGTGTAGTTGTTAGAGGTTCATCTCCACAACGGTAGTAGAAAGAAAATGGAGAAGAATAGTCAGTCAACAGTAGTTCAGGGTTTTTTTTAATGTAAGTTTTTTATGTAAATTTTAGTATTCAACCCTAAATCTGAACTGTACACCCACCCAATTCTACTGAGCATCTGAATGATGGTTTGTATTATTTTTTGTAAGCATGCCATGTCATCGGAACGATTGTGGTCGGTTCCCTATGATTTATCGATGTCCATATTACAAATACGACACAACTTTATACAGTCCTTTATTTCTTCTTTAATCCATATTAGTATTCCGCCAACAATCCTGAGCAGCGTTGGTTTTGTCATACCGACTAAATGTTATTTTGTTGGAATTACAAATAAACAATTGTTGGCGTTTTTTCATAGAATTTATTTTATAAACATAAATAAATGCAGAGCCTCAATCAGTGCTGCCAAAGTCGGTTTAAAGAGCTCATGAATTAAACCGCGAGATTATGTTTCTTTGATTTCCAACACAGCTTAATTTGTACACAATAATTAAAATATAATTAATTAAAGGATTTTTCAATACATATGTCTTCATTGTATGAAAATTCAATATGGTACAATTGGACATTGATACGTTTTTTGGTTCAGGTTGCGGCCAGAGACCCTGTTGTTTCATACAGAAAATGATGTCGATGATTAAAAATAACTATTTTGAATTTAATTTATAAATTCAAAATAGATATTTATTGAAACCATACTGATTTTGCAGTGGAGATTAATTAGATTAGTCAGACATGAATTTTCATCAGAACTTTACATAGTTTTATCATAGCATTAGCGGACAGAACACAATATTATATATTGAAAACTTAATTGGTTGGTTGTTTTCAAATCGAGGAGATAACATCCAGCTACGCGTAAAAGCGCGAGGCAGCCATGATATTCGTAGTGGACGGCCTTGTCTTAATGCAATTGAAATAATGCATGGTCAAGAATTATTTGAACAGAACATAATAAAACACTATGGAAAATAGCTCAGTATGTTTGTGCTGGCGAATCCCTATAAGTGGCTCGCAATTAATCTTTTCCAGCACGCATGGGAATTAATTGGTTGGTGACATTCAAGGACTACATAACTACCGGACCCAGCATCGAGATTATTATTAACTAGCCGCTGCACGTGGCTTCGTTCGTGGTATCGAGATGATAATTGAATAAGTATTTTTACAACTTACAAACGAAGTATACATATACCTAACCCATACTAAATTTTAGTTCAATCTTTTCAGTAGTATCGACGTTATTGAACAACAATCATAAATCATTGTAAATTTTAGCATAAATTTGTAGTATTAGTTGGGTATTGCTTATTTACGTCTAAATTTTTTTTTCGACACTTCGACCACTTATAATTAACAAATTATCACTCTAACATTCGATGTCATCATGAACCTTGGAGTACAGAGAGTCTACAAACAATCAACAACACAATAATCATAGATACCACCAAAGAAAACCATTCCATTTCCGCTTAAATTACCTGTTAATCCCGTGAATGCAGTCCTGAAAGTGAATAATAGTCTCAGGCACTCCATCGCAGTCTTTATGTGGCCGAGGGCAATTTGTCGCAGCTCCCGTACTATTGCTGGGAGAGTGCAGGACGGCATTGTGTAGAATAGAAACTCACATATAGCGAATACGTAGGTACCTTTATACGATAGAGATTTACTTGGAGGGACCTAGCTATAGTATAGTAGCGTAGCGATATACTCTGTACAATGCTGATTGTTAGATATAAGAAAGAAATAAGAAATCTTTATTGGTTCTAGAAATTAAACACTAAGGTACATAATAACACAGGAAAATAGAAAGTTGTGAACCAAAAGATGGCCACTCAGCATATATGCTTCTGAAGTGTAGTTTGCTAAAAAAGACAGGGCGCTCTCCTATTTATAAATAAATAAGAAAAGATCATAATACCTACCTGCCTATATAGTGTATTCTATTCATCAGATAAAACTGTCATTACATGTTCTTTTTCTATAGTACCTAAATTAATAAATTGTGTAATTTTAGTGTATGTTATTTTTGTGTTTTAGGATAAAATGATTACAGTTGTTATTGTCAAGTCAACTAGAGAAATCAAAAGTTATCATTGCTACTAAGGCTTATCCTCAAATCCGAATTCCATACAAAATGACTCGGACAAATACTCAAAAAGTACGCCGTATTATATATATACGGCGTACTTTTTGAGTATTTGTCCGAGAAATTATGTATGGAATTCGGATTTGAGGATTCCCCTTAAGTTGAAATAGGCAAGATTTGACCTCAACCTCATGTGATGGTAAGTGAAGGTGATGGTAATATTTATTTATTACAGATCCTATAGGTACTTCAATCCAATTACCATCTCTAATATGATAAATCTACATGTCAAACATCCTACATCCTACCTACCAAAATCCTTTCCGTAGGTCTCAAAGACGTTTCTACAGCCCTGTAAAACAGTACCAAACTTCTATCTATTTCAAGAATATAAAGTGTAGTAGTGTTGTGAATCTTTTGTTATTTAAAAAGAAAGTTCTCTCTAATATACATAAACGTATGAGTGAAATAATTTCTCCATTTTTTTAAATTTATTATTATGCCCTTCTTTGTATCTCTAACTGTAGTTATTTTTATTGCAAAAATAATGACGACGAGTATTTTAACTAGCTCTTCACATAACTCGAAACTGCCCATTGTGAAACTCTGGTTTATCTTCAGACTATAACACAATCGTTATCTTTCTAAAATTATCATAAAATTCTAATTAATAAAACTATCTAGGCAACTACTTAATTAAACAGCCTTTGTTTCAAAGATATTTATCCAGGCGTCCATATGCCTACGACGCAAGGAATAGTTGTATTTTTAATAAGTAATGTAAGCAGTAAACAGTTTTATGTCTCTCTTTATAGTCTACTTGAATTAACTAAGCACTGTAACACGTTATTAAATTTTTTTATTTAGTTGGGTAAATTTTTGCGCCTCGAGTTTCACGATTAATTATTATGTTAATATATGTAGACAAACTGCGATAAGCACACGAAACAAAAATATAATCAAGTCATTATGCTAAATCTGTAAACGGGCCCGTGTAGAATCAGGGCGTGAAGTTCCAATTTTCATTTGGCAGCGCACTCGTTATTCGAAGTGACCCTAAGCCCCGTCCTCCTCGCAGATAACTCTTAATTTGCATATTAACGAGAAACTTTGCATCGGAAAACTGAAAAATTGTGCCGGTTGTGTGTGAACGTACAGGTGGCCGAGCGGCTCATGCCGGAATATTCCTCAAATCAAATCCCGCTGCGCGTTCTGCTGCCCCGCGCCACCGACCGACCGCCGCGCCGCGCCGAGCGATGCCGCGACGCGCCCGTCCGTACCCGCGCGACACGTTGCTCTTCCAATTTAAACGCAAACACCTCGATGTACTATAACTTTTCAAACGCTTCAAGGCTTTGTTTTACTCATCATTTTCTATGTCTCTAAAGTTTTTCACTCAGACTTTTTCACAAAGGCTTTTCAAAGTTCAACAAAGTCATCGGACATTAAGATTTATAAATTTGTATGTACCACGGTTATCTTGACCAATCACCTTGTTTTCAATGATGTACAGTTTTCGATACGAAGACACGTAATAAGTTTGCAAAGTTATTGAATTAATTTATCCAAAGTAAGGCACGTCACGGCGGCTGCGCCTGCATCGTTCGGCGGTGAGCTTGTTGTTATAGGTAATTACGTGGATAGGGAAGCTGAATGATAAATACCATACGATATTAGATACGGCTCATTAGGTATTTAAGTGGAGATGACAGGTCTATAAATAATGTTGGTACGGCAGTCTTTTGTAGGTACACATATAGTACAGTTATTTATAATTTGAACGGAAAGAGAGCGTATTTGTAGCGCAAAGGTGGTGCGATGACAAAACATCTGTTTGGTGAACACGCCCGCGCCGCTATTCCGAGTAAATCGTTTACCGCGTCCGCGACACCCCGTAAACGAGCTTAATGCGATCGACGATGACAAATATAATCTTTACTTTAAGACGAGCTGACTTGACACTGTTGTTATTCCAAGAAATGGAAAGATTTATTTTTACTCAAAGAGCTAAATATTCAGGTGAAAGATTTCCGTGAGGGCGTTGTCTGGCCGGCTCGTTAAATCTTTCGACGGTGCGCGCCGTCTTCTGTGTAATCACGACGATGATACCGAAAATCTGCCCGAATTTCATTGCTTTGATATACGGCCTCAAAGAAGAAATAACACATTTATATTATTGATGCTTGGACTCATCGTCGCTTATAATTTTATAATAATTATCAAAGAGAAGTATTAGTTATACGAAATACCCGTCAGCTTATACGTCAATGTATTAGTGCCTATAGTGTAAATCACTTCACCCGCCCTTCGAATTAAAAACGATCTGCCTCGTATGGCTAACCAGATTTCACTAATCAAATACTTTGCTAATAAACTTTGCTGAAATCATATCATCCAAATGGAAATGGGTGTCCAAATCCAAATTGATTGGATGTATTTTACCAGCTTAAAATAAACTGCTTTAAGCTTATCATGACGTTCACTCACATATTTGTACGCATAATGATTCTCTATTATAACGATCTTGCTTACATTACTTCCTTATTATCGCGTTTTAGTTATTATATTATTTATACAGCGCTAATTATGAACGAGTTCTTTATTACTGAGTAGAGTGAAGACCCGTTCACAAATAGCTATGAAGAAGCTAACCGCCATTGTTTTTTTTAGGGTTCCGTTTGTATGACTTATTAGTCATACAAATAATATATAAATATTTATAAATGTTTTTTTAATTTAGCCCAAAAGAATAGGCTGTTCAAAATCTAATTTGTACTAAAATATCAATGCTTGGCCCTGTTACACAGTTTATCGCAACTTGAACTCACCTATATTTAAATCATTAAAGTGTTATCTATCACACAATGAAAATGGTCACTGTTTTGTCAATTAACACGTTGTTCCATTTGTCCGATACAATCAAGTATCAGTTATGGGATAATTTCAAATAATTATAGTTGATACGATGCTGGAAAACATATTGCAAATTACGGACAAAACGGATCATTTCATTCCGAGATCAATGTACATCGGCATTGTGACTCGAGTGAACCACGTCGTTGTATTAACTTGAAATTTAGAGGATGTGATTTTCAAGAGGTCTTAGTGCGTCTGAGAAAGAAATCTATATGGCTTATCGCCCGTGTGTATCAGGAGTTATACATTGGTATCAGGATAAATGTAACCTATGTCCGATTTCAGTTTATAAACTGTAAGTTCCTCTTCCTCAAACGATTAAGTTATTTCGTAGTGATCGACCCAAAAATCCATTTTAACATCCTCACAACCCTTTCACATTTATTATATTCGCAGAAAAACAGTTATTATATACCTACTTACCTAAAAATATTATGTATGAAACACTCAGTAAAAATGAAGTATCTACTCATTCTTTACCAGTCAGCTAATTAAATTAACATAAAAAAATAATTGTTATGCTGGATAATAGTATTTACTTACTTGTTATTTTTTTATTGTAGGTTAAATGACGTGTAAACTCTCATTTAAATTTATTTATCATACAAAATATGTTTGTGTAAGTTTTCTCAGCAGAAGTGCAATTCGATGTCAAGTGTCACTGTAACTGTACCCAGCAAAAACTTTTCTATTATTAGTTGCGAAAGAATGCAACAAAAATAACATGAAATGGAATCAAGTAAAGGTGGAAGATATACAAATAAGTATAGGTGTTATCAATAGTGTGTGGGAGATATTGATTAATGAATTTTCAAGAACTAGGAAATCAAAATGTAGAGATGATTCTCTAAATTCTTATTTTCGTAAAATATTTTTGTGTCACCCACGATATTATTACCATACGATTAGTTACATAAAATGGGTCTCGTTTAACCAATTGGGTTTACAACGGTGCCCGTTCTTGAGGTCCAGATTACACTCACCCGAATACACCTGACACCCTATATTATTATGGTAGAGTCAGAACGTGCTTTGCCCAACATTATTAAAATGATGTAAGCCAATCTTTTAACGAGAGCGTTTTGTGAAGTTACTCTCCAAATACAACAACCAACGCCTTTGAATGCGGCAGCGAATCTCTGCGAAACCATTGCGGTAGAGAAAAGATTCAGTAGTACATTAGTAAATACTCTGCAGTTTTTTCGCACCTAAATTTCATTGTGTGTGACGCTTAAGATTATTTCGTATCCCACTGCATTCATTTATTTCGGGATTATCAAATTTAGTAAAAAAATATTTTTTATGAGGACAGAACACGTGGTAACGAATTGCGATGCGAAACATGACATGCAAATCACTTGCATTTTGGTGTAATAGCAATTCCACAGCTACGTCCGAATCTCTACTGATAAGAATGCAACCCTTTTTTCAATTTCGCAATGATATGTGAAAATTTGGAGTCTCAGTGTTACATTCTTACAGATATTTCGTTGTTTCGCTTTCGCATCCGAATGTGTTGGTACTACTAGAATTATAAGCGTAAATAGTACCTACATTCACTGTTTATTCACTGTTTTCGATGTTTTAAGAATATTTGAAACATACAAGCAGATAAAACGACTTGTAGACTGTGTTCCGAAATAAAAAAATCGTTTTACAAAATTTTTAAGACTTGTATGTCCAGCGTATGTCAAAAACTAAAACCTACTTAAGAGATTTATTAAATAATTATGTTTTCAAACATAATACATATCTTGGAATTAACAAAAAGGTCGTTCACACTGGCGTGGTTCCTACAATGTGACGACCGTGACCGTCCTCCGTAATTTGTATAAGTATTTGGATTATTTAAGTTATTCAATTTTTTCCAATTGCGTGTAAGTTTTCAATAAAAATATTGAATAAGTTAGTGTTAGTACATTAAATTTGAATTGAAATATGGAATTAATTAATTATATATATGTAAGTATCGATTAACTTTAAGTAGGCTATTTAATTTTCCATTTGTTTGTCAACAAAATATAATCTCCGTACCTATATCTCTTCTATACGAAGTAGATTCGAACCGGCCGGCACGGCACAGATCTTGTCTTGCTCAGCCAACTCACATTATCCGCCTAACGGCTTGTCGCGCTAAAGAATGTTTCCGTAAGTAGGTAGTTACAGATCGACTGTAGCATTTATTAACAAAAGTGAATCCGTCTTAGAAAAACTAGCGTTCAGAATTATTAATGGTCTGTTTGAATGGTGCGTCGCGGTTCATTGTTGGCGGGCACACCGCACTCCGCCCGGATGCGTTCGCTGACACTAATTATTCCCATAGTGCTTGAATGATAGATTGCCCTGGACAAATCACTTCTAGCCGCTCCACTATGAGAGCAATAAAAAACCAACGACGGCATTTTTTTAGTTATAAAAAAGAGACTACAGTTACGGAACGTGGGCCGTATAAAAGATACTTAATATGTTGCTGTTCGATTGCTATTCTCGACTTAATAATGTATCGTAATTGAATTAACTACACTAGAAGCGCTGCTTCAGGGTGTTTAAAAGTAAATGGCACTATGTTTTTAATTATAACATCTGGAATGAAAATAGATAAACGTTTACAGTTCGATTTTACTGATCAACTTGCGTCTTTCAAGTTTTCTGAAAGCTATAGCGATATATATGAAAAAGACGTACCTATAATAACATTTCCCATAAGTTAACTAGCTTAGCTAAATCACGTTTCCACTGCTGAGAGTAAAGCTTAATGTCACCAAGTAATAGGATAATTTGATAGATAATTTCATTATTCTCAAATAATCAAACTTGTTAATTACCTACCGTCTCGTACTATCCGTGTTTGTTATGTTAACCTATATTTAGGTAGAGATTAGTGAATGTTAGTCGCAGTCAGCTTTCTCAACAATATCCGATACACCTGGTAAGATTTCCTTCAATGATACATTAAAGTTGACCTATCAACCTCGTACAAAGTAACGGAGATAACATAACAAATCGGTACGGTAACTGTGATACTGACTGAAACGATAGCGTCGGCTGCGCGGGCGCACGGCACCGCAGCCGCGCCCAGTGAAATATTATCTCCTGTGTGACTTACGAGGAGAACTGGCCTCCCGGTCGAGCATAATGACATTTTAGTATTACAACATTTATCTATACGAGACGAAAACTTCCAAGATAAGTTAAACGCCAACTGGTATATTGTTTCAGAAAGTTGACAGGCGATGTAATTTGTTAATGTCAAACGGAGTTTGCTCGAGGCGACGCGTATCGGCCGCCGCACGACCATCTGACGTAACCTAAAAATACTCCATTAGCCACATCTTACCTATCTGTCTCACTGATTTAAACAATGATATTCATCATCTTTACGAGCTCTAACTTATAAAATCATTATCTGCCATCGTTTTATTAGTTACGTTAGTTTAAACCGGCTACTGAATAATGCCGCGATAATAACTCATTTGTTCATTTAAAATCCATTTTATGTTAAGCATTAAAGTCTATTAAAGTTTACTAAAATTTTGAATGTAACATTTATAATAAGTGTCTGAAATAACCGTCAGCCTAATAGATATTGCCTCCCACACGATTACATATTAGTAGGTGCCTACCTTCCCACTTGTTCTTGATCGATTAACTGACTCTCGGTATTTTATTGTCAACTACTAGTCTCTGTGAATATTTTAAGCATTTTACGAATATGTATTCAAACGAGCTATTTTCCCCATTAGCTGATTGATCTCTCGAAATTACAAAAGTACTGTTTATCAGTGTGAAAATTGTTCCAAATAAGACCCTTAAGTATGAAATGGAGATGAGAGTTGAACGATTCCAATCCCACATTTAAAAGTTTATCCTCCGACGGCAATTCAGCGGAGGTATTCATTCTTCGGAATGTAACCTTCGCTGAGGATTTATCGGCGATAAGCTACGTGTCTGAATGGGAAGCTTCCGAATCACAGAGATGGAATATTGAAATGTACGAGAGTATGAACATGAACTTAAGGCTCTTGCAAAAACTGTCAATTCTCTTTATTATGAACTTCTGTTGCAAATAGTCAAACTTCATTACGTTAGTATGATAATACGTGTGCTCTAAGGACAAAAAAAACATTACGGCCTTATCAGCAACGATTTTCTACACAGACTAACGCATCAGATATGCCTACCTGCCCATTTCTAGCATACGACATCCGACAGGAGGTCGGAGGCTTTAGCAGACTCGTATGAGTGACGGACTAAAAAAGCTTAAATATGATAACACTTGGGTAAATATTCAATTTTCGAATAGCAATAATTAAAACAACTACTCTGTACCCAGTAGTTATGTTTCTTCTCATAGTGGCAAAATGACGCCGCCTCATTCAGGCTGGTAGTCGTGCCTTTAGTTTGAATGCTCTAATTAGCTAAGAGGCTTATTGATGTCATTGGTTTTCAATTAAGAACTGGGTTCAGAATTTTAGTTATTGAAATATTGTTGGAGAGATAATTACTCCGGTTTTTATTTGTGCTACTGAATAAAAATATAATCCTGATCTCAGGATTTTATTTTTCAAAATCCAATATGTAATGCCATTAGAATTAAATCTCATAAATAAACTCGCTCTGCTCGCTGCTAGGCTATTATAAAGTAAGCGTTTTGACGACACTTTCAATGGCAGGTATTATACCAAACTCCCATTTAAGACTCAAGCGCAACTTTTTTATCTCTATTATAACGCATTTCATTAAAAAATCATTTATTTTTTACTCATCATAGAAAAAAGTATCGAATGCGCCTTAGATTTTTCCTACTATAGTCCTAAAAGTCTCAAGTACCTACCTACCTACTAAGATTCCTAAAGGTGATGATGATAAGTAAAATGCAACGCAATGTTGAACTTTGAAGCGCAGGCGAAGCCACATACTCAATACTTGTTATTTTCAACAAAATATTTTGTTTTGATATTCGTTTAAATGTGGCGCGGCTTTCATCCAGCACTATGTATAATTAAACAATAGCCTGACCCTACACCCAACGTTTAACACATTCAGATAATCTCACTAAATCGCCATAATCGCGCCTGGGTCTGCTTGATTCAATTTCACGTTAATTTACTTATTTAGAAGTAAGAGCGCCGCCATACAGATATCAACGCACCCTCAAGGGTTGTGTGTTCATAGGGATAATCTTTTACGTGTTAATCACGAGGTGTGCGCTGATGATTCGTGCGCTTTGATTAGTTTTTATTTATGAGCCATACATCTCTATCTAGCATCTGTATTGTGATGACCACAGCTATGTTTTTTTTATTAGGTATAATTTTGTACTAGCTTACTCATTATTCATTTGCGTATTTTTATCTGGACTATATACAACCCTTTCCAAGTCTTAGAGCGCTGTATGCTAGTTGTTCCTATTATAAATTGCACCCATAAATGAAAACTCGTTGTCAACGTTTAGTCAAGTTTAGTCCACAATTTTGAATCTTTACATTGAAGACTCAAAATTGCAGAGCGCTGCATGCTAGTTGATCCTTTTTCAAATTTCATCTAAAAATGTTGCCAATGTTATAAAATTAGGATTTGATAAAAATCTAGTCTCCTACAACTTCGCTTGCGCTGCGTATTTTGATAATTTATTTTTTAATACTGACTTTCACCTCTTAATCACTATTGATTGACGATTGTATTACATGGTTGTTTATAATTATAAAATTTTGTGGCGGATTCTACGGTATCCATACCTATTATGGATACCATCAGCCACAACGTCCAAATTTCATATTTAATAATCTTCTATTATGCGGTTTGCATGGCTATGGGGTGATAGTGGATGACCGCCGCCATTCAATATTTGTTTTTCAATTTGTGAATTTTTGTTGTAGCAATTAATAAAAAGATTAGTAAAGTACAAAAAAAGATTAAGGTATATTACAAAATGTACAATAGCGAATTGGCAAGAAATATAATTTTATAAATTGTACTTGTACTTACCTTAAACCTTGCTCACACTAGGAAGGAGCAGGTTCCTATCTCATGTATGTAAATAGATTCATGAGATTTAGTATGATTTATTAAGAATTTGTATCGTGTCACTAGTTCTTTTGAACCAGTGTGGTGAAAGGATTTCAAGTTTCAAGTCGCCTCGGCTCCTTTCTTTGCACTGGTAGTCTTACAGCTCGTCCATCCAATATACCTAGTCTTGTTTTCTAACTTAGTCACACAAAGTCTGTTCTGATCTGCGACCATATGTGCGGTATTAATTCCTCAATACCATTCTCTTACCGCACTGAACCCTCAAAGCCTAGTCTTGTTCGCTAACTCAATGACGCATAGTCTGCTCTGATCTACGGTCATCTGTGGGTTATGGTTGCTCAAACCATTTACATTCTGTGCTTACCACTCAGAGCCTATGCTGCTCTATGTCTAGTCTTGTTCACTATCTCAGTCATACATAATCTGTTCTGATCTGCGGTCATCTGTGCGGTATCAATTGCTAAATACCATTCGCTTTCAGCACTGACCGCGATGTTTGTATAGCTCTGATCTGTGGCCCAGTCAGGTTTGTTCACGTCCATTGTAGTTTTGGCGTCCGCTGGATCTTCGCTGACCACTGCGTATTTGACGCCCACTACGGTTTCGGGGTCCACTGCAGCTTGATCTTCTACTCTGTTGACGAGAACGTTATCGCCGCTCTGTAAACGACAATAACACACGACGTTATTATGGCAGAAAATTTATAAATTGTGAGCCTGCACACTCAATCTCCTTCTAAGATGAAAGGATCATTTACCTCTCTTATGAAAAGAAACAAGATTCAAGAGATTTAATTAGATTTATTAATAATATTATACATATATAGGTATCTAACATCGTTAGATATCGATTTCGTCACGTCTGTCAACGATATTAGCCATTCAGGAAAAGGCCACTTCAAACAAAAATATGTATAAATAAAATAAAAATAAAACTCAGTTATATGTATTTTTATAATGTTTTATTATGCACCATAATGAGGTCAAAAGAAAAACGAAACAATACGCAAGTATTTAAATACTATCTGACTAATGAATGTAACTTAATACGAGTGTCTGTTTGTTTGCATTCTAAAAAGGTTTTTGTGTTTCTTTTTAATTAAAAATACACTTAAAGTTGTTGTCACGGCAGAGCCACCTACACTTACTACACGAAGTACAATCAGAACATAAAGTTCGCTCAGTACACGCTTATCGGTTCGATCTCGAATCAAAGAGCAAAAGAATTGACCGAGGATAGGATTCTTTAATTTATCCATCGCAGTTTTAAATCGATGTTGAGATTCACCAGGCGTAACGTTCTTAGGGTTCCGTTATAAAGTTGAATGGTATCTTATTAGTGAGATTTCCTTGTTCTCTGCTATCGGCTTGAGCATTGGCAAAGCGGTAGAAGATGAAATATATATATATCTTCTAAGTTTTCCAGCTTGAAATGTTTTTGAACAAAAGCCGGTAACTATTATAACAGTAACACAGAGGTACATTTATAAGCAAAATTAAAAAAAAGTATAGTATATATATAATTATGTTCCACAGCTTACTTTTTCAGTGAAACCTAAATTAAAAGAAACACCATTACGGCCTTCTTCTATTCTATCTTCTTTGACTTAAATATAATTTAATATTTAAAATATAATAAAGAATCCTCGACGTGTGAGTAAGACTCGTTCTTAGCGGCTTCATTTCAATTATCGGTGGCAATCTCTACGCGGATTGCGATAGCTACAGAACACGCCAACACTGGCCGAACTGGGAAAATAAACGAACTTTGACTTGGCTTCCTTCTTGAAAGTTACTTTTTGTTGATTCACGATGTAAGTAGGTAAGTTCTTTTTAAAAAAAGCCAACCGGAATTGCGGATACTCTGAGTGCATATACACGTAGAAAGCAGGCTACCAGCGTTTAACGGTACGGGTCGCTCAGATAACCGCTACATAAAGAAAGCGGGATAAAGCAGGGGCTGACTATCATCAGTGTACCTTCTTGTACGTCAAATGTCAGAACAATAAATGGCGGCCTACCAGTGCTTATCGAAGCCAAGGACTTAATAAAGGCTCTACATAGTTTATAAGTTGAGATCGAAGCAGATTGTCGGCAACTTGTCGGCGACGTTCGCACTTATCGGTGCGGGTTCGCCACTAAATATAAATACTGCCTGCACCTACTTCCAGCGCGGTCGGTTCCGATAAGCGCTGGTAGATCGACGCTGGTAACCTGCTTCCTTTGTGTTTACGCACTTAGGTATAGGGAATTATTTAACTTAATGGTAAATTACTATAAAACAAGATATACACCGATAGATATACACCTATACACACCTACCGATATTGTGGGTAGACAACTCTCGATTACATATAAAAAACCAGAAAAAAACATACAGATATGTAGAAAGAAGATATTGTTAATAAATTATTGTTGGCGGTAATATTTGTAGGTGTAAGTTTAGGTTACGTAAGAGATTCTCAGTTTTTGAAATAAACGACTCCAAAATATAAATAATAGCAGTTTTCGATTGTTTTTTCGCCAACAATATCACATTCACATCCATAATAATTCTAGTTGTTATGATTTGGAAACCCACAAACCAGACTTCGTCGTCGTTCTATCACGTACTTAGATGTTTTTTGTTATTTTTACAGTAATAAGGTATGGATATGGCGATGCACCTATCTATCATTGAACGTAAAAAAACGTTCAACATTCCCAACACCAGTGGTTAAAGGAGTCAGATGAAGAAATAAATCGAATAAAATTTCTCTGTATGGCTTAACAACTTGAGCAGTCATTTGGGAGGGTGTTAAAAGGCGAGGGTGTATAGCCGGAACGATAATTCACAAAAATTGTGAGCAGTTAATGTCCTCGGGAGCCTGAACGCGACATAATCATCGCAAAACTAAATTTAATGCTAATAGCACTTTTTAAAATAAAACCTCTGGGTTGGGCGCTTAGTGGCATTATTTAAAGTGGTTTTAATTATGTTGAAAGCAGATGACTGGGACCCTCCTCTTCATTGTCGGAGGCCGGGATCCGACGCAGGCTTATTCGAGTCACCTTCAATGGAAACGTGTTGACATTATGCTTGAAAAAGCTACCATACAAAATTAAATTTTTTTGGGCCTACAGATTTAGATGTACCTTTACCGGGTGTAATAAGACTACTCATGAAAACGAAAACCACGCATTGTGAAATATTTAGATAAAAAACAGTCTTATTACACCTCAGTTTTCATAATCTCAGCAGTCTCTTGCCCATGTGTTTCTTATGATTATTGCGCTACCATCCCGACCAAGTGGTGACTAAGATCAAACTAAAATAATCTGGAACGTCCAAAGCAAGACGTGTTACGTAAAAACCACAAAACAAAACACGAACACAATTTTTTTTATACTTTACTATTATGTAAGTTAAAATTACCTGAGCTTTAAACTTAAGATCAATTTTGTCCAAAATCTTGACCACGATAGAGCCGTAGAGCCCTCTCTCTATCTTGATTTATTTTAAACCATTGAATGAAAGTGTATAAAATGTTATGATAGCTTGTATAATGCAAGTCATTTGACGTTGATGCGCGTTGATTGAGCTATGATACAAATGCAGGGGTGTCGTGGTGATGCGTGCCTCTACATAACTTTGGAAACAGAATGTATTTTACACGGCTCTGTTAGAATAAGTGTAATATTTTCTACTACAATATAAAGAAAGTTAATTGCTATAGGATTATGTATCTCTAAACGGCTAAGCACTTGTAAGAACACACGCACTGTGGTAGGGTTCAAAATAATTATGACTAAAATTGAAATGTGAATACAAAGTTGTTAAGTTATAAGTTTGTGTGGAGTTTATAAGAGCCTAATTACTTTCATAAGTTTGTCAACTATCTCGTTTAAATAATTGACGACTGTCTGTTATTCTCTATGCCTGCAGTCTCTAGTAAGAAGCAGCTGGTTTATAAATAAAACACATAGAGAAAGGTATTTCAGACTGATTAAAAAAAGGTTATGAAAGAAGTAACTAGGTATAATTGGTGTTGATTCGCGATGTTGTTGATTGAACTGCGACTCTGCGAGTATGACAGGGGGTGTCAGTAACGCAATACCGCATCACTGCGTGCCTCTAAATCCGAGGAAGCCTATAAATCACACGAAGGCAAACATTACGAGGGCTTTCTGTGTATTCTGTTACGTACTGCCCCGAGTTTGTATTGCCTGTTGGAACTAGAGTGGAGAGACAGGCTCAACAGTCAGTTACCTCTCCATTAAAACAAATGAGTTATAGAATAAAAACACAAAATGAATGTATTTGGATTACTTTATATTAAAACTGGCATTTAGGTGTCAGTTGTGCGTACTATGCGTACTATTTGGAGGAGTAGTAGATTTTGTATTGCCACAAACGTTTTAGTTATTTATAGGGCGGGCCACACTGCACACACGGTCGATAGTTGTAATACGATGTATTTTTCTAATCAATACGTACCTGGATTACACTATTTTCCAGTTATTTTGATTTCTCATGATTCTGATCCAACCCGATTATGATGAAATTTCTTTGAAACCAATCTGAAAGTATATATTTTCAAATGAAAAAGAATTCAAATTGGTCTATAAATTTAGTATATTTATCTATGAAAAAATACATTGAGATCACCTCTTTTTTAAAGTCATTTGAAAAGGATATCTCGGTCAGTTTTTTTTTGTGAAGATTGTGACTATGTCCTTATTTTACTCACCATCTTAAGAACTTTGGCAAAGCTGCTCAACTATCGCATTCAGAATGAATGCAATGCTTTTGTAAGTTCAATTGCAGATACTCTAGTAAAAAAAACATAAATAGCACTGCCCAATAAGCAGTATGAGCACTTGAGCAGTGCTCATACATAAGTGCTCAGTTACTAAAAACTGATCCCTCAATAGGTACGTGATACAAAGTCGCATGTGAGACTACACTTTGAAAAACATAAAATGTCGTAAAATATTTACACAACATGTTTAATCACGGGATGACTGTGAGAGTTTGCGGCAGGACTGATCCGCGGCCGAAGATAAATCACACGAAGCCAAACAAAGAATGAGGTATCCCCCTGTATTCCCAAGAGTTTTCTTCCTCACAGTTTAGTGTAACTGTATAATATAACGGTAAATGTTTTATCATTATCACACAACTTTTTTCTTAAAAAATATGTATAATTAGGTATAATTTTGTTTTATTTAACTTACCCAGTTCAAATTGCAATGTTGAGCATATTGTAAGAATACCTGTAGTTGCAGCAGTTTGAAGCTTTTGTGTTGAATTTTAAACGTCTAATACACATTTTCATCAAATACCATCTCTACATATTATGTTACCTATTCATACTAATGCAGTAATTTACTAAAGCACTGTCAAATAACAGATTGAAGTAATTCAGATTTCAGAACGGAACTCCAAAAATGAAAAGCTTCTCTAAAATTTGCTTTTGAAGGTGAGCAGGTGCTTAAATCGTTAGTTGCTCATTATAGCCACAACAATGGGAGGCGGCGCGCAGTTAGGCATTAGAAAGGCAGAGCTATCGCTAATGACATCCCGACCCCACTATTATACCTACGTAGTATGCAATGAACCAGCGCATTTTACCAAATAACTCATTCTTTGTGAAAAACGTTCCAGCTTTTGTCTGATGTCGATAACTCTTTCAAAGGCATCCCATGTTTTTGTAGAGTGAGGAAATGAGGACTGAGAAAAGCGTTGATGGTTATAATCAAACGTGCAATTTTCAGTTTGAGATTATAAGTAACAGGTTATTTTACGCATGTCTTATTTATTTTTTTACGTATGACACTTAGGCATACCGAACTAAGTTTTAAATAAGCGCGTAGTCGACGCGTAGCGCCATCTGTTTGGAAGCAAGAGAATGACGGCTTGGGTGCATTTATCCACATTTATCTCCACCGGTGGGACGTGTTAAATGCAACAACTGACAAACCCGCCTCGAGTCAATATTGACACAAAATCCCATAATTTCGACCGCCATCGTCATGCACACAATAGATTTATAAGATAAACACAGAGTAAAATGTCTGCAAATAGGATTGACAACATTTTAATATATGGTCTTGTGTTTACTTTGGGTTGGTTCACCTCTCTGTTATGCCTACATGCGTTAATGCTGTACCGTGAAATCATTGTTTTTTGTAGACGCTTCAGAGATTAAATATGAATAAAGGACAAAGAGCGCTCTGTACATATTGTATTTTTTTCCAACGGAGTTGACTTTAGTAAGCCTGTGGGATTTTAGCATTACGGCGCTGCATGCTTCGTTAAGTACCGAAACTTTGTGAGATGTGAGGATTTAAATCGAGGCTTATTTTTTTCGGTGTTTTGTTGCTGAAATGTACGGTACATAACATATTCTGTAAGGATCTTAATCGGAACCACAGTATTATTTCCAGATAGTCACCGGAATTTATTAAATAAATTTAAAATGATAATAAAATATTCATTGATCTTTAAATAATTAATTTGAAGAAGTGAATTGGTCATGTAAAGCAGCTGTATTAATAAACGCATATAGTTTTTTGCATAAACTTCCAAAGCTGTCACCGATATTATAAAGGATGCGGCTATAAGGAGAAGAACTAAAGAGGCTTATAACCAATCTTATTATTGTAAAAGGGTACACCTGAGTAAACTCGGCCATCTCTACGTCAAAGAGCGGATTTTAACAGTTTGTGTTTACAGATTACCCCATTGACAAACAGAGTTCAAAGCAGGTAATCTTTGATGGCATATTATTGCAAAACGGAGAGCGGATGTGTAGAGGCGCGTCATTGTCTGTCTGCTCTTCAACGGGCAAATTATGAATGTCATGCGTGATTTCATCTGGATATGTGTCATTTTAATAAATAGCCGAACTGCATTTGAAGCTTCGCTTTTCACTTTTTGCAGGATAGAATGGATTGCAAATTATATCAATGCTCAGTCATTATTAATTTTGCAGTAAAATATCCAAGGGATAAATCAGTCTGTTATTTATTTCCCTTTGTAGCAATTACAAAACTGCGAGGATTGTACCCATCAGTCCCACAGTAATTACTGAAGTTTACCAACAAAATGGTGTCATACAAACAGGAATGCAAAAACATGTAACTGGCTGGCATCAACGGCAGGGCGTTGCCAGCCCCTTTCAAATAAAAGCGTTAAAAGATAATTGTGAAAAACCAGCAGAAGTAGATTCATAACAACTGACGAGATAAAAGAACTGGTATAATAATTCATGTCGCTATGTTTGAACAAGTCTGTTGCGCGACAATACACGGCATGGGGTTATATTTAACTCAAAATCAATGCCAACACCATTGTATGAACACTGCGTCTGCCTTAGAAAGGGGGAACTTTATGTCTTCTGCTTATACTAATAACACCACCCCAAAGGGTGGTTCCTTCTGAGTTCTGAACAGGATCCGAAGTTCGTATGTTAATAATTATAAACACTCGTGTAGGCTTCGCTGAACACATTACATAATTCAATGTAGTACTCAGCAAGCTCAATTATTGTTGAACCGGTCCTTAAATTGCAATTGTTCAAGGTAAGGTATAAAATAAGATAAGATCATGGGCTAAGTTTATTTTTTAAATACATTACGGGTGAGCTAAGAAATAAACTCATTTATTAAAAAGCTCTATAGGCACAGGGAAAAGCGCTAAATAATAATTAAAATAGATTTTCATTCATCTTACTTTTTGATGGTGTGTTTTTCATATTTTCCTGGGATTGCAACCATTATACTTACATGGAGTGTTTTCCTCTTTAAAACCAACGGGTTCTATTCCCGGCTAGACCAAAATCCACCAAAACTAGTTTGTTACTAGTAGGACAATACACGAACAAAGATTCAATTTAGACGACGGGACGTAGCAAAATTTACCTACCCGTAAAAGGGGGTTCATTTACACATATCGAGTGCAAAATTCTCTCCCATTTCATGTAAATATGGAGTGGAACAAAGTGGGAACGACGCCGAATTCGTAGAGAGCGCAGCGAGCAAGCTTTGCGCGAGGAACACGTGTCGGGCGCGGGGCAAGGAACATCGGGAGCTCCGTCGTCGCGACGTGACGCCCAGCGTAACATGTTGCCTCCCTCTCGGGCTTATTGGACCACAAGCAGCTGGATTTTACTTACGCTAGGCCAGTTTTATTTTCAGTTTTCAGCTGCATTGCGAATTTACACTACGGTAATGTGCTAATAAGACACGAATATGCTTGTGGAGTTCTCTACCGTGTTGGCAAGCAACCTCGTTCAGACAAACTGCCAAATTATCTATATAGCTCATTAAACTGATACGATTACATGTCGCCTGATACGAGAGATAAAAATTAGCATTTTGCCCTTTTCCAGCACATAAACTAATGCCATACCTTTCAGTCCTATCGCATCAGTAGTTAATTTACTACGTAATTGAAGAACAAACATCCATCTTTACAAACAATCATCCTTAAAGCTTTCGTATTTTAAATTTGTATGGTATTATCTGTTTTAATTGTAGGCACAGTAACCATTGAGTTACATGTGTAAACATAGTAACTCAATGACAGTAATATACACTACTAATTTCAATACTATCTCTACCAAAATAGGTCTGAATTCAGTGAACTCTACCGTCAAGTTTTGATTCCGATTTTTAATTTTTACATCCCAGAATCCGACTGCTTATGATTCACATCTTATCATAAAGGATGTTCTGTGGAGTGAGTGTCGAGACTTGTCCCCCCTCCCACCGCTTAGAGATGCACATTATACATGAGGTGAACACGTCTAGCGATAATTTTATAAAGGTGGTATTCAAAATATTAAAACCTACCTTATACTTGTACCTACTATGATTTTTTTAACTTTGTTATCTGAAAGCAAAGTTTGATAAAATGTCAGTCTATTTTAACATTTGAATTTAATGCAAAAGTTTCCTTCGGAAAATATTTCCGATTTGAGTAACATTGGTTATTTACAAACAAACTAAACAAACGTTCACTCAATCAAACCTCACAATAGATTTTTATATCATACTATTTTAAAAACAGCAATGTCGTCTGAGCTTCTTTTCTTAAAATCGTCTTCTTCTTTTTATCAAATCTCCCAAACTTACGGACTTTCCTTCGCTGATCCGACCTGATGTTACACTCTGTATAGTATATAGCACTATAACGGGAGTTTTTTACTTAGTTACTATAAACTTATAATAAACTCTAGGCCAGGTTTGTCCACTTACATTTCGTGGCGGACCATATTAATTAGTTTTGATGTAGTGGCGAGCTACATTTAGTTAGTTATTATGTAGGTACTGATGGAAGAAAATCAAACTGACCGAAACAATACTATCAACCATAGAAACAGTTCCCAAAGTGCTACTCTAAACGAGCCGCTATTAATATACCTCACTGATGTTTCGACTTTTAAAAAATAATAATACTGTCAACACTAACAACTACAAAGCATACGCGGCGAGCAAAGCGAGATCGAAAGCGAATCGCTCAAATTTTATATTTAGGGTTCTCATACCAGCAATCGTATCGCCAGAGTACCAATAAATGTATACTTATACTTGTGTAATCTTAGTATTCTGTTATTATACCAATAGTTACTCGTACATAACATAACTTGTTCTTTGCTCGTACTATGTCGTATCGATCGTTGGTAGTTAAGAAAGAGTAGGAAACTGTATTCGGTTCAATAACGTAAAGAAAACACAAGGGCTTAACATATTTTATTTTAAATTGACACAGGAACTGACTAAAAAGAATTAAAAATAACTAAAGTGTAAACGGGCAAGGAGAACGTAGAGAGTCTTCGGGGGCCGCTGGCGGCAGGCGGGCCGGATTAAATACCTTTGCGGGCCGTGAAGTCGACAAGCCTGCTCTAGGCACTCTTTCTGATATCTAATTATCTGATGAATATGCACATATTCAAATATTTAGGCTCACAATTTCCTTTCTAGTGGGTAGGTACAGCTATAAACATTTCCTTTCACGCTTTCTCATAATTTCTGTTCGTAATTTGCAGTGTAAATTCCTAATGGGCTCATTACCTATTCATATATTTTTTTCGAGATAGCTAGAATTGAAAGAGAGCGTAGGTAGTCGATTTTTCCAGCTAAGACCATCCCCGACTACACATTACCCAATTTTTTTATTGCGGTCATTTAGGAAATCCTTTATTTGGCGATAAATGGATGTAGTTTTAATACCTGCGCATTGTAATTTCCATTTTCTGCCCTCCCGAGCATAAAGTTCAGTAACAGCAAAAACACGATTTTGAGAAAAACGCGTTTAAAGTTTAGAAACCTAATAAAAAATTCAAAAGAGGTGATTTGATAAAATTTTGAATGCAAAGTGAAAGGAAACTTAACAAATTGTATCTAAACGCCGTTACATAAGTTTTTCTTTAAAATACAATAATTACAGCCTATTATTAATATTAATTCAATTTAGCCCCTGTTACTGCAAGTAATTTTTCAATAAAATCTGCTATAAAACTGCTTAAAAAGCAGTAAATTCTGCTATTACTGAAATTACTGAAAAAAAATCTGACAAATTAACTTACTAAAGTGCAGTAATAATGTGGAAATACTGCAATTTAAAGGGTTTTTAATGATAAAACACTTAAAAGTTCCTCATATGTGTAAATGAAAAATACCTTTTATTTTAATGATGAAAGTGTGTAGCTCTTGGGAAATAAACTTAAATTATACTACTTAAAAACAATTAGGAAATAAAATTGTAACACATTTAAAATTATCAGTCTTTGCGACAATCTTAACAGTAAATGCAACTTAATAATCAAAATCACTCATAATCACATGCAAATATCGTTTATAAAAAAATCAATTGCACTTTAATCGGGAATACAAGTAAAAAGTACTACTTCCTATGAATTGCAGTATAATCAACTTGTATGGAATCGATTAATACTGCACTTTAATGAGTGTTTTTTTATATCTTCTTGCTAAAACTACCGTTTAAAATGTCTCAGAATAAGATGAAATACTGCACTTTAGATAGGAAACCCGACCAAATTTCATGCAGTATTTATTTTACTGAGGTTTAGCTGGTAAACACTGCATATTTTTAATAAATTAGTCATATTTCTGCATTTCTCTTTTTTTTTTAATAAAAAAAAAATACTTCTGTTATGTTTTACAAAAAAAAGATTGATTTGATTTATAGGTATTGAAATGGGGTTTCAGAATATGTAAATAACAGAAAATCGACAAAATGCCTATTACTGCGCTTTAGGCTCGGGAGGGTAGTTTTAGTAGCGGCAAAAAGGCCCTCTGCGTACCAAGCATCAATCAAAGATATATCCATAGAGTAGTATACTCCATCTATCTACAGATCTAGTATACAGTATCGAATCTCGGAACATTAGGTAGGTATCCCCACAATAGCTAATATAACGCCGGTAGTTCATTATTTAAGCTCTCCCAGAGCGTTTAGCATTACCAATTCACGGCTCATTGAATCTAAATTGGAGTCGGCTTTGTGGAATCCCCTTCTCCCTTATTCATTTTTACGAGAGTTGCATTGGATTTAGGCTACTAACGAACTTAGTTCACTTCGCCTTTCATTACCCAGTTTGTGGATAGCGATTACGGTAATTTTTTAAACACAAAGTTTTGGCATGCTGGCGTTTTTTTAAAGTAACACCTAACTGTGTTAATTAATTAATTATTATTTAAACCTACTAAATGTATATGCTTACCCTTAGTAGTGAGGTTAGGATAAGACCTTTTATAAAACTATAGTTTTACTCTGTTATATGTGTTTTACAATAAATATATTTTATTATTAAACTAAAGAGGTAATAATAGTCTTACGCCAGTGGGACGCTCCAGGTTTACCAATGATAAGGGAAGCGATGATAGCCTTACGCCAGTAGGAATCCTTAAGGCACACCGTGACCAGAACATGACTTTTTGTAGGAAAGTTCCACCAATTAATATCAGCACACCCTCTAATTTTAAAGATACAAATGAACTTCTCGTCATTGAGGTCCAGGGCTTGAGGTCTGAAGTGACTTGCCTGACTGATAAGGTTGCCGATGCTGTCTCTTTAATTGCTTCTTATGAGACTATGCTTGCCAGCTACTCCAAACAAATGGCGGCAATGAACTCTATATTAATGGAGTATCGAATCATGAACCCTATTAAACAGCAAGTCCATCAATCCCCTTCTCAAAATGACGAGCCCGTGAACTCACCGCCGACGATATCTGCAGGTGCACAGCTACAGGTGAACGCCACACAGAGAGCAGTAGAGCATCAATTCAAGCCCTCAAAGCTACTAGAGTCTACTGATATCATGGTGGAAAACGTAAGTGAAATTACAAAGAGTATCCATGAAGGTGAAATAATAAACGCATGTAAGCTTCGCGCGCCCCAATGTCAGCCACTCTCCGAGCCCGGGCCTTCCAACTCAGCCCTGCCTTCCGAACCTGTGAGTATACAACAAGAGTCCTTAGTTATAAAGAAAGCTAGAAAATCTCGACGAGCCAAGCACACTGTTGCGACTGCCTCCGATACGAAAGAGCTTCCTGTAAATGTAACAAGAGACACAGGTAAAATCACAGAGCAGGAGACTGTCCCTGCCATCCAGGATATCGAATCCGATCTACAGCCATGGACCGACGTAAATTAACGAAGAAGTCGAGGATCTGCCTCACTTTGCGGTATCGCTGGGCCAGCGATAACGACTTTGAAGGCGGTAGAAGTCTGGCCCACAAACGCTAGAATAAAAGCATGGATCAACCATAGAGTCTATAGACAGCCAACGGTAGGTCCTTTGACCCTCAACAGGGTCTCTGCCGGGCATCAGCACTCCTTTCGTGGCCCAAGCAGTACACAATAAAGTTCGGTGCCTCCGAGTCTTCTACCAGAATGTTCGCGGTCTAAAAACCAAGCTTTCAATGTGGCGCAATAACCTAGCCTTACTGGAACACAACCTTTTAGCTGCAACTGAAACATTTCTCGATGGATCTGTGGAAAGCTCGGAGCTGGAAAGTGGTGACTGGAGCATCGTGCAACGAGACAGAGGCACGCCGTGCGGGAGTGTTCTGCTCGCTGCGCGTGCGCCTATAGCGCTGCGCCAGCGTCGAGACCTCGAGACTGAACGCGGTGAGGACCTGTGGGCTAGTTTCTCCTGGTGCGGTCGCTCCTTTCACGTGTGGTGTACCTCAAGCCCAGCTCTACCGACCAGGACTTTATGAATTGGTTTTGTAAAACTGAGAGCTTTATTAATGACCTGAAAGGCTATGTCATAATATTGGGCGACATTAACGTAAATAGCGCTTCTTTAAATATTAGAAACTACTTTTGTTACTTTTTATCTTTTTCAAGCTTAGTTGAAAGTAATTCCGTCATAAATCAACATGAAGGTATCCTGGATATTGTATTAGTGCGAGAGGATGCGGAGGTGCGAGAGATATTAGTCGCCGGTACCGAGGGTGTTGTTCCCTTAGACGATTATCACCCCGCCTTAGAAAGCCGTCGGTCGGATCACATTGAACCCAGTAATATCAATCCGAGTAAAGACTGGAATTTTTATAAGTGTGACTCTGAGCTTCTATACCACTCTATTGCTGACGTCTCTTGGGATAGCGTCTTTCTTTCTAACGATACTATTGCTGCAACGGATGCTTTCTATGACATAATATATAATATCTTTGACAATTGTATTCCAAAAAAGAATCGAGAGAAAGCCATCACCAAGCGGTTTCCCTTTTGGTTTACCCCTGACATGATACATGATACAAAACTTAAGGCCAGACTGCATGCAGACTGGAAACGTACTAAATCTAAGGACGCCTATAAAGCTTTCTCGAATCTAAGAGCCGCACTAAAAACTCGCCCAGCTCTGGCCTATGATTTGTATCAAAACCGGATCGAAGGCGACATCGCTCTCAATCCCCGTAATTTTTGGCGTCACATCTCCAGTCTGAGAGCGAAGGGTGGTTTCGAACCGAACGTGACATTTAAGGGTCTACCCTACTCGGGAGTAGCCGCGGCTGAAGCCTTTGCCAACTTTTTTGCGAGCATGTTCCTTCCTGAAATGCCATTGCTAGACGCCGAAAATATCACTCGTTGTGGGAATAATAGCAATAGTAACTATGTTAATATATTCAATATTACACGTTATGACGTCCTTTATGGAATAAACAAGCTGAAGCTGAATAGTTTTATAGGGCCAGATGGCATCCCACCAGCCGTCCTCAAATCAGTACGCAATTCTATTGTCAATCCGCTATGTCATATTTTCAACCTAGCCCTAAAATCCGGTGTGTATCCATTTCACTGGAAGATCTCTAGAGTTACGCCCATACCTAAAACGTCTAGTAAATTATTGGTTGAAGAATATAAACCCATCGCCATTCTCTCCTCGCCTGCCAAAATATTTGAAAATGTTTTGCATAAGCTTATTTACAAGCAGGTAGAGATATTTTTAAGCAACACCCAGCATGGATTTCGCAGAAAGCGGTCGGTTAACACTAACCTTCTTACTCTGGTAGAGTACATCTCTACGCAAATGGACCGTGGCCGGCAAGTAGATGTACTCTACTTCGACTCCCGAAAGCATTTGATAGAGTAAATAATGACATACTGCTTGCAAAACTCTATACTATAGGATTTGCCCCAAATGTTCTCCGACTTCTCGCGAACTATCTACGCAATCGCCAGCAGTATGTCAGGCTTGGAATTTTCGACTCTACGCCCTACCATACTCGATCAGGTGTGAGCCAGGGCTCTATCTTAGGACCTCTACTTTTTATATTGATGATCAATGATCTCCCAAGTGTGCTGGATCATGCGGAATGTTTGCTGTATGCAGATGATTTAAAATTGTATACCGTTATCAACTCGGTTGAAGACTGTCAGTGTGATGTTGATGCTGTTTGTCTTTGGGTAAATGAAAACAAAATGGAATTTTATCCTTCTAAATGTTCTGCAATGACTTTCGGTCGGATGTGTCAGCCGATATGTTTCGATTATTCAATCAATGACAGTATAATTACTAGATCAACAGTAATGAAAGATCTCGGAGTCATATTCGATCGAAAGCTCACGTTTCATGACCATATCGAGGCTGTAGCCAAGGGATCTTTCCAGAGACTAGGCTTCGTACTCAGAAATGTTCGGGGATTTCAAAGCGACAGAGTCGTGCGTCTTCTATTTGGAGCTCTGGTGCGAAGTAAACTCGAAGCAATCAGCTGCGTCTGGAACCCTTATCAAAGTACATACGCTCTGCTTCTCGAAAAGGTACAAAAAGCATTCCTAAGATTTCTTTATAAACGTATTTTTGGATATTATCCATTTATGTACCCAACCAAGTTCCTCCAAGGATGTCTTGGGTATAACTCCCTTGAGACTAGGAGAGCTTGCGACCGAATAACTACAATCTGCAAAATTTTTCATGGTTCACACAATGACTCTCTTTGTTTGTTCGTCCCCAACAACTATCTTCGCGCTAGAAGACACGAACTTTTCTCGGTACCCTGGAGTCGCACCGTGGCTCGTGCTAAGTCTCCGCTCCCTCGCACCCTCTCAGCGCTCAACCAACTATTGCGCAATAATCCTGACTGTGATATATTTGCAGATGAATGGAAGTATATTATGTCAGAGTGCCTCAGGTTCTGTGAAGTGTAGAATTAAATTATTTTTTGTGTGACTTATGATTTAGTTATCAAAAATTATGTAATTCTCAGTATTATTTCTCTTTAATTTAATTTGTTTAATTGTTCTGTTAATAATTTATTACTTATATTCTAATCTAATGCAAATTTTATTCTAATCTAATTCTAATTTTAAATTAATGTAATTGGTTTCACCGTTTTAATTTAATAAATAATAATAAAAATAATAATAAAGGTCCTGCCAGATGGGCCGACGACAACGTTGCGGTAGTGAGCAAGCATTGGATGCGCCTTGCACAACACCCAGACAAGTAGTGTGATAAAGAGGAGGTTTATATCCAACAGTGGGTTCAGACGGACTGACATGATGATGATGTTGATTATTATACTATGGTTCATATTACTCATCTCCATCCTAAGGTTGCCTGGAAGAAATCGCTTTTAGCGATAAGGCCGCCCATTGTAACCTCTTTTATTTTTGGTTGTTTAGCATAAGTTTTTGTTTCAATGTGTATGTTTCTCCGGGGTTTACAATAAAGAGTTATCTATCTATCTATGGTCCTATTTATTTTATAGTTCACCCCACTGATGAGTAAACACCCTCGCCATCATTTTCCACTCTGTTTTATTTTGTGTTCTTACCCAAAGCAGAACCATGTATCTGTGACATGCCTGTGGTACCTAATTACCTAGTAGTTATTCAAACCTAATTAATTTATATTCTAGGGTGGCTTAAAAATTGGTTGGTTTTAGAGTAGAGCATTTTGAACATGATACGAATACATAGCTCGAATAGAATTTATATTCAATTTTAGAAAGATCTGTTTGGTCAGCTAAACGTTGGACGCTAAGCTTCGTATAGGGAATATTTTTTTAATAAGTAGGTTAGTCACTAACATTTACCTTTTTCATTCAAATAATATAATTAGGTACATATCTTACAATTATTTTAAGGAAGTACCCAGTTTTGATGACATGGGAATCTTTAATTTAAATCTAATAATAATTTTTCAAAAATAACTAACTTTAAAATAAATATTATATTAAGTTTATTTAAAAAGCTTTGTTTGGGATCCTCCTAATAATTATTTGAGGGCTAATGTTTGTAAGGATGGATCGATAGATGAACGTTCGCTTGTCAATCAAGCTGAAATATTGAAATTGAAATTGAAATTGGGTGTTTTTATTATTTTCAAGAAGTTTTCAGAGAGTTCTTATAAATACATCGTGTAAGTATTTAATTTTTAACTATGAAATATATTACATTATTGTATAATTATGTAGAGTAGGGACAAAGACATTTACGTTATTTTATTATGGGTTTCCTCTTTTACTGTTGGTAATGGAACCCAGGGAATGTTTTATAATTTGGCAAAAAACAATTTTGAAAAAAATATAAAGAGGAGTAATAAATTTATAGTTTGGTGCCTACGGTGAAAAAAAATTAATGTTATCATCTGTTGTCTACTACGTTAAAATGAAAATACTACGACAACGATGGATGTTACAATAAGAATTGGTGTAAAATTTGAAAATGTATTGAACAATAAATAAGCTGACATAACAACACATTAAGCATAAATTAAAATACGTTGAACAATAGTGCGTATGATTGTCGTGCTCGTGACGAATGGGCACACGTCACCGCCACACTGGGGGAACTTTTAATATTTTGTTGTCTGTTTCTAATTGCCGCCAACACAATCCTTAGGTACCTATTAAAAAGCAAGTTACACTGATTAAACTTTTAATAAATTGTCATTTGAGACGGTCACGGTTTTAGTGCGGTTTTAGATTAGCGTTTCTTCTTACTCTAATTGCGAAGCCTTATCATTGCTTATCATTACCAGTATTACAGGACCTCTATCAAGATTATCCAATTCCACGCTGTTTTTAGCACAAACGTCATTCGAGCCAGGTGTTATGTTTATTCGCCCGAGTATATAAGCGCGACAAAATTACGCTCGTCTGAAATCTAACTTATCCAATTTCGCACTTTTTCAAAGGGTTCACATTTTATTGAGCTCGGCCAAGTTACCCATTAAATCTATTTGATCTTAAAGTAATATATATAAGGTAGGTTAGTGTACAACTTTAATGTTATAGCCAAGACCGACAATTCAAAGCTGAAAGTTTTTCCTGGATGTTTTTTCTCTAAAGGTAAAAGCACACGTACCCAGCCGAACGCGTTGGAATCGAAGTCAATAAGGCCTCGCATATCTAAGTATTCGCACCGAAAGAAACGAACGTCTTTGTTAATCGCTGTAGTGACGAATTTGGAGATTGTAGGTACAGCTTTTCATTAACTTTGTACTAGATTACTCATTTTTGTAAGAATTAAAATGTAGTAATGCTCTCACGCACGCACCTGTAAGAATGCGAGCGCATCGATCGCTTTGATCACATCACCCGTGCCGATTTTATGACGTCATCTGAATTCTTCCAGATTCGGACGATTCGAAGGTGTGCGAGGTTGCATAGGATTCCATACAAATAATTCTAAAATTCGTTTCGTTCGGCTCGTTCGATGCGTTCGCCTCAGACAAGTGTGCGTTCACCTTTATACGCACTTTTATTTTCGATAATGTTTAAAATATAAACACGGTAAACTTTTAATCACCATAAAAAAAATACGCATAGTCAGTTGCCGTTACTGAGCACATGTACGGCAAAAAAACTTAAAAAAATAAGTCGATTTTTTGTCAAAATAAATTTGATTAAAATTGGAAAACTGTTACCGTTAGTCGTTTTCCTATGGGTTTGCGCCAGGCGATACCTTTAATTGATAATAATTTAAGTTTTATTCATCGTTTGGGTACCTAGCTCGAGCCAGCTCGCAAAACCTCGGCTCGTGCGCCGCACTCGCTCCGCTGTCACTCTGCCATTTTGTAGAAATCCAAAATTCTGACTGCACAGATAACAACGTGGTACCCCGTCTGCATTGCCCATTTAATTTTTTTTGGTAATTAAAAATTGGCGGTGTATAACAGTAAAATTGAATGAAATCGCAAAAAGCATGGAAGTATAAGCTGCTGCCCGCGGCTTCACTCGGTGTTATCGAAATAAAAATGAGTCTATGTGTTTTTCCAGCTAATAACTTATTACAGAATTTCAGCCTAATCGGTTTATCTACTGGTTTTGGAGTGGTTGATCCAAACATTCAACAGTCTCACAAAATTTCGCATTTATGAGATTATAGGCACTAGTAGGATTTATTAACTGTTCAAACAAATCTACCAAAACATGTATTGAATCAATGTTTTGGTACCTAGATATGTTTGAACGAACTCAATGTGAACGTTTGGGGAGACTGAGGCGAGCACCTGTGCGCGTTTAGCTAATGAACTCTCCATTGGGGGACAAACAAACAATTGAACAGTCAATCGCCGTTCCCGCCCACGTTGAGCTAATGGAAAATGTTAATGCAGTGATACCGCACAACCGACACGGCCTGTGTACATTCGCCTTTAATATCCCAATGATTAAACATGAACCCGGCGACTTTATCAAATTTTGGCACGCGTTTGTTCGTCAGGGGAGATAGATGTTTGCAGACCGCGCATGCATCGCCCTGTGTGAGATAGAGCTGTCAATACGTCGCGCTCCGCAACGTCGACTGATTGCTCGATCAACAAAGCTAAGGTTTTATTTAGACTGTCTCTAGAGCTCTATTTGATGTGATGTGATACCTCCTTTACACCGAAGGGGTTTCACACACGAACTATTCAACACAGCCTTAAAACTCTAGGTAGGTAGAGTATGCTTTTTCATTTAAGGGTTTCGTCCTAAGCTGCAACCCAATGTTCACATACTAACACACCTGCATTAGGATTCCCCGTGTAGTACATACCTACATACCATTTTTCTTCACAAAATTAAGTTAGGTACCTAACGAATGATCGTAGAATAATGGAACTGGCCTTTAGGCGGTAGCTAAGCTAGCATTTATCAGTACGCGAAAGGCTTTGCCTAGTTCAAATTCCTTTTATAGTTCAAAGGAAAATAGAAAGGTTACCTACTTAAACAACCTATTCACGTACTCCGCTCGCTATTTATGGTTATCTTATGGCGTGTTCCATTAGTTTTAACAAACGTATCTACTTATTTACCTTCCTCGTTTTCTTGGTACGGAAAAAAAATCCAATACCTACCCAATATATTCATTAGGTTTTGTGTGATTAGAAGATTCCTAACAAACAAACACCCGTTTACACAAACTTGTGTATAAGTATTATTAGATATTACGTAGCTGCTACACACGTGGTACCTATCGCTTAGATAAGGAGGGTGGTGTCGAGATTGAGTGCCCTAAACAATACATTCTGAAAGTCATGAACTTTTACACTGATTCTAAAGCTCAATCGGTTTCAGGGTTTCGGTGTCATTGAGCAAAAAACAGCTATCTCTCCATTCATCCTCACAAACTTTCGCATAAACTCGTACTCGATTATTATAATAGGTGAATATTGTTTTGCTGTGATACTACAAAATCACGTGCAAGCTAGCCTATGCTAGCAAGCCCTATATGTATTAGAAAATTGCTGTCATCCACGATTACCTACGTGTGCGTTGCGAATTCAAAATACCATTTTGTAATACTTACATATTTTCAGCTCTAGAAAAACATCCTCCAAGCTTCAAGTCTCTACATGCACTGGTTTACCTAGCCGGTAGGCTGTCAGTCAATCAGTTATGAAGACAAAGCAACACATTAAATAAATCCTTTTTTTTTTTATAGGAAATGTTTAAAATAACGATCGCAAGCAGTAAAACGCGCCCCTTACCTCAGTGCCAATTCAGAGTCCCAGCCCTGGGCATAAGACGGACCCTCCCCTTGCGATCCGTCAGCCTGTCGTACGGTCACCGCTACACGGCATTGCACTTAACTTCAAGCCAGGACATGTGTCTGCGCCTGCGGGTTTACTTGCTCCTTGTTAATAGTTATGAGGGGTGAGTGGTCATCCCGTCACCCAATTATGAGCCTGATGTGACGGATGGGAAGCGTAGGGTTGTCAACTAATTGAGGATAACTATTGCAACGGCAGAGTTAGAGACACTCCGGACCAATAAAACTAGAAAACCTTAGTGTAGGTGCCTATCTACGTCAAGAGTTGAGGTGAGTACCTACAATGAAACATACGAAGAGCATAGGTAGGTTCTACGTAGGGCCAATTACAGTCACAGGGCATGTTTAGTTTTAATAAAAAAATATACCAGCTGTACTATTTTTTATGAAATAATAATTAATATACATATGCATGCTTGTAAAAAGTATGTAAAAAAAAGGATTAATATCAGACGCGTTAGGTATACTGGAAGTTAAACATTATGGTACAAGTATAGTATCTCCTGAATCCACGCGCGCCATGAATGCGACGAATAAAGTATAGTGACCAAAATACCTACCTATGTGAGTACCTACTTACATTATTTGATTACATAAATAAAACCATTATTAAATGTAAAAATATTTATTGAATAAAACAATAATCATAACACCATAATAACAATAAAACCTATTAAAATTGATAAGAAAATAAAATTGCAAAACAAAATAGATTAAAATTTAAAAGTAACATGAAGGTTATATTATAAGAGGCAGTTTATTTATAATTAATCAATTGTTTCATTTAATTGCTTCAATATTTTATAATCCAATACACAATAGAATTAAAATAGCGTAAGTAGGTGCTTTGGAAGAAATTGATTATAATAAAATTCATGGTAATCAATATAATGTAATAAAGAATTTTCAAAGAAAGCTTATTCGCTAGGACTAGCGATAATACAAATATTAACAAAATAACCACTATTAAAAGAATACCCTATTTTAATAATTAATATTACTTATAAATTATTATTTTCTTATACTTTCAACGCAGCTACTGATCAGTCTATGCCAAACCCATTTATTTCAAAACTACATTCTATTTTTTAATCTTAACTGACTAAGATTACAATAACATTACCTATCCCATCCCACTAATATTATAAACGCGAAAGTTTGTAAGGATGGATGGATGGATGTTTGTTCCTCCTTCACGAAAAAACTACTGAATGGATTTTAATGAAACTTTAGAATAATCCCACTAATATTATAAACGCGAAAGTTTGTAAGGATGGATGGATGGATGGGTGGATGGATGGATGGATGGATGTTCGTTCCTCTTTCACGAAAAAACTACTGAATGGATTTTAATGAAACTTTACAATAATCCCACTAATATTATAAACGCGAAAGTTTGTAAGGATGGATGGATGGATGGATGGATGGATGGATGTTTGTTCCTCTTTCACGAAAAAACTACTGAATGGATTTTAATGAAACTTTACAATAATATAGCTTATACATCAGAACAACACATAGGTTACATTTTATAAAGATACCTGCGCAGACGAAGTCGCGGGCACCAGCTAGTATAGTATATTGTTATAAATTGCATTAGTACCATTTCTAAAATCCACTTAGAAAATAGGAAATAAATTGATATATTTTTTTTTCTTTTATATTTATTATTTAGAGGCTGTTTTTACAGACATACAACATTGTGTTGTGACCAAAATAATATAAACAATTAAACATAATATATTTATATATTTTAACAAATGAAAAATAGTTGAGTTCATACGTTTATCTGACTACAAAATAAAATAACTTTGTATTCAATATTTACATCCTAATTTTAGTCGTATGACTTTGTACCCTACCAACGCGGGTAGATTAAAACGTACTTAGCATTATATTAAATTTTAATTGGCGTGAGTTGGCTAAATTAACCAATTTTTTGACACCTTTACAATTATTAATAGACTCAGGTATGACTATACGTGGATACTTGATTCGGAGAAATTCTAAAACGACTCTTAACACAAAGCCCAACATTCTAAAGGTAGCCTTACCTATTGGCGACCGCGACATACGACCGCAATCGGGTCGCGCGACCCACTGATTAGTAGATATGCATTAATATGAAGCACTGTACGATGCAAGCGACCGCGATCTTGGTCGCGCGGTCGCGTATCGCGGTCAGCAACATCGGAATGCTACCTTAATTCCCACGGTACATTTATACAAAATCTACCCTAGTGATCGATATCCGTCATAGATTTAGAATAGGGTGAAGCAAACGAAAATATCCACGGTCTGCAGCAGATACTGGACGATATAAATATACTCTAGCCCGAGTTTTAACGATTTCTTTCAAAATGATTTCAATCTCTATGCAGTCTTATTCTTAATTCCATTATATTCTAAGATAAGCATATAATATTTCATTATATGTGACTTTAAAAACATTAACTTTCTCGAGTTAGTTTATTCTATTTGTTTTTACTAATAATGTAATCTAACCAATCCACCCCAAATACCTTTCTACAGCCATTTTCCACTGTTTTGACCTCATGTCTCGTTTACCTACCTTAATGGTGTATTGTCTAGCTTTCTTTTTGGCTAATAAAAAAGTTTTTCTGTCCTCTCCTCAACTTTAGTCCTACCCCAAAGACCTTTCTACAGCCATTGTCTACTGTTTATACCGCATGTCCCGTTTACCTACCTTAATGTTGTATTGTCTAGCTTTCTTTTTGGCTAATAAAAGCATTTTTCTTTTCTTTCTTCAATTTTGATCCCACCCCAAAGACCTTTCTACAGCCTTTTTCCTCTGTTTATACCGCATGTCCCGTTTACCTACCTTAATGTTGTATTGTCTAGCTTTATTAAAAAAAAATCTGTACTCTCCTTAATTTTGATCTCAACCCAAAGACTTTTCTACAGCCATTTTCCACCGTTTATATCGCATGTCCCGTTTACCTACATTAATGTTGTATTGTCTAGCTTTCTTTCTGGCTAAATCTTTTTAACTTCAATTTTGGTCCCACCCCAAAGACCTTTCCACAGCCATTTTCCACTGTTTATACCGCATGTCCCGTTCATCATCAGTAATCTGTGGCGTGTATGAGATGCCTCCGGACATGGGTATCGGGGCCACAGGGCGGCCTTCGACGCCCCAGCTTGCCGCGAGGGCGGCCCCCAGCGCCGTGCTCTCCGCGAAGCCAGCTTTGATGACGTCAATGCCGATCAAATCGGCCTGCATCTGCATCACCAGGGCGTTGGAAGTCATGCCGCCGTCCACCTGCCAATATTAATGAATGAATGAATGAATGAATGCATGACAACTCTTTATTGTGCCGAAGAACTTAAACAGATACTTAAACAATGGGCGGCCTCACAAATATTTTATGGATGGATAATATTAGCAGGACCAACTGCTGAAAACGGCTTTGCCTGCGTTGGATTATAATGTTGTTATAACAGAAGTTTTAAATTTGAAAAATGCGCTAAAATAAGGGTGCGCAATCGAAATCCTTCCACAACACTGCACTGGTTCGAAAGAACTAATGACACGATAAGAAAAATAATCTATAATAATAAATAAATAAAATATAATAATCTTAGTACTCTGTGGTTGTAGATATGTGTACCTTCAGCAACTGCAGTGGTATACCGCAATCCTCGTTCATAGCGTCCAATATGTCTCTGACTTGGTAGCAGACCGCTTCGAGGGCCGCCTTTATTATGTGATTGGAGTTTGTGTCTTCTGTTATTCCACAGATCACTCTGAAAAATAAATAATTTATCAAGCATTTTTTTTTACCATATTAAGCTTTTGAGGTCCAGAATCCCAATAATGAAATACAAAATAATGTATATTAAACCCCTTCGTGGAATCAGGACAAAAAGTAGCACATGTCCTTTTCAGGCTCTTTTAATATAAACCCCTACCATATTTTATTTCAATGGTTTAAGTAGTTGTGGCGTTATTATTAAATATGTATCTATTTATGAAAATTAATAAAAGGCTTGGTCCTGAACTCCTGACTGACTGACTGACAAACAACCACTGAACGTAGAGACTTGAAATTTCTAGGGTATGTTCGTCAAGAGCTGAAAGTGCGTATGAAGAAAGGAATTTGGTTTATTCCCAACGCGAGCGAAGCTGCGGGCGTCAGCTAGTTTAAACTAAAAAAGCTATAATAAACTATAATTATTTTTTATTGAAGCAAGCGCCATCTAGTGTACTACGCCAGTATTTATTTCGACAAACGCTTCCTCTCACTCAACCCCACGGCAAGGTAGTATTTCCACCAAAACACATTCATAAATTCTCACTCAGTCCGAAAGCGCCATCTAGGTTTGGTACATGAAGGTGTCCCGTCTGTCATGCATAGATGGCAGTTTAAATGAAACCTTTTAATTTTTAAAATTACTTTAGAAAATGTAGTCTTAACTTGACACTGGTGTCAATTCAGATGTCGCCAAAATTAACTAAACTAATTTGACAGCACAAAAAATGTTGCTGTCCCTTCTATAATGATTGAAATAAAAAAGATTTTTAGAGCTGTTAAGTTAACAAATTAGTTAAGTTTAGTTCATAGACAACCTAGGATTTGGCGACCTCTGAATTGACACCACTAGCTTACAGTTAAATCTTACCCCCTTGCGTCTTGCCGCCAATAAGGCGCGTAGAGACCGCTAAATGCTGGCACAAACACTACGCTGCCATTCTCCGTGGCCTTTTCAGCTAGTTCCTGAGAGTCTTTGGCGCTTTCCAATAGACCAATGTTATCTTTCAGCCAACCCAGGGCTGCACCGGCCACTGCCACCTGAAACAAAAATATATAATGCCTACATTGTTGTCAGAAAAAAGGTACGCACAGCTTTACCTAGATGGCGCTGTTATAAATTGACTGAAAAAACAATAAGGTTTTTTAAAACAAGTACAATGTTTTCTTCTTTTATCACTTACGACACTTCACTTACCGTTGACAAAACGGATGTTCGAATGGCAAGTGTCGACTGCCACGCTGGTGTCGCGGAATCAATTCCCACTTTCATTCATTCAGGACAAACATTTTGTGAACATTGGTGTTTGTCCTGAGTCTGGGTGTTTCCTATGTATTCTATGATTATATGTAATTACAAAAAATAAGTATTTGAGTATTATATCGGTTATATGGTTCCCATATTACAGCTCTGCTAAGTTTAGGGCTAGATATCATTGTGTAAAATGTCCAAATATATTATATTTTAATTATTTACATGTTTTTTTTAATTTTTAATAAGATTTAATTATGTAACTAGCAAAAAACTTCAAATTGTAAAGAGTCTGACAAACGCAAAGCTATTTTGAAGATGATGAAGCATCTAGAAAAAAATATACCTCAGTGACAGTTTCGTTCACCTTTTCAAACACATCATAGAAGCACCTCATTATAGAATTCGCAAGTAGAAACCGTACTAACCGAACCTTCTAGCGCATAAACCGGTGGAGTTTCACTGCCCAGTTGGTAAGCGACAGTTGTGAGCAATCCCCGACTACTATTTACTCGCACATCTCCAGTGTTGTAGAGTACAAAACACCCAGTGCCATATGTAGCTTTAGCCTGCCCTTTCTGTAGGCACATTTGACCGACTAGCGCGGCTTGTTGGTCCCCGAGACAGCCCGCTATGGGAACGCCTTGGAGTGGGCTCAGTGCAATATTACCATATACCTGAAATCATACAAGTTACAATATGGAACAGCAATTGCCATGCATGAGAATGCTCTCATAGGCTAAGCCTACACGTTAGTGTTATACCGTTATTAATCTATGATACCAGGTGTTATACATTACCTCAGAGCTGGATTTGATTTCTGGCAACACGGATTTCGGCACCTCAAAGAATTTCAGCAAAAGCGGATCCCAAGACAAGTTTTCAATATTCATGAGCATTGTCCTCGACGCGTTTGTGACATCCGTGGCATGTATACCGCCGTTCACTCCGCCTGAAAATCACATGATGTATAAGAAGTTCTAGCTGCTTATAAAAAGGAAATGAAATATTTTTAGGAAAAAGTCTTATGCTCTACCAAGACAAGCCTACTTATAGAATCTATAGTATAGACTCTTTAGATGTTATGTATTGTGGATTGTCTCGGTGATTGCTTACTGTCATACCACTCGGTCTATAATACTACAGTTTATCTATCTATACTATACAGTAGAGGAACCTCAGTGAGGATTATTCTAAACCCATTTTTAAGATAGAATTTAGATTAAGGGAATTTGCTTGACACCAAAAAGAAAAGAAAAATTATGTGACACGCCAATCCATATAGTGAAATATTATGTGACGTCCGCGACTTTGCTAGCGTGGATAAAATAATTATACCTACTTAGTCCAAAGTCGTTTCCCTGATCAACTATGACGACACCGTAGCTTAGTTGGTAGTGACCCTGCCTACGAAGCTTGGTGTTCAGGGTTCGATCCCCGGCCGGGGCAAATATTTATGACGAACACAAATGTTTGTTCTTGGGTCTTGGATGTTGTGATGTGTTGTATGTGTCCATGCCACCTGCGACACAGGGAATCCTAGTGCAGGGGTGTGAGTGTGTCTATAACGAAAAAAAAACTAGCCTTGCCGAATTTCAGGTCAATCGGTTCAAATTGTATCTATCTATCTCATTTAAATATCTATTTAACTATCAATCCAGTTATCCTCACTCTCAAATCGTCAACCTCACAAACTTTTGCCTTTTATAATAATAAGTACCTACGATTTGATTCTTCACCTATTAATTTTATGCGAAACTAGTATGATAATTGCATAGCAGTTATAACTGCATTACATAGTTTACTAACATCAAATTACATGGATAATCTTGTTTGCAAGGAGATTAGTTAACCTCAAGATAATTATTTACTGATAAGCATCTGATAAGTAACATAATTACAAGAGGTAATAAATTTAAGTATACCGATTATGAACAGAGTGGAGGACTTATGCAATAAAAAATTGTAAATTTAAGGATTTGTATCCAAATAAGGCACATTTATTCCTTTTTTCTTATTCTTAATTCTCTGTGTACAGCGGTCTGCACTGGCTTCCTGCTGAAGGGTACATTGTGCATTTACCCCAAAAAAAAAGCCTGACCAAGCCATCCCAACTCCTTAAAATAATGGAGTAGGATTCTTTTGTTGACTTTCAACCTTAGTCTGTAGTCTGTACTATGAATATTGTGTTAAAATAATGATTTTGTGAAACTGTATATTGTAGTTGTGTGAAATGTGCAAAATATTATTTTTATTATTTTAGGAAAACTTACATTTGTAACTAGTAGTTAACATAATATGTACTTAGGGCTATTTCAAAGTTCCCACATATATTGTTATTATTATTAAATTATATTGACTTAAAATACATTAATTGTTAATGTAACATTGATACCTTGTTAGTGGTTTTATTACTAAGATTAATACAGCTTCAGGTCATCCACCTGAACCTCAGAGTGAGCGTTGTTAAGATCTATTTTGATTTGACACAGTTTTAGACAATAAAAGTTATTCTATTCTATTACGAGGAACAATGAGGATAAGATGAAGTTTAGCTTAGTCTTCTTAGCACATTGAAATGTAGGATAAACCAACATATCAAAGGGATTTCTCATGATCTCATGATCTCCTTCACTAATATACAAATTATACAAAATTAATAGATTTATTTTCAAGTGTCATGTTCCATTTATTACCTGTTAGATTCCAGATTATCCATGTATCAACAGTGCCAAAACAGCAACAATTTTGCTTCATGGCATTTTTAACAGCGTCAACATTATCGCACAGCCATCTCAGCTTCACTGCACTGAAGTAAGGCGACAGGGGCAGGCCACAGAGAGGCTACAATATGCAAATTGATTATTAAAGTCTTTGCTACACAGTCAAAAATACAATGATATTATGTTGCAGTGCTGTACAGTCACTCCATGCCTCTCCACACCATCAAAATCCATCTTGCTGAATAGACTATAGCGACAGAAACATGATCATATTGTAATACAATCCAATCAACAGGGACTTATTTATGACTTATTTTAATGATTATTTTCAAAAGAGCATAATAAAACCTAAATATTTTTGCGGTGAAAAGGTCTAGCAGGCAATTATCTGTTGCTGGTTACTTATAGCTCACCAAACAAAGAATGAAAAAATATTAACAAAGGCTTTTCCCAGTTGACATAAAAACAAATGCGTACCTTTAAATAATTCTTGTTTCTTGTTTTATTTGGTACTGTATCAAGTAACTTGTCAATGGTCGATGAAGTTCTCATATCCAGCCACACTATTGCATTGTGCAGTGGCTTTCCTGTGTTTCGGTCCCATACTACTGTTGTTTCTCTTTGGTTTGTGACACCAACGGCTATAATATCCTGAAAGAGGCAACTATTATAGTATTTCACATCAGATCCAGTCTTTAACATTGTTTACCAGCAGACAAATAAGCATAACCAGGGTATAATGTTACAGCAGTTGGAACTCAGGCCTACTCTCGGCTAGGAGAGCTTCAATGTAAATCATGATCCCTCAAAATTAACTGTAAAAATATTTTAGGTAGGTAGGCAGGTGCAGGTGCGGGTAGGGATGCAAACGAACGATATTTGAAAATATCGATATTTTAAATAGATATTAAAACCCAAAATATCGACGATATATCGTTCTTCATGAGCGATATTTTATCATAGCGTCAACTTCCAAATTCCGTCTCATCTAACTTATCTCAGTCTTCATCAGCGTCTCGTTCGCTCTGAAATGCAAACGCCCGCAAAACAAAACAGTTTCTTCGCTCGCCGACGGCCATTGATTGGTTTGTTGTTTATCGTTGACCAATGACCACATAACAAAATCTTAAACGAATGATAAAGTAAAGTTAAGTATGTTTAACTGTGATAGTTATCTTGACTGTGAATTGCGAATGTATAATATCTATTACTTCAATACTAATTAATTAATTATACTCCATTTCACTGTCTGCGGTTTAAAGAAATACTCATAATGAACTTTAAAGTTCACTTAGAAAGATCATAAGCTATTGTATAATCTATTAAGGTAGGTCGATCTAAAGCTAGCACAATAAAAATAAAAACAATTATAAGTTAGATAAAAGTAAATAAGAAAGTAAGGTAACTCTCGGCGACCGAATTACAAGAATACACAAACGATTTTCTGAAGGATTTCACAATTTTGCAGTACATTATTATATAACTAAAAGATCTTGCAAAACATCTAAATATCGTTCATAAATATCAATATATCGTTAATAATTATCGATATTTTTAACATCGATATTTTAATGAACGATATATCGATATTCTAATATCGATGTTTTTATGAACGATATTGCATCCCTAGGTGCAGGCAGGCACTTAAAGTATCTAAATATTTTTGCAGTCCAAACCTAATCCTCCAATGTATCAACATAAGGTAAAAGGGTTTAATTTATTGCATAAGCTTGGAGTAACAAGCATACCTTGGGGGAACCTCCTTTTGCAACCAATTTCTCCACTGCTTTTTGTATACAGGTCGTTACCACTTCCAAAATAGCGTAGGGATCTTGTTCCACCCAACCTTCTTTAGGAAACTGCTGTTCTAACTCCTTCTGATGAAAAGCTACAACTTCTGCAGAGTTCGCTTTGAAAATAATAAATCTTGCACTGGATGTACCCTCGTCTATAGCACCCACGAGAGGTCCAAATATACCAGATTCAGACATTATTTAGGTACTTAATTTCAAAAATATAAGATATAAATAGGTACAAAACAACAAGAATATCTGAGAAAAGAAATCCTAGCTAAAGGTTGTCTTGTAGAATCTATGTTATGGAAAAGAAAATCCAAGAAGGAAAATTACACGAGCAGAGCGCCTGAAAAACCTTCGAATTTGCCCACCAGTTTTGCCAGTAAGCATACTCGAAATAGTACGTAAATCCAGCCAAAAAGGTACGTAATTAAACAAAAAGGTACGTAATTTCAAAATGTTTTCGATGTAACTACCTACGTACATGGGCGTTCCCAGCTTTTGGTCCAGGGGGAGAGGCAAATCAATTTTTTTTTCTGCGTTTAGTAGTGTAAGTTTTGTGATCAAAAGAACATGAAAATCATTGTTTTTTCTACAATCACTACAGGTAGCTTAATCAACAACAACTTAATCATGCAATAAAGTCTATTTGATCGCGGCAAGCGAAACGAGCCACAAATTTGCTGAAACTTGGGCCATAATCACAAACCTTAACGCGGAAAATCACTCTACAGGACTTAAAAGCCGCGACTCGCAATTTTTTAGGGGTTTGGTAATCTATCTAGGGAAAATCGGTTTATCACAACCCAAAATCACCCAATAACAAAAACCTGAATATTTTTACGGCTTTTAATGAGTTTTGAAAATCAGTGTATTAGGATAATAAAACATGCAACAACACATACCTATGTATGTAATAGCGGCGGGCGTAGCAAGCCGCAAATTAGATGTTTTTATTATCGTACCATGAAAAATCACTTTATCGGGACCCAATATCACCCAATAAAACAAACCTAATCGTGGCGAGCGAAGCGAGCCGCAAATTTTTTACGCCTTTTATTTAGTTCTGAAAGTTTAAAAAATATTAGGACCCTCAGGCCACAAAAGCACATTACGTGATTGCGGCGAGCGCAGTGAGCCACAAAAAAAACAGGTTTTGGTTAACTGTGGGAATTTGCTTTATTTATAGGAATCGACACCATCCAATAAAACAAATTTTTAAATTTAAGATTGGTTGCTGACAGTCGGACGGAATCATTTTATCTTTCGACTGCAATCGTTTATTTTAAAGTAGGTACATATAATATACTTACTATTTAAAGCATGTATGTATATGTTAAAACAACGATATAGAACTGTATTAATGATACACGAACAAAAATATGTGCCTTAGATGTAAATCAAAGTTTATTTTAATGTAATTTAACTGTACGTTTACTTTGATGCGGTCGGAAACCAACCAACTTTTATATCGACTGTACCAACTGTACCAACCAACCAACAAGGTTCCCAAATGCATGGTCAACGTTGTTGACCACCAAAGAGAATATAACCACTACGTTGAACGCTGCCTCTTGAGTTTTGGAGGGAACGTGAAAAATGGCACATTGGCGGCATTAAATTAATTGACAAAACTTGTATAACTTTGAGTGTTTATGTGTAAAAACGGTGGTATTTTATCCATTAAGTGCTCGTGAACGTGTATGAGTGTTGGTGAATAGTTTAATGCTGTAAAACGTGACTTTTCGTGTTGCCTCCAAAACTCCATAGAAGCCTCTAGTAAAGTCGCAACCACCACTGCTTTACAGGGGCATGACTTGACTTATCGACTCTGACTTATGACAAAATAATCTCTCCAATTACTTGACACTGGCTATATACCTTTGATGTGAAGCCAAAACTAAAGAACTTAGGTTCTTTGAAAAAAAAAAAAAAAAAACCACTACGTTTAATACATATTGGAAGAACAGTTTATAGGATACCTAGTTTTAATAATAATAAAACATGCGTTTTCGTGTTGCCTTCAAAACTCCATAGAAGCCTATCTCTCTGTAGTCGGTACTTCATCACTGAAGATCGTGATCACCCATTCTTTATGTGCGGCCTCGGTTCCGGACTTTGACTGCCTGCACCACATTGTACTTAGAATGACGTATTATCTCCTGGTCAGAACATCTGATCATCATCCCCGATGTGCAGCGCGATCTTTTCTCCTCTTGTCCGATGACCAGTTTTTCCAGGTGGTTTAATATTGGTTTTATAAGTTTTTTATCAAAATTTGACTCCTTTTTATGAGTTAAGGTTAAGGTCTGCCCATAACTTTAATATTCTTGTTAAGTACGTCCTCTGGTAACTCCCAAGAGTGGTTACCCAGTTTTTTAATGTTGCTCTTTTTTTTCATCATCAATTTATCTACCTATTTTGTATTAGGTACAGCCTATATAGTTTCACAATCGCTTCTTCTTTCCAAAACTGGTGATGTGGAGAGTTTTCGGTCGCTGCCTGTCTTATCGGGTTTCCTTTAGATCCTTACTTATTTGTCTTGCTATTCCTTCCAAAACGGTGATGTGGAGCTCGCCATCTCCATCGGTATAATGTGCTATAAAAATACAGACATAAGTTAATTGTTAATAATTCTAAATATTTTACTTATCCTACTCCCACTAAGTACACATACACCTACTCCTAATAATATTAAATAAGTACTAGATGAAAACCCGGCTTTGCTCGGGTGAAATGTGACTCATAATACACATGTAGGTAGATATTTCTATAGATTGGTTCTCTAGGAAATATTTTTTTTTTTAAGGCTTATTCTCTGTAAGCCTCTCTGTTTTAAGCACTCTGTCTTTTTCTTTATTTTGGTAGGTGGGTAAGATGTACTTACTACTTTTGAAAATAAATATGCCATTTAATATGTTCTCTTTATTATTATTAAATTTCTTTATTGCACAAAATATAAACTACATTGCACAATGTGCAGGCTTAATACCTAAGGCATTCTGGCAGAGAAGGCTCTTTCTCTTCTTCTAAAGAAACATCAGTCTGCAGTGATTCTTGGAGCTGTGTCAACTTGTTCTCTTTGTCCTATTTGTCCGAAGAAACATCATCAGTTACCAATTACTCTTCGATTAGCTTCAACTCTTCGTTATCCACCTTAAAGGAGAAAAAATATTTCATAAATATTCAAAAAATAATAAGTATTGTGTATGTATGTATATCCTCACGCATTTATCTGGTACTATGTATTATTTTTAATTTTACTGTACCTTCTCGGTGACTTGCACCATTAAGTTATAGTCTAAAGTCATCAAATAATTCTTGGGATTTGTCAAGCTGTATGGTTGAGGCAGCTAATGAGTAAAATGCCTTTTGTAGGCTCTTCATTTATAATTTTTTTGGGGACCAGCAGTAATCTGCCATCATGTAGCGGTCCCATCTACCCTGGTACCTCTCTTCCATCACTCTAAGATCCTGGTGGAATCGCTCTCCCTGTTCCTCACTAGTCTCCTAGATTTTCAGGAAATCGACCCAGATGACTGTGAAGAAAGTGTAACTTATGCTCATATTTGCTCCTAAAATCTTGAAGTTATTCAACATCAATTTCTATAAAATTTGGTGCTTTATACTTATACTTATACTTATACTAGAAAATTTTTTGGTACTGCCAATCAAAATTTTGACATAAATATAATTAATTAAGTGTATTATTTATTTGATGACTATATTAAATTTATAATTTAAGTAAATTGTAATTTAATTTGTATTTTAATAATTTTATTTTTAATCTTTAAATAATGGAATTCAATGGATCAGTCATAACTTCTATAAAGTTGTATCTCTCACCAATGTCCGAATTTGAGAGCCATCAAATATTCCAGCTTTTAACTTTTCTATGCTCAGCTTAGGGAATGCCTTACAAATGTATTTATAGCATTCTCCGTCTTCGTCCAATGCTTTTGATAAATGACAAATTGCTTCATCATACCTAACTTTATGTGTAGTGGCGGAAGTAGGTAGGATTTTTTATTTACTTATTAATGGCTCATTTATTAAATAACATTGGCTTGACCAACAATTAAAGATTCTCTAGAGGGCCACTCATCTTGTTCCCAGTGAACTTGCTTCGCTCTACTATCCCACAGACAAATAAAGCACGGGTACCTATTTTGTGTATCCGATTTGCTGACCAAGTAGGTACCTAAGAAGTTAACCATTTTTAAATCAACACAAACCAGCCATTGATGCGCATCGTACCTAATTAATATTTTGGAAAACAAATTTAATATTCCGATATTCTTCCTTGAGCTTTGTCGAATAGCTGCGTCCACACCAGACGATCCACCGCGCTCCTGCCGCGCGCGGTAGTGATGCGTGGAACGCGGATCGCACTAGGCCGATCCAGTTTATTGAGACTGCGATCCAGAACTACGCTCCACGGGCGATCCGTGATTCAGTCGAACTCTTGCTCGAGATGGAGTCACCATCTGACGATCATCATCAAAATTTGAGATCTAATGCCAAGCATCGTTTCTTACACCCATATTGGTGTAACAACTTTCCTCTCAGTCCATATAAGGCTCTTTCCAGTTTGCACACTTTATTTCCTGCATAACAGTATCCTTATATCAAATATTGAACTGATTACCGAGTATAATGTTGTCGCATTCCACCACACATCGACTGCAGAATTGCATTTGCTTGCAAATATTTTTCCATTACAAAAATTGCATGCCACTGGAAGTAGAAATTACTTATTTTATTTATGTTTTATTTGAATGCTAGAAGTTTAACAATCCACACCATAAGAAGAAATCAAAATATACCTCCATACCCACTTAAATAATTTTGCTGTTACCATCTTTACGAAGAGCCCATCGCTCCATCCATTTTCCACAATTGTGACAATTCCACACCACAGTTTACCAAATGCAAGGAGATTCGGCTGTTAATAAAATAAAGAGATACCTCTATACCTACTTAAAGAAACATGATTGTTTGTTCATTAATCATACCAAAACTGCTAAAATTATTTGGCTGTCATTTGGTGGTCAGTAGGTGTAGGTATAGTTTAGGAGATTGTAAAGGACATTTTATGCTACTTTTGACTCTGATAAATGTATATAGGGGCGTGAAAACGCCTGATGAATACAACTTCTTATTTCCCTTGCTATAAATAAAGTAATAGGCGTCAGTTGGTGCGAATGCGAGCTCAATCTCGGTTGGATGTCAAAAACTTCTTTTCAAAATGTTTACGATATTACTGTTACATACTGTTACTGAAGTTCCGGAGAGCTTAAGCCTTTTACTTTTTGTTGATTTATATGTTAGGTGTACCTATAATGTAACCAAATAATCCTATGTCTTATCTCAATTTATGGAAAACTATTTAAATGGACGTCTTTGAATCCTATTAGTGTTATATAAGTTCGTTGCTTATGGGATCAGAATTAAAACAGACTTATTTTTATTTAATTTATACTTACAGCACTTATCAATATAACGTCCTTCAAATATCAACATAATGTTCTACCTCACTTGATGGAAAACGATATAAAGGGACGTCCTTGAATCCTATTAGTGTTCGTTGCTGAGATCGGAATTAAACCAGACCTATTTTATTTAATTTTTGCAAAGCTCAATATTTTTTAGTTATGTATGTACCTATATTGTTGTATAAATTTTATCAAATACCTATTGTATTCATTACGTAGATGACTACTGTTATGGCTACTTGCACCAAACTGTCAAAGTCCCCAGGCAATTACTTTACTCGCTTGGTAGTTCTTAACAGTACAGATTCTGACCGTTAAGATTTGTCAAGCAAGTTAAGTCATTGCTTAGGGTCTTTGACAGTTTTGTGCAAGTAGGCATTAGATAAGTAAAAAATTATGAGAAACTGTTGTAACACCTAAATAACTCATTTTAATGTTTGTTATGTTATTGTGTCTTCATCCTTTTCAATAAATAAATAAAATACAATACAATTCTGTATCACACAAAAAAGGTAAGTACATATATTATGTTTATTAATCAAAAAATACTAATTTTCCACTATTAAAAACCTTGTGGCATCCACCACCTTAAGAAAACAGGTCTTTGCATCATGACCTGCTACTTTCAATATTTATTCTTTGGCACACCTAACTCTACCAATTTTTTCTTTGCTAGAGTCCAATCTTTTGCAACGAACTTCCATAGAACAATTATAGGTCGATTATGCTTCGTAGACTTTGCGTAGCCATTTGAGTAAAGCTTTAGGACTTAGAAGACACTGTGTATCAGTTACATAGAGACTATGTAGACACTTCGTAGTCATACATGTATGCGTGACGCTTATGCAAAATTAACAAGTCAGAATGAAGTAATATGTAAAAAAAAATTTCCAAAAGAGTAGAGTAAATGTAACACGTTTACATAAGTATCTAGTAATTTCAACGACGAGATTGTGATGTTGGAGGTACTATGTTGGTAAATGACTGTTTCATGGCTCAGTATAGTTCGCTTTCATTAATTACTACATAATAATACTATACATATTATGTATAGTATTAGGTACCTACTTACACCGATTAGCGTAAAATATACTTAGGTTTATAAAGCAACCATTTCGAAAGTGCTTATCTACTATTATATATCGTCCGAACTATTTAGAGTTCAGAGACACTAATTACCCATTATAGTGCAGTCAAATTAGGCGTGTTTTGAGCAAAGATAGGACATAATTGAACACATTTGTTTAAAGCTTTAATTTTTACATAAATCGATTTCAAATGAATTTGCCCCTACCATATATAAATTTCAACCTCCGGAGATGGCTGGATCCGGAGATACCTTCATAAGGCCATAGCTTGATGAGGCGTTTGTATACCTACAGTTTGTGCAGTGTGATATATTTTGTACGACACCATGCTCCACGTTCCCACCAAGTTTCAGCTATATCCGAAACCGGGGACACCTTTGAATTGTGATAGCAATTACAATACTTTGGTAGCAGATAAATCTATTCTGGGTCAACTCCTGTTGTTGTACATTTTGATGTAATGGTCAAGGTCTTTGCCACAATGCTCTCCCAAATTTTCAACTGCCTACGTCTTCTAAAAAGGAGTATATCCTTAGATTTACGCATTTTTTGAGAGGTTTTAAACCACAATTCTACAAGCAAAAGCGACACAGTTTCAAAACTTATCTCAAATATATTAACGAGGTAAATGTAACGTATGCCAGTAAAAAAGTTTCGGATTCTAATACGGAACAAGTATTTATTGGGCATTATAGGTAAATAACATAGGAACTTAGCCAACAGAAGCGACAGTTGCATTTCACGTCAGATACACAAAATAAGTCTCTTCCACAAGCTTTTCCATCTATGAAAAATTGATCGCGTCATCGTTTGCAAGTTTTACAGGTTCGATTTTGACACCAAACGACTTATGTCTATTAATTAAAAGCGCATAAATACGTCATTTATTTATAATAAGGAAAATGCTGGTTGACGTGACAAATGTCTACTAAACGTGTAGATCGTTCAAACTTTAAAACGAAAATAGAACCTCAAGCAGTTGTCAAATGCCACTCGAATGCCATTCAATTCTTGATAACACGATTTATCAATAGCACCAACTCATTTAAAAATCTGTCCTAATGTTTTTATCGATACTGAGACTAAAATGATTTGAAAAAAAATTAATTTATCAATCGTTATTACGCGTATAGAAATACATTAAATTGTTAATTTTTTATGCAATACAAAACCCAAAGTAAATAAGCTAAATTGATCAATAACAAGACAGAAATAACGAACAAATCGCATTTTTTTAGAACTTTAGGTAATTTAGGAAGGAAACACCGTCAATAATACAAATGTATCGATACAATTTTTTCAGGATCTTGGTTGACTAAAGAAAATCACTTTTTTAGTAGCCAAAATCACCCAATAAAACAAACCCAATCAAGGCGAGCAAAGCGAGCCGCAAATGTTTACACAATTTACAAAAAATATACCCCATGTTTTTACAAAATCAGAATTACAAGTATTTTACAATTATCTAAAACACACGTAACACGATTGTGTGAAAAAAGGTAACAAAAACATTGATCCAACCTAGTAAAAATTATTTTAATTTTTTCCGCTTTGGGAACGATTCTCCGTCATTAGACTGATTATCATTTTCGTCATAACTTTGGTCATCATTACGGTCATTTTGATCATTATCAGGCAGGTCTTGCTCGTGTTCATGCGTAGACCACACTTACGGCTTTCACTATCAAGGGTTTGCATCATGTGCTGTAGCTGTAGGTCACTATGGCTCTCTGTAATTATGATTATGTCATCGGCAAAGCGTAGGTGATTTAGGTACTCTCCATCAATTCTGATTCCCTTTCCATTCCAGTTCAGCTGGTTAAAAATATACTCTAGTAGCGCCGTAAAAAGGTTTGGGGATATCGGATCACCTTGTTTCACGCCTCTGTTTACTGTGTCTCACATGAAGCACTATGGAGAGCCCTGGAGTCACAAGGAGTTGAAATCAAATATATAATGCTGCTGAAGGAAATATACAAACGGAGTACAGCTACAGTAAAAATAGATAAAAAAGGGAAACCATTCAATATAAACAGAGGACCTGGAGATATACACGCAAAATATGTTGCTTTGCTGCAGCTTCTGATGGTGGGAGGCTAGCCAGGTTTGATGAAGTTTTAAGCAGAAGGCTAGAAAACATTTCATACCTCAAGGAATTGAGTGATGTGGCATTTTTACCACCGTAAGCAGCAACTAAAAAGTTTTGCCCGGCCCTCTGCAAATCGTCAGTATTTACATTAACTTGTTTAGAAATTTTGATATCATTTTCCAGATCAGGGTGCTTAATTAGGGTGTTGACAAATTTCTTTTTCCCTTGCATGTATAGAGCTGAGGTGGTATCGCATCCGCTAATGGCATGCAAAAAAAGAATATGGTTTTTAATTAAATTATTTTGTAATGATTCGCAGCCATAAATTTTTGATTGTTGGTTTCCTTTTGTTGGTTTTAAAAAGTAAATATTGTTTGTGTCCCTATTATTATTATTATAATTATATTATTATTTATTGGTAGAGTTTGATGACGCAGTATTAACATTTGAACTTTTCCTTGTGTACGCTTTCCTGCATTTTGAATGCACATGTATGCTTTGCATATTATCTAATAGCGCTGACACGTCGTCGCCTTTTTGAGCGCTGCATTCTTTCACTGTTTCCAAACCTAATTAAAGTGAAAATAAATAAACAGGGAAATGAAGAAGAACATTCTTTGTCTTGTTCTATCTCTATACTTATCCAGTTCGTAAATCATACCAAAAGTCAGCTAATTCAGTTCAGTTCTCGTAGTGTCGGCAAGACTGAGAACTTAACATTCATCCTCACAATATTTCGTTTATACTTTTTCAAATTTCGAACTTAACCTGAAGCCCATTTCATACTCGATTCGAATACCTATTCGCCCCCACCTTCAGCTCGGGCTGATAAGTCTCGTATAAAATGCCTTGCTCCTATTCTAAACGCGAAAGTTTGTAAGTATGGATGGATGGATGTTTGTTACTCTTTCACGTAAAAACTACTGAATGGGTTTTTATGAAACTTTACAATAATAAATAAAGCTATAATAATTCAGAATATCACATAGGCTACAATTTATAAAGATACCTGCACAGACGGATTCGCAGGCACCAGCTAGTTATTACATATTTTTCTCTTCTAAAGTCCTGAAAATTACTGTATTGAGACCCAAATAGGCCAAATAACAGAAATCTGATTGCGGTAAGAAAAGCGAGCCGCAAATTTTATAGGACTTAAGCTTAATAGGGATAATCGCTTTATCAGCACCCAAATAGTAGATAATGCACTAAGGGGATAAAGCAGTGTCTTAAGACACTGCCCTAACCTTGAGCTAATGAGGGACTCAGTTAACTCCTGAGTGAAGCGAGGGGTTCAAGCTATCCAAGACGAAGACAGGCTTTATCCCAGAGGAGCATACCCTACTTTTAACACCTTCTGCGAGGCAATAAAAAGCCAGGGTTGGAGCCCTAGAGAGGTAATGCTATGTATTATCTTGATGATAGCATGATATGTAATTGGAAATTGGTGTGGAGGTGGAGCAGGTGGTGTGAAAAAAATATTATCACTGTGAGCAAAGTGAGCCTTTTTATGCAATTTTTTATGCCCATAGTTTTTTTATTGTTCCGAAAATAACTTTATCGGGACCCAAAAACAACGCAAAAATTAATTATAATTATGAGTTATTTCTTAAAAAAACTCTGAGAAAAAATACGTCGTGGGATGAGAAAACACGAGCAGCTGCCCAACAATTGGGCCACCCATAGACGAAGGCAGTATTAAAAGTATGATTAATTAATATAAACATTATCTAGATTGTAAGTCTCACATAAAAATAGACCAAGACCTTAAGACTTTTTGTAGAGCAATTATCGAGCAAGTTAAAATTCTACTTTTTGTAGAACTTGTGCGTTTACTATATAAAAATTTTAGACTTAGACATTTTGGGGGGGAGGGGCGGGGGTTTATGAAACCCCAAAACCCCTCCACTGTATTCCGCCATAGGTCTGATTGAATAATGTTGGTTCTCAAAATGAGCTCCGGCTATATAGCCGGTGCTCATGTTGCTATTGAGAGAATAACTCAATTTACGCACACCACTGCAGTTTTATGTGGGTCTACTATTAATTAATCTGTAATATTGGTGATAAATAACCTCAAGTTTCTGGATTTTTCTGAGAGAAACTTGTATATTTTAAGAGTGGTGATTGTAACTAACTACTAGTAGTTATCACAGAAAAAAAATCACGAATAAATTCCTTTTCTCCGAAGCACAGTTCGGCGATTCATAAGTTGGTGAAAAAAACCATGTTCCGTATGAGGAAGGATGGTGCAAATGCACCGAAAGGTTTATCATAGCTGTAGAAACCTTGTGTTTATTTGCACCGACTGTGCCAATGTTTTCCGAGCTAATAACTGCATATATAACTACAAAAAATCATTTTTACCTGGTCATTCTACTTGTAAAACTTTGAAATTTATTGTAGAGGTACATTAGGATAGTCATAATTTGTGGTACAAATTTCATGAGATAGACTTTACCCGTTTAAATTTTATACCGTTTTCAAAGTTTCAACTGAATATTTAACAGGGTTCCGTAGGTGCTAGAATCGGTGCAAATTAGGTGGTGACTCCTGGTGGTATCCTCTATCGATCCCGCAACATTCTACAAATGTACGAATTATGTCCTATCTTTTCGGATTTTAACTAGCCTATTACTTGTAAATGGTGGAAAGAAACGTACCTAGGCTGCAAGCTAATTGTGTCCATCAGTCATATTGAACTTCATTGACAACAATAGGATGCCAAGTTATTTTGCCGTTCTAAATAAGACCGCAGGACTAGTACTATAAGCCACACATTTCTATTACGTGGTCTGACGAACGTGGCCGGTTGGGTGTCGATACATTTATTACTACAAAGACTCAGTTGAGTTAGTCGCCGTATACCCATTGAACGCGCGACTAATAACTAAATCAAAGATAACCGCGGCAAACCACGTGATTCACTCAGTGATAATCTTAAAATCTTAAATATTGCAAATAGGCATAGCCTAAGAACCCTACTGTTTGCTGTAAATAACTATACATTTGAGTTATATAAAGACTTACGTTTGCGAAGAAATAACTTTCGAGAAAATTCTGAGTTACATGTTTTGGTCAGTTTTGTTTTGTTAAATTAGAATCTATGATAATATAGAAAAATATGAATTATGAAATTATAGAAGTGAGTTTTTCTGGTACACAATAGCTGAGAATTAATAGGTAGGTAATTAAATAAAATAGTTAATTCTTAGCGTGTGAATGCAATTGTTTAACTAAAGGTATATTTATCCCGGAACCTAAATGATGTTAGACTTCATCTTCAGACACTAAACCAGTCTGACGAAAAATATTTAAAATTATACTACAACGCAGATTTGATTGATAAACGATTAAAATGCTGGCTATCCTAATTGCATTTTTGACCTTAATTGGCGTTGGATATGCCATCAACACTTTAAAAAAACCGAGGAAGTATCCACCTGGTGAGTCTTAAAAATAATGTATTCTTAAGTTCTTTACCTTGTTTTCCGAATAACTTAGTTTTTTTTGCATGTCTTGCAGGACCTAGATGGTATCCATTTGTGGGTTGTAGCAATGTCGTGCATGATGCAGCCAAAGTATATGGTTCTCAATTTCAAGGCCTATTAGAGCTATCGAAGAAATATTCAACTGATGTACTTGGCTTAAAATTAGGAGGGGAATTGGTTATTGTGGTCTACGGTGAAAAAAATGTGAGACAAGTATTTACTGAGAAAACTTTCGAGGGACGTCCGAATAGCTTTTTCTTGAGGTTGAGATGCCTCGGTAAGAAAATAGGTGAGTGAAGAATATTTGTAATGGCTTCATTTGATCATTCTAGTTTTCCTAACATAAATAATTTACAGGCATTACATTTACCGACGGCCCGTTGTGGAAGGTACACAGACAATTCACACTTACCCAGTTAAGGAATGCTGGTTTTGGAAAAGCACCAATGGAAAAAGAAATTCATAACGAACTGCAAGGAATTTTAGATTTTCTTAAAAATAATTGTAACAAATCTATTAGTCCAAGTGACTTTGTGTCACAAGCAGTCATTAACGTTCTATGGAAGTTTGTAGCAGGTGAGTTAACGTAGATTTATTAAATACGAAATGGGTTCAATATATTTTTGCCCATTTTGTAATACTTAGATTGTTTGTAGTAGTTACAGTACAGCTGTAATCAATATATGTATATTTTATGTATTGACTCATACTGCTTCTTCTTATCGTGTAACAAGTTCTTGCGAACTGCTGAAAGGATTTCAAGTGCGCCTCGAAGAGGCTCTTTTCGTGCATTTGACACATGTTTTTCGAACTTTTTAGGTTCTATGACATGCCGGTTTCCTCTTGATGTTTTCCTTCACCGTTAAGCACTTGTTTTTTAGTGCACACATAGTTTTTTTTTTAACATATTGCGAACATAATAATTAATATACTATCTCTTTATCTCTCTGTCTCTCAATGAGTAGATAAAAAGTTTTAAAGGAGACCTCTGACGAATTTATTCACATATTTATAGGCGAAAAAATCAAGGAAGAAAGATGGGTACACATGCAAGAATTGTTCCGGACGCGCTCGAAAGCATTCTCGATGGCTGGTGGACTCCTAAACCAAATACCATGGTGCAGATTCTTCATTCCCAACCTCAGTGGCTACACTCTCATAACCAAGCTCAATAATCAGATTTCTGATTTCATTGAGGTACGAGTAGAAAATAAAACTAACAAAGCAAATTAAGTTTTAAAATAGGCACCTAATTACCTTTAAAAAAATGTATTTCCAGGAAGCTATCAACAAACACAAAATGTACAAAATCGATGGGAAAGATTTCATCTATTCGTTTTTAGATGAAATCGCTGACGGCAAGGAAAGCTTTACAGGTAATAGTACAGTTTCTACACACAGCTGGTACTGCAACTCAAGAAAAATGCTTACCACCTCTGAATATAGTCATATTCCTGAGCTAATTACTCAATGGTAAAGGGTTCCTTAGCATTGAGGAATTACGCACCACTAGTTTTTTTATTAATTCCTTAGAATATCGAGATGTTACTTTATCTTATTTAGGTACTTAATAACAGTTTTGCAAAATATAAATGTAAGTGCAAACTTGCTCTAGTTCAATCGATAACGCAAACGACTAATGCTCGTACCGAGAGCCATATAGGATCAAATTACGGATTGAAACACAAAGCTTAATTAATAAGAACTTCGAATATAAGCTAGGTGTGCATGATCATTAATTTTGAGAGAGAATGCTTTGGTTTGTATCAGACAACCAACTGCTGGTTCTTTATTTGGAGATCAATGATGGGATGATAATGCTACTTCTTTATGTACAATCGTCACTTACCATCAGGTGGGATGGTGGTCAAACGCAAGCCTATGAAGTAAAAAAATTACTGCAATTGATTTCTTTAGACTTACTAAAGCTTACAAAATTGCAACTTATTTAATCTCTAGGGAAGCTCTACCGACTAAGATTTGTGTTGGCTTTATAATAGGAAGTTGAAACAAGTATTACCTAAGCTGGTCCAGCTTGCAAAGTCTGAGCTTTTCTTACTCGCAACTTTGATAATAACGTCCAACTATTCACTTTGACTGTTGAATTAATAATATCGAATAAATATTGTGGATTCTTGTCGACAGAGGAACAACTGAAAATGGTGTGTCTAGACATGTTGATAGCAGGCGCGCAAACGACAAGCAATCTCCTGGAGTTTGCGTTCATACAGGTCTTACGCAACAAGTGCATCCAGGAAAAGATTTACGAGGAAATAAAACATGTATTGGGTACCGATGTGCCTTCTTGGGCGGATCTAGCTAAGTGAGAAAATTTATTGGCTACATTGAAGTGGGACTTATTTTACTGAAATATAAGTCATATCATATTTAATGTTATTTAGTATACATTCGGTAATCCATTTTAATATTTTTTTAAATCCCTTATCGCAGATTACCATACACATCGGCATTTATGTTGGAACTGCAAAGGTATCATCCTATCGCGCCGTTGGCAGGTCCACGGCGTGTTCTGGAGGATACAGTCATAGATGGGTACCTGATACCCAAAGAAACGACAGTGCTCATATCAGTCGGTGACATACATTTTGACCCGGAACTGTGGCTCAATCCGCACGTATTTAGGCCCGAAAGATTTATAGATGAGCGAGGAATGTTAAAAAATTCAGACCACATGTACCCGTTTGGATTAGGTAACTACCGATTTTGTTTGATACCTACTAGGTATGTTTAGATTATATGAATTCATTCTTATCCTTTGTGCATGTAAGTTTTAGAGCGGCTTTTGCGAAGTTTGTTTTTAATTTTCAAATTATACAGCTCTGTACATATATACATATATGTATGTATGTACAGAGCTAGTACGAATATTAACCAATTTGTTATTTACTTTGTTGTAACAATGTTTCACACACAAACGGTTTATTCAAATTATTTTAGGGACGTTTTAGTTTTCTACCTACTCGTTTGTTTTCATTTTTCATGTTTCCGAGATTGTGTATCTAATACATAAACTTATTTTTAGTTTATACCTACCTGTAGGTAGTTATTTGAGTAGATTGCGTTCTTTGTTCAGAGCCAACAGAGGTTCTTTTCACTCACACCCTTGACTTACTTTGCACTTCCATCCGTGGCGATTCTATAAAGAAATATTTATCTATTTTATCATTGTTTAACGTTTTACTGTTGTCTGCATTGTGTTGTTTTGTTAACAGGTCGCAGACGCTGTCCCGGCGACTCTTTAGCGAAGTCTTTCATATTTATAACGTTCGTGGGCATCCTTCAAAAATTCAGGATCGAGCCTTCCAACGGGACAGTACCGTCTAACGAACCAATAATAGGACTTATCGCGTCACCTAAGCCGTACAAAGCGGACTTTGTACCGAGAAAAATAATGTAGTTTTAATATTGTGCTAAGATGCAATACCAATTAAGATTGGAATTCAGTTAATAGTTTTTGTCAAAACCTATTTGCTTGTATTAGATTGTGTGTATCATAACGCCTCTTTGTTAAAGTGTGAGAAAATAAGAATATTAATTGTACAAGGTAACAAACAGTAGGTAGTATTACATCATCGTATAAATGAAACGATTGAAATTATTTCTTATTTATTTGACCTTCAGTAAATTGCAAGCAACCTTAAGTCTATCTAGTAAACATTGATACACATAAGAGGACTGCGATAATACTTTTAACATGAATTAGTATCACAGTATAGAAAAGTGATTATAACAAACCCCCTGACATATTTACATTTATCCTATGTTGTATGGTAACCATAAGCAATCATAAGACACCATACTGCTAACAGTTATATATAATCTACTACGTACCTACTACTAAGCGGAATTTGTTAGCTGTATGGTCAGTATGGTGTCTTATGATTGCTTATAGATATGTGAGTGGAGCACAGACAAGACAGTCGAAAAAAATAATCATCCTTTCTCTCCTTTTGGCTTAGGTATTTGTCTTTATTTTACGCATAAAGTTTGCATGTAAAATAATGTAAAGTTGGGGGCGACATCTACATCCGAAAATATCCGAGCGCTGTGATTTTACGAGAATGTTACTTGATACTTAATTTTATGGAAATCCCTTTGTTTTCCTCTTCACCGTTAAAATAATAAAGGTACTCGAAGTTCATGTTTCAATGAGGTTAAGCAATAAGTGTACCTAGATATTGATATTAAAGAAAACTGATTTACGCGTTTTAGGCACGCGTTGATTGTTATGACATCTGTTTAAGTAGTGGATAATATGGGAGTAAAATGGGTGTAAAGCATATCAATAGATTTAGCGGTGATACTGGCTACAAAATACTTGAATAGTTGCAAAGAGTCAACAACGGACCTATTTATACTAGGTATAGTCATTAAATAGGTTCTACGTAATTGTACGTAATTATAACATGACACTGACAGTGGCACACCGGGTTTAGTGACTCAAGACATATCTGAATAACTTAGCAGTAAACTCATAAATTAATCACAAAGCAATGAATAATTACCTACATGTATTATTGTTTTCTTTGGATTATTTATTACAGAAATAAGATTCACAATCCATTAAAGATAGGACAGTAACTAGAACAGTTACTGTTTAGTTTACTTACAGTTTACACAGTAAGTAGGTACTGGTTTTTATTATTTTATTTCAATGAAAGTTAAGCATCAAAACCAATGAAGTTCTATATTTCGCTTTCCTCATGAATATTATTGGTCGAAGCCTTGTTTTCGCTCCTACTGTTAGCTCTAGATGGCCAATTCTGAAGGAGAAGTAATCGCAATGGCATTTTTCTCTCAACACAGTAAGAATATTGAAAATTCTTATCTTAATTTAATGCGTAAGAATGCCAGCACCTTGCCAGGAAATAGTTGTAATACAATTAAATATTATAAACCTATTTACAAATAAACATGATCACTGGTGATTGAAAAATATTTATTTATACCTATTTCAATAACTCACAGGGCTGGTTTCTCAAAGAACTCAATTAGTTCGTATGTTATAAGTCCTACATTCCTCAATTTGATTTTAAAAGCTAAGGAAAAACGCTGCATTTATGCTACTCAAAGAAAATCAAAGAACATTTTAAAAAAATATATATTTTCTAGTTAGAAATTCTCTATAAGTAAAGAAATTAACAACCTGGAAATTTTATTACAGAGTAAAACCAAATTTTTATAATGTAATCGACGCTAAAACTAATCATAGAATGGTTTACAGGTTGAACGAGGCGTTGGAGTCTTTTTTTATCTCTAATTATGATTTTTCCAGTGTTTCGACAACGATTGTTATATTTTACATTGCTTAAAGAATTTGTAAGCTGCTAAAAAAATTAAAATGTGTTTGTACTGAAGCAAGCAAAAAAAATATTTACTGATTTTTACTATTTAGATTTTTGAAGTGGAAGGAGAGTTATATTTTTGAATAAATCAATTCTACTTCAAATCGTGTACATATAAATCTTGGAAGATGCCTACCATGGATATCTCTTCTAGTCTATCCCTTTTTAAGGATAAAAAAGTAAGTTATTTTCTATTTTACTGGCATGATAGTGATATGTACAAGTTTATTTTTAGTTGATATTTAAAGTTTTGATGGGACAATAATTTGTATTTTATGGTCGGTTCAGTTCCGAATATAAAGAAAGCACCTGTTAATTCACTGTTTTGTATGATTCTCATTGTTGTGAGTAGACACAAGTTTAGAGTAGAGTTAGTCTTATTCAATGGCATATTCCCCAATCCCGAGATTTGCCAATGATGTCCTTTCTTTCAACTAAATGTATACAAAGCCGGTTTTGTGTATTAGGTAGGTACTTACTATATTATTTCTTCTGGTGCACAGGCGCCACATGCCGAGTATTTTTAATATTCCTTCAAATATACAACAACGTTCATTATTAGAAGGTACTTATTAATTTTTTTTTTTTTTATAAGTTCATAAAAAAATAAGTCCATAGCAAGATTTTTCTGTAGCGTGTGTAAGCTCTACATTTTCCCAATACTTACTCAATCCTCTAGAATAGCGAATTCATTAGTTAAAAACCCATTCATGTATTCACAAATGTGAATTTTGATCTTGACTATCTTGATATACGAGGAGAAGACTAATCTTTCACATAATGAGCGCATTGTTGTTATCGCTTTCAGTCTTAATATTGCATCGATCAATAACAAGATCGGCGTCAATATCATTTACAACCATCAAAGGAAATGTTTTTTTCCTTTTGATTTATAACCTTTATTGATGATCAATATCGAGATAAAATCTTTTTTTTCAATTTGTCCAAAAATAGAAACGGTTTTTTAATGCTCTTCTTAATACTTACCCTTTATTGATACTAACTCCTTTTTTAGGATTTCAACCCTGATAGCCACTTTAGATGGAGCAGTATCAAGAAATTTATATATCTGGCTTGCACATTTTCTGCATCTTTATATAATTTTGACATATTCTCAAAGATAGTCAATAAAGGTAACTATCACATTTATAGTGCACGTATGACCGTAGGTACGTAACAAGTTTTTCGTACATACCTACCAATATTTTTACCTTGACAAAGGTAATTGAAGCATTGGCCCTTGTAATTTGTGTTATTATTAAATAAATAATTAACAGGTCATTTTCTTCTGTTATAAGGTTAATTGCTTTTAAACGTGGTATTAGTAACACTTCGATGTATTGCTTTAATATGTTCCATTATGCCACATTTTACGCAATCATGTCGGCTCTGTTTCACAAAGGGATAGGATACCACAGAGAGATCATAGATTAACACCTTACTACGTATGAATACCGCTACCTGTTCAGTGTTCAGTCATCGAAGTAATATGTTATTAGTTGACTGGTCTATGACTTAATTGACGCATTCTTGTTTAAATTAACCTGTCTGTCACAAAGATTAAAATAAACATTTCATTTCATTATAGATTTTTGTACTTCTTCTTCTTATCGTATCACTAGTTATTTTTAACCAATGTGGTGGTGAAATCCTTTTCAAGTGCGCCTCGAGCCTCTCCTTTCGTGCACTTCAAGTCTGTACTTACCATATTGTTATCGACACATACAGTACATTGACGTCTTCAATATTTCTCCCTTTTTAATGAAGTCTAAAAAGAAACTAAAAATCGGTCTGCTAATTCGATATTCCATCTATTTGTTGGTGTCTGTCTACGGTGTTCTGATGCTTTGCTTACATAATTTTTCGTTTCGTTTCAGTAAGAATATTCGAATTCGTTTTGTGCGAAATCACGATAGGCATGTCATACATGTTCATGGATTGTTTTACGAAGCAATATACAAGGAAATTGAATGCTCATAAATATTTAAATCCACTTTTAAAAGGGATCACATACGGCCTCTTCTTACAAACTGCACTGTTCGCTCTCATTGTAAGTTACGTAAAATTAATTTGATTTGGATCATATCGCCTGACGACAGCAGGTGGAAAGCCTCGTCGCGCGGATTGCCAATTTAAAGCTAGGATCAAATTTCAGCTTGCATAATTAAATTATGCAACCCTATCAAATTTCAGCAGTAGGTACCTACTTATTTGATAATTAATTAATGAGCTTACATTTAGTCATACGGAATATTATGCCTGGCAAAAATAAAATTTGCTTGGAATCTTTCCTAGTCAAATTAAGGCTTGTATTGTGTTGAAAGAATTACTGAGGTGTCCAGCTTCAGTAATTCTTTCAACACTGGAATTGATAGAGTAAAATATACTATGTTCAATACAGCATGCTGTCTATGTAGCTGATTCACTGCGTTTTCTTGCCTCAAGCCTTCAAGAAGTTCCTTCCTGGTCGATATGCCACATCAGTGTGAATACCAGTTGTGTTTCTTCGAAGGATGTTGTACTCCGATGTCAAGATCAACAACATACATTTTTTAATACTACGGCTGCCCACTTCCACTATATGTGAGTACTAGCTGACTCCCGCAACTTCGTTAGCGACATGTTATGCGTAGCGACAGTTTTTTATGTTACGGATTTTAAATTTTTAAATAACGGTGTTTACAATTTCACGTTAACAGCGTAATGCTAGATATCCGTATTTCGATTTGCAATACTCTTTAAATAGTTTTGAGCTATACCGGCTAGACGGCGTAGTTTATACCTATTGCCCAAATATTATTCAGATTCGGCTTAAACCGGAATAATATTAGATAGAATAGAGCTTCATGTCTGGTCAGCTTTGAGCATTAGACGTGTTTTTAGTGTATAATTTTAGTACTCTGAGCCTATTGAATTTTTAGATTAAATAAGGTCTTATTCTGCCAGTCCGTCTGTCACCACCTCCTAAAGCTGGGGTTAAGCTAGAGAGCTACATTTGGCAAGAATGATGATTGGTATTGGTATGATAAATATAATATATATGTATACATATCAATAAACTAATTCGGATTTGATGCGCCTAATGTGAGAGTTCTAATATGAATGCTGAAATGCAACAAATATTGCAAAAAAGTGAAAAATAGTTGAACGTTGATACATATAGTTCCAGCGGTTTCACCTTCGTAGTATAGCGATTAAGGTACGTATTTTTATTCTAATGATAGTAGCCAATAGCCAGCCAGATGTAGGTAAATACATAGAATTTATAACTCGATCGCAGTTTTGGCATGAATGAACAACACAAAACAATTTATCTATGTTATCAAACTTTCGGATTTGAAATTTGTGGGTTAATAGTTCGGAACACTTTTGGTGCAAGTCTTGCGTTTATTTTTTCAGGAAATCATTCAAATACCTTGACAGGAATATTTTAACCACGAGGTTCTTTGTCATCGGTCTTGTGTGGATGTCCAATTTCTTCTTTTCAACAGTCGCGGATGAAACTATTTTAAAGGTACCTACTTTATTGATAACTTTTAATGCTTTGCGTAAATCTAAGTAACTTCTTGAGGTCTATATTTTTCTCTAAAGCTGCTCTAAATAAAGAATGTTGGTATTTGGTATGTTAATTTGACAACTTAAATAATATTTTATTACAGATATTCAAAATAGCATGTTTGGGAAGAACATTTTCTACTGTGATAACAATAATACTCATTTTGATAACGACAAAATACCATGCAGTAACAGCTTTTATACAAATACTAGACGCAAATGCGCCCAATTATTACGTAAGTAATGTAAAAACATCGTGTTGCTAATTTTTTATAGTAAGTAGGTACATCACATTTAAATGATTCAAGTTTCTGAATAAAATACCTGTCCTGTGACAAACGGACTTTCCGACAGACATCGCGAAATAAGAGAAATCCTATAGAGTTTCTAGAGTTTTAGAATCTTAATCCCATAATAAATCCATACCTATAATAAATATAATAGGTACGTATGATTGCAATATTAGTAAGTTTACAGTCAAAATCAGATTTGCGAACGTCTGCGTCGTGTGCCGTACCTAGTTATAGTTAGTATGACTTACGCTATTGCATTCAGGCGAGCAGGCTGTCTCTGCCGATAGTGCACAAATGTAATGTCACAAGTTGAATTTCAATCGACGATCGAACGACTCTTTGTTCTCTTTGTACGTAAAGAAGACTACCTGCTACACGCGGCTTCGTTCGCTTGGTTCTAACATAATAGTAGCTTTATTTATTTGTAATTAGTTATGGCGTGCTTGAGGACCAAACCTCTATCCATTTGTTCATAAATCCACCTATACTTTTGCATTAATAGCATACTGCTTTTGCATAGTTTAAGTGGAACCAATAATATGCAAATGGAAGTAGAAGCCGCTTTACCTAAGGTTCTCAAAATAAAATTTCCCATTTATCTGTTATATTAATGGGCGAATGGAATCGCAGCGCCTTAACTTTAGCTGTGATTCAATGCAAGTCTGATAGGCGGGCAGGCACATTTTCATATTCAACGTTGCAGTACAGTCTTATTTTTGCAATTAATAAGTGTGTTAGGTTTTTCCGTATAATTTATGTATAATTAAGATAATTGCAGTGTTTAAAACCACGGTAGTTATCGTCCTATTATTGTGTATGTGTTTGTTTTGTTGTTCGAAATGTAACAATGCAAATTAAAAATAATAATTACCAAATAGCTGACGCCCGCAACTTCCGTCTTCCATATTTTCAAAGTTCCTTTTTGAGTACTTACTTTCAGCTCTTCACGAACACATCTTCTAAGTTTCAAGGCCCTACGTTTAGCGGTTTGGCATGTCTTGTCTGTCAGTCAGTCAGTCATTTAGGTCCAAGGAATTTAATCTGACTTTAAGTGGAAAAGGACCAGACAAATCACAAAATAATCTCGACTCTTTATGAAGATAAAAATATTTCATAATAAAACGTTAACTCTATTAACATCTTAATATAAAATATTTGTAATATTCATAATATAAAAAGTCATGTAACATTTCGGGTATTTTTCATATTAAATACGTATTTACTTTAAATAATCCTACTAATATTATAAACGCGAAAGTTTGTAAGGATGGATGGATGGATGGATGGATGGATGGATGGATGGATGTTTGTTCCTCTTTCACGTAAAAACTACTGAATGGATTTTAATGAAACTTTACAATAATATAGCTTATACATCAGAATAACACATAGGCTACAATTTATGAAGATACCTGCGCAGACCAAGTCGCGGGCACCAGCTAGACTGAATGACTGACTCATTGACATCATTGTTCTCCTAGATGAAGTTGAAAAAAGTAAAATGTAAATACGGGAATGTATAGGGGGGGTTGGTGGGAGGTCAGGAAAACTTCAACTACCCCCTCCCCCCACCCCCTCTATACCCCCCATATGGTATCTCGGAGAGTATACGAAGGTTGACGATTCGCACGTCCACCTCGGGACCTACGTGCTATCTCGAATGTACATAGCGGTTTTTACTATATACTTTTAGCCCCTTTTTTTGCCCCATTTTTTTTTGCCCCATTTTTGCCCCAATTTTTTGATGAAGTTGAAAAAAGTAAAATGTAAATACGGGAATGTATAGGGGGGGTTGGTGGGAGGTCAAGAAAACTTCAACTACCCCCTCCCCCCACCCCCTCTATACCCCCCATATGGTATCTCGGAGAGTATACGAAGGTTGACGATTCGCACGTCCACCTCGGGACCTACGTGCTATCTCGAATGTACATAGCGGTTTTTACTATATACTTTTAGCCCCTTTTTTTGCCCCAATTTTTTTTTGCCTCTTTTCTTTTATGTCCCTTTTTTTGCCACATTTATTTTTTGCCCCAATTTTTTTGCTCTAATTTTTTTGCTCCAATTTATTTTGCCCCAATTATGCTTCGACCCAATAATTTTTGCTCCTTTTTTTGCCCTATATTTTTTGCCCGTTTTTCTTGCCCCAATTTTTTTGCCCCTTTATTTTTGCCCATTTTTTTTGACTCAAGTTTACTGCCTCAATTTTTTTTGGCCCATTGTTTTTGACCTTATTTTTTTGCCCCAATTTTTTTTGTCCCTATTTCTTTTTGGCCCATTTATTTTTGCCCCATTTTTTTTTTTCCCAATTTTTTTTCAGCCCAATTTTTTTTGCCCCGTTTTTTTTTAGCTTCAATTTTTTTTGCTTTTTTTTTTTGCTCCAATTTGTTTCATTAATTTTTTTATAAAGATACATGCGCAGACGAAGGGGCGGGCACCAGCTAGACTGAATGACTGACTCATTGACATTGTTCTCCTAGATGGAGTTGAAAAATATTAAATGTATATACGGGAATGTATAGGGGAGGTTAGTGGCAGTTCAGGAAAACTTTAACTTTCCTCCCCCCTCCACCCCCTCTATACCCCCCATATGGTATCTCAGGAGTATACGCAGGTTGACGATTCGCACGTCCACCTCGGGTCCTACTACGTGCTATCTCGAAAAGTACATGTCGAATCATCATGCGGTTTTTACTAAAGGTATATATTTTTGCCCCAAGTTTTTTTGTCTGAATTTTTTTGCTCCAATTCAGGTAGGAAGTTAGATAGGTAGGTAGGTAGACAGGTTGGTAGGTAGGAAGAAGGTAGGTAGACAGGTTGGTAGGTAGGAAGGTAGGTAGGTAGACAGGTTGGTAGGTAGGTAGGTGTATAATATTACTAATATTATAAACGCGAAAGTTTGTAAGAATGTATGGATGGATGTTTGTTACTCTTTCACGTAAGAACTACTGAATGGATTGCAATGAAACTTTACAATAATAGGTAGGTATACCTTATACAACAGAATTAACTTATATTTACAACTTTGGCTACAATTTATAAAGATACTGAGCAGACGAAGTCGCGGGCACCAGCTAGTAGCTAATAAATTAAAAAAGTCATAATTTATACTGAAATAACCTCAAGAGAAACAGTTCTCGAGGAAAAAAAAGCAAGAGGGCATTAACATTTACGAGTAGATATTCTTCCATGAATAATGTCGTTTATCATTTTAATGATAATGAGTAAAATAGTAAATTAATAAATCAGGCAGTTTGTAAGAATATTCACTATAATGTAAGTAGGTTTTTTATTCGAATTCAATGCAAACGAAGCCGCGAGCTGCAGATTGTTATAAATTAATGAATAATAAAGAGACGCAGTGTTGCTAAGAAATATCCTTGCAGTATTCTAGGGACCGACCGACCTTAGATTAGTACCTAGGTACTAAGCCACTCATACGTCCTTTGATCAGCATTCTGTCCGAATTTAAGAGTAGGTGGTATCCGGATAAAAATAAGCCTATAATTCTCATCTGGCTAATAAACTATACCTACCTAAACCCATACCAAATTTACCACCAAATAGGTTCAGTTAATTTGGTGTAAGAGAGGAACACACATCCATCTGTTCATCCTCATATTCTCTTGCTTTTATAATTAGGAAAAGTAGTAAAATGTGATTTCTTTTACTTGCTGTTTATTTTAGAATGCATGGGCACAGATCTATTAAGCTGCAATTTAAACTACGTCGCATTCCCCCATTCACTTTGTCACCTGGCGCATGGCGTGCCCGTTGGCTCGCTACATTGTTTCCCATACATCAGGCTACGTTGTTTGTTCCAGACGGGCTCAGTGGAACACGTCACCTACACCTACGGCATCGGCTTTCTGGGGTTTTACGATTTCGGCACTATGTCGCCTTACACGATGATAGACAATGCTGTCATTATATTCACTCTTATGTTCACTGCCATTGCATTTCTCAGATCATGGATTGTGAGAGTACTGTACCTGCTGCTCACGAAATGTGTGGCGGTTGAATTATCTGTTTCACCACATTACCTACTTTTTGCCATTTTACCTTTAAGTACGGAGTTTTTGGACGCCCACAGGCTATACACGTTTTACATTTACTTGAATTTAATTGTCGCTACCACGGCACACCTCGTATCATTTTTATAATTGTTCTTAGTACGTTACAGGTTAGTTAAAATAAGAATAATTGTATACTTACACTTACTCGAACGTTCTCAAATCTCGAACACGGTGAATTATGGTGCTCCGTGTGAGAAAATTTTACGAGTGTTTGAGTGCCTAGTTAGAGTGAAGCAGACCTTCCAGGTTTCTTTCTAGTTAAGACTGGCGTTTTAAGGTTAGTTGGCGACTCACCAAGCCAAAAACTTGTATGAGTTTACATGTTAGTTTTGTTAAATTCTTATAATATTACATCAAGTAGAGTTAGGGTTTTTTTGGACAACCATCATCTTTTTGACATTATCTGTATTTCCATTTAGAGTCACTGTTGCAGCTGGTTTTATTCTAAAAGCGATATATATATTTTTCTTAGTTCTTATTATTGTTTTAGCAGTAAGTTTAGTGAATGTTAAGTGGTATCACAATACCACGTACTTAATTTAAGGAACTCATCGGCAAGCGTTTTTCACTTGTTGAGTCCCATTATTGATGAGACGTGTAGACGTGTAGACGTCATGGGTTCTAGGAAACCACTTTCCATTAAATTAAAGAAACCTAGACTTATTTTATATTATTTTTTATTAAAATTATAGTATAGAAGGCCAACGAGGTTATAATGGCCCAGCGAAGCAAAAGTCTCTGAGTCTAGACACTGGGATTCGTCAATTTGGACGAAGATATTAAAATTTATAGAAATTTCGTCGAGACCGTCGTCGGCGGTAGTTATGTATGTTTGTATGTATGTCCTGTTCATCAATTATTTTAGAATCCGTTTATGATGTAATTTGGCAGGCAGGTAGAAAGATAATATTTTTTAATGTTAGGCAAATTACTAATAACATAATAATAATCATGCATTGGTTTTCAGATAATGCTGACGCTAACGATGACAAAATTATTACAAGCAGAATTTCGTTCAGTAAAAAATATTTATATCGTTGGACTGCTTTGTTTCTTGGGGTTTGGATTGTCATTGCCTTTGACATTGGTTAGTTTTCAAACAATTTGCACTGACATAAACTATTCCTATTCCATGGCGAAGGAAATGGGGATAAAAAGTTTTTCTCTATTTTCTTCGCTTTGTTGTGTAAACACATCAAAAAATATACATTTCGTGAGATTGTACGAACAAAATGACCTATCCATTTTTTTTTAAATTTATATCTTTTAAATGTACATACATATACCTATGCGAGATAGTGACGCGCGTACGCTTCAAGTTAGATTCGTATAAAGATATACTGTCCACGTAGCTCAAGCTCACCTTCGGGATGAAAATTTCAAGCACAAAAAATATTTAAGAAATCGAGGTTGTGTTTTAATGATATGAGCTGAGCTGATAATTTTTTATAAAAAAAGTTTAGCAGGCCTTGGGTAGGTTTTACAGTGATCTAAACTACTATGTTTTTTTTCAGGGTATGGCTAAAGGTACCAGAGGTATAATATCAGGGATAAACATATGCGTTTTATATTTGGGAGGTTTCAAAGTGGCAGTAATCATGTGGGTATATGGCGTTCAGAGGTTTTCAACCGACATCCAATTTTGGCTCGGCTTCAAGCCAACGAAACTTTGGAAATTGTGCTGGGTCCTTATGCCTATCGCTCTCTCGGTGAGTTAACAAGGTATATTCAATGATAAAAGTGAAAGAAATAAATATACATATGTGTTGGTTTCACAAAACTTTAATTAAATAATTTACCATAAATAAAATACACTTATGAATCACAAACTTTTATATTATAGGGGCCAATGAGTTCGGTCTCAGCATGATGTTGTAAAGCAGCTCACTAGAGTTAAGTAGAGTCACGCACTAGAGTAAGTTTCTAAGGCATACATTAACAAGGCTTATTACCAGAGGTCTATCATTCTATTGCTTCATATACGTATGTTTCATATTGTTTAATATTAACATAATTTTAAATATTCATATGATATGCCCATAAAATTTGACTAATGTACCTACTTGTTGCTTTATTGCTATATCGATATCACTGTTTTTGGGTTGTAGTAACTGTAGCTGATCATTATATCTACTAACAAAATGTATACCTACCATAGGCACGCTACATCTTTTCAGAGCGTAGATATAGGAGTTTGTATGGAAAACGTTTTTTTATAAGTGCATCTATCTCAAACTTTGGAATTATGTTTGTTATATTCTGTATTTATCTGAAGTAATTAATTAATACGACAAATGAAAAACTGTTTTGTTTTACAGAAATACTTGTAATGCGTATATTCTATTTTATACATTATTGACACTGACACTTTTAACACCCCGTGACATTGACAGTAGTTTATAAAGCCTACTGCAAACTATAATTATTTAAGTTTACTCTAAACGATACAACACTCTCCCCCGCTTTAAATATGTATTTAACAGTTAGGTATTTGACTAAAATATATATATCTTATTAATTATTACTATTTGTATAAGCTAAGTACACTAACTTAACAAAAGTTAACAAGGTCCCTTCCCCTTCTTTTACAAGAATTAACAGAATAAAATATATATTTATATCTACTTTCTAAAATCTATTAAAGGTATAGCTACTTCTTACAATTGGGAAAAAAAAAAAATACTCTAAAGTCTTATTCTAAAGTCTGCCCACACTTGAGCAGCTGATTGACATGTCGCTTCCATTTGAGGCCATCGACTTCTACAATATAAGTGACCCCAGGAACTAAAACCTCAATGACTCTACCTAAAGACCATTTTTTATTATTCTTTCTTTGGTCCTTAGCCATTACCTTCTCATTAATCTGAAATGTTTTATAATTATCTTTACTTTTTATTGATTGCTTAATAGTATCAAAATCAATTTTGTCATTCAACGGGTTAGGTCTCAATAAAGAGAAGCGACATCTCAACTCCCTGCCTAACATTAATTTTGCTGGGCTCTGACCAGTTGTTTTATGCACTGTACTTCTATAGTCAAACAAAAATAAGTTACAAGCATATTCTAGTGTTTTACCACTTTGTACAATTTTTGTTATGTGTGATTTGAATGACTCTACAAAACGTTCAGCCAAGCCATTTGTGGGTGGGAAATAGGTAGGTGTAAAACTTTGTTTCACTCCTACTGCTTTACAAAAATTTTTAAACTCTTCACTAGTCCATGTTGGACCATTATCTGTCACTAAATGTAGAGGGTATCCATATCTTATAAATATGCTTTTAAACATTTGTATTGTTTTTTGTGCTGTTATATTACCCATAACAAATGCTTCTGGCCATTTTGAATAAGCATCTATTATTACCAGATACATTTTATTGTGTAGTGGTCCCAAGAAGTCTGCATGCAATCTGTGCCATACTGTTGGTGGCTGTGGCCAAACAGTTAATTTAATTTTTTCTGGGTTTTTGTGATTTTGTAAACAAATTAAACAATTGTTAGTTATATCTTCTATTTCTTTATCTAGGCTTGGCCACCAAAAATATGACCTAGATATCTCTTTCATTCGGGTTATGCCCAAATGACTGGCATGCAGTTCACTCTTAATACCATCTCTGATACTTTGGGGTATTATTACTCTATATCCCCAGAGTATACACTCTCTATCAATAGTAATTTCATTTTTTTTAGAAAAATATGGTTCATAGTCCTTCCCCATATCATTTTTAACAGGCCAGCCATCTCTACAAAATCTCAAAACATCACATAATATTTTGTCTTTTTTTGTTTCATTTTGTATACATTGCCAGTCTAGAGATTGAAAATTTGATTTGTTTACATAGTTAACAATATTCATTTCAAATGATTTGTTAATAATATCTGAGTTTTTTAATTTTTCATCACTGTTATTTGTTATAGCTGCTCTTGATAAATAATCTGCTGGGTTGTTTTTGGATTTTATATGCTGTACCTCATAGTCAAATGCACTCAAAAAAATTGACCAGTACTGTAGCCGCTTTGCTGCCATTTTGGGTATTCCATATTTAGGTCCCAATATTTTGGCCAATGCCTCATTGTCTGTCTGTAAAATAAATTTCCTCCCAAATAAATAATGATAGAATTTATTAACTCCAAACACAATTGCAAAAGCCTCTTTTTCTAAAATTGGGTATTTAATTTGTGTGTCATTCAGTTTTTTACTAGCAAACGCTACTGGTTTTATTACATTATTGGTATCCTTCACCGACAGTATAGCAGCTACACCACTGTCAGCTGAATCGCAAGTCAATATGATTGTTGAGTTTTTATCATAGTGAGACAGTGGGGTTGTGTTCGCTAAGTTTACTTTAATTTTCTTAAATGAATTTTCACAATCCTCTGTCCACTCAAACTTTTCTTTTTTTAAACAATCATATAATGGTTTTAATGTTATTGCCATATTTTGTAAAAATCTGTTGTAGTAATTTACTTTTCCTAAAAATGATTTTAGCATTTTCATATTTTCAGGAGCTGGCAGTGACAGTATAGGTTCAATTTTACTTTGTATGACTCTAACTCCATACTTATTTACTTCTAATCCAAAAACATCCAGTTTGTCTTCAAAAAATTTGCATTTATTCATTTTTAATTTCAAACCACAATCTTTAAGTCTTTTTAGAACACATTCTAGCCTTTCCCAAGTTTCTGCCAATGTTTTCCCATATACATATATATTATCAATGTACACTATTACCTCAATTCCATTTAACTTTTGTGTGATGAGTCTTTGAAATGAACCAGGCCCGGTGTTGACCCCAAATGGTAAATATAAATATTTGAAAATTCCCTCCTCTGAAACAATTGTCACTAGTTTTTGGGATTCTTCACATAATGGAGCTTGCAAATATGCTTCCCGCAAATCTAATTCACAAAAGTAATTATTACCTTGTAATTTCATCATAATATTATCAATGGTTGGCAAAGGGTAATGATCAATTTTCAAATATTTGTTTATTGTTATTCGATAGTCACCACACAACCGAACTGTCCCATCAGGCTTCAGTACTGGTACCACCGGGGTACCCCATTCTGAATACTGAACCGGTTCAATACGCTTGTTTTCTATTAATCTTTTAATTTCTTCCTTTACTTTATCTTTTAATGCATATGGGACACTTCGTGCAGGCATAAAAATTGGCTTAGCTTCAGGCTCCAATGACAACTTGATTGGCTCTCCTTTGAAAGTCCCCATGTTTGAGTCAAACAGTTCCTGATATTCTTGTTTTAGGTTATTTATTAATTTAGCTTTTGATACATTTTCGCAGAAATTTTGTTCAAACTTTGGTGGCCATAAGTGTAATAAAGAAAGCCAATCTTTACCAATTATTTTTGGTAGCCCGTTTTTTACCACAAATAATCTTAGGTTGTTCAGACTTACAGATTTAAATCTCACATTTAGGTTTTCGATCACCCCGAGAGGTGTTGAAGTTGATTGATCAAAGTTTGTGAATATTACATTCTTCTTTTTGATTTCTAAATCTGGAAAATACAATTGTTTATCAGACAAAGTAATTGTACTTACATCGGCTCCAGTATCAACTTCAAACTTTAATACCTTCTCGTTCACAGCCACATCCAGTGTAGCTGATGGGATTTTATTTTCATTGAAGAAAAATATGTCGAACACTTCTGCACTTTCTTCTTTTTCTTCGTTTTCGCTTGATTGATTAACATTGTTATCATCATTTTGGTTTATTTTCACATTTTTAATTTTTAATTGCCTTTTACTACACACTTTGAACACATGGCCCTTTACACCACATTCACTACAAAATTTTTCCCGCAATGTGCACTCATTCTTCAGATGTCCCGGTTTCCCGCAGCAGAAACATGATATATTTTGTTTATCACTAGCAGTAGTAGTAGAATGTTGCTTTGATCCACTGCTGGTATTCTTTACAAATCTCTTTCCTTGCACCTTGAACATCTGAGATTGCTCGGGCTGTTTTTCATGGTTGAATGTTAAGTTGTAAGCAGCTTCCACTGTTTTTCCTAATGTGATCAGATCCTCCAATGATTTTTCTGCCTCCTTCAGCAGCTCAAATCTCACTGAATCACAGTATACTCCATTAAGCAGTCGTTCCTTGATTTCTTCATCGAGGCTATTGAAGTTACAATTTGAAGATAGTATTTTTAGTTCCAAAATATATTGTTCTAATGTTTCATTCTCTTTTTGTTTTCTTTGTCTAAATTCAGCTCTATGAATGGTATGGTTCTTTGTGGGATGAAAGTATGTTTTTAATTTCTCACATAAATTTTCATAGGTTTCTTGGGCAGGTGATTTTGGAGTACAAAGAGCGATTAATTTTTCATATACAGTTGTGCTCAGTTTCGTGATGAGCAATGGAACCTTTTTGTCTTTTGGTATGTCATTTAGAAGTATGTAACACTCGAATTGTTGGGCGTACGCCAACCAATTTTCGCCCGTGAATGTTTCTATGTTTCCAAAATTCATCGTTGGTTTTTTTGTTACTACTTGTCTTTTCTTTTTTTCTTGTTCAATTTTAACTGGGGTTTCCATTTACGGCCTTGTACGCCGCCACGCCACCGTGCAGCGCCTCGTGTTTTCTTGAGGTTAAGTATGAAAAAATTTATGGTAACTTTTACGAGTGAGTTATTGATAAAAAAAAATATCCCTTTTTCGTCGCCACTGTTATATTCTGTATTTATCTGAAGTAATTAATTAATACGACAAATGAAAAACTGTTTTGTTTTACAGAAATACTTGTAATGCGTATATTCTATTTTATACATTATTGACACTGACACTTTTAACACCCCGTGACATTGACAGTAGTTTATAAAGCCTACTGCAAACTATAATTATTTAAGTTTACTCTAAACGATACAACAATGTTATTCAAAACAAATAATTAGATACGGATTTTACCAATTTTCAAAATTAAAGTAAGATGTAATAGTACGGATTGATGGTGTTACTAGACCAAAAGTTGAATGAATCTGTCTTCTCAGATATACACAATATCTGAGTAAAAAATGCATTATAACTAAACTAACAAGAATGTAATTGGAGTGATGAAGATGAGGGTTAGTAGTGATTTGCCACTGCACCATTTTTTGTGCTACTTTTAAGTTCCATACTTTGAGTATCAATTTGCCATCGTCGAATAAAATATTATTTTTGGAGTAGTGATTTGCCATCGGTAGGTCCATCGCATGGTTTGGTACAGTTAGCAAGGAAAGCTTGTGAAAGGTTTTCTTTGTAAAGCCGGTAATAATGTATGTTATTAATCAAAAATAATATTATCTTTTTGTTTCAGGTTTTCTTTTTTACAAGAATATATAATCTAACCCAAAGTGAAAATAAATTTAAAATAATTGTAGCCGTCATTTGGTCTATATTTACGCTTCTGACTGTGACTATTTTTCAAATCAAGACGATAGCAAAATACCTTGTTCGAAATGTAAGTTGAGTTACAAGTATCGCGATTGTTTTAAAACTAAGTAGCTGCTACTCGTGGCTTGGTCGCGTGGTATCGGCATGTAGCCATTGTCATTTTCTTGGCAGTAAACTATACCAATACCGAATTTCAGCTTAATCGGTTCAGTAGTTTAGATGTTTACTAGGTCTTTTTTCTTTGCGTTGTGAATTAACAACATTACTTTCTTAATACGCGCCGATACTTCTTGAGTACGCTCGAAATTTTAAGTCTCTACGTCCAGTGGTTTGGCTTGTGCGTTGTCTGTCGGCCAATCAGGACTAAGCTTTTATACGAGTTTATTTACGTATAATGTGATTATAAATTGTTTTAGTGACCGTTAACACCACTGGAAGTTACAGAAAAGCAAAATACGCCATTTTGATTACTTCGACGATATATTATTTTCAGTTATGTTGATTTAAAAGCTAAACTTCTGAATAGATTTTGATGAAATTTCTGTGGGACCGTGAAAGTATATCCTTTCAAACAAAAAATACTTTATTTATCCTATCTGTATGTAAATAACAAAGTTCCGAGGTATAATACATTGAAAAAAAAAATTGATAATCTTCTCCTTTTTTTAAAGTCTGTTGGAAAGTGTTGCAAATAAGAAGTGTTTACAATTTTATTTTCAGAACTTAGCAGCCGCTTTCAGTTCAAGCATGAAGTACGGTCCACCAGATTTCGAGGATAGGAAACGGCGTCGAAATTTTGACGAAACTATTCAATTGAGACAGTGCAAGCACAATTGTCACATGTTAGATGTGAGATTTTTTTTTTTTTCGTAGTAAGTATAGGAACAATTTTTAATAAGTAAAATACTTTCTAATAAAATGTCGATAGGTCAGCAGTATAAATACGTGAAGTACCGGGAGCGGCCAACGCTGAGCTTTATCTAGTTACATCCTAATAAGCGCGATTTGCAAACGCACAAAAAAAATACTATAGGTATTTAGAAAAATAAATACTTAGTTGATTAATACTTTTATGTGTTTACTTCACATGAATATTTTTATGTGTTTAATGTTACACTTATGCCTACTTGCACAAAACTGACAAAGTATCTAAGCAATGACTTTACTCACTTGGTAGTTCTTAACAGTCCAAATTCTGACCGTTAAGAACTGCCAAGCGACTAAAGTCATTGCTTAGAGACTTTGACAGTTTGGTGCAAGTAGGCATTATTACTTTTATTTGTTTTTTTTAATGCAATTATTATTGGCTCACTATTTGCGTCCCCAGCGTTTACGCAACAACGTCTGTTCTATGACATGCCGGTTTCCTCATGATGTTTTCCTTTACCATAGTCAGACAGTGGGATGCGTACATAGATTATACCGAAAACATAGGATATTCTTTTCGACCGAAGCTACGACATGCGGTCTCGAGCTTTCTCCATCCATCGACTTTCCGTTTCAGAAACCGTCTCATTTCAGGAAACGATGGCGTGCAATCATTTGCCATTGATGCAGACAGATGGTTCAGTTCCATTGGATAAAAGCGAAAGTTCCGTGACACAGATCTTCGAACAAGGTTCATCAAGAATCCGAGCATCAGTAGCATTAGAATTTGATTCACATCACTGATACAAGACTGCAGTGTGTCGTGCTTATTGTTTAGGTAAAACTTTATAAATACATGTTTAAACAAATTAGATACATATTTTATTTCACGAAAACTATTCTTAATACAATTATATGAGTGGTATCGAAATAGAAATTTGCAAGCTCGTTACTATAAAACTCTCTCTTCTTCTAACTTCTCTCTTATATATCTATATATAATATTCTCTTATAACTCCTTCGTAGTCGGGACATAGATCTATCTATGCTACATATCTTCAGAGGGTAGATAGGTATAAGAGTTTAAAGTTTGTATGGAAAACGTTTTTTATGAGAGTATCTATCTTAAACTTTTGAATTATTTCATTCAAAGAAGATAATTGCATACGGGTTTTACCGATTTTCAAAATTAAAGTAAAAATATGTAAAAGTACGAACACGTATTGATGTTGTTACTAGACGGTTATTGTTGTTATGTATGCATTTTATGTATAAGTTTGTTCCTTTGTTACGACCTATTTGAGGGCTAATAACAATATTATGTTATATCTACAATATACACCGCAATTTTTTTAAGTTTATAATTTTAAAAATTGGATAACTGTTACCCTTAGTCGTTTTCCTATGGATTTGCGTCAGGCGGTACCCCTCATTGTTAAGAAATCGAAAATTCTGACAGAACAGATACAACGTGCCAATTTTTTTTGCTAATTAATAATTGGTGGTGCATAGTTATACATATATGATTATTGTAGTAAATACCTAGCCCAGTACTAGCCGAAGCAGCGGTCCCTTGTCTTTACATACAAGCCCAATACTTAGAGCAAGGAACTTCAAGATTATTTTGGTACAGGTCGATTTGTGGGAATACTTAATTACATTGTACAATTAAAATCCAATTTGAAGACCTTTTGTTTTTTTTTAGTTTTGATGCCTGGGACATGGCGTGAGATCTTGCGATGCGTTCGTGGCGTTTTCCACGCTTAGTCATCGCGCCCCATCCCTCACAATAGTTACAGCGTTCTGAAAAATAAAAATTGTTGAATCTTCCTAGCAACTTACCTAATATTAAGTTCTTTACTATATTGTACCGCCAAATTTCTTGAGCAAGATGGAGACCTTTTCTTTTTTTGTTTCCATGCCTGGGACAAGGCATGAGATCTTGCAATGCGTTCGTGGCGTTTTCGACGGTTAGTGTTCTAGCCACATGCCTACAGAATAGTTACAGCGTTCTGAATAATAATAATTGTTTAATCTTCCTAGCAACTAACCTATTATTAAGTTATTTACTATATTGCACCGCCAAATTTCTTGTACATGCGGTTACATTTCAGTACATGCGGCTAACGTGCCTCGCCCAATCCCATCTAATTCTCGTTGTTTTCTGGCCTACGTTGGCAATGCCAGTTAATGAACATGTATTAATTAAACATAGATTAATACCAATTAATAATTAAAAAGTACGAAAATCAGCTGTAAAAGGTACGTCGGTCGTTTCAAATTTGCAAAATGCAATAGAACTTACAAACTGCCTGGGAAACTATTTTTTGTGTTGTACCTGGTCCTAAATTTTACAATAATTTAAGCTATACGTACCTAGATATGGGACCAACGCGGTAGCTTTATGCCTCAATCAATAGTAGAATTAATAGGAATTTGCCAACCTCATTATCATACCACAAAAGTACAGTCAGCAGCACCATGAAAAGTTCCTAGTGTCCTTGAATATTATTATTATAATATAACAGCTTAGCTAGCTTATAATGTAATAGCTGACGTTGTGTAGTTGTGTAGTGCAGGATGAGTCATAACTTGAAGAAAGTTTAAAACTTTTACATAAGTAATAACTTAAACGAATTATAAATTCGACAGTTTCAAATGAATAAAAACTGAAAACCTTAATTAACAAGTCAATTGTAAAAACATTTTTTAAAGAATTTTATAGTTTTCTTAAGGATCCAAGGAAATGCCGTTGTGAGCGGAAGAAACCGGTTGAGCCACGGTCGATAGACGCTTGAGCGCATGCTCGGGCCTTGTCGCCGCTGAGGCTACCAGAGAGGAATAAGTGAGACCAGTTGGTCATTAGATTCACTACGATTCGTATTCGCGCACCCCCTGGGGTGTCGCGTTAGTAAACATGCACGCGAATGCCGGATCTTGTAGAACTTTGATATACTTCATGCTACTCATCCTTACCATGCTTTGCCTACCTGGAATGTCTAAAAAAACGTAAGTTCGAGACTTTTTTTTTATGATACACCTGAAATAAATGTTTAGATTGCATGTTATGTGACGCGGCCCACACGCATGTAGATACATATGCCGCCAATGCTAAATATGAATGCAAGCGTCTCCTGAGATTTTATCATAACATTATTTAATGATATATCTTTTTAGGTTTATGAAGAAAGTTTCGACACATACAAACTTTTTTGAAACTTTTGAAAGTAGGTAGTTTTGGCAACGTTTTTATTTTTTGAAAATCTATGGCAAAAATATTGTATGAGAAAAATCTTTAATTTAGTTAAAGATCCAAAAGTTGAGAGGTTTTTAGTTAAACATTTGAGAGGGTTTTTTGTCATTAACTTCTTTTGCGTTGGAAATTGTTAAAATAACGACTAAGCCTTTTATGAATATAGTTTACAGAATTTATTTTCATCATAACGCCATTTAACGCCAATGCTATAGCAATGTCTGTAAAATAATTTTGTTTCTACCTACATTTACGATGACTTGATAAACCAATATGCGAGTGGGAATTGAAAAAAAAAGAATATACGAGTGTGCCGCCTGCGGGAAAAAACCTAGTGCCAATTAAAAACAGAAAGTTAGATACGTTGGACACGCTGTTGATTCTGTTGGGTTAAATAGAAACGTGAGGTAAAATATTTCAGCTGGTAAGACAATAGACAAACAACTTTTTTTGATATTGAAAACTCTGTAATATTAAAAAAAAAAATAGTACTACCTACCACAAAAAATGGCAGTTGATACATTGTGGATATGGATATGGAAATCGTGATTCTATGCTAGATTCATTGGAACAGTTCGTTATACCACGCAAAGTAGTTGGTTTCCGAAACATTACGCCTAAAATTACAATTCATATGTAATTTTTTAATTGAAATTAAGTAAAATAGTATACAAATCAAATTATTTATTTCTCTCAAGTACTCAAGTGAGCGTAAGTTGGTTGTTAGTAATTTTGAACACGCTTCAGGTAAGCATTTCGCTCGGTGAAGGTTTTGATCGTTTTTTACACGGCTCTGTTGTTATCGCGTTTACAGCAGCGAATGGTGCATCTTATGCACTTTCAAAAGATGGCTTATTGTTGTGGGTGTGGTATTTGGTATTTAGTGGTCGCCTGCCAGGTGAGCGTATAATCTAACAAATTTCCCTTTTTCCACTTTTTCCACTACAAAATTCTTGTAATAATGTCATTTTGTTCGGTGTAAATTTTATTAATTAAGTTTAGTAATGAAATCCTTAATTCCTACCTCTAATGATAATAGTAATCTCTGTTACGTTTAGTTATAACATTCTAAATACCTCAGTTGTTTTTGTTTGCTAATTTGAAAACAAGAGGCATTGATTCACAAAAGTAGGACGCAGAATTGTCTCCGAATTCGCCAACTTTGTTAAGTAGTACGAAGTTTCGATGCAGTATCTAGTTTCAGCTATGAGTCCGGTCGTCCAGAAGTAATTTATATCTTATACTTGTCGTCAAATTTAAGAGGTTTGAATACTTATTTTGAGTTAAGTAAATATTAAGTTTTATTTATGAACTGTGCTCTAACATTTACGGGCAGATAGACTACCTTGTTTTCCTATATACCTAAAGCTACTATGACCGCAGGCAAAAATCTTACAGTTTTAAACTCTCATAAATTTATCAGTTCACAAGCGGACGCTCGCAACTTCGTTTGTGTTGAGAATTAACAAAATTCCTTTCTTAGTAGGTACTCGCCTATACTTATTGACGAACATGCCTTCTTACCCTCCCAAATTTAAAGACTCTACGTCCAGTGGTTGGTCCTGTAGGTACGTTGTTTCTCAGTCCTTCATATAAAATACTATAATTAATAAATTTATTATTTAAACTTTAATCTCTAATGCGGCAACCGCAACGCGATGGCAACGCCGAACGGTGCGCTTTGCTGCACTTTCTTGATTAGTTCCTCAGAAATGCTTCACTTCAATCTTCCAGATGCCACGAGAGTCTCTAAACTCTGCCGTGTCATCCATCACAATCATGTGGAGGTAGAGGTTTTTTTGAACTCACTGTGTTGATAATGGGTTTTAGGTTTTTACAATAAAACTTAGTGGTTAGGTGTATTGGTTTTAATCGTTAAGTAAGTATCTGTTTACAACGAACAAACTTTACATATCAAATACATATGTTTGTTTATATAATTAAAATAATGTTGACGATGGAAGACTTTGTATGTATATTGTAGAACCTATACAAAAAACATTATGCACGATCTCCAAACTAACAGCTCTTCGATTTTACCTACTACCTTGTCTTTTTGGTTTGCTTTATGAATAGTTTATGACCAGATTATGCAAATAGCGTAGATAAATAATAGTCCTCATTTCACCAGAATTTAAGTCATGTGTAGCGTAATGATCGCTCATAGAGGCACAAAAGGAAGCGATCAGCCTCAATTAAGCTTTGGAGCTGCATGCAGCGGAGCGCTACGACTGTTTTATGTATTTTATACCTATCTTACGCTTAGATTTCAGAGCATACAATTAAAATTGAAATACTATTGTGCTGTGTCTGAATACCTCCATAGCGATTACAGTCCATTGTTGGACACCTATAAGTAGTTTACCTGATCGAACTCCATACCAGGTGCAACCGTGTTGTGAATGCTATGGACCTCGTAGCTGCACCTCGTTATCGCAAAGCACATGCTAGAGCCAGATAAAAGCTAGTTTTCGGATTGTATAAGTTGCATCGACTAGAAACGTCTAGAAAGATCATTGAAGAAGCTCCCGTTTATAGTCCTGTTTTGTAGAGTTATGTTAAAAGAGTAGAGTACTTATCATGTCAAGTCAGGAAAGGACACCATCAATAGGTATACAATACATATGTGTATAAATGGCTTGGACCTGACTGACTAACCCACCAAGTTGCAAGGCGCGGACTAAGAAAGGGAAATTCACAATGCAAACGAAGTTGCGGGCGTCAGCTAGTTTATACACCGTTAATTTTTAATCACCAGAAAAAAATACATATAATCAGCTGCCGTTATTAATCACAGATACGGCAAAAAAACTTGAACTATAAGTCGATTTTTGACAAAAGTAATTTGATAATGGTTACCGTTAGTTGTTTTCCTATGGATTTGCGTCAGGTGGTACCCCTTCTTGATAATAATTTAAGTTTTATTCATCATGACAAACCGAATACGTTTTTTTTTCAACATGGAGATATCCTCATGGATGCCCACCGCCCTTGGGGGAGGGTGGAGGGGTATGTTGAACTTTAATCGACTAAACCCTGGCAAAATGGTGGCCGACCTCTGCGTATTAGAGGAACCCCGGGATATTCGAAGAACACGTACCGGTGTCCCTCATGCACGTTGCTGTGAGGCCCATCCCAGGGAAGGCTTGCGCTGACCCCAACCTCCGCTTGCAGTGCATGCCTCCCCGTGCACTGCAGCCGTCCCGGGTTCGAGTATAATGCAGCCAGACCCCCACTCCGACCGCTCTCGAACCGAGCAAGTTTTCCCTCATTGCTAAAATCTCTTCATTCTTCTCATTGCATCGGAATGTGCAACAGTACGCCTTATTTCTTATTTTGAGTTCCGGTGTTATTTTAGCTTTTATAGTGTAAACATCTACTGCCCTGTGAACTTGGACGTATCCGAGAGCATCGTCACCATATGATTCCCGTCCAGATCTGTACATACTGACTAAAACCCCATGGTGGGGCCGACCTCTGCACATTAGAGGGACCTCGGGATATCCGAAGAACACGTACCGGTGTCCCTCACGCACGTTGCTGTGAGGCCCATCCCAGGGAAGGCTTGCGCCGACCCCGACCTCCGCTTGCAGTGCATACCTCCCCGTGCACTGCAGCCGTCCCGGTTTCGAGTATAATGCAGCCAGAGCCCCCACTCCGACCGCCCTCGAACCGAGCAAGTTCTCCCTCATTGCTAAAATATCTTCATTCTTTCCTTGCATCGGAATGTGCAACAGTACGCTTTATTCCTTATTTTGTGTTCCGGTGTTATTTTAGCTTTTATAGTGCAAACATCCATTGCCCTGTGAACTTGGACGTGTCCAAGGGCATCGTCTCCATATGATTCCCGTCCAGATCTGTACGCAAAAATATAATAAAGTCCAAAACGTATCATACATGCATAGTTTTTCTGGCCTAAAGGATATTAAAGGGCATGCCACGATTCACTTAGTTTTTTTTTGTTTTAGAGGTACCATTGATCCTCTAAAGAGAAGAAAGATTGGCCGAGGAAATATGCGCAGCGATGTGAATATATCAGAGATTTTAGACTCTCTAAGTATAAATTACGATAAACGGGTGCGGCCAAACTATGGCGGTCAGTAGCCAATTATTAGTAATTTTTATTTTGTCTTACAATAAACATTTGTCAGTTTCCTTGTCTTTATAATTTTTGATTAAACTTCTTTTGCAAGATGTTTTACTTTCAGTTTTTCAAAATAATATAAAATTTCAGGACCACCAGTAGATGTCGGTGTTACCATGTATGTGCTATCCATCAGCTCTCTGTCTGAAGTGAAAATGGTATGAATACAATTATTTTATAATATCTCTGCACCACATTACTATCACACTATAAACATCATGGCTCCGTTCCTTTTTGAAGCTCTTGACAAGAGCATATTATCCTTATCTGCATATTTTTTCTTATTTTTCTATTATGATGATTAACTCGTAACTTATTTTCTGGTTTCTATTGCACATCGCTGATATGCAAAGCGTTCAAACATTTATTTTTATAATATATCTAAAGCCCTTTGCGGAAATATAACTATCTCAAAGTATGAAACTAATACTTGATTTTTAATAGCATGAATTTGTTTGTACTATTATGAAATATTTGCTGTCTTGAAACGCCTTTGTCATTTTAGAACACAGGGATGTTTCAGGACTTTACGCTGGATTTCTACTTCAGACAGTTCTGGAAGGACCCGCGTCTGGCATTCGAAAAACGGCCGTCTGTGGAAACTTTGTCCGTTGGATCTGAATTCATTAAAACCATATGGGTACCCGATACGTTTTTCGTGAATGAAAAAAAGTCTTATTTCCACGTTGCCACGACTAGCAATGAATTTATTCGGATCCACCATACTGGAGCTATCACGCGAAGTATACGGTACGTAGGTTGATCGGTAGGAAAAAAGTAATATAATAAATACATTTATTAGTATTGCTTGTTTTCGTTTTTAGTGTTGTGAAAAAATTTTTTTACAACTTTGTTAGCGTTTTTTTAGGGACAGATGAATCTTCAGAGGTTCTTGTATGTCTTGGGTCTAATAACCGTGGTAATACGTGCTCAAAATAAAAGACGACGACTTTAGAAGCATTTTTGTTTTTAAAAATCAATGTCTCTTTTAATTATTTCAACTTGTAGTGGCTTAGTTTCACCCATCCATAATATAGCAAACACTCAAGATTTTCATCTGGTTATAATTGCCATTGTATTTGTAAGTACCAGTAATGGTTTTTATTTACTAGCAAGTTGTCCCGAATAAGTTTGTAAAACAAGAGTTTTTTCATTTGAACTGCATCTTTTATCGAAATACTTTACAACCTGTGCACAGCGTTGATACGATGATGATGGTGAACATAAATGCAAATAAATTAGTTTTACTTGCCTTCAAACATTTTCGGTTTTTAGGAACTCTTCTTAGAATGATTTCCGTTAGAACTTACACTCAAAGATTTTTTTTAAATTTATTGCTGGTTATAAATTCTTCATACCGTATAACTTCTACGACCACTATGGGATGAATGAGCGAGATATAAAACACAAAATAATATTTTAACGTTGCGTTAACCATTCTAAGTTGTCCCTGCACCTAGAAAACAAATTCGCATTAATTAGGATACCCACGAAGGTTTGTATCATACCTATTTTGTATACGAGTTTTGTTGTTTTGAGTCATATCAACTTTTTTGGAAGGCTTGAGTCTTTGGCAGGTAAGTTACAAACATGAGAGTCTATGTAGCTAGAGCCACAAGCTGCTAGATTATACGAAGAGTAAGCATATACCAAGTTAACCTGGGAAATTATAGGTAGATAGATACCCACTTACTACATAATCAATTAATCACAGTTTAATTACTTGGTATCCGTAATTGTGTTTTAATCAATACTAGATTCCTTTGTGTATCTTTGTGCAGTGGAAAGGCTTTCCGATTAACAGCTGCTCTACAGAATCATCGAGAAATCAAACAGTGAGTCCTTGTTAGAGAAACCGTCACAATAGAGAGTTTACGGGGTTATGGCAGGGCGTTAGCCTTCTTCGTTTATAAATCTGTCGAACCAGCACTGAAATCAATGTAAGTAATTGAAAATTTATCATCAATTTATCGTAGGCTACTGCTAGGTAGGCAGTAGCCGATCCGAAAAGTAGGCCTCTCTCAATGCCCTTGGTCTTCTGAAGAATAATCTTATTTCGGATTTTATTGCCCTGAAAGAAAAATACATAATATTACCAGGATTCAATCTTTTAGTGAACCGCATTATTTTATGCCTATATTTATCATTTCGCATTTTACAACCAAATGTATTTAACAAATGTTGTGTTTGTATCAAGGCATTTGTCATTTCAAATAGCCTACAGTCAACCTTTCACTTCAATGCGCTATGTAACAGAGATTGTCGTGTTAACCTATTGTCGCAGATTCAATTTTTTTCATTTCCTCAGGAGTTTTCTGTAGCTCCAAAAGTTTTTCAAAATAGAGCCAAACCATTTTTTAAAGAATTATTTCATCGATGGAGTCAATTGCGGCTGGTCCGTAATGTTTGTCAATCAGTTTGGTTTGTCACGAGCCACGAACGATCATTTACGTGTTTTAATCTTTTCTCTCAATATCTTCTTTCCCTAACGTGTTATATTATATAACTCGCGTACAGACTATGTTCACGGCATCAGAAAACATACCATAGCCAAAACTAATAGTATGAAAAAAATACGATATTAAGGCGTACTTTTTTAGTGTAAGTCTCCCAACATAGTCCCCATACAAAGATATGGGGACAAGCCTTGTAAATTCACCTTATCTGGTAATCCTGCAGTTATAGAAAAAAGTTTCTAGTAAGTAAGTATTTACTATACCTAACAGTACAAATATTTCAGACTGACCATAACCGCTTCCTGTCCCATGGATCTTCAGTACTTTCCAATGGACCGCCAGCTCTGTAATATCGAGATTGAAAGTTGTGAGTAAAATCCTGCTGATCTTACACAGCCTGTCTAGTACCAACTTTTCAGTGATCTAATTTATATCATCCATCCGATGAAGAAGCGCATAATATTTTGGTTTAAGTACTTAGGAAATAATATTTACTGACTGTCGACCGTTCTTTTTTGACTTCATGTTTTGTGTAAGTATTATTGTATTTGTTTGTTTGTCAAATAACGTTATCTGTTCTAATAATGCTCTAATAAAAACTGTTCAAATTATTTTCATCATTTGGTAGTCAAGAGTGAGCGTGTGCCCCAGTAGAAAAGTAAAATAAAATGAAGATATTAAATAAAAGAGCATTCATTTAGCATGATTTTCGTACTATACATTCAATTAAAATTATATTTTTTAGACTTATATTTAAGTATTTCATATACTTAATTATTTTCATATGCTGCGTTAATTTTTGTTGATGTAATATTAATGTCTTGTCACATATGCCTTCAACTCCTTCCATGCTGACGACTCCTGGAGGAGAGTCACCGCAGATACAAACCTACAATTTGTTTGATATCATCCTCCCATCTTTTTATCATAATGACTATTATCTATGTTACTTTAATTGAAAAAATATAGCCTAGTTCGAGAAAAATGCACAATGCAAACATTCTATGTTACATGCAGTCGGATACACAATGCGAGACATCCGATACAAGTGGAACGAAGGCCCCGGTTCCGTTGGAGTGTCCAGTGAGGTTTCACTACCTCAGTTCAAAGTTTTAGGACATCGACAGCGTGCTATGGAAATATCCTTGACAACAGGTAAAATCTAGCTGAAAAGTTGCATTAAACATCGCGTTTGCAAAAATCCGTCATATTCTTGCCGTTCGTTTTTGAATATATGGAAGGACTAAGATTTATGTAAGACTTTTATGAGATCCAAAAGTGCAGTGAATCCAGTTAGAATTTAAATATGAACTCAACTAACCATGTCGTGAAGTTTTTCATTTCAGATCACATGGTTGTCAGTCCGACGAGATTGAAAACAGATGATTTATTTTCCAGGAAATTATTCTCGCCTGGCTTGTGAAATTCAATTCGTGCGTTCAATGGGGTATTACTTGATTCAGATATACATTCCTTCTGGACTCATTGTTGTTATATCCTGGGTATCATTTTGGTTGAATCGGAATGCCACGCCCGCCCGTGTTTCTCTCGGAGTGACAACTGTCTTGACAATGACCACTCTTATGTCATCCACCAATGCTGCTCTACCTAAAATCTCTTACGTGAAATCAATCGACGTCTACTTGGGGACATGTTTCGTGATGGTCTTCGCTAGCCTCTTGGGTAAACTTGAAACTTCATATTTAAATTAAGTAATATACTATTATCAACTTTGATTTAAGTGTTCCAATAGTCGTTAAATATGCGTAAAACGTTTCATATTTAAATATTTTACATAGTCAATTATTTTACAACTAGGGTCTATTGTCGATTTCAAAATCCAAATCCATCTTGATGCCTAAAAACCCGCGCGGTTGTGCAGATTTTATTGACTTAGTGAGCCTTACGCTACTCTCTTGAAAGTCGCGCATGCCGCTCTCCCACGCGGGATGGCGTTTTCAGTATGTTGTGTGTCCTCCCGCTTGTTTTCCATGCAAACTGAAGTAATTCAGGTAGTACCTACAACGTTAAAACACGCGGCCCTGCGCCCCGTCATGACGTGACGTGACGCGTCGTCGCGTAGAGCGCTGCCATGTGAGATTCGCCTATATGTCAACTCGAATTTATTTTTGCAGAATACGCCACTGTTGGTTATGTATCAAAAAGAATACAATTGAGGAAGCAAAGGTTTTTTGCTCATATAAAAGCTCAGAGAAAGTTAGCTGCAGCGTTGGGAGCATCAGCCGGGCCCTCGAATCCTGTACCTACAGCAAGGAGTCAGTCCCTGGATCGATCTCTTCGCGGAAAACGTTCAGTAAGTATGTATTAGTATCAACATCGGTTCAAAACATGGTCCGGACAGACAAGATGCAGGTTCAAACCCTTCAGTACAGTACTTCCTCGTAAAATGTATGTAGAATACAAAAAAAAACGTATTTAATGCATACTCTACAAAACCAATTAGTAACAAGCAAGAGTGTCAATAATGCTCTTAAAAATTTATAAACAAATCGATAATTAAATAAAGCCTATATTAAAAAACTTATGAACTAATGTAAAAAGAAAAGAAAACATTATAAAAACCAATTGTAGGTATATTTGTGGGATGTATTCCGTTACAAAGACCTATTATTTAATTTTGTTGTAATGCAAGTTTATCAATAAGTATTAAATAAAATTGGCGGTTTTTCTTGGAATACGAATTTAACCGTCATGATAATACACGGAAGCGTTAAAAGAACGAAAATATATGTTCAAAAGCTTTAATTTTGCACTTCGAATGATGTGAGTGATGATGAAAATCAATCAGTCAGACTATCTTCTAATTAAGTTGTTGTTGACCATAGGAAAGTCACCGACCCAAGAGGCAGTCGCCGGCGTCGCAACTACAGCCACCGCCGCGGGCACGGCAGATGCCAATGAATGAAGAAGAGAGTGGCTTATCGATGACACCACCCAAGGTGTTTTTTTTTTAATAATAGAAGTTCATTTCAGTCTTGATTAAGTGCTATGCCTATAATTGCGACACACTTTTTGTTTATTCTTAGTTTTTTCAAGTTCTTAAGTTAAGCTTAGGCGACTGTACGTGCTTCTGATAATATGTTATAGAAATGATTTACTATTAGCCTTGGCGAATTGCAATATTAGTAAATAATACGTTCTCTAAGAATAGTCAAAACTAAAGCGTAATAAAAAATTAACCCCTATTAAAAATGGACATTAGTTAGAACATACATACAGGGTGAATGTAAAGAAGTATTGATTAGAGATACGCAACATAAAATAAATGTATTTTTGTCAATAAGTATTTAATTTAACATGACAAATAGAGGTCTAATTGAGTTGAAATTAATGGCCTAAACCATATAGAAACAAACCATTAAAAAAAATCAACAATATGAACTGTTTGTTTTATAAAATAAAAAAAAACTGTTTTATTTTCAACTCTATCTAACACTGAGTTGGTTCAGCTATAATTTATAGGAAATTTATTAATTATTAATTGTTTAATTTTACAGGATCTCGAGACTCTGATTGGCCTTACCCCGTCGGCAATAGACAAGTATTCCAGAATTGTTTTTCCTATTTGTTTCGTGTGCTTCAACCTGACCTACTGGGTCATTTACCTACACGTTTCCGACGTTGTTGCTGACGATTTAGTGCTTCTAAACGGTAATAAATAAACAGATCTGGGAATTATTCTTATCTGTAAAGTAATTTTAAAAATGTATCAGGAAGCCGATTAGTTTAGTATAGAGTAAAGTTACACAGCTCCTTAATAGTTTTGTTTTAAACAAATAAGGACTCTATTATTATAATATAATAAAAAGTGGCGTACTGAAGAGGATCCCTGTACCCAACAGTAGTACAAGAGCCTTTTGCGCTACTAAGAGTAGAGTGAGGCAAGTTTTAGGAATAATGAAATGTCAAACTGTGTATACCTACTCTATTGGAAATAGAACTTCTTCTTCTTCTTATCGTGTCACTAGTTCTTTAGAACCAGTGTGGTGTACGATTTCAAGTGCGCCTCGAAGAGGCTTCTTTCGTGCTCAGCTAAGACTGTTATTGTAGTCATCTTATTACCAAGTGAGTAGTTAAATAAGTAATAGATGGTACGTTTATAGAAGAATGAGTACTTTCTATGCACTGTAACTACGTCTTCGTGATTTATGATGATTTTTATAAAAGCGCAGCACAAATCATTTTTCTCGCTCGTTTTCACGATGTTTTCTGTCTGTTAGTTCCTTTAATTTTTAGTTAGAATGTGAAACAGTTTATTTTTTCCCTAAAGACACTTTTTCACTTCTGGCAATGACCGGATATCAGCTTACAGCCAATTTATGCGTGTTTAGAGCTTTTAATACGAAGAACAAACTCATATTATGATTGTTGTATACTACGAGATTGGTAAAAACCCGCATTTTTATTGCCAAAGTTTCTAATGAAGTGTTCAGGGGGGAAGTTCGGATCTTCGATAAACCTGTCGTCGGGTGATTTTTCATAAAGTTATACATAAAAACACGTCTCGACGTCTTAATCGACTCATGGCGTCTGGCAGGGTGGGCGAGACAAAATGGAGTCGCAGGCTATGTTGTTAAATTCGTCACTTATTTGATATACCTATCTGGTCTTATCCTAGATTCGAACTTACCCTGATGCACCTTATTATAAAGTGTTAATGATTCGATAACTGTTATAAATAGATATCTTCAGGTTTTTTTCATTTCTATGTGTATTTATTAACACTGTCAGAGTGAAGCTAGTTATAAGATTAGTTTCATGCTTTAGTAAATATTTGTATGTATTCCTACCATCGCAACATTATAAGTAAGCTGGGCTATAAAGCAATTTTAAAGTAAATTTTTTCTTTTTCTTTAACTTTGCCATATTTTATTAAGTAACAGTAATATCATGAGCAATATTTATGATAAATAAAAATGCTAATTAAAATAACGATTCCGATGTGATCAATGATGTTGCTCAATTCTTATTACTTAGTGATTGTTAGCATACTAATGTTTCCTTGTAGGTAATTAATTTGATACATGTAGTTAATTATACGTATGTGATTAATTATATGAATTGATCTATATAATTTCTTTCGTTTACTAACTTGATTAAAACACCTAGTCGATACCAGGAAGATATAAATAAAGCCTGTAATATTCATAGAGACTTTCTGTACCAAATTCGATACGAATAGGTACGCTTGTCAAAACGTTTGGTGGTACTGCCGTGAAGACAAACATGCGCCTCTGTTTTATTTAATCGCACTGGCTGAGAACTTTCTCACTTTAGCGATGTTCAGAGAATCCAAAATTCATACGTAGACGTTCTTGCTTATATCCATACTTCTTTTACTTGTCGAGGTACACATTACCGTCAGAAGTGGAAGTTAAGGTAGGTAAGTACTTACAAATAACGGACTTTCAGTGGCAGTAGGTACCTACACATTACCTAGAGTATTTTACGTAAAACTCGTAAAAACCGTAGTTTACAATTTTTATTTTCAAGTGCTGCTCTCTACATTTACCCGTTGGAAGATACTCTTAGTTACCTTCGCCTACCGTTCTTACCGTTACTGACTCTTCGATAGCAAGGTATTTTCGGAAATAATTATATTACCGCTTGGTTCAGTATTCTGGTTCATTTTATCACGAGCATAAATAGATGGCGCTTTGTAAATAGCGATTTTTCACAAAGTAACTTCTGAATCATTTTGGTCCATAGCTTCGGCTAATTTTAACTGCATCCCAAATGTAGTGTTTGCAGCCACATAAAACTGATATTTACTAAATGAAATAGAGTTGCATTACTTATTAGTATGTCAGTTGAATCTGATAGCGTCTTTTGTGATTGTTATAATTTTTAGAACCGCGTAAGACAGAGATCATAATAATATTTATAAATTTATATTATACCCAATTTTTTTATGTGAAATATTATTTCAAGATTTATTTTCATTCCACAGATTTTTGTTTTAATTTCATTATTGAAATGATATTATTTTTGGTGCTTGGGTTTTCCGGAAATCAACAGAAGAACCAAGCATTAGTAGTAGCCCATACATCATTGGATTGGATATATTTTGGAAAGTACCTATAGGCTAGATTAAAAAGAATTTTTAATCAAGAATTAAGAATAAATAAAAAACAGAAATCAGTCCAAGTTATACAGATTTTAATGATTTACTCCTAATACGCTATGACACTAATTGGAAAAATAAATAACTTTTATTCATTCCTCACTTTGGGTCACAGCTATACTCAGCTTTGTTGTCCTTTAGTTTCTTTAAGTGTTGATAGGATATTTACAATCTTAGGACACTTCATTGTATACGTCAACGAATATTATTTTAGACAAATATTGCTTAGTGACTGTTTAATAGGCAGCCATCCAATTAATGAAATGAGAACGTTTGATTTGGTATTTTCCTAAATAGCTAAGTCGAAATTATTTACAAGTAAAAAAATAAAGCCGGGAACTGGCTTACAGAGTTATACCATTAAGCAAAGGCTACTTCCGTACCTATACCATAAATCAATGTAAGACTTATGTGCCTCAAAAAATAAGTTATCTACCTAATTTACTGTAAGTTTATCTGGTTAAACGTATCAACAATCATGACCAAAACTAATTATTTAAGCATTATTTTAATGATAATTACAATAATACTTATCTCGTTAGAATAAAAACTATATTATATGATAGACAAAAGTATGTCAAAGGTATGTTATCCACTACATAACCAATGTTATGAGTTGGGACTTTCGCGAATCATTTGATAGTCCTGAAAAAACTGATAACTTATCACAGCGGTAGAGAATCGTCTGATATCATCTCTTTTTTATCACATGCGGTAATGTAATGAGGCAAGATACTCTACTTATTCTAACGCTTTTTACAAATTTATACCATGGTACAAATACTACATGTATAATAATGTATGATAATACGAATAGCAACACCTATCTAATATAATGAGCTAAACTACGAACAGCTAACTTGCCAATTGCAACGCTAAAAGGCATTTAGGGTCATTTAAAAAAACACTACACAAATCGGGAAAGTTTCTATCATTATTATAAATGCACCTTGATATTTTTTTGTTTTTATTTGTTTAATCAATGAAAATAACGAAAAACTTACGTATAATCTAAGTATTTCTATAAAATCCTCATTTGCGAGACATGGAAGATAGCAACATGGCGGCTACACGTAACACCCGGTTTTCCGGAATATTATACCATAGTATTTGTACCATTTTAACATAACTTTTTGCTTTTCCATCCCACAAATTGCAACTTTTAAGTACCGTTATGAATTTAAGGATTTCGTAATTATTGTATTCCTAAAATACAGAACATATTGAAAGTTTAATTGAGATTTAACGATCACGTGAGTGATTTTAATAGCATTACTTCACATAAATGTACCTAAGTACATACCGGTCAACATGAAAAGTCATTAAAGAGGAGGGTTTAGTGTAGTTTACTTGAAAATCCCCTAAAATTCCAACAATTATGTTATACATATATTTTATTAGAATCAAGTGGTTTCGTGCTATTTCCGGCCAGCATGATACTCTAGAACAGTGCTTACAACAACCCAGAATCCTACTGGAGTAAGGATGGCTGGGATAGTGTTAGTCGTTTTTCGAGGGGCAATGTTATGGACCATTGTGCATAACATTGAAAATTGGGTACATATACCCTTCAACGGAAAGCCAATGCTGGTCACTGGTACCCTCTACACTGAATAAGCATAAGATACTTTTTTTAAGGATTTGTTGTCAAATTATTTTGTAACTAATCGGTCAATTGATTGATTCAGGCGTTACTTTGCGGAAATCCATAAATATGAACAAATTATATAAATATATTTAGTAATAAATCCGCTTAATTTCTAAACAAAGGTTTTAATTAACTTAACTTTAGTTCAACTAAACCAAAGAGTCAACGAAGTTCCGAAGTTCGAAACGAGAGTACTCTCGTTTCGAACTTCGGCGAGTCCACACCTCCTGATGATGCCTCGTGTAGAGGCGAAACACGTGTCGTATCTTCAAACTTTGGTTTTCTGTTCGTTGACTCTTTGGTTTAGTTGAACTAAAGTTAAGTGAATTAAAACCTTTGTTTAGAAATTAAGCGGATTTATTACTAAATATATTTATATAATTTGTTCATAACTAATCGGTATTTTACGCGAGAGTCTTATGGTCATTTGTAAATGCAATCACTTAGGCCACTATAATAAAAAAAGTACGACTGCTTTTATAACTAAGCACAATTATTATTATAACCGTCAGTCATTCATCCTAGTAATTTTCTTTCAATCTATCGATATGTTACCGGCAATCTGTATAATCGGTTATTGTATAGAATACCTCGGCATTCTATAGAATGTCTAAAACATTCAGGTAATGTATGAAATATTATTTATTTCATACTTATTAGGTATTCTATACAATACCTAATGTTCAGCCGGTAAAGTATAGAATACGTGGTTAACAAAATGCTGGAAGGGCAAAATATGCAGTAAGTACTATTTGCCTTCGATGATTTTATTTTATAAGGGTGGTGCACGCTTGCTTCACTCGCGTGCAGGCGCATAATCTTTCGATTTTCAGTTATCAGGCTATGCACGCTATCCCAAAGTCCCCCAACGTTTATTGATTCGCTTTTGGCTCGGGCTGATAAACGTCGCGTATAAAATAGCTTGCTTTAGGCACTTGGTGTACAATAAACTATATTTTTATAATTCTATACTTTACCTGACCTCCTCATGGCATTCAATACAAAACCTAGGTATTGTATATAATGGTAAATAATACATTAATTATTTCATACATTGCCTGAGCAAGCCAGGCATTCCATAGAATCCATAGGTATTCTATAGAATGCCTGCATTAAATACTTTTCCGGTAACAGATACTTTTTAACAGCACTTTTTTATTCAGATGACAATGATTAGATATGCGCTAGCTAACCAATAACGACTTAAAAAGATTATCGTATTGTACAGGCAATAAGAATCTTACTAGTAATTTATCAAAAAATATGAATAGAGAGTATCTTAGAGCTCTCTATGCTACATGGATTATATAAATGGTGCATTATTATTGTTTTGATTAATGAAGAGTTCATAAGAAACTACTCATTGCCTGTGATAATATTAAAGCTTATTTTTATCATCAAGATGTCCCTATTTAACATTGCAAGTATCTACTTAATGTTTGAGGATTATTGTTTATGCTTTATTATTGCTTTGCTCATTATTCTATGTAAATATCTTCAATTGGGTATGCTGTCTCTATGAACTTTTGGTAGAATCTCTGAAATGCTCTCCTGAAACATAAAAAAAGTTATTGAGAAAAGGACAAAATACATTGTTACATATGATGTTTGGCTCATCATGATTTAAATCTTCAATGATTTGTTGTTATGACCTTTTTTCTTTGTCTTATTCATATCGTCAATATACACCGCATTTTTTTATCACCAGAAATAAAAATAAGTATGTATAATTAGTTACTGAACACAGATATGGCAAAAAAACTTAAAAACCTATGGCCTTGCGTCAATCGATATCCCATCATTTTTAAGATTCATTCATCGTTTGGCAAACCCTGGTATCTAGCTCAAGCCAGCTCTCTGCAGCTCGGCTCGGGCGCCGCACTCGCCCCGCTGTCACTTTGTAGAAATCCAAAATTCTAACTGCACAGATACAACGTATATACCCTTTCTATATTGCCCTATAATTTTTTTGGTAAATAAAAATTTGTGATGTATAACATGAATTATATAGGTCTGGACTAATGAGTTCAGAGAGTACACATTATTTACATTAATCCTTAATTTAAGTTTTTTTAGAATCTGTATGTAAATTTAAACTTTTTAAAACACAAATATCATTAGTATTATTGCTCAACAAGACTGGCATTCATAATATATAAAGAATCGATAAATGATCATTATTAAAAAAATGCACGTACCCGACAGCCTCTGCCACAGGTCGGGTGGACTCCTGTCCTCTGAAGACATGACAGGCGAACCGTTGCAAGGTAGGGTGCTTGGTTATGAAGCCTAGATACCGGTGGTCACGCGGATGGAACGCACAAAATGACACGTTCTTTAGAGAATAGAAGTAGTCGATACAGGGACCACTACGATTTCCCTGAAAATAAAAATGTTGGTAAACAATAATCCGTGGTTTAGTCAATATTGCTTTATATTAAGTAGCATTATAGTACTAGTAAAAAGCGTGTCATATGTGAAAAGCACTACTACTATACGCTTCCCGGGGGAATAGACGTCTTCGTCTTAGACTAGCTTGAATCCTTTAGTTCGGCTGTTAAATCCTGAATAACCGCTTTTCAAGGTGATCCTTTTAACACTAAACCAGCAGATACATCGGATGTATGATTAAATTTTTTAACAGTGCAGTAAAATAATTTTGTTTTTGATCAAACTTCCGGTAGTAATCCCGACGAATTTGTAATGATTGCTATCGATACATACTGATTCGAGGCAATAGCATTTTAATGTTGCTATAAAACCAGTTGTTGTGTATATGTACTATAACTCAAGATCGCTAAAAACAACAAAATTAAAAATATAGCAGTAATGATTTGCGACTGCGCCTCGGCTTTTCACCTCCTGTTTCCAGTACGTTGTTGATTTTTAAATAGTCTATGATCTAACGTTGTTAAACTGAACTGAATTCTAAAATCAATTCCTCAAGTCTTAAAGTCTTCAATAATTACCTACGCGTAACTTTCAATGATTTAAAACATGATCTGTGTGTGTATCCAGTTATAAAAAATACGTCGTCGGCACGTCTCAACAAAATTCGTCTGCATTTTAGAAAGTATGATGTTGAAAGCTAGATGTGAGAGTCGTTTGATAGATTGTAAGCTTAATGACTCATCGAGGAAATGAGGAAATATATTTTATGGAATGCATCAATGTGAGATGAAAACATACGTCTGGCTTCGAACGATCGACCATGCGGAGGCCCTGGTCGGAAACTTCGAGAATGCAAGGCTGCAGCGTAGGGTCTTCGGTACAATCGCCAACAATTTTTTTCACTGCTTGGCACACGACTCCTGTACCTTTGTGTGCTAGTGTTTCAACTGAGCCCATGTATCTTAAAACAAACATAAAGAAACATGTAAATTAAAATGTTATTCTACGTTTAATAGTTGGGATAATATCGTCATAAGAAGATGGATAAGCTCCAAATGTTTTACTTACCCCAATAAATATCGTTCCCTTTTTACTTTGGCATTTGCTGGGTCGAAATCATTATAATCCATATCAACTGCATACGCTGATGGGAATATTCCCTGTTGGCCTGTCCGTAGATTTACTCCTGAAATCATATTAATAAATGAAATTATTTTAGAGGACCCATCGTTGATCTGAAATGTTATAAATATATCATTTAATCCACCGTGGCGGTTTTCGTACGTTAGTTTACTGACGAAATATTACATACCTTCACACCATAAATCATCAGCTTCCTTCTGAACATAAATAGGGTCGCCAATCTCTACTTCAATTTCATCATGGTGCCTCGGGTTAAACTTGTGTAGGCCTCTGTGTGTTGCTTCCAGCATTTCAAGTTGGCTATGGGGCACTGTGGTCATATTTCCACTAAAATGGAGACCGTTGATGCTACAGCTCGATGACGGAGACACTGAAAACAAAACTAAATTCTGTTAGTCAAGCGAAGACTTCATTTGAAAAGTTATCCTCTCTTCTTGTTTTTGATCAAACAATTATACCTATATTGATAGGCATTTTAGATTGTTTTACGGTCATTAAGCAGCATTTTTTTTAAACTTTATCTTACCATTCTGTTGTAACAGCGTTGGTGATATGCTCTTTGGGCCTGTATCTATAGGCGAGTGTGCAGTACTGTGTCCACTGTCCACATCCCCTAGGCTCTGCAGCCTTTCGGAGTCCGGGCTAGAGTCTTCATCCAGCAGGTATCCACACTTGAGTACGAGAAGAGGCCGCCCATGGCATCCTGGCCGGACGAGAAGACCTTGCATTGAGCCCAACTCGTCCGCTAGAGAAGCAGGTTGGCCGTGAGCTAAGATGGTGGCTGCAAATAACATTGAAAAAACTTACGTCAATCTTATGTTACTGTAAAAGTACCAAATAACGACAAAACTATAAATTAGCAAGAGACATGCTGAAATAAAATATTTTAATATACTTTGTCTATTAGTTCCTAGTTCTAGTTCCTAGTTCAAATAATTTACTTGTAATAATATGTATTTTTTTTTTATTAAAGCCTTTGTTTGGCAAATTGAAAATTGCTCATTGTTCCACCTATTTTATAATAAAATTTAACTAACGTGACTTTATTTAAAGTCTCAGTGGAGGAGGCGATTTATTCAATGCCATTGGCCAGTGCTCTAACAATAAAGACGTAGTTTCCTGTATATTCGCGATGAAATCCTCGATAGTTTTGGCACGACATGGGAAATCTGTTAGACGTTTTCACAAGAATCTATTATTGTGTTATTATTAAGTTGTTGTATACCTACTACGAAACAAATACTCTCTATCAAAATACGGTTCCAGTATGACAATTGACAAGTTATGCTGGTTCAAGTATGTTTGTAGGTAGGGTAAAGGCATTTTATTTGTTATCTTATTTTAAATAAAATCCAAATACTTCACGTTATTTAATAATTTGAAGATCAATGAGATATTCTAAAATAACTCACTATATTTTTTTATAAATGGTGATAAATTGTAGGTAAAAGTATGGTCGGTAATTTATTTCAACATCAATCGCTAGGAATTTCGCATAAGTACACGTAAAAAGAATTCGCTGAGTAGCATCATCATAATAAAGATTAAGTTAGTAATCTCACATAAAGGTGGTTTATATTTAAAAGTAAACAAGTTAAACCAATCGAAGATAAATGATACAAAATCATGATAAAATAGGTTTCAAACTTACATTTTTTGTTCTTGGGTATTTCTGGTAGCTTTCGTCTTCGTCTTTCGCCGTTTGTGAATGTTTGATGTCGAGGGCTTTTTTGGCTGTCTAATGCATCAGTCGTTGGGGTGGGCGACACCGCACCCTCCTGTGGCAACGTGGTTTCCCCATCGCCGACGCATCCTACATCTTCCTCCGGCGAACCCTCGCTTTTGGAAGACGGGGAATCGTCATCCAGCCCCACATTTGGCACTAACCTGTAAACACACATTTCTTTAGTAACTTTCCTTAGCATACTGGACTCAGCACTGCTACGCCCTTGTTTATTACGTGACAACTTTCAGTGGCAAGATTGTTCTGCCACTATAGGATGCAATCCAATGAGGAACATGTAGATATTTCCATATATTATGAATTAAAAAAGTGTACTTACGAGTAAAAAGGCGTTGGAGCCTTTATGTGTTGTGGTAATCTATCGAAAACACGGCGAAATTCTTCAAATTCGCTATCAGCCATGTCGGTATTCACCTGATCGTCGGAAAGGGCGCAGACCGCATGCGCAGTCGCCCTCCGCTTGCTTATCGACCGTGGTAGACTTTAGGCCAAAATTGTTGCGCGCATATGCGCACCCCTACAACGCAGATGCAATATATGTCACCCTAGATTTAATCCCGTCGGGGCGAAGATGTGCGTCACGGGGAAATACACATGACTAAACGAGTCCTTATATTAATAATATGAAGGTCTATGAAGATATATGGATGTTGAAATTTTGGTATTAAGTATTTGGCAGCAGCTAGTGGGTATATTATAAAGCCTATATCTATCTATCTTAGTATTATGGCTATGCTACAATAAAAAATAACTCACATCGGGCTACGTAAACTTAAAAGTCACTGAAAATTAAAAGAAAATTCCGAAATACCCGAAGTCTACCGTAGTATTAAGTGATATATACTCAAAGCGTGAACACTATCGCTTATTATAAAATAATTTATAAAAGAGATTGTGTCCGTTTGTTTTTTTTTCTTATTGATTCTAAAACCTTGAGATGGATCTTGAGATAGCTTGTTGGCATAAAAGTGGCGTAGTATTTTCTTAAACAAACACGAAATAGACGAAAAGGATATAGAAAATTGTTGCTTCTAAAGCATATTTAAATTATTTTGCTCATAGATTAAAGCATAGTTAATTTATTAGTACACAATAATAGATGATCAAACGAACTCTTGAGTGAAGTTCGATTGTTATAAGTTATTCACGCGGGACTCCGCGTAGACACTATTGGGAAGACTGCCGGCTGGACAAGCGCGTCTACGGATTCGTGCTCGGTATTTACAACCGGCCTATCATACAATCCGACGAAAGTCATTTTGCGAAAGCTGTTGTTTTTACGTATGTTTATACATACCTACCTAATATTACTAGGAGGAGGATATATTATTAGGAGAAAAAGTAATTTCTTCCTTTTTATATAAGGTTATAAGAGAACGGAAAGCGAATCAAACCTTCCTTCTCTTGCTAGAGGATAATTATTTTTATCATATCATTTATCCTCTGGCAACACTCGTTTGATCCAGCGGCTAATGGACTTAGCTGTGGCAGCTTTGTGCCCGTTTTATAGGTTACAATAGGTTACCCACATTCGTGGTTCTTATAATCTCTTGTAACAAAAATATATATTCAGAGAAGGAAGTTTTGTTTCGCTTTCCGTTCTCTTATAACCTTATATAAAAAGGAAGAAAATACTATTTCTCCTATTAATATAATAAATTATTCTGCCCCCCTTGTTTGACGAGGACTGGTATCCAGGAGGTCCTGTCCAGTTTCCCTGATTGACGGGATAAGCTACCGATGACGGTGGCATGAGGGCGGGGGTCTTCTGGTTTGGTAAAAATTTGTGAATTTACTGACATTGTTTCTCAATGGTTTTACTCGCCTTGATATCGTCAGCTAATGAGATCTCGAACCGCGTGTCTCCGCGTGTCGTCTCGTTCGGCATCTTGATATATTTGATATAATGTAGGTAAGAATATTTTTTCCGAGCTCGGAGTTTTTCCTATCTACAAAGATAGAATAGTACAAGTCTGTCAGTAGACGGCAACCATTGCTTATATGAGAGCTTGAGTTCTATTGTCAGTCTTGAGCATAAAGTCTAGTGATTGAATCATCGCTGATGTTTCTGCACCCAGTTCTTGCTGAAAACTGATGATCTTCTTGTCTGAAGCTGCTGATATTTCAGCGTTTTACTTTGGAGCTTGCAACAATGTGATATTCAAAGTTAGGTAACCCGTCATTAGTCAGTCTTCTTCTGGCAAACCCTTTTTGAGTAGCGGGAGCCATGGTTTGGATAAACTTTCGAGGATGGAGTTGCCGAAGTCTGGTGTGTCTGATGTTGACTCATAAAGCTAAGAACAGCTTTTGGTCTAAATCTGGAGTTGGCTCTGGGGTAAGAGCCCCGACTATATGTATTCAGATTTCAGTCAAGTAACAGAGTAGTTACTTCTAGCAAAAAGTTCCTGAAAATCTAGCTAAAATGTTCCTACAATAGAACCTCATTTTCTTCAAGGGGTTTGGAGTGTCTAGTATGAGGTCGGCTAGTCAATAGGACAGCAGAGCGGCTTACTGTGTTGACTTTACTCTCTGAACGTGCTCCAGCCTGCTTCATTGGGATGAGGCATTACTGACTTTGAGCGGTTTTACATCAAAACGTTAACGGCAACGTTATTGTCGTCCCGATATTGAGAAATATATGCCATTTATTTTTGACGTGACTACGTCTAGTAAATCGATGAACGCCAGCTACCGAAAAAGTTGACGTCATTGTCCCGTAACGCTATCAATATTTTGTTATGACGTTGTCACGTTAAACTATCGTCCGTAAACCAATTTTCCAGGCAACCAATTTTTTTATTTAAACTGCGGTCTTTCTTCTGGTTCTAGATAACTTTTTCCTCCTGGTTATGCAACTTTTGACGTTGAAGGATTTTTCATGATTGTAATTTTTTTTTTTTGGAAGACACAATTCGTCATACAAATATTTCTAATAATATTAATTAAGTACGACGACACGTTTGTTCCATTGGCGTATTCGTCAAAAGTAGAGAATATAGGGTTTCCAATGAGTTTTCTGTAATTTGTAGAGATACTTAGTTGTTTTTCTGAATATTATTTGTTTTAATTCTGTTTTAATTTTTATTATATGTTTCAGAGACAATGCAAATAGTATCTATACGTGGCTTCAGATGCGTATTACATTGTCGATTAATACTAACGCATGGAAAAATTAGGATCCATTTTTTTCTCCGAGTATTGGTTGGTTTTATTGTTTTACATTGAACTTATTAATATTTTTCGTTGCCAGCCTACGCCGATTGGTTGTATTAGAAAATCACGCATATAATGTAGATAGGTAAGTCTTTGAACAATTTTATTTTTACATCTGGCAAGCGTATACTATTATGGTACTCGTACGCTATAAAATAAACAAAGAATGTAATGTAATGTGTAGCACATAAACACCTCCTAGTGGAAACAGACCAAAAAAAGTAAACACTGGACTAGACGATAGATTGTTTTGGCTACGATCCAAATGTTCCCATGCAGCTTTTAGTAGTAATTTGCAGAATTTAAAGTACATTTAGTTGCAATATATGAATGAATGAAAACTCTTTATCCAGGAACTTAAAGACAAATATACAGATTATTAATGAGCATGTACAATGGGCGGCCTATATATATATATATATATATATATATATATATAGTACAGAGAAAGCATGTATTCGTAAACAAATCTGAGTGATAAATTATCGCCTGGATCTCCCGATCGTCAAACAGGACATTATTTAATTAACTTCAAGCAAACGCGAGACTAACCTTGTACCGCTAGATATAAAATACCGCTGAAACGGCTCCGACTTTTAAACGGTATTGTTTGGCGCTCTGCGCTATTAATATCTTGTTTCAGTGACAATAAGAGCAAGAAAGGAGCCTCTTCGAGGCGCACTTGAAATCCTTTCACCACCTTGGTTCGAAATAACTAGTGACACGATAAGAATTGACAAGAAGCGGTTTTTTCTCACGTACACGTGATTTTCTTCATCGAAAACCCTCCGAGAATTCATGGTTTTTGTCCTTTTCATTTTCAATCTTATAATGACCTTAATGTCTGTATAATACATAACTTCCCTGTTCCTTGATTATTTTGTTCAATCAATCAACATTATAACTAGGTATAAGAAGACTATCATATGGTACAAATGAGCCCAACAGATCGATCGGGGTAGGTTATGTGGCTGTTGTGTTGAAAGCAAACACGTAAGAAAGCGCGTAGCTTCGTTGTTCATCTTCTAATACATACCTACCTAGGTCAAAGTGAGTCTGTAGATAGGTTCTTATAGGACCAGAAATTTGCCTGGCTGAATAAAATATAAGACAATAGGTAAGGAAAACTCTGACCCTATAGTCTACCCAAACGTATAGACAAACGTTTTCATCAGCACGATGGTAGACATCACACTCTCATCATACATCGCAACTACATACAACATGAATAGAAATATTGTTAAACAATTACTTAAAGCATCCAATGTAGGCTATACGAAAATGATTTATTCGCACCCCGGAGAAAACAACGTTTGAAAGGACTGTATTGACAAACGCAAATCAAAGGATCTGCGAACCGTCCCAAGAGAAATTGAATTAAAAGCTCGCCTGCTTGGCACAGTCACAACAAATATTTTTATAAATTTTCTGATTAAAAATCTGTCAATTCTTTTTTGGTTTATGACAGCCAATATTTATTTTTGAAAATAGTTCACTTTTATGATGTCAGTGATCATAATGCGAGTTATTTCTTGTTAAACCTCTAAGCATTGGTTTATTAAATAGTCAATGCCATAATAAATGTTATAGTTTTCCCGACAGTGGTGAGTTTCAATGTGAAAATTTACGAATCCTAGTACCGGTAATTACACTATAGGTATACTAGATAGTTACCACAATACCCTCAAGCATGCATATAACAATATGTGGTGTAACGAGCCGTGAATTTAACAGATATATCTAATCTCAACCCTGACGAGCTTTGAGTCACCGTTACATGCGGGCCCTTATCCTCGTATATGCTGGTATGACGTACCTACTAGTCAGCTTTTGTTTCTCTTCAAAGCTTCAAATTTATTTATTTTGTCACAACATAGTTTGAACATAATTCTAACATGAGACATGACCAAAAATTATAGAGTTCTTACACCCAGCACTGAATAATGACTGGCTGTATTATATGATGATGAAATTTCTAGATTGATATGATTTATTAAACTATTATCTTGCTGGCTTAGTAGCTATAATATTGTAAAGTTTCAGTTAAATCCGTTCTGTAGTTCTTTCTTGACGTACGCACAAACAAACAAACATAGTCTTCTAATGAAAAAAAAAAATTGGACCATGCTATTTACAATGGTTTGAACACGTTTCCGTATAAAACATATGTATATTTTCCAGACAAATAACGACGGGCCACCCACCGCACTGCCACAGTGTAAGAAATAGGCCCGAATACCCAGGTTTAGGCCAAAAAGGAGCCCAAAATCCAATACAATAATATCGCAGCGAACGAAGCGAGCCGAAATTTTTTCATGCTAGCTAGCTCAGTTCAATTAAAATCACGATTACTGAAACATTCTTTTTACTCATGTCTTACGGATTTTTTTAATTTTTTGGGCAGATAAGGACAAGCACTCAATTCCACGCACATTTTATCGCGGCGAGCGAAGTGAGCCGCAATTTTGCCATGTATTTAGTTAAGTTTGAAAAAAAATCACTTCAGGTCCCAAGCAATAATGTATCCCCAACGGTAAATTAAATCGCAGCAAATGTAGCGTTTTTATTGACTTAAGAAAAAACACCACCGCGGCCAGACAGCTGACCAAAGTGCTGGCGGGCAAATTCGAATGCCATGGCTTCATGGCACTTCGGGGCCGGCGGCATAACTTTGGCTGGCCATGGATAGATAATAATAATTAATATTTTGGACATTTCGCACAACACCATCTAGCCCCAAACTAAGCAAAGCTTGTACTATGGGAACCAGATGACTGATATAATACCTTACATAGAATACATAGAAAACGCCCAGACTCAGGACAACCACCAATGTTCATCACACAAATGTTTGTCAAACCCGTGGCGTGGCAGTCCAATACACTTGCCATTCCACCATCAATTATCGAAAGATTGACCGGTACCAATCTGGTATAGTGGTTCAGAAATAAGACATACGCCACTTTTGAATCGTGATTTCTCTCCATTTTATTACTGTGTCGCTAAAAATAAATTGCCAATATCGTTTCCATTTCAAATTGAGTTTGCCTACAAAAATAACCCGACTTTTATTTTTATTCTCAGACTGAGAAGTTAGATCGTGAGAGAGGATCCTTTCCAGATAATGAATGATAGCGAATGCTCTTTTCGCTAAACAATGGTAATAAATACAGTGACGAGTTCGCTTAACACCCTTCGGCGAATGGCTAGGAGCCTCCGACTTCTTATGGCGCGTACACACGAGGCCTAACTGGATGAGATAACTATTTTAAAACTATCTGTTGCCCGGATGGTATCAAGATAAAAAGACATATGTCCTGAAGAAGCTTATAAACTATGCTAAATATTTTTTTGACAAATAGTTCAATAGTTTTGGGTTAGTTGAAAAGCAAATAACCAACCTATCACCCTCACAAACTTTTACCTTCATCATATTAGCTGAATTATAATATTCTTTTCAGTATACAGCGCTGGCGTTTTTAATTATTAACTTCCTACGAGAAGGTACGTGCTAACTTTTAAAAGAAAATGTTTTACCTAGTCATAATGTTTTTCCGTACGATATGGGTTTGTTCTTCTTCGATTACTTCTGATCAATGATGACAAGTTATTTAACTTACTAGGTCTAGGTGGCCAGCAAAATATTTTATATCAGTTTTACTCGTACTGGCCGAGTTTGTAAGATTCCTTATCTGCGACTGTGTGAGTGATTGCGGTTCTCAAGCACACCAAGCACGAAATATCCATAAAATACCGGTGTAGGTAGTAAATTGACAGCATTTAAAGATCTTAGTTTTGACCGATCATAGGTAGTCACATATAGCCGTGTGAAGGCGCCCCCCTGCTATTATGCTGCCAAGCATTATTGTGTTCCGGTTTAAAAGGCACATCAGGCAAGAAAGGATAATTAATAGGCTTTGAAGACTAATCGGAATGTCTTAAAGAAAACGAGCGCTATACCAATGCTGCAATATAGGCTTGTCGCCACCGGTCACTGTGTTCGTGGTTCGTTAGCGACAGGCCTTAGATAGATAGCTTAGTTATGTTATTCCAAGTCCTGATATTAAAAAATAGTATCCCATAACGTTGCATTACGAATCAGTGCAAATGCTTTTTAATACGCTCTAACACTTCTTAAAAAATATATTATCAAACCCTGACATTTTAAATTTCTTCTTTCAGTAGTTTGGCCGAAGCATTATCTGTCAATCTATCAGTCAGTCAGGACTAAGCCTTTTATTTAATGTTGCTATATTTATTTTCTAATAAATTTGTAGAGAAGCCACAGTGTGTCCTCTGCCTAACTCCATGAAAGAGAGCGTTTTCCAAGTAACTCCGAACGCTTGATTCAGCCAATCAAATACACCCACCCTCCGTGTAGTCTCCCGCGCCTCGTTACTTTATAAGGCGGGTCCAAGTAGAAGGAGGCCGCAGTATGTCCTAGCCGTTGCAGCGCAGCATCCCAAATCTAACTTTATTCACTCCTCCCACACTCATCAAATCAGTCTGAGGTAACTTCATTACATGTTCACAACTCCGAGCGAAGCTCAAACTCAGTTAAAACTGTAATTAGTTTTTCACTTTACTGTTCGCGGCAATTCAAGAGTTTGAGAAAGTTTCCATTTCAGCCATAATGAGCGGCTCAGGAAAGGGGCTACTGGGCCTATGGCTGTACAGAAATGGTTCCGACTGGCAGGTGAAGAACGAATCTCCTCATCACCCTAAGCTTGGGGAACTCCAGGCTGCGGCCGCGGATCGCCAGCAGGCTGCGTCCCAGCATACTGATAGCGAAAGAATATCAGTGATCTTTACCTTGAAGAATCAAGTTGGCGGTTTGGTTCGGGTGCTCTCAGTCTTTCAAGACCTAGGCATCAACGTCATGCATATCGAATCAAGGAAGTCAGTCACTGAAGTTTCGTCAGTAAGTTCTACTTTTTAAGTATATCCCGGACTATCCCATTAGAAATATTTCAGTCTGAAATTACACGCTCCTCCAATATACCTGCCATAAAAATACCTTGATTGGATCAATCGCATGGCGGGGCGTGCGTTTTGAAATTGTAAGATCTCTCCCTCTACTCATTACAAAAAACACATTTTGATTTTGCCATAACACTTATCCAATATTATTTAAAATTCATGACACAGTATCTCTATTGTATATTTTGAAGTTTAATCAGTTAAACCATAAACCTTCAAAAATAGCTAAAAGAACAGACGAACTCGTACATACAACTTGAACACTACCCCATCTAATTATTTGAGCAATTTAATAGTGACAGTAAAAAGAAGTAGTTCAATGTCCCTTCAGATGTTGCTAAATGTTTCATTTATTACAAATCAAAGAATAATGCTACAAATTATATCTGAATTCGGGAGTACCTAAATAGAGTTTAACGTCAAATACAGGCTGACATCCTATTGGACGTGGAGTGTGATCTGCATAGAATGGAGCAGTTGAAAAGGATGTTAAAACGTGAAGTTTCAGACTTCGAAGTTGTTTCATCGCAAGCTGGTGAAGACTTTCCTCCGCCGACACCATTATCTGCAGCCGCTAGCTTCGGCAAGTTTACATATTTTATTGCAATTTCTATTAGTTTTGTTACATTTTTTTCGATCGAATTCATAAAACGATCGCCAAATTTCTGTACATTATCCGTTCATGCGCTTGAGGTATATTCCATCTATAGTTTATGATTAGCTGCAAGTTATTTTATGAAAAATTGACATTGTAGAGTTTCGTACGGCAAATGACTGCCTTTTATTGTTTAAGATTTTGGCGAGATGCACTGGTTCCCTCGCAAGATATCTGATTTGGATCGAGCTCAAAATGTGCTTATGTACGGTTCCGAGCTGGACGCTGACCATCCTGGCTTCAAGGATCCTGTTTATCGTAAACGTCGGGAACAGTTCGCTGCCATTGCTAATAATTATAAATAGTAAGTCAAACAATTATAATGTTCTAGTTAATACTATAATTACTTTACTTAATGTATAAATATGACCCGGTTTTTGGAGTGGATACTTCTTTGTTTGCAAGATTGTAGGTTTAAAACTTTGTAGTTAAAACTGAGTAGGTACGTCACCTACATTCTATTTTTTTTAAACGAAGTCTTTTTGGATTACTGATAATATTTTACTATGTTTTCTCAACCAATACTATTACTTCTATATCTACCCTTCAGATTCCCTACAGATCGCTACATATAATTTTATAAAACCTTTCAGTACTTTTTACGTGATGGTCGTACACACAAACAAACAAACAAACAAAGTTTTCCAATCAATAAATGTTTTTTTGGGGTATGCTATTTAAACTCCTCTGAACACGTTTCGGTAAAAAAAAACATATGTACAGGAATTTGTGGTCTACTATTTATTAATATTTATTGATCATCATAAGTTAATTCTTATATGATCATTATAATAAGAATGTTAAAATGACTGAGCGCTGCCGTTGTTAACTTCTTCAGTAAGTATATTGTGCTCGAATCACTCTCAAATTATCGAAACATGTGTTTTTGTCAATATTTTGTCAAAGAGGCAACGTAAGAAGTATCCGCTTATAATTTAAGGTTGTATCCAGAGACAGAATACAACCCGTTGTTGCTTTTTTAACAAGTTACCAGCAACAAAATTATAAACTGTTGATTTATTACTAGATACTACATTGTAGAGTATGGTGGAATCGTAGAGCTTAACCATCAGGTTTAGCTCTAATATTCCACCATACTCAAAAAAACACATTTTAGCAAAACATCAGTATCACACAAGACTTATATACTGAACTTATTAGAAGACTACGAATTTCAGTGCTGCTACTGCTGTTTTAGCGTGTCATGCTTTGCCATTATGAAACATTAGTGACAGTCAATTATTAACTTTCGGAATGTGTTTGTTTAATTAATAAAGACAGGTTCAACTCTTTGTTTCATTATAAAATAATATAAATATAATAGAGTCTACTAAAAGTTTGTTTTAAACCTGTTGCTTGAACGGGAACAAGAGTTAAATGAATTAAGGCTTCGCTACTCATCATTGTTTGCAACTTTACCGAGTGAGTTAAGGTCAAAATGTGATTATTTTATCTGAATTCTCGGAAACGTTTTTTATGCTATTATATGTTTAATTTAAACTATATAAACGTGTTTTCTGCTTTAGCGGCCATCCAATCCCGAAAGTGCAATACACTGATGTTGAAATAAATACATGGTGAGTAGGTACTTTTATTTCATTACTACCTTTGCCTTTGATATTAATAAAATCTTAATCGGTGAGATATCTAATTAACCTCAAAGTATGGAATGTTTAAGTGGCACAAATGGTATACTTTTTTATATGTAAATAAAACCTTCATCAATTCAATATTTTCACGACTTTGTATGATTAAAGAAACAATTGTATATATCGAGGTGCTAAAATAAAGTTTTAGTTTTAGATATCAAGTTCACAGCTTGCGAGATGAGCTGCGACAAGTGTAATCTAAGTTTTTGATAAGTCTGTTTGAACTTCATTACAGGGGGATTATATTCCGCGAACTTCACAAACTGTATCAGAAGCACGCATGCGAAGAGTATTTGGAGAACTGGCCGCAACTTGTTAAATACTGCGGTTATAGAGAAGACAACCTGCCTCAGGTAGATTTGAATTTTGTCTGTTATGTTTTATTTCTATGTCTGGTAACTAAGACCGTTTAATGACCATATCCCGTCACATGGGGAACAACGTATATTACTTTTTTAATTATGTTGATGAAAGAAGAAAGAAATTATATTAATTATGTAACAAACATAAACGAAAAACTAATCTACCTACATACAATATCATTTATATGATAATACAGCACATTACAACGCTGGTTTTCAGTTAAAACCCCAGAAAGCGGTGACGATACGGACATTAACCAAAAAATGCTAAAATTATTTAATTAATGACCTACTTTATAGATAAAGCTACCATATAAGAATAAAAGTGTTTGCTCTACTGGCCATATTGATGAATTGGTAGTTGAATTTTAATTAAACCTGAATGTACCTTTAAAATCAACGATAACGAGTGAAAATCAGCTTATCTCATTACATCACATTGGCAATCAAAACCAATGAGATAAGCCAATTTTCACTCGATAATGCACTTTTAACGTTTTGAGCATAAAATATGACCACCAAAGTAGTAGTACTTAGGTTAGGCCACCGAAATTTTAACTGATCATAACAAAATAAACATTTCAGCTGGAAGATGTGAGTGCGTTCCTCAAACGCAAGACTGGTTTTCAACTACGTCCTGTGGCCGGATACCTCTCTCCAAGGGACTTTTTATCAGGCCTTGCCTTTAGAGTATTCCATTGCACTCAATACATTCGCCATTCTTCTGATCCATTCTACACTCCGGAGCCGTGAGTTACTACTAACATAACAATATACTTATCTAGATGAACCAATTGCCATTAGGTGAGGCCTTTGCCCAACAAAGGGACAACATAAGCAGATGAGAAAAAAAAGTAACCAAATGTAAATCATGCTTTCTAGTGTGTACGATTGCATGATTTACATGCCATTGAGATAAATACTTTTATCTCAATGAAATGAGCCTAGTTTAAACTACTGAACTTGAATAAAATAGTATTTCGAAACACGTATGTACATACTAGTATGTGTAATCTGTTGGTATGCTCACCCTTGCCCATTACCTGAACATTTATAGAGTAGAGTAACTAACCATATTCAATTAGGAATTGGAATTTAATTTATATTAATAATAATTATTCTCAAGTAGGTGATGGTGTGCATGTACAATCCTATTTTGTTTGCAGTGATTGCTGTCATGAGCTTTTGGGACATATGCCACTGCTTGCCAACCCGAGTTTCGCCCAATTCTCCCAGGAACTTGGTTTGGCATCGCTCGGCGCTTCCGATCACGACATCGACAAATTGGCAACGGTGAGATAACCTAAGCTTGGCCTGAGCTGCGAGCTCATCGTTTCCTACCAAATAATATTTTCAAATATGATTCATTTTAAGTGAATCTAGGCAATATAATATTATTTACACTTTCAGAGAGTAGTTTCGTGCCTTTGAGAGTTTATCACGTCGTTATCTTCAGTCCATATGTATAACTCGGTCGATTTAACATGACACCTGGCTCGGAACTTGATGCTTCACCCGCGGCTCTGCGCGACGTCCTCCGTGTTTCTTCTTCCTCTTATTGTGAAGCCTTATCATCACCAAGTATACTACATCCTCTTCTCTGCCATTATTATCCATTTCCACACTGTACTTTGCACAAACGTCATTCAGCTAGGTGTCATATTAATTCGCTCGATTTGTAGTCTAGAGTTCATTTTGATAAACGAATGATTATTTCCTTAATGATGCCGACACACCTCTGAGATTTCTAACAGAAAAGAAACATGTTGCATCTAATACCACGTACTTTTGACGATGCAGATAATCCAGCTTGTGATCGTAGTGTGGTCTAAGCTTATTTAATTTAATTTATTTTTCCAGCTGTATTTTTTTACTGTGGAGTTTGGTCTGTGTCGTCAAATTGACGGTACTTTCCGGGTGTACGGGGCTGGTCTTCTGTCATCCGTCGCTGAACTCAAGCATGCACTCGATACGCCAGCTAAAATAAAGCGCTTTGACCCTGATGTCACTGTAAATGAGGAATGCATCATTACCTCTTACCAGAACGCTTATTATTACACCGACTCCTTTGAAGAAGCCAAAGAGAAGATGCGGTCAGTTTAGTACCTTAAAAAAAATATACCTGTCCATATTTTTAGTTATCATCGAATTGAAACATTATGGCAACAAATAAACTTCGTTTTCATCTTGTATGTGTCCAGCATGAGAGCCTGCCTGATAGAGGTTAGTTTATTATCTCACCTACGAAAACTGACCACTTCGTAGTATCACAGAGTACTATGGTAGTATAAAGAAAAATATAAATAAATGTAAGTAATGTAGAAAGTCAAATTCAAACCATTCATACCGGTGTGTATTCATTCATTCACTACGTTGTTTATGACCCACTTTACAACGGACGAAAAACTACTCACGCCATATGAAAACTAGGGCATTAACCTTAGTTCAAAATATCATACATACTCATCGGGAAGCAATGAAGATAGTTTTAATACAAGTGGCTACAATTGGTTCTCCTTGAATATAACTTTGATAGAGCAAGTCTGGCTGCCAGGAATAGAAGTGGATTAATCATTGATAAGTTTCCTGCTTTGGGAATGTTGGACATTCCTGTTTGTAGGACTGGAATCGTATTAGCGAACCGTGAGTTCGAGCTGTTTTGGATGTTTGCCCAACAATTGATAGAAATGTAAAACAGATGATAGTTAAGTAACAATGTATATATTTTGTCGTTTTGAGCACCTGCTGCAGGTATAAATAAATGTTTGGCTGTAATATAGCAAAACATTTATTTATACACCTACAAGTTATATGCTACGAATCGTCTATAAGACCGATTGCGAAAACAAGATGGCTGTTTTGTACCAACGATTTTTCATTTCAGAGCATTTGCTGAAAGCATCCAACGGCCTTTTGGAGTGCGATACAACCCGTACACTCAAAGGTAAAGTTCCTAGTTTTTTAGTCTATCTATTTAGATTTTCGCATTTCCACTCTGTTGCATAAAGTTGGAATGGTAGAGACCTCGTTTTTAAACCAATTCCTCATTAATACAACTATTGGCCTGAATAAGCATTGAAATATAATACCTTATTTCGTTTGGATAAGTATTAAATTCAATTGATAAATTTAAAATACTCTGCCGTACCGTGCGCCTATGTGTGCAGGTCATAATAATGTTCTTCTAGAATAGCTTGAACTCATATTGCCCTTTATCTAAACCATCATCCGTACATGTTTAATAAGTAAAATGATGCTCAAACCTTAACCACTTACCAAACAATACAGTTTATTGTTATAATTCGTCAGGTGTCGCGGGTTCGATTCCCGTTCGTGTTCGTCTTGAGTCTGGGTGTTTTCATTGTACGTATTTAAAAAAAATAAGTTTTTAAGTATTGTATCAGCCATCTGGTTTCCATAATACAAGCTCTGCTTAGTTTGGTGCTGGATGGCGTTAGGTGAAATGTCCAAAGTATTTATTATTATTATTATAATTACCTATTTTTTTTAAAGCGTGGAGGTTCTTAGCAACGCTCAGAAGATAACAGCACTGGTGCGCGAGCTGAGAGGAGACATCTGCATTGTATCGTCTGCCATTAAAAAGATATCGGCGCAGGATGCTACTCTAGATGTCGAAACGATTGCGAATATGCTACACACTGGATTACAAGTAAGAGGATACTTGACCCTAGGAACATAAGCGATTACCAGTCTAATTCTAATTCTAATTCTAAAAAGGGGGTTCAGCGGTCTGCACTGGCTTCCCGTTGTAGGGTGCATTGTGCATTGCCCCCCGATATATACTTAACCCTGCCCCAGCCATCCTAGCTCCTTAAAATAACGGAGCAGGACCCTGGGTTGATGACAGCACAGTTCCAATAGCGTGCTTGTTGACACGTTAGGTGGAGAGGAGTCCAATAACTTGCGCAAGCCCGTCTTGAACCTACTCTCCTCTGTCTCTTGACAGTGGATCACCACGTGCTCCACTGTTTCCTGGTCTAGCAGGCAGCCTCTGCAGATATCTATGTCTGTGGCTCCTATCTTGAAGAGGTGATGATTGAGGTCACAGTGGCCTGTGATTATCCCTACCATCAGGCGAAGGTCTTCGCGTTTCAGTTTTAGTAGCGCATTTGTGAGGTTTTTGTCTAACTGGGGAAACATTAGTTTTGTGTGTACGCAGTCGCTACCGCGTTCCCACAGTTTTTGATGTTCTCTGTCTGTGAACATTTTAAGCCTACTCCTGATCTCAGCTGTTGGTGGGTTGGAGGTGCTGATATCTTTGGTGGTAGGTGTGAGTTTTGCTCCTTTTCTTGCCAGTGAGTCTGCCTCGTCGTTGCCTTTATTCGAGGAGTGACTCTTTGTCCATTTGATACAGACCTCTGCCCTGTCTGTAAGTCTTTGTAGCGCATTATGACACTCTGCGATCGATTTGGACCTGGTGTCCTGTCTACGCAGGGCATTTATTAGGGCTGCACTATCAATAGTGAAAATCATTTGTAAGGGTTGGTTCGTTTCCCTTTCTGATGCTTCCACCCAGGTCAGCAGTTCATCCGTGGCTCGGTGAAGCCCTAGTGTTTCGGCTTGAAATGCTGTTGCTGTGTTGTTTAGAGGCTGTGCTATGGCGATTCCTGCTTCTGGGCAGTACACGCCACAGCCTGCTCCTGTTTTCTGTTTCGCTCCATCCGTATATACATTTATTATAGATTTCGCCGGTGGGCTTACGGTTGCCTCCCCCGGGATCGATACCACATATTTTTTGTTTGATAGATAGGTTGTGGCAATTCTGTCCGTGCCTTTCTGGGCTTCAGGTATAATGCTAATGACCCTGTCTAGTATTTTGCAGTGATTTGTGTTTCTGCTATGTCCCTTCCAATTGTTATTGGACTTTATCCTGAGCGCTGCTGCCATAGCTTCTTGCTGTATGTGTAGATGGAGCGGCGTCAGGCCTAAAATTATGTTTAGCGCTGCTGATGGGGTGGATCTCGAGCACCCACTTATGAGAGAGCATGCTAATCTTTGTATCTGTTGCAGTTTGTTTGCAGTTGTAATAAGGGTTGTTCTCGGCCACCATACTACAGCGCCGTACGTTAGCACTGGTCGTACCATGACCGTGTACAGCCATCTGCAGAGTCTTGGTTTTAGTCCCCAGTCCTTACCCACAGCCCGGGTACATTGCCATAGGACGTTAGTGGCTTTCGTGGTGACATGGTCAAGGTGCTTACCCCATAGGAGTTTGCTGTCGAGCCATATTCCAAGGTATTTGACCTCATTGCTAAGTTTTAGTCTAGTTCCAAATAAGGTAGGGAGATTCAGTTTTGGTATTTTCTTCTTTCGAGTGAAAAGCACCATTTCCGTTTTAGTGGGGTTCACAGATAAGTTGTGGTTTTTGCACCATGATTCAACTACCCGAAGCGCACTTTGCATTTTATCACATAGAGTAGATTCGAATAGTCCCGATATCATAATGGCTAAATCATCGGCGTATCCTACTGTCAGGATGCCGTTCTTGTTGAGTGCTTCAATGAGTTCATTTGCTACCAGAATCCACAAAAGGGGAGACAGTACCCCCCCTTGTGGACAACCTTTGGTGACGAGGCATCTGGATACTGTAGACTTCTCTATGAGTGCTGCTCTGTTCGCAAGCATCTGTCTTATCCGTCGTTCAGATTATCATCTACTCCACGGTTTCTGAGGCCATTCTCAATGCTTAGAAACGTGGTTTTATCGAAAGCACCCTCTATGTCTATGAACGTTACTAGACATGATTGCTTGTCTTCTAGTGCTCCTTCGATCTTGTGTACTAACTGATGAAGTGCTGTTTCTGTTGACTTACCAGATTGATAGGCGTGCTGGTTTTTGTTAATGGGATTGTCTATGAGCGTGCCACTGCGGATGTGCCTGTCGCACAGTCTCTCTAGGGTTTTTAGAAGAAAGGAGCTTAGACTGATTGGTCTAAACGACTTTGGTTGGGTGTAGTCAGTCTTGCCAGGTTTGGGTAGGAATACTACTTTGACTTCCCTCCATTGTTTAGGGATATATTTCCATGCTATGCAACTTTTAAATATGGAGGTCAAAGTTGCCTCGATTCTGTCGAAATGCCATTGAAGGAGTGCTGGGAATATATCATCAGCTCCAGCTGATTTGAAAGGTTGGAAGGTTTTCACCGCCCATTCTAGAGACTCTGTAGTTATTATAGAGTTGGCCAGTTCCCAGTCGACTTCCCTTGCTTGATGGTTGCTTTCTGCCCATGTGGCATTGTCGTCAAGTATGCAATCTGGGAAGTGGGTCTTAAGCAGGAGCTCAAATTGTTCTTGCTCTGTAGTTGTATAAGTTCCATCAGGGTATCTTAGGGTACCTAACTTATTTTTTGTGTCTTTTGACAAAAGTTTATTTAACCTAGCCGTTTCACTTTGAGAGGAGATCGAACTGCTGTATTTTCTCCACGAGTTGTTTCGGCTCTTATTTATTTCCTTCTTGAATTGTTGCCTGGTTAGCTTGTAGTCTTTCCAGTCATCTTCATGGTTAGTATTCATCGCCCTGTTAAAGTGGTGACGTACCTTTTTCCTTAGTTTGGTGAGCTCTTTGTTCCACCACCTGTCTTTACGGTGAGCAATCGCGTTGTTGCTCTCTTTTACTAATGGGCACGCTTTTTCAAAACTTGTCTTAAGACTGCTAGTTAGAAAAGCTAAGGTCCGTTCTATCTCTAGTGGTTCAAGCCGTGAGGAGTGACCTACGTGCTGTCCTTTTCCTAGTGCGGTATCCAGGCATTCCCGGAATAATGTCTTGTCCGTTTTCTTTTTATTTCTATATAGTCTCGGTGGGATGTCGCCTATTTCTAAGCTAAATCTTATCCGTCTATGATCTGCGCATGATGCTTCATTACTTGCAACTTGCCAGTCACTTATGTTTTCCGTGATTGACTGGGTTGCTAACGTGATGTCTATTATTGTCTTTGCCCATGATGTGACAAACGTGGGTTCAGCACCTCGGTTATGAATGTCCAGATTGTGTTTGAGAATAAAATCCAGTACATCCCTCCCTCTTTCATTCGTGTCTGGACTGCCCCAAACGGTGCAGTGCGCATTTGCGTCGCAGCCTATGATACATTCTAGTTTATGGAGCTCACAGTAGTGAATCAGCTCCTCGAGTTCACGAGGAGGAGCTTCCCCTCCTATGTCCATGTATGCTGATGCTAGTAGAATAGTGTTGAGTTTTCCTTCAAGCAAGGTCTCTAGTTTCACCACTGTGAGATCGTCTGTACAGAGATGTGTTACAAGTGATGAATTTAAATTTTTAGGTACATAAATTAACGTACGAGTTTTAGTTTGCAAAGGTGGAGTAAAAACATTGCCCTTGAGGGCGTTCAGACTTACCCTTCCTCTGACGATGTAGGGCTCCTGGACCAGTGCTATGGTGTTAGGCTTCTCTTCCAGGGCTCTTCTTAGGGCAGCGAGTCCAGTGACGCTGTGTTGGATGTTGGCCTGAATAATGTCAATTTTGCAAAATTTGGTCGGCCTATGTGGGTCTCTATCTTTTTGGGATAGAGTTTTATTATTTATGCGATTTTCTCTTAACGAATTAAAAACTACAACTAAGAGGGAAAAAGGTTTTAAACTAGGTATAGGGAGGCTGAGGGAATTCCGCCCTATTGTTGTCTGCCCGAGCTGCCGGGGGACGACATCAGCCGCTCCGTGTCCATGGATGACGCGGGCGAGAGGAGGTTGAGACAGGATAGGTCCCCTGCAATCTCACCTCCCTCGTCCGCGGCATCCAGGAGTCGGCTGATTTCGTCCTGCGACAGATCGTCCTTTCTACCTGGGGCAACCGGGATGTTGACTACTATCGGCGCGTCCATCGCCGCGTCCGCGGCTGCTGCACTTATGCTTGCGCTCGGTGCAGCCGCCGCGGGCGCGTCGATCGCCCTGCGAACGTCCCCTGCCCTCGGTTTACGCAGCCGGATGTGAACGGATGCGCATTTGTAGACAAGTCTACAGTCTACTTTTCTGAGGTCTGGCTCGTGTTCCGCCGGGATGCCGAACGTCAGTACGTTGTTCACGACGTGCCCTATTTTGATGGTATTGTGGGCAAAGATACGCCAGTTTTTAATTCTTACTATTCCTATCTTATTGTAATAGTCCAGGAATTCTCTAATATCAGCTGAGCTGCCGTTGAAATCTGGGATGAAGACCGTTCCTTTGAGATAGGCCGGTAGTTCCTTCTCTGGGACGACCATAAGCCCGCCCGACCCTGGCCATTTACGCGGGAGTTTGGCTACGTACTCATTTAGCCAGGCGAGCGTAAAGTCGTCCCTGCATGTCATTCTGAGACCACCCCGATAAGGTCTGGGCATAAGGCCAAACATTGGTCGGGGGTGGTCGTCATCCATGTGTTTGTTTTGGAGGAAGAACGCCACCGTCCCCTCCTCGACGTCCCTCCTCACAATTGTGGCCTGGAAATCAGTGAGGTTCGTTCCTGACCTATCAAGAATTACCACCTTGAGGTGCGATTTTGCTACCTCAGAGAACGACGCCTCACCGACTCCCAGCTCTTCAGCGTTAGTGAAATGGCCAGTGCCCGAAGCCACCGCCACAGAGGAGTCCGAACTCGCGTGAGCCTCGGTCTTCGACTTTTTATCAACCGCTGCGGTTGACGGTGATATTATGTCCGAACTCCTCTGCCGCTTGGGGCCCCGAGCACTTACCGGTGTTGTTATGTCCTGTTCTGTTGCCACTGCCACTGTGGTGTCCGACGTTGCCGATGCCAGGACCGGGTAGTTGGAAGCACTGGACGCCTTCCGCCCTTTCGCCTTACCTTTTCCCTTGACGGGATCGGGTTCGGGGAGAGGCTGCGAGGAGTAGGTTACCAGTGTCCTCCCTATGCTGACATCGGAAACGCCGGGCCCAAAGTAGTGGTGGCCCCCGCTAAAGGTCACGTCGCCCGACCTAGTGACCCCGGGTGCTACCCAGCCTGCGCCCATTGTTGCCGACTGATAGGTTGGCACCGAATGGTGGACCAGCCCTGGGCCGGACGCAGGAGTGGGCCAGCATGGGGACGAGGGCGGGCGAGCCTCCGACGAGGTTGAGGGAACGCACGCAAACACCGTTCCAACCGACGGCGCAATGTCGTCGATTCCGGGTGGGTGCATGGTGCCTTCGTACACGCCCTGGTACAGCGAAGCCAGCATAGCTGTTTCCGCGTGCCGGCGTTCATTTCGTCGTGTTAACCGGAGTTGATACTCCGTCTTGGTTTGGTTTACGATACCTGCTGGGACCAAGGCACCAGTGTGAGCTGAAAGCCCCCTGGCGCCTCGCCCAGTGCCAAAAGCCAACACAGCGCCGCCAGATGTCACCGCCGCTGCTGTGTCTTCGCGTCTTCTTTGCCGCTGCCTCGCCTTTCTGCTCGTCCCCGGAAACTGCACTGGTCCAGTCGGAGCAGGACTTTCTCGCGAGGAGGTAGGCGCGGGGGTCGTTGCGCCCGCAGTTACCCCAGGTGCATTCGCGGGGGGCGGGGCCTGGGGTGCCACCCCACCGCCGCCTTCGGTAGCTAACTTCACACCACCCGGCCCGGAAACCGGGGGGCGCCGGGCGCTAGCCGGATCGCACGGCAACATTGACTCGTTCATTCTATTCATTTTGTGTTTTAGTGTCTTTTACTGCTGGAAACAGAACCGGACAGGGTTTAGTTTTGGGCATCCTGGGGTGTGGAGGTAGATGCCCATCGCTACCTCCCCCCGACTTTTGTGGAATGGGTGGCGGCAGCACCATGGTCCGCATGGTCCTGTCCCCACACATCATTCCAGTCCGGCCACGGGCGGCCGTTGAGGAATGCGTTGCTCGACCCCCGCACGGCGGCGTGTAGTTGTCTTGCCTCGCACCTCCTCTACCTCCTCTCTCTCTTACTTGTCCCTCAACTAATCAGTATTCCAACATACAGACATAGTTCGGTTTGGTCACTGTCTTGGCACCACCCGGGGGGCACGTGTAGGGTGGGCCTGTTGTGTGAGGTGGTATATCCTACGGACGTGCTGTGACCATCGCCCCCCTGCTGTGACCATCGCCCCCCCGATAATAGGTAGGTAATACGCGATTACCAGTATTACCTACCTATTATTATAACTCTATGCATTATTATTTATTTACCACTAGCTATACCCGCGTGTAACTTAGTCACCCGTGGACGAATTGTTTATTGTCGGTGTTGTTTGTTCCACCCGCGAAATAAATATCACAGAATAGCAAAGTTTCAGTACTAAGCAAGTCAATCAAAACTTGCACATTTTCAAACCCTCTTTTTAACTAGTCAAACATTGGCAAACAAAAACATCTACTGCTTTATTATATGTATAGATTAAATCGAGCTACATCGTCGACCGCATCGTCACTTAAGTGGTGGTTAAACGCGAGTCTATAATTAGTAAAAAATGTGTTTTTTTTTAACTAATTATAGACTATAGAGAGATTTTGAATCGATTTGTATTCTGATTTTATTTGCTTGTGTATCTAAAACAAAAATAAATTGTTTATCTTACGGAACCGACAAAATCTTTGCTCACATCTTCAAAGGGTTTGCGATTCAATATTTACATAGCATTGTTATATTTTTAAGAACCAAGGCTATTCGCACAAAGCTAATACCTACAGCTATTAGCTAATACGTATGTATACAGCTACAGTATATAGCTATTAGCTTTGTTCGAATTTTTATTATTCTCTTTTTTGTAGAAGATTGAAAATTAAGTAGATACACTAACTTCATCAAAAAAAGTGGTGTTGATATGCATTGACCTGACCTAGCAAAATATTTTAAAGCGATTATTATCAATCTTGAGACAATATATTATAAATTTTTTTCTACTTTACTATGCTATTTAGCGACGAACGGTTGGTCAAGTGCCAAATGTGTTGAACTGCCAGGCCGGTATCGCGGGTTCGATTCCCGCTTCAGGACAAACATTTGTGTGATGAACATCGGTGTTTGTTCCGAGTCTGAGTGTTTTCTATTTATTTTATTTTATTTATTGATTGGGACAACAAAATAACATCTTAAGCAGATTAATAAAAATATTACAGCCCACTGCGTTATCCACAGATGTACAGATGTATCTTTTGTATGTATTTAAAAAAAATAAGTATTCAAGTATTGTGTTAGTTAATTGGTGCCCATAGTACATCAAGCTCTGCTTAATTTGAGGCTAGATGGCGTTGTGTGAAATGTCCAAAAATATTTATTATTATTAACTTTCTGCTAACACTGCTCAAATCACAGCGTAAATTTGCCAAAGCACGTCACAGTTATTTTGGTTCGCTATTGTAACGTTAATATTTTACAGGTGGAAAAAAGTCCGCAAAGCACGTCCGGCGGTAGCTCGCCTAATTCCGAGCGGGCTGCCTCTCCCCGACCTGATGCATCTAAATAAACCTTATAATAATTTAAACCGTGAAAATACTGACATCGGTGTTTTGAAAATAAAATTCAACAAATAGCAAAGATCCAGTACTAAAATAATCACTGAATAAAGTCTTAAATAAATAATCGTAACTTTTCCATATACATTATCGTGTTCTTCAGAATTATATAAAAAAAACAATATCGTTACATCGCAATATAAATACGTATGTATTAAAAAAACGTGTTATTACTTATTGTATTCATAATATATTATCTATCTGAGGGGACATTAGACAATATTATTGTCAAATCTTAGTGGTTAAATTTAACCATAAATGTATGTGATTTAATAACTCTTTTAAGGAAATAATAATTATTTCCTACAAGATATTTAATGTGTAGAAATGTTGTATTATATTTATTTTTATTAATGTGTTATCGCGTGTATGTACGTGTTAATGTGTAGGTACGTATGGTTAAATTTATCAATTACCTATAATGTTTGTTGGTGTTACAGTTACCTTACCTACTCATAATCTTTATCAAAATAAACGGAAAACGTTGTAACATGGTATTCTATTTTTGTCCTCTGCATGCAACCGGCTTACATAAATAAGTGGGCAATATATGCACGAGTAGGTAAATGGTTTATGCAAACTGAGAAACATCGAGCCATTTTGTCCAGTTCTGTTCCGAGTACTATTGTCATAATCTTCAATGAAATTTAATGCATATACATATTTACTTATATCGTCACTGATCAACGCCCAAGTAAATTTTATGAATGTAGTATTCATAAAATTTACTGCACCTATCAATATTTTATGTCCAAATATCTAAGTAGCTCTCCTTTTAGAATGTGAGTGGCCATCAAACCGTATTGATAACGTTTAAATATTATACAGTAGCACTTGGAACGCGGCCAATGTAAGAAAAAAATTAAAAGCATGAAACATTGACGACGACGACCTGAGGAGTAACAGCAAATCGTCAGCTTAAGATTATTCCCGCTGGTCTGACGATTTCACGGTTTCAGGCACAGTGCCAGAATATAAAAGTCATTATTTTTTTAAGCAATGTGATGCAACCTAAAATTCAGGCCGCTCGTAGCGGGTACGGAAATGTTGGTTTTTAATGCGAACTACTTTTTTCTATAACATCTTTGTGCTCTCAATTTTAATATTAATATTAGGCAAATTAATAACTTTAAGTAAAAAAAACTTAGCCATTTCTAAGAGATTTACCATTTGCTTTGAACAATAATAGTGATAAGCGATCTATTTCGATGATTTATTTGGACAGCAAATACGATTGTATTAAAGTGACCATTAAATCTTTCTTGACGAAACTAAAGAGAGCTGTGGCGTACGAAGCCTTTTCTCAGCGTAGCAGGGTAATAGACACAGTCTAACGCAGACCTTGGCAATGATTCTTGAATTTAATTATAACTACTCCGTCAAAATCGCATGAATGTTGGCAAGTGAGCGACAATAGTTAAAAATAGCTAATAACACTAACATAACATTGAAAATGAGGATTAACATCCTTTCGTGACTTTAGTAATTGTTTTTCTTTGCTTAGGTTTCTAGCCCAGGTTAGCAATTATTGTGAATTAATGAAAAATAATTTATTAAAAAGGTTTGTAATGTGAATAGAAAATAAAGCTTTTTAAATAGGTATATATAGATGTGTTTTGATATCTTAAAACAAGCATGTTTATCGTCAATTATATTATTAACAGGTAATGTTTCGGTCAGGGTTCCGAAACTTTCGTGTAACTACGCAAAATAGAAAACAGGTCAGTGGAACACTGAATTAAGCTATAGGCGCCCTCCTGTGGCTTGGTTTAGTTTCACCCCACAATCAAAAATAATCTATATTAATCTTTTAAGAGTTCAACCACAGTAAATGCTGTTGGTAAGGCTAAATATAAACAGTTTAACATAACTACATCTACAACAATAAATTATTCACAATCATTCATTGTGTATGTAACTTGTATAGCTAGCAATATCAGAAATTTCATTAAAGTTTGACTACTATACGTACTGCTTATAGTTTTAAGAAAAAAAAGACCTTCGTCTTCTGCCTTGCAAATCATATTTTGTATAAAAAATATATCCTTTAGTAAATTAAAACAAAAATGAGAAAATAAGAGTTAAAATAGAAACGACGAGCGAGTCAGCTTTCATCGGGAAAGCCCAGCGGCCGCAGTCGCTACCAGATTTCGGCGCGTCTCCACGCCGCTCGCTACCGTTTACCTCCTCACAATCACAAATCGATATCACCGTGTTTACTGTGTCTCTCTTAGACATTTTATAAGCTGATTTCATTTGTACACATTTTGTTGAGGCTGGCTATTCATTTACGTCCTCTCCCGTTGACAGTCTATGTGACAATTTAGCTCGTTTAGCGCTACAATGTTATCACGAAAATAAACTCAATTCAGCTGTTATGCGAACAGCTGATTGTTGAAAGTTAGTTTAATATCATCAGCTGAAGTTGTTTACCTTGCGTCTAATCTTTTTTAAGGTTAATAAGGCACGAATATTGATGTGAATTTGAACAATTAATGATATTTGTAAATCGAATGTTAAAGAGTTAGAAGCGGCAAATGCGCAAAGTTTCTGGTCCTGTCAACATAATAAAAGTCATGTCCGTGGCCGGAGTATATAATCGTACGGTGCGTGAAGGTCGAGAGTTGCGTCGTTCGACGTAGCGTACGCGTCGCGTCGCATGGAAGTTGGCAAGGTGCGCGGACGCAGTTCTCAGTCGGGAGCGCGTGACGTGGCCTGACCGTGTCTCCCGCGTCTGGCTCAGTACAACCTTGCTCGTGCTGAGGACATGTCCATGTTATGGATTACCAATGCATCGTCGTGTACACTGTCATCAACATCGGCCCTCCGCGGCTTGCGGCTCAAGCATCGGAGCTCTCAGAAGGGTGTGTCACATGGTTCAAAAATAAAATTAAAAGGTAAGTTTACTTAGTTGGTCTGGTCCTACTAAATTTCATTTTAGTTGGTTTAGTAGATAGAAATTTAATTTTACCTTATCTATTAAATTAATAATCTCTTACATACTTTATTTGAGTAGCGCATTATAAAACTTAATAAATATAAACCTACTAGAATTAGATTATAGAGAATATACTTAGATTATATTCGATTCGAAAATGATGGAGATTTTGCTAAGCTGACATTATAAATAAAATAATTAAATTTACGTTTTTTTAATGTCGAATATTTTTGGAGTGCAGTTAAGTAGTATGAATGTTAGCATAGTTAATATGAATCTATTTAATGAATATGAGTAGGAAGTTTTGGCGATTCTGTCAGGCTTTATTTTGAAAATGATGGGGTCATTAAAGTTATTCAATTCGTTAACATTAATTACTACTTAATTAAATATCTACTTTATTAGCCCGTAATTTTTAGGATTTGGATAAATAATTGAGATTATGTATTTATTTAGTCTTATTCCTGTATCTGATCTACTTTTCATAATGCATATACGCATTATGATACCCATATTACCATCCTCACAAACTATTTCATTTATTAATAATTATTACGTATGATGTACATGTACATAGGTATTTATTTAAGCACGCAGCGCGCGCACCCAAGTTATTTATTTATGCATATTTACCAACGTAAAAGGACTATCCGTTAAGGTAAAAAATGGGAACGTAGTTTGACTTTGAGTAAAAGTATGTATCTTTACTGAATCTCGTTTTTTATCTGTATTATTAACGAGTACTACTTACGTCAAGAGGGTCAGTTCGGTCAGGACGCGTTCTTTGAGATACGAATGATTTTTTCCACTCATAAGCCTTGCCTCACTCACGCGATTGGTGAAACGTAATTTTGATTAACAAAAAGTTTAATTTTCAAATGGTTTTACAATGTTGTATAAATTAAAAGTGAAATGTACTTTAATTTTCAGAGCTGTGGCAGTGTACCTTCAATCATTGAAATTAACCCCGAATAGTGGTATTTTACACGGGAACCTAGCATGCATGTACTACAGACAAGGTTTAATAGATCTTGCCATAGAGACCTATCAACGAGCCATAGAGCTACAACCTGACTTTCCGGATGCATACTGTAATCTTGCTAATGCACTCAAAGAAAAGGGCCTCGTGTCCGATGCGGAAAAATGCTACAATGCTGCTTTACAGCTATGCCCGTCACACGTAGACACGCTGAACAATCTCGGAAATGTGAAAAGAGAACAAGGCAAAATTAAAGAGGCTACTCGATTGTATTTGAAAGCTTTAGAATATTTTCCAAATTTTGCAGCTACTCATAGTAATTTGGCTTCACTCTTGCAGCAAGAAGGTTGGTGTTAACCGTTATAATAATAAAATTACTAATAGTGCAACTAATAAATAAAAATTTAAGTTGTTTCTTAATACTTCAATCTTCTAAATAAGTCTGTGGTTCTTTCGAACCAGTGTGGTGAAAAGATTTTAAGTGCGCTTCGTAGAGGTTCCTTTCGTGCACTTATACAATACTTCAATAGCAGGTACTTACTTATCATGTAAATCTAAACTTATAAACGTTATTATAAAAAAAAATCCTAAAAATTTATCGATTGCAATAAAAAAATTACTTATCAAATAATGTTTGAACTTTAATTTAAAATTTAATATATTTTTCGAAGCTGGTGTACCTTTTTATTTGAGGTATCTTTGATTGTATTTTTATTTCAGGTAAGCTACATGACGCCCTGTTGCATTACAAATTTGCAATAGATATAAATCCGAATTTCGCTGATGCCCACAGCAACATGGGGAATACTTTAAGAGAGCTTCAAGATGCAGCAGGGGCCATGGTTTGCTTCAAAAATGCAATTGAGATCAACCCAAATTTTGCAGATGCACATTGTAACCTAGCAAGCATATACAAGGACATGGGAAATATCACTGAAGCAATAGAATCATACGAAACCGCACTTCTTCTTAAACCGGATTTTCCCGACGCTTATTGCAATTTAGCTCATTGTTTTCAAATTGTGTGCAACTGGGATGATTATAATGAGCGAATGAATAATATAACTAGAATAGTAGAACAACAATTAACTGATGAAAAAATTACATCAGTGCACCCACATCATTCCATTTTATACCCATTATCAAATGCAGTAAGAAGAGAAATAGCTGCTCGTCATGCTCATTTATATGAAGAAAAAGTGAATTTATTAAATGCAATGGCTTTCAAGCACAAAGAAAAAAAGCAGAATCGATTGAAAATAGGATACGTTAGCAGTGATTTTGGAAACCACCCTACTTCACATCTAATGCAGTCAATTCCTGGATTACACGATCGCTCGAAGTTTGAAATATTCTGCTATGCTTTGAACACTGAGGACGGTACTACATTCCGGAGTAAAATAATGGAAGATTCTGAACATTTTAGAGATTTATCTGGAGTTACTTGCAACATAGAAGCCTCAAATATGATTTATAATGATGGTATTAACATTTTAGTTAATATGAATGGTTACACAAAAGGTGCGAGGAATGAAATTTTTGCTCTACAACCCTCACCATTACAAATTATGTGGTTGGGTTATCCTGGCACCAGTGGCGCAAAATACATGGATTACATTATAACGGATGAAATTTCATGTCCAAGCACAGCTTCTATAGATTTCAGCGAAAAATTTGCATACATGCCATATACATATTTTATTGGAGACCACAAACAAATGTTTCCGCATTTAAAACATAAATATTTGGTGAGAATAAATAACGATACCAATTTTCATAACGAAAATGCATTAGTGATAAACTCATCGAGTAATATAAATATGAAAGAAACGCTGGATATTCTACAAACTCATGAAATAATAGAGTATGATGAATTTAAACCAATTGAATTAGAAGTAGAAGAAATAAACATTCCGAATTATGTGGTGGATTTGACAATAAATCCTGAACAATTACAGGTAAATTATTTTAATGTAAGCACTTTTACTTTTTTAATTTATTATAAGCATTATTTTATTTGCGATAAGTATGTTGGATTTATTGTTATATATGTTTACAGGTACTTATTAAGGGAACACCTATAATTAATGGTTTATCAATATCAAACTATAATAAGAAAATTGCGTCCGGGGAAGAAGTTTTTGATAGTATTATATTTACATCGCGAAAGCAGTATCACCTACCTGATGATGCTGTAGTATTTTGTAATTTTAACCAATTATATAAAATAGACCCAGTGGTGATTAAAATGTGGATATACATTTTAGAAAAAGTGCCAAACAGCGTTCTTTGGCTGTTAAGTTTTCCAGCCGCTGGTGAGCCGAATCTAAAAAGATTTGTGAGACGTTTAGGTACGTGCCTTGGTAACCAGTAGTTCTTGTACAAATCAATCAACATTTTGAACTTAAATTTACATATTTTTTCTAGGTTTCCCATCCGAACGAATAATATTTTCAAAGATATCGTGCAAAGAGGAGCATGTTCGTCGAGGTCAACTGGCTGATATTTGCTTAGATACGCCCTTATGTAACGGACATACTACAGCAATGGACGTACTTTGGGCAGGCACTCCTGTAATAACTCTACCAGGCGAAACTCTAGCATCGAGGTTATTATTTTATGACATTTTAATGTAGTATTAAAACTTCGGAATATCAAACTTTTCACTCAAAATGTATGATTTCAGAGTTGCAGCATCTCAACTTCATACTCTAGGTTGTCCAGAACTCATTGCAAGGAGTAAACAAGAGTATGAAGAAATAGCAGTTAGGCTGGGAACAGATTTAAACTAGTATGTCACTATTAACTTTCTTCTGATAGCTTAGCTGCTTCATAAACTTATAAAATATTCTCATTCATAAAATTGTGAATACAAGGCTACATCAGGCGTAGTCCGTAGTCTAAAACAGTATGTTTTCCAAATGGCTCATCTCAGTGCCGCGTCCCAGTTCTTTGGATCCAGTAAGAGTAGACTGAGCCGAAACGCTATACGAAAGAACTAGCTCCAGCTCATTACTTAGCATTAATCTCAGTGTTTTGAAGCCAGCTGAAGAATGCATATAAGATACGCGCACCTCTGAGTTTGCTTTGACGGCAAAGAGCGCTTAATTTTGATGAGTGTTTTTTCCACAGTCTCAGGTATATTCGAGCAAAAATTTGGAATGCACGTCTGAACTCGACACTTTTTGACTGCGAGCATTATGCAAGGTGCCTCGAAAAATTGTATGACAAAATGTGGTTGCGTCATAAAAATGGATTGCACCCAGACCACCTAAGCTGACCGGTTAATGAGGTAAATCCATTATTAGATATAACTTAGTTAGGCTCTCTTATCAATTTATTTTCAGTTGTGTGATGAATATAATTTTTTGTATGAGGTATTTTTATGGATTTATGAATTAATTATTTTGTATACCACATTAGTTTTTGATTATGCGAAACGTGAAATTAGTTTGCTCAGAATCGATCTCAAGTTCAAAAAAAATAATCCACTCCTGTTAAATTTTGGATAATATCTCAATAAAATATTTTTTTTTCGTGACTAGAAAAGAATATAAAATAAACGGGGCTCAGCTTTTCATTAACAAAACCTAACCGTATACATACGGTTAGTTTTAGTTGAGTAATTTAGAGCATGAGTAGGTTCTCCATGAAAAAGGTAGGACAACAAAGCAACACAATTATATTATCTCGGTGAGTTTTAGATTTTTTTTTCAGTGATTAGAAAAAAAATAAACGGGTCTCGGCTTTCGCATAAACAAAAACTAACCCAATATAAACTTGCTCCAGGCCTGAAGCTAATATTTAATAATTAATTTTCAGGGTCTTCACAAGTAAACGGACTAGCAGATCTTCTGTGACGTCAATAGTAACAAAACTGGCCTTAGTTATTATTGTTCTAACTGTTTAAAAAGTCATGCTATGTACTTTTTAATTTCATTGACATGTTGCAATAAGACTTCACCGTCCAAATTCTCACGTAAGTTAGACAACTACTTATTTAGAGATAGACTGTATGTCTATTACCTAAAAGCCATGGCCTTACAATAAAGTGGTATAGGTATGCATAGATTAAGTCAATGTTTTATTGAACGAAAATCAAATATACCTAATTATTTATTATTATTTAATGCCGACTTGCACCAAACTATCATAGTTTTTAAGCAATTACTTAACTCGCTTGACAATTCTTAACGGTCTGGATTTGGTCCGTTAAGAACTAGCAAGCAAGAAAAGTAATTGATTAGGAGCTTTGACAGTTTGGTGCAAGTAGGCATAAGTGTTTTATTTAATTCTTACGATATTCTCATTCACTCCACGTACTCGTATAGTCCATTGTATATCGGCTTGCATCAGGGTTGCAAGAACCATATTTTTATTAATATCAAAGCTGCTGCCCACAGGTTTGCCTGCATGTTATGTCGATATAAAAGTAGCTTATGTACTTTGCAAGCTCAAAAATTACACTTTTACAATATTTTAGCCCATCAGTTTAGTGATACCAATGTAATTGAGCAACAAACACCCATCAATTGTTGTTATGTTACCTCCTTACAACATTTCAATTTATAATATATATAATATAAAGGGAATTTGTCATTAAACGTAGGTTAAAAAAACAATCGGCTTAAAATTTATTTTTTAATTGTAGTTTACACGGTTATGATCAAGTTAATAATAAAAAATACGACGATAGCAACATGCATTATGGGAGATATGTAATGAGATCATTACAAAGAATTAGCCAAGACTGTTAAAAATTAATAATCAAATATAACTTAATATCACAATGTTTTTCATAATATTAAATAATAAATATGCATAGTAAGTAACACTTTCCTTTGTTAAACAAAGGATAAAAGTTTTATTTGGTATTGTGTAATTATTTTTCCACGTCATTTTTACCGATACTAGCTTATAAAGTTTTTAAAAGCAATCAGTTAGGCAAACAAGTTGTTCATTATACGAGTAAGTTATTATTTGCAGAAATTTGTATTCGATGGAAAAATTTTAAGTTTACTGCTAGCATCAGCATAGGCTAGACAAGATACCTCTATAGTACAGAGTACCCTTTAAACAAGTTTCTTACCTTTTTAGTTATTGCATTACTCTTTTAAAGTGAAACTGTACGCATTTTTTGCAACTTGCTATACCGGCGGCTAGCAAATAATTTTAGAGTACATAATAAAATAAGAGATGACATTGTTAACTTAAGCTCAGATATGACTAAACACAGTTTCCACATCACCACGTCTGTACAATGAACTAATTACCGCCAACTGCAAAATACTGCAAAATAATGACGAAAAATGATTAGGTAATTCATATCTAACCATAATGTTAATTTGATACTTTTTTCTATAGTATTCAAATACACTATTCCAAATTAAAATTGTTTATTTAATTGTTGTTTATTATCCAAAACAACTTAATTTTACAAAACATGAAAATTTTACATGTGTTTGCATATTTCTTAAAATCATTTCAGATCACTGTAAACTAAGTCCAATAAAATCCGAGCTCACTCATCTTTTTTGGTGAGCAATAAAAGTAATATTAAAATCGGTGACCAAATAAAGACAGAATATAATAGGAAACATATTTTTAATAAGATTAAACTTAATTTCGGAGTTCTCAGATCATACAAACACTGTCACGCACATAACATTTATAAATGTATAGGTTAATAATACATCACATTATATTAAAAAGTGCAAGTATTCTATATTTTATCTAAGAATTTATGCCTCATTTCTCTCCTAAGATTTTCTAAAATGACTAGCGTTTTACTTATATTTTTTCCGTCGTATAATATAAAGTTACAGACTTTTTTAAATTTTCATCGTAGTTTTATAATTCTAATCATTTTTGAGCATTATTATTTTGTTTAAGACTACTTTTAAATAATAAATATTAAAAAATAATGAAACTGAACTAAATAAAATTTTAATAATATATGAAATAATAAAATGCCATTAACACTTACGTAGGTATTATAAACTGGTATAAGGATTTTGTTCATTTGGTTAATATTGATTACCTTTACATAAACTGGGTGAGTGAATATACAACACGAATCATAAATAATGCTAGCACCATGGTCTTTCATGGTCATGGAGTGCTTTTTATTCAGTCCAAATGCACGGGGTAGTATTAAAAAAACAGAAATAACCTGGTTTCATAAATTGTTCGTGACTGTACATTAATAAAAAAACTTTATTGATCCATATTTATTTCTTATAGGCGATTTTTTATTTATTTTAAATACCAAAACTAAACGGGTCCCAAAGAATAAGAATTGACAGTAAATGATTAGGAAAGACAGTTTTGAATATAACTCAGGGTGAGTTATATTCATTCATTAAATAATTAATAGAAAAAAATACTGGTAGCAGCGACCACATTTTGACCAACCGTAATTATCACGAATCATCTAAACAGAAATAAAAAAGTGTTTTTTTTATTTGTTTGGCTGGATGTACAGCGGAGTAATCAATTATAATTTGAGTGGAATCCAAATTTTAGTTTTTTAATTCGTTCTTAGCTGTCATTGTCTGAATGGTTAGGAATTGTGACTAAAATTATTTTTAGCTCAAATAAAAACTTATCTGAATCAATATTCATTAATCATATAACACAGAATAAGGAAAATTGTAGAAAATGGATGATTTATTTAACGATGTTGATGCATAATCAGAATTGCTTCAAAAGTTAAATCTATGAATGCATATAAATATGAAGTACTTAGATAAATATGTAAGGATTAAGAATAAGGTTTTAGGTTATAATTTCATTAAGTTATTTGCTATGAAATGGTGTGAAGAAGTTTAAACTAGGTATGGTGCGACTACAGGTTAAAACCAAAATGGCTTTAGTGTTTTGAAGGTTTAAAAGTTGGTGCAGGAGTGTGGATTAGAAATGCCATTTTTATTGTTTGTATTTAAAGGTACAGAAAAGCCCAGGCTGGATCAAAATAACCTATTAAGTCAAATTTCACGAAGCATTTTTCATGGAAACAATCACATCTCATTTAGAAATCTAATATTATTTCTAAACTTAATAATATTCATACATATTTATTTTTGATGAGCTAGCGTTTTTTTAATGAATTAAAAAATCATTTAATAGGCGATTTTTAAATTTTATTTTATTTATGTGAAATGTCATCTACATTCTAGGATTAAATCATGTAATAACATACTTTCCATATGTAGTGTACGATCATTTATTTTACGCTTTAAATGAGGTAGACACGGTGGAAACGTTAAGAAGTCTTTATAGCTATAACAGCTTTAACTGAAATACATTAATTAAATTTGTTTGGGTTTAATTATTAAATCAGTAAGGGAATAAATACATAGCGATTATGGCTGAAACTATTTAGGGCTTTTTGAAACTTAACTTTTCCACCCTGTATTTTCGACTGATTACTTGTGCAAAGTGAAATTATTCCTAATGTTTTTTTGTGTAGTGATAACTATTATTACTGGAATATAAAATCGCGTCTTACATTAAAATAGAGGTATTACAATTAAAAAAGTTGAATTAACGACAATATAATCATCAATTCAACTTATCACATTGAACATTGACCGTAAAAAGAAGTCATTGTGTTTTTGAACCTAGGCGTATTATTATAAGTGATAATATTTTAACAATTTTGGTGAACTTAAGTAACGTTAGGGACAGACCGAGGATATTAAAATATTCACAGATTTCTTAATCATCTATGTACGTAAAACAAATACAACATAAGTCTCAAATTCCCTAATATGGAAGAAATAATTATCATACCTTAGACTATATTTGAAAACTTAAGTTTTAATCACTAGACGAATATTTTAGAATTTCGTTTCAGATTGACGAGACGTTGCTGCGTCGTTATAGCTACAATATAGATATCTACAAATAACTTCCTACCACTAAATATTATATATAATCTATTTTCTAATTACAGTCGAAAACATAATACAATTATTATTAACATAAATATCATTTTTTAAATATTTCTTAAAACTTTGCCCGGTATAAAGCATTTATTTTTAAAATACTACTTACATTTATTAAATATAACTCAAAAGCAACCATGTCAAACCATTTAAATTGTTGAAATAAAAGTATAGTGTATGTACCAAAGTTGAAGGTTCCGAAGGAGTTTCCGAACCTGAGGACTCAAGGCTATTAAACAAATTTCTAGTCTCTCAAATCTGAATTTATAAGTTTAATAATAGATAACTAACGTTTTGCAATAAAATAATATCAGATTTAATCAATCACCGTACCATTCAAAAATACTTATCGTTAATTCTGTGATTAAACATCTCCAATTCTATATCAATCGGCGATAAGTGCGATTCGTTAGGATAAAAGTTTTTTTTTAAACCGGTGAAAACTTCAGATCACTTTTTTTTTCTAGTACAGCTTAGGCAGTCGTGCTGAACTTTCAAAATGTATCCTGGACGTCCTTAATTATACAATAATACAAAGAGCCCTACGATAATAAAATTAAGACAGTTGTTAAATAAATATATATAATTAACATTGTGTTATTTTTACTTAAAATGTATAAATATATCAAAATAATGTGTAAACACCATGAGACGAACCAAGACTAACAAGTGAACGATACACTTTTTATGAGAATTACGTAAGTGTCGACCGTAGGACTCGACAAATACGTTATAACCAAAATACAATTTATTTGTTTGATACAAATAAGGCATTATACGTTAAGTAAAATAAATATTTCCGAAAGTAAAGTTCTTTCGGAAATATTTTTTTATCAACCTATAATTTCCGATACTAAATATCTGTTAGGTTCAGATTATCTTGCTTATTTTGAGTTTATTGGTAGTCTTACGACGACTTGCTCCAAGCTGTCGAAGTTCTTTGTTTTTTGAGAACAAAAATTGCAATATCGCATAAACTTAATTTTTTAACGAATTATTAAAGTTCAGTTCCCTTTTGCTCCGTCTGAAGATCGGAGATCTGTCAAGTGAGTTAAGTAATTGCTTAGGAACTTTGACAGTTTGGTCCAAGTAGGCACAAGTCCTTTTTCTTAAAAGATTAATTTAGGTACCTATGCATATTTTATACAACAGCAAATGGTGTTACTTCACAAGGCAGTGAAAACGTATTAACTATTGCTAGAATATTACTAATTTGTAATTCATATGTTACCACATTAACGTACGAGTACGTCGTCGAACTTATTTTTGTGCCAGTAATGAGCCCGCCAATGATTAAAAAAGTCGTAGCTGAAGACAGGAACCCTGCATGTCAGATAACGGAGGGTTTAGAAAAGCGTTGCTAGATCGGGAATATTAAACCGGCGTGATTTTCACAATACCCACTTTTGAAAGACATCAAAAGTGAATGAGGCTCGACATAACTTCCCGATGAAACAACTCTGTTCCAATGCTCAAAAACCCAAACACTACAGCTCTATAAAGAACTAGCGTATAAAGCTTTCATCTAGGTAGTTTTTCACTAAATAAAGCATGACGGACGACTACGCTACCGTGCCTCTAATTAGGGATATTATATTTTGAGAATGGAATACTAAATCAACTATGTTGTTAAAAAATGTTATGGCACAAGCAATTCCAATTTAATTAAAATTAATTGTATATGTTAATTGTTTTGTTTATTGTGCTTATGTGACTCATTTGGAGGTATTTTAATCTGGAAGTAGATTAATAAAACTACTTTTATCCTGACATTAGGCATAACATACACGATCGTAAAAAATGACTTGAAAATCAATTAAAGCGCTGATATCAAATTTGAAGTAAGTAATTTACGTTTGAATATTTATTAATGAAATATTTTTGGAAAGTAAAGAAAAGTAAGAAAATTTATCCGTATGGTAGATAGTTCCAAACTTAATCGAACTTATCAATTTAGGTACCTAAGCACTCTTATATTTTTCAAAAACAAAAAAGATGTTCCTGTAGTGTATGATGTTATGTTCTCATACTTTCAAATTATCTTATCATGATAATTGACAAAGCGTCTTCAGCTTATTTTATTTTTTAATATTATAACTCGTTATATTTTGCTGAGCAATACTTGATAAAATAATTAGCCTGTGCCCAGCTACTTATAAATCGCATTTTAAAAATCGTTATTATAAATCTTTTAATTACGATGATAATTAAACTACGATAATTTGTACCCATTTTATCATTCTGGAGTCACATTTAGGAGAACTAATAAAGTATTCGTTTGAAAAATGTTAATACTTTTTGCTAGAGCTAGAGTAGAGTCCATAGCGGGCACTATTTACACAGATGAGGCAGTCAATATAGCAAATTATGAATGATTCATGCTCGAAGGTAAAACGCTCTTTATCTTTAATAATGATTCATAAAAATATAAATCAAAGCAATAGGATTTTTTTTCCAAACATAATTTGTTCGTCATTGTTACTTAAAATATGAATACAAAAAAAAATTGTTACAATTATTTAAAATAACATTCATACATGCAAATTGTTCTTTAAGGCAATATCTCTCATGCATGCCACAAATAAATGACCTAAATGACCTAATTTTACATAAATTAAACAGCATTATAAAGACGGCAGTAAAAATTGGAAGTTTCATATGTAGATGAACATGGCTAGTTTCGAAACAATTTTGTGAAAGGTTCGCACATATAATAACCAAGTAGTTGGTACGACTACTTACAATACATCGTTAGCCAAAGTTTACATAATTTTTAATATTTCTCTTGACCAGATGGTAAAAGTGTGTAAAAGTAATCGGTTTTGATTTAAATGCAGATAATGTAATTTACTTGTTGTAAAAAAACTTCTAATACTTTGGATAACATTAATTATTTAGAATGTTAAATATTACATTTACTTGCATGTACTATGTACTTAGGTACCAGAATAGTTGGTGATAAAATTAAATAATGTTCTACATGGGTATATTTTCTAGTTGGTACATTAAATATGCCTATCAAGTAATAATATTACCCCATAAAATTGGCAATGAATAAGCAAATAACTACATAGTAAGTAATTAAAATCATATTTTTTCAAACGTTTTTACATAACATAAAAATAATATCTACCGGCTACTTCTAATGAAAATTCAAGCAGAAAAGTTGAGCATTAGATCCGTAAACCGGATTATTTACTTTCCACTCATTTCACCACATCATAACAATCTGAAACTATTTCAACTGCCAATAGCAATATGTATGCTTTCTGTTGATACCTATTAACTGCTAAAGCTACACTCTCAAATAAATTTAATTCAATTCTTTGGAAATAAACAATATATAACTAACAGACAGAGAGAGGAGATTTACAGAAAATAAGGGCCTAAATAGGAGGTCAAAATTTAAACTCTTAAGTAGAATAGAGCTTTCACAGCATTTTTACTAGGCGTCCAGTGAGTGATTAATTCAATCACTGTAGATATCCGTAAAATTTAATAGTTTAGGACTTATAGTTGAAATAAATAAATAATATATATTACTTTTTCTATGAAACAAACCTACAAAATTAAGAGCTCGTCTCAATAATCAAAATGAATAAAAATAATGTTTTCTCTAATTTCATATCCGTTGAATCTACTTACATTTTTGTTCTTGGCACAATGTATAAATCTTGTTTCAAATTATTATAACATCAAATTTGTTTGGTGGAAAAATAAGTGGATTTTGTACAATTCCCTCTATTTCTCTTCTTCCAGAAGAACCAGATCATCAGCCACGACGTCAGATACATGGAGATAAATAATCCAGTACATGAGATTAAAGCAAACGAAGCATACGGGGAAAACGATTCGAGAATACTTGTCGATGTCCGACGGGGTCATGCCCAACAATTTGCTTATGTCCTGAAATAAGAAGTTTTAAGTTTTATTGATGATGACCTCTGTCGCCCATGGTTCTGTCACAATTTATTTATGATAGATAGCTGTTGTTACATATATTCAAACTAGACAGAATACCTTTCCTCTATCGACAAGTCAGAATCCTGTGATTGTATATACGTATGTGTATATGTATATTATGTATGTACCTAACTAAGAAATCACAGTGATGAAATAATGTATTTTTTCTGTATATACAATTTGTCAGTTTCTCGTCGGTAGAAGTTGTCAAAAAAAATTATGTACCCCTGAGAACATAGTAAAAAGCATACTGCCAAAGGCAAATACGAATGGCTCATAATAAATAACGCTAGCCAATAAAGTAATTATTCGCACATAAAAATATAATAATAATGTACTTACCTACTCTAAACTATAATTTACCTTCGTAGGATGCAATATGTGTCCAGCTCCAGGATTTTCGTCCTCAGCACCGCCTCTTCCTCCATTTATTGTGTTTTCTAACGTCCCTCCTTTCGAATGCGCTTTCGGATCGTGAACCTTAAAACGAACTTCCTGAAATATCACATTGAAAATAAAACCTACCAACTAAACTAAGATTGATAGCTAAATGAAGATGAAAGTGATTGCCTTACCGATGGTCTTCCCGGTGGGCATCTTCCTAATGTGCTCATTTTGGACAAAGTGTGTGGGTCTACTGGTGGACAATCGACTGGCATTTTCTTTTCTGACGCTATTTTCTGTATGGCCACAAATCTTTGTTTTCTCATTTGTATTCTTTTAGCCATATAACCTACAGTAGCATACTCTGAAAATAAAAGTTATTTTCAAATTAAAAACTTATATTTTACAAAAATAGTTCTGGAGATGAAATCACGAGCTTTGCTAGTCAAAAGAACCAAGCTACCTAGTAAACTGAAACAAGTTTACCTAGCAAACTGGCGAACACCATGACGAAACAGGTCCCCAAGTAAACGTCGATGGACTTGACATAAGATATTTTAGGCAGAGCAGCATTGGTGGATGACATGAGAGTGGTCATAGTCAACACTGTAGTGACGCCCAGAGCCACTCGAGCTGGAGTAGCATTCCGGTTCAGCCAGAAGGAGACCCAGGATATAATAACTATAAGTCCAGACGGAATGTAAATCTGGATCAAGTAATACCCCATAGAACGTACAAATTGTATTTCACAAGCCAATCTTGAGTAGTTTCCTGTAAAATAAAACAAAAAATATATTTGTTGGAACATTTACAATTTCAGAAATGAAATCAATGGGCTAATGTATTTGTCTATAAGGTATTTATAACTTGTTACGAATCTTATTTTTAATAGGTATTACATAAACATAAAATAGATGCACTCGACATAACAATTTGCTGTTATAGTCACACCACTCAAGTGTTTGTTTAAGTGCGGTAATACAAAAGCAGGACGTGAAAAGGTTCGTGGCTGGTCAAATCATTTCCAGTGTACCACGCATTGGTGTTAATTTAACATTCGTAATTAAGTAAATTCTCCTTAGCCCATGTACCTGTCGTAAGTGAGATCTCCATGGCCCGTTGGCGATGACCCAGCACCTTGAATTGTGGCAGCGACACCTCGCTGGAAACACCCACAGAGTTGGGCCCCTCGTTCCATTTGTATCGGATGTCCCGCATCGTGTAGCCGACTGTGCGCAGCGGATATTATAAATGAAACACCCCAGGCCCATCGCAATGGGTTTTAAAAGTCGAGTCATTATTCGATCGGGGTAAGAGCAGGAAAATCGCGAGCCCGATAACGCGAGTCTCGTCATGCGATCGTCATTGTCGTGTTAGCGTGTGTGCCAGTGTCGCGGTATTGTCTGCGCCCGGGTAGAGAGAGACGGGGTTGGTGGCGGAGTGACGCTCGAGTGCTGAGGGAGCAGCTCTGGCGGGGGGTTACCTGTCGTCAGCGTAACAACAGTGGCGCGCTGTCGATGGCCCAGAACCCGGAACTGCGGCAGTTGCACTTCATTGCTCATGCCGACGCTTGTCAGTCCATCTTTCCAAAGGTATCGAATATCTCTCATCGTGTACCCGACTCCGGAGACATGCCAAACACACAAAATGCTATCACTTACGCTGCGAAGCATCGCGAATCCCATGCGTGGACCAGAACTCGAGGATGGGGCTAATGAACTCAAAAACTCATAAAGGGTTCGTAAATCGTCAGGTATTGAAATAATATCAACATGAGTCTGCTTGATTAAAATGTCACAAAAGGTATGATACTGATTGTTTTCTACTGATCCAAAGAGTGAAAATAGACAAAAATAAAATGTTATTAGATAAGAATTATAGGAATATAAAATTTCAAATGAAATGTTTTAACAATTTTTTACGAATGAGCAAAATTTTTACATGATTATGGATGATAATGATTATAGTGCAGTACTATATGTTAGTAATTTCGTTAAAAAGCAGTTAGTAGCAGTTGCGTAAGCGGCAGTTGTAAGGAGTCATATTCACAAGGTGCATGCAAAGAAGTGAGGAATAGAGGTAAGCGCAGCAACCGGCCTCCCTCTGCGACACGGCCCTCGCTAGATAAGCAGAGCCCGCGGGCGCCACCATCCCCGCCTCCGCTACCCGCGCTTAGCATCGATGTCACGATACCATAGTCTTATGCTTGATGCTCGTGAGAATAAAGGCTTACTATACGAGTCTGCCTTCTGCGGGTGCTGTATGTGAGAAGGAGACGTTCAACTGATAAACACGTGAGAAAACACAGCACGTGTCGACGATTTAGTTGTACGCTTGTGATCACAGGATTTCCCTGAGTAGCATCTGTGATACAAGAAAGTGGTCACAACACAGTCAGTAAGCCTAGTGGAAACATTGCGTTCAGCACATCATTAAATACAACTCTCGCTTTTAGTGAGCTCGATAGAAAATAGCGATCAGTTATTTATTAATCGATCAACTTTTTGTTAGCGTTTTAAGCTTTGCACAAATGTCATAACATTCACAAAATATGCTTTGTTTGTTAAGTACGATACACACCAAGCGTGTTGTACGAATAGGAGTCGTAAAAAGATACGTTAAAAAGTTTGTATATTATATTTCAATTTTGACAAAAAATAACTATCTAAACATAGTATCAGGTACCTGTCTATAAAGTATAGGTAAATTGAAAAGATGTTCATAATAAATGATTAACGATATAAACTGTTTACCTAAAAATAAGGAAAAGCCAAACGTATTTACGAGTAGATATATTGTTAAGAATTGAGAAACTCATAAACAAAAATAAGATACTTACAACTTTCGATTTCAATGTGGCACAGCTGTCGATCCATCGGAAAATATTGAAGGTTCATTGGACAAGACGCCGTAATTGTTAATCTGAAATGCCGAAAGTATGGATTTAGTTTGTAACTTCAACAAGTTTTTTAAAATTTTATACTTATACATACATCGCGCATGGTACCGACCTGATACTTCTAGTGATTGAGCCTGAGTAGTGAATTCGAATGAATTCATTACTGGTGGTCGCTATATGAAAGTATGACTGCTTTTCATTTACAAAGAATGTATCTGGCACCCATATGTTCTTTATGAATTCAGATCCCACAGATAATGTTTCGACGCCTGTCCTCTTTTTGTATGCTAATCTTGGATCCGTCCAAAATTGTCTGAAGTAAAAATCCAACGTAAAGTCCTGGGAACATTAATGTTTCTATTATTCATCAATTGTAAAATTGATTGAGTCAAAAATTATAAATATGAAAATGAAACCCACAAATAGAGCAGCTGTTATTGTTGACTGACTATTAATTTGTTGTAAGAGTCACGATCATTAAACAGCTCCTGTGTGGTCACTTGAATACTCAATAGCTCATGTGTTGCGACCAAAGTGTGAAGTGAACATATTTATGTCTTAGGCATGTACTAATGCTACGACAGTGTTAATGCTAATGGAATTGTTTCACTTTATTGCCTTTAAATATAACCTACTCAAAAAGTAGACGTTATTGATCAACATAACAATGTATGAATATCTTTTGTATACAGCGAAATCCTTATTATTAAGGTCAATAAAACTTATGTATTTCTAAAATTGACTTGTCTAATTATCTTAATTATAACAAACTGCATGCGTTGTTCAGTATTGTGTGAATACACTGCGCAACATATGTAGAGGGAGCGCAATAACATCTTTATAAAATTAATAATGTCCGAAGTATGGCTCTTGTCACTTCAGATAGAAACTGTAACACAATCTCAGAATAAAGACACAGCTCTACAATACAACAAATATACAAACTGAGCATTAAGCATGAATGGAAGAGATAAAATAAAAAGTGCTGGAGTATTGTGATATGAAGCTCAAGAGGTGAGGCCTAATATGGAGAGGAGGTAGGTGTAGTACTGGTGTGAGCGCCGGGACGGGCGAGAAGTGGGCGGCGCACGCGACACCCACGGCTCGGCTGAGGCAATCGTCTTAATTATATTAAGCCAGCAAGCTGATACGTACATCAATATAGTTAAGACCTGGTTCATACACCAAATTGACGGTAATAAAACGCGATTGCTATTTTGGAAGTTGATTAGGCAACTTCTCCACCCCCGAGGCCATGGATCACGTCACATAGTGACCTTTTAACCTTGATTTGGTTTCCACTGTGAGGTCTTCGGACGAAATTATGCCTAACAAGCACATTTGAAGAAAGTTGGAAAACGAATTTTAGTTTATCGAACCGCAGTAAATGGCGCGCACAGTTGAAACAATTTGAATGTAATGTAGGTACAGTTAGAATAATATTGAATTAAGGCCAGTCTATTTAATGTTCCAAGTCGTTGGAGGATGATAGAAAGTTAAATTTATTGATATCGATATTTCGCAATTTCATTAAAATACACAAAATACGTACAAAGACAACAAACTACGAATGAGTCACGAATTTTACAGTCGTCGCAAATCCATAGAGCTTTTGACATTGTGCTAATTTTTCATGAACTTTATCGATTAGTTTTACTGTAATAATTTACGCAGCATTACTTATTTATTTAAATGATAAGTGATGATAAACTGTATTACGACTATATAACGAAACTTGACTTTTGCGTGAACACAATGCAATAACAATAAAATTTAAACCCAACTGCGAAGACAACGTAAAATGTGCGTAAGATTATGTCTTGAGTCTGTCTCTTAACTTTGTAGCTCTATAAAGTAGCTTGATGAACTATCACTAATAATGTGTCATTGGAGTCGTTTAGATCACTAAAGTCACTGATTTATAAAAATCTAAAGTTCTTCGAAATGCTAATCTATGCCTTTATATTTTTTTAATCAAAAACTATGAAAACTTGGTCTTGGACTTGGTCTTTTTTGATACATTAAGTATCAATACATTCCTCATAACATATCAAAAATTAAATATAGGTACTCGTAGAATTTCTGCAGTTAGGTTTTTAGTTTTTATAAACATTAAACTTAATAATGATTTTCATCTGGCACGCTATCATATGTAAGGTTTTTCTTTCCAACAATTGTTGTATCAAAATATAGCAGATATAGGCACGTTTGTTTACTTAAAAACGGTAGGGATATTTCCAACTGCATACTCCTTTAGCCAGAATTCATCACTTTCATTTAATATCCCATTTTGAATATTTATAGGCAACTGTGGAGTTACGAGTACTGCAAGACACACAATTGGGTTATTTTAAGGTAACGGTTTGCGTTTCTTATTACATTTTCATTTTACATAACTTGGAATACATAATTACATGTACTAATCAAGACACATAATAAGAAAGCGATCGGGCGGGCAAAGGGCATTTCGCTCCACCAAACGCGGACATGCTCGCAGCCTCGTGTCTAGGGCTGCTCGGTCGTGGCGGCGGCGCAGCCCCCAGCGACCGAGACAAGCGTGAGCTGACAGTGGCGAGTACCATGAGCACTTCGGAGACGGAGCTGATAGAGAGCACATACATGGTGACGCCCACCTCCACTGGCGGACCTGCAATCAAGCCCAATGGTGAGTCGCGCGCGCGCCTCGCGCCGTGAAAACCAAACCACAGGAAAGTAATGACGTGCTCCATCGCCGGCGGAGGCGCGAGTGCGATGGGTGGCAGGTGGCAGCTACCGTGCACGCGACCGAGCGGGGTGCATCTGGCACTCCCACCGCACGATCGCTGTGCAATTGCGATGCACGTAACTCGCTATGCTCGGATGCCGGGGCCCGCGTGCCGAGTGCCGCGCCTACCCTCTTCGAATGCGATCGAACCGTGGACACAGGTGCTACGATGAACGGTTTAATGCTGGTGATAAACTAAAGGACCAAATCTGCTAAAAATATGCGCTGTGTTTAGTATTTGCTACTGAAAGGTACCATTTTCACTTCAGACAGAGAGCTGATGGAGAGCACGTACATGGTGACCCCCACTTCCACGGGTGGTCCTGAAAACGACATAATATTCAACATCGTAGATGACTTTGTTCAATAATATTGGTATATTGATTAAAGCTCTCTGTGTTACTTATGTTTAAATAACCATACGTGGCTATGAATCAATTAAATTAAACATGAAATGTTAGTAACCTGCCTACAACCTATTTTCGAGGTATGTGAATGAAACCTTGAATTTTCCGTAAAAAACAAATCACATGATTGTGTCAAAATTATGAAGTACGTCCAAAGTACGTCTCGTTTTACATAATTTTATCACGCATTCGGAAATTCTGATAAACTTAAAATATTTACATTTTCTGATAATTACAATATGAGTGACAAACAACTTTCAGTACAATACGGTGTTTCAGATAAGCCACATTCTGCCGTTACGAGTCTGTATTCTAAGGTCGACTAGGATGTGGCTTGAGTTTTGTTGGATTGAGCAAATTCTGTTTATCGCCCTTTTTCCTCGGCGGTGTTTTCTCTACGCTAGCCTTTTTCCATGCCATTCCTTTTGCCATTTTCAAGCTCAAATTCCGTTTAATATTTTTATTTTATGCATACGTTCTGGCATGTACATAGGTATGGCTGTACCTCTTCGAGAATTGGTAAATGTTCGAAGCTGTACCTAGTGCTGACAGTGCCTGGCCTTACTGAAGTCAAAATAATAAATAGTTAAAAATGCTTACGATGAAATAAGTTTTGCTTAAATTATGTTAGGGTGAATGAAACGTAGCACTGAATAACCGGACATAGTCATATTAAACAATGTACTAATTGAATTATATATCTACTGAATGGTCGATGTCTCGTCATAGGTGAAATGAAACAAGTTGAAATATTTTTTGGAAAGGCGCGCAGTGAACCCCTAGTGGTGGTGTCATTTTTTTGCCGTTTGTTCGGGCTGTCGTTTCGGCCTGCACTTTATGAAGTAAAACTCATCTAGTTACGAGTACGCTTTAATTTACATTACTGATTTACTAACTTTTTTTAACTCCTGGAAAAAACGAGTGATGCTACGAGTCATCCCACGCAGATATATCGTACAATAGAGGGAAAAAACTAACAGTGCAAAAATAATATTGTGATTCCTTGGCTCTTCTACATTTTTATACTTGTTTGTCATATTCGGTTGGTCTAATACAATTTTATGTTGTTCTACTGCCTAATACATTGTATATTGGACTTGTATTCACAAGTTTTACAAGGACTACTCATGTTTTGTTCGTCCCAAATCTATTGAATCCTGGAATCTGCAAATAATTTTTACATTTAGTGTTTTACAAGTAGGTAGGTAACATTTTTGTAAATATTATATTATTCTTTTTTTCTCTAGTTAGGTATATGGAGTTGGAGACTACTTAAATTATTTTCAGTTCAAAGCTTTTGTTGTTCAATGACAATGCCCAGAATCCCACGCACCGTTACCTCGCTCGCACATTTTTACCTTTTTAAAGATATAAATTGAATGAATATAATTTCAAAAATGTGGAGCGGTGAATTTTTTACTGCAACCTCACGAATTATTTCATAATCATCATCAACAGCCCGCAACTGCTGGGTGTGGGCCCCTCTTTTTGTACACGCCATACTCTCCGGTCTTGTGCTTTAAATAATAGAAATATTTAAGTTTTTTTTTAATACGTTTCACATAAACGATGAGGAAAAAACAGTTGGGCCTTTATAAATGTCATAGCTCAACGCTTAAATGGTTTTGAGCGCGTTTGTGGAAAGTTCAAAAACAGCTAATGTAAAGTCTTTCAAAGTATTCAAGCATCGACATTACATTTAGTGCACGAAAGGAGCGTCTTCGATGCACTTGAAATCTTTTTACCATACTGGTTCGAAATAACTAGTGACACGATAAGAAGAAGAAGAAACATCGACAACCACCTGTTGTTAGCTGCCTATTATTTATTCGTAAAAGAAAATATAATTTAAATAGCATGCGGCGCCAACACCACATTGTAGGAGTAGACATATTCAAGTTATCTTTGATAAGCCATAGTTATAATTCTTCCATTAAAACGTCTTGTTGATGATATCTTCTTTAGTATACGACTAAACTCAAATATTTAAAAGTTAAACTAAATTTCTGGAAGTAGTTTGAAACTAATGTTGTTAGCGATACGTTGCTTTTAACAGAATACAGCGAAGATATTTCATAATATAAATTAGTAGGACAATACCAGAAATGTTCGATAACTGAGCATAACCATCCTCTCTCTCTCTCGCTTTAGCGAGGAATGCTCAGCTTAAGTCTTATGATTAGAAAAAAGTATTATGTAACTACCATAGTAGGTATGTATATATACCATACATAGTAAGCGTGACCCATAAAATTAAACCTTAGCAAATTGCTATTCAAAATTAAGTCAAAACTCACCTCCATAGTTCGGCCGTACTCTTTTGTCGTAACTTATACTAAATGAGTCTAATATTGCCGATATATTGACATCGCCGAACATGCCACCCCCGCCGGCACCCCTGTAAAAAAACACTTTTGTATGAATTAAATAATACAACAAAATAAACGTAAGTATTATTATTGCTCCACTATTGGATTAAAGCTCGATTGGAGGTGCTGATGATGATAGGTTTAAATTTATTTTTGTAATGTTTTAATAATGATTTTAAGTAATTAATTAATGTTTTTATATGGATCTACATTTAAAGTTGTCCGAAATAAATATTTTGATTTGATTTGATTTGATTATGTTACAAAATATTCGTAAAATAAAATTCTTTCATATCGAGGGGTATTTTGCCTACGTTAGGCACCAATACAAATAATATTAATTACTTCTTTTACATTACGCTACTCAGATCACAAATACAAATCAAATTTCCGAATTGTATTAAGCCGTAGTTTGTAAGGTAGGTACCATTTGGTTACCAGTTGGTAGGTACCAGTTGTGTTGAAATTAATGGTGTTATCCGTTCTCATGGTGATGTGCCAAACTAAGACAATGAGCTGAAATTCAGGCTTTTCGTCATTATTCAAGATGTTGGTAAACTAGAAATCTAATATTACGATAAGAATGCTGCATTATGGACCCAAGAGTATCGTCCTGACTTGCTAAAGATCAATTCGTGCCAAAGTGAGCTTGCATTCTCAATGTGCGCAGATTTCAGAGGTAAATATAATCTCTACCACGGTATTTACAATCTTTCTTCCTTTCCTGAAGCCTCATCTTTCTTTGTATAATGCTTCTATTTCTGTATCTATTTTAGGTATTCACAATATTTATATTTTTATCCACTCTTCCTATTGACTTTTGGCAAGAAGAATTGCGATTTCCAGGGTCGATGGTTATGTTTGTAGAAGTTAGCGTGTTCGCATTCTTTCATGCAAGTCATATTAAAATGCCGTGTCGTGCAAACAAACTTCTGAAAAAAGCTGGAACCTAAAGAAATTTATCTAGCTAGATCTTGACTTTAATGAATGCAAGGTAGTACACGCTATCGGATATTAACATTTTGTCGCATTGAAAATAGCTACTTGTTTTCCTTATCCGTTTTAGTAGGTTTAAAGGTACCTATAAACAAATATTATACATTAAACAGTATAATGTTTTTTTTCCACTTCTACACTTCCTGCGCTCTATCATAAGAGTTGTTTTGTTATTTGCGGATATAACTATCTGTAATAAGATTCCAAATGATATTAAAAGTCTGCCTTATAGACAGTTCGTGATCAACTGAAAATTATGGCTCATAGATCAATATTTTGATAAGCTATCGAACTCCTTTATGTGTATAATTTTGACATCAGCCATTTGATTTAATTTGTAGGTATTGATTATTATTATTGTAGGTTAGTTTTGTTTTTCTTTGCATGCGATTATTTTATTTGGACATTGTAATTTAATAAACTTAAATGTTATGTAATTTTTAGACACATGGATCGAGATTGAGGTTATGAGAAACATAAGCCATATAAATTAAAATAAAATTTGTATACCTACTGTATTCTACAGTGAAGTGTATGACTCTAATTTATAACATTCACAAGACCCGTCTGTAACATGACTTGAGACAAATAAGTCTTTCATTCATTCATTAATTCCTTAGATATTTTCTCATCTTTTTTATTCTGAACCTAAGTGAATGAAATACTTAAATAAAATAAAACAGTTCATAAATGTTTGACTCATGTTTCAAACCGATGGCTAACATTAATTTGATATTGACTATTTGATTATGTTCTCAATAGTTATCAAGTGATTAGGTTTTTTGATGATGCTTTCAATTATGGTTATCGAGTGATTTAAAAGCGCTAAGTACCATACCACTTTAATCATAATTAAAACCCTGATTAAGTCAATAACCTGAAAATGCCTTATTACGAAATTCTTTATCCAGTTGTTCCGAAAAATCTTTGTGGCGCCACTATCTTGTTTTATTAACTCCGCACATCTCGAATTCGCGTTTGCGCATGATCAGTAGGTATAAGTTGCACCTTGTATCTGACAGGTGCGACATTTTCCATGTCGCAGTGTTGGAAATAAGCAAATATGGAGACTATAGTAATATTATTGTCTGAATTATTAATTGATATATTCATGAGTAGGTTAAGAATCTAATTAAACAGTCTAGGTGTTAAGCTTTATACAGAGTAATATACAATTTGCTCAGACCGCGAACCAAAATAAAAGATATAGGTACATATGAGATTCATAAAAAATAATTTAAAAAAAGTTATTATTGTTAGTGCAAAATAATGGCACTAAATTTTTTTAATGCACTTACATAAATAACCTTCTTTTCAATTGTCATATATTTTCACTGCCAGTGTATCTACTAATCACAATGTGTAGTCCGTAAAATAACCAAAATCAGATAAGCTATTATATACTAGCGAATGCCGTCACGTGTGGAAGATCATATTAGAACTGTTAAAATAATATTTGCGTTTGCAGTGCCAATATAACTCTACTTCTGTATTAAGTGTACTCACGCAACATGGTTAGCTTGCGGTAAAAATGCGGCTGCTAGCGCCAGGAGTATGGGCGCGCTTCGGGGGCGGGCGCCGCTCATGACGCGTGCAGGCGCATGTGCAGCTGACGCGTACGCGGAGCTTCGTCGCTCGCCGGCGATGTAGCGCGGCCGACTGGCGGCCCGGGTAGCACAAGGGTGCAGGCTGCCAGGGCTCGTCCAGATCCTATCGGCGCCGCGCCGCTATTGATCGCGGCAGGCGTGACCCGCTTCAGTACCGCCTGCCGCTCCAGCTATCGACCGACGCGCCGCCGCAGTGGACGCACCGACTTCGCCGAACAATTTATTGCTCTGGAACCTCACTTCTTCGCATTAAAACTTCAACTGCGTGCGGGATGCTGGCATTTAACCCCACGTGTAGATGAGATATGACTTTTAACTTGCTTTTAATATATTTAAGTGATTAGTAGGTATAATTATTGCCTGTCCCGTCCCCGTTTTCTTCTCCAGTTTCTTCAGTTTCTTCAGTTTCTACATTTAAAGGTTGCCTTGAAAAAATCGCTCTTAAGTGATTATACCACCGATCTCGACACACGACAGTGTGTCAAGCCACGGTCAGGCCCAGCGAACTGGCGAGAAGCACTGTGTGTAAGTTTACACGAACCATTTGGAGCCACTTTTGACCTTGTCATAGCTAAAAAACTAATCAATTTAAACACACCATATTTGGTTTATGTATTGAAAGTCCGGAGTTAATGAAGTACCTCAAATTTCATAACCACAGCTTATACGGTAATTTATATATTAACGTTCAAAAATCGTCATTTTTATCACTGATTGACTGACATATAGACGTAAAACCTAACCCACTTCCAGATGCCCTAGAAAGTTCAAATTTGGCATCCAGCTAGGTAATTGTGTGTATACAAAGGAAAAAATTGAATTGATAAGATTTGATTTTTTTTTCAAATTATTCGATTTTATTAGGAAAATTTAGAGCCTTGCAAATTATGAGAGCAATTGCCTTGCAAATTTTTGCAGGATATTTCCATTTCCATGATGAAAGGTTGTTTTTATCGTTTTATGTACTGTCTTTAATATCAATAATTTAAAAAATCGAAGAAGAGCCCATATGAACGCGAGCTAGTGGAAATGCAAATTGTCGGAAAACACCTTACCTACGCTATTTAGGTAGATTAGGTACTTAACTTATTGTACTTTTACCTACCTACATACATTTAGAGGCGATGATGGTGGTGTGTAAGTAAGGAAAATAAATAGGTAGGTAACTATTATAATTATAGTAGGTACCTAACCTATATACCTTTGAATAGTAATAAATTTATTTACAAAAAGCATTGATATCTGAACAAAACCACATATAATATGTGAAAATGGAGAAGCCACGGTTCGATGGACCGGATTATGATGTCGTTTTCCCTGAAAAAAGATGTGAGATCTACATATATGGCTAGCCAAGGTCTACGTTATAAATAAAGTAATACGTTTTTATAAATAAATTTACGATTGTCTATAGTAGACCTTGGCAAGCCATATATGTAGATCTCACATCTTTTTTCAGGGAAAACGACATCATAATCCGGTCCATCGAACCGTGGCTTCTCCATTTTCACATATTATATGTGGTTTTGTTCAGATACAAACTTCTTCTTCCTTGCGTGCCATCACGCGTTCACTGAAAGCTCTCATGGCCTCATTGGCTTGGCAATGAGCAGTTTTGCCTGGGCTGACACCCACCCAACCAATAGTCTGCCACTGTCCGCAACCTTGTTTGCCGCTGCCACCGGGCAACGCACAATTGTTGCACCGAGACCGGCAAAATTGCGGCGAATTTCGCCACACTTCACCGCGTCGATTGCGCATCCGCCCACGCGGGCGACGGCCGCTGCCACCTCGTTTGCCGTTACGGAGTCGTCCAGTCCCGTCACGCGCAGCTCCGCGCATTTGAAGGGTCTGGAGATCCGGACTTCCTCACAGTTGAGGACCTCCTTTAATTTTATAACCAAGGAGTCCGCCTTCTCTCCGCTTGTGGCGCCGGGCACTTCTAATATTCGGGCGCCTGTCGCCGCTGTCCGAAAACGGAGAGCCGGAATGCCCAGACTAGCCAGGTCCACCATGTTTATGGCCTTGGTGATTGCGTCTGCGTATGAGACGCCCTTTTCTGCCGCACTAGGCTGTAAAGTTATAACCACCGCTGATGACCGCGGTGGTTTCTGCCTCTTGTTTGGCCTTGCCCGCCCCCGAGTGGCAGTTTCAGCCGGCGGCTGTTGTCCTTGCCGTAGCGTGGCAGTTTCCGTCTGGGTCTGCTGCTCAGTTTGAACGCCCTTCCCCTTTTTCCGCTTCTTTTTATTCACCACGGTTGTACATGGTCCTTCCGAGACCCTAGGTGCTGGCAACTGTGGCCAGTCCTGTGTCGGAGTAGGTGCCACCGTCATTAAATTGAATTACTTAGGCGCTAGTGCGCCCCTTACCTCCACCCATTGCCTCATTTGGGCAGAAAAAGGCGTGGCTCATGCGCCCTTTGTCTGGGCCTGGTATTCATTCTTTTGGTGACGCGTCAGAGCACAAGACGCGTCATCCTACCCAGGGGCTTATTTCCCTTTTGGCGGCGAAAAACCCCGTGTCCGCCGCCAGGAAGGCCCTGTTATGGCGGCAGACGGCGTTCAAACGCCTGTCTTCTTCGACCAGGTCTCCGCATCCACTTTTCCCGGATGCCTTTTGTAGGTAGTAAGTCTCGATGCTTTCAAGATGATGGGTCCAAACTACTTAACTAAACTGGCTACATCTGTAGCCAGCAAGTCACATGCTCACACAACAAGGACTGAATAATAAGTCCGATTGCGAAAAATGAAGACAACATACATACATAATGGTGTTAAAATTTGAAATGTCCATGTATGTGATCTATCCAGGATATTTTTAGAGGATAATAAAGCCTGATATAAATAAATAAGGAAAGCTCATAGTTACCTGGCTTTTTCAGCCGCCTCTTCTGCCTGGATCTTGTTAATATCAATATGCTTTACAAGAAATTTCACAATATCCAGTAGGTTTATGTTGTGTTTCTTTCGTAATGAAAATGGCATACCCTTTGATTTTTTGCCCACTCCCTTCCCTTTGCTGGCAGGGGCAGTTTGGGCAGTTTGGGTGACCCCCGAAGGGCCAGCTATCGGCTCCGGTGACAGTTGGGGTACTGCAGCCTTGACGGCAGCAGCGGCATTTCTCCTGTCTGCGGCGAGAGCCGGTCGCAGCCGTTTCTTCGGCAGGAGTCGATCGTCCATCGACTCCATTCTTGCGTTCACCATCCCGCCTACCTCCATCATTATTTCCCGCTTTAAATCCTCCGTTGTTTTAACGGGTGGAGCGGAACGCGCAATTTGCGCCCTAAGCGCTTCCAACTCTTTACGGAGTTCCGTCACATTCTTTTGCAGGCGGGCATTGTCCGCCTGCAATTTCTTTGTCTCGTCCGTAGAGGTTCTGTACAGCAGAACTTCGGTTACATCCTTGATGCTTGCGGCTGCCTCATTCAGGGCACGCTGGAAGGTGCCTTTAAGGTTTTTTGACTTTTTGGCCACCGTTGTGATCGTGGCCACACTGTCCATTACCCTCTTGTTTAGATCGGCAGCTGGGATTGCGTCCAGACCGTCTGGATCTTCGCATGCCATAGAATAATCTGAGAGGTGCGAGGACCTCCCAGATCGGAGACTGAGCGTTATCTGAGCCACCTCTTGCTCCGCTTGCAGCTGTATCTCCGCCCGTTGTGTGGCTAAGAACTCCCTCTGGGCTAAGCCAACGTACTGGCCAGTACTATACGGCTTGCCCCTGCCTTTGCTCGTCACGGCCTGCTTGGCCGCTGGCAATCCATCTTCGCTTTCGGAGCTCAGCCCTCCTCCGTCTCCTTGAGCAGTGCGCCTGGTGCGCTTTACCCTTCTCCACAGCTTGTTTGGCCGACCCTCGTTGGAATCCACGGTCATTAGGCTGCTGTCGCTACTGGCGCACACAGCGCGCTCGTCGCCTGGCAACTGCCCGCTCGCGGCCACTTCACACAATTGTTTTGCATGTCACCCCACCAGGGGCTTACTTCCCTTTGGACGCCGGACTGCCCGTATCCGCCGTCCGGAAGGCCCTTCAGGCGGAAGACGGTAATGATACGCCCTTTGTCTTCGCCTGGCCTGGTATATCTCTTTGGGTGGATGGCGGCACTCTTGCACCCTTTGCCTATGTTCGCTCCGTAAAAGGGGCGAAACAACAGTGAAAGAGGGGCGGCGCTAGTGCGCCCCTTACCTCCACCCATTGCCTCATTTGGGCAGAAAAAGGCGTGGCTCATGCACCCTTTGTCTGGGCCTGGTATTCATTCTTTTGGTGACGCGTCAGAGCACAAGACGCGTCATCCTACCCAGGGGCTTATTTCCCTTTTGGCGGCGAAAAACCCCGTGTCCGCCGCCAGGAAGGCCCTGTTATGGCGGCAGACGGCGTTCAAACGCCTGTCTTCTTCGACCAGGTCTCCGCATCCACTTTTCCCGGATGCCTTTTGTAGGTAGTAAGTCTCGATGCTTTCAAGATGATGGGTCCAAACTACTTAACTAAACTGGCTACATCTGTAGCCAGCAAGTCACATGCTCACACAACAAGGACTGAATAATAAGTCCGATTGCGAAAAATGAAGACAACATACATACATAATGGTGTTAAAATTTGAAATGTGCATGTATGTGATCTATCCAGGATATATTTAGAGGATAATAAAGCCTGATATAAATAAATAAGGAAAGCTCATAGTTACCTGGCTTTTTCAGCCGCCTCTTCTGCCTGGATCTTGTTAATATCAATATGCTTCACAATAAATTTCACAATATCCAGTAGGTTTGTGTTGTGTTTCTTTCGTAATGAAAATGGCATACCAGTTTCCACTGAAATGTAAACACCTGTACAAACGCCGAGCAGACCCCGTGGGCTCTACCTGACGCTTGTGAAAATTAATTAAACTCCTATGTAAATCCTAACAGCAATCCCTAGTCTATGCCTAACGTTTATGTGAAATAATAAAGCTCCTACGTGAAACCTAATAGCAACGCCTAACTTGTCACCCTAACTGTGTGTGGTGTGTACCTTCGTGGCCCTAGCCTAACCATAAGTGCGTGAATATATAAATATATAGATAAGTACGGGAAGCCTGTTGCCAGAGACCTAAGACAACAGACGGAAAGTTGGAAGGAATGAGGGATGTGTACGGCGTGCAATGTACACAGGTGTGAGGTTTTCTCTCTTCCCAACCTACAGACTCATAGGCTGGCTCGACAAAGTCGAGGGCTAAAGGTGTCTTGGCCACAGTGAGAGGAAGCGGGGAAGGATGGCCCGCAGTGGTTACTGGCTGGAGTTCAGCGTGACGTCAAGGGGACCGGCAGGCGCTCGTTGGGCTGGGCTCGTCGTGGTCGTCTCGGCCAGGGGTTCCTCGTGACGTCAGCCAATGCCAATTCCTCTTCTGGAATAGCCCCTCCAGTAACCACTGGGTCTTCAAGGGTCGTCGTGACGGAGGAGAGAAACTCGACGCTCGGTGGAAAATGGTGATTTATTTAACAAAAAAATCATCTTATATACTAACTTATTCTATTAACACATTAACACTATTAAACTAGTGTGCTATCCGTGTGCTGCTGAATCTGCTGGCGCCGCCCGGAGTAAACCAGGTTACGCGCCGCCGATGTCGCTGAGTTTGCAGAATCGAGGATGTCGTCGCACCGCTGATGCTGTTGCAATCTTGATGTGGGTCATGACATATCATTGTTTTTAGGGTTATAAGGTAATTATGTTTAAACCGATAGTTGGTTTAAATATTCTGGCGTCTCTCAGGAACACTACTTCATAAGGTACATTTCCACATTTTCAGTTCTGGTATTTCGTTCTTTTCTTGGTGGTTTTGGAGGTCCATTGGTGATACGTTTGTCGTCTTGTTTTTGTGGCAGTTGTAGCTGACAGATTGTAGGTTCGGTGAGGATTTGAGTTATCTTATTTGTAGGTTGATTTGCTGGTTGTTTCTTTTCATGTTTTTTCAAGTTGTTGTGACGTTGTGTTGTTGTTTTCAGTCTTCTAATCAGACGTGGGCCGTAGCACGTTGTTAGTAGCACGATGACTAATATGATGATTGCTCCGATGGATGTGGTGACGTATGTGTGGCTGGTGATTTGTCGCCAAACTGTGTTGTCTAGTTCTACTTGAAGATTTCGTTCTGAGTTCGCTACATTCTCAAGGATATCATTTGATATGTTAATTACTTCTTCTTTAGTGATATTAAGAATGCTATTTGTGTTGTTGTAAGTAAATGGACTGAGATTAATGGGTTTTGAAAAGGAAGCTACTGTCTCTACGGTTACTGTTCGTTTGGCAGCAAGAATGTTGTTTAATGTTTTGATGATACAGTTATCAGCGGTCCGGATGATACCCACATTTTGAAGCTCTACTTCCTTCCTTTGGCCATCACAAATGATTGAGGCTGTAGCATGATTTTTAACGATGAATAGCCACGTATTTTGCATATATAATTGCTTCCATAATATTCCATTTGATATGTCGAAGATTTTTGTTTGGCACTTGGTTTGTGTATGGTTTTTGAAAATTTGATCAACAATGCAATTGTCTTTTAATTGCATGTTCTTCACCGCCCCAGGAAAGCAAATGAATTCAGATGATCTCCGCAAGCAATTTGAAAATTCTTCATGATCTAGCTCAAAATATAATTCGTTATTGTAGTCCAGACCTACATATGATTTGTTAATTTCAATAGTATTGAATAGTTGATTCTTCGTTTTCTCAGGAATCGCCGTTATATGCATCAGTGTATATCTTGTCGTATCTTGAATTGGGAAGTAACCATATATCTGAATATGGGTTGTATTTTCGATCATTTTCGTTTGTAATAATTGTTGCTGAACTATTTTCAAGTTGGGTGGTAATTTTCTGTTGGCTAGGGATATCAGGATACTTATGTTTCTTGGAGGTAAAATGCTGTAGATTGACGCTTTAGACAGGTATATTGATGTTAATCCATTGTAGTGTTCCATTACTTCTTCTATATAAATTTTTGCCAGTTCATATGCCTGCATTACCTGGATGTTTGCGTAATTGTCTTCTATTCTTGTGTACCACTTATTATTGTTATGCAGAACTTCGAGAATACCGTTGATTTTTGTTTGAAATCTTTGTAGTTTTTGATTCACTAGTTGTTCTGTGGTGTTAATTTGTGTGATTGTTGACAGCATGAATTTTGTTTGATGATTGGCTGCTTCAATAAGTTTTTCCTGATTCTTGTTATGTGAATCTATGCCGCGATACACTTCATAATTTACACCAAACACTGATGTTAGTAACTGTCCTAATATTCCTCTTTTCTTCCTTGTGTGATTGACTTCTGTTAAATATTCCTTTGTTTGTTTAAATTTTGTTTCTTCTTCTATTAACTGTTGGTAGAATTGTCTACAATGCGTGTATTTGCCCATAGCTTCGACCATGTTACATAATTCGTTAAATTTTAGCGTAACGTAATTTATTTTGGTAAGGTCTTGTTCTATTTGCATTCTTCTATAGTTTGTTTCAACTCTAAAAATGCCACGATCGATACTTGCTGTACCGATTTGTTCAATATAAAATCCTGGTTTAATATTTTTTAGTGTGAAGGATGGTGTTGCATTACTGTAACATATTATTGTTTGTAAACATACTATGCAAAACATAAGCCATTGCCAGCTCTTTGGAATTGTTCTTTGTTTTCTTGTTTTTTTTACGTTTTGATATTGTGGTTACGTTTGTATGTAACGGTTTATTACTTTCTTCTTGCTCTTCAACTGTTTCTTGTTGTATTGGTAACGGAATTAGTGATTGAATAGATCGTTTTTGTATTGATCCTGATGCTCTTTGTAGTGTTACTACTCTAGTTAATCCGTCTTCACCAGTGTGAACTTCTTTTACTTTTGCTAATGGCCATTTGCTAGGGCTGAAATTGTCATCTTTGATCAGTACAAGTGTTCCAATTGTTAAGTTTTCTTCGTTCGTTTTCCATTTATAGCGTTGTTGTAATTGATGTCTGAATAGTCTAATACTGTAATGAATAGTCTTTTGTCCAACTGTTCCAGAAATCTCGTTTCATTTTTTGAATTTGTTTCCATTTGCTTATATAATCTGTGTTTAAGGTTGCCAAGGGGTCTGGTACTCCTACCGCCTCTCTTCCTATTAAAAAGTGGCTCGGTGTTAGTACTATATTGTCGTTTATATCTTCGCTTTGTGCACATAGTGGTCTTGAATTGAGACATGCCTCAGTTTGATTAAGGAATGTTGTCAGTTCTTCGTAAGCTAGCTTTTGTTCTCCTATAACTCGTCTAAGGTGGTGTTTCATTGATTTTATATCGTCTATCGTCTACAATACTAATAACTAACAAGTGTGGCTATATTAAAATTTTATTGAAAACACTGTGTTTTTACTCAACAATCCTCTTTTTTTAGTAGGTTATCTTATGTTTTTTTTCTTCTCTCTTTACTTACCCGGCATCCCGATCTTTGTACAGTTAAATTATCAGACAAATCCCAGCACAAGACGCTGACGTACCTCACCAATCACTCGCTCTATGTCGAAGTTCATTTTTACCTACAAATGTTCGTGCCGAAAGTACGCGTACGCAACCGTACGCAGTGACCGCGGTCTTTAGCGAGCCGTCAGCGGCGCGTAGCAATAAACATCCGGTGACATCAGCGTTGCACACCGAGTATATTCGTACGCTCGACTGACGTCCGCGACCGATGCGACGTCAGTATAGGAGGAAGGAGGACGTGGTGGCCAAGTGGATGAGGCCCTTACCTTGCGATCTGAAGGTCGCGGGTTCGAATCCCAGTGACAGTCATACGTAAATGGGTTTTTTCGGTCAACAAACATCGTGAGGAAACCGGCATGTCGTAGAACTTAAAAGTTCGAAAACATGTGTCGAGTGCACGAAAGGAGCCTCTTCGAGGCGCACTTGAAATCCTTTCACCACACTGGTTCGAAAGAACTAGTGACACGAAGAAGAAGAAGAAGGAGGAAGGAAGGCCTAAGACGTACAAAGGTTGAATAGGATATCATCTGGTGGTTGCGGCAGACAGGTCGGGTGGCTGCAGGTGGCTGTTTACCTTAGACTAATGTGTCACTGGAAATTGAAGCCACTTTGTCATTTGAAAATAATAAACGAGCTGCTCCTCTGATGTCTCCGTCTCCCAGGCGATTCTCTACCATGCGAGAGCAGACTTCAGATTTCACTCCCCTTTTGTATTGTTTGCTTTAGTATTATTTTGGATAAATATTTGTAGAGATAATCTTGACGTACAATTTTCAAGGTTCAGTGCTCCTTACAGGTAGGCATTTGTACGCCAACCGACCTCAGTCTAATGCGAAGCACTCCAAAATTAATAATTTGCGTAGACAAACTACCGCCTGTGTTCAGTTAGTCAAAATAGTTAGTCTAATTCAAATAAATTCAAATAAGTGCAATTCAAATATATGGCGAGCAAACCGTATAACAACTTATCTAATACCTTACTTCTAATCAAAACAAAGTTCACGATTCACATGTTTATTGAAGAAATTGATTAAAGTTGAATAGATAGTTTGGTAATAATAACAATTAGATTTTGACGCAAATCTCTTAATTAATTACAAAAAATACTAGAAGGTATTTACTACTTGAACTTTTTCTAATGTAACAAGCATAACTATAAAGTAATTATTATTTTCTTAACATTCACTATCTCAGAATGGCACATACATATTCATAACAATTAAATATTCAGACTAGTCAAAATCGTTATGACAGGTTGTCCCATTTTATTGAATTAAGTATCTATTAAATTAAATTGAAATTATCCAAAACAAATTATTATTATGAAGTAGTACTTATATTTTTTTAATAATATATTTTTACTCATTTTCTTACTAATTTATTAATAGGTATAATTTTATTAAGATGATATTATATTTGTCTGGTAGCTTACACAAGTACCAATTCTTATCAATGTAATAAATATTAATTAATCACTAATAATTATAGTTTAATAAGTATACTAATGCCCACTTGCATTAAACTGTCAAAATTCCTGAACAATTATTTTATTCGTTACGAGAGATAATAGCGGTCCAGATTTATAGCATTAACCATTATGAATTCCCATAAGCTTAATTCATTTCCTAACTTTAAGACTTTAGTGCCTGGTTGCACCAAACTTAAAAAAATCCTAAGCAATCATTTTTCGCTAGGGAGATCTTTACGATCCAGATTCATTGCACCAACGATTTAAAATTATCTTATGCCTAAAGAAATCCTTAACTTTGGGAGCCCGTTTCTCGACCTCATAGCACTTAGAAATTCCCATAATTATCAATAAGCTGTCATGTCGTCTCTGTCAGGATATATATATGTCTCTTTCTCTCTTGTTCAGCAAGATAAACCAATACCTACCCAGACGGATGTAAGACTGTTTTCACTTTTTTGTCCATCTCAGCTTTGTTTACCATATATCTGAGCCTATTTTCCTAAATAATTGTTCGCTTTATACACAAAACTCGGAAAATATCATAAAATATATTTTGCATAAAATAACATTGGTTATTTCACTAAGGACAATGAACCAATAAACCATAGAAAATCTAGTTGGTGCGAGATTTATTCTTCTCTTCGCTCTTTCATTCATTTCATTCACTTATTTAAAAATCTCCAGACTTGGGAGTTACATAGTGTGTTCTATTTGGTGCAATGGAAATTGATCTAAGTAAAGTTTTAGTTAGTACTTATATTAAAAAAATCCTATCAAAGTATTGGATTTTTGACTTTGGTGCAAGTGGCAGTAGGATTGTTGTTATCTTAGCACTAAGAAATTACATCAATGGGCTGGCATGTTGGCCCTGACCGGTTATATGATTGTTTATTAACTACATATGTTGACTCTTGATCCTTTAGTCGTTACTTTATAAATTCTTATTTTTTTTTTGTATATGCAAAAAATTTTTCTTCTTCGGAAAAAATCGACCATTTTTTGTGTTTTTGTCTGGTACACGGTCGTTTCCCAAAATATATTAGCCTTGTTTTAATAGCTGCTTTTATTTTATAATGAGATAATAAATTAAAAATCGATAAAGACGAAACATCATATCATAATTTCTAACCTAAACTTTCATGCAAGTGAGCATAAGCATATTGCACTTACCTACCGACAAAAAATTAGACATATAAATTAATCAAACACAGAGTTAATTATAGTCACTGTTTGTGGGTAAAATACTTAGAAGCTAGAGTCGATACCTCGTTGACTAGCGATGATATTAGGTCTAGTTTATAATAAATAATACCGACTTAAAAATTGAATTTTCTATGTATAGTTAATATAATAACCGTAGTTATTATCTATAACAAATCAAATAATTAAACTTAATTAACGCGACATTAATTAAAAAATCCTAATTAATCATTTATTCTATAAATAATTTGTATAAATAAGTACTAGCGACCACATTATATTAAGTACATAGTGTTCTGTTAATAAGGTAGGCACATGAATAGAAACAACAAGAACATGAATTGAATACAAGTTCAAAACAGTTGGTGTCAATTCAAATATCGCCAAAACTGATCTAAACTAATTTAAAAGCAATAAAAATGTTGCTGTCCCATATGACGATCGAAATAAAATGGGCATAATTCTAAGTTCTGTCAAATTAGTTTAGTTATAGCGACATCTGAATTGACACCAGTCAGAGGTACTGTACTACATTTATGTGATCGACTCGAATTACTTTTGTGCAAAGTACAGCGTGGAATTGAATAATCTTGATAGAGAAGAGGTCCTGTAATACTTGGTAATGATAAGGCTTCGCAATTAGCGAAGAAGAAACACGGAGGACGCCGCGCGGGGCAGCGGGGGAAGCATCAATTTCCGAGCCACGAGTTAGCCAGGTGTCATGTTCATTCGCCCGAGTAGTACCTATGTACGTGATAAACCTGGATACTAAATCCTGGTTTACCATTAGTCAAGAAGTGTAAGTGGCTATTCCAACTCACTTCACTTTACACTTCTTGAGTTCCTTAAGTAGGTAATGCAAAGAGAACAGTGGTGTTATACTGATCTGACAGTGGCGGGTTCATGGTCCATGGCAGAGACTCACAATATACAAGAACAATGAATACATGACATACATATGTATGTATGTTTTTCACACCTGAGCAAATTTATAACGGCTTTAAAAACTGTCTTGCTTTCATCGGTTACAAGATTAATCAGTGTAAATTGTGCAATATATAATAATAGCAAGCTCTACAAACAGATATTTACTTGGAACATAGTTATTTTTTTCAAATGATCAAAATAAAATATATCAGAATGACATAATGAGACTTGCACAAATATTTATAAAAACACCGATATCTTTAAAATACCTTATTCTTTACTTTCAAGGAAATGTTACCTATTATTTAGTACAACATTGCTACAAATTAACGAACCGCATAATGTTTAAGTGCACCATCGGGTGCATCATTAAATGTCCTGTCCTGTCCCATTTATCTCGACAACTTTGCCCACCTTATACAGCGAAAAGGTAAATGAGCAGATCAGAGAGGAGAAGAGCGGAGATGTGAAAATATTGACCAATAGAATTTAGGAGCGGAGTTGTTATGCAATTATATTGGTCTTGCACAGCTCCGACTTTCTCTCCGCTCCGCTCCAATTGACCACTTTTGTGTCATTGTTTAAAGGTAAAGTCCACTCCGCTCACTCTTTTACAATGGAAGCACTTGTAAGCAGTTTTCTGTTGCGAGCTCAAAGGAGTTCACTCAGCTCGCTGGAAAGGTGGGCATGAATATTTCTCGTTTCAGAGTTGGTAGAGATCGCTACTCGGTGGTTTGGTTAAAGAAGACCGTCGGACATTGACGGTCTTTTCCTCGGATCAGACATGCGTAAAACTCGCATGTACGGCATCTTCTTGGGAAATCTGGTTGCCGGCGGTAAAGTACTGAAAATGAAAAGGAAATCAAATTATTACTTAAAAGTAAACCATAAATGTGTCTAAGCATTCAGGTACTGGCTACGCAAACACTTTCAGAAGGGTCTTTATAGCACTGGAAAGAGTTGAGGTAAGGTTCAAGAGTAGATAGGGCCCGTACGTACAATTACAATTATATACTATAATATAATATAGTATTATATAATATATTAATTACAGTACAAGCAATCATGAATTTAGACATAAACCGAATCCCAGTATTTCCCTATCTTCTAAACGATACTATAATGGTCTTGAAATTGAACCAAAGATCCAAAATCATGACTAAGATGGATAAGGGATTGGTATATGGTATTAAATGCAAGTTCCTATTTATTCTAGTTAACTTTCAGTTAAAACAAATAGGTACTAATTTGAAGGCCACTTTAAAATATTCGATGGTATTTCGCTCGTATCGTGATTTTAATAGATACAATATACTAATCGTAACTAATCTACAATATTAAATGGGAAGTATTACATGCTTGTTTATCTAGTGGATATATTATGTTTAGGTTAGGACAAAACTCGAACAATCTTGTTTTTTCGCAGTAAAATATTATGGAAAAATTAAGAAACTTACATCGACTTATTAATATATCTTGCGATGAGTGTTCGCCAACGATTCTCTTCCTAAGAGGAACTCATTTTGCTTGAACATAAACATAAAAAAAATTAAAAACGTATCGATACAATCAAAACGTACAATCACTACGTAAGTACTGTAAGCATAATTTAAATAAAATAAAAAAAAATGCTGAAACATTCTAATTTGTGACACATAAAATAAAATTGCTACTTGCCTCAAATATTTAATAAATGTCACTACCGATGTTTCCAATTCAAAACAGTTACCTACTTAAGTCAACTAATAACTCTAAAACACAAACAGTTATAATTAAAATGTATTTCAAAACAAACGTTATTCTAGACAAAGCTAGGTTTGAGATAAACACAAGCTATTTCAAAAAAATTACTTAACTAAAAAAAATGTTTAGATTTAATTGATTTCTAAGAGCTCTTGTGCTAGAGTTTGTTTATAATAAGAAGAGAGGTGGCAAAGGGGTGAAAAGCTGCATTTTTATTCTGACAGAAAATTACGTAAATCTGTTATTTAGTACGCATAGACATCGCTCAATTAGTCATCGTTTTGCATGAAACAAATAGTTTTGCGTGGACCACCCCAATCACTGTAAATGGATGCCCCAAATTGTAAGCAATTTATCATTGCAGCGCACCCAATCCAAGTCTTTCCCTATTTCGAACGGACTCTAGTTTCATGCATTTAAGAGCAGTCGCTACAGTGTATTCTATACATTTTTGAGATGAAAAACCAATAATATGAAAACAATTTTGTTCAATGATTACCCCCCTTGACTTCTATCAGTTTTTTGGAGCATTTTGGCCTACCGTCACAGGTTACAATGTAGCGACTGCCCTATACTACCTACTCTTAAGCAGAGTAATTGTTACAGTCTACAACCTATGTGCCTCGATTAAGCAGCCTGCATATTTTGTATGTAACATTATTTCATATACTTTTTGCAATTATTGACGCATACCCCAAAAGCGGCTCCATTCCACCCGAGTCTGTCGTGTTCGCGTTGCGGCGTGCGTTGGGGGGGAGTCTTGCGGTCCCGGGAAGCCATCCTTGCTTTGGCACGTAGGGCTGCGCGGAGAGGCACGTTGGCTCGAGCCGCCTCAGCTCGACCATGCTGGCAGAATTCCACGAACGCCACAGCCAGAGCTACGGTCAACCCTCCAACCAGGACGTAGAATATCCCAGCCACCTGGCTCAGCGTCATTTCCGTCAGTGACTCCTGGAACGGTATTTGAATACGATAAATTACACTTTATTCTTACAACATGGAGAAGTAGCGGAATGTGGTGAAGCTGCGGTTACTCAAACTCATTTCTAAACATACCTAATATATCTACCCTCTGTGACCTTATAAACTACTAAGGAACCTATCTGATCTTCATTTCAAATAAACAAATAGGTAATCTCAGTTTCACTCCGAAGTTTTAACCAAAAATTACTGGGTAAGATACCTACTTATCAAATTGTGTAAAAGTAACTTTTTTACATAATCATATGGAATTATCATCATCATCATTTCAGCCCGTATACACTTATCGTTTGGTATAGGTCGGTCTCCTCCAGAATATTGTAACTATTATACTAGGTACCTCTTCTTTAGATTCTTCGCAATCCGGCGATTTAGTAGTCATTATCCATTTCCGCCACAGTTTGATTATGGTCCCTTCATTCTTCAAGCCCATGATGGCGAGGTTGATTCTCTCCCTGGATTTATTACATATTTTTATATGTTTAAAAATATACACATACAAATACGAAAAAGTAATACGAAATAATTGCTTGCTTACAAAATATCTTGCTGATTCTGAAGATATTTAAGTATTCAAATTGTTGTTGCAAGCATCGAACGTAGTTGTTCAAAGCCCTATGTCTTATGGTCTTGTGTAGGCGTGATCTCTGACATAATAATTAGTTTTGATCTTAATTAAATACTTTTTTGATTTTATCTGTGTTCTTGTAGCTAATAGACCCTACTTATGGCCGGCTATAAAATCTAATTAAAATAATATTATCTATACAAATACGATTAACAGATAGGCGTTGTTGTCAGAAGTAACTACCTAGATTTCGGTGAGTTTAGTTTAGCAACGTCGTAATTTCTCATCATCATCTTCATCAACCTATAGTATCGTAATTTAATTATTTCACAACACCGGTTCGAAAGAACTAGTGACACGATATGAAGATCGTAATAAATATCGATTAAAATCATCATGTTTGTGATGATATAGTAAACATTCCATATGTTTGTATTGAATATACGTCCTATAAACAACTTACAAATTAGTCGGTAAAGTCCATTTTTATTCGCGAGAACATAGTTTACATGTAAATTGTTAAAAATATTATTTGTATTTGTACTTAAACTGTAAATTTTACCTGAAGGTAAGTTACACGAGCAACAGATAAAATTGCGGAAATAATCGCTGAAAAACGTACGTAATAAGTGCGCCTTTATACCTAAATGCAAATTTCTAATTGCTGTCAAAAATCACGTCCGCGAATAGCGTACCATAAAAATTGGTACTATAAATTCGAAACGTAGAGCACCGCTCCGCCTTCCTCGCCGAACGGAGCCCATGTAAATTTACGACTTTTCAGTATTCAACCGGGAATTACCGTATAGAGGCGAACTAGATAGTACGAGCTCGTCTGTATATGGAAATGGATATTTATGCGGGATTCTGGACGAAATGTGAACAGATTTTTTTATTTTTTGCCACATTATACCGAAATGAACGCTGCTTGCGCATTTCCCATTTCCCTTGGTATTTTTAGTTAATGAGCTACAGACGAAGTCAGGAGTAAAGTGAATTTGTAATAACAATATAGTTTGAGTATGTATGTATGTTTCCATTTTACACCAAAAATTTCAACAGAATTTATGTAGGTAGGTACTTAAAATTTTGACAAATCGACAAAAGTGCTCTAGAAAAGGTGTAAGAATACTATAGTGAATGAAGAGTTATACGATATAACTCTAAAATAAAATAACATAAAAGTCTAAACTAATAAAACATAATAATACCTTAGCGGTGATCCTTTAGCCGTGGCTACAGCGAAGTTCACGTGCTTATAACGGCAAGCTCTAGGAAGCGCGCCACAATTTATCTGGCTATCCGAGTTTTCTACGAAGTGGATAGGAGTTTCATCGTCGTTAAGTGCAGAATCCTTTATTGGATCAGTTGGTGTGATGATGCGGAAATTCTGGAATTTGATTAAAAATAAGAGCCATAAAGCGCAAGACACTGCGACTAGCGAGAATTTGACAAAATAAGAACTGATATAGGAATTTGACTCTTCCTCATCCGAATATTTTCGTCATATATTCTCAAATTGGACGCAGTGCATTATAAATAAAACTTCGCTCATTTATTTAATAACACAATATTTTCACTAGGTGCCGACAACACGTTTTTTCATCAACTTGAATGCATTATTACAAAAAGAGATATTATTCCAACCAATTCGCTTTGGCAGTTCCGACCAAAGAAAGCGTGTTACCTGCATCTTGTATGATCAAGTTGATTCTTACTTCTGTGTACGCCATTTGTGATGCATAGTTTGTCGCTTGTTTCGGCTCCGCCATTTTTTCTAGAATCAGGTAAGCTGCAAGATTCGCCGTATACGAACATACTAGAATGAGTGCGAAGAACCACCATACTGTTCCAACAATCCTTCCAGACAATGACCTACAACGATAATTTTTCTTTTACCCGTTACCGGAATAATTCCTTATACGTTAAGTTATCGGTAAATACCATCAATTTCATAGTAAACATGATCTACAACAAAATTGACAAATTTTATTATGAGTATATGCATATTTTTATTTGATAATATTCTCAGCAAAATTTGATGTCATAAATATATGACAGGTTTTTCTTGCGGTATACTTGCGACAAATGTCATGCTTATAAACGCGCTGCAAAAACTAAATACGAGTGGCGAATTCGTCCGATTAATCCGCTAATCTAAAACCGTATTTAAGGCTTTTGATTATGGATATGGTATTGTTAGTGATATGGAGGTTTGTGCTTCAAAAACGCTGAAACTATTGCACAGATTCAGATAAAATAAAGAGAACGAATAAAGTATGAATATAATTAATAAAAATAAATTAATTCTAACCTTGGTACAACGTCGCTTCCTTGTTGCATAAAAGATCCTAGTGAAAACCAAAACGAGTTCCAAATGCTGAATTCATTGTGTAATATTATCTGAAACCAGAAAGTGTGTGCAAATTAAACAATGCATGTCTCAAAATATATTTTACCGCAACCAAAAAGTTACCCTTGCAAGAATCCATCTAGATGGGTAAGAACACAGTGCTAGCTTCAAGCAATAATGTGTGAGCAGGGACTTTAGCTAGAAATGCTACTAGGCTATTGTTACTGTCAAATATATTAAAGTGAAATTCTTTCCTGTGCAACACCGATTTTAGGTAAGCAAGATCTCCTACCATCCGAAAAGCACCTTGCACACTTCGCTACCTACCTGTTCCAAAAAAAAAAAAAAGTATTAGGGCTAAAACTTACCTCGTTCGTACTTGTAATAGGGTGATCCAATTGAGTATCAGATACAGAAACTGATCGCCATTCGTTCGGGGAAAATCTTGATACGAGGAAAAGTACTATGCTTACAGCAAAAAAACTGAATATAATGCACAGCTGTAAAATAAAGATTTTAAAAATTAATCCTCTAATGCCATTTGAATACCTATTAGACTCCCGCATAACCTTAATATTTACAATAATGTATTGAAAAAGCTGTAACATTATTAAATTTAATGAAATCCTTCATTCAACTTCGAAATAGAAAAAATCTCAAAACGGCTCTATAGTTATATCTATAGATATATCATAAAACTCACCTATGTATCTAAGAACCATCTATACATAGATTTTTATGTAACAATCTGTATACATTAAGTGCGGTTTCAGATTATCGGATTAACCGAGCGGATTCGCCGCTCGTGTTTTGTTTATTGCAATTCGTATACGCGCGACAATGCACGTATACGGCCGTTGAGTTTTTGAAGTTTCGCGAGTACTAAGCCCGTATACGGTTGACAAAAATACGCTAGTCTGAAACCGCACTAAAACTACTAATGGAGGGAGGGATAAAACGTATTCTGTGATCTTACCCAAATCTCTTTGGAAAGAGGCTTTAAAAATCCAAAAGTATCAGTAAACTTTTTGTTATTCCGTGACTGCTTGACGGGGGTAACGAGCGACATAAATGGCTCTGTAAAGTCCACTAGTTGTTCTCTTTCCGTTGTCATTGCCAGCGGGGCTACTGCTATATCTGCTTCCTAAAAAAATATTCGTAAGGATCTTGATCACGTCGAAGTTTTGTATTTTGCCAGAGATCGATTAGTGCGAACACGTCAAGACTTTGTGCATTTGGGAGTTCAACGAGGAGCTCGTTATTAAATCGCTAGTACTCATTCATCTCAGTGTATTCGATAGTTTTCTTTTGTTTCACCCTTCACTAAATCTTACCCCCATTTTTAGTAAATACAGTCCACTAGGTAGCTAGAAACAGAGACCAGGGATTTGCAATCTTGTTCATAGATAAAAATATTATATGTAGTTTATCAAAAACATATGTAGTACAACCGACTTCAATTGGACCTGTTTTAGTGGCCGTAAACGTCACAGGAAAGCAAAATACGCATAAGATTGATTTAAAACTAAACTACTGAACTGATATTGATGAAATTTCTACAAGACCAATCTGGAAGCATTATATCCTTTAAAACAAAACATAATTTTCAAAAAATAGGTACAAGAAAAAGTTCTTTGTTAATAAACAATCGAATCAAGAACATCCTCCTTTTTTATGCAGCACGCCCTTCTTCTAAGACGATCAAAGTAAGGAAATTTGTATGGCGGCGATATTAGAAAGGCGTAAATTTTGAAATTAAAAGATACAACTATAATTTTATCAAAAATGTATGTGACACACCAAACTTGTTCCCATTCTCTCATAATCTGAATACAGTCATACAGACAACACATCGCTACCTCCTAACTAAGAAACCAAACCTTATTTGTAATAAATGCAGGTTCTTCTACCGATGGGCGACTTAAGTATTTTTCTTAATCGACCTAATTGAATCGGTTCGACTTGAGCCGATAAATTATGAAACTCGAGTCGAATGGTTTAACGGCCTTAACAGGTTTACTCGAGTTAAATTAACCGAACCACCCATCGCTAGGTTTATCGGTCCAAACATTATACAGATACCTACCAACACAGTATCTACCAGATATTCTGCCGCAAAGCAGAAGGTTAAGTCTAAGTGTTACTGTGTTTTTGTTTAAAAGGCGCTGTAGCTAGTGTATTTACTAAGCTTTTGAGACTGACCAACAAATTTTATCAAATTTGACGAGGGCTATAGAAGTTTTGCACCGATCTGTGTAATTTAAAGTTATGTGCTATGTTTTGGTCATGGGCAGGCGTGATCTCTAACAATCAAAAGAGCGGTTAACTCGTTAACGACACGTTAACATAAATAAATTTCAAAAATAAATACCCGTTAGCTTTGCAGTTCTTATAAAAAACAAAACTCATCCTATTCTTTCTAAAATTTGTTTGTTGGTAGTTAGGTACAAGCTCTGTTTCATTTTCTACTTTTTATTGAGTAAAACAAAGTGCAGAAACGGGAAACTCTTAAGAAACGGGATGATGGGAGAAACCTACTTTCCGCTTGATATTAGATTTGCCGTCAAATTTCTCCGCGAAGTTAACGGGTGCGCCTATAGAGAATACGAAAACCTTTTGTAACTACAGTAACACAAAAGAAACTTAATAAGCAAAGTCTTTCAAAGGAGGCACTGGTCTTGATCTGAACAGAAAGAAACAACTAACGAAACAACAAATATAAGTTCAAGTAAAATAATCGTCTTTAGTAAGGTTCTTGCGTTTCATAAGCTACAAATAACTATGGATCTGATAAACTTCAGAGATGCAAGAATAAGTTATGAACTCTTAATAAAAATTTATGCAACTGACAATAGAGAGATGTAGATAGATAAATTATTTTAACTGTATCACCATAGCATATATCAAAACAAGAATAAAATACTAAAATTACAAGGGCGATCTTATGCTAGCCAGCAATATCTTCCAGACAACCGTAGACGACTTGCTATTAAGGAAAAAACACATTGAGTCAAAAATGTATAACCTAAAAAGCTTTATAAAGCAAGTCATTGCACCAGTGCCAGTGACACGATAATTGATAAGTTTTTATAAATATATCCTATGTACTCTCTAATATATACAATATCATAGTTAAGCTACATAGTACATTTCTTGTGTCTGAAATAAAATTATTATTATTATTATTATTTATGAATATTCAGTGCGGTTTCAGATTAACGGGCGGATTAGCGATTTTGTTTTCTGCACCGAGTTTACGCGCGACATGCCGCGAGAAATTGTGTCTGTGAATACGAACGCGGCGTGTCCCTATTGGGACCTGTCAAAATTATCATAAATTGCATTATTGCGCGCGTTGGGCTTTTGAAATTTCGCGAGTACCAATCTGCCCGTATACGCACGACAAAAATACGCTAGTCTGAAACCGCACTAAAAGTAGGTAATTTTTTAAAAAAAAACTTACTTTTTTGACAATTTCATTTACGATTCCAGACCAGCTTTCAGGTGAACTCTCTCCTGTAAAACTTCCGTCTCTTGCGAGTCTTATTTCATCTGCCAAAAAATATAACAAGTATTACAATTTAGAATCATATTCCGAGTACCTACTTAATTGAATAAATCCGATTGTATCTCGTTTCAACAAATGAAAAGTATGGCAGCATTCATGATAGTATTTCCAAGAGTAGACACATTAATATAAAGAAAAAGTCTTACATTTGATGCCGAGTTTCTTTGCAATCGCATCAGTGAGGTCCTTACAAAATCCGTAAAATCGCTCTTCTTTCTCTTTTTGCCCATACTGAATCGATTTTTGCATCATGTATGGTTCTTGCAACACTGTTGTTACTATGTAAGTTTTATTAGTATCAAAGACCATTGGTGGGTGAAACTGAACGTGTTTTGGTACTACAAGCTTCAATCCTTCTTTGTCATTCCATGTGCCAATCTGAAAAGAGCAGCATGAAGTATCGAACAAAACTTTTTTTTAAATTTAATGATGGAACTTGTGTTTAGGACCAACCAAACATAGAGTGTAATACCATAGAGTAATAAGATACCACATTTGTAATTTACAAAAACAACACTTAAAATTTTAGTATAGTTTTTGTAACTGGTAATAATGTTCACTCTTCTCTGACTAGTTCAGAGAAGGCTTGTGAACAACTACAATTCTATTTTTTACTTTCAATTAAAGTGAATTTCCAATTAAAAAAAACGCCTCTTTTTTAAACACAATCGAAGTGGTCCTTCGAGCCGGATATGAACCAACTTGACCAAAAAAAAAAACATACCTTAATCATCGCGCTTTGTATAGTCATTTCCACAACATGTAACGTAAAATTACGGCGGTGCCCTTCTTCGTTGAACGAAATATTGCCAGTTAGACCTTCAATATCCGTCTAAAACATAAAGAGATTATATCATGGGATGACAAGGGGCAAACTTGTTACATTTATGAACCAAAAGATCCAATAGGGAGCGGTGTGCTAACTGAATGAACACGGATATTATATTTTGAATTTGGTGTTGCACACCTTAAATATAAAGAAGTTTTATAGGTTCATAAGTAGTTAAGCTTAATTATAGTTTAGGTTGAAGAAACATATCTTAGACTTAAACAAACTTGACAATTTATCCTAAGTAAACCACACAACCGTGTAGGTTAATTAATATATAACTTAGTTTAATTTACATACATATTTAGTTGCTTATCTAAATATTGTTTTTTTTAGTTTGAGTATTAAATAAAATTAGTTTATTAGTAAATAGTACCTTTTTCAAAAGACGTGAAATTTTGTCACCATGTTCAAAAGGGACCACCCAGCTTTTGCCGGGATTGCAATCGATGACTTTTGTAGAATTTGCTAATCCAGCTGCTCTTCTCAAAGCGTTCCTAAAAGCATCAGGCTTCTTTCTCCATAGTCTTCCCAAAGCATCTACTAATACTTGAACTCCGTCGTACATAAGGGCTGTTTTTGCCTGTTTTTAAAACAACATATTAATTACAACTTTATTAATTCACTTTTTATATAAGCAGATTATTCATTATTATTTATGAGCCCTGCTGGACAAAAGCCTCCGCCATTCTCAAAAGAAAAATACAATAAAAATAGTGGACGTCAACGGAGTCACCGACACATGGCCGCACAATATAAAAAAAAGGTTTCTAGGTGAATTAATTTATACCCTGTATAAGTTGTCCACTTCTGATCGCAGCTACTCAAAATCTGATTGACATAAGAAATGTAGCTTTTCTAATGTTGCTACCTCCTTAAATTCCATTTTGAATTTGATTTGTATTTTGTCCATAACACCTAGTTACGTTGCTTTCACCCATTTTTGTGGATAAAAAAAACAAAACAATATAAAAGTGAAATTAAATTTTCTTCAGCAAAACGTTCAACTTCCACAAAGCAACTCGAAACTATACTAATGTTGAAATTTCAGGTTTAATCCAATCAGAAACTCATTATCGCTGCTGAAGCTCGACTCAAAACTAATCAGTAGAGTAGTTAGTATGATATCCAACAATATTAATTTTTGAAAGAAATCTCTGTCCAGAATAGTAATAATTAAAATATTCTTTAGGGCTCTTAAAAATGCAATGGTAAAGCATATTATCTTTAGTGTATCGTAAATATTCTAATCTTTTAGAAATTGGTTAAGTAATTTTTAGGTGTTCTATACGAAATTCTTTGCTGACTGAACCGTTTTCATTATTACCAGGTGACTTGAAAGATCTGATCGTGATGTGTATAGGACCAAATATAAAATATAGTTCTATTTATGAGCACTACGCCTAATACTAAGACTTTTCAAAAGAAAGCTTCACTTTGTTTGATAATAATTTATGCAAGGCCCCCTCTGGTTTTCATTAAAGGGTAAGTCTAGCAAAATCTACATAAACGCGTTATTACTTTTACGTCAAGATTTTACCTTTGAAATGTCAATTTAACTAAGAATGAGTTCATCACTAATTAATTAAGCACCTGCTGTGTTGTAGCTAACAAAATAATTAAAACAGAAATCTTATAAGCACTGTATTAAAATGTCCGTTAACATGTAAGAATGTAAATATACCATAGCACTTACCGATATGCTCCCTTTGAACCGGGGGTCCATTCGCCTTAAACCGTCCATGAAATCGCGTACAATCTTACGAGAGTGGTCGACGATGCGGAACCCCGTTATATTGACTGCTCCGAACTCCATTACTTCGTTTTCCCAGTGGTCATCCATAACCTGCAAAAATAGGTGTCTGCAAGTAAACCTCCGCGCGGCCGACGCTTGCCAAATTTACTACTTAATTACCTACTTAAATATTGTAAAAATATGTTATTTAATGCTAAAAAGTATGATGGATGGGCTGTGTGAAAAAGGATATGAACAAAGCAGACGTGTGTACAGAGATGACGGCTGATAGAGACGAATGGAAGAAGAAGACAGGTTGTGCCGACCCCACCTATGTGTGAGATAAGGGCACGGCGATGATGATAATGCTAAAAATGTAAGTATAAGCTCGTATGTCATAGTTAAATACTCACAAGTCCACTTAGCATATAGTGGTATGTTCTCCGTCCCAATTGTACTTGTCGAACATGCTCTACTAGTATGCTTTTAGCGTTTATCGCGTTGCAATCAAGCACGATTCGTTTATATCCCCAGCGATCAAACTTTTCTAATGCCAATAAAAAGTCTATGGCATCCGATGAGTTATTGATTCGTTTGACGAGTGATACTTTGAATGGTGTTCTTCCCGGTTGCATGGATTGGTAAAGCTGTTGGAGCCTCAGCAAGCCTGCCAACAATAAAGCGGAATAATTAAAATTCAAAAGGAACGAGTGCTATGTTATTGGTAAAATTTATTAGCCGCAAACACTGTTCGATATAAACTCAGTGCCTGCAATCCATATTGTCGATAAATGGATAAAATACTTGTGTAATTGTTTGGAATACGGTATTGAATCGGCTTTTCTGTTAACGCTATAAAAATAAAACACAAGCAATGGAGCATATTTAACCTACAACTTTGTACCTATTATGATGTTATGAATGTTCATAGTTTCGTTATAGGGCATGCATCCATCCATAGATTTATATCACATTTTTAAATAGAGCTTATTTGTTTAAATTTCTTCTTTCACACACACACTTTCACTTTCAAAACATTAATACTCTTAATACTCAATATATTATGTCAATTGTCGGCAAGTACCTCCTTTAACACAGCGAAAAGTGGCGCCATTTTGTATTTTGCAGGGGACTTGAATGAAACATAAATGTAATAAAAAGTTGCCTCGGTTTTCCTAAACCAATTCGAGTCCGCCCAAATTTTATCGAATTAAACGCTCCATATAAAACAAGTGAAACGAAAAAGGTACAATGCGTACTACGAAACAGAGTAAAAACCTCTCACGTTCGTGTGAGATAAAATGTTTATTTGATACAGAATATACTATTTACTTTTGTTTAGTAATTAAAAGTAAGTTTCATTCCCTCAGAGTAAGTTTCTGCACGAACACGTACGAGTCTAGCTGGAAATCACGTTTAGCTATAATCAGGAGTGCACTTTCACGACACCTGTTCGAAATCAAATTTTAATAATATACTTAATAAAAACACCTACTGGGCGCTTGCGTAGTGAACCTTTTGTACTTAAAGCAAAATTCGTGATCAGCTTTAGCTGCAGGGTCTTTCCGTGATTTTGGATACTGTCTAAATTTACACGAAGTATCTATTATCCGACCCGATGAAGCAGCATGGTATCTTCTACGACAACCAATGAGCGAGACCAGTCGTGATGTTGTGTACAATGTACCTACATCCCGACAGTGTGGCCGACAGAAAGACAACGCTGCCGCAAACGTCGTCAACAAATGGATTGCGAAGGCATAGATGGAGACAGCACTAATGTCTGGACCAAAAACATAATTCAGCGATATGAATAACGACCTGCATCTATGGAAAAGGTGTATTTGGCTGAATTTGCTTCGTGGTATATAATACATACATAACGCTAATGATTTCGTTGACGAGGAAGACGACGTGCCCGTGGATGACGATGAAGATTCAGAAGGTGTATCTGAAGTGAGGACGTTGAGAGCACCAAAAGTATATCGCAGACGACTGACCGGACGTATCATACTATACAGACGCTACCATATTGGTGAAACTGTAAATTATAAACGAGAGACAAACCTCAATTCTCAGAGTTTGTCGGCTCACTCAGCGGATATTGAACGGATACAGTGATACCAAGTTCTGACTATTTGGTGTTGACTGAAACGTGGATGCGTGACAATTGTGATTCAGTTTAAATCAATAATTATGAGTGTGTAACCCGGCAGAATAATCGATCGGATTCTGATACAAATGCAGCTGGTGGAGTAGCAATTTATCAAAAATTATCATCGACGTGCATTTATTCAATGCTCAGATCTACAATAAGCATCAAACTATTCAAATCAATACATACAGCAGATTGTTGACTTGTAAAACAGACGCTCTAGAGATTGATAATAATCTACTACCGGAGAAATCAAGACACAAATACGAAAAAGCCTATGACGATTTTGTTCAATGGAGAACAACAAAAGTAGGAGTCAAGACTGTGTTGGTGGTGGAATCTTTCCTTCTAGTTTATTTCCAACATTTAGCAGAAACTCGAAAGTCAAGCAGCCTATGGTGCATTTATTCAATGCTCGGATCTACAATAAGCATCAAACTATTTAAATCAATACATACAGCAGATTGTTGACTTTTTTTAAAAGGAAATCAGAAGGTCACCAGGCGAAAAAGTCAAAAGTATTCAAAACACAACATGTGAAAACTTTTTTAAATGAAGCACCAGATAACAGATTTCGTGCCATGATTGCCATGAGTAAGTAACTACATATTTTTAGTATTATTAATGTTTTACAACATATTAACTAACTATGTACTATATTTTTCACTTGCTTTTGTCCGTGACTGAGTCGGCCTAGATTTCAAATTATCTTTATATAACAGTTGGGCTGAAAAGTTCGTAGGCTTGCGCAAAAAAAAACTTTTTTAAAGAATTTGATTTTATATTCAATATAGTCACATTCATTATATTCACCTTCGAGGGTGATACAACGATTATAAAAGCGGTCATATAAATTTTCGATACCATTTTTATAGTACGATTTGTCTTAAGCCTCAAAATAGGCTTCAGTTTCGGCGATTACCTCATCATCGGCGCAAATGTTCTGCCCAGCGAGCATTCTCTTGAGGTCTGAGAACGGGAAAAAGTTGCTGGGGGCCAAATCTGGAGAATACGGTGAATGCGGAAGCATTTCGAAGCCCAATTCATGCAATTTTGCCATCGTTTTCATTGATTTGTGAAACGGTGCATTGGCTTGATGAAACATCACTTTCTTCTTCTTCAAATGGGGCCGTTTTTCCGCGATCTTCCTTCAAATGCTCTAATAACGCTATTTAATAGTCGCTGTTATGGTTTTTCCCTTTTTAATAGTCGATGATTATTACATACCATGCGCATCCCAAAATGCTGATGCCAAAACCTTGCCAGCCGACTTTTGAGCCAGGGGGTTAATTATCAAAATCCATCCAGCCGTTTGGAAGATACGAGGTAACAAAGAAATTTACATACATACATACAAGATACGCGCGAAAAACATAACCTTAGCAGTTGGGTAAAAATGGCACACTAATAAAATGTATCTAAGTATTTGTTTATACAAAACAATACACTTCAAGCTGTTAACTTTTTAATGTAGGTATTTGAAAATGTGGTAAATAATGAGAAAGCTTCGCGATCTCATGTCGCATAGGAATTCAATTTATTCAATATTGCCATCCTGGCACGTGATTATAGCTTTCTCGTTAGTTTCTGCCGCGTTAGATTGCTTTGAAAAACAATTCCAACTATTAAGATCGGTACTTACCCCTGGTACTACCGGTGGTCCTACTGGTGGTACCAAGGGTAATTTTTTTTACCCGTGGTCCTACCAACATGTCTGGTAGGACCACGGGAGATTTTTAATTACCCGTGTTACTACCAGGCAGGTTGGACAGTGAGCGAGCATGCATATTATTTTTTATTACGTAAAATACCTAGTAGGCTGCAAGAATAAACCTATAGGGTGTTAGCTCATATGCGGTTTGCGTTTAATAGGACAGTGTTTCTGTGCCTCTGTCCAAGAAACCAGGAGGACATAAAGCCTCACTCAATACTCACTAGTCCTAATTGGATTTTTTTAACGCAGTGTCTCGATAGCGTGCTCCAAAGTTATTTCTTTATTTGATTTATTATATTCGGTTTTAGTATAACTGTTTTTTAGATTTTAATATATCTCGATTTTCGATTTTCGAAATTCTGAACTCGACTCCGCTTCTAATATGTATGTGTAGTATTCTGTCAGCTGGTATAAGTGGTAACGCTTAAACTAATGCCACAATACGGTTTTCGGATTTTTTACCAATTTTAAATATTATCGCTAACAAATGAGTTTTCCGACTTTTGATTTAGCGGTTTTTTTTCTATTTGGGAGTAATTGTATAGGGATACTTGAATCAAATCTCCTCCTTTTTTATTCGTTTGTAATGTTTTCAGTTTGATTTTCAAATAAACCCAACTGTATAGAGTGCAATTTCTGGAAGATGATCATACATGTATTTATGTTGTATTAAACATAAATACATTATAACATATATTTATTTGTAGGTACCCACAAATGATAGTGCTCAGTCTTCTTACGATTGATTCTCGTCAACGTCGACGTTGCCAAATTTTTCCCAGGAGTGTTCAAAAAATATTGTTTCCTGTTCTAGGCTTTGTATGATATTATCAAAAACCTTTATTTGCTCAGATGTAAGGTTAGAAGCATCAGTGCAGTAGCGCAAGTGCTATTTTGCCCTGCCTCCTTACTTCTGCAAGGATTGACGTTGTGATATTTTTTCCTTGTCCCACCAGGGGCGTCCACAAAAATATTTTATCCCTGTTATAGGCGAACAATTTGTATGCAATCATCAAAAACATCTCTTTGATAAGGTGTAAGGTAAGATGCTGCTTCTTTACTTCTGCTAGGATTAACGTTGTGATATTTTTTCCTAGACCCACCAGGGGCATTTACAAAAATATAAGGTCGGGGAAAAAGTTCCTTCGCATTTTGTACACAAATTCAAGACATTTTTTTTCACATTTTTATTACATTTAATTATAATATATGTATGCCATTTCGTTCGATAACTTGTTGCCAATTTGTAGGTAGTGCCATAATCCCGTTGTAGTAGAAAGTTTTGGACTTCTGATCAAAAAAATGCGACAAGTAGTTTTGACAGTCCTCTCTTGATGTTAACCTAACACTACCTATTATATATTTTCATTTTCATTTTCATTTTCAATCCATGGTTTTACGCGGCGGTTAAAGCTCATAATGAATCAATCCCTTCCAATCCCTTCCAATCCCACCATACACACAACATCACCTTATTACGTCTTAATCCGGGTTTCGCTAGTCTGTGGTCCTTTACAACCCTTTGACCATGATCGTTCGCGCACGTTCTTGTCGCAGGTGATCCACTTTTCATCACCAGTGATCAATATTTTCAAAAATGGTTCGGCTTCGTTACGTTTCAATAGAGAATCGCAAATGAGTACACGATTCATTTGGTTTCTTTCAGTGAGCTCGTGTGGCACCCAAATATCGAGTTTTTTGTATACCCAGACTTTTTCAAGTGGGTCAAAACTGTTTTGTGGTCGATCCCCAGTTCTTTAGCTACGTCGTAACTACTAATATGCCGATCTTGCTCCACATTTTCAGAAATGGCATCGACTTTATCCGTAACAGAGCGAGCTGCATCTTTCACATCAAAATTCATGGACTGAAAACGCTTGAACCAACATTGTGCTACTCTTGCAGACACAACATTAGGTCCATTAACGTCACAAATTTTATTCGCGGGTTTTGTCGCATTTTTCCTTTTTAGAAATAAAAATTCAAAGTTTATCGAATTTCGTCGTTAGATTCACTCATTTTACCGGTCAAAAAAACCATTAAAAAATGGCGGGAAATTGATTTTTATTTTTTTATTCCTTTACTAAAATGTCATATTTTTAAAAGTATCTAAACCAGCTAGATACGAACAGTACAACCGAAGAGATTTTGCTACAACTTCGTACATACAATATACGAAAAGACTTTCCCCGACCTATTATTTTGCCCTATTCCAGGTCAACACTTCGTATGATATTATCAACACCTATTTGCTCAGATGTAAGGTTACAATTTATGATGCTTGCCATGTCATCTCAGTTGTACTTGTTTCGTTAAATATGGAAACATTCTGCAATTACTGGAAGATGGTCACTCATTTGTGTTGTAATTGTATTCGCAAGTGTTACTGCCCTGCCTTTTAAATTCTGCAAAATTAAACTTTATCAATTGTTCCCAGTCATACCAGATCGTCCAAAAATATTTTACCCTGTTCTGTTCAAGGCGAACATTTTTTACGATTTTATCAAAAACATCTATTTGTTTGGAAGTAAGGTTAGGAACACTAACGTTTATGATAATTGCTACGTCACCTGAGTTGTGATTGTTAACATGGCCTTTTTCTTACAAATTGTGTAAAGTGTGTCGTCGTACCTACATAATAATTTAAGCCAAAAGCCTTTTATATTTTCTAAACCTTTTTACTTTATCGTCTTTTGCATTTCTCCTTATTTTTTTCTTACGTTCATTTACTGTATTTCTTTACCGTTCTATTAAAAGATGAAACTGCTACCTACTTATTTGATAGGTACTTATGTTACCGACCGATTATGGAAACATCCATCTAATCTTATCAATCCCCGCAAACTTTTGTTATTTTTATATTATTGGGATAAACGGAGCAAAACATTTTTTATTACAAAATAACTCACTTACCAATGTTTGCTTAACAACGCAGAAAGAAGTACTGCATCGTACGAGATAATGTCAAGTACATTTTGAGGTTTAATTATATCTAATCAAAAGTGAAAATTGTCATTTTTTTTATTTATTAAGTTGATTGATAAACGTTGTTGATATGAACTCTTTTACAAGTCCATAAGTTAAAATATTGATTGGGGCCAAAACAGATATTTATGACGGATTTACGAAAACTAAGTTTCAGTTTCGATTACTAAAATTTAATAAGATATACATACAGTTGGTATTGTAGAAAAATGTCATACACCATCCACGATCGGCAAGGCGACCCATTAAAGTGGCTGCAGCGGCTATTAGCCGCAGCCACGATTTAACCGCAATCGCTTTCGTGTCGACATTTTATTATCGGAGGAGTCAGCTCTGTTGTAATCCTCGCAGCTTCCATTTACGATTTATAAAACCGGCATTTTGTGTTGTAAAGTTCAACGATAAAAGAGATGGTGAGCACTTACTTTCTTTATTGACCCCTGTTATTTTTAGAAGTCACCTTGCTATGTTTTTATTTGAGATCAAGATTGAAAGCCATTGTTGATTAGTTCAAGATTTATATTTTTGATGTCTTGAAAACCCAATTTAAGTTTTATTTGCGATGATTAAATGAATTTTTACATTCTTTGAAAACTCTACCATAGGTGATGCAGGTTAGTTAATGGTACAAATAAGTTAATATTTAAAGATTATACAGGTGCAATGATAAATTTTAGTCTAGGACTTACCATCATGTGAGTCGTACATATAGATAATGTCTTTCCAACCGTAGTGCAGAATCGTGTCTGCGATTGCTTTGTGATAGTCTGGTCTCATGCTCACAGCGTAGTCTATCAGCCCTGATGATGGCGGTATTACCTACGAAATATAAATGAATGTAAAAAAATGATTACTCTTTGCGTCAGTGCTGGTCGTAACTACCATTGGTAACATTTTACAGTAAAATAGTGTTATGCTGTATTTAAAAAAAATACTTTCTTTTTTGGTTTGAAGGTCTGCAAGCTTATTTTTTCTATGTCCCAGATGAATAATACAGGATGATTTTGAGTGGTGTGCGACGGCGGGGACGATGACGGATGTGCCTTCAAACATTTCTACCCTGGAGTTGTCATCAATTTACTAATGTCTGTATCGTACAGGTACAGGTTTCAAGGCTTTAATTAATTTTATTGACAATGGAAAATCGGTTTATCATAACCCAAAACACTTAATAAAAAATTATCTGATCGTATATTATTACATATTTTTAACAACAAATGGATATCATCACCACAAACTGATTCTCAATTTCTCGTGTGCCCAGTGAACCTGGTTGTAATCGTAGTCTGTAAATTATCTGAGGTAGGTATTCCTTATATTTAGCGGGAAATTAACCTGAGTATGCGGGTGGTAAAACAAACTACTAGTAAGCGAACGATGCAAGTTTCGTACTAACTCGGAACTAATGCTACGGTTCATCCAACGTATGTACGATGTAGGAGTATCTTTTGTTTACCAATAGATATAAACATAAATTATAAGCAATATTTTAACATAAATTATGATTCGGATTAATATTTCTTGTAAAATTGTATGCTTCTATTCATAAAGAATTGTAAAAGTAAACAAACAGCGCATTGTCGAATTTAAATAAAATGTCAACCACCAATATACACGTTTTATTAATGTCTAAAATAATCTTACATATTTTATTTATTTTTCAAGTATGCAAAGTAACGTAAATTTTACGAGGTAACTGATATTACTAGGTACTCAATATTCATCGTAACTCACCTTTTCAGGAAACCATGGAGTAACAAACGGCATTTGGAATGTGTTTGTGTAGGAGTGAAGAGTGTCAAACGATTCCGGCGTCACAGCTCCAAGCATTGCGAATACCCCTCGAGCAAACTGGTTACAAACTATAAAATGGCATACACTCATTAAATTCTATTAAAAAGTCAAAGTAAAAAAAAATATGAAAGTGAACACATTATTGTACAGTCGGCTCTGTAATTGTCTTTACACCCAGCGTACGCCGGTGTTCTCCTGTTATTAAACCACTCACACAAACACATCATGTGTTTGCGTGAGTAAACTACTGATGTGATTAAACCACTTAAGGTATACCAATTATATAAACTACAAGTGGTTAAATCACAGGAGAACACTGAAGTTAGCTGGGTGTAAAGACAATTAAAGAGCCGACTGTACCTACTAAAGAAATCACAGGTACAGATACGAATTTAAGGAGCAAGTACGAGTAAACATTTGACTCTAAAATTGAACGGGTCTCACAATGTTTTTCTATATTAGAAAATTCAGAAACGTCTATCAAGCTTAATTTTAAGAAAATAAATATAATATAATTGTTCTGTGTAGAGTTCTCCAGTAAGAAAAACTTAAAAAAGAACTTGAGAACAAGACAATTTCACTTTATTTTCAAGTTCATTAAATTAATTTTAGCTCCCCTGACAGGCTTTTAAGGTAATTGGGTTAGGGTGCAATTACACAGGCACAGGGTGTCAAACAGAGCCCGAGTGCTAGGAGTTTTCTCTACAGAATTATTAATATGAAGTAATAGTAACAGGCACATTTAAGAAACATATTTATGTAGGCAATAGCACTTAATATTTATAACTATTTTTTTCTAGTATTTTAGTCACAAACTGATTTTATTTAACTATTTTATCTAGGTATAATTATTTCTAAAATGTTTACATAAATGTACATATATTAGTGAAAGAACTGTAAGACAGTGCTAAAACCAGATTTTACATAGTAAATTAAACACTAATCAAAAGTTTTTAAGGATAATAAACTCGTAAGGAACAAACTACGAATAAACGTGTTTAAAATGCTAAGGGTATTTTAAATAGGGATAGGGTTACAAAATTCAGTTTATATTGGGCCACTTAACCCGAAAAGTAAGCAAAAAGGTGGGTAGGAAAAGGGGTCAAGTAGGTAGGTCGGGGGTTTGTTCTATCTCCAAAATTACAGCAAACTGAAAATAGCAGTGATGTACAACGGCTCAGATACCTAAAGCTTTTTACTATTTTAATTTTACGTTTTAGACCTATAGATAAAAGCTTTTGTACTCTTATGCCTACTTGCACCAAACTGTCCAAGTCCCTAAGCAATTACTTTACTCGCTTGGTAGTTCTTAACAGTCCAGATTCTGACCGTTAAGAACTGCCAAGCGAGTAAAGTAATTGCTTAGGAACTTTGAAAGTTTAGTGCAAGTCGGCATTAGTCCCGCGGGATTCTATGTGTCACAGACGGCATGGTAGTGTTTCGCCTTATTATTTCAGCTATAAATTATATTAAAACTGCTACTAGTTTCTTTTATTTGTTCTTTGTATTCATTACCACTATAATTACAACTTGGAAGGCATGTTTTAGCAAAATCTCAAGCTTTATTTCTCCAAAATGTTTCACTCTAGTTATTTATAAAATGATAATTCGACTCCTGAATGACTTCCCCGATTAATTTAACATCGCTTTAAGGTACTCACGTACGTTTTATCATATATTTTTTAATAAAAATAAAAGTGTTTTGGTTATAATATTTTTTTATAATTGTAGAGTCAGAAAGTTGGTCTCAGAAAGTACAGTGGCTACCTAAAATTAGTCTAGTAACAAATAAAAGTCACTACCTATGTGAACAAACAGGCTGTTTGAAGCTAAAAATAAATAAAAATTCTATTTCTTATGTCGTTAGGATGAAGTACCTACCTATCAGGCTCTACTAACGCAGCAATCGGCTAATCACGATCGTCTTTTACGTCTTCGAGTATACATGATGTTATAACGATATAGAAAAATACCTATTGCAAAATCAAGGATCTTATAACATTAATAGGCTTTGCAGTAAACAACATACTATGCAATATCGCGGATTACGCTTCCGAGGCGCTATAATATGCCCAACCTCTATTGTATCGTATCTACTCATCATTAAAGTGTATAGGCGTGGCAGTCCGTGGCTTGAGCTTATCCCATCTCACGGGCAATTTGCTTTTGTTTTTTATTTTTTTAATTTTTGTTCCTGTATCGTATTGTTCTATTTACTAAGGAATACGAAATAAGGGTACTGTCGTATCTTGTATTTTTATTTCAAAGGAATGGTTTCCTTTTATCTAAAATGCCTATTAAAACTTTTTTAGAAATATTCTTTTTTCTCACTAAACTTATTTGCTATGGGTAAAAAGTTCCTACAAATAAAAACCTAACAATTTTGTGTATTATGCAAATTTAGAATCTGGCTGTATTGTTTGTAACAACTGGGTGGCTATTTTCCATATTTACTCATCGTTTTTTATCACACAAAAAAAATATAAATTACAAAAATCCTAAAAATTACGAAATATAAACTCTATAGATACAATAAACTCACTGAGCCGGGAAAGCTTGAACGCGTCTGCCGTGTTGATGACGTCCACGTAGGCTTGCAGCTCGAATCTGCGGCCGGTTATGTCTTGATTGTGCATAGTCATAGCATACTTGAAAACGGTCTGGATTTCTTCGGTATTTTGATCGAAAATTGCCCCTGTACACAAAACACAACTATACATTTTTCGAAAAAAAACGAATAAACTACTCAACTTTAAGAAAAAATATTTTATCGAAATAAATAAAAGATGATCAGAAGTAATCGAAGAAGATCAAACCCATATCGTACGGAAAAACATTATGACTAGGTAAAACATTTTCTTTTAAAAGCACGTACAGTCGCCTGCAATAATATGTATACACATCGTAATTTTCAAAATTATGTCTATACAAATTTGCAATAAAATGTACACACCAAATCACCAAAATTATGTCGCCATCAACTTGTGTCATAATATTGTAAACTGGTCTTTGTCAGATATAAGTAAACACCATTACTCTCATAAAAAAGTAACCATACTGAATTTCAAAAATATGTAAACACGTTCAGTTGCATTAAAATGTAGTCATTCATTCCTTTAAAAAGTTTCATAAATATGTATACAATTTGATATTTAGCATACAATCAAGTCTTGAGGATTTTGTCATCAAATGCTCAAAATTATGTATACACCCTAGGCGTCATAAAAATGTAAACAGTGATTTAACATTGTATTTTTTGAGATACTTATAGATTTGTTTGAGCTGGTAGGTAGGTAGCTAGGTAGGAAGGTATATAGGTGGTAGGTAGGTAGAATGTTTTGTTATGACGTTGTCACGTTAAACTGTCGTCCGTAAACCGACTTTACAGACAACCAATTTTTTTTTCAATGATTTTTTTTTATTTTATTGGAGATATGTTTTAGCTTTTTTTAAATCTTTTTTAACCCCTTTTTAAAAAAAATCTAAACTTTTTTTATCATTTTTCAAATCTTTTTTTTTTCCTCATTTTTTTTCTGCCCCAATTTTTTTGCCCTTCTTTTTTTTGCCTATAATTTTATTTTCCAATTTTTTTCCCCAGTTTTTTGCCCAATTATATTTCCCCATTTTTTCCCCCAGTTTTTTGCCCAAATTTTTTCCGCCATTTTTTTTCCCCCTAATTTTTTTAAAATAAATAAATGACGTGATATAAATAAATAAATACGTGATATAGCAGTCGCTCATTTCGTGCCAATGGATACTTAATTTCAACACACATTTTTATCTTCATATAAAACAATCATAAGTTCCATCATCATTTTAATTGCGTTATAAGAAAGAATCAACATTTAAAACTTATTATTAAACCAAAATAAATATACTTAGAATGAATGAAAATAAATGAAATTAATTTGCCCATTCCTGCAACCAAAAACCACTGCATGCAAAAACTAATCATATTCCTCTCTTTGCCCACAAATCTTCAAATCCTACAAGGAGGAATTGTAAATAAGTAACCATTGCATTAACCAAGTAGGTAGGTACTGTTCTCACTGCAAAAAATAGATGTGCCATAATGTCCAAGGGGTAAGGGCTAAGGACCGAAAAACCAAGGTTACGATTCTTTGTCGCTGAGATACTGTGAGATCTCTGGCATTTTTATAAGGTAATTTAGCCATACACATAGCCATATAGTTCAGAGGTAACAAGGATGCATCAAAAGTGTTTATGTGCACAAGACACTCAGTTTATTTTTATGAGCTAGTATCGTGTGTATCCACCTCGAGCATCGATAACGGCGTGTAGCCGTTCACGCATGGAGGCAACTATGTTGTTGCAGACGTTGGTGCCTCTGAACCCATCCCATATCGAATGAGTGTGGTTTTTGAGTGACTCAAACGTCCTCGCGCTGCTGCTGTCCCAGTTTTGCACCATTAGAGCCCATATATTTTCTATGGGGTTAAGGTCCGGACTCTTCGGCGGCCACGGCAACACTTTTATCCTATCCTCCTTACCTCTAACATAAATATGTATACAACCTTTGCACACCCTGGCATTGTGGATGGCTGAGTTATCATGCACAAATGGCACAGGTCTCAGTTCCGGAAAATATACATCAGCAGAGGGGAGCAACACTTCTTGCAATATATTAATATATGCTGCGCTGTTCATATTCCCACTGATATCGGTTAACTCTCCGGGGCCACTTGCTGCCATCCAGCCCCAGACACCAAAAGTTATTCTGCCACTCCTTCTAGAGGCTATTATATTTTTTTCAATATAACGGGTGTTGTCGGCCCGCCATAATGTTAAACGACCATCGTCGGATGAAGTGAACACCTTTTCATCGGAAGAAATAGTGGTGCTAAAATCGTAGTTTAGGTATTCCTGCGCAAATTGTAGTCGCAAATGCCTATGACGATCTGTCAAAATAGGTTTTCGTGCTGGAATTCTGTAATGCAGATTAGATGTATGCAACCGTCGTCGAATTGTCGAGGTCGATACTCGATACTTTACGGACATATCCTGTACACGAACGAATCCATCATCATTGATGGTGCTCCTCAATTCGTTGTCTTGCAAGGCAGTAGTTATCCGTGGACGACCACCGCTCAATCAACACTATTATCCTCTGCCCATCGCGTAAGCCACTTATATACAGTTTTTCTCTGAAAAAAAAAATAGGAGTTGTCCATATTAAATACCTACGTATTATTATTATTATATGACTTATGATAACCAGAAAATAACTAACAGATGTCTCCGTCTCCAACGCAATATCGGTGACCGACAACCCTTGTTCTTTTAATATAACAATTTTATGTTTTTCATGGGTTCCGATTCTGTATGGGACATTTTCATCCATACCTGTAGTTTTATGTTTGAGCGATCAAAGCTAGGTCTATTATTATTATTTACGTAGGTATTAGGTGGGTATTTTATACTATATTTTTAGGTGTATTTTTCCGACAATAATTGACAGGCAGGCTGTCATGACAAACAGTGTTGTTTTTTTTATAAAAGGTAACGTATCTCTCTTTAAAAAAGGTTTTTACATACCATCTATATTAATTAGATATTGGTTTATACACAATAAATTAAACAAGGTAACAAATATTAAAGGAGCTTAAAGTTTAAAAAAAACTGATAACCCGACTGCTAAATAATTATACATTCATCGTCAAATTCATTGCACTAAATTAAATGTAATCATATAACATAATTATATAGAGCTCCTCAAGATCTAATCAAAGATTAGGATATATTTAAAAAATGGGTACCCCACTGGGGGTACACCTTACATGTCATTTACCAGAACCCTCACACCTCTAGCTCAATGCCCCAGAATGACAGTTTGCAAGAAAAAAAGGAAAGGAGATTATATACAAAAAAAAATATATATATATAACATAGGTATATAAATTTTTGTTGTCTAATAAGTTAGTAAGAACATAACAGAGTGTAAACTAAACATAGAAAAACATGACCCTTCCTTGGCAGTCGGGTAAAAACACAGCTGAAGTGAGAACTTCCTCCTTTAAAAAGTCTGCTGAAAACTATGAGTATGGGTCACCAAAAACCAAAAATAATTCCCTTGTGATTCGATGTGATATAGGTTTTTTTACATTAAGTATTTGTCTTTTCTACGCCTTAAAATTAATCGAATAAAAATTGTTCGGGCAAAAGAGTTGAGTCCTAATAAGGGCAACAAAAAAGTAAGGTAAAATTAATTAAAAAACAAAATTATGAAAATTAACAAATTAATTCGCTTCTTCTAACTTTTGTTTTATTTGGCATCGGGTATCGAGTTGGAACAGTAACAGTTGAGCTACCTATTTGATGCTCCATTTGATGATAGAGACCTCAAGACTTGATTGTCTGCCAAATATCAAATTGTATACATATTTATGAAACTTTTTATAGGAATGAATGACTACATTTTAATGCAACTGAACGTGTTTACATATTTTTGAAATTCAGTTTGGTTACTTATTTATGAGAGTTATGGTGTTTACTTATTTCTGACAAAGACCTGTTAACAATATTGTGACACAAGTAACTTGTGTCATAATATTGTAAACAGGTCTTTGTCAGAAATAATCAACTGTTGATGGTGACATATTTCTGTTGCTTGCAACGACAAAGGCATCAGTCTCCCAGGTTAGGGGGAAGGCCTCGGCTGCGCCCGTAGCCTCGACTAGCAAGACCGAACCCAGAGCAAAGCGCGGCGTCAATGCGAAGTGATATGCTCCTGCTCTCGACGGGCGTCATGTTGTATGTTTACAACTCGTATACTCCTTAATACGGCAGCATAATCATCACTATTAATTCCTTGATTGCGGTAGGTTGCAATTTCATAATGTCGTTTGGTTTATTTTTCCGGTAGACGTAAAATTATTTTTTGTAAACAACATTGATGCTGTCAATTCTTAATGTCAGATTATGTGTTTAAGTTATTTTTTTGGCTATCGCTATTTGTAAGTTAAGTAACGTTCCGTTACTCGTAATAACTTTTTTGTTCTCTATTGCAAAAATCAACATTGTTTGTTAATCATATTTTTTCTTTTGTTATTTTAATACCTTATATTTTTGCATAACTGTTGTTTAGGTATTTGTTGAATTTCTACTTATATCTATTTTTGTTTCAAGTTTTTATGTAGTGTTTTTGGGTTCCTTTCTTCCGGCACGCTGGCGAGTGTTGAGGAGGTTCGGCACTACGGAGCTGCAAACCTTTGCCGTTGGGTTCCTACCTTATAGTTTATTTATAGGTATAGGCTTACCTAAACGGTTTTAAATAATATTTATATATTAGGTATACATATTTTATTTAGTAGATATAGGTATTTATTATATTTATAAATTATGGATAATAGTATTGTATTTGATGATAGCTTTTTTTCTTGCTCTTCTTCATGCTCTTCAGACAACGATTATGGGAGTGCCTTTAGTGACGACTCAATTCACTTACATGAACAACTCTCTGATAAGTTTAGTGGAATGGTTAAAAATCTCAATATTGTCCACATCAATGCCCAAAGCATCCATGCCCACTATGCTGACCTTCTTTCCTCTTTCGATAGCAAACTAATTGATGCTGTACTAGTTTCTGAAACTTTTCTTAAACCTGGTCTGCCATCGACACAGTATTGTTTACCAGGTTTTAAACTAATTCGGAATGACAGGACTGGGAAGGGATATGGCGGTGTTGCCATTTACCTTCGTGGTGACATACCGTGCACAATTGTCGACCAATCTCCTAGTTTATACAGCAATTTTGCTGAACACTTGTTTATTGAGATAACTGTGCATCACTCTAAAATACTTCTTGGTGTGTACTATCCTCCTTCTAAGAACATAGATTACTTCTCCTCTCTCGAAACTAAATTAGAATCATACACTTCTCTCTATGATCACACTATCCTTCTGGGCGATTTTAATACATGTCTTCTGAAGAAAGATGTGCGTGCTCAAAAACTTATCTCACTAGTCTCTTCCGTGAATATGCACATCCTTCCTTTATCAGCTACGCACCATGCACCCCACTCTACTCCTTCACTTCTTGATCTTATTCTTGTCTCTGACATCGACCGCGTGGCTACGCATGGACAAATAGCTGCTTCTTTCTCCTACCATGACCTTACATTCCTTTCCTATAAAATACGCTGTCCTAGGCGTAAGTCCAAATCTATTCTTCTACGCAGTTTTAAGGATATAAACTTGGAACGCTTGAGAGATGACTCGAACAACATTGACTGGTCACCAGTACTGGACGCTAACGCTATTGATGACAAGGTAGGTGCCTTTAACAAGATTCTCCTTAATCTGTATGATGTTCACGCTCCATTTAAACTTGTAAAGGTTAAACACGCTCCTGCTCCTTGGCTGACTCAATACATTAAAAAAATTATGTCGAGACGTGATAAGGCGAAGCGTCAGTTTAGAAAGTCTCCTACCGATGAAAACCTGGCTGCTTATAAAAAAATACGCAATCGCTGCAGTAAGCTATGTAGAGATTCAAAAAGGCGACACATACACAACTCTATTCAAAACTGCTCTTCCTCTCAAATGTGGAAATTTCTTAAAACTCTAGGTCTAGGTAAAATGTCCAGCGACTCCAGTATATCTTTCGATTTGAATTCTATCAATACTAATTTTTCAAAATCTCCTCTCTCTTTGGACGCTTCCACGAAACTGACCACTTTAGACAACTTATCTCGCATACCCAGACCTGAGGGTGACTCCTTTAGCTTCACCGAGATTACTGAGAGTGATGTTATGAAGTCCCTGAAATCTATCTCAACCAAAGCTGTTGGCACTGACGGTGTATACCTTCAGATGCTGCAACTTCTTTCCTCCGAACTATCTCCTGTTATTGCTCATATGCTAAATTATTCTCTTGTAACTTGCTCTTTTCCCTCTGATTGGAAAAAAGCATTTGTTATTCCTCTCCCTAAAACTTCTAACCCTGCGACCGTCTCCCAATTCCGTCCTATCTCTATTTTACCCATTCTCTCCAAAATTCTCGAAAGTGCAGTCCAGAAACAGCTCTCTTCTTTCCTTTTTACACACAGCATTCTAAGTCCATTCCAGTCTGGTTTCCGTCCTGGACACAGTACTGTGAGTGCGCTTACGAAGGTCTCCGATGACATTCGCTGTGCTATGGAGAATAAGCTCCTTACTGTCTTAGTACTACTAGACTTCAGTAGTGCTTTTAATTCAGTTGACTTTGATATTCTCCTAGCTATCCTCTCTTCTCATAACATATCCTCAAAAGTAATCTCTTGGTTTGAATCCTACCTCACCGGTCGCTCACAGTGTGTACGTACGGAGGAGTCCTGTTCTGACTGGTGTAACATCACAGCTGGTGTACCGCAAGGTGGCGTTCTTTCTCCTTTATTGTTTTCGGTTTTTATTAACTCAATTTCTAATGTTATCACCTGTCACTACCATATGTATGCTGATGATCTTCAACTTTATCACCATTTCAAAGCTGTGGAGATTTCTGATGGCATTGCCCAAATGAACAGTGTCCTTCATAACGTTAGTAATTGGGCGAAGGCCTTTGGTCTCCTAGTCAATCCTACAAAGTCTCAAACCTTGATTTTAGGTACTCCCTATATGTTAAACATAATAGAACAATCTTCCATTCCTTCAGTTGTGTATGACTGTGTGCCGATTGAATTCTCTAGCAACGCTAAGAATCTGGGCGTCATTTTCGACAGGAAGCTATCGTGGGGTTCTCACATTAATCAGATTAGCAAACGTGTGAATTTTTCTTTTCAGTCCCTCAAGCGTCTCCAAAAGTTTTTACCATTTGAGACTAAAGTCTATCTCGCTCAATCTTTGCTTTTACCTATCATCGACTACGCTGACGTCTGTTTCCTTGATGCCACGGAGGAACTTGTTAATAAACTGGAACGCCTTCAGAACCTGTGCATCCGTTTCATTTTCGGTTTGCGCAAGTTTGATCACGTTTCCCAATTCCGGTCTCAGTTAAAATGGCTCCCTATCCGTCGTCGACGTGACCTACATATTCTCACTCTTCTTTATAACACTCTTTTTAATCCTCTATCTCCTCTTTACCTCCGTGAGCGTTTTAACTATCTTGTCCCTCGCGGTCAGCCATGCCGGTCTACGACGTCGCTTCTTCTCAGAACCCCAGTTCATTCCTCCCGCTGCTACGGTGATTCATTCACTGTCCATGCTGTCCAACTGTGGAACACTCTTCCTCACACTATTAGAGCCAGTCAGTCACTAAACATTTTCAGAAGCAGAGTCAAAGAGCACTACTTATCACTGTGATATATTCAGTATTTATGTTAGTATTTATATATATATATATATGTAACTTATATATTTATTTATGTATAGGTGTTAATTCTAGTTTATTTAGTAGTATTTATTATATGTATTTAGATATATTTATTCAAACATTATATATATTTTCTTCTTCATAATTTTAATTTATCCATTAATATTTATATTACTGTACACGCCCCCACACTTCCCATGGCCTCTCTCTAACCTCAGAAGGTTTGCTGGAAGAAAACTCTTATTAGGGTTAAGCTCGCCTTTGTACATGTCTTTTCTTTTATGATTTGTATTCTAATATGTTTGTGTGTACAATAAAGAATTACAGAATTACAGAATTGCTTTGGTGTGTACATTTTATTGCAAATTAGTATGGAGACATAATTTTGAAAATTACGATGTGTATACATATTATTGCAGGCGACTGTTCATCAAGATCTGAATGTGCGTTCTAAGAAAGGAATTTTGAAAAATTAAAAAGTATTCGAAGTTGCGGTTTGTGTCAGCTAAATAAATGAATACCGATTAAGCTCAACAAATATAAACATTTTATAGAAAATTAAGAAGGTTAATATATAAATCAATAAATCGTTAGATTTTTTGAGCATAACATAGCACATCAGTCAAAACACTAAAATAATTCCAGTTGGTACAGCGAAATAGTCATCAATAACATTATTTCGCTGGGCATCTCTTTATCTATCTTTTACAGAAAAAGTGGGAGCGCGTTCCGAAAGCATCATCGACTTGATATATGTGTGCTGACCAAAACGTTTATCTGAATCACGGAAAGCTACAGCTCGCTGGCTCTTTTACCGTCTTTCCTTTTGCCTCTGCTACTGGAAATTCGCCACTCTCGCAGCGCTATTTCACCAAAGGCGATAAAACGCAGCGTCAAAAGTGGAACCATAAAGTTTTAGAAAGTATAATAAACGGATGTGGGAAAAGCTAGCAAATTATGTGTATTTATTGGTCATCATAAGCCATACATCTTGGAAGGTATACGACAATACATTCGCGTGTAAATGTTTATGACGGATGTAAACTATTTTACCACATTTTAGACCGTATAATTCGCACGCTAAATATCTAGATTCCAGTTGGGTCACTTGAAGAAGAGCGAACAGTTACCTTTTGTAATAGGGAATATGAGGCCGATTAAATAAAAAGCTATAATATCTTTCATTCAGCAAAAACAAGATAGTTTTATGCAAAAACAAGATAGTTTTATTATTTATTATTAATTAAAATTGTGTGAATAAAAAATAACCTATAAATCATCGTACATTTCATCCATGCTTGGTCCCTCCTCTTCCATTTTCTCAGCAGTAAAGATTAACCTAAATATGGCCTTGTCCAAAAGCTTTTTTTCTTCATCTGTCAATTTACTTATTAATTTTTCCTTGAGCAGCAATAGTGAAGATGCCAAGTATCTATTTAGTGGAGTCTTGGAGCAGGGAATTGTCAGGTGAAAAGAAGGATCAATAGCAGTGGCTATTTCAAAAGCTTCTTGATTGGCTTTCTCGATTTCTGCCTCTTTCTATGACATCTCATTCTTGTTGGTTCTATTGGCTCTCCATAAATAGCAAAACACATTTCTTGGGGTGTTTTCCTCTGTTGAAACTAGTACTCCTACATCCTTGCTAAATAATAACTGCTCTTCACATGGTTCAGAAAAAGGGTTCCCCGGATCCATAATTTTCAAAAAGTACTCTTTATCTTTTTCCGTCCTTATATTCATATATCTCAAAGTTGACTCATCAACTGCTAGATTTTCTATTGTCCAAGGATTGATTCCGCCATCAGCTAAGAAAATAATTTTCGGACTCAAATCTTCTTTTTTGCTGTTTCCTCTGCTACTTTTTATGTTCCACAGTCGTCTAACGTTGTCTATACCCACACTTAGTCTAGCCATTGCCCCCATAACATTTATTACATGGGTTCTCATTAATTGTAGAGTGTTTGCGGCCACAGAATTGAAATCGTCTTGGGGATTCTTTCCCATTGGTTTAAGGGAACTAGTTTCTACACCGTATTGGCCCACAAATTCCTTATCTTGATACCAGCTTGTATATTCGCCATAAAATTCAGGAAATAATAATGTCTTTTCTCTACTAGGATTTATCCCGAATAATCTGTATACACTATATGTCAATCCTATTAAAGATGCTAGTGAAGGAATCGAATCAGCCACAAATACAGTCATAGAATCGTCACTTGATCTTAAGCACCTTGTTATAGTGTTGGGCACATCAATTCCACCAATAGCTACTAGCCCCATTGTAGTAGATCCTGCGTTTAACATTCCCATAAGGAAACCGGGAGAAGCAGTTATGTAATCATCTTCATCCAGTTTGTCCTCAATTTTCTTAAACCATTCTTTATTGTGATCATTCAACATTGTGAGTTTTGTTTCTGCCCAAGGAATTCTAGTGAAGAAATTTTCGTTTTCTAGCATAAATCCTATTCCCAAATGGATTCTTTTAACCAAGAGATAGTAGAATCCCATTCTACAAATTTTTTCAAACGTTTCTTGCTCATCAGTTACAGGGGGTAAATTGTTTTTTCTTCTTACAGAATCGTCAAACCAACATTTGTGGACTATGGCAAATAATAAAGGGTTCAAACACTCATTCCATTTGGTCGCATCCTCTGTTGCTTGAAGGCTATAACTTTGAACAAAATTCTCTTTCAAAGAAGACATTTGTAGCTCGTTCATAATCTTCTTTTTCTTCTCCTCTCCTCCTATGCTTATGGTACTTCCTGGTATAACCTTGGATAGGTTCAAATGAAACTCTTCAATTACTTTCAGATGTAGTCTAAGTGCTACTGAGCCAGACGCTATTGCTCTTCTATCTTTTTTCCCTCTCTCTGCATGTTTAATATATGAACAAAAGCTTCTAGCATAATCATCTAACCATTTGTTGCATCTCTCTCTACCATTTATTCTAGTCATTTTCACTTTATATTTAATCTGTGTCATTTTAACTCTCATCCTAAGTTTTACAATAAATCGTCTACAGGATTTCTCAATCTTTACTTTCTTGAACACTTTCAGATTTGAACAATTGTACAATTCATACCAATATATCAGAGATTCTATAAGAGTGCTAGGTGTTTTCCCTATATTCCTCTTTATCAATATCTTTCATTTTGTAAAAATATACTGTTTTGTTTATCAGTCTAGAACGAAAGATATTTCAAAACGTTCGAGGATACGTTTCTTTTTTATCAGGAGATGCGCTTGGTTGCAAAGAAAAAAATAGTTACGTACATAATTAGTTGATGATAATTATTCGTAAATCGAACTTATTAAAAACAATATTAATAACACGTCCTAAGTTACGAGAACTTAATATTGTAACTAGAAATCGTTTTCTTAAGCTTCGGCACTATAACGCTATCTCTCCGAGCTTTTGTACACTTTGTTGCGCAGTAAAAGTTTCTTTTAATCTTCTTTTAATGAAGTTAGAGCCTCGTTGCCAGGTAAGACACTTTCCAGCGCAAACAAATCCTACTTTATGAAAAACTGGCAAGGGAATAAAACGAGAAATTATTGCTAAGGAGTTGCTATAAATAAAATTAAAAACGGAAAAGTAGAATTACGTTTTTTGTCAACCAAAGTTTATAAATAGCATTATCCTATTTTTCCTGTTAGGATTTGCGTAAGACATTAACTAATCGGTAGGTTCACTGTTTTACTATTGTTTTAAGTTTAAAGATAAATGCTGAGATAATAATAAATAAATTTATTATTTATTTATTATTATTATTTTAAAGTTTTTTCATATGAAAAGGTGTTAACACAGTGCAAATATATTTTAACCGCGGCGGTATTGTTTCAAATTCATTACCACGACATCCATTTGGATGGAGTATACGAAGATGTTTTCTTTGCTATAAACTGCAGAGCTTTCATCTTGATTGCATTCACTGGGTTTATTTTTATCTCGAGCACAATACCCGTTACGCTTCTAATTTTCAACTCAACACAATGCATAGCAGCAAGCCAGTAGTGAGTTTTTTTAATGCCTAAGAAAACTTAATACTTTTTCACGTTAAATACTTTAACAAATAAAAATGAATTTGTTGATATGAAAAAAAAAAACGTTTTGGCAACCCAGTAAAGAAAGTAAAACTCGAGGCCTTTACGCGAAGACTCACCAGCTAATTTGCCGTAAAATATCATCGTTTGGTTGAAATTCTGATCATAATAACTCTACTGTGATAAAGTATTACTGAATTGTTAATCCTGTGGCCAACCGCGAATCATAAACTGAAAAGCTTGACAATTATTATATAAAAAAAAACGCCCATTTCTGTCATTCGTTTTTTTTTTCTCAGTCTAGTTGATGTCTTAGGTGAATAAGAATGGTATGATTTCCAGGATTTCGTCAACAAAAAAAGTGAAAGGTTTCATACTTTAATTTAGATTTTATACGTGTTTTTAAGTTAGTAGGGTTAATTTTAAAACACCTATAAAATCTGAATTAAAGTATGAAACCTTTCACTTTTTTAGTTGACGAAATCAAAAAACATGGACGAAACGAATAGTGTGAAGAAATTACTATAATACGGCGTACTTTTTGAGTATTTGTCCGAAACATTTTGTATGGAAATTTGCCTTGAGGATTCCCCTTAATAGTAGGTACACAAAATGTAATGTAATGTAACTTCAAGATTTGTGTTATTTTGGGTTTTTTTAAATAAATAAATAAATCTGCAAACAATTAAAAATTGTACACAACTATTTATCAATTTTTTTTTAAATATAGTTGTATTTAATTACGTTTACCGATCAAATGTATATATACATACATACAAACAATCTTGCTATTACTTAGCCTCTCTTTCACATGTTGTAGTGTCAACGCTCAATATGTTTCTACATTATATTATAATACTTGGCCCGCCCTTCTCCTGTTCTATTACGAGTATTCTACTTTTTCTAGTCTCAACCTGAAACCTTCAACGCTTTTAATACTTATGTATGAAAAGCGTGGACCTCTGTACCGTGACACGCTGCGGCGAAAGCTTGAGAGAGACGCACAGAGTGAGACAGAGGACTGTAAGTTGAACACAATACGTCGGGAACCAGAGCGAGACAAAGATATATTGAAAAATTAGATTACATTTTCTCTATGTATTCAAACTATAAGTAGGTACTCTACTTTTAGTATTTTTTGACACAGTTGTCAATCACTTATTTTTTCTTTAATTTAATTAAAAAGTTATAAATACGAATTTTAAATAAGTGATACACCTAATAGTATACACCAACAGAGGTAAGTATTGCAAAAAACATCAAATATATACGAAAAAAAATAATTTAAATGCTTACCAACTGCTATTTTCTCAACTGGAAATGATTGCGCTGTCAACACATCCACTCGAAACAAAAATAATAAAGCAAATACAGGGGAAAACTCTTTTTTGAACATCATTCTAAACAAATATTTTTGGCTAATTTAACCAAAGGAAAATAACATTCTTAGGGAATTCACAGTGAAATACAATGCGATAAAGTGACGGGATGCTGCGTGCGAACCTGAGACTTAGGGGCGACTGATGGCGAACGAATGTGGCATGGGTTGCGGGGGCACCCCCCACCCCGCTCCAGGGTAGACTACTGAAGAATATGATACGCTACAGTACCAATTTGCACTAACTTCAATTATATTTTTAGTACTCAATAATATGTATTTTATTCTTAATGATGACTTATTCCAGTTTTTACTAATGGTAGAAATTATGGGTTAAATATATTAAAATAGATGTATTGGCTTAAAAATATGCTGGAACTACAAAGTCTAGCAAAATTAATCAAAATATGTTTAAGGATACACTTTTCCATTTAATTCTTACAACTTTTGTAATGATTTGATATACATATAACGCACTGAATACAGAGTGCGCGCGTCGTTTTTCTTTGTAGCAAGGGTTGGGTCGCCAAATCCCCCATCCCTGAAAGCCTGTTCTCCCTTTAGCGAAGCCACAATACTTCTCACATCGCATCACACTCAAACCATTACGATTTTATTACATTATGCTATGTATTATATTCTGTATATAGTGGAGTTGGCATGTTAGGCTCGATTTTTGTGTTAGATACGACACAATATTTTTTAATGAATAAAATCTAATTTCCGTAGCCCAGCAATGTAGTAGGTACTTTTGTACAATAGATTTTTCACAAGATTTTGGCTACTCACATCCAGTCTTCTCTTAATTATTTTTCCAAAATTAGATGCAGTGAGTAGATTTCGCCTCAACTCCATCCACTCACTTGAAGCACTTTGTAATATTGTCTCTTTTTGAATTGTTTCTCTTTCCTCTTTGGTTTTTCTTAAATTTTGCAAGAAGGTATTTTTTTTCTAATTCTTAAACTTCTGGTGACATTATCTGGTTTCAAACACCTTTCCCCGTTATCGACGTCTTGCCCTTTATGATATGCCCTATATGTTTGTGTTTCTTTTTTTTTTTTTTCCTGAGTATATTTTTACTTATTCGCCTTTCCTCCAAAATTTATATTTTCCCTGGACTATTTAGCCATTACCAACAATGGATTTGTAAATTGATGATAATGCCTTTTGGTTATTAAACGACACAGCAGCGGCCTTACATCTTGTTTGATATGATCTCTTTTTGCTGTAATTGATTATTTTGACCCCAACAAACTTCGCTATGATGCTGTTATATTGTTCCACTATGTTGCTATCAACATCATGAATTAAGCTTGGTGCATGTGATGCAACGTTTGATACTAAATAGCAGATCCTACTCCACAGTGCGCTAGTGAAAAAATCGTTCATTGGTTTCTGCTGTAGATTATTTTGAGCAAAAGTATGATTTGCACCTTCTGTGGTTTCCAAAGCTATGAAGTGCTAATAAAATATCATTGTATAATAGTTCTATGTGTGCGTTTTTCTCTGATTCAGAATCTGATGTATATTTTTTAATAGCCATGCGTATAGTTTTCCGTATTGTTATAATAACATTTGTGTTATTAATTTTCTATGACGTACCATATATTTGGTTTCAGTTTTCAATTTGTCTAATTTATTGCAGAAAAATCTTAAAATGTGGTTCCGACACTCTATTTTTTGAATCACTACATGCGTGTATTTTTCACCTTCCAGCAACTTGGACCTACCAGCAAGCACATATGCTTGAATTTCCATCAGAAATCATTCGGCTAATAATAATACATATCTTAATTGTAAAACACATGTAACAGAGTACACATATATTCTTACAAAAGGCGTCTTTACTTACGTAAACACGATCTCTTACAGACAACCTACCTAAAACTAACTTAACTACTAAAAGTACGGCTTCGCCGGTGGCCTCAGCACAGTGATTAGTGTGCCAGTTGGACAAATGGACATCTCCCTCCGAACTAGTCAAATACTGTATCTCAGAGGTCAATATCCACCTTCAACGGGCTGCATAGCTTCGGCGAAGTCATTACGCTGCTGATTCGGCGATATTACAAAATATTGAGAGCAAAAAACACAATTAATAATAAATACGTATAATATGACCAACTTACCTAACATGGTGCATAAACTTTCTAGTCAGCTAAAGTATGAAGTGTATAAGTAGGTAGAGTGAGTGTGTGTATGTGTGTATATGTGTGTGCTTTAGAGTGTAATTCAGAGAGCCATGTTAGTGTGTATGTGTGTAAGTTTTGGTGTTTTCATATATATACATATATTTTGCTTATGTTCGCCAATCGGCAGCGCAATCAACGCTACGCTTGCAGCTAGAATGCGTATAGCAATACTTGCAACTTCTTTCCTTCTGCCGCTGTTCATTTTCCTCTAATGTCAGTCCTCTTTCTTGCTATCATTTGAATGACTTCTCTTAGGCGAAGTATCCAGAAATATTGTAAAATTTCTTTAAAAACAGTTGCATGAGTGAACCTATTATAAATATTATAAAATTTAAAGGGAAAATGATGACTTTAGCTGGATTCAGCTTGAAAAGAAAGCGAAAAGTCAACAAATTATATAAATATATTTAGTAATAAATCCGCTTAATTTCTAAACAAAGGTTTTAATTAACTTAACTTTAGTTCAACTAAACCAAAGTGTCAACGAACAGAAAACCAAAGTTTAAAGATACGACACGTGTTTCGCCTCTACACGAGGCATCATCAGGAGGTGTGGACTCGCCGAAGTTTGAAACGAGAGTTTGTCGTTAAAAAAATATATTTTTATAATTTGTTGATATTTATGGATTTCCGCAAAGTAACGCCTGAATCAATCAATTATCTTAAAGCGAAAAGTGCCTAATGAAATCTAAATTTTCTTAAATAGTGCTGGCTCTATCGTAGTGCTTACGTTTTCCATGGCCGTTGATCTTCTTCGTCAAGGCACGTCAAGGCACGTCAAGGGCACTAAGGCAGTAAATGTTGCTGTTACATCATGCGGCATACAGAATACTTACGCTGAAAAGAGAGAAAGAGATATTATTGAATTAAATTACACTCTTGACTACAATGTTAAACATTATGCAGTCTTCTTTCATACTCGTAAAATATAAAAGCAATAAATGTCAACCACAAACAGCCAAGTTTCACAACATTTAAGTTTGTTTGAGGTTGTGAAGACGGCCTCCGAGACCAAGTGGCTGTTCAGCATTTCACTGTAATGTTATTTGAATCTGACTTTGCTTTAAAAATATCCTTGCTTTGTACAAATTAAACCTTTTAATCTTTTCTCTACAATCATAATTATTATTATTTATAAAACCATACTTACAGAATTCTTCATTGTATTTATTTTTTTAGTTAGTTTACTAAGAACCTTCCATTTATTTGTTGCTTCCCTTTATTACTGCTATTCCTACCAATCATGATTTATCGTGAATTTAACAGAAATAATAAAGCTCTAAAACAAGCACATTTACAATACCATTCAAGTCCTCATTAAAAATACAATTAGTCACTACCCAACAACTGAACAGTGAATTCAAAACGTAGATTACCCATTCAAAGAAGTGATTTCAAATTTCTCACAATGAAAGGAGAAACACTTAATTGCACAGGAAAAGCCACCAAAGTTTCAGACCGAGGCTCACCCGAATTCGAAACGAGCGAGTTAGCGGCTATCGAGGTGAGGAAGTTCATTAGACATTTCAACTTGTATTATTTGTTTGCAGACTGACGCTTATGAAGTTAGGTTTAAGATTAATTTCGACTACAATATGCCATTTTTAATAATTTTGAGAGAGCTGTTTTAATTAGAAAAAATGATTTGTTTGGATTACACAATCATATGACCTGATTGAAGTTAAACTACCTATCTGACAGTAAGAATAGCAAAAATGGAAGGATAATATTTTGAATGAAATGAAAATCTTTGTCGGTTGAATGAAATATTTTAGAAAATATAAACCTAGGTAGTCTATGAATAAATTAATGGTTTCATATAGGGGTCAAATAAAATAGGTATTGGCTAAATTAAAGAAGCATAGAGCCAAAATAAACGTACAATTTTAGGATAGGTAAAACTAAATGTTTATTTCCTACTCACGGCAACCTGTGGGGCCATACACCTATTGAATTTATGCCCACACAAATTGCCTAATTGAGGAAAAGGTTTCCATTTGCTCTCCGTTTCGTTTTTGCAAATGGAATCTACTTCTGCATTTTTTTGTGTAAACAATTGACGAGACCAAATGAGAATCTTAATGAAAAGAGATCACGGTCATGACTATAACAGTTTATTGTCATAATATACATGAATTCTTAATTATATATATTATATATAATATTAACAATCATCCTACGTTTTTTTTTATAAATACTTTATTGTACAAAATATGGACTAAATGCGTTCTCTAGCGGCTAACACGTGTAGTGCAAGGTGTTGGCATTGTTTGTTAAGACCTGCTGTCTACTAGTGTAGGCTTTTAATTTTTTTGAGAATGAGGTATCTAGAAATAGCTTTCATATAATGCACAGTAAAGTGTCGTCAATTAGGCAGATTCGCTCTAGGCCACATTGAACTTCGTCGTCGCGTCCTGACATGTTTTGAACTTGCAGCCGTATAATTAACTTATAAACTCCACAGTTAACTACACAATAATTCAACCCTATATTCGTCTGTTGAAAATGTAGAGGATATTTAGCGTTTGATTATTATTCATATCACGAGAAAATATTTTATCAAGAAGAGAAAATTCAGAGTGCAATCGATCCGCCTCGACGAGCTGTGTCGTAAAGAGAATTGTGGAGAACTTTATTGTTCTGCAGTACTCAAAGCAGTTAAGATCTTGTGTGTTAAATAAGAAAATACATAAATACCTAATGACCGCTGGCTGAGATTAAGGCGTAATGTTTTTTCTTGGCAAAAGGAGCCAAATGAAATAAATTATATGAGTTAAAACTGTTTTTCTAAAAAAATAATCTTTTTCAAGGGTTGGGTCAAAATTTCAAACAAGAGATATATTATAAAGATATTCGTAGCCCAAAGCCTTTGCGAGATTTATTTTAGTTTGTTCGTTTATAAAAGAGATCGTTTTTGCGTTAGAGCGTTGCTACGAGTAGGTTGGGGGCGGCTCGATAGCGATATGTAGTCTCGAGGGTCGAAAACGCTAACTTCTCAGGAAAAGAGGAAAAATTCACAGTAAAGTACGGCTTCGTAAAGTTTTATGAATAAGGGTACGATATTGATAGGTCTATAATGTGAGTAGGTAAGTGTATCCTGCTAAAATAATAGCTTGTTCTAAATAAATTCAGCTGAAAGCTGAAAGTTCACATTTCATGATTTTATGTTTAGATTATAATTTTTTCACACAAATGTAGATACAGACATTCATTTTCAATTTTCGGGGGTTTGATTCTGGGCTGGGATCTCTTTGTCTTTTCCTAGACTGGACATCAGTCCATTTTGTGGCTTCAGCTTCAGCGCTTGTATTTTGGTTTGGCTGCGTTGATGGTTCAGTATATTTTATTATTAGTATTATTAGGTATTAGTGGAGAGGTTGTCTTGTCTTCAATCAGTGAGCTATTGCGACCTGGGTCTATTAAAGAGGCCAGAGTGAAATATTTGCTGGGTAAGCGTCTTGTTCACAGATTTGGTGTGAGTTGAGTTTAAGGATTCCATATATGTTCCCACGAGAAGGGTCGAAGAAGGAAGGTCACACACAGGGTAACGCCCATTCCTGCGTGAAGGCGATATATCAATGTTTGTCAGGTCCATTGAAGTTGGCGCTATCGACTGAGCCTCCCATCAGCCAAGCAATCCCTTTGGTACATTCCTCACCGTGGGATTTGGGGTATCTTTTTATAGAGGTTTTCTACCTCATGACCCGGGCAGTGAAGCCAAGGCCACCATTCTCATAAAACATGACCATGAGGTTACGGTTTGTGAAGGTCATTTCCTACCATCATTACCAGCAGGTTTCTTAGGCCTGAAATGTTTGGCTAGCATCCGCTGCCAGATTTCGCCGTCGTCTTGTCAACAGACGACTTGTGACAGTAACCCCTCTTGCTAACTGAGGCTTAGGATGCCACCGTTGGCTCTTGTTCTTCCGCTGCCATTCTCTACGCAACACCCTGCCTGATGCCGCTGCCCTCCGCCGGCTCGGTGTCAGAATATGTCCTAGCGGCCCGACGGAGGGTGCCTGTTGGTCCGCGGGAGGTATTTTATTTCCCTCCTACCCTCTAGCACAATGCTATTCATCGTATTCATTCCCCTATCCGCCACCTGGGGACGCGTCCCATGATCCCCACAAACGGACCTCCAGGATCTGGAGGAGGAAGTAAATTAGAGAAATTTACTGATATTGAGGCCACAAATTACACGATCGATCGACGAACTTTGAAATATTCACGACGAACTTTGAAATATTCAAACGTATATAAAAATATTGTGTTTATAAAAGTTTTTGTGTGATATGGGTAAGTATACAATATTTTCTCCCCAAGAGACATTTTATTCAGAATTTTCTACCGTTAAACTAAAGAAAAGTATAATAAGGGGCTACCAAGCTCTAGGGAGCTTTAAACTTCTAGTCTGCAGTTTATTGTTCCACAATTTTCCTTCGACACTGAACAGCTGTAAGTGCCAACGGTCGTAAAAAAAAGTCTCAGAATTTAAAATAGACATTCGTCACTTGATTATGTATTTTTTAATCTGTTGCATCATTCAGTAATGATTGTAAGACCATAAATACATCGACTCCAGAGCTGCCATCAGCAGATACTCGTACACACACTCACACAAACAAGCAAGCAAGATTCATGTTTATATTTTCTTCTCATTCAAGTCACACTCTAAAACAACAGTAACTTAAGTTTATCATTAGTGTTACTCGGTGCTTCTTGTTATATTTGTTTAAGGCATTCCATCAGAGGACTTGTGGAACAGCTAATTTAAAATATAAATGAACGTCTCTTTGTCGGCGTCTCACTGGTTAATCTCATTCACTTCGCATATTTACTTTACACGCGACATAGGGTAGTGTATTTTCTTAAAACTCGCCCGCAACCGCAGTTTCGGTAAGACGATTCATTACTTATTCAGCGTCATGCACGACGTCTGAACAAACCCCCACTCTGTTGCCTCTCGCCACTTCATTACCACATTTAAACTTTTAGATTTAGACCTGGTGTAGCACTGTCCTAAGGCTTCTGGCATTAATTCGCCACTAGTTGTGGCTCGTGGCTTTATCGGTGTAGTAAAAGTAATAAAATAAACGACCCAAAATGATGATGATGACGTCTGTTTTATTTAATTTTTCACAAAATAGGAGATCTGATTTGACAATTACATCAAAATTTGAAACGTGTCGGGTTGCAGTGGCAAGTGCGTAGCGCTATCGTAGCAGGCGCGTAGCGTTATCGTAGCAGGCGCGTAGCACAATCGTAGCAACCATGTTGTAACTGACAGAGCAAGCGCGTAGCTCTGTTGTAGCAAGCGCGCAGCTCTATCGTAGCAAGTATGTAGCCCTGTCGTAGCAAGCGCATAGCACTGTCGTAGGTGCCGCGTAGCACTGTTGTAACTGGCACGTAGCACTGTCGTAGCAAATGTGTACTGTAGTACTGTTGTAACAAGCGCGAAGCACTGTCGTATAAGGCACGTACCAGTCGTAGCAAGCGTGTAACAAGGTAGTAACAGGCGCGTAGCAAGCACGCAGTACTGCCGTAGCAATCACGTAAGGCTTTATTTACTCGCTCGTGTGATTGCCATCGAATACTCCTAGTAATATATTGGTATGCGCGTAGTGAAGCCGAAGCAATTATAGCATTACCGTAAAATGGCGCGTAACACTGTTGAAGCTAGCGCGTGCTGATAAAATATGCTATATATTAACAAATATCAACAAAGTGATTTTCAAAAAAAATTAAGCTAGGAAATGATATCTTCGAATCACATTAAATATTAAAAGTTGTTCGAGGAAACCACGTCCAAGACAATGCCGTTTTAATAAAACTTTTAGCTTTTGTTTTCTTAATTTAAATCTAATTTTGCAGAATCACACAGCTGTTACACTTAAATCTTGGACGAGCTTCGAAATTGATTATTGCGTGTTGGATACCAGATTATACTTTACTGCTATTAAAAACATACTACATGAAGCGCAAACATAGTGTCCCTCAACCATCAGTAACCACGCTCAAACGATTTTTTTTAAATAAGTACATAATTGACTTTGATTCACCATTAAATCTCACTTCTACAAGCGTTGTAAAAGCTGAACTATTCTGTGACACAAAGTACCTAAATAATGCGCTATAATAGATTTGGCGTAATGCGTCAAACAACAATAATTTATGAACAGATATTTGGCAAGCATAGGACACCGGAAAAGCGTGATAACTTCTAGTGAGTTGGTACACTGGGGTGCAGGCTTTTAAAGCGAGGCGACACATGTTTCATGGCTATTGCGGCACATTTTTTTGGTTGAATGCACTTCGACATAAATCTATATATTATATATTTATAAATTGCATACACATTTTTTAAAATTTCTATTTACTTTTGTTTGTTTTTTTTACGTTCGTACCTTTAAATCGTATAAATTTTATTTGTAGAGATAATTCTAAAACTTCGACACTAAAAAAAAACCAATAATAAATCTACCTTTATTTGTTTCTGTTTCATTCTACTTCTATTGAAATAATTCCCACCTAATCGTAATGATATTCAAGTATGAATGGTTATTGTTTGAAATATTAATATAAAAAAAAATTTAACCCAAAAAATCAATAGACAATATTAAAAAACATACTCATTACATTATTTAGGTACCGACAAAAAATAGATATTTTTTTTAACTATATTGCTATTGTTAACAAAATACTTCCACAAATAACGTCGAAAAGAAATATTCAAACAGTTTCATCGAACTACGAAATAGACCATCAAGAAAGATTATTAAAGAAAAATAAAAGCAATAAAACAAGTCGTGCGTAACGCGTAAGAGAGCGATGTTGCGGACGTCCGAGGGAATCGCGCGGGAGAGAGAGGATTCCCGCTAGTTGCTCGGCGGCAACACACAGGGTAACACGGTTTTCGCACAATACCCTGCGAAAACAACTTTGCACCCAACGAAGTGTCACAGACTATTCGACTACCGGTCCACAAAAAACCATGCCGGTTCTTGGTTTCGAAAACATTTAATAACCAAAATTCAAGATGAGACTTTTAAACTTCCGCTTGTTCCAATGTTTATTTGTTATGGTTTTCTTTATCTATTTGAACTCTGCGGCACCTGAAAATCGAACCCGTATTCCAATTCCTATCGGTAAGTTTTAGTAATAAAATTTTGGAATGTATTTTATTTAAAAATGTCAATCTACTCTCAACAATTTTGCCTAACTATATAAAAAACCATTTTTTTGGATAAGCTATCATAAATTTATATCGCTAGATCAACTTTTATACTTTTCATCGCAACCGTTCGTATAAGACAAGCTCTGGATAAATATTTAATACGCCCTTTAATTAAATTGTAATGAAGTTTACTACGCATTTAGGACGGAATAGTTGGATGACTTTTGGACGACTATTCAAATGAGTATGTTTCACAAAATGACGTAACGTGGGTCTATTTGAACCCATGCATTCGTGGCTAACAATTACAGACTTAGTAGTAGTTTCACCACTTCATTTTATTTTATTTTATTTAATTCGGTACAATGACAGACAACAAACCACAAAAGATTCATTACATTCTTAGTTTCTATAGTATACGTTTAAATTTGCTATCCACTTATAATTGTACACAATATATGTAACGAGTTTTGACATCATCATCATTATTAGTATGTTATATATCAAAGGTTAAGTAACAAAAATTGGGTTTAAAGAAATTAGGTTCCTACTATTTAAATTTGAACAAAGATCTCTTAAATGAACCTAAAGATAAACTGAAGATGTCAATATCCATGCTATGAATTTCGTCATAAAAAGTGCACATGCGATGTAAGGGTTTTTATAAACAAGCCTAATTCCCGCAACTTCGTTTGTGTGGCCTTCGTACTTACTTTGCGTGATTGACTTTAAAAAACCCTTCAATTTTGAAAAAAAAAACAGAATCCTGAAATACGGGTTTCTTTATTTTATAGCAGAAGTTTTCATACTTTACATTTTCGAATTTTCGGAGTGAAACGTGTTGGAGCCACGGAACATTCATGTTAAAACTTTGACCCCTAATTTGGATATTATAGGTTTCGAATTTCTTTACAACCTTGTATAGAACACATCTGCAAAGTTTAAAGTAAGTTCATATCAATAAATTATATAAATATATTTAGTAATAAATCCGCTTAATTTCTAAACAAAGGTTTTAATTAACTTAACTTTAGTTCAACTAAACCAAAGAGTCAACGAACAGAAAACCAAAGTTTAAAGATACGACACGTGTTTCGCCTCTACACGAGGCATCATCAAGAGGTGTGGACTCACCGAAGTTTAAAACGAGAGTCCACACCTCCTGATGATGACTGATAGAAATTAAGCGGGTTTATTACTAAATATATTTATATAATCTGTTGATATTTATGGATTTCCGCAAAGTAACGCCTGAATCAATAAATTATCTTAAGTTCATATCATTGATTTCAAAGTATTCCATTTAGATAATAGATAATTCGATATTGTATACATACATAGAATAGAATTTATTAATATATACAAAAAATGCAACAGTCGCTACATTTTTGTATTACTAGTAGGTATTTATGTAGTAGTTTAATTTTATTCTTCTCTTTTATTATAACAAGTAGTTGAATCTTTAAGCATATTTTGAACTAGAATCATGGTAAATTTTGTTCGATTTTATTGCACTATATTAAGCAAACTATTGTTATTTTTTACAGAGGTTTTGTAATCTAAGTGTTTGAATTTAGTAAAGATTGAGTTTCTTTAACTATATCTTTAAATTAATTTAAATTATTTAATCGTTACCAATTGAGGAAGACCTTTGCCCAACAAGAGGGACACCACGACAAATAATAAATAAAAAAAACTATAACTTAATTTTCATAAAATTTTTTAGAGCCTTTTTATTATTAACAAATTCACTTAATTCCTGCCTTCCGATGTTGGTGACCGCGATTGGCGACCGCGGCACGCAACCGCGAGCGGGTTGCGCGACCTACTACTTAGTATGTAGCGACCGCGTCGCGCGACTCGTTTTTACATATGGGTCGCGCGGTCACCGGTCGCCGTCGCCAACATCGGAAGGCCACTTACAGTCATTTTTTTTAATAAACATAATCGGGCTTTTACGAACGTCCGAACATTCGGTGATGTTTCCGTGAACATTGTTGTTATTTATTTGGAACAAAAATAAATTCTAGGCTTACTAGTATTTAGGTCACCAAAACCACATAGGTTCGTCGCTTTTCATTGTCATTGTCAGCCACAACTTGCCTGCAAAGAACTTATATACTATGTATCTAGAATGCCGACTCACACAAAAACCGCGAGCCGAAAGAGCTAGAACTAGTAAGGAGTGTGTCTCGTTCTGTAGGGCGACCATAATTTTTGAACTTCGAATATTTCATTGAGACATAAACAAGCAACCAAGGGAAAATTCAATCTGCTCAATAAGATAGCAATGTTATATACATACGTTACTTTGCATTATTGTTTTAAAATTATATTATACATAGATGCATTAAAATATCAACAAAAAAGAGGGCGGTGCGCCGCATTCTAGTGAGGTATATCTGATTCAATGGTTTAATACTTTTTCTTTCGAACAGTAATTATATTTCTCGGCAGTTAGGTACCTAACCTACATGACAGCGACTGTACTAAACCTTTCAAATTAATCTGAATAATATTTAGAGCAAATCGTCTAATTTCGAAAATAGTCCCACTTATTTCAAAAATTATGGCCATGTTAATTTTAATTGTATGCTGGCAACTGTGTGAACGAGACACACTCCTTAACGAGGGGGTCTCTATCAAGGATTAGAATCCTTATATTTAGATTTAATTAAAAAAGAACTTTATTTCCAAAGTATTAGGTTCAGAATTCTTAATCCGTAAATAAAACAAAATGGCGATTTAGCTCTCAAGATACATAGTATAGAATCTCTTTGCTTGCCTGTCTTGTGGTTTTAGCAGTCATTTACCCAAATCATTGACAACTCTCCGTTAGGAGGCGTCCCCTGCACGATTACTTCTAGGTGGGTACCAACATAGAGCCAGATATTTTGCCGCCAAATAATCATAATCATCTCATAATGAGTTCTCGGAGATATGTACGCACACGCCATCATTATTTTAACGCCGCGCCACTTTTGTGCGATTAACAATAAATATTAATTAATTTTCTCAATATACAGTGCAACAACAAAAGAAAATATTGGTGTGAACTTTTCATAACGTATCGAGTTTGACCCCGATAAATCTATTAATTTTAAAAAGATATAGAGAGCGCCTATTCAGAAATTTCAAAGGCTTTCAATAGTGGCTGGGCATTGATATTCTAAAAGCTCACTGCTCGATGTGAAATTGGTGTTGCACTGCCTGAAACTTACCCATGAGATTCAAAAGATTTTAAGTTAACGTAATAAAAAAATATATAACAAAATCATACTTGTTTACACCTGGCTGCAAAGAGGTGCGGCCAAGTGCCCACCAGGCAACCGTGAGTTTTTAAAGTCTTTACATATATTGTTGTGAAGTGGATGATATTTTATTTAAAAAAAAACATACGAATGAAGTGTTTGTCCAAAAATCAATTAAAATTATTTAATTGAACATACTTGCGACCACATTTATAGACAAGGCTGGTAGATATATTTCTCCTATTAAACGATTTATGTAAAAAAGTAGGTTTTTAGCATGTACTCTATGAATGTAGTGATCCTGCAGCCGGATCTCGTACTATTAAGAGGAACAAAACAATGTGTTTCAATTATTATTTATTTCGCATAGTTGTAGAGGTTTATGACAGATGTTGCAATCAGCTGCGCCACTGACCGTACAAGATTTCTACTAACGGCGACACGTGCAAACGATAAATGAGTGGGGAAAGATTAATGACGTGGAAAAAGTTCGCGATTGTTCATTTGTTTCACGGAAAGCTTGTGGATTCTATTTGCACAACCAGACAAGTTTGAGTTCGGGCCGATTGTAGTTATCTAAATGGTCATGTTGGAAATGTGGTTATTCAGTTATAGAACTTGGCTTGTTAGGTTAGGGTTAGTTTACTTGAAAAATGCCAACCGGACTTTATTAGTAATATTATTAATGTGTCTACGCCTGGTCTGTCCGGCGTTTAGCAGGCTCTATCTTAGAACCGTTTGAGGTAACTGACTAAAATTTCACGTAATAATATGATGATAAATTAAGTATAAAAAAATAATTATCAATGACCATGAAAGTGACGTTATAAGGTCGGAAGCGCTCATTTAGAAATGCGAAGTAGCAAATCCTACAATACAAACTTTTTACTCGACTGCGATGAAGGAGGGTAATGTTTGTCGATTGTATGTATGCATGTTTAACATGTTGTTATGTATGTACATATATGTTTGAATAAATGGATGTATGTTTGTATGTATATGAGTTTATTCTTTTTTACGCCCAACATTCTAAACGGCTCGATAGATTTTGACAAAAAAAGGTGTCGTTAGATTCGTCTAGGAGGTCAAGCGAGTGACATAATAACTACCTTAAATGTAAAAAACATAATAGTGTTTGAAGCGGATTTTTTTTATTTTAATTCAACCAATACGATTTTACGTTCGGATTTTGACAAATGAGATATCAAAAGATTCCTTTTGAAAATAGGAAATTAAAACAAAATAACGGTCATATTTTTGCAGGCGGGTTTGAAGACATGTTGTGCCGACCCCACCTAAGTGTGGGATAAGGGCAGGGAGATGATGATTTTTGCAGGCGGGTTTGAAGACATGTTGTGCCGACCCCACCTAAGTGTGGGATAAGGGCAGGGAGATGATGATTTTTGCAGGCGGGTTTTTAGTTTTTTTAAACTATGAGCTTGTTTACTTACCTATCCAATTTAAAACTGGCCTAAAAACTATGCAAGTAAAATAACCATTTACGGTCAATACACGTGTTATATGTTGGAAGTTGGAACCGATAATCCAAGTTGAATTTTATTTTACTGGCGTCCCGGGAAATCGTGTTGTTGGATTTTTTACCAGATATTATGTAATTACGTTTCGCTACATTGCTGCCTCGATTTATTCGAAAGTGACAATATTTTATTTTATCCGTTACTTTCGATTTTGCTCCTGAATACAACAAATGCATAATTTTATTCTGAAATAAAGGACGTATTTGTACCATTCATGTTTGACTTATGCTGACTTGTGCCAAACTGTCTAAATTCCTAAGCAATTACTTTACTTGTTTGAAAGTTCGTAACGGTCCAAATTCAGATGGTTAAGCTCAAGCGAGTAAGGAAGTTGATATGGAACTTAAACAATTAGGTGCAAGTAAACATTATTCATTAATACTCAATAATTACTTAAGTAGGTAGTTAATTTATTTTTTATGCAAATTAGTGACGAGACGAGCACTTTTTAACCAATCCTACACAGGTCATTGAATAATATAAGCCGATGCAACAGTTATAGCGCTAGTCCACTTTGAGACATGTTTGGGAAGTTTCCAGTAATTTCACTAGCTATAGTGCCTTTCAAACTGGAACACAGTAATACTAACAATACAGCTTGGCAGCAGAACACATGGTACCAAACAAGAAAAAATCCAGGAGAGTACGCCTTATATCGGTGCTAAGTGGAGCACAAAAGTCTAAATAGGCTTCTTGGTATTTTTGCACTTTTTGTTTATGACCAGTTCGTAAATTGTACTAATGCTATTTTCATAAATAAGCATGGATATAACCAACGGATCATAAACATTCCGACTTTCATAACACTTCGTTGTGCATCGTTGTTACAGTACTCTCATGCTCGCCGGATTTATTTAGAAGGAGAACATGTATTCTAATACGGAAACAGGTAAGAATACCTCGTGGGATACTAAATAATGGATTGAGTCCTAAGTGGCATTATTATTATCATCTCAGAGTTTGGTACCCGATCTTGTGCTTACGAATACGAACTTGCTCATCATACTCAGACATACAAGACGTGATCTAGGAAGTGGAACATGTCAGTTGACATTTACGTAATAATATGTTTACCAAAAAAACCAATCTCAAAGATTTTTGGGCTCAAAATTTTCGTGCACAGCGGGACTTGAACCTGCAACCTCTACTCTCCATGTCAGGCTCTTTCCAAATAAGCTATACGGACTCCGTTCAAATTACTATAAAAGTACAACGCTAATTGAATATTACAATTCGAATATGTGTTTAATATTCAATCACCGTTAAATGAGTAAAATTTTGTATAAGGGGTCTGAAATAACATTATTATAACCCTTTAGTTTCAGTTACTTTTACGCAAGCGAAGCCACGGGTAGCAGATATTAATATTCTATAATATTATTTATACCTAAGCGAAATATATATATACATACAACTGACCGACTCACTTGAAACTTGGTATTTCTTAAGGGTTTTTCGGCGCTGATAATGAAATGGTTTTTAGCTAATTCCACAAAACTGATATTAAATATAACTCCATAGATCTACGAGCTTGAAATAGGGAAAGTGTGTTATGCCTACATGTACCAAACTGTCAAAGTTCCTAAGCAATAACTTTTCTTGCTTGCCAGTTTTTAACGGTCCAAATTCACTGCTAAGCGAGTTAAGTAATTGCTTAGGAACTTAGATAGATAGTTTGGTGAAAGTCGGCATTAGTCGTGACATGTGCTGGTTCTGTTTTTTTTTATAAATTAAAAAAAACCGTGTATTGAAGGTATATTTGTCTTTTAAATATATGCAAATACATTAATTTTCTTAAGAAGCAAACTTCAAAACAAAGGTCCCATGTGATTACTTTATTTTGCCTCATCCTTTATAGTAATATTATGTAAAACACACGCTTAATTACATTTAATGACCCCAGGCGCATAATGTATGTGGAGACAACGAACATACCTACACTTAATCTGTAGACTGGAGTTCGGGCCCGTATGCCATTATTGTGATTTAGACTCCGGCGGTTCTCGGAGAATGTGAGCCACTAAATTAGATCTCAATCAGACCGTAACCGTCATTTGTTATTCAAACTTCTCGATCTCTACGAACGTCTGCAATCCAAATTATAGGTTTTATCACCAATTTTTTTTTATTTAGTCTTGTAGTAGTGTTTGGCGGAATAAACAATTTTTCTAACCCCCTTTACCTTTACTTTTATTTATGATGAAAGTGGTTTTTTTCTAAAATAAAATCACTTAAATAATAAAAATATTATATGTAATGTGAAAAATCTGTTGGCTGGTCATAAATATCATGTAAAATAAAAACATTTTGGGTTATATTTCATGCAAATTATGGGTGTCTACGAAGGAAGCAAAAGAGCTCGGCGCAGGTTATAAAATAGCTTTCATTGTTTATGCATGAAGTTATTATTTACGGACAAGCGGTCGGCTCCCTATTGATGATAAGAACTAGCCCCTACCTACAGGTCATTTTCTGATTGCAAGTTTCCAAGATTTAAATAAGCTTTCCATCAGTTGTATGTAGTGTCAATCTGAAAAAGTTTACAATATAATAATGTAGTAATAGGTCAAAACCTTAGGTCACAAAGCTCACTTTATTCTTGAATATCCTTGGACTCTTTCGATAACGTGACTTGTTTTCTGTGAGAGAGATACGAAAAGATAATGTTATACTAAAATTATTTGAAAGTAATGTTGCGTAAAGCTTGGGACTTCCAGCGCTTTAGCGTTATTCCTCCTTGTACGTTCTTATCACGTTCGGGATTAAGTAAATTGACGAAAGATGAAACTGTGTTAATTAATAAAAATATTTTTATCATCCGGATTATACCCTTATACTTTTTACAAAAAATTTAGTTGTAAAGTAATCATTTCTGTTTTTATGTCAGTGGGATGCTCTGGTTTATTTTACTGAGCTAAATAAATAATCCTGACAGCGTTAGTAAAGAACTGTTAAAGGAATGTTTTATGGAGTTATTGAATACTTTGATAACCAGGGAGCAAACAACTATTCTAAATCGAATTAATTAGATCGTCTGGCTTCGAGTCGACATTACACCGCATCGGTAATACGCATAGCGTAAATTGAACATAGTTTGCATCTTTACTAGGAAATACCTGTAGTTTTCATGTCGTCTGCTGAAATTGTGGTCCCGACATTGATTTCGATTCACCGAACCCAACTAATATTTACATGGCGACCTTTGTTTATCGTTATCTTGTGTTTATTTGGCAGAAAATTAATTATTTTATTTTTAATATTAAACATTGATTGCCAATTCATTATTCCAAATTAAATTTAAACATGATGATATATAGGTATATATTTTTTGTAATTTCATTTTAATTTCCTTCTTTTATAGGTTTTGTAAACAAAAAATTAATAGGTTTGGTAAACAAACATTTATTAACGAGTTACTATTTAGTGCCACAAATCTGCCATTTTGTTTTTATTTTCTTATTAATTACCCATCTATGAACTCTCGGGTTATTGGGACGAGTCTAACAATACCTTTTATATCAAAATCCATCTAGCCGTTACGAAGATATGGGGTAACATAGAAATTTACACATACATACATGCATACAATTTACAAGCAAAACATAACCCTTTCTTGGCAGTAGGGTAAAAAGCACACAGTTCTTTTTAAAAATAATCGCCCATTATTTGAAATCAAAATTATTCTCAAACGTTGAGTTATTATGTTTTTTTAATCCCAATAAATTGGACAACGTTGCATTCGGTGTGATAACAGTCAGCTCAAGTATTTCAATTATTTGCTTGTATTCAAAAACTAAAGTTAATACTTTAATAGCATTGAAATGCTCTCACTGAATGTAATTGAAATGTTTTCAGTTGGAGCTGCGACATGGCTCCATGAGACATTGTGCACGCGACTATTGTGAGGCGCGGATCCTCTCAACTGTTGAATTTCGTTGAAAGGCGCTGGGTATTGGTGCCGTGGTACAACATTTTCTGGATATAAATTCCATGAATAACGAACGCGTCGCAATTTTTCGCTATTCATTGTTAAAAATATATAAAACTTTTTTCCGTGGTAGCCGCGATCACGTCGCGTTATGGTCATGACGAAATTGACAAATACCTATAATAAAATCTTAAGGTATTTAACTAACTACTTTTATGATATTTTGTGAGTTTTGAAAACCTAGCATTTTACATTGTTAGCATATTGAAGCTTAAGTGATTCATAAAATATTGGTAGGTATAACATTTCAATTAGTTACTCTATTAAAAGTAAGTAATAGGTAAACATAAAAATGACTGTTAAGAATTAGCACTACCTAAACGTACGAGTATCCATAAAACTTTACGTGCATGTAATTAGAAAACAGATATGCCAAGTAATTTTGAAGATTCTAGTAAATTCCTGGCTGAAATTATATTAGTGATTAAACAGCTGATTTTCGGCAGTTTCAGGCTTCGTAAGGTAAGTAGGTATCGTGGCAAACGCTGGTTCTTTAACAATCTAGTAAAATAAAATTGCATAGTTCCCAAAATGTGTCTAAAACAGTTCGCATACACAATTAGGTAGGAACACAGAAGAGGCACTTGTAAAAATTGCGTTCCTCTGAAAACGCGTTCCACTTCGCGTGATATGTGTGTTTGCAAACTACCGCACGAGTAGGCTCAAGTATGGTCGCGACCGCGCTTCTCGCTGAATAAATATGGATTCGTTTCCTACCATTGCGCGCACAAATGTAAATTTATAAAATGTTTTTTACTAGCACTAAGTTAAAGATTCCCAAACTGAAATATATTTTTTGTTACGATTGGTTGAATCTATCCTAAATTTTGAGGCATGCCGATATCTGATATCTAATCTGATCGCTTAGCTGATGAACATGCATACTATGGTGCCACAGAAAACGTTTCACTCAGCGTTGCAGCATCAACTGTGATATTGAGTGGCGTCCATATTCAGAGCTACATGTTAAGTTTTATTTGTCCAATGTGTAGTAATACGGTAAAGTTAAGATAAATCATTGTAATATAAATTTTATTGTAAAATAATAATAATTAGTAAGTAAAAGTAAAATATATGTCTTATTAAATTGTTCTTATTATTTATGATAAACAATTCAACGTAAAATGCAGGTCATACCATACACACACATAGGTAACTTTAAAAAAATTTACTTAAAGAATCTAGGACACAACTACGAGTAGGTAACTCAATATAATAAATATTTGATGCAAATAAGAAGTACAGCTTATCACTTCAAATCTTGAGATCACTCAATTTAATCCACTTCCACAGGAAAGTAGTTGAAAATCTTATTACCGTTTACAAGGAGCCCCTTAATTTACTATTGAACATTCTAACAGAGGGTTCCTATCAATATCGAGTCCTTTCGAGACCCTGTTCTTATTTAAGCCGTCATTAACCCGACGAATGCCTATTGCTACCTATTTCGAACTACATAATAGGAATGTATTGTGTTTAAAAGGCATTCTTAATTTAAATTCTTAAGTGAAAGTTTTTACTGTCTATGAATGAATCAGTCATGTGTCATGCTAGGTTATTTTATAAAACTTCAATAAAAACAAATTAAACAGTATTCGTATTTGTTACTAAAAATTTATCACATGAGCAGTAACATTGTAGATGTTGCTGCAAATTCGGAGCGCGGGCTAAATCACGCTTTTGTTTCGTCTCTACTTTTAAAATATGATGTACTAGAATTCATTTTAAATCAGTGTGCAGCCACCAGCCACCAAGCGTGCTCAAGGTAAGGTCGAGACTCTTCGTTGTTAGCCCGTTCACCGTAACCACTGTCGGGACAATCGTCGTCGAGTCCACATGCCACATGGTGGTAATCTCATGATATACATATGAATGTATAATATTATAAGTTACTACCTACTTTTTTTCTTCAATTTTTATCATTTCTTAGTTAGTTTGGATGTCTTTCATATCAATTTTGCTAAATAGTGCGGTCAGGACAAGAGCCGCTTGAGCACAGTTTCTCGGCACGACTTATTAAGTTTTGTTATTATTACATTTTTCTGTCGCTGATAGCAATAAAAGATGTTTTAAAGTAATTTCAATGCAATATTTCTTCAACGGAGAAGCTACTCTGTGAAAATTTTCTAGAACTTATTGTTTCTTAGTACTTAGTGTTAATACAACTCTTCACCTTCTTTTAAGATGGTATTAAAAACATAAACAACAAACAGAAAACCTGGAATACTTAATTTTAAATTACTTGTTTAATTTTTTACCACTATCTCTAATATCTCAAAAAAAATATCAAAAAGAATCAACTAAAAAATCTTTACACCTCGTTTGCTGCCACTCAGATTATTATTAAGAAAACTTTATGTTTTAATATAGGTACTAATAAGCTAAAAACTGACCGCACACCACAGCACCAGTAAGTAGAGGAATATATTTTTTATTCCGTACATGTTTCTTCTATGTATAGGTATCATTTTTCTTACCTAAAACTCATCTGGGTCACTATAACATACTGAACGTTCACATCTTTTATTGAAAGAAAACACTTCAAATGTGATATAAAATCTATAAGAAGAGTTCCGTCTTTGACTTTTGCGAGGGCCAAAAACATCGAGTAAGCTGGGGCCGAATGGACCGTTTTGGCTCATAAATCTCACGCCTGACAGTAACAATGTGCCGGACACGTGTGTGAGATTCTGTGTGCTTCTGAAGATAAAGATAAAGACAATACCTGTTTTCAATTTAAATCAAACTACAATATCTTATATTTTATAATATTGTAATTATACATAAAATTCCGAGAATAATTATTGATTTATAATATTTATCCATCCAAAATCTTGTATCTATCTACTGACATCATTGATCAATTCCCACTCTCCCTAACCATTATAAATCTTTTTCAGCAAGTCAGCAAGTAATATATTTAATTTAGGATCTTCAGATAAATAATGCATAACTTTGGACTCATTCACTTTGATACATGTAAAGTAAATTTTACACCACTAAATTTATTAGACTTTAGGCCCTTTCTTCTTCCACAATCTGGAGGAGGCCTGTGTCGAAAGGCAACCTGACTTAACTAAAACTAACAACAACATAACTAAATAATAAATAACATAACTATATAATAATAGAATCTCTGTACTGGAGGTATTCAACTTATAGGTATTCAACGTTCAGTTTTAGTGTCACTACTAATACCTAAACTGGGATAAAGGTTATCCTGTATGATAGGCATCAGCGCCCACCCTCGGTTAATATATTAAAAACTAAACTAATATAAAATATTTTAATGTGACCTACTGATATTTAGAGAATATGTTATCTTGCCATTCAACGGCGCGGTCTGTATCATTAGTAAGTATGTTATATTACCGTCTGTACCGTCCGGTTTTAAGCTGGTAGGTCCAAATAGTAAAACTAGCTTGTAACTAATACGGGGTTACATTCATTACAAAACCTCATCATGCGGGACGGTGTAGTTGAGGGTGATTTGTCGTCCTCAGGGGCAAATAGGCCGCCGGGATTGCCGACCGCGGTCGGTTAAAAGCTATATTTCCTCTTCCTTTTATTTAACTTGCTAAATTCTAATGCTGAAGCAAAAATTAATAAGCATTTTATTTCTTAACTAATTTTATTTTCAATATTCACACTGGTTACACTAATTTATGAAGAAGATACACTAAGTTGACATGTACATTATCATTATTTCAGATAACAGGTTTAATATTCGTTGCACTTTTTCCTTCTTCACCCTTTGCAGATGGTTTATCAATTTATTATAATCACCACTTTGCTTTATGGTTTTTATTGCTTGTTCTTTAGACTTTACGTCAAATGATTTATATGCTTTGTTCCATAGCATGTTCAAAATCATACCATCCACGGTTTTCTTATCTAAATTTTCAGCATTAACCTGTAAAGAAAATGGTCTTTTACTTATATGTAGGTATACATTTTCATATTTAACTATCATTCATATTTTTAAAGTAATTCGATAATAGATAACCTGTTTGTAATTTCAATATCATAGAAAAACATTCTTCACTTAAAACTCACCCGTAAGATACAAAAGAGATGTATTAATATGAAAATAACAATAGTCACTTTATGAACCATATTGAGTTACCGTCAATGCGGCGCGCCGAGACGAAGTGAACTGGTAGTGGATTGCGAAAAAATGCGAATTATGATGTAAACTTCCGTTGCGTAATTGCATCATTGGTCTCAAAATTCCACTTTTGCTTACCAACAAAATTTCTCACCAATGGGATTTTATTGACATGATTCGTTGACACAATACTAAATGTGCAGTGTAAAATAGTGTGCATGTCTCCAACTACACCAAAAGAACCCGTGAAATCTGTTTATGCCAATATTGAGTGCTTAGTTGGTGCAATCAAGAATTCGTATTAAAAATTGGCCTAAAAGTATGATACTCCAAGCAAGGCATAGACAAGGGTCCTGGCTTTTCACAGCTTGCACATTTGGTTAAGAAAAATGGCTGAAGCGAGGTCAATTTTTTACTGCCAAATTAGTGCCACCGGTACCAAAACTTTCAAGTCTGTAGCTTGAAGACTTTCAGAGATATAAGGGAATATCGTTGTGTAAGTGCCGTAGTCCTCAGCATACTCACTTTGATGAGGGAAAATGGCTTATGAACTAAAGCCTGTATTTTAGTGATAGATTAGTGCCACAGGGGCAGCAAAACTTTCAGGCCTGTAACTAAAAAAACTTTCAAATATATGAGCGATTTTCCATGTATATTTTTCTAACATCCAATATTTGTTTCTGTTTTTTTCCGGTATATATTTGTTTTGACCGCTTATGAGTTTTGACTATAAAATACCTACTAAATCAGCTACTGGCCGGCGGCAAATCCTTCTCGATGCCCTTCTCCACAGTCCGCCAGTGTTTGCTGGCTTATGCTTTAGATTATGGAAAAAGCTTACCTAACCCGATACCACGCGAGCGAAGGCGTTAGCGGCTAGTAATAAATAGGTTAATATAACAAGACATGTTACTTACCCGTAAACGTATAAAGGAACTACAACTCTAAAAATTTGACAAAAATATAGGGAGGATGGAAGGGGGTGGTATATCCGTTTGGTAACCACATACAGCATGGCATGGTGTGGCAAGGCGAGGCATGGCGTGGCGTGGCGTGGCGTGGCATGGCGTGGCATGGCGTGGCACGGCGTGGCGTGGCGTGGCGTGGCATAGCTTGGCTGGCGTGGTAGGCGTGGCTGGCTTGGCTGGCGTTATACTACAGTGAAAACTTACACGAGTCGTAAAATCATAAGGCTACAAGAAAGCAGGAAAAACGCGCATATTAAAATCGTCAAGAATAAAAACAGCACTAGTTATAAAGGTGAGACCTCGTAGGATTCTTTAATAAGTTGCACGGATAGTTTAATAAGCTATGCAGCGCTTCAGAAATAGAGAAGTTATAATAACCTGGGGGGTTACGCTTGTGAAAACTATTCGAGAAAAGATATGAAAAAAAAAGAATGATGTCATAACATGGCCTGTCAAAATGGCGATTCAAAATTGGATTTCGATTGATAGTTTCTTTCAGTTTTTATGTAAATAAATGAACGTAAAATCATTAAATTAGATATTGTGTGTTACTTTTATTTCAATCGAAGATTATTATTGTACATATTATTGCCCTTAGCATTGAATATCTTGTGGTGGTGGTTGGTGGTGAAATAATAAAAACTTATTTATTTATTGATTATGGTGATATTTCTTAGACAAATACATGGTCGATTGATGTCTACACAGTGCGTATCTATTTGTATTTATTTATTGCCTCCATGTACATACAGGTAAGTATTTTAGGTCTTAAGTGGTAGTTACAGACTAGGTATAGTACATGGACCCTGTCAGGGCGAATGCAACATGTTATTTCTGAGTTCGATTATATCAAAGGTCTATCTGGTTATTTCATTAGGTTTATCTAGGTATCGTATAATTTATAAATGTCATGACTAAATATTTAAAATGTAAAAAAGAAATTAAATAATAATAACAAATTGTTAAAGAAAAATTTAAGTCTAAAATATAATCGAATTCATTTGCATTTCATAATAAAGAAAAAAATAATAATAATTAGAAATAATAATAATAGAGCGTCAATATAATTATAGATTTTCAATTTTAACAATGTCATTAATGAACCTAATTATGTTATGCGAATTACAAGTCATTTAATGGGTCAACAAAGCCTAAGTAATAATTAATATATAATAAGATATACCTAATATGTGTTTATTGTCTTAGTTCAAGATACCACAGACGTTCATTTAACACATTAGGTACTCAGCTTGCATCGCAGCTACAGCTAATTGGCCACCTGTCACAAATTAGGTCGTATAATATGACAGTAGGATATACAGGGCTTCATAATCTACCTATTCCCCTAGGGGAATATTTATTTAAAAATTTCAGATGTTGGAGATATTATTAGTAGGTAGAACAAGCTTAAAGTAAAAAGGAAAATTAAAAACCCGCCTGCTGAATAAGAGCAAAGCCACATTGCTCCATTGCGTTGCGTTACGTTGCGTCGCAGCGCTAGACTTGAGTGCCGCATTCAGTGCCAAATACCAGTACAAGACTGCGACGCAACGCATCGCAACGGAGTAATGTGTTGCAAATCGACAGTGTAATAAGGCGCTAATAGAATTTCAGAATAATAAAAAATAAGAAACCTGTATAATCCTGTATATTAAGAATTTAAACGTGCAGCCGGAAAAAAATACTTTCAAAATAGTAAATTACATTTTCTTGTTCATATATAGATAACCCTACTACCCGAAGTGATAGAGCCAACGTTTGTCATACCCTGTTTATTTACGTGTATTATTTTAGTCCAGATGTTTGTGATCTTGGCACTTGACATACAACCTAACTAGGGACTAACTAAGTTCAATCACTGGAAGGAATAGATACCAGAGTACTATAATGGCAAGTTGCGGTTTCCTGCAGAGGGATCTATCTAATGATGTGGTGCTGGAATAGTAACTAGTGTTTATTGAAATGCAGTTTATAAGCATAAGCATCTTATTCAAAGTGTAACATTGGGACCGGTTGGTGTAGAAAGTCTGGAAAATGTGAATTATGTACAACGGAACCTTAAATTCAAATAAAGAAAAACAAAATATCTGATCATTTATGTCCATAAAATTGCACACTCTGTATACCTACATAAGGGTATGGTCAGATTGGTCAGGTAAGGCTACTTTTTCAAAGACTATGTTGATGCGTTCTGTCCATTATAGCCGAATGCATTGTATTTTACAACATTTTTACTTGCTACCAATGACTCTACAATCAAATGGTAGAGCAAACAAAAATAAGCCATCTCTCTTTAATAACAGCCTATCAGAATGAGCCTGATAACGCTTGTCGTGCTATTACGGGAAGATATGACATTTTCCATTAGAACAACACCTGTAAAAGAATGATTTACGAAAAATATTTTACGAATTTTTAAAGTTAGTCTTAAAATTGAGGTCGTTCTTTAACGTGCTAAGTGTGACGTTAAATCATTCCCGCGTTGTCTTTGAATGTATTATTATCATTATTTCTCGTTATAAAATGGAAAATTGAGGTACATATTGCAGACTCAAACAAACTTAACAAAATATTGACTACCACATCAAACCATTACAGGCTAACAGAAATGTTATTCAGGGAATGCAGGCAGATGCTTTCAAGTAGCTTGCGACTATCACCAACCAGCAGAAGTGCTTTAAATAAAACTGCAGTTGCACCAGTTCCTCCACAAACTAAAGTTTATGCTTCATATCCTCATATCTGGTCGTTATCCGCACACGTGACAACCCGAAGCTTCTCAACTTCTAGTAACTGTGTCGGGTCATTCCCAGTCGGTAACACCCCATCGTCAATACTGTTGACAATCGGGAAAAAAAAAGATCGGGATGAAAAATTGCACTTTAAATAAACAGATATAATTTCCAATCAAATGATTTTATTCCAATAAAATTATCGTGATAAGTTATTCGTGGTTATTATTTATTGTTTAATTTTGTAAAGTTTTTACTCAATCGAAAAGACGCACACCTGCCAACATGGACCAGTGACGCCTTTGGCCGCAAAAAGTGGACAAAAAGCAGGCTTTGCCCTGCAGTGGGACACGAATGGCTGAATAATAACAAAATCTATTCAAAACCAATATCATATTTTCAAATAAATATTATTGCATTGGGCGGATGATTGCACAGAAATGTGTCTTTGTTTATACACCACACAATAGTTCTAGGCGAATTTAGAATACCTATCTATCACTGTGGGTTTCATTAAACTTGATTTGATTGCCGAATTTTAACGTGCAGGTAGATACGGCACATGTCCAAACGAGCCAAATTCCAAATATTCAGAATTGTCGCAAACAATGAGTGGCAATCTGTGTTAAATAGAGAATTGATTTACGAACGTTCTATGGCAGGTATAGTTTTTATAGGTAGAAGTCGATATGCTTAGTACGGTCTCAACGAAGGGTCCAATATTACATCCATAATCTACTCCAGTAGCGAATAGTTTATGAGCCCGAGTTTTATAACACTTTTTTATGTTTAAAAATTGGCAAGATGGCAAGCCTTACTCTGACGCCGTCGTCGTACCATACGACCATAGTCCACTAATTACTTAGAAAAAGCATACAAAAAAAACAGAAATACGATAAATATACTAATATATTGTTATTTAACCATACTATAACTAGGACCATACTATGGCCCCTGATTGTACATAGGTACTGCGACTGTTACAAAACTCAGGTTGTATTTTAGTTTGTTGTAAAATTCCCACCGAGTTGTGAACGTGGTAACACATGCGATAACATAACACTCCTGATAGCGCAAAATAATCGTTTTGAGCGCTGAATAAACGTTGGTGCATCTGGATTGGCCGTTGCAATTAGTTAAACGGGATAATGTAGGTAGAGCGAGTGAAAAACAAGACTATCAAGATTTCCTCATGTTAGTTGTATTAATAAGCTGCTGAGCCGTCTCGGAATTAAGTAACTAAACATTTTAGTTACTTAATTCCGAGACGGCCCTAATGTGTACGAGTATGTGTTCATACTTAGTAGGCGAAAGGCCACCGGATGAAGAGGTGTGGCGGTTAGTGGCAATTCATATCACAAAGTGAACCAATAACCGAACTTTGCTAAAAGTCACTATGACACTCGCTACCAAAATACCGAGCGTAAACGCCGGCCGGTGGTAAAAAACTAACCACGGTTTTATTCGCTAGTCTAAAAACTCTCTTATAATGCAGGTGACTATAATAAACGTTTAATTTGTACAGTTATTAAAACCAATAATTTGGTAAGCTTGTAAGAGTATACTCCGATCTGCGGAGAAACGGACGCTTCCGGCTAGGCACTGCCGCCGTTTCGCCGCCGCCACCGCTCTTTGACATACGCCCCACATTTATTTACACGACACAGATTAATACCGCGTCATCCGACACATATCCACAGAGTTCCACCACCCTCAATCATATCGCCGTACAAAACAATGAGATATTGCTGAAACGTTGTTCACTCGCTCTTTGCTAATTAACGTCTAATGGCTGCATTTCCATTCCGGAAACCAATGAAGTTCCATCTCTCGCACGTAATACAGAACATTTCAGAGAACGCTTTTTTGTACAGCGCTGTTGTCAAGATTTTATACCTGTCCTACAACGATGACATAAATTGATGTTTATTGTTTACCTTATTTATTAGTTTTCAATGCACTTTTACTTTCGCATCATTTCGTAAATGTTTTTTTTTTGGCTGTACGTACACATTGGTATAATTGTCCTAATAATTTTTTTTAATTAATAAATTTATGTATATAGGCATTCAAACTTAAGTATCTACGAATAAATATTCTCATGTATTTTTTTTCTTTATAGAAACAGCTATTACCTAAAACCTGTTAACTTTGGGAATTCCCTGAAGATAATGAAGAAAGTGGCAAGGGACATTAAGGGCATCTGTCGGTGTGAACGTAAAAATAAGAAAAGCTCTTTGGCCGCATAAAACCATTCGCGTAACAATAAAAAGAAAGCCGCTGTATATCTTTATAGGGTTTTTTACAGTAAGAAATAAAATCCGATATAAGTTTCGCGAAAGAGTTCCAAAAATATTGAATAGGCACTATATAAAAATGATGCGGTGGAGAGTCCGACCAAGCGAGTTTAGCGAGTGGAGCGAAGCGAGGCGAAGTTAAATGCAGTTGTCCAAGTTGCCTCGCGTGCGAAAATGCAGAAGCGTAGACAAGAATACGCCGCCACAAACCCTTTTATAAGTGTTGTGAGAAAATATAAATATACGTGTACTTTCTTATTTTTGTGGTTTAAAAATACCTCGAATCAAAATGATAGTACGAGGTCCGGGCCGGCCACATGCGTTGTACCTAACACACAATAGTGGTTGGTTACAGTTTTTTTTACATTCGTTAGGATATTTTTTACGATAGAGCAATAAATTCCATTCCTGAATACCAACCCGTTTCCACGCGTATGCTTGCTAAACAATAAATTGTGCATGCCGGCCGCACACCCTAGTTATATTCGTAAACCAATATTTGAATGGACAACGGGAGGTTTTATTTAATCATTAGTATTCCAGCTTCGATTCCATTCCGCGACCCATGACATTGTACGGAAGCCATAACTCGGCTTTGTAGTAGTAAGTAATTAACAAATAACGGAATAACAAACCTCTAATTTACTAGAAAACACAGTCATAATTTTCGTAGGCAATAAGGCTACCGGACAGAGAGGCTCGCGGCGATGTTCTTGCACTATTTAAAAATAAACCACAAGTTTACAGAATAGTTAGTAGTTAGTTTACAGATAGTAGTAAAAATTATACAAATAACTTTACTCTTTTGTCTAAAACCTATATGTACTTTTTAATAAACCAGTATGATCAAAGATTTAATAAAGTATTAGAATACACCAAATAGGTAGCGCATCGTCTATTATATCATTATTTCATTAGTATCAATAAGTTTCCATGGCGTTTTTTTTTTTTGGAATAAGATGCGTCACTAATGAAACACTTTTATGTCCCGGTAATGAAAATTCGTTTTTCTTATTTTACAGGTATCATCCACGAAAAAACTGACTTGACTCAGCATACGTTAAGATGTGCTTTGGCGTTGCATACAAAAAATGAGACTCGTCTGGAATTCCAATTCTTGATCGATGTCATAAATACTGCGGACGTGTTCAAACTATCCAAACTTGGTAAGTATTCTATTACACTTATTTTTCAAGCGTTTATTATAATTTTTGTGTCCGCTACATCGAACTTATACATTTTTCGCTTCTTCCCAATTTGATTTCATTCAATGTAATTTAGTTTCATTCACATGCATTGAGCAAATTTATTTATTTTATTATTATTTATTATATACCTATATTTATTTATTTATTTTTCTATGCCAGTGACGTGAATTCTCCCAGCAGGTAACCCTCAGCACGGTACCTTTTTAATTTTTAGTAGATTAGATAAAACCGGTATGCTGCAGTATTTTGCAGCCTTACTAAAATATGAGTAGAGCGTATCAACCAGTGTACATCTATACATTTGCGATTGGGCATTATAGACAACATTGTCAGCCTTGTTTGAACTAAAATAATTGGTTTCCACTATTCAAACCAAATTTCCAATTATACAAAGTACTTTTAACTGCAATTCACCCAAAATATACTTATAGAGCTTTAGAGCTACAATGTGAAAATTATTTGTAGTATAGGCAACACATAAGGATTAACTAGTTAGTTCGTATCCTTACTAATCATAATCAGCCCGCTGGATCCAATTGTTGGGCAAAAATCTAAAGTGAAAAAAAAAAATTCCTGAAAAATTCCCACAGTAAATGAAGACAAAACCAAATTTGATGGAACTATATGAAAAAACTTAACATTTAAGTATATTTTGTCCTCAAGCACAACTTGTTATTGGAATTTGCTTTTTGTGGATACTATTTTATTGCAAAGTAACCACTTGCTGCTCTTGGCTCGAAGATTGAGCGATTAGGTTGTACGGAACACAATCCTATTGATCACAGTAACAGTGAGCCACAACAGCAAATGGACACCATCACGTTTCGATATAACGCTTCTTGGCAGAAAATAAGTCATGGCTCGGAATGCTTTCACAACCGATACAAACGAGAAAGTGACAATGCATTTTTTGTTTAGGTAAATATGTAGTTACTGAATCATTAAATCGGGTTTAATTATGCTGTAGTTTTTTTTTTCTATTCTGCATAATATCTCATGCATATTCTATAAGGTTGGTCTTGGAACTTTAGTGTACTTCAGAATAGCGATATTCCTGGAGGAATTGTTCAAGGCATCATGACTTTTTAGCGGTATCAATTCTGGAGCCTCTTATCTAAGTGAATTCAGTCTGTGGGCTTAGGGTTCAACTCACCCAACAAAAAACTCACTCATGGGTTGTTGACTACTTTTAACATTTGAAGGGTTCTTCTCACCCAGCGGATAAGGGAAGAGGGATTGGTAGGCCAATCAGTGTAATAGTCAACTCACCCACAAAACTTCATTTTTTTCTAAATATTAGTTTCTTTGCGCCTGAACCATTTTACTGTCTCGACTTCTCCCATCATCGATTTTTTTGTTGTATGTACTTACTAATTTATTTATCGCAGAACATAATTTATAATTTCCTCATTTTAAAACTTCTGGTACCGATACTAATCTGAATCTATTTTTTGTACTTTGTATTTTTTTGTACATTTTAATTTCGGCATTATATTTTTTATAGTTAACAAAATTAGCAACAGGATGTTTGCTAATACGATTTTTAGTTGTTCGAAATTAAATTGTTGTCATGGCCGGTGTAAAGAGGTACTTACTCATTCTGTGATATTCTCGAAGTGCCCTAGGGTTATGCGAGCTGTCGAAGTTAATTCACTTGTAATTAGTTGTAATGTTCGGCAGCTATCTCACACTGTTCGAGAAAGATGTGCGAGTTTGCGGGGTTTGTTGGTACAGACGGAGCTCAAAAGAAGTCTGTTTTATTTTGGAACTCTATCGATTTTTCCTTCAGACAGAGACAGAGATTAGTTGAAAATAGCAAGTTGAAGGAAAAATCAAGACTTTCAACAGTTTTTTGTACATACTAAACGCCAAGGCTAAATAAAACGTCTGTTCCAATATTTTGCAACGTTGATTTCGTCAAAAATGTTTTCACATTCGCGCTATCACGATCTTACTAGATGATCGTCTAATATTGAAATTAGCATTACAGCTACTCTCTCACAAAAAAAAGAGAGAAGGAGAGTTCTTGAATAAACCTCTGTATAGTGTCGTCCCACTTAGACGGGCGGAACAATGACAGCCCCAACGGTTCGCGCAGTCCCTGATCAAAACACGTCTGAGACTAATGACGACGTTGCGAATTTTTATGGCAGTTTATGTTCTTCTGGGACTTCTATTTGTTCACAGATATCCGTTGAATTTTTACCCTTAATAGCTATAAAAAGTTGAAATTTCCAAACTGTGCTGATACGAAAACGGTTTGTTGTATAGCTATTTTACTTTTTGTGTCGTTAAAATGCCGCCACTGATTATTTCTATCGCCTGTTTTTATAGTTATTTAAGTTTATGCGCAATAAGATGTGACTTGCGGTTAATATTTTTAACAGATTTCAAGGGAGGAAGTAGAAGTGTCACAAAGAGAAGGTTTGTTGCAAACCAGCTGATATGATGATGATCATAGGAAACGAGTTCCTTATCTACTTATCTATAAATTGGTCCTATTATTCCTATAATCTAGAGCCTAGGGTTTCCCAAGATCTAAGTAAGTGAGTGGTTTTGCGAGTGAAGGAAGAACCCCGGATCTATGACCCATGGTGGACTAATACAGAAAACCAGCGTTTCCAAGTCCTAGGTATTTTATTGTATAAACACTTAACAATATGAATCTACAAACTTGTGTCGCTAGCAAGAAAAATATCCTAAAAACCTTACAACTATGTTGTAGGTTTTCCCATTACAATGAAGGGTAAATTTTCAGTCTAGTGCTCTGATTTCAGCATATAAGCAGTATTTTATTCTAGCTATAGAATCAGCATAATATTTTGTAATTTTGGGTACGGCGAGGCCCTGGCGAGTTGCCAGATTCAATTTAATCTTTGTACTGCTCGCCCCGCTGTGGTCACTTCTCTACCGTTCCTCGCGTTTCATGTTCACATCTCAGGGACTGTTCTACTCATGGAATTAAATCCTTATCGTACAGTGTCGTCTGCCATGTTTGAGTATTTGAACTAAAGATTCATGGTCTTGTGTAAGCTAGCCAACAAACCAATGCGATTACTGTTTATTATTTAAATAATTTGCTTTTTGCAATATTGGATGGTTGTCAGTTTATCCGAGCTATTACAATAATTGCAAGATATATTCCTTCTATCGCTCTAACAAAATACTTGCTGTGTCAAGTTTCCTATCTATAACAATTAATAAAATACACATGAACACACCCACTTGGCAGAGGCGGTGGTCCAGCCACGATATTACTTTCAGGTTACTAATTAAAATGTCAGTTGCTAGCCAGCAGGTTCATTTCATCCTGTCACGTTGTCAGCACATCATGTCTGTGAAGCGAAAATAATTATTGGAATCATTTACTAAAACAACGGGCCTTGATTGGCTGACTTGAAACATAGATGGTGTTTCTTTATAAAGTGCAAACACGTAATAAGATAATAATTTGAAAAAAAAAAATAACTCTAAGTGGTTTAAATAAGGATCAATGTATTAATATGATTTGTTAATTTCTCCCACAAAATTTCAAAGAAACGATGGACGGTCTGTGTGGAAAGTGATGAGAACAAAACAGGTAGGTATTCGTACAGAGATGGCGACTGATAGAGGCGAAAATTGGAAAGTTAGCTCCGGAAAATACAAACGCCCCCTTAGTCCAACAAAGTTTTAAAAAAAATACTTATGACAACTTATGTCTATAACACTTTTTTATTGAGTTGTTGTTTTTTAGAATTTCTGCGATTATAATTCTATTTCCATGAATGTGTGGTAGAGTATAATAAAAGTATTAAAGAGATAGAACTATTGATTTAGTGGTTGTATTAAAGTTTATTGTATAAACACCCTGAAGTTAGGCCAAAATCTCACTTTGAGTACCGTTCTGTTCGTTAAGCCTTAACGAGTCACTCATGGTTTTAGGCAGGCTTTGATTCATTTACCACTAGTAACATCTGTGACACCAGCTTCGCAATGACACTTTAAGTTGTCACATTATCGCTTACTTATCCTTATACAGGGAGGGACCAAAACCTATTAAGTTGTGAGCACAAGTTAGCTATTCCAACAATGAAAACTACTCGAATCACTCTCGAACATCTTACAAGTCTCTTTTTCTCCTCTACCAGGACCTGAGCTAAGAATGTTATTTTTGTATATAGGTACTGTAAATACCTATTCCGTTTTCAGGATTTTCGACTTTCTAGATTACCTACTTGATGCTAAACAATCCGTCAATTTACCAAACAGGAAAACACGATAAGTTTTTATTTAACAAGTAATCGCGATAAGTTTTTATCGCGTTTACCTGTTTGGTTGAAACAATTGAATTAAACTTGATCGTTTTCCGTTCTCGATATATTTCTAAGGATAAAGGTTTTTCTGGATCAATTAGTTTATATTCAACGACGTAGCTCCGTATCCGGAAATGTATAGCCATTGGGAAAGAGGTACTCCAGCTAGGCCCCGCTATTTGGGCGGAATGTCGATGGCATACGCTTTCGCAAAATAACTGTAAGGCGGAAGATGGAACGGAATTAATATTATTATAAAGTAGCACGAATCTCGACACACGACAGTGTGTCAAGCCACGGTCAGGCCCAGCGAACTGGCGAGTAGCACTGTGTGTAAGTTTACACGAACCATTTGGGGCCACTTTTGACCTTGTCATAGCTAAAAAACTAATCAATATAAACACACCAAATTTGGTTTATGTATTGAAAGCCCGGAGTTAATGAAGTACCTCAAATTTCATAAACACAGCTTAAACGGTTATTTAGATATTAACGTTCAAAAATCGTCTATTTTATCACTGATTGACTGACATATAGACGTAAAACCTAACCCACTTCCAGATGACCTAGAAAGTTCAAATTTGGCATCTAGCTAGGTAATTGTGTGGATACGAAGTAAAAAATCAGAAAACAGTAAATTTATAAGTTTTTTTTTTCAAATTATTCAATTTTATGAGGTAAATTTAGCGCCTTGCAAATTTTTGCAGGATATTTTCATTTCCATGATGAAATGTTGTTTTTATCGTTCGATAATTTAAAAATTATTTACAACAGCCCAGATGAATGCAAGCAAATTGTCGCAAAACACTTTAATCTCCCGGCACATGGGTCAAGGTACTACCTTATTAGGAAAATAAATAGGTAGGTAACTATTATAATTATAGTAGGTACCTAACCTATATATATATATACCTTTGAATAGTAATAAATTTATTCACAAAAAGTAATGATATCTGAACAAAACGACACATAATATGTGAAAATAGCGAGCCACGATCAGATGGATCGGATTATGATGGAGAAGTCGTTTTCTCCGAAAAAAGTCTTCAGATCTACATATATGGCTAGCCAAGGTCTACGTTATAAATGAAGTAATACGTTGTTATAAATAAATTTACGAATGTATCTGGTAGACCTTGGCAAGCCATATATGTAGATCTGAAGACTTTTTTCGGAGAAAACGACTTCTCCATCATAATCCGATCCATCTGATCGTGGCTCGCTATTTTCACATATTATGTGTCGTTTTGTTCAGATTAAAAGTTATCGTACTAGGTGGAGATCTCTCCATGCTACTCGTGTTCTGTAATTTATACGCGAAACGAAAACCGTTGTAGGAGGAAATTACATTTTTTTTGGTATTAACGTGTAAAAGAACTTAGGCAAGCAGTGCACGGGACGTCTCTGCTGAACTCTGGCGATGTTGACGAATTACGGACGATTTTAATTTGAGACTTTGAGTTTGAATAATACTAAATATTATAAATACAAAAAAATCGACCCCAAGTACACTTAATTTCCATTTCAAGTGACAATTTATTTCCGTTAATTTAATTGAGACGATGACTTTAAGGAAAGCAATATACGCAATTTAGTTTATTTGGAGGACATATTTTTCTAATTATTTCAATTTAGGTGAATATAGTACCATAGCCCTAAGGTGTAAGTGTACATATTTATCTGCAATAAATAAATAAATAAATTTAAACGATGAACGTTTATTGAATACTTTTTTTACAACAAAAAAAAACAGACTAAGACCAGGAAATATTGATTTAGTTGACCGATTACCTAATTGAGATTGTATAGAGAATGTAATTTGGTTACTGTACCGGAATACCGTTAATTCTGTTACGAGTGGAATGCCGCTCGGCAATACCCTGGCCGGCTCGCTAGCCTGCACCATATTCCTCATTCTTTTCACCACTCATGAACTTTCTATATACCTAAAGTTAATAATATGTCTAAAAATAAGTAGGTTATAACAACCTACAGAAGTTTCTCACAGATCTGTCGTATCTGGGTGTAAGTCAAGCCGGTTAACCACGAAGCTTTACGAGAGGTTTACTATATATTTTTTTGTTAATTTATTTAAACCACATTTCCAAAATAACTAAATTATAATACTTTTGTCCGGAACATACCTGCTCATTATTCCATTTTTCACTGTCTGACTCATGACGTTACCGTTCTGAAATGTAGGAACCTTCTGCAATGTTTTGTAATTTATTAACTGAACCTATTGAACCATAAAAGTATACGAGTTGATAAAATACTTATGGGTCCAAAAACATTAATGGTAAACACAAAAATGACTTATTTTATTTTTTGTTGTTCTAAGCTCAGTTAAAATCAATTACCTATGTATATAATTATCAATCTTCATTGCATTTCAAATACGTCAATGCCAGCGCTGGTAGTTACTCACTTGACCAATAACGCACTCAGCGAGATTACTCTAGAGAATCAACTCTGGGCTTGTTCTAAGACAATAAATAATCCATCATAATAATGATCCATATGATTGATAATATTGGATTCAGTAATGATTCTTTTTCTACTCGTTTTCAGCATTATTTGAAAGTTACCATCGTGATTACTTCAGCTTTTTAAAAATAAAGAGTTTACAAGCTATGTATATTCTAAGAAAAGTACGAGGCCAACTGTTTATCCGGATCTTATGATAATTTCGTAATTAATATTTAAACTTTTCACACCTAGCCCCAAGCAAAGCAGATTTTAAATTATTCTGGGATACAAATAATACCTAGGACATCTCCTGAAGTAGGTATCAAAAGCTATGACAGCGTGGCAATCACATAAGGTAAGGTGGGCAAGGTTAACGCTACGGCACTTGCTTACCTTAGCTCCACTCTGTAACGCCTATGGACCTATAGTCTGTAAGTTACTGTTTGTGTAAAATTAATAAATAAAGAATAAATAATAAAGAATACCTATTTTTCTTATGAAATAAAGCATTAACATTACCAAGCTATAAATAATGTTAACTTTATGCTATTTGTATTAAACTATATATATATATATAAGAATGGAATAACCCTAAGCATACCCATTTCTGCTTTCCCGCGCACATATTTCCAGACCAAATTTTACACAGGCAAAAGCCACTGCTCTCGTGGATGGCAATAGCAAATTTTCAACTGAATAAAGTTAGCTCTGTACGTTACAGTCCGTATTCCCTAGAAACTATCAAACGAATCGGTAGATGTGTCGTTTATTGGCGTACGTGCCTGCTTCGTTCCCGATTCAATCTCGATAACTTATAAGAGAATGGTACTGGCCACTAATCACTGAACACGACAATCACCTGTTTCATATTTTCATGTCTTTTGTTATTATACTGCCTTAATGTAAAACAATTTAAGGGGAATCCTCAAATCCGAATTCCATACAAAATGATTCGGACAAATACTCAAAAAGTATGCCGTATTATAGTAATTTCTTCACACTATTCGTTTCATCCATGTTTTTTTAATTTCGTCAACAAAAAAACTGAAAGGTTTCATACTTTAATTTAGATTTTATACGTGTTTTAAAATTAACCCTACTAACTTAAAAACACGTATAAAATCTAAATTAAAGTATGAAACTTTTCACACTTTCGAGCTGCGTCGTCCACTACGGGCTCGGTACACGCTGGGGCTTCGATGTCCCCTGCAAATTCGAAGTCCACTAGGGTTTCGGTTCCCACTCGACAATGTCTACGTTCACGTAGACTCGAAAACTCGAAAAGTAGATTTTCGAGTTTCTCGCCGCTCCTGCGAACGACTTTTCCTGTAGTCAGTCATCGGTGTTTCGCGCTGAGGAATATTGTGTGGTAACCTTGTCATCGTTGACTGCATTCTACGTTTGCGGGGAGCAACACGCACTTCCTCGCTCAACTCGCTCATTCTCCGCTTTTGACTTATCCGATTATATTGATCGCCAGTATTAGGTGCAATAACAATCAGGGACCGCGGACGGGAAGCCCTACTTCGATAATCATTTTCATATTTTTTCTCCATAATTTGAACATAAATTTTTGTAGCAAATTATTAAACCTCTCAATCCCACTTCTAAAATGTAAGGATGGTTCAATAACAAACAGGATAGCTTCGATATCAAGTATTATTCAGTAATTCACAATCAATAATATAAAAGAGTGTCCGTTGACATATCCGTCAATCTATCAATAATATTTAAAATACCTACATCTTTCGATGTGGTCAGTCACGTCATTCCAAAAAGGCAACATACAAAATTAATGGAAACACATGGTCTTAAACTATCGGTTATAGGGTTGAAATACCGCCCGCGCTTATTTTTTTCATAACTATATTTCTAGGAATAAAATGAAAGAACATCGCTTCAGCCACTTCGGTAACTGACTGATTCGTAACCAGCTACGTAAAAACAATTTCTTCACTGTTTTTTAATCGGTTACTAATAAACACTTATTTTCCGTTTTCATTATTTTTTATAACCAGTTATGAAATAATACTTTTTGCTCTCTGTTATGTAACCAGTGACTAAAACTTTTTTAGTTATCAAAGTGACTGAAGGAAAATTAACTTATGAGCCGCCCACGATACAGTTTACCTATTGTAGCGGCCGCTGCAAAACTATATGTAATTTAATGTGCTAATTTTTTTTTTTTTTTACGAGTATTACTTATACTGAAAAACTAAAGGGGCAATATCTTTTAGGCCAAAACGACACGTTTTTACTTTAACTAAAAAACAAAAGGGGCAATAATCCCTATGCAATGGCCAACACTAATTCTCTTTTTTTTTTCAAGTCTTCAATGGCGGAATTTATGTCTTCAATTTCTTCATACTTGCTCTGTTTTCGGGTTTTAGCCTTCCCGGCAGTATTTTTTATCTTAATTTCTTTTTCTGGAATGTCAAGCACTTTAGCGAACAAAAAGTATTTTTTCATAACTGTTTATAAAATATAACGAAACGGAAAATAAGTGTTTATTAGTAACAAAACAGTGAAGAAAATTGTTTTTACGTAGCTGGTTACGAATCAGTTAGTTACTAATGTGGCTGCAGGGAAGAATATGATAAATAAATACAATTTACATAGAATGTTGTGTGTTATAGTTTTTCACAATTCCTTATTAATGTAATACATAAAATTATTATATAGCAAATGATAATTTTATCGACTCAAACTGACAAATTTAAACAAATGTTATGTTCGTATTTAAGTAAATAGTTAATATTCAATACGTTAATACATATGTACCTATTGTAAATATTACGTTAGATACCCTACTTAATATTAACTTTGAGCTCTAATATGGTTCGGCTTCGCACTTTTACCTCACATACTGCTCACATAAGCTAAAATCGATAGGATGCCAGGAAGCTTATCCAGCATTAAGCTACTAGTTCATTTGAAAAATAGCACGGAGCAGTCCATATGATAATGGAATGCTATTATTTACGTTGAGAGATATTTTGCTATTATATATTAGATAGATAGATAGAATATACTTTATTGCTCACCATCTTAGTACTAACACATTATAATGGAAAAATAAAGCTAGGTAGTAACAGTGGACAATGGGCGGTCTTATCGCTAAAGAGCGATCTCTTCCAGACAACCTTTGCATGGACTGGATACTGTTGGACAAATATATTAGATGATAGAAGTCAGGAGTGACACAATTTGCGTTAGGATTATTGTTTTAACGATCCATAAATCGAACATTGCTCTTCGTAATTGTCGATTCTCATAACAATTTAAATAAACAACTTATACTATAAAATCGAGGAAATTATAAATTTATCAACCCAAACTTACAAAAACCAAATCAGTTTATGTGTATCAGTTCAGCCTTTTTAAGTATTTCATATCTAGCTCAGAACTGTCGTTATAGCACACGATTTATTCGAGGGTTTAATGTCACTTCCACGTGCGCAAACTGTTAAGTATTTCCCTTGAGAGAGCTCGAGTTAACTTACTTTTTTGGAACATAACAGACATAAAACTTCACGATTCCAACAACAAACAGATGAAAACGATATTCGCAGGTATATCTCGATATACAGTCAACATTTACTGAGCCCGGTATTCCTAACTTGTTGGTAATGAGAAAAGTTAGAAGTAAATTATGGAGAGTTTTGAATATTTGGAAAGAATAAAAGACAGTAATACGGGAAGTATCGTAGGGTTGCTGAACAAAACATACTGGGCATAATTATTATTATAGTTTTGTTCAACATAATTTTAAGCTCACATAAGACACATCGAACCTCATAGATATATGTAATAATACTAAAACCTAGTTGTAGTTGTAGTGAAGCAATTATACATGTATATTTAAAGGACTAAGATTGCAATTTTTCAAACTGTGTACTCCCTATAGTCAATTTTTTTTGTAATTGAATTGACTCCCTATAGTAGGGGAGCTCACGATGCTAAATGTGGATTTACTTGAGCGCCATAGAGACCTATTTGGGTTGCAAAGCTTAGATGATAAGAAGAAAAAAAATATTTAAAATATATATCTTTTCATATAATATATATAGATTTTTAAAGTATATAAAAAAAAACTGTTGCATGGACATACTCAAGCGCGAAATTTTCTAAGGGGGTTCTAAGCGAACCAAAAACAGCTCTCATTCAATTATCTGAAGATTTCGATGTGCTGCAAACCTTCGGCCATTATTATAATGTGCATAGAAATATCGCCATTTTGAAATACTCAAGTGCGTCAGATTAAGAGATACCAAATTTACCAAAAGTGTGAAGCTTGCATCCATTTCCAGACCAAGACATGTAGACAGCCAGATAGTCCACGTGATCCGCATAATTTAATACTCTGCTCCCTGCGGGCAAGCTGAGTGTGGCCGAGTTATATTTGTTTTTTTTATTACCACATCCATATTTCAACACGAACACCCCCAACAATATTTGGAAGTACTGAGAGCGTTAATGCGTGCGTGGCAAGAAAAATGATGGCGTTCCGTCATTCAATATTCTTTCCAGGCGACGAAATTGAAAAGTTTTGATTATGGATTGATTGTTACAAAAAATTATATACAAAATTAAAGAATTTTACAGATGTTTTTTTTTAAATTAGGGAATTGCATGTAATTAAAAAAAATACTATCTATACGCTTTTTTTAACATAGACTTTGCTAACATACCTTTACTTAAAATTGCACTAGTGAATAAGAAATTCAATATAAATCATACGAACTTCTGTTTTCTTGTTACTTAAAGTTGTTTAATTTCGCTTGACTTAGAACTGTACCTAGTGCCGGTGGTTTTGAGAAGTCTGCAAAGTCTGTTACGATAGAAAAGTTTTTTTAGCCCGAGTAGACTACTTATTTCACTACGATGACTCTGGATTAATGAGAGGCATATATCGTCTTAACATATGAACAGTTTGTTTGGGACTGGTGAATCGTTGATAAAGCTCTGAGACGGGAGTGAAGAGAGGGACGCAGGATGGAGGCGCGAGTATCTGATGGGAAATATCGGAGCATGATCGTAATACGGTACGAAATTGAGACCTTGCTTCCTAATATGAAATATTATTCTGAGACATGACCGCCTTAATGGACTTTGTCTGTCAAGTTCTGGGCAGCACATGTTTTCGTCGCTTTTGCCTCTGACACTTTGCGTGTATCTTCACTCTCCAGTGTATTCGTTTGAACTATTACTGCTTCTCTCGTAAGCGTTTTAATCACTTGTGTACCAATAACTAGGTTTGTTTATTATCCTCTAGCTAGTTAAGCTGTGCCGCACTGAATATTTTGACTCCGTTCACGAATTTGTATTCCACACAGTTCTTGTGACACTAATCCGAACAACAATGGCTAATAAAACACATAATTAACATTACGTGTGTAGGTGAATGTGATTGTTCCACTTTGTTGAATTTAATGGTATGAGGTAGAGGAGTAAGTACCTAAATCCATATATTTTGTTTATTGTGAACGTAGAGAAGAGAAGTTAACTCTGGTCTTCATCGGGTCTTAACAATGATTATTCCAATACATCAATCAATACTACAATAATTTTCATTTTAAGTTAATTGATACAATGAGAAATAAGATATTTAATGATGTATAATATATAAATGATGTGCTAAATGATGAATAACAATTAACGCAACCAAATTTCTGACTACATGTATACAGCAAATAAGTCTGAAAAACAATTACAAATATTGCGTAATTATTGCACACTCGTTTGTCTACTGAATCAGATTTGGAGTACTAATTGCACAAAACGTAATTATAACAGACAATTAACATAAACATTTTTAAAATCAAACAAAAGCTGAAATGGTCTGTAATAATTTTGGTAATACTCATGATTATTTTGTAAGCGATAAATACAGATAAAATTATGATTATTATTTCCGGAAACAAAAATTATCAAAATGTTAAGTTTAGTTTTTTCTTAAGTTAGTGCCAAATCCTGAAAAAAATTACTACATTATTTCACACACGCGTAGTGGGATAATAGAAAACTTACATAAATATTTTTAGTACTACTTCAGCATCACAGTTGCAGCGCTATTTTCTGTAGCACCATGATAATGTTTTTTTCTCGCTTGTCGAGACTAGGCCCGAGTCTTAGCTGTGGGAACAATCACAGTACCTAGCTAGTCATCTATCATATATATTATATTATATATATATATATATATATATATATGTATATATATATATGTATAATTTACGATATCTCTACTATTAAAATAAAAAATCCCGTGCCCGTTTTATGCAAAAGTGTAAAATACACTTTCTTTTGCAGTGTGCAATCAGTTTGCTCGGGGTCATCTAGCCATGCTGGTCGCCGTACATCCGGACTCTTTTGATACGCTTCACTCATACGCCAACACGTTCAGAATGCCGTTTGTCACTCCGAACTTTCCTGAAAAGGTACGTCGTTGATTTTGAAGTACGTATATCAACTTGGGTAAAATTTTATTTTACCTACTTATATTTTGCACATAAAGTGCGAAATTTATAGCTTCTGTTAAGTATAACCGAAAAAAAATTGTAGTAAAGGAATAAGAGTAATAAAATAAGAAGAGTAAGGATGTAAATTGGCATCGTTTAGAATCGATTAAAATCCATTTTTTTTAATACAAGAGTACCTACATAATTAATGAGTTTTAAAAGTATTTACCTACTTTAAACACTGGAATATCAAAGGCAGTTTTTTATAGGACGTGACCTTCCATGCAAAGGTGCTGCGTCATTTCCGAGAGGGGAGGAAATTGTCACTTTGGAACCGGACGCTTGGAAAGTCATTTCAGTCTCTTTTCATGCTAAACACGAATTAGTATCGGTACAGTTTTGATCAACAATTTGAATTGATACTGCGAGTAGTTACCGTTACAAACCTGCATTTTTTTTTAGAAGAACGACACTGCTCAACTGTGTTTCACCATTATTGCAAAAATCATGCGTCGAAAAGAATTTTTAATATATTAACAGTTATTTTGAACATTAACTTAATATTCAAATTAGGATTTGGGGGAGGTCGATACAAAAATAATAAGGTAGAACTTGATTCGGCTAAATTCTCGCCAATATATTTATGTAATATATTTAGCTCTAAAAAAGGGGTAAAGTTGCAATAATTCGTGACAGCTAGGCCAGTCAAATTAGGGTTTCACCTTAACATTACATTACATTACATTCACATAATAAGGTGGAAACTCGTATACACCTTAATGTTAGTGTTCTCAAAAGTCACATAAAAATCACATCTCTGCGTCGTAAGTTATTCAAGGTCAAAGGTTACGGTCATTGGTTTTTCGCGATTATCTTTATTCCTATGGCCTCAATTTTTTTAATAAATGATGTTGTCATCTATTAAAAAAATGTAGAGAGAAAAGTTTTTGTATGTTACAAAGCAACAATTTGTTTAATGGGTTTACGAGTCTAAAATTTGGTAAGAACGCATTATTACTGTTTTCCAATATGACAATTTTATGATATTATTTTTTACCGGACTGCCAAGGATGGGTTATGTTTTGTACAAAATAAAACAAAGACGGTACACAGTTAACAGTTGGGTGTGGGTTTATTATTTAAAGTGGTATTTCGTTTTCCGCCCTCTATCTCAAAAATGGTTGATTATATTATCAGTTCTGAATTAAATTTATTTAGCAATAAAAACATATATTGGTAACCAGGTTCTACCAACGACAGACGGAGAAGATGATTTTGCGATTAGCATTTTGCCTGACTACCACAAGGCTGTGATCGATACGGTTATGTACTACGGCTGGCAGAATGTCATCTACCTCTACGATTCTGATGAGGGTAAGTATTATACAAGGTTAAGGTTATATAAGGTGTATATTAATATCCCTAAAAACTTTTTTAGTTGTCGTTGTTCGCTTGGACTCGGGGGATACACCCCTTTAAAGCTTTTAGTAATATAATATGTTGTTCCCCTTAAAGTTTACAATACTATGGTGTATAGTAAACTTTAAGGAGAACACCTTTTCCTTTTATATGACAATGTTTCTTTCTTAAAAATCGTTAAGAGTGCATGTCAAAGAATATTACAAGTGTAGATATTTGTTTCAGTATTGTATATTATTTAAAAACCCTTTACTATTGACCAGCAAGTTACAAATAGAGAATACAAAAAACATTGAATATTTCTATATAAGATCAAGATATATTTTAATTACAATATCATAATAAATAGGTATCTAATAAAAAAAAATATCATGGTATATCATAATATTGTAATTAAAACATCTCGTGGAAAATGAAACCATTGGGAAGGTAAATAATGCAGGCAAAACACAATAACACTCATGTTCAGGTTTTTGTAAGCAAGAGTATGCAGCTTACGATGTTTTTTATCCGTTGGCTGCCACAATTCTTTTTTTTTTTCTTTCCCTTACTTGGTTAGACAAGGTATTGATTTCTTTTCACGACTTAATTATTTCCTTTTTTTCTACATTTTCTTGTTTTATAAAAATAGTTTCTTCATTTATTATTCCTGACTGAAAAAATTGGATCATGAAGAAAGAAGGAAAATTTGGATATAGAACAGGTAAAATGTTGTAACGACTTCATTTCTAAACGAAAGAGGAAATTTTCGAAGTGGCCGCGTTGAGAATGTTAATTACAGATGTTAAAAGGACTGAAGTTATGTTTATAAACGGGTTATTTTATACAATAACTAACTAACGAGAATGCTTTGTAATACGAAACTACCAATCACGCAGCTTGGGAAGACGACTGGCGTCGTCAGTGCCACCACTACAGTACCTTGCCTCGTCTTTACATATATATTTTTTATCCATTTTACCTGCTTATTTCGTACAATGAACATAAACAAAATGAATAGAACAAAACGCGTGAAAATTTAATTAAAATTCAATTTCATCAGGTAAGTAATTTTATAACGAATGGCTTACACGTAGGACGGTTTTGTCATGATTCTGTCAAAGTCAATTTTATTTGGTGATATCAAACGGGTAATTTTTTGTTCATTTTCGTCTTTCATTTTGTATCTTTCACTCGAAGTAACACATCTAAACACAAAATGAAACTTTAGTGCCGAATGAATTCATAAGTGAACCGACCCAAAAGTTTTGGATATTGTCATCTGGTATCTTTCACTCTCACTCTGAATGAACGAGAAATGAACGGTCTGAACAATAAGAGAACATTGATTCGGGTTCGGCCATTTTGTCTCGAGTCCTGTAGCCAAAAGTCGTCACGTGTTTTATATTTTTAAAAAGAAAACAACACATTTTTAAGCAACAAGAAGTAAAAGTTATTTAAATTTATTTTCATCCATTCAAAGATGTCATCAATATGAATCAGGATCTTCAACGGCTAGTTCTCTCAACAATGTATTTGAAGCTCCTAATAAATTTAATATTTCAATCCATGGTCGCACCCACCACCGTCGACGTTTTCTTTGCTTCTTTTTTGTCAACTCTTTGATTAAATTAAAGTTATTCCAAGACGCACGACTTCATTCGATGACATATTAAATAAAAAGAACTCCTCCACCAACCGTGTGAAAATAGAATGAATGGAAAATGAAGCATTCACTCGAGTGAATAATCACTAATTTGATATCACCTTTACTTAAGAAAACCTCAAAGCGATCTCTGTTTTAACACATCTTAACTAAAATCTATCTATTCTCATTCTGAAAGTAAAATAAGTGAAGTGGAATTTACTCGTAGAAACCTTTATTCATTCTCATTTTGCTCGTAGTCGCTATGAGGCGGGATAACAAGATTCAACCTACATAATGATACGACTGTCTTTTCTAGCATGTTAGCTTTGAGTCAACTTTCTTCAATGCGATTAAAGTCTTCAGAATGGATGGAGAATTTATATGCACTGCACTCACATTTTAAAGGATTCTATCATCGCGTAGAAAATATCCCTCAGGAGATTTTCTTATATTTTACCGTTTCTTCGTTGCCAATTGACACATTGTCAATAAAGTCTACGTTCTAAGTTTGCTTAGATTTGAATTCAATTTCACTTACTTGTTGTTTATTTAAACCACATATTTGTTTATGACTTAATTATTATTCATTAATCGCACACACGCTTTGAAGAGTGTCTCGACGTCTAAAACTGGAATCATATATGAGACCAATATTCATTATCAGAAAGTACTTGTTCGAAATGAATGTTAATGCCTAACATATATATGTATATTATGTGTTAATGTTAAATTAAGTGTAGGTAAAGCGTACATATTTTTAATTTGATAGTAGGGTGAGTTAAAGGTTTTTTTTTATTATTTATTAATTGTTTTATTATCATTTACGTTGCTTATTTATTTTTTATTATTTTTTTTTAGTTTTTAATCGGCCTTCAGTTGTTTTAGTACTTTATTTATAGGTACTCATAGTTAGTTGTTAATTTCTCTAAAATGATTAAACAAAAATATTAGGTAGGTATATTTGAAATTTTGAAGGCGCTTAAGAAAGAGAACAGTTTGCGTATATCCACCTACCAGATTTAGCACAACACACTTGGAAATAAAGTGTAGATCGCAGACGGAACGAAGAGATCGTTTCGATACCCCAATGCCACCCTACTCAGACTGGCTGTCACATCAATGTCGATCCGCAAAAGACACTAATTTGAATAGCAAGCGCTCTTGTGAGTAAACTCCATATAACCCGTGGGAATTTTGACAGGACTTCCACGTGCACTTCCCTAACACAAAGCCCGAAGAGCAACATGTTCCTTTCAAACTTTACATTGTCTTCAAATGAGTTGACTTATCAACAAGTTTGTAAATTCCCGGCGGCGTTCTTAAAGAACACTTCATACCTGAAATATCACTGTTATTATTATAGGTAAATCACACAAGTTCTAGGTACCGTAAAGGCTTAGCTTTCTTTATGAATAGAACCTTTCAAATGAGAAACGAATTTATCGCTAAATAAAGTGACGCTTTCCGAAAACAATTTGGAATAATGAGACAAGAGCATGAATATGCATGGCGTTTAGTATTCAGTTTCATATTATCTTCAGTTGCTATTGTTTTTTAGGAACAAGATACAAGGTAAATAATTATCAAATGATGTTCAAATTTATTGCGGGTCATTTTATCCACTCAGTTGACTTTTTTAGTGTCGGATGAAAATATAAACTCGTTACAACATCACGTACCTCACATGAAACGCCACACGCCATAACAAAAACCTAACAATTTATAATGTTACCGTTGTATTTGTATATAATTATTGGTACACATAATTCTGAATTGTGTGAGAACTTTGACTTATAAAACAATAGACATTTTTTATATTTGGAAAAGAACAAAAATGGTTTTTGATAAAAAAAAAATAAAAATATCACATGAAACTTAAAAAATAGTACAATGGACAGTGTTCATTGTTAATCATTAATGTTCAGCATTATTAATTACGAGTGTATTAACATTTAATTTTTACTCATTACAGAGAAGTGCAGCTACAAACAGATTAGCATAAATCAATAGGCTCATATTCCACAATTTGTTGATTTGTCATCGATTGGCTTTGTGAAACAGTATCTTTAGTTCGAGTGCCTAAATGATTACTTTTACACGATGCTTCATGAATTGAAAAAGCTTATTAATTTTGCAAGTTTCAAAAAGTCATTGGTACTCATATTAGTAATTTCACCTTGATTTAACGTTAATCTAATTTAGCTACGACTGTTTCTTTGACTTGCGGATTCAGAAATGCACGTTGTGTAATTTAACACATTCAATTTTGTAACGCGAAGCGATTGATGTGCGCTTAGGCAACAAACTTCGTTTTATTTTCAAGTTTCCTATTTCCCGGACTAGTTGGTATTTTTTTCTGGGCAAAAGTGGTGCTCCCGACAGGTACTATAAAAAATAACGTTGCTTATCGCACAGATGTTTTCCAGTTTCGGAAATTGAACTGCGACGTGGATGTCTTTAAACCAACAAAAACGAGCGTTCTAATTAGCTAGAGTTTTAATGTAAACAGCTCATCTTTGCAATAAATTTAAACGTCATAATCAACGGTGTTAATGAATATTGAGCTTAAATCAAATAAAAGCGGATTAATGTCATTTCAAATTTCATTTGAACCCGGCACTGATAAGTAAATATTTAAATTTTCAAAGACCCGCTGGCGTTGGACTCTGCCGCCCGATTTAAATCTCCTTTAACAATTTTTAATATTCAGTCGGCTCGAATTCGCTAGGTCATCGTTAACCGCGTCGATTTCAGTTCCAATGACGAATATCAATCGTTCGCACTTTTTAATTTTACATCCTCCGTTATCAGTCGCATTACATTTTTAGCACGTATAAATTTATACGTTGAGACTAAAAATCTATTCTCGCTGACAAAGGGTGAGTATTAGTGATTGTGTGTATATATATAGTAGGTATGTATGTATCTTCATATTGTGTATTCAATTGATTTCCTACGCTATTATTATAGTTGTGAACTTGAGATGCCTAAATAGCGACTTGGTTACACCAACAGATCCAGCCACTAGCTTAAAGAAGAATGAAAGAAAAGATCTAACGAATTTGTAAATCACGCCAAGATGTTATGCTTTTTTATTTCATGTTTACTGAACAAAAACTAAAAATACACATTAAATATTCGTCATTGTGCAACATAAATGGTTTACATCCCCTTCCTGCTAAAGATTTTACCTTTGTTGCGTTCCATTAGGTAAATGTCGCGGTCTGTATTGAAACACTCTAATCGTCCCGTCCAACCATCCAACTCGATACAAGCAACAATAGAAACGTGATCCCGCCGTAATGTCGCTACAGAATAGGAAGGATTTGCAAAGACTCTGAATAAAACAACGTAGCATCTCGACTCAGCAGGGTGAATGCTTTTGTAATCTTTTCTTCTACACCGTGTTTCGATCAAATGCGAGAAACAGAAACTTCAAGAATCTGTTATTTAGACACGAGTTACTCAGTTATAGTTTTATTTAGATAATCACGATGCTTACACAAAAGATCAAAAAATATATCGTATTGTCATCAACATCGAGTTTTTGAGTGTGTCTTTAGGTAAATACTTAAACGTTACGTTTACGTTTAAAAAAATAATAATGATCATAATTATGACTGCAATTGAAGAATACTATTTTTTGTATAATATCGAAAACAAATCGTGGGCGGCGGCGGGCCCTCGATAGGAGTGTGTCCTATCGAATTTCAATTTATTCGTGAGCTTTATGTTTAAAATCCATGAATTTTCCCCCGACAACCTCGACTGGGATTCTTTCTGAAGTGAATGAAAGCAAAGTGAATTTTCTTACTTATCTAGAAGTAAAACATTAATTTTCAAAATGTAGCAGCCTTATCAATATGACTATGGCTTGTTGACCCTAGGTTACCACCTACTATAATTCAAAAGTGGGATTGTTGATCTACGAGTGTTTATTTACATTTCGCTACCAGCAATCCTTCCTAATTGTATTCCGAACTAAGTGGGCAGAAGTGAAGTTAATGCTTCACTGCACAATCAACCGCATAGTAGTGGTCAAACAAGACCTAATGAACGGGCCTCTCGGCCTATCGGATTCCGGCTACTCAATTGGGTTCCTCGATGTGCGGGCTCTGTCCTAATCAGTAGGTTGTTTTCGACACCTGGTTTGGAGTAATAAAACAACTGCCTTATATTATATTATATCAAATGAATAAAGCTTTGTCTCTATAGCTTCAGGTGTTCCTTAAAGTCTTTATTTACTACATAATGATTATCGAAAGTTTAATTTCACACTTAATCAATATATGTATGTATATAAAAGGGTATGTCCTGACTGACTGATAGACTGGCAGACGACGCACAGGCCAAACCACTAAATGTAGAGATTAGAAATTTGGAGGGTACGTTAGATCTACGAGCACTCCATGGCCACCACTCCGTTGTCCCTTTGGTTCATTATTTAATTGCGCTCTTAGTACAAAATATACGAGTATCTTAGCTAAAATTCCAGAGTAAAAGATTAAGTCTGATACCTATTGGCCCATTCGTGGATTCCGTAGAATTCATCCGTTATCTATCTGTAAGATCGGCAGTACGAACTACGGCAATTGACTCTTTGGTCACCGTCGGGGATCCCATTCATCTCGTACAATATAAGAAAGGCGTAATCATATCGAGAGAGGAATCACGTTCTGCGAGCTACAGCGCCGGAATTCCGTCTAGCTCGGCATCTTTTGCAGTCTTGCTTGTGGATAATTTTTCTTTGCAAAGATTATTTAGTGAAACCTCTGCACTGAATAAAAGGTTTTCAAGAAAACGATAAAACAAGCAGGAAAGAGAAGTATTTCTGTGTCTAGACAGTATTAAGCAAAGCTTTGAATTACTCAGAATTAAAGCGTATGGACTTAATCTGAACTTTACTCGTACTTAGTTCTTAATTAGTGATGCAGATCCATCTGTCTATTAAATATCTATTGAAGGTTTTAAGTTTCAGAAATCATGACAAAATATATAAATTAAAATATGATTTAATGAATTAGGTATTTATAGTAAAAATCTCAACTTTCGTTGGCTTTCAACTCTACATATCTCAACTTGATCTAGCTGTTAAGCTTCATCTGTAACTGAGTTTTACTTTAGAATATAAAAACTTTTCGATTCGTATTCGGCAGATGCTGCAAAAAGACGTTCCAAAGTTAGTGCAGCTTTATCTTGGACTCCACTATCCCTCAGTCTTCCGAGTCAACTCTAACAGTGAAGACAGCTTTATATAACGTTAGATGGTTTAAAGTCTGGGAAACATTACTTATATCTAATTCAAAGATATCTTTTTCCCATGACTTAAGCAATTCTTAATTTGAGACTTGAATAGATGACGTTGTAATTAATACAGAATCATTATTAAAAGTGTTCTCATAAAGTCAGGAAGTTAAACAATCGGTGAACCTTCACCGCAGAAAGTCCCAAATGGCTGGACCCAAGCAGGGCTGTAAAGTAAGAAACCAACAACCAAAACGGAAAAAAAATAAGTATTTGAAAGTATAAAAAATGGTAGTGTTACGCGCTATGAAATTGCAATAAGGCAGGCTATCGTCGAGTCCTCAGGGACACGAGAGTGCCGACAAATCCTACGATAACGCCTTCATTACCTCCACGTCGACCCTCTTCTCGCACTCGTCACCGTCACCGCCTCAATCTTTTCGCGGATATTACAATATTACACTTAAATTATAACAAAAGCTCCAAATCGGCAGCTAATACGCTAAACGTAATGAAACTAGAAAATTGTGAACGAGACTTATTCATGTACACTTTTATTCTGCTCTTCTTTATTCACTCTGATTCAGCTCCTTTTTGTGGTTTTCGATAATTAATATAACTTATAGCAAAGCTATTTTTTTTTTGGCTATTTTAGATATTTATTTCTAATGTTCTTTATTATTGACTGTAACGCCCCACCCCACACACTAACTATCTGAACGCCTGTTCTAACTTGATAGACTTATTTGAAGACCTAGATAAAGATTACATTGTTTGTTGTGAAATACGATTATATTGGGTCTTTTAAGGTGAAAGGATGAGTTTCTAATATTCTAATGAATTATCTGAGTTATTGACGGGATTACTAACACACCTCTAACATTTTTGATTAAATTATTCACTATTTTCATAGGCTTTTTTTATTGTTTTACTTGGAATACGATACCTTGGATCTGATATATTTTTAGAGAAATATCTCTATTTCCGAATAAAACTAATTTTAATATATTATTAAAAAGGGTAAATTTTCATTGTAGCAGAACATAATCTCCCTCAGAACTTACTTTCGAACAGGCTACTATCGCTCTCCCAATGCATTTTGATGTGTATTCGAGTATGCAATCGACTTTTGCTCTCGTGCTCAACAAAGTACTTACCGCCTACACGAGATCAATTTAATATTCCTGTCGACTCAGTTGACAGCTCTTTGAGCTAACTTTGCAGCAGCCATACCTAGCTACTTGTTGAGTTGAGCACAAAATGCATAATGTATGTCTCACACAAGTTTTACGTAAGAAATGAGCCAAGGTACGTAAAAGTTACACAGGAGGACAGGAGGTAAAAGACACGTAAATCGGACTTTTTAGTACTTACTGGCAATGCTAATAAATACCCCTCCGGCTTACTGTTATACACTTCCGTGCCTTTTCATATAATCACTCCCATAGATTACAGAAAAGCGAGAAGAAAGATGTTTATTTATTTATATTAACAATTTGAGTAGTTCCATGAGTACCTCCTTGCAGTTAATTGTCTTTCACAGTTGCATTTTCACATCAACATAAATATGTACATCACAACTTTTGAAGATTTTCTCACTTTATCACAACATAAAAGAAAAGTCGATCCATCCATATTCCATCTAAGAACTTTAAGATTTATAATGTTAGTAGAATAGGCTATTGATAATGTTAGAAGGATATTATGTTCTTGGTATCTTTTATTACTCGACTCTTGGGACATAAGCATAGTAAAAGTACAAATAAATTGAAAATTCCCGGGAATTCCCGGGAATCCAAAAATTTGATTCCCGATTCTCGGGAATAGGAAATGGCCGGGAAAAACGAAACCCTACACCAAACTCATCAGGGTGAGAGAGAGGCATAACAAAAGAATTAAGAAGGAATGGGAAAGTGATGGTTTTGAACTATCTAATTATTATTTTTCTCGTAGGCATGCTACGACTGCAACAACTTTTCAAGAGCCTTATTCCCGGCAAACAGCCTTTCTTCAGGATCGCTAACGTGAAGCGCGTCAACACCGCATCAGAGATAGTTGGCTACCTTCGACAAGTTGAGAAGAATGACCGCTGGACTAATAAATACATCATCCTCGACTCTTCCACAATCCTGGCTAAAGAGACTATTATTGCACACGTCCACGATGTGACGCTTGGCCGAAGAACTTACCACTACTTACTTAGTGGACTGGTGAGCAGAACAATCATAAATAAAACACTTCTCAGCTTAATAAGCCAGACTTGGTTAACTCCTTGACTAGTCTCAACATATTTGTACAGACTTCACCTTGTTAACTAACTATTGGTATTATAATGAAGTTACAGCTGATAAAATATAATTACACAGGGTTGTATTAATTAGGTGACTTACGTGTAAGCGGATGGTTGAGTGGCAAGCGTCAAGGGTTCGATTCCCGCTTCAGGACAAACATTTGTGCGATAAACATCAGTGTTAGTAAGGACTATGGGAATTGGGTGTTTTCTATGTATTTACAAAAAAAATAGGAAGGTACTTAATTAAATAAGTATTTTATCAGTTACCTGGTTCACATAGTACAAGCTCTGCTTAGATTGGGGCTAGATGGCGTTGTGTCTAATTTCCAACTTGATTATTATTAACATAAATCGTATACGTCTATAACATAACATGACTTTCGAGAAAACATTTATACTTAATAATATTTTGTAGATATATGTATTTGTATCAATAGTAAATGAGGATATTTTTAGGTGATGGACGATCGCTGGGAAAAAGATATTAAAGAGTATGGATCAATCAACACAACGGGGTTCCGTATTTTGGATCATTCTAGAAAATTTGTACACGATGCATTGTCCCAATATTTTAAAATGAAAACAATTCCGGTAAGTAGATAAATTAACTCTCACTATTCTCATTCTTTTTTTTTATTAAGTTCACAGTCGAAGGGGTACTTTTAGTGAAGTACTCGCAATAGTCGCTATCAAAATGAAAGATCATAAAATCAACATACGAAATGAATAAATGAAATACATTTAATGCCCATTATCTAAACCTGTTAATGGGCAATAAATGAATTTCAACTACCTAAATATTATTTTTAATTGATTGAGAGCCAATTAATAACCTGGCAGAAACTAATTAATAGTTGGCTTCGGACTTGGTTTCTAGAGTATACCAAGGTAGGTAGACCAAGTTATTTTGAATTTGGGATTTTGATTATGCGTGGGAAGACTGTGACATCCACCTACATATTATATATATATATATATATATATATATATATGTAGGTGGATATGTATATATCTATATAGCAATAGGTAGGCCTTAACCTGGATATTTGTATAGGTGCTATTATAAAATATATTTTCACACCACCTACTCGACAATGTCCAATTACATATCATGCTATCATCAAGGTAAAGCAAAGCATTACCTCTCTAGGGAAGTAATGTTGTATGAAACTCCCAAGGGTTGTAATGTGATTTGAATTTGGAACGTCAAATTCGTGTGGAAACTCGTGGAAAACTCTAAGTAAAAGAACGCCCATATGACATTGTAAAAAGGTTTGTTCGAAAATCGAACTAGCCACTCATAAAAACAAAAGAAGGCGCGACTTCAAAGATTGTGAAACAAAAGACGGTGTTCGCTGCTGGAGCCCTGGATTTTTATTGTCTCGCAGAAGGTGTGAAAAGTAGAGTATGCTCCTCTGGGATAAAGCCTGTCTTCGTCTTGGGTAGCTTGAACCCCTCGCGTCACTCAGGACTCTACATAACTCCCTCGCTTCGCTCAGGAGTTAACTGAGTCCCTCGTTAGCTCAGGGTTCAATATGCCACCCGCGACATAAGACACTGCTTTATCCCCTTAGTGCATAATCTACTATTGTTTTCCTTTTCATAAGTTTGCCGTTAAACATTATTTCCCAGAATTTGATTCAAATAAGCGATACTATGACAGCGCAATAATACAGGGTGTGACTCTTTGTGTTTTTCGATACCTTCCTTAGATTTTAGGACTAGAATTTGGCCATCGAAACACTGTTGAAAAATTCAATCTGTATGTATGTGTATATGTGATGCAAATATCCAATATTCGACGGATTTCCACAGGCCAGCTATGCACTGATGTTCGATGCCGCTCACACTTTAATGACAGCATGGGAAAGAATAAGACGTTACAATCCATTATTACTGGATTCTATGGTGGATAACAACTCCACTAACCGCTACCTTAATTGTGAACAGCCGCTAGTCACTCCGCTGCGTGATGGTCCTAGAATTGTAGAAATTATTAAAAAGGTAAACTCTCTAATATTTTGAAATCTATTTTGTCCAAAAATTTAAATGCCCAATTTAGGCTGGTCAATGCCTTGAGCGAATGGTTGATGCCAATTCATACCTACATCCAATTACTGTTAAGAGTCTGTGCGAATATTTTGGTAATCATGCACAATTTAGTTACTAGCTGCTCAATCCACGAGATTGATGACTTATTATTTACTCTTACTGGTTTTAGTAAGTGAATTTCTTGAGTTTCATCTAAATACAATTTTCCTTGTAAATGGCGTTTTCTGGAGTTTTGATCGTGTGTCAAAATATAGTAAAATATACTATTAAAAATATTTTATTTCATAACAAAACCTATAACTACAAAAAGCAATACAATCTAATACCTATTAGTAAAAAGCTCAAAAACCCTTTGTGTGATATATGTAATATGATAAAAAGTCCATCCAATCACAATTATGATACGCACTTATATCGGTCGGCTCAATATTTGAATTTATCTGATGGTTAGCTATTCAATTTAACGTACTAATAGTAGCATGGAACTTTGTATGCTTACGTAGAGGTCTAAGCTAACAGTCTCATTTCGTGATATTCAATTAATTAACTGCCTCCCGGCCACTACGCAAATAGTACCTACCTATTGATATATTTCAACATTTGAGACGAGTAATTAATTTATTTAATCCACAACTCAGTATTGAAACATACTTTACTAAATTAGAACGGCAGAAAATTCAAAATTGACGAAACTATTTTACATTAAAATAACAAGTTATAAAAATCCGCGCTAAATCCATGTAAAGTATTTGCCGCTGACGACATTTCTAAGTTATAAAACTAAAAACTGATCTAATTGGTTCCAGAGCTTTAAATTATAAATTTGGTTATGATAAAAAAAATGCAGATTACATTACGGTCTCTTATATTCCACAACCGGAAGTACTGGGCTTTGAACCTCCCGGTCCGATTAATTAGATGTTGCTGGGTGACGTGCAATTAACCTTCCTACTCGTTAAAGTTAGAAACAGCTTTTTTATGGGATTTTTTTTACAAATCAAATATGCGAATAAAATAACTATTTCTGTACATTTTTCAAGATAAAAGACCAAATAATATTATAATTATTGTTTTATTAACGTATCTTGGCGTGTATCGGTTTTTAAACCTTTTAAGCATTTTGGCCTACCGTCACAGAGCAACTGCTATGTATGGGTGACAGATTACAATGTAGCGACTGCCATGGTAGCCCCATAAGTGGCCGTATCCGAGAGGCAAATGGGAAATATGATATTAATATAGCATATTTTACACCGTTCTCATGCAAAGCGAATTCAATGTCAATATTTGCTACAGACCCAAGTTGAAGGACTCACTGGACTGATAAAGTTTACAGCAGATGGCATTCGTCAGAACTTCTCCTTGTATGTCGTAAGGAACTCTCCAGAAGGAGAAATCATTCCGGTACGTAGCTTGTGTACATAAAGATGTTATAAGTATATTTGCGCCAGTTCCCTGCTAACTTACCTAACAGTTGAAGCTTCTTAATTTGAATGGCAGTAAAGATAATTATGTGGGTACCTATTAATAATAATATAATATATTAATATAATAATAATGTTAATGAGAGAAAAATATAAATAAATGATATTAATAATAATAATATATTAATAATAATATAGTAGATAAGCATACTGGCAAAGTCAACACAATAGATGGCAAATTGCCGTTCTTTGTAATTAACATTAATTTAAAACAATTAATTAACCTGATTGTGATGTCGACAAAATTTATTTAGGAAGTAGTTTTGTTTATAGTTTGATTGATTAATAGCACCCAGTTTTCTGTAATTTAATGTTTGTTGAACAGGTTGCTACATGGTACGATTATAAAGGCCTGGTACCTGTTGTCCAAAAGTTGAAATTTGACGCCATGGGAAAATTTAACCGTAACAAAACTTACACTGTGATATCTGTTCACGAATCTCCATACTTTATGATAAACCAGCAAGTAACGATGCCGAATGTCTCCGATGAAGAGATATACTACACTGGCTTCTGCGTCGACCTAGCAGAGCTACTGGCCATAAAGCTGGGTATTAAGAGTAAGTCAACTAAAATATCAATTCGGTTTGTTTTGGTAAAAAAATATTACAATTTGCTTGTATTTCACAGTTAAGTTCAAAGTCTCCTTAGACGGAAAATATGGGAACAACAACATCAAAGTTACTGGAGGATGGGATGGTATGATTGGCCAACTCGTTAGAAAAGTACGTACCTACCTATGTATACTTTAATATGAGTATTCATACGAATACATTTTCATACATTCTGATTGAATTCAAAATGTACATATTTTTCTACTCGATTGAATTTTAAAACTGAAATGAAATGATGCAAATAACAGTTTTTTCTGGAATCTTTCTAAATGTATTCGTCTTACTACTGCCCGATCCCCTTCTAAATCAGTTTTGATGTTCTAAATTACTGTAAAACACTCGCATTGAAACATTATATTAGTTTGTAGTGTCATTCCATAAAATTATTAAATATACATAATACATATTAACTTTTGAAATGAAATGTTCATTTATTTGCCAGAATAGACACATTCACATTACTATTAGAAATACTATAACTTTGAAGATAATATCTTCTTCACTTATGATTCTGTTTTGCCTTTTAACGGCTGAAAGCTAAAGTGTTACATAACAAAGTATGCTCAATTCTTCGATATAACAGCTTTTGATATCCTTTTGAAACTGGCGAATACGGATATTCCGGATGGAAGCTGCGCGATGATTCGCACATCCCCGATGCATTATGCAAACTCACTATAATCCTCCAAGCCACTAGTGATACTTTTACGACATTGAATGTATTTTGTTGTACAACATTTTACTAATAATATTGAACACGAAATTTAATTGTAATCCTAGCGTTCAGTCCCTGCTACTACTCGTTGATATAAACAGCAATACGATCATGTTTACTTTAATTATTTTCCTATAGGTAATAAGCTTCTATAATACTGGCTCCTACAAAGCGAGTGTTGCGGGTTTGGTTTCCGCTTCAGGACAAACATTTGTGTGATGAACGTAGGTGTTGGTTCTGATTAATTTGATGTATGCTATCTTAGTATGTTTTTACAAAAAAAGTATTTAAGTAGGTACCTATTCTATCACTTATCTGTTTCCCACAGTACAAGCTCTGCTTAGTTTGGGGCCAAATAGCTTTGTAATAAATATTCAAAATAATATTTATTTATTAATACTGAAATATTTATTAAAATAATAAAGTATTTAAATACTGCAAATGTATTATAAACAGCAATCTAAATTACTTATTTTATTTATCCAATCTGAACCTAATTTGCATGAAATTGGATAGTTAGCCGTGAATAATGAATTCATAATTGCCAATAACAACTTCAAACATACAATGTAACTTTGCAACGTTAGTCAAGTCTCACCAAACTTTGCGATTGACTTTGCATTAATCACTTCTTATTATAATAAATATATCCAACAATGAAAATATCAAAAAAAATCTATTACTTTTTTTATTATGTAAAATTATTCACTGGAGTGTTAATTAGTAACCCTCTTATTATTAAGATTATTTTGAGCTAGCTTAAAATCACGTTTGCCTATGATTGATACTTATAATGTGATTTACCAAAAATATATGTGTCAGAGTAATAGCGGTAGATAGAGTAGCCGTGTGATAGAGTATTCGTGCCGAGGTCCTGAATTTTCCATTTTTCTCGGTCTCGGGTCGATCATAAGATACCAAGTCACCGGTCACTTTGTCCATACAGGGCATCCTAACGGAAGTTTAGCGTAAACACCGGACGTTCGACTTTTCCGATAAACCATTTTCCACGTAATCCTATTTTCAATAAGTGTGTTTGCTACTTTTTTTTCATTTTAGGAAGTCGACATGGTTATTGCTCCTCTTGTTATAACAGCGGAACGAGAAACAGTGGTAGACTTTTCAAAGCCCTTTCTCTCCTTTCACCTAAAGCCCACTCAAAGAAAGAACACAAAAAATACAAAATTCGACTTTCTGAAACCTTTTTCTACGGATACATGGGTAAGCATAAAATCATCCATGTAGAAAATAATAACGAAACTATACTGTACAATATCTTCAGTGTGCTTAAATATTTATGAATGAAAATTGATCTACTGTAAATGATCTACGTAATATTTTGTATCTACCGTGATATATGAGTTTACCTACTAATAACTTATAACAAATCACAATGGTTGTACGTGTAATCAATTAGAAATAAATCACTTAAACTTTGAAGAGTCTCTAGCAAGCATATTTTGATTTTATTTTTCTACGAGTAAGACGATTTTTGAAACAAGTTAATCGAGTTACACGCTTTTCAGTATTTGATCGGAGTCGGTATTCTAGCCGTGAGCTTTGTGCAATATCTTGTATCACGTTTCTCACCACTGGAATGGAAAGCAGTTGCTGTTCCGGACAATTCTCCAGGATCTGATCAAAACGAAACTCCTGCACCAATGGTATAAATTGACAGTAAAATTGGTGACATGTGGTGTTAGTGCGGTTTCAGACCAGCGTATATGTGTCGTGCGTATACGGGCGGATTGGTACTCGCCAAACTTCAAAAGCCGAATGCGCGTATACTGGCATTTACGCTCGGTTTTTTCTAGCGAGCGCAAATAGCATGAGTCATCTCTCGAAACTTGTCGCGCGTACACGCGTTACGCTGCAAATCTGAAACCGCACAATATTATCAATATCTGTGTCAGTTAAAATGATATTCCTATTTCAGATAACAATCATGAATGAGTTCAGCTTTATAAACTCAATGTGGTTTTCGTTAGAGACTATAATGCAGCAAGGTAGCAGTCTTGTGCCGAGGTCAGTGACAGAATCTACAAAATCATAATTTGGATTTTTGGGATGTACAATAAACCTTTTTGTTTATTTTTCTGAAACAGGTCTTTCTCTGGAAGGATTGTCAGTGTTGTGTGGAGCTTTTTTGCACTAATAATTGTTTGTTATTATACAGCTAATTTGACATCCCAAATAACTCTGGAAAATATTGAAGTGCCGTTTGCTTCTATTAATAACAAACTATCAACCTGTCCCATGGTAGCTATAAAGCTTTTAGTTTTGCTTAGATTCATTTGTTTAATTGTTTTAACAACGTGTTGGTATTTTTTATTCAGGATTTGATAGAAAAATCGGACGTTGAACAAGAAACTACGAAATTGGGTGAAATTCTTTCAAAAGATCCGATAAAAGTCCATAGGAATTGCGATTTACTGACAGCAATCGACGAAGCTGGCTTTAAAGAATTTGCTGTTGCTTTTCCTAAGGGCTCAAAACTTCGGTGAGTACCTATTCAATGTTTTAGAATGATGGCTTTACTTTTAAAGGTGTTATACCCGTTGTAAAAAGCATTGCGTCGCGAATGGTAGACTTAAGCAGTATATTACCTACCTCTTAAAATTCCTCCTGTATCCTGTCTCTTTATGATGATATAAAAAATAATGCAGACAAAGTAACATCATAGATGGAGAGCTCGCTTAGGTACTTACACTACTTACTCAGTTTTCATATTACCGCCGTTGTAAAAACTTATCTAGTGCATGACTTATTTTTTATTATCTTAGTGACAGTATTATTTCTACGAAAAGTTCTTTACGTCAAAAACGGGTATTTACGTGGAGTTTTACATAAACTTATTGGTTTAAAATATCTGCTGTATCTTTACGATACCTATGTGATTCAAACTTAGTTTTATATGCAATCAACAGCGAATTCAGCAAAAGCAAAGCGAAAATGCGAATCCTAAAACATCCTTTTTCATAAATATAACTTTTTTATTCATACAAAGCTCAATATTTCCATCGCTCGAGTGTTGTTTGTGAACAGGGATGTACGAGATTGTGTTTATTTTTTGCATTCTCAAATAATACGTATTTCAAGTAGATCCCTAATATATCTAGTTAAAAAAGTTATTTACTACGAATTATATTGTTGGATATATTTTTATTCTCAGTGTGCTTAATTAATTGTTATGGATCACGTTACTTTTAGGGTCGGAGTGAACATGGCTCTGTTGGCCCTCCGAGATGAAGGGGAACTTAACAAACTTATACAGAAATGGTTTACTCGAGATGAGTGCGATAATACATCGGTAAGTGAAATATATTAAAAGTTATTCAAGGTTAAAGGTTACACACATGGGCTTTACACGACTATCCTCGGTTAGCCCCAATGATGTTAACATCTATTAGAAATATGTAAAGTAGTAGTGTACAATTGCGACAGATTTGCTTCAAACATTTTTCCATACGCTCAACCGTTTTTGAGATAGAGGGTTGAGAACGGAATACCAATAAAATAGTAATAATGAATACTAAGAAGGTAAAATAAACACGCCTACCATTTTCAACCTCTTAGGAGTGGAATTTTCCAAAATCCTTATTTAGCGAGCGCCTACAACCTGTAATAAATATTAATGCCAAATTTCAAGTTCGTAGCTTCTATAGTTTTCCCTTTATGAAACATGATTTTTCTATTTTCGTTGGCCAGAGCGGGCTGGCAAACAAGTCCTGTCAACCCCCGTGGGACTATCATGTACCGTAAAGCGCCATCCGTAAAACCACAATGGAAGCACAATTTTTAAGAGATGCAATTGAGATAATGTTAGAGCTCTTTTTTTAAGTTAAGAGGAGTTTTTTTTGTAAAGTTTTCAATATAACTGATATTTTTTTTCAGTCATTTGGCGGTATCGAATTGACCCTGAGACAAACCTCGGGTCTATTTTATGTTCTCATATTTGGATCGGCAATGGGCCTGGTTGTTGCTCTGATAGAGTTCTGCATTTACCATCGTTCTAAACCAAATATATCAATGAAAACCGCTTTGCGATCTGGTGCTCGTGCGAAATCGGAGCCAGGACGTCCTCATCGACGTCATCACGGAAGACACCAGGATCGCAACTGGAATGGTGGAACAGGATCCGCTGGAGCATATGCTGGAGTAAGTATTCCTGGTCCCTCACCATCTTTTCAAAGCCCACGGCGAACGTGTTTCAAATTTTTTATGTTCATTTTCGTATTCATTCTATTATTATCTTGTCTTGACTATCCCTTTCGATTTCGTCTCTCTCCATTAGATTGCGTAAAAATGGAGATCAGGTATCGTAGGTGCAAAGAAATCTGAAAAAGCTACTTTGGGGTCGGCTACCTCACAATCAGTGCATTACTTTAAAAAAAGAATCAAAAGATGAAAACAAAATGTAGGTATTATATGGTATAAGGTAAATTTAGGTGCATCTCAATTGACGAGATATGCCACCAATATAGTCAATTTACCAAGAATAATCTCGTCAACTAGCATAAGCTAAAGTTCAAATTTACCAACAGGAACAACCTCACCATACAACCCAAGATAGACCTGATCAAAGCGTTAAGCAACAACGATCTCACCTGAACGTGCAGAATGAAAGACATCAGCCAGAAGAATCTGGAACAGAGAGGAGACAACCCAAACGCCAAGTACTATCGTCTCCTCACTCGGTTCGTACCCTTTATTAAGGCTTGATCACACGTAATGAGTTGTCGTGTCGAGGCGGGAAGCTCCCTCCGACCACACATGGTATGCGCCTTTATCTCTTGCATTCCGCATGCCCGAGCATGTTAGTTAGTGCACTGATTTTTGGTTTGGCATGTAATCACATTGTTTTGCCAAATAAATTAGGAAATTCATTCATTATCATTATTAAGAAACATAATGTTCTATTGTTGGGAATAAGTTTCACTAATCCTTGAAACGTTGCTCTAACCTACTTGCATCCGGAGTGGTATACGGAATTTTTACTATTGTAGGTTTCCTTTACGATTACACAAATTTATAATTTATTAACTCGTAAATAAACCCGATCGTTTTATCAAGTCTTTGAAGGCCAAAGCGGGTCATTCTCAGCGGCATCTGTTCCATTATTCTCGAAAAAAAAAAATTTCATACTTTGATTCTCATCGGCTGCAAAATTTTAGTACTAAAAAATAAATAATATTTAAATTCCCAAATTGCATCCGAAGAGTTCTAGTACAGTTAGCAAGGAAAGTTTTCAATACGATTTTGTTTAACTACTGGGTCCTTACTTTAACCATTGTAAGTAATCAATAATATACTCCTCACTCTCACAATACAAGAAAAGTTCCTTTCTCAGTACAATAGCGTACCTAACTTCGAAATTTCAAGGCTCGACCAAGCTCTACATACGTCCACTGGTATAACTTGTGCGTTGTCTGCCAGTCACTCAGGACTAAGTCTTTTGTATAAATTGATGATTACAAATATTACAGATGTCACAAATAAACTAATGTTACCAGGAAAATGATAATAATGGAATAAAATAAGTGCATGTTGCACTTTTAGTTATGAACACGAGTGACGTCATTCTACTCGCTCTAACATTTTGATGTTGTTGTCGTTCCGCTGTTGACTGTACTTTGCACTAATTTACTGCAGCGGTTGAGAATAAAAATTGTTTTTATAATTTATGCAAATTTATTTAAATTAGATTCGAATGCAATTGGGAAACTTTTTTGCAGCGGATGAGAAAGACCCGCCAAAGCATACCGGGTTCATCAGATACATACATCACAGCTCATTGCTGCAGGACACGTTGTCAAAGTTGTCGTGGAGTAGGAATGTATGAAATATTTAGCAGGCAGCTGGCACACCAACCCTTTGAGTCTAATGAATGATACGCCAAGTAGGTATTTACATAATCTAAAAGCATAGTGTGAATTTTATTATATGTACCTAGCAATTTTACCAGCATAACATCTATTGACACAACATGCAGTATAAAGTCATATGATATAATTAAAACAAGCTTTTGCATGAACAAAACTAAACAAAGCTTTATGTTCGGTCTGTTTAGAATCATTTTTTATCATAAGTAGAACTACTCTGTTGCTGCTCAATACAAAATTAAGTTGGCAATATCAAAATTAAATTCTATTTGCCCCATATCCAGTATTATTTCTGTTATTTAGTATATTTTTAGTTCACACAGTTGCAGCATCATGATATGCCTAGGACTTCCTCGGCTGAGCGTTTCATTATTAGCAAGGGGCGGCAACGAGCCATCCTCGAACAGCTCAAATATGAAGAGCTATCATTAGGAAACTCATTTCCCTCAGCAGGTACTTCCTTGATTTACTTAGGTTCACCAAGGGGAGCACTTCATTTAATACTCGGCAAACCTAATAGGCATGATGCCACCGAGAACCGATCAAAATGTGGAAATCTGATTAGACATTGCATCAATTCGCGCGTTTACGGGTGGATTGATACTCGCGAAACTTCTAAAGCTGTATACCGCGTATACCGGTGTTAACGGTTTTTTCTAGTGAGTATTAGTAGCATGAGGCGTTTCGTACGTGTACGTGTACGTGCGACAACGAGCATTGTCACGCGTTTACGCGCTGCAAAAAACAAAAGATTATCTGCTTATCTAAAACCTTACTTATCATCGTGTGCGTAAGGTCAGATTCATTATTATCACTCAGCAGCAGCTTCTAGGAGCGGTAAATTTGAATGGAATTTGTTATCTTTTCTTAGTAGGTATATTTAGAATATTTGGCATCCCCGTAAATTTGCTTGATGGTATTCTTAATTTTCGTTTTTTTAAATATTATATCTAGAAAAAAAAACACTTTTTATAATAACTAGTTTTACGTGTAACTAAAGATTAATGTCTCACATAATCTGTAGTTAAATTCTTTATTTCAATACTGGAGGGTAATTTTTCAAAACTCATTAGTGAATCCATAACACCAGCAAATGACTATTCTTCGATTAAATTCTATATTTTCGTGATATTATTTTTTTTTTTTTATTTACACCTTCTACTGGCTAACATGCAAAATATATCTAAGAGGTGATGCTATAAATAACTAACCTTCTTGTTACAAGGTGGCAGGCAGCTTTCGCTGTCTTGAATGTGGAATGAGTTTTTATACTTCACCTGCCAGTACGGACTTGGCATGGATTTTTTCGAAAACTATTTTAGTATCAAATTAAAAGTCTACTAGACTAAGACGAGGGTTAAAATTCATCTGAGGATGTCTGACATCTAACTTTCAAAAAACATCGACTTTCAAAAAAATTTTTATATTTTATTTTTTTAATTTATTTTTTGAAGTATTAATTGACATTCACATCAGTTTCCCAAATCGCCTTCCATATGCGTGGGTCTCAGGTCAAAACATAATTTATTTGTCAATAGGTTTTCTATCGCTGACACCTACAGTGTTATACTTAAGTACACATGCATGCTTAACATGAACATTTTATTGTATATAAAGTGAGAATTTTTCTTATTTTTTAACTACGTTTTTTGTACAGTATTTCACCCCGGGGAACCAAATCGGACAGGAGGAGAACGCTCTACACGCTAGTTTTGCACAAGTCTGATGCTTAGCCCGGGATGCCACCCCACCTCGGCGGTCATCCCAACTTCGCTCAACTCAACATACCAGTGATCTTGAACTTTATCAACTCTGAACCCGACTCTAAACGCAGCTGTAGACACAAGACCCACCCACTGACACCTGTTCATCTGTTCTTCTATTCAATTCCTGTATAATAGAATTTCTTAATCGAAACTTGTCAGAGCAAAGGGTCGTATATATTCAGTTGGATTTGTCATTCTAAAAACAGTTGCGGCAACGGCTATGTACGTTGTAGAATGAGTCTGTATTGGTGCGATTGATACGTACCCATGCAAACACCTGTTGATTATAAACTTGACTTCGAATGTATACCTACTGATGTCATTTGAATACAGGCAATATCTCAAAGCCTAAATCACGGATATTCAAATACTCCGATTGAATCTCTACAACTACGAATTTTAGTATGTACAATTTATCAAACGATGCGAATTTATTCGCTTTCGAGGAAATGTGGTTTTATTTAAAAAATAATATTACGATCGTGATACCATGATTAATTTTACCTTGATCGAGTAACACGTAAAAACGGCTATCAGTTATGTTACACCTATTCGATGTTTATAGTAATAGTTACAGCCAAATAGCTGTTTGAGTATAGGTATGGCTCAATGCCTCTACTTACCGTGCTGAGCAGGTGTCACACCATCATGACAGTCTGTACAAAATCTGCCATGATGAAGTAATGCGACGAAAGCACTTTGAATGCGGTTTCAGACAAGCGTATTTTTGTCGCGCGGATTGGTACTTGCGGTACTTCAAAAGTAAGTAGTAAAAGTCGAACGCACGTGTACCGGCGTTTACGCTCGATTTTTCCTAGCAAGTGTCATTAATAAGAGAAGTCTCTCGCGGCTTGTCGCTCGTATACGTGCTGCAAAAAAACAAAAGACGAGTGGCGAATCCGCTCCATTTTCCGCTAATCTGAAACTGCGCTAAATATGAATGTTTAGTGAATAGTTACATTGCCAACAGGATAATGTTAATCTCAATTATTCATTATAATATAAGCTACTACATTTACTTATTATAAATTGAAATAGGTACATACTGGTAACTATAAATCGTCGACTTCAAGTTCGCCGCTCGACAAAATTGAAAAAGCGGTTGTATGAGCCCATCCGAGAACTCTAGGACTCTGGTAAGTGCAGGGGAGGTAAAGGTCTACTTGTAGCAGACAACACACATGATATAATAATATGAAGTGCCAGCTATAAATGTCTTCTTTCGTTTGACGTTTGGGTGTTCACATCTAATTCTAGGGGCTGGGGCGTGAGTTCAGGTAGAAAAGTTCGCGGTTATGTTAAATAGACGAACATCAGGGTCTTAAATATTATGAGTAGGTACGTTTAAGTAGAATTTAAAAACTGAAATTTCGATACTAAAAAGTTAGCTTATAAAATAATTGGAATTACGAGCTCATTATAAAAGAGTCAATAAAGCTAATTTATTTTAGATTTTTTGTTTGGCTTTCTTTCTAACTAAAGCATAACATGCTGGGATTGCCTTTAGTTTTATTAGATCGTAATTAATAGAACCATACACTTCTATAACACACAGTTATTAGCTAGGTACTCTATCATAATGAGTTTTTTTTTTCTTTGGAACGCATAAAGGTAACGATATTACGAAAGCTGGTTGCACTTCGGGAATGTACAGTTTACAAGAAATAAGGCTTTCATTTCATTTGCATCGCTTTTTCGATCTGACTCATGTTTTGTATTGGTGTAAAGTAAAAGCTGGCTTTTTTTTACTCATGGTAAAAATTAGAAATAAACTAGTCGGATTAGTGTAAGATAAAGATGTATTCGATGATTTTATAAAACATATTTACTCTTATTTAAAGACTAATTAGAAATTATGTGAGTAGCTCATAGTTAAGTATAGACATTTTGAATTGAAGCTGTTGCTATCTCTTGAAATATGATTGTCTTTTTAGTTACCTATAGGTATTGAAGGTTTGATTCGAACCGACGACGCTTAGATCGTTCCACGGGTCCGACCAATGGTCCGAATCCATGTTTGTATAAAATTACATTAAAACTTTCCAACAACACCAAAAAACTACATATTTCATATATGAACGACTATATTATGGACTAAACAAATAAGGTATATACATACGTATAACAAATGATATCAAATTTTAACAATTCATCTCAAAAAACTATTTCACTATTTGGTTGCATATATCTCTTCAATCCAATTCTAGACGTAGGTTAATTGTAGATCTCCTCTAGGGTGCATAGGGCATACGATGCCTGCGATAAGAAATCCATATCAATGTTTTAATTTTTATTAATATTAAAATGGTTAAGTACGTATAAGACCATGCTTTGTGGTAGGGTTCCGAGCCATAAGGACAAAAATTAGAATGTTAATTTTAAAAACAAGGCTATTTTGCCTCCGAGTCATATACGTAAGGACGAACAACGGACATGGCAAAACTTAAAAGTACTTTGTCGGACTCTAAGCCCTAAATACTTGTAGTTTTTTATTAGGTACATATGTAGTTTATTTACATTTTCAAGTAATATAGTCGCATTAAAAAAAATTATAAAACTATGTTTTTTCACTTCGGTACACTTCTACATGTTTCGTTTCTCTTAGCTTCCGTCCTGATGTTCTTATTCCTTAAAATTCATTACTTCTTCGACGCAGAAGCAGACCCTTGTTTTGTTCAATAACTTTTAACAAAATAATTTCCTGTTATTATTAATTACATAAATAATAATTATTGACGCGCTCTAGTTCACGTAGTGGATGAAATGAACAGTGAACACGCGCATCCGTCCGACGGTGTAAGGCTGAATTCTACTCCCGACTCAGAACAGTGGCATTAGAACATAACCCATTGTAAAATTAAGACTTATGGACTAATCACATATATTCAGCTGCATTCGCGTTTTGCTGGACGATTTTGGTATATGCGCTTCTATCAGCCGCGTACAGGAACATATGTCATAGCGTGCTATATCCCCCCCAACCGATCCCCTTTAGAGACACACTGTAGAACTGGCGCCTGAACGCGGACACGGAAAGCTGAATGGATGCATACGCATCCCCTTAGAAAACTGTTTTTTTTATAGACAAAAGCTGAATTGGGCTGAGTATATGTGTTTACTCCCTTATTCAGCTAACAGCTGTCGGATTCGACATGGAAATCGAAAAAAAATTGTTTGAATTGTTAGAAATTTGATGAAGTTTTAATAAGAATATTAGAGCTGGATTACTTTTTGTATTTTAAAATAATCGTAATTTTTTATTATCGACGACTGAATGTACCTTATTTAGCTTAAGATCTAAGATACTTGTATAATTGTATTATATAACATATTTATTACATTTTAGAAAATCTTTTGGTAGAAAAATAAGAAACAATACCATATAAACTTTAAAAAATCTGTATTATACGAGTATTATAACCATGAATGAAGGATAACACTGATTTTTAATGTACCTAACGTATACTTACCATAACTGTTACGAAATATGGATGTTTTAAAATTAATAAATTATCACACATAATTATTGTTTTATATTAAACCCTAATTGATTAAAGAAAAAATCAAAGCTGTTATAGAAGTATCAGAACTAACTCTTTACGTAGGTCCCATTCTGTAAGATATCTACCTACTTATCAGTTCTAGAGGTGACCTGCTACATAACTTAAGTATTCAGGACACCCATGAAATAAAAGAAGATTTGACTAACTGTATGTAAAAAGGCTATTTTATAATTTTTCCCTTCTATTTTATTCATCTACAAGTCAAACAGAACCCATTGCGGAAACCAAAGCTCTCCTTTGTTTCATGGGTTAGCAGAAAAATGTTACAATCAAAATTGAAAATCTACAAACTATCCAATTCACAGTAACTTACAGGCTCGTATAGCCACACACAATGACATGACAAACGCTTGAAAAGTTCAACGCTTTGAAGCTAGCTAAAACACGAGAGATTAAAACCGCACTCGCAGGCAGAAATAGCAAATGTAGCGTCGACAATGTCAAGCATTTCTATATTTTATTTTCGAATATTGATAATCATATACTTCGCAACTGAACAAAAATTTTGTAATGGTGTATTAGCTGGTCTATGGACCTTGGACCACGAAGGTCCATAAAAATGTCCTGTACCGATCGACAAAGCCAAAATACATCAGTTAGACCAGCTAATACACCATTACAAAATTTTTGTCAGAGATGATGCCCTTGGAAGAAGATTACTTAATTCTGTGTAGAGCTACTACTCCGGTCAAACATTCGGTCATAGCTGAAAATTGGTACGAATGTGGGTGACACACTATAAATGAACTGTGAAAAGTCCTCATCAATTCCACATGTGCAAAAAATCTCCATAAGCTCAACTTACCCCTGTTTTTAGAGTTAAATTGATCGGAGTATGATGATGATGATCTAGTGAGGCCATGGATTTCAATACATTATTCAATACTGACAACCTAGAAAAAACATTTAGAATAAAAAACATTAAGAAACCCACAACTGGTAACTTAGGCTGAAATGTGCCCTATTTTCATCATTTATTTACTTATTGGTAAGTTACTTATACGCGCAAGTTTCGATCCGAGCAGACTGTTCGGGAGTTTTTTTCGAAACGCCATAAATCAGACGGCGGCAGATGGTGTTGACCTACACCATTATTGCCATGTTCCTAACGAAGAATTATTATTACTCTCACTCAGCGACGCCGTTTTCGAGTCGTCAGTAGCCGTGATTTACTTTCCTTGGAGGACTGACGTTGAGCGCTGCGCCCGTTGGGAAATGAAAGAAAATTTTGCTTTATGACGTAAGTAACGTACTTATTTTGGCAATTGTCAAAAAAATAATTCATATAAGATAATTAAATAAAACTTAAAGTATATAAATATTTGTACGAGTATGTTTGTAAATTATATAGTACACATTAAAAAAACGTGAAATACTAGATTATACAAAGAACGCTTAGACTACTAGCCAACCCTAAAAGTGAAAGCGTTTTAGCTTTACAGTACTGACCAATAAAATAAACAAAAATGCAAAAAAATATGTATAATTGTGACGGTAATATGGAATAATTATAACGTCTCGATTCAATTATATTTTTTTGCGTTTTCTTTTATTTTATGCTCATATTTTCTTTAAATATCTTTAGAAGTATAACTGGAGGTTTACTATCTTAGTTTATTAGATATTTTAGGTTGAATGAGCGCTATCATGATCACACCGTGTAAACGGATATTAGGAGGATGTCTTCTTCTACGTCGAACTTTTTGAGAGTGAAATAATATGAGTAACTAAATTATTTCAGTAAATAAAAAACAATTTAACAATTCAAATTCAATGCTTATGGATTTTTTTATGGCTTAGGTGCATAACTCTCAAAATGGCCGCTAAGTACTTTTAATAAAATGTACTCTCCTGAAAAATATCGAAATTAAAAATGTCCGTTTCTACTTTGCTGCCATCGATGTGTCTAAATATGTAGGTATATCATACTTCATTATATATTTCGGCAAAAACGTACAGTTTCTATTTTTCGGGATATGAGCAATGTCATGGCCTCCACAGTCCACACTACTGGGAAAAAAAAATACAAGAAGTTTTCATTGTTCTTCATAACAAAGAGAATTCTACGTATGAAAGTTACGACTTACAGATGGTGTAGAACATTGTTTATTATGTATATTACACATTAAATATATAATGAAATATTTACTCTATCATTGAAAACTGTAATACGCGTAGGTACTTATCTAAGCATTCAAGTTGTTTCCAAATCTAAATTAAATTTATGTTAATAAGTATCTATAACACGACAAGGAAGGTAATTGACCTTAATTTATACCTAATTCATAATTATATTATATTAGGCAACCAACAGGGTGTCTGAAATGATTTAAGATCGATTTAAAAGGAGCAATCTATCTGGATTATGTTCATCTGTGGCAAGCTGTGGGCACTGAATACGGCAATAAATTAGATGTTAATCAGAGAGCAGAGGCCGTTTGGTCACGACCAATAATGTGATACGCTGCCATCCGTATTTCAGTTCGTTTGTTCCGTCCCAATTTATCCTTTGGAAATCTCACGCTCCTGAGGATAAGTCTTTCTAAACCTCTTTGACAATCTTAAGGGATTTGACCTGACATCGTGAGTGACGTCATAGATTGCTGCAGCCCAATAACAGACTCGAAGTAGGAAAATAAATAAATAAATCAGTTGGACCTGACTGACTGACTTATTATGTAGACAACGTGCAGGCCTAATCGCTGAACCGCTGAACGTAGAGACTTGAAATTTGCAAAAAGGGTACCTATGTTCGTTAAGAAGTGCAGGCACGTACTAAGTAAGGGATTTCATTACTTCACAATGAAAACGAAGTTGCGGGCGTCATTTAGTTTCCCCGCTATCTCGCTCGCCCATTAGTACCTACCTACATTTTTGAAGATAAAAGTTTCATAATAGTGGATTTTGTTACTACAACTTTTAATAAGAAATATTTTAGTTTGTATATTTTTTGTTTTGATATGTTTAACATAAGCGAAGAAAATAGGGCAAAACTGTTTTTCCCTATTTTCTTCGCTAATGTAACATATAATATAAAACAAAAAATATGCTAAAATACTTCATGAGGTTGTAGTAATATGTAAAATGATCGCTAGGTAGGCAGGTATTGTACATCGTTAGTTAATGAACGTATGCTTGGAAACTCAAGCCCATCCAGTGCGTGTTAGAGCAACTAATCACATCTCGCTTAGCTAAGTAACAGATGCTAACGACAACATTTTAACCGAAATATGCTCATGTTTTTAACTACGTGCGAGTACCTGATACCTACTTATTCATGATTATTATTTGCTTTGAACGCTTGTTTCCAATAAGGTTAAAATTAAATGAGAATTGATTTATTATATCAGATTTATAATTATCCATACTTCTTTGGGCTCTTTTAACACAGGTTTATCCAAACATAACAGATGAGCATCCAATATATACACCCTATAAATAATTTTCAAGTAAACTGGAAATAAAAGATTTAATCGCCTCTGCAAATTTTAAAAGAATATTTATTCGAACATTTATTTTTGGTGTCCCTAAGTCTCAGGGAGCTTTCAATATACGTTTTTTGTTTTGGGTGTATACGGTCGTTTCGGCACACGCGCTTTAAAAGCTGTTCAAAAGCTGAACGCGCGTACACTAGCTTATTCCAGCGAGTACTCTGGAACTGGCTGCGGGCGCGGGATAGCGGCTGGCATTTATACGAATACGAGCTTTCGTAATAGCGCGTCAACGCTTGTGAAGTTGAGCGACGCACCAACACACGCTTCAAAAAACAAAACGCGAGCGCTGTAAAACGAGCTTGTACGCTCGTATAAAACGCTAGTCTAAAAGGTTCATAATCTATATACTCGTAATGCTCAGAGTGATCTTCGCTGAACCTCAGTAAAATTATTTTCGCGATTCATCTGAATATTAATCTTCTTGAAGCTATATAAGAATTTACCGAATCAAAAGAAATTTAGACATTCCACTCCACTTAGCAACTGATTAGATGTTGCTAGATGATGCTACCGTATCCAGACTACATTTTAAAGTATGAATTGAACTACCCATTAGATAATTGTACAATATTTACCTATCTTGATAGAACTACCCTTTAACAGTTGGCTGTCAAAGTGAGACACAGCTTTTTACAAGGTGATCGGCAGGGCTATTTGTTAAGCTGTCATTAGTTCTCGTTATCGAATGGTACGTCAACTCTGACAGAAAATGGCTGACCTCTCGAAGCCGATAGCGACAGAAATCCTATGGTGACGTCATTTTTTTTCCAGTCTTGACCATCGAATTCGATAACGAGAACGAATGACACCTTAATGAATAGCTCTGCTGGCCTTTTTGGTCTTAAGCTGCTTTCCATGCTAGGTTTTGTAGATGGTTTTAGATGGTCCGATACTAAGAGTACTTACCATTTTGAATTAATTAAATATTTACCCAGTCCAGCGAGTAAATCAACAAATAGCCTTTCGGGTAATATCTGATTTTCGAAGTTTGGTAATTTATTGTTCAGCAACGGGTGTAATCGCAGCAATCCAATTAACAGACACTTTGACCAAGTGTCCATGTCCTGCGTAATTTACTTTAAACATTAACCTAAAGGCATCTAGGGAAAGGGGGCTTAATCCATGCGCTATGCAAATAATGTATGAGCTAGTACCTACCTACTACATCCTCGTTAGATTTAGTAGGGACACCTAGAACAGGGGTCTATTAACATTCATGACTTAGTACGGACTAGATAGACGTCGTAAGCAGAACAGAATTGGTTTATGATTAGTCCAAAGATACACGGCGTAAGCAAGGATAATGTGTAGGTTATACTGTTCCATCGACTCGGCGATCAATTAGAGAAATACAATATTACAAATTAATACCCGTAAATAATATAGTTTTTAACAATAAAGTATATTATTCTGATCTACTATTGCTGTGGCTAAGGCCCTTGCCGTACAGTCTGAAGTCCAAATACCATTGACAAATGATCTTATCAAGAACTTTAATCTATGCTCATTACCCGTGTTCTTACGGTCAAGGAAAAAAATGTCTCATAAAATATCGTCCAATATTTTCAGGGAGCAGAAAAAAAAAACATTAAACATCCACCAATCTGCAGTAGGTCTGCGTGGTGTCTAGTATTTTGCTTTGCTTTAAATAAACCTGGGTCCCGACACCAGCAATAATACAGACTCTACCTATAGCACACAGATACATAGCGTGAGATGTGCATCCAAACCAACAGTTCATGGTTTCATTTTCATAAAGCAAACTTTGTTCTAAGTCCGACAACTGCAGACTTCAACCTGTTGCCGAGGATGGCAGAATCTTATCCCTCATTAATTATAATCTGAACTTGTATTCCGTTACGAAACTCATTACGAATACTTTCGTTTTTTTCTTTAAGTTGAACAGCCATGGAGTTGACGAGCTACCCTACCCATTACAAAGCGTAATAATTTGCATAAATAATGGATTCGTTTAAAACTGTTTCACAGAGAACATTACGTTAATAAAGAACAAAAAATAACTTTTAGTTTGTTATTTGGTAGCCGACTGCTTACTTTTGTCACACTAATACCTATAATTTAAATGCAAAAGTTTGAGGATGGTTGGATTGAATATAAAGATGGATGGATGCTTGTTAGGAAATGACGCTTCAACATTAAGTGCCAAAAGTATTTTTTTTTTTTGGTATTTATAATATTTTATACTTTTATAGTGTAAGCGTAGATCAATTCAGAAATAGCTAGTGTAGGAGAAACTAATATTAGGAATTCCCACACCAATAAAGTTGCGGGGGTGTAGCATAGTAACCTACGCCTGTATCTTAATTTAACAAGTACCTAGGTGATGAAAGTCATCTCAAAGACGTTAATGCGTCAATTTACTAACTAAGTGTAGACTAGGTAGCCCAAGACGTCAAAACGTTTTATAGGTGTTTAGCATGTTCGCACTTCGGACAACCTAGCATTGGTAGACTGGGAAATGTTCAGCCTAATAAAATTGATCTGCTAAAACAACTTGCCTGGTCGTTCTATTCGAGCTACATCGAGAGCGCTTCACTCGAGTTTGGAGCACGTACGTAGTAGGTTGCTTTTGAATGTAGTACAATTAATATTGAAATCGCTCAACTTCGTATAGAGCAGGGTTTCTTAAACTTTTTGCCACTCCAACCATTTTTTAATAAAAATTTATAATATTTGACTACAAAGATCCCTATTTCCTTATATTATAAATTAAATTGATCATCTGAAATTAAGTGTAATTAAATTACGTTTTTTTTTAATTACGCTCAAATTTTTTAGATAAATCGATAACTCTTATCTGTCAGTACACGAAACTAAGAAATAGGCTTAAAACTAAAATATGGTACAATTTATATGGTACATTCTAAAAGCGATTTCTTCCAGACCACCAACAGGCAGTGGAGAGGACTTGAAAAAGTTGAAGAAAAGGCCGAGTATAACGGTTTTGAAAAGAGTATGTTTAAATTTAGATTAAGGTGAGGATGGATGTTTGTTGCTCATGCGTAACCAACTGAACAAATTGAGATACAATGTATTGACATAGTTTAAGATTGAGAAAAGAACAAAGATAACTTTTTATTTCGATACCAATAAGGAGCTGCAGGTTTATATCTTATAGTTAAGCTTTTGACCACCTCACTTGATATTAAAAGATAGTCTGATTGACTCCGAATCCGCCAATCATTTTGTTGTACAGTGATTATAAAACACCACTGTGTTCTGGTTGGAAGCTAAAAAAAAGGTGTCATGGCTCCGTCATGAGCGTTTATTTATTGTGTGTCAGGGGTCTATGGACCCCAGATGAAGATACTCTGGTAAAGAGCAAATTTAGAGTTGGTCCACAAGGATTTCTGTTTGCGCTTAACTATTTCTTGCTTGCTGTTTGTCAGGCGTTGGATTTTCATATTCAATGCACAGGGCTGCGCGTATCTATATACTTTACATTGCGTAAGTATAATCTTTTTTCTACATACTTACAAAAATAGTAAGTAGGTAAAGTAATTTCTAACTCTCTAATTAGTAATGCTCAAACCATATAAGTACTATAGAACAGAAGCATACCGTAGTACATTGAAAACGCACCAAAAACGTTGACTAATTTAGACAATTTCTAGTAAATTTTGGTCCGATGCTTAGTTTCGAAAAAAAAATTTAAGAAGTAATAGGGCTTGATAAAAATGTAATTTATTGTTAATAAAACTCCATCGTAAAAGTAATGAAAATGGAGATAGCTATTTAATTTTTATTGTAGTAGTCTTATTTTTATTTGGCCTGTTTACGTTTTTTTCATTTTTGGTTTGAAGATTAAAATCTTGGTCTTCTATAGAAACACGCTTATTAATCTATCTATGGCTCAAAATACTAATTTATATAGTGACATTTAATAGGATACATACCACCTCCTTTTTACCGTCCATGATTAAAACATCAAGCATTTTTTTATTAAAAACCTTAAAAGACATGCCATAAATATTTTTAGGGAGTTAGCGACACCTACAATCTGAGAGAGCAGCCCAAATGGTGGCTCCCAAGGGAAAACTTCGTTCAAGTGAATTAAGTGTCCTTATTATATTTTTTGTGGCGATTTTATTATGAATCTCTGCGTAATACGCGTGTTAATCACAAAAGCGAGCCATTGAAGTTGGCCTTTTTAATTTTCGCACACACACACACACGGTAAACCAGCTTTAAGATAAACCAGCTTTACATACTGACTGCTGTGAGACTAGCTAATAAAAATAAATCAATTAAAATTTTAATAAATGTGAATGTGTAATGATGAAGTTAAGGGTGATGATTCTATTTAAAAAAAACGGATACTATAACTTTTTTAATTTTTGTATGAATTCATTTTCAAACTGTGTTTTTTTTATTTCGTGTTTCTTACCACGCCTTTGAAGAAGTTTTTACTTCTGTCGTGTGGTTGTACTCGTCGGGATATTTCTGACACTTAGTTTAAAAACAAGTCTATAACCAAAGTAAAAGCCAAGAGAAACTCATCGAACACTTTGTTTGTTGAAGTTACAAATTTACAAGCATTGATGAGTTTCACGTGGCTAAGAGTTGCTGCGTAACTTAGATTGCCATATTTGGTAAGCTTGTCCACGAATTTGCAATCTGCGCTGTAACTCACACTCAACTAGTCTATTAAATTTCCGTTTTCAACAGGAAACTTACAGTTACATGCAAAATGTTACTAACTGTGAGGGCTTTCGCCCACACTTGTGCATAGGTATAACATCTTTCAACTGCATTATCTTCATCAAAGCGTTTACTACATAAACCAAGTAACTGTCGGCTACATCCCATTAGGACGACGCACATAGGGGTATTTTGCCAATCTAGCCAGTCAAAAGTATTTCTTTAAATTTTATTATTTGTATTGACTTTAAGCTATGGAAAGTTTTTTTTTGCAAAGAATATAGCGCCTATAATGTGCGTTTTTAATGTGACTCTACTGATTCCTTTGTGAATGGGCTTTGTTTTTTTTTTTGGGGTTGTTCTCATGCTGGTTTTTAAAGGATCTGAAGTTAGACCTATTTTATTATATCTGGATTACATTCCACCCTAGAACATTTTCTTGCGAAGTTTTCCCTGTTTAGCCTAAAATGTTTATTTCGGGCCAATTCAGAGAGCAAACCTATTATTTATTGGCAACAGTTTTAATTTTTCTTTTTTACTATCACGCTTGAGCCGCTGGATGACAAAACAATTATCACGTTGACATAATCTTAGATTGAAATTTAAATTTTGATATTTTTCCACTTTAATGGTTGATCATCCCTTACTCAAAACGGGGTGGCTGTGTTTATAATAATTATAATGTCGAACTACTATCTCAATCTGAAAAAATATGTGTTCTAACCTGCTTGATCCAAATCCATAAGTAACATTTTTTTCGCTGAAATTATTATGATCAAAATTATTCACTTTCAAACTAACGCAATCAACTTTTTATTTTTCATTCATTTCCTAGTGTCTACCATTCTGGATTCTCTAGTCTAGAGTTAAACGGTGTATGTAGGTAATAATACCTAAATTGACACCTTCTAATTACAAGTAAGTACCTACCTACCTATGCCATGCCACAACATGAAGCCAGCATCGCATCACCGTGTGTTATCATGTGACAATCAAACAGGACGGTACATCTCCGGTAACAGACTGTTGACCATTACTAACTATTACTTAACTTTGTACCCAACATGGTGTCAAGTGTGAAAGGAATAATTAACTCAGTGACCAGGGAATATTACACACTAATAGACGATTTTCGGCAAGTTACATTAAACAAGTAGATATTTTAGTGATGTTTGCTGAAATGACTTCATTAATTTATGATTTCAATAGTGAACCAACTTTGAATAGTTGCTTTGAAAGCATATAAGCTAGAGATATGTAGGTAACTTGTTTGAAGAGAGAATTCTTTTCAAGTTGTAGACCAATAAATAGTTTAACAATGGACATCAAACCACTATAACTCACGTTATTTTCCTACGCGTTTATTAAGTGATATGGAATGACTTAAAAACAATATTCATCAATGGACGGGAACCGTGGGTCCTGACCAAAGGGTGGACCATCCTACTTACCTTGTCAGTTGTATTTAATACAACAGAAAACTACCTTAAACTTGTTCGCGATTATAACGTAGTACCTAACTATAAGTTTGTTGTTGCATGCCCGTCTAGTTGCAAAGTACCCATCGGAGAAAGCAAGTTGTTTTGAAAGTTGCTGGTGGGTAGTATAAGCCGGTTTGTGATAACAACGAGTCTCACAGACGAGACCCCATTTCCGCCCACGCTTTGTGATCCTGACGCAGTGACATATTTAGTTTTAGTTCTCTTGAATGTCGAATGCCTACTTGCACCAACGCCGTAAAAGTAATTGCTTTGTTAGGATTTTTTTTTTAATATAAGTTGTTATAATTGAACTTTAATAAATTTTCATTGCACCAAACAGACACTCTCTCTAGTCCTACCAAACACAGTGTAAATCTTCATTTTAAATAAATGATTGGTTTTCCTCCTCTGTCTCCATATTCCTATTAGTTTCATTAAGGCACTCTTCCTTTTTCTACTGCGTCTTTACATTCATTCTAGACGACCTACGTGCTTTACCTTTATTAAGGCGCTCTTCCTTTTCCTCCTCTGTCTCCATATTCATTCTAGACGACTTACGTGTTATTTCTTTATTAAATCGCTCAGCTGTTAAATCGAAAATTGAGCTGTTAAATCTAAGATAAGAAGAGATAGAGTGAGGCCTTGGCGGTCGATCTGAGCGGACGCGTAATAATCATACGAACGTTACAGTCAAAGGTGAACCTTAGCACACAAGTTACTAAAGTGCAATACCTCTTGCGCTCGACATCGACATCGTTTGCTCAGTGCGTGTAGCTACCGTCAAATCGAGAAGATGAGCCTCTTGGAACGATCACCAAAAAATGCTAACGGCTCTGCACCGGCTTAGTGACGATTCGTGCACTCCGTGCAAGTCATAAATGGCCATCAGGTGGCTACCAGTAGCATAAAATCTGAGAGCTCCCATTAATTGACTCGCTACTGTTCCTAAAACCTCAAAACCAACCAGTGTTACACAATACCTACTAAAAGTACCTATTAACGTTAAATTTAATCACCCAATCTAGAAGAAAATGCAAGACATTTCGTTTCACTTTCACGAATAAAAATTGAGCTGAAATTTTGCATAATAAGTAGGTAGGCATAGCCTGGTATTGAGAGGATCATGCAAAACGTTTGACAAAAGTATGTATCATAAGCGTGTGCTTAGTTATACTAGTGCACTGACAGTGGACTATAATGAGAAACTGGCTTTATAACAAAGACTAGTTAATGAGAGAACAACGAATTTTGAACTCGCAATCATACTAAGTATTAGCCTCGGACAGAATTCACCGAACTACATGGGTTGTTTGAATAGATCTAGCCATTTCAAAACGCTGCGAAAACGAGCTTCCGAATGCATATTATTTGTTTCACCATTTCTATCAAAGTTTTGATTCTACTTTTGTTTAATGTAAAACGATAGAGGTTCGATATCGGATAAAATGTATTGTACCTACCAGGTCATCTTGGTTCTTTAATCTTACCTCAAGTCAAATAAAAGTTTCAAAAATATAGATTTGAAATATCAACATTTCAATTAATTCAAAAACATTAAATAGGTATTATGGACTCGTATTACTAAAACAAAGATAGTTTATTGCATCGATTCAAAGAATTCTTTAGTATTTTCTCTATAAGTGATTTTGTAAGTCTCTTGAGAAAACAAATTCTTAAACCTTACCCTATAGACCAAAGTCTTAAAGATCTCAATAAAACGCAATAAATCTCTATAAAATCGCGTTATCGTAAATTAAAAGATTTAAATATTTAAAGGAGGACACTCCGTATGCATATCGCTCTATAATAAAATATAAAAAACTTACGATCAGTCAGACAAGCTGGTGTTCACTTTAATTTGTATACTAACTGCATGTTGTGGCTTGTGGATTTGGGGCGTCACGACCGCGCTGAAAGCATGATTCAGAGTTGCATAAAAACTGACTAGGACGAGCGTGGAGGATGTGCAAAGTTTTATGTGGCTTTGATATTTACGTGAGCTGTGTCTAAAGTAACTTTATTTAACAGAATTCATTCCTGCATTTAAAAACGTAAACTAACCCTTTAACTTAATCTAATCCACCGCCATAGCTATAGCCATCGCAACAGGAATGAATTCTGTTGCATAATGCATGAATGCAGGCTTGTCAATACGAGATTCTTTTATTTCAACATATTTAATCGCATCGTTAACTGACATAACCGAACTTTTAACGATCTAACTTAACGATAAAGAGAAGTATTCAGACACTAAACCATGTCGTCAGTGTTTTACTATCCTTACTCAATACCTACTCGCCTGTTCTGAACACTAGTAAAGTAAACCACCGTTCTGACTTCCTGATCATCGATATATATAAAAGGCTTGGACCTGACTGACTGACAGACAACGTACAGGTCAAACCGATTAACGTAGAGACTTGAAACTTGGGAGGTGTATTCGTCAAAAAGTGCAGGCGCACTAAGAAAGGGATTTTATTAAGGCGTATAGAACCCCTGATTCGACCAAAGATCTTTGGGCAAGGTGAACACATGAAACACATGAAAACTTGATTGGATTGAATTACATTTTTTACTGCTCGTTTGTAATGTTATTTTCTAGATCCTGTTTCTTTTTTCGTAATTACAAGGCGAACTTTCTACTACTATACACCTTAATTCACAATATAAACGAAGTTGCGGGCGTCAGCTGGTTCCGGTATAAAAAAGCGTGAAACGGAAAATAGTTATTGTCGTCTCGCGCTGTCGTTTTCGCGCTTGTTCTTTACAAAACTTGGATTGAAAAGCCTTCAAGCCTCAATTTGAATGTAGGAAAACTTCGGAATAGCTTTTATTCTCTGTCTGAAAGTAAATGAATTTACAATTTATGATGAATTGAACATTTTTCTCGCAAAACGTTGGCAAAAAAGTAAATAAGTTATTGCGAACTTCTTAAACGTAGGTACTCGTATTAGGGACTTATTAAATATATATTTTGTAGGCTTTTGCCAGGCATCATTTTTTTGGTATAGTTTATTAATACCTATTCAGCAATTAGAGTGGAATTAAAACGAGATATTTGAATATGTAGGTACCTATATATCCGTTTAAAATATCTAACTACATCAAATATAAATAAAATAGTAGTTGGACCATTACATAATCCTACATCCAATATAAAATAGTTGAACCATCACATACTTAATCAGTTGTACAACACGCACGTCAGCATCTCTTTGAATCATTAAAACATCTGTGTGTAAACAACGGTTACTGTCCTGTTCATGCATTCGACTCGACTGTCTGACTGACTTGATCACGTGTAAACCTGTCTTAACACTGTAATTTAAATACCCAATTTTCGAAATCATTACGTTGTCCGAAGGGTTTTATATTTGGCGATCCTTAGATCTCAGTTACTTCAATAGGTATTGTTTCGGACTTCTTTAGTGGTTCTTTTTTGTCGAAAACAGGTAATTTGTTTTATTGTTGTGATTGTTGTTTGAGAGTTTGGAAGTTTTTGATTTTGTTGCTTTCTCTGTTGATCGTGATTGTTAAATAGCTTGTAGTAATTTTTTTTAATTCATATGTTCTAATAATGTTCCTATATGTTAAGTTTGCGTGAAAGTGAATCAAAACAAACCTATGTTGAAGTAATAGATAGCAAATGATCTACCAGAATACTAAACATGATTGACAAATTGCTTGAACAGACTGTATCCCAGCTGCAATTAATTCGAACAATGAGAAGCTAAATTGCTTATTGATATTAGATTATGTTCGTTGTATCAATTACTAGGCTAATTATTCAACTGATATCACGACTGAAATCTACAGCATTTCACTAACCGACTCGCGTGCGACTTCGTCTTCACGTGAAATAAATGTCACAGAGTAGCAAAGTGTCAGTAGGTACTACGTAAAGCAAACCATATCTCTTAAATAATCAATCTCTTTTTAAAAATAAAATTGAAACGGTATGAGTTGTCCTATGTCCAAAGTTGTGGTGCAGTGAGAATGGTAGATGCAGGTGCGTAGGTTGTGTAGTCGTTTTGATATCTGCGCATATCAACCATAAACACATAAACAGGTCACAGAAAAATATATTTGTTAGGACATACCTCATCTTCATAGTTTTGTTACGGACCTGTCTATTAAAATTGGATTGGATGAAACAACATATTCACACATTCACCTGTGTTCTGAAGAAGTATTTAACCGTGGCTTGACACACTGTCGTGTGTCGAGATAAATACTTCTTTAGAACACATAATTATTGTTATGAACAGGATGTAGGTACACCCGATTTCATTGGCTCAACCTTCAAAGAAACTTTATTATTTCCAATGTTCAACATGGGTTTTTTTGTAGGTATGGAAATGATTGCAACTTCTATTTCATTGTTATATGGTGATATGATTTCATTTTGTAACAGTGAAATCAAGTTTATATATTTTTAATGAACATCGGTGTTCGTCCTAAATCTATATCTTTTTATGAATTATATTAGGTATATACGTATATTAGATATCTTTGCAGATTCTATGTAAAAAAATTGTCTTGCTCTTTAGTTGGGTATGCGCTCTAGTTTTGATTCTTAAATAATTATTCTAAAAGTCTTACAAATCCAATAGGAACACAATTTTGACTACCCGTTTCGCTAAAACGTCATCCACTGTCTCATTAGGAAACTTTTTTGCAGGGGATTGATTTCTCTGAGAAGGATACGTACGATACTAATGCAATTGTTAGATTTTTCGTGATCGAGCCTCTGAGTCTGACTTCTATAGATTAAATGTTATCAAAACGATTTGAACGTCACTTTGCTACAACCATATCCAAACTAATTCAAACAAACCAAAGCAAACGGCACCACCTAAAGATACGTTATCCTGACATGAAAATGGCGCAATTTCGCAAAAGCATCAATTACCAGTATCAATATTGGAAATAGCATCTGTTAATGTGTTTAAATTTAAACTAAAAAAACTGCTTTTAATGAAAAATTATTATACTTTAAATGAATATTTTATGGACAATCTAAATTACATTGTTATTTAAAAAATCTAGAATTTAAATTGTAGGTGTTATGTTGGTATGGTGTGTATTTGATTCAATAATCTATGTTGACCTGAATTTCAGTAATGTTCTTATTTTATTTTCTATTCATTTATTTTGACACATGGAAATTTGACATTTAAGTTTTAAATCATTTAATTATTATTATTTTTTTCAGTTTTGTATTACATGCTAATCATAAGCTGACTAAGGAGAACCTCATTCATTTATGTAATTATAAGATCTTTTTGTAACCACCCTTATTCGCAATAAATAGTTTTGAATTTGAATTTGAAAATTATCCTTCCCAGATCTCTTCTCAACGCGGCTCTGGATATGGCCTTCTCGTTTTTTCCTTTTGTATGAAGCATTACATAAAACCAAACGATTACATGCCCTCAGGCTGTCTCCTCGTACTCCTTGCTTTGAAATAACGACTGTGAAATACTAATGAGTCACAGTTTACTTGTTTTTTACTAAGGAAAATCTTATCACTTTAATTTTACCTACTCTTACATTATAATGAGTCAGTTTCGGCCATTCGTCAACTATTTATTTTCCGTTTATAAATTACTTCTGTTTAATTTTTATACTTACCTACTCTACTTATTCAGAAAAGTCTATAAACGTACTTAAAAATGCGTCGCGTATGTCACTCTCATATTAACGAAAGCGATCTTATATCTCTGTGAAAACTTCCATCCGTTTTCCTGCTGAAGTGAATAGTACAGTAGCGCACCCCGCGATCATAAGCGGAAACTCATTTAGAAACTTGCACATGCGCAGTCAGTAATCATTTTGTTATTGCTTAGATTGTTTGGCTGACTTTATGTCGTGATTTAAGTACCAACGATACAGCTCAGCCATCAGAGCTTTCTATACTTAGAGGCATATTCATTACAGCCATGTGTAATGTAGAGCAAGAAAATCAATCAATATACTTTTACCTATATTAAAGGCTTAGTCCTTACTAACTCAATTACTGACAGACAGCCAGATGACAGATGACAGACAGATTTACAGTGTAAATCAGTGGACGAAATTAACAAATAAAGATTTTATAATTTACCATGTATTAGGGAGTGTATCTGGGAGTGAACAGATGAAACACCGTCGGCTAGGAAAAATTGGAAATGTTTTATAATTTTTTTTACATAACTGGACATTAAAAATATTTTAAAATTATAAGTTAGCTTCCAGCAAACCGAATCTGTTATCCATAGGTATTTTTACTATCTCGTGTACGGTATCAATGTGTTTTAGAATTTATATTTCGTGCCAGTATTACACAACTTACTCTAACAAGCTTAAAGTTTAAAAAACTGAAAACCCGACTGCGAAATAATGTACATTCATTGTCAATTCATGTCATTGCTTTAGTTATTGGATTTAATGGTTTCAGTTAGATTCTCCGGTTCCGTTGTTTCAGTTAGATTCTTCAGTTCCGTTGTTTCAGTTAGTTTCTCTGGTGCCGTTGTTTCAGTTAGATTCTACCGTTCCGTTGTTTCAGTTAGATTCTCCGGTTCCGTTGTTTCAGTTAGATTCTCTGGTTCCGTTGTTTCAGTTAGATTCTCCGGTTCCATTGATTCAGTTAGATTCTTCAGTTCCGTTGATTCAGTTAGATTCTTCAGTTCCGTTGATTCAGTTAGTATTCTCCGGTTCCGTTGTTTCAGATAGATTCTCTGGTGCCGTTGTTTCAGTTAGATTCTACTGTTCCGTTGTTTCAGTTAGATTCTCCGGTTCCTTTGTTTCAGTTAGATTCTCTGGTTCCATTGATTCAGTTAGATTCTTCGGTTCCGTTGTTTCAGTTAGTTTCTCTGGTTCTGTTTTCGTTGCGCATGTTTTTTTAGAATCTATCATAGCGCAACGAAAATGGGTAATAGTTAGCGTTATGTTAGACATGTCCCGGATCACATTGTTCAGGCAATGGACATAACTTTGTCAGCGGGTGAGTAAGCGTACTCCTTGCAGTACGGGCAGTAGCTACACGTATGACGCCATCAGGGCTTGTGTGCAGCTCGATTACGCGCGCAAGAGGCTATGACAATGTACTCCAATTTCCAGTCCTTATAATAAAAAGGGAGCTTTCTTTGAGTGGTTTGCAGTTCTGGGTCCATTTTGCTCGCCTTATCTAAGTTTAAGTTATTCTAACTTCCAGCGCTTCCAAAATTCTTGTTGGAAACGCTGTATCAATTGCCATTTTTTATTATTGCCTTTTGCGTAATTTGTGAACTTCCCTGATAGAAGTGAGCAAAAATCGTATCGTAGCTATCGTAGCTGCTTGCTCCTGTCAGTTTACCCACCTCTATAGCCTGTTTTAATCGATTCAATGCCAGGGTACGTTTGCGCCTCAATACTGGTAAATCTGCATTACTTAAAGTCACAATGTCAACTTTACTACTCTTAAACTTTTTCGTTGAGCTACGCTTTCTAGCTATCGACAACGACATTTTAAAACATTCTAAAAATAACAACAAATGAAATTCGTTTCTTCAAACACTCAGGTTATTGAGACGAATCTAAATCCATCCAGCCGTTTGGAAGATACGAAATTTACATACATACATTAAGTAGTATGTAAATTTACATTATTTTGACGACACCGTGGCTTAGTCGGTAGTGACCCTGCCTACGAAGCTTGGTGTTCCGGGTTCGATCCCCGGCCGGGGCAAATATTTGTGACGAACACGAATGTTTGTTCTCGGGTCTTGGATGTTGTGATGTGTTGTATGTGTCCATGCCACCTGCGACACAGGGAATCCTAGTGCAGGGGTGTGAGTGTGTGAATGTTTGTTTGTTTGTTGTTAAGGTACAAGATACGCGCGAAAAACATAACGCTTCCTTGGCAGTCGGGTAAAAATAGAGAATCAAAATCCAAATACCAACTATAAACCAAATGATTTTTTTAACTGTCGAAGCGACAAACAATTCTTTTTTTATTTTCTTTTTATACCTACGTAGTGAAAACAAAAATTATTCACGAAAAACTGACAATTAAATAGGTACATAATGCTTAAAAATTTATGTTTAGACAAAAATAATTTTTTTACGGACGAACCGATCTCATATTTTATTATATTTATATTGTATTGATGCGACACCAAATCACTGTAAATTAAATAGTTTGCCGTGCTCCACATACAAATTTGTGGATCATAGAACCATTAGCAATATTGGATTACCTAGACGAGCGGCAAATCTTGTATGAACAGCACTTTGACCGGAGAAGAGGAGCTTGCGATCGATAAGGGCTTCGCAACTTAATAACCAGACTAATGGGTTCGACCGCCGAAGCTTGACTATTTTTAACCCCCGATGTAAAAAGAAGGGCGTTATAGGTTTGAAGCCTTTGACTGTGAGTCTATCTGAATAAAAAATGAACCGATATGAATGCGCCTTTTTATTCCAAGACTCTTTAAAGATGGTTTGAATAATGTTTCCTAGTTGGGTTTTGTGTATCTTATGGTTTCATTGTCGTTAATCTGTAGGTACCAAATTTTTATTGAAATCTGTTAGTATTAAGTATCTTTTAGACCTTTAATTAATGTTATTGGTCAATCCGTGTCAACCTAATGCACTAAACACTAAAACCAACGGCAAAGTCATTACCCTTAGTTGTTAAGTTAGTTTATAGGTACTTAGGTTGTCTGGAAAAGATCTTAATTAAGGATAAGACCGCCTTTTGTAAAAACCCTAGCTGTACATTTTTACAAGCATTTACAATAAATAATTTTTATTTATTATTATTGTTATTATAACCTCTCAACAAAAGTAACTACTTTTACTCCAAAATGATGAAAATGATTATTTATGTATTTTATACAAATAATATTGTTTTCGTAAAGCGTTTCAGAAGTGATTAAATTGAATGTTACAATTAGCACTCAAAGAAATGAGTCCAGAAAGTTAATGGAGTCAATTACACTCTATTGTACCCTCTTCCGGGTTAATCTTGGAGTTGCCATAAAGCTGAAGGCACAGGTGGCCGTTCCTAAATTACCTATTCACTCAAAAGTCTCTTCAAGGAAATAAGTCGTATGTTCCGTGCACGCGTGACACACTGTTGCGTTGTTTTAGGATAGATATTTTTTGAGTTTCTGACATATAGGTAACACAGAAGGATTTTAATGATAGAAAAACCATATATTACCATATACCTAGTTACAGTTGACAAAATAACATCAGCATAACACAAAGACGAAAGTTTATGAAAATATAACCTATTTGTCACTAAAACAACCTCGGTTGTACATATTATATGAGTAAAAATATTAAGTAGGGTACTGTGTTTTTTTTTTTGCAGTCTTGCCCCGCTTAAAATATTTTTAACAGTGTCTGTCACCTGCAGAGTGCACGCAAACAAATTCTTGAAAATGCTTTGCTATTTTGTAACACTTACTCGGTGAAAAAATGGAACACATACAAATAAATTGAAATTGTTTTAATATGAGTTACAATTTCTGCGAAATTACGCTATTCGAATTTTGTGGAAGTCCTTACAAACTATAGAACAAAAAGAAGATTTACTTGTGCCTACAACTCTTAGATAGGTGTGAGTGTAAACTGTTACAGAATTAATAATGAATGAACAGAAACTTATGTACCAAATAAATAAATAATATAAGTTGTAAAATCACACAATAGTGCGGTTTTATTGCTTATTAGTGATTCCTTAAAGAAAATCGTAGTAATGGCACTTAGGTTTGCATTTAGAATTAATTTATTATTTGATAAACATGAAAAAAAAAACAATACACATCCACCGACTTTTTTTTTATCGGCATGTCCTAAGACTTAGCTGAAAGGAGGCGTGTTAGCAACTACAACTAAGTAGGTATCTTAAAAAAGCCATTGCTTACCTACTTGTCCACCTATGAAACGTATTGCGTTCTCTGACAAACTCGTCGAGGCAATAATTTTATTTTTTGACGATTTTACACACTATAAGTACCTAGGTATTCAAAGGAAGTCATGAAAACCCAAGCTTCATTGACGACATTGAAGTGTAAGCACCTACTGTTTATCAAAGTAAGCTAGTTGTATTTAGTGTCCGTGTTGAATAAAATTATTCGAGATGCAACGAGCCATGCTCGGCTGAGACGAGACGAAACGCAAATTGCAACCCGAATGCTGAAAGAAATTGTTTGCTTATTCCCAGCTTGCTTTTGTTAGAGGATCGGCCTTGAATACTTATTTTTCAAATAATGAGAATGTAACAATGGCATGAGATTATGGAAGTTCTTTTTCCACAACCATCTGTTTTCCATCTTTCGTTACACATTCATAATGATTTGCATTTTTTATACATCGAATGTATCTGTCGTGGCCGGATCATTGAATTGGCCATTTCATGAAGTGGCTGGCCATTTCATGAAATGGCCGTATTTCACGAAATGGCCAATACCTGCTGGCCAGATCAATGAATAGTCAGCGTTTAATGATATGAACAGCTAAACGCGTGGCCATTTCATGAAATGGCCAAATTATTGTTCACTAACGTTTGGCCACTTCACGAAAAGGCCAAGCATTATTGATCATATCGTAAAATAGTTACATTATCCACCGTTAGAGGCGCTGATATCGTTTTGTTTTTGGGATGCAAGATGGCGGCGGACAGTTATTCTGATAAAAAAATGGTGACTACGCAACGAAAATTGATGGACTGTTATTGCATTACAAAATATGACTTCATAGAAATTGCGGGTGAAATACTATAATATTAAAAAACTAATGTACATGTTTCAAAAACTATATTTAAGTGTTTATGCCATCGGTAATCTGTATAATCTGGTATTATTATAAGCCTGCGATGATTTTCTGTAATGTGGCTGAGCACACTCGCTTTGCTCGAGTGTAGGCGCGCAAAAAAAAAACGTAATAACCTACCGTCTACCGTATTTTCTTTAGTCAGGTTGTGCATCGATATCAAGGAAACCCTACATTTATGATATGGCCAAACGTGGATAGCCATATCATTAAACGTTGATGTTCGAACGATATGGCCAATATTAGCTGGCCATTTCATGAAATACGGCCATTTCATGAAATGGCCAATTCAATGATTCGGCCACGACATATCCATTATTGCAAAAATTGCGCTGCGCTTTCAGCATCAACATACGCAACGCAAGTAATATATCTCCTGTTTATTTAGCAGAGGTTGATAAAGCTGCTGTGAAAAGGTGTCGGGTTTCATACAGGTCTCTACAACATAAATTCCTTAGTGAGGTATTTCTCTTTCCTCCCGTTGGTCTCTCTCAATAGTGTCTGAGAGACTAAAATAGGTACCTACTAGTATTTAGCTGGGCGAGGCTTCAGAAACAGAATAAATACCGTAGGGACCTTGCTTAAAATGCTATTCTACACTGTCAAACATCAAAACAGTGGTCGTTTCAAGATTGATTTACATTTTTATATAAGTCACAACAAAAACTTATAGACTAGATTAGGTAGGTACTTATTCCAAAAACAAGCAACGAGTATCATCGATTGGGGGGAGGGGCGCATTATATGATGATAATAACACCACCTATAAGAATGATTGCCTCGATAATAGAAATTCCGAAAGCGCAAAAGCTTATAAGAATTTTTCATTTATGAAAACATAATAACATACTTATTCAGTACATGAGATAACCGTATCGTTACTCAAATTGTGTCTTTTACACACATATTTGTAAGGATATAAGGATTCGGGCACGATCCGATAGGAGCCGCTCGCACCCCGAGCGATATGTAAATACCTTCCATATTCCTCGTTCCTCCTACACCCTCGAGCATGTTTCTTCAGACTCGTTATCGTTGAGGAAAGCAGAGTTAAAGTACTTTGTATGACGTATAACATTTTCGAAGCTGACCATTAAAATGCTTTAAAGTGGACATGCACTCTAGCAGTGTTGCACCGGCTTATTTGATTAGATGCCCTGTTATTGTACGTTAGTTTTTATAAAATAATGAGGTTTTTTTTATTACATAATTACTTACTACAGCCACCACAGATACAACCTATATATTTTTTTACTAAATCAATCGAACGTGCTGTAAGGGCTACGCTCAAAGAGACTACCTGCACAGTGCACACACATGTTTGTGTCTCCAGTTATAAATGTTCGAACCTTACCAAAAGAAAGTTATAATTTCAGCCACGTTCTTTAAATTTACCTTTTAACAGCCTCTTGATATTTTTACTACGTGTAGCTTCAAAATTTCTGTACAGGGTGTAGGATAAAAGGAGAGATAAAAATTCGCGGAGTTTATTCGAGTTTGTTGATGCAGGTCACGACACGAATTTATCACAGGTCTACGTTAGTACTTTGTAGGTAATTGAGTGGAACAGCGGGTTTCTTCAGGAACAGAGTTCCTCTTTGTCGTTTCGTGGATAAGGAAATGATTGTCTTATATCTTATTAGCAAGATTTTTAAAACGGAAAGTAGTATAGAAAAAACCCAATAAAATTATCCTTATAAGCATTTAAGAAAATCCCAACAACGAAACAACTATGTATTAGGTACTTAATAATAATCATAAAATTCTTTATTGTAAAACACAATATGTAAAAATGTACAACAAAAGTTATGCAAGGCGTTTTGTTTCGTTAATCTATAAGTAAGTACCTAGGTACTATACTTTGGAACTATCTCTACTTATCCATCACATACCTATCTATAGGAAATTTAACTGTATATTTATTTATAAGGAGCTAAGATGCCACAGACAGGCAAAACCTATTTAAAAAATACTCGAAACTGGTTACAAAATACTGGTTAAGAGGCTACCATGTTAAAAAAATAAATCGAAACTGGTTACAAAATACTGGTTAAGAGGCTACCATGGTAGTCGCTACATTCTCTATTCATTCTTGTAGGTATATTTAATGCCGTTCAGGAGAAGATCGAAAAAAACATTCAGGAACAGCTTTGTTTTGGGATAATATTTTTCATATCAAATAAGCGAATAAATTAAATGGATCTATACATTTTATTACAAGATAAAAGACCAAATAATATTATAACATATTTTTTTATTATTAACTCTCCTTCATCGGTTTTTAAACCATTTTGGCCTACCGTCACAGATTACAATGTAGCGACTACTATGGCAGCCCCATAGGTACAAAAGTCGTAGCATACTCGTAGATGTTTAGTGAAGTGGCGTAGCAGCTACGCGACTATGAAAAGCTGCGGCGTAGCTCTCTCGTAGATGTGCTTGGCAGACCGGTTGGTATTGATAATAATGTAGTTCATACCGATATATTTCCACTTTGACTGAATAAGTTTTCACACAAATATGAAATGAGAATATTCATTCCGTTGCATGCAATTTCATAAAGGAATATTTTACGCGTGAAATCCACATGCTTAATACTCATCTTTGGCGTTGTAACTCAGGGTTGGCAGTAACGTATATACCGGGTGTCATTGAACTACTCCCGAAAACGAAAACCACGAATTCGGACCATATTTTGAAATAATGTGGCCTGAAAAAACAGCGATTTTAGAGAACTTGACTGGTAACTGCCGTATACGGGAGATGTCTTATGGCACTTTTTCGGTCAATTAAGTGTAAAAATCCTTCGAAAACAGGCAGGACAAAGAGGTCGACGGAGGGTCGATCACGCCTGGAAGAGCTACTGGTCCATAAAGGAGCACATGAAAGGCGACTTTCCATTGATATTTCGATAGTGCATCCTGCCGGTCTTAAGCATGGCCTACAGGTGAGTGTGGGCGGAGCTAGTGATCCTGTAACTATTTCGGATATGTTCAAAAAACATTTTGCGGTTCACTCCCCGCTTGGCCCTTCTGCAGCATCGATCGACACCGAGCCCAGTCATGGGGAAAGGGAGCCACTCGTTCTTTTCACTGCTGGGCAAGTTAGGAGAGTCCTGAAGAGAATGAGCGGAGGCAAATCTCCCGGTCATGATGGGCTCAGTGTTGAACATTTAAAGCATGCGGGGGTGCATCTACCGAGCGTCTTGTCCATGTTCTTCACAATGTGCATTAGTCACTCTCACTTACCACTGGACTTAATGAAAACAATCGTTGTGCCCATTGTGAAGAACAGGATTGGGGATGTCTCGGATGTAAAAAACTACCGCCCAATCTCCCTAGCAACCATTATTGCTAAAATACTGGACGGTCTGCTTGATTCTTATCTGGATAAATTCCTAAACCTTCATGACGCTCAGTTCGGGTTTCGACCAGGACTGTCTACAGAAAGCGCAATAATAAGTCTCAAGCACACCGTCCAGTATTATACAGACCGCAGGACGCCGGTATACGCCTGTTTCCTTGACCTCTCCAAAGCCTTTGACCTAGTTTCATATGATGTGCTCTGGAGCAAGTTGAGAGACAGGGGTCTACCGGTTGAAGTCCTAAAGATATTTAAGCATTGGCATGATAACCAGACCAACTTTGTGAGGTGGGCCAATTCACTGTCGGGGCCATATAGGTTGGAGAGTGGGGTGAGGCAGGGGGGGCTGACGTCTCCCAAACTCTTCAACCTGTATGTAAACGACCTCATCGAGGGGCTGAGCAGCATGCGTGTCGGCTGTCGTATGAACGGCGTTAGCATCAATAACATTAGTTACGCTGACGACATGGTGCTGCTGAGCCCGACGGTGGGCGGCCTCAGAGAATTGCTCAAGGTATGTGAGAAGTACGCGACTGATCATGGTCTTGTTTATAATATAAAGAAAACTGAATACATGATCTTTAAGGCCGCCGGTAAATGTCCCGATACACTCAACATTACCCTGAACGGCTTGAACATTAATCGTGTCTCGACTTTTAAATATCTGGGGCATTTTCTTACCGACGACCTTAAAGATGATGTAGATATTGAGAGGGAGCGTAGGGCTCTATCGGTCCGAGGTAATATGCTGGCTCGCAGGTTTTCCCGTTGTACTGACCAAGTTAAGGTCACGCTTTTTAAAGCCTATTGTCAGAGTTTTTACACGGGAAGCTTGTGGCTCAGGTATACCAAAAGATCGATGGACGCCCTACGTGTCCAGTATAATAATATCTTCAGGACGATGTTGCGACTGCCCCGATTCTGCAGTGCGTCGGGGATGTTTGCGCAGCACCACACTGATGGTTTTCATGCCATCATGCGCAAAAAGACCGCATCCCTGATGAGCAGAGTACGGGGCAGCTGCAACAGCATCCTGAGGACTGTAGCGGAGTGTACGATATCACCGCTATGGAAGTGCCTTGTGCAGAGGATTATAAACGGGGAAACTATTTCCCTTGTTGATAATCCTCGGCAAAATGCACTTCCTTGTTTAATTTTATTTTAATTAAAATAAATTCAATTAAAATCCTCAATTTAGTCAATACATTTAATTCAATTTCATTCCATTTAATTCAATTTAATTTTATTTTTAATCGATTTAATTTAATTTAATTTTTATTCAATTTAATTTATTTTAATTAAATTTGTTTTATTTTTATTTTATTGTTTGTAATTTAATAATTTATTGTAATATGTCATGTGAAACTTTATATGGATCTTGTAGTCCGAAATAAAATATTTTTATTTTATTTTTTATTTTTATTTAACCGATGGTGCTCAGACCTAGTCGTTGACTGAGGCACAAAAGTCGAAGCTCAAGATTTAGTTACTTATTAGATTGTAACGGGTATTTATCGTGCTCACCTTATCTATTTTTGTCCCGGTCGATTCGACTGTATTCGGCACGACCACGTCGTCGGAACAAAAATATTATCTATTTTGAGCTTTGGTGAGCGCGATAAATACCAGTTTCAATCTAATAACTATGTGTGATAATCACGAAAGTCTACGAAAAGCTCAAGGTTTGACATCGAGCGATGGAACGCAGTATTCTCGGACTCGCCGAAGTCCGAAACGAGAGACTCTCGAAAAAACTCTCGTTTCGGACTTCGGCGAGTCCACACCTCCTGATGATGCCTCGTGTAGAGGCGAAACACGTGTCGTATCTTTAAACTTTGAAATTAAGCGGATTTATTACTAAATATATTTATATAATTTGTTGATATTTATGGATTTCCGCAAAGTAACGCCTGAATCAATCAATTATCATGCTTTGTTCCATGACAGGTAATTCGGACGTGGACAAAACAGTTTTTCGTAGACTTTCGCGATTATCACACATAGTTATTTGATTATAACGGGTATTTATCGCGCTCACAAAAACATACGAGGTGAGCGCGATAAATACCCGTTATAATCAAATAACTATGTGGGCAAAATAAGCAGACTGGAATATGGTATTCAACTAAGCTTGACCAAACGTACCTAAACAATAAAAACAAGATAAAGTAATAACCGCAATTAAAATTCATATGGATGAGTTGGGTCGTGGACGTGGGTTAGTTAGTTAAGTAGGTAGGTACCTAACCTATCATATTTTCACTCGGCAGACTAACTTGTTGCCCAGGTTCCAAGAAGTTGTAATTGCAATCATTATACACCTGTTTGCGTACGTACAACTTTAGGAGTGAAAACCGTTTTCAACAAAAGAAAAGACCAGTAATTTGTTGAACTCATTTATCTACAAGTAAGTAAACCTACTAACTTAGGTTAAGGCGATACGTTAAAATTTGGAGTCTCTGAGTTACATTCTCACTCATTAACGGTAAAGGTTACAAACTATTAATACTGTGATTACGATAAATTCTAAATAAATGTAAGACAGAAATTCGATTGGTGAAACCTTTCTCGATAAATTAATTTTTGAAATCGGCTCTCATCAAATCGGTTTTGCACCCATCCTCCGAATTTAGATAATGTTTCCGTTTAATTAATACACTTTGGAGTGAGTAATCACAGAACGTAGATAATAAACGCAACGTACGCTTTGTATCAAAATAAATTACCGTGCGCCTCACGACAAACGCACCGCTTCAGCGGTCCGACACGAAACGTCTAAATTGAAAGCGCCCTAAGATTGATCATGGCGTGATATCCTGAACAAACGCTAGGTTAGGTACCGCAGTACCTGTAGGTAAGTTTCGATTCAATTTTTCAAACTTTTATCTAGAATTCCCTTTAGGTAACAAAAACACGATTCGAAAAGTTTGACTATAGTAATATTTAACGATTTTGCTTTTTAGATATTTATCGGAGTTTTTGAGTATATCTAAAATTATTCTAAAGTTTAACGGCTAAATTTAGCCGCTGTAAATCTATCCTAAACGGGGCCGTCTCTCCTTATCGGGCGCGGGGGTGCGAAAAACTGTTGCACCTACAGGCAAATAGCACTTAATAACGCGGCGGTAAGCGAAGCGAGCCGCAATTTTTTAAAATTAAGTATAAGATCGTTTTCGAATTGAATTAGACTGAGTGGAGTGGAGACCCTGAATCTAAATACTAGGTAGAGTCTATGGATACCTAACTTATATAATACGAGTATCTCTTGTCACATGGGTATAATGGATAAAAATATCGCATGTGAGCCTTCTCGAAGCCGATAAATGTAATAACGCGTCACATCGATTAGCTTTCAGAAAGTCGACAGGAGCGGTAACAACATTACAGATATTGTGACCAATAACGGCGCCTCTCCAGCGAAGGCTCGACGGAAAAGCAATTCTCTTTTATAGGCCTAATCCACGTTATTATACAAAACACTGACACTGCTGGCTACCCTTTTTGTGTTTATTATTTTTACACAATCTGTAACGGCTGTGAACAGAAGGTTATCGACTGTTAGATTATAACTATACCTACGATTTAGATGCATGTAGTTTGGGGAGAGTTGCCAGGCTTCGTATTTTTCGTATTATTTTGTTACTTGTAATACTTACCTACACCCACGCTATTTTCCTGATTAATTAGAAATAAGCAAATATAGTATTTTGGTTTATCAAGATTTGTAACATCATTATGCACCTGACCTGATATCATGAAAATTAATTAAGATAGATATGCGGTTATAAATATCAGAAGCATTCTGCATGCATCTCCTGGCGTTCTTATCAGGTTTTTCGGGTTCTATGAACTGAAACTGTCGTTTTATCTTGGTTAATAAAGATTTATTTGCGATCCATACATATATCCACCCATGTTTATAATTATTGTACGTTGACATTAAAATAAAATTGGTTGATAGTGATATGAGAACTCTTCAATTTAAAACACCTTGCATAATGGTACCGGTTGTAAATGGTGTCTGAATCTCGATACCAAATATTGCGAGTACTCCGTATATCGTGCATATGTAGGTATGTAGCATCTCATCAATAGCATATATCAAAGTCCTCTTTCCTCTTTGCTGCAGATGCATCCTGAGTCTATCCTCACGTCGCCATTTACCTATTCTGAAAATATTTTCCAATAATTATGCCGGTTACGGAGAATGCGCTTTTACTCGCGCGATGCCCTATTTATATCCATGAAAGCAGCATTTATCGAGAGCAATTAATTTGTTTGAATTTTTAATCAATTCGCCGAAGCTCAAATGAAGATGGCTATTTATTAATGATCTTGAAGGTGAATTTACTTTTGAAAGACGTTTTCGGTTATCGAGCCAGTTAATACTACAGCTAGACTACTGCAGCACATTGCGTGCAATAATGACTCTAGTGTGTTCGCGTTGCGAGGTAGGCAGGTACATTACGCAGGCCAAGTGGCACGTGTCGCTAGACTTGGTTCGCACGTTCTACCTGTTAGGAACCTAATACCTATTATGTACTCGTATAATGTTATAGTACCTACTTACCTATTTATAGTTAGGAGGTAGAGGTAGCAAAAAGTATACTGACGACCATTACAACAGGAAAGACCAAGACCTAAAATGTAACCTGCCCAATATTGCAAATAAATACTGAATGCTGAAACCTTTATTTGACATGATTTATAATCTACACATTAAGTGTAGATAATTCGTAACTACCTATCTACTTGTAAAATTACAATACCTACAGTCTGAAAAATAATATAGTAGCTAGATAGGTAAGTATCATGATTATCGGCGTTATCGCAATGGTACCTAGTTGAATAATTGAGTTTAACCCGTCTGTTTCATACACTCCGAACCTTTTTGTGATCCCGCCTGATTTCATTGAATCACCACCAAATTTAAATCGAAAATGAAACAAAAGGTTTCAGTTTGAGTGCAATCGTAAAACCAAAAAGAACGAGCTAGAATTGGATTGGAGTTTGCTCGCAGGTGGTAGGGTCAAACGATTTGAATCAAAGTCAATGTTTCTTCTGTTATTTTTGTTCTAGAAATCTTTTAGGCGATGAGCAACCAGACAGAAGCGCTCGCTGCAAAATACCAGCAGTGGTTTTAGTAAACAAAAAGTAAAATATGGCTGTATTTTGGAGATTTTTTTGATACCAAATGACCAGTTTACCATGTCTGGTCTTACTTCCTGCGGATACCTACATGATTTTTCTAAGAAAGATCATTGTTACTCATTGCTCCAATCCAAAAGCAAATGAAGAGATCTCAAGGACCAATGATGAGATATATAGAAATAAAATATATGTTTCCAGTCATTCAAGTCCCGTTGTTCTGAGATCAAGCAGTACTCTACGCGGTAAAGTAGGTAGAGAAGATATTTGTGTTTTAACCCAACGTTGGGCACCACTATTTGAATTGATTTACACACCACAATTGTTTTCCACGTTTATTTCGGTTTTTTGTATAATTTTCTCAGTGTCCTAGGTACTAGCATTTTCATTAATAATTACAAAAAAATAACAATTTTTTTTTTTTCATTTTGATTGACAACAAATAAAAACTGTCGTATTTAATTAATATAGAATAGTTATAGAAACAGCTTTCTAAGTATAGGTATGTACCTACCATTAGTAACGTAAAAGATAATCCAAAAACTAGTATTTTTTATAAAAACGTCCATTTCATTAGCTTAATTGTCATCGGGCATCGGGGTTTGAAAAAAAGGGAAGTATGTTCATTTGTGTTCAAAACAAAATTCACATATTTTCGAGGGGCTTCACTGCCTCTAGCCGTGGGCGCTTCCGTTGAGTCCGCATACGTAATAATCATTTAATTCATTACTACTCTTTGTACACGCCCGGCCTCAACCAGCTATTGTGGAAACGCAGGGAGCGTGAGGGAAAAATCACAGCTCGGAGTTCACCAGAGCCCAGTTTAGTAGAAGTCTCGGTGCTGTAGACAGTTATGCGAATTCCGTTAATTTTTAGGTACCTACATCACTATGCAGAACAATAAAATGCTGGACGTCACCAAATAGTTCAAATTAAGGACTAAATTACATCTAGGTTGGTATTGAGAGTATGTACCTACATTACATATAAGTATGTAGGTACTGCGTTAGAGACCGCACTATTATTTCAGAGTTACTGACCCTTAGTCCAACTCTGGAAGTTTATATTAGGTATTTTTAAAGCGACCCAGAACCACCGCAGAAGATGAGTTTGTTAGTGGCTAAGTTAAGATGACTTTCGTCATAGAGACATTACCACATACTTATTATACCTAAGTATTCTAGGATATAATATTCATGGGTATATTTGCCATAAAACGAGATTCAAAATTTTAAGTATTCCTTACTTATGATTGAAATTATTTATTTTATTATACAAAATGTATAGAATAAGAATTCCACAGCCACTTTAGGTAAGTAGGTATAACGAATATTTTAGTGAGGTCAAAAACTATTTAATTTAATTTATTTACGAAATACTTATATTTATAACAGAGATTAATAATAAATAATACTAATTATAAAAAAAACTATAAATAATTAAATAACCTAGTAGGTCGTTGTCACCACCAGACGGCAACGTGCCCAGAACGCTGGCGGCATTGCCACGTTGAATGGCAATGCTTATACGCTGTGCAAAGTAGAAACCAGCATTCTGGTCACGTGTAGACTCTTTTAGTCTATCAGCCAGATGTTTGTAGATTTTGTGTGCCCCTGGTCCCCAAGGGCCTAATGTTTCTACCCCAAACGGCTCAAACCATATATCCATTATGTAGAAGTGCATATTTGCGCCGTTTGAGGGACTCCGCTGATCTTGCTGCAGAGCCGGCCTGCACGGATGTACCGGGAAGATGGGACGGTGCCAGTGTATCAACGCAAGTTGCATCCCAAACTAGCGGCCGTCCCAGCTTCCAGGGGACCAGTGTCATACCGTCGGGTCTTCTACCATCGTCACGCATTAGGCAGTTTGGCTCGAGAACAGCAGTGACGTTGGCGGTTGTAAAAGCCCGGCGGATGATGTCATTGAGAGAGTTATGACGGGGCACACGTCCGGCGCTCTTAGGAGGGGGAGGGGTCGAGTCAAACCTCACCCAATCTCACGTGGGAGAGGGGGTGGTATCGGCAAATCTCACGTAATTTTTTTTTCTGCAAGAAAATGATTCAATGAAATTCATCAAAAAAATTCTCACAGAATTATTAATTATTTAATTTCTTTGAAAAAAATCTTTCATTTATTATTTTTTTTTGCTGTTAATTTAATATATTTAGTAGGTGTTAACAAATATTTATTAACAGTTAATAAATCAAAAATCGAATGTCATTAAGCACAGATTAATTTATTTAAATAAAAATATGTATTTCGAAAAATCTCACGTGAGATTAGAGGAGGGTGAGGGGTTGAGCAAAAACTCACAAAATCTCACCAAGGGGGTGGAGGAGTATAAAAATCGCCAAAATTACCTCACGTAACTAATGGATGCCCCCTAAGGGCATATTTCAAAATTCAGCTAATTTCAACTCTTTTTCAGTTCAGTTTTTTGGAGTAGTATAATACGCTTTACCATACAAAAAAGGCCTCGGCCATCTATCGGCAAAGGTAGAACTAAATGGAGCAACTCGTAGATCCGCGTAGCACTCCGTAGCGTAGCGACTGCGTAGCGTGGTAATCGAGGGTTCTAACATCAAATGGTTTTTCAGAAAGAGATCCTGATTTATTTTCATTGAAGCCATCTAGGTATAGCAATGTATAATTAACGTTAATGTATACCAGTCAATCAGTTCTAAAAAAATACATGCCTCATATACACTCGCGCGATCAGTCAAAGAGAGTTTGTTTTATATTTTTTTCTCATATTCCTTATCCATTCCATATCTTTTTTGCCCGAAAAATATCGCCATCAATAAGTACAAATGTCTGTACTTATTGATGGCGATATTTCTCGGGCGTGCTTTTTTAGACTGAAAGATTATATTTGTCCTTTTCCCCTTTTTGTTCCTATAATAAGAAGCTAACTTTATCCCATGAGTCATTCCCGATCGGTAACAACCCGTCAACAATGTGGACGATCGGGAAAAAAAAGTCCCACTCTTTCAGTGTTGACGAACGCAACTACTTATTTATTTCCCGATCGTACGCACCTAGTACAAGAGTCATAATCATAATATAAAAAGAGGATTTCAATGTAGCTTCTAAACTTTTTTTAACACTTATTTAATTAGAAGTCTAAATGATATATTATGGCTTACACTTGTGTGTTTTTTCAATTCGGTTGTACGTTCTATTTGTTTTTGGTAAATGGGCTATAAACAATCAAATATTAAATATAATAAAACCATAGAAGTATTATAGGAAGAAACTGAGTTCAGTACAACGAATATAAGCCCTACAGAAAGTCGCCAAAGTGGCGCAATTATTACAAACATGGTTCAGTGTCAATGATGATGGTGCGGCGAGAACTACGCAACTGATTTTTGGCGAAAATGGTTTATTGTTTGTTAAACGGATGTTAAACTACAAGGCAAAAAAACAAATAAACGATAGTAATAGTCTTCCATCGGTAAAACTTACATACCTGTTAATTCTTATTGACTTGTAAAACTTCCACTAAACAGAAAAAAAAATTCACCAATTTTGATTGCCGCCATTGCGTCAAATGTTGCCACACGTATAAAAATAAAATACCTGGAAATTAGTTTTGACTGATTCTGCAGGCTTAGCACGGACTGGGGATTAAAGTTTTGTCCCCCTTTTTTATCCACCTTCAAGGGATAAAATTGACTGGAAGGTGGATAAAAACGGGGGACAAAATTTTTATCCCCAGTCCGTGCTATCGGTGCTGCTTAGAGTTAGGGAGCCTAAAAATCACCTAATTTTTCTATCTGTAAATAAATTATTGAGTAAGATTAATTTTACCTAATTTATTACAGCATAAGCTAACTACTACAATCTATAAATAGGTATATTACAAAATTTACAAAAGGAAACAATTGGGCCACCCATAGACCGTTGCAAACGATCTATAGGTAGCTCAACTGCTCCAACTCGATACCCGATGGCAGCGTGCCGAGGATACTGGCTGCATTGCCTCTTTGTATAGCAAGGCTTATTCTTTGGCCCAGATAGCTGCCAGCCCTCTGATCACGCGTCGCTTCGACCAGACGCTCTGACAAAATTTTAAAAACGCGGAAGGCTCCCATTCCCCATGGACCTAGGGTCTCGACCCCAAAGGGCTCAAACATGTACGACCTATCAAGACCTACATATTTACGCCGCTTGAGATCTTCAGCAGAGTTTGCCGCCGCACCAGCCCTAACTTGCGTCCCTGGCAAATGAGAAGGTGCCAAAGTGTCTACGCATGTAGCGTCCCACACCAAGGGCCTGCCCATTCTCCATGGGATAAAGCTAAATATAAATATAAATATAAATATACAAATATCATAAATTTTACCTAATTAAATTTATGATACCTATTTGATGAAATGTATGTAACTTTACTTCACTGGTCAAGAAAAAACTGACGATTAGGTACAAGAAAAGTTTTAATAGGTACCTACTTACATTTTTAATTATCCTTAATTCTGTCTGTTGGATTTGTATAATATTTTATATACCTATATGGTACCTACTGTTGCGAATTAACAATTTACTTTATTAGTAGGTACCTACTCGCTTAACATTTGACGAACATAGGTACCCTTGAAATTTCAAGTCTCTACGTTCAGAGGTTTGACCAGTACGTTGTCTGTCAGTCAGTCAGTCAAAGCCTTTATTTATTGATTTGTGAGGAAAGTTATCTTGTATCTATCCATCCTCACAGTACATTAAATGAAGACCTTGTCCTTATATTTTTCCTCAATCCCGCCAAAACTACTGAGCCGATTGAGCTCTCGTTTAGGGTATTAGGTATACTTTATGCGCTGTTAAAAAAGCATGGGCTACTTTTTGTTAGTAACAAGCTTAAGTTTACAGCTTTATATCACACCTATTTATTAAATGCGAAAAAATGTGTGGATGGATAATAAATATTATGTTACTATCTTGGTAGAATCATAGATCGAAATCAGGTTAAGGACATAGGTATATTTGCCCCGAAACGAGATTGAAATTTTCCTTACGCGCAGGGAAATTTTATTCGACTTGCAACACGCAATCCGTTCCTTCTGTCAGATGTAGGTCTCATATTTAGGAAGAAGTCACTATGGCCATTGTGTATCTATAGACAGTATGTCGTCATAATTAATCTATGGTACCTACCTACTTAAGTGGTTAAAATAAAAAAAAACTTGGGTATCTTGCATTTAGGGTTTTTATTTCTTAAATCGATACAGTCATATCCACCGAGGATTATTCTATGTATTGAATACAATTTAATGGATTACAATTTTAAGACTAAGTATAATGGGTTTTAAATGTGACCATAAACACCTACTTATATTTTTCTTGGTTAATGAGTATGACGTATCTATTATTATTTTGTTAAAGAAGTATTTTTTCATCATCAGATCTCCAGAAATTATATTACATAAATCTATGTTCTAATACGATTACATCGATGCTATTTTTTAAATAATTAGAAAAAAACGGCATTACAAAATTAGTGCAAAATTAATTTAACAAAATGTTTTTTTTTTAAATTAACTAAAAGGGCTTTGTCGCTAATAAATTATTTACTTACGTACGATAAATAATCAAACTTATTTTACACATAAATTATTGTGCTTGTAGATAAATAAACAAATACCAGGTACTTATTACTTATTATATATATTAAAATATTAAACTCAAGGTTGACAAAATATTTATGAAAATGTAGTATAAGTAAACAAATCTAATAACAACGAATAGTTGTGTGAATAAGTACACATTGAATGAGTTAAACGAATTAATAATTAAAAAAATACTGTAGGTGTCACGAAGTTATAAACAACTACAATACCTTACAAGTTCTAACCTACAGCAACGTAAATATTATTTATATACTAACGAAATAATAATATCCAACATTCAAAACACAACACTATTAATTTAAAATAAATATTATCCTAAAGGGAATGCTCACGGAATAGGACAGTAGCAGCAAAAGGCATTATACAAATAATTTTAAAATAAAAAATATAAATAAATAATATTTATTTATATAGCTATTTGATTATAACGGGTATTTATGGTATTAAGCGGTATTACACGTCGGGACACAAAAACATACGAGGTGAGCGCGATAAATACCCGTTATAATCAAATAACTATGTGTGATAATCGCGAAAGTCTACGAAAAACTATTTATTTATAGTTTTATATTCGAAATTATTAAAAAAAACTGCATTTATTTACCATCTAAATATCATTTAAAACAAATAGAGGGCCCTAACATAGAAATTGTCCGGACGGCATAAAAAGAGTAGATATTAATGCCGAACGAATTTTTTTTTCTCCAAAGACTTGTATATACAGATTGTGATGTTTTGTTCGAATCAGTCTTTAAAATGGAATGGCTAATCAGGTGTAACAGTTAAAGAAACAGAACAGCGATTGCCTCTCAGCCATCTTTCAGCTCACTAAGAAACGGAAACTATGTATTAAATTATCATTAGTAAGTGGTATTTTATGTTTGCAATGTTTATTTATAGGATTTTCCACTTTTAGAGTACATACCTATATATTATATAAATATATAATATAGTAATATAATCACGTGAAAGTGCATCACAAAATAATCATAAAGTTTTTTGTAAAATTCGCCAAAGATACTGAATAATACTAAGAAAATACTTTATTATTACGTGTTCACCTTCTAATAAGGTTAAAAATATGAAATTTATAAAAAAAAAAAAGTTTCTCATTTGCGGTTTCTAGTTTATAGTTTTTGTGAGCGCTTTATGTTTTTTTATTGAATTTAAATAACTTTAATTATGAAGTTTATCTAGTGAAAACCATTAAGGTTAATAAAATAATACATTTAATAATTTATATAATATTAATTACTTACTTAGTTTTATTCAGTATCATCTTTTACGGCTTTAAATTAATTTTTAAAAATAATTATAATCACGCTTACAAAAATTGACAACAATAAACAATAAGTTTTGAAATATATCAAAATATTCAAAATGTTAAGATCTCTCTATGAGAGAATCTTTAAAAACTTTCTTTAAAAAATATAATTAACTTTTTCAAGCTTAGAAAATGAGATTCAATATGAGATAAAAGTTTCAACAACCGAAATTAATAAAAACAGGCGAGTCATTAGAACTCTGCGATAACAGTTCTTGCAAGATAGGAGCGCGCTTAATTTGTCAATGGGCAATTTTCAAAAATGTTTCAAATCAGTCAAACGAACTGTATGCGTTCATTGCGTGTAAACATCAACTCGGGTTATATCCGCCAATGTAAACTACGCAATGTTCACACAAACACTCAATGCTCCAATTTCGCAAGAACTATTAGCAATTTCATTACGAACATTTTCACTAAACGTAAATAATGGGTAGCCAAACTAAACCCATAATTTGCACGCATTTATAGAAACTGATGGGACCATTGCTGGGGAAACGAACGGCGGGAAGTATTCCTGAAATAAAAAGGAAATTCTTTCATAAAAAATATTATTATTAACTAGAAAATTAACAAGCTTAAAGGTATAACAGAAAGCCCAACTGTGACTGCTAAGTGATATCTTTTTTCGTTTTAGATAGAGAGCACGAAAGGAAACTCTTCGAGGCGCACTTGAAATCCTATCACATTGGTTCGAATGAACTAGTGACACGATAAGAAGAAGAAGACCGTTATATCATCAATACGTCAATCATATTATATAATTTAATATATCATTAAATTGTGTACAACATCCAAAATATTTATTTATATTTTTTGCAGGGTTCGAAGATATATATCAATGGATATATAACAATGGATATATATCAAGATATATATCTGATATATATCCGATATATATCTGATATATATCCGATATATATCAAGCTAATATATCCGATACATATCAAATGTTTTTTTTTATAAAATATTGCAATACAAAAATGGTTTAAAAAATTCATATTATGAAGTAATTTTTAGCGTTTGTTACTATATTTCTAAAAAAAATTACTATTGACTGATAAAAATTAAACTAAATTAAATTTATTTTAAAATTATAATATAAAAGGTTTTATATTTTTGAGTTGACTTTTTGATATTAAAGATTTTATATTTTTGCGTTGATTTTGCCTGATCCAAAAAATGATTTTATGTTTTGGTTTCATTTGTCTGATTTTAAGTAAGTATCTAAATAAATAAAAGATTTTTATAATTTGGTATGTTTTTGTAACACATATGCAAATGTTTAAAGTATTCATAAATAATACAATAAAGTAATGGTATGGCTTTCATACAAAATTGATATATATTAAACTTGATATATATCATAAATATCCGATAGTTTAATATTTATAATAAATATCGGATATTTTCGAACCCTGATTTTTTGGCACTTTCAATAGTCAATAACATATATGATATACGATACTAAATGACTGTTACCGGCCGCCATATAAATTCCTTGGCTTCATAACATCTACATACATACGAGTATTATCTATCACTCTTGTGACACACAGAGCTTGGATACGTTTAGCTAAAGCCAGTCCATTAGAGGCCTTAACGAATCCAATGACACTTTTATCAAAATCTCTCCTTCAAGTAAAAAAAAAAGTTGGGTACGTCATTTTATAAAACACAAAGTAATAAGAACACGTGTGTAAGTGGAAAGTCGCTTATTTCTACGTGGGACTTGGCACGATATAATTGACTTCTTAACCTTTTAAGTGACGCCAATAATCGTCGCCACTTGGTCAAGGACGACACTTTATTTTTAATGAGATCCAAAGTGGCGGCTGAGTCATTCTTCATCTCATTTTTATCAATATCTTTGACCAATTGATAGACTAAACCACTGAACAGAACAGGTGAACAGCAATCTAAGCCACTGAACGTAGTCTTGAAAATTCAAAGGAATGTTCATCAAGTGTAAGCGTTTAAGGCGTATAAGCATTTTTGAAGTGAAAACTTCTTTACGCGCGCTTTATTTTGTGGGTATAGAATGAGACTGGGCCGTCAGGCTCTGTTATGTAACGCTCGTTCGGGTAATGTCGGCTCGAGTCAACTATATGTCGTGTGAAAAACAACCACTTAAAAACAGCTTTGTTTTCAGTTTTTTTTTTCATATCAAATAAGCGAGAAAGACTGCCCTATATTCCTCTTAAGGTACAGTAACAGTACAGTAACAGCACAGTACTGTTAAACATATCAAAACAAAATATTATACTCAAACATTTCGTGACGTTGTAGTAACAAAATCACCAATTCACTTTTTTTTATTTATAATTATGTACTCAGTCAATTTTTTATCTCTAAAAATGTATAAACGTGCGAGCGAAATAGCGGTGCGCGGGATTCTGGGCGTTGCTGGGCATGGGAGTATTTTTTAAGTGCAAACTTTTCGTGTTTTCGTGTTCTTCTGTCATGTGGTCTTAAGCACATATTTTTTTTAGAAAGCAATGCAAAGTGGTGGTATCTCAGCAGTAAAACATAAATGGCTACCTCTAGTGTTGGAGTTGTCGAACCAGATATAAAAACATAGTTACGGGAACATCCTGACGAGCAGACACACGGACGAAAGGCCGGCGCTCAGCTTGTCGAATTCAGAGAAGCAGATGGATCGACGCGACCCGCTGGTTTTCTCGCAAAACATCTGGAATATACAAGATCGTCATTTCCCTCATCCCACTTAAGTAAAAGCCGTGTTGGCTGAGTGGGAGGTGCCTCGACTTTCGATCCGACGCGACGGTCGTGGGTTCAAACACGGTCCAATGGATTTTTCTGTTGGAAAAAAATCTATGTGTGCATTAATACACGTGCTTAACGATGAAGGAAAACATCGTGAGGAAACCGACATGTCATAGAACCTTAATAGTTCGAAAACATTTGTCAAGTGCAAGAAACGAGCCTCTTCGAGACGCACTTGAAATCCTTTCACCACACTGATTCGAAAGGACTAGTGACACGATAAGAACATCCCACTAACGTGGGTTCGGCACAACATTTTTTTTTTAAAAGTATAAACATACCAATTTTACTTAGAAAACAGACAGACTCTGAACAAACATCGATGTTCATCATACAAATGTTCGTCCTGAAGCGGAAATCGAACCCACGAAACTGGCGTGGCAGTCTAACACACTTGCAGTCGACCATCCATGTTATTAAATAAAATAGCAACAAACCTTGAAAGACACCGGTACTTCTTCAATCGCGCGGTGGATCAGCGTATCATTCAGATAGAGGCAGTTGGATGCGACCGCATCAGGCACTTGTAGCTTGATGAAAAATGTCTCGGCCTCCCTCTCCAACAGGGTTTGTATCTCTTGGGCTTCGCTGCCGGGGCCCACCACAAGCATGTTAGGTCCACCGTTGGTTACATAGTCTTTCAGGTGAGTGGTGCCGCGTGGCATCTGTAAAAATTGGATGCCACTGATTTTAATGTGGAAATAGAATGATTTTATCAATGCAGTTGAGCTTAGCACCTGTACATAATTATTTTTCTTTTTAATCAATCAAGGGATTCGCTGTTTTCGCAATAGCACTATAGTGATTAAATTAACTAAAACTGGTCATGTCTTGCTCAGGCTGATGTCTGATACAAATTAGAATTCAATAGACAGAGAACAGTTGCAATGCCGTAAAACAAAAAAATTAAATATGCGAAGCCGCATCAGCTATTGAGATTATAAAATGTTTATACCTGAATCGCAGTAACTGGGAAATCTTTAAATGTCTCAGCTAATTCAACAGCCCCTGCCTCGTTTGTGGTGTCTGATATTCCCACAAATATCTCACGGCCTGAAAATAACATTTGAAATTGTTATATGTATCCAAACAGTATCTATGAAGCCTCTTTGAATCTGAGAAGGAAAAGCCTTGGATTTCTTATACCCAAAACAATGCAGGCAAATATGGCAAACAAAGTACCAGACCCCAGTGACATACAGGAAATATCCCTACAAACAATCAATGAAGCTAGTTTCCAAAAAAACCCAATTTTCATGTAATCCCAAAAACAAAACACTATTAAATTTTTAGAACTTAACTACTACTCGGGGGAATGAACATGACACCTGGCTGACACTCTCGCTCGGAACTTGTTGCTTCCCCCGCTGCCCCGCGCGGCGCTCTCCATTTTTCTTCTTACTCTAATTGCGAAGCCTTATCATTACTTATCATTACCAAGTATTACAGGACCTCTTCTCTATCAAAATTATACAATTCCATGCTGTTCTTTGCACAAACGTCATTTGAGCCAGGTGTCATATTCATTTGCCCGAGTAGTATGCATTACGTTCTTAGAGTTGGGCAGGAGTGATTTCTTACCATCAGGAGAGCCTTGGTTTTTTGTCAGTTGTTTAAATAAAAAACAAGATTATATTTGTGTTACCATCCTATACAGGATTCCATCTTAGTGAATTTTAACAAGCAATAAAAAAAATTAAAAAAACAGTGAACATTATTTTCACTAGATCTGCATCAAAGCATTTCCAGTGCAGTTTGATAGGGTACCAGAGGAGCCAAGATTTTAGTTTAGGCTAAGGAAAAACCCTTAAAACTTTGAAATTGTCACTGTCTGTGGTTAATTCTTGTGCAGTTTTGTAGGAAGGTCTTACCAAGAATTAGAACATCAGCCCCGCAGACTCTGGCATCAGGGTTGCTCTGTTCCACCACTACTTGAAGCAATTCCTGTTGTAGAATCACCTTCAGGTTTGTGAGCTGAAAAATTCAAAATGTACGTCAAACTCATGCCTTGACAATCATACTTATTATAATTGATTGATTCAGGTGTTACTTTGCAGAAATCCATAAATAGTATTAATATATTTAATAATAAATCTGCTTAACTTCTAAACATAGGTCCTTAATAAGACTTGGGTTTTCTGTTTTCGGCGCTTAGGTGTGAATTCTATAAAATTATTAATACTAAAATTCTAAACTAGAGTTAATTAAGTTAATTAAGACATTTGTTTAGAAGTTAAGGGGATTTATTACTTAATATATTTATACCATTTATTAAACATACTTATTATACTTTTGACTGAGACAAGTAACTTACATTAAACTCCTCAATGGATGATTTTGGAGCTGGCAGAAACACTACTCCATTCAAAGAAACAGCAATTCTATCCAACAAAAGACTGCTTGTGAATGGCCCTTGGAAATCCACTTCTATGACCTCAACGTTCATGTCCCGCAGGATCCTCAAGAGGTAGTCGTGCTGATGTTTCAATGTGTAGCAATCAACATCAGCTTCGTCCGCGATACTTGAATTCACAGACCCGACTATGGCATGGGTGAAAAAGTTTTCTCTAAAGACGGATCCACTAGCCATTTTGGTGTTCAGAGAACAAATATCAACGTAGCTATATGGATTAGAAAATCAGCAGTGTTGAACAGCAGGGTTGCTATAGTATGAGCAATGGGCGAGGTTTCCCTATACGTCGCGGCCGCGCAGATACAAACACAAATATAAACCGGCTGGCACAATAAGTGCGTGCTCACACAATCAACGAAATCGATAAACGTGGACACAGGCCGTATTTTATTGAATTTAAATGAAGGTAAGATATTAAGTCTGCCGAAATCGCATCGCGTCGCGTCTTCTTATGTTGTAAGTAAATTGTTAACCAAAAGTGAAACTGTGAAATGAAAACCAGATAGTTTTGGCGGGAACGTGAAAATGTTGTGATGGTGGCAACATTACTTTTCAAAACTTATACAGTACTTTTGAGTGATCACTCAAAAGATATTTCTATAGTACGATAACACCCGGTTTTTACACGCTCTATGCCAGTGTTTACGCTTGTAGCGTGTAAAGTCGCCCCGTGTCATCGGCGGCGTTTAAATTTTACAATCCGCAAGGAATTTGTAAACGACGTATCTGGAAAGTTCATTCACCATTTTGTTTTATTATTAGGATTAAGAATTCTGAACGTTATTATGACCGAATACCGTTATTTTTTAATTAAATCTAATTATAAGGATTTACGATCTCGACAGATACCTACTTACTTTCCAGTGGTGTATCTCGTTCACACAGTCAGCATACAATGCAATTAAAATGAACAAGGCCATAATTTTTGAACTGAACAGGACAATTTTCGAAATTAGACGATTTGCACTAAAATTAATTCCGATTACTTTGAATGGTTCAGTACAGTCGCTATAATGTAGGTTAGATACCTACCTACCTACCGAAAAAAATAATTACTGTTCTAAAGAAACAGTATTACACCATTGAATCAGATATATAACAATGTTATCATATTAAGCAGAATGAATTTTCCCTTGGTTGCTTGTTTATGTCTCAATAAAAAAGGTCATTCTCATCCCCTGCAAAAGTTTCCCAATTATTCAAAGTTCAAACATTATGGTCGCCTTATAGAAAGAGACACACTCCTAGTTAGTCTCTTTCGGCTCGCGGTTTTCGTATAAGTCGGCCTTCTAATACATAATAATTATACAAGTTCTTTGACAATCCGCTTGTAAAAAAGCTGTGAAAAAATTGAAAGCCGGGCTAATTTACACGCCACACGCTGGCGTGTTATGTAGGCATTTATCTTGTAAAAAAGCCGTATGTCATCATCGTTGGCGTGTTGGCTTGCAACGAGTATCTTTGCGTATGTATGAGTGTATGACAGCTAGCTAGCTGTTCGCTTCTGAGCGTGTAGAATGGCATAGTATATATATTTTGTCTTGGTGAGTATCGATGAGACAAACTTTCTACACGTCGCTCGTCGTCGATAACACACGGCTTTTTTACAAGCTGATTGTTGGCGAGTTTAAAAGCTAGCGTATGAGCGTGTTAGGAAATATAAATTAATAATTTATGAAAATAATTAAACGTATGACAAGGCGGTATGGTATTATAGACTATGCTTCCAAAATGGAGAAATAAAAAAAAATGCTAAGCTATCGACCAAAATTAAATTTAATAATGATTAGTTCTCTTTGAAAGAAATCAATCACCCTTTAAATCACCAAATTAAATCGAAGAAAGAAGACAACCATAATCAATTGTTACTTTACATCGATTTACTGCCCCAATTCTCGAACTCACTGTTTACAAACACAATTCTTTAGATGGTTTTGATGTTGTTTTGAAACCATTTTGAAGTCGGCGAAGCTTTTATCTGTACGTTCCTACCTTTGATTATCTAGAGGTACCTACATTACGCTTTACCAATTATAAAGAATGAGTAAAGACAAAAGAGAACCGGAGTACCCCGCCGAATTGGAATCTCAGATCATCCTGCGATTGCCTGGAGAGTCCGCCACGGAACTCAAGGAAATACTGCGTAATGGAGACAACTTGAAAAATCGCTTGACCATTCAAATCGACCAAGACATGCGAAAAGGCGAAGTGAAACTCGATCACAGAACCATGCATGCCAAGATTGTTGATCTTCCAACTGTCATTGAATCCATGAAAACTATTGACAATAAAAGCTTCTACAAGACTGCAGATATTTGTCAAATGATGATTTGCAAAGAAGAGCCAGAACCAATACCACTGGAAGAAGAAACGCCAACTAAGAATAAGAAGAAAGACCCATATAAAGTTGATAAGAAGTTCCTGTTTCCTCATGGCGTCACACCACCCACCAAAAATGTCAGAAAACGACGTTTTCGAAAAACACTCAAAAAAAAATGTGCAGAGGCACCTGAAATTGAAAAAGAAGTGAAACGGCTGCTTCGCGCTGATAATGAGGCAGAAAGTATCACTTTTGAAATAATCAATGAAGACGATGAGCAACTGCATCTTCCAAAACATGATTACAAATCCGAAGCTTCAACCAGCCAAGCCAGCAAGAAACCTAATAGAAAAGGGAAAGCTAGACGCAGCTCTAAACATGAAACTGCATCAACTTCAAAGAATCCTGCATCCTCTAATGTTGTTGATATATTTGGAGGAGCAGTAAGTGACAGTGATTTGGAAGACGAAGGTGCCCATGCTCACCATGAAGAAGCTCGAACTGCTTATGAGATGCAACTATCTGAGGCTGGTCCCATGATGGCAATGGCTGATACTTCAAAGACTGACTCCTTGGAATTAGATCCACAAATGTTTGAATTGTCACGTGATTTACAAAGCAAGGTCTATGCTAGTGACCAGTATGATACTCCCAGTATGTCTGAAGAGAGACAATACGGATCATTTGATGATGATGGAGATCAATCTCGAGACTCAAAAGACAGTATGACTGTGAGGATCGAACAGGTGAGAGCGGAATTAGAAGAGCTAAAAGAACGCAGAACACGAACTCAACATGAAATTGCAGGAATGGAAAATTTGGCACTTCGGCAAAGATTCAAAGACAACTTACACACTCTCAATCAAGAAGTGATGTTCAAAGAAATGGAATACCAAGGCTTGTTGACCTTACAAAGTTCCGATGACATCTGAATATTGGAAAGTTATATCATAAGTTGGTGTCAAAACCAATAAAATACTGAAGTAATAATTATAAGTATATCATGTTTTTATAAAAAAAGTATGCGTAATAACTTTTTTTTTAAACTTATATTAGGTAGTATTCCAACTTAATGTTGTTAAGTATTTTTTTTTACTCGCTTAAACATTTTTATTACTTATACTTTTTGTTGTCTATAGTAAATCAAGTTATATCATGTTAATTTTATCATGAGATCTGTACAGCTAGTTTTAAAAATCTTTTACATGTTGATTGTATTTGTTGATACAGGTAAATACCTACTTCTTATATTTGTAGGTATAGTACCTTGTACTATTATATATTTCTAGTGCATAACATATACTATAGGATATAATTTCCTATTACATATTTATACAGGTGTTTTAAATTGTTTCTCTGAGAAATGGACGATATTCAAGACCAACTACTACTATTATTACTTCTATAATTTACTGATGTAATTTTATAGGCTGATTCCACTGAGTTGGATCCAACTCAGTGGCTGATTCTATTTAAAAACATCCCGAACATTCTGTTATCTCTTCTTCAAAATCCATTTATACTTAGACTTATTTATTGTTTATTTATATGAATTGTTAACAGGAATAGCCGTTTTATTGGATATTTGGTAGACAATTGGTATCCTTAATCCTTATGCTGTCTAGTTATCTTAAATTAGACAAAATCCATCAAATCATAAGCCCAAAGTTTGCTACTAAGGGTTCCTCTTGATTCGAAATCAAGGGAATTTGGTACCAACTTCTTGTTATAGAATCTATGATTGTCAAGCTAAGTCTGACTCTTAGGCCCCTTGAAATTGTATAGGTATAGTATACCTACAAATGCCGGTTGGGGAATAAGTGAAGTGTACCTATCTACTTAGTTAAAACGTAAGTGGTAACATTTGAATTATTATCAAATAAAATTATGAGCTCAACTATTACCTACGGGTTTTATTCTACCTGTGCCTTAAGTGCAGCCGCAAACGCGCCACCGACCACAGCGAACGACAGTCAGGTCGCGCGCCCTGTGGCTGTGGCGCGCTTGCGGCGCACAGTGGGTGAATTTTCGGGTTATGAAAGGCATGCCTTTCATAGGATTAAAAAAAAAAGTGGTTTTTACAGTATTAAGTACCTATACAGATTTGCTTGGAACATCAAAAAGTTGTATAAAAAAATGACGAGCTTTAATTTTCGAGTAACCTACATAATAGAAGTGTTTCTATATTTCAAATGTATGAAAACGAAATTTGTTTACTTCACAATTTTTTTCGGCATTGCACGGTCAAGCTGAAACTTTTAAGTATTGTGGCCGGGTCTATTGCAAAGTCATAATATTTGACCTTGACCGCGTGGCGTCCCGTTTAAAAGATATGAATTATTTAACAACTAGCTGTACCCGCGTGCGACTTCGTCACCCGTGGACGAATTGTTTATTGTCGGTGTTGTTTGTTCCACCCGCGAAATAAATATCACAGAATAGCAAATTTTCAGTACTAAGCAAGTCAATCAAAACTTGCATATTTTCAAACCCTCTTTTTAACCACTCAAACATTGAATTTAGTAGAAAACTGAAAAACTTAGCGATACTTATCTTCGGAGGTTATAAAAATGCAATATTGTGTTTACCTGAGGAGATAGGGTCATTCAACTTTTGGTCTTATAACACCTTAAAGCCGTACTTTTACATATTTAAACTTTAATTTTGAAAATCGGTGAAACCCGTATCTAATTATTTGTTTTGTAAAATATAATTCCAAAGTTTGAGATGTATTCACTCATAAAAAAAACTGTTTCCATATAAACTTTAACCTTTTATATCTACCCTCTGAAAAAATGTAGCGTAATATTATATAGCCTATAACCATTTCAGGCTTAGTAGCTATAATATCATAAAGTTTCAGTTAAATCCGTTCTCTAGTTTTTACGTGATGGACGAACACACAAACCCACAAACAAACAAAAAAAGTCTTCCAATAAAAAAAAAATATTGGGGATGTTAATTAATCTCGTCTGAACACGTTTCCGTCAAAAAAACATATGTACAGAAATTCGGGGTCTTCTGCTTTATTATATGTATAGATAGATATAGATGTATTTTTTGGTGATATGGTCATACTCGGTAATGCAGCCCAAAAATTGGGTTCGTTGAAAGTCAATGGCTCAATCATTACTGGTAACATTTTACCTGATAGATAAAGACTCTATATGGCTTTTGACCTTGACCCTGGACAACCCCGTTCAAAACATACGAATTATTAGTAATTTATATATGGGTGGTATAATATGAGGCCAATACATATATTTTATTGAGTCCTTAACCCTGTGGCCAACCACAGATCAAGCCCATTCCTATGCCATTAGTTAGTGACTGATAAGTGACGAACAATGGTCTGACTCCCAGGATTTGTGACAGCCCCGTTCCTGAGATATCAGCGAAAATACCTGGCCCACGGTTCTGGATCCAGAACCCTGTGGCCAAGTACTTTTGCAAATAATACACAAACCACTGCATCTTATGGCCCCAGATTTTTAATTTGCGTTAGAAACGCCAGTCACTAAGCCCTAGACAAAAAACTAACTTCCTAGACCCAAGAATACCGAAGTTAAAAAAGTCCGGTCTAACATTTTGAGGTTATAAAAATAACCTCAAAATGTTAGACCAGCTACCCGAAAGAAAAATGCTAGGAGGCTGATTACTATGCCGAACCTTAGTGACTCATTTGTGACTAACAATGAACTGAGTCCCGGAATTCGTGACAGCCTAGTTGCAGAGATATAAGCGAAAATACTTGGCCACAGGGTTCTGGTCCAGAACCCTGTGGCCAGGGCTTTTCGCTAATTTCTCAAAAACCGCTGCATAATAAGACCCCATTTTTTGTATATGCTTTAAAAACGCCAGTCACTAAACCCTAGACCTAAAATTAGCTTCCTAGGTTGTTTAATAATAAATCCTAGAAACATGTTTTGAGGTTATAATTTATTAACAGAGTGACCATATATTTTGCTTCATTGAGACTTTCCTTGTTTTGCGTTACGTTACGTAATGCTATAGTTACCTATTGTCTATGGCATTCATATCCTAGAATATTGTTTTAGGCAGGCAAGTACCTATGTAGAGATCTTTCAGTCTAAATATGCATGCCTCTTCACTATCTTGGAAGTAAAAATATAATATTCTGCTCTGGATTGCCGCTAGTGCTCACGATGATCTAGCTGCTGCTTCTTTCCGTAGAAGGAATGCTGAAAATATACTTATTATTATACTTCTATGTACCTACTGTAGTCCAATCAGCTAGACTTGTAATACTTACATTTAAAGTTTGATTCAGTCCTTATTATATACATAGGTTATATCAGTCTTGTTTTGTTTACAATCTTAATATATATATAAAATAAATTTATTTTCCATTACACTGCCCTTTTGCTTGATTCGAAAATTTTGTAATAAACCTTCATGTGGATATCATGTGAATATAATACTTTGAATTAGCACGCAATAAAAGCTTAAAAGTACTACAAATACTGAAAAATAACGACTCTTTCTCATTTTTCTTAATATATGAGTCGGGACGGCTATTGTCATAAGTTAGAACTGCCAATTTACCTTAAACTTTGCTTGAACTGAAGTATATTTTTGCGGAAACTGCTGTACAATAGTAACTTGGAGCTTGTGTAGACCATGGAGTGTAGATTTTGTGTTCATTTTATATTGTAGACCATGAGTGTAGATTTTATACTCCGGATGCGTGCTTTATTTTCGAACTTTATTGTGATTTTGTCTTAAACGCAGCTTTAATGTGGGATTATTATTATTGCAGCTCCACTTTATTATTGACCGCCTTTATGATTGAGCTCTATTGCGTAGATAAAAACACACCACAATAATTTTAATAGTTTGCCTTAAGGATAATCCGTCTCTGCTTACCTGCCTAAAACAGTAGTCTTCTACAATAGTCTAGGCTAGGATGTGAATGGAATAGACAATAGGTAATTATAGCATTTACGTTAAGCAACAATACGTTTTGTTACGTAACACAAAACAAGGAAAGTCTCAATGAAGCAAAATATATGGTCACTCTGTTAATAAATTATAACCTCAAAACATGTTTCTAGGATTTATTATTAAACAACCTAGGAAGCTAATTTTAGGTCTAGCGTTTAGTGACTGGCGTTTTTAAAGCATATACAAAAAATGGAGTCTTATTATGCAGCGGTTTTTGAGAAATTAGCGAAAAGCCCTGGCCACAGGGTTCTGGACCAGAACCCTGTGGCCAAGTATTTTCGCTTATATCTCTGCAACTAGGCTGTCACGAATTCCGGGACTCAGTTCATTGTTAGTCACAAATCAGTCACTAAGGTTCGGCATAGTAATCAGCCTCCTAGCATTTTTCTTTCGGGTAGCTGGTCTAACATTTTGAGGTTATTTTTATAACCTCAAAATGTTAGACCGGACTTTTTTAACTTCGGTATTCTTGGGTCTAGGAAGTTAGTTTTTTGTCTAGGGCTTAGTGACTGGCGTTTCTAACGCAAATTAAAAATCTGGGGCCATAAGATGCAGTGGTTTGTGTATTATTTGCAAAAGTACTTGGCCACAGGGTTCTGGATCCAGAACCGTGGGCCAGGTATTTTCGCTGATATCTCACAAATCCTGGGAGTCAGACCATTGTTCGTCACTTATCAGTCACTAACTAATGGCATAGGAATGGGCTTGATCTGTGGTTGGCCACAGGGTTAAGGAGTCAATTATATTTAAACTTAACGTAAACTTACCGCAAAAATATATGTATTGGCCTCATATTGTTTTCTGAAACACAATGACTTCATACCTTTTGATCTCTCTACTCTACACACCAAACAATCCTGTTAGAAGATACGAATTAAATAAAAATGCAAAATAGTAATTTACTTTAACAAAAACGAGTCAAAAGTCTCTAGTAGGGGTTTAGCTGTTTATTTATTAGACATAAAATTGATAAAAAGTTACTTTGACTTTAATGATATCGTCAAAACACCAAAGTAACTTTTCATTAATGGTGTTAGGTGATAAATAAGTTTTTTTTTATTTTTTTCTTTGATATTTTATCGTGTTGCTTACCAGTAATTGGTAACCAAGCAAAATATTTATCTACTTTTGACTGCGTTACTTAACAAAAATCTTTACCAGCCCTGATAAGCCATTGTTATTCTACAGGTGTGACCAATTCCGCTAATAAGGGGATTAGATTCTTTGTTTGTATAAAAAAACTAGTAATAGTTTTAAGTGCACTTACAACCAATTTTGTTGGTAATATTGCTAGTGTGTATTTATAATCGGTTTTGTTATTCACTAGGTAGATTTTAGATTGAAAAATACATTGATCATTCATAAAAATATTTATTTCAGCATAGACAGATATATTAACCATTACAGTCACGTTATATAAAATAAAAATATTTTATTTCGGACTTCTAAAGATCCATATAACAAAACAACATTAAATTAAATTACATTAAATTGGATTATAAAACAATTTTACAATTAATGAACCAAAATGTTACAAATAAATACAATAATTTGAAGTCTGTATTTATACATATTATTATTAAAAAATTTAACTATGATTTAATGGACAGCAAAGTATGTACGTAACTCATACATATATTTTACTACAAAATAAATTCGATTCACAAACTAACATTAAATTGAAAAAATACAAAATTAAACAAGAAAACTTAATATATAACACATTAATTGATAACAACTAGTCGCCAGAGAGGTTTTCTATATCTATAAACTAAACATTTTATTTATCAACACTAGAAGTTAATAGCAGTAACAATTTTACTTCATTTGAAAGAGGTTGATTGCGAACTTTATTTATCTTAGGTCTAAAACTAGAAAGGTAGGGGTCAGAAGTTATTAGTAAATTATGGATAATATCTTCATTTGTCGCAATCCTGCTGGATTTCTGTGAGTGGAAAGATCTGAAGTTTTTAAAATCTTTATTGCGAGCTTCAGATGCCTCTTCGGAGAGTTTGCCGATTGGAATTAAGTTATTGTGCTCAATTATATCAGCTCCATGCAAGAGTAATTTATGCACACTTGAGGGCATATAATACCATGCATAGAGCTCGACATATTTATGAGCTGTTGTTGCACAAAAGTGCCGAAACTTTTCCATGTCGACAAACTCTCCATATGAGATTACCTGAAGAATTACTCCAAAGCGTTTAATAAGATCCACATCTACACCTGTAATCTGCGCAGTAACTTCAGGATTGGAGAAAAACCTTCTAGCAGTGTTGCCATCATTTGTATTTCCTGCACCTTGTTTGACGACATCCACGTCGACGAGCAGTCCTAATTCATCCCGAAATTTGTCTTGGATTGCCTTCTTTTTGTTTGCCAACTGTTGTTTCAGATCATCTCCCTTAGCTTGCCATATCTTAAAATCAAGATGGCATGCAATGTGCAAGATGCATTCCATGCATCTGATTTTTGCATGAAGGGAAGAAAGGCCAAACCTCAACAAGACTGGCTCCTATGTGCTATCATGTTGATGTCATTCATTTCCTTTGGCTTTGCCTTGCAGATATCGCAGGACGCTGTAGAAGTATCTGATAAAATCGAAGTTATCTTGCCGTCAATCATTGTCATAAGTAATTGGTGTTTTACATTGGCGTCTTTAACAACAGTTGGCTGAAGAGCAGCAATCTGAGTTTCAATCACTGCCATTTCTTCTCATTTCTCCCAAACTACTTCATCTGTTTCTTTTTTCACTAGTTTCAACGGTACAAATGAACACATAAATATGCTGGAATCTTCACCATCCATTTTTTGTTTATAGTTGCTCTCAAAGAGAATATAACCACTACGTTCAGTACGTTTAGCCGCGGCGACCGCACACGACGACGACTGACGACACAAATATTTTTTTCTCCATTTCTATTATCCCTGCATGTAGATTTCTAGCCAATCACACATGGTGCAAAAATAGCGAAAACATTCGTAATAAGTAAGGTAGCTCCAATGAGTGAAAGATACGTGCATTGATTCAACCAGTCAAAGAAATTGTTTTATTCATTGACGTCTTACCAGGGCCACCGCCAGGGCCCTGTTTAATAAACGTAACAAATATTAAATTTTATTGTATTTGTTGTAGTTTACAAGTTTCTGTTTAATATAGAATACAAATTACAAATCTATGGTGGAAAAATTGAAAAATTGTAAGTAGGTGCTACAATTATTCAATTTTCTCAGTGTTAATTATTTTCAATATTTTATAGGTATTTCTGTTTAGTTAACATTTTTTCTTTCCAATTGGCAATTTACATATAATCGCAAACCTTACTTTTTGAATACTTTGCAATAGGTAAACCGACTAAATTAAAACTACATCCTATTAGAGTAAACCCATATTACTCAATTAATCGCAGAGCGCAGTGGAATAAGGAGACACTTGTTTGAAAAAAGAAGTTAGTTTTATTTTCCTAAACACCAAAATAGTTTCGCCAGAATATTTTCATTTTTTTGACAGGACAATCGCCATAACATGGCGATTGTCATTGTCAAAAAAATCTACAGAAACGCAGTTGCGTCCTACGCTCTTAAAATAACCTTCCTTTATTCCACTGAATTCTCGGACTCGCTCAAACAGGAAACGTCCAAAGGTTACAGGGTGTAATGATAACCTTAAGGTTATCATTGCAATAGCGTTTAGAGACTACCCAGACATTAGTGTCTGGGTAGTCTCTAAACGCTGTATATTTATATTGAAAGGCCCTTTGTCAGAGATATCATATAATTTGCGACCTATTTGTGAGACGCTAGCAGTAGAGTTACTGGGCAGAGAGAGTTGAGGGAGCTCTAGACCCTGACTAGGGGAGACAATGTTGGCTATGGAGAAACTGTTCTTTGGAGTACACTGACCTGGCTGGAGAGAGAGACTGCTGAAATAACGAGGGGAGCTCGAACGAGAACGTTCATCTTAAGATTTTATTTTTCGAGCCTTACGCTGCCTTTCCCTTCGCGATTTGGCTGATTCAAAATCAGCCTCTGCAGAAGTCGAAACGGAGACAAATGCGGACGGAGACGGAGGACGGATCTCAACGCTTTTCATGTCGACTATAGTCGAAGAAAACGCATCAGGAGGATCACCTGGCGGCAGAACGCCGCTAATCGAGGGGTCGTTCATGACGACGACGGGAACACATAAAACTTAACTACTAACACGGAAAAACACAAAAACCAACACCTAACACATAGAACCACCCACATTATAGGTACCAGCGAAATTCGCGTATATTACAAGAAAGAAAAAAAGTTTTTCGAATTAAAACAACCCATCTCGAACGACGTTGAACTGGAAGTCATATTCTCAATTTCATTCTTCAGATACAATTTACACAGTGACATGATTGTCACATCTCTATCAATCAAAAATTTTAAGAAGTTTTTCATATTTTGAATCAAATGAAAATTTAGATTCAAATTAAGTCAAATATGTTTTTACCCCCAAAACCTCATTTCAACACTTGTCTTTATATTTGATTCCTTTCACAAGCATGCACACACCCTAATACACCATTATACTCAAGCATGCACACACCCTTTTGTTCTCACACCCATACCATTACAGACAACATAAACTTTGTTTTGGCCAGTGCCTTTGTAAGACAATCTGCTGGCATTATGACAATATGTTTTGTGTGGTGAGATGCTACAGCTATTGCTGATTGACTGTCTGAGTCCAGTTATTTCGTTCAATAGCCGTCGCAGGAAAATAGCTTCTTTCGTAGCTTCGGATAAAATAACGTATTCTGCCTCTGCAGATAATAAAGCCACATTTTGCTGTTTCCTGCCCTCCCACGAAATAGCACATCCTGCCAGTGTAAAGATATATCCTGTGTGTTGTGACTTCCTATCGCATATTATGTCACCCACCCCCATGACTGGCATCTGTGAATCCTTCAAGGCTACATCCAGTTCTTGTAAAAACTAGTACGATATCCTTTGTATTCTTCAGATATCGCAAAACTTGTTTCGCAGTACTCCAATTATCCTCGTTGTTGAACTGTGCAAGATAACTGACTGCGAATACAATGTCTGGCCTCGTGCACACAGCAGTATACATAAAAGAGCCCATCAGTTCTCTATATGGTAGGCTGTACATCTTCTCGCCTTCTTAGTTGCTTTTTTAAGTTGATGTCCAGCTTCTAGTGGAGTAGGTATTTGTCTTGCAGTCACTCATTGTAAACTTTTTCAGCATATTTTCGATTTATGCGTCCAGCTGCTTTTTAATAGCTCTCATCTCATCTTCATATTTTCAGAAGATGAGCAAATCATCAACGTACACTTCAATGATGATTAAGTTCTAGTCACCATTGTCCCCTTTTCTCTTATAGATCACTTTCCAACTGTTGAAACTTTAAGTTTTAAAGTTCCATGTCCAGTTCCAGGCTCTTGCTTCAACCCGTCCGTACAAGGACTTTTGAAGCAGACAGACATAGCCTTATCTTCCTTTTGCCTCGAACCCTTCTGGTTGCTTCATGAATACTGTTTTCTCAAGTTCTTCATTTAGAAAAGCAGTCTTCACGTCCGTGTGATCCACCTTCATACTTGTCTCCATAGCTAGAGCTAAAAGCGTTCTAAGGGATTCATGCCTGACTACCGGTGAAAATGTCTCCCTCTGGCAACCAACCGCGCCGTGTAGCGTCTCTTATTCCCCTCCTCATTTTTGATTTTAAAAATTTATAATTACCAATGTTAGCTCCAGGTTGCGGTTCTACAAGTATCCAGATCTTGTTCTTTTCAAATGCATTTAGCTCTTCCTAAATGGCTTCTCTTCATTTTTAATTTTCCTCTCTGGAGAATGCTACGTGCCTGTATAAAGCAGCTGAACAGGATTTAGAACGGGATTCGACTACTGTTCACGTCAGCTGCTTTATACAGGACATGATCCGGAAGCTGCTTAGGTTTTCTGTTCTTTAGTGGGGACCTCCGTCCACTATCATGCAGTACCTACTTCCTCTACTTCTGTTGAATCTTATTCACATTCTTTCGTCTTATTCAAATTCGTCCACTTCGGTATGTTCTTCTAAATTCAGTTCTCTAAGTCTATATGTTCCTCTCTAGAAACCTTGTCTGCTTCACCACATTCAAACCTAGGAGGAACCTCTGTTTCATTCATGTCTTCTGGTGGTTGCAGAATCTCAGACTGTTCCGTATTTTGATTCCTAACGATGCCATCTTTTTTCAGTCAGATGAAGTATCTAATCTGGGTGTCAAAATTAATTACAAAAAAAAGAATTGTTTACCACCAAGTTCATCTAATTAATCCAAATGGTAGATAAATAAGGAAATATTTACTATATTCCAAACATCTGATTTTCCTTAGAGTGGCCACAACCGGGTCTCTTGCCCTACATATTTGTAGATACAATATTGTCATCGAAATCTACAGGCGTTTTGTGCAATTGTAAATGTCAACTAAACAGCATGTGTAATGGACATATTTGTAATGTTTTTATTTGTAAAGTTCTTGCCTACATATTTTTATATAGCACTTGTCATACAACTTTACAAATAACTCAATTATTGATATAATTGTCGTATTGTTTATTAAACAGGGCCCCGGTTTTATGGAGGCAGGAGCATTTGACAATATTATGACAACTAATACATGAACATTCGCTAATGTGCGTGTCCCAATCAAACGCCACCTTCCAGAGTGTGTGTGAACGGTTTGGTGCGGAAATAGCTTCAGTGCTGCCAACTTAATACTTGTAGTGCTATATTTGTCTTTTATTTGTCTAGCAGCACTTCTTGCCAGCTTTTTCGGGATTAAACGTCTGTATTAGGAAAATCGGCGCTTGTATGTGGGTATGTAGGTATATATTTATGCCGATTACTGTCGCTCGAATCACACATCCGATCATTAGCAGATGAGTAGATAAGCTCCAAAATATTCAAAATCATCATCAGTTTATGAGGGAGGCTAGCTCAGGGAATCTCTTATGAAAGAAAGTTGGTACTGGTTATAACAGTTTATTATGTAATGAAATTATTTATATAGATCTAAGAGCCCAGAAACACTTTATGAAGCTAGTTTTAGATAAGTTTAGTGCGAGAATAATAGTGCCGTAAGAACATGTGTCGTATTTGAAAGCAAAGGAGTAACTGCTGAAATGCAGCTCGCAACCATAATTGACGCGCAGGCGTCGGATGCGCTAAATCAAAAAAGACAGACACGCGCGTGCACTAGTCTACGAAGCGAGACGGTAGCCGACGTGACCCCGTGACGCCAACCCTTGTAGGGTGGTACAGTATGGTTAGCGTGCTAATATAGATATTATATTAAGAAATTAAATTAGGAAACTAAAATATATATACCTACCTACAAATATATATTATACTATACCTATGAATACATAATGAATGTCACCTATTAATAAATTCATACAGGATACCTATTGATAAAAGATGTTAAGGCAGTGCTGGCGAGTGAGTTTTTTAAATTTTTCTTTGGAGTCCGCCTTATGAATGTCTATCGGAAGTTTATTCCAGAGTCGGACTGCCTCTACTGTAAAAGAGTTTGTCATGAAGGATGTGCTGTGTTGAGGAGTGACTAACAATAGATTGTCCGACGAGCAAAGTTGTTTTGAATGGGTATCGTTCAGAAAGTGAAAACGTTCTTTTAGGTATTGTGGAGCCTGCGGGTCTTTTAGTACAGAACAAAGAAGACAAAGGATTCTCAAGTTCCTACGTTCTCGAATAGGGAGCCATTTGAGCTTTGCACGGTATTCACTCACATGATCATACTTTCGTAGGCAATAGATAAAACGTATACAAGTGTTAAGAAGGCGATCGAGTTTGTTTTAAAGTTCCTCTCTCAAGTCTAGAAAGGCAACGTCGGCATAATCGATAATAGGGATGAGAAGTGAATTGACTAAGGTGATTTTAGCTGAATTAGGAAGAAATCGTTTAAGGTGAATGATTGAGTGGAGAGCAGTGAAAAATTTCCTAGTGATTTTTTAACATGTGGTAACCATCTGAGCTTAGAGTCAAATAAGACACCTAAATTTTTAACACAAGGAGCAAAAGGGATGTGACAATTGTTATAAATGCGATGAGGTAAGCTGAAATTCTTGTTTCGCAAGTTGTCGTGAACTGCCAATGATAATTGACTGGTATTTGTCCGGGTTAACCTTTATGCCATAACGTTCAGACCAAGTTAGGAGCCTTGATAAGTCGTTATTGAGCAGAGAGATGGCGTCATTCAAATCATCTACAGAGAAAGAAATGTATATTTGTAGATCATCAGCATACATGTGATACTGACTAGAAAGATTAGGAGAGAGTAGATGAATAAAGAGAGAGAAGAGAAGCGGTGATAGAATACCCCCTTGAGGAACTCCACTATCAATTTCCATCCAGTCAGAAAAATCTTGCCCGTTACGAGTTTTCTGTCGTCGTCTACTTAAGTATGAACGGAACAACCGACGGAGCCAGCTTTAGGCTAGGTAACACAGCTAACAAGAGATCATGGTCGACAGCGTTGAATGCATGCTGATACATGAGATTGATCCATTTTGTGTCGAATATCTTCAGTGACATTTAGCAATGCAGAGGTTGTGCTGTGACCTCTCCTAAAACCAGATTGAAAGTTGAAAAAGTTGATTATCCGAAAGAAATTCAGTTAACTGATTGTGTACAACAGACTCGATTACTTTAGAAAAGAAAGGAAGTATAGAGATCGGGCGATATTGCTTAAGCTGAGTGGGGTTTGGAACTTTAGGTAGAGGGATGACATAGGCTTCCCTCCACTGATCAGGGAACTTACCCGAAGAGAGTGAAATATTAATAATGTGTGTGAGAGTAGGAAGTATTTCTTTTAATAAGAAGTTGACCATGACGTATCCAATATTATCACTGCCCACGGCTTTGGACTTGAGTGTTAGCATTATTTTATAAATTCTATCCCGACTCACTTCAGAAAATGAAAAAGATTCAATGTTAGGAGCAGGAAGATTGAGAATTTCCGCTAAAGCGTCAGATTTAGATTTAGAGAGTATGCATGAGGAACAAAAATGGGTGTTTAGAGTGTTAGGATCAAAGGCTAGTTTAGAGTCTTGAAATTTAGATTTACCTTTCCTAGAGACCGCAGAAACCTCCAAAGTCCCGACGGTGTAGCAAGTTCAATTTGCTCAGCAATGTGACGCTTCTTCGCATTATGAACCAAAAGATTGCAACGATTCCTTAGTTTTTTGTAAGAGGTCCAATTTTCATCAGATCGATTATGTTTGTATTTACGAAAAGCGCGATCTCGTCTTGCCATAGCTTTGCGAATGGCGTCAGATAACCAAGGGGTGGGAGGTCGCTTCAGTTTAACCTGACGAATAGGAGCATGTTGATCAAATAGGTTTAAAATGTTAGAATTAAGAAACTCTACCTTTTTCTCTACAGAGCTGAAGTTATAAACGTCGCTCCAATTTAAATCTGAAGCTTCTTTATTAAGTTTCTCAGTATCTAGACTAGAAAAATTTCGTTGTAACCGGGTAAGAGGATAGGGCTTAGGTGAGCGAATTTTATAAGATAAGTAAAGAAGGTCGTGATGTGAAAAAGCGGGGGCTGAGAATTGACCATAGTTTCCTACGAGGTCAGGCTTAGAAGTAATAATAAGATCAAGTAAAGTATCTATTGTAGCAGAGTGATGTGTCGGTAGTGAATTGATTATACTAAGATTCAGCGATTCTACTATATTTAATAGTTTTGTTGATCTTTGGTTGACATTGATGAGACAGGTGTTGAGGTCCCCCATGATCAATATGTTAGAATAGTCAGTTATAAGGTTTTCCAAAATAGGTTCAATTTTACCAAAATAATCAATGTTTGGTGGACAATAAATAACTCCAAGCAAAAATTTAGTTTCAATGTCAACTTCAATGAAAAGGTATTCAGCAGAAGCAGAGTAGTGTGAAGAAGATTGACTGATAATTTTGTAAGATATATGACTCCTAATAAACATTGCGACACCACCACCACCTTTACCTTTACTTTATAATGAACAATGAACATTTGGCTTTTTACAGAGGTTTAAAAGAGGCTTTCTACAGAGGTTTGGCTTTTTACAGAGGAAACTAATTTTTTTTAAATAATGAATTAATTATAGTACTTATTACAGTTTTTAGGGCAATATTTTGGACAGAAATTATTTTATCTAGTCTAGCACTTTTTGATATACATGTAGCATTTAATTGTTTTTTCGAGTTGGCAGCCCCAAATTACCTTTGTAGTTGTACTAAAATTATCCCATCCCAAGTATGAGTAAATCCGTGGTAAATCTGTAAAACTTAAATCTCTCTGCTTTTAATCTTAATTTACTTGCTTGTGAATAGTTTGTGATCCAACTAATTTATTAATTTGATAACAATAACGCAGTGGTAAGTATTTTTTTATAATCACGTCTGTTTTATTTACTGTTGTCGTCATCCTACTGGATGTATGATTTTCCTGAATATGTGTTATGTTTCCCATTTAGAAAAAGTATGTAGGCATGTACTCTCCGGCTGGATTGGCCTGCCGGCAATATGACCTGTTACTATCAAAATAGATGCTTCCTTTTTCTGATCTTGAGATGTTGGTTGTGCTCAAAAGTACTTCTACGTCTACAGTAATTTTCGAGGCTTGTGGCCTCGCCATACATAAATTATGTGTGCGTGCTCATAAATTGGATCTTGTATCGATATACTTCAATTTTTCCCTTAAAGGTTAATTCCGTATCTAGTGCCTGAATGATACCCGTGGATTAACAGTAGGATAGAATCAATTTATGATAAGGATAATTAATCTGGCGATAAAACAATAATTATTTATACATGACATGTGCCTTCATGTTCATGTGCCTTCGACAGGACATCTTTTCTTGAAGTAAGATAAAATATTTATTTAAAACTCAGAGTCTTCAGGTCTAGTTTCTACCAGAACCAGTGCCAGATTAAGCAAAGTTTTGTGACTTTTATAAAATTTAATAAACCACCACCATTATCTGCAGCCTGATTTGACCCACTGCTAGGTATATGCCTCTCTCTGCTCTTGCTATTTTGCCCGGCTCTGTGCTAAGCTTGTTCAGGTTCGGCCCACGACACTGACAATGTCATCGACCCATGTCGTTGCCATAAATCAGCGACAAAATAAACCAAGTCATAATTTTCACTAAAAACATTCGCTCAAGTATGGGCCAGATTTTATATTGCTACTCTTTGCTATATGGTTAATCCGGCACTGGCCAGAACCATCCATCGGCTACAGCTCTCAAAAATGGACTACATGTCTACCTTGCTAATTATTCTAGCAAATGGCATGTCATTGTGTTTTGAACTATTCAAACCAATGCACTAACAAAATTATGAGATGATGGTAATTTTTGACTAGAATGTAGCAAAAATGTAGTAAAATAGCAAATTATTTTGGATTCAACCTACTTTAACAATCATGGCCTACCTTGAAGTCAATCATATTATCATCACAATACAATATTCAATGGGAAGCCAATGCGTTTACATAGATAAGTATATCTAGCATAAACAAAAATAAATGCACATTACTATAGTAACTTCTATATTCTAGCTAGCTAGCTCTTTAGGATATGAATAAGATTGGCATCATATATTCTTATTTTTTTTCTAGTTCATAATGAGACAACTTCTAAGTATAATATGTGTTGTGATAATACTGCATGGCTCCTATGCTCCACCCGTCACCCAGAATGAAGCTCAAGAACATCCCGAACAAGCTGCCGATTGGGTAAATATTTTTTTAATTTCTGTTTAAGCCAAAGGTACTCTACAAGAGGGTGAACAGTAACAATTTTTATGTTTTTTTTGTTAGTAGTGTATTGTAAAAAAATGAGGCTGTTTTATACTAGAATTTCAAATGATAACTACCCTAATAGTTAAAAAAAATTGATATTCCTATCTGGTTAGGGTCAATAAAAACTCTAGAGAGCTAAATAGAAAAAGTATGGGCTGCAACAAATTTTAACCAACCATAACCATTAACAAGAAATGGTATGTTTTTTTTTTTTTTTAAGTCTGTTATCTATAGGTATATATGTATCTTTCAAAAAGCTAAATAGGTATAATTTCTTTCAAAACATGTCTTTCAAACAATGAGTTAAAATCATCCTACAATTTTTAAAGTTTTAAGTGTGATAGGCTCTTACTAAACTTATACTAAAAAATCGATTAAATCTATTCGCATCTTTCCATTATCAATTCACCCCTCAAGCGTCTTTATTTATCTGTTCTAGGTTGTTATTCACCCCTCGTCGGACTTCTATTCACCCCACAGGCGACATCCACCTCTCTTTTCACTGATATTTCCTTTTTTTTTATTTTACTTAATTTACATACTTTGATATTAAATATCAACAACATTTTGACATAATTAATAGTTGAGGTGCCTAGGAAACATTATTCCTTGGTTTAACTTTTATATGGATGGTGGACAAAGTTAATTATGACCAAATATTTACCACTTTGCAACCTGCCTAACAATTTATGTTTTTACGTCAAAATCAAACTTCTTTGATCTCGTTTTTTTTTGTATTAAAAAATAATCCGGTTTTTTTTCTATTCATCCTATTTTAATAAGTGATAAAATGTAAGTAGTATTTACTGCTGATGCCCGCAATATGTCCCACGTTATATTATGATAAAAATTACTATTTTTATCCCAATTCTTATATTTTCTCCTTTTCCAGGTTCCATAAACTATACCCAAACCGAATTTAATCTGAATCGGCTCAGTAGTTGAGGCGCAACAAGCATCCATCTATTAATCTATCATTACAAACTATCATTATTCATTATATTGGATAAGTGTTTAAGGAAATGACAGTGTGTCGGTGAGGTGTGAAACTGTGAACTTATTGCCCTCTGAATAATAAATATAAAGTATAGGTACTTTTCTACTAAATCTTAAAACACTGATTATATCTAATAGGTATCATAAGCATTATAATAACGGACTCTGGTTGAAAATGTGATAGCGTTCTCTTTTCTAGCCCGAGAAACCCTTTAAAGCAGGCAAAAATACCGACACCGATCGGAGAACAGCCGAGCACGAGAAAAAAACGTAGAGAAATCTCTCACATCCACGCTTCTCGGGCGTTCTCGGGGTATCTCGGCTTGAGTCTGTGTGGGCCTTTAAAATCTATGATAAATTGACAACGTGACAACAAAAAGCTTGTTACTGAATATTTTTGAAAATTCTCTGTTCGGATAACAAGAACTTATTTCGCAAATAGGAGGAGCAATTGGAGTATCATAGGTACTTGAAGGAAGTGGTGCAGGCTTTGGAGAGCGATCCCGATTTCAAGGCCCAGTTGGAGAAAGCTGACGAAGACGACATTCGGGTAGGTACCTTTTATACCTTACCTTCCGTCTCTAAAGCCAGGGGTTATAGGTCTATACGGAGACGGAAGGTAACTTACTTGGCGTACCTATGTAGGCCCGAAGGTTATAGATTCAGCTTGACTGTATCAGACTCGCTATTTTAAGAGCCAGAAATAAGGAAAGTACATTAACATCAATGGTGTTATTAAGAATTTTGCCGTTGATATTTCGTCAGTCAGTGGTAGACTGCCAAGTTCAACAGTGGACTAAAGTAGACAATTAATATGAATACTTTGAATCCCTTGGGAGTTTTCAAACTTCTAGATTCACCTGCTGTAGAGTCAAGTTTCCTTATTTATATACTATTTAGGTACTTCTATGGAATGTTTTAAAAACTTGAAGGTTTGGTAAACAGCTTATAGGAAATAAGAACTGGTTGACTCTACAAACTGTACTCTACTGCATGTTTGATTTAATTAAATAGCTTTATCATGTTTGTTTATATGATTTAAATAGCCTTAAAGTTATTTAAATCAAACATGTGTGAGTTTCGTTCAACATGTTAATTTTGCAGTCGGGGAAAATAGCGGAACAACTAGACCTTGTAAACCACAATGTAAGGACGAGATTGGACGAGATCAAGCGACGCGAGCTGTCGAGGTTGCGTCATTTGGCCACCAAGGTATGTATATTTTATGTATGTAGTTCATTTACTGGCTATTTACACACCAATACATAAACTTACCACCCTGACTGCGGCCTCGCTACTGTCTCATAATTGCGAAATTATGTAAAGATAAATGTACCAATGTATGAACGGATTGTTCATAGATCTCAAACGTCTCCTTTTGGATTGTAACTCAAATTGTGATGTATGTGTGTAGAAGGGATGTTTATCATTTACTAGTCAAATGTGTCCGAAGTGCAGCGTTGAGAGAGGACATCCGCCAGCCAGCTCGACATGGGCCTATTCCAAGACGCACCGACATGCGAAGCGGCTATTATGCATGAATAATACCTGGATTTATACGTGAATTACGATGGAACCGACGTAATTAAGGTTACTTAAAAACAAAAAAAAAAGTATTGCATCCCCGCGTAAATGGTACAGAGTCATTTTGCCACTGATCAGTAACCTTTAGACATTACTGCGTTCCGGTTAAAAGGATGTGGGGGGGGGGGGGGGGGGGGGGGGCTAGTGATATCTCAAGCCTTTCGAGAATTAATGTTATAATATTTCAAAGCGGACGAGCGCTTATCGTTCTACACTGGTCATTGTAATTCAAATTATGTACCTACTTCGTATACTGCATTTAGTCATGGTATTTCTAGGATAAGTCTATGAAAGAATGTTCTCTTACCATAAGGAGAGCGCATTGTTCTACTCAACACTGACTAACCAACGCTGAAAAAAAATCAATGTAAAAAATACTACTTACTTTTATTCCGATTTACCTACTGGCTATGTTATTGAATGGTTACGCTATGCACCAATTATTACTAGAAGGCTTATCTACGTGTAAGTATAGGTACTGCTTTACTGTACTTAGTTACGCAGGTAAAGGCTTTTTGACGTATTATCGAAATTAAATTAGCATTTCACACAACGCCATCTAGCCCCAAACTAAGCAGAGTTTGTTCCTTCTATGCGAACCAGGTGACTGATAAAGTACTATGTCCTTTTTTTTGTAAATACGTACATAGAATACATAGAACACGCCCAAATTAACATTAACAGAAATAATAATAATTTCGTTTATCGTCCACATCCACATTACCATCCACAATTCCACATTTTATTTTATTTATTTAACATTAGACTCAGTTACATTTTTTTTATACGGTCAAATTTTAATCACCATAAATAAAAATACGCATAGTCAGTTGCCGTTACTGAACACATATACGGCAAAAAAACTTGAAGCCAATAATATTTTTTAAGACAGAAGTTTCTTTTTCATATACACAGTCAATTTTTTATCACCAGAAAAAAAATACACAGAAATAAGTCGAATTTTTGTCAATTTTTTTTTTATTAAAAATGGATAACTGTTACCGTTAGTCGTATTTCTATGGATTTGTATCAGGCGGTATCCTTTATTGATAATAATTTAAGTTTTATTCATCGTTTGGCAAACCCGGGTACCTAGCTCGAGCCAGCTCGCAAAATCTCGGCTCGGGCGCCGCACTCGCGCCGCTGTCACTCTGTCATTTTGTAGAAATTCAAAATTCTGACTGCACAGATACAACGTAGTACCCCGTCTGCATTGCCCATTTAATTTTTTTTGGTTAATAAAAAATGGTGGTGTACAAGCTATTAAATATATACTATTCTTAAACCAAATTGAGTCTACATTTTGTTTACTGTAAATATATAAGAATTATAGGTAGATAAGTCTGGGTAGATAATTAGTAACTCTAACAGCAATAAATTACAAATTACAAACAAACAACAAATAATCGCATTGTGTTTGTCAGTAGTGTGTGTGGAGTGTGAAAGTGATGCCACAAACAGACACACAGAAAAACAGACCTCTCACTTTTTACAATCCTCTTTTTGCATTGCAGATGAAAAATAAAATTATAAACATTCTGCTTTCCAATCTTCAACAATATTCTTACGCTAAACACTCACCAACTTTCACATTTATAATATGAGATGAAGTTGACTAAAACGTGATTATTGTTCTTTTCAGCAATTTGAGCTCACAAACAATTTGGACCAGGATTTCGGCAAGGACTCGCCTGACCATCTCGACCACGGCAACTCGAACACATTCGAGATCGAGGACTTGAAGAAACTCATCAAGAAAGTCTCCAGCGACTTGGAGGTCGCTGACCAGAAGCGTAAGGAAGAGTTCAAGGTGAAATTATATTTTAGTTAATATTTTTAATTTTACACAAATAAATAATAATATTTTAACTTCCACACAACGCCTCCCAACAACAAAACTTCCTACAACTCCTCTAACCCTAAAAACTAAGCAAGCTTGTACTATGGGAACCAGATAACTGATAGAATAATATAATTTTATTTTTACACCACACCTGCTCGACAATGTCCAATTATAGTATATCGTGCAATCTCAACGTAAATTAAAGCATTATCTACCAAGGGAGGAAAAGTTGTATAAAACTTCCTAGGGAGTAAAGTGATTTGAACGTCAAATCCGTGTGAAAAACTCTTAGTAAAAAAATGCCCATATGGCATTGTAAAGAAGTTTCTTCGAAAATCGAACGGGCCACCATAAACAAAAATTAAAAGAAAAAAGGCACGATTTTAAAAAACGTGAAACAAAAGACGGTGTTTGCTGCTGGAGCCCACAGCCCTAGGTCTGAAAAGTTGAGTATGCCCCTCTGGGATAAAGCCTGTCTTCGTCTTGTGCAGCTTAAACCCCTCGCTTCACTCAGGACTCTACATAACTCCCTGAACGAAAGTCCCCCGTTAGCTCAGGGTTCAACATGTCGCCCGTGACGTAAGACACTGTTCATAATCTACTATTGTTTGTAAATACATACTAAGGATTTATTGTTTTTTTATGAACTTTATTTCAATTAAAAAGCTAGTTCAAATGCGTGTGTCACTCTTAAACTAGTTTGGTAGCCGGTTTTCCTGCTCGACATTTTATTATTAACTACGAGTTAAGCCTGCGCCTCCACCCGCCTCGTTTTAGGATGACAAAATAGCTTTGTAAAAAATAGCATTTCATAAAAACTATCAAGATTGCAGCAAAGTCTGCCATTTGATACTGTAAATTGTAATGAAAAAAATTGACGCATTTACCTCAAACTATATGTGTAATTTCCAACTTATAATTTATACCTACACCAATCTTCCTAATCGGTTCAGTAGTTCCGGCGGAAATTGAGCAATAAAACATCCATCTATCCATATTAATAACTTTGTGTGTATATTTTGTAAGACATTTATCTTTTTAAAAGACAAACGATTAAATTTCAGAAATATGAAATGGAGAAAGAATTCCAGAAACAGCAAGAGATAGAAAAATTGGACGAAACTCACAAGAAGGAATACATGGACAAACTGAAGCAAGAGGAAGAGGCCAGGAAACATCACCAGCCGGTAAAGTATTCACACGAACAAACATTAACATATTAACTAGCAGTTTGCCCCTCGCGCGCTTAAACCCCTGAACCGATTTGGTTCATCTTCGAACTGAAAAATTGTTTTGAACCTACCAACTCACCTGCCAAATTTCATTACGATCAGATGAGTGGTTCTAGAGTTATCGTCGGAAAAACATTCATACCATCATCAGATGCGCGTTGCATCTGTCAAAGTATGTACATATTACATACAATTCGTCGAGGTATATCTAGATTCGGTCCGGTCTTCTAAAACCCATACTAAGTCTGCTAAGTCTTTCGCCATGGATATTTGCTACATTAATTTATTTCTATGACTTTGACTCATGTTTTGACGAATCTATAGATTCCATACTTATCAAATCTGTGATTCTGGTATCATTTAAAATACATTATGGCTAATCTATCCATCTAGTCATTGCCTAAAAAGCGCGCCAAAGAAATAGGCTCATACATACACTCATAATGCATTAACCCACCTTTCACACAACGCCATCTAGCCCCAAACTAAGCAAGCTTGTACTACGGGAACCAGATAACTAATACAATTACTTGTTAATCCTGAGTCTAGGTGTTTTCTATGTATTCCATGTATGTAGATATATGGAATATGTACATAGAAAACACCTAGACTCAGGATAAACTCTGATGTTCATCACACAAATGTTTGCCCTGATCCTGAAGCGAGAATCGAACCCGCGAAACTGGTGTAGCACTTCAACACCTTGCCACTCGACCATCCGTGTCGTCAGATATAATTGTATTCTACGTTATAAAGATAGAAATACCACCTTGTAATCCTTTTGGAATGTCTATTAATACATCCAATCCATAGATGAATAACGGTGTTCCTATAGAACACCAAGATAGACAGTATCAAACAAAAAAGGGTACGGAATACAGGACAGAAAAAAATCAGAAAACCTGTCAGTAAAAATTAAATATCTCTACTTTCAAATAATGTTTGTAACTTTATACGATTGATTTTTATTAATAATGGAAAAGCCTAGTGGTTTTAACATAATTATAATAATTATCTAGCCTTCTCACTTCTCTTTTTCGAAATTTCCTCGGATAAAAATGTACTAGAAGTTAGCCATCAATGTCGCTCCGTTTTTTTAGCACATTTTCAATAAACAACATTGTTTACTTTAATACTTCTGTGGTCCAATCCTTTTGCAATGTCTATTAATACATCCTTACTGGTTTTTATAATAATTTTGTTATTTTTTTTACACCATACTGGTTCTATAGTTCAAGGCGCAGTTTATTGAACCACCTTTACTGCGTCCATACAGTAGCATTCAACAATATGCACCATCAGATTTCAAGGCCCTATTAGTATTAAGTATTTGATATTTAATAGTCGTATCAATTAAAATGAACTAGTTTCAAATAGCGCATTCAAAATCAATTACTACCATAATTTAGTCTTGAGAGTAGTTGAGAGTCTTGACTGACTGACAGACAACGCACAAGTTAAACCACTATTCAGTGGTTTAACTAGAGACTGAAGTGTAAGTAATAAGATAGGAAAGTCTACCAGTAGGGTAACTCCTCATGCTCTGGAAAGATTATGTGCCTCATCATCATTATTTTCTGGTCCTTATCCCACTTACGTGGGGTCGGCACAACATGTCTTCTTCCATTCGTCTCTATCACTCGTCATTTCTGTACTTACACTTGTTTTATTCATATCATCTTTCACATAGTCCATCCATCTTTTCTTTGGCCTTCCTCTACTCTTATATCCTTATTCCTCTACTCTTGTATCCATCCACTTCCATATTCAAGATTATGTGCCTCATATGAAACATAATATATGCAAAAACTCTACCTTATGAATCATAAAACATACATAAGCTAAAAAAACTTTACCATTTATTACTTTCATTTAATTTTTAAAGTAAAGTTTTTAGGAAAAGGTGCAATCTTTTAGGTAACTTAACGTAACTTAGCGATGTAAATCCCCTTGATTTCAAAATTTTTGTATAAGTTTTAGGACTGACCCATTGCTACTTAAATTTTCAAAACAGCTCGATCTAGGTACCTACGTATCTATCAAGTTGTTTAAATTAAAAGTCCTGTTGAGTAAAATGATACACCAGGTAAAATTGAGCAATCATTTTGTGTATTTCAACATGCTTAGAAGTCAAATTCTTCGCGATAAGCACGACCTTTATAACTTGACTCAAGTTATCGGTAATGTGAATACCCGCGATGTTTTCAAAACTGAAGTCGTAAATCTGTTATTGCCGAGAAAGCGATAACACAGTAATATGACTATTATGCGTTTCTACGAAATAGCTGCGAATTACTCTTTCCTTATTTCTATTTTCCTTCCGTACTATTGTTTGAGCGGATTCTATGAGCGTATTATACGTGCCGATGTCGATTACATAATAGGAATTTCTCAAAATCTACGACTAGGCAACATACATACTAAACAAAATATCCTGACTGGTTGGCTGACTGACATGATATTATTTATTGATAAGGGGTGTGGCAAATACATATTAAGCGGTGTTTTTCTTGGAAATCTTTTCCGTTAACTTAATCGTTTCTCGATTAATGATTTTCAATCTTTAATTCGATATTTACGTGATTTGCTTCGGTTAATTGAAGCGAATCTCATTATTGTAGAATATCTCTAAATTGTAATTTTACATTTACAATTTGAAAAGCAAGGCTTATAAATAATAAATTTGAATAACGAAAAACCCGCCTGCAGAAAATATCTCTACCATTATAGATTTTATTCATCTTTTGTTATTCTATGACACTACTAATGACAAAACAAATCAAATAACATTTTTTAAATCAAAATCCATTCAATATTTTATATCATTTTGATGCATTGAAATGCAAATGGCTGTCTACAGCCGCCATGTTGAATTTATTAATATTTCATGAAACGCAGCTCCACCACCCCGGCTCCAAACAACAATACGAAGAGGTCTGGGAGAAACAAGACCACATGGACCAGGAGTTCAATCCCAAAGTATTCTTCATGATGCACGGTGAGTTCCGGCCAATCCCAATGTAACGTTGTATTTAATTTTTAACAGTTGCATCACCCCGTGACAAGAGAACAGTTGTTAGAAATATGGAAGCGCGGTGGTATGGACCCGAAAGATTTCGACCCAAAGGTGTTTTTCATGATGCATGGTAAGATGCATTGCGTGCCGTGCCGTCATGTAGTGTCACTAACCAGAGTTGTTTGTTTTTAGCTTTAACACATTACTCGGCAATTTGTGTTGAAACCAGGCTAATAGCACGTTGTACGATTTTAATGCAGAATCATCGATTCGCAACAGAAGCATGTAGTGTACACTCAATGGAATGCTAAAATTGTTCGCAAATATAACGTAGGTAGTTAAATGATTTTGTTTGTGAGTAGGTATGTCCAGTTCACTAATTTTTAGTGCACTCATGAGGCTTTGTAGATAGATTTGCAATGCATGTCGGAATTAGTATTCTTGTTATACGTTAAAATAACCCTTACAGTCAAAGCACACATTTATTTCGTGTTTATTTATACAAATAGAAACATTAAGTAAAACCAAGCTATTATTTCAATTATGCTTTTATAAATTCTACGATAAATTGTATTTCGTATTGTATTGTATTTATTCATCAAAAGTTACAATCAGAACAATAATATGCCTATATTTACCTATTACTTACTGAGTACATGTGTGTGTAAGCAAAAAATACCTATATACATATATTGCACATAAAATATAAGTTATATCTATGAAAATACTATACATAATAAATAAAAATACATAATATACCACTATAAATACATATTTATTAAACATACATAAATATATTTTATACTCAATACATATACCTAGATAACACGTACCGATTACTCGGCCGTGAGCACTGTCTCATGTGTGATCCTAGGCATTAGGATGTGAGATAATGCTCTTTTACTTAAATACCCATATAATAAATAAAAATACCCATAATATTATTTACTCATAGTGCTTCTGCTTTAGATGTCGACGGCAATGGCGTTTGGGATGCGGACGAGGTAAAAGCCCTGTTCATAAAGGAGTTGAATAAGATGTACGGACCAAATGCGCCGGTGCAGGATATGCACGAGCGATCCGAGGAAATGGAGCGCATGAGGGAGCACGTATTCAAGGAAAACGACGTGAATGGCGACGGACTCATCGATTTTCACGAATTCACTATGGGCACTAAGAAACAGGAGTTTAACGAAGATAAAGGTATGTACGTTTCGAGTATTCAAGCCTCCAACAAGCTTAAGGCGTACAGTAACTCTGATTAGCCGTCTCGCTTGCGCGTACCTAAATTTTTAAATATTTAAAAATTACTACCTTCTTGTAATTACAAAACAAACGGAAATCCAGGATCTAGAAAATAACATTACAAATGTGAAGTAAATAATCCAATTTAATCCAAACAAGTTCCATGTGTAAAACCTTGACCAAAACTTATTTTGCTTCGGGTTTTTTGAATTTCTTTTTTCTAGATCCTAGAGGTCAGTTTGTTTTGTAATTACGAGTAGGTAGTAATTTTTAAATCTAAAGAATCTAGGTACGCGCGAGCTAGAGGACAAATCTGGGGCCTTTAAGTTAATTGAAAAAATTGAAAATTGAAGAATTAATTATTATCAACAAAAAACTCAAATCAATAAATAATCCTTACATGCTAAATACACGCTAAGTGTAGGTATTCACAATTACCAGTGCATTTTGTTGATAGATTCAAACAATTCATTCATTAATAAAGAAATCCGTTTGCAGAAACACCGCTGCACAATATTCAGTTAACTCACACACTAAGTTGTCTCTATCAACATTATGTAAACCCATTAGTCAAATTATAAACATACGATTTCAACAACTCATTACGAATTTGTTTTCAGGCTGGGAAACCATCGATCACAACTCGGTGTACTCGCAAGCAGAATATCAGGAGTTTGAGAAGATGAGGCTCGAAGAACTTAGATACTTGCAGCAGCGTGGATTGGTGAGTAACATCATCAGATAGTTTCAGCGATAAGGCCGCAAATTATGCAATTACAAATAGCGGCACCTAACTTTAGCGCTGACCGTTATTGCACAGAAGTACATTATAAAGTAAGGTACCTAAGGGGGACTACGCATACAATAAAATGCGCAGTAATACCCCCCGCGTACCGTTCAGCGCTAGACTTACGTGCCGCTACTTATAGCCTTATATTTGTTATTTTCCATATGTACAATAAATAGTTATGTTATTTTATATAATAATGCATTCTCAAAAATTATAAAGGACTTTTTATTAATTACAGGTGGATGCATACGGTAACCCGGTACCAGGCGCTCAGCACCAGATCCATCTAGCACGTCAACAATTCCAAGCGTACTACCTCCAGCAGAAGACGATCCAGCACATCAACCAATTCCCGGGCGGACAACAACCGCCCGTCCAGCCATCACCGGGCCAGCCTCAACAAGGCTATCAACAACCTCAACAAGGCTATCAACAACCCCAACAAGGCTATCAACAACCCCAACAAGGCTATCAACAACCCCAACAAGGCTACCAACAACCCCAACAAGTCTATCAACAACCTCAACAAGGCTACCAACAACCTCCGCAACAGGGACAAGGCCAATATCAAGCGCCTCAAGGTCAAGGCCAGTTACCGCCTCAAGGGCAACAGCCACCGAAAGCTCAAGGAACTCAAGGACAAGCGCCTGTAGCTCAACAACCTCCTCAAGGTCAAGTGCCACCTCAGGGTCAAGTGCCATCTCAGGGTCAAGTGCCACCTCAGGGTCAAGTACCACCTCAGGGTCAAGTGCCACCTCAGGGTCAAGTGCCACCCCAGGGTCAAGCGCCACCTCAGGGTCAAGCGCCACCTCAGGGTCAAGTACAACAAATTCAAGTGCCTCCTCAAGGTCAAGCGCCACCTATACCCCAGCAGAATGTAAACGTGCCACCGGGTCAAGGGCAAACTCAACAAGGTCAACAGACGCAATATCAGAACCAGGTCCCGGCAAATGTGGGAAACCATTAGGTTATTCAATAAGTGCACTTGTAGGTTTAATTTTTTATATTGATTTGCTTCCTACTAGGTTGAAGTGGTGCCAAAATTTGTTCCCACTTTGTTCCTAAGACAATACTTCTTATACTCATGACATAGATGTAAAATATATTAAATGTTATCGTTGTTTCAATTAACGTAATCAATGTTCAGACAAATTTATATTATTTATAGTCTAAATAGCTAAATTATGTAGCCTGTTTGAAGAATTAAAAGTTTGACGCAATACTTAAATATATTTTTGATTGCATGCCAGTTTGTAGCACCTCTCCCACTAATATTTAAGTAGGTATGTATAAATAAGAATTAAGAAGGTTGGTGACGATCGATAGACGGTGAGTTACATGTCTGTGGCTCAATCACGCCGAAACGACTAAACGGATGAAACTGATATTTAGTTTATGCATAGACAAATAAAGGTATATTAGTTCAGCATAGGTTCTGGATAAGGAAATAGGCTACGTACTCAATGAGATACCTTTGTTATTTTGACAATAAATTTTGCTTTTCTCGTCGGTTTCTAAGGACGTACGGTATAAATCTTTTAAAAAATGGTCCCTCAGTTCAGATGCAATACGATCATGCTATCAAGCAAGCATTACATTACCTACTTAGGTATGTATTATCTGCAATTGATATAAATAATCCTACTAATATTATAAACGCGAAAGTTTGTAAGGATGGATGGATGGATGGATGGATGGATGGATGGATGGATGGATGGATGGATGTTTGTTCCTCTTTCACGTTAAAACTACCGAATAGATTTTGATGAAACTTTACAATAATATAGCTTATACATCAGAATAACACATAGGCTACAATTTATAAAGATAGCTGCGCAGACGAAGTCGCGGGCACCAGCTAGTAATAAATAATAATAATAATAAATATTTCAGACATTTAACACAAAAAGCCATCTAGCCCCAAACTAAGCAGAGCTTGTACTATGGAAACCAGATGGCTGATAGAATACTTAAATACTTTTTTTTTTTGTAAATACATACATAGAATACATAGAAGACACCCAAATATATATATATATATAGATATGACAAATAAATGACCATTTTTTAAATCTAGGTACCTATCTACAATAAAATACGTAGGTATGTTACACATTATCTACCTTGCCTACTAAGTAGCTACTGCAATCAGTGTAAGAAGGGATGACTAAAAGCAAACAAAAGAGAATGAGTCAAGTGGTCTCAATTACGTGTTTCCTTAGTTAAATCATTCACTATTGTTCTACAGCCGTCTTTGTTACAGCCTACCTACACAATTTAGCCCATTGATATTACGTATACCTAGGTATTGATAAAAAAGCATTTCCGTAACTGAGCGCAGGCTACAACTGCGAGCGAAGCCAAGTTAACGTAAGATACGAAAAAAGGGTTTTGCGTTGCAGCTTTCAATTGTTTTTTATTTGAAAGCTAATAGGTACCTATAATATGCATAGTTCTTGGATATTTTTCATATAAATCTATCCAGCTGGTAAGATTAGGTAATCAGCTCTTTTCGTACATGCGGGTCGGGGGGGGGGGATCTCAAATGAAACTTTTCTATGGCTTCCACCAATCTGTAGGTACTGGGTCCACGTAGTCGACGCCATCGATTTACGAGTAGGTAGGAATATTTGATTTTAATTTTATTTAATTCGGTACAATGACAGATAACAAATCACGAAAGATTCATTACATTCTTAGTCCTGCAGTATAATATGTTTACATTTCCTATCCAATTATAATATCGTTGCCCATCGCTCTACTAGCGGAAAGTAGGCCTGATCCCAGCAGTGCGAACAATATAGGCTGATTATGATGCACGGGTGCATTGCAAGAGCTACGTGAGGTTAGCTCCAAAATATAGCTGTGTGGCTTGCGCCTTACGTTGTTTGCTCTATCAAAAACTGGAGGTCCTAGATTTTTTTGTTTTTGTCAAACACCGGTATTTACAAACCTCTTACTGAAATACAAAGCAAAGAGGTACGTGATGCTCGGTTTTTTGACGTAATGCATCAAGACAAAGCTGCACTTATTTTTTTAATAGGGAGCGATATAGACGCTCTAGGATTAGCATAAAGTAGATACCTGTTTCCTTAAATTATTGTGAACACGACTTATGTAAGTAACTTTATGTTATGGGGTTGGAAAATGCTAAGCACCTACCACCTACATAGATGCTTGCCATGTTATCTTATCCATTGTGGAAGGAGGGGGGGGGGAGGTCTTTTCCTTGCAGTGGAACATCAATGGCTGAATACCTACCTAATAAGTAATAGTAAGACAAATAAACTTAGTCACTCCGGCTTATTTAAATATTCTAGCGTCTTGCTATCTCTGTAGGTATATTTCTAGTAAATAGGTAATTGTCTAAGGTTATAGTTATTTTTAAAACATAAAACAGTTCTGTTCAGTTCTGCATTAGGTTTAGTTGCTATTACATTTGGTTTCTGATTATGCTAGGTTTTAACTTAACTTAATTTTTAGTAGGTACATAATAAATATTATGTTGCAGTTTGTCTTGCGACATAGGCCTCCTCCAACTCCTTCCATGCTGTCCTGTCTGCGGCGACTCTCCTCTACGAGGCACCTGCTATTTGTTTGATATCATCTTCCCACCTTTTTACCTGCCTTCCTCTTTTCCTCTTTTTATCTCTAGGATACCATTCCGTTATAGTATTTGTCCATTTTGTTTTAAAAACAAATACTATAACGGTCCGGACACATGGTTAGAGAAAACGTTTTATTTTCTCTAACCATGTGTCCGGACCATCTCCACTTTAGCTGGTACTGGCCACATACCTACAGTAGTATAAAGTAATGAATTGGCAGCCTTGTAAAACAACCAAGCAGATTCCAAGGTGTTGAAACAATCCGTAAATATTTTTTTCTCGTGTTATCCTTATGAATCTCACGATGACATCATGCTGCTCGCTGCTGCATAACAAGTAGATCAAGGAATAACGAAACGGTCACTTTGTGATATTTGAGATTTATTTTTTGAAGGATTTGATTTATTTCCCCTCAAATAATCAAAGTTTGTAGGGTAATGAATGAATAAAAAATAACAAAGAGAAGCAAACATTACAAAATTTAGTACAATGGTCTTATCGCTATTAAGCAATCTCTCCCAGACAACCAGTATGGAGTAGATACTGTAACGATAATATAAGACGGTCGAGGGTGCTCCCTCTTGCCTCGTTTTGAACGCGGAACATTGAAACCTTGCAACTCTATCAGTGTATTTTCATTAGAATAACACTTACATCGTGGCAGAAATACATAAACTTGCTCAAGCGAATCGTATTATTCCTTCATGTGGACGTTATCTTGTTAGGTACTGAGCATTAATCGCATTTCTCGTAGAAGCGGTCAAGTAACTACTCAATCGAAAGACCAACAACAACAGATAAGATTCGGCGAAACCAGTCGATGTGGACATCTGACCTCAGCGAATGCGGTCATCTGGTGGGACGGCTGGTGATCGGCGCTCATTCGGCACACACGCACCGTGCGGATCAGTCAAGTCCACGTCCACTCAACATGATGAAGATCCTGGTTGCCTTCGGGCTCCTAGCCCTGGCGGCCGCCAACCCCCCGGTCGGGACTCCCCGAGTGGTCTGCTACTACGACAGCAAGAGTTACGTCAGAGAATGTAAGTATTTGCTATTTGCTGGCGATTTTAGCGAGTTTTGTTAGGATATTTGCTTTCCGGAACTGGTTCCTCGTTTTACTGGGACGCTTAGATTTCATGAATTATTTATGAGTATTTAGAATGAAAGGTTAGCCAAGGCTTGGTGACAGTCTCCACTTACTCTAATTATAATGATATTTTGAAAAGACTAGGTACCTATGGGTTAACAAAGCTTACTATTTAATTTTATGTTATCTGTGCCTAGATGAGCCTTTTAATGATTTTTCGAGATAGGTCCTACGTTCCTTAACTCATATCATACTATTACCCTAAAAGAAAGACACTAATATTAGGTAGCTACCTTTTCTTAAATTGACTAGCCAAGCATGTTAGATCATTAATTAATGGTTTTAGATTTATTGTTAATCGTTTTATGATTATAATTTGATTACCTATTATATTTGAAGGTAAACTGGTTTTAGTAACTAAGAGGTAAAACAAATTTGGTTTGGTATCTAGGCTTTGTAATTATTTATCAAACATGCAGCAAACGTGTCGTAGAGTTATTAGTCTCTCTATTAGGTATCTAGAATTTCTAATGAACCCATTTATCTTTTTGTTGTCGGAGAGCGTAGCGAAGGTCTTAGACACTTCATCATTTAGACTTAGATAGTTGATTCATTAGTTAGTAAATTGTTGTATGCATCAGTTACGCACCTTACCCAGAAGGCTTAGAAATCCTAACAAATGATCAAACAGATTTAATTTATAATATTGATATAATTATACTTAGGTAGAGGTACAATACAAAATGAAAGTTTTAAAAGAGCAACTAAAGATCGCCAAGCTTAGCAATGACGTCACTACCAATTTATGAATAGACAATGCAGGTCTATGAAGTTTGATTTTCAACCCTGACCCTGCTGTTCTCTGCATAGAATTGTGCTCGTAAAATATTGATAGATTTTTGTAGATTGAAACTTGCAGGTGAAATACATAATACCTATATTATTGTTTATTTCGTCTCTAATGGTTGAACCCTGGATACAAGTAACATAACTTTCTCGTCTACAGCCATATAGGCAAAGAATAAGTAATACTAATAAATATGACAAAACACAACAACAAGTACAAAGAATAAGTAATATTATGTACCATAATATAGGTATGTACTGGAGATAAAATATATCAAATAAGAAATGACTAAGTAAGACTGAAAAGTATAATAAGTAGGATATAATATAATAGTTTAGATCTCAAGCGGCGTAAATATGTAGGTCTTGATAGGTCGTACATTTTTGAGCCCTTTGGGGTCGAGATCCTAGGTCCATGGGGAATGGGAGCCTTCCGTGTTTTTAAAATTTTGTCAGAGCGTCTGGTCGAAGCGACGCGTGATCAGAGGGCTGGCAGCTATCTGGGCCAAAGAATAAGCCTTGCTATATAAAGAGGCAATGCAGCCAGTATCCTCGGCACGCTGCCATCGGGTATCGAGTTGGAGCAGTTGAGCTACCTATAGATCGTTTGCAACGGTCTATGGGTGGCCCAATTGTTTCCTTTTGTAATATATATATAGATTGTAGTAGTTAGCTTATGCTGTAATAAGTAGGTAATGACTACAATGTTATGACATGGGAAAGTCGTATGACAACTTATATGAAAGTTTCTAACGCTTTGGATCTTTATAACTAATCATTTATATAAATATTTAGAAAGGAATATTAACATATTCTGAAGACGGTGGTTTTCTGTAGAGATCCTTAAAAAAAAAAATATACCTACTTATCTAGAAATACCATACTCTTGCACCATAAAAGTGGTATGTAACAATAATGTATAATAATAAATAGTTGCCTCATTAAATCTTAGGTAGGACTCATTATTATTAATATACAATAATTATTATTATTTTAAGCCTAGGTAGGTCCTACATTATAAAAATCCTACATTATAGTAGGCTCTACATTAAAGTGGGTACCGAACAAATTGTCACGAAGAAAAAAGAACGGAAAATCGTGGTATTCTGAGCACGAACTATGTAAAAAGAAATTGTATAAGTGTATCCCTTTTCCATTTTCACTTAGCATTGTTACGTTTGGGGTTTCATATACATTCACCGCGTTATCGAATAAAGAACTTTTTGTAGTCTGAGTGGTTGTGATTTGAAACGAATGCTAAAGTGAGGTAAGGCCTTAGCCCAGTAAACGCCAATAAAGTGAATTTTCGTCGCTGAATGTTCAAGTAGGTTGTATCGAGTTATTGAGAATCTTACATGAGCAAAGTCGAATTTGTTGGACTAAGCATTTGTGTACCTATGCAAAACGTGACTATGAACGATAAATAATACAAAGAGATCTCGGTTATAGATGTCAACTCATCGATCGTCTGCATAAATCTAATGTAATCATAGAAGTGTCTGAAATACTCGTATTTATTTAGGTAAGGAATAAAAACGGCTTTTGCCAAAATGATTATTTTTCAGAGCCCGTATGTTTTGACTAATTAATCACCTACCACAGTAGTTTATTTTTTATTTTTGGGCCTTGAATTAGCAGATTATTACAGCCGAATTACAGGCATTATGCGGGATATAATTAGACAACACTAAGAAGACAGGATTTTCAAACAAATGTATTTGAGTTATTTGTTTTTTTTATTGTAATTTCGCGTATCGTATATTGTATAATAAAACTTATCTTGCTCATCAAAAACTACAATATCAAAAATTGTAGATATACAATGCAAGGTAGAGGCGAGGTACAATTACGAAAGACAATTTATTGGTGTAAATTTTTCTGACTAATTTTATTCTGTGTTAGGACCTAGTCAACAGCGAGCTAATGTTTTACGACCATTCAAATACCCGATGTGTTATGAATGGTCAATTTGTTGTCATGTAATTTATCTCGATCTTTGAGAATTCACCTTGAACACAGACCTTGATTTCCTGCCAGCTGAGTCTTATGCCTATAGGACACACGGAACAATCTAAGCGAATCTAAGTTCTTTTGTTGCATTAGTTTTTCCTCAACTGAAACTTTTTATCAGTGGAACTATTGTGATCTAAATTTTCGTAAGGCAATAATGTGTAAGCACTATACTGTGTTCCGGTTTGAAGGGAAAATGTCTCAAAGTAGACGAGCGCTGTAGCAGTGTTGCACCGATCTGAATAAATTAAAGTATGTGATTATAAAATAAAATATGTATAAAATAATATTATGTGAATTTATCCTTTTTTAACATTGTCCTGGTCACTTGTGTTAACATAATAATCAATGTTTTCCAAAAACATACAAAAACCGACTTCAATTGGACTGTTTAGTGACCGTAAAACCCACTGAAAAGTCACAGAAAAGCGAAATATGCCATTTCGTTAACTTCGACGACATATTATATTCAGTTACCTATGTTGTTTTAAAAACTAAACTACTGAATAGATTTTGATGAAATTTCTATGGGACTTGGGACCTATCTGATGTCTATCAAATCACAGATACATCTAATGAATATCAATATGTACCTATATCCTCTAAAACAAAATTTTTCAAATCGGTTTATAAGCAACAAAGTTCTGAGGTAACAAAATATAGATGTAAAAAGAACAACCGAATTGAGAACCTCCTCCTTTATAAAATCGGTTGACAAATGAGAGCAGATTGTGTTATTGAATGTCGTCCTCAAAAACCTAGAACCTATCGGCAACGAATATGTACTTATTGCTAAAGATTCTGTGTTGTCTTGTGTTGGATAAACCTAGCTTTGAACAACAGGCTGTAAGTGACCTGGATATCTAATGTCAACACGGGATAACACTTGATAATTAAACAATGTAGATACGACTCAATAAGACCGTATAATTATTGAAGTAGGTATTATTTTTGATCATTATAGTAAGGCCAGTCGCAAATAAGCAATCAACCACAGCGACCGGTGGCCGGCGACAATCAGTTTACCTATACATACATTTTATTGCTGTAGCGCTTGGCCGCCTCCGGCGAGACGTAGGGCGGCGACACGCTACAGTAATAAAATGTATGTAAACTATGGTCGCCAGCTAACGGTAGCTGTGGTCGGTGGCTCGTTTGCGGCGACCGTAAAAATGCAGTCTATAATTTACTAGGAAATCTTTTCGGTTATGTTACACAAACATTTTTGTTGTATTTAAATTACAAACGGCCGCTTACAGCCAGCAGTATAAGAATTTCTTCTCGAGATTATTTAGGCCGCTCAATACTTATATCATTTCATTTGTTAAAATTCAATGAGCCGTTATGTCTGCTACATAGGTACTGAGTAGGATGCATACACATACCCAATATAATATAACCCTCTTCTTTACAGTCGGTAAAGGTACAGTAATAAGCAGGAGACACTGACTAAATACTTACTAAATAAGCCCACTTATTCCACCTTTATGATTTGTTTGATAGAGGAAAAAATAATAAAATGTGCCTTTACGAAAACTGTCTGGATGATTTGGTACAATCACCCGCTAAAAACGTTAACTGTAATATCTAAATAACTAACCCTTTACAATAGATAGTGCTCTATGTATCTTTTTCATCATCAACCTATAACAGTCTACTGCTGGACGTAGGTCTTTCCCAAGTCACGCCACTGAGCTCGAAATTAGTTTCTTCTCACCCACCTTCTGCCAGCTATAGCGCGCAGATCATCGCTCCATCAGGCCAAAGGTCGTCCTACACTACGCTTGCCTAGACGCGAACTCCACTCAAGAACTAAATTACCCCAATTATGTACATATTTTATATAGGTACTAACTTTAAATTCGGGCTGGAAAAGCCATCTAGAGAAATAAAGAGACAGGCTGGTGTTTTATCTAGTGTTTTTATCATTTTGCACTTGACACTCACTGGCATATATCAGCCTATTATTCCCTCTGTTAGGATTCAGGCCTACTCTCGGAGAGCGAATAGGTCTTAATCCACCACGCGAACCTATGGCATGTGACATCCACCAAAACGCATTAGCGTTTTGGTGGATGTCACATGCCACAAAACATGTTTTTCTCTGTTCTTTGATATGCCGTAGTGTTTCTCAAAATATTTTCATCACCGTTGCGAGAACGGAATGTGCACACAGATTTTTTCTACTCAAAAAAGCCATTCCCGCTTGACTGCTATCGAGATTCGAGTCCGCGACCATCGTATCGCTCGTAATCGATCGTAAGGCTGCCTCATCCACTCGGCGACCACGTCCTGCATTTGATTTGATGTGAAAGTATCTTCGTCGTGTTTCGTCTATGTCCTCTTTCTGTGAAGAGACTGAAAATTGTTATTTACATTTCCGTTGGAGGCAAAAAGTTCACTATACTCGTGACTCCCACCCTAAACCGTCAACGTAGATTCATATTTGGCGTTGACAGTACCTCACAATTTGTGGGAGAGGGGCAAAATGTTTCTTGTAAGAAGCTTGCTTCCAAATACATCGTCACACTTCGGTAATCTCCAATTTGGTGGATTGACAACTTTATTTCGTTTTCCCTGTTGAGCTTATTTGTAGTAGAAAATATTTTGCAGAGGAAAAAAATACGATTTGGAGATGAATTATAATGGTTTGGTTCTATACCTATTTCTACAATGGTTGTCATCGCATTTTTTAACTCAGGGGTTAAAAAATACGATGTAAGATTGAACCTTGAAGCCCTGAGGTAAATAGAGGGGTGATATAAGTTTGAATCTTTTGTCTTTGACCAATTTTTTTTTTATAATAAATGTCTTTTTACCACTGAGCTTTTTACTCTAATTAATTGAGGAGTTTTGGCGGGAACGTGAAAATGAGAGGATGGCGGCATTGGAATAATAGCTAAAACTTGTGTTACTTTAAGAGTAAAAGTGTAAAAATGGTAAATTACCCATTAAGTGCTCGTGAACGTGTATGAGTGTTGGTGAATATTGTAATGCTGTAAAACATGACTTTTCGTGCTGCCTCCAAAACTCCATAGAAGCCTCTAGTAAAGTCGCCACCACCACCACTTTACAGGGGCATGACTTGACTTAACGACTATCTGACCGATGACAAAAATAAACAATAATTCACGTATGAAATATAAATTACAATAAAAATAATAAACGTATGACAAGGAAGTATGGTCGTAACGTAATAAGACTTTAACCTCCCCAAATGGAGAAATATACCTAGTCTTGCCATAAATACTGTTACAATTAATAAAATTATTATAAACTAATAATAAACAAATGTTACATATTAATTTGGAATCTGTCATTTTTATATGATTGTTCATTGAGTTTTCTCATTTTGGCGCCAATACACTGTACAATATTTTGCGATATTAAAATGGAGTGGGATGATAAAGAGAACCGAATCGCTGTGATTGCATTACACAAAGAAAGTATGGAGCCAAATGCAATTTTTGAAACTCTCCATACGCTTGGTATTAGTAAAATGTTTGTGTGCGGGGCTTTTAATAGGTACAATAAGACATCCTCTGTTTGTATCAGAAAAAGATCTGGCCGTCCACGTAGTGTTCGTACGAAAAAGGTGGTCAAAGCAGTAAGGGAATGAATTCGAAGAAATCCTGTTCGAAAGCATTTTTAATTGTAACAGTATTTATGGCCAGACTAAGTATATATATATAAAAAAAAAAAAACATTGACAGTCAGCGCGATCGGCAGAGCTATTCGTTAAGCTGTCATTAGTTCTCGTTATCGAACTCGATGGTCAAGACTGGGAAAAAAATGACGTCACCATAGGATTTCTGTCGCTATCGGCTTCGAGAGGTCGGCCATTTTCTGTCAGATTTGACGTACCACGTGCACGTTTCCGTGCGGAAATCCCTTCCTGTCCAAATCCAAATAATCCGTCACCTAATTTGACTGAGCTGGAAGAGGATGCTGTGCAACGAAGAATTTCCTATCTGTCTATCTATCAATATTGATTCGGTTATATTTTATATAAAAGTTGACTTACTCGATATGATTCTAAGCTTGTCATAAATTTTAATTAAATGTTATCAAATATCACTAATCATTGTCATTCTTTACTGGGCGTAGGCCAAATTCACACGATGTCATAAAATTTAAGGTCACCGTCTTTTTTACATTTAGGTAGTAGGTAGGTAGAAGCCATTGTGTTATTATTATAATAATATATTTGTATGCAATGTGTGTGTGACCATAGCTTCAAGGTTGCCTTGCTTGATAGGTTCGAGTAATTGCACTTATGAGAAAATTGGCAATAAAAAACGTTAAAGGGTAATTCGAGTTTCGAGAATCTTTATACTTAACAAACGTTACATATACCTAGATAAAAATCTACGCAAGCCAAACAAATAAAAGTACTTACTAGGAAGTTTCCTCAAACCTGATACCACGACTGGTAACCTTATCCATTATCCTTAAACGTGTATTACGTCACCAGGCGGTGGAGCGCTAAGTGGCTAATGTGAGAAATGAGAACAATGAAGCGTTTTGTTGGGCTATTTCATACATACAGTGCTGGATTTGCCACGATACTATACCTATTTAAAATTCCGACTATACAGGTCGTTCAAGGAAAGCTGGCGATGTCAAAGTACTCACACTAATGCAATTCACTACATTATGACAAGTTAAAGGATGATAATTTCGACAGGTCACTATAGAGACACGCTGCGCTCTTATTCACAGACACTACACAAGCGCACCTGTGAATTTGTAGTTCATGCCAGCTTTTGTTAATGTACCTGTAGAGGCAGCAAATGCTGCGGGCCTCGGGTAAATTATCGTAACCATAACATAACTAGCTTATAATTTTTCTTAAATGTTTAAAATAAACCAGGTAACCTTAACTTCATACTTCCAGTCCAGCATAAACTGTACGTGTGCGTAGTTCTTCTAAAACTAAGCGCTGAAAAGAACTAATTACAATAGGTTCTATTGTGGTTGGCTTCACTCGCTGCGTTCTTCTTTTGTTATAATGGTGATTAGGTACAGTTAGCATAGAGTAGTTACTAATATGTATACACAACTGTTAGTCTAAAGCAGAGACCAAATAAAAAAATAGGTTTAAAAAAAAATGGCTCGCTCGGCACGATAACTTGGTAACTCAATCTGACACTGTTAACTACCAGAACACATAATAAACGTTCTTACTCAGACTGTGTCACGTGTCCACCCACGGGCAAAAAGCCGGAAAAAGCATTTTCTGGAAAACTTGAGAACTCATCTAACCAAATTATATACTTTGACTAATATTTTAATGCGATAATTTGAAATAATAGTAGGTAAGTATGTTGGTTGCCTGGAAGAAATCGCTTTCAGCGATAAGGCTGCCAGTGTACCACTCATTAGTTAAGCCTTCTATTCGTTATTTTATATGTGTACAATAAATATCTATGCATAGGTACATCGCATTGATACTTTGAAGAGAGATTTTTTTTCCTTAATACTACTGAGCTATTGAGCTAAAATTTGGTATTGAGTAGCTATTATAGCTTTATATAAGCTTATTATAATCCATTAACACAGATAAATCAGAAATAAGATACGTAGTTTTTCCTATCTTGTAATCCAGTAGCCGACTCTAGAATACCTTATAATTAGAATCATATCTAAGATTAACGGACTTGAGCCGGAAATCCAAATAATACCGGTCTCAGTTATCCTTACACGTAGGTGTCCTTACAGGTAGGCTACGTGACTTTTATGAAAAAGAAGTTTCAAGATCTGAAGCTGCTTTTATACTTTATCTAGAGTCAACTAAGAAATACTTTTTACCTTTGTTCATGGCTGTGACTCAGAATCTAGTGAGTAAAATTATCAAATTAGTTCCGAATTATAATGGGTTGGTGGTTTATGTAGGTAGGTTGGTTAATATACAGTTTTTGAAATCACGTAAGGTATTCCAACTTAAATTTTAACATAAAGGTAAAATAGCTTCACTCACTGAAAGAAATAATGACTTGAAAAGCTGTAGTGCTGGAGTGTTGTTAGAATTGCCTGCCACTAACTCGTGACTTTTTGGATATTAATGCATTTTATTTCATTTCAAAGTGACGAGACGAGCTAGGCGTTCTCGTGATGGTAAGAGATCACGCTTGCCCATAACCAAAACAGTGCTGCACAGGACTTTGATTCACATAGTCCGGTGCAACACTGCTATAGCGCTCGTCCACTTTGTGACATTTGGATGGTCAGTCTCGAAAGCCCAGTAATTTCACTAGCTACAGTGTCCTTCAAATCGGAACACAGTGATGCTTACACTTTACTGCTTTGCGACATATCATCTGGCACTGTGTTGGTACCCATCTAGATGATCCAAAGCCAATCCAAAATACATTAGTTAAGTTTCATATTATAAGAGTTTACTCAGCTCAGAGATAAATAAGATTAAATTATCATCTCCATTATTGAAGATATTTATTTACCTCCCTCCCTCACCCTGTTTCACTGTTTCATAGATAGCGTATTCTTGGCAGATAATGAAAGACATACCGATGCGATCTTTCGGCTCAAATAGCTCGTGTAATCGATACAATTGGATAAACGTCTCAGTGGAATGGTGGAACATTGTCTCTAAATGCTTTAATTTCACTTGATTGCTGTTTTCATCGCTGAATTTCCCAATTTCACGACTATTGCTATTTAAGCTTTGACTATTATGAAAGTAGGCAGGCAAACAGCCTTATTCCTTAGCACTTTCCTCGCAGAAAATTATATTCTATTGCATTTCACGAGCGCGTGTTGGTATGGTACCCTAATTATTCAAAATTATAGTATTTTAGGCACTATATTATAATTACTTTTAAAGCTAGTTCTTGTAAATTTCATGTTCAGTCAGCTGCACAGACATGCATACACTACCAATCTTTCACATATATATAACTCTTAATTTTGCAAAGAAAAGTGCATGCAAGCATTTACAAAATAATTTAGTCATTTTAGGTACTTCTCAGAATTCTTTTCAGAAGAAGAAAGTCTTTGCAAAAATAAGAGTATATTATAAATGAGTTTATCGATCTATGTTTGTAGATGAACCGAACAAATAAAATCAAAACCATGCGAGCTCATGTTTTGCAAAAATATCCAGTATTTATAAGAATCGTAGTCAAAGTGCATTATGTTCTACATCGTAATTCAGTTGAAGGATGTATTTACCCAGCACAAGCCCGTATGCTGCCGACTGACCTGGACCCCGCTCTCAGTTTCTGCACCCACTTGGTTTACGGATTTGCCGGCGTGCAGCCTGACACCTACAAGATGGTGCCTCTCAATGAGAACCTGGATGTAGACAGCTCCCACGCTAACTACAGAACCATCACCAACTTCAAGTCCAAGTACCCCGGTCTGAAGGTGCTGCTTTCCGTTGGCGGAGACGCTGACACTGAGGAACCACAGAAGTACAACACTCTGGTAAGTGATAGAGCATTCATATAGAGTAGATATCCTTCCCTTAACCAGGCAGGCTGAGCCTAAGTTGGTAGATAAGTGACTCTGCTTGCCAAACTTGGTGCTTAAGGTTCGATCGATCGCCTGCCGGGGCCAACATTTGAACACAAATGCTTCTTCTCTTGTTTTGTGATGTCCTGTACCTTTGCGTCGATAGACATGCTAGGGAATATGTTTATTGACTGTTATGGGTGGTGTTAAGTCGAAATGTAAGTAAGGCCAATTATAATTATGGTTATACATAGTTCCTCTTGATTTTGATACTGTCATAATGGGCTTCCCATTATGAATCTAGACAATTCTATCCATATATAATAAAAAGTTATGTTAGTTGACTATAAATTGTTTAGGTACAATTTACTAAGGACAGAGCATAGGACACGAGAATGATGACAGTGAGTGAGCTAAAATTTCAGTGATGTTAACCCGTTTTTCGAATATCGTTTTTGATTCTCGTATTTCGAATTTTGAGAGACAAACTCAGGTCGTTGTCCTAGATTTTCTACCTCAATTCAGTGTGATACATCAATGTCGACGTTTTTAACGAACAGACACAGAGTACAGACAATAGAACAAGTCGGTTTCAATGACAAAATCCGTCGTCTTTAAGGCTTTGGAGAAAATATAGTATTTTAAAAAAGACACATAATTTGTAAAAATAATTTGAGATTCCTTGGCCATAAAAAATATAAAATTGTTATATGTAATTTTTACTTTAGCGAGTGATTTATGCTCTGCTTTCAGAGTACCTACGTTGTTATAAAAAATTAGGCGCGATCGATTTCCGAATTTCATTACAACGAACGCGCTGCTATGGTGTTATGCTAAAACACTTCAGTTTGTTATTTAATGCCTACATTCAGAGCGTGTATAAAAAAATATTAAACTTACTTGTCATACATAACATAAGTTGCTCACAATCAGCATCATGCCAGTCAATGGACGTCCACTGCTGGACATCCTCCTCCTCCTTGCGTCGATATCCTCACTCCTGAGGGTCGTGACCTTTACGAAAGACTTTTGTGTGGATGATGTGTCTCCATCGGGATCTGTCTTCTGCAGAGCGTATGGCGTCACCCACGCTGGACTCCAGCGTAGAGCGGATTTGGTCGCTCCAACGCAGCGGACTCCGCCCCCGCGGCCGTTTTCCTTCCACCTTGCCAGTTACAACAAGTTTTTCTAGGCTGTTGCTGGCTTTACTGCTGGACATAGACCTCCCCCATAAGACGCCACGATGAGCCTCTCGACGTCACGACACGTCTCCATCCACTGACTTCACACGGCTGCAACAATCTCGCCGGTTCATTGCGTGGAGGCTGTCCAATTCTCTGATTGCTATTGGAGAACCTTTATTCCCCAACAGTTATCGGTTTGTTGAGCTTTATGGTTTGTTCATGTTGTTCTTATTCTGTTGATCAGCTGGAGTCTCCGCAAGCGCGCACAGCTTTCGTGAACTCTGCCGTTCAGCTCTCGAACCAGCACGGCTTCGACGGCATCGATCTCAGTTGGCAGTTCGCCAGGGTGAAGCCCAAGAAGATCCGCAGCACTTGGGGTTTGTAATTTATAAGCTCTTTTTTCAGCCTATCCTAGGCAAATGATTGGCGGCTAACGGCATTCATTTATTGCCTTGCCTGCACTTTGTTCTAATCTATCTGTTACAAATTTAATGTTTTTACTGAAGAAGATCTCTTATAATGAAAAAAAATTGTGAAGGGGTGGGTACTCAAGTTTCTTCCAACGGTGAAGGCTTCGAAGATTAAGTTGAAGGACTATCAGTTCTATCATATGTTGAATTTATCATTCTCTAGGTGTAGTGTCCCGTCTGACGAGTGATGAATTACAGGTAGCATCTGGCATGGAATCAAGAAGACCTTCGGCACCACACTCGTGGACGATAAGGAGGCAGAGCACCGCGAAGGTTTCACCGCTCTCGTGAGGGAGATGAAGCAAGCGCTCAACATCCTACCCAACAAGCAACTGGCGATCAGTGTATTGCCCAATGTTAATTCTACCAGTGAGTATCCAATACCAACTATTAATAATACTGCCTGAGATTTCACCTCACTCATGCCCGGGTTACACGAGGCTAGTATTTCCAGCCAGAGGCGTGTAAACAGTAATAGCTTACTTTTTCACTACCTTTCTAGCCTAGAAATAAAGCTTGTCTTGTGTTCTATTTACACGAAGCCAGAAATGCTGAGCATCCATTTTCTATCTTTATAGAAAATGGATGCTCAGCATTTCTGGCTTCGTCACAAACCTAGTTCTAGCCTAGAACACAAGACAAGCTTTATTTCTAGGCTAGAAAGGTAGTGAAAAAGTAAAAGTAAAAAATTAAGGTTGCCATTTTCGATATTTTGTCTTTAACCCCATTGACTAATATCAAGAAGGTAGATTCAGTGACATACAAAATGACGAGAATGCTTCTACACAGCCAAATATTTTTTTCTTTTCTATTTACTTCGCATCCTATTGAAGATTACTCATATATCTTTAGACAAAAACTACATATATAACTTGCTAAATACGGAGTGTTGTGGCGTATCGTTTATTTGTGCTATGGTAGAGTCTTTGTAGAGTCCTAAATATTTTCTATTCAATATACACAATTTGAAATGACTTAGTAGCAATATAAATTGGTACCAAGATAACCTTACAATACGAGGTCAAACTGATATCCTCTCAGGTCTATTTGATAAACAGTTGGTAGGTGTAGGTACCAACACCCACAGACGCAAATTGATGTTAGTACATTACTTATAATTCTGTGAGTAGGTGACAAGTATATTATAAGTAAGGCGCTGCGCAGATTTTCATTAGAAACAGTCCCACCCTGGTTCGAAAGAACTAGTAACACGATAAGAAGAAGAAGCCGTATATATTCAGCCTATATTATTCCCACTGCTGAGGCTCAGGCCTACTCTCCGCTAGGAGAGCACGGATTGGTTGATGGATGTCACATGCCTCAGAACACTTTTTTTCTGTTCCTTGACACGCCGGTTTCCTCACGATGTTTTCCTTAACCGTTGTGACAACGTGGGATGCGCTCATAGGTTTTTTTTACTGAAAAAACCCATTTACATATGACTGCCACCGGGATTTAAACCCGCGACCATCTGATTGCAAGGCAAGGGCCTCATCCACTCGGCCACCACATCCTCTAGTCCACCTAGTCGTATAGAGTTTGAGACATTCCCATTATGTAATCGACATCGGCACGTATTATTACGCTCATAGAATTCGCTTAAACCTTATGCACTCGGCCACTACAGCAGCAAGTAATACTATATTTTTTGCAGTCTATTACGACGTGCCGGCTATCATAAACTTGGTCGACTTTGTGAACCTGGACACATACGACTACTACACCCCTGAACGCAACCCCAAGGAGGCCGACTACACTGCACCAACCTACGCGCCTCAGAACCGCAACCCGCTGCAAAATACCGATGCTGAGGTCAACTACTGGTCAGTATTTTGGTTTTTTTATGCTTTATGTCCTTGGTGTATAATCTACTATTGTAAATTTTTAAAGGTATAAATTGACTAAGTATACATTTCATATACCTATATATTCATATTGATTTATTCTGAAATGATATTGGCTTATTAAAAAAAATGGAGTGGTTATTTTAAATAATATTTACATTGTAATTATATTTTTTTTTTAGTTTGTTTTTTTTTATTTTAGTATGTAAATTTAAATAGTATCAGAATTAAATAAACACATTATTTATTTATTTAGAAAAAGCGGAGCGGTGAATTTGTCATAACCACCTCACGAAATGTTTTAGTTTTGTATTAAAACAAAATATAATAAAACATTTCGTTGAAAATATAAAAAAATATACCTACTATATATAAAAATCATTTTTTAAGAATTCATTCATTGGAACATATCAAAGCAAAATATACGAGTTGTAGTAACAAATTCACCGCTCCTATTCAGTCAATATATCTTTAGAAATGTAAATATGTGCGAGCAAGATAGCAAGTGGGATTCTAGGTCTTAAAAGACCAGTGCCTTAAAATAGGTGATAGCTACTGAGTTATCACCTCTTTTTAAGGCAGAGTTACATTAGTCCATGTGATTTTGTATCCTGTGTAGGACTGTTCTGTTCATGGGCAGACGTGATCAGAGCGCCTACATTTTCTGTCACATGTTTATATGAAACAAAACATTTTCAATATTGCCGCGATAAAACAAACTGTGTAGCCGTAATGTTATTTAAAACGATAACCTCCATGTGTTGTTAGTACTTACTTAGATTATTAACGTTGTAATTATCTTAACGACCGCATTTGTTACCCATTTACCCTCGGCTCGTCCCTAATTATATCCATGCTCGATATGGAATTATTTTTAATAAACATCGTATAAACATATTGCGAGCGAATAATATAGAAGAGTCTTGAAGCCCGGTCACGAACATTTCTGACAATTTTAAGTTGGGTGTAAAAACCCTTTGCTTGTATTCTCAGCCAATACAGCAAAATTGCTTTGCCCTATATACATACAGGGTGTAGGTGTAAATGTACATAAATGTAGTTAGGTATACATACTCTAAGAAACCCACTACTTATGTAATGTACCCTACTTGGCAATAAATAAATGAATACTGAATACAATCACAATCGTATTGAATTAGTTACAGAAGGTCATACAAACTGTTACACTGATAAACTTCTCTGTTACGGGTACGATACCTACGATCGCGATTGTCAGAAGTGTTCGTGATCGGGCCACTGAACATGGATTTATTCTTATAAAAAACTATACGTACCTACATCGCAAGTAGGTATATGTTGATTATTTAGTTTTCTTGGGTGCTTTTTGATTTTACCCAAAAATAAAGGTTATGAATAAAATAAAAAATAATCCTCGCGGGTACTAGTGCAAAGAAGTGATAGATAATACACCGCTCTTCACGTTGGTCCATTAGGTTATAGAAGAGGCTAGAAATTCTTAATTGGTGATTCAATTGGATTTGGATATTTAGTTCAATCACGCTAGAGTCTGTAGGGTTTCACTGCCTTGCTCTACCACACGACGAATATAGGGAAAGGCTGCTCTACTTTATTCCGGGACCAATGTATTTTTTAGGAAAATTAAATTTTAGACTTGACTTAACAAATTGTTGCAAGCCTAGGGCCTAATTGAATTCAGTGGCCGATCCGTGCGGACGCTCCGCTGAATATAATTAGGTCCTTAGCTAGTTCTAAAATTAGTCGCTTTACACGCAAATAATCTAAGGAACTGCTATTCTCCTCTATTCTGTGGTTTAAAAGTAATTTCGCGTGAGATAGTAGGAGCAATAATATTACTTATTCTTTGGTAGGAGGTTCTCGCTGCCGAGACCACTTTCCGCATCCCTCGGGAACAAAATTATCTTTTGATGGTTACTTACGACCTCAGACAGTCATATATATAAAAGGCACAAAGCGAGTTGGCTATCCGCAAAAAAGTTTAGAGAAAAATAAGAACAAAGGCAAATTCCAACTTTTGAATGAGATCGGTGTCTGTGATGGTTGTGAAAATTATAAGTATGTAGAAATAAATATTATTGTATGTGTAAGTAACTTTGAAAATGAGGTAGGTAAGTTAAAAAAAATACGTGTGTAAATGAATGTTTATATCGGAATAGGAGCTTAGAAGATAGGAGACACATCATTTGTTTGTTTGGGGCGAAAAATAATGAAATGAAATAAATGAAAGTTATTTGCCTTCATTGACACTAACACATATAGGAGAGGAAATAAATAAAAAACAGAAAAAAAACCTAATTGTATCCAATTAAGACAGTAGGACTGTGTATGAGCTATTAATAAAAATCGAGGGTATTGATTAGATTTTTGATTTTTGTTCACAGGTTGCACAACAGCGCCCCCAGTCAGAAGCTGACGGTAGCCATCACTACCTTCGGTCGCACATGGAAGCTGGACTCTGAGAGCGAGATCGCCGGTGTGCCTCCGCTACACGCTGACGGCCCGGGCGAAGCCGGTAACTTACCTACTTTTTACCTAGAGGCAGGGCATGAGGTATAAGGTAACACATCAGCGTGCAGCGCTACCTTTAGACGCATATGGCTTCCGGACTGGAAGCGAAATATCCGGCGAGTTTCCGCTATCAATTGTTGAGAAGCCACTCCGATATATTTAATTGGTTGACACTCGTCATCAAGTGCGGTTTCAGACAAGCGTATTATCGTTTTTAGCCTACATTTTCGCAGATATTGCCAGTCTTCGGAAAATAATTATTGCAAAGATTATACATATAGGTGTGAGACAGAAGGCTTAGGACACCAGTTTTCAAGCTATGCTTTATCTACCTTGTGCAAAACTAAAGGCATGTTGTTATCTATTTGCCATAACTTATTACAGGAATCAAGTTAATTTTTATGTGTTTTTTGATTTGATCAATGCATTTTTGTTTGCGTCAGGTCCTTACACCAAAACCGAAGGTCTGCTCAGCTACCCTGAGGTGTGCGCCAAGCTCATCAACCCTCAGCACCAGAAGGGCATGCGTCCTCATCTCAGGAAGGTCACTGACCCCAGCAAGCGTTTCGGTAAGTCAAACTTTATCTCCAAACAGATACATATGAACAGATAGTAACGATGAGTAGCGTGGCGTCTCTGCATGATTTGATCTAGATGGACCTCAGTATTACTGCTTGACGAGAGGATATTTCTAAGCAGCTGAGGTCTATCCAGATCCAATAGAGAGGATATCTCGAGGCATTCTTGTCTTCCGGTTTTAAGGGTAGGTAATAAGCTAGTGAGATTACTGAGACTGAGATTACTTTAAAACTGTCGTGACAGTCCAACCAAATGTCTCAAGTAGACAAAGGTTAGAGACTGCTGCTACGGACTCGTTAATAGAAGCCCTGCGTTACACTGATTTCAAACCGGCTAGCGAGGTCTTACCGTTGGGAATATGTTTCATCTCGACGTTGGATTAATTACCTAAATTATGTAGGTTATCACCGAACTTCGGCCATCTTGTTCAAATATGATGATGAATTGATAATAAACCAGTTGTTATCGATGGCTTAAAATACAAGACATATTATAATATATCTACTTCTTATTCAATTCGAGAGGAACTCCCAAATATGTGGTTTTTTTTAATCTGCTTTGTAAGGGAATCAGTGGTATTTAACTTTTCAGAGCTGGGTCTAACGCAGGAGGCTGATTTATCTCATATGTTTGGTTGGTACTCATTCATAGCCTCGCTTTCTAACTCGGTGTTGGGGGTGTGAAATTCTAAAAAAAATCAAAAATAGTCGTACAGTCACAATTATTGTGCTTTATGTACCTACCTACTTACCTTCTAATGCCTGTTATTTTTGGCTTATTTGTTTGCTAGCGGTCGCCCGCGACTTTTCTAACTTTTGCATCAATATAAAGACTAAGTCCTGACTGACTGACAGAGAACAAACAGGCCAAACCACTGGACGCAGAGACTTGAAATATCATGGGTATGTTCGACAAAAAAATTACCAAAACCGGCGCGTGTTTCGAGTGTCAACTTTAATTTTTGGGAGGAAATTTAAACATATTTTTTTTTATTTCAATTCATGATGTGACTCCTGATTCGCACTGTCGCTCCTGTGTACCTACATTTTTAGAGATTTCAAAAATAACTATACTTACTTGTAATTACGAAAAAAAAGACCTCCAGGCACTAGAAAATAACAAATTGATTTATTTTACTGCACGCTTGTAATATTATTTTCTCGTGCCTGAAGGTCTTTTTTTTCGTAATAATTACAAGTAGTAATTTTTAAATATTCAAAAATGTAGGTACGCGCGAGCGAGAGGGCGGAATCAGGGGTACTTCGCCTCAAAATAGAATTGTACACTATGCGATGCCTTGAAATGAAACAAACACGTAATTGAATTGTGCGAGTAACTTTTGGGCGCAACAACTCAGAGCGCCTCGTTACAAGCGGTGATTGTTTGCGGGTAAGCTAATATTATTGCTACTTACAGAATAGCCATAAACTCAGCTGGTTCACTATAAAAGTACACAATGTTCGATAACTATAGGTACCTAGTAGAGTTAAACAGGTTGAGATGCCCCAAAAGGATAAATGCCCCTTTTCCTAAAAAACTTTCTTTCTATATGGGTATTTTGCCTAGTAGACTCTTCAGAGCGTTTAATAGTTTTACAAAGCATAAACGGTTTTTGGTTTATTTTAGTAGTGAAATGTATATTTCTAAATTTATATTACCGAAAAATATAAAATAAAAGTTACATAAAACCATATGAAGTCATAAAAATCAATAAAAAATATTAAATAACAGCATCACAGAAAAATAAGAAAAAAACTTTCAGCGTGATTTTTTTATATTATAATTTTTATAATTCTTAGTAGGGCAGAATAGGTAAAGTCTAAAACATAAAAAATATGCTAAAAGTAAAGATTATAGAACTAGACCACAGAAAAAAAAAGAACTTTGCTGCTTCCCAGCATCTGGATAAAAAGGGCCATGTCCTCTTTTTGGCTTCTACATCACTGTTTTATTCATCTCTTCTATCTACGATGCGCATTCCAATTTAAGAGTTATTTCAACAAATATTCATCCAAACTCATGTATGGAGCAGGCGTGATCTGTTACCACCAGGAGAGCGCTTAGATCGTCTCGTACCATATTTCCATTAAAAAAAATGAATGATGCCAAACAATACTTTTAATTCCGGCAATTTTATTTTATTTATTACGGAATTTATGAATATACGCTCAAAATGAACGTTAATGAGAATGATTAGGTATATCATTATAATATAATAATATAATTAATCACTATGTGATTCAGCTGTAACCTCCAACCGAACAATTCATAGATTCCTGTTCACATTTTAATGCGAAACACGGCTTGATCCATTATTCTACATATATCTCACGCTCATGTGGTATAAATTGTGCGAAGCTAATTAGATTTTACTGTACGTTTGTTGGGGAATCGTATGTCGCGTTACGCACCCTAAGGCTTCCTTTAATAATTTAGCACCTTCTCTTCGTACACTGCGGCACGATATTAACTCTTTGGAATAAACTCTATTGTACCCGAGTCTAGAGAATATTCATATATTAAATTCGCACGTCCACCTTGGCACCTACATGCTATCTCGAAAAGTATTAGTCGTATTGACATGCGGTTTTCACACAAGGTATAATAATAATATTAAGTATATATTGGATGTATGTGATATTTTTGCGTATGAAGCCTAGATGACACAGGGATAGTTTACAAGCTACAAGCCAGCGAGTTCGCTAGTTGCCCTGTGTCATCGACGCTTAAAAAAAGCTTAGCTTATAAACTATCCCTGTGCGTCGATGACACAGGACTATTTTACAAGCTACAAGCCAGCGAGTTCGCTTGTAGCTTGTAAATAAATTGACATCGGCTTTTTTACAATCTACTTGATGAAAATCCTTCCCGAAAGCTAATTCGCTCACTTTCTAGCTTTTAAACTCGCCGGCTTGTAGCGTGTAAACTAGCCGTTTATCATCGAAGCTTTACTTCACTTACTATCTACTAGTTGAAAATTCTTCCGGACCGCTAACTCACTCACTCGCTAGCTTCTTGTAACTTGTAAACTAGCCCTGTGTCATCGACGCTCAGAAGTCTTTCGAGGAATAGGAGCGTGTTCTTTTGCGCACGCTGTACAGTCAGCATCAAAAGTCGCTGACCACATCAAGATTTTCAAGACTATATAAAATTAATAATTTCATTGGTATGGTCTCGGTGGTTCAACATCATCAGTCCACTTAAGTCCATTGCTGGTCGATGATATCTCCCATTACGCGCTATTGATCCCGGTGTTTCTAAGCCATATTATGTCCTGTGGTGATTGTGGATAGTTTATATTGTGTCGTGTTTCAGGAACTTACGCTTTCCGTCTCCCTGACGACAACAGTGAAGGCGGCATCTGGGTGTCTTACGAAGACCCTGACACCGCCGGACAGAAGGCTGCCTACGCCAAGTGAGTAGTCATCATCATTTCAGCCTTTTTTACCTCCAATGAAAATAGAGGAGTGTTAGGGTGCTTTTCCACCAGAGATGTGCTATACTACGTTGCTATGGATGCGTTTGATATCAACCAATCATATTCATTGTGCACATAGCTTAGCACTGGAGGAAACGGATTCAACTAAGCTATGTTTTTTTATATGGAAGAATGCGTGTTATGGATGCGTGCTATGGATGCGTGCTATGGATGTGTGCTATGGATGCCTGCTATGGATGCCTGCTATGCCGCTTCCCTACTATCGATACATCGCATAGCTCGAGCTGCGCATCTTTCTCGCACAGCTACTTTGCGGCGGCGCATCTTCATAGCGCATCTTCCTCGCACAGCTACATAGCTTTGCTTTGGTGGAAACGGTCACATATTTTCGTAGCGTAGAATTCACATCTTCGCAGCATAGCTGCATAGCACATCTCTAGTGGAAAGGCACCCGATAATATGAGGATTTGCATAAATACACCCGAAAAATACGACTGATGAAACATGCGTTCGAGGCATCTAACTATCTACCAAATCTTATAATCTTGCCTATCTGTCTGTAGCATCGTGGCTCCATAACGATCACCGTTAGTGGTTAGTGTTTTTGGGGTCTTTATTACATTTGATGCTACTTAAGAGTGAGGACCTGCATACATTTTAATTTAGCTTAAATTTTATGAAGTATCGAGTCGGGTGTCACAAAATTGTACCTTCATAAAGTGCCGATTGCACATCAAAATAATTTCCAATTACACACGGATGCGCTGAAAATGAATTTATTAATTAAATTAACGACTGAAACAGGTACGACAAACGATGATGTTGAAATATTCATTAAATTTCAATTAAATTAATGTTTGCTTGACCATTTACGGATTGTTTCATGAAATAAATACTAGTTAGTATGATTTTGCTCCGTATTTAGCTTTATAGCTGCGCATCCAGACCAAATTCCACACATAAAAAAATAGTTAAGGATTAATCAATTCATAGAAAACTTATTAAAAGCACAACCAGAAAATAAATTATCATGATACTTAGTAGTAGGTTTATAAATTAGACTCGACTTGCAATACATGAGACTTATTGTATTTTATGTAAGTACATTATAGTAGATTATGCACTAAGGGGATAAAGCAGTGTCTTATGTCGCGGGTGGCATATTGAACCCTGAGCTAACGAGGGACTCAGTTAACTCCTGAGCGAAGCGAGGGAGTTATGTAGAGTCCTGAGTGACGTGATGGGTTCAAGCTGCCCAAGATGAAGACACGCTTTATCCCAGAGGAGCATACTCTACTTTTCACACCTTCTGCGAGGCAATCAAAGAGAATATAACCACTACGTGAGGCAATAACAAGCCAGGGCTCCGAACTCAGCAGCCAACATCGTCTTTTGTTTCACAATCTTTGAAGTCGCGCCTTTTTTCTTTTTTTTATGAGTGGCCAGTTCGATTTTCGAACAAACCTTTTTACAATGTTATATGGGCGTTCTTTTACTTAGAGTTGTCCACAAGTTTCCACACGAATTTGACGTTCCAAATTCAAATCACATTACAACCCTTGGGAGTTTCATACAACATTACCTCCCTTGGTAGGTAATGCTTTGCTTTACCTTGATGATAGCATGATATGTAATTGGACATTGTCGAGCAGGTGGTGTGAAAAATATATTATATGTATATAAAAGGCTTGGACCTGACTGACTGACAGACAAAGTACAGACCAAACCGCTGAACGTAGACTTGAAATTTTTAGGGTGTGGTCGTCTTTACTGAAAGAGCGAACTAAGAAAGTAATTTAGTTCATTCGCAACGCAGACGCAGTTACGAGCGTCAGCTAGTACATATATTTACATATAATAAACGTGTTGCATCAAAAATTCTGATTACTTATTATTTTAACAACGTTCCAGGTCCAAGAACCTCGGCGGTGTTTCCATCAAGGACCTGTCTCTGGACGACTTCCGCGGCCTGTGCACTGGTGACAAATACCCCATCCTACGCGCCGCCAAATACCGTCTTTAAATATTAAGCTACATATAATAGTACCCATATATTAATAACAATATAAAAATATTCGAACGTTATTCACTTTTAAATTTCATGTAGAAAAATACTCACTGATATTACAATAAAATTATATTTTGATAATATGTATGCATGTTTTATTTTATTTTTAAGCTCATGAGTAATTATTTATTATTTTATTTATAACAATTTGTATTGTAACATATAAAACGTAAGATGGTTGGATAAATGTAAGTTTAATTATTGTTCCCTAACAGAAACTCCTTGGAAAGTAGCACCTACGAACTCTTATGACTCTACCGAAAGTATCGTGGATGATTCCGATTTTTAGACAATGTCACAAGTTTTTAATTGTCAATTTCAAGCAAATCTGAAATTTGTAAAATAATAATTAAAATAAATATCTTGTATTTATATAGATGCATGAGGATTTTTAATCCATTCCATAAATATTGTCGAAAATGCTAATTCGTTGCCTAACAGAGCTTGGCTTACAAAGGCGATTTTTACTCACTAGCGCGGTTTTAGCACACACAAATACGTGTCCTAGCAAAGCAGCGAGGCCAGTATGTCCTGGCTCCGGAAAGTCCGGAGGAAGCGGAGGAAGCGGTAGCTCGATCAAACTACCGGACTTCAAGCGGGCCGAGCGCACCGGTCCTGTACGCTTCGGCTTTATCCCCGAAGAATGGTTCTTATTCTTTCACTGTAAAACTGGAGTTTCTGGGCCTTACGTGTTCGGAGTCCTACTCGCCAACTACATGCTTAGTAAAGAGATATTTATCCTTGAGCACGAGTACTACAGTGGTCTTTCCATCGCCCTTATCGTTTACCTAGTCACGACAAAGCTTGGCCCGGGCGCTGGAGCCGCTTTGGATAAGGAAGTCGATGCGCTAGCCGCTTCATGGCAAAAAATAAGGGAAGATGAAATGGCGGGCTACATTACCCAGGTGAGTACGGCGAAAGATGCTCAATGGAGAGCCGAAGGGCAGCAGCTACTTATGGACGCTAAAAAAGAAAACGTACTGATGCAGCTCGAAGCTATCTACCGGGAGAGATCGATGCATGTGTACAAGACGGTAAGAGGCAGAATGGATTACCACGTGAAGAGATATCGAGCAGAGAGCCGCATTCAGCAGAAATGGATGATCGGCTGGATACTGCAGAATGTGAGGAAGTCTATCACTCCCGAATTTGAGAAGCAGGCTTTAGACAGCGCTATTGGAGACCTAGCTGCTGTTGCTGGCCGATCATAATTTCACCTCGAAATTTACTTATTACTTTATTTCGAAGTACATTTCGATATCACCGAATATGTGCTGTTACATTTTATAATACAAAACAAAACGTGTCGGCAATAAATTGTTTTGAAATTGAAAAAGTTACGTTTTAATACAGAATGTTATTTGTGTGTCGAGCTGGTTTATGGTTTATTTCAGTGTTACATACACTTGTTGCTGATAGCATTATTACTATCAAACCAGAACGTAAGTAAGTCCCTACATAAGATCCGCTGAGGTACGTAGGTTATTTTAAATTTCATATTATGGATGTATTATTCTTACCTACCTAATGACTGGCCGTATTGATGTAGCTCCAGAAAAAGGATTGAATGAATATGACTGGGATGTTTGGTGCAAGTTCCAACCGAACGGCTACGATTGTTCCACTAAAGGTGGCGTACCAAGGTAAGCTAAGGGTATTTCGACTAGATTAGAGATCTATATATAGTCTAAAAATGCACGCCCCTCCAATATTTTTGACGACACAGATGGTCGAGTGGCAAGTATGTTGGACTAAAAGTATTTAAGTATTAGCTGTTACTATAGTACAAGCTTGCTTAGTTTGGGGCTAAATAGCGTGGTCTGAAATGATCAAAAATATTGATATTTATAGGTTTATTCATTTATCTTATATACCGCGGTACAAACACCCTTACTTATTTATCGCGCGAGTAGAGGGGCACGCATTTTTAAACTAAAAGATCTCTACTCAACCGCACGTTAACGTTGTTAGTCTTTGTTGTATGTATATTCTCTTGATAAGTACGTACAGTCAGCTATGTAATGGTATTTACACCCAGCTAATGCCGGTGTTCTCATGTGATTAAACCACTCACACACCCACACATGATGGTATGCTGGGCGTAAAGACCATTACAGAGCCGACCCTACATAAAAAAATATATATTGGCACTGTTTGTGCCCAATAGTTATATTTGTTGTGCAAGTTGGTTTTATTAATGATGTCCATTTGCGTGATCTAAGACTTTTCATAGTGCCTCTACTGCAGTAGAAGTACATAACAAACCAATATAAACAAAATTACCTTAAAGATATAAAAATATATTTATTGAGCGATGGTTACCTTGACTCTTTTGCGATGGCATTTTTACCCGGTTACATGTTTACCCTAACCCATTTTCTCCCACAGATTTTATTACGATGTGAAGATGGAAGCGTGTAAAACGTTTACCTATGAGGGTTGTCCCACAACTTATAACAATTTTGAATCGGAATCATCGTGCAACCACCAGTGCATTGGTAAGTTTAGTATTTATTGAAATCTATTTACAATAATTATTGAAAAAAATCCCAATGAAATAGTGCAGTATCCACATTGAGAAAAATTGATTACAAATATAATAACATAAAATATAAAATGTGGCTTTTGCGAATTCAGTCAGAGAACCATGAAAGATATCAATCTTCTCAACAACTAATTAAATTGAGCGTCTGCATGGTGCGTGAAAGAGGTGATTTGCGCAGTAAGTTGGTCCTACCGCGAGGAATCTCGTAAGTTGTATGGATCGATGGATGTTTTATCGCTACGATAGAGCGCCTTCTATATACGCTCACTGAAAGTCCGGTGTCGCAGTCATTGCCATCTGCGGCCAACTGCATTAAAGTCCAAAAAAATATGTTTTACCAGTAAATTGATAATGGTGTTTCTATACTTAGTACAGAATCAGGGTGAATTATTTATGTTAATTATTTATTCTGCTAATATTTAGTTTCAATTTCGTTTTTGTTAAAAAATATACCTACTAATTTTGTCGTCCAACATTACATCGCGTGTGATTTAAAAAAAAAAACTTAATTTGAATGTGATCCATTCTTTTTCTTTCATAATTTAGGTATGTATTTATAGTTCTGTTTGTTTACCGAAATAAATATAAAATCCCTACTAATATTAAAAATGTGAATGTAAGTTTGTTTGATACGCTTTCAACGATCGTCATGAAACTTTGTACACAATCATATTCTTATTGAGGTATTTATATATTTATTTATTATGGAGGATTATATTTGTTATGGAGGTATTAGAAGTAACATAGGATACTTTTTATTAGAAAAATCTCTGATACTTATGTATATGCGAGAGAAGCCGCGGGTAAAAGCTAGTAAAATATAAATAAAACAATACCGACCCCACTTATTGTTGTTTGTGTATTAGATCACGGTTTGCGTGCAATTAGACGAAACGTAAGCGACAAAGTGAGTTGTCGCATGCAACCTGACTTCGGACGTTGCGATGGATATCATCCTATGTAAGTTAATTGACATGAATACCTACTAAGTACTATAGGTAAGTAATATACCTTCCAACATTAATGTACGATTGATGGATAGACACCTATGTTTACACATGATTGCTTGGCGGCAGAATGTCTTATTGGTCCTTTTAGTCTAAAAATGCACAGCCCTTCATTTCATTTTTAAAAAATTAAAAATAGGATAATGCTTGACCACGACTAGCCGGATGGGAAGCGATGTCGTGGCCTATTTTGATACGCTTACCTAAAAGGGGCTTTTACCCGATGCTTGTTGATGCGATCTTTAAAGACACCCAATATCCTATCCTATCCTACTATCCTATCCTTCTACTTCCTACTAATATTATAAACGCGAAAGTTTGTAAGTATGGATGGATGGATGGATGGATGTTTGTTACTCTTTCACGTAAAAACTACTGAATGGATTTTAATGAAACTTTACAATAATATAGCTTATACATCAGAATAACACATAGGCTACAATTTATAAAGATATCTGCGCAGACGAAGTCGCGGGCATCAGCTAGTATCATATATTTTACCACATATCATTACCATAATGTTATTTGTATTTATTATTAGCTATATATTTTCAATCAACTTTATCTACTAACCCAATACTCCATCTCTTTCTCTATTCATTATTGTCCATAAAACGGTTGCCTGGAAGAGAAACCTTTAAGTAGATTTAAGTATATCCAATTGTTATTTCTTAGTGGTAATAAATACATTTATTATTATCTATCTACAATACACATTATCCAAGAGGATACATTTAAGTAAAAACTTATACTGATCGCACGAGTGGAAGGTCGTGCATTTTTTAACTGTTAGATCTTTACCCACCCAAACAGAATCCTACCTGCTTTCTATTGGTAAATCCTATGCTAAGTCGGTGGGTAAGGCCCATTATCCCCCTTCCGTGATTGACGAAGGGCTACTAACCAACCACTGACTGGCTGAAGATTAATGGCAAACGGTAAGTATGGGGTCGTCGCATATGTGAAAATTCAAACATATTACACAGAACTTTAAATACATATTACAGCCAGCAGCATAAGCACTCGATGATTCAAACTACGTTTTTTTCGAAATCGTTAGATAGTAATTTTCAAAGCAATATTATATAATATGAGTATTTACTCATAAAAGGCTTACTCCTGGCTAGCTGACTGACTGACAGACAACCCACAGGTTAAACCACTGAACGTAGAGACTTGAAATTTAGCGGGTATGTTTGATAAATTCTCAACGCAAACTAAGGTGTGGGTGTCAACTAGTCAATATATATAAAAGGCTTAAGCAGAGTTTAGACGTAGCCAATAATGCTGGCGCCAGTCCTCAGACAAGCCAGCGCTGGCCCGGCCCGTGTTGTTTTACCCGCCAGTGCAGGGTTTAGATGAAGCCAGCGCTGGCTGCCCGCACTGGCGGGAAAAACAACATAAAAAATAACACGGGCCAGGCGGCAGGTCGGCGTCTTTTGGTCGCTTAGCCACCTTCCCGCCCGTCTCACCTCACCTCACTTGCGCAGAGCACCCCACCACTTTCACCGAGCGCTATTAAACCTTGAAGACGCGGGAATCTTCCGCGGCCTGTTAGCGAGTGTCCGCTGTGACTCCTCTGTTATAATATAACATATTAGTACCTATTTGCCTTTTTAGTACCTAGTATAAGTAAATTAGTATTATTTATCATTGTTCGTTTCAAGGTGGTACTTCGACATAACCCGGCGCACGTGCCGAGGCTTCTCCTACAGCGGATGTGGAGGCAACTACAATCGGTTCTCCAACGCACAGGTCTGTATCGCCATTTGCAGGAACATCGTCGATTTTTGATCCATAAATAATACCTATAATATTTTAGACGTGTTTTATTTTCCAATTCCTATTAGATAGCAAAACTATTAAATAACAAATAACTTTATACAACTAACTACCAACTAAATGCTAAAACATAATAAAACTAAGATTACGTAATTAAAAGCCTTGGTCCTGACTGTCTGATTGACTGACAGACAACATACAGGCTAAGCCACTGAACGTAGAATTGAAATTTGGAGGGTATGTTCGTCTTGAAGTGTAAGCGCGTACTATATCAAGAATTTCTACCGCCAAATATCGTCGACTTTTGATCCATAAATAGTTTTATGTATACCTTAGTACTCTGTGGTAATACCAACTGTTTACGAATTGGTTTTCGTTACGGAATAAACATCTACGACATTTAGTCAACACACCGGGGAATCACTAGAAAAATAACATTTGCTCTTAAATAAAAAAACTTATAAGTAGGTAAGGGTACTTATTCTTTATTCCATCGATATTCAGCCCCGGGAACCATTTATGATAATGTAACCCTCATATGAGTTCAGTCCGTATTATTACTTTCGCTGAACGAGAGCAGGGAACCAACTTGAGTTTTATTCGCATTAGCGTGTTGAATGGTAGAAAGTAGGTACTTACTTGAAGATAGTTTTGAATTCAGCATCAGTAGTTACAAATATTTTGTATGGTAGAGATCGTTCAGCTTAAAAATGAACGACCCTACATTTGCGCGATCAGTTAACGAAGGGCATTTTGAATTGAATGGTGGCCATATAAGAGGGGCGTGGACGTGCATTTTTAGACTGATAGATCTCCTAGTGCCATATAAACTTAGAAAATCTACTAGGTACTTAGATTAATTAGAACCTATTTAGTTAAAAATATAATGCTTTAGCAAAACCAGAAAATGTGCAACCACAAGACTGGTAGATTTCTGCAAGTAAATAACGATACCTTTATTTTGTATATTTTCAGGTGACCGATAAGTTTATTTTGAATATATTCAGGAACTAACGTTATATTGGTCGAGGCGAGGAGGCTATCTACTAAACAAAGAGCTATTTTTATTTCTGTATTAACTGCAACCTCTTTCAATGTACCTACGTACCCCACCTCCTTTGGTTTTAGAAAAGGAAAATAAAAATTGACATCATTAATGGCGGATGACGCATGGTTATATAAATTTACAATATCCTATAATTATTTTATACTTACCTATTTTTTTCATAAAATTATTTGCTTTAAAATCATTAATATTAAAAGTTTCAGGAAAAAAGTAAGTTAATTATTTATTGCTGTTATGTAAACACGCAGTCAAGATGGTGGAAGAAATGTTATAATATTGTAAATTGACAGAATTTTTGCAGTTTTAATTTCAACTAACTGACGAAATGATCGACCCAGGGGGCGTTGAAGCAGCATCTCCTCTGCAGCCGAATATCTTGGTAAGTTAGATACCACGACCATGCATTGATCTGACCATGTTTTGAATAAAATACTTGGAGAAGACTTGGAGTTGATAAAAAGAGTACATGGGAGCACTTGAACACTACTTTGGGACAAAGTTTAAATAAATGTTTGATAGGTCATAGTCGCGACGAGCGAAGCGAGCGGAAATTTTTTTCAACCCTGTATGTGACTCAAGAATCAAGCATGCCAGTGATTTATTTCAACGGGGCGAGCGTAGATATTTTTAATAACTCTGTATAAAATGCCTCTGATGGACGGACGGACATGCAGACGAATGGGCAAAGCAAACGAGTTTCTTATCAGACAGAAATTGTAAAAACGAACGATGAATTCCTTGTCTATTAAAATCATAGTTAACCTATTACTTGTATTTATAATTTTACTTTCTTCTGTACAATCTTTCTTATCAAACATTTCTAGACCAAAATGCAAAAGGAAGATGACGACATTGCTCGTTCCGAGGCTATCTTTTCCTTTACGGTTCAAAACATAAGTGAGCTGACGGAACAAGTAGTGTCCCCTCCGTGCTACGCGCGATGCCTTCCTTGGAGGATTCTGGTCCTCCTGCGACACACGACCACTCCTGAACGGCGGCAGCAAAAAGCTCTGGGGATTTTCCTTCAGTGTAATGCGGAGTGCGACTCTTCGGGCTGGTCGTGCTATGGCATGGGTGAGCTGAAGCTGTTGAACCACAAAGATGATGGAGAGAATCTTTGCCGGAAATTGCATCACATGTACCATTGGTGAGGTTTCTTTTGAAATCAATGTTTTTTTAAATCAAAATCTAGAGACTACGCGTATTTACACAAACATTTTTCAGCAAAGAAAATGATTGGGGCTTTGCAAATTTCATAGCATGGGACAAGTTGATGGAGCCGGACAGCGGGTTCATTAGCAACGATAGTATCACTATCGAAGCTCACGTCATGGCCGAGGCCCCGCATGGTGTGTGCTGGGATTCCAAGAAGCACACGGGATATGTCGGTAGGTACAACCCTAGTTGATAATGCTGCTAACCAACCAAGAGCTATGTGAGACCATTATGTTTTTTAGGGCTCAAAAACCAAGGGGCAACTTGTTACATGAATTCGCTACTTCAAACGCTATTCTTCACTAATGTGCTACGAAAAGCAGTGTACAAGATACCCACAGCTGGAGTGGATAGTTCTCGGTCCGTGCCGTTTGCTTTACAGCGAGTTTTCTATGACCTCGAGTTTTCTGAGAAACCAGTGGCCACCAAAAAACTAACAAAAAGTTTTGGATGGGAAACTCTCGACTCATTCATGCAGCATGATGTCCAAGAGTTCCTTAGAGTAAGTTCCTAATCAAATAAAGCTATTTTTGTGAGAAGATTGTTCAGTTTGTCTAAAGATTTCAGTATGGGATATCCATTTCTGGCGATCTCCAATCTTATTGGCGGTAAGATCTCAACTTTTATATTTGTTTTGTAGGTGCTGCTGGAAAAACTCGAAACCAAAATGAAAGGAACTGTAGTAGAAGGCACCGTTTCAAATCTTTTCGAGGGCAATATGTCATCTTTCATAAAATGCAAAAATGTGAATTACACCAGCTCAATGATCGAGACTTTCTGCGATATACAGCTTATCGTACGAGGAAAGAAGAACAGTGAGTCTCTCTTCCACTACATTAATCGTGTATGAGAATTTTGATTCACATCTTGAACACCCTTGATCAAGCTAAAACGTTATTCTGAATGTTCATGACTTTTCGTATAAGTTTAAAGTTCGACTTAGATTTCACACTGGTTTAGGGTCTATTGCTGCTTGAAGGGTATTTCAAATAATAACTGAACTTTAGAGACTGACCATCAAAATGATTCAATGTGGATGAGTGCATTAGCAGTGTTGTGCCTGCCTATGTGATTGAAAGAGTTCTGTTCTGATCACAGGTAAGCGGAGTGCGTCTAGCTCGTCTCACTTATGAACATAGAAAAAGTTTCCAGCTGTTTTCGTTGCAGTTCTTAACTGTACTATTCTAGTTGTGGAGTCGTTCGAGGACTACATCAGCACGGAGGTTCTGGACGGCGATAATAAGTATGACGCTGGCGAGCACGGGCTGCAGGAAGCGGAGAAGGGCGTCCGTTTCGAGAAGTTCCCGCCCGTGCTGCACCTGCACCTCATGCGCTTCCAATACGACCCACAGAGGGATGCTTCCGTCAAGTTCAACGACAGGTAAGCATACATCTATCATCTCATCATCAATCACCATCGTGAATCTTTGGCAGTCTACAGCTGAAAGTAGATCATATCTTCGTCTCTCTTCCATCTTCAAGCTATAGCTCTTCACTCTTTTAACTAGATATTGTTAAGTACATATAACACTTGCCTACGGTGTCCTCGGAAAAAATGACCAGCTCAGCTACAGCTTGCTGATCCTCTGAGCCATGTCGACTATCGTGGTTCTCAATGAATTAACGTTTCGGTTCCGGCCATCGCGAGTCAAGAAGCAAGTCAATAGAAATCGTCAATCTCTGTTGTCTTTAAATGAGTATAATAATGTTAATAATATTGAAGAACAGCATCAAGACTGCGTTGATATTTCGAAATAGTACAGATACTTGTATATAAACTTGGCAGATTTGAGTTCTACGAAGAAATAAACTTAGACCCGTATCTCACGGAGCCGCCGGCGATTCCGTCTCGTTACACGCTACACGCTGTGTTAGTGCATTCTGGCGACAACTACGGCGGCCATTACGTCGTGTTCATCAACCCTAAAGGCGATGGAAAGGTACCGGTTTCACCACAGAATACAACTTTTCTTACCTACAGTAGGTAGGTCTAGGTAGATACATATAGCCAAAGCAGTATCTAATGTGGGTTTTGGGCCGGAAATATGACACACCGGTCTGAAGAGATAAACGGTTATCTTCAGCATTGTAGAGCTTTACCTCTGGTGTCGTTTAGACTTTTTTGGCAAAGTTGAATCTAAGAAAAATGTTTAGTGCTTTGAAAGTAACTGATAAGGATTGTTTTTTTTATGGTTCAATATTTTAACATAGTTATTAGATTATTACGGGTATTTCTCGCGCCACGTTATTAATTTTATGTGCCGACGTAAGTACGAGAAATACCCGTAATAATCTAATAACTATGGGTGATACTCAAGAAAGTCTACGAAATATCAATATTTGAAGCCAAAGTAGGTTTACTATCTATTCTGTGTTTAGGTATCTATTGTGATACTTTATGGATGGTACACCAAGAATACAGAGTGCGCTAAAGAAGCAGACACACATACATAATTACCTACATAATATACTCACGCACAAATGTACCATGGGATAAAACAGGGTAAGATGACTCAAAAGATAGGTGCCCCTTTTATTAAATCTTTACTTACGAAATTCGGATGGAAGGAATGATAGGTAAAGTTTTTAACACACATATTATGCTTCATCCTTTACCTATTATTAATATCATTTGATTTTCAAAAGCAATGTTTTTAGGAAAATGGTCTTAAGCGCCTTTAATAAATAAATAATAAATATTTCACACAACGCCATCCAGCTCAAAACTAAGCAGAGCTTGTACTATGGGAACCAGATAACTAATAGAATACTTGAATACTTTTTTTTGTAAACACATACATAGAATACATAGGAAACACCCAGACACAGGACATAGGTACACAAATGTTTTTCCTGAAGCGGGAATCGAACCCGCGACTCCGAAGTGGTAGTCCAATATACTTTCCAATCGACCATCCGTGTCGTCAAACCTATCCTTTTAGGGTATCTAACCCTGTTTTACCCTATACCCCATAGCCGTGCCCATATTTACAAAGATGCATTCGCCCGAAACAGCCCCCTTTTCGCAATCAGTTAAAAGCAAAGTTCCCAATAGTTCCCATTGGTCCGACAGTGGTGTAAGTTCGACGACGACGTGGTGTCCCGCTGCAGTAAGCAAGAGGCCATTGAATACAACTACGGAGGCGAAGAGCACGCACCGCATCTCGCGCGCAAAGCCACCAGCGCCTACATGCTCATCTACATACAGTCAGTTACATTGCCAAGTACCATCTGCTTCTTCTTCTCACGTAAGCCAGTGGCTGACTCTTGTGTCCGGGTTTTAAGCCGTCCAAAGGCCTCCGACCCTCTCAATAAGACTCTGCCTAGTTATGACCATCCGTCGCCCGCGTTATACGAGATATGTATGAAGAAGTCTTTGTCGAATTCTAGGTTCTGAACAATACTTTTACTGAAATTCCATCAAATAAGTTCATTAGTTTCGGCGTGATTGAGCAATGATCATTCATTTACCCATCCGTCCTCTTATAGTACGACGACACGGCTTTTTTGCACGCTACACGCCAGCGACTTCGCTTGTAAGCGTGTAAAGTCGCCCAGTGTCATCGGCGTTTTTACAATCTGTTTTTATTGACAATCATTCCCAAAAGCTAACACGCTCACATGATAGCGTTTTTAAAACGCCAACAATCAGCTTGTAAAAAAGCTGGTGTGTAATCGACGCTTTAGCTTAATTTCCACTGGGATGGGAGCGACTGGTAGAGTCGTCACCGCTTCCGGCCGCGCGCAGTCTGTCAGCGATTCTTCAATGCTAGACTTATAAATATGTAGATTATATTCAAAATTATTTGACACTGAAAGTGCTCTGCCAGCCGCTGCCATGGCAGTGGGCCTTAAATTGTCGCATGTAAAATACAAAGCTTGCAGCTTGCTTTGTGTGGTATCCAAATGAAAAGAAGCATATTGATTCGGTTCGTTTCAAATCAGTTCATTTGTTTTAGCGTGATTGAGATACAAACATCCGTCTTTCAGACATCCTCACAAACTGCCGCCTTTTGGGATGTGGGATATAATAGTAGAATGGGTTAATGGGATGTCCGTGAAGTGTAGTAGTGAATTTCGATGCAGATATCGTTGGGAGGCGTGCCCTGCAGGATTCTAGATGGGTACACAGTGCCAGATATTTTGCCGCAAAGTAGTAATGAGTTAGCATTACTGTGTTCCGGTTGGAAGGGCACTATAGCTAGTGAAATTACTGGGCTTTCGAGACTGACCATCAAAATGTCTCAAACGCTAATAGAACGAACACTATAGCAGTGATACCCCGGCTTATGGGCATCAAAGCCAAAGGGCTTAGCTGTAGCACTGTTAAATTTATGGGCAGGCGTGATCTCTTACTTGCGGCTAATGGCCTTCCACACGCACAAGTATCACCACAGTTTTGCCTGCGCAGACCGGTTGTACACGAAACACTTTGATAATTTTACCAACTACACGCACGGTGTTCCGTGTACAAGCCGGCTCACGCAGGCAAAACTGTGGTGAAGCTTGTGCGTGTGGTAGGTAACATTTAGATTCTAAAAAAAAACTTCAACGACAGGAAATCACAACAAAAGTACGTTTTGCAAGACATGGATGAGAATGATATCCCAACGGACCTTTGCGAGAGAATCAACGAAGAGATGCGACACGAGATGGTAAGAACATGTAAATATCATTTCCATACAAAGCACTTAGTTTACGATTTATATATTTTTTTGTTTTTTTTAAGCATGAGCACGTTGCCCTTTTCAGGCGGCAGAAAAATAAGATGCCGGAAAATGAAATCTGACACGTCTATCGGCTCGGCTAAGCACTACACGAAGATATTTAACGCACTAAAACAATTCTTCACTTTGCAGGCGTTAGCTGGCTCTAAATATAAAGGAACAACTTAAACACCAATGCGATTGCACAGCTTATTTATTTCTTATAGAATTTACATTGACCTAGGTACTTATCTAGTTTTAATCCAGGTATTTATCTAACTTTTCGGTTTTTGTTTATTTTCATAGGCCACGGTCAACCGCTAAGTATAAGTATACACGAGTAGAACTTTTGATGTTTTTAGTATCTATTGTAATAAAAGTATGAATTCTAATTTATGATTTTAATTTTCAGGATAATAAGTAAGCATTTCTCAACATTTGTCTTAAAGTGGACGAGCACTATAAGCAGTGCTGTACCGGCCTTTGTTCGTATGTACTTAATTCAAGTCTGGTTATGACCAGAAAAATGACTAGGTCATTTTGTCTGTTCGTCTATTTTTTAAGTTAAAAAAATAACTCAGGACTGAATCTTTTTAAGTCACATGAACCTGTGCTCTCCTGATAAGGTCATGTGTTTTAGGTAGGTAAGTGCTTTTGATTAAGTACGTCATGAATGAATTGCTTTTTATTCGTATTTGGTATTTTTAAATCTATTTTCCATGTGTGGTCTGAGCTATTCCAAAATTAATAGTTTGAAATACGTGGAAATCATTGAATACGCACCTGGCCGTTGCTACAACTGCTACGGCCGCGTAGCAGTAGCGCAAGAGCTGAAACCCATCGACTGTATGTGTATCACGTAAGCCTACTGAAGACTCTAAACTGGAAATTCTTTCACAGTCGATGTATTAAAGTACAAACATATTATAATTAAATTAACCATGTTCTCAGTCGGGTGAAAAATGGGTGATGCCTAGATGCCTATTTAACTTTTCATGAGTGATGCCTATTTTATTAAAGTCCGCAAAAAAGAGGAGTTGGTATTTTTCTATGGTCACATTATTGTCCTGTCTCTTTTTACTTACCGTGAAAACGGTGCAATTAATACCTATTCGATTCACCCTATTTCAGATTTTTTTATTTCTAAGCCCCTTTCGTCGTTTGTCGTCTCATCTTCAATTTCCTTATTGTTGTACTGGGTAGGTATGGGTAATCAAACAAGAATTCTGTGGTTATAAATTGAATTGTTTCTAACCCTTGTCTTAACACGTACCAAGTGGGACTTGGGCTTACTGAAACGAGACTAATCCTCTTTGGAGACGTGAGTAATCCACATCCAAAAGGAAATCCTTTTTGAAACGAGGTGCTTGGGGTTGAGCGTGCATCCCTCATCATCTTGCTGCTTTCAAGTTTGTTAATGAATCCTGCTTTCAAACACCTTATTTATAATTTATTATTTAATCAGCCTACATTGATCCAAATATAAATCCACCACATAGAATATTCGAATACGTCATATCTCATGTTATAAATCATTTCTTCTACTCTACCAGGCTAATTTTTACAATGCACTAGCTACTGCTCTCGGTTTTACCCGCGTGATATTGGGTTATAGGACTCTCTACTTTTTTAATATGTATTTATACAAAAGAAGTATCTATTTGTCTCTGTTTTATTTTTTTAACAGTGTCCTATTATTGAGCAAACACCTCCTGTTCTACTTTTTGGGCCACGTGCAAGATTGGCCTAATCTTTTGGATGGTTACCACTATATACGAGTGTCATTTTTATACAATGAGTCCTTATTTGTGCATGCGTATATTATTTCAGTTGGTACTGAAGTATTTGTTTATTTATATTATTATTATTTATAAAATTTAATTAAATTATTATTTGATAAAATTTGTTATATTTCTCCTCTCCATTCTGGCACCGAGCTAAATAGAATAAGCACTGGTAAATGGGATGCTAATACGTTATATCTAAAAGCTAAAGAAGTTCGCAAGTTTAAATTTGAGCTCATTTAACATAAAAAATACTTAAAAATTCTATCAACTATGAGCTCAAAACTTATTTTCATCTGAGTTGGTTTGATTTTAGGTCAAAAGCTGTGCTGTGACTTTTTAACCGTCTTGTGATTGGGCCAAAATTTCGGTTTGTGTATTGAAAAGGCACGTGTCCGCCTGCCGCACTCTATTTGATAAGTATATTTATAATTTTTAAGACTACAGGGGAAGTTACCCAACCGGTACCATTTGCCAACGTCACATGGGGCCGATTTGGGGAACAATTCCATAACCGACTCTATTGTTTTTTTCTTGGGGCCAGTTGAAAAATCAGTCAGATATAAATAATCTAAAATTCTCTAAAATAATATAATTTCAAGGAAGACACCTTACTTATTGCACTTTATGTATTGTTAACTGCCTGGCTTCTTGGAAGACATCCTAATACAAATACAAATAGGTACAAATATTTTATTCATTACATCTTCCAAACAAACTTTATAAAACAAATTACCTCCTCATGCTAGGTTTTCAACTAAGATCCATCTATATTATTCACGTTTAGTTGAAACTTGGCCACGCCATCGCCATGAACTTTCAAAGCTTTGTGTGTTTTTGCTACAAAGAAGGGTCGAGGGAATAAGAGCGAAAGCGTGTACACTTCAGTCGATTTCACTTCAGCTGAAATTAAAGCTCAAAAGGATTGGCTTTTTTCAGTGTTCCCAACCAGATTTAAAAAGTCGAAACAATAATGTTTTTCTTTGGTGGCCGTCTGTAACATAAAGTCGCGAAATAATAAATTCTTATAATACCAGAAGTTGTGTATGTTTAGACTGAATTTTGAGTGGGTCTCTCAGAATATGAGTACGTACCAAACTAAAATATTATAAATTCAGTTGACGCCCGAAATTTTTGCTTGCGTTGCGAATTTCCAAAATCCTTTCTATGTACACACTTTCACCCCTTGACAAACACATGCTCCAAGTTTCAAGTCTCTCGTCTCGTTCAGCGGTTTGGCCTATGCGTTGTCTGTTAGTCAGTCACTCAGGACCAAGTCTATTATAATATTGATTAGGTATTTAAAAAAATTGTGAGAATGGATTGTTTTTATTCTTAGTAACAAAAGCAACTGAACCAAAGGAGCTGAAGTTTTATGTTATACAGTTTACTAGCTGTAGCCCACATCTTTTTTTGCGTTGCGAATTAACAAAATTTCTTTCATAGTACGCGCCTACATTACTTGATGAATATAACCTCTAAGTTTCAAGTATCTACGTTCAGTGGTTTGGCCTGTGCGTTATCAGTCAGTCAGTTAAGACTAAGCCATATTATATATTTAATGGAATGTGTAGGACAAAAATAGGCTACTTTTTACTCCGATGCCAAATATTCAAACAAACATTCCTTTAGTACGTTATTTTATATATCGTTACTGACATCATTGCATTCCGTTTCAGTTGCCGAGTAATCGAGTAACGATTACTCGGCAACTGCATTGTAAGATCTATAAATCATCACATTTGCTGTGCAATTAGGTACAGTGTGTTGCAACTAAGTTCACGTTTGCTGGTACAATATTGTAAAGTTACGGAGGTGCACTTAGGAGACCTGAGAGTGGCTTGATTATATTAAGTTTCTCATTTATGTTCTGGGTACTAATTGGTTTAATTTTTCACTATTTTAATTTTATTTAACAAATGGTTTTCAGCACGATATAAGTAAAGAACCTAAAAAGTTTTTTTAATAGCGCTATTGACTGGCCGATTTACAAAAAAAAATAAAACGTTTTTAATACGTTTGAAGATAACTCTATCCTAATGTACGTCATTTAATATTTTATTTATGCTTGGGATTTACACAAAAAAAAATTCTGATTCTGATTCTGCTATTGAAGGTAATTTCAGTAGGTCCTAGGCCTATAATATAATATATACCTACATACCTATAAATAACTAGACACATGTCTAACGCTCGCTACATCGAAAGGCAGAGTCGTAATAAACTGCGGATAAGTCGATGACGGTATGCGCTATTAGTTGACCAATGACCACAGTCATGACATAGTCATGCACTGATCAGTATGCACGTGAGTCACCGGAACTTGACGATAGGCTCGCATGCCTCTGTCGTGCCTACGTTTATTGTCATGTCTCTATGAAAGAGCTTACCAAGTTAGAAACTATACTAACATTCCTCCTTCAATGTCCGTGATATAACCTAATAGTACTTCTCTCCTCTCCACAAAGCTCAATAAATTACTCTTGTAGCGACTAATCACTTACTAAGTCATTGAAACCAACTTCTTGAATTAATTTACCTATAACAAGATAAATCAGTAGCGGCCCGATACGAAAGTAATCAAGTCAAGTACCGATAGAAACTAGGCATCACTAAAGTTTCGTTTGGGCTACCTGATTTGATATTCCCGATTGAGAACTTAATGCTGAAATTTCATTAACTTTGTAAAGTTTCGAGTTCTTAAAGCTCTTAGTTCGAAGTTACGCAGCGTCGACCGAGACGAGGCTGAGTTAAGCACCTGTAGCCTACGTGAGTAAGCTCGGATTGGGATTCACCCTTCGGGAGCTGTAAGATAACAAAATGATGGAGCGTTGACGGCACCATGCACGAGGGCTCTGGAGGCTTGGAGGGTCATGGGGTACGGGGAGCGACGTTGCCGCTCCGCTCCCGCCTCCTGGCAGCGGGCGGCGCGGCGGCGGCGGGCGGCGAGCGAGCGGCGAGAAGCGCGACTCGACTCAGCCAGCCTCATATCGCGTGGGACCTTGCGCCGCGCGTCCGTGCTACTGGCTCGTTCGTTTCTCGCGTCGTCTTCGACAAACTTACAAACTGACATTCCGTTGCTGTAAACCTGTTTGAGCAACAAAAAAATATCTATTACAACATATCGGGCAGGAGATTCACTCCCGTGTCCCACGCATGAACTTTATAACTTTTGTGTTTTTGACTTCATTTATAAAACTTTTTAAAGTTTGTTTATAAGCTCGCGGTGAGCAGTGTGCATTGTGTACGGTTGTTAAGTCATGGTTGGACAGGGTCCTCAGTAAACCGGTAAGTAAAACGTTACTGGAAACTTATTTGAATCCCAAGTTGGTTATTGCTCGCCGCCTGTGTTAATTGAATATGGTATGGAATGCGTTCTTTCAAGCTCTCTGTTCTATTCGGACGCTAATGAATGGTGAATGATCATACTCAGCGTGTTCGATTTAGTCGATATGAATGCAATTGCTCACAATAGAAGCACGTAATGCACGGTTATCGCTAGAGAGGTATGTTTTATAAGCGTTTATTTCTTGGAAGGGTGTCGTCGGAGCTAGCGAGCATCGGTATTGTCTGTTGTTATCCAATTCTTGGTATCGTCCGTATCACTGGTGGGATCTTGTTGCATTACTTTCAAATATCGGACAGACTTTGGAGTCTTTAATACCTTTATGCTTATGCTATCTTAACAGCATGCAATCCAACTAAATATTACCGGTATAGTTTTAACTTCTTACAAATCATATTACTTACTTAAAATTAAGGAAGTTAAGGAAATTTATATTAAAAATTATATAAATTAAAGCATGTACACAACGTTAGTTCGTTAAAAAAACACAAATTGATAAGTATAATAAATAATGAATGATCTAAGAAAAAACGCTTTACAATATACAGCCTATATCGGCTTAATCTGGGGTGGGTTACATTTTATTATTGATGCTGGTTTGGACTTGAGTCAACGGCTAATAAAGCCGTAGAGATAGATGGATGGAGTTCTAAGAGTGATTACTATCATAAAATTGACTAATACAGCTCATACTCTACCTTGACTCTACAAGGTCTTCACCAAGTAAGCAGTATTTTTTTAGCTTAAAAAAATTAGAACTACCTAGCTACTTTGCAGATTCAAGAGGTACCAAATTAATAGATTAAGATTAATAGTTAGAGCTAGCTCTACAGTGCACGAAAGGAGCCTCTTGGAGGCGTACTTGAAATCTTCACCACCCTGGTTCGTAAGAACTAGTGACAGGTAAGAAGACTAGCTCTACATTAGTACGTATGTCACATCTCTTTTATGTGGTCATGACAGAACAACTTCTTTTTCTTATCGTGTCACTCGTTGTTTTTGAAACAGTGTGATTAAAGGATTTCAAGTGCGCCTCGAAAAGTCTTCTTTCGTGCACTATACTGCACAGAATAACTGTAAAGCAATAATGACTAATCCTTTCCGAAATGGCCCTTTTAACTGGACAAAATTACTTGACCGGTCTCCGAGTTCCTATAAACTATCTAGCCCTAATTTGCTGGGTAAATTGTCACCTAGATCACCTAGATAGCTGAATAGGTAGATAAATAAGGTATTGTTCTAGTATTTCCTATTACTAGAACAACAATGCCGTTTGAGAGCAAAACTTGGTAAATTGTAAAAGTTGCGCAATTATCTAATATCAAACAACGAGAGAATTAGTCATCAATTACAAGTAGAGTTTCGTTATTCTGTTCAGCTTTTGTTTGGAGATCTAATGACATAAAAATGATCGATGAACAGCTCATCTCCACATGCACACGGTCATTAGATAATCAAGGTTTTATAAAAGATACAACAACCGACTTCAATCGAACGGTTCTAGTGACCGTAGATGAATAAATTATTATCGGAGTGTATGAATTGGGAAGTAGCCACAAGTCAAAGAGAAGCAAAATACGTAAATTTGTTTATTTCTACGAAGTATATTTTTTTCAGTTATTTTCATTTAAAAACTAAACTACTGAGCCGATTTTGGTGATATTTCTATGGGACCCATCATCATCATGATCACCATGCCCTTATCTCACTCTTAGGTGGGGTCGGCACAACATGTCTTCATCTTCCATTCGTCTCTATCAGCCGTCATCTCTGCACCAATCTGAAAGCATATCCTCTCAAATAAAAAAAAAATCTAATCGGTTTATAAACAACAAACAAAAACTTATCACTATGATATATTCAGTATTTATGTTAGTATTTATATAAATATATATATATATATGTATATAAGTAACTTATATATTTATTTATGTATAGGTATTAATTCTAGTTTATTTAGTATATATCTTAGTAGTATTTATTATATGTATTTAGATATATTTATTCAAACATTATATATATTTTCTTTTTCATAATTTTAATGTATCCATTATTATTTATATTACTGTACACGCCCCCACACTTTCCATGGCCTCTCTCTAACCTCAGAAGGTTTGCTGGAAGAAAACTCTTATTAGGGTTAAGCTCGCCTTTGTACATGTCTTTTCTTCTATGATTTGTATTCTAATATGTTTGTGTGTACAATAAAGAATTACAGAACAAAGTTCTGAGGTAAAGAACATTAAAAAAAAACCGAATTGAGAATCTCCTCCTTTTTTGAAGTTGGTTGAAAATATTTGTAATATTTGCAAGCGAAGGAATTAGTCATCAACCTATCTTAATAGAGCTTTGTTGTTCTGTTCAACAGTTTTTGTTTGGAGATCCATTCGCATCTCCGAGATCACAACATGTGATTGATGAACTGCTTGACTCCAAAGTCCTCTGTGATACAAATAAATAAGTAGTTCGTACTGCAATTTTTTTTATGACCATGTCAAGATAATGATTCACCTACTCTTCTTACCTTATCTATTACTAGCTGACGTGTGCAACTTTGTTTGCGTTGCGAATTAAAAAGAATCCTACTACACATGACGAATATACCCTCCAATTGCTTTTACGTTCAGTGGATTGGCTTGTGCGTTGTCTGTCAATCAGTCAAGACAGGACGAAGCCTTTTATATGTATTGATTATTCGTGAGCTTGTGACGTCATCGTCTACATAAGTTCTCTTATTTAGCTTTTCGATTCAGCGAAAAGAAGTAATTGAAACTTAATTAATTGATCTCTGTTTTCAAGAGTGCCTCCATTTTATGAGTGTTGTTGATTTTAATTAAGTAATACAAACTTGGGTTTTCATCAAATAAGAATTAAAAAAATGTGTATATAAGACCACACGACTGAAGTGAAAACTTCGTAAAGGGAGAGGTTAACAGTAGGAATTTATACAACTATTTATACCAAAGTCCAAAACGTTCACAGTTTGACTGCGAGTTCTTACATTGACATGACAGTAGAAAGGATGCTATTTCAAAAATAAATTTTATTCACGGTCATAGCATCAACAATACAGGCACATTATTCTGTAGTATTATAATGTAACGCTACCATTATTTGATGTCGTTCAGGTAAAAGAACAGACAGTAGACACATTACCATCTTCAGGTATAGTAATGTTATACCCGATTTTTCCCGAAGTAGTGTTACGTACGAGCGTTGGGAGGCCTAGTAGCCCACTCCAATTCACTCCCCACGAAATATTTAGCTCAATGCGCCTCAAACAGTTTTGACTTCAATAATTAGAAAACAGTTTCGTAAACCTAGTGCATTACTCATAAATAATAACTACATATATCATTTCAACAGATTCGCCGTTTACTCCTTTGTTCTATCTAGGCATTTTTCTTTGTACTTACCTATTGGTAATTTGAGGAAGTCTCACTAAGTCCCACCGATTGCAATGTAACGTTCGGAAAGGGGAGCAGATGGGAATATAAATAAATATAAATATTATAAATAAAAATAAACATAATCAAAAGGTTTTTTTTTTATATGGAATAGTCAAGCATTTGACCACAACCTCACCTGATGGTAAGTGACGGTGTGGTCGAGGAGGCTTGCCTAGTAAGAACTTATTCACTCTTGATTTGAAGACTCCGTGATTATAGTGTGTCGGAAAAACAGACGCCGGCAGCGAGTTCCACTCCCTGCTGGTGCGTATCATAGATGTCGATGAGAACCGCTTGGTTCGAGTTCGTGGGATGTCCACGAGATAGGGGTGGTACCCCCCCGTACGCCTGCTAGTTCGGTGGTAAAAGGGAGACGTAAACCTATTATTATTCGTTATTTTTGTAAAGAAAGCTTACAGAAACAATTATTCACAAGTAATGGTACTCATTTAATTGAATTTTTTATGTCCAAATTATTTATTTATATACACATTTACATTTTTTTTTTAATATTGTGTCTGTGACTCTGTGAAGGTTATGGTGTTAGGTTTAGTACCAAGATATGATTTTAGCGAGACTAGACTAGAAGTACTACTTACTCCTCTGATTACTCATGGGCTAGATGGAGTTGTGTCTAAACAAAACATAATTTTATTTATTTATAATAAAATAATTTGGGATGTCCTCGAGATCAGCGGCAAGTGGAAAACTTTGTGCAGCGTATTACCATGTACCGACAATTTGAAATATCCGGTGCCATCAATCGGAGATTCTAAAGGAAGAAGTTCTATCTCTGTCAATTAATTATTCAATTAGAGAGTGCCTGACTTTGTCTTCACAAATATTAATGTTCATTTCGCTACACCTTATTATTTACGTCTCTGTAAAAGTTACCAAAAAATTGTTGCTTTTAATTTCCAAGAAACTAATAAGCAGGTCGTTTTCTTAGTGTCAGTACCATCAACGGAATAAAAACTGTGATTTTATGAAAAAAATCTTTCGTTTGAAGGTTTTATTGGAAAGATATAGAAATTTAAACATGGCGTCAGTTATGCCTTACCCTATTTAATTTATAGCATGGTCAGATTTAACCCTCGATTTATTAGCAGGGTGCGACCCACAATGAATAGAAACAAAGGTACATAATAATGGGCAGGGCACGTTGAAATTAATTGGTATTTTTACTGAATGTTTGTTTTATTGGCCTAAAAGTAAGCTTTTAAAATTAATTTGGATTGCATTTCATTATACTATACCTACTCACAACTAAACGCATAAAAATACAAAGATTTCGCGCAAAAAAATTGAGGTCTGGGGTATTTGCGATTCGTACAAATTCGTCTGGGCGGAAACTCAAGCTAATTTCTAGGCCCGCTTGCCTCTTTTTGTCATGTTTCTGGGGGTAGCCTTAAGATAAGATAAATGTATTTCAACAGCCTTGTTCAAATCTGGCATGCTTTTGTAGCCTTGCTATAACCACAGAGTACTACGATATACCTATAACTGCAGGATTGCGGTGCGTTGTGTGCGATTTGTACGAGATTCGTCGTCTAGGAAACGAAAATTTGAGAGTAGAATTTTTAGATGTTAGTACAATTGTTAGCATTGAGTAACCCTTGTCACTTTTAGCAATGATGAAGTGTAAATGCCAGTTCTTAGTAGTTTTCATGGATTTTGAAATATATCGACTTGCTTTTTGTAGAGCCGAATTGTGGCGAGAGAATACGAAGGCTGGTAGAGTCTCATTTGTAATGTGGTTTCCGATGTATTTAAATAGAATTAAGAAAACAGTAGCTAATAACAGGTACGTCCTAGGTTCGTTCTACATAACAATGTTAAATATTTATTGTTTTGACAAATCTTGGAAGATAATGTAGGTTCAAAGTTTAATAGGAACGCAAATATTGACTTATGAATATGTAATTAAATCTCACAGAAAATATTCGGAAACTTGGGAACGATAGCGTATGTGAGAAAAAGTTTCTTTGAGTTAAAAACTTAATCTCGATTGAGGGCAGATATTGGCACATTGAAGAGACTCGATTCGATTTTTAAGTTAGAAAAAGTCTAGTCTCTCTCAAAAAAAAGAAAAAAATATATAAGTTTATTATAAGTTTATCAAAAACGACGTCGATCACACCGGAACTTAAATTTACTTGTTATTCGCATCCACGAACTGAAGCTGCTTTGCAAAGAAAAGTGAACAGACTCCTCACTTTTTAGAGCCTAAACCTATACTGTGGTATGACATATTAATTTTATCAATTCGAAAATGATTGAGGTTTATATCTGTCACTTTGATGATGATTAAGAGGATCTAATAAGTGATGATAACGATGATAATGATAATAGGTGCGATTATTATGTCTTACCTAGTTTTTCTTACGTGTGTGGTTAGTGTTGCTAACTTAACTTACTGTGACTGATGCAAAATCGTAGACGCTACGAGCTTTTAGGAACAAGTTAATTAAAATTGATGTAACATACTTTCCGGACAAAACTTCAAGCTCTCAAAACTTTCTCCAAAACTGGTGCAAACTTAGCACTTGGAAACTTGTATCTACATACTTCCCCATTTACGAACTACAACGAATTTTGAATACTCATATGAATTGTAAGTGCTATATTTACTCTTCATGCAACGCAGAGTCGGATTGGTAAACTTTCTACTCTACGATACTCTCTTACCAGAAAAAACTCTATCATTATGTATTGTATAAAAGGCTTGGAGCTGAGTGACTGGCTGACAGAGAATGTACAGGGCAAACCACTGAACGTAGAGACTTGAAACTTTGAGGATGTGTTCATCAAGAGCTGATTTTAAAAATTCGCCACGCAAACAAAGTTGCGTGTCAGCTAGTTGATAATAAAATGAAATCAAAATCATGCTCATTGTCAAACTCTAAAAAATAGTTGTATTTCGTATTATTAACCTCGCCTTTGAAAAAGTTTTCGCTTCTGTTACCGTGGCCTTGAGCACACTACGTTTTTTTCATATAATAAGTTTTATTAAGTAATATTTATAATAATTTTGTATAATATGAAAGAGCAGCGAGCAGTTAGTGACTAAAATAATTACGTTGAGCTTTCTTTGAGGTAAAGATTCACTTTGCATATAAAGTGCCTCGCCGCGCCGTTGGTAGTCAAATACAAAAGACGTGAGTGCACTGCATCTAATATCCATACAATATGGCTCAATTGTATATTGTAATTACTGTTTAAAGTTTATAAAGACACCGAATGTTTACAGATTTTCTTTGTAGACATGCATTTGAAATGTTGAATTACAGATTTATTTAAACTTTATTTATTATGTAAGAATACGGTTTTTTCAAGCCTATTTCAGGCACCAGTCTTTTGCAAAATAGGTCAAACCAAATCTCTGTTCTAATTTTATAATTATTTTAACTTTAAACACAGAAGTACTTATTCAAGTATCACAATGTAGTCTACATTGAAAATGTGACAGAAAAATGTTAGCCGCATTGGCTTACTTCAAGTACATTTTGGTCCGTTGTTAATTTTCGAAAAATGTAGTAACAGGAAATCTAGGCTTTTTCATTGTTAATAAAACTATATCGTAAAAAGTAACGAACATTGTTTGAAAAAGAGATACTCGTATTTAATTTTTATTGACAGAGTGTCTGATTTTTATGTCCTGTATTCCGCATTATTTTTTCTTTGATACTGTCCATCTTGGTGTAACTGACTAAAGGTATATAGGATGTATACAATATTATATCCTTTATACCGTAGGTAGTAGGTTCATAGGAACACCCGTTATTAATTTATGACTTTAAATAAATAATATATATTATGCTACTTAACTTATTATCACAATCCATTTTTGTACCAAGACCGACGTAATATTCACCTTCCTAGTTCAAAATCGATCCTCGAATATTAGGGGATGCCTGGTGCGTTGACCGCTTCGTTCAGGTTGAGTGCGCTCTGTTGGTTATGAAATGCACTGTATATGAATCAGCTATTTGGGCTTTCTATTTACACACACCAATGTGAAGGGCACAGTGAACAATGTATTCATGCGTATAACTGGACTGTGCAGTGCACGTCCATAAAATTATATTAGGGAAACGAGAATTAATAAAACTGAACTGTAACTTTGACTCTACATTAAACAAAGCCATGTTGGCTGAATGGGAGGTGCTTCGACTTTCGATCCGGAGGTTGTGGGTTGGGACCCAATCGTAAAACTTGGATTTTTTTGTTAAAAAAATCTAAGTGTGCATTAAAACACTTGCTTAACGGTGAAGGAATACATTGTGCAGAAACCAGAATGTCATGGAACCCAAAAAGTTCAAAAACATGTTGAGTGCACGAATGGAGCCTCTTCGAGGTGCACTTGAAATCCTTTCACCACACTGGTTCGAAAGAACTAGTGACACAATAAGAAGAAGACTAAATTTTTTGCTTTTTCTTTTATGAGTGCGTTTGAAAAGCCATTAATGTGCGTGATGCTTTTTACAGAACGTTATGCTTCGTAGTGTTATATCATAAGAACTTTTAAACACATACCCATACCATTAAATAATATATGTTATAAAAGTTAAGGAGAATGGCTGGATCTCGATAAAATTACTGAATCGATTGGGCTGTACTGCGAGTGTGTGATTTTAGTAGGTTTTACGCAAGCGTAGCCGTGAGCAGCAGCTAGTCACTTTGTAAGGATGAATGGAAACGTACCTACGAAGGCAATAAAGTTTACCTACTCATACATTCCAAGGTGTGTCGTGTGAAGGGCAGCTCAAGTGATGTACCAACTATTATGCAGTAATCTACGAGTGTTGCCGCTCCCTTTGTCGTTACTTCCCCTTCAAAAACAGAACCACAGAATAGATTGTATTATAAACCAGGACCTGTTATAAAAAATCTTGTCGGAACAACAACTGTTACCAGCGGTCGTCGGTATCGCTACCAAATGAGTTTTCTGTTTTGAAAGCAATATCCTGCGTTTTGAGTCTGTTTTAATGTTCGTCTCTAAAGCAAATATCTACTCAAACGCACCTAGATATACCAACTTAGATATGTGTCGTGAATGGAAATAAACAATTAAGTTGTTTATATTAAACAAAAACATAATATACAAAACTCTTTTCTTTCTGTCTTCCTGATCTCCGTTGCGTGGCTCACGTTGTTGTAAAAATTTGGTTTACTACGAGGATGGTATTTATTAATAGCATTATATACGAGTATCTAGGTAACATTCTTATGTGTTTGCTTTGGCACATATTATTATCATACTAATATTATTATGTACTCGTATACCTTCACAATTTTCAGTTATGAAATTAAGTTTTTGTTGGATTAGGAATTGACTCGTTAGAGTAATGTCAGAGTAATATTTTTTATTTGAATCTTAATTGGCAATATTATTTCAATTTCCGCTTTTAGGCTTCAAATTTATAATGCATGGTATCTTTTTGTTTGATTTCATGGCTGAAATAAGCTTTAGGAAATCAATTCCTGTCCCATCTTTCAAAAATGAATACTTATATTCTATCAATTTGTCGAACCTCTCTCTAATGATAAAGACACTCAAACGTTTTATTGAAAAAAGGACCGGGAACGAAAGAAAATCCTGTTCAGGCCAATTATTTAGTATTGTGGGTTCTGAGAACAAAATTAAATAAGAAATCTATTTTACGAGCTCTTGTCAATTAAGGGGGCAAGTTTCCTGTTTCGATGACTATGTTTTCTTCCTTTTCGATTAGCGAGAGAAGGAATGCAATAAATCAAAGAACCTTAAAAAAATATTGGAATTCTTGTTGCATTGAATCAGAACCCGCTTAGTCACCATTCCTTAGTCCAAGCGACTGTGGGACCAGCTCACTGTGTTGCCGTGCGTCTTTCCAGGACCTCGGCTAGGGATGTCTTACGACAAAAGACGCACAGAATAAAATGCTTTTACAGTTTTAATAGTAAATTTCTTACTTAATATTTTGTTACGAATAATTTAAGGGCTAATAAACACCATGAACAAGGTTTAAGTAAAATAAAAACCCGACTGCCGAATAAAGTAGGTATTATTAGAAAATTTAATTTTTACACTTGAATTGGCGTACATAGAGTCAGACAAGCATACATACTCTCGAAATACATAACCCTCCTTCTTCGCAGTCGGGTAAAAATGGGATAGTATTGTTGCAATGAAAACTGCGAAAGAATGCATTTATCTTACCTTATTTTTATTATCAATCTTCAAGCGTCCACTGACTAAAGGACTGCTTCAGGTTGTTAAAACATTGTCTGGGCATAGATCTTAAAAGCCGGTTATCAGCTGGCACGTCTATCATGCCCGCTTTCAGTGACTTGCAGAACAGGTTCCAAGTGCACGTGCACTAATACGTAGTATTAAGTCACGGACCACGAGCGGGTATTGCCTTCAGCCCGCGAGCCAGCGAGTTGAACGTGAGCGGCACTAATTGAGGGCGTCGAACGCCCGTTGGTCATCTGAGAGTGGGCTATCCTGAAGGTATTCTACGGCAGAAATCCTGTGCCTTGCACCAAAATTAGGTATGTATATCCACCGATCTCCAAGCTTCCCTTCCAACAGTAACGGCATTTTAATGATAAAGATAATGTGCTTCGAGGAAGTGTGGTGAATGTAAGGTTTATTACCTACTCAGAATATTGATTGCCGAAAAGTTAAGGTATAATTTCGAATAACGTTTCATTTTGATTGACTTTTGATATTGGACCTACCACGATTCGCTTTGTGAAAAGCTTTCAACAGATTGGGGTTTTCGCGTTCGCTGTGGATACAAAATATGTTTCAAAAGATTTGAAATCAATTTGATTTCTTTTGTTCAGATAAAGGTTTACTTTTCTGCGGCTTTTCTATTTATCAAATAAACTGTCAATGTTCTAGTACTTACATATACTTACAGACAAGTATATGTAAGTAGATACCTATTTTGTACCAGTCTTCAGATATTGAGATAAGATTGTCTTTATCTGTGGTTTAATACACTTTCGTTGATCGTGACTTATGGTGAACATAGATAGCGTCTCTGGGTCATCTTGCTGACCTCCGTTCATAATTCGCTTTTTGTATACCTAACTGCTTTCAATTTCCTTTGATTTCCTGTAGAACGTAATACATCGGAAGTCTAGCTATTAACATTCAAAATGAAGATAGTTACGTATTCAAAATCGCTTCTGTTCATTTCATTTTCGAGTTGAAAGTAAACCCAAACCAAATACTTATTGACCTTCTCGTTTTTGGTTTAGTTCGATATATGTACATATTATTATTTTACAAGTTAAGGTTCTGATTAATATGTAAGTAATTCGATTGACTAGTTGTCTGTCATTACTAGCTGGTACCTAAACTCAAACAAGCGAGTAAGTATTAATTATCCGGTAGATCTAAAAAGAGGGTTGAGGGAAAGGTTGCAATAATTCGGATAAGCTGAAAATTGGTTTTAATGTATGTATTCTTCTTAATGTGTCACTAGTTCTCTCGAATCAGGGTGGTGAAAGGATTTCAAGTGCGTCTTGAAGAGGCTCCTTTCGTCAGTTTGTTTAAGCCTTAGAACCCGCAGAAACAGCTGTAGCCTTTGTACACCAGCGGCTCACAGCCCGTTGTGCGGTGAATATTGATGTTAGGTAGAGACTATCCCTACTAATGTATGTATAATATAATAATATATGTATGTAGATAAGTATATGAAAAGTTTGTTTGGTTTTATTTTCCGACATTAGCTGCTTTACTAGTGGCACTCTTCAATCGTTCATAGCGTCTCTCTATGCACAACAGCCCTGAAAATCACTATACGTGTGAAATTCTCAGTCTTTTCAAAATTACTTGGGCTGCTGCTCATGAAATAACTCTCCTTCTCACTAGTTCCTACTTCTGGGTTGTTACTTTTGATTTTAATGTTGTTAAACAATTGAGGAGTGCTTATATTGAAACAGATTTATCAAATGATATTTTTTGTTAAATAACGATAGATATGGCAAAGAACGTTCGGCCACAGTCTACGAAATGTCGTAAAACGCATTTTCACAGAAAAGTCAGTTTTGTAGCACGGTTGATAAATTAGGTGTGGATTTGACAGTCTTGCATGTAATCGGTTTTAGATCGAATCTTCCTTGCATCGGGGCGGGCGGGGTGCAAACTTGTTCTAGGAAGTTTAACTTCCATGTTTGTATTTCGATAACAAGATCGCGGTAAACCAGGCGCGGCGAAGCTGGCTGTGTAGATAAAGTTGGAATTACACAAACATGGATTATTACTATAGATTAAACTTCTATAATCATTATGCCTACGTATAAAATTCCTTCGAGCATCAGCTTTAAGATTCCGATGACAGAACTGGCTGACATTTACTAGGTACAGTAACAAGCTGATTGCTTATTTTCATTTAGCTGTATTAATCTGGTTCTATAAAAAGCGTTCATTTAAAAGGCTAATGTTAAAAGAAGCAACCTAATAGGAATATTTATTCAGGCAAAGCAATATAGAGAGACATAAATGATGAAGTCACGCGAAGCCCACTCAGCTAGTTGCCGACTGTTGGAGTGGCTGCGACTCGTCGGCGGCGTCGAGTGGGTGTCAGTCGCAAATGTGCTTATGCATACAATTTACGTGTGCTCGAATCGCTTTACGTTCGAAAGCCAATAATATTTTTTAAGACAGAAGTTTCTTTTTCATATACACGGTCAATTTTTTATCACCAGAAAAAAAATACACAGAAATAAGTCGAATTATTGTCCATTTCTTTTTTTATTAAAAATGGATATCTGTTACCGTTAGTCGTTTTCCTATGAATTTGCATCAGGCGGTAACCTTTCTTGATAATCAATTAAGTTTTATTCATCGTTTGGCAAACCCGGGTAGGTACCTAGCTCGAGCCAGCTCGCAAAAGCTCGGATCGGGCGCCGCACTCGCCCCGCTGTCACTCTGTCATTTTGTAGAAATCCAAAATTCTGACTGCACAGATACAACGTAGTACCCCGTCTGCATTGACCATTTAATTTTTTGTGGTAATAAAAAAAAAGGTGGTGTATACATAGTTAATGAGAGCACTAATTTAGTATCTCAGGTATAAGTATTTGGTGCCTATGGTAAAATCTTGGTTATGTGTTCGTATTGGACTTTTTGGTAAACAAGCCAGCTCAAATTTTGGTTTGACCTTAACTGTATCTACTGTGTGTGATGACTGATGAGGTACCGACCAGGACTACTTACTTACGTATGCTTTATCAAGATCCACTCACTTTTGAAGCCAATTTAGGGTAAAGCTCATATCCCATATCGTCTCGTAGTCGATTCGAACGTTATCTCGGGATAATTTTTCCTCACTCATCTAAGCTGACGCTTCGCGTTCGATCTCATATATTACGTGATTCTATCTAGAACTTAAAACCACTCATCTATTCGAAATTCTGTTCATCATTGCCTCGCTTTCATTAAAAATCATACTACGTACGAGTACCTATGTATTTTACTTCTGTAATGTCTCAGAGGTAGGTACGATAATATCGACGCATATCAATTCCCCACACTGCTAATACAAATCTTATTTCTTTTATTAGAAAACAACCAATGAATATTTATTGGTTGCTCTAATATTTTTGTCCAAAAGGTCGCAAATTCACAATTTTTTTAACTCTGTCTTCCGAGAAATATCAAAATATCTTCCGAGAAATATTTAAACAAGAAAATAAACTATCGAGCCGAATTTTAAGACGCGTTAGTTTTATTAGTTAGACATTTGATTTATAAAGAAGGTAGTAATATCCTACCTTGTATAGGTAAGTCCTTGTGAAAGAAAAATATTTAAATTATGCAAAAAAAGTTGGAAATAGCATTGAAAGTTCAGTCTACGAGAATCTACGGTATCAACCAACAGCATAAAATTGAAAAAGTTTTGGAAATGAATCTGAATCTAAACCAAAATGAAATAAAACAGCTAGGTGAAATAAAAATTATAAATATTTTCTTGGTATGTCACTTGTATATCAAGTAAATATTTATAATTTTTATTCCGGAAATTCCTATTCATAGGTTTGTTTTACTAGTCTGATGAACCCGCCAGCATTTAAATGCCAAACTACTAATTAACAACCAGAAATCCTATGTTCCTTTACTTATGTGCAAATATTATGTTCACGTATATTATTTTATATTACTGCTAAACTGCAGGTTAGTGTTTCTGTAGTAATTTAGTAAACGCAACTTTTCTCAATACGGAGTTTTTGCATGCGTTATGAAAGCTGTCCCATACATTCTTCGCGCTTTCCGCGTTCTGAACATGGACGTAACTAATTAGATCGAATATCAAGGTTTCATTCATTTTGAATGCAAAGTTATTTTTGTAATCAGTTGTTAGTATAGAGTTTAAGTTAGTCCAACTTTTTATAAGTTAGATAATTGTGTCATTTCGACAATAACTTCAGTCCATGTGCTAATTATTGTAGAAAATATAGAAAATAGAAAAAGGGAAAACAAACAAACTGTTTCGTAAATTTTACACAAATGATTATATTAACAAACTAAGATATCATGGATGAGGCCTCTAGTAACCTTGCGCGCTTTGATCCACTGCTTGAGCTTCCCCCCTCTTCATCTATTTTTCTTTTCGGCAAATAATTAGTGAAAGAAACACTAGTATCTGTTTCTATACCAATCTCTATGTGTCTCTGTAATGTCTTTAATGTTTGTAGAGAAGTGTTCTTGCTTTTCCTAACAAGAAAATAATTAGTTTGAAATATTGTAATAGCCTTATAACCTTCAGGAACATGACAATTATTATTCCATATTATTATTCCATAAATAGACATCGCAGCGATATGCGGCTAAAAAATATACGAATATTACAACTTTGTTGTTAAATATCCTAAAAACATAGCATCACTTTATTTTTTTTTACAACAATACTCCATTGTGTTACTTATAGTCCGTACTCCCTCCATTTTTCTACTTTCTTCAATGGATAAGTAAACTTTTATAAACAGATTGACTCTTGTTTCGACATACAACTATTATTTACTGGCACAGGTTTTATAAATAAAATAGGAACACTTTATTGACACATACATATATCATATAGGTAAGTTCTCAGATTTTGCAATATAGTGACGACATATTGTCGTGACGTGATGCCACTTGGGCACTCTATTCCGAAGCACTTTACTGCTGTACCTACTTAGATTCACCCACATCGTCCTTTTGCTCTCACCTTCTTTTGTACCTCTGAAAGAGTATTCTTCAGGTAGGTATTTTTTATGTGCTTCAAGTGACGAAAACCGTTAAAAATGTGCTTCACTTATTGCGAACATTATCTACAGTAAGTATTTTAATTTCGGAAACAAAAGATAGATACCCATTTATGAAACTAAATTTTTGCACGTTACAAACATTTTCGAAATTCTGTGCAGATTGAAAATTAAAATGTAAATGAAATTTTTTTTTAACAATAAAAATCACAAATCATTATCATAATCCTTACATGCTAACTACAAGCTAAGTTTAGTTAAGCTGACCAAGCTAAATTAAATAAAGCTAAATGTAGGTAAGTATTTACAATTACCAGTGCATTTTGTAGAAAGATTCACACATTATTTTCATATTTACTAACGGCCCCACACTAGGCAAGCCTGACTTATATATGTCGCAGGCATATTGTATAACTCGGCATTTTACAAACGGCGTCGTCCGTTTACAAACGCTCGCTGTTTTGTAATATGCCGAAGGCAAATTGTAAATTGACTCGGCATTTTGTAATATGCCACAACATTGGTGGACCATTCAAACGCCGCTTGTAAAATGACATAAAAAACACTAAGGTGCCCATGGAATCTGGTGCTTTTAAAGGACACGACCGTCGAGCAAGAGGTTAGAATGATTAAAATTACGATCCAGATAAAAGTTGGGTGACGGTAGGTTATCAAGTCTTTTTTGTGCGCCTACACGCGAGCGAAGCGAGCGTGCTGCACAGCCTAATGACAGAAAACCATCTAGGGTTGATAAGAGTTAGGTGACGGTAGGTTATATTAGGTTTTTTTTTGTACCTGCACGCGAGGGAAGCGAGTGTGCACTGACTAATGACAGAAAATCATCATAGGAAAAAAGTACTAACTACTTTTTGTATGATGGTCACCCTACAATTTCAACTAATGTCGAATTGAACGTGTTGTCAATTTGCCTTCGGCATATTGCAAAACAGCGAGCGTTTGTAAACGGACAACGCCGCTTGTAAAATGCCGAGTTATACAATATGCCTGCGACATATACAGCATCTCCAATTATAATCCCACAGAACAGACAGTCATTTGCCTACTCTAATTGTTTACAAAATGATAAACTATGTATGTTCACTATGGTACGAGTAGGTATAATTAAAACTGATCGTCTCTTGAATACACTAGGCATACTATTAAGCGTCATATTTCAAATATTCGAATTAATGGGACGGATCCCATAAACACAGGGTTCAATGGCTGGCTAGTAGCCCTATAAAGACAGGCCACGTGCTTTATCGCTCCGACCAAAGGCGCTAACCACGCTTCTATTATGCAACGAGCTTATGACGAGGAAGTCGGCGTCTTAGGCGGTCAACTATGAGGTCATGGAGGGTAATGAAACAAAGGCATTTGCATTTTTTTAAAGGGAGTACGTACGTACGGTAGAGCTCCTTTCTTGTCCTCATCGTGTAGCTGTAATTGACTTCGGAATTTGTAAAGATGATTGTATTATCGAATATAAATTTAAATAGAAAATATACTTGCACTATTCTTCAATAAATATAACAGAGTGCAAGTTTTATCTTATAATTTCGTTGACTTGCAGTGTTGTTACATAATATTATTATAATGATTGAGTTTATTTTAAATTGTTCACTGTAATTTTATCAACCGCATTCAGTTGCAGTATTTATGACTTCATAACACTCCCTATTTTTATCTTTATTGGCTTACCCTAAAAACATATAGTTTTTAGATTCTGCTTACCATGTGTATGTACCTCATATTCCACGTATTCTAATTCAAATTGTTTATTGCAGTTACTTATCATTACAAATCTAGTCCCAATGTTGTTATACTACAAGTTGAATTGGATTTGCCTACCAAGTAATCGAATGGAATACAATCAGTTAGTACTTCAACACTTTTTTGTTGCGAAATTTTTAAAAAAGTGTCACAGAATGTGACTAAAAAAGCGACCCAATTTGAGAACGAAAATAAAACCTTGCGGTATACACTTTAAAGCTTACTTTCAGTTTTAATACAAGTTTCAAGAAACATTACCTTCTCTCAATTTAAATAAAAATGTTTTCTCACATCAAAGCTTAAATTCCGATGGATTTGATTCCGTTAATTTCCTTTTCAAAGGCGTCACTTCCGGCGTGTAACTGCTGATTGTCGTAAACAGACCTACCCTCGGGATGTCTTGAATAATTTAATAAACAGAAAAGAATATAAAAAGTAATGAGCCAAATTTCTGGCAGGCCGTCATCCTCTACAGGTTACCGCCTAGATGGGTACCAACACGGTGCCAGATATTCTGCCACAAAACAGTAATGTGTAAGCATTACTTTGCTCCAGTTGGAAGGACACTGTATGTACTAGAGAAATTACTGGGCTTTCGAGACTGACCATCAAAATGTCTCAAGGTAGACAAGCGCTCAAGTATTGCACCGGCCTATGGAAATCACAGTCCTGTGTAACACTGTTATGGTTATGGGCAGGCGTAACGTGATCTTTTATCATCCGGAGAGCGCGTAGCTAGTCTCGCCAATTATTTACTTTTTTAATTTAAAAAATAAACAGTGAACGTACGATATGAAATCACTAGGTTTCATGTAGATCTTGTCCTAAAGATTTACTAAGGTAGAATACGATTATTGTATCATATTACTCTTCATAAGCTTATCCAAAGCGTCAATAATACCTACTTGTCTATGTTATCGCTTTCATGTCTGACCTTCCACAGAGTAAGGTTATTGACCCTCTTGCTCTTGCACACCTGCCGTAACCGCCCGCTTTATAGAGTTCCGTAGTGGTTATTTGTACAAAAGGTAACTGAAATTTATACACATAATATATAACGGCTACTTCACTGAAATTTCCAACGGATGAAAGCACTAATTAGACCGGAACTAAAAGTTTTTTTTTTATCGTAGTACCTAATACTACTGAAATTTATATAATCTTAACAAAATATTAAAATGAGAAACACGCAATATGAAAATTATAGTTTATAACGTCGATGATCGTTTGCAGTTCTGCTTCCACAGCGTATATGTCGATCGTTCCACAGGATGCTGTTGCGACTCTTCTGTATTCTACTCGACATGGTCGCGGCCAGAAAACCCGCACTCCTTTGTCAGAAGAGAACATAGTGCTGAGCTACAAGGCTTCACAGATGAAGGCCTAACGCTATCCGAAAAGAACAATTTTCTGGCAATATCCTAATGCTTCAGGCTATAATATACTTAGCCATTGCCCGGATTATTTTTCGGAGACTGCTAAAAGGCGGTCACCTTTACTGATATAATTTTGAATCAAATAAATATGTATAGACTCATTTCGCCAATTAAACGTTTTTCAGTCTTTGGTGGATTGTTTCCGGTGAAATATAGATTCAGTAAGTTTATTGTGAAGCTTTATAAGCTACTAAATAAAAAAAAAAACATGAAAATAAGAATTATTTTATTTGCTTACACAATACAAACATACACCAAAAAAAAATTACAAAGAAAAAAAAGGAAGTCACTCAGTATTTGCCTCAGAAGTAGTGGAAACCTACTTCCCGTAGACCCTGTGACCCGTGAGAAAGTATAGATAGATAAATTTTATAATGACGCATTAATATATTTTTTATGTGGAATCAAAAGTATAATGAGCGTCACTATAGTAACAATAATACTTGATATAAAAAAGGCCACAAAACAAATTAAGTATTCGTATTTTATTGAAAAAGCTGTGATATAAAATCATTGTAACGACGATATCAAAGGTAATGTACAGAAATATAACATTGTAAAGCTTGCTCTGTCTGAAACAGGGGAGGTATTTTACAATTTAACTGCAGAGCTTTATGATTCAAATTCAAGGTTTATTTTATTCCGAGGCCTAAATTATGTAAACTTCTTGAAAGATATTGCGTTATTTCTAAGGCAGTAGAGTCAGGCACAATGTATCGGTAAACGGTAATTTATTTATATTAATGGTAATTTATATGGTACTCCAACTATAAACATTATTGATGATTCTTTTACGAAATACAAATCAATATAACTGTGTATATCGTGAACCTTCTATATCATATTAGACTAGCTGACCCGCGCGCGACTTCGTCACCCGTTGAAGATTTTTTTATTGACGACGTTGTTTGTGGAAGAAATAATAATAATAATAAGAAAAATAATCAAAATAATCTTTATTTGTTCAAGCAATTTAAAACTAATTTACATAACACAGGAAAATACAAAGTTATGAACAAAAAGAAGGCCACTCAGCTTTTGCTTCAGAGGTAGTGTTTGTTACTACGTTTGAATCGCTGGTGTTCTGTGACCCCTCCCCTGTGAGAGTGCGTGCGTAGGGGCAACTATTATGTATACACAGATAGCTAACGGATCTGCAAGCATTTTTGTGACGGCAGTTCCAGCAGTAAAGCTAAGTGCATTAATTAATTTCATGCCCTGAAAAAGTAAACTAAAAGATTTAAAAGATGAAAATAGCTATCAAAGATTTACATTAAGTAAGCATAATTTTGCTCTATGTTAGAACTACTAGCTACCTATGATGCTCGCAAGCAACACTTATTTTATTTTCCCATTACTCTCTAGGATGATGGATATTTTGATTTGTGTTTTCAATACTTGTGAAATATTGCCTAAAAGGGAGCTTCCGTATGTTTCACTTTTCCGATAAATTGTTGGTGTGACCAATTATTTTCGCTCGTAACTTGGGAACAGTTTTGTTTATCACACACACTAGATAGATTTTGCGTTGATTGGGTTCGTACGAGCCACACTTCTGTTTGGTAGATTGTCAACCGATAAAAATACTTTACGATACATGTACTAACGTATGTATTATAAATTTACAGGTTCCCTACCTTTACGAAATAGGTAGGTTTAAGTTCCACTCCTTCGAATCGAACTTAAAATAGTTTTATTGATGATGTTCCTAATGCCACAATATTTTCTCATGCAGTACAATTATGTACAAGTATGATGTATATTTTAACTCTTTCTTGTGAACTTGTGAACGTGTGAACAATGAACATAATGCTCATTAGTAGTGTTTCTTGGTATAACATATTTATACCAACTAAAAACATTACCTACTCTTTTGGGTTTAGTATTAGTACCTGTCGTTATAAAAAGTAACCAACTATTTCAAATAAATTGCAAAACTTTTATTTATTAATTATTTATCTTAGCTGTTACAAATTTATCATGATAGGTGACTACAATTTTATTATTAATTACTCAAATAATCGCGTCGTCATTCTGAAACTTCCGTGGAAACTGTCTTTTCCTCAAAGTTTCAGTGGAATTGAATAATTATGCAAAATATTTATCAAGAACGCAGGCTTTATCAAGTTAACAAGTTGATTGATTATACAGGGTCAGCCAAAAAGTGACGTCAAAAATTTTTTTTTAGATTCTTCACACCTGGGTGTATCCGAAAATACCCCATGTATGTTCCGCGATTTTTAGTAGTTTCGAAGTTATGATTTTTTTAATGTGTATTTTCGAATTTACTTCCGGAGCACCTTAAAAAATCATAACTTGGTTAATAGTAAGTTTTTTTTCATTTTTTTTCTCATACATGATTGTTTTGAATTACTCTTTCATACGTTACAATCAACTACACAACATTCTTCATTTTAAGTTACCGAAAAAAGGGTCGAAAGTGAAAATTTTAGGATTGAGTTGAACGGAGTAAAATTTTCAAAATTTTCTCAACAGTACAAAATTGTTGTTTCATAGGTTCAAACTACTTTCAAAAACTTCAACACTTTGTCAGCTTGTCAAATAATAAAAAAAAAATTGCTCTTACTTGGCAATTTTACGATGAATTTGGCACCGAACTTAGTTAGGTGAGCATGCGTAAAGAAAAAAATTGTCCGAGAAAAAAGTTTTACCTTATTTATTTCATTTTTATGGTCTACATAATTTGTAAAGCATCATAAAAAGTAGTCTAATAATCTCAAGTTAAACAATCAGTAATAGATTAAAAAATAGTTTACTCTAAAAAAGTTTAGTTTATTATACATTAATACGGTTATTTTGCTTTGTTTTAGTATCAATAAACAATAACACACAAATTAAGTTAATTACTTTATTTAATTTTCAAAATGTTCGATGTACGAATTTCGAATGTACGAAGTTGAAAGGCTTTCAACTTCGGATTTTTGGGGTATTTTCAGATACACCCAGATGTGAGTAATCTTAAAAAAATTTTTGACGTCACTTTTTGGATGACCCTGATAAATGACTTCTTAAAAGTAATTTACCAAAGCGGAGGATCACCGAGGATCTACCCGGTGTCGAATGATTTTTTCCTCAGTATATTTACAAAAACATTTAATATGTACCTAGTGAAAAATATGTATAAGTAGGTACTTATAATAATTATATAACGTTATTTTGGAAGGTATGTAAAGGTATCTACCAAATAGGTACTTTTCACGGATTCACTCTAAATTCTAACTCGTAATAGTCTAGATAAGTCAAACACAAACATGCATGTCTGTTTTAATCCAAACTTTCTACGACACTGTTTGCCTTGAAAAGTTCACTAATTTGGTTTTCAGATGGATACAAAGTTTATACCTCCTTCAGATACTCGGAACAAAGAACTCAAAAAGATTTTTATACCTTAAAGTTACATTTCTCGTTTACTTGAGTTGATAAACGTAAATAAGGAAAGTTCTGCCGCGAACAATGTCATTAAAAATATTTTTTTTTGTTATATCGTCTGTAACTTTAAGGACTAGTAATCGCCGTGAAAGCGCCTGAAAACTTGAAGTTTATATTATATTTTTTTATAATTACATAACAGGAAATAACTTGAACTTTAAACTAAAGTTAAACTTTGTGTGCATTGAGCGCTCGTTTTGCCTAATTTCAACCGACTTGAAAATAAGGAGGAGATTCTCGATTCATTTTTTTATGTTTGTTACCTCAGAACTTTGTTGTATTAAACCGATTTGAAAAATCTTTTTTTAATTGAAAGGATTTATATACTTCTAGATTGATCTCATATAACTTTCATGAAAGTGGGTTCAGAAGTTTGGTTTTGAAATCAAAATAACTGAAAAATTACGTCATCCAAGTTACCGAAATTGTGTATTTTGCTTCCTTGTGACTATTCAGTGGTGTTTACGGTCATTAGAACAGTCCAATAGATATGTATTTGTAAAACTCTGATTAATTTTCCAGTTAACGTGTTAACGCAGTACTTTGGGATTTCATATAATATATATTTTTTTACCAAATAGCAAATATCACTAATATTGTATTCTAGTAATATTTGAGAGTTATGAGAAAACATCCCGTTATTCTTAGATCTCGGCATTATTACGATGGGATTATTGCGCGCTATCTATCTTTAGTAAACGACTTTCTTTGCTCGTCTTTTAAAAGTTTATTATGTACCTAATTCATGTTACTTTTATATCCGTTATTATTAAATCATCAGGTTATTGTTATGAGCATATCCAAAGAAAATGCTTTCACATTTTTCACAGCCCTAAACGTGGAATCGCACCTTATACGAGGTCGGTATTAAGGTAAAAAGCCAAGATTGCCTGTTTAAATCTAAGGTCAATACGCCCTTTGAAGGTTGTATAACAATCGAATTCTTTTTGATGTTGTTTACTTTGAATCTAGTTTATTGGAAAGTTGTATTGGATTACTTACCCGAGTGGAAACGATCTAAAGTGTGTGTTGCGAGTAATGCCAGCTTTTTGAAATATCATAGTACCTAGTTCGTAAATTGTTTGTTTCGTATCAATTGCTTGTGGACAGTGTGAGCAGTATTTGTTATGGATTGATACGTATTTGAGGATTTTTTATCTTACCTATTATAATTGATAGCCCACTGTAGCACAGGACAGAAAGTTGTGGAAAAAAGGGAGGGAGGCCTTTGCCCTGCAGTGTGACAGAACAGGCTACTAATAATAATAATAATATTATAATTATTATTGGTTTGACCGCTGAAGAATGTGGGAAGTCGATGGTTGAAGAAGGCTCCAGACCGTTCGTTGTAGCGTCTTATGGTAAAGGCCCATATCCAGCAGTTGACGTCCAAAGGCCGACATGATGATGACGATCGATGAAATGAAGAAGTTTTAAGCGGGCAAAAACGATGCATTATAAGCCCATTACATAACATAAGCGAAAAAAATAGGGAAAAACAGTTTTGGCGTAGGGAATGCCCTTCGCTTATGTTACAAGTTGTAAATACACCGTAAATCCCACTTTTTTAAAATTTATACTCAGGCAATTTATATCTTCAAAAATGTAATAGTATGCAAGTGATATAGCGGTGCGCGGGATTTTGGGCCCTAAAGTATCTGTTATGAAATAAATACCTAGTCAATATCAGCAACTCTACCAATGCGACTTCATCCTTTACAAGGCGTTCTGAAAGAAAAAAACTGATATCATAGAACTTATGATGGTAAAGAGAGTTGTTTACCCTCCGCAACTAACTAACCAACTACCCTTATTAACATGTCTATTTATACCAAGTCAATACGGATACGGACCCTGCGTAGTTTAAAGTCAAATTTTGGTGTAAATTAATATGATTCGGGTAGTTTGGGTAATCGTTGTTTGTGTTATTACCAAAGTCAAGAAAGCCGGCCGGCACTATTACAACTTACTATGTACCAAACTAAATATATGTATAAATTATTAATATAGTTTTTGGTCAAAAAGTAATTAATGTACATGAAGGACTATGTAATAAATATTGATCGCCAACAGACTGAGTAAAACAAATATAAGCGCATCTGGCAATCAATTTAAACCGGCTGCGGACGAGTAACCGGTCGGTCAGGAACACTTTAAGTTTGAATCTGTCACTCCAGTTTGCTGACGCAGCGCACTACACTTCCACTCCCCCATTATTCAATTAACGGACAATTGGCGCACCGAGTCGAGTGTCCATACAGATAGGTTATGATTTGAAATCTAAGCAAGTGTGAATAGGAGTATTCTAAGCAAGCTTGCTTTTTAATAGACCGCATCGTGCCTTAGCGACAATAACGCTCGTTACGCGCAGAAAAATATATAATCCTAATTCTAATAAACTTTGGTTAACATAACAAACTGCAAAACTCGTAAACATAGCTCAGCCCTCCTAAACATCAGCACACGTTTCATGAGCCTGCGATCTCGTCAGCACAGTAAACAAGTTATTGCATTTGAAATCGTCAGTCAGTGATGCTGATTATTTTATTGTTTGAGATATTGTCTTTGTAGATGCAGTCGATTTCTTGGTCCTGTTTGTTTTAGCCGAGTCATTACGTTTCTTGCTTCTCAGTTGTTGCATTTTAACTATTGATTTTGGGTATTAGCTACCAACATTGAAACCTTCTTTCTACAACTTTTTGTACTTTTATTCGTTCGTTTAATTAACGTTTTGTCTTTGTTATAGGCACTTCAAACAGAAGAAGAGCGGATACATTTCGAGCGCGTAGTACGAAAAATGAGTGCCAATGTTTAAGAAAACATACAAAGCTCGGTATATTCGGGTGATACTTAAGGCACGATCGTGGAAAAAGATGCCGATAAAGTTGCTGAAGTGGAAGAAAAAAATGACCTCGAAAGACCAGGAGTACGATCTTGTTACAAATGATGAATACGATACGAGGATCCCGCTGCATCCCGACGAGGCCTTCTCTTATGGGATCACATTTGAGGCTAAGGTATGTTCAGATCTCATTATTAATGTATAACAGTCGTCAGTCTGTAACTCTCGTAGTCTTTTCAATTCATGATTTTTCATCATCAAACTCTTTTCTTCTTTAATTTCTGGGATTTATTAAGAAGTTTTTTTTACCTTTGTTTATTATAGCTAGTAATAGCTGTGTAAGCTTTGAAATTCGCCCTATTCTGGCTGAAACACTAAACGTCCAAACTTAATATGCTTGCTCGTCCCCAAAAGTTTATAAATAAAGTTAAGTGAAACATTGAGTAAGGGTCGGTTAATAAAGTGTTACCTAATTTAGTTATATTTTTAGAAATTTACTTGGGGTATTAAGAAAAGTGGTAAATTGTCCTGAACGTTAGTTTTTTCTACCCTTAACAACATAAAGAAAGCATTATTCCTCACCCAAACCGGAAAGGCTTCTAAGCTGGGATTACACGGGCTCTATACGGTTGTTCCTGCTACGTGTTCTCAACAAAGGTTATCTCAACCGAGAATCGTTCGACCTCAGCCAATTTTTCGCGTTTAAAAACCCGTAATTTCATAAAAGGGTTGTCGTGAATATCTCTACCTAATATCAGGGTGAATCTAGGGTAGACCTTTATTTTATAGTTCCTGTTTGTAAGATATCCTTTATGCAACGAGTATGGAAGATAGATTTAACCTTATTTTTTGATTTTTTTAAAACTATTTTGAGAATTTAAAGTTATGTTTCGGTTTGTTTTTTATTAATTTAATCAAAAGTAAAAACGTTACTAATTCCTACTAAAAAAAAATACAATAAAATTACGGTAATGAAATTTATTTATGTACAGAAATATTAAAATAATTTAATACCAAAATTTATAATTGTTTTAGAAAATAAATTATGCAAAATTTAAAAAAATATTATCGCTGGCTTTTTTGCGAGGAGTGATAAATCTACGAACTCCTGAACATTATGAGAAAATAATTGTTACATGTTTCACCTACTTCTTAGTGTGCGCCTGGCATTTTTAACGAACAGACCTTCGAAATTTCAAGTCTCTACATCCAGTGGTTCGGCCTGTGCGTTGTCTTTCAGTCAGTCAGTCAGGGCTAAGCGTTTTATAAATATTAATGTACATCAGACCTATATTTTAAGAACGACAAATTAAACGTATTGTAGATAAATTACCCGAAGCGTTTTAAAACCCAAAATTTCCACCCAATTGCTTTTGACACTTCTCGCTCGCAGTAATAAAAATCGCTCCTGTGTAAAGAGGATTGGGTCTGAGGCTCCATTGAAGTGAGGCACAATGCCGCGGTCACAAAGGCCTATTCATAGATTTAAGCTTACGCATAGCGCTTGGACAGACCCAAGCTATTTTGAATGGTTTGTTAAGAGATGAGACGCTTTCCTACCAGCAGACAGATACACGGGTAGAACATTGACTATAAAAAATTTTTTTTCTATTACGCAACCTACTTCTAAGAGTTTTCATAAGTTTATTTTGTATTTCATTCATAAAAATATCAATTTTGCATACATAATAAATCTTCGTTTGCATAGTTCTTTCCATAGTACCGCTTCTTTGGTACCGCCCTGTTTACACTTCATGACAATCATACGTTCTTTCATAGTACGCGCCCACAATAGTCTGAGAACATATCTCCTATTTCAAGTCTCTACGTTCAGTGGTTTGACCTGTGCGTTGTCTGTTAGTCAGTCAGTCAGTTTAGACCAAGCCTTTTATAATATATTGATGGTGGTTTGAAGTTTGTATTAAAAGAAGTAAGCTTATTACCAAATTTAAAGAACGGAAACATAATATTACTCAGCTGTAGGGCAGGGCTATGGCCAAACGTTTAAGATTTCCATTTAATAGCCCATCCAAGTTCTTACTTAGACAATCTTGAGATGATACAATAGTCGTGATGTGTCTTTAACGCAAGATAGTGGTAAAACGCCCACACGATAGCACATAATTTAATCAATCTAGGTAATTTTATATCTATAAGTTCGTAGATGATCGTTTTCTCATGCATTCCCACGGGTCTACTTCTTTAATTGTGTATCTAACTCGATTTCCCCCTAAGCTACATTATTAATTACCTATATACCTACATATATTTTGAATATCCTAACTCTTAAAATAATCTTTCACTGATTTTGCATGATTATAAATAGTTTTATTCCCTGAAATGTCGATTGCTTGTTGTGGCTTAAACAGTTTGAATGTATCAATGAAATTGGCGATCACAAAACTGGCCAAACCAGACTATTGTTTGTTACCTTACCACAAAATCTTACGTGCATCGCCCACGCCCAGTCTTCTTATCGTGTCACTAATTCTTTCGAACCAGTGAATTATGTACATGTGCAGTTCGGCTTTTTATATTTACATCTCAAGACTTAGAGTACTTCGTCCTTGTAGGTTTATCAGGCAAGAGTTTACTCAGTCGCAGATGTACCTATTTGGTTAAATTATTTTTGCGATTTAACAAAAAACAAGCCCATTCGACAACAGCGTGGTAGTACGCGCACGAATGAACGCTACAAAATCGTCGTGAAATGGAAAATGCTCGATAACGGATGGGGTATTTTGTCGATCATGATCAACAAGATTGATCTGAAATCCAGCGGCCGTGTCTGCGTCTACAATGCGACTATAAAAGTTTTCGGTAAATAGTTAATTTATACTCGTATATTTCTGATTTCTACTCTTGTTTCGTGTCGATTCGTAACATGAATTAAATTCCTTAGCTTTGGAAATTTGCCTCATTTACGTCGCGCGGTGTGAAATCGATCTCTTCAAAGTTCAGACGATTTAGGTATATGTACCGTCATTTACCTACATATATACCTACATAATTAATTTACGTACGTATGCTTCTGATAGGTTCTGATCAAAGATAGAAAAACATGATTTCATAGAATTATTAGTACAATTAAAGGATGCAACAGCTTAGTAGAAAAAAGACTTAAAAAATAAAGTAAAAGAGCCTGTCTCCTGTCGGCGTAGCTGGTTGAAGTTTCATAATATCAATTATCCCCACTGAAAGCTAATATTTCTTTCAATCTTTCAGGAAAGTTTTTAAGTAGATTTTTAAATTTAGGCATATATTTTTATTGTTAAATGGCTTATGTCCTCACATTATTCAACAGTGAAGTAAAATCTACCGAAAGGGAGGGAAAAAGCAACTCAGAAACAGTTCTCCAAGGCAGAAACTCTATTTTGACATTCCTTTTATATTTCAATATCAAATTCATTGTTCTGTTTACTCTGGCTAGGATGATTATAAGATCCGACAAGCGCATAATTAGGCGTAAAAATGCAGTCAATGTCCCTACCATAGCGGCATCGCACAGCACCGTTGCGCTTGCCGCTTTTTTAGATAAAACAGTAATAATACCTACCTAGTACCTACCTATTTATTGTAGGTATTGTCATAAAATTAGTCTAACTTATCTTATATAAAATATAACATAGACCGTAGAGAATAAGAGGGGGGGGGGGGGGGGGCTTTCTAACACAGGTTTATCAAACTTAGCAGAAGAGCCTCCAAACCTTTTAAAAAATACTACTTTTTTTTTACTGTTTTTTAATTTTGAGTGTTTGAGTGTTTTGAGTGTTCTGACTCAATCTCACTACACAAATTATTTAAATACAGATACATACATACAAAATGAAGCTATTGTTTCTAAATGTAGTATATTTAGTCGAAAAGTTAAGATTATTTCTGGACCGAAACTGTTGAAGCATATTTGTAGTCTAGGCTCTAAAACAACATGTGCGAGTACTTCTTTTTCTTATCGTGTCACTAGTTCTTTCAAACCAGGGTGGTGAAAGGATTTCAAGTGCGCCTCGAAGAGGCTCCTTTCATGCACTTAGAGTAGGTACTAGAAATATGCTTCCTAAACAAAGTTCTGATACGATACACTTTTTATAGGAGCTTGTTTGTAGATTATCTGTACTGTTTGATATTGTGATCTTATTCTTGTAAGGCGGTAGTTTTTTACTTAGCGCTTTCTGAAACTTTCTCATGAGACGACGAGAAAAGTTTCAGACGTCCCTATATTTTTTTAGTTCAGTTTAATAGTGACATAGTATGTATTGCAGCATATAAGAGCCAAATAGACTCTTTTTGAACTTTGCGTGTGGCTTTCATTGTTTGAGTTTTTAACGAAAGCTCTAGGTCCGTTTCATTCACCCGAAGCTCGAACTGGTTGACCTCTAAGCTGCAAATACCAATAAAGCAACCTTTCGAGTCTTGAGCCTTGTTCTTAAGAAAAATAATACATTAAATTGTACGTAAAGTGGTGTAATTTTTAGACATAAATCTAAAACACATGACTCTATGATCACTTCTGTTCTGGAGTTCTTGTGAGTTACAATTACATTAGTTCTCACAAATATTGCACTCTGGGCTTCTAGGGTTATACTTTTTCAGTTTAACCAAATTAAGAGAAACTATGTTTCAATTTTATTCCGTATATCAATCAAGCTTACAAGAATCAAAGTTGTGACACTTCTTAGAAATTGTGGTGACGAGACTGTTTTGAGACGGGACACTTTGATATTCATATTTTTTTACAATATTCCCCTCAGCCCTTTTTTTTGTAAACAATCTCAATGTTGTATTAAATCCTATTCAAATATTGATGCTGAGTTTAGTACCTACTCGAATGTATTGAGTCATGAGAGATTTGCATGGGGTATGTTAGTCGTGCGACTAATTGCTCATAAAATCCGGCTAATACAGCCCCGCAAAGCTATCCCGACGACAAAGTTGACTGAAATCACATGTGCCTGGGTAACTTCATTCGAAAATGTCATGCGGGGTTTTTGCATTTGCAAAGATAAATAAAATAAAACGACGATATGTAGAAGCGATAGGTAATTATGCGTATTTTTGGGGACTTAGACGTCTAATAATATACAATACAAAAATACAGTACTTATATAATACGAGTAAAGGCTTGCGTCCACAGGCCGGCATCGGACGTATCGGACGCATCGCACGTAACGGATTTTAGTTTGCCTTGTATAAAAACTCATACAACAGCGTCCGCTGATCCGAACCGTACGGACCGCTCATCGACAATGCCTACATGCGATGCGTACCGATGACGTCATACGGAATGCCGATCAGTGGACGCGCCCCACGCTCGCTCCGCATCGTCGGCCATTTGCAACAGATTTTTTTAACAATTCAGGAAATAGTGTGTGATATTCTCCATGTTCCGATCTCTTCTTGAATATTTTGTGTATCCAGAAGTTATGCTTCCTTTTTCTAGTTTTTTTTTCTTGTTCTTTCTCTTCTACTAATAAACAAGCAATAACGACTTCTTCATCGCTTTCCTCCATTCTCACAAACACTTTCCGCACGTACGATCACTACAACAATCCGAATGAAGGTGGCATCGGCAATCCGATTGCTGATCACGGTTGACGCAGTCTAATTAATCAGTTTGATGCGATCCGATTTGTAGCGTCCGATACGTCCGATGCCGGCCTGTGGACGCTCAGTTTAAACCAACAACATTCAGACTCTGCAACAGTATGGTTATGGTTTGGTTTTTGGACCATCGGTTTTCTAATCAGTAGCTCTTTTGATCCTAAGATGTACAGGATTTGGTCTTAAGGTATTAGGGATTTTGACTGTCGGTGTGTCGGTCACGTGTTTCGCTCCCGATTTCATTAGAATAGGCCTATTTATTAAAATCAGGCCGTTGAACATCAATGTAGGTCATTATGTGCCTTTCTCGCTCCATTACCCGTTTACAAAACAGATATTTTATGTTTGATTACTATACAGTGTAGTTTTTTGAGAAGGGTGGTAAGAAAAAAGTCGCGAAAGGAGTCATGCCGTCGATTTATAAGAGAACAATAATTGCATATTTAGTTTTTTTTTAATATTTTACCTTTGATGGAAATCAACCTGAGTGATTTTAAAAAAAGACTGATAAGGATCAATCTTTGAAAAAAAAACGTCGTAGAGTTTTTTTTTTTTTTATAAATGGATTGCTTGATCTTTCCACGATTTTTCTCTACCTCTCGTGATTTCGGACTTGGCCATCACCGCCCTTCTCAAAAAACACCCTATCCTCGTATACCATACGACACCCATACGAGGATAAAGACATATACTGTATACCTTCGCTATGACGTGTAAAATTAATTTAAATGTGTGAGTAATAAGTACCTATAGTCTGATTCAAATCCGTGCTTCATCCTCACCAAACACCACACCTAAAAAGTATTATTATATGTATACATTAAGTATATCTTTGTTTATTTGTTTTCATGAAATTCAAATAAGTCCCTACCTATATTTCCGAAACGCCAGCGGCTGAACGTATTCGTCTTGATTTAATCATGCGATAGGTCTTTTTGTAAGAGGCTAGCAACTACGAAAGCCAGAGACTTATTGTTTTCCCTAACCATTATATCGAAATCGATAATTGAAATTAAAATGACCATTACTTATAAACTGAAATTTATACAGTTATTGGTATTTTCTTAAAAATTTGTTATAAATGCTCCATTCCATAGATATATTTTTTTGTCTCATCTGTCTATATGCTTATAACATTCCCATCATAAAATAAAAACACGAGATAATAGCAGTGAGAAACATTAAATATCGTATGATATAATTTTGACACTTTGATATTATCATTGTGTAAAATATTACTTAGCTCAGGAATGAGCTTAACTTAACTAAATAATTTACGAACATATAATTATATCTTGATTTTATACGATTTACATAAAGCAAATAGTACCTAAATATAAACGTTATCTGAAATGTTTTGACACCATTCCACAAAGTTAACCTTACAAATGTCCTAAACTGCCAAGAATGTTTTATGTAAGTAAGTTGTGATAGAAACTTTAAGATGTTGACGTGTCAAGTTTGTTTGGAAAGCGATCTCGTGGATTGTTTTCATTGATTTCAATTCGATTCAGTTCGATTTAACGTTTCGTTATCACAAAAAATGTGGAATCGGTAGTGATAACAGTTTCATGATTTTGTTCTTAATTGTTATTTTTAATAGATTTTACGTTATATATACAAAAAATAAGTTCGGCATGTCCGTAGTTAATCAAAGATTCGTCAAAGTCGAGCGCGCACTTGTAATTCATTTCGTGCTTTTTATTAGCAAAACAGCGAGCTGTATAAGCCTTATATATAGCTATATAAGGAAGGCCATTGGAATGTTTCGCGGCCGTTCGTATTCTAATGCCATGTCACGTCGTTTGTTGCGATCGTGCTGCATTAAAAAGACTTGTTCTTCGCCTCTTTCATACCCTTCTACAACTTTCATACGACCCGGGAACTTTTATAAGCAAAAGTCCTGAAGTATTTAGTATAAAATAAGTAAAGTTCTTTCGGGTTAGTAATGCATGCCTTTCCTCCACTCGCGCGATCCGTCATAATAGTGGAAGTGCATTTTTAGACTGAATGATTACATAATAATATACATAATTTTTTTATTTTTTTTTGCGGTTCCAATATATTTTTATTTTATTTCTGGATGTGGTTGTTATTAATTTGTTGTGAAACTGAAATCACAACAGCTGAATTTTGGACTGTCAACCCGGCTTCGTCAACGTGGAATCTAAAAAAAAAGCGTTATCAATACATATATTTGCAAACAAACTGTGACGTTATTATTTGTGATACTATATATATTATTAGTCCTTTATCAACTTACTTTTGCTTTCAGTTTTGCATTACGACAGATATAAATACTAAGGCTACCCATCTGAAGAGATCCCTACTCTTCATCATCCTGTCACTTCAATTCAAAATCCAATCCTCATGCGAGCCTGCTGACGCCCAAGCCCATTTATTACTTTCATTCAAATTACTGAAATGCTGTAGTAACATTCTCTCGCAACAAAATTAATTTTGCTAAGCATTTTTATTTATAAGTAAACGTTTTATTGTAAATTGACAATAGCTTTAAGAACAGTCAAAAGTTTTTTTTTATGTAGTTGTATGAGTAAGATTTACGAGACCTATAAAAATATCTACTGAAAACAATATCAATAAATTAATATCGCTGTAATAGTATCAATTACCATTTCAGTTTCAACTGCATCGGATATACTGCTAAAATAGGTCGATATCAGAACCCACTGCGCTTCCCAAAAGTCCGAGGTCTGGGCTCACCAAAAGTTTAGTGTCTCAATCCAACTGTGGCAAACTGCTGTAAAGAAAAAAAGTCCTTCGTCAGTTCTGGGTATAATTTGACAGCTATTAGGTTCCAAGTCAACACTTGTCAACACTTCGATTTTAACAATGGGTATAGGAACCTTTAATTAGTCAGAAGTCTGTTGGTCTCAAATAGCAAAAGAGTAAGAGGAAAGCCCAAATTTACTTGCGGAGCTTTAATAGTTAATTATTCACCAAGAGATAAAGCAGTGTCTTATGTCACGGGTGGCATATTGAACCCTGCGTGTAACGAGGGACTCAGTCATATAGTCCTAAGTGAAGTGAGGGGTTCGAGCTGCCCAAGACGAAGACAGGCTTTAACCCAGAGGGGCATACTCTACTTTTCACACATTCTGCGAGACAATAAAAAGCCAAGGATCCATAAGTTAAGTATTTATTTTTTATAAATATAAATATAAACTTAATGTTAATGTTGGACACGTTATTCCAGTTATGGAAAGATAGAGTTATATATTTGTTTGGTACGTTTATGAAATTTGTGGTAGAGTTTATTTCACTCAAAGGTGTAGAAACTTGATGACAAGTTTTCTGTGAAGTTTTTGTTTGATGGTTGTGGAGGCAAAGGTGTCCAAGGATCCACAATATTCAACGATGTTTTTTGATGAATGTTCTCGTTAATACGGCAAATTATTTCATTCATATTCTGCATTTAATTTTCAATGGGCTATATTGAAAATTAAATGCAGAATATGAATGAAATAATCAGCTATTGCATCGGATTTCCAGCCACCCGTGTCGTTTAATCTGGATTATATTCGCTCCTGAATCTGCCAAAAAAGTACCCGATGTTATACTAAAACAATGGCCTCTGAAGAATTCGGCATTTTGCAATTTTAGATATTTAGCTATTTTCTTTGGAATAGCACTAATTTAATTTTTTCCAATAACTTGTCTGGTGCATTTGCAATCATTATAATACAGGAAAAATCAAATAGTGTTGATGTTAGAAGGGCGTAGAGATTGATACTTTTGGATAATTCTGGCTTGCTCTCCACGGACCACGAATGACCGTTCTCTCTCGTGAGTATTGGTATCTGGCAAGATTACCAACAATAACTCATCTGAATGCTTTTCGATATCGTCGACTTTTATGTTGAGAAGTTCATTTCCACGACAAGCTCCATTGACTCCGAAAATCAAGGCCACCTATAACAAAACAACAGTAATTAGATTATACCGTGCTATATTATAGCGAAAAATTGTGAGAATGGATGGATTATGTTGTTCCTTCACGCAAAAACTACTGGACTATTTTATACATAAAAATACTACGACTAAAATATATAAAGATAATGTGAAATCTAGGCAGACTAAGTCACGGGCAAAAACTAGTGAAAAATATAAGTAGATAGTTAATTAATATGTTGTAAACCTTTTTTTTATTATTTAACCTGCAATGCTGCGTCCCATTGTTGGACAAAGGTCTCCCCCAAACCCTTCCACTCATCGCCTTTGTAATACCTACTAAAAAAATATGTAGGAATTTACTTTCATGGCAAGAAAGCTGTAATCTTGTGCTTCATTTAGAAAAGTTTTCACATGTTGTGTTGTAAATACTTTTGACTTTTTCGCCCGATGACCTTCTGATTTCCTTTTAAAAAAGTCAACAATCTGCTGTATGTATTGATTTGAATATTATGTTTGATGCTTATTGTAGATCTGAGCATTGAATAAATGCACCATAGGCTGCTTGCCTTTCGAGTTTTTGCTAAATGTTGGGAATAAACTAGAAGGACGGATTCCGACACAGTCTTCAATTCAATTCAATTTTAATTCAATTCATTTATTTACACAAAACATTTTACACAGGCCAGTTCTTGACTCCTACTTTTGTTGTTCTCCATTGAACAAAATCGTCGTAGGCTTTTTCATATTTTTGTCTTGATTTCTTCGGTAGTAGATTTATTAACAATCTCTAGGGCGCCTGTTTTAATAAATTCGGAGTAGAATCACTATCTCTCGACATTTTTTCTACACGAATATAACAGCTCCAAACACCGTCTTTTGTTTCACGTTTTAAACGCGCCTATTTTCTTTTTTTTTTATTTCTGCTTATTGCATGCATCCATTGTTATCACGATATTCGAAAATAGTTTTTTTTTTATGTTTAAGTCCTTCATAATACCATGATATATCTACGGGTATTATGATAGACGGAAACCAACAAGTTCTTTACTTCCGGCGTAACAAATATTACCTACAAACCGAACCTCATTAAACAGATTTTATAAGCAATCACTTTTTTGCCCTAAGGCCTAAAATACAGTTTTATCCCCCCTGTACCAGCATAAAATGGAACTTTAAGAGCAAGTTAAAAATATGTTTAGTGATCCAACTTTAAAAGAAACCCGAGGCACAAATTCAAGAAGGCCAGAGGTAGAGCTTGCATGTCACCAAGCTTTAAAGTACATGAAACCGAGTGTATTTTTTTAAAGGAGTGACGAGACGAGCTTAGCGCTTTCTTGATGGTAAAAGATCACGCTTGTCCAGATGAACAGAACAGTTCTACACTGGATTTTAAATCAAATAGGCAGGCACACAGCTATAGTGCTCGTATGCCTACCAGCACCGAACTGCCAAAGTTTCTTAACAATTACTTTACTGGCTTGCAAAATTTCAGACTGTTAAGATCTTGCAAGCGAGTAATTGGTAAAGAACTTTAACAGTTTGGTGCAAGTAGACAGTACACTTTGAAAAAAATTGATAATAATCAGTCTTGAAAACCCAGTAATGTCTTTAGCGAATTTGACTACAAAAGTGCCCTTCAAACCGGAACGCATCAGTATACCGTCACCAACGGTGCCCGTTTCTTGGGTACAGATTACATTCACCCTTTTTCATTAGACAAGCTTACAAGATTCTTTATTTTCTTCCATCTGGATACACCTAGCTAGTACCTTCTATGCGGTGTATTCTGTGAGCGTTTTCACTACAAGGTAAATTTTAGTCTGAAATAATATATTCGTGTAAATTATGCAGCTTTGCAACTGTCGTTTCTGCTTACATTATAATATTTAGGATATGAAGCGCACATCTCTTTTAATTACCAAATTTAAAGATTTAAATTTTTTGTTTTTTTATTTAACTATTATATTAAGTTATAAGATGTGATATGTTATTATATAATATCACATTCGCTCATCAATGCCTGTCATAGCAGCAGATATGTACAGCAATTTACTAAAGTCCACTAACCGTTAAACAAGAATTCTACGAGCTTTATAACTGGAATGGTTACTAAGATGGTAGGTATCGATTGGAAAACACCAAATCACATTCCATTCAATGATCATAACAAAGGCTGTGCGTTCATAATATTAATATTACTATTGAGATAGGAGCAACAATATTTCGATCTACTTCAGCTAAATTGAATTGAATAGAATGAGAATGATTTTCGTCCCAATTTGAATTTGAATTTGGGCAATGACCAATTACGCCCCAGTTGTTTTTATTAAAATTGAAGCCCATTAATGGTTTTTCTCGTTCGTTATTTACCTACATTTCAAGACGAGCCCTTATTGAGTACTTTTATTAAATAGTATTAATATACTTTTTTATTTACCTAGTACCGGGTACTCGTGGGAACAAGTGACTCGAAGAGAAGAGAACATTTTCGAATAGTAATTTTTATCAAGGATTATTTTTTTATTAACGAATTAAATGTCCAGATTGCGTTTTGGAGTGTTTTAAATATTTTTCATTAAAGTAACGACCGTGATAATTGGAAAGATTTAAGAAAGAGTTTTTCTCAGCAATGGGACACTAGCATCACAGGTTAAAAAAAAAGAATATTAAAGTATAATTTGGTCGTAATTTGTACACTACTTTTATAAAAATAATGTCTAAGCGACGACAGCAGTTTACGCTATAACGATTCAGCTTCGCTTAGCGGTGTTGCCACTTCAGCTAATGGGGAGTGTGTTATGAAGCTTGAAAGTTTAGCGACTCCGACCCAGCTGCTCACAGCTGTAGAAAATTACGCTATCGTAAACTCAGATCACGTTATGTTGTGATCTGGCTGAAAGCTCGTTCATATTACGCGGTGCGGTGTGATATACACAATCGCCATCAGTTGTGTACGTATGTACAGACAGCGTCATAGATAAGTATCCCCTTGCATTATAATATTCAGCTTCAAATCCCTTTAAATCTCCGTCGCGGCGAATGGAGAAGTTTTGCCTTTAAAAAAATGATTATATTTGTATAACCGTATGTAAGCCTAAAAATAGCTGGGTGTCTTGCGCAAGGGGGATACTTATCTCTGACGCTGTCTGTACATCTAGCTGCACAATAATACTAAGAGGTTTGGTTAGGAGAGAGGATTAATTAAATCAGAAAGCCGACTCTCTTTTTTGAAGTTGAATAGAATATAATATTTTTTATTGTATCACTTTTATATAAATAAAAAAAAAACGAGTGGACAAACAGCATTATGGATACTTCTTTGTTTGCAAGATTGTATAGGCCTTCACTCAAAATTTAATGCGTCATATCGGGACAAAAATTGCGAACTAAGCGAAGGCAAATTTGTTTTCTCTAACTAGTTTATTATGTGTTTTTGATCATACTTTATTTGTTTTACCTAGTGGTTAATCACGATAGAGTTAATGCGTATATGAATAATGTTAAAATAACCAAGCGCCATTGTAAATTTCCTTTGTGGCGTGATCATATCACCCTAGTGCGATGAGTAGGTACAACGTAAACTCGAAGAACTTCTGTTATTGAACATCTATTTTCGCTGTTTGATAAACTTCGATACAACTTAACCTCAGCCACCCGCCCGTTTAATTATTTGGGGATATACCCAGTCAGTCAGTGTTGTTCGCCTGTTTACCTTGGCTCAAAACAATCAGGGGCTGATTGGAAATTGAACCGCGCTTTGTGTGGCTTTGTTTAGTGACTTAATTTTAAGCCTCAACGTCTCTCGTCTATCAACGCGGTTAACCACAATTCAATGTGATTTTTTTCTGGGAGACCAGCCAGTCAGTCAGCCTCTAAAATCTAGTAGTAGTACAAGTTTCATTAATCATTATCTTAAGTGCCCTTCCAACTAAAACATACAGTAATGCTTACACGTTTCTGTACGGATGGTGGCAGAATATCTGGGACTATGTAGGAGCCCCGTAAACGGAAACCTGCAGAGAGCACCTCGCGTCGCGCGTCGGTAACCTACCCCAAACTTACTACGAAATGCAAAAAAGGTTTATTTTCTCAAGTTTTTGTAGTTTGACCATAATTGTCATTGTCGTTCAGTTCAGTTATTATTCTTTTATAAATTATTTAATAAATTATTTACAAACATTTAATTTCAACGAGTCTTAAATTAAACGTTTTGACACTAAATTTACATCGCTAAAAACCGTAAATTCGATCTGTAGCCGTTAGTGTGAAATGTAAGAACCATAGAGTTGGAAGAGCACACTAATCTTAATAATTGGTCATGTGTCGCGTCTCAAGCAAGCGTCAGCTTTCGGCTCCTCGTTAATTACAAGGGTTTACTAGAACACTGACTTTGCTGAAATCTGCCACTCGCAAAGTGCTAGTTAGGCACGTCGGTCGTTTGTCTCGGTGTGGGGTCTACGCTTATTTTATTTTATTATGTTGTTGGCGGGGCATCATTTTGCTTTATTAAAATTTCTTCATACAGCTTTTATGTAAACAGTTTTTACATTATTAAAAACTTTGGTAAAAAAAATTACAAATGAAAGTTGTAAACTATTTTCCACGAAAGCATCTTCTAAATTGTGAAAATACTCCTCACATTTTCACAATACTTCGTTTCATGTTTTATATAACTTTTAAGGCGTAAAAGAGATTTATGGCATCTGAATAATATGCCCACATTTGTCTAAGCCAAATTGTGAATAATGGTGTGCGATGCAAACTTGTAAAGTTCAGTAAAAGAAAAGAATATATTCGCACAGAATTTATATGCTGAAAATGTATTTGTACGGAGAACTTTCAATAATAATTGCTAACCATTATTCACCCGTCACATACGATCAGCGGCAACCAACCTCAACTTTAAGGTACTTCGATTAAACAGAAATTCAATTACTTACGAGTATTGCCAGTAACTTAGTCTGAGTTATCTTATTTAATTTAAGTTAACTCATTCTGCCATAATGCCAATCAGTCTGCCTGTCAGTCAGAACATTTTGTTTTATACCTAGATATATTGTTATGAATCTTCATCTATAAAACTAAATATTCTGACCTACTTACTGGCAGACTGACTGGTTCATCATTGTTGAGCCAAAAACGCTGAACAGGAGCGTATAAAAAGTTGCCTGCAAATAAACACGAAGGCCACAAAAACGAAGTTTTGGAAATTAGTCAAGTTCTTGATAAAAAATACTATCAACTTGAATGACAATGGCGCTTAGCTTGGAGACCTCAGCATGTGTATTTAATTTTTGTAAAATGAAAAGGTCGCTTTTATTGAATGAGTGTATATTATAATGACTTTATAAACAAGTAGAAAGGATACTTAGATGTAAGTATTTCATAAAAAAAATATGCCCAAGCTCTTCGCTACACATTGGTGTATTTTATGAAATAACTTAATACTAATTACTATTTAATCTTATCCCTAAAACTAAAAAACAATTATAATTGGTTTTGATAATAAACGATAATATAAGGTAAGAAAATGCAATGAAACTAGGTAGGCAACCATTCATAATTTATCATGATACTGATTCACGAATTTATAACGTAGAAACCTTGAAGCCATTTTCTCAGCTTCCAGTTTCCGTTGAATAACAATTTAGCACGAGGTACTGATCGGTGCGGTGGAACAAAAGACGTTGATGGGGCGGCGCCTTTTGAATGACTAATAACATGCTAACTCGATTTGCTATCGCTTCGGATTTGGTTCTGAATAACAAAGACATCTACGAGCATTTATTACGAGTACATTAGGTACATGCCACCAAAATATTCGAAATTAGTTATGATGAGATCCCACATAATACCCTGATTTATGTGTATTATGAAGGGCCAAAGTTTGAAATCGGCATGAAACCTTTTGCGAACTGAACCTCTTTGATCAGATTTTATCAGCAATCACTTATTTGCCCTAGGGCTGAAAATGCAGTTTTACTTCCCCTAAAGCGCGCAAGAAGTTGAACTGTAGTCGAGTATGAGAAGTGAAAATAAAATAGTCTAAACAATAAGATGTTATTCTTATCAAAATTAAAAAGCACTAAAGCAACGTTATGTTATCTAGGAAATTTAAAAATAAATAATTCTCTTGGTAGGTTCATCAAACTATAATTAAACCCATACCTATCTATTATTGGTTTAATATTTTTAAATTTACATAGTTTTATTTACCATGAAAACAAGCGATGTTCACGATTATTAGAAATAATAAGCAAGCGAAACTATAACCTAATCAAAATCAGACAATCAAACTTGAGCCTCCAAGGAGGCGAAGGAAAATAGATGTTTCCGTGAAAAGAGATGACGGCAGCAATTTCACACGATTTCCGCATATTCCGGGGAAAAGCGGCATAATAAAATATGAATTTGACTTTGGGATGACAGGAACACAAGCACCAGTCAGTAGTTCAATGGAAGCGAGAAGATACGATTGGAATGCCTACAACAAGATAACGAAATGCACATCACATATGACACATACAATTCATAAATCAAATTTTAATGAGTTTTTAGGATTAGTCTAAATACAAATCCACTAGATTAAATAATGCAATACATTGCTTAACCACCAAGAAGTAAAAAACTACGTTCACTTACGCAAAATTTACAACGTAAAGTTTCTTTACATAAGTTTCTTGATAAATTAGAAGCTGAAGGTGAAAAGACAAGTTGTGGCCATTTAAATTTTAATGAGAAGAGAATAGGGCAAACGAAGGGAGCAACCTCAAATAACATGACGTGTTTATTGTCTTATATAGAAAATCATTTTATTATATTTTATCATTTTACGAGTAAGGACTCATCCTCAAACTTATAGGAGTTCAAGTACGTAAAACAAAAAAGTTTTTGAGCCAAAACAGTGTTGAATTAAAAATAGGTATTCTGTCAAAAGCAGTGGTAGAAATTTTACACAAGGAATCCTATTCTTTGTTTTATTGTAGGGCCGTAATTATTGAAGCACCAGCTTGTTCCTGACTGTAATGAAACAAAGGAATGTGGAAATAAAGTTAGAAAAGGTTTAAATAAGAAATGACATCAATTTAATTGAGATGAGCCTTGATTAATTATAGAGGGTAAACGTGTTGTGCTCTTAAATATTTTATGGGTTACGTGAAAAACGTGTTAATGTTTCCAATTCCTTTTTGTTGATGTTTGGGACGGGATCCCATATACATAATAAAATACTTGTTCTCTATGTGCTTCGGATTTACGAGTGCTGAACTAATAATTGGTATTTTTAATTAATTTTGCTGTCCATTGGACTTGAAAAGGGTTTATTTGATTTCAGGTGTGCGTAGCAGGGAGATAAAAAAATTTCGACCGTTACGTAGCAAACAGACTTACTGGCGAAATATGTGCCTTTCAAAACTTATTTTATGCACGTCAAGTTGAAAAAAAAAAGTTAATAGTTTAATCATGTTCATAACAGAATCTAGAATGATTTTAGTGACCATGACCATACATACTCAATGAAATTTGTCAGCACCTTTTAAATTAAATCGAAAGCGGATCGTAAAACGCGTTGTTGTAAAAATACGTTGCCATTTTCTTATTACAAAGTCGAATCTTTATGAATTTCCGTATTGCGTAATAATGTAATGCTCTTCCTGTGCTTTAAATAATACCTATTACCTTGGGTCTTTGACATTGATATAATCTTATTATCATGCTTCAAGCACACGGGTGCTTCTGGTACGTGATAGGAAAGCTAAGAGGCTAAAGATTTAAGCGGTCTCTTACGAAGCTTACCAGGTGAGAAAGGAGTACGTTAACCATCTACGAGTGCATTTGATTTAAAAAATAAATAAGAAAAAAACTATTGACTCTTTGAGGGTTCTGTCCAACAAGACACAGAGAGTGGTATTTGAAATGTGTATAAATAGCAAATACTGTTGCATGAATAAAATTCAATAATGCCGCCGCCCGCTGATTTGATTTGATTGTGTGAGCTAGAAGCGGGGTTTTGTTATTCTCACAAGATTTTCTGTGCGTGTTTGTGTGAGATACCTACCATATTTAATGTTTTGATTAAAATAAAGTAACGCTTAAAAGAAATTATGGTGGAAAGCGACGCTAGTTCTTGGTCACCTGATGACACTCTCAGAGTTCTGATAGCTTCAGATATTCACTTAGGTTACCTAGAGAACGATGCCGTTCGCGGCGAAGACAGCTTCATAGCTTTCGAAGAAGTGTTATCTCACGCAGTAGAATACGATGTGGATCTGGTGCTACTCGGCGGGGACCTGTTCGACCAATCTAAACCGTCACCGAGCTGTATGTACAAATGCACGCAGATAATTCGCAAGTACTGTCTCGGAGACAAGCCGGTTCACGTGGAGCTCCTCTCTGACCAGTTGGAGAACTTCTCGCGAGTCGTCAACTATGAAGATCCCAACTTGAACGTGTCATATCCGATCCTGTCGATCCACGGCAACCATGACGATCCCGTGGGGCAGGGCAGTGTCAGTTCGCTGGACATCCTCTCCATCTCCGGGCTCGTAAACTACTTCGGCAAGTGGACCGACTACACGCACGTCAACATCTCGCCGGTGCTGATGCAGAAGGGCGCCACCCGACTCGCGCTCTACGGCCTCAGCCATCTTAAGGACCAAAGACTCTCTAGGCTACTGGAGGAGAAAAAAGTGGAAATGGACCGTCCCGACGAGACGCTCGATTGGTTCAACCTGCTAGTCTTGCATCAAAACAGAGCAGACAGAGGACCCAAGAATTACATCAGAGAGGATGTTCTTCCCAAGTTCCTGGATCTAGTTGTCTGGGGCCACGAGCACGACAGCCAGATGATCCCCTTGCACGGCAACAATTCGGACAGGGAGAGTTTTACCGTGGTACAGCCCGGCAGCACAGTGGCCACGTCGCTGGCGGCAGGCGAGGCGCTGCCCAAGCACTGTGGCCTGCTGCAGATCCACAAGGGCAGCTTTATCCTCAAGCCGCTGCCACTGCGGACCGTGCGCCCCTTCATATTCAAGACCATCGTGCTCTCGGAGGAGAACATGGGCGAGCAGGGCGTCAATGAGGCGGAGCGCGTGCAGGAATTCCTCCGGAAGCGCGTGGCCGAGTGCGTGGCGGAGGCCGCGGCGGCGCGCAGCGGGCACGCGAACCAGCCCGCTCTGCCGCTCGTGCGCCTGAGCGTCTTCTACGAGCACGACGCGCAGGACTTCAACCGCGTGCGCTTCGGCCAGCACTTTGCGGGACAGGTGGCCAACGCCAGCGACGTGTTGCTAATGAAGCGCGAGAAGCGCGTGCGCGAGCGTAAGCCGCGCGAGCCCGGCGAGGAGGCCGACCTGACCGGCGTGGCGGCGCGAGCGCCCGACGTGGAGGCGCTGCTGCGGGACTACTTCCTGGCGCAGCCGCCCGAGCGCCGCCTCGCCGTGCTGTCCGTGCGCGTGGTCACCGACGCCGTGCGCGACTTCACCCTCAAGCACAACGACGACGTGTTCCGGCGCGCGTTCGACGCGCACCGCCGCCGCGCCGTGGCCGCGCTGCTCGCCGCTGCGCCCGACACTGACACGGAGATTGCGGACGCGCTGCGTGCTTGCAAGGCCGACCTCGACGCCACCGCGGACGACGCGCTCGCCGCCGTCGTCGACACCTCGGTGCGCGCCAAGCCCGCCGCGCCCAAGCTGGTGGTGCCCATCGTCAAGCTGCCGCCGCAGGTATCCGTGCGCAGCGTGGCGGCGCCTCGCGGCGGCGGTGGCGGCAAGGCCATCGTGGTGCTGTCCAGCGACGAGGACGAGCCCCTGGAGAGCGGGCGCGGGCGGGCGCGCGGCGGGCGGGGGGCGCGTGCGCGCGGGCGCGGGCGGCCGCGCGGCGTCGCGGTGCCGCCGCCGCCGCCCTCGCCGCCGACGGAGCGCCGCACGCCGCGCCGCGCCGCCGCACAGAAGTCCAACTCGTGGCTGCAGAACCTGGTGAGCACGCGCAAGCTGCGCGACTCCGCGGAGATCGACGATTCGGACTGATCGCGCTCGGCGCTCGACTCGGCTCCTTCCTTAAGATGACGGAAGTTAGCAATCTCGCCCATTGTCGTGCCAATCAGGAAAACATTTAATTTTTAAGTACTTATGAACCTTATAAAACTAAATATTGGAATATAAAAAATATATAACAATATCCTATACTTATTTCATTATTCTTAGACCACTCTGTTTATTCCAATGCAGGAACATCCTTTTCCCAACGGGAGAATCCTCGACACCCTAGTTGATTCGCTCAACTTTGATGTCATTCCCCCGCTAACCCCGACCCATTATCCTCACAATGTTGCTCACTTCAAGGCGTTGCTGAAGAACGTGACCTTACGGTTGCGCTCTATAGAAACGATTCATGAGCTAGACTCTGATCACCGGCCCGTGCTCCTCCAGCTAGGCCCTCTCCCCGCCTACCAAGACCGTGGTTGAGTGGCGTAAACTAGAGAATTCTCTCAAGTTGATCCACTCTCCCGATCTCGATAGGATTCCCGAGGCGATTGTCGTGCCAATCAGGAAAACATTTAATTTTTAAGTACTTATGAACCTTATAAAACTAAATATTGGAATATAAAAAGTATATAACAATATCCTATACTTATTTCATTATTCTTAGACCACTCTGTTTATTCCAATGCAGGAACATCCTTTTCCCAACGGGAGAATCCTCGACACCCTAGTTGTTTCGCTCAACTTTGATGTCATTCCCCCGCTAACCCCGACCCATTATCCTCACAATGTTGCTCACTTCAAGGCGTTGCTGAAGAACGTGACCTTACGGTTGCGCTCTATAGAAACGATTCATGAGCTAGACTCTGATCACCGGCCCGTGCTCCTCCAGCTAGGCCCTCTCCCCGCCTACCAAGACCGTGGTTGAGTGGCGTAAACTAGAGAATTCTCTCAAGTTGATCCACTCTCCCGATCTTGATAGGATTCCCGAGGCGATTGTCGTGCCAATCAGGAAAACATTTAATTTTTAAGTACTTATGAACCTTATAAAACTAAATATTGGAATATAAAAAATATATAACAATATCCTATACTTATTTCATTATTCTTAGACCACTCTGTTTATTCCAATGCAGGAACATCCTTTTCCCAACGGGAGAATCCTCGACACCCTAGTTGATTCGCTCAACTTTGATGTCATTCCCCCGCTAACCCCGACCCATTATCCTCACAATGTTGCTCACTTCAAGGCGTTGCTGAAGAACGTGACCTTACGGTTGCGCTCTATAGAAACGATTCATGAGCTAGACTCTGATCACCGGCCCGTGCTCCTCCAGCTAGGCCCTCTCCCCGCCTACCAAGACCGTGGTTGAGTGGCGTAAACTAGAGAATTCTCTCAAGTTGATCCACTCTCCCGATCTCGATAGGATTCCCGAGGCGATTGTCGTGCCAATCAGGAAAACATTTAATTTTTAAGTACTTATGAACCTTATAAAACTAAATATTGGAATATAAAAAATATATAACAATATCCTATACTTATTTCATTATTCTTAGACCACTCTGTTTATTCCAATGCAGGAACATCCTTTTCCCAACGGGAGAATCCTCGACACCCTAGTTGATTCGCTCAACTTTGATGTCATTCCCCCGCTAACCCCGACCCATTATCCTCACAATGTTGCTCACTTCAAGGCGTTGCTGAAGAACGTGACCTTACGGTTGCGCTCTATAGAAACGATTCATGAGCTAGACTCTGATCACCGGCCCGTGCTCCTCCAGCTAGGCCCTCTCCCCGCCTACCAAGACCGTGGTTGAGTGGCGTAAACTAGAGAATTCTCTCAAGTTGATCCACTCTCCCGATCTCGATAGGATTCCCGAGGACATCCAATCCCCTGACGACGTCACCGTTGCGATCGCCGCCTTGACCAGCCATGTCACAGCTTCCGTAAGCGAATCGTCGAAACAGGTCCCCGCAGTGCCTGAGCGCCGTTGGACCCTGCCAGACGACGTGAGGAGGCTGATCACGGAGGCGAACGCAGCGACCCGACGCTATAGTTCGTATCCTTCTGATACGAACAAATCCCTCATGCGCTGCCTTCACCGTCAGGTGAAGCGTCGTATCCTTGACCACCGCAATAATGAGTAGGACAATCTGCTTTCGGAGATAACGCCTCATCACCAGGCTTACTGGGGACTAGCGAGATCAATGAAGGCGGATGCCACTTCCATTATGCCTCCCCTCACCCGTCCCAACCTTCCCCCTGCCTTTGATGACGAGGAAAAGGCCAATTGCCTGGCCGAAAGCCTCGAATCCCAGTGCTCTCCTAGCACTCAACCTGTTGATCCTGTCCACGTCCGTACGGTGGACAGTGAAGTCTCGCGTTTAGCTTCAAACCCTCCATCGGCTCCGCCTCTGCCCCTCATCAAGGCGGCCGAGGTTATTGAGATTATCAAGGGCCTTCGCCCGAAGAAATCGCCTGGTGCCGATGGAATTAGCAACAGAGTTCTAAAACTCTTTTCTACCGCTCTCATTTACTTGCTAGTCAGCATCTTCAATGCGGCTATGTCCAATTGCTCATTTCCTGACGCCTGGAAGGAGGCCACTGTTATTGGCATCCCCAAACCGGGCAAGAAGGCAACTGAGCCCAGCAGTTATCGCCCCATTAGTCTCCTTAGTGCTCTTGGGAAAATCTACGAGCGCCTCCTTCTGAGACGTCTCTGGTCCCATGTTAACGATCATAACCTCCTCCCTGACGAACAGTTTGGCTTTCGAGCCAGACATTCGTGCCCTCAGCAGGTGCTCCGCATCACGGAGCACATACTGACTCATATGCACGCCGTTTACCCTTCCGGTACCGGTGCTGTCTTTCTCGATGTAGCGAAAGCTTTCGACAAGGTCTGGCACAATGGCTTGATCTACAAGCTATCTCAACTTGGTGTCCCTGATAGGCTCGTGCTCATCTTACGAGACTTTCTATCTGGTCGCAGCTTTCAATACCGCGTGGAGGGGAAGCTTTCTTCCCCTCGCCCCATCAGGACCGGAGTCCCGCAAGGCTCCGTTCTAGCACCGCTTCTATTTACGCTTTATACTAGTGACATCCCTCGCACGCCGCAGGTAGAGTTGGCCCTTTTTGCCGACGATACCGCGCTTTACGCATCCAATCCCAATCCCAAACGCGCATGCATTCGACTCCAAGCCGCCCTTAAGGCGCTTGGCGCTTGGTTCCGCAAATGGCGTATTGAGGTCAATCCAACGAAGAGTGCAGCAGTGTACTTTTCTAGGAAGGGCCGAAGATGCCAATCCCAACCGCTTACGCTTTTTGATCAACCCATTCCATGGGTAGCGGCCGCCAAGTACCTTGGCATGACGCTCGATCAACGCTTAACCTTCCAGCCTCACATCCGTAATGTGGTGAACCGTGCTAAATTTATCATGGGTCGCCTTAACTACCTCATATGCAAGAAGAGTAAAATGTCACTTAGAAATAAGTTGACCCTTTACAAAGCTTGCATTCGTCCTATACTGACATACGCTTCCGTGGTGTTTTGTCATACGCGTCACGTAGTTCGATTACAAGCTGTGCAAAGCACGTTTTTGCGCAGAATTTCCGGAGCCCCAGGCTATATGCGAAATATAGACCTCCACCGCGATTTCGATCTCGAGTCCGTTGTTCACTTCATGAAGCGCGCCGCCCGGCGGCATTATGACCTCGCGCCCCACCATCCGAATCCTCTCATTTCGAACGGTCCCGACTATCCTAAAGACCCGCCAGTAGTCAAATCCCTCCGTAGGCCTAAACATATTCTAGGCGACCCAGATGACGACATCACCGCCGCCAATCCGGTGGCGGAAATGCAGTCATCTCGCGACAGACGTAACACTCCACAATTCGCTTACCGACCGCGCCGGCGTGGTCGGAATCTCTCTTACAGGCCCTCTACATCGTTAGGTTCGATTCCTAACGGTGCCTTGGGTCAATAGTCCAATCATCCCCCTGGCAACAGTCCAAGCCGAGGTTCGACCCACCGTTGGGTACCCTTGTGCTGTTTGCCCCAACCTAAATTTTAAGGTAGAGCGCCATCTGCGCTCGCCGAGAGTTCGGTGACGCAGTAACAGCCATCTGCGGCTAACTGCATTAAACGTCCATCCGAAAAAAAAAAAAAAAAAAAAAAAAAAAAATGAATAAAATGAATTTTATCATGCTAAGTAAGAGTTGTATCGATGTGTGTAGAATTTTATTATTTACCTGTTATTTACTTGGGTTTTTTACATGTCAAAGAAAGAAGCACTTATCAACTGGCTAATTAATTGTTTCTTTGTTGCAGTACATTGGTACGATGGAAGTCCCTCGTCCCACAAGTCGCGTCGAAATCGTAGCTGCGATGCGTCGAGTTCGTGTGAGTACTTACCTTCCCCAAATGGCGTGGCAACTAATCTAATCTCTTTTTTAATCGTTTTGTTAGGAAGTATTTCCCGCAAGATTTCACCAAAACCTATATATTAGTTCAGTATAATTAACTGATTTGGAACTGGAAGGGTGGTAGGTAATGAAATAGCTAGCTAGTACCAAATGAGTTAGTAGAGATGTTTACCAAAACTGATTTTACTCATCTATGCACTATTTGTGTCTACATTGTAGAACGTAAACTAGTAGCAAACTCATATAATCAATATACAAAAGAATCACGAAAATGAAAACCTTAGTCAGCTCTACTTTAACATAATAATAAACTAAAAGATAATATTCCTATTTTCCACTTCAGCGGCCTTTGGGTCCTCGAAATCCACAATTATATTTTATTTAATATTTTTCAGACAAAAGATGAAATTAAATTACTATAGCGGGCCTTCACGTTTATTATATAAGAGAAGACGTTCTTTTCAGCGGGGAGCTGAATGAGATACAAAATTTGATGATCCTCAGAAAATATTTTTTGGTTACCCTTCTAGAATTCTTCTAATATTACATAAAGGGAATTGAAATCTAGCCACAAAATATAGTGAAGTCTAAATGTATAAATAGCATTATTGAATTGGATGTTCAGTGGGTAGTAAAATGTGATTCTTCTTCTTATCGTGTCACTAGTTCCTTCGAACCAGTGTGGTGAAAGGATTTCAAGTGCGCCTCGAAGAGGCTCCTTTCGTGCACTCGACACATGTTTTCGAACTTTTAGATTCTACGACATGCCGGTTTCCTCACGATGTTTTCCTTCACCGTTGCGAGAACGTGGGATGCATGCATAGATTTTTTCGACCGAAAAAACCCATTTACGCATGACCGCCACCGGGATTCGAACCCGCGACCATCGGATCGCAAGGCAAGGGCCTCATCCACTCGGCCACCACGTCCTCAAAAAAAATTCAAAATGTGATTAAATAATATATATTTTCTAACATACCTATCTAACATAAAACATTTTTTTTTCTATAATGATCCATCAATTAATTGTGTCGAAAGTAAGTTTATTTATAAAAATAAGATAGTTTACGTTTATATATGAAACCACGGATTTGGATGTTTTACTGTGGCTTATTTTTTTTCCTAATAATGGTTTATAAACAATAATTTGGAATACTGTGGAAACGACACAGCTCGTGTTGCAGAACTAAGTTATAAAATATGAATACGCCTCGCTTCGCGACAACCACGGATGAATACATTATGAATCACATTGCCCCATATTCGCTAAATAAAATGTTTCATTGAAAAGAGAAATCCTTTCAGGGGTATTATGCTGAGAACACGATTCATCACGTGTTTTTTGGAAAACGAATGACGTATTGCTGAATAAAGCCAGATAAAATCAACCCAATAACCACACATGCAGTTTAAATAGTAGATACTGCAAATAACCATCAATCGTAGAATTTGCAACAGTTAATAAAAGTAATAAATTCAATTGTATTGATTTCGAGAACGACGAGTACCTTACAATACCTACTTATATATTAAATACTGTACCTCTATTACTCGTATGAAGTTGTAAGCATTTGTTGATTAGGTACTACCAATTTCTAAAAAGTTAATTCTCCTCTTTACATTAACATAAATGTAACCGACTTAAACTACAAAATATGAAAATATCAGCCCCTTTCTCACGTTGTATTTATGTCATCATTTTTTAACCACTTTTAAACTCTACATAATCCTCATTTTTTTACCTCGTTTTTATTAATTCACTGTCTTGTTTGTCTGTCTGTCGTTCCGGGTGGAATCTTGCACTTCTAATTTTGAGCACTTCCCGATTTGCTATCCGGTCAATTTCACAATTCGCTGAGAAATTCATTTATTAGCATGCAATGCCAACCTTATCTCTAAACAACAAAAAAAAAGTTTTTTTTTGTATTGGAAGCAAGATAGAGCAAAATCATTAAAACGTGTTTTTTTTTTGTTTTAGTTTAATATGATTTTAATCTACATTGTTTGCTTTTGCAGTACGAGTTCAAAGCGAGAGGCGTGAAGAAACGCAAAGTAACCGTGGATGTGTCGATCGACGGTGTCCGGGTGACGACCAGAAGCAAAGCGGTAGGCAAGGTCAGTCACTATCATTTAAAACAGCCTGCGCTGAAATGAGCGAAAAATCTTAATATAATTTAAGACAAAGGTTTAAACAAATGCATGTCGTAATAAAGTTTGCCCGAAATAAAGAAGGTATCTTAAACATATGTAATATGTATAATTATATGCGTACTTAAACTTGTTCGTAGGTATTTTATTTTATATTCAACAGCTGAATTATGTTGTTCATAAAAGTAGAATTTAAATTAATATGAGCACGTCTTCAACTCAATTCCAAGTTAGATTGAAAACTTTGACAGGATTCCTCCGAGTCCCATTCATATTCACAACGAAGCCATACTTCTGTAGTACGCGAGTAAGAAATGTAGAACCTGGGTAATGATTCCGCCGCGTCGGTGATGGAAACAGAGCTGTGATCACATTTTTTTTGACAATCGTGTTATTATTGTATTTGTCACAGCGAAGTGAACAGTTTGAAAAGGTTTTGAAAAATATTCATAGAAACTGTCGACTTCTCTGTGACTGCCTTAACCGAGGTATACCTTTAAAGGTATAAGGTATAGACATAAGAGGCATCAAGTATAAGTCAAAACCAATACCAAAATTTAACAGTTTAGTTAATTTATAAATCCTGATTATTTTTGGTGCCCATTACCCATTGGGTCTTCTGCCTCCAGATGTAAGTGTTCAATACGCCGAAGTCAATTTTTCTGGCGCAAGGTCGTTAATCATGACTCGGCTATAATAGACCGCTGTCAACCTGCTGTCTTCGCGTAGACGAAAAAATGGCATTGTTGTACCTCTATTGTTGGTTGTAACCATCAAATAATAATATCGTGCTCGTCGGGCCCGGTAAGGTTTAAACCTGATGAAGAAAGCGAGAGAAGTTGGAGGACGGGTTTTGTTAAGATTTACCTACTAAAATATTTTACAACATGCTAACAAAATGCTATTTTTACTAAGTTGAGTAACTAAACTAATTTTAGAACTGTCACTCTAAAATTTAGGTTAGTGTTGTGCCAACAGAATTGGAAAACAAATTTATACACCTCTAAATCAAATTTTAGTTAGTTTTGTGCCAAGCGAATACCAATATACACTATATACAATATACCTACCAATATATTGTTAATTATATCCAATAATTTCTGCATTTCTTGTTTTTATGCTCTCTCTCTCTCTAGCAGTAACCAGCACCTACTCAGTACTCATTACTATCCTGGCTCCTTAAAAATATGTGTTAATAATAATTGGATAAATTTCGATTACGTAATAAACAACGCAAATAATATAAATCATTACAACGATGGAGGCAGCGTGTTTGGCATTTGGACGTTATGCCTAGATCACACGTACCGAATACTCGGCCGAGACAGTGAAAGCTTACGTCACTCGCTCAGCCGAGCACACGGCGCTGTGTTTATACGTACCGAGTACTCAGCCGAGAGCAATGTCTCAGCCGAGTACTCGGTACGTGTGATCTAGGTATTACGGATGAGCTTAGGGCTACCGAGACTTTATTTAATGCTGACGTCAGTTCTGTTTAATCCTATTTACTTAACGTTATTACTTGAGTCGAGCGCTAATAGGTACCTTATCGATTTTGTAATTAAGTTTATATGCAATATCGTGATAGAGAAAGCTTGATAGAGTTTACATGTGTTTCAGTCAAAGTTTAACACCGTTTACCGTTGGGAGGCGTCTCTTGCAGGATTCCATCTAGATGGGTACAAACACAGTGTCAGATGTACTGCCACAAAGCAGTCATGTGTAAGCATTACTGTGTTCCAGTTTGAATGGTACGGTAGCTAGTGAAATTACTGGGCTTTAGATACTGACCATCAAAATGTCTCAATATGGACAGTGTTGGCACTGTTTTTATAATTAATAGTGTTAATTTTAAAACACGTATTAAATCTAAATTATAGTATGAAACCTTACTAATTTTTGTTGACACAACCGGAAAACATAGACGAAACGAATAGTGTGAAGAAATTACTATAATACGGCGTACTTTTTGAGTATATGTCCGAAACATTTTGTATGGAAATTTACCTTGAGGATTACCTATAAAAATAAACAAATAATTTTATTTCACAGAGGAAAAAGAAGACAACGTTCTTTGGACGCAAGACCACGACTCTTATTGAAAACGCGGAAGTGATGCACCATCCGATTTACCGCATTTTCTACGTGTCGCATGACAGCTCGGATCTGAAGATCTTCTCCTACATCGCGAGAGATGGAGCTACCAACGGCTTTAAGTGCAATGTTTTCAAAAGCAACAGAAAGGTACACCCTTCGACCTAAAACATTATACCTCATTAATTTGTAGACTCCAAGATTATAGTGTGTCGGAAAAATAGACGCCGTCAATATATTTACTTGCTTGAATATAGTTTACATAGTAATAGGTAAGAGTAAACGATAACAAAAGTAATATTGTGAATGAATGAATGAAAAATGCTATATTAAATAAATAAATAAAAACTTTTATTGCGCAAAAGGAATTTGACGGTACTATAAACAATTTAAGTAGGTAGGTTACTTAATGTAACGGTTATATTACAATAACAATGTAGTACCAGAGTTTAGTCTCTGTTCCTCGCACTAGGACTGAGAGCCTGTAAAGCGAGTATGTTCGATATATTGAACCCTAAGAAAAAAAAAACAAAATAAGAATCATTACATAAAAAATAGGTACAATGGATGGTCTTGAAAAATACAAGATGTGAGTGTATGGTGCAAAAATATATATAAATGAAACGGAAATACGAAATACATGTCATATATTAAAACGCAAACGATATCATTACCATTATTCTAATTAATAATTAATTATACTGCCATTTAACCTAAATTTTCTGGAGTAAACTATTATTTAAGCACTGCTTACTTATATGAGTACAAGCTAGAATAATGACTTAGGCGGGTTAATACGTATTCTTAAAGCAGAAATAAAACACATAAAGCCTTCGCGTTATCCTGTTACTTTCTGACACCGACCTTGTTTCGGTGCCTCGAGATCTCGGCAGGATAAACGGCACTTCTCTAATTTACCGCCTTTATCTCAGAAGTATGGTTCGTTGACTTGTTATCAGTCAAGACATGTCGTTGACTGCATAAATATTGATGCAAGTCGTTGTTACATAATTTTAGGGCGAACGTAGGTGTAGGTAGGTGAAAAAAAGGTTAAAGATAAAGATAAGATAAAGATAAAAAACATTTAATTCTTGTAGGTCTTATAGTACGTACAAAGACAGGTAACAATTTTAAGTATAAAATGAATAGACTAAAAGAATACGTAAATGTAATTATATTAAATGAGAAAAACTGTTTTAACTATTGTATATATACATATGTACTTAGTAATATTCATTGGAAAGACCCGAATTAGAAGAATCTTTGAGTACCTCGTTCTAACTAAGTTTAATACTTGTAAGTAGAGACGAGGGATAAAGGTTGTATTTTTATTATAGTATGGGTTGAATGTAGGAGATCTAGTACTTATTATAATGTAGAGTCCGAACCGAGTCACTGTAACCCTACAATACAGGCTCTTGAGAAGACCTAGTGTAGGGTACAGTACAGAGCTCCAGTAGGTACATCTAAATTTAAGATAAGTCTGCCATGATATCCATTACAATGTACCCGATCCATATTTAAGAAACAAATAAACAATTTTATTTATAGGTACACATTCTTCTCATTATTGTGACGCCTGAAAAGATGCACGTTTCTCAGCTTGACATCTCTCACCAATTTACTTTGTGTAGGACGTTTAGACCTAGAATACATCTTCATGCAGTTTGCATGTTTAATTTAATTTCTGTGGTCCGATCACGAAAAACTGTCGTAGTTATGGGCATATGCAGCCAACTGCACTATTGTCCATCCGATAAAAAAAAACACGAAAATTTTTAGTATTGAATTTGTATCGTATTTGTTTTGAAAAATATCATATTTAAAACTGATAACAATTCATGACGGATGCGATACGAATTCGATTGTAAGGATTTTTCGTGATCGAGTCTCTAGTCTTTAGCTTTAGTGTTAGATGAACTGTCATTTTGAGTTTCAGCATTGTAGTTATTGTCTTACGAGTATTAATAGAGTAAATTAAGTATCTCAAGAATCTACTAAGTTTTCAGATGGGTAAACACGCATTTTGTTCACAAAGAGCTGCTGGTACGGTAATCACGCAAGATTGATAGCTCAGCGTTTCCAGGCAGTGTTCGCCTTAAGAAGCCGCTTTCTAAATATCTCAGCGGAAATCATAATTCACCTGTCTTTGTCAGGCTCAACGACTAACTACGTGGTCGTACGCGGTGTTTTTTTGAGTTGAAATACAGCCGATTTGCCACTTAGCAACAATTACGGACAATTAAATTATATTTCTTGGACAGAAAGAAGGAAATGGCCGCAAAGAGATTGTTTCGAGTATTTATTATTGATGTTTAGAAATTGGTAAAGTTCTGTTAGTCACTTTTATATACGAATAGTATATATTCTCTCTGATATAAAATTTACAATTTTTATTTTGTTGAGCCCGATGTTAAAACCCTTGTAAGCTGGTTTCAGAGCCGCATTTAAAATCCCTAAGCAGCTTAATGCGATGGAAGCCTGAAAACCATGTGTTGCCGACTCAGCACTGTTTTATCTAAGCACTTACCAAAAATTAATTATTTATATTCGAGTGTTCTCTACTTCTGAAACAAATATATTTTTTTGAAGGTTAATAACATTTTATGAATATAACAGATATGTAAGTAAAGTTTATATTTGAAAATTTTTATTCGTAGTACTGTTTTGGTTATGGGCATGCTTGATTTCTAGACATCAGGAGATCGCCGAGCTCGTCTCGTCACTTGTTTCCATAAAAAATGCATCGATGTATTGTATTTTCAAAAAATTGCTATTTGTTTTTATTTATTTGCACCTTTATTGGCGCCAATTTTTTTTCACAAAACTTCAAAAACTAAAACCTGACAACTGAAAAACCACGCTCTAAAAGTATGAAACTCTTTTTTGATATATATTGCACTATTTATACAGATTTATAAAAAACCCATACGAAGTTTTGTTTTTTAAACCATGCAATGCCAGTTGACACAAGTCACACACAAGTGGTTGGTCAAGCAGGTCAACCACTCAGCTCCACTCTTTCATCCATCCACCGCACGCCAGATTATGATATGCTTGCCTCATTATGCTTAGGGTTGACGACAATCTTGGTTTTAAATTTTTTTTTTTATGCATTGCAAAAAAAGTCTTGGGCATTTTACAAACCTCCAAAAATGTAAAAAAATCCGACTCCTTTTGTTTGTCTTTTTTCAAATTTGGTCGACTATAAAATGACGTATGCTTGTGATATAGTAAGTCAAGTTTTGTCGAACAGCCTAAAAAGACTTCAACAAATTACTTTTATACGTTAAAAAATTTACGACTCCCTTTATTAGCTGTATTCCGCAACACGGTCGACTTTAAACGTTAGAAGTTGTTTGGTTCTAGTTAATCGTGATATTTTTAAATGCATTTAAAGTATTTTTACAATTTGCTCAAAAGGAAATGATGATTAAAAAAATACAAAGATAAGTATCGCGTTAAGAAAACTCATATACTACACCCACAGTTAAATCGAGTTTTTGTATGATTGAGGAACAAACATCCATCTATCCATCCATATCCGTTATCCATCCATCCATCCTTAAAAACGTTTATGTTATTATTAACTATTAGTAGAATACTTTCTGCTTCGGAGATAAAATCCTTACGAAGAAGCTTTTTGCTTCGCTTTCACCAAAAAAGCGGCGGCTAATTGAATATGCAACGACACCTTTTATGAAGATTTGAGAAGAATAATTTCTTGGGGCACTATTTAAATCCTAAATTTATATTGCAAACAAAAAAAGAAGAAAATCTCCGAATAGATCCCATGGTAGGTAATACAAAGGAAAATTTGCCCGATAAAAAACGTTATGTAAATTATTCCCCTCATAAATTATGGCTATAAACAAACGTCGATGATTAAGCACAGTGATCTTATATGCTAACGACACATTGGCCAACATAATACCAATGAAAAAATCCATCAAGTTGACAACCCTAACTGTTATTAACAACTATGAGCTCTTTTCAGTAGATAACCTGGTTTTTTTGAACTACCTACTTACTTTCGACAGGGATGATTCATCTGGTAGATGGAAATGATCTGCGCACTATACTTAACTGGCAGAAAGTGTATGGGCTGGTGATCGGACTCAGAGGCGCGCCATGAGAGAGACCTACACCTAGCAGTGGACTGCTATAGGTTATGATGATGATGCACCGAAACTGTAAAAGTTCGATTTTTGAAATCATGAGCAATACCTACTCTACCGAAAAAAATAGTATGCAATTTAAAACGCAGATACGTTTGTTTGTTGGACAAAGAGAAAAAAAATTAGTTAAATGGTTGTATTATTCGCTTGTAGGTTTATAAGCGCGGTGTAACTTGGGTGTAAGCAAACGAGAAAAGTATGACCGAAGTTCCAAACACCGAAAATTTCAAAATTCTAAAAGTTTTTTATGACTCCGCCTTTTTTTATCTCTGTTTCGAGTTACAATGTGAGCCGTTGCTGAAAACTCCTTGTGATAAAAAAGTTTCTTGTATTCTAATTTGTTGTTTGCACAGCTGAGTTGAGAGGGCTTTACAGTTCTCTAAGATGTGTAAGTTATGAAAAAATTATGCCTTTGCTCGGGTAGATATACTTATATATGTATATACTTTTGAAAAAAATATTGTGTCTAAAAAAATAACTGCTTGTTTTATTTCTTGGTGTCACGTAAAAGTAATTAGATATTAATAATATTTTAAAATATGTAAGTTTCACATGAAGTATCTACCAATACAGAAAAAATCAAAGCTTTTATATGCTGTTTAACTATTAAGCCGGTCTTCTTCTTCTTATCGTGTCATTAGTTCTTTCGAAACCAGTGTGGTGATAGGATTTCAAGTGCTCCTCGAAGAGGCTCCTTTCGTGCGCTAAAAGCCGGTGAGTGGATTTTAGACCCAGAGTCCGGGTACTATTAGCAACGAAGGTCAATTTTTTTTTGGAGTTATTGAGACCCATTTGAAAAAGATTTTAATATTCATAACTGGTGTAAATATTTTTTATTGCTGCACGAGTCGCTGAGCTATACGGTGAGTTATGAACGGAAACTCACGGTACCATATCCGATCGCTGGACGCTGCAAATATCATCACAATGTTTTTTTTCGAATTTTCCATGTAATCGATAAAAGTTACTTTGAAAAAAAATTGTGAATCGTTAAAACCATTTGAAATATTTCAGAATTAGTAGGCATGAAATCAATATTCAATATGGGTGATATTCCTACAGTGTTGTTTCAGAGCTGCACTTAGAATGCTATTGTTACTAAGCATTTTTCAAATCAAATCAAATTATTTTATTACTTTTTGAGATAGGTTTGTGACTTTTTGCACACTACCTTTCTTTTATGTTTCTTGCAAACTTAGAAAATTTCTTATGGAGTTCGTTTCCAACGTTTTGTAGATAAAACTTACTTCACCGAACTGCTCCTTAAAAAAACTTCGCATAAACACAAGAGTATCATTGGTAATTTGACCCACCTTGTTACGATGCCCCCGGTCCTACGAGCACTCTATAGAGAAGAGTAATAACAACCCATTTTCTTTATAGACCTCCGTAGATAGACATCCGTAAAATGAGAAGGCTCTCCTTGTTGTCGGACTTGTCAGAGTGCTCTCAAAGAACGAATTATTAACATTATGACGACACGGATGGTCGAGTGGTAAGTGCGTTGGACTGCTACGCCGCGTGTCGCGGGTTCGATTCCCGCTTCGGGACAAACATTTGTGTGACGAACATCGATGTTTGTCCTGAGTCAGGGTGTTTTATATTTATTCTTTGTATGTATTTACAAAAAAAAATTTAATATAAAATTAAAATAGAAAACCTAAGAAACAAAATAATAATTCAGCTCAATAGATTGAGCCTAAAACATCCATTCGTTCGTACAAACTTATTTTTTTTTTCAATGAAAAAAGCATAATGTAATAAATAAAGAACATATTGTGATCTAAATTGCCTGATTAATATACTAATGAATGAAAAAAATATACACAGGCATTATTCAAATTTCAACAAGATAATTAAATAAATAAATATTTTGGACAGCGCCATCTAGCCCCAAACTAAGCAGAGCTTGTACTATGGGAACCAGATAACTGAAAGAATACCTACTGTAATTCAGTTTGGTTATTTATTCGGTAAATGTATAATATCGATTTTCATGCTATAAATATATATATATAATATTAATTTCATTATAAAAGTGCACATACGATGTTAAGGGGATTAACATTTTTTGTAGGGTAACCTGCATTATGCGTAAATCGAAATCGCTCATTCCCACTCTATCTGTTTCGCTTCTTACCAGTCCTCCCGCGATTTCATTTAACGATTCTTCTACCTAAACAAATACCGAGTCAATAAAATGGGTAGGTATTTAACAAAGTGTAAAAACGTTCAATCCGGTACTTATTCTACAAACATCGCACGGCGACGTAAGAGTTAACATTTCTTAGAAAGATATGTCACAAATTCTAAAATTATTGTAAGTACGTGTGTACGCACTTCTAAATGCAGGGCCTCTGTGTCAAACAAAGCTAAAGTACCTCTAAGGGACCGACCTGGCGTAAAGGGTCCCAAAGCACCTTGCTGTTCATATTTCCCAACAATTCTAATTTTATGAAAGATGGACGTGAACGCTTTAATTATGCTTTGCATGGAGGGATATTGGAGAGACTACCGACTGGAAGAAAAATTGGCTTTTTTATAAGACAGTCTACTAGCTGCTGCGCACAACTTGGTCTTCGTCCTCGCTATATGTTATGCTTATAAGCTCAATCGTTTTGGCGTGACTGTGTAGCAAACCCCCGTTCATCAACACAAACTAAAGCGTTTCTTTTAGGATGATATGGAATTAGTACGATGTCATTTAAACATTTCCGAAAAAAAAATGTTCTGAATGTTACTAGTTTGCCATTTTGTTTCGCTAAAACTACCCTTGCTATGGTTTGGTCTAAACCTGAAGCTATCCTCGCATTGCGCACACCTCGACCTGTTTACAGGCTACATAAATCTTCCGTCCGCAACCTACTTGACTTTTATAATCAATTACCGTCGCCGATCACTCGTTCCCGAACCCCATAAATATTCAAGAAGTAGCCGAATTGTTTGTGTTGAATCGTTTGCGGTACCATTTTAATTACATTAATTGATCGGCGAGTATTTTACTATGGCCAGGATTACGATTAAAGTCCCATTAATCAGTTAACAGAGAATCGTTAATGCAGATGTAGCTAGTAAAGTTTTGAAAACAAAGGAAGTATATCATTGTTAGTTGTTTCGCTAGACTGATAAGACGATAGCTATTTTATTACTGAAAGCAGTGCAACAGCGGTGGCGCCTACTATTCTAACACAGACGGTAGAGTGGCAAGTCCGTTGGACAGCTACGCCGAGTGTCGCGGGCTCGATACCCGCTTAAGGACAAACATTTGTGCGATGAACATGGGTGTTTGTCCGAAGCCTGGGTGTTTTCTGTGTAGATAATTGGTATCTTATGTATGTTTTTACAAAAAAGTATCCAGATAAGTATTCTATCAGTTAACTTGTTCCCATAGTACAAGCAAGCTTGCTTAATTTGGGGCTCTACAAAGAAATGGGGGCTAGATGACGTTGTGTAAAATGTCCAAACCTTATTTATTAATTAATTTATAACATTCACTGCTAGATGACATCGGCGGAGAATTTAACAAGGACAATTTCCTTCTGATGAGATGACTACATTAATTTGAAAATATTAGCGTGCACTTTTGTTTGAAAAACTACGAGTAACATATTATAAAATAAATGTCAAAGCTTCGGAGTGTTTACATGTCTGTGCAGCTGACTGTACATTTGTGACTATTTAACTTATAAATAAATAAACTGAACTGTCGTACATTTTATATAAATTGTGTCTTGATTTTTTTAGTTAAGTTCTTTCCTAATACTTTATTTTGTACTTCATTTAACTGAAGTCCATTAATGTTAAACCAGTTTTCTAAAATTTCTATTGCAAAACGAATGTTCTCTAAGAGCTCTTCATTCGTCTCTGCCGAAATTACTATGGATGTATCATCAGCGTATGTACCATTTCACCTCTTACCTTAACATTAGCAATATCTAGGATTCTTAGATATTTTTATTCGATTTATTAATATAATCTTTCTTTTTTGATAGAACAATATTATTACGATCTTCAATTTCAATTAATCAGAGAGTCAATGGAGGGAAGACATGGGTAGTGTCTTTTAATTTGATATATATAGGTCATGTATGTATTCTTGGATTTTAATAATTTCAGAGCATGTCCATTCAGGTAAACTTACGTAGGTGGCAAGTAGGTACTCTGCCGAAATTACTATGGATGTATCATCAGCGTACTGTACCATTTCACCTCTTACCTTAACATTAGCAATATCTAGGATTCTTAGATATTTTTATTCGATTTATTAATATAATCTTTCTTTTTTGATAGAACAATATAATTACGATCTTCAATTTCAATTAATCAGAGAGTCAATGGAGGGAAGACATGGGTAGTGTCTTTTAATTTGATATATATAGGTCATGTATGTATTCTTGGATTTTAATAATTTCAGAGCATGTCCATTTAGGTAAACTTACGTAGGTGGCAAGTAGGTACTTACTGGTGTAATAGTGATAGATCCTTTGCATTTTTCGGTTTTGTATGCTTGGTATTGCCAGATACTATTGCCTGACTTATATGTTGTATGCCTGTAATATTGGTGGCCGCCTGCGAACAGGACATGACTGCGGTCTCTCTGCAAAATTTCTATATTTTCGCCGATTCCGGTGTTTTTTTCACCTTTTACCTTAACATTAGCAATATCATTCAAAAATAGCAAAAAAAGTGTATTGCCTAATGAGAGGACCCTTGATGGACTCCTATTCTTACTCGTTGAGGTGCTGATCTTTACTTCTTATTATTAATGTTAACTTCAACAGTCTGCTCTCTATCCGTCAAAAATGATTTTAAAAGTTCGAGAGGTTGTCTATTAATTCCATAAGATTTTATTTTCTCTATAAGAAGTTGAGTTTAGAGTTAGTTGAGTGTGTCAAAAACTTTTGACAAATCCAAGAAGACACCAGCTACCTTTTTCTTTTTTTCTAAAAGTTACACTTACTACAAATTTTAATGTTGCTGTTGTAGTCGACCTACCGACTCTACATGCATGTTGACAGTCAGACAATGACTTATTGTTGTTAAGGTGCATCATTAAGGAACCTGACATTACTCACTCTACTAGTTTAGATAGAGTAGGGACGATGGTGATTGGTCTATAGTTCGATACATGTTGGGTTTCTCCCTTGCCTTTGTAGAGTGGCGTAAGACGAGCCTTTTTTCAGAGTAGCCGGATAGGAAATTAACTGCAAGACATTATTAGTCAAGAAATGTACATGCTCGGTCATACAAACAATAATCTGGTAAAGCAACGATCCTGATATATCATATATATCCTTAGTAAGGGAATTATCAATCTTGATTTTAGCTGATTTTAGTAAGTTCTTAATAGATATACCATTAAAGTTAAACTCAGAATGTTGTGATATAGAGCTCTTTAAAAACTCTATTGACTTCTCAATATCAGGAGAGTTTGAGACATAAATATCGTTGCCAATAGATATAAAGCAATTGCTTTTATAATTAGCTACATCCTTAGTTGGTAGTATTTTATTAGTATCGATATCTTTCAATTCCCAGTTCCATTCCTTGGTACTTTTGTTTGTATCTTCCTTAATTATAGTCCAGACTTCCCTCTTAGGATTCTTAGATATTTTTATTCTTCATATATTATATTTTTAAAAACCTATAGCCGCTTCCCCCACCGATGAAAAGGTATATATTATATAAAAAAAATCTTCTTATCATCTAAGCTTTACAACCCAATCTGTCTCTATGACGCTCGAGCAAATCCCCATGTAGCATCGTCGCCTCCCCTACTATAAGCAGAGATGTTTAAGACAGCGGTAACAGTGGGGAACGAGCGACCATCGAGAATTTCGTTACAGTGATATTGACACGACCGCGCTGAAAATTGGGGACAACAAAAGTATTTTTTTTCGCTTAAATTATGTTATATCGCCATTTATATGATGTTGTGTCGCCAGTTTATTGGATGCTGAGCCTTGTTGAGCTTTCAAGTGTGATAAGTACAATATCGTTACAAATAAAACTATTAATATCATTCGTAAGAAATTAGCTATTGTGGCGTGAATAAGTAAGTGAAATAAAGAAATGTGTCATTAAGATGAAACTTTATAATTATATTGAAACACATTTTATCATCCATTTCTCAAAGGGTCTCACCCTTTAATTAAACCGTGTAAGGACACGGGTTGACTGTGTTAGACAACTTTGGTCATTTACAACTCGAATTCCATTTAATAGACTGCTCTAATTTGGATTTCTGTAAGAATTATTCTTGCTTATTAACAACCTGGTAACAAGGTTTATCTGTTTCACATTTTTTAAAATACATTAAATCATCGCTGTTTAGAGCCCCACAAATTATTAAATGATGTCATTTACAAATCAACAATCGCTCTAACGCACAGACGTGAACTGTTATCACATACAATGTTGTGTTGATCAGTCTGCACAAAGAAGTGCGAGTAAAGCGGCTTAGAAACATGTGAATGTTTATTTGCGGTACTTGAGGAAACGCGCGACGCCCGCGCACGCCGCCGCCGCCATGCCGCGCTGCGCCGATTCAGTTGTTTGTGAAACGTTGACCGCAAGCGAGCGTCGCTCGTCGCCTTGCGCTTCTCGCGAATTATACATGTTCTCGAAACTAATAGCAAAATGTCCAGGGATCACAGTAAACAAAGGCGGAACGACCACCACTCACTGAAAAATCTACCTAGCGAAGTTTTACTGAAAGCACGAAACACATTGGTATCTCTAGGCGGAGTTCTCAAACACAAGCATGATCACGAAAGAGAAAAAACATCAAAGCAAGAAAAGGTGAAGGAGAAAAAGGGTCACGAGAGGTTAAAAATCAGTCGTTCAGAACCAGAGTTCAGTGAAGTCCGTAGGAAGCACAGGAGTAGAATGGAAGAGAATACAACACGTGAGTACGCCGGCAATGGGACGAGGCAGAGGCCAATGTCCGTGGGCGCTACCAAACATTATGATAAGGATATAGGACGTTTTCGATGTGGAAGTTTTCCAAGAGATATGTCACCGATGCAAAGACATGGCGATTCCACGGAAGAAGTCTGCGTGCAGTCCAGACTTTATATTCCTGTTGCAGAAAGACTGAGTAATCAAGATATTCACATGCAAGACGTCACTGAAAGGCCACGAAAAAAGTTGTCATTTAGAGAGCCGGAAATTATATTGTCTAGTGATGAACGTGGTAATAGTTCCAATTTAGGACGTTCAAATAAGCATATGGGTGTCAATAGTTTATCACGAAGACCGAATAGGACCTCTCTAAGGAACGAAACATTTAGTGCCAGCTTAGAAGGACTAGAATCAGATTTGGAAGTGAGTAATATGGCTTGCTTACTTTTGAAAGTACCATTCGAAATTGCTTAAGGTGACTTTATGACCACCATCAGCCCGTTTAGTCATAATGACTCAAAGTAAAAAACCATTATATATAGAGTCAAGAACTCGCTCGTTCGATTTGCTAATCAAACCACTTACATCTTAACCCCTTTCAGTATACCAACTTATGTTGATTATTGTTTTATTAGACTAAGACCATCCTGCACCATAAATTTCAATAGTTGGTATGCGATAAATGTTTGTCAAGGCAAGGCGATAATTGTAAGACTTCTCATGACTCTTCAGTCTTCATGAAATTAATAATTAGGTGGAGCAGTGTTTAGAATAGTAAAATCTGGTTTGCTTGCACGAAAAGACACTATAAAGCTGTGACATTACGTCAGCCTGAAGTAGTTCCAACTCGTATACTATAAAGTACATGAAAGCCAAGAAATCTCCGTGGCGTGGAGTGATGTGGTAAAGGTGATATATGAGCATTGACCGCGCGCCCGGTGGTATATCTGGCGGGATTGTTTCACGTTTATTTTGATTTATCTCGGCCCCATCCAAGGATCTACGCACGCGGAAACCATTAATTTTTTTATCATCTTCTAGTGACATATTTTGCGTCGCGTCATTATTTTGCCGCGGCTTACGTCAAGGGCGATACTTCCGTCGTCAAAACCATTTATTTAGAAAACTTTCGGAAACTGGCTATGTTTGCCTTAGATATTTTGAAAATGCCGTCCACTGCCACAATCGTGTGAATAGCGCACTAGAGTAATTACCAAAACAGTCTTGCTATCATTAATTCACTGGAGTTTACGTCTTAAATCAACAATTGAGAGCTAATGGAGTGAAATTAAGTGTACGCATACCGCGTACACAAATAAAAGTTAATCAAAACAGATTTGATGAGACATCTGAAATCAAATCTTCAGTTATAGTTTTTTTTATGACATGTATTATTTTACTAAAGCATACGAGTAGTAGGTAGTAGGAGAGCCGAAGCCATCTCAGGACTCAATTAAATTCTCAGTATAAATTTATTGTTTATAACATTTGCTTTCATTTATTCTTCTTATTGGCATAAATTCTAATACAATTTATATCATAGACCAACATTACTCGTGTTAATCTCAAGTAATATATTACCAAAACTTTAACAGAAACCATTGAACCCCATTCAATATTCGTCTCACCCCTAACATGTAATGTGTATTTCAACCGCGTTATAATACTCTCACTATTAAATAAATATATTAAAATTGAAAGCTTTATTTTTTTTTCAGGTCGTTTATTGTTTCAGTTCTATATTATAAATAAATAAATATATGAATGAATTAAATTAAATTAATTGGAGTAAAGGGATTAAACATTAAAATCTCACACTCGTTTATTCTATACATATATGTCGAGAAACAATACCCTGTTTCTTTTTATAAATCGGATTGAGTTTGTAATAAATCAGTTCCATAAATTTCGTTGCTTACGTACTTCCGATATCTCAATATGGGTTGTTTACGAAATAAACAACATTTTATGGTAACAGGTGGCTACAATGTTCAGGAAAACGGCGTCTCCCTCATCAGGGATTTATGAATATTGGAACGTTTTTACATGCAATTCATTTATAAAAGGTGCTCCATTTAATTTTAAATTCGAAATAGGAAGATATTTTGAATCTACAGTAAAAAAAACTTTTTTATCTAAAGATGTATAAATGAATAAATAAAATGAACATTTTGAATTAATGTATAACTTTTGTGATGGTTAAACTACACTTTTATAATGATGGCTCGAAAAAAATTAGGTAGGTATATAATGCCTATTGCCCAGGTAGATGAGATGGTTTTTGATCATATCATGGTGTCATCAGTTTTATATATCTGAGTACAAAAATGTAATGGGCGATCGAGCACGACTGCGTTTTGTTTACGAGTGTACCAGCAGTCACGTACAAAAGCTTTTATCCCCAAACACATTTCTTTAACCTCACTCTGAATAGTGGCGATGCCAACAAAAATAGACCAACGACGTGTTCGTGGATACAGAAAAAAAAATTGATCGGAATTATAAAGGTCATCATAATCATGACCAACTTTTGAACTGTCGCAATATATTACTTTTACTTAATTATGGCACGGCTGAAAGAGTAAATAATGAAGTAATCGCTTTCGAGTGTAAGACTGCCATTTTTTTTTAATTACAATTATAATTAGATAGTTAATTATTCAACCGTTCGTTGCATATGAATGTACCTATTTGTATTGGAATACTAATATCAGTAACAGACGCAAAACAGCCAAACAATTTACCACACTGCTAGTGGTGCTTAATGTCTAAATACCCCAAAACAAATAACCTAGTTAATGTATTTAACTGTAGAGCATCTATCAGTGTCAAAGTCGCCTATATCTTCCCACAAGTAGGATTAAAGGTACATGCACACTTATCAGAGTCAAATGCGTCGAACGAATCGAAGTCTATAATCATCATCATCATCATCATCATCAGCCCACTTTAGTCCACTGCTGGACGTAGGCCTCTCCCATAACGCGCCACTGAGCCCGATCTTCGGCTCTCCGCATCCACTTTTTACCGGCTGCCTTTCGTAGGTCGTCGCTCCACCTGGCCGGAGGGCGCCCTACACTACGTTTGCCGATATGCGGTCTCCACTCAAGAACCCGCCTGCTCCAGCGTATATTTAGTCTATAATAAGACCTCGCATATCGTAAAATATTGAATATTACCTTGCACCAAAAGAAACGACTACAAGGGAAGAATCGACCGCGCTGAAATAATTCTCGTGTTTGTTGATTGCTGTAGTGACGATTTTGGAGATTGTACAGTTCTTCGTAACTTTGTACTTACTAAATTACGTTTGAATCACTCATTTTTGTATTAATTAAAACGAAGTAGTACTCGATAGCATAACACGCACGCACTAGTCAGAGTACGAGCGTATCGATCGATTCGATTGCATAGCCCGTGCCGAATGTCATGACATCATCCGAATTCGTCTAGGAATTCTGGGGTTCTTCCAGATTCGGACGATTTGACGCAGTCAGGTGTTTGGTTTCATGATTTAAATAATTCTTAAATTCAGCTCGTTCAATACGTTTGCCTCGGACAAGTGTGCGCTCATCTTTAGGATACGTTTCAAGAAGAATGATTGGAGATGGTCAATCAATTTTTGACAGGGACAATGCCATCTTTTTGAACGCCAATTTTGTTGTTAGCTTACCACCGTCCACCACAAACCTTACCGTAGCTTTTATTCTGTCTAAGTCCTGTTGAAATTTTTAAACACGTAAATTTTTATTACTATTTTTTTGAAAATGGGTTTTTTGAAACACTTGAATGTTACGTCAATACATCTAGCTGCACGTCAAAAAGTACCTCAATAATTTGCGACTGTTAAAAAAATCGTAAAAGGGTTTTTACGATTTAAGTTTTGAAGTCATGGAAATTGAGATCCATGATATTCGAAGTTCATAAAGCCTCTTGTCAAAAGAAGGTTTTTAATTTCAATAATATAATTACACATATTTTGGTCATTTTTAACGTCTACCGTTCGTCGAAATCCATCCAGTCATTTGGAAGATACGGAGTAACATAGAAATTTTCATACATACATCCCTACATACAAGATATGCGCAAAAAACATAAGCCTTCCTTGGCAGTCGGGTAAACATACATTTCCACTGTAAACTTCACTGTGTGTCATTGCCACTAGTTTTAAATGTGAGCTACAAAACAATATTTTTTTACTGAATCTCATTATTGTCACAATAATCATTATTGTCACTCGGGAAATAACGGCATGTGCCGTGACGAATTGACTCGTATCTTTTTCTCGAAATGCACGAGGAGTGTCATATATTTTCAATATCTGGCGTCAGTCCAAACCACCACTGGACTCGATGATCCACTCCACATTTGCCAGTATATTACTATATTCTATTAATGGATGATTTATATATTTTATTTCCTTATTTCGCGATTTTACGCCAAACCTTATGGTCTAGCTAGATAATATGTTAAGCCATGCAATTTTCCATTTTCGTACTTAGGAAAGCATTTTTGGTATCTAGAATATAAAATAAATCATGGCGTGTATGAGCTTTGATTGTATATCAAGACAGGTGAAAGGACAGCTCTGAGTGTGTTTATCATAGGAATAACTGTGTAATGTTTCATTGTTGGATGTCATAGGTTTTAGGGCAAAAAGGGCGAGAAACCATGAAGAGAGGTAACATCGATATAATATAAAAGGCTTGGTCCAGAATGACTGACAGACAACCCATAGTATAAACCTAGGAACGTAGAGACTTGAAATGTTGAGGGATAAGTTCGTCATAAAGTGTAAGCGCGTACTAAGAAAGGAATATTGTTAATTCACAACGCAAACGAAGTTGCGAGCGTCAACTAGTCTAAATATAAATAATCTCACTTCGTTCGTTACGCGGAGGTTACGCGCCTCGAATGAGGGACACATTAATTAAACATTTGTCATTTCCCACGCTTCCCTCAGACTGAAACCCTTTGTAAAATACCATTCGTTTGTAGTCCTTATCCCACTGCCGCCGACCCGTCTGCCTTTGGCTCGATTCGAATGGGATTAGGTAGGTACATAAACACAATATGCATAAAAATCGATAGCAGGGTCCCTAAGGCTTACTACGATGACCCTTGCTTATTTTAAGTCCATAACGAATTATAACGCTAACTGTTCGTTTTTTTCAGCGGCTTTTGACGTTTGTTATAAAGATAAAAGTAAAAGTAGCATAATAATATGGTACTATTTCGGCTCATCAACTATACCCATACCGAATTTCAGCTAATCTCTGTTTATCTACTTTGATCTTACCAACCATCCTCACAAACTTTTTGACTTCATAATATTCATTTAATTGGTTATAGACGGGTTAAAGCTTTCCCTGATCTGTGTTGGATGTATGTCACACAATTAGTCATTGTCAATATTAGTAGAATTACTTGCTAAAGGTGTGCCAATGTTCATATCGTAACAAACACATTTTTTAAATGTCTCGTTCAGGTAGCTGAACTGTATATAATGCTCAGGTTCAGCTCACTTTCAGCGCATAATGTATGACATTGATGCTCAACTCAATTACAAACAAGCGTTCAGTACGTCCACGTCACGTAACGTGATATAAAGCAGATGCTTCCTTCCAAAAGTCATTACACTGTAGAACAGCTCGATTTCGATAGAGGCAATTCAATTACGTACTGATTAATGGGTCGCATACACAGTCGGAGTCTCCGAGTAGGCGTAGGAGTAGAAGCTCTGTGCGGGGTCGATAACATGAAGACAGTAATGAGCTGTAATAGTTGTTTTCATATCAGTAGTTAAGAGTTCAACGTGACTGTCTTGAGTATATTATTATAAGGTTGGTTGTTATGTAAAAAAATCCTATATGTTATAACCGTTAAAAATCAAAATCAAATTGAAAGATATGAGAGTTGACCTCTGCATACGTTCCAAATAAAACTGTGACAGCAATCAGCACCTTTCTGAGGACGAACTATAACACAACAAATATAAGGTTTAAACATCGATCAATTAAGGGTTCCAATTCAAAAAGTCAATCTGTTTTACCTACTAATATTATTTTCCTCATTAATAGATTCTATTGATTGTCTTTAGTCATAATTTTTCTTGCTATTTATGTTTTGTTATTTTTTGTAGAGTCAAGCTATGCGAATCGTGCGCACAGTGGGGCAGGCTTTCGAGGTGTGTCACAAAATGCAGATCAACTCTCCGCCCGAACCAGCGCCGTCTACCTCCTCAGCTGTGGACGAGCCGGTCCCTAGCTGCAGTAGTGACGCTGCCGCTTCCAAAGGTTTGTGTCAAAAATAATAATGTTTATTCCATCTTTCAGTGTTCAAGATTGTAGTTCTTTCAATGCATGAGCGCCCGTCACTCACAGTTGTGTTAGATTTAAGTTGTACTTGCAAACTATCAAATTTACTACCATTGTGTGAAAGTTTGTTAGGATGGATTTATGTATCAACCTACTGCTCGATATCACGTGAAGCTGCGAGAAGAATAAACGTACTTGGACCTAAATTTTGTAACTAAAAATAAGTTTTAGTTACGTTATTGAATAATTGCTGATCTAAAGTTTTGTTTTGCGTAATATTCGGATTTATTGTTGTCGTGAGTACCTACTCCTTCAAGTCTAAGAAGAATCCTGAATGATAAAGTCTTAATTTGTAACTTTTCACGGTTTTACACAAGAATCCGTATACATGATAAAGAGTATTGAACGACATGTTTCAGTTTTGAGAAATTCTAGTCTAGAGCATACATTGTGAATGATATCCATGATAACTGAAACTGAACGTGGATCACGTATCCAATATTCCCATCTCACACATTCATTTTATATACAAAGTATTAAGTATTTCAAGTATGCTCAAAGCTTCGTCTTCACTTACCTACTTTATTTTATTTTCAAAGGTTCCTTGATGGTCGTTTAATCTGAATGCTGTTAAAATTGAAAAGGGCCTGGTCAGTCCTTATCCTCTAACACGCCGCTCCGCGCTGCAGACCAACGCCTTTTGCGCTTTGCGAAATTTAAGCTTTGAATTGGATTAGAATATCTGGCAACTAGCGATAGTAAATTTAGTGTTTGCACAGCGAATGAGACCTCATATTTTATTTTTCAAAGTTTACAGTTATAAATACAATTTTTCTACGTTTTATTACAATCGTAAATTTTATGCGACATGGTTATGGCAGACGAGTTTGTGTGCGTATTTTAATTGACATGAATATCCAGATTGATGTATGATGATGTACCTTTTAATAATTAATGTTCGTAGATAAATTAATTTAACTAGTGGCATAATAGACTTATCTTGGCAATGACTTTGAACTGTCTTATATTCTGATAAAAAACAAAAATAAACGGGTTAGTTCGAAAATACGCCTTGTTTATTAAAACCTGACACAAGACGGCTGTTTTATAGTAGCGTCTTTAAAATTTTCTAGGTACCGTTTTATATAGTTTCTTATAGAATACCTACGCCTAAGCATATCAAACGGACAGCAAATCTACATGTAAAATGTATAACATTGCGTGATTAACAGATATAAGTACTCAATGGTAATATTACCATGCCCATTCTCAAGGTTCCGTACCTTGAGAATATCTCCGTACGAGAGCCTCAATGTGAGTTATCGTGATTTGATTTTTTAGATAAATATATTTATTTTGATTATATTTCCGTATTAGGCGTTGTCCTAATAGAACGCGATCACGCAATCGTCGCGCGACGCGACGCGATGCCAATTGGGACGCCTATTTGACGTTAGTACGTTTGATCGCGTGAACTTGCGTTCTTCTTGCACTGCCTTAAGCACTGGATGCGCCTCGCCCAAATATCGAGCGAAGTGACGCGATAAAGAGGAGGCTTTTTTCCAGCAGTAGCACAGTCGGGCTCATAATTATTATGATCATGATAATAGTAGAACAAATAAAAAATCTGATGGCTACCCTGGAATTTTTCATTATTCCAGGGGCAATGGATAGTAAAGTGGTGTTAAAGCCTTATTGGTGCTGAGGATTACGTCTATCCGGGGTGAACGGAAGCAGCTTGATGGTGCATTGACCGACATACAACATAAAGCCGCATCGACGCGATTAAACACGTTCGCAATTTATGATGAAAAACATTGAGAGAGCTTGTCACATCTCCCTCATCAACATTGTCTAGGGATATTCTATATTTTGTTTAATTTCATAAAATCTGTAAAGATTTTCTTAAGAAAACTAGTTATGGAAATAATCCTTATTTTATGCGTAATAATAATTCAAAACACTCACCACGAAAACTCTACCTACATAATATTAGGTACCTGAGTTAAGATTACATATACATATGTTGTAGAGTACCTACCTTAATGGTTTTTCCTTTGTCATATTTTCCCTTTGCTCATTACTATATATACTTATTTTTATCATTGAAACTATAATAGGTCCTCTCTCCGGTTCGTGTTTGATCCTATAGCAACTTTAGTGGGCTGCAGTAATAAGGTTCTATTCCTCTTGGGACTCATTCGTCCGCGCTGATTTCTACTCACTGCGCTCACAATGCCTTGGGGACGTTGTTACGGTGGTTAGAGTTAATCTGGTTTTGTGTAAGGTTTAATATAGTTCGGTGGATAAATACTTGGTAAATTCTCATAATTTTCAACTTTCCTTATTTTAGATACATTAAACGAGTTTGCTTACAAATGCAGACAGTACCTGCATAAAACTTTTCATTTTATGAACTGTCCTTAATTAGATTATTTTGGTGTTGGTACGAGTAGTAGAGTAAAAACAATGATAAATACAAACGTACTTTGCTTGTGAAAAACAATGAAATATTATTTCTTACCGGTATAACGAATCTATATTTATCCGCAACCAGAATAATAAAACAACGTCAGATACGAACCGAGACTGGCACAATAAAAATAAACAGTTATTGTGATGGATAGTCCTCGCTACGTTTTGAATTAGAAATGATACTGCAGTGTCGCTCGCCACAACCACAGCCGCAAGTAGCCTTCTTCGAGCTGCGGCTCGCTACACTTTTTACACAAGCGACTGAAAGGTATAACGAGTGTAGAGCTTGATTTGACTAACTTTTTGAAGTGAAAATTCTTTAGACGACTTTACACGAAATAGCGCGCATTGAGCAAACAATTTCGTGGGGAGTATATTGGACTTGAGCTACTGGGCTCCCAACGCTCGGATGTCACACTACTTCGGGTAAAGTCGGCTAAGGTGGGTATCAGCTTGTTAATTATATTTAAAGGCTTCATAAAATACACGGAGAAAAAAAGGGGATAACAAGACTACAAAATGTATTAAGTAATGTTAGTTATTAGGAATGATTATACATACATATTATAAGGAAATACCAGAAACGGATTAAAAGACGATTTACAATCATCTGAAACTCTTAACTCTATGCGATATGGATCCAATTTTATCAAATCTACCCGACACGATCACCAGCGAAGTCTGAAGTCTTAAGTCTCGTCTGCTTTTTATGTCTGAGTCTTAGAGATGCTAGATTTTCGAAGGTCTGAGTACCCGTCAGACCATTTGAATAGAACAGGTTGGCTGCTGTCTTGATAAGGCTACCAATAAGGCCTCTCCTGGCACCCTGATGTCCCGACAGGTATCTCACTAAATTATTCTCGCTGTCACAAAAAGAACGAGAATATTGTTGAGTCAAATAAAATATAAGTCAAAAGTCAAATTTTAGTAAAAAGAACGAGATTTTTTTTCTCCGTGGGCACCTGAAAGAACGTTAGTTTTTTGACCCTAAGCGTTGTTGTACAGTACAGAGTATATCTTTTGAACTCTTTAAGCAAGTTCTACGAACTACAAACTCTTCTGCGACCTAATTCGTTTTACAACTTTAGTTTACTACTGCTCGCGTTTGAGATGTTAGAGACTTGCCTTTACGTGAGACACTGTAAGCCTTTAAAACAGGAAAATTGAAGAACTTAAAAATATGTACTTACAAAAGAACTTATTACAATTTTTATTTTAAAATTTTCTTACTTCCGAATTCAAAGCGTGTTTAAAAAACAATAAAAACATAATTGCTAGTTATGTTTCTAAAAATGCCTTAAAAATTGTAATCTATTATACCTCATTAATTTCTCAAAAAAAAAAAACGTCCACCCGTTCGCCAGCAATTGAAGTGTTGTTTAAAATGAAGTTATCGCTGGCTGCACGCTCCACACTGCTGCGGATCATTGAGCGGAAACTCGTAAACTTGAAAGTGCTCGTGCTGTGCCAAATAGGTATTATTCTTACTGTCACAGGTTAAACAATTACTACTATTAAAACTGATTGACCGGTAGCATAAGTATAGGTAAGCATAACCAGTTCCCACTGCTGGGATTCAGGCCTACTCTCGGCAGGAGAGCGAATGGGTCTTAATCCACCACGCGGACCCAATGCGGATTGGTGGTAGTCACATGCCATAGAACATTTTTTTTTGTCCTTTGACATGCCGGTTTCCTCACGATAATTTCCTTCGCCGTTGCGAGGACGTGGGATGCATACATAGATTTTTTCGACCGAAAAAACACATTTACGGATGACTGCCATCGGGAACCCGCGAGCATCGGATCGGCAAGGGCGTCATCCACTCGGCCATCACGTCCTCAAAATGTTGATAAATACTTAATACTATATTAATTTATTTATTAATATTAGATAATATTGAATACGGACAAACAATTTAATGCATTTTGCTTAAATAAAATGTAAACTAAGTATTGTGAAAATCACGATGGCTGTGATTACCTATGCATCACTTCCTATTCTGGATGTAGATTGTCTACAAGACCTTGGCTTATAGGCTTATAACGTTTTACGTATGACAGTCTATGATTTAATTTTATTTTTTGTTGGTAGGTATCCTTAAATTGATATTCTCATATTGTCGGTTAGTTAGTAGTGTCGGTGTCCAAACATGTCTTTTGTTATTATTTTTATTACAGTTTTCTTTTATAGACTGTATTAACCAATAATAATTTAAAGAGTAGCAATAACAGAACAACTAGATTGCTCATGCGAGTACAAAAAGTAAAATACATTATTATTAGCACAACCAACAATACCCTATTTCTCCATATAATTCACTTATATTATTCACATATAATTCACAATAATAGCTTCTCTAGTATTTCAAACTCTGCATCTAGAATTAGTCCTAGTTCATAGGAACCGAGTGTTTTGAGCAATAAAACGGCTGTTGCGTTTTGTGGAACCTAGATTTTACGCAATTCGGTTTTAATGAATGAAAAGCATAGTAGGTGAGTATTGAGTTTTCATCCTTTAATAAAACTATTTTTTAGTCTTGCGTTTGATCAATACCTATATCGCGTAATGGTAACTGACTATGCGTTCGAAGATGTAGCACGCATTACCTAGAATTCTCATTTATATTTTTGCCTTAAAGATATCCAAATTATATACATACAATGTGAAAATCGAATTAAAATCAAAACGGTGTCGTCTAGTATCGGCCTGTGGAAAACCAATATGACCTGTCTACCTACTCAAATGACGAAAATTATGCAATACCTCTCAGACTTTCAGCGTAAAGTATCCTCTCACCGCCTAAGCCATGAATTTTAGAGCATGTATGATCTCGTAACGTTACCTCACACGTTGTGACTGAGATGTTTGGCTTGTTGGAAAAATTAATATATTTATAATGCTTGAAGATTCATTTGTAAAATCTTCCAGCATTATTTAAACCCGTATTAGTAGTATTGATGTAACATTTCAACAATACAGCAATTAAACGCTATGAAGTACTTAAACCAGCCTAGTTTGTCGTACAAAACAAGCACACCAATTTGCTTCTACCAAATATCAACAACAAACACACTCATAAAGATGCGAAGAAAAGAAGGTTGCGACGGATAGCGTGATCTGAAGCGGTTGCTTCACAGAAGAGGAAACCGTAGAACTCGTAGTTGTAAACTGCACTGCACGGCTACGGAAAAACCAGAAAACAGATTTGGCTTAGAGATATCCTGGCATCGAGAGACTACCGGGAAACTGGAACATCTACCCATTAACCAAGGGTCCAGCGCCGCTATTTAGGGCAGCTGGGCTGGCTGGGGTAAAGTGAGTTAAAAAAGGGGTCAATGCACAATACACCCTACAGCGCAGACCGTTTGCAACCCCTAACCTAATTATAACTAGTAACTCTATGAGCTGTAGACCTAGCGAGTCTTGGATAGTAGTCCGTAGTAGTCTGTGCAGTAGAAGTACTAGCTTAGTATTTAAATGAAAAATTATTTATTAACTAACAATAAACACAAATCATTATCATAATCCTTACATGCTAAATGCAAGCTTAGTTTAGCTAAGCTACCCAAGCTAAGTTAAATAAGTAGAGAGACTCAAACATTATATTTGTATTTACTAACGGCCCCACACTAGGCATACAAAAAAGTTTAGACAACCTACGAAATATCTATAAAAATAATTTAAATTTAATAGAAATAAATATGTTTCCATCCGAAAAGTCACGGAATTATTAAAGTCCGTATGATAAAACGAGCTAATGCAACGTACATATATCAAAACTATCTACGAGTATTTACAAGCCAATAGTTAGTCTGTAAGAGATCGTATTAAACGATAAGACCGCCTTTTGTAAAACAATAATTGTACTTTGTTACATGTGTTTTTGCAATAAAGATTTTTTATTATTATTATTATTAGTTCTTTGGGTTAAATAGCTCTTATTTTGTCTGATTCTACGTCTGAGAAGAGACGCCTTTAAATTTTTGCACATCTGTGATGATGCAAAATAATTACGACACTGTTACATCATAATGGCGCTTTATAATTAACTTGATGTTTTATTACATCCGACCTTACTGTAGTAAAAACGTCATTTAGTCATCATTTACACAGTTCGTGGTGCGTTTACCTTCATCGTTGTGATTTTAATTTTATCATCAATCATATTCACATTTTGTTGCGAATCAACTCAATTTAACAAAATTAGGTAACGCGCCAACACTTTTTGACAAATTTGGCTGGACAAACAAAGTGTGACTGAAACAAAGGTGTGGTAAACAAACATTTTTCTTCAATATAAAATGGCTGGCCAAAAAAAGTTTTAATAGAATAAATATATTTTGATGAAGTATCTTAAAACCCGAAATTTTAGAAACTACGAAATAAAAATTCTAATGTTCATCCTAAGTCATTGTCAAGGTTTAAATCTCAAGGCCGTAAATTTATAAAAATTATAAATGGCGAATTTGTAAATCATGTGACGGTTTTTCTAATAGTAGAGCTGAGCCGTTGAATAGCGTAATCAGCCGTGGTTATTCCAACCGCATCGTCTGCCATGACCTCAGTTGGATTTCACTATACTATGTATCCCAATACTATCTTATATTCACAAAGTTTATATCTAGCAGTATCCCAGCAAAGTTTCCGAAGCCTGGCAAAGCATAATTAAGCTGCCTGATAATAAATTGATTATAAATCATGTTGTGCGAGAAATATATTGTATTTTATTTATGTATATTGCCTCCATGTCTTTATTACAAGTCGTTTTTCAGAAGCAATATCTGACTGCGCATCAGAGACTGCTGTGAAAGTAGAAGAAAGCCCTGGTGCTGTGTGCGTTAAGGAAGAACCAGTGCGCCCTACTCATCTGGATTTGCTGCCGCCGCCACCTCGAAAGGAAGGCAAACGAACCCAGGTATGACCTCCTGAAATCCTGGATTCGGGTCCTGGTGACCTTACTAGGACACTAGAACACGCCATCTATCAACCTAGAGCTCTTGCTCAGCTATTTTGGGGATTGGGCTGTGGTGAAGTAAGTGTAACAAGGGGTCAATTCAATGCACAAGGCATCCCATAGCGGGACATCAGTGCAGACCATATGTAACTCCTTACCCGAATTAGAATTAGAACTCAGGTAATTACTATGAAAACCTCTTTGAAAGATTTTCCGTGCGTGACTTCGTGTACTCGCTCTACGCATCTCTCTCAAAAACTTAAGTCGTCCGTTTTGCACTTTTGAATAATGAATATGAACACTTGTACAGATTGCAGCAGGATAAAATGTTTCGTATTACTGGTAAAAGACCGTCGGCCAAATACCTATAGTTTTAGGATTAGATAATGTTTTTTCTTCTTTCTCCGTTTCCATAAATTATAAAACAAAAAAAAATAACATACAACAATCGGACTGTTCTAGTGACCGTAGGCACCACTGAAACGTCACAGGGATACAAAATACGCAATATTGTTCAACTTCAACGACTTTTTTTTAAGTTATTTTGATTTTGTGGAAGTCCGGCTCGAAGGACCATGCGGAATGAAAGAGTTGTAGTTTTCCAATTGTTTAGTGGCAGTAAAACAGAAATACAAGCTTTTCACTGAGAGTCGAACCAAGAAGAGATATAGTGTTGCCATAACTAACAACAAGAATTTGGCTTATTTAAATGATCGAATAATCGATATTTCTTGTCTTAGACAGATTTCAAAACCAAAGTACTGAATGATTTTCATGAAATTTCTATGGGACCAATCTGATAAAAAGTAATTTTCAAATCGGTTTATAAACAACAATTGATAACCTCCTCCTTTTTTGAAGTTGGTTGAAACGCGTTAAATTAAAAAGTAATTGATAACAATCTGTATAGTATAGATGATTTTACCATTTACTGAAGTGAGTCGATGCTTTCAATTTTATGAGCCAATAAATGATTGAAGTGCGCCAGTCAGTCGTCTTCTATAATTAATTGAGAGATTCTCAATTGTTGATAGCCGTAAAATCAAGTTATTGACAATTGTGCCGATTGGTTTAGTCTTTCACATTAATAAAAAGAAGAATTAAAGAAAGTATTTAATCACGTCCTATTTTCCATCATCATCAGCTTTTTAATTTTAAATTTTGTGATTATAATGATAGGTTTAAAATTATGTTGTGTCTCTTTAATGTTTAACGTTTTGTATTTTTTGTATGGATCTAGTTGTCCGAAATAAATATTTTTTTATTTTTTTTATTTATTTATTGCCTACTTTAGTCCACAGCTGGACCTTTCTCATTACGAGACTGGTCTGCGGGTCTGCTACTCATCATTTTTTTATGATTTACTTATCACTTTCATAAATTTTTATGAACCTTTCTTAGATCATAAATTTTGTTATGGCTTGTCTCATGGGATCATAATAATGACTTATTGGCCGACTGATTTACTACAGCGTTTTAATTATACTATACTTATTATTAAATGATTATGGTTTTAAAATGTGAATAGACATTCATATATTATTTCCCAACCTGAAAATAGCTCTACTCGGAATAACCGCTCTCCCACATCGACTCTAAGAAGCTTCTCAATAAATCAGATCCATAGTAATATCATCGGTATGTGAATGCCTTTATGTAACGTAGATAACGTGTATGAAGTATATAACACTTACTCGATTTTCAGTTGCTTTTACCAACCGTATGTATGATTGACCAAAATATAATAGGCATGGTAAGATCCATTATTATATGTAGAGTCTCGGGGCTGTGACCAAACGACTATTGACCCAGTTAAAATTAAAAAAAAAAACTAAAATTTCTTTGAAATTAGTAATCAATATTCAAAAAAGAATATTGCAGGCAGCACCTGGTATACATAGATCCGCACAGCACAGACGAGATTGGCATTTAATGGAGGAGGCCTATGCCCAGCAGTGGGCTGATAATGGCTGAGCTGAGGATGATGACGATGATGATTCAAAAAAGGCTTAATACTAACAGGTTAAACCACTGAAAGTAGAGAGAATTTCATAGTTCGCAGTTGCGATGTCAGCGAGTCGAATAGCAATCCATTTCAAAATTTTGTGTCACTAGGGTATGGATCAATGTTAGATATTTTCCTGCCAACTATGTGTTCGTCTCTAGTTCGATATAAAGAACTGCTAACAAGCAACGGATAACGAGTTCTCTCTGTCTGTAGAATTGCGTTTCACTGCGATCTTCGCGGTCTCGATTATTGGAAATGCGGAGCTTTGTCACGTATGAACTGAAATCTGAAACACTATTAAACTATCGTTTTATGGCATCGAATCCTGTTTGACCCTATGGCTAGCTTTTTTTTTTATTTTTTTTTATTATTGATTTGCGGCTTTAGTGACACTGCGACCGTTGTCGGTCTATTGTGTTCGCCACTTGGATCTATGCGGTTAAAGTTCTTCACTAAACCCTGCCGCTATGATGAACTGCAGGAGTTTTTTGTGAGGAAGCTCAACTAATTCATCAGGGCTTAATTAGTGTTTTCCCAGATAAATACTGCGCTTATGCATTAGCGGTCCATATTTCTTCAAAAAATGAAGGGGCGTTTCATCTGCCTCATTGCATTTCTTGCAGGAGCGCGTTTCGCTTATCCTTAAGTTGAACATGTGCTTATTCAAGCAACAGTGTCCTGTTAAGGCTCTTACAATTATGCGCAAGTTCTTCCTATTTAGAGCCAAGACCTGATTAGTGCTTGGCTTTTCGTAAGCTTTGATTAAGGCCTTAGAGTGATTCATGCCCGGTGCATTCTTCCAAAGCTTAATTGCACTCTGAAAGTATGCATTCATAAGAGCTCCTTGTGCGAGGCTTTTCGATATCCCACAGAATGGTTCAGGCCCATGCTGTGAGCCGCTAGCCCCCACTTTCGCCAGCTCATCAGCAAGCTCGATGCCAATGATCCCAGCATGACCAGGTACCCATCTCAAAACCACTTTGTTCATGGATCCTAAGTGGTTAAGTTTTTCCACGCAGTCTTCAACTAGTTTCGACGTAATAATGTTCGAATCCAGCGCCAGGAGAGCTGCTTGGCTATCTGAGTTAATATAAATGGTATGATGGTTGTAGTGCTTTCGCAGATTAGTATGCACACAGTCTATAATTGCATAAACCTGTGCTTGGAAAATAGAGGCGTTATGTCCTAGATATACACTGTTGTTAAATTTAGGCCGCTCTCCGTATATACCACAGCCTACATCATCTCTCATTTTAGATCCGTCGGTATACCAAACGAGGCAACCGCTTTCATACGAGAGCTTGTCTTTTGATTAGTCTTCTCGTAAGGGTATTTCCACGATGTAATTTTTCTCAAATACATGTCGCGGAACCATTGCATCTGAATTCATGCAAAGTAAAGGCATCTTTAATGTCACGTCTTGAAATGTCTTTAACTTTTTGGAAAGCCATTTCACCTTGCTCTGTATGTGCGCTCTATACATGCTAGCTTTCGCCTCTTTGTGTATAAATAAATGCAGAGGCGGTAGTCCTAGCAGTGCATTGAGCGCCATTCCTGGACAGGTAGACATAGCTCCAGATGCCATAATGCAGACCGTTCTTTGTAAACTGTCAAGCCTGAGTATAACAGTCGACTGGGACGCTTTCTCGTGCCATACCACCGATGCGTACGTTATAATCGGCCGCACAATAGCAGTATATAGCCACAATGAGATTCTAGGATTTGGACCCCAGTCCCTTCCCATTAGTCGACCGCTAGCTCCAAGAGCCATTTTGGCTTTCTTAATTATGTTAGCCAAATACGTGTTCCACGTCAGTTTTTGGTCGATTGTAACGCCCAAATATTTTACTTCGGTGGAAAAGTCAATCCTTGTACCATTTAACTTGGGCTTTATGAGTGTATCTACCCATATCTGACCGTTTTGTCCGCGTTTACTGATAGCTCGCTTTTGAGACACCATTCGCTAACAATGTCAAGCCCTCTTTGCATGATGCTAGAGATGGTAGATTGACAGAAACCTCTGACGATAATTACAATTTTAAGGTTAAATACTACATGATGAAAATGGCAAACAATGAAAAGCAAGCAAAAGAAAGACTAAAGCAAACACAAGCCCCGCCCCTAAAATAGAGCCGCTAGCTATGTCCGCCGCTAGCTATGTCCAGCAGTATAGCCTGATATGAAGATGATGATACGATTTTTAAAAACGATGTATAATACCATTATACACGTAAAAGTACTTACTTATTTGGCCAATATAAGCCCGCCTCGAGCTATAAGACCAGACTTAGCTGGATGGTATTTACAAAGAAATTTCAGAAATTGTTTCAAGAATAGACCAGCAAAGCTTTGCAAAGCTTAGAAGACTAAGAGAACAAATCTCGGTTACTTTACTCAATTTGTATGTAACACTTGTTGAATGCCGAGTTTGCTAAGAGGAGAGCCCGTATTTGTACTGTAAAAGACTCATTTACTTTCACATGCGCAAGGCTACGGTTAAAGCTGTTATAATGAAATTGACGACAGCGAATATCGAATTTCCTGTTGTAGCAAAGTGCAGCGTGCCTCCAGGTAACAAGGGAAGAAATAATAGTAATGTTTTCAGATAAGTATGCAAGTTTTTCTGTAGAGATAGGTCCCATTTTATCTCCTATGAGTTAACTGGATACACTTAAATTTGGACTATGTCTGTTAAATCATAATTTACAAAATATAATAGACCCGTATTTAAAAGTTATAAGCTAGTAACTAATAATAATATTATACCTAATAATAGTAAGTTATTAGCATTATATAAAAAGACTTACAGTTTCAAGATTCCATTGACAGCAGAGATGAAAGAAAGACAAACGAGTAGAAATAAATTATACTGAACGGAACAAAGCGTTGAGTTCCGAATTCACGTAGAAGTCATTATGCAAAGATCTTGGATCTGCGCTAAGTTCAGAACCGTGCAAAATTCCTGAGAGGCCGTGGGGAATAATCCCAAACGGAATATTTTCATAGACCACACTGTACTGTAGTAGCTAATAGTAAATAATTTTCACACAAATCCATCCAGCCGCAAAATAAGCAAGCTTGTACTATGGGAACCAGATAACTAAAAGAATACATATATTTTTTTCTATAATTATATACATAGAAAACACTCAAAGACTCAGGACAAACAAAACACCGATGTTCATTGCTGCCTAGGTATGAATGTAGTACGTACAGATCCCTGTATTAAGTGTACCTACCACTTCCTGTATATTTCGTTTTACAATAACCAATCCACATACAACTAATAAATCAATACAAAAAGGAACACGCTTCACTAATCGACATTGTAATGTGTGGACACGAATTCAATGAATACCTACTTCAACTGCACTGCTAGAAGATGTCTCCGATTCGCTTGAATTTAATTAAACCCATTTCGTTTGCAAATCTCGCTTATATTTACAAACAGCTCTTGGCAATTCAGATCTAAAATTAATTTCCTAATTTTAACCTACTATCTTCTCCAATTCACCAATTGCTTTGCGAATAACCTGAAATGGATATTTTAATTAAAATTTCCTTTTAACAAGGTAATTGTAATACGATCGCTTTTTCATTATTGGAAAGAGGAGCAGAAAATTGGTAGCTAATTAAGTATATTTTAATAATAATTGTTTATGGATTGTAATGAAACTACGATACGCATTTTAAAATAAAACTAAATACTTAATGGTTTTAAAATAAAAACTCATTGTTATTTCCAGCGCACAATCCCTACCCCAAGCATCAACATCCTGGAACTGCCCGAATGCATTACGAAAGTTGAAGAAGCAGAAGCGGCCGAGGCAGACACGCCCCTGAGCGCGCAGCATCAATTGCAACTGCTACGTGAGCGACTGGATCAGCAGACGCAGCAGACACGAGCTGCCGTCGCACAACTGCTTCTGTTACGTGACCAACTTGCATCCGAGCAAGCCGCACGCTGCGAGGCACAGGTCAGTCACTACCGTCACTACCACTTCAGCGTCTGTTAACCATTTATGCGGAGGCAGACACGCCCTTGAGGGCGCAGCATTAATTGTCATAGCTAAGTAAGCGACTGGATCAGCTGACCCAGCACATGCGCGCTGCCTTCACATATCTGCTTCTGTTACGTAACCAGCTAGCAGCCGAGTTACTACCGCTTCAGCTTCTGTTGTCCATTTATGAGGACGCAGACACGCCCTTGAGTGCGCAGCATTAGTTTTAATAGCTTGGTGAGTGACTGGATCAGTAGACGCAGCAGACACACGCTGCCTTCACATATCTGCTGCTGTTACGTGACCAGCTAGAAGCCGAGCCCTCTGTTGTCTATTCTAGTAGATATATATTTCCATTGGAAGGCGTCTCCTGACGCTGGCATCAGGATACATCTATAAATGGGAACCAACACAGTATCAGATATTCTGCCGCAAAATCTATGTGTAAGTAATACTCTGTCCGAATTAAAGGGCACTGTAGCTAGTGAAATTACAGGGCTTTCGAGACTGACCATCAAAATGTCTCAAAGTGGACGAGTGCTATTTAGCACTATTACATTCCTTTGCAGGTGCAGGTTTGATATCTTACCATCAGGAGAGCGTCTAGCTCTTCCCGTCACTGTAAGTTAACACAATTATGGATATTAACCATCGTTTTCGTCTACATTACAGGCTCGTACTCACCAGCTACTATTGCAAAATAAGGAGTTGTTGGAACACATCGCTGCACTCGTATCGCATCTGCAAGACCGCGAGCGCGGCGCTAAACGACCAATCAGCGCACAGCAACTCACTCTCTTGCCCCAGGTGAGAACTGCCTCATATTCATTTTTTTGATCAGACTAATCACATTATTATCTTTGCTATTTTGGTCATGGGCATGAGTGATAGCTTACCCACTTTGTGACTAATGCCTAGAGGCACTCGGCGTTATGTTTATACGTACTGAGTACTCAGCCGAGAGCACTGTCTCGGCTGATTACTCGGTACGTGTGATCTAGGCATTAGTCACAAAGCACTCGGCGCTATGTTTATAAATATCGAGTACTCGGCCGAGAGCACTGTCTCGGCCGAGTACTCGGTACGTGTGATCTAAGCATTAGTCACAAACCACTCGGCGCTATGTTTATACGTACCGAGTACTCGGCCGAGAGCACTGTCTCTGCCGATTACTCGGTACGTATAAACATAGCGCCGAGTACTCGGCTGAGCGAGTGATAGAAGCTTTCACTGTCTCGGCCGAGTAACATTTTACTGTCTCGGCCGAATACTCGGTACGTGTGATCTAGGCATAAGAGTGGTTCCAGAGTTGCGTACTAAACCGAGCGGACTTGCAACTCATGTTTGGTTTTTTGCAGCGCGCCCGTGTACGCGCTTATACGAGCTGTCATCGGCGTTTACGCTCGGTTTTTTGGAAGTGTGTGTCTTCATAGTGCGTTGTCGCGCTTAGACGCCTAACATCCAGCTTAGCCGTGTAAGCGCGACAACGCTCGTACGAGTGACATGTCGGTTTATAACTAGTCTGAAACCGCACTTATGCATACATTTGTGAATATGGGTTACATAATAACGCCAAAATTTCTCATGTAGGGTAAAACCGGGATATAGCATGTGTTTTAGTTTATTTCGTATGCTTCATACTTTAACTATTTTATTACTTTCATTTGATTTTTGGAAGGTTTTTAGGAAAAGGGGCACCTATCCGTATGGGGCGTCTTACCCGGTTTTACCCTATGTGGCGTGTCCCTGTTAGTAAAAGTAATTTTACCCTAAACCTAGACAAAGCGAGAACTCTTCACATACCTAATTACGTGTTCAATCAAAAGAAAAGTAATGGAAACTCTTAAATCAATCATCACTATACCAATATCTACGACTTGTAGAATAGATACTGGTATAAATTATACATGCGCGTGTAATTATGGGAAGACATTTAAACTCCAATATATTTCTTTTTTAGGAACACAATAATTTTAATTAAAATAAGATAAATTACCAGAATTGTAAGGAGGCTAGGCAGTCTAAATTCGATAAATAAAATAATGAATAATTTGAACATTTCACACAATGCCATCTAGACCCCGAAATAAGCAGAACTTGTATTATGGGGACCAAATAACTTATTGAAAACTTGTTTTGCCTGTTTTTATTTTCGTTGGCAAAAAATTTTTCGATTAAAATATAAGTGTCTTCCCAATTTTATTAACTATATTTTGAATAATTTCTACTAAAATTCATGCTTGATGTTAGTTTCATCTCCTGTTTTACTAATAAAGTACGTCGTTTTTGTTTTTTATTTTGCTTGCGTTGTTCGCTCGTTCATTTAGTGATTGTATGTGGTTTACCTAGGTCTTGTATGCCTACTTACACCAAACTGTCAAAGCTCCTAAGCAATTACTTTTCTTGCTTGCTAGTTCTTAACGGTCCAAATTCAGACTGTTAAGAACGGTCAAGTTTGTTAAGTAATTGCTTAGGAACTTATAGTTTGGTGCAAGTAGGCAGTAGAGTTTTTAGATAGATTTTATCAAACACTGATAAGTGCTATGTTGTATATAGGTATGCAAAGCTATAATGATCTTTGAATGTTGCCTTCTTAGATGTTATTTTATACCAACAATTCATTATCATTTTACAAAAGGTAAGATATTTTACTTTATCTCTATTTCTCAGCTCGTATCATACAAACTGTAGGAGTCGTATGAATGTACAAGTAAACAGCTATTATTTTAACATGTTTTAAAGCCGAGATTTTGACATATAAACCGCTTTTTTCATGTGAGTTTGCCGCTTGGCTGCTCGCTTTGATTGGCAATTACGTGTTTGATAGTTCACTAATAACAGGCTTTATTCACTCCGCGCACATCAGGCTTAACCACATTGACACTTTATTAAATATTGTTTTGTGTTAATGCTGCCGGGATCAGGCGCCGGAGAAAATCGGGACGTGTAATGGAAACCGCGCGAGTAGCAATGAAGAGCTGATTGATCTATTCTCTGCCAACAACAACATCATTGACGACGCTTCTCGCTCGGCGTTCAGTAACGCCTCGAGCCCTGCACACGTGGCCGGCTCTGCTCCTGCCTTTGGAGACATGACTAACGAACAAATACAAGATTACCTCATCACGAGGTTCGAAGAGATGGGTGGCTTCCCCAATCAAACCAACAAATCTTCCGCAAAGACAGCATTCAACTCAAATCAACAATACTTTCAAAATTGTCAGGCTTTCCCCAACATTCCACCTCTAGTCAGTCACTACAGCAACACAGACTTACAAAGCCTTCTGAACCATAACGTGTATAATGAGCCGGGGAGTCTGGCACAGGCAATGAGCGTAGGTCAGTCTGAAAACTCTATATTCAGCCCGGAGAGGCCGGACGGGCCAAACAGTCCTGACTCTTCATCGAGTGATAGCTCTAGCTCCGAAGAAGAAATGCCTCCTTTCATAAAACCGCTTTCACATAACGGAACTTTGACAGCTACAGGGAAGGATGGACGAGTGCGTTTGATAGTTCCGGTCAGTCCGTCCGAAAGTACCTCAGACGTTGGCGAGCTTCCTCCACCGGCTGTGGCCAGCGCAGACTCGGGGAATACTTTAAAAGTGCCGGGATGCGTAGCTTCAAATGCTCCGATTACGCGCACTACTAGTGAGAAAGTGCCCAACCGAAGTGAGATGATGACGGCAATGCGCTCGCAGTGGACTAGACACACAACCAAGTAAACTCACTGAAACTGAAATCCCTTCAACTCACAAAGTTATTTGGCCTTGCTGCAGACGCTGCGTGGAAATAAAATTTAATTAAAACCATTTGAATTATTCGACTTCAATGTTAGTATGTACAGTCGGCTCTGTAATTGTCTTTACACCCAGCTCACGCCGGTTTTCTCCTGTGATTAAACCACACACACAAACACATCATGTTTGTGTGTGAATAAACTACTGATGTGATTAAACCACTTAAGATATACCCCTAATATAAACCACAAGTAGTTTAATCACAAAAGAACATCGGCGCAAGCTGGGTATGAAGACAATTACTGAGCCGACTGTACCTATACTTAGACTTCGACTACACAAGCAAAGAAATTCTGTCGTGTTGAGACTAAAAAAAATGTTAATTTTTGACAATTAAACCGGCATACCTATGAAAATAAAAGAAACCAGAGTTACGTTGATGAAGCAGTTGATACATTCTAGTCTTTGAGTTAGTTACCTTGTTTATTGTTATTGTTAATCTATTGATGTTTATTATGTTTTTAAAGTGATGTTTTGTTATTGTTTTAATATATCGATGATACTAGAATATTCGGGCAATAGGCTTTAGTATATACGGTCTTGAAAATAAAACGATATCATCTCTTTTTCATAATATGGATAGGATAACTTATATGGATGTAATAAACCTGGATAATATCTACCGTGCGCATGTCTTACATATCTTTTATCATATCGGCATTAAAATAGGGTTCAGTTTTATGATCCAATGTAATGGTTAAGAAGTAGGCAACTGCAATATTTATGCTTTGAATGAGCTATAAAAAATCTATTAATATCATAGTAGTAATATCAATGTATCATGTTGAAAAATATAAAGCTTCGACTTCACGAAAATTATTTTCTAGTCATTGTGATAAATAATTAATTTATACATAGAGGGAACTTTATGATAAATGTTTGTGCGTCTAAACGGCAAAATTAATATGCTAGTTTTTTTTTCGATTTAATCGAACTTATAGTAGGTATGGCTCCGAATGATGTTATTTTGATACCTTAAATCTGTCGACAGCTGAAATGCCTTTAAATATTGTTATATTATAATACATTATTCTCTCATTTTAGATGCAAATCTAAAAAAATAAAAAATAAATTTAGAATCTACATATTCCTAATTTGTATTTAATTTATATACATTAAAACATTGACATTATATGTGCCAATGAAAACACCACTTCCTTTTGGTGCCAAATATGATTGTAAAATATATTTTATTCATGTTAATCACCTTTCATGGACCAAAAAACACGAAATCTATCAAAAAATACAGTGAATTTGTCTAAAAAGTATAAAATAGATTTTATTCTTCCTATATATTTAAAATATTGTACACCTATTAAATACACTTGTTTGTGACATTATTAGGTGAGTACCTATAGTAATTATAAATATATTTTATGAAATATAGGTATATTACAAAATTTACAAAAGGAAACAATTGGGTCACCCATAGACCGTTGCAAACGATCTATAGGTAGCTCAACTGCTCCAACTCGATACCCGATGACAGCGTGCCGAGGATACTGGCTGCATTGCCTCTTTGTATAGCAAGGCTTATTCTTTGAATAAATAATAATAATAAATGTATTGGAGTGTGTATAAGTAGATATATGTATAATTACATCTCAAATATATGACTGCATTTTAGGTCTTGTAAACATAGAGGATCTATATTTTTAAACAAAGTTAGTCTAGCCATATCTTCTTGATGTTAGTATGAGTAATACAAAGAAATTTAACCAAATATGTTAGAAATGTAACAGAGATGCTTACTGATTTTACATATCGAAGTGTATAAAAATACATCACACCACATCAGACAATCTGTAACCACAATTTAATTTGTAGCTGGGTGTATTTGTAGCTTAATGTCTACATTCTACATTAGGCTTACCTGTAATGTCCACAGAACAATAGAAAAGTAATAAACGGTGATAAAGTACAATGTTGTTGGTTATTTTCATACTAAGTACAAATTCGTAATGTTATTTACAAACTAGTTATATAGGTAATCTTAAATATTTTTATTCAGACTAATATATAATTACTAATAACTAATATATAATTTTATTGTAGAATTATAATGAGTGTTCAAATGTGTTTTTATGGAAAATTTCGAGAACTATAAAACAGAGGTAGGTAGGTACGCATACGATCCAAAAATCACTAGCAAAGTATTTCAACCTTATTTTTAACTGAAATGATGTCACATCTTATCTGTCTTCTTATTAATTTATCTATCTATCTTAGCATGGGACACTTGGTTCTGAAAATAAGTTTTTTTATGTATATAACAATATAGGCCGACACAGTAAAGCTTTATTATGTAGGATAAAAAGGCCGCTACACCTATTTTTTTAAGAGTTTCCACGGTCGCGGATATGGGTGAAATGGAGAGGAGCGGACCGTGAATTGGCCAATCACAGTGCTCGAAATCTCCACTTCTAGCCGTAATTGGTCAATTCACGGTCCACATAATATTTTCGTGCATCTAAACTAAACATTCAGTTGACAATAACCTGCACTTATTCTTTGGATCCAAAATAACCATATTGTGATAGTAAATTTGATTCGTCAGTGCGTTTTATAGTGTTATACGAAGATGTTTGATTTTTTAAATTGAATCTCTATGTTATCTACATACTTATATGTATATTTATAGCTGCTGTTAGGTGCTTACATATGAAACTACTGGCGAAAGAGCGATCGACGTAATGCAAATCAGAATATTTATATACTCGTAATCACTATACTATGTAGTAGAATATAGTTAAATAATAGTGCGTTTTGGTGGTGGGAGCTTGTGAACAGTTAAATTATAAACTGTATCGAAATACGCCTGGCGGTGATATGGTTCGTTATATTATGACTGGGAGCTGTCATTTCTAATTTTTCCTTTTTATTCCCATAAATAGTTGTCATCAAGTGCAAAGATAGACCGATGGTTCTCTCTCCTGCCGACCACCCCAGCTCTGTCCCGTCCGGAGAGCGGCTTCGTGTCAGGAGTGGAAGACACAGATGCCGCTACCCTCGCCGAAGCCAGGAATCTGCTTCTACAACTGGGCGCTAAGAAGAAACGACGCTTTATACCCTTCCGATTTAGAAGAAAGATATTAGTGAACAAACATACTTTGCTCTAATTTTGAGGCATTTTACGACATAAGTTTTTAAGAAGTTATGGTTAGATAAATAGACTGCGGGGCTCGCTATGGAAGCCTGCTGTTAGGTTGTCGATTCGTTTAGAAATGGCTACCTATCCCGCCCGTCTCATGTTCGATCTAATAGACTGCCTTGGGCTTAGAGGCGTGTCAAAATAAAACCCCTATTTTGTTTAGATTTTCGGTAACGCATACGTCTGGGACTCTGAAGATAATGCATCATGTGCCAGATTTTAGGTATGTGTTGTTTAATTTACAATTTCGAAGGACAAAACGGGGGCTAAAAATAAGGGGTAACAGTTTGGTAAGAAAATATTGCAACTCATGTTACTTTTTTCATTCATAGCTTTGAAGCTCGGTTTTGTACTGTAATGGGTATTTTAAAATTTTTAAACTTACAATTATTTTTAGTATCTTTCTAGCCACTTAGCCGTATAAATGTAGTCTACGAATGTAGAGCGTTAAAATCTACGTTCGAGAGAAAATTTCATAAATATTTACAGAAAATATTTGACTTTCTGAAATTCTAATTCTGATCCAAGGTCTAGGGTCTATAAGTATTTCAGACTGCTGGAATGTGCCAGTGTGACCCTTTTAGTTCGAGACATTTGATCTGACAAAATATACACGTTGAGGACGTTTTCTAGAATAATTAAAGCAGTGATAAATGTAGTAAGTACATAGAAAGCTTGTTTTACACGAACTATGCAGAAGTACTGCCATGAAACATTATTTATGTAGGTAAAGACTGAAGGAATGTGAGAATGTAGGTAAGTAGGTAAGGCAAATAAAAAATTTGCAAATCAAAATTAATTTAGCATTATTTTAGCTTCTTCGACTTAAATGTTTAAATGCGTGACCCCAAAAACTAAGCGAGACGCCAACGCAGGACGCTCTGCAGGAGTGCAGGCAGTGGTCGCAGCCGTGCAGCGTACTACGCAATGATACGTTACTACGTACCTACGCGAATCTACTGATTCGCGGCCTAAAGTTACTTAGTTTATCGTTTGTGAATAGCCGGGTCCACACCAGACAATCCATTGCGTGCGGCAGGAACGCAGTCGTATGGGCTGATGACGTGCCTGCGCAATCCAAGCGCATGCATTAGCTGGATCAACACCAGACGATCCAACGACTTCTCCGTTCTCCGAGAGATCTCCGATCGCGCGCGGCAGAGGCGCGCTCCGCATGATCGTTTGGTGTGGACGTACCTCACGCGATCCCAAGTGCATCCATCCATGTTCCATGCTCCATGCTCCACGCTCCCGGATCGCAGGATCAGCGATTCAAAATTGGATCGTCTTGTGTGGATCTGGCTATGGAAGCGCACGGTCCTTGCCGCGGCTGATCCGTTTGCTGTCGGTTTTTTAGCCATGCTCAAAGGTCCCTCATCTACGTGACACGCGCAGTGTGGACGGTTTTGTGGTTCGCGCGATCCGCCAACTTGAAAATCATGAAGCTAGAGTTCGACTGTTTTTCACGGATCGCTTATGTCGCTTGGAGCGCATTACGGGATCACAAGTTTCAAAATACTGGATCGGCCTAGTGCGATCCACGATTCACGCACCACGATCCTGAATCGCGGAATCGCCGATCTATGTTGGATCGTCCGGTGTGGACCCAGCTTTGGACATTTGAAAGTATTTTATCTTTAAGTAGTATGACTTTTATACATTGTAATTAGTGTATAATTGCGTGGCTTTTATTGTCATAATTTCCATCCATTTACGAGTAACTACTAGATTAATAAAGAATTCAGAGTTTTTGCATTATAGTGATCTCAAAATGGCATGCAAGAATAAGTAGGATAAAGACCTAATGGGTCATTATTAATTAGGAGGTAGGTATATAACATAGATAAAGAAAGCTATGTTAAGAGTATTAAGGTTTTTTACATACGTACGACTGCCTAGCCTATAATACTAAAATACAATCATTGACTTATACAGATATTCCATAACTGTGAATAAACCTTAAGTAATGTGATAGTTATTGTGATGCTGGTCAGCCTGGCCACAGCCACGTTTACTTTGATGAATAATTATAATAGATAATAACAGCGTAAAATTGCAAAAAACCTTAAGCTTACAATTTAACGGAATACGTTAAATTCTAAACTATTGATAAATAGTGATATTTTGAGTTACTTATCTAAATAAAAGCTATAACCATCATAACGTTATTTGTATATTTTTTAAATAGCTTAGCTGGCTGTAGGCTAGTGAAATTACTGTGCTTTCGAGACTGACCATCAAATGACAATAGCAATGTTGCACCGGCCTATGGGAATCAAAACCTTGTGTAGATATAAAATTTTTACATTGTGTAAACATAGGCCAGTAGGTAACACTGTTATGGGTATAGGCTACTATTAGTAGTATATTGTTCTAATATTATAATAATATTTATATTACTGATTTATCAAGTTTGTTTGTCTAAATACGAGTACTTAGAACAAAATATTTTTATTTGGTTTTAGTTTATGTTTTTTTAATAATTAGTAGTATTAAGGGGAATCCTCAAATCCAAATTCCATACAAAATGTTTCGGACAATACTCAAAAAGTACGCCGTATTATAGTAATTTCTTCACACTATTAGTTTTGTCCATGTTTTTTGATTTTGTCAACAAAAATAATTAAGGGTTTCATACTTTAATTTAGATTTTATACGTGTTTTTAAGTTAGTAGGGTTAATTTTAAAACACGTATAAAATCTAAATTTAAGTATGAAACATTTCACTTTTTTTGTTGACGAAATTAAAAAAATATGAACGAAACGAATAGTGTGAAGAAATTACTATAATATGGCGTACTTTTTGAGTATTTGTCCGAAACATTTTGTATGGAATTCGGATTTGAGGATTCCCCTTAAGTAGGTATTATTATGTAGGCAATGTATTGTATTCACATACAGCAACCAAATAACTTTGGACGGAAACCATTTATGTAGAACAGTTTTTACTGCTACTATTATGGTACCATTTAATTCATGTGTAGCATAATGTTCCTTTATCAAATTTTATCTACCTGTCTACCAACACTCATAAAGAGAGAACAAAGAACCATGCAAAAAACTGAACGATGAATGAATTAATTAGATTACGATATGTATGACATGACATGTAAGGTAGGAGGGAACTGCATACCTTACATTTCATGTCATACTCGTACATACCATACATTACGCATGAAGAATATACCTACCGAGTAATATGATATTTATCATGGTATAAATAACTGATCACACATAGGTTACTTTCTGACACCATATCAGTTACATAATCACCGGTGAAATCCGCCCGGCGAGCCCAGGCAGGATTTTGTATGCTGTGCTGTGATGTCACAATACTTTTCACCATTCACAATATCATTTCTTTCGTAAATAACAATAAAAGACAGTCAGAAGTCTGCTTATTGGTGATCGCGTGTGAAAATGTGACATTATCACATTAGGCCTCTGATAAAATATAACCGGTGTTTTCACTGTTATAAAATGAAATCATATAACCATTTGACAATGAAATAGAAGTAGCAATCATTTCCATGCCTACCATACATACATAAATGTAGCTCACAGACCCATAATTGTCCAGTAAGTAGTACCTAGGTACCAATCTTGCTATGCCCTATTACATACTACATATATCTACAGAGTCTATACTTACTGCACACATTCCTGGATTATAAAGATATTTTCATTAAAATTTGGTAGGAATACAAATACAAGTAAGTTGATCGTTAACCCCTTGAATATACATATATCTGTGGTTGACCCACTTGACTCCTACGTACGCTTAATCTAAATTGGTATCCAGTGCCATAACTAATTTGGGTACCAAAATTATCTCTATGCATTTGATTGTTAAAATTGTGGTGCTTATCTTACTTCTCAATATAGAAAAATTACCTCATGCACTGCCTGGGCTAAACGGTACTTTGTGGTACCTACATAATGATCATGGTACCTGCATGTACTGCTGCAACTGATCAAAGCAAACACGCTTTATTGAGCTATAAAAAATTAGGCAATGATTATAGCTATGATGGCGATAGAGAGTTCAGAGAGGAATATAAACGCACAAAATATATTATATCTGCAAATTTAACAATGCGCGCGTAATGGTTAACGCACACTTGTCCGAGGCGAGCGCATCGAGCTAGACGAATTTTAGATTTATTTAAATGATATACATCTGACCGCGTCGAATCGTCCGAGTCCGAATGGACCCCAGAATTCCTAGACGTCATCAAATTCGGGGCGGGCGATGCGATCGAATCGATCGATACGCTCGCATTCTGACAAGTGCGTGCGTTTCAACACACACACACTTGTCACATTTCACAAGTAATTTTAGCGCGTGTAAAGTAAATGGAAACGATTATTTCGGTGCGGATAGATAGAGGCCTTATTGACTTCGATTGGTTCGGCGTGTTCGGCTATTCAGTATACCTTCACCTTAAGTAAGAACTTATCACGTTGTTAAGTCTTTGGTGTCCTCAGATTACGCACGTTCGTATTGTGTAACTCTGACAAAGGTAAGAAGTTATTATGTCGCTACGTTATTCTTAGGAGTGATTGTACGAACTGACTGATACTGGCATAGGTTTACTTTTGTGTTCTAATTCGTTAGTAAGTTTATGATTTGTTTGTATGTAATTATTTTAAGTACCTAACAAAATGAATGTATGCCTGAATACATAGTAATAAATTATGATTTTACATACTCACATTGCAACTTTATCTCATTAACTTACTCAACCCTGCTACTAACCATTTCACGTTTGTGAGTACATAGTTAAATATAAAAACCTAGGTATAAAATAAATAAATACTTTTTTTAATAAGTAGGTAAAGAGCCTCTTTGTGGCCCACTTCAAATCCTTTCACCACACTGGTTCAAAATACTAGCTGTGACACGGTAAGAAGAAGAAGAAGTAAGACCAAGGTAAATTACACAATGATAAGGAATAAAGATCATACAGTCACATCTGCTGGACCAATACGATGGTCACTGGTCACTCAGATTTGAAATCCTTTCACCACACTGGTTCAAAAGAACGAGTGACACGATAAGAAGAAGACCACTCATATACGAATCCCAAAACAAGTTAAACGGTATGAAATACAGTCAGTAACAAAAATGCTTTTCAATGTGATTTTAAGTAGTGTTTAATTTTTCAAAATCAGTCTTTTCATTCAAATTAAAGTGTAGTAGGAAAACGTTTAGTTCATTATTATAATAACACAGACTACGTAATTATTAAACAGAATACGTAATAAGATTACCTAAATTCTTACATACGTAAAAATAAAGTTTGTCCTTACAAGAAATCACAATGATAATAAAGTAACCGAATTGGTGTTACATGGGTCGCTTATTACACAATATTCTTCTTCGTGTCACTAGTTCTTTCGAACCAGTGTGGTGAAAGGATGGAAGGTGGAGGAAGGGTAACTGCGCCTCGTTTCGTGCACTCGACACATGTTTTCGAACTTTTTAAGTTTTACGACTGGCCGGTTTCCTCACGATGTTTTCCTTCACCGTTGCGAGAACGTGGCATACATAGATTTTTTCGACCGATAAAACCCATTTACGCATGACTGCCACCGGGATTCGAACCCGCGAAGATCGCAAGGTAAGGGCCTCATCCACTCGGCCACCACGTCCTCATTACACAATGATAAGGAACAAAGATCATAAAGTCACATCTGCTGGACCAATACGATGGTCTCTGGTCACTCAGCCACGGTCGTTCGTGACCGTTTAATAAATACCAATTACCACTTAAGCAGATTTAGCGTCAATTGAGGACGCCCCGCCCTGATGCGAACAAAATTGCCTTTGAATGTAAAACTAACTATAGAATGGAGCTCTAACTTGTAAATTGACCATCAATAATCAAGGTTTTACAAAAACAATAGAATAACCGACTTCAATCGGACTGTTCTAGTGACCGTAGGCACCACTGAAAAGTCACAGGGAAGCAAAATACGCAATTTTGTTAACTTCGACTACTTACTTTTCAGTTATTTGGATTACAAAATCAAAGTTCTGAACCGATTTTCATGAAATTTATATGGGATCAATCTGAAAGTATGTATATTCTTTCAAATAAAATAAGAAATTTTTCAAATCGGTTAATAAACAACAAAGTTCTGAGGTAACAAACATTAGAAAAAAAATGTTCAACCGAATTGATAACCTCCTCCTTTTTTGAAATCGGTCGAAAAACTAAGGGAAGTAGGTTAGTATAATACCTATAGAGAAGTATTTGCAATAGATATCCGGTTGCTCTTTGGAAAGCACCTTACTCATAAGCAACACCCACTCAACTATCCGGCCCTTCTTATACCGATCAAATTTTTATTATTGACTTAAAATAATATGATAATAAACATAAATAAACCTATAAATTATAGTACAGGATCACCAGCCAACAAAGTTTTTAGAACTGGCAGTATTTTTGACCCCTCACTCCGTGTAGATATCCTTTTCTGGTACTTATTAGGATGACGTCGCTTGTCGCTAATGCACAATGCACCCTACAAAATGCACAATGCACCCTACAACGGGAAGCCAGTGCAGACCGCTGTACCCCCTTTTTTTTTAGATGACGTCGCTTTCGGTTTTAGTCTTTGTTCCCGGCTGTGAATAAGAGGGACAATGTTTTTAGTATGTGGTTGGGTAATTGTTTTTAGTCTGATGCTTTGGCGCGGCGCAAAAGTCAGCTTCATTCATTGGACTTCATTCGTCTTAAAGTATAAATACCCTGTTAGAGTACCTACATGTTTGATATAAAGTAAGTAATACTATTAGGTTACTATTATTAATAGGTACAATATTGTTTTGATCTGCTAAATTTACCAGGACCAACAGTTTCAAAGAGGGAGGGGATGAGAGAGAGACGCCCAATACTAGCAGTGGGTGGATGATGATAATGAACAGTTTCTAAACATACGAGTGATACCGTTCTTAATTATTTCTACCGGGCTGACTATACGGTGAAGTCTGAATTATACGGTGCATTTTAACAATAATATTTTGAACTCTGTATAGGCCACTCCTTAATTTGTATTCGGAGATTTTACTCTCATTATTTTCTTTTAGATCCCTAAAAAATAGCAAACTGCATTTATGGTTCATTTCATTCAATAAAAATTGCTTTATAATGGGACAGGCCCCGAATATATTGCTATGATTCCTTTTCTTGTGTTTTCGTTTCATGTTTATGTACCTATATTTTTTTAAAGATTTTCAGATACAAACTACTGGATTGAATTGGGTTCGGGGTGGTCGACTCTATCGATTCTAAAATAGAGTTTTGACCATAAATAACATCTTGGAGTCGTGATCTCTTGTACTACGGTAGGAAAGAAACCATTACCAGAGACCAGTAAATTACATATCAAGAGGTATGCCAATGCAGTTGACAAACAGCATTAAATGCAACAAACGAATGCGGTACTGATCTCATCTTGACCTTTCAATATTCTCATTGGCTCTAGGGCCATTTACATCATATAGATGACGTAATTTTGCTGCGAAAGTTTATCGCTAAAGTGCTATTATGGTACCGAGAATGAATGTGATGACTACTTATTTTGTTTAATTACTTAGGTACTTAGTTCTTTAGTCATTATACGAGTAATAACCTTAATTTATTTTGATATAATATTTTTGCCCATCGTCCATCTAGTTAGCTGATTGAAATATTAATTGGTTTTGCTCTAGTTAGTAGTTATTAATTGAACTCTACCATGCCTTACTAACTTCATTATAAGAATGTACAATTTTTATAACAGTGTAAACGGGTTAGTAACCATGTCATAACTTTTATTTAATTTTATACAATATTTATTATTAATAAATAACATATAACATATCTAACATTTTTTTTTTAATTTAGCATAAGCTATTCTACTAAACTCTATTAAGTATTACAAGATTTAAAAAAGGGGGCCAACAATTGGGCCACCCATAGACCATTGCAAACAATATATAGGTAGCTCAACTGCTCCAACTCGATACCCGATGGCAGCGTGCCGAGGCTAAGGGCTGCATTGCCTCTTTGCATTGCAAGGCTTAGGTATTCTTTGGCCGAGATAGCTGCCAGCTCTCGCGTCGCTTAAATACCCTACCTACATAATTTTATTACATATAACTTTTAAAAACTCAATAATTTATAAATAATATCTCTTTTTCATATTGGTGTGTTCAAACGTGATAGTTTTCAGTTTCTTCGTATTAACAGATAGAAAAGAAAACACGACCTCAAACAATGAATTGTTCGTCGAACATAGTCGTTAGAGCTATTAGAGCATACTTTTTGATGATTATTACCTACTATAGGGCCTACCAGAGGCTAACTAGCATCGCGTAACGGCGCAACACCTGGTGTGTGGTTTGTGTGTGTGGCAACACAGACCAGTTCGATTCGCGGTCGTATGTATGTGCCACGCACGAGACGCTCGTGTTTTTATTTCTATGTCAAGAGATTTTTATAACGTGTTTCTGGGATTATTTTCATTGGTAAGTCAAGAAAAATATTATAAAATGTTGTTTTAGAAAATATTTCATAACTTCTCTGTAGTCGATTGTTTGTAGATATACGAAATATGTAGGTACATGTATGTGTGTTTCTTTTGAATTGGTAAACCGATCACGACACGAATTAGAAAATATGGTCGAATAAAGTATAATTTTATATCTTTTTTAGGTATTATAGTGAGCTGTTGGTAGAGTCAATATATTATCAAGCATTCAAAGAGCATAACACTAATTATTAATTAGAAACCTCAGTAGATAGGTACTCATAACATAGTTACATAGGCTGTATAATTATCATATCTACTTTGTAGTGTGTAGTCAATTTTTCGTTAGGTCAGTACATATTTTGTTAAATAAATATACCTAGGTAAAACGATCACTACACGAATAAGAAAATGGCGTAGAAAAAAGTATTATAGTACCTACGAGTACTTTGATGTGAGCTGGTGGTAGAGCCATATCTCTACCTTTTTGAGATGCATAGATGCTATTTTATTTTAAATTCATACAGCGTAAGTTTTTCAAAATAATTTGCAAAATTATAAAGTACCTACGTACACGTACAAGCCTAGTTAGTCGTTAAATTACAAGTTTAATTTTGTTCTCAAACTGACCATGAATTAAATTAATGTTAAAATTAGCGCAGAGGAATAAAATAGGATAGATATCTGTATTCTAACATCAAAATACAAAGCATCTTACCAACTAACATTAAGGTATAAACCTTTATGTAGGTACCACGGTACACACCACCACACAGAAATTTTTTTCGCATCGAAAAAGTTAATCGCGTCTAAAGATATATAAAATAATAACTGTAGAAACCTAGTTAGGTACTGAGAGGCTTTTCAATTGATATATATTTACGGCTTTACGGTAGAAAATAGGAAGGCAAATAAAGAAGCAAAAATAATGTTAATTTTCAACCATTTCAGGAGCAATCTATATAATATCTGGCACCAAACTGGCACCAATTCAGAAAAAATCGGCCGGCCTCACTGGAAAAAGTGGGGGCGGCCTGAGCGGTAAGAATTCGTCCGCGAAATCTTCAACCATCGGCAAGTCCAGTTCCACCTCATTTGGTTCTACCTCCAAAAGTTCTAACAAGCCGATCCTCGGGAGTAGTAAACTGTCGAGTGGGCTTACTCCTAGCACATCCAAAAAGACCTATGACCTACCATCTTTTACACCTAAAAGTGAAAAACAATCGACGAGCTTCGGGATATTATGGATACCCACCAAGAAACGAAACAAGACGAAAGATACAGCTTACAGTTCTATGAATTATGATAAGAAAAATGAGAGGTCACCGTCTATGATTAACTAGTAAGTTCAACATTATACAACACTGTCTTATTTAAAAACCTTTCAGGGGCGTGACATAGTTACCAAAATACCTACCTACATAGATTAATGTACAATGTGGCTCCCCTTTTTAAGGCACATATTCATTGTGCTTACTACATTGTGATTCTTTACTTTAGGTCCTTCTGTACCATACTAGGTACAACACCTACCTACTCTATGTATGTATACCTACAGTAGAAACTTATGAAGGTACTCTAGATTCTTATCGAGATATTAAACGAAACAGTTATAGCTCTATGAAATATCTATGGAACTCATGACCTTCTAACTCTTAACCGGCTTACTAATTTAATTCTGGCTGGGCCAAATAGTTTGGATATACCTATAATAGAGGGAATATAATATTATTACTTCATTCTTCTGAGGGCTGGGCCGTAACAAGTCTATACAGTCTGCATCAGAATTGGAATTCACGGCACAGCAATGAGCGGTCCGAATCGAAAGCTATTTAAGTGTACGGTACGAATGCTTTCTTTTTAAAGTCAGTGCAACCTAATAATACCTAAATACGCAATTATGTTAGTACCGATGCGGATGCCCATTGCTTCTTTGGGCACTTGATCCCATGCATGAATTAGAATTTGTCGAACTTAATGCACACAAACGACCTTTGGCAAACGGCCGATCAATTCATCCATGCCGTACATCTCAGGGACTAACGTTACCAGTGCTGCCAACTCGAAATTTTTAAAGCTAGATCTATCATCGTTTTATCTACTAGTCACTCCCATCCCATGACCAATACAAACACTCATTATTATCTCCTAGGATCGTTTTTGTGATCGACAAGTAGTATGAGGGCCTGCAGCGAGTATTATAATTTTTTATGGCTATCATGACTCAAATGTATCTCAAAATGCTGTATTTTTTATTATTGAAATGTTTTGACTTCTAAACCTCTCTTATTTTAGCTCTTTTCAAGGGTGAATTTGGCTCTCTCTTCAAATTAAAGTTGGAAACCCTTATAAGCATTTTAGTTTTAGCAATTAAAGAAGTTTTGTTGTCAGTTTCAAAAGTTTTCTAGTTTTCTTTTTAGAAAATTGCAAATTAATTGTAATGTACTGTAATTTCGTTTGTCTTTATACTAAGTAACATTAATACAACGAAAAAGTGCCATATTCTTTGGAGTTTCATACATGATTCCAAACATCTGCGGAGCAGTCCCGTTGTGCTTGTCAAACAAACAAAACAGGCTTAGTAAAACTTTTTGTTTACATTTAGCCAACGGCACGTAGAATGATGCAAGACATCAAAGAAAACAATAATTTTGATACAATCATTAGTACTTGGCGTCGAATGTCTGGCGAACAAATGGAAAGCGTCACTGTGAGGTAAATCATCCAATTGGCTATCGTTTACCAGTCAATATAAACGCTCGGTCTTCGTATAGTGGCCATTGTTCAACTGTAGAATGTAGACCGGCCGCGACTTTGGTGACTGAAACGAAACTTGATCTAGAGTACCTACGAGCACTGAACGAATCTGTTTACGAAGCACAGTCGCAAATCTGAATCGGAATTCAATAGCACCTGATTCAGTTAACTTCAAAACCTACATAACTTGAGTGCATACTGTTCTTTAAGTCCTCAAAATTCCATGGTGGTAATTACAGCATGTCGGGGGATTCTCATGATTTACAACTACACAAAAAGAAGGATGAGGAAGCTTCGCTCCTAGCTCCAGAAAGGCTGAAGGGGCCGATCGCGACAGTGGCGAGCGCAGGCACCGCGGCCACAGTAACAGAGATGCCTTCAGGGGCTCCAGAACTTGAAGAAAAACTTTTGAAACGAGACAACGAAGACGGAAAGGTATTTCCAAATATGACATAATTGACTCACCACCACATAATATTAAAAATACAATTATATTATATCAATATACTATATATATATACAATATACGTGGACTACCTGGATCAGAGATGCACAAGATCGTGGAGGCTGGTTAAAGCAAAAGGAGGCCTATACCCAGCAGTGGGTCCTACCTGGCTGATGATGATGATACTATTATTGTATTTTTAATTGATTGATACTCAATATTTATTCAGTTAATATGTTGTACTCTTTGATGTAAGTCAGTAATTTTAGTCATGTCCAAAATATTTTATAATTAATTTATTTTATAAATGTCATGGCAATTTTTTCTTGATGAAACTGGCAGAACCATGAGGAGCAGCTAGTCAGAGCATTTTGTCCTACCATTATAGATTAGAATGTGACTGCCCTATATGCTTCTTAAGTGTTCTCTGTCAATTTTTCTTATTAATAGTCTGTGCAAACTGGACATACAGTACGGCATAGCATTTAAAATTGATCAGTTGGATTTAATACTTATCTAATCTAATCAATATAAGGTTTATAATTCAATTTAGTGAGCAATGCTCCAGCATGCTTCGAGATCATCCGAGGTTGAGAACTGAGCATTGAAAAATAATACCTTATTTAGACTGGGTAAGTATTAAATTTGATTGATACATTTAAAATACTTTATTGTACTGCTCATCTACAACTAATCAAAGCTAATCATGCTACATGCCCAGACCATTCACACTTTGTTATGTTTCAGGAGGCAGCTGGAGATACAAATGACATAGATGATGGCTACCTTGAAAATAAAGAAATATTTTCATACAATCCTGACGAGAAGAAAGACAAGTCGTTTGACAAACTTGATAGTGGTCATATAACACATCAAGTAATTAAAGTACCGCCTCGATCCAACACACCAGCACCTGAGGAAGAAGATTGCGGTATCAAATGCCTGTATTATACACTGCAGTGTTGCGACTGTGTACTCATGTAAGCCATCGACTTGTCTTGTGCAATCATAAAACTAAAACGAAATTACAAACTAAGGCTTCTTAAAAATATTAGGTTTCATTCTATTTTTATGAAAGCAAGTTTTATAATGGTGGGTTCACACGGGCTGTGCTAGCACGCGTCGCGACGCGCTAAGATCATCAGTACGCGCCGCGGACGAGTCTGGATCACACCTTTTCACGGCTTGTGTCAACACGGACAATACGCGCCTGCCCGGGTAGCCGGGCCGCTCGCTTCACACCATAACTTAGTCCTTTTAGGTATTGTGATAATATTTGTATTACTTTGTGATACCTAAGTATTGATATCAATTAATTGGTAATAACTTAATGTGTTCTGACTCTGAGATTGATTGTATTTAACATGTACCTAAATCACTGTGACTTGAGAAACTATAAAATAAAAATATATTAATGAATTGATTAAATAATTGTAATGAAATGTACAAGGCAGGGTATTTTTCCAATCACTAATATTAGGCATAAACTACTTAGTTACTTAGACTGTTTCAAAACAATGTATTGAAGAATGATGTGCCACTTTTTCCATGAATACGAGTTCCCAAAAGTTTAAAAAAATTGTATGCTTTCATGAAATTCTTTGCAACCATCTGTATCATTATAGAGAAATTTTAGATTTTTTTGACAATTTTGTCTTAGGAATATTAACTAAATAAGTAAGTTTGAATAAGATCTGAATGATAGATAGGAATTAATACATTCCATTTATTTGCGTTCCCATGTGATAAATTTTAATACGTACCTATATTTTTGTATTCCATTTTTTATAACATTCAGAGAACATATTTATAGTGTAACTTTTGAATAGTAATGAGAAAACAAACGCCTAAACTTTATAATATAAAATTAAAACCTATCTGGCTAAGACTGAATTAAGGAAAATTGGAATAATTAAATATTTTTATGTACAATATAACTTGGTGCTTCCCTATTTTATAACTTTTTGATAGGAATTGCCATGTGTTATTATCTAGATGAGATTACCAGTCTGGTAAAACCTTTGTATCTTTTACTCAATATTGACTATGGAGTTGTATTGTAATGAAGTGTAGTGTTTAGTAATCTTAAGATTTTTAAGACTATTTTATTTTTATGAGTTTATGAATAAATATATTAGTAAAGCTTGGTTGATTTCTTTTAGTAACATTGTAAGATCCCTAAAGCGTCGATGACGCGGCTTTTTTACAAGCTTAAGGCAGCCATCGCAAGTTCGCGCGAACGTCGATCGCGCGATCAAACGTACTAACGTCAAATAGGCGTCCCAATTGGCATCGCGTCGCGTCGGGCGATCGCGCGATTGCCAATCGGGACGCCTATTTGACTTTAGTACGTTTGATCGCGCGACAGTCGCATCGCTTGCTCGCGCGACGATCGCGTGATCGCGTTCTATTAGGACAACGCCTCAAAGATATCGTGTGAGCGTGTTAGCTTTCGGGAAGCAATGTCATCAAGCAGATTGTAAAAAGGCCAATGACAGTGGGCGAATTTACACGCTACAAGCGAACTCGCTGACTTGTTGCTTGTTTATAAGCCGCTTAAGGTTAAATTTACACCAAGATAGTAGCGGCGCGGCGAGCACTTTCAGTTAGACATACATATGTATTTAAAAATTAAATGACAATAAGTGTAATTGAATTTAATTATGGATCTTATAAACGAGGTAGGTAAAGTTCAGTATTCATTTATTTATTGCAATAAGTAGAGTAAGTACATAAGTAGTGGATTCCTTAATGTAAATTGTACCAATCTACAAATAAACAATACACTACCACACCGAAAGTGATCGCCGCGCCGCCATCTTGGTATGAATTGAGCTCGTCTTTGTCGCGATTTATGAAAGCCTTAGCAGAGAAACTAATGACTTGGTGTCATCACCATGTTATCCTAATGAATTAAAAATACATAATTAACAAGCTTGGTCCTGACTGACTGACAGACAACATACAGGCCAAACTACTGAACGTAGAGGCTTGAAACTTGGAACACATCCTGTGTTCCTCAAGAGCAGACAATGAATACCAAGAAAATAATTTTAGATAATACGCGACGCAAACGAAGTTGCGACAGTTAGTTATGAGAATAAGGTACAGTCAGCTGAACAGACACGTATACACTCCCAAGCTTTCACATTTATATTACTCATAATTTTGCAAAGAAAAATGCACGCAAGCATTTTCAAATTAATGTAGTCATCTTACTTGTCAGAAGAAGAATGTCTTTGCAAAATTAAGAGTATGTTATAAAATCTTGGGAATGTATTCATGTCTGTGCAGCTGACTGTACATTAGTTTGTACAGTTGCTCAAGGGAGATATGATATTGAGTTGGGATAAATGATGCAGGTTAGGATAAATAAAAGTAATAATTCGGTAAGTGTATTTTTATTACAACCAGACATTACAATACAACTTGATTTCATTATTTAATTCTTAACGCAACTGGGTAAATACAATATAAATGCAGAAAAAACTACTTTTATGCAGGGTCCTTGAATTATTGCCAGTCAAACACCCTATATATTTATGATGATAAAAAAAAGTGATGATAATTAATATCATTCACTCACGAGCCAATATAATTATGTCTTTTGTCACATTAAATAATAAGAAAATACAAACTAAATATGTAATGATTTTGTAGCCCTGCACTGTAGTTTATTTTTTACTAATCTATACAAATATTAATTAATTACATACTTATTTAAATAAATAATGGACAACGATGACTTATCCAATAAAGAGTTATTCAAGTATTTTATTGCATCATGTACATAAAACAGTATTCATATAGCATTGCAAAATTAAAACTAACTGTACATCAAACCGGGAAAAACTCCATTAAATAATGCCAAACTAGTTTCTTGGTAACTAATATCTTAGATTAATAAGTATCATTGAAAATATTATTACGATGCGACTTAACTTTTTAAATATTTACATCATGCTTTTTTATGAATATAATATAATAATTGTAAGTAAATTGTAATAATTATCAACGCAGAATATTAACATAGTTTTGGCATGAACTAAACTTTTTTGGCCTAACGAGACAACAAAATATTGGGCGTATTTTTTTACATTAATCTAAATTTTGAGCCCAAAATGATTGTTTTATTTCGCTAATGAGAATAAAAGGGTATACGACTAATATACACCCTGTAGTTACAGTCCTTCGTTCCCAAGATAATAATTATAAAAATATTGCAACTCATGCACAGTATCACCAGTCACCACCCAAATGGTATTCATAATTATACATTTTAAACAATCTGCACCTTTTTAGGACTTAACCAATAGTTTAGTCGGGGTTTTTAATATCAGCTCAACTTTTGGTCCACCAAACCGTGCTGGTTCGGTCGAGCTGGAAATTCAGTGAGCACCCCAAGTACACACATAAACTTATGAGGGCTACTGCGTTTGAATTTGCAACTAAAGGCGCTGGGTAGAGTGAAACCGCAATGTCATCAGATGTCATTGTTTCTTTGGGACTTTATAATACGATGACACACGGCTTTTTACACGCTAGACGCCAGCGACTTCGCTTTTAGCGTGTAAAGTCACCCAGTGTCATCGGCGTTTTTTACAATCTGTGTGTTGACAATCCCTCCCGAAAGCTAACACGCTCACACGCTAGCTATTAAACTCACCATCAGCTTGTAAAAAAGCCGTGTGTCATCGACGCTTAAGCTAGCGAAGGACTAAGTCCAATGACCTGAGGACTGATTGTCTCTGAGAGTTAAAGCCAGGGCGAAGGGTTAGCACCTGAGGCCTATACCTACAGTCAAACCGGACTGGAGGAACCGTAGATGATTATTTACTTAATAAATAACAAAACGGAAATACACAACACTGCGGCATGCTATATTTTCTTCAATGTCACTTTTACGTTACTAGGAAATATTTGTTTATTAAAATCTGCTTCCACGCGCGTAATAACATTTTTTTACAGATAAACTTCAAGTCCGCCTTCGCTTGTGGCGCCAACTAGTGAGAATAAAACGGTAGCCCTCATCAAAACAAACGTTTAAAGTTCATAGTTTTTTAGACAATTTTATAACTAAATCACACATAGCTCTATAAATAATAATGGAAAATAGAACTAAGCATATAAAAGCATTAACAAAAATTGAGATGTACTTCACATCGAAGTTCTCAAAAATTATAAAGGAATAGCCAAATAAATATACATTTCTTAACCCAAAAAAAATACATAATAACAAAAATATGGTTTTCTTTTTCAATTCAACACGTAACACATACTTTCTCACTGAGTAAAATGTTCTTCAGGATTTAGATGTTTTTTAAGTGCTGTTTAAATATAACGGTTTTTAATACTTACGAATATAGTTTACTGACAAAAATTTAGATAAGTATCAAATTGATTATTATTATAACAAGAAATATTCGTTTTACAAAATTAAGAAAATGGAAGAACCATTAAAACTTTCAAAATTCATACTTTACTTAGTAATCACTAATTGCAATAGAATCGCAGCGTAGAATCCTACGCTATATAATGTTTTAACCAACTGCGAAGAAGGAAGGTAGGCCTAGAAGGTTGCCAAAAAATGTAAGACGGCGACTGCAAAGTGTCATTTTGTATTTTCAATGCTGCAAAAACAGTCAAACTTTATGGATTTCATAAATAAGGTATTGATGGATTTATCTTGGTCATGAGAGTGCACATTTATAAAACGAAAATCCAAAATGGCAACGGCATCTGAGCAGTCGGGTTGTGTGTCTATTAACATGACAAGTATCTACTTAAATATACAAAATGTCTTTAGAATATTCTTATTGTACTAAAAATGCATTTGTGCGAAGATCTAGGTACTTGTGATTTTTGCCAACACAAAACATTATTTTAGGATTCTAAAAGATGCGTCGATAGTTATAACATAATTTCAGAGGGTTCAAGAGAAATGAAACGTTTACCTATGTCATATTACTTTATGTACCTATCAACAAATTATATAAATATATTTAGTAATAAATCCGCTTAATTTCTAAACAAAGGTTTTAATTAACTTAACTTTAGTTCAACTAAACCAAAGAGTCAAAGAACAGAAAACCAAAGTTTAAAGATACGACACGTGTTTCGCCTCTACACGAGGCATCATCAGGAGGTGTGGACTCGCCGAAGTTTGAAACGAGAATTATCGTTTCAAATCTCTCAAATCTCGTGTCGTATCTTTAAAATTTGGTTTTCTGTTCTTTGACTCTTTGGTTTAGTTGAACTAAAGTTAAGTTAATTAAAACCTTTGTTTAGAAATTAAGCGGATTTATTACTAAATATATTTATATAATTTGTTGATATTTATGGATTTCCGCAAAGTAACACCTGAATCAATCAATTATCATTATGTACCTATTTATGTGTAACATAAAGTAAGAGTAAAGTAAGATCACAAATTGACAAGCACACCTAAACTTTTTCTTTACTGTGCTATGTATGTTTACTGCTATGCGTACATACGAGTTGTAAAAGAGTAAAACAGGGTAAGATGCCCTAAAAGGATAGTTGCCCTTTTCCTCTTTCGAAAATCAAATGGAAGTAATAATAGGAAAAGATTTTAGTATATTTTTATTCTTCATACTTAACCAAGTAAGGTTTTTAGGAAAAGGTCACCTTTTCTTTTGGGGCATCTAACCTTGTTTTACCCTATGCCTTTGACACGGCACTGGCGAGTAAAATGTAAATGTAAATGCAATTTACAACGCGAAAAATTCGTAAATTTTCCTAAAGAGATGTTGAGGCAGCTACATTTTTACGCAACAATACACGCAACAACTTTTTAATATAAAGGGAATAACTTAAAATCTAGCCCACGATGTTTTGTGTTGCAAACTTATATTCTATTTATAGTCAAATTTCTCGTGGTGCGCAGAAATATTAATTGCAATAATTTATCTATTACATCTACGTAATCAACGCATGAATCAGTGCGTTTATATTATAAAATTTATAGTCCTAAGACTTGGCTATTTATAAAACGACAAATATGCGTCAAAAATCTAGCAAGATTATAAATATCCAGTGTACTTAGATAAGTTAACATGCTTCACTACGCCATGAGTTTTAATAACATGACCGACCATTCGCGTAGTATATTTTTGACTAAAACCTTTGCTACACGATCGGAAGGTTGGATTCCGACCATAATAATATTTACATAAATGCAGTTTATAAATGTATGTATGAACGCTCACTAAAAGTAATTATTATAATGCGTCTTAAACAATAGTAGATTGTAACTGCCTAGCAAAAGTCACCTATTATCGAATTTAGACGGTTGCATTTACAAATTGTACATTTTTTAATACGGTTGCGGTCGGAAGCCAATCTTTGTACTTCGTACGCATAGCAAGCTTTATACTACGAGTATATTTATCAATTTCATATTCAGATCTTTTTTGGCGAAGCTCGCAAAACACGGTTTTACGATTAAACTGAGTAAAATGATGAAAGAATTGATATCTACTCCCTTTTCAACTAAAGATAAGATTTGTAACAAAATTGTAACTATATCGTGCGATGCTAGGCTAAGTTAACTTAGCTTAGTTCGCGGTGTTGCCTGCCCTTGAGGTAATTTGCTCACAAACCCATTATATTATACTTATGTCCACTTCTACCAAACCTAAGCAATTACTTTACATACTAGGTAGGAAAATCTTACCGGCCTGAATCCGTACCGTTAAGAAGCTCCTATCGAGTTAAGTAATTGCTAACGAATTTTGACAGTTTGGCGCAACTCGGCATCAATATCATAAAAGCTGATAAGTATTAGAGGGCAATTTTAACGAAACTTGCTCAGCAAACAATGCAGTTGGTAGAGCGTTTACTAAATGGACCCAGATTTCTCCATACATTGACCTCATTTGATCGAAAACAGAGCAATAAGGCGACCCGTGTAACTACAGCTTAACAACGATTGTAAGTTCATCAACTTACAGCCATACTTTGGCTTTGTATCACGTTTTTTACGTACTGCTGACAACTAAAGCTTATGGGCTTACCACACGCACAAGCTTCACCACAGTTTTGCTTGCGCAGGCCGGTTTATACACGGAACACTGTGCATACATAAATTAAAACGATGTTACTATATAACACAAGATAATTAGGAATACAGGACAGAAAATTTTCAGACACCCTGTCAATAAAAATGAAATAATATCTCTATTTTCAAATATTGTTGGTTACTTGTTACGATGTAGTAACAATGAAAAAGCTTGGTAGTTTTAACATATAATATTTATCTAGCCCTGTTACTTCTCTTATTCCAAAATTAGCATCGGACCAAAATGTACTAGAAGTTAGCCAATGCGGCTCCCTTTTATTGGCGCATTTTCAATTTACTACATAGTGATTCTATACAATAATACTTCTGTGTGTGCATATGGTTGGTAAAATTACCAAAATGTTCCGTGTACAAATCGGACTGCGCAGGCAAAACTGTGGTGAAGCTTGTGCGTGTGGTAGACCCATTAGTTACTTAGCTTAGTTCAGTTCTGATGTATGGGCAATGCGTGTGCCTCAGTGTTGATAACGTACTTGCTAAGGTCGATTAGATGACGGTCGTCACTAAACAGAAGGTACAAATACTTGAGTGTCTCTGAGAGGAAGAATGATTCCATCTGATCGCGTTGAACTGGCTTCTCCGTTTTCACACTGGCAAGCGATGAGTATCCGTACGGCGCTTTGGCGTATTTCTCAAAGCCCTGAAAATAACATTGGAAATGTGTGAAATACTTCCAAAGCCGTTGCCAGCTTGGAAATTTAGGTTATTTTCTTTCCACGACCTAAATCATGAATTGTTACTCGGTTATTAGGTAGGAAACATCTGTCAGGGTAAAATAGTAATAATCGATAGTTAACGGTTTGAATTCGTTAAATTGTTCACTGTCGAAATATTGTGAACGCAAGTAACATCATGCTCTTTTGAAACAAACCATTATCGGATTGTTTCAAAGGTTTTGTTTTTAAAGTTTCAAAGTTGGTGTCGGTGTGGAGGGTGTGTATGTAACACAAGCCGTCATAAATTATACGTAAATCAGATTACCACAATGTTTTTTTTATTTTTATCTGCAAAAAAAGTCACTACGTTACGTACACTACGTACGGGCCATTAAGCTAGATACAAAATGGCAGCAAAGAAGGTTTTTTTTTTTTTTTTTATTATTCCTTGTATTTAGCTACATAGTAAGGGCATACGTCTATTAAAATCATAAGATCGCCATACAAGTTACCTTACATAAAACAAAGGTGTATTTTGATGAAGGTGAGTTTTACCTGGTATATTTGCCAGCCCCAATCCTGATAAGTGGTGTTGCCAGTTATCTGGTACATATACCACAGACTCTCGACGAACTCGGGTCGGAGCAAACTGTGCGCGTCGGCCGCTTTTGTGTACATATCGTCGGTAGCGCTCGCCTGGTATACATTAAAACAATGTACAGTCAGCAGCAGCAATATGTAAATATAATATGTATTAATATTGTGTAACATTCTGTAGGATTTTTGTTAGTCAAAATGTTTTTTTTTTTTTAATCTATATAATCTTTTTGGTACACCCACTGTAATTTAATTTTTTTTTTCTCGTAACAATATGTATTATCTGGTTGTCTGGAAGAGATTGCTATCTAGCAATATGACCGCCCTTGTACTTTTAGTTTGTTTTTCTTGTTTTTATTTATTTTAAGTGATACAATAAAGCATATTCTATTCTATTCTATTCTATGTATACACGAGAGGTGTGCGCCGATACCCATCAGCGTAATCGGCGCGGACGACACCGTGGCTTAGTTGGTAGCGACCCTGCCTACGAAGCTTGGTGTTCCGGGTCGATCCCCGGCCGGGGCAAATATTTGTGTGACGAACACAATTGTTGTTCTCGGGTCTTGGATGTTGTGATGTCTGTATGTGTCCATGCCACCTGCGACACAGGGAATCCTAGTGCAGGTATGTGAGTGTGTGAATGTTTAAAAATATCTGTATAAAAATATCTAAGCGGTGGAAAACCGGCAGTTGTTTAGTTTCCAAATCGAAATCTTCACTACGAACAATGTGATTAGCCAATTCACGGTTCGCTCCTCTCCACTCAGCCCAGCTCCGCGTCAGTGGAAACGCACCCTTATGCTTTTACATTACTGCTTCGCGGCAAAATATCTGATACTGTGTTGGTATGGTACCCATCTAATGCACCCTTACTGTGTTCCGGTTTGAAGGGCACTGTTGCTAGATAAATTATTGAGCTTTCGGGACTGACCATCAAAGTGTCTCAATGTGGACGAGCGCTTTAGCAATGTTGCACCGGCCTATGTGAAGCAAAGTCTTTTGTAGCACTTTTTTGGTCATGAGTAGGCATGATATCTTACTATCGTCTCATGTTTATTTGTATTACACTTTAAAGCGTCTTTTCTTTTTTTTTTCTTTTCGTGTCACTAGTTCTTACGAACCAGTGTGGTGAAAAGATTTCGAGTGCGCCTCGAAGAGGCTCCTTTCGTGCACTTGGCACATGTTCTCGAACTTTTCAGGTTCTATAACATGCCGGTTTCCTTACGATGTTTTCCTTCACCGTCAAGCACACATAGATTTTTTGAACAGAAACATCCATTGGTGTACGACCGGGTTCGAACCAACGACCTTTGAATCAAAAGTCAAGGCACCTCCCACTCGGCCAACACGGCTATAATAAATAAATAAAGCGTCGATAACACAGGGCTAGTTTACAAGCTACAAGCCTACGAGTTTAAAATCTAGCAAGTGAGCGAATTGGCTTTCGGGAAAGATTGTCCACTAGCAGATTGTAAACCAGCCGATGACACGGGATGAGTTACAAGCTACAATCAAACTCGCTGGCTTTGTAGCTTGTAAACTAGCCCCGTGTCATCGACGCTTAACACTAACATTATTTTAGTGAGGATTTAATGCTATAATAGCATTTTCTACCAGGCAACCCGGTTATATCGCTCGCTTTACAGGCTCTCAGTCCTAGTGCGAGGAACAGAGACTGAACTCTGGTACTACATTGTTATTGTTATATAACTGTTACATTAAGTAACCTACCTACTTAATTTATTTAAGGTACCGTTAAATTTCTTGTGCCCAATAAAAAAAATATTTTTATTATTATTATTTTATATAAAAAAACAGATATGATGTGTACTTGTTAGCACACTTACCATGTTGAAATGTGTGATTTCTGGAGCGAGGAATGTGGGATGTGCCGCATAAGTGAGATAGCAGGTATGAAGCAGATCCTCCGCCATCTTCATGTGCCAATCTGGGAGTCCATTGGCATGTCCTAGTGCCAGAGTGCCAGAGAGGAAGCACGTCAGATGATCCATCTTGGGACTGAATGCCTGTAACAATTATGATGATGATCTTAAGGCACGGAAAGTGTACCGAGTAACATGTTATTTATCATGGTATAAAACTGATCACAAACAGCATAGCATAATCAGCCTATAATGTTCCCACTGCTGGGACTCAGGCCTACTCTCGGCAGGAGAGTGAATGGGTCTTAATCCACCACGCGGACCCAATGCGGATTGGTGGATGTCGCATGCCATAGAACATTTTTTTTTTTTTTGGTTTTCTGTCCGTTGACATGCCGGTTTCCTCACGATGTTTTCCTTCACCGTTGCGAGAACGTGGGGTGCATACATAGATTTTTTCGACCAAAAAAAAACCATTTACGCATGACTGCCACCGGGATTCGAAGCCGCGACCATCAGATCGCAAGGCAAGGGCCTCATCCACTCGGCCACCACGTCCTCATGATCACAAACAGCACTTGTTTTTTTTTCGAAGAACTTAATTCTTCGGTTTTGGCTTCACATCAAAGGCCAGTGTCAAGTAAGGGAGAGATTATTTTGTCATCAGTCAGAGTCGTTTAAGTCAAGTCATGCCCCTGTAAAGTAGTGGCGGTTGCGACTTTACTAGAGGCTTCTATGGAGTTTTGGAGGCAACATAAAAAGTCAAGTTTTACATAGCATTACACTATTCACCCACACTCACACACGTTCTCAAGGGCATAATGGATAAAAAACCACCGTTTTTACACTTAAACACTCAAAGTAATAAAAGTTTTGTAATTTTTTTTTTTTATCAAAAAAGCTTTGTCGCTTAAGCGATAATGCCGCCCTGATAAATTTAACAAAAAATTTTACCTTAATTTAACTAAAAAACAAATAAAGTCTCATAAACTTATAAAATAAACTAAAACATGGTAAGTACTTATTAAACTTCGAAACAAAAAATTAACTCCTATTATTTACTAATTTGTTGTTGTTGTTTTGCCTTTTCTGACAATGGCTCAGATAAAATACTGTTGCAGTAAAATAATGGAATACCGCGTTTGCGACATTTCCACGTTCCCGCCAAAACTCTCACAGCACTTGTTACATTCTGAGAACCAGTCTGTTTCAAAATCACCGGTGACATCCACCCGGCGGGCTATTTTGTACGCTGTGATGTCATGATACTTGTCACCATTCACAATTTCATTCGTATCGTAAATAACAATAACAGGCAGTCAGTAGTGTGCTAACTGCGAGTGGAAGTGATTGCGTGACGTGTCGCGTCATGCGTGAATTATTTTATCAAAATGTGACATTATCATTATTAGGCCACTGATGAAAAGTCACCGGTGATTTCACTGTTTCAAAATGAAATCATATCATCACTTGACAATGAACTGGAAGTAGCAATCATTTCCATGCCTAGTAAGCTAAGCTACCATAGCCATAGCCGAAAGCTGAGCTTAAGGTAATCGCTCGGCAGCAAAATTGTAAGGTCTGAATTCATAGTTGAATAACGTCGTTCATATAGAACACCAAGATGGACAGTATCATAGCAAAATGGATGCGGTATACTGTACAGAAATTTTAGACACACTGTATAAATCCATAAAAATTAAATCTCTATTTTCAAATAATGTTTGTTACTTTCTTCGATGTAGTTTTACTAACGATGAAAAAACCTCGTAGTTTTAACACATAATATCTCGCCCTGTTACGGTTAAGGTTTCATACTTAATTTAGATTTTATACGTGTTTTTAAGTTAGTAGGGTTAATTTGTAAACACGTATAAAATCAAAATTAAAGAAAAAATGAATTCGGATTTGAGGATTATCCTTAAAGGCATAATCAAGGGATGCCGCGGTGTGTCCACCGCGCCTATTGTGTACGTACAAACTAACACATAGTCGCTTTTATAGATTTTATAAATGAACGAGCTTTTAAGCAACACTATGCTTCGACGTGCTTTCGTCTTATGTCGCTTATTCAGAATTCGGCCCTTAGAGCAGTTTCATACTAGCGTCTGAACCGGGCGGTTTCATCGCACATATTTGGTTACTTTTACACTCGCTACCAGAAACCCGAGCCTAAGCCTACGCGGGTGTTAGAGCGAAGCCACATTGCAATTAATTAATTACATTCAATATATAAAATAATAACCAACTTGAGTCTCTATAGACTTAATTAAAATATCTCATCTATAGGTAACCAGAACATAATTATACCACCATTTGGCATGATGGTACATGCATACTACATACTTTGCCATTTTGCGAACATTGCTATGATATTCTGTAAGTACACTTAAGTCTGATATCGCTGAAGCAGACTCACATTATTTTTTAATTGAATTCGCACTTATAATTAATTTTACACAGCATAGATTTAGTTATTCGCTTTGCATTTAAAGATTCAATTGTCGTATTAAATTTATCCATATTTTCTCTGTTAATTCATCGCTAGCCGAACCAAGCTGTAGCTTGAATAATTAATTACCTCAGATCCAGCTGCCAATTCTCCAATGAAGAGCAGTTTGTTTGGCGATGAGCGTTTTGCCAGGAATTCGCGAACACCCTCTATAGCCGACAGATAGTCATCCAGTAGACTGTAACAAAACAATTCCATATATATCGCAGGCATTTTTACTTTCGGCATATTACAAAACAGCGAGCGTTTGTAAATGGACGATGCCGTTTTAAACTGCCGAGTTTTACAAAATGCTTGCAACATAGATGTTACATCACCATTTATACCTGCACTTATAAGAATTTGAACTGGTTGCAATTTAGCTTTGAGTTATTAGTACCTATAAAATAATAAAGGTGCTTTTTTAAAGTAAATCAAATGAAAAAAAAAAACTCTTATAGAACATCAAGATAGACAGTATCAAACCAAGATGGACGCGAAATACATAGTTGACAGTTTTCCCGGTCTGTAGCCACTGTTTGAGGAGATACTCGTAATAACTGTCGCCTCGAGCGCCGAGTGTAATGGTCGCGTAGGGGAGGAAATGGCCGATATTGGGGTTGATAAAGAATTATCTATCTATCTATCTACAAGTTATAAGTGCACCTACTAGTTGACAGTTTTCCCGGTCTGCAGCCACTGTTTGAGGAGGTACTCGTAATAACTGTCTCCTCGAGCGCCGAGTGTGATGGTCGCGTAGGGGAGGAAATGGCCAGTATTGGGGTTGATGAATATCGGCACCAGCCCGTGCTTTTTGGGAAGAAGGTGGATCTTCTCCGACACTGCCGCTGCTGCGTCCTGTAATATCATATCACACTTATTTCACTTTTGTATTGAACCGAGAATTTATTATCATTTACCTAGTGACATTTCAGAAACTGACTCAATTAATTTATTTAAACCAAATTTTAAGAAATTGCTGACAGAAAAAGCTTATTACAGTGTAACAGAATATCTTTATGACAAACATTTATGAATTTATTTTTTATTAATTTTGATTATAATGTATACCTAATGTAATGTAATAATGTACCTAATGAAATTGATTTTATTTAATGTTGCGTGATTGTATTTTTTCTCTTAAATTATGTTATTTTGCACGCTGTAAATTAGAGCACAACTGAACTCATCAACATGTTTTTACCAACTCTTTTTACCTGTGTTTCGCAAATAAAGATTATGTCGCGGTTATCATATCATCATAAGGGAACATACCCAAACTACGTGACCCGTTTCAAGAGGGGAGGGGAGGGAGGTCTTCTAAATACCACGCTTGGTTACAGGGAGGAGGGGATGGGACTTAGATTTGGTCACGTAGTCAATATCCTCTAAAGGAAATCTCACGGCTTATTATAACAACGGCTTGATATATTCAAAAAGTTGCATGCCGCGTGACGCCAAAATTTCATGCATGTTGCATGACCTTTTGGCGTCACGCGGCAAGCGCTATATTAATAAAGATAAATATGAGGCAATTTTGGGGGGTCTTCTCAAATTTTACAAAAATGGGTCACGTATTTTGGGTACGTTCCCATCTAAATCATCATCTAAATAAATAATTAATAAATAAAAATATTTCTAATACCAATTTCAATCTACTACAATTTAATTGACTGGTTATGTGTTCTTTATATCCTTAGAATAAGCCTTATGTACTAACAAAATATGGTGTAATAGTACCGAAATAAACGATTTTGATTGATTGATTGAAAAAAAAAATAAGGAGGAATTATCAATTCGGTTGTTAAAAACAAGAAAATTCTGACATTACGAGTACAAACATAACGCCCAGATTCACGTCCGAATACGGATTACCGTTCGAATAGCACGTCTCACCTCAAAGCTAGGGTTGTGACTTGCCCTCGACAGCTCTCGGAACTCCAGTTGGACAGTTGTGACCTCGGCAGTAGTGCTGTAGTGTGACCACTCCGGTGCATGCGCTGTGCGTGCGCCCAGATTCACGTCCGAATACGGAATACCGGACGATGATGAGAACGCGGACATAAGGCGGTCGCCCAAATCCAACTGTGAATGATTAATTCAAGGTATGTTATAGTTTTTTCACACCACCTGCTTGACAATGTTCAATTATATATCATGCTATGTCAAGTTAAAGCAGAGCATTACTTCCCAAGAGAGGTAATGTTGTATGAAACTCCCAAGGGTAAGTAATGTGATGTGACGTCAAATTCGTGTGGGAACACTGGGAACTCTTGGAAAACTCTGAGTGTAAAAGAATGCCCATATGGAATTGTAAAGAGGTTGTTCTTAAATCGAACTGGCCACCATACCACCATAAACACAACTCAGAAAAAAGAAAAATGGCGCAAAGCTCGCGACACAAAAGACAGTGTTTGCTGCTGTGTATATAGAGTACAGATAAGTGGCTGCTGGAGCCCTGGCTTTTTATGGTCTCGCAGAAGGTGTGAAAAGTAGAGTATGCTCCTCTGGGATAAAGCCTGTCTTCGTCTTGGGCAGCTTGAACCCCTCGCTTCACGCAAGACTCTGATGATAACTGAGTCCCTCGTTGCTCTCAGGGTTCAATGCCGCCTGTGACATAAGACATTGCTATATCCCCATGGTGCATAATCTACTATTGTTATGAAGTTAGTCACAAAACCAAGTTTTATAGTTCATAGTATTTTATTTTCTTTATATTAGGATACTCACAGCTTTATTGAGAAACATTTCGTCTGTGGTGAAATGGTGGAGACTTAACAAACCGCCCAGGACTCTTATAGTGACCTCAAAGAAGTTTACATCTTTATTCTTCGAGAATATTAGCTCGTTTTTTACCCATTCTTTACCATCTCCGAATTCTGTAAAAAGAATAATTTCAATTGCATAACATGTACGTACGGAGCAGATACGTCGACGATTGGTCGAGTGGCCAATCGTGTTGGATTGCCACGTTGGTGTCGCGGGTTCGATTTCCGCTTCAGGACAAGCACTTGTGTGATGAACAACGGTGTCTGTCCTAAGTTTGGGTGTTTTCTATGTATGTATTTTAAAAAAAGGAAGTATGTAATAGTATTGTATCAGTTACCTGGTTCTCATAGTACAAGCTCTAGTTTGGGGTTTTTTGTTTAAAAAGTATGGCATTAAACCACTGATTTCTTTAAAAAAAACACTTGATTTAAATCGCGATTTAAAATCATCACAACCCTGTTATTTTCCATAGTCAGAACACTTGGATTCGTCTTTTTTTACATAATATCAGGTTCTTACCCTGTACAGATTCTTGTCAAAAAAGTTGGTTGGCTGGTAAGTGACTTTTTTACTGTTACAAGCATAGAAAAGTAAGATGCAAGTACCTTCATTGAGTCCCATGATATAAGCGGTGTCCAATCCGTCGACGATGGTGAGTCCCAGAGAGAACCAGTCGTAGGACATACCAGACACTGGCTTCAAGTTATCATGGCCCCAAGCGTGTTGCTTGTAGCCTTTCCACGCGAATTTGAAGCTGTCCACCACGGCGCGTTGACGCGCGTTCGTTGGCCCTGAACAATTCAAAATAACATTCGTTTTGGTATTCATTCATTCTAATTTAAGAGGAATCCTCAAGGCAAATTTCCATTAAAAATGTTTCGGACAAATACTCAAAAAGTTAACCGTATTATAGTAATTTCTTCACACTATTCGTTTCGTCTATGTTTTCCGATTATGTCAACAAAAATAGTAAGGTTTCTTACTTTAATTTAGATTTTATTACGTGTTTTAAAATTAACCCTACTAACTTAAAAACACGTATAAAATCTAAATTAATTATGAAACCTTACTAATATTTGTTGACACAATCGGAAAACATAGACGAAACGAATAGTGTGAAGAAATTACTATAATACGGCGTACTTTTTGAGTATTTGTCCGCGTGGACTAATAAGGGCCAATTAAAGTGATCGAAGTGGAGATTTCGAGTACTGTGATTGGCAAATTCACGCTCCTCTCCACTCTGTCCAGCTCAGCGTCAGTGGAAACGCACCCTAAGGCCTATTCGCTCTCCTAGCCTAGAGTAGGCATGTGTCTCAGCAGTAAGAACATTACGAAGGTTCATAATAGGTTTAACATAAAAAAACTAGGTAGCTGTGGAAAGATAGGCGTAATAGGGCTTTGTGAAATTTGACGATATGTATTATAAAAAAAATTATAGGTTTCGCGGTGTCGCGAACGTATTCATGAGTTAGATAGCTTAATTTTAAGTCCATACCTGAAAATACTATAGGTTTCTTTGTTTCACTCTCGAACTCGACTTCAAAAACAGTCTTCTTAGGAGCTTCTACCTCGGCAACTGGCTCACTGACTAGAGACACATTCTTTAACGCTTCCTGCAATAAAAAAACACATTCTATTAGATCTCCGCTCTGTTGCCAATCGTATGTTACATCTGTCGATAGATTGTAAATACTACGAAAGTTAGTTTTGAAATAGATTCACAATTTACGGTTTTAAAATCATAAATTTCCTAACGATCTTCCATTCAATAGGAAGCAAAATATGGAAACCAAAAAAAATAACTCAAGCTAACCTACCAATCAGAGGGTGGCTGTGTGTGATTGGTTTATTTTATAAAGAGCATGGTGCTTTCACAATTGTTCGACAGTTTGCAATTTAGCGTTTTCAAACCGTAAAATTGTTATCTTACTTTATTGTATAAAAATCAGAGAGAACCTACTTACTCTAAATATTTTATGTTATACTAACATTTAAGCAAAATTACCAAGAGCTTATATAACAAAAACCAGAAAACATATATAATATTTATAGAACCTATATCTACTTTTTGATGTAAATACCTACATGGAAAACACACAGGCTCCAAACATAGATAATGACAAGAGATATGCATTAACTACTAGCAGTACTAGCTCATTTAGTAACACTACTGTCTTTTGAATTATGCTTCTTTATTTTACCCAGACATGGATCTTATTTATGCGTATGTACCCAATTTGGATGTCACATAACATGTCACAGCACATTCTGCTTCTATGACACTGTATGAGTATGGTTACGTCTCGCATGGTAAGTAGGCTGGTTGACCAGCAGAACGAATTCAAAATAGAAAGTTTACCAGAACCAAATATTTCATGTTCCACAGTGACAAAGTGCTTTCAAATTGAAGACACACGCTATCTTTGTGTTGTTGACTAGTAACCGTCTGCGCCTTGGGCTGTGTTGTATCGAGATATAACAAGCTATGTAGATTAAAAATCTAAAAACCACATTTCTCTCTACAATATTTGTGGTTTTATAGTTTTTCTGAGGTTAGGTGGTATTTTTATAAATATTGTTTGTTTCATTACCTATTTAAATGGATTTAGAATGCATTGTCATCGAGTTGTGAGATACCCAGTTAATCAGGAAGTGCTCCAAAGAATTGCAAGACTCCACCCGGAACGATAGACAGACAGACAAACAATATTGTATAATTGAACAAATTATTAATAAAATGTTTATTCTGTATATTCAAGAAATTGACTTATTAAAAACATGGCAAAATAACCAATGTCCTTTACCAGCGTTTTAGCTATACTTATACTGAATTACAGCTCAATCGGTTCAGTAGTATCGACATGATTTAATAACAAACATTCATGTATCCATCATTACTATCGTATGCATTTACAATAGAGATAGTTAATTCTTGAATGCACTGCATGACAAAAAAACATACAGGAAGTATAAAACAATGGTAAAAATAATGGGCAATGGGCGGTCTTATAGTTAGTGTTGTGATTTCAAATTGCCTATAGATAACGTTAACACAAATGATGTGTAACATACGGCAATTATTGCTAACAACGAACAACGTTGTTCATTGTGTCGTGGGGTTGGATGGTTTGCGAAGTCAAGGGCATATCACAAGGTGAATACGTGGCACAATAGCACAGGCTTGCTGAAGTTCTCTTGCATTATTGTAGGTATGCCATTATTATAATTGTTTGACTGACCACAGTACAACAGAATTAGCATAGATTTTGCAAACAGTAAATAAAATACTGAATTTAAATTAACCACTTTTTTATATCCTTACAGACAAGTAGAAAATCATGAATTAAGTTCATTATGTAAATAATTAAAACCGAAGAATTGTGGGGATGGCTGTATGGATGCCTGGATGGATGGATGTTATGACTTAATCACAATGAAGCTACTAAACCGATTGAAATTTTTGGAATAACTATAAATTAGGGCCTGTACAAAAACCAGGTTTCGAAAATATCCGATATTTATTATAAATATCAAAATATCGGATATTTATGATATATATCGGATATATATCAAGTTTGATATATATCAATTTCGTATGAAAGCCATACCATTACTTATTGTATTTATGAATACTATTTGCATATGTGTTACAAAAACATACTAAAATTATAAAAACAAACTAAAATGTTTTTTTTTATAATTCTTATCAGTCAATAGTCTTTTTTATTATTTTAAAGCGCTTCAACGGTTAGAGAGTATGTTTTTACTCTACTTTCATGCCATCTACATTTGGGAAGTAGAAATACAGTAACAAACGCTAAAAATTACTTAATAATATGATTTATTTAAACCATTTTTGTATTGCAATATTAAAAAAAAAAAATAGATATACATACGTATATCGGATATATTAGTTTGATATATATCGGATATATATCAGATATATATCTTGATATATATTCATTGATATACATATATCCTCGAACCCTGACAAAAACACGGCAAACCAAAACATTTTTTAAATTGGTACAATGGGCAGCACTAGCCATTAATAACTATGAAGCAAAACGTTTAGTAGTTTGTTAAATCATTAACAGTGCACGAAAGGAGCCTCTTCGAGGCGCACTTGAAATCCTTTCACCACCCTGGTTCGAAAGAACTAGTGACACGATAAAATAAAGAACAAAATTGAGCAATGAAAATGGAATTAGGAAAGAATAATGGAATTACTGTGATGTGGTAATTTTTTTTCTAATTGATTGATTCAGGCGTCACTTTGCGGAAATCCATAAATATCAACAAATAATATAAATATATTTAGTAATAAATCCGCTTAATTTAGCTAATTTAAATTAAGCGGATTTATTACTAAATATATTTATATAATTTGTTTAATTTTTTTTCTGTCGATATGTCAGCATTGATTGTCTATCAACCACACCTGGAATGAATCCTCGTGAAGCATCAATTTATAATGAGAAAACGACGTGCAGAAAAGCCTTGGCATCAGTTGGCATATGGAATTATGAATGACTGATTGAACTCTGAACAGTATAATTTCTGAGTGTTTTTTTTTATATAAACAAGTGAAGAGACTAGGTGTTTGATAGTTAGTGACAATACCTAACCATGTTTAGAGCAAAATTTGGTTCAGTTTGTTATGACTATGCTAAAATACGTTTTTGTTGGTATTTTGTTAACATATTCCCTACCTACACCATGTCAGTACACTTATCTACAACAACAGTTAGGTAGGTATGTATTAAATGTATTATTTCAGTTAGCGGAAACAGAATGATACAAACTATCGAATTGACCTGAGGTCCACGAGTTTGAGATAAGCCATATCTTGAAATACAAGTTACTCACAGCAACTGTTGCTTTTTATAATGATCGACATCATTAGTCATAAAAAAAATACTCAAGTTAACAAGCAATACTAATACTTAGCTGAAAACAAATTTATTTCATGCCTAAAATTTGGGATATGGTAATATTCTGCCTTCACGGAAGGTTTCCAACTCAGCATGACAACTAGAACTACTCATCGGTAGCTTAATTGGTTCAGAATTTGGCTTGATTGAGCAACAATCATCCATCTATCCCGTCATCCACAATAAACATTCATTTACTGACTGCTATAGCTAGTACAACTTCACAAAGTGCACAAAAGGAGCCTCTTCGAGGCGCACTTGAAATTCTTTTACCACACTGGTTCGAAAGAACTAGTGACACAATAAGAAGAAAAAGACAAAATCTAAAAATTGTGGAAACATAAAGTCAGACATCTCTTATTTAATATTGTTATGCAAAGATATGCATTGAATGCAAATGAGAAATTGTGTTGTACACTTACCTGTGCTAACTCACTATTCTTATGTAAATTCTTATCTATGTTTGGCTCATTCCTCTTTGCTGAGTATGCGATAATGAGTAATGTCACAACTATGATCCCAGAGGCATAGACAATTGAGCGCTGCAGTCGAGAGAGGCGGTTCCATCTCTGAAAGGTGAAGAAAATTGGATGATTTGGATGTAATCTTTTGATCTTCATCATGTGCCAGTCACACATCAAGAGGTTATTGGACAAGCCATTTTCCAAGGCTCGTTTTGTAGAATGGTGAGTTCATGGTGTAAATGTCATCATCAATGGTGTAAATGGTTCTGTATGTATGGTGACTCGATTTTCTGCAATTGGACTTATTATTCTGTCTTTTTTGCATGACTATGTTACTCGCTAGTTACAGATGTAGCCTGTATGATGTCCTAAATGGTAAACTCAGACTAACCATCTATATAGAGAACCCTGTGATAGCTATGCTTAGGCCTGCCTCATACAGTTAAGATGAATAACTAACTTTCATAACTCTAAAATGTGAAGGAGATAATCAACTTACGCGGACAATTTTTCTGTGTGACAACCCATGTTCTAACAAGTCTAAAGTGGAATCAGATTTTCGCCGCCATTTGTTCAAAATGCTTTCTGGGACTGTGCTATCACTTTCGTCTTCACTCAGCTCAAGGTGTGATTCTAGATTTAGCTTCATTTTATATTTTATTTAAAGGCGATTTAACATTTTATACCCTGAAATGTAAAGATGATTTATGGGAACAGTACACAATAAAGAACTTATTACACATTCTTTGAGTTCAGGTATAGCAGGCAAGCAGGAGGAAAGCAGGTATGTACAAAAGAGGTTAAAGTATTACTCTTTTAATGTAAGTCGGCACGATATTAGTACCTACTACCACGTCTGCAAATGTTAATTAACTACTTTGTTGTGGACAAATAACCAAAGTCGTCGCTTTGTCATATATTAGGGGCATCCTTAGTAATAATAAGTAGGTACTTACTTTGAGCCTATCAGCATGCCTGGGTCCAGAGGATCCAAATTATTTTATTTACGACTGCTCGGAGCAAGTCTCACAGTGATTTTAAATGATACAAATGATTTATTTATGAACTATTGTTAGCCACCTGTTTGCCACTGATTTTTATTTGTATTTTCAGTAGTAGTAGCAGTAAACGAATCTGAGTAAAAGGAAGATAAAGTAGAGATTAAACGTAGTGGTTATATTCTCTTTGGTAGAGATAAGAACTTGACAAGAACGAACATGGAATTGTTTTTTTTTTATTTTCATTTTAGGGTTCGTTTCATGACCGATGAAGAACTCCTATTAAAGTTTTGATAGGTGCAGTTTGGTAAGGTGCAGTCCATCTGTAGGTATTTTATTTGGAGTAATTTTTTTTAGATCTAAAGAATTTGGCATGAATAGATACTTACCCGCTATTATGAAAGTAATGTGCTTTTGAAAACAGTATCAAAATAGTATTAAAATAGTTGGGGAGATGAGGATTGAGGAGGAGAAGTCATTATAAATATTAGACAGTGTATCTTAGAGTATCGCATGGCATCGCATTGCATAATAATCGCATAGAACGAATTTATTTCACTCACTCTCCGGGCTGGGTGCGGCGCGCGGGGCGGGGCGCCCTAACCTGACTTTTATCAGTAGATAGTAGGGACTTAGCAGAACCTACCTCAGTGTGTAGTATTACTCACACTTGACTATTTGAGGTGATTTTTATAGGAAAAAAGATTTGACTGCTTACTGGCTATGGCTATTTGGAAAGCAAAATAGTTTGTATGAGAGTTGCCATATTTGTAGTTATATACCAAGATGTACGGGAAAAAAGACAATAATAGTTCCCGCGGTATGCCTTATCCTTCCAGACCACTAAAGACTCAAGCCACACAGGGCTAGTTTACAGCTACAAGATAGCGAGTTCGCAAGTAGCTTGTAATCTCGCCCCCGTATCATCGGCTTTTTCACAATCTGCTAGTTGAAAATCCTTCCGGAACCCTAACTCGCTTACTCGCTAACTTTTAACTCACTAGCTTGTAACTTACTAAACTAGCCATGTGTAATCGTGCTCTCTGTCATGGATTTTGTGTTATGTTTCTGAACTCCTTTGTTACAAAATCATATTAGGTTCTTCTATCCTATCAAGACTTCATGGCTATGACATTGGTTTGACATAAATGCTAATTGAAATTATTGATATTTTTTATTTCATAAATCAAAAAAATATTTTTTCCGGGTACTAAGTGAAGTTTTGCTGTGCAAATTGATGCCTCAATCAGAGTTTTGGCCATTTATGAGAAGCAGACCGATTGAGAATGAGGATGTTGACTTTAGCGGTCAGTCAATATTACTGGTATGTAATAATAGGTAGGTAGGTAGGCAAGAGGTAGGCAATGACATCTTAGTTATAACTGCCCGCTGCTTAGCATGTTTGGTATGGGGATTGCTCTAATACCATACTTACCAAAATTCACCTCAAATAGTTTAGCTGTTGTTCTAGCGTGATTGATTGAGCAACAAAGATCTCTTTATTCATCCAACCAACCCTCAACAAAATTTGGCATAGACAATAATGAATGTCATAGACAAAAAACAGGTTCTGAGATGGATGATAAAAAAAATGAAAAAATGAAATGGATTTGGCGGCATTAAATTAATTGACAAAACTTTTATAACTTTGAGTGTTTAAGTGTAAAAACGGTGGTTTTTTATCCATTAAGTGCTGGTGAACGTGTATGAGTGTTGGTGAATAGTGTAATGCTGTAAAACGTGACTTTTCGTGTTGCCTCCAAAACTTCATAGAAGCCTCTTAGTAAAGTCGCAACCACCACTCCTTTACAGGGGCATGACTTGACTTTTATCGACTCTGACTTACTTGACTTAATAATCTCTCCAATTACTTGACACTGGCTATATACCTTTGATGTGAAGCGATAACCGAAGAACTTAGGTTCTTCGAAAAAAAAAAAAAAAAAACGGAAATTTGGGCTCAATGGCGCGCTGTGAACAATCTGGTTGAACTGTGTGTTAACGCCTGTTTTTACATTGATTAGTGGCAGAACACCATAGCACTTTTAATTTTGATTAAGCAGTTTGATTAGGTACCTACAGGGCAGGCTGTAGTTACCTACATCCAAAAATCAAAACAAAAACAGGCCTTGAGTGAAGTCAGTCCGTATAATGATTACTAGATGATGATGATGATGTTTCAGCAAAAGCAACTGGGAGACATGGAGGGCGAAGTAAAGGAGATCCAAATGGAGCTGGCAGCCATTCGGCGCAGCCGCCATGACCCGTACCCTAGGAAAGACTTGGCCGATCGAATGCTTGTGAGTTCATCCCATCGAATAAGTTTGCATTTTTGATGAAAAAAGTTCCCTAGCCAAATAGTAACGAGTGTGGTGTTATTGAGGATGTTACGCACCTTTTGTTAGAATGTGTCCGGAATGCGACATAAAGAACGGCTTGTTTTGATAGAAATCGTTGTCCACCTCACTTAAGCATCATTAATAGTGTAGGTATTGGCAAACCCTGCTTGTGACGAAGCCAAGATTTGATTAGGTTGATTGAGCTGGGCATATCGGGTTCGCTGGCTGGGCATATAAGTTAAGCAGTGTTATTTTTTTTATGACCAAGTTTTTCCCGAGTTTTCCGGGATGAATTGAAACGAGCACCCGATTAGTTATCCTGAAACTTTCATTGCTATTTGCTCCTTGATCACGCCAAAATACTGAATTGAACGATTATGCTGAAATTCGATTTAGATGCTAAGTTAGATGCCCCAAAAGGATATACCTACCTTTTTTTCTAAAAACCTTACTTTCGAAAATCAAATGAGAGTACTAACAGGTATATAATATACACACAATTTATAGTATTTATATATTTATATTATTTATGTATAATTAAAAATACTATACAAACTTAGGTACCTTTTATTACTTCCATTATTTTGATTTTCGAAAGCAAGGTTTTTGCGAAAAGAGGCTAGATCTAGCCTCTCCTTTTGGGGCATACATCTTATCACTAGTTCTTTCGAACCGCGTGGTAAAAGGATTTCAAGTGCGCCTCGAAGAGGCTCCTTTCGTGCACTTGGCTTGACACAATGTTTTCAAACTTTTTAGGTTCTTATGACATGCCGGTTTCTTCACGATGTTTTCCTTCACCGTTAAGCATGTATTTGAAATGCACACATAGATCTTTTTGAACAGAAACATCCACTGGTGTACTTCCGGGTTTGAACTCAGGACCTTCGGATCGAAAGTCGAGGCAATCTTTATCATATTCAAGTAAAATTAGGTAAATTCGCATTGAAGTAAAATTATAGGTAAGTACTAGTAGTAGTAGGTATTTCTATTGTATGTTATTTTTATTTTGTATTACCTAATCATTTGATAAATAAATTGATTTGATTTGATTTGATTTATTGCAGGAACCAGACACATTGGCCAAAGACTCAAAAAAAATTGACGACACCATGCACAGGATTCCAGAAGAAAAAAGCAGTAAAGAAGATGTACAGGTAAGATTTAGTAATACGGCGAAGAATATGGGAATTATGTAGTCCTACTTACTGACTGACAGACAGCTTACAGGTTAAACCATTCGATGTAGAGACTAGAAACTTGGAGGATGTGTTCGTCAGAGCTGAAAATGCGTAGGTACATTCCTATGTACCTACGCATTTTCAGCTCTTGGTACCTACCTAGGTACCTACTAAGAAAGGAATTTCCAATTTATTTTTTTAATTTTAAAACGAAGTTGCTGGCATCAGCTAAGTAGGTAGGTGTATTATCATAGTACTCTGCTCTAATGCCTACTTGCACCAAACGGTCCAAGTCCCTAAGCAATTACTTTACACGCTTGGTAGTTCTTAAAAGTCCAGATTTTGACCGTTAAGAACTGCCAAGCGAGTAAAGTAATTGCTTAGGGACTTTGACAGTTTGGTGCAAGTAGGCATAAGTCTCTCTCTCTCTCTGGTCCTAAATAATGTAGAGTCCGAACCCAGAACGAAGACTGGGCTGAGACAAATCCTGGATTCGGGTCCTGGTGACCCTACTAGGAAACTGAAACACGCTGTCTATCAACCCAGGGTCATGCTCCGCTATTTTATGGAGTTGTGCTGGCTGGGGTAAAGTTAGTGAAATAAGGGGTCAATGCACAATAAATAAGGAGTATATATACCTACTCGTATAGGACCGGACGTTCGTCAGTGCCGCTATGCCGTGTAAATTAGAATTAGAATTGCCACCCGATTGTACCCGATCTATACTTCAAGAAACCATTAGATGGTTTTATTGTTCCAACAAATTATCAAAACAAAGCATCGTAACTTTAAAAACGAAGGTTCTTGCGGTTCATTTATTTTGCTATTCCTGGTACTATATGTGGTTTTTCGATCGTATTTTATTACAGATTTCAAGACTACGAGAAGAGTTGATCCGAGCAAAAAACTTAGCAGACGACGAAAGGCTTCAAAGACTCAAATATGAAGGGAAACTGAAGGACTTGGAACTGAAAATAAATGATATTTGTTGTGCTGGCAAAGCGATGGATTATAAGGTTAAAACAACTTGGGTATTGTTCTGTAGCAAGAATTTTACTTAGGTAAATCGTTTAATAAATATTTTTTCAATAGTTTATTGTACACACTACATACTTGACACAGAAATGTACTTAGTAGGTACAAATGGAGCATTTTCTACCAGTTAACCATTTGATGGAAGATTTGAGAAGAAGAAAATATTGGCGACTAGTTAGGACATCCATTAATCCGCATTGAGTCCGCGTGGATTTAGTTAGAACCATCGCTCACCTAGGCGAGTGGCGAGAGTAGGCCTGAATCCCAGAGGGAAACGTCACACTGATCATGCTAATAAGATTATCCTTGATCCTGTATTTACAGGTTGAATTTTTTTTAAGAATAGGTTCAGTAGTTAACGCAAACTGGAAAAATAAAAAAAACGTGTATTTTCTTGCATATTAAGTATGTGTATGTACCTATGTGATAAAAATTACACACATATTACTCATAATTAATTTGCGTGGGTCAGTAGCGATTCGTCATCGGATCCTAGGTGTAACTAACTATGGTACTTATCTACTTGTCTTGCCTATACATTATATACGACTCGACACGCAACAATAACGACGTAAAGTAAGTATTTACTCTAGAAATTTTCCTTTTAAAAGATTCCTTTTTTTAATATTTTTTTTACCATCCATCCAAAAGTACTTACCTACCTATTCGTCCAAACATATGTCACTTACAAAAATACAAATTACCTAACTTACCTACTTACTATATTATTAGGTAGGTACTACGTATATGTACTACACGTGTAATGTTCGTAGAATATTGCCTTTAGACGCTCAAGACGACTACCTACATGCTCGTCCATTAGTGATGGAAGCGTGATACAATTTTAGACGGATTAGTTACAATTCGTACATTATTTCCATGAAAATTACCTCACTTACGGACTATAGATTATAGGGTTTACGAGCATTACTATTACCTACATAGTGGCATACATAGAAGTAGCGCGTCACAACTTCCTAGTTCAAATAGCAGTGTCGTAGCGAGGACTAATGTAGACGTGGGCAAAGTTGCACCAGAGCGAGGCCCAGTCTTTCTTAGATACCTATTAATCAATACAGGCTCTTTGTGAATACAGTATTTATGTGTTAACAAAATCAAACTCAGGACTCACTCATGAAAGTTAAATATAATTGAACGGAGGATATTGAAATACATAAAATTTTAAAAGCATTAAATCGGATTTTTACAAAAATAATGCCTAAAGGCTCTTTCCATTGCTTAATTCTTCATATCAGCGTTCACTTCACAGGCAGTTGCTCGTTGGTTTTAGTTAAGGGTATTACCTATGTAGTACCCATATTTTCACAAACTTTATAAGAAGGCCAATCTGCGAAAAACGTAGTGGGCTCCTTTATTGCTATTTTTAAACTAAGTCATACTTACAAGATCTAGATTTTATAAAGTAACTGTTTGTTGTTACAAATAAATAAATAAAAAATCCATAGTAATGATTTGTAGATCACAAGCAATATCAACCGGCCGCCCCGGTTCGCCTACGCCTAGCTACGCCACTGTCAAATAGTTTCTATTCATATTATCTAACACAATTGCTTTGTTCGCAGGAGTCTAGGAAAGTTTCCGACGAAGTTGTTGCGTTGAAGACGCAGGTTCGAAACTTGAAAGAGGAAAGCGAGGAGTTGAGGATGACTGTGGACGAGAAATCTGAACAGTTGCAGGAATATCGGGTTAAGGTATGGTCACTATGATAATAAGCTTATCAATAATTATCGATAAGCCTATTACCTATCAGCCCATATAATTAAGATCCTAGTGCTTTTAGCGTGACCTGAATTATTATAATAATTAAAGCATTTAAAAACTTTAACTTTTATCAGTGACAGAGTTGCTTCCTTAAAAGTCCGTTGTTCTAGATTTGTCGGGGGCACTGGCTCTAGGTACAGTCAGCTGCAGGGACATGTGTACACTCCCACGCTTACACATTTAAATCATACTCTAAATTTTACGAAGACATTCTTCTTCTGACAATAATTCTGACAAGTAAGATGACTTCATTAATTTGAAAATTCATTAATTTTGTTTGCATAAATTAAGAGTAATATAAATGTGAATGAGTGAATACATTTCTCTGCAGCTGACTGTATCTATCTACCAGTTCCGTATCTATCTACCAGTTCCGTATCCATCTACCAGTTCCGTATCTATCTACCAGTTCCGTATCTATCCATCAGTTCCTTATTTATCTACTTACCAGTTCCGTATCTAAATAGGTACCAGTTCCGTATCAATTTACCAGTCCTGTATCTATCCATCAGTTCCTTATCTCTAGGTACCAACCAGCTCCGTATCTATCAATCAGTTTTGTGCGATTAAATAACATCTTAGCTATTAGGGCCTATGTACACTAGCAAGCAGGCAACTCTCAACTATCTGATAGGACGATTTTCATATAAAAAGTTGCGGCAACCGCAAACAGCCACTTTTTGTTGCTGAAACGTGTGTAAAGTTGACAGTAGCTACAGTTGAAGTTGCTCCATGTGCTGAGACGTTGATCCCATAGCGCCCTGTGAGAGAGTATAGATAATATAATTATTAAAGTATCTATTATAATAGATACCTTTTTCTTATAGTATTTGCAAGCGCAACAGCAAGTCGAAGAAATGAAGCGACAGTTAGATGTAATGGAGTTCGACAATAAACAGGCGTCTGATCAGATACAAATCGAACTGCAAAAAATGAAGGTAAGTAACCCTACTAATATTATAAAGGCGAATGTTAGTTGTGGAAGTTTGGATTAATGTACTTATGTTTTTTCCTCAATCACGTCAAAACTACTCATCCAATCGAGCTATAATTCGATATGGTTATAGTTTATGAGCTAGCTAGCACATAGACTCTTGCCACTCGACCAATCCTGTCATTGTTTTAAAGCACGGTCTGTCCAGTAGTTTCGGTGCGATTAGGTAACAAACTATCGTCCCCCACGAACTGCGGCATTCGTGTGAAGGACCGATATAAATTGGTAAGACAGGTCCAATTAAAAATAATAATTACCCTAGTCCAGTTTTAAAACAATGAATGGTATCAATTAACATATAACGTGGGAAAGGTTTAATACTTATTTTAATAAAACAATCTCCAATCTCCATCTATTTGAAGTAAATAATAGCAATGGCTATGTTGGCCAATCTCACACATCGAGTCAGTAAGCTACTTTACGTTGGTGATTTACTTCACCTTCTACGCACTTAGTTGCGTAAGTTTCAAATAGATGGCGTTATTTTCAGCAAAGCTCATGTATTTATTAATAGCACAGTTCGTATTTTGTAAATACATAAGGCCACTAACCCAAAAGTCCTTTAATTATCGTTTTTTATCTACCATGGAAGCAAAACAAGCGGAGTCGAGCGACCGCAAAAAGTGGCTAAAAAGGGGGGAGACCTTTTCAGTCCGTTTAAGAAGCACATCAGCAAGGCCTCCGGGGTGGGGGGGGGGGGGGGGGGGGGGTGTTAATGGGGGTAATTTTTACGCCATTGGTTTAGTCCTGAAAATTAATATTCCAGGACCTAAAACACCCAATAAAAAAACGTAATTTAAAAAAAAATGTAAAAGAATTCCGGGTTTTGGTTTATTACGAAAAATCGCTGCATTGGGACCTAAAAAACCCACTAACTATAGAAACCTGATCGCGGCGGCGAGCGAAGCCAGCCGCAAATTTTCACGCCAATAGTTTAGTCCTGAAAATTACTCTATCAGGACCTATAAACATGCAATAGAATGAATGTGAACGCGGCTAGCGCAGCGAGTCGCTAATTTTTTATGGTTTTTATTCACATGAGAAAATCGCTTTATCAGCGCCCAAAACACTTAACCTATTAAGAAAAATCACTGTATTAGGACTGAAAATTACCTAGTAAAAGAAACCAGATCGCGGCGAGCCGCAAATTTTCACGCCAATAGTTTAGTTCTGAAAATGACTCTATCAGGACCCATAAACATCCAATAGAATGAATGTGAACGCAGCGAGCCGCAAATTTTTCAGGGTTTTAATTTACTAGGCAAAATTGCTTTATCAGGGCCCAAAACAGTTTTGTTATTACGGAAAATCGCTGTATTAGTACTCCAAATCATTTAGCAAAAAGAATCCTGATCGCGGCGAGCGAAGCGAGCCGCAAATTTTCACGCCAATAGTTTAGTCATGAAAATTACTCTATCAGGACCCTTAAATACGCAATAGAATGAATGTTAACGCGGCGAGCGCAGCGAGCCGCAAATTTTTTAGAGTTTTAATTTACTTGGGAGAATTACATTATGCCATGGGCCCAGAATAGATTAGGAAAAATCGCTGTATTGGGACCCAAAATTACCTCAAACACTGAACTTAAGACTTTATGTAGAGCAAATTATCGAGTGAATTAAAATTTTACTTCTTGTAGAACTTGTGCGTTTACTGTATGAATTTTTTTGACTCAAATATTTCGGGGTGGGGGTGGGGGGGGGGGGGGGTTGAACCCCCAAACCCCCCCACCCCTGTATACGGCCGTGCACATCAGCAATTAGTTTCGGCAACATGCAACTCGCAACTATTTGTTACGACGATTTACATAGGTATAAAAACTTGCCGCAACCGTAAATAGCAACGTGACGGAAACGTGTGTAAGTAAAGTTAACAGTTGCGGCAACTAAAGTTGCTCCGTGTGCTGAGCAAATTATTATCCATTCGATCACAAACATGACAGAAGTGAAAACTTCATAAAGGCGACTCGAGTCGACTACACCCGAACGATCGAGTGTTACATAGCCAAGAGCGTGACGGCTCAGTCACATAATACACACAAAAAAAACGGGTGGCGCTCCTAAAAAGTTTTCACTTAAAAAAAAACTTTACGTATTTCACAGAAAAACGTGCCGGTACAATATGGGGTTTACATAAATGTTATGCTTACGATAATTTAAACTAATACTTACAAAATAATACAATTGAAACAAGCAGTGTTTTCTAAAATGCTAACGTTCCATCAGATGCAGTTCCAAGAGAAGCTTCTAGAACTGGCTCCGTTGCCAGATCTGCTGAAGGGGGCGCAAATCCAGTTACAAGAGGCGAAACAACTGCAAAAATTGGCCGAAGACTGCGCGCATCAGATCACCGCCGAGTTGCATCGGGTCAAAGAGAAGGTACAGACAGCCTCATAGATAAATAAGACAAGTATCCTCAAAAAAAAATTAAAGGTGCATATCCTTCATTAGGTACAGACAGCGTCATAGATAAGTATCTCATTGCACAAGACAAGACACCCATCTTCAAATCCCTGCAAAACGCCGCGCCCGCCCGCCCAGCCGCGGTGTTCGAAGAAGTTTTGCCTTCAAAAATATGATTTTATCTATTTTATAACCATGTAAGCCTAATCATCATTTAATACTATTTTTTGAAGGGATTTGAAGCTGGGTGTCTTGTGCAAGGGTACTTATCTATGACGCTGTCCTAATGAAGGATATGCACCGTTTTTTAAGCTGCGTCCTGGCTTCTGGCTTATTATACTTGAGGCAGTTCTCACCGTAAACGTCACACGGCAGTTCTATATTCTATGTAAACACGAGACTATCGAAGCGCTCTCCTGGTGGTGAGAGATCACGCCTACCCATACTCAGAACAGTGCTACGCAGGACCTTGCTCCACATAGGCCGGTGCAACACTGCTAAAGCGCTCGTCCACATTGAGACATTCAGTCAGTCTCGAAGGCCCAGTAATTTCACTAGCTACAATGCCCGTCAAACCAGAACACAGTAATGCTTAAAAGTTCAAAGTTCAAAGTTAATTTATTGCATGAAATATATGTTTTTACAGATCTTAAATATTTACATTGGTATCAATATATTCTGCCGTCTCGGGCGTGCAATGTTGTTTTTACAAACAAAAAGCATACCTAGTATATATGTACAACAACACTTTATAACATTAATCTTAAAAGACAAAATCTAAAAAATACAAAATTAAATAAAAATTAAAAATATATACCTATCTTGAGTTTAAATTAAATTATAGTGTTTTTATGAAGTTTTTGTCAATTTTAAATTCATTTAACGTGTAGTAACATTTGGTGAATAATACCTCTCTCAGCTTTCTGTTGAACAGCGAACAAGGCAGCTCTCTTATTGCTTACACTGGCTGTAACCCTATGATTTGTATTTTGAATGCTGTGAAAACTGATCAAGACTTGAGGATTGAGACAATATTTTCTAGAACAAGTCAGAACATATCATATACCTACCTAAGTAGCTAACAGTAACATACATAGATAATAGATATTAATCTATTTAGACTGTGTTTTCTTACAGCTGGTAGTAGCTGTGAATAGTTTGAACCAAGAAAAAAATGAAAACTCGAAACTGCTAGAAGATAATAACATTCAAAAAACAGAAATAGATGAAAAACAACGGGAAATAGATGTACTTAGGAAAGAAACCGATGATTACAAGTATGCTCATTTTGACCATTCTTACTTACCATTTAGGCTAATTAAGTATTTATGTACATAAGTAAGTATGAATTAATCGAAGGTAGTATGTACAGTCAGCATCAAAAGTCGATGACCACATTCAGATTTTCAAAATCGCTTTCCACAATATCATATTTTTGTGAATGTGGTGTATAGTTAATTTTGAACTTTAATGATGTTCATTAATTACTGGCGAGAGGACGTGGTGGCCGAGTGGATGAGGCCCTTGCCTTGCGATCTGATGGTCGCGGGTTCGAATCCCGGTGGCAGTCATGCGTAAATGGGTTTATTCGGTCGAAAACATATATGTATATATCCCACATTCTCGCAACGGTGAAGGAAAACATCGTGAGGAAACCGGCATGTCGTAGAACCTAAAGTTCGAAAACATGTGTCGAGTGCACGAAAGGAGCCTCTTCGAGGCGCACTTGAAATCCTTTCACCACACTGGTTCGAAGGAACTAGTGACACTTTTTTTTTTATTACTGGCACTTGTCATGTTGAGCGATTTATGTATAAAAAATGGTGTAAATTGATTTTGAAAATCTGAATGTGGTCATCGATTTTTGATGCTGACTGTACCTTTTTGTTTGGTAATGTCTAACACATTACAGACACTTATTTTTCATCTTAGTGTTACGTACGAATGTATTTATTTCTACGTATACTTATACAGTAGTGTTGTAGGTACGCTGCGTAGATCGGTTCACATCTGAAACCTCACTTATCTCGACACACGACAGTGTGTCCAGCCACGGTCAGGCCCAGCGAACTGGCGAGTAGCACTGTGTGTAAGTTTACACGAACCATTTGGAGCCACTTTTGACCTTGTCATAGCTAAAAAACTAATCAATATAAACACACCAAAATTGGTTTATGTATTGAAAGCCCGGAGTTAAGGAAGTACCTCAAATTTCATAAACACAGCTTAAACGGTTATTTAGATATTGACGATGACCTAGAAAGTTCAAATTTGGCATCGGGCTAGGTAATTGTGTTTATACAAAGGAAAAAATCAGAAAACATTAAATTTATATGATTTGAATTTTTTTCCAAATTATTCGATTTTATGAGGAAAATTTAGCGCCTTGCAAAATTATGAGAGCAATTGCCTTGCAAATTTTTGCAGGCTATTTCCATTTCCATGATGAAAGGTTGTTTTTATCGTTTTATGTACTTACTTTAATATCAACGCTTTATATAATATTACGCTATTTAGGTAGGTTAGGTACTTAACTGATTGTACTTTTACCTACCTACATACATTTAGAGGCGATGATGGTGGTGTGTAAGTAAGGAAAACAAATAGGTAGGTAACTATTATAATTATAGTAGGTACCTAACCTATATACTTTTGAATAGTAATACATTTATTTAAAAAAAAAATGATATCTGAACAAAACACATATAATATGTGAAAATAGAAGCCACGATCGAGAAGTCGTTTTCCCCGAAAAAAACTATAGATCTACATATATGGCTAGCCAAGGTCTACGTTATAAATAAAGTAATACGTTCTTATAAATAAATTAACGAATGTCTATTATAGTAGACCTTGGTAAACCATATATGTAGATCTATGGTTTTTTCGGGGAAAACGACTTCTCGATCGTGGCTTCTATTTTCACATATTATATGTGTTTTGTTCAGATCATAAATAATCAAATCATTGAATTAAGTTAATTAATTACTTATTAATTAAGTGCGCCCCTGGCGGTTTATATAATTAATTAAATGATTTTGAATACTCGATTTACCAACTTGATTTATTATTTATTAGTCTAGCTGTAGGTACTGTATTGCCCTGGATTTCACCTGCGTGATATCGTAGCTTTGTGCGAATGGAGGCAGAAAAGAACGCACAGGCCAAGCCACTGAACGTTGAGGCGTAGTATTTGCAGAGTGACTATGTTCGTCAAAATGTTGAAGCGTGTAATTAGAAAGGATCTTTGTTTTGAATTCGCTACGCAAACTAAGTTGTGTAAGTATGTATATGTAGAGTAGCTAGTCCGTATTAAGATTATGAATAAATACATGTCATGTGGGGTTTTCTTACTCACTAAGTTATGGGCCTACCACACGCACAAGCTTCACCACAGTTTTGCCTGCGCAGGCCGGCTTGTACCTAGACGGAAACCCACTGTAAAATTACCAACCACACGCACGGTATTCCGTGTACAAGCCAGCCTCCGCTGCGCCGCGCCGGCAAAACTGTGGTGAAACTTGTGCGTGTGGTAGGCCCATTATGTTTATTTTGATGCCAGGTTTATTCGGCTGCTTTGCTCATGTTTCAGCGGGATAGGAAGTAGCCCATGTTCTTTTCAGCTCATAAACTATACCCATACCAAATTTCAGCTCGATCGGTTAAGTAGTTGTGGTGTAATTGAGGTACAAAAAACATTGGTAAGTATTTATGATGTTAGATTATTAGGGTTATACATTGGTATTGAACCTAGATTGCCATCAAACGTTGATCGTGATTTAGTAGCGATCATTTATTTGTAAATGCATAGATGAATAACGGTGTTCTTATAGAGCATTGATATAGACAGTATCAAACCAAGATAGAGTCATAAAACAGGGCAATAAAATTTCAGACACCTCGTTAAGCGTCGATGACAAACGGCTTTTCTACAAGCTGATTGTTTGGCGAGTTTAAAAGCTAGCGTGTGAGTTAGCTTTTGGGAAGGATTGTCAAGAAGCAGATTGTAAAAAAGCCGATAACACTGGGTGAGTTTACACGCACCACGCCAGCTTAAAAAAAGCCCTGTGCCATCGATGCTTTAATAAAAATTAAGATACGATAGAGTTTTATTAATAGCTCTATTTCTAGCCCCTGTTACATCTATTTTTTTTAAATTAGCCTCGGACCAAAATGTTTTAAGTATAAGTTTGCTAAAATTAGCCAAAATTTAGGCTTTTTTAATGTAGGTACTTTATGATGCTATACCTGTAATGGGTAAATGTTACTAGTATTTTATCATACTTTGTGTGTCCAACAAACATACTAAGAATGTCACTGTTGAGCCTGCAGTCAAAATATTAAAATTCCACAACCATCCTACACATTCGTCGTTTCACGTTTCTCTTCAAATGCAAGGTCAAAAACCCGTGTTTTATGTATTAATTTATGATACATATTGTGTATCATCTTGCTCAGGGATGTACCTACCGCTTTTTTTCCTGGTTAAGAAATGTGCAATGAGTTCGTGTGGGAACACCCGTCGCGTCGGCGTCATTCATACCAGTCTTCAAACCAGCTGTTTACAAAGCAAATTTTATAAACTGATAATGTAATATTAATATGATATGTAACAATACATAATATCCTTAAGCCCTATATGGCTTTCTAATGCTTTTTTTTAAGCATAGGAACATGTGTTTTGAAAACATTAGTTTTTTTATGTTTTTATTCCACAGTTTGGAAGTAAACTGGTTTTGAAACTACATCGCAAAACAAACATAGTGCTATTTAGACAAAATATTTCTAATATAAATAAAAATATAATATTTCTACTATCCGAGAAATAATTAAAACGTAGACTATAGTTCATACTAGACTAGAGTCAAAAGAGTAATATTTTAGCTCTATCTAACAATAAGATTAAAACATACTACAGCCGACTTCAATCGGGACTGTTCTCAATGTTCTAGTGATCGTAAACACCACAAAAAAGTCAAATAAGAGCATTAAGAAATAAGTAATAAGAAGTATTAAGTAATATTTTCGTTAACTTGGAAGACATACTCTTTCAGTTATTACGATTTAAAAACTAAAAATCTGTACCGTATTTGATAAAATGTAAATGGGACCTCTGTACCTATGACCAATCTAAAAAAATGAATCATTAAAATCAATTCATAATCGCATATAAAACATACAGTGGAATTGAGAACCTCCTATTGAAGTCGGTTGAAAATCTTGACTATCGACTAGCGGCTAGTACCTACCTCCCTACTCAATTAACTGGCTAGTGACTAGCTAGTTAATTGAGAAAGGTCAATTTTGTAGGCACTTCATCTCTTTAAAACTGTTATTTCCCTATCTATTGAGTAATAGGAAAATCATGGACGATGATTACTCATTCAGGTACACAAAAGTAGGTTAAGGAAAATAGTACCTACCTGCGTGGGTTTTATGAGTAATCACGAAACGCATTGTTTTAAAAATAATCGTAAGATTAAATTACCATTATGAGCAGCTTTCGTTTTAGGTAGCAGTGCAAAAGCCGACTGACCCAGAAAGTTACATAATATACCAATTGTAATGTAATTAATTAGGTACGTATACAGAAGTATTAAATTATAGAATCACAATTTCGTAAGTACATTGAAAATTAGCCAAAAAAAATGAGCCACATTGGCTAACTTCTAGTACATTTTGGTCTGACGCTAATTTTCGAAAAAGAGAAGTAACAGGGCTGGATATATATTATATTATCTTAAAACTACTAGGCTCTTTCACTGTTAATAAAACTACATTGTAAAAAGTAACAAACATTATTTGGAAATAGAGCTATTTCATTTTTATTGACGAGGGGCCTGAAAATTTTCTGTCCTGTATTCCTTGTCCGCATCCATTTTGGTTTTATACTGTCCATCTTGGTCTTCGATAGGAACACTGTTATTAATCTATGGGTACGTACAATTTAAGTAGACTTATAATTGCCCAATTAACTGTTTTTTTTACAAAATAATTTTAATTTTAATTCCACTATCGCACTTATGTTATACCTATGTACTTAACTGCGAAAGTGTAGGATGGATTATTTTATAAATTAATTTTTATTGCTCATTCACGCCGAATAATTAGTTTTTTGTAATATTCCCACAGAAACCTATCATTTTTCCGGTATTAAGAGTACTATGTGTTTATTTACATTTACCCTATACGTTAATTCAGTCAATAAACAATTTAGTTTATATATTTCGAGTCGTTCCGTCACTTCAACACATTTGTCCATTTTGTGTGAGTTTACAAAACATTCAAAATTTCACATTTGATAAATTAGTAGGATTAGGTATTATAAACTAGTTGACACCCACAACTTTATTTACGTTGCGAATTGGCAAAAACCCTTTCTTACACTTCTTGACGAACATATCTACCAAGTTTCAAGTCTCTACGTCCAGCAGCAGTTTGGCCTATGCGTTGTCTGTCAGTCACGACAAAGCGTTTTATATATATTTACTAGCTGATGGCCGTAACTTCGTTTGCATTGTGAATTATCAAAATTCCTTTCTTAGTATCGCGCTTACACTTCATAACAAACACATCCTGAAAATTTCAAGTCTCTACGATCAGTGGTTTGGCCTTGCGTTGTCTGTCAGTCAGTCCAGACAAAGCCTTTTATATATAATTTACTAGCTGATGGTGGTTTGGCCTTGCGTTGTCTATCAGTCAGTCAGGACAAAGTTTTTATTAATTTACACCTTGATATGATATTTGCTTCAGATGCCAAATACTCCGCCTCGAAGAAAAGTTGTCTCAACAAGAGTGTCGATACAGTGATAAGGCGACTGAATACTCCCAACTGGTGAAAGATTTAGAAGAGTTGAGGGAGGAGAGCGGCAGAGCTCTGACCAGAACGAAGGATAGGGCGGAGGCGACCAGACATTACCTTCAAACGCAGATAGCGGGGCTGGAGCGGCAGATGATCGCGTGTCGCGCTCAGTGCAGAGCCTACCAGAAAGAAAGAGATGAGGTGAGATCATACACCCCGTTAAGAGGCGTCAACTTAAGGACTCTGTTTAGACTAGTCACTAGTTTACAAAAAAATAGGTGTTAAATCTGTTTTAACTTAAAATTAAAATTACCTACATCGGCTTTGCCCTTAGGACCAAGGATAGAAGGTATTATTTAGAGGCTAAACCACATATTTAGATGAAAGGCCTAAACCTATTTTGGGGAGTTCTTATGCGAAGTAGTTATTTTTATTAGACATTTGATGACACGATTGGTCGAGTGGAAATTTGTTGCACTACCACGTCGGTGTCGTGGGTTCGATTCCCACTTCAGGACAAACATTTATGTTTTGAAAATCGGTGTTTGTCCTGATTCTGGGTGTTTTCTATGTATGTACAAAAAAAGTATCAAAGTATTCTAAGAGCTATCTGGTTCCCATTGTATAAGCTCTAGTTTGGGGCTAGATGGCGTTGTGTGAAATGTCCAACTATGAATTTATTTATTTATCTAAGTATAGCTATAAAGTTTGAATCCATCGCAGGCACAGATTCATTTATCTTATGCACGAGTGTTTAGCAGTAATGACGATGATTATCCTTTCAGCAATTGTGTTCACTTCACCTTTTTATCTGTCTACTATTTTACACGACGCAAAGTCATCATTAGATTGAGTTCAGGGCTGTTGATTTATGTTTCTGACTAGAAGCTGTAATTTACCCATTGTTGTGTTCTGATTTGAGAGACACGATGGAATTACTGAAATTGCCGGAATTATTATGTAATTTGTCACTCAACTTGTCTAGGTCAGGGTTGTGAATGATATGCGACTCTATCGACGTCGGTATGCTTATGAGCCTTAGCTAATACGATCGGCGACAAGCGTACTCATCCATTATTATAATGTTGTTTGTAAATAGAAGTATTTCATTTCTTGTAAGAAAAAAAAATAGAAAATTTTATTTCAGCAGGATTTGTAAAGTATTCATAATCTCTATTTCCGAAACATCCGGAGATGATATCGTTAAAATTGACGCATAGGGGTGGAGCGATGTATAAAGTCATCCAGAGTTTGATTTATTATATTAACGATTTAATTACCTACTGCTTGACTATTTTTAATCCCGCAACTATGTGCTTGTGGCCTTTGTTCCATTTTCTTTTCTCTTATTTCCTGTAGTTGTTTTTCTGCGCACTCCCACACCCTTTGATTTACAATAGTCTAAGATCCGACTGCAGGATCACTATTCATTACGTTCATGGAATACATGTTTAAAATCAAGTAAATGAAATGTTTATTCAAAAATATTTTTTTCAAGTTTCAAGTCTTATTTCGCCGTTTTTGCCCCGATTGATGATTCAGTTAGCCTGTCAGGATAATTGTGCTGTTTCATAAGTACCTACAAATTGATTGCAAATACATACATTACTTCGTTTTATTTAAATAAAAAATCAAGAGTATGAATTAATATTTCTTCAAAAATATTTTTTTCATGTTTCAAGTCTAATTTCGCTCTTTATGCCCCGATTGATGATTCAGTCGGCCTGTCAGGATAATTGTGCTGTTTCATAAGTACCTACAAATTGATTGAAAATACATACATTACTTCGTTTTATTAAAAAAAAATCAAGAGTATGAATTAATATTTCTTCAAAAATATTTTTTTCAAGTTTCAAGTCTAATTTCGCTCTTTATGCCCCGATTGATGATTCAGTCGGCCTGTCAGGATAATTGTGCAGTTTCATAAGTACCTATAGATTGATTGCACTTACATTTTTTCGTTTTATTTTGGGGAAACTTAAGATGTATGGATCGAAGTCTGGCGAAGAACTGAGCCACTGCTTTAGTAATTCTCAAAGAGTTACACAGCATGTTGTTGATGCACGAACCGGGAAAATTAAGTAATACTCTGACATTACAAACTTTTTATGAGTGCCAATTAAATGCCTAGTAAATACAAGGTAGGTAGGTAGGTACCTACTTATAAAAATGACTCACCATTGTTTAAATACAAAATTGTTTACAAAAGAAACTTAATTTTCTGGTCATTATGACAAAAAAGGCTTAATAGGAACTCAAGGTCATAATGCCGAGCATGGCGTGGCTAAAGTTTATGATCCGCGACTAGCCATTAGAAGGTCGTGGGTTCAAATCCCGGTAGCGGTCTTGCTTCAATGATTATTTTTAAACAGAATATTCGATTTTCTCTCGAATAGCCTAATAATAATTAAGGTCCCTCTACTCGCAATAGATGAAAAACAACGCTGTTATCACAGTCAGTATACTGTGGGATCGTTAAGGTTAATTTACGCTTCGTAAACCATTATTTCTACCTAAGGTGTCTGTCTACCTTGTCAAGAAGCCGTACTGAACCAATGAGAAATATAGTCTCTGATATCGCTATTTATTTAGTGTAGGCTGTAAAATACTACGTAGTTTCAAGTATTTCCTATCTATTGCATTAATTAAAATGCATGCCAAAAGCTCCGCTCCCACTTGTCGGGTGTCGGGCTCGACAAAATGTCGGATGCTCTAGTGGCTGAACATTTTATACTTATTCATAATTTATGTTAGTAGTATTTGACGACACGAATGGCCGAGTGGCCGAGTGTGTTGGACTGCCACGCCGGTGTCGCGGGTTCGATTCCCGTATTAGGACAAACATTTGTATAATGAACATCGGTATTTGTCCTGAGTCTGGGTGTTTTCTATGCATGTACATATTTAAAAAAAAAAAATTAAGATATTATATCAGTTATCTGATTCCCATAGTACAAGTACGAGTAGTCCCAAAGTACCCGCTTAGTTTGAAGCTAGATGGCGTTGTGTGAATTGTCCAAAATGTTTATTTATGTATCCATCACGATTTTTTGTCGTTTCCGACAAGGATTCTATATATATAAAAGGGAACGGGGGTAAGACTTTAGCCCGGTCCCTCTCATGCGCGCCCCGCGGACTACAGCTTTAAAAAATTGGTAGTTTTGGTGTGAATAAATAATAAAAAAAAAATATAAAAATCAATTTTTTAAATCTTTGACATTTCTTTCTGACAGGGTAAAAAAGTTTAGTACTTAGATTTTTTCTACTTTAAACTCCTAACGAGACATCAAGTTTCTCTCGTAAGATAATTATAATACCTGCCCATGACCAGAATAGTACTACACGGAACTTGGAATCACACAAATGTACGTCATTTAATATCCTTGTTACAGATACGCCAAAGAACACAAATACAAGTTCACAGTCTAAAGGAGAATTTCGAGTTGGTCGAGGCGCGACTCCGCGGCTTGCAAGGCCAAGTTGCGCTATTGAAACACTGCTACTCTATCACTTTGCCCGGAGATATAGAGGAAAATGTCGACCAAGAATACACAGACACGTAAATCATTATTTTAGTACTTTTTTCTTCACTTTGTCTTTGGAATAAACTTTATGTTGTATTAGAGTGTTTTTATCCAGGAGTGATTTACGTTCACATGACTTGCCGATCGAATGTCTTCCTCATAGTTTTAATTTGTAGTATGGGTAAACGTGTTACAAATTAAAAAGTTATGGGAAAACGAGTGGAGACCTAGTATAGGCAAGCATAGTACACTCATACACTACGGAAGACCTCGGCTAGATGGAGCGATGACCTGGGCGCTAGAGACAGCAGACGGTGGATGAGAAGACACGAAGATCAAGCTCAGTTTCAAAGAGCACCTTAGAAAAGACTTATGTCCAGCAGTGGACTGATTTAGGTTAATAATGGTGATATTACCTTACAAGATAGGTGCCTTAGAGAGACGTTAAACATTAAGTGCGGTTTCTGATAAACTGATTAACCGAGCGAATTCGCCGTTCGTGTTTTTTGTAGCGCATGTTTGCAACACTTGTTATCGCACGTATACGTCCGACAAGCTGCGAGAGGCGCCTTATGCTACTGACACTCGCTAGAAAGAACCGAGCATAAATGCACGTAACATGCAATGCAACACGCAACGTATACGCGCAAATACGAGCGTTGGGCTTTTGAACTTTCGCGAGTATCCTCTCCGGAGTTATGCCTGAGAATTAGAAATTTAAAATGTAAATAAAATTGTAATATCCATGACAAGAAAGCAATGTCAAGATAAAGAAAGTCGTAACTAGATTTATCCACACCGATTTTCCGTATATAAGTAGAGTTAATCACATTTATAACAGAGGACTTCCGTACTTCGAAGGACACGTAGTTGTCGTACCCGGTTATAACAATATGGTTGTGGTTGTCTTCTCACTCTCCTTTGCATGGAAGAAATTGCTGTTTAACGATACTCAACCCATTGTATTTACTTTTACTATTGTAGAAGTTGCTCTATAGTTTGCATGAGTATCTGTGAATTATTTGGTACCATAGAAAGTTCTCATTCATTCATTCGTCCATTTGTTCACACGAGAAGAGATCATGTTCGTGTGGAAAATGTACATTACGTATATTACGTGCACCGTATGTAATCGACAGTGCTTTGTTCAAGCGCGCCCTTGTGTTCGCCTAAGGCCGTACCTCTCAATTTACTGCAAATTTAAAGTCTTGTGTACACCGATTGTGTACTTAGTTTTCGCATTGGGCTCTACTTCCGTAGAGTACGATACTTCCTTGTCTGTACTGATCTGATTGGTTTTATTTTTATTTAATGAGGAATAATTAAAATATAATTGCGTATTTCCGAAATACGCCGATAAAAAACTATGTATTTAGTTTTCGCATTCTACTCTACTTCCGTAAAGTACTCGAATTCCTTATCCATGATTCTATGCTGATCTGATTGATCTTATTTTTGCGATTTATATTGATTTAGCGATATATTGCTTCTTACCAAAATACATGGACTGACACTCCTGCTTCTAAGTTATGTTAGTACTTAGTTTTCGCATTAGCCTCTACTTCCGTAGAGCACGATACTTCTTAACCTTGACTGATCTAATTGGCCTTATTTATGAGATTATGATTATTAATTTTAAAAAATAAGTATCTTTCTGTAATAAGTCGCTAGAAACACCTGTTGATCACAAACTGTTTGTTATACATATACTAAGTTTATTCTCGCAACTTCGTTTGAGTGGTCTTTTTATTACTCGTAGTTGATTCAATCAAACTGATCTCTACTATTTTATTTTGAATAATCCAAAATGAAACACACAACTTTTGGTGTGTTTTGTGTGAATAGCGTGGGAGTTACAGAGCTTTCGAAAAAAGGGTATTTTGGTCTCAAGACGTGTGAATTAATAAAAAGACCATCCAAATTTAAATCTTTTATACAGTCGTTTCGGCTCTGTGTTTTACCAATATTTGTCAGTACATCAGAATAATACCTCGAAATAACGCAATATAAATTTCGTAATAGAACTCAAAGCCATTCCTGTGGGATATGACGGAAGTCAATTCAAATTTTACACTTAAATAAAGCCCTCGTCGCTTGCGATCTCAGGCATTCCCGAAGGCAATCTATAAAGTAATTTTCACAATCGGATTATGTACGTTCAAAGCGATCTCAATACCCCTGAGACTAGCGCAAATCATATTACCTACAGGTGCGACCTGAGTAGAGCAATCTCTATCTCAAGGCAATGGATCTTGCATTTTGCGTTTTAAATTTTTACTCTTTTATTTTCTTAGCATTCTATACCAGTTCACCTAACCAGTTGCACAAGTTAAACGCGTAGAATAATTAAAGGGCAGCAGTATTGAATCTATGTCATTTGCCTTGTTATTTTAGAGCAATAAAATGAGGTTGGTCAATTAAGATTTTTGGCAAAAAATTAATCTACATGAAATTGTAGCCGTATTCGTGCAACAGGTTCGTGAAACCACGTGGTGATACGTGAATCAACAGCTGATGAATATTTTATGACACCTACTAGATTTGATCCTGCGATTTCATTTATGTGGCCCCTATATTTGGCCTATTGACTTTATAACACTTTCCAGCCTTCAGTGAATTGAATATTCTTTAGACACTAGCTTGTTACTTACCGTTGTGTCTGACCAGTTTTTTTTATGCCTTTAAAGCATTGACCCTTTTTTTGACTTTTTGGGGTGTTTTAAAATTCCTTTCTTGATGGGTGCTGAAGGCTTATATTGTTTAAAGAACACATTTTCCACTAACACTCTACTCTCTTCGTTCGTTGTTTCGAGCCAGAGCGGCAGCGTTCAGCATCAGCTCAGTTGATGACTCAGTCAGTGTATCTTCCTTCTACCTAGGTCTTTTTTCATATGATAAATTCTGGGTTTAAGAAAAAAACAGGACTCAAACGCATAATATTTATTGTTTGTATTTTTCAATATTTTTGGTGCTCCATTTTTTATTTGTGTTTGTTTAAATTATAAATTAATACTAATAATAGTTTAGGACTCGCGAACGTGCACGGCCTCCTTTAATGGGCAATCAGGAGCTCCGCGCGCCTTCCGAGGCCCGGGCAATGAGCTCGGCATAATAAATAATACAAAAAGAATTTAACGAAAGACCATCGGATGGTTATCACACACTCACACGCTCCACACACGCCAACAACAGTCTTACATGTATACAATATCACTAGCTATACAGAATGCGGCGAGGCCGCGTGCACTGAACCATTGATGTGTACTGCGGGGTAGGGTATTCACTCAAAGTGAGAGCCCTTGAGCTTCTTGAGGGCATTGGTGAGGTGCAGCATCTCGGTGTTGAGCTGCCACACCAGGGTCTCCAGCTTGTCCACGGAGTCTAGCACCTCGACGCGCTCCGTATGCGGGTTGAAGCGGACCTCGAAGGGTCGCGACATGGTCGACACCCAACGTCTGTTCACAATAATAAATATTGGTACCACATTCATATCCTAAGTAGGATCAATTATCGAAATTCCTTCTGGGTTAAAATGTTTTAAACCGTTACCTGAATTTGTCTTTGGCATCTTCGAAGCTCTCGGCGACGTAGTAGACGGATTGGTAGTCCTGGTCTTGGTAGGGCTGCACGGATGTGGTCGCCGGTTCGAAGGGTCTCAGTTCTGGTTTGTCGCTCAATGCGTGCAGGAGTTCGCCGATTGAAGACATCAGCGCGGCGCCGTATGCCTTCAGTTGATGGTTCTCCTTGCATAGACCGAATTCAACGGTAAACCAGTATACCTGTAAATACGACCATTCTTAGCACTAATACATGTATCGCAGCAAACAACTCGCCAAAGCATGGGCTCGATCAAATAAAGTTCACAAATTCAATTATAAATCGCATCAGAAACTTACAGTAGAGAGCTTTTCGATTTCTGGGTCAGATGCACCGAGTGAAGCCAACCCGATTTCCTGGGAGAATTGCGCGAAGCTGGGATCAGCTAGTAGGGGAATGTGGCCGAGGAGCTCGTGGATGCAGTCGCTAAAATAAAACTCAAATTGAATATTCCTCGTTCTATAATGGAGCGCTTAAACTCAATTTCCCGTCTGACCTAACTTTATCAAGCGAGCGGATGTGAATCTGATCACTTTGTAAGTACCGTCATACAGCCGAGCTGATGCAATTACTGTCGTCCACTGCAGTAGTGAACATAGTTCACTAAATGTGGTCTTTGAGCATCCTTTAAAAGCCTCTGAACTTCAAGTGAAACTCAATTAGGGACGAAGCATTAACAAAGTTACTGCGCCATCGCTGTGCCGCGCCCTCTTTGTGACCGGAAAATTATTTCACCTTCTGAATCGACATCGACAATCGGATAGATTTATCTCGGCGTTTACTATACTCGATTACCTATCAAACAAAAAGTAGCATTGAAACATTTGTTATTAACAACTTAGTCGGTCTTCGTTCGTATCTTCTCCAATTAACATAATATTAAAAAAGCAACCGATTACGACACGTTCCGCGAAAAAACGTCAAGGCAATTACAGTACCGTTATTAAATTTCCGTAATTTTCTGTAAGGAGAGATTGAACCCCTTTAAATGATGATTAGCTAAATATCTCCCGGAATAAAAGATTAATTACGACCGTAATGTACATACATATAATATTAAAAAATTCAAAAGGATTATTTTCAATATCATTTTGAATATACCTACATATGTATGTTTGAATATACTATACTATACTTACGGTTCGGGCGTGTGGAAGGGAGAGTTGGCGTGGCGGACGTATTGTGTGGATTGGAAGACGCGGAAGGCGAGCGAGGCGAGGAAGTCCCGGGCGGTGAGAAGGCCGGCGGCGGGGCGCAGCGTGAAGCCGGTGTGCTGGCGCAGGAAGTTGCTGACGTCATCGAGTTGAGGGATGCGGTGCGGCACAAAGATATCCGCCGCTTGCAGCTTTCCAAACGCTTCCTTGTACTCCTTGCAAGCGTGTTTTGGCATCAAGTCCAGCACGGTGTTGAACACCCGCTGCCAGGTTGAGTTCTCGCTCTCCGTGTACACCTGCGACGGTATCGAGTCACCATATTTGTAGGCGAAGGCGACCTCGGCGATTTGCTTCCTACGCTCCCTGTAAGCCTTGTCCGCGAAACCAGGGTGGTTCATGTCCAGCTCCGGTTCGTATTTGGTCATGAGGTGGTTACAGTCGTCGAGATCGGAGGCATGGCGCGGGAACCAGGGAGTCTTGCTGGAGATGTTGTTCTCGGTTACGAGGTTGACTCCGGCGAAGGATGTTGACTGGCGAAGAGATCTGATGAGTTGGAGCAGGTTGACGCGGGACATGCTCACTTTGACCAGAGCGTCGAATTGAACACCCTCGATCTGGGAGGGACGGGTCTCAAGATGCAGGACGCAACCTTTGTAGTTCTCCACGGTCTTAAGGATGCGCGCCAGGGAGCCCATTCCGTCGCGCATGCGAAGCAGTAGGACCGCCTGCTGAATCACATGCTCTGCATCAGCTGATTCAGAGGCAGCGTTCTGCAGAATCACCTCTTCTTCCGTCAGGGTGTAATCTGTAATTATTGATATGTTGAGCCCCCCACACTACAACACTGACAACAGGTACTAATTTAATGCCAGGGGCATTGTACATTGTTTTTACTTTTGGATTTGAATAATACTGACCTTCATTGGTTTTCCCGGCGTCGTCCCCTATGTCTGCATCAGCTAAAATAAAATAAAAAAATAAAGAACTCAAACTTAAAAAAATAATAAAATATAATGCAAATTATAAAGCATCTATAAAAAAATCATAAAATTAAATTAAATTACCCAGGTGACCATTTTTGGTTTCGTCTTGCTGGGTACCATCTTCAACAGTCGGGGATGTGTCTTTGTTGCCAATGAGGACATCATCTTGGATGTAATCGGATTCCAAGCCAGAGTCTAAATAAAATAAAATTACAAAAATAAACAAAATATATACAACCAATACCAATTATGCATTTCATTAAAATTATCTGGTCTCTTCCTTAATAAAAAATCTGTATTAGCATCTGTATAAGCATCTGCATTAGCATAAAAAAACGAATAATAAAGTTTTCCGGTTTTTTCGGACTTCTTGGCAACTTGTCCAGGCATCCTGTGGAGAATGATTTGTAAAATATGATGCTTACCATTGGCACGGGCGCGAGCCTCTTCGAGCACACTCTGTTTGGTCTGTTTGACAACCAGGGTTTCGAAGCGGGCATCGTCTACGAGCGATCGACGGCGTGATGGGTAGCCGTTCTGCAAACAAACACAATATTGTCAAAAAAGATACAATATGGTAAGTATGCAATCAATATCTTGAGAATTAAAAAAAAAGGTTGGCTAGCGATTATCTCATTTTGATCCTAGAATTTCAGTCAATCGTTTACAAAGCCGATATCTTCAATAAGGTCACATTTTGTACCACACTCTTAGTTTTTGCAATTTTCAATGGTCATTTCAAATGACTTTTTGAATGGGCATGATTCATCACAAATGCCACACATGTCTATTTAATTTTGGTCTTTTTTGGGTCAATTCGAATCGGTTTGGGATAAGTCATTGACTCAAAGTAACGCTTTTAATGTATTCTGCCTGATTAACACGAAAAATATTAGTAAACTAGATTAAAATGCAAATTTATAAATGGATAAGATAGTTTTGTTAAGTGCCGCTTTATGGATGATAAAAGCAATAAAGAATGAATAAATAAAGAGATCTACTAAAGAAACGCTAAAAATAGCTCTCGTCGTTCTCGTCTAAATCCTTATAAATATAAAGCGGTCAAGTCGCATTATATTTCATGTGGGAGCAGGAATTGCTTTTAAGAAGTTCCTAAGCTTATTTCCTGAGCGTCGCCGGGGGAATAAAGTGCTGCCATTATATTCCCGGGTTAACGCCGCGTCTCTGAAGTGGAGAGACGCCACACGATTGAAATCGCTAAAAGGAAAGGAACTGAACTTTCTGAACCACTGAGCCCGAATAGACCCAATTACTTCACAGACGCGCACTTTGCGAACGATTGTACTCTTAGCACTCCTTACGTACTTTTCAAATGACTTTGAAACAGTGTTACTAATTAGGTTAGTAAGAAGAAATTACCGGCAGTGAGTAAGAACAATTTTATAATGTTCTCTTGTGATCTTCTTATGGTGTCATTAGTTCTTTCTTTTGTGATTATTTTTGTAAAAAGCTACCTTTTGTAACTTTGGTACTTGTAGGTACACAATCAGTGAAATAATTATGATAAGTTCATACAAATCATAACATATGCGAAAATGTACCCACTATAGTAGAATAGCCTTGGATCTATAAACTTGAATGCATCATAGTATAAAATTTTAGTCTGTTTTAAAAAGGCGGAATAGCCAACTTCCAACGCCAGAGCTAGCTACTAAAAAAATAAGTAAGATCAGAAAATTTATATTCCAGTTTATGTTTTGATTTTTTATAAGTTTACGCCCGCAACATTTACATAAACTTATAGTAAGTGCTTGTACAATATTTAAAGTACGAATGAGAATTATAATTGAGAATGATTGTTTAAAGAAATAATACATTCGTATTATTTCTTTAAACAATCATCAGAAGTTACGAATTTCAATTTTTGCAACTGATTCTTAACTCTAAAACCAGTTTCGTGTGATAATTGTAATAAGGATTTTCAAAGTTAGAAGTGGCTAAGGGCTTTGCTCGTGGCGTGTGCCTTTGACATGGTTATGTCAGTGGCGGCACAATTTCCGTCGAGCGGCGCGAAGCAGCGCACCGAGACCTAGCATTTTCCACTAGAGTGGCCGTGCCTACCTAACTATGTGTGTCAAGGGTTGAGCTAATCGTACTCTATTGTTACCGAGCTCCTGAAATGTACTAAGACCTAAAAGAACCAAGATGTTCACATTACAATTTAATTATCTATGTCGCTTTGTTTGCATGTTTTCTTTCAATAATGCGCGGTCATAACAGTTGCACTGTTATAGTCTGCGTATTATTTAAATATCTGAGCGGCAAGATTGCGGAAACTGGAGTTAAAGGTCCGCCTAACTGGAGCGGGTAGATTCGGAATCCGGTTAGCATAGCCTTGGTGTGCCCGAGTGGCCACTTTACCATTCCAATCGGTCGGCGGGCAATTAAGCCGCTGACCGGGCGTTCGTCCCTCAACGCACTCCATTGTCTTTCCATCAATGTTCGATATATTGGATGAACGACATGCCTAAGCCGAGATGCTACTAGCTCTCATGACAGTTCATTTTTGTACACAATAAACTACTTTACTGTATCTGTATCATAATGTAATGAGATCGTACCTACACAGCAAGATTTCCTTTAATAAATACAGATCTTTGTTCGATTTAATATCAATAAAACGCGCGCAAGTTATTTTTTGAAATAAAGGAAGTGTTTGCACCCCTTGTTATAAAGTATTATAAAAATCTTCGGTCTTTTGAGTATTGTAAATAATATGACCGTCATGAAGAACTTCAATTGGTCAAGGGCAACACCAATGGCCCTCAATTCGTTATGTACGGATCGGATTAACTAAGTACTTGCGTGACGATGTCTAATTATTATCTACCGAAACAAAAACACCTAGCTACTGCAACGCGATTATCCAAACAAGGTCATTACTACATTTCCTTAAAATGGTTTAAAAAATCAGTCGTAATTGTTACTTTTTGGTTTTTTGGATTAGATTTGATTAGGCTGAAGAGCCATCAACGTCGTTTCGAGACCACTCGATTGTGGTGGGTTGCAGTACTTGCAGCGCGCGGTGAGCGTCGCGTCGCACCGCCTTGCATTCCAACCTTCGATGGTCAAGGAAATGCTGTGATAAATCACACGTTTTACCCGTTTACATAGGCCCAGTTATCGCACAGCGTTATTACTAACATAAACGTAATGAACAAGATCGCATCGCTGAAGTTAGTAACGTCATTATTGGGTTAGTAATATTTTAACATTTTAGGGACTAATCACACTTATTCAGCTCAATTTTTAATGCATATAAAACATCAGTGTTATATTAAGATGCGAACGCAGCTGGATAGACGCGGATAGCTGAACGGATCCGTACGCATTATAAAACTGATGTTTTTTTGGACAAAAGCTGAATCGAGCTGAATAGTGTAATTAATCCTTAAAACGTCACCAACTTTTTAAAATCCAATTATTTCGCAAAGCTACGTTGTTTACCTACGACCTGATTACTGATACTGATTGTAACTGAAGTTGGATCAGTCGGGTTTTGTTCACGGTTAGTACTCGATACCAGTTTTTGGAATAAAGCTTGATTTGTTTGCGATAAAAGTATTATATCTGTACTAAATTGCAACAGAATTGAAACCACGAAGTAACGATTACGACTGCGAGACGCCTTGAATATTGACAATGCTAATTAATCTTCCTCTAGCGAGACAATGATGAGGTTTTTCTGCGATGCGCTGAGTACGTTGATGTTTACCTAAAAGGTCAGTGCGTACGGGAATCGTGCTATGATTCCTACAATGCATAATTTAATCTTCCACAATGGACAATTTAATTAAGATTTTTAATTTTTGTTATGCGACAATGTCGCACGATATGTAATGTGTGATTTCGTTGAGAAAGTTTCACCTACTCTACATTTGACTCAAGTGCTTAATTGTATTTCAGATTAATATTACGTAAGTCATCGCGATGAAATGCAATGAATCTGCAAGTTTTTAAGTCGTTTTTGTATCTTCGAAAATTACTCGGTAACGGTATTTAATAATAATTTAATTTGACTCATTCTGGTTTGGCTTTCACGCAATTTCTTTGGTATTTTGACGAAAGCTCTTCTCGTAGGCTTTTATGTAAAAATTAATTAGGTAGACCATTTAGTGTAAGAAATCATTAGTATCATCAGATTATTTCAATGGAAAAAAACATTGTGATTACTACTCATTTTGTATGTTTTGATTCTTGATGTTAATAGAATTGTCATTTTGCGTGGTTTATGCCATAGATAGAGCATCATCAACAGTTAAAAAGGAATCTGCTTAGTGGATTTTTACCAACGTAAACAGAATATTATGAATCGTACCCAAAAAAATTAAATAGTCCTACTTGGACAAAACAATATACTATGTAAGTAAGTATTGAGATTAACGTTTTTGGTAAGAGTACTGTTTGTTTCGTAATTTAAACAGCTTTTGGTAATCAAATCACCTACATATAAACACTTGATGAACATTATGCTTTGGCTTTCATGGTCGGTCACTTAGTTAATATACACATAGGTTTATGTACTTTAAAATTACTCGTTAACTCTTCAAATTCATTCTTGAACGAATTAAATAAAACTGAACTGTGCACTTCGCGTCGATGACGAGAGTATTCCAAATGACCGGCCACAAAAACTTGTATGATGATGAGAGTCCTGTTGGGAATGGGGGATGGAGCGGCGGCAGGAGCGACTGCCGCTGCCGCCGGGAGCCGGTGAGGTCCTCACCTCGATGCTGTAGGATTTCTTAATGGCGAACATTTCGCGGTTCTTCTGAGCTGCTGCGACGGCCATAGCTTCTCACGACACTCCACTGGGTAAGTTAGGGCCTGAACGAGGGTTCACTGCGCGTCTAGCTAGCGTATTGTCTGCGAAAGCTTTCGGTCACGACCACGGGCTTGTGCCTGTCTGTCTGCGACTCGAGCAGTCGGATTACTATAGCTAACTTATCTTAGGATTGCAAACAGACCAATGCATGATGACCGTTCGCAAGAACAGTTTAAATAGTGTTAGGCGCTCGCCTCCCACCCCGCAGCGCCTTTCGTCGCGCATGCGTCATTATCCGCGCCGCGCGCGCCCCTCGCGCCCTCTGCCGGCCGCCACCGCCGCACCCGCCGCCCCGGCTCGCACCTTGCAACCCTCAACCCTTTACATGTCAACTTGAGTACTTACCCTCATCCATTACAAAAATCTACCATGATTTATTGCTGATTTTCACATGCGAAAAGCAACCCGTCATAGCACCTATGCCTAACAGAAAAGAGAGATGAAACTTCGTTTTCTATATCTGAAATCATAATTAAAACTGATGAATAGAATATTCTTTTTTTTTATTTGAAACATAAAATGATAAGGATTTAACAGTTGGTTTAATTCCAGTTAAATGTTGGTTGCTCATATTGGAATTGGATTTTGTGGTTTGATTTTATTTTTTTTACGATGGAAAACGATCTCGTGCATTTATGGAATAATAAACTTTTGTTTCATTATTTTTTTTGTTTAAATTATTTTTATTTATAACCATTTAAAACTAAGGGACGCTGTTCACTAATTTTTTGAAACTATTAACCTATGAAAATGGTAATTATTAAAGCCTAACTCAATGATTCTTATTTAATTCCTATTTAGTCATTTCATATTCATTTTCCAGGGTATGTATCACGAGAAATATTCAGTTTATTATAGACGAAGTTCGTTCATAAAATCGTTCAAGTGGTTTAAAAACTACAACATCAAGTGTGACACTAAGCGTGAATACAATAAAAATATACAATTGAATAGTTTGGTAATTTTTGCAAAAAGCTTTATATTTAGGTATATAGAAGATAGATAGATAGATGTCCTAATGGACATCATTTCACTTTGACTTCAGACTCAGCGGACTTTAGGCTGATTATAATTATTAAATGAAAGGAAGCTAGTAGATTAATTACTTGAATAAGTTAAATGTTCACAGTTACATTGTTATCTGCTTCCGTTAGGCGCAACGAGGTGTTTATTATATTTACTTTTCCGGTAATTCATATGTTGTTAATTTAATGTTTTTAATATTGTATATACCCAATAAATTACTATTTTATTTATTACTAGCTTACAAGCAACTTCGTTTGCGTTGCGAATTATATAAATTACTTAGTCTGCGCCTACACTTCTTGACAAACAAACTCTCCAAATTTCAAGTGTCTAAGTTCATTGGTTTGGCTTGTACATTGTCTGTCAAGGAAGGTAGGAAGGTAGATAAGTAAATAAAGTAGAAAAGTAATTGGATTTTTTCCATTATTTTCTGTGTCATGAGATCGCACCACAAAATGACAATTGCAAAAAACCGCATGAATCGACCATCACTCTACTGCAGGTAAATAACATAAACCTGCATGATATTGTATTCTGATGGATACAAACCATTTGTATACGTAGTTCTCATATTTCCTTTGCGTCATTTTATACTTAGTCAGCAGATCTTGGGTTTTTTTTTCATATTTTTCAAAGTAGGTACGTTTAAATTCTGAAGTAGAGACATGAAAGTAAGTACAAATATGACGGCTGGTACAAACAAACGGATGAAAATTACCCAAAATAATGCCTATTTCCGATTGTCCATACCCCCAACGTTTCTACTAGGAACCATGGGGAATTTTTCCCCTATTGTTACTACTAGGGATAATCAAGAAAAAGTATTCCCGATTGTGTCGATGATTTTTTATTCCCAAAATCATTAGGTATAGATTTTTTGAAGGCTCTCCTGAGCCCGGTATTCGGATCAGTAGGAACATTTTCAACCGACTTCAAAAAAGGAGGATGTTATCAATTCGGTTGAATGTTTTTTTAACTCCGAACTTTGTTGTTTATAAACCGATTAGAAAAAATCTTTTTGTTTGAGAGGGTATACATTTAGGTTGGTCCCATCCCATACAAATTTGATCAAAATCGGTTCAGTAGTTTAGCTTTAATATCAAAATAACTGTATAAAATATCACATCGAAGTAATCGAAATTGTGTTTTTTCCTCCCAGTGACTTTGTTATTATATTGAAATCGGTTGTCTATGTTTTTGTAAAACCTTGTTCCTAAAAAAATACTTACGCAAAGTAATTTAAGTATCCTATTTCAAATTTGACTCTGCCTACAACTACGGAGTCACATTTGAAATCGGATGGAGACAAACGGACGGCTAGAGTCGCGGTCTTTAACCTAGAACAACTTTCTTTGGAAGATTCCTTATATTTCTCTACCAAATAATATATTTTGACGCCTATACCAACTTATTCCCTATTTGTGCAGTTTAATTAATGTATTATGTCTTAATATTTTAAAGGCAAAAGTTTTAAAGGATAGATGGATCATAGTGAATAACGCAAAAACTACTGAACCGGTTGGGCTTTGAATCGGTACGTGTCTTATGAGCATGTCTTTTCATGCATGAAACTTAAAAGTTATATTAACAAACTGAAACCTTTGTTTAGTAATATACTACTTATTTGTTAATATTTATGGATTTCCGCAAAGTAACGCCTGAATCAATCAATAATCTTAAAAGTTATACTCATCGTAGGTATATTATATTAGTATCTTATAACCTATGTTCAAACTCAGATAGGTTTACCTGTATTAAACCGTTACAAAAACAAAACCCCAGCGCAATGTATTTGCCTCATGAGGAAATTCGAACTGTTAGAGGAAAATGAGGCTCGTTTACTAAATCTACGATTATCCCCTTCATTATCCGATGCTATGAGAGTGAACCAAGATTCCATTGGGATTTCCAAGGTGCATATGGTGCCCCGTGCGGCTACTGAGTGACGGCGCTGTGGCACTAAATACGTTAGAAACAGAAAGTTACGAACGACGTAAGTGGTCGGGGATTCCCTCTATTCGTGCGTAGCGGTATCTCCAATTCAACGCAAACTTTAATGACAGAAGAGATTGTCTGCTAGTACGAGTTAGAACAGGGTTTTGAACATGGTATTAAATCTTTTTCTAACTCGTTATTCTATTAAAAATTAAGACGATTTGTTACATCGATTGTTTGTTCGATTTGTTAGTCGAAGTCAAAATTATTTTTAAATAGTAATTTTTTTATCATTGAAGGAATGACTTATATATAAATCTTTTAAACTGTGCCATAACGAGGTATTTAAATAACAAAATAGTATAAGTCGACAAAACATAAAAGTATAATGACAAATTTTAGTTTTAAATCTTCATAATTTAGTTATTAATAAAATAATTATGATGTTTTATTTAGTTTCAATTTTTTTATTTTAGTTATAAGCATGAAGGAGCATGCGCATTGGTTGGACTCTCAAGCTTTGTCCTGGAACAGTAAAAGTAACAGGAAAAACGTTTACGATTATTCTCATAAAACCTGTCATACATGAGGGCAATGACAGCGACTGTATCAGCAAGATAAAAAACGAAATTATGTTAAGCATTTATCTGATCAATTTTATTAGTTAATTTGAATACAGTTAACTAAAATTATGTGATATTACAAAATATCTGTCTCGTGATTATGTAGAATCTGTTATGGACTTGCAGAACCTAGTGAACCTACCTCAATATGTTTTGTTTAAAGGTTTTCTTTTTTAAAGTCAAGTGACCTAAACAAAAATCTATCTATAGGTATCATACAATAAAGCAAGAGACCCCGAATTCTTGTACATAATGTTTTTTTTACGGAAACGTGTTCATACGGGTTTTTTAAACAAGCCCCAATTTTTTTTTAGTGGTACACTGTGTATTGTTTGTGTATGCGTCCATCACGTTAAAACTAATGAACGGATTTAACTGAAACTTTACGATATTATAGCTACAAAGCCCGAGATGGTTATAGGCTATATAATATTACGCTACATCTCTTCAGAGGGTAGATATAGAAGTTTAAAGTTTGTATGGAAACAGTTTTATTTATGAGTATCTTTATTCAAACTATAGGATTATGTTTTACAAAATAAATAATTTGATACGGGTTTCACCGAATTTAAAAATTAAAGTAAAAAGATGTAAAAGTACGGATTGAAGGTGTTATTATTAGACCACAAATTGAATGAACCGGTTTCCTCAGGTAGACACAATATCTAATTGAAAGTCGCATTTTTATAATCTCCGAAGATAAGTACCGCCATGTTTTTCAGTTATGTACTAAATTCAAGGTTTGAGTGGGTAATAAGAGGGTTTGAAAATGTGCAAGTATTGATTGACTTGCTTATTACTGACACTTTGCTATTCTGTGACATTTCTTCCGCGAGTGGAACAAACAACATCGACAACGAACAATTCTTCCACGGGTGACAAAGTCGCACGCGGGTTAAACTGGTAAATTAAATAAAATAAGCCTTTATTGCTGTTTGTTTACATAAATTCTAGGTTTATTTTATCTCCATTTGCTTCTTTTTGCATTCCTATACAAAAATTCGACTTATTTTTTTTCAAGTTTTTTTGCCATATATGTACGAGTATGTGTTCAGTGGACAGTGTGAGGACGTGGTGACCGAGTGGATGAAGCCCTTGCCTTGCGATCTGATGGTCGCGGGTTCGAATCCCGGTGGCAGTCATGCGTAAATGGGGTTTTTCGGTCGAAAAAATCTATGGATGCATCCCACGTTCTCACAACGGTGAAGGAAAACATCGTGAGGAAACCGGCACGTCAAAGGACAGAAAAAAAAAATGTTCTATGGCATGTGACATTCACCAATCCGCATTGGGTCCGCGTGGTGGATTAAGACCCATTCGCTCTCCTAGCCGAGAGTAGGCCTGAGTCCCAGCAGTGGGAACATTATAGGCTGATTATGCTTTTATGTGTTCAGTAACGACAACTGATTATTTGTATTTATATCATCTATCATATAATATCATCAAACCATCAAGCGGGAAAAAAATGCGTATTTGTTAATGTACAGACTACAGACACGAAAGATACCAATAGCCGCATTTATTAAGACGGGCAAAGAGAAGGTACTTGGAATGGAACTAAAAGTAATAACAAAAAAAAAATCGTCCGAAATTACGTTTCTTGCGCGTTTCCAGTTGTGGTCAGTTAAGGCCAATCCTCAAATCCGAATTCCATACAAAATGTTTCGGACAAATACTCAAAAAGTACGCCATATTATAGTAATTTCTTCACACTATTCGTTTTGTCCATGTTTTTTGATTTCGTCAACAAAAGAAGTGAAAGGTTTCATACTTTAATTTAGATTTTATACGTGTTTTTAAGTTAGTAGGTTTAATTTTAAAACACGTATAAAATCTAAATTAAAGTATGAAACCTTTCACTTTTTTTGTTGACGAAATCAAAAAACATGGACAAAACGAATAGTGTGAAGAAATTACTATAATACGGCGTACTTTTTGAGTATTTGTTCGAAACATTTTGTATGGAATTCGGATTTGAGGATCCCTTTTAAGTATCACTTATTATTATTATTATTATGAACCCTCTCTGTACCACTGTTGGGCAAAAGCCTCCCACTATATAAAAGTATCACTTATTAAATGAAAATATTTAATAGTTAGTATAAAAAAATATAAGTATATAAAATAATTTATTGGTTTCATAAAATATGGAGTGGGTACATTGTAATGGATATTTATACCATGGCAGTTCGAAGACTTATCTTAGATTTAAAATGTACCCTACACTAGGTCTCCTTAAGAGCCAGTATTGTTGAGTTACAGTGACTCGGTTCAGGCTCTACCAGTGTCAGAGAGAGCTTTCGGGTATTTTGTGTAAATTCGAAATAAAATCGTAATCCACACTCCTAAGCTTTTCAATTAACACCTCTCATTCACTTTCCAATTGATCGCAGTGATATGCGAAATGGAGGTGTTTCATAAACGCACGAGTGACGTAGGTACCTATGCATAAAGCGATGTGGGTCAATAACCTACGCCATGAGAGCAATTCGTTCATTATGAAGTGCATTCAATGGCTGAAAGCGTGAGTAACTAACATAATACCCAATAAAGCAAGCATTGCTCTCCAAAAGTATACTATTTGGTTTTCAAACATCCACTGAGCCGTGATAAAAAAAACCAATTCAGATTTTTTTGCTGCGTGAATTAAATGCCAGTAGGTACAGAGTTTTTCCTACATACAGAGGTGTGATTGAGAAATTATGTTGTAACCTTAGTATTTTTGACGTAACTACTAATAAATCGATGAACGCCGGCTGCATGCACGACAACGTTGACGTCATTGTCCGGTAACGCTCATTGTGCCGTTACGATGGTAGTCACGTTAAACGATCGTCCGTAAAACCAACTTTACAGATAACCAATATTTTTTTTCGTTGAGATATTCTGATAAGAAAATGCGCTCTGTACCTTGCAATGCGTTTGGAGGAGATATTTTTTTAGTTAAACATTAACATTGTAATTAATAGTGTTAATGATTCAGGTACGTGCGTGATATAAATTATTGATTTATTTAAACAATGCGAAGTTCATCTCCCGCCTCTCAGAACCTAGCTTTATTACCTAGCTACCATACCATTAATGACAATTAAAATAAAACTCAGAAATCAATTAAAGGCTATCGTAAAGATAGCCTCATCTCCAAGGTAAAGTTTTGTCACGAACAGGACAAAATGAAATGTAAAACCAATGGAAACGCCCCAGTTGTGACACTAATTCAATCTAATTTCCAGACATATTAAAATATAATTATATTAAAATTCCTGAAACTTTAAGAACCGAACCTAATGACAACCTCTTTGAGAAAAGATTTAAATTTATATTAATAAAAAAAATATTACTCAGTAAATGAATTTCTGTGATATAAATATGATGACGGTCATTTATTTAAAACCCATTGATACGATGAGGATTTACCATAGTCTGTGTACCAATTAACCATAATTGTATCTTTCAAACAAAAAATCCAAGTGATATCATTTTAAATGAGTATTACACGAAAAATAGCAAAAAATGGAATTGCTCAATTAATGTAATTATTATTATATGCCGAAATCGTAGGGATGTCGTTTGTTATAGCTCGAAAAAGAAGAAGTGTAGTTACGCACTTATTTAAGAAAGATTTATGCCGTATTCGTCCCTAATTTGGCGCCATGCGGTCACGAGCAGCCTGTTAGCGGCCCTGCAATAATAGTATTTTTAATAAGGCAGTTAATGTTTTAAATTATTTTACACTTAAAATGCTCTGGCGCGACTTCAATGATTGTGATTGTGTTCGCTGCTGGAGCCCTGGCTTTTTATTGCCTCGCAGAAGGTGTGAAAAGTAGAGTATGCTCCTCTGGGATAAAGCCTGTCTTCGTCTTGGGTAGCTTGAACCCCTCGCGTCACTCAGGACTCTACATAACTCCCTCGTGATGTCCCTCGTTAGCTCAGTTTATAAAATACTAAACTAATAAAAATAAGAATATAAAATTATTGTCGCACAGAGTGGTATACTTTATAACTATAGGTAAAGGACACAACCCGCGGACCGCGATTATGCTACCCAATCTATGGTAATTTTTCTGTATTATATTTTTTGCAACGTTGTATTATTTCGGACAGAAACTATAAAAAGGATTGGTAAGATTTGAGCAAGTTTTACAATAATTGTGTGTATGGTATAATATTTCTGAATATACTGGGTGATATTCTGTAATTGTTGTTGCGCACAAGTTTCTGTTGTTTTGGTGCGTAGTTCTACGTGACGATTTTTTGTGACATTTTTTTGTGATTTTTATTTTGCTAAATTAGCACATAGGGGCAGAAGGCCGACAGGAAATCAAACCAAGGAAATTTCTTCAATAGCTGATTCATTTTATTTATAAGTCCCGCCTTTGTTCTGTTTAATAATTTCATTGCGGTTAGTTTATCTTGGTATTGGTACTTACCTACTCGCTTAATTGCTTTCGTGCGATTTCTACCGGGTCTTAGGTTGATTCATATCAATAAGGAATAATTTAAATGATAAGGAATGAAATATATTAAATTAAAGTTACTAGGTAGGGTTGGTTTATTGAATGTACGTACTTTACACTGAGACAAGCAGGTATTTTTAATTTAATTTTGGGACAACAAACAACTGCAATATACATTTTACTTAAAATTTATAATTATAATACTTATATTAACAATATTACAGCCCACTGCATTATCTACAGAGTTATAAAAAAAAAATACATAAGAAGACCACTACATTATACGTCATGTGGTTTGTGGTCCCAATCGACGGATTCAAAAATGTTATCCGGCGATTCGTACCGTGGTCCCAATACCTAGTGGTCCCAATCGACGAAAGCCTCGTACATCGACTGGTTGTGCGTCTCCCACGATGTAATGTCGAATGGGGGAGTCACTGAATTTCAAAATAAATATTATTTCCTTTCAGTGACTTCCTCGAACCGAGTTACTAAGGCTGCTTTGCTTTTAATTTTTGTTTTTGTACAGCCAAAAGGTGTCCTTTTGATGCTGGATAAACATTATAAATAAAAGATAACTGAACTCAAAATCATTTATTAAAAGACATAATTAGGTATGTAGGTACATATTATTGAAATTAACTCGACCCTTAACGAAAAAAATAACACGACAGTTTTGATTTTATTTACTCTCGTAGAGTCGTTTACCTAAATAAATCAAACTAGATATTTGAATGCATTTGCATTTGCAGGCATTAAAATTATCATGTAAATCTTGAGTACAAAGTTATTTTTGTTGTCAGTTTGAATCCAGTTAATAGTGAGCTTCTTTTCATAAATTGATCAATTATGTAGTTATGATCCAAATCAAGTAAGCTAATTGTCTTTGGCTTATAGTGTAAGTGGTATTATTCAAATGTTTCCATAGATGAATAACGGTGTTCCTATAGAACACCAAGATAGACAGTATCAAACCAAGGTAGAGTAGTCACACAGGGCGAAAAAATGTCAGACACCTCGGCAATAAAATGAAATATCTTAATTTTTTTATTATATCTATTACTTTTTTCGATGGAGTTTTAATAAAATTAAAAAACTAGTAATTTTATCTTATAATATTTTTCTAGCCTTGTTACTTCTCTTTTCGAAATTTAGCATCGGACCAAAATGTACTAGAAATAAGCTTATTTAGATACCTTTTTTGGTGTATTTTCAATGCACAGTCAGCTACACAGACATGTATACACTCCCAAGCTTTCACATTTATGCTACTCCTAATTTTCCAAAGAAAAGTGCATTTTCAAATTAATGAAATCTTTAGTCAGAATTCTTGTCAGGAGAAGAATATCTCTGCAAAATTAAGAGTATAATATTAATTGCTTGGGAGTTTATACTATGTACTTGACTGTATCACAGTGTGATTCTAAGTACCCATACTTTAATATTTCTATGATTTTTTCTAAATTTTTATGTAAAAACTATAACGCAGGTAAAGCTGTTGCTAAAAGCTAGTTAAAGAGCTTTTGGATAAGTTTAAAGGCTTGTATAAATTGCGAATATCAACAGTCAAGGCAAATGGACCTGTCGAAAGTAGTTTCAGAATGGCAGTGCTCGAGTTTCGCCCAAGTTCGATAATGTATACCTTGAAAGTTCAAACATAAGTTTGACCTATACTGACCCCTTGTTTTTCTTCCTTTTCTAGATTTTAGCTTCGTAGTCTAATTGATTATCAACATCACAGTGCTTGATACTTCTGAATGCTAGTCTCTAGCTAGATCGTTTTGAGTGTTTCGACCGTCGGAGGGTAAAATGAAAACCATATAAATAATTACAAGGAAGTATTATAATACTAGCTTATAATTCTTGTTATTTACTTGTATGAGAAATAAAACTATTTATACCTAAGTTGGTATATGTAAATATTCTATAAATATTACAAATATTTTAAAGCTGAGGTAAAAACTTAAAAATAACAAAAAACACTTAGGTACATAATAAATTATTACATAATAATATAATAAATTACAACCTATACACCCTACATACACTATATGTTATGGTTATTTTCATAATTCGTTCGTAACCAGAGATAGTAAGTTTGATCTTCTTATTTTATGTAACGAGCCCTGTGCAACAGGCTCGTCCTTATCAGTGGTAAAGTGTTACTCGTTTGGGATTTACTCGATGGGAACCCATCGTGTTTACCTACTATGAATCAGAATTAGAAAATATTTATTGCTTAAACTGTAGTTGGTACAATAAAGATCTATTAGGTAAATAGGTACAAGTAATTTTACAGTCTTATCCATTGCGGTACAGTACAATAAATTAACTTTGTTATTCTACGAAACAGTCCAGTTCGATTGTAGTATATTTTTGTAAAACCTTGATTATTTGAAGTACTTACAAAATATTTACCACCCTAAAACATCCTAAGTAGGTGGTGATTTAACATTTTTAAGATATACTCAAAATTTTATTGTATTTATAGGTATCGTATTTAATAAGCATCTCAATAAATTGCCGCTTTAGTATAATCTGGATTGTCTTAAATTAAATCATAAACCTCACGTTCCTTAAAACATAATATGATAATAAAGTATTGCAATAATAATTAGTTCAACTTTTAATTATGTAACCTTATCTAATTTCATTGTGGATTAATTTATATCAAGCCATTTATATCTGTGTATAATTGTTAATCCATTAATGATTGCTTTTATTTTATGTCACACAATCTATATCTTACTGTTATAGTTTTTAGTAGTAAATTAATTGGTACCAGCGAACAATCGGATAATTGTGTTTTATATTTTTCGGTCATAAAATACTTCATAACTTTAAAGTTTCTTAAAAACATAAAAAAAACAATAAGAATTTATTTATACAGGGTAATTTTCAACTGGGCTTGGATTGCCAAATCCTATACTATGGGGGATATAAAAAAGGTTAAACGACTCTCGGGCCGACTTTGATGAAAACTAACTGCATACTCAAATTTATAAAAATGCTTTAGTATCGCTTAGTGGTGCGTAACTTGTTACTAACATAAAATGGATAAATATTCTGTTGTTGTTACGTACCGAAATAGCATAAATTTTGATACAGGGTGTTTGTCAGATGGTTGTCCAAACGAAATAGGCAGCATGGGATGTCATTGCTGACTTTTTCAGGCACAATATACTAGACTAGGATTGTATGGCTAAAACAATAGGTATCGTTACGACGAGCTCTTACCAAAAATTTAAAAAAAATGTTTTTACCGTAACGGCCTCCCCGCCCAAATCCAGGTTATTGGCTCTGCATAAGTCGGTAATAACCTTTCCTTGCCTTGCCGCCCATTGCATTTTGACAACCATCTGCCGAACACCCTGTATATTAAGCTCGCCTTTGTACATGTCTTTTATTTTATGTTTTATACTATAACGTGTTTGTGTAATAAATAATTACAGAATTATTATAATAAAATAAAATCAAAAGCCCTGCACATCTGTTAGTCTTATATTTATGTGTCATAGGTGCATATGAGCAAAAACACTTTTCGGCAAATATACGAAACCTATATACTTAGTTTCTGTACGAGATTAGTGTTATTAAAATAAAGAGATAATGGCGATTATTAACATAAACTTTATGTTTTTGATTTATTCACTCAACCAGGGTCAAGGCTAAATTAATGTTAATAATACTAGAAATTACTACTTATAAGTAGGTCTTTTAATTTTCGGACCAAACAATTTTTATATTAATATGTTAGCGGAGTATTATTTGAAGAATCTCAAAATAATAGCGCTTTGTTTTATTTGTTGATATATCTAGTGATTCTAATCACTTATACGGTTTTACTTCCTTATTGTAGTTGTAAAATAAAATTAATTACGCGCTGGAATGATAAGTTGGTATGAAAATGCTACCCGGTTACCCATACATAATGTTATGAAACACAGAGTATCTGCAGCGGCACTTATTATTCAACTAGTTAACGCCCGTTACTTCGTTAGCGTTCCGAATTAACAAAATTCCTATCGAAATTTACGTCCAGTGGCTTAGCCTGTGCGTTGTCTGGCAGTCAGTCAGTCAGGGAGCAGCATTTTATGCACTGAAATTAATAAATTACCAGAAAAAAAATACATATCAATCAGTTGTCGTTACTGAACACAGATATGGCAAAAAAAATCAAAATATTAACTCGAATTTTTGTCAAAATTAATTTGATAAAGATTGGATAACTGTTACCATGAGTAGTTTTCCTATGAAATTGCATCAGGCGGTACCCATCACTGATAATAATTTTAAGTTTCATTCATCGTTTGGCAAACCTGGGTTCCTAGCTCGAGCCAGCTCGCTGCAGCTCGGCTCGGGCGTCGCACTCGCGCCGCTGTTACTCGCCCATTTTGTAGAAATCCAAAAATCAGACTGCACAAATACAACAAACAACCCCTTCTGCATTGTCCATTTAAGTTTTTTTGGTAATTAAAATTTTGTGTTGTTACTAGCTACTAGCAAATTCGTTTGCGTTGCATATTACAAAATTTATTTCCTTTCTTAGTACACTTCTTGACAAATATACCCTCGAAATAAGTCTCTACATCCAGTGGCTTGGCTTGTGCGTTGTATTTAAAGGAAAATCTTTCGTGACCCGCGGCGCGGCCCGCAGATTAACCGCGAATTAAATGTGCATTTCCGCAAATCTGCCGGACAATCAGGGCATTTGCGGCGTTCCCGAGTTCGGACAAGTGAGCGGTTAGTCAGACAGTTAGTCAGGCCTAAGCCTCTTATATGTATGTATGTATATAGGTATATTGATATGAAACGAGAGTATTTTTATTATAATTTAACTCGTTTATTATTATTATATGATGTATTTGTATTATACCATTTATGTAGATACTCGCCACGCTCATTTCTTAATAAAGGCCCTGAAAAAGTCTTCACTTCTTACTATTCTGTTCAATACATTGATATATTGATTCCCTAAAAGTTCTATGAGTATGCCCTCGTAGTCAATAATCTTTAATGAACCTGTATTCCTTTAAAAAAGAGTTCAACGCGGTTCAAAGGCGAAAAAAAGAACACATTTTTTCTTCAATCGAAAACTGGGAAGGTTTTGAATTGAACAAAGAAAGAAAAGAAAAAAATATTTGTACTTATTACCAGGTTATTGACCCGTTGAGTAGCCAGTAGGTACAATCGGGGAAATAATTCAACGTGTTTCAATTAGAAAAAGAACACAATGTTCTCTTTAATTGTATATCCCTACTTGCAGTTAGAGTGAAATGACAGAAAAAAAATGTTTTTATTTTTCCAAGTTAAAGACCCATAAACAACTCAGTTCTACACTAGACCGAGATGATTAGCCTCGGAGGTTCTCGAATCACAAGGACCATTATGATTAACTAGTTTTCTAAACTAATCCTAGAATAACTAGAGCGAAGTGCCTGCAGCCTCCTATTAAATAAGTAACGGTTGTAGTACCTAAGTACATATTTAGGTTATAGATACCTTGACTTATGCTGACTTGCACCAAACTTTCAAAGTTCCTAAGCAATTACTTTACTCGCTTGGCAGTTCTTAACGGTCAGAATCTGAACTGTTAAGAACTACCAAGCGGGTAAAGTAATTGCTCAGGGACTTTGACAGTTTGATGCAAGTAAGTAATAAGTCACTTAACGGAAGTACAGACAGCGTCAGAGATAAGTATCCCCCTTGCACAAGACACCCAGCTATAAATCCTTTCAAAAAATTATAATACTTAACATTAATTTTAGGCTTACATATAGTTATACAAATATAATCTATGTTTGAAAGGCAAATCTTCTCCATTCGCCGCGACGGTGATTTAAAGGGATTTGAAGCTGGGTATTATAACGCAAGCGAGATACTTATCTATGACGCTGTCTGTATATAATAAAATAGGACTATAGTAATAAAAATTAAAAGGTGTATCATCGTATGAGTTTAATATAATAAATGAGTTTTATACAATAAATGTTTCTGGATTCTTGATTCTTCACGAGACTTCTTGAGACGTCAAACGTCAGAATCAGTGAACATAAATTTCTGTCATTTTTTACGGGGGACGAGGTAAACACACATTGCACACGCGCCTAACAAAATCTTATTCATGTAAACGAACACTATAATAATTTCGCACACCATCTTAATATATGCACACAGTTATCATTTATCAAATATGCGTATAGTTTTATTTATCGTGAATGGCCAAGAAGGTTATATGGCCAACAGAGGGGTATGCCTTGCATTAACATCTCCTTTGGCTAGATTCATGAAGATAGCGCTACGGTTAACTGGAGTTGCAAAATACAGGCCCTAGTTCTTCTACCTTGAAGAAATAGAAACGACGAGCTAATTTATATGTACCTACAAAGTTGTAAACTTTAATTGTATTTAGCCAATTACTCGATATAGAAGTAACGCCTTGAAGAACCGACCTTGGCTGACGCTCGTTTTATAGGCCGGGTGCTGTTATAATATATAAAAAACTATCTCTCATCCGATTTTGGTTTACGCGTAATTGTTTTTTTTTTATCTGTATATGTTTTGAAGTTCTTTTATTCATTTCCGTATATAGATCGGTGGCAAGTTCACTATAACAGTTATTGTACGCCGCACGCATGAGGCTCGTTTGTATGAGTTTGTATTTTAACATAATAATATTGCGTGGCTTTATCTAAATTTTTATTTTTTTAAAAGTAAATGAAATTATATTTTACAATACGATACTGCATAATATAAGTACTATCACATATTTAATAAGCCCCAAAATAAGCAAGCTTGTAATTTCGAAACCAGATAACTGATACAATACTTTTATGTATACTTTTTGTAAATACATACATAGAATACATAGAAAACACCCAGACGCAGAGCAAACGCCGATGTTGTTCATCACACTAATATTTATCCTGAAGCGGGAATCGAACCCGCGACATTCGGCGTAGCAGTCCAATGCACTTGCCACTCGACCAATCGTGTCGTCATATTGTAGTATCAACACAGATTTTGGACACTTTAAATGGGTTTATTTGATAAATATTACTCGGGCTTATTCAGAGCAATTCAAGGCGACGACATGTCTTGTTGGCTAGTTCTCGCTATACCTGCATACATACAGCAACAGCTTCATAGGTAGGTAGACACAGCTAACAGCTTCGTTCGTACTTACAAATATTATACTGTGCTATGCTATAAATCGAACTACAATGTACAGATATCACCTTGTATATCCAACCAACATTATGCTGAGTTGGATTTTTTTTTGGCGTAACGCTATCTGTATTATGTATTTTATAATATTTAGCATAATATTTTTTATAACAAACGAAACTGTGAGCTTATCCTACTTACCTACATATGTCGGCATATCAACCATATTTAGACGTTTTTCATAACGCCATGTAGCCCCAAGGAAAATAAAATATCTTGTGCAATAAAGCATTTATCAATCTAAACTGGCATTGGTGTTAAAGTTTTTAAACAACACGGAAGCTTCCGACTTGATTGCTCAAAAACACAGATCGAGAGCTGGCCACTATCTCACCTGCGGAATAAGGAAAAACCTACCACGTCGTGTTTGAACGATAAGCAAGCCCGCACCTTCGCGTCACCGTTCGTTTCAACATCACAAATCAAATAAATACTATGACTTACTCTATTAATTACCATGATGGAAGTACCTATTTACTTACATACTCGTACCTGTACATGATTATGTCGAGTGGGAACGTAAAATTGTATAAATTACTAACTGCTGCAGCTTCCTGCAGCTCTGAATGACAAATCAAAAAATGTTATCCCTGAACAATAATGATCCGAATACAAAATACCTAATTTCAGCTCAATCGGTTCAGATAGATAGATAGATGAACACTTTATTGTACACTAACAAGAACAAAGCAGAGTAAAACAAAATAGAGCAAGAATAAAAAGGCCATACGTTCAGTACTTCAGTATATACATTATGTACGTGATTGATGAACAAACATCCGTCTATCTATCTATCTTCAATATTTCGCCAATTTTTATAATTCAACCAATCAAGTAAATTTTAAAATTTGATTTACTACTACTGATTTGTAAAAAATGGATATGTTAATAAGATTTTTTTATAACAGTTAGTAGGTTTTTTAGTATTAAAATTACAAGCTATTTGCCTCGTTTTAGTTAAATTGAGTGCAGTTTTATGCATGAACGTTATCCATGAAGGTACTGAGGAAAAAGCCAAGATAACAGCAGCTTTAAACGTGGTTAGTATTAATCCTTTATTATCAGTCGGCCATGTGTGTAACTGGTGTAAGGTGGACAAGTAATCGGTATGAAAAATACATTATCCTGACTGACTGATTGACATGACTGACTGATTGATAACATTTAGCAGACCATACCACTGACAGCAGAGAATGAAATTGAAATTTCTAGGGATTGTTTGTCAAGAAGTGTAAACGCGTAGAAATAAATTGTTTGTTCGCAATGCAAACGAAGTTGTAGGTGTCAGTTAGTTCTTATAAACTGCAAATTTTAATTCACCAGAAAAAAAATACGCATAATCAATTGCCGTTACTGGACATAGATATGGCAAAAAAACTTGAACGAATTAGGTCAATTTTTTTTTTCAAAATAACTATGATAAACATTGGACAACTGTTACTGTTAATCATTTTTCTATGACCTTGCATCAATCGGTTGCCCACATTGATAACAATTTAAGTTTCATTTATCTTTTGGCAAACCCGGATAACCAGCACTGAGCCAGCTCCCAAAAGCTCGACTTGGGGCGCAGCGCCCCATACCTACTCGCCCTGCTGTCACTGTGTCATTTTGTAGAAACCCTAAATTCAGACTGTACAGATATACCCCTTCTGCATTGCCCATTTAAGTTTTTTTTGGTAATTAAAACCTTGTGTTGAATTATTGAACAAATGGAGTAATTCCGAATTGCAATGGACAAGGCCTGTCCGGCCTTCGTTCTTGCAAGTGGGTTATATGATCTAGTTCGAATCATTAATTTGTGTTTAAGATTATAATAATCTTGTGTTAACATGGGTGTTTATAACGAATTGGTAATAATAGAGATTGCTAATGGGATCATACAAAAATGCTGCTACACGCGGGTTCGCCTATTTCGTATCTGGTATAAACACGCCTCTTATTGGGTTTTAAACACTATAATTGCAAGACTCTGGTATACATGACACATTTTTTTTTGTATTACTAATCTTGGAGTTGTTTGCGTAGTCATTCATGTAGGTATGTTACATTTTTCCAGCCTCAATAATTTGATTAATCATAGGTTTTAACGGTTTCATTTGTGGGACTGGCCCAGCTCATTGGATTTATCGAATTAGTAGGATTGTCCCAGAGCGCTGATTGATTTCAATTAAATGATACAACTCTCGTAGACGACGTTGTAGTTGGCTCCGGGTAAGTGCGGTTTCAGATTAGCGGATAAACCGGACGGATTCGTCCCTCGTGTTTAGTTGACGTGTTAAGTACGCGCAAAAACGCCGAAAAGAGCCGCGAGAAATACTTTACTTTGAGAATACAATATTTTTTTTGCCTTATTGGGTATCATCTACAAATTATTTAATTATTATAAAACCGTTTATTTGTGAACGTGTCGTTAATAATAATTGGTCTATGTCATAGCAGACTTTCGTGGTGTTTATAATTTGTCGACCGTTTATAATTTAACGTGTTTGTAACCATTACTAGCAGTACATCCCCATAACGGATAACGGTCTACAATTCTGCACGGGGCAACGCAAAAATTAATGGAAGAGGCATTTACCCAACTGTGGGTACAACTGAAGATGATTTATTAAACCAACTTATCTAAACTGTCATATCAATTTATAGATTAAAAATAATATGTACCTAATGTATTCCGAAAAATTTGCGTGCGCACTGGGCAATGACGTTACAAACCAGTTTTTTTCTTAGTAGGTATAACTTTCCAATATTCTTGGTAAAATAAATAAATTGAAGACATTGGTAAACACTTCCCCTAAAATCGCTAATTATCTGGAAACAAGGAATTCCCCGTTTAGGAATATGACGCTGTTATAAATATTCCGTAACATTAATATTCGTTTCTTTGAATCAAAGCACGGACGTCATGATATTTTTATTGCTTATTTTATTATTTACCTGAAAACCTGGATGTTGCCCGCGTTATATCAATGTAGGTATTTATCAAAAAGTATGTAGATATAAATTAAGTAGGTATTTTGAAAACATTGGCTGGCATAGTGATGATTGATTTAGGAACTGGTTTAATGACCATTATAAATTTGTTTTATAAGTAGGTAGGTATATCTTGCTAATTCATTTCCTTTAAAAAAATAATAAAAAAAGGTTTTAATAACTCATTCACTATGATTATTACGTAGGATTTTTTTTTTAAATAATTCTATTCATAAAACTGCATAAAATGTTTAGTGCGATTTTATGTTTACGAGTAAATTTTAATTTGTTTATATGCGATGATGTTATAAATAATAAACGTCCTTTGTATTATAATTACAAGTATAGTATCATAATAAATAATTTGATTTGGTACGTGTTGATTTTGTTATTCGAACGTTTGTTTGATTTACTGAAACTAACCTCGTGAAAAAGAAACAGAATGGGCCTTCACGCCTTAAGTCTTAGAATAAAACACGAATCTTAACTAATTTGATATTGAATGATTAATAACTCTTTACGTATTTTTTTAATTTGATATATTTATTATTTTTATTAATCGTAATTTATTTTTTGCAAAATATTTCTCGGTTCCATAATTTTTATGTTTTGATTTTTTAGTTTACCATACTAACCTAATTTTCTATCCAATTTTTGAAAATCGATATCATGTAAAAAGTCCTGCCTCAAAAATATAAAAAAAATTGCATTTAAATGCATTTCTAAGTTCATGATATAAAACGTTTCTCCCTTGAGAGACACAACATGCCCAATTTTTCAACTTCTGAAAAATCTTTTGTCTTTCTACCAATAGAGTTTTTAGGTTTTAGGTTTTTTTTCAATCACCATTTTGCTATTAGCGGTAACAGTACAAATTATAAATTATAAATTATAGTTTAGCTTTTTAGCAGCATAGTTATTAAGCAATGTTAAATGTTGGTCTTGAGTAAAAGCAGCAATTAGTCCATCAACAATTATGCACTAAATATATTGGCAAAAAAAATTGGTTTTGCTGGTTTGCTGGAGACATGCATACAACTTAAAGCCGTAGTAGGTATAGTCGGTAAACTGTATTTGCTTGTAGAGCTTTTAATTTAACAGAAGGTAATTGTTATCAGGAAACTGACATGAAAGCTATTTCAGGAAATCAGCTATAAAGCCATTTGCGCTAAGTATCAATATCATGTAGACGGATACGGAACTACTTTATAATCGTACAGGATGCATTCTTTTCATTATCATGAACAATTATTGATTCAGTAAGTTCCTAGTATCTAAGTCACGCCCCTCGTGCCAAGAGCCTACAATCCTACGTGCACAATGTATTCTTATGTTATGATTTTACAAGCAGTATGGACAGTACAGCGGAGTCATATCACATCACGACCGTTCACATCACTCGCGTTGTGAGACGTCCCTTTTTTATTTATTTATCGTTTAAAAATTAGCACATAAAAATAAAATAAAACATATAAAAAGCCACGAGTGGTTGGTCCTAGATGTACCTAGGCTGGTTCTCCCAGTAAGTATATTCAGGTTTAGGTTGATCTTTAAATATACTTTGAAGTTGCAAAATGTAAGATGCCGTCTAGATGGGTACAAACACAGTATCAGATATTTTTCCGTTATGTGTAGCATTACTGTATTCCGGTTTGAAGGGTACTGTAGCTAGTGAAATTACTGGGCTTTCGAGACTGACCATCAATATGTGTCGAATGGGGACCTGCGCTTTACCAGTGTCACAACGGCCTATGTGAATCAAAGTCCTGCGTAACACTGTTCTGGCCATGAGTGGGCGTGATCTCTTACCAGCAGGAAAACGCTTAGCTCGTCTAGTTCCATGACTACATCAAAAAATCATCATCATCTCATCCTAGAATCCACCAAGACGACACCGTGGCTTAGTTGGTAGTGACCCTGCCTACGAAGCTTGGTGTTCCGGGTTCGATCCTCGGCCGGGACAAATATTTGTGACGAACACAAATGTTTGTTCTCGGGTCTTGGATGTTGTGATGTCTTGTATGGGTCCATGCCACCTGTGACACACGGAATCCTAGTGCAGGGGTGTGAGTGTATGAATGTTTATTATTATTATTTTATTAGAATCACCCACTGGTGGGTACTGAACTGAGTATAGGTATGGTACATAATATTACTTATTCTTTGGTATAGGCCTTTCCTTAGTGCCAGCTCTCCCAGTCTTGGGCATTACTCGTTCAGGTGTTTCCTACGGCTTTACGATGTCATAATAATAAATCACAAGTCGATTGTGAACTCAATTCTTCTATTCTTAACATATTTATTATTACATATATATTCTATTCTTGACATCAAAGTTGTCGCCGACCCGCCGATATACCATTCATTTCATTCATGATTCATCAGATTAGGAGCGGTTTTCACATCGTGCAAGTCAGAAAACTATTTACGTACTTAGTTCTTGCAATATTGAAAAAGAATAGCGTGTAGCTTAGTTTGCCGTAAAGTTATTATATTTTCATTGTTTCCCTACTGCAACAACGTGTAGTAGGTAATGAAATATAATATCTAGATCGTTTCTCAAAATATTCATACTGCAATAATAGGATTATAAATTACATAATGCATGCCTACCGATAGATATTAATTAATCATTCACATACTTATCTCGCTTTGTTCACCTACTATACACCTGCTAATATTTTTTTAATAAATGATCTAATATAATATGGATCAATATTCAATAACGCATCTTTTTGACTGAATTCTAATAGGACTCTACCGAAAATTTAAAAAAAAAAAAAAATTAGACTTGAGACAGAAAAAGATCAGAATAAGCAAATTGTGGTTATGAATATTGAGTAATACGAGTATTTGTTAACCTATTAATCATAAATATTTTTTCAATAAATGAGCATCTATCGATTTAATAAATTAACTAATATAATATGGATCAGTATTCAATCACTCATCTTTTCGACTGGGTTTAAATAGGACTCTACCGGTTTTTTTTTTCTAAAGGTAGACTTTCTTATTCTTTGACCACGCAAACTGTAATAATTCTAATAATTTTAAGTATAGCTAGTAATTTTGGCCTTAATTAGGTCGTACATTTGTATATTTTTGAAGATATAAATTGACAGAGTATAAATTTCAAAAAGAGGATCGGTCATTATGTTACAACAACCTCTCGAAATGTTTTAGTATATTTTGTATTATGATATGTTTAACAAAATCGAATGAATTGGGCACAACTGTTTTCCCCTATTTACTTAACTTAAATAACAAACTCATTTATAAAAATTATTATGGCAACAAACTATTATAGATGGTATTCATTTAATCAGTCACCCACGTTGAAAACGAAGTTCTAAAATATGAATTGTAAATATCAAAACTAGTTGATAATGAACGTGTTTTCGTGCAAAATATCTACCAGTTTGTCTTTAATACTTAATTTCGGTTTGTACTGCATTCGTGCTATTTGATATATACGTGTGAATTTATTATATACGTGTACCATTTCGACAGGTTTTTACAAGGTGATATTATTATTGGTACGTAATGTAAAGATATAATGTACGTTCTTGACCTCATATGTTAAAATGACCCGATATCTATGTATGTATGTATATGATCCAGGTACTAACCATGTATCGAAACAGTTGCTATATTAAAATTAAAAGATCGAATTCTTTGTTCTTTTTAGCAATCAACCGTTTTGTTTCGTCAAGATGGTAATAATCTGTGTATTACCATCCCAGATCGATAGCAGAAGTACGGATTTCATATTATTTTGTTACGTTCTGGTCCTCTGCGTTTTTCTACAATTCCTTCCTATATCAATAGAGATTGGATTGGATTGAACCGCTGATTGACGTCTGGCTGAAATGATAATTATAATGATGATATTGGAAGAGACAACAGTGGGTGAGTATGAGTAGTATTGGGATGTGGATGATGATTCGAAAGTTTAATTCGAGTTTAATCGTCACTCCGGTGGATCCAAAAGGTGTTCAACATACGAGTATCCACTAAAACGGATATTATATGGAACACATGCCAACTGCTGGATAAGGTGCACATTCTCTCGAATGAACCATTCACACACTAAAGGTAAATAATGTCCTTTTATGCGCGTTCCTTTGTCGCGGTATCTATGTAGGTAATAACCATAAAAAACGCGGAAGTCTGTATTTATAACTACTTAGTGGTCCATACCAAAATTAACTTTATAATTAATTCGTTAAGTAAATGAACGTAATTTTTGTGTGTGTGGATTGGAGCGTGCAAATTTTTGAACTATTTCATAATATGTCTAAAATAGGACCTACGCTTTGTGAGTTAAGTTGCTAAAACCTTGGCAACCGTGGGTTCATAATAATAGTTAATATTATGGTTTTCTATTCAAAGAAAAATTATCACTGGTATATATTTTATTACTTGTTTTATTTTTATCATTATCGTCCTATTTCAGACACTGCTGGTCAAAGGCATGGTGCAATCGCCCCGTTTTTGGTTTCCCGCATTCATCTTCTCTTCTTGCGTGCAGCCTTTTGCAGATCGTCACCATTTTGTTTCATTTCATTTCATTTTGTTTGTGCATCAAATTTATAACAAAAATGTACAAGTCGAAACTACGTCTGGAAGGTTCCTTGTCGACTTGAAACCCAAAAATAGGCTTTTATAAAATACGGAAGTAGCAGCTGTAGGTACTCATGTGACCGGCAACGCTGAGTGCTCTAGTGTGGTTCATTGTCCTACATACAATTACACGAACTATTCGAACGCGTTGCTAATAAATTAATACGACTTTACGCTTGTTATTTATTATTATATTATTTTATACACAAACGAGCATACAGCCTAGGCCCTAGGCCAAATCGCCCAGGTGTTAAATTTATACTTAGGTATAGGCACTAACATAATAAGTAAGAAAATTGGCACACAAATGATCCGAAATAACTGAATAAATTGGAACGAACTTAGTCCCTATGTCAAATCATGACTAGAAACTCTAGAAAGTAAACTTGAGGGAAGGCAAAATATTTTGCTGAACAACTTTGTGAAAAAAAATACGTATTACCACATAGTACCAAGATATACACAAGTATTACTGACAGATCCAATGCATCCAACATTTTGGCCTTTATAAATATCAATGTAGATTCGATATTTTAAAATAATTCTCGAAAACATTCCTAGGACTAATTGTGTGCTCGGCTATCAGCCTGGGGTTGCTGTTACAAGGACTTCACACCTTCCGGTCACGACACGGTTTGCCGGTTTATTTCCGACCAGACCTCAGGCTATTTATTACTTATCGACCGAAAATGGAGATATCGAGTTTACAGATAGGTATACCTCTATTGTTTTCCGCTTCGAAATTGATTATGCAATTGTAGGTTCACTCCACTCAGTAAATCAACTATTTCAGTAATAGGTATAGCTAGATAGATTGATAGAAAATACTTTATTGCACTTAACAAATAGTACAAAGGCGAACTTAATGCTATGTAGCATTATCTTCCAGCTAAACCTTTGTGTATTGTGGACAGTTGCGTGGGTAGTGCACGAAGAACAGATTTCACTAAGGAATGATTATTATCCTACACAAATATTATAAATTATGTAATAGGTAAAATGTATGGCATAATTTTGTCGATAAATTTGTTTACCCAAATACATTTCTTTATTTTTTGTTGACCAGATACTTCGAAAAGTAAAGGGGAGACCTTTGTCCAGCAGTGGCACAGTAAAGGTAAGATTTTTTTTTTGTTATATGGGTACTATTACTATCTCCTGAATTAACATTTTAAGACAAAGGTCTCCCTCCATTTTCGTCAATGTCCTCGATCCAGTGCTGCCATTCGCCATTCCCTGTCGAACGCATCCAGCCGATTATCATTATATGTTTCTTTTTTTAATCCAAACGGTTGAGTTTTCTTCTACGAAGATGAAGTTACATATGTACGTCAAAAATGTCGTGCATTAAACACGACATAAACAACGACAAACAGACAAGATGTGCGAAAACAAACATACCCTTTGGAGATATAACTTTATTTTTCTTTGAAGCTTGACATCGTGTAATATCTTTTCTAACTTTTTCTTTCCAATTGATTATGAACAATTAGTTAATCTAGAATATGGTAAAAAAAAAATATTTTGCCTTCCGTATTCATTTGGTCGTTTTTGCAATGGTTATCGTAGCATTGAGTTTTATAAATAGAATAGTGTAGTTTTAGCTTTTTAAAGTGTAAAACAATAGTACATGCTTCAGATCAAGGTCTTAGCCTTGATCTCAAATGATTTGGAAGTATGCCTGCCTCGGGTACTACTAGGTACTATGTCTAAATTGTCCGACCCGTTTAGAACGTGACCATGGTCACGCAGACTGAAACTTTGCAAGTGTTTTCATAATTTACAATACTACAATAAAATAAAGAGATTTTAGTTGCGGTTACATATAAGTTTGAATCAAATATATATACCTTGTTAAAGGGAATCCTCAAATCCGAATTCCATACAAAATGTTTCGGACAAATACTCAAAAAGTACGCCGTATTATAGTAATTTCTTCACACTATTCGTTTCGTCCATGTTTTTTGATTTCGTCATATTATTTATTATACATATTATTCAATCATACACGTCATACATATTAAAAAAAAATGTTATTTTATTTATTGTTTGCCCTTACTTGGACTGATTGCACGAGTGAAGGGGTGTGCATTATTCAACTGAAATAGCTCTACAAAAATCAGTTTATTGTGTGTTTTCAGTTCCATTATCAATAATTGATATCATTTCCAGTGCCTTAGTCACTTAGGGCACTATTTTGTGGTTGCTAACACTAGTCTAAAGCTTGAGCTTGGGTCAAGGCGCAGAGCTCAGTTTTATCGTTAAATAGCAGCAATTATACTTAATAAGGGTATCATTTATAATTGGATCTAGCCTAGACATTGCAGCGCCTAATATGTATAAGTGTATAGATCTCCATGCTATATGATATCAAATTTACGCCATTTTTTAAACTGGCAACTTGTCAGTTAAAAAACTGGAACACACCTTGAGGTAAAAACTGAGTTAAAAAACCTGGATATTTTCTGGCGTAGAATAAATAAAACTAAGTTTTTTTCATCATGACATGTTTATTATACCGACTACACTATTGCATTGGGTTTATCTGTTAAAATAGTTGTAAAAAGATTTAAATAAATACTAAATTATTAACGGAGTTGAACGATGATTACTGATGAGTGATACTTTACTAGATCAGACCTGACGAAAGGGCAAAAGTATTTCTTACATTCATCAAAAGTTACAAAAGTTTTTCTCCTAAGTCCAGATTACGAATTATCAATCTGATGACTTACTTTTGGTAAACACACACTTAGTAGATGTAAAGCTTTCAGCTAGTTAATACATTTACTGTATTTCTCAAAATTTAGATGACTATCTGTTAACTAGAAATTTTTAAACACGCTTTTAAGTTTTATTCCGTCAAAATTACCAACTTGATTTTATTTCCAAGACAATGATGCTGAGAACTGGGTTTGTAGACTACCTATCTACAAGGATACGGAATGAACGGGCAGGCGATGTTGGCGTGTGATTACCATTCTTATAAGAAAGTTTCTACTCCAGTTTCTAGCTAACGCTTAATGAGAAGTCATCCGAAGTAATTATGTTAGGAAACAATATAAATAGGAGAACTTAGCAAGATCATCGAAATTATTGTTATCGGTTATAATGTTTCACGGTCAGATGGCGGACTATATCGCTGGTATTTTCTGATATTTCCGCGCAACTTCACTCTACATCAGAATAATTTAGGTCTGAATTATTATAGTAGTACCTAGAAATTATAGTAGGTATTTTAGCTACTGACATGTTTTTGCAAATATTTATTAATAACCAAAAATAAAACATAACCAAAACAGTGCTGCACAGGACTTTGATTTACATAGTCCAGTGCAACACAGCTATTTAGTGCTCGTCCACTTTAAGACATTTTAATGGTCAGTCTCGAAAGCCCAGTCAATTCACTATATATATATATAATAATATAATACTAATATCAGTATTGTATTAATTATAATTATACTAATATAATATCAGTATTATCTCTTAAAATGTCGTCAAACCGTCTGACTCTACTCTACTCTTAATAAACTAAGATATACTTTATTTAGTTCAACAAAGAACTTCATTTACATACACAGAAAGGATTTTCTTTGTGTTTCATAAGGTAAAGAAAAATAGCATGTAAAGTTATGCAAACGTTAAATTAATTATTATTAATATTATGAATTTAGGTAAATAAATATCCTGTACTGATCTGCTTAAGGAGTGAATGAATTAATAACGTCCTTCACAGATATAAAGGAAGTCAGTTTATTGGTGGCACCATCAACAAAGTAACTTTCAAGAAAGTTAATGTTCCTCTTAATAATTTAGAAAAATAAGATTATCAATATAAAATATTGTTTAATGTGCTATGTAATACTAATGTGTGTATGTTATTGACTTGTAATTATGAATAAATAATTGTTTTGTATTAAATATAAGAATTCTATTAATGTACTTAGATATTTTTGCGAGACACCAGTTGTACCACGTTTTGTATAATGTGTAACAGAATATAAGTCATTTTCTTGTGAGCAAGTAGGTAAGATTAATAAAGATATTTTTATATTATTTAATAAGTTGTGCAAACCTAAAATAGTGCCTCCATATTTGATAAAAGGCAGTACAGGAAATGTCTGTTTCAGCTGTTTTGACTGGTAAGTTTCGGAAATAATTCCACTTCCGGTACAATATTAATACGAGCAACAGGCGCAGAGGAAGAAAAAAATAACATACCATAACGAATAAACAGCTGATTGGATTAAAAAACCAAAGATTTGATGTCTGGAAATTTATCTTTGAGATCTGAACAAAGCACTATACCCTTAGGTACCTAGTTAATCAGTAGGTTCCAGAATCCGATACTCAGTACTTATCTGTAAATTATACGTGTCAAAATTTACAAATTAAAAAAAAATAATCTACCTGCGTATACCAATACATGGTCTTCCATCACACTTAAAATCTAAGCCTATTTAGATTCATTATGCATTCATTACATAACGCATGGTGGTCAGACGCGGTCATTAGATCAGATACGTGCGGCCTTGACTTTCACCTCCGACATTGGTGCACGGAGCGCTACAACCGTTGACCACACGAAGTGCTTATGTATGGTTACGTTGTAGGGGTTATTCAAGCTTTGCCTTGACTTGTATAAGGCGATACAACAGCCGTTGCAGGAATGGTTGCAGGCGTCTCGCCACCCGACGCGGGCGACGGCATTTCACGTGCTGTTATCACCATGAGCACATGAATCACATGTATAGCTCATGTACGTACTGACTTGTGTTCAATGCTTCAGAAATAAAGGGTTTTTTAATCCAATCACAAAGAGATCAAGGCCTTATTATTCAGAATACCTCACTTATTTAGCTTTAAGCCAATTCTCAACTAGCCTAACTGGTTTAGTGTTTACTGTTATACTATATGATTGTAAACTAAGCTTTTTGATATTATTATTGTGCTGTCCCTACATAATTTTGTAATCATTGCGTCACGTGCCAACATCCCTTTAAAAAAAAGGGTAAAAAAAATCAGCGCTGGGTAGTCACTGAGGTCGTCCAACAATTGCTGAGCTGTACACGTTTTTGGCATAAACTTTAATTCTATGTTATGTGTACATATTATTTTATAATGTCTCTACCTATGCCAAAGAAACGCTTTTTCTTTCTTTTTTTCTTACTTACCATTTGATTAATACAATAGTGGACGTCACTATACTCTTGGACACGGACTGAAAACCAGAGCGTTGTCCTGCAATCTGGGTATCTATCTAGCCAGGACAATATTATGCTGTGACCGGACCCATTGGCCATCAATAATTATTATGATGTATCACTAGCGTAATTTAATTTTTATTTTTGTTTGTTACTTTGTTTATTGTTTATTTTGTATTTTCTCCTGTTAAGTAGGTACCTATATTAAAAAGTATGTTCACTTTGTGTGGCTAATAAAAAAAAATTCTTTCATTATTTATTTCATGCGTAACCGGTTCTTTCGTGAACTAACGCCCTTTTCGGTTTCGCTTTGTGTGAGACTTTTCAGACAGCTAGAATACCTATGTAGGCGATAGGCTATAGGATAGAGGGTTGTGGCAATTTTTATCACAAAATGAACTCTATTGTTCTCAAGATGTAACTTTTTGAGCACAAAGACATGCATAAACAACCGAAGTTGCAGTTTCCAGCAATAAAGATAATTTTGTGCTTATAATGAGTTTATTGAACCTCGTATTGCCACACTGTGAATCTTTAATATACACGTTTCAACTAAAAAATAGGTACCTACATAGTTCCCTTTCATGAAAATAATTCTACTAATCAGTGGACGTTGACACTACGAATTAAAAAAAAAAGGTGTGAAAATGTATTCACATATTTATGTAGCGCTGAGCATTTTGTTTTGTGTAATGAGCCTTCATGCTCGACTGTGTAACGCTCGTTCGGCATTAATACCTAGATAACACGTACCGAGCTAACGGGAGAGACCGAATACTCGGCCGAGAGCACTGTCTCGGCCGATTGCTCGGAACGTGTGATCAAGGAATTTGTCTTTATTATAAGTCAACTACAGTACACACATTACCTACATATTGTTGTCAGATGATAAATTATGAATAGATTAACCAGTAAAAGGTTTTGAAAAAAAAATAGAGAAGGATATTTCAGTTTGCAGCCAAGCATGTCTCCAAGACGAATTATACATATACCTACATCCTACTAATATTATAAACGCGAAAGTTTGTAAGGATGGATGGATGGATGGATGTTTGTTCCTCTTTCACGTAAAAACTACTGAATGTATTTTAATGAAACTTTACAATAATATAGCTTATACATCAGAATAACGCATAGGCTACAATTTATAGAGATACCTGCGCAGACGAAGTCGCGGGCACACCAGCTAGTACTACATATTGTTTTAAACATAAACACGTTCAAATAATTATCGGCCTTTGGAATAAAACAATTACGAAAGTTGTCTAATTACTCGGCTGCTACAAATAAAATACAGATTACGATCGTGGCATGAACTGAAAAAGTAGCCTTGTGCTCTTTGTCTCAAACAGATCAAGGTGACATGTGCAGTTGCAGCGACGACGGACTTCTTCCAACACGCAGCCACCAGCAATTTGCATAAACCCACCAGACCATCGCAGAATACAATATGCACGATATGTACTAAACTTACTATATGATTTTTATCAACAAATTATATATTATATTTAGTAATAAATCCGCTTAATTTCTAAACAAAGGTTTTAATTAACTTAACTTTAGTTCAACTAAACCAAAGAGTCAAAGAACAGAAAACCAAAGTTTAAAGATACGACACGTGTTTCGCCTCTACACGAGGCATCATCAGGAGGTGTGGACTCGCCGAAGTTTGAAACGAGAGATATTTATACAATTTGTTGATATTTATGGATTTCCGCAAAGTAACGCCTGAATCAATCAATTATATGATTTATGTTTTAGATATTATTTTATTTTATTTATTTTGTTTATTTGGGAATAAAAAACTGCTACCTACTTTATATTAGGTCTTATAAGTATGACTTAGTTGGGAAATAATAATAAAGTAACCCACTACGTTATTCACAGGTACATTAAAATATTCACAAATAAATTATAATAAGTTAGTTTTAATTTAAGATTCTATCTTTTTTGTTTTAGCATTTAGTTAGTTATTAGTTTGTATAAGTAAATAAATAAAAAAAAGTTAGTTACGTTTCGTTGAAATAATTTTTGTAAATCTATACAGCCGATTTTTGATGAAAACACTTTTCACTTCTAATACAATTTTGATATGAATTACCGACATATTGCACAAGTTGTAATCATCCAACGAACTATACATATATTAATGCAGCCAGTATTCTCGGCATGCTGTCATCGAGTATTGAGTTGGAGCAGTTGAGTTACCTTACCTATATATCGTTTGCAACAGTCTATGGCTGGCCCATTTGTTTCCGTAAAATTATGAACTATAGACTTATTCTTAACTTACAATAATATTTTTTTAATATCAATAGTGTTTATTGCGTCGCTGACACTCTTACTTACTTTTTGAAGGCAGTTTGAGACATCGCGTCTGCAAGCTAATAAATCAATGATAATGATTCTGCACATAAATTGAGCCGTCACGTCCGTTTGCACGAAACCTCGTATTTTTTATCTAAAGCCTGTGAATCCTATTTAGCAGTAGTTCCCGCTCTTTTAGCTCGTTACCTCCTTGATTATCCGTCGTTGCGACACGAAAAACCATGCTAATATGATAACAATAATTGCCCGCAAATTGCCGCGGCTTAAAAGAACGCTAGGTCGTACTGAAAGGAATCTCATCATTATGTCATCGTCTTTGTAAGTTAATAAGCAATAAGAATCAAAATGCACAATTCAAAATTCATTAGGTACTTACATTAAGTTTTTGCCTACATTCTAAGGACTTAAATAATGAAGAGTTTTTCTCAAACGTTCGGAACGACATTTGAAAGAAATTCAAGTTCGACTGCTTCAAGCAGTTCATTGCCGCGTTTTCCGTTTATAATTTACGTAATGTCCTCAACTTGAAATAAGCAGGAATTGGGTCATTTGAAAAGTTTGAAGAGAGTTCTGCAGCTCTACTTTGACATCCGCTGCAAGACAAGGAAATCCCACGCGATAAACATAATCAATCTTAATGAATTCAACGATTCCATTTGATTCCGGCTTACAGTTACACCAGCTTACAATAAATTCAATGTCAAGTGCGCGAGAGTCGTGCTCAGTCCCACCATGCGACGGAGGAGTCGTGTCCACGGTTTACTGGGGCGAGGCTTTATCTCATAAAAAAACGAGTCATGCACGTAGAAACATTGTGATGCACATCCAGGCTAAGGTCTATTCTGTTAGATACAGTTTACAGAATCGCTCTAGCGGCCAAATCACTGCCCAGCTGTCTCAACATTATACAAACTAAAGAGCTAAGTCATATTATTTATGCTTGATTCCTTCGCAGGGTGTACATTTTTGAAACTGAGTATCCTTGAGAACAGAAACAGATTTAAGAAAACTCTTAAGCTCTAGACGATTAGCAAAATGCGTCTAGCTCTACATCGTACGAGTACCTAAAAATATTCCGTTTCTATCCTATTTTAGTCTATAAACGTTATGTAAACCTTGTACAATGTATAGGTACACCATTCATTCATTCATACAAACATCCAACCTCACAAACTTACGTCGAAGCATGATGCCATTTAAAATGTCATTCCTGGTTATAACAGTGCTTTCGAGTTGTCAAGCCTATAGGCATTAAGGCCTTTGAGCGGCTGGAACCTCCAACGACAAAACTGTACACTGGATTACAAGAGAATAAAGTCAAAAATATGCACGGAGAAAAAAAAATCCATAAAGTTACTAAAAATTCTGTTTTAATTTGTGACAGCGAGAATAATGTAGTACCGAATACAATAATAGTAATTCCTGCTAACGAAATTTAGTAACGATTACAATATAATAGATCTAGAAAACGAAAGTTATTAAATGGTACAAGAAAATATACAATAGTTTATTACTATTTAGTCTTGCTATCCCATTTTTTTCTCCGTGGTCTAAATACAATGATAAATTTAACCTTAATAAAACAACAAACCAAACGCATGTACATGTTATCTTAATATCTTAATCAGATTAATGTAACCTACACGAGTTATCAGCGTATGTTGTGCTCAAGGCGATGCGAAGCTGTCACTTCGGATATGACGGTGGCGGTGGCTGTGCAGATTTATTGTGTCAGGGTCCGTGGCTGCCTGCTGTGCCTACGGCCACAGCCTAGCGACCTCGATGACTGCCACGTCGACGTGGGCGATCGACCTCTTCCCTACCAGTTCATAGACCACCACATTTTATTTGCGCTGCAAACTTTTTCTGTAAAGGTTAAAAATAAGTACCTACTTCCTACAGTGTCGACATCGCTACCTAGTATTGCGCCAGAAAGCATGCTTTGGAACCGTCCGGATCTTCACGAAGGTCGCCGTCCACCGTCACAACCGGGGTTCCTAGAAACCCTTGATCGATCACGTAGACTAAGTTTTTGCGCTAAAATCACAATAAAAACTTCGTAATGAGACACTTACTTTAATCAACTGAGGATCACACAAAAACTGTTTTCTTAATCGCACCTTTATGCTTGCCGCCAACTTACTTGTTTTTGTTCTATCTCGAAATTGATTATATAGCCCAATTTTTCCAACTTTGTTTTCCTCATATACCGACTTTATTTGAATGTCTTCACTTACGAGTAACTTACTTAACTTACTTTCCTCATTATAAGATCAAAGACTTGGATAAGGCATAGATAAAGTAGTTATTTGGGAACCAAGTGCCTAAAGCAAGCCATTTCTTTTATAAGCCCGAACCAAAGGCGAGGGCGGGAATTTACGTCGAGAATATAATGGGCTTCAGGAATGAGGTAGACTATACCTACACAAGATTTTTAATTTATATTGCGAGGTAATTAAACAAATTTACACAGACATTTTGTGATTTAAGAACAGAGACAGCCACCCAATGTTACCACTAAATTTGAAATTCCACCTAATGAAGGACCGAATTTCAAAAACGTTTCAAATTCGGGATTGATGTAGCAATCCCGTTACAAACTAAACTTCTTCTGAACATTATGTTTCTCACCAAGCAATCACTTTTATGCGCTAGAGCCTGAAATGCAGTTTACTTCCCGCAAAGTGACCACGAAGTTGAACTTCACTATCATGAGAAATGGAACTAGGTAGTTTTGATCGGCTCGCTTGGCTAATTTCGCTACAAATACATAATATGTAGTAAGTTATTATAATATTATTATTCCTGTTCGTGCACTCAATAAAAATACTTATTTGCTTTTTTCTTGAGATTTTTATATAAATTTATAATTTGATTATGACGCAATTATAATAACAAATTGGTAGATACGTGTATTACTCTCTGCCATGTATATTTTTTCTTACTTTATACATTAAATTGTGAGTCTTCCGTCGATTGGGACCACTAGGTTTAGGACCACGGTCCCAATCGCCGGAACGATTAAATTTTATTATTTTTCTTCCGTCGATTGGGACCACTCTCGAAATAAATGAAAAAATATATTGTTCCAGTCAAATACAGTACAGTCAAAGGAAAAAGTATAGCGAACAAAACTCTTTAATTGAAAATATATTTTTTAAACAATAAAAATATTAATATTATAAGATGAAATGTTTCATTGCTCTTCGATTAACTATCTTGTTACTTAAAATGTTCCTAATAAAAATATATACATCAATAATACTAGTGGCTCTGTGAGCTGTCTCTGTAATCTCGCGCGTCTAGTAGTAGTAATCCGTAGTAGTCAGTGTAGTAGAAGTAGTAGTCTAGTATTTATTTATTTATTTACCCATTTTAATTGATAATTTCTCACTGTAATAAGTACCTAAAGCTTTAGGTCTTCAAAATTCCGCGTCAGTAAGACTCATATATTACTCGATTACCTACTACAAATTGTGCCTTACCTAGTTGTGTGTGTTCTTCAGTAGCAAGACATATTAGCAGTACCTACTCGTAATAATAAAAAAGTGAATTATTTGTTATTCTATTGGGATAATTGCTCGAAAAAACCCATGACCTCATTAAGATCTATAACCAATAAGATAGTTTCGGTTTAGCCGTGAACAATTTACTGTTCACAACAAGTATTGTCAATTAGGATACCATTACCGACCAAGAGTGACTCAGTGATCTTATTTTAGTTCCTGTTAGGTATGTAGCTAGTTCCGTATACTACATCCGTAATGACATAGAATGGTAAAAACTAGCATAACTACCTATTACAGACAGGTTAAGTGCGGTTTCAGATTAGAGGATAATCTCTAAATATATAATATATTATACATAATAAATCTCGATTTAGCTCTAAGTGCTCATTCGCATAAGATTTTGCGCGTTTTAAATGCGCTGACGTGCGAACAGCTACTTGGAAATGCATTTGTTCTCTTTGAACGAATTTTTAACTCGCGTTAAAAAATCTCTCGTGCTAATGAGCTTTAAAGCTAAGCGTCCACAGACCGGCATCGGACGTATCGGATTAATTAGACTGCGTCCCCTGTATCGGCAGCGATCGGATTGCCGACGCGAGTATCAGCAATCGGATTGCCGATGTCACCTTCATTCGGATTTTTGTAATGCCTTATGACATTTCTCGCTATAAAATGATAATCGCGATTACGTTTCGCGACAAATGGCCGACGATGCGGAGCGAGCTTGCGGGGCGCGTCCACTGATCGGCATTCCGTATTACGTCATCGGTACGCATCGCATGTAGGCATTGCCGATGACGTCATACGGAATGCCGATCAGTGGACGCTGTTGTATGAGTTTTCATACAAGGCAACCTAAAATCCGTTACGTGCGATGCGTCCGATACGTCCGATGCCGGCCTATGGACGCAAGCCTTAAACCGAGCGGATTCGCTGCTCGTGTTTTGTTTTTTGCAGCGCGTGTACGCGCGGCGGCAGGCCGCAAGAGACAGGACACTCGCTAGGATAATCCGAGCGTAATCACCGTTACACGCGCGATACGCTTTTGAAGTCTCGCGAATACCAATACCAATCCGCCCGTATACGCGCGATAAAAATACGCTAGTCTGAAACTGCACTAATATGGCAGACACAGTTTATATATATATAAAATTAGTTCGTGCGGTAGTTTTTATGTGTACATTTACAGTACCATATAGCTAATAAATCAAACTGAGGTCGTGAACAATATTAATACTTATTAGCTTGTTACTACATCAAAGCCATATAGGTTAGTATCTACACATACTAGGTAAATAAAGTTTTGCTATAGATGGATAATAGTGTCGACCACGTATCTGCGAAAGCTTACCGTAAGACATATTTGTTTGCATGTGTGCGTGCATGCAACACAAGCGTAGTTGCATAAACCACCCTGGAACGTTTATGCGCTCCTGGTATTCATGGTGCCAAAACACCTGTTTCGCTCCATACTTTGGATTTTGCGCAGAATGAACGAAACCACGTGTTCGATCCACCATGCGCCTGTTGCACCGGTTGACTAATGCCAAATTCTGGGCCGATTCTTCTACGGAATGGATTTTTATGAATGGAAGATCGGATGTCGATTATTTGAAAGTTAAATGCCCTCATCAGCCATCACCAATATTTATGTAGTAAGGAACAGTTTTTAGATTTTATTCAAAACGTCATACAAACTGTTGACTTCTCTGTGACACATCGCATATGATACGAACGAAATTGTATGAGTTTTTCACAGTTGGACCTCAAATCATGGTATTATTATACAAGAGAACAGATTAACCTAAAAAGACTGATTATATTCGGTATATTACATCGGTTGGATTATAATAATAAAGCGATAAAGTAGATATCTTAAACAAAAACTAACGAGTTGCAGAGATTCAAATTCGAAGAATCAAAGGGTGTTCTAATTTCAAATCCAAGTCTCAAATATCCTCGTCTCGTGTGGATGGCTCTGGTGTTGGAGTTGTCAAACCGCCCAAATGCCTTTGATTTGGTTTTACGACTCCAACATTAAGGATGTAGCCATTGTATGTTATGAATTCTTATTATCGAACGGTAGTCCGTTCAGCTGGCCTTACTCTGAGCTGGAATAAGCTGTAGTAGCTGTAGACACCCTACATTGATTTTATCAAAAGCCGAGAGAGAAAATTTATCTGTTTCTCTCTAGCTTGGGGATGGGGGGGGGGGGGGGGGGGGGGGGGAGTGGTAGGATGGTGGGACGGGGCGACTACTCTCTCCCCAGCCAGATACCCATCTTTACTCCTATCCATTTCTGCTACCCTGGTATGAGTGCGGGTTAAAAGCTAAATTTGCGGGTTAAAACAGCCGCAGATGCAAGTAAAATATTTTAACTTCGACCGATGCATATAAAAATTACTGCAGAATGTGTATTCTGCAGTTTATTAATATTTTGAATTCATATTAGAATGTTCTTATATTTTTACAATAATTCCAAGAAATATAGGTATGAAAAAGGAAAGAAAAATAATGCAATAAGCAAGGGTAAGATTTGTGTTTATTGTCTATGAGTGGATATGGTCAATTTATATATAAGAAAAACTTATTTCTCCAGGATTCTTAATTATTATTTAAGTGCTAGATTGAGACATTATCAAAGCAAGATGGAGGTGAGATAAGCAGAACAAAAAAAAACCAGACACCCAGTCAATAAAAATGTTATATCTCCATTTACATATAATTTTTGAAACTTTTTAACATAATATTTTACGCACGAAACTTCGTCTGCATTGCGAATATATAACATTCCTTACTCAATACGTGCTTGCACTTTTCGACGAATGCTTCCTCCAAGTTTCAAGTTTCTACGTTTAGTGGTTTGGCCTGAACGGCTGTCTGTAAGTCAGTCAGTTCGGTCTATGAAATAGCATAGTATATTATTTTAACCTTTAGTATTTCTCTAACCCTGTTTCTTCATATTTTCGAAATTTAGCATTCCTTTAAATATTTGGATTGGACGTATATTGGAAGATTGGATATATTTAATTTCTAGAAGCAACAGATGTACTATATTGCTCAAAGCGCCACCTAACGTTGATATTTTGTACGAAATACCAAGCGTAGCTATCATGCGGTGCGTGAAAATAAGAACTTCGAGTTATATCGAGTTGGTAGAGTCGCTCTATTGTACGATATTCTTTGATTATGGTTTCCTCAGTTTTCACTAGATGTCGCAAGAGCGATTGTTTATGTGCATCTTCAAATCCAAACACATCCGGTTATAGCTCTACTAAAAATAATGAGAATGTCGCGTCGTGTTATACTCTCTATAGTTATGACAAAGATATTCCAAATATTTAAGTGAAGTTATGCTGAAATAAAATCAAACGTACTTATGTGACTTTAAAAGTGTTCGTGCCTCACAGGACCTCTGATATGAAAATGGATCAAATTAAAAATGGATTAAAATGAGTTAAAGATTCCAAGAATTGGTCAGTATAACATTGTTAAATTTTCGTAGACAATATAATTCAATTCTTGACAAATTCAGTGCCTTCTTTCGTTTAATTCAGGTATAAGTATTACTTATAAAACAATCAGGATATTAAAGTAAAACATCGTGGTTTAGATTCGGGTGCATCGGGCGGGGTGAATGACCTCGGCCTATCTGAGTGTAGGTCTATGGGGCGCGCGGATACTTCGTTGACTCCGTTGTCATGACAACGAGGTTTGGGAGCGTTAGAAGTAGAGTGCTGGTTTGGTTCCTCGGATGGTAAAAGAACTTAAAGTAGGTACTTGATTTTTTACCCCACACTTTTTACCATGTTATAGGTGGTTGTAGTTAACACATTTTTAATACCAAATACACATACTCTATAGTAAAATAAAATGCTGCAGGTTGGTATTGCTATCGATATATTTTTTTTTTAAATACCTACAGAAGTTTGCTATGGTAGTTTGCTATTTTAAAACGAAGAACAGTCACCAGTTTGAATGGTTTTTTTTTTATAAATATTCATAAGTATTTTTTTCCGGCCAAGTTCGTGACTATGCTTACTAGCGCCTAGGATTTTTTATTTAAAAAATGAAATTTTTATCTTAGAACATTTTGTAACATTGAACATTGTGTTTGTTTACTGTATTGCAACAGCCGTGGTCACGGGTTGTTGCAATACAGTCGAAACGTCGGGACACAAAAACATACGAGGTGAGCGCGATAAATACCCGTTATAATCAAGTAACTATGTGTGATAATCGCGAAAGTCTACGAGTGTCCCTACCAGCCTCACAGATATCCATACGCCCTGACAAAAAAACATAATTTCGATGTAGGTATTTCGTATTGCAAAAATAAAGGTTCTCAATATATATATATATATATATTTTGCCGGGTATTTATCGCGCTCACTTCGTATGTTTTTGTGTCCCGACGTTTCGACTGTATTGCAACAGCCGTGGTCACGGGTTGTTGCAATACAGTCGAAACGTCGGGACACAAAAACATACGAGATGAGCGCGATAAATACCCGTTATAATCAAGTAACTGTGGTAGGGACACTACTGTACACTTAGTATTATTACTGTGCCTAGAGGCTAGAGTTCAATATTTTGTGCAACTTTGGATATTTGGTAAATTTTGCTCTAATGGCCGAGTCAGCTTTTTACCTAGGAAAATTGCAAACGTTAATCGATCGAATTCGACTCTACCATCTACTAGGTAAGCTAAATATGCAACAAATAAATAATAACTACGGCGCAAAACCAAGTCTAGGTAAAAGCAGAGGTCAATATTTTCAAAAGAACACCTACCTACATACGGATCGCCAGATCGCTAGCACATAAATTACAAGTTAAGTTTTTTTTGCCAAATCGACTTTCTCGACATTTTATTCTGGAAGGGTCGGTACTGTCGAAGTAATGTAGGTTAATGAATTTCTATGGTCCTCACGTTACCATAGCCTCAGACTCAGATTCAGTGTTCTTCGATTTAAGGTTTTAAAACAGCACACTTTTTTTACAACATGGTGATTTATACGAGTATAGCTGGAGGAACCCTCCCCCCATTGACCAGAATGTTTACTGCAATAACCATTAAAAATTGTGGTGGTGTGTGGCTATGGTGGTATGACTGGTAGTAGCCCATTTTCGCAAAGGATTGCCTTTCCATATTCTGAATGAGAAGGCTCAATAAGATGCGTGCCCTGATTTCAATGAATAGATTACCCCAAATGCACATTCTGCTAAGCTCAATACACTACGTATTGAGCTTAGCAGAATGTTGGTTGGTTCACTTGGTTCAGAGTTGACTGACGTGCAAATTATTTGAGTTCTCTTAATTGTTTTATTAAGTATTAATAATATGATTTTATTTAAAGAAGCTCTACCTTTACTGCTATTTTACTTTAAATTAGAACCAAGTACTCGTTAGCCCAGAGAAAGATGCTTTTGTTAGTTTTTTGCAGTGTTCAACGCAGCCATATTAGTCATTTTACCATGAGTATTCAAATGAAACTATTTGAACTGTCATTTATAGGTATGGTGAGGATGGCAGATACCCAGTGCCGTACCCCAGGTGTGATACGCAGCACTAAAGACTACATCCGAGCCTTGGCTTCTCCCAGGCCAGCCTCTCTGGCCTCACCTATGCCCGCCTCGCCGGAGTCGGAGCGTGCGCCCTCGCCCATTTCCACCTTCTCCGGAGATGATGACTCACCCACTACCTCTCGGTGAGTCAGTTATACGGCATGGAAAACTGCTTTATCAATAAAGACTACATCTGAGCCCAGGCCAGCTTCTCTGGTCTCACCTATGCCTGCCTCGCCGGAATCGGAACGCGCGCCCTCGCCAATTTCCACCTTCTCCGGAGATGATGACCCACCCACTACCTCTCGGTGAGTCAGTTATACGGCATGGAAAACTGCTTTAGCAATAAAGACTACATCTGAGCCCAGGCCAGCTTCTCTGGTCTCACCTATGCTTGCTTCGCCGGAGTCGGAGCGTGCGCCCTCGCCCATTTCCACCTCTTCTCGGTGAGTCCATTATTCATATCTACTAAAACTGTGATGGTGGCAAGGATGGCAGGCCCTTATGGTCAGATTTGGAAATATAGCCGTGCAGTTAAAAAGGAATATAATTCTGAAAAACAGTTATGTAATTGTGTCGAGCTAGCCCTCACAATGATATAAGCGCACTGACACCGCCCGCCCTTGCTATCTCTGGAGCCTTCCAAAGATTTTTTCCAAACGTATGTTTTGGTATGTTAATTTGACACGTTTTATATCTTGTTTGTTTGGTTTGTAAGTATCTACTCAAAATCAATATAAAAAGATGCGTCTCCGACCAACTTATATATAAAGAAAATGCAGCTGCACTTGTAATTAATTAACTCTAGTTAGATTAACTATATTTTATTAAAACAAGATAATAATAAGTAGGTATTTATAATTGAACTTATCATAGATAAATATGGAAGATTTATGATGCACAGGCCATGTTTTCATTTTGCTACTTTGTAACGTTTATTGGTTTACCTTGAGAAGGACCGAGTCACCTTCTCCTGTCAGGGTCACTTGCGTATATAATCCTAAAAGGTTATCAGTCACTTGGTGTGTGATTTTGTCACGTCAGCGGTACATGTAAGCAAGTACATACGAAGCATTTGCATACTATTCTGGCATGAACCATATATCTGATTTCAATAGGAGAAATGTGTTATTTCCTAGCTTTTTGTTACTACAAGCCGAAGGTCCCAATTCAAGGCAAGAATTCTATGTTATTTGCAGGAACGAATCTGTGGCTGTTTTCTGCGTAGTTTATAACTAAACTTAAGTCAACAATTTATGAACTTAAAAATATAAGGTAAACGGGTATTTCTTGCTACTACTCTTACTATGTAACATGCTCATCAATCTCTGGCGGGGGTCTCGCCTTTATCCATCGGTATCAACCAATTAGCTGAGTGTAAACGTGGCATCAGACTGCCCTTTATCAGTCACCAGCTAGTACGTACATCGACGAATGCACCGCAGATAAAGGATTTTGCAGTTTGTTTATGCGTTGCACCGGTATGATGCGGCGAGCGGGCGGGCGGGGCGTCAGTGCGCGCACGATGCGTCCGCCGATGCACGCGTCCAGCACGCCCGCTGCGCAGTAGTCCTCCGTCTACCATGGCCGACTGGTCGCTCCTGGACCGCGAGTGGTTGCCTGTGCCGCCGCCGGCTCCCTACGACCCCTACCAGTACGCAGACTATGATCCTTACTATCAGGAGAAGCCGCAGCAGCAGTACCAGCCACCGCCGCCGCCGGCGCAACAGCCGCAACCCTACTTCTCCCCGCCATCGCCCACCCTCACGGTGTTGCTGGGCTCGCCGCCGGCAACCATGCAGCAACCGCTACCGATGTCGCTGCCCATGCCTTACATACCGCCGGTCCCCAGAGGGTATGCACTCATTAATATTTATATTCTGCGACCTTCGCACGCACTGGCATGAACGACGCGACGACGACAGTCCATCTCATCATCATCATGCAATGCACCTACTGAATTCCACCTGAGAATTTTTCATAAATTTTCTGCAATTTTGGTATGTTGAGTAGCGAAAGTAATGTTTGGAATGTAACCTGAGCATATTAAATGATAATAACTTTTTGTTATCCATTAATATAAATTATTTTAGCGCAATAGACAATAAACTACAAATACAAACAGCCATAGGGCGTATCAATTTAGATATTGTTACAATGCAATGCTATACAAACGTCTAATATTGAAAACAACTTAGTAAGTACCTACTCCTACTTAAGTAAGTAGGTAAAGATGCATGGTTCGCTGTTACACAAGTTCCTCGTTTAAAAGGTTTTGTTAATATAAAAATTATACATAGCCCATAATAATTGCAGTAGCCTAGCCTACCCTTTGAATTCGTTCAAGATTTATGTACTTACCATACGTATGTCCTATTTTAGTTATTTGTTTTCAAAACTATCATAACGATCTTAATAAAAATATGTATATACAACCTATCTATACACTGATCCCTTTTACTTTGTGGCACAATATTTATAAATTAGTAATATTAAAATGATTATGATAAGAACATAACCCGCTCTATATTAAGTAAATAATGAGGCTCTTTCTGTTGGCCCTGACCCTAAAGTAACCTAAATTTAAAATTACAGCAACCACTGTTGGCATTTTAGTTCATAGTTTTATAAATATGCTTAAAAACCAGCCGTGGTCTCTATTATTTTTTACTTTGTAATGAATTCCGTTTGATAAGATGAATAAGTAAACTTTTGTTATTTCATCCCCTCTTGATATGTATGAGAGATAATATAATTCCATATTTCCTAAAACCTATAATGTAACTTTGTAGCTGTTATAACTATGTATGTACGGTATTTTAATAAATATAATTTAAAAACAAAGTCTAACTAAATAAAATGCTTGAGACAATAATTATTATTAAGTACAAGCCTACACTGTTCCCACGGCTAGGAGTAGGACTCAGGCCTACTCTAGACTGTACTATGCGGACCAAACACAGATAGGTGGATGTCGCGGCTACATCCCATTTGGACATCGTTTCATTTCGTAACCCTTGTTGAATACCTATGCAAAAGTGGCATTTCGCAAACTTTTATTTTTAATTATTTTTTTTAGCATTTGGAAAAGTGTTAGAAGTAGCGTGTATTTTGTGTCATTTAGCAAACCTTTTGCTCGCAAAGTACAGGCATGTAAAATAATATCTAACACATCGTTCTTGTTGAATCCTTTTAATCATAGCTTTATCAGTATTCGCATGCATAGAATTTTTTTTTGTGGTAGCGATGTGGTTGGGCATTGAAATAAATAAATAAATTTTAGCTTTCAATATCTTTGCTCACTATGAATATTGAAGTTTTTGGACAAATATTTCCATACAAAAGATATCAACGCGCATACGGTTATTAGTTTTAAAACGTTTTATTACAGTATAAGTTTTGTCTATCGCATATAATTCCACTTTTCCTAAAATTACTCTAATACAACAGATTTTAATTTGCCCATGCATTCAATTCACATCACGCCAATCTGCGCAGGCCATATCTATATACCTATCTAATTATTTTGCTATCAAACTTATATTGGTATACTCGTAGTCTATATGGCATAGTGATGTGGCCATCAACTCTAAATTCATAGTTCATGGGTTCGAATACCGATATTTTATCATAAAAAACCTAAGTGTTATACTCTTGCTTGCTCATAAAATATTTCGAATTTTATTAAAAAAGCTCTTTATAACACTTATTTAGCGACTCAAGTTAAAATTAGCGGCATGATGGCATAGCATGTTATTGAATTGATACAAGGTAGCATTCAATTCGTTCTATCCTATTCCTCTAGCTCTAGGACGCTTGAACAATATGAGCAGTGTCCGCCAACATTATTACATAATTTAATTATTCTCGCGCTGCGTATAATGCAATTCCTGCGCCCTGCATCGAGCTTTATATTGCTGTTAGGATGTTGAAGTTTTTCTTTTGAAACCATATTGAAATAACCTAAAAACTGTGTTTGTTTATTTTCCTTTTAATTCAAAAAGATATCAATTACCGGAAATGGGACTAGTCGCCAAAATACCGAAATTATATTATATCCAGCTATAGCGCGCAGATCATCGCACCATCTGGCCAAAGGTCGCCCTACACTGCGCTTGCCTAGACGTGGATTCCACTCAAGAATACGTTTACCCCAATGGTTGTCGGCTATAGTATAGCTGTCAGACGGTGGATGAGAAGAGTCGAAGATCGGGTTCAGTGGCGCGCATTGGGAGATACCTACATCTAGCAGTGGACTGCTATAGGTCGATTATGATGATATTATATCCCGAATTTCTCGGCTATCGGGAAAACGTTAGCAATACGTATACTGGTATTGCTAAAATAATTGGGTCGCTGACACTAAGTGCCTTTTCACACGTACCGGTTGCCGGGTAGCCGGCTCCGGGTACCCGGCGGCGCAGTGTATGGGGAATCCTCAAATCCGAATTCCATACAAACAAAATACAAAATGTTTCGGACAAATTCTCAAAAAGTACGCCGTATTATAGTAATTTCTTCACACTATTCGTTTCGTTAACAAAAAAAGTTAAAGGTTTCATACTTTAATTTAGATTTTATACGTGTTTTTAAGTTAGTAGAGTTAATTTTAAAACACGTATAAAATCTAAATTAGAGTATGAAACCTTTCATTTTTTTTGTTGACGAAATCAAAAAACATGGACGAAACGAATAGTGTGAGGAAATTACTATAATACGGCGTACTTTTTGAGTATTTGTCCGAATCATTGCCTGGGCGACTGTATCTGGGTGATACGCGCCGGTGCGTATGAAAGCATGCTGCGTCTTCCATACAGCACTACGCGTCCGGTCGCCGGCTAACCGGTAGGCGGCAACCGGACGCACAGTGGTGGATCCGGTGCGCTCCCGGCGACCGCTTCCGGGCAAATTACGCCGGTACGTGTGAAAGATAAAGTATAGCCATACACTGCGCCGCCGGGTACCCGGCAACCGGTACGTGTGAAAAGGCACTAAGGGTAGAGTTTAGTCAACGTCCAAACTATTATTTCGCTCGTGCTAACGAACGTAGTCTGTCAGTCAGTCAGTAAGTCTCCGTGGTTAAAAGTATTCTGATTAATGTCTTTGCCGTGCGATAGCGGGGACGCTTTTCATCACACCACGAAGCAATAAAGTTCAGTTTTTCAGTGACTCCTATCTCTTGATAGTAAGTCGTTGCACTTTCTGTACTTTATAGAGTATCTTTTATTTTTCTGATTAAAAAGAGAAAGGAGGAGGCTTTTACGCGAGAGATGGATTCTACACTTTATAACAGAGTTATATATTGTTCTTACTTATTTGAATAACTTGGCATTCACGTATTTTTTTTTAATTTTTCGTAAACTTCTAGCAATTTATGATTTCAAGTTTACATATTCCAGAATAAGACAAAAAATGATGCATTTATATTTGTTGCATAGAAAAATATCGATACGGGTTACTTCTTCCATATCATAACCTAACGCCAGAGTCAAAGCTGGTAATTCAAGTCATGAAATCGACTACGCGTCCTTTAAAATTGCACTACGAGTACTTCCACGCGTGTACGAATTGACGTGTACTGTACACCTACAAACTACATGAATTATTTCTCCTAAACACATTGTTTTCACTGGTGCTTTTGTAAACTCATCTTTCGATTGTATTCATACAATTTAATGGATTGATTGATTAACTAACAAGATGTGTTATTTGATGTTTGTTTGGGAAATTAATCATTTTAGCTTGTTATACTTAGGTACGATCAGGATAAAAAGTCGATGACCACAATCAGATTTTCAAAATCGCTAAACACCATTTTTTAATTTTCGACAATGTGGTGTACAGTTAATTTTAAACTTTAATGATGTTCATTCAATACTAGCGCTTGTCTTGTTGAACGATTTACGCATAATAAATGGTATAAATCGATTTTGAAAATCTGAATTGCTGACTGTACACCTACATCATTATTATACCTACTTGCAAAAATTTGCAAAAATTTATTAATGCATAAATAAAATAGCATACAAAACTTTCCATGTGTCTAAACTGTGTTTACTCAAAAGAAAATAAGTATTAATATTAAATTTATATTGTGTTAGGAAAAATAGTGTAGACTATTTATTTCTCAAGTAATATTATCTAATTATTGCACTAGTCCCTGATAATTGTTGGCAGTGATTATACTAACTATATGTACCGTTAACAAGACCATTCTATGTTAATCAGCAAAATCGATTAATAAAGAAGTTAATTGTGTAAGTGCAAGTTCTTACCTACACCTTTCTAAGTGATGACAATTACTGATGATTTTTTTACAAGTTCAGCTTTTTTATTAGTTAAAGAAAACATAACGAGTATAAAAACAAACGAGTACATTCTTTAAGTTATTGCAGCTGATTCAAAAATTGTGAAAAATCACACCAGAATAGGTAGATAGCAAATTCTTAATAACCCACATACAAACTTCTGTCTGTCTGTGTGTATTTAAGGATCCTCCTCCTCTGGACATAAACTTAATGTATAAATTAATAGTGACATATTTAAATTCTCTTTGCAATTAAATAATTGTATAATAAATAATAAGACGAAATTTTGTACGCCTTAAATTAAGGGTATAACATACATATATAAATAGGACACCAATTTATTAAAGGCCATTATATTGTACTTGTGTTTTGGCAAATAAATTATCTTTATCTTTTATCTTTAGATATTCTAAGATGCATTAGACTTCATTGAAGTTAATTTGAAATCTCTATGGTGACCACGCCAAAACATCATCGTAGTATAGATTTGTAAACACAGTTCAAAAGGCTATAATTGCCACTGTAATCAAAAATTGATAAGAAAATTACTCTTTGTGTGACAATTATGATTATAGCCTCGTTTTTCAAGAAACTGCTGTTTAAAAAAAATCTTATGCTAATTTATCCGTTATGCTGTTTTCACCGTAAAAATATGCAAAAGTAATATGCTTACATTTCGTTTTAAATAAGTATTTTGAACTAAAATAATACTAATATTCCGAATCTGAATAATATCAAAATATGGTGGGTATGAGCTTGGTTATACATACAAATTATTATGTTTGAAGGGGCGATTCTTCCTCCGGAGTGCTATATTGTCGGAGTCTAAATAAATATAATAAATCAGAGTGATTTAAAAAAAATATTGAGTAGGTATTGGTTGAATTGTTTTTACAATTATACTTATATTTCAGGAAATCCCAATGCAATAGTGCAGTATCCATATTGTCAAACTCATTATTTATATTACAAATTATACAACATATAATATACAATGTGGCCTTTGCAAATTCATTCGGAGAATCATGAAATATCTTATCAGCAACTAAATTGAACGTCTGCATGGTGCGTGCAAGAGGTGATTTGCGCAGTAAGTTGGTCCTATCCTATCGAGGCACCCCGAATAGACGCTCGAATAATTTTAAAAATGCATGTTAACTGGTAGGTTTTTTTGATCTGGATATATTGTATTAAGCATACATTATGTGAAATTAAAATATAGTGTATTTTTTCCATGTGACTTGGCTATCGGTTGTAAAGTACTGCAATGGCCACCGAGAAGTGCGCTATATTTAAAACTTGGCATCACTTTCTACGCGATGCACTCTACGTAATATTTTACGTTTAAATGTACTTTCAAAGTAATCAAAAAGAGTAAAGATAAGTTTTTGTATAAACATCATGAAATATGTTTTTGAATGTAAATCAGTGTGTCGGGTTTTAGATTGAAATAAGAAATAAAGTCAGATCAATGTACGAAAAAAATAAAAACTTAGTACCAAGTCTGTACGTGCACGTACATTTTCTAGGCTAGGCATTCCCCTGATGGTAAAAGACCACGCCAATGTGATAATTTTATTCGATTGCCCTATTACAATTATTTGTTTATCATCAAGAAATCATTTATAAGTGATACAATGCATATTTTACCTATCTAAGGAATGTAAATGCAAACCTTCAGGCTGAACTACTGCAATGAAAAATACAGTTTAAATTATTTTTGATCATTTTTTTTTAATTTAACTTTATTTTTTTGTGTTAGTAACGGTAAACATGCAAACGACCCGATATGTGGTCAACGTCACCTATTGACACCTGCAACACCCTTGATTGGCAACCTATAAATATTTCAACCCTATGCTATTTATTTGGTAATGACAGACAATTAGCAATGCGCCATAATCTCAATATTAATAGACACACCTTTTTGGGACATAAACATACATACATTGTTGTTGGGGCGTAATTGAAATGAACAACGATTTTCGTAAAAAAATTGCTGCACTCGTTGACTATTAATTTTATCTGTCACTTTTTCAAATTAGGCAGGCTCTAAGTAATCTGTGTGTAAATGAATCTATGGATACATTTTTGCTTGTTTTGTCAGTCACGCCAAAATTACTGAACCGAATAGGCTGAGATTATAGTTCAGTTTGTTATAAATATCGTTTTTTTTTACTTTTAAAGCTTATTACAGTAGAAACTAACTTCTACAATCTATATTAAAAATGTAAAAGAGGATTGATCCACCCATAGACCATCGCAAAAAATCTATAGGTAGCACGACTGCTCAAATTTGATACCCGATGGCAGCCTGCCGAGAATACTGACTGCAGATATAGTGGAAGGCCCTATAAAGGCTAATATTTAACCCGATACAGTATATATACAGTAGGTTAACTATATGTACGTACAAAGGCAAATGACATATCAGAAACGTGTCAATAGGTTAGAATGATAAATCTCTGAATGGTGTCTGCCGAAGTAGTCTGGCGTTTTGCATACCGTTTAGTTTACGTTTATTCTGGTAGTGTTTCTTTTAGCAACAAATAAATTATTGTAATACTATTCCTAAATCTTTTACGTCTATCTAAGACTGCCGACTATGACCTTGTATTATGTGACGGTTAGCGACACTAGAGTCGACGTAAGCTATAGAATATTATATAGAAGTGAGTGCGCACAATAGGCGTTTAGATTCTATTGCCGTAATTTTAACAATATCATAATATTACTGCACCTGAGCCGACAATCTTGGTATTTGTGGAACTAAGCGAAGGTTTTGTATTCCGTGCAATATTCAATCTCTGCTTTCTTTGGAGTATGAAGACAATTAATCGCTTGAATGAGTGCTTTGTTCCATTTATTTTATCAGCGTGCAATGTCATATTCCTTTGTTAATGCACTGTACGTAAAATCTACTCCAAAAGTAACTTACCTATCCTAATAATATAAAGGTAAATATTTATGATGATGGATGGGTGGTTTGTGAGGAGGAGATATGGATAGATGGATGTTTGTACCTCACTACTGTAATCAGGCCAAAATCACTGAAACAATTTAGCTAAAATTTGATATAGTTAATATTTTACAAACGAGAAAAGGATATACATAGATATGCCGCGGATAGTATTTAATCATGTACTCGTATACCTAATAATATTATTTTCCTGCAACAATATATTTCTTTTAAAAGCTGTCATTAGAAAATTTTGTACCAATTTTTTACATTTTTACATTTTGTACAAAGTTTGAATTTGGTTCCTGGGCTCCAAATCCGTTTGCAAGATTGCGAATGCTTAAGATTAGTTTCATATTACATTCAACCGAAGTAACATAGTAATTAGTGGGCAGGATGTTTGAAAGCAATATTTGTAAACTATCAATTAACATTATGTAGCAGAATATTGGCAGAAATACGATAAGTAGTTGTAGACTCAGTTTTATTACAATGAAAAGAAAAGCACTATAGTATATAGGTAGATAATGGTTTGGAAAATTGAAAATGTTATGTCATTGAATTGAGGCCAACGGCAAAGACCTTAACTTTAGCATCTTAAGTATGTATGTAGTTAAGTTTATTTTAGGTTGGTTTGTCTGTAAGAAATTGTGTTTTACTGTAAAACCGCCTTTTGTAAAACTATAATTGTGCGCTGTTAGATAATTAAATATTTTTTATCATTTATTGAAGTGAAAACTTCTTTAGGCACACTAAGCAAAATATTTCGTAGGGAGTGAAATGGACTGGGCTACTGGGCTCCCAACGCTAGGATGCAAGACTACTTCGGGTAAAGTTCTGAAAAAAGTATTTTCTTTTGCCTGAACGACATTAAATAATGGTAACGTAACATTTTAATATGGGATTGTCAACAAACATATTATATAAAAGCCGATGACACTGGGCAAGTTTACAAACTACAAGCTAACTCGCTGGCTTGTAGCGTGTAATAAAACACACAACTGAGCAATAACTATTTTTATTATTAATTAGCGAGGCTATGTTATTTATGCTTTGTTTTTGTTTGTTACAGTGATAACCCCAGGGAGATCCGAAACAAAGCGGAGAAGCAAAGACGTGATAAGCTGAACCAGTCGATTGCGGAACTGGCGTCGATGGTACCTCCGGTGGTGGCTGCCAGTCGGAAGATCGATAAGACCGGTGTCTTGAGGCTCACGGCTCATTATTTGCGAGCACATCAGTATGGTAAGTCACCATACTGTAGTGTAGGCATGGAAATTATAGCTACTGTATTTGATTGTAATTAATTTTCCCTACCACATCTTTTATTATTATATCATTTATTTATCATTTTTTCTCGTATTTTTTTTTTACAATAATATTATAAAAATAAAACTATTTAAATAAAAAGCTTATTAATACCTACTATTGTAAAAAATATATAAAAACAGTGGACCATCAGCCGCGGAGTAGAGCCCAAGCGGCTGGTGGCTAGGGCTGCAGAGTGAGGAACCTTCTCACTATGCGAGCAGTTATTATTATGACAGTTTATTATTATTATTATATGGAGCCTGCGCTGTCCCACTGCTGGGCAAAGGCCTCCTCCCGTTTCTTCCATTCTTTCCTGTCCTGTGCCAAACTGGTCCAGTCTGGGCGGAACGCGATGAGCTCATCCTACCATCTTCTCCTCGGTCGGCCGCGTCGTCGCTGTATCGCGTCAGGGCACCGTTCGTTGGTCATTTTAGCTAAAATAACCACCGAAAATGACCGCCACAACTTTTAGATTTTTATTTAAAAATTAATTGTTTTTATTCATGTTGGAACCTTGTACTTAGAGTATATAATCAAAGCTTTTACTATTGGCTGGCTATTGGCTGGTAGAAAATGCTTTAGCATTAAGCCCACCTTTTGTATAATTATGTTTGTTTTTGTGCAATAAAGTATTAAATAATAAATAATAATAATATTGTTTGTCCTAAGAAAGGTGCTAACTGCTGTCACACAGTTTTACTTTTACTTTTGCAGTGGTCAACGCGTACGAGTAATTATGTACTCCTTTTATGTTCCAAATAAATAGATATTACTAAAATTTGATAGCCAATGAGAATCATTGTATATATATATTTTATTCGAGATCAATATCAATAGATTCAACTATTAAATATGTTCAACAAGTAAAGTGTAGTTAAAGATAACTTCAAATAATGTGTTAAACTTTAAATAAAAACAACCTTTCCTTGAAGAATAAAGAGGCAAGCCTCCGTAACATATGAATATTATTCAGCAAAAGAATCACGTAAGATATAACGCTAGTACAAAGTTGCAAGAAATTCGAAGCATAGGATAGTTTGCTATAAGCACATACTTAAGTAAATACACATAATAATGATCATAAAAAGTTTTCATCTAATGCAAAGCCAGGCATACAATGTTATTTTACGGCGGGCGCCTAACGAGCTTTCACGGTGAGAAATACGAGGTAGAGCACAAGTACTAGCGCAGTTTATGGTGAGAAATAATAAGTAGACCGCAAGTATTAGCATAAGTTCCCGAGACGCAATTGATACACCTCAGTGATCTAGTTTTGCGTTTTAATTTGCAAATATTTTCTAGTTTCACCACATTCCGCTCGTAATTGTTATATTGTGTTGGAATGTACCTAGCTCCACCCAGACCAATTATGTGTGAATTATAGGTACGGCAGTCGTAGCGTACGCGAGAGACGTAGCGTGCTCCCACGCGAAAGAGGCTAGCTGCGATCTTTAGAATAATAAGATATTCTTCACTTGGCTATGGTCTAGAATTATCAAGGTTTTACAGAAACATACAACAACCGACTACAATAGGACTGTTCTAGTGACCGTTGGTATCACTGAAAAGTCACAGGGATGCAAATTACTACTACTTTTTAAAGTTATTTTGAATCGGACTATTTTAGTAATCGTAGGAACCACTGAAAAGTCACAGGGATGCAAAATACTACTACTGATTTAAGTTACTTTGACTTTTTTTAAGCTTTTTAATAAATATTTTTCATGATTTTAATAAATATACTTAGAGATATTATATCGATATATTTATAAGACATATACCTGTCTAACTGACAGACAATGCACAGGCCAAACCACTGAATGTAGAGCCCTGGAATTTCGAGAATATGTTCGTCAAGAAGTATAGGCGCGTATTAAGAAAATAATTTTATTAATGAAGTTGCAGGTGTCAACTAGTTATAAATATGAAGAAAGTTACTGGCATAATACATTATCACCGTAAATCTTTCTACTCGCAATAAATTCATCGACTCGATGTCAGATAAAAACGTATACTTACTGCTCGGACATGATGGTTTGCCTAGATGATACAGGTGCAAATATATCTTACTATTTATTATTTATTGGCATTCCTAATCATTTTCTATGCTATGCGATGACAGAACTCGCTACATTGATAGACATAGTAGAAAATCTGAGGAATTCACGCAAATCTTGTACATATGTGAGAATGTGTTTACAATTTGGGTTTCTAATTGAAGAACGCGTATACCTAGAACTTACTTACTTGTAGTAGGTATTATCGACTCTTTCTCATTTATTAGTAAGGATACTTGAAAATTCAAATTTCAAATCTATTTCAAAAGGACAATTAAATATTTGTTAGTTCAAATGCTAAGGAATTTCGTCATGTCAGACACAAGTTACCTATGTTTGTACTTGGGTAGATAACGCACCTAAGATACCTAATTGCGCACAAGGTATCTTACACATTTACATTATAGATACCTCGATCACTAATGACTCATGGATCTAGAATATTATTTATTGCATCTCATAAATAATAATAATTCTATTTTTCATGAAGATGCGCTAATGCCACCCTTCTATTACTATTACTGGTCTATATCTTATTACTCTGTGTTATTTATTACTATAATGTAAGTTTTAAATTATTTGTATTTTTCGTATTAAATAGTTTAATAAGTTTATACACCGTAAATTTTCAATCACCAAAAAATACGCATAATTGGTTGCCGTTACTCAACACATATGGCAAAAAAAATTGAAAAAATTAAGTTGATTTTGGTCAAAATAAATATGAAAAAAAATGGACAACCGTTAGTCGTTTTCTTATATTTCTTATATTCGTATTGCGTGTTGCGTCAGCCAGTACCCATCATTGATATTATAATTAATAATTTAAGTTTCATGCACCGTTAGGAAAACTGTAACTCTACTGTTCTGACTGAACAGATACAACGTACCCCTTCTGCATTGTCCATTTAAGGGGCATCCTCAAATCCAAATTCCATACAAAATGTTTCGGACAAATACTCAAAAAGTACGCCGTTTTATAGAAATTTCTTCACACTATTCGTTTCGTCCATGTTTTTTGATTACGTCAACAAAAAAGTAAAAGGTTTCATACTTTAATTTAGATTTAATACGTGTTTTAAAATTAACCCTACTAACTTAAAAAATGTGAAGAAATTACTATAATACGGCGTACTTTTTGAATATTTGTCCGAAACATTTTGTATGGAATTCGGATTTGAGGAAAAGCCTTAAGTTTGTTTTTGTAATATTTTTTTGGTGTATATTATAGGCTTTGTCCTGCCTGACAAACCAAACAAAGATGCTAGAAATTCGAGGGTATGTGCGTCAATAAGTGTAAGTGCGTACTAAAAATTTGTTTGCAATGCAAACGAAGTTGTGCGGTCAGCTAGTATGATATTATGATACAGGTACACTTATTTTCAAAGCTGGCATTAACAATACATTCACACTTGTATAGTGTCTGTGAATAAGAGCGCGGCGTGTCCTTATTATTAAAATTATCCCCTATTATTAATTAGTGTGAGTACTTTAATAGCGCCAGCTTTCGTTGAGTGACCTGTTCTATGATAATTATCTACCATATGGTGAAGAGGCAACAAAATATTATTATTTATTGTTATTCATGTTTTATTTTGTGCATGCATTCACTAGGTATCTTTCGACAGAAATAGTCTCAATAGCCTTGAGAGAGAGATCCAGGATGCTCAGGGAGTGACCAATCGGATAATTCAGGACCTAAGAGTTATTGTTCTGTAGTACAAAGTAATAAAGTATCGATATCTATGTCTTAAGAAATGACTCTACGTTTTCATCTGTGGGTGGTGAATTCTGTGTACACTGCAAATTGATTTCCCTTTGTCTCTGCTATATCTACTATCTTAATCTTATTATACATGTAAAAAGTTCTAGTAAGGATAGTCTTATTTAAGTTAGCTAGTTTTTTTATATGTACCTACTTAAAGGGACTAAAATACTCACAGGTTGTAGAGATAGATGAATGGGTGGATAAACAATTTTTCTTGCTTATTCACGCCTACCCTTGTTTCACTGACTTATCTGAAATTTTATTAGTCCTGCAACCCGCAAGCGGCTGGTTGAGTATATTCCTATAACCATAAAATCACTCCAAGTCGAACTATAGTCTATAAAATGGTACGATTGACACTTACGAGAGGGGAAGTAAGCTGAAAGGTAACATAACCATGTACATAATACATAAACCGTGATTCACGACCTCTAGTGAACACCTGACATTCGCTCAACACCATGTGTTTATTATCTTAAAATATTAATTTTTCCTTGTTTATCATAGTGTTTTAAATATTCTGCCACCAAGCAATAATGTAATAGCATCCTCAGGTGAAATTTGGGCTCAGTGGCGCGCCTTAGAAGAGACCTGCGTCAATAGTGGGCTGCTATGCAGATGATGGGAATTTTAATCATACATACATACATACATTCGAAAAACACAATCTTCCTTCCTCGCATGTAAAATAAGGCATAATATTTTATAAGATTACCTAATGTTTACGCCTGTAAAGATGTTGCACACTGGCCAAGACTTTGTGAATATTTTATAATAATTTAAAATGTGTACATGTTGTAGGTGTTACTAATAAACAATAATAATAATAACCTTCGATTCAGTGATAACTGAACCAACGCATAGATTAAAAGTCTAATATATACTCCATATACATCATTCCATTGACTTTCAGTCTATATAATGTCTTTGTATGTCCCGGATTACGCCTGATTTGTTATGAAGTGCCCACATAGTTGATTAACGGTGTGTTGTGTTGTACCGGCATGGCTGACCACGTGCCCGGTTTTGCTCACGTGTTGCACAGTATTATGTACGGACAAACTGTTTGAACACTCATATTTACATATTTGCCCACAATTATATAATATTTGATTGATAAGCAAAATCCGCGCAAAAATAAATTATTTTGAAATAAATTCTGAATGCGTGCAAAGATTATTTATTAATACATTCTAAAATAGTAACTTCTTAGGTCAATGGTTTTACCAAATAAACCTATTGTTAGTATAATACCCTTTCTTTATTGATCACTAGCACCTGCCCGCGGCTTCGCCCAGTATAGGGATGAAAAGTAGCTTACTTGCTTTATACCCGTCTGCGAAGAAGAAAGGTTATGTGTTTGAGTGTATGTTTGGCTGACTGTATGCGCCGTCCTGTAGGATGAATGTCAGCGAAAAGGGTGGCTGTAAGGCACCAACATTTGTAAAAAAATGGAAAAATATCATCAAAATTTAATTGATATCGGTAAATGTGGTAGTGTAAACAGAAATAGAGTGTCTTAAATCGAATTTGGCGATAATGTTTTCAAAGTTGGGTATTTCAGTTTTTATAAACTTGTAATCTTGTTGAGCTCATAAACTATACTTAAATCGAATTTAAACCAAATCGGCTCAGTAGTTTTAACGTGATTAAAATCCATCGAAGTCTTCAGGATGATAAAGCAGGATATCTCCCTGAGCTTAAACTTTCTCAGCATCCGTATTCGATGTTCAGTGGATAAATCAGATGAGTTATGTAGATCAGAACAGTGACGTCATAAGACAAGATTATAGAGATTCTAATCAATAAGAACAAAACCTCCGCATTGTATGAACGACCGGCTGAATTGCTTGGGTATAACAGTGTATGCGTTGAGCTAGAGACACGAATCATTGGCAGTCAGGAATAGATTTGCACTTTGCACCAGTTTATTGCCCGACTCGGTCTGACATCCCTGTCGAGCCGTAGGTATAGGAAAGTAATACGGAACTACAGTTCTGTAGCTCAAGCATAAACTTTTGCGTGGACGTTATTAGTGCGGTGGCCGCTCGTCTATTGTTTTTTGCAGCGCGTGTTCTCGCGACAAGGCGCGAGAGACTCCTCATGTTGCCGACCCTACTATAGTGGGATAAAGCCAAGAAAATTATGATGATGCTGTAAAAAAGTAACAAGATAAGCTAGGCGCTATCTTGGAGATCACGCTCACCAGACCAGAACAGTGCTACACGGGACTTTAAATCACAAACGCCGGTGCGACATTGCTTTAGCGCTCATGAACTTTGATGATCAGTCTCAGAAGTCCATTTCACTAGCTTCAGTGTCCATCAAATCGGAGCATAGTAATGCTACTTACTTAGTTTGTTCTACAGCTGACTGTCTGTCTATGCCTGTCTTTTTTAGTACAGACCTCGGATAATTTTGCCTACAAATTCGTTGATCTCCAGATCTCCACGTGTTTATAACTACGTCTATTTTACCATATTTCTTCCTTTTTTCAAGGCTACAATATTTTACACGTAATTCTTTGGCAAAATTTACCGACTCACACACGAATTAGATGATTATGTGCATCATTATTCAATCAAATATCGTTTGTTAACCAAATAGTTGGTTGGCCATTCAAGCACACGTAGCGAAATAGCAATAGTTTTCAAGATTATTACCTATAACGCCGACAATACGCTTTGCACATAATTATGTATACGATTTATAAGGAACTAGCGGACTTTGGTTGCCTTGAAAATAAATGAAATTCGTTTCTTAGTACGCGCCTGCACTTCTTGACGAACACTCTATTCCAGTTTCAAGTATCTCCGTTCGGCGGTTTTAGCTTGTACTTTGTATGTCAGCCAGTCAGGTCCAAGCCTCTTATATTTATTGATGTCCTACTATAAATCTTTGTTTTTCTATACTATTAGTAAATGAATTGGTAGTAGGATTATGATAAACCGCACAGTAGCACATTCGTCATGCAGTCATAGAAGACATGTCTGACTAACAGCATGTTTCATTATAGCAGTCCATCACAGGCTTAGCTAGTAAAAGTACATATCGTTCACACATTATTGGCTTTAATAAATCAGTCAACTACCAGAATAATTTATTGCGATGTATACGTGAATATAACTTAATTGTGATATCAAGGTCGATCGGCGGAAGTTCAAGTTCTCGGAAATTGAGTAATAGAACTTGAGTGGATGGGCCGGAGACAGGCAGGTAGAGTAGGTTTGGTTAGATGTTAGGTAACGCAATAGGTACAGTCAGCTGCACTTACATGTATACACTCCTAAGCTGTCACATTATATTACTCTTAATTTTGGAAATAAAAGTGCACGCAAGTATTTTCAAATTAATGAGTCTTTGCAAAATTAAGAGTATAATATAAATATGAAAGCTTGAGAATGTATGTATGAATGTATGCATGTTGGTGGAGTTGATTGTGTCGTGCAGGCATGTCTCACCAAGAACCGCCACACAAAATATTCGCGTATAAAGGCAAAACAAAATCACAATTTAATTAATTATGTGAGTTAAATAAGAAAAAAATAGGTTAAGTTAAGACCAGAGGTCTTTCGATGGCACATGTTACTTACATACTTTGAGTAGGGACTTGCCACCGTTGAATTAAATGTATGATTACGTACGATACGGAAGTTTAAAAGTTTTCTAAAGATTTTTCTTTGTTTCTTCTCGTGAATAGGCGTTTGTATTTCACCCCTCCAACATCCGCCTCGACCGAACTCTATAATGATAAAAATTAACATCACAGTGTTCTTTATCATTCCTCTGTGCTACTAACTATACCGGGATAAACATAGTTGGTACAACGTTACCGTGTCGGCTGTGTTAAAAGAGATAATAAAGAGATCGCATGGCGCATCGGCGCCTTATTTCTAGAGGAAATTCTATAGGTAATTTAGAATTTCCGCTGCAATTAGTTGCTCGGGTGCACTCAAAGTCACTTGAGTCAGGAATTGTAAGGTCTAGCGGAAGCTTGGCCTTCCAAGATCGTCGGCGGTTGTCGTTACCCTCCAACCAGAGGCTCTGGAGAAGGGAGTGACGTACGCTGATGTCTTGACGAAGGCCAGGGACACCATAGACCTCACTCAGCTGGGGCTGGTAGAGGGGGTCAGGCTTAAACGTTCTGTGACCGGGGCCAAGATATTAGAGGTCCCAGGTTCAATGAGTGGGCCGCAAGCAGATATGCTTGCAGAAAAGCTGCAGACAACGTTTGCTGACGTTGCTCGGGTCACACGCCCCGTGAAATGCGTAGATCTACGGATCAGCGATCTAGATGACTTCGTTCGTGAGGAGGATGTCAGCGGCAATTGCTGCCACAATGAAGACAGCCTCTCGTGACAATATCAAAGTCCGAGATATTCAGATGGGGCGCGGGGGCTCGGCTTTCACGATTGTGAAGTGTCCCACCTCCGCAGCTAAGATCCTGCTGGAGAAGGGCAGACTCCTTGTGGGTTGGAGTTCTGCTCGGGTCTTTGCCCTGGAGGCGCGCCCATTGCGGTGCTTCCGGTGCATGTGTGTCGGGCACACGCGGCCGATGTGCTCGTCGGTTGTGGACCGCGGCGGGATTTGCTTCCGCTGCGGGAAAGACGGGCACAAGGCTGCGACGTGCACAGCGGCTGCGCCCTGGTGCGTCGTATGTGCAGACGTGCGGCGCCCAGCCGACCACGTGACTGGGAACAGGCGTTGTGACGCCCCCGTCATCCGGGGTAAATTGGCCCACGTTGGCCGATCTCCTACGACTAGGCTTTTGCCTGGTCATGATATTTCAACTACTACCAATTGTTGCCGCTCAGAGGTGGTCTGCAAGGTATGGGTTGGGGACCCATCCTTGCATTGCACAGGTCACCTCAGACGAAGGATGTCTTTTGTTCCAAGACATCCTTTTCTTCTCTTTGGGGGAAATAGAGGAGGTCCACAGCGGACACTCGCCGACAGGCCGCGGATGATTCCAAACGGGTTCCCGCGACCTGTTACCAAGGCGATTGTGACGGGAACACGATGGGTTTTTAGTCGGTATTCAGTCCGACATACCCCCTCCCCCCCCCAGGCGGAGGGATGCGTAAATGCATTTTCCCAGCGTTAAAAAAAAAAAAGGAATTGTAAGGTCTCAGTATCTTACTTACAGTACTTACTATACTGCATGCAGTACCCTGAATTTATTTAATTGCCTCGTCTCTAAGTTCTCAGTAAATTGGTGCCTACTAGCACTTTTACTCAAATAAGACGATAAAGCGTCCTGGTAATCTTAAACAATCCTACACATTCAGGAATATACATAGGTGTTTTATAAATGATGTTTTAGTACCTACTATAGGAAACCCACTACATTTGTATACGCGCCTTGACTCGATGAATCCTTACCTACATTTTACCGGGGCTCTAGACCGGCAGTGCAGAAACCTACTAATAGCAACAAATGTTTTATACTGAATACCTACATACTGTTTTCTGTTTTCGTAGGTTTTTTATTGAAGTTTTGTTTTTATTTATAGTGTTTGGTGACTCTGTCGCGCAGCCTTCGGAGTTCACATCACCCTCAACGCGTGCACTTCTAGGCCTCCTCAATGGTTTCCTGCTCACCACAACCTATAAAGGCCTTGTGGTTGTTGTCTCGCAGAATGTGAACGAGTACCTTGGATATTCAGAGGTAATATAGACGAGTTAAAAACAAGAAACATTCTACACGTACACAATCACATTTAAAATTAACATAATGATTACTTATAATTAAATTGATTGATTATTCAAAAAACAAATTGGAAAATAACGTCAAAAATAATAATGTTGTAGTCATTTCATTCATCAATCCCAGTTTTAAATGAATCAAATAATATGTTTCCCGCCTATTTAGGATACGGCTATTAGGATACTAATGAACACAAAATGTAAATTTCACGATTTTATTCGTCCTTTTCTTCAACAGCTGGACCTTCTCGGTCAGAACATCTTCAATCTAACCCACGAAGACGACCGCCAGATGTTGAAGGACCAACTGATGCCCAAGAGCCAAATGCTAGGTCCTAACGGCGAATTGATAGTACCAGATGAAGGGGAGGGAAGACGGAAGGTGGCACAGGCTCTGGCCAATGAAAAACGAAGATTTGTTGTCAGGTAATTTCTGTATATATCTATTCAACCTGTAACACACATCGTTGGGTAAAGGCCTCTGCTCTACCACGTCACTCTTGCCGATATTACTAGCTGCCTTCGGTTTGGACCAATATGGTATGAATCTATATTAAGATAAAAGTAAGCCTATGTAACTCATAAGCATATAAAACTCATTAACTGTATACATACTAGCTGACGCCGCAACTTAGTTTGCGTTGCAAATTTCCAAAATTCTCCTCCAAGTTTTAAGTCTCTTCGTCCACTGGTTTTGCTTGTAGGCTGTCTGTTAGTCAGTCAATCAGGATCAAGCTTTTTAAATATATTGATTGACCGAGTTTCAGCTAAATCGGTTCAGTAATATTTGCGTGATGGAGGAACAAACATTCATCTATTCATTCCTCCTTTAGGATTGAGTGGGAAGAGTGCTTTTATTATAATATATTCAACACACGGGTAAACATCGAGACACGAGGTTGTAAAGAAATATATGTTTTATAATTATGAGCAAAAGTTGGAAGTTATGATAGTTTTAAGTTGGGTATAAAATCCCTTTGCTTGCATTCCTCAGCCAATGCAGCAAAATTGCATTGCCCTACACGTACATCAGGGTGTATGTAGGTAGGTGTATAGTATAACTGTAGTAAGGTGTACATTAAGAAACCCACTACTTTGTGTACTTTTTGTAGAGACATAGTCTAAAGCGTCTACGTGATAGCGGAGTTCAAAGGATATGAAAATGGCTTTTCATAACACAAACATTATAAACTATGTTCTTTCTATTGGGAAATAGGTAAAACTGCTGTAGGATTTGGTTGATATTCGGTATGGGTATAGTTTTTTTGAGTGAAAAAGAACAAAGGCTAATTTTTGTAATTACTTATGTACCTTATTAACCGATACCCCGTAATGACGCGGACGGTATATTATTTATTTTGTCAAAGAAGTGAGAAGATGTTTTCCAGTTGCAACGAATAATTGAAACATTAATCAAAATAACTGGAGCTATGATTAATTTAACACTTTGTTTATTCGTATATCGTATAAAATGAGTTAGTATTAGGTATTATTAAATACGAAAATCGTTTTATCTATATTTTTTGCTAGTCCGAATAAATAGTTATCGATCTAGTGCAAAGGTGAATGGCTCCCTTAACGCTTCCAAAGTTAAATTGCTACTGCTAAAAGCAACATAAACAAAACTTATGGTTTCATGTTCAGCTTAAGTTTATGTGGCATTGTATCCGGTGAAACAAGAGCTGGCATAAATTACATAATTTAATGTAAATTATATAAATGACATTCGAAATACTTTACACTACTCAAGTGTTTTCTAGCACAAAATAGAATAATGCTCAATTCACACTAAGATGGCAGCGGCGCGGGCGCAGCGATCACTTCCAGTGTGGAATAATTTAAAATCTCTGAAAGACCAGTGTTGCTGGACTGCTGATCGACCAGACCACTTTAAGCGGCCTGTCGGTTCCTTCTATGCTTGTATTATAAGTAGGTATATTAATAAAGTTTTGAATTGCTTCACACTAAAAGTGTTCGCTGCGTCGGCGTCGCTGCTATACCTTGGTGTGAATTGAGCCCTGAACTTGCTAATATTATAAAGGCAAAAGTTTCTTAACGATTGACTTCCTAGCTTTCAAGTCCTTTATATTTTTACGACTGGAAAGAAAACCTTAGCTTCTACCTCTAGTCGGAAATCGAGAAGTATTCCGAGTCTTTTATGAAAGTTAACAAAAGGAAAGGTTACGGTCATATGATAAGCTGGTTCTTAGTAATGCCTGTCCCGAGCCAATGTTCATTGGTGTGATATTTCATTTTACTTACAACTCACAGTTTGCTATAAGGCGAATGGCGAGCTTAGAATTTTTTTAGACTGCGACGAATTGCCTAGGTATATCATAAAGAACAATAATTACTTATAGAAAAAAGAGTCACTAACTACACTAATAGGAAAGGGAAACTTAAACTGGAATCAAAAATCTATTAACTCAATATTAAATCATTTTCACGTAGAATGCTTTAAAAATGTGTATTAAACCAGATTGAGGGCTCCTGGAGGGAAGGAGCCATCAATATGCCTTCCCTACTTCCAATCTTAATAAAATAACGAAATCTAAAATACCTCCTTCTAAGTATACTACTTTGATCGCCTTCAAAAATATTTCTGTGCAAATTCTGCGAATTAAAATCGAATTCACATGAAGATTGAAAGCCAGTAGCGCCGAAAATTTTTCTTCAATTTCAAAGTCAATCGATTAATGTTTATAAACTGGTGCTCACCATAGGTTGAAGAAACTTGGACAGCGCTCGGAGCCGTGCAAATATGTCACATGTCATGTGGAAGGTTCTCTACGGAAGTCGGATCGCGCCTGCCGTGGGTACAACCGCTGTTGTCAAATGGTCAGACGAGCGCGCACCCGCGGTGACAACCCCTGCTCCAGTGGAAATGATGTGGTAAGTTCATAATCATTTCAACCTTCGATTATTGAGCCTACTAATATTATAACAGATAAAAATATGGAAAATTAATTTATTGGCTCTACAATTAATTAAGGGAAAATACATATCCCTATTTATGAAGTTATCATTATAATATGCTATGAATATAATATGTTTACTCCTTAATCATGATCAAACCACATTTGCATGAAATTCAGTATGAGTATTAATCAGTATATACCAAATAAAAAATATATCGGAAACTTTAAAGATTTTTATTTTGATAGCACGCAGATGAAGCCGCATGCAGCAGCTAATCTTGGATGTATGTCTCCTTCAAGCGCCTTCAGTCTTGAAGGATTTGTGGGCTTAGAAGATTCTGTCAACTTAATCACTTTTGCAAACCTTTTTGGTCTAAAAGTACTTACTCTATTCGAGGACACGTTGAATTGATAGAGCGGCTATATCATCAAACCCATCTGTTTCATTTTAAGACTTGCCAAATAACTCAATATTGGCAGCGCATCTCTTTAGGTAATTCAAACTCTTCATCCAAAAACTAGGTAGGTAGGTAGGAATTTTAATCCGTGCAATAGATTATTTAAACCTAAAATGATCCATCCAAACACTTTATATTTTTTTAGTACCCACCCCATAGTCATGTCTGTTATAATATTATGTCGATTATTTTTAATAGATTATTTTGATGCTGTGCTCTTTTTTCCCGACATCCACGACTTATGCCTACTTGCACCAAACTGTCAAAGCTCCTAAGCAATTACTTTTCTTGCTTGCCAGTTCTTAACGGTCCCAATTCAGACCGTTAAGAACTGTCAAGCGAGTTAAGTAATTGCTTAGGAATTTTGATAGTTTGGTGCAAGTCGGCATTAGTAACCTAACTAAAAACTCTTATTACACGGCCGAATACAAAACCAATAAGTTCCGTATTCTGTACTATCTACTTTTGGCAGATCAAAAACACAATACCTTTCAAATCACTTTGTAAAATTGCTTACAGGTTTTTATCGGTGTGGTACGCCCGACTTCGGAAACTTTTATCAACGAGAGTGCTATGGAATCTTACAAGATGGAGTATCGTACGAGACACTCCATAGATGGGGAGATAATCCAATGCGAGCAGCGTATATCCCTAGTCACGGGTTATATGACACATGAAGTCAATGGAGTCAATGCCATGAATTTCATACACCGAGACGAAGTACGCTGGGTCATCGTAGCCCTGCGTGAAAGTAAGTTTTTCAATGTAAATGTTGAGGTTTTGTGTTAACACAAAGGAAAGGGCTGAAAGGAGGATATTGTGCGAGAAGCCTAGCAAAATTAACTACTACTTTATCAAAATAGCTGTGTACTGAGCGTATGCAATAATGGATCCAAATAATTGACCTTCGTAGATGATGAAGACTTTTGGCTATTTTCAAATAGGTACTCGAAATGTAGATATAATAGTTTGCGCATTCAACCTTCAGACAGATATAATTTTATTTATTAACAAATAATGTAGGTATAAGTAGGTATGCCTAATGTATTTTGAACACTGATAATGCTACTTTATCATGCCTATTCAACAACTAAGTTGCGCGCCTGGCGAGTTCTCAATTTTCTTTAGTACCTACTAAATGCATTGCGACCGTGTATTCTATATCTGCGTACCTATGCATTCAATATAGGAAACGACGTAGTACCTACTGATATATTTTTCTGGTCACAATAGGTGAGTGGCTAGGTAATTACTGGACTAGATATACACCTACATTATTAGCTATTGCAAAACTGTCGTAATTAATTGTATTGAAGAAATGAAGAGTATGAACGAACACTTTAAAAATATCATCTGATCTAGTATTACTTAGATATATGGGATAGAAGAACTTGAGACAATGCACGCTATTGCTGAAAATGTAGTGAAAATTTGGATGAAAAAGGACAAATGTAGAGCATCATATAAGGTCAAAAAATCTTAGCTTTGCGTCAGTAAGTGCGATACCGCTGCCTCGATCATCATCATCATTATCATTATCCTCAGCCAGTATCAGCCCATTGCTGGGAATATACGACCTCCATTAAATGCCAATCTCGTCTGTGCTGTGCGGATCTAAACCAGGTGCTGCCTGCAATATTGCGGATGTCATCGATCCATCGGGCCTGTGGTCGCCCGACGCTGCGTTTTCCCTCCCTATAGGCAACAGGCATCCATTCTGTCAAGGCCCTACCTCACCTGCCGTCACCCTGCCTTACCAAGTGACCTGCCCATTGCCACTTGAGTTTCATGATTCGGATGATGAGCTGCCCCAATAGATCATATTACTTACCAATTGATTGGCTTTGCCTGCATGCGGTATCATTCATCACAAGCTTTAGTTTTAAATATAGAGATGATGTACTGAGATTTTGTTATCTAATATTATTTGTTATTACTATTGATAAGAACTTTCTACATTTCCATTTGCAGTGCATAACGACAATCTTTTATCATATCATCAGTTGACATTAGAAGTTCATATATTATATAGGTACCTACGTTTTCTCACGTGGCTATCTAGCCATGGTAGGTATGTATACAAAATTGCACAAGTATGTCATTACGATTGATACTTTATTGCATGTCAAGATTATGGACTAGGGTATTTGTAAACAAGTCAGCTTTAACTGTATCTAGGTACTTGCGAATTGATATAATGTTGGCTGCGCATGCTTAAAGATTATATTAATATTTCACTTTGGATTAGTTTAATAAAAACAATATGTATAGTTGCGGCAAGTTGAAGCCAGGGCGCTACAGCACAGAAGGCGCCTATTTCCGGCAGTGGACTGCGAAAGGCTGTTAATATTGAACACGTTATATTAGTTAGTATTAGTTCTGACTTTACTGATCTTCCTTGAGACTTTTAATTCATTTATTTGGATCATCAAAAAAAAAACACAAGTGGTCGTTCATATCTTATCTAGATATAAAATAAAACAACTCAATAAAACTCTACTCAAATTACTAACTCAAATTTAAAACTAAAACTTCAGAGTAGTTGATGGCAATGCATTCTAAATCCATTTATTAGCATGCAATGCCTACCTCACCTCAATAAAACCATGAAATCATGTAAAGGAAGCGAAATAGAGCAAAAGCAAAAACGTGGTTTTTATATTTTAATCTATGTACATTGTTTGTTCCAGTGTACGCCCACAATCTTCTATTCGGGGAGTCATGTTACCGTCTGATGACCAAGAATGGTCAGTTCATCTACATGCGGACTCGGGGACGTCTCGACGTGGACCAGAGCTCGCGAGCCGTCACCAGCTTCGTTTGCACCAACACTGTGGTCGATGAGGCAGAGGGCAAGGAATTGATCAGGATGATGAAGGAACGGTTCACACTGGCTGAAAACAATAATGATGCGCCGGCTATTGACGACAATAAGGATGTAAGTTATAGTAACTATAATAATAATATAAACGCCGTGTTGGCTAAGTGGGAGGTGCCTCGACTTTCGATCCGTAGTTCGGGAGTTCGAACTCGATCGTACACCAATGCATTTTTTCTGTTCTAAGAAGATCTGTGTGTGCATATAAACACGTGCTTAACGGTTAAGGAAAACATCGTGAGGAAACCGGCATGTCCTGGATCCTAGTTCGGAAACATGTGTCAAGTGCACGAAAGGAGCCTCATCGAGGCGCACTTGAAATTCTTTCACCACACTGATTCGAAAAAACTAGTGACACGATAAGAAGAACAATAATATAATTAAACTGTGAAATTAGTCTTATTTTTTGGGTGATATGAGGTGTCATGAGTTAAGTATTTTCTCGAACCGTGTGGACTAATAGCAATGCTCGGAAAGCATAGTGTAGGACACCCTTCGGACAGGTGGTGATGATCTGCGAAAGGCTGCAGGTAGAAGATGGATGCGGCAAGCCGAAAACAGGGCGCGATGGCGCACATTGTGGATGGAGAGAGGGAGAGGCCTATGTCCAGCAATGGACTGCAAAAGGATGATGATGATAAAGCGTGGACTAAACGGCTTGTCTTTTTTTAGTCAAATGAGTCTGTTATTTTTCCTGTTTCATAGTTGTGATAAAGGCAAAATAACATGTAAATAAAAAAAAATATTTCAAAATAAAATAGAACTAAAGAAGCATTCATTATAAATTCTGTATAATCTTCTATTCATCTATCCATATATACAATGATCAATTCCAGACATCAGTCCCAGTGGAAGACCCGAGACAGCTCGAAAAGGTGATCCTCCACCTAGTCACCAACCTCCCTTCCCCTCAGACCGACCCCCCTACTTCCCCTCAACGAGAATCCCTTCGACTTGCCATCATACCTCCAAAGAAAGAACGAATCGTCAGCGCGATCGAGAAAATATACACAGTCATAAAAACTATACCGAAAAGTCCAAGCATACTCTTTACTCCAAAATCGCCTGAGCCGTCCCTTCCCCTAGCAAGTTCACTGCCGATAACTGAGTACATGCAAACGGATGGACAGCCAGTATATGATCAGGAAACGACTGACTTTGAGTATCTCCCCGTGCCAGAGATCACAGGATACGACGGTATGATGCCTGTGAATTTCAACAGTGAAGACGCTAAGGTGAGTTTTTTTGTGGAAACAATAGAGAGCTAGCCGCTCTTCTGGTGGTAAATGATCATGCCATGACTAAAAAAAAATATACAAAAATGATACGGTATCTGTTATGTTGCATTTTTTATTAATATTCTATTATATTTTAAGATAATTTAAAAACACCAGGCACAAGACTTAGAAACTCATAGGCCGATGAACGGTTGCTACAAAGCAACTGCATCTGGAATCTGCACTTGAGAGTGACTACTCAAACTTGATTACTGCATTGCAAGTTACACTGCACGTGTCATCTGCACGCGGCCCTGCAATCAAAGTGCAAACCCGTAACTTTGCGTTCCATTTTCAGATATTTTCCCCACAAGAGACGTTCCCCGAGCCATTGTTTTCGGAGGCTGCTGGCCCCAGCTCTGGTGTTAAGAGGACTAAGCGTTTCCATGACGAAGACGCCGACGCCGGAAAGAAGAAGCACGTGATGAGCGTCGACGCCAATGAGGGACGCCAATCTCCCAGTCTGGAGACATTCTTCGATGAAGCTAGTAAGTTACTACCGTGTATTCCCATCTGCCTCTAGCGCCTTTACGACGAAGACACCTATGCTGGCAGGAAGAAGCACGTGTTGAGTGTCTACGCCAATGAGGAACGCCAATGTCCCAGTCTGCAGACATTATTCGCTGAAGCTAGTAAGTTACTACGGTATATTCCCGTCTGCCTATAGCGCTTCCACGACGAGGACACCGACCCTGGCAAGAAGAATCACGTGTTGATCTTCGACGCCAATGAGAGACGCCAATCTCCTAGTCTGGAGACATTCTTCAATGAAGTTGGTTAGTTACTACGGTATACATTGGTCCCTAGGCTCGGTAGCCCCAAAATTTAAAGGGGAAAAGGATAAAGACTGGACGCAGCAAACATGAGTAAGGATTTGTTTTGTCGTACTTTTTTGTCTTTAGGGACTTGAATTATTTTCTACTTTTTTTTATTTGTTACAGTTCTCGACACGCAAATAGAATCCGCTATCGACTCCTTGGAGCAGACAATTGATCCAAGTTTCCCAGATCTGCTGGTGAGATATAGATAAGATAAGATAGGATAATTTATTTATAACAACATGTTACAAGTCAGTGGGTCATTTGTAGAGAAAGAACATAGTAACAACTACCCAAAGCAAAGTGCTTTAGCGTAAATTTGAGCCAATACCAAATAAATAAATCGATTAAACATTAATAAAGCCTAATGCCAGCATTGCCAGCCACATACCTTATGATATGATGTGATAAACTGGCGCATGTTTATAAGTGGCTAGGATAACTTCCAATTATAATAAATATAAATGAAACTTTTGTTTTACAGATCTCCAAGGAAGTTCAAGATATTTTGGGCAAAATTGATGGACCTGAAGAAGAACTTGAATTATAATTTTTTTTAATAATTTGTGAAGATTATTTAGAACACGGGGTACAATTAAAACATTGACGAAAGACGTGGATCCGGGAGGAAGTAAGTCGAGATTGAGAATATAGGTATAGGTACTCATCATTTTTTGAGTACGGCATTGTTTTGTAAAATCAAATTTCTATAAACGTGATAATAACCAGTAAATTTTTGCAAAAAGACATGATTTCGCTCAACTAGACTATAATTGCATAACAGTGAAATAAAAAAAAAACTTTTGTAACTACAGAAGTTTTTGAGCATTATGCATTTTCAAAATTTATGTTCACCGTAGTCGCTATGCTATTTAACTTATATATTTTTTGTATGTATGTTTTTTTTCTGCGTGGAATATTGCAGTTCTTAAGGCGGCTTCGTTTACCCTGTGAAAAATACCCAGATATTTTAGTGATCTCTATAATAAATTCAACATTGTGTGTTTATTTGAAGATCTCTAGAAATGGATTTAATATAAGGTTAAAGAGTAGGATAAGTGTTTTTTTTAAGATTTCTGAGCCTATAATCTTTGTTTCGATTAATGTTGGAATTGTGCGAACGTAAAATAGTGATTGTTGAGTCACATCAATTGATTCGAAGCCATTTCCGTTTGCCTATAATGTAACGTATTAAGTAGAGGTACGGTAAAAAACCTTTGAAGTTAAGATTAGGGGCTCCGAGAGCCAGTCAATTTATTTACGTTATTTTTCGATTTATGTCCATGATTATGGGTTTTATAGAGTTTTATTAAAAACGTAGATGCTATACCTAGTTAGGTAAACTATTTTCGTAATCAAAAATCAAAACAAAAATATTGAACTTTTGTTCGTCAACTTTACGTCTATTTTGTAGTGGCTCAGACTAGCAAATCAATTATACTTAATGTCTATTTCGTATGTAGTAGCCTAGATTACAATTAGTAATGTTTATTTGCATGTAGTAGCTCAGATTAGCAAAATTAGTTAAGTCTATTTTGTATGAAGAAGCTCACTCAAGCAAATTAGAAATATCTGTTTTGTCTCTCAGTATGCATACTAGCATAAAGGCGATGTCTTTTTTACGTCCATTTTAGATCAGACTTAAGCTATTCTCCGAGTATAGGTATTTTGTGGATGTTTTTTCATATAGTTACGTAAATGTTAATGTTGTAGTAATTTTCGTAGTAAGGTTTCGATTTTGTAACATTTTATACACTACAGCTTATTAGTTCTTGGCTAATATGATATTTTAGATGTTGGTACGGCACGAAAATAGTAATTTTAATGTAAGCAAGTAAAAAAATATGTAGTGTACCTACCTACATGCCATAAAGTTTTGTCAATTTTGCCAAAGCCATATTTTGTTTTAATACTTAAACTTACGCTATTTCTTATCAAACCTAGTCACAAGAACCTGTTTTTAATTGAAAATATAACCCAAAATTAACGCTTTCTCATTCTACTTTTTAGGAATGGACCCATTGTTTATTTAAATACTGCAAGACTGAGTATTTTTTATTGATGGAATTTTCATACAAAATTTTAAGCGTTTAGTCATAATATTGTTTTAATTTAAGCATTTTTCCAAAATATTGTTACTGGTTTTCATGTTCTATCCAAATTTTAAGTATCTAACAATATTAATAATAATGTTTATGTATCACAATAAATAAGCAGCAGCTCTACTTTTAGAAACCCCCAAAAATAATGCCCTAAAATAAATAATAATAATAATAAATTTTACAATATAAATAAAGTGGATTTGTGACTAAAAGGCTTGTTATGGACTGATAACATGATATTTTCGTAGATGGAGTAATAGCGTAGATTAGGGTTCGATGAATTTATTTTTTTATTGTTTTGAGTTGTGCTGTGCCAATACGAATGAGAAAAGTTGTTAGTAATTATAATGGCTCTACACACTATGCCGGCGGGCTTGTGAGCCGCCGGATTTGCCGCTCAAACGAGCCCGCCACGCTGGCATGGCCGCCGGGGTATGCCGGCGGTTTGCGCGGGGAGCCGGCGTCAGTTCGCTTCCGGCTTTCAAGTGATGGTGAAATGATGCTCTGAGGCTTTGGGCTTTAGTTTTTACGGCAAGTGCCGCCGGCCTGATAATGCCGCCGGCATTCCCATTACCCGTGCGGCAAGAACCCGCCGGCCAGGCCGCCGGTATAGTGTGTAGAGCTCTATAACGGAATTTGGATTATTTTATTTTTAAAATTATTCGTGCGAATAACTACTTGGCAGTACCAGTGAATATAATTCAAAGATATTTGTACATTCATTTACATACTTTGAGATTTATTATATATATTTATATGTTTTCTGACGACTCAGATTTGTAGTTAGTTTGCCATATTGTTGTCCAAAAATATTGTACTTGCAACATAACCTGTTGACTGAAATTTTAATATTGTAGGTATGTAGTTTGTATCAAAAATATGTATATTGCGTAGTTTGTAAGTAATATTTTGTGTCATTGATAAAAAGCTTTTAAGCAAGTTTTCGACCGACTCTTCAGTACCGTTCTAAATTCAGTAGATTTTTTTATTCATCGTACCATCGTCATTTATCAAACGAGTGATTTTTTTTTTATTTGTAGGTATATTGTACTTTTGGGTTGTCAATGTTTATTAAAATCTATTTAGTAAAATGTGTCATCCAAGTAAACTAACGGTAACTATTGAAGTCGGTTGTAGTATGTTTATGTTAAAATCTTTGATTATATAGTTACGTAATGAATTAATTTGCAATTTTGAAAACGAGCAGCAAATGACAGATTATTGCTATCGACACTTCTTCTTTCCGTGTCATACTCTTATAATTATAGTACATTTATCTACATATATACTTGAACGCCCCTGTGTGTAGCCATATTGAAATCTCCCAGCGTTAAATATTGTTTTACATCTGTATCAATCAATTCAGGGGCTTATGAAGCAAATAATAAAAATAAATAAAACTGCTCTTATTATTTCACATGTCCTATAATTTTTGTTCAACGAATATTTACTTATTCAAGAAATCAGTGCTAACAGACTTTCTAAAAAAAATTCTGTTGTTCCTAATACCTTAATAAATTACAGGCCTAACGAGACGATTTTTAAAATCTTATTATTACATATTTTTTGTTATATTCTTACAATAGCCAAACATTTTTATAATTTTATAATAAGAAAGTATTTGGTTGTTCAAACCTATCTACTAATAGTAACAAAAAGTTCATAATCTCTACATTCTTAAATCGATCTACAAACATAGCTACGTTGATCTACATACATAATTATTAAAATTAAGGTTGACAACCAAGGACCTATCACAAAATAATACATCTCTCGTAACGTTAACGTATCGTTGGGTCACGTGACCAATTTAGTATGAGATTTTGTATTTACTTAGTACCATTTAGGTACGCATGAAAGAAGGCGCTACTCAAAATCTCCGGACTTTACTAATCGTACGGTATGGCTCCTACACCCTATGCCGGCGAACATACCGTTCAAACGAGCTGCCCCGCCTGCATGGCCGCCGAGATATGCCGTCAGTACGCTCCCGGCTTTCAAATGATTGTGAAATGATGCTCAACGGCTTTGCGCCAGATTCTATGGCAAATGCTGCCGGCCTGTTTATTGCCGCCGGCATACCCGCGCGGCAAAATCCCGCCGGCCAGGCCGCGCCGGCATAGTGTGTAGGAGCCTGTAGACTTCAAACAATGCGTATTAGTTTCGTGATAGGTCTACAATTACCTATTAGGTACTATTAAATACTTAAGATATTCAATCGAGACGAATAATTTTACTCGTCTCGTGATGACTAACAACTTTTATTCGAAGAAATTCAGATTTTCATACTATTGTATAATTTTATATAGGTATCGGATTAATTATATAATATACTTTATAATAAACAAAAAGAACACCAAATTTAATGATAAAAATCTACTACAGTAAAACATACCTACAACCCAGATTGTTATCTAGCACATCATTAATACATTATTTTTAAATAATATTTTTCATACAAACCTATCTGAATATTAACTTATAATATGCCTGTTAACAATTTATTTTTATAAAGTCTTTCATCTTTACAAACAATAATGAATCGTGTGTTTGGGAAATAACACTTGCCTTTTTATACCTAACTTATTGCAGAAGGTATCGACCTACGGTAATAAATATCCCATAGCTGCTCTTGGTCCCAAGCCACTTGAGTGCAGTTCTGAAAAATATTAATATAATATATTATTATTGCATTTATTTTTCATAATTTTTCTCATTTATATTCATTTTTCACAATATTATTATAAAATATAAACATCACACAAATAATATCTATTGTAAAAAATATATTATTTATTTTTTTACAGAAGCCGTCACAAAAAGTCAACAGTTTTCAAAAGACATCAGTGATTTTTGGAAATAAAACCCACTAATTGTGACAAGAAATGTAATAAAAAAAACACAAATATCGCAGCTTCGATACAAACACGCTTGTCGAAAATCTTCATGATACGGCTACTGTGGCCCGATCACGACAAACTGATAAACGAATACAAATATGTGATATCTCTGTGACGGTTTCGATATGAAAATGACTTTCGAAAATCTTCATGATACAGTAGCTACTGTTCTACCTTTTACCGTTAGGAGGCGTCCCGTCCAGGATGTCGTCTAAATGGGTACCAACACCAGGTCAGTGTCAGATATTCTGCCACAAAGCAGTAATGTGTAAGCATTACTGTGTTCCGGTGTGCCCTGGGCCCTGTAGCTAGTGAAATTACTGGGCTTTCAAATTCGACCATCAAAATGTCTCAATATGGCCGAGCGCTTTACCAGTGTTGCACCAGCCTATGTGAATCAAAGTACTGTGTAGCACTGTTCGATTCATAAGCAGGCGTGATTGCATACCATCAGGAGAGCGCTTAGCTCGTCTCATCCATGTAAACATAAAACAAAACCTACCACCATCTAAATCCACTGCTGCCTCAAACGGTCGTGATCCTTTATCAAATTCTCGGCCTCCTTGGTCAGGCATCAGGAGAGCGCTTAGCTCGTCTCGTCCATGTAAACATAAAACAAAACCTACCACCATCTAAATCCACTGCTGCCTCAAACGGTCGCGATCCTTTATCAAATTCTCGGTCTCCTTGGTCATGCATCAGGAGATCGCTTAGCTCGTCTCATCCATATAATAACATAAAACAAAACCTACCACCATCTAAATCCACTGCTGCCTCAAACGGTCGCGATCCTTTGTCAAATTCTCGGTCTCCTTGGTCATGCATCAGGAGAGCGCTTAGCTCGTCTCATCCATAATAACATAAAACAAAACCTACCACCATCTAAATCCACTGCTGCCTCAAACGGTCGCGATCCTTTATCAAATTCTCGGCCTCCTTGGTCAGGCATCAGGAAAGCGCTTAGCTCGTCTCATCCATGTAAACATAAAACAAAACCTACCACCATCTAAATCCACTGCTGCCTCAAACGGTCACGATCCTTTATCAAATTCTCGGTCTCCTTGGTCATGCATCAGGAGATCGCTTAGCTCGTCTCATCCATATAATAACATAAAACAAAACCTACCACCATCTAAATCCACTGCTGCCTCAAACGGTCGCGATCCTTTATCAAATTCTCGGCCTCCTTGGTCAGGCATCAGGAAAGCGCTTAGCTCGTCTCATCCATAATAACATAAAACAAAACCTACCACCATCTACATCCATTGCTGTCTCAGACGGTCGCGATCCTTTATCAAATTCTCGGTCTCCTTGGTCATGCATCAGGAGATCGCTTAGCTCGTCTCATCCATATAATAACATAAAACAAAACCTACCACCATCTAAATCCACTGCTGCCTCAAACGGTCGCGATCCTTTATCAAATTCTCGGCCTCCTTGGTCAGGCATCAGGAAAGCGCTTAGCTCGTCTCATCCATAATAACATAAAACAAAACCTACCACCATCTACATCCATTGCTGTCTCAGACGGTCGCGCTCCTGTATCAGATTCTCGGCCTCTTTGGTCAGGCGTTCCGACTCTTGCTTGATCCAACGACCACTGTTCTCGCGTTCGTTGCGTAGCTGGGTGATTGCGAACACCATCTCTGGAAAATCGGGAAGAATATAGTTGAGACAAAGTCAAAACTGGCTCAAAATTGTGAGAGAAAACATTGCGTTCGTCTCCTATGACTTTTAGTACTGCTTGTTTCTTATTTTTAGATATTCTTTTTGTGATTAAAAATAAATGTGTTAACTTATTATAAATCAGAACAGTTTGTAAGGATGCCTGGATAAAAGGATATTTGTGATTAAAATATCACGTCAAAATTACTGAAACAATTGATCTGAAATTAGTTAAATATAAGGTGGTGCAAATTTAGTTTCAAGAGCCTAATTTTTATTAATACGAAAATATAAATATATGGATGACAAATCTATAGACACAACGAAACCACTGAACCGATTCGGCATAAATTTACACCTATATATTATACCTATATTATATTATATACCTATTATATTCGTCTAAATCACGATACCCTTCGAGGCGCACATGAAATCATTTCACCAAACTTGTTTGAAAGAACTAGTGACCTGTGACACGATAAGAAGAAGAAGAAGAAGAAGTCTAATCAGTTTAGTTCAGGAATTGCAAAGGACATGCATGAAGGCCGAAGGATACTTTTTTCTTTAATACAACGTAGCAGAAACCACGGGCAGCGTATTATAATGTTGGAACACTCACGATTTAGCTCGAAATAATGCGCTTCATATAGTAACAGGTCGTAGTGATTAAAGTCATCGGGCAGGGTTAGCGCCTTGTTCCTCAGGAAGTTGAGGATGTGCCGAAACATGGGGCCGTCTCGGTCGATGAAGTAATGCTGCTTCAGCGAGTCTAGTACGATCGGATACGTGCCGTTGAACATCTTGCATAGACGCGACTCTGGGTCTCTGGAAAATAATAACATTGTCTTTAAGTCAGTTTAGACCAATCGGAAAAATGCTCGCGAAATTGCATAAAATCATTGATGAAAAGAGTCGAGAGATGGCGTGACGAGCTAGATGCATACCAACTAGACTGGCCTACTACAGCAAAGGACAGAAAGTTGTGGAAACAAGGGAGGGATGCCTTTTCCCTGCAGTGGGACGAACTGTCTATATTATTATAACTAAAAGATCTCTACACATAAGTACACGAGCATTTTTTCCGTTTTAGATACGTTCGGCGGCGTCCCGGGTTTGTGTAGATATCTTTCAGTCTGAATTGTACGCCTTCAAATATCGCCGCTATACCAGCTTTACTAAGTGCCCTTACTACTACAGGTCGCACGTTGAGGGGCATGTTTTTTTTAGATTGAAAGATATCTATCTACCTAAGATATAGATCTATGATAAAAGGTCAATGATTTTGTGAAGCTGATCTAGGTAACACATACTACTTTACTTGTTATGTAGTTGCAGTTTTAATCAAATCAAAAGTGTCAGTAGTTTTTATTTTGTAGACGGAATAAATGCGAAAGTTTTAAATTTTTAAAAGATTAGAATAAGTTTAACACAATTAAAAAATAAATATAAATGCTTGCACAAAAGAGTGCCTTTAACAAAAGAGATAAAATGATGCAATTATATAGCTAGCTAACGATACATTAATTTCGTGCTTTCCAGATGGTGTGGCGTGGGGGGTTCGAGTGGGGACTAACGCTGCGCAACTCCGCAGGCCCCGTGGCGGGCGCCGCGGGCGAGGGCTCGAGAATAACTCGTAGCACAGATAAAACAACCTTATTTACTGTACCACGGCTCTGTATAGCCAGAACAAAGCACATCTTTTTAATTTTATCACATTTTCTGTAGAATCGCTAAACCGTTGTTGGGAGGCTATCAAGTCCAACCGAACAGCGTGTCTCTTTAAGCCCGTCACACACGTAGCTATAATATAATATATAGCAAGGCATATTACGATATACTTTCTATACAAATATTTAAGTCATAGAAATATATATTATAACTAGCTGCGTGTGCGGTCGTTTGAATATTTGTATAGAAAATATATCGTAGTATGCCTTGCTATAATCATATTAATATATATTATAGGTACGTGTGTGACGGGCTTTAATTTCAGTGCCGTCAAAGTTAATCACATTTTCTGCAGAACTGCTTTCCGTTTTCCGTTGGGAGGCGTTTCTCTGCATGATTTCGTCGAGAGGGATACAAAAACAGTGACAGATACCTATTCTACGACACGATTGGTCGAGTGGCAAGTGTGTTGGACTGCCACACCGATGTCGCGGGTTCGATTCCCGCTTCAGGACAAGCACTTGAGTAATGATCATCAGTGTTTGTCCTGAGTCTGGGTGTTTTCTATGTATTCTATGTATGTATCTACAAAAAAATGTATTTAAGTATTGTATAAGTTATCTGGTTCCCATAGTACAAGCTAAGTTTGGGGCTAGATGGCATCGTGTGAAATGTCCAAAAAATGTATTATTCTATTATTCTGCCGTCAAGCAGTTATGTGGAATACTATTTTCGTTGTAGTTATTGGATTACTGGGCTTTCGAGACTGTCCATCAAAAGGTATCTAAAGTCGATGAGCACTGTGTTGTGTTGCACCAGCCTATGAGATGCGAATTCCTTTGTAGCACTGTTCTGCTCATGGGCAGTCATGATCTCTTACCATCAGCAGAACGTCTAGTTCATCGCGTCACTTAGGTTGTTTTTTTTTAAACGGTAAGATTTAGTTGCAATTCGGTATAGTTTATTATCTGAAAACATAGCTTAGCACCCACAGATAGAACCGAAGGCGAAGACGCGGTAACTAGTACTAATACTCACGAAGTTAAAGTCTCAAGCGATGAGGTGTAGATAGTTCCGCCCACGTCGATGTGAACTGGTGCGTTGTAGTTAGTGGTAGGCGCTACTCTTGGGAAGCCTATGATCGGAGGCTCTATCTTCACGGGTATCTTCAATTCTGGCTTAGGACTGCTGGGAAACATTATTGCAGTCTTCTTCGCGGTCTAAAATGTGGAAAAAATACATATTAAACTTCTCGTGTAAAACGTAGTTAGTAAACCAAGAGAGCCAACGACCAAAATTTTTGTCCCATAGCAATACGGCCTAAATCATATCAAATTGATAGATTCGATTATCCTGAGATCAAAAATATTTTTATCAGAAATTATCCGCTTTGCGTTTGACCTGGCCGAAAACCTGGCCTGGTCTGATTTTTGGACTGTACTTCGATGATAGCTGTAAGATACCGAAAAGATGTTTTTCAGAAGTCAGTAGTGTAGCACAAATCCGACAAACCTTTTGTTAAAAAAAATACATGGAATAATTAAAATACACTTCCCAGATGACAGCGTAGGTACGCTGCATTTCTACTATTTTTTTTGGAAAATGATTTCGGAGTATGAGAACCTATGATGTTATAAGACTTCACAACAATCGTGATATTATTTTTCAGAAATTCCACAATCTTGTGAAAAACCTGACATTCCGTGCCTGTAGGCGTATTCAAAAGCCACGAAAACGACGCTTCCATGATTCAACAAGCAATAAGGTGCATTACCGTAGAAGATGCTTACAAAATGTGCTATACAGACGTGAGCCGAGACACAGCCCTCGGCGTGGGAGCCATGCCAACCTACTGACGGCGCTCTCACGGCACCCTTCGACCCATGCGATCATTTACTAAATTGTTCAAACCCATATAACCTACATGCACCAATCATCCTATACTAAAGACCAGCTTTTCAGGTCTATTTAAGGCATATTTTTTTAAATTAAAATCAAGGAACATTATTTTCAGACCTTCTGTAAACGCTTTAGATTTTAATGAAATAATGCAAAATACCCTAGGTAAAGGCACATTCAATTAAAAAAGTTTAGTCTTTAATGAAAGGATAGGTTCAATGGCCGTAATAAAGTGGCACATCGCACCAGTCATGTCACGTAGACGCTGTTCAACCTAGCACCGAGATAGACCGCATCGAAGCTGCAAATAGCATCCTATCCTACCAACTGTACCCTACCCTGCAATGAAACCTTGTCATGTGGACATCCGGCGACGCGTGGCGTGTCGCGCACATCGCCCGGGGCTGCGTTGCCGGACCGAGTCCAACTTCAATTATTTTTATCGCATGAATGCATCTCCCAGCTCTGGCCTATCTCGTCGGTTTCGCACCTTACAGCCTATTCACCAGAGTTCGCGCTTTTGAGAATAGCTCGTTCTATTGAACAGAGGACGTGGTGCAACGAAGCGGTTAGCTTTTTGCTATAACATCGCATTGGAATATTTGCGCGGGAAGACTTCTGAATTATTATATGGTTCTGTTGTTGAAGCTTCTTTTTGCATACCAATTAAGCATCATTATATTTATATATGTGTTATTTTGTCTTTTTTAAGAATGCAGTCGCCATCGATCACTTTGGATTTTATGAAATCACAAGGGAAATTCAATGAAATGGAAATTATTACCATTTTTTTTTTGAGATACGATATAAATCATTTTATTTTATACCATAAAAAACATAGTTAACACTGTTACAAAATTAGTAGGTAGGTGTTTTTTTATTTGGTCAAAACTTACCTGATGGGAAGCGAATATGATGTAGGGAACGCTTGCCTAGAAATTAAACAATATGTTTAACTTTAGTAACATTACTTACTATTTAACTAGCGGTAGTACTCGAGAAAAAAGTGAAGAATCAGTATTCAAAACCACTTTTAAGAGCAAGAAAATATGTTTTGTCCAGTTGAAATGTTTCAAATAACATAGTACTGAGAACTCGCTATTGAAGGATCTGTCCTCAAAGCGAATACCAGGTGGCAACGACCGCCTGGCTTCATTACGAGATCGCCTGCGGCTGTTACAGCGTGCTCGGCCAAATACTAATCACTGGTAACTATACTTTTAAACGCAATCAACCTGGCAAGTGACAGTTTCATGGTATTTGGTACTTGTTAGAGCGGTTTCAGACTAGCGTATTTTTGTTCGCGCGTATACGGGCGGATTGATACTCGCGAAACTTCAAAACTTTTTACGTTTTTTCTAGCGAGTGTTAACGTGAGTATTTGTATCTAGTTAGATAAGTCTATAGCACTCTATTTACACTATTGTAGTGACCATTTTGTTTGCACATGTTTTTCACGATTGTTATGAGCTTTACTGAATCGTGAGTGAAAGCCATTTAATCATGTACCCTTTGATTAATTACTTTCATGTACTTTTGTACTCTTTTGTACATTACATTATTACTTTAAAGTGTTGCATGAGGAATATTTGACTTTTTTTAGAGATTTTGTATAATTTAGTCTAATATGTTAATGTGTCTGAAGATTATACTTTGATAAGTTCAAAGTATAATCTTCAGACACATTAACGTATGATTGGAATTACTCCAATCATACGTGATAAGTAATATTATAAAGGTAAAGAATAAGTAATATTATGTACCATAAATGGCTTTTATTATAGACAAATAGTATGCTGAGTACGCTACCTTCTGGTGATCAGCCTTCTTTTTTGGATTAAGTAGTTTTTCTTAGAAGAAATTATTATAACTTGTTTCCCTTCTAGTATATGTATCTAACATATACATATTCTCATAAAACAATAATTTATTGAAAGAGTGGTGTTAAACCGTCAATATTTTTACGCACGCATATTTTTGCCTCAATTTTTTGTATGTAGTGGTCGTATTCAGTTTCGCGGGTGAAAGGGGCGCCTGCGGCCACGGCTACGTCGTCGGCGCCCGCCCGTCGTTGCTTGCGGTCGGCCGAGCGCCCCGCGGGCGCGCGGGCGTTGCGCCTCTCCGCGCCTCTTACCATGCCTTGCAAATGAAGGAAACCAAAAAACGTTTATCACAGTTGATTTACTACAGTTTACTTTTTATTACAACCTGTGGTTAGCTACAGTTAAAACTTAAAATAAAATACATTTCATAAAGCAAACATGTCTACATTCTGGTAGACTATCTGTGGTCTTAGCCGCTTATCGAGGTAAAAAGTAACCTATGTATTTTATACCCGTACAGAATTTCAGCTCAATCAGTTTAGTCGTTTTGGGATTAAACATCCATCGATTTATCCAGCCTCAATAACTTTCGCATTGTTAATATTCTTAGGATTATTTAATTATATTACTCGTTAGTTGAAAATTAGGAACTTAAATATTTACACTTGGTGAATTTATTTCAGATGATCCTATTAGAAGAATCGATGGCGTTTACAACTAGACCTTTTTATGTCAGATAAATGTACCAAAACAGTTGTACCTAAGTAAAATATTTTAGGTAGAGCAGAAAGATGTGTAAATTCTAGCTATTTTACCAATGTATATAGGTATAAACTCATTTTATTTTATCTCATTAAAGATCGTAAAATACGCTCTGTTTTAAAATGCAAAAGACCTGAGGGCGGTGAATAATTCGGGTGACCAGGAAATACTTTTTTCCTTAAGTTCTTTATAGATACACACATATGTATTTTTTTATTTCTTCTCACCAGTTAACGCAGGTTATTGATTTCTTTCAAAAATCAAGAACCAGAGATGTTTATGCCCAGCAGAAAAAAACGATCATAGCATGTATCTTGACACAATTATTATATATAGTTAGTTAAATTTTAGTATTTTAACACTAACTGCTGCGCACGGCTTCTCCCGAGTGGTATCAGAATGAAAAGTCTATGTGTTTTTTTATAAAAAAATGTGTAAAAGGATTTGGAGTGATTGAGTATCAACGATCCATCTATTCATCCATTAGTCTATCAATCCTCACAGAACAATATATTGGTTGGAGTAAAATTTGCTGTTGATATTAAACCAAACTTTTTTCATCAACTTCAATCGTTCTGAAGCATAGATCATTTTGAGCCAGTGGGTTTTTGTTCATGGTTCTGTTCGTACAAAGAGCGGCAATGGAGCTCGCAGCGTCGCCTTAGGCCATAAAGAGAGGCCCTTCTATTTCAATTGTAATTACTCGCCCCGGGCCCCTTGGTCGAGCCTACTCAGCGAACAATTGTTTTTTTTTTAAATTGTGAGCTGAAAATTTAAAATAAAAGATTTTTATTTTTATATCCGGCCTCTTTTCATAGAGCCGACGCGGCGACGATGCGCAGACGCGATGCTATGTGTAAAAGCTCGTGGTCAGATCTGAAGTTATCTAGGTAGGTTACTTCAGATCAAAGAGCGCAACACGCGCAAGCAAATTCTTAAAGTAAATGCCTGGGGGCGCACTGTGCACTATTTACACGAAACGCTTCGAGCCATTTTTACGCTCGCTGAAACTCTGTTTCAACTCGAGATTTTTTTTGAAGTTTAACATATTATGCAATCTTATTCTTATTCTTCATTTTTTTTTGATTGAGAGGATATATGTCAGTCAGTGGTGTTAAACGGTGACTAGAATGGTCCAATTGAAGTGGGTTGTTGTATGTTTTTGTAAAACCTTGATAATATAATATACCTATTGAAGTAGTTAACTCTGCTGTAGTAAAACAATAAGTTATTTCAATACATATCTAAATTCTTCAAATCTCAACACAATTACTTTGCTATAGTATACCTCTACATTTATTACATAACTAACTGGTGCCCGCGACTTCGTCTGCGCAAGTAGCTTTATAAATTGTAGTAGCCTATGTGTTATTCTGATGTATAAGCTATATTATTGTAAAGTTTCATTAAAATCCATTCAGTAGTTTTTACGCGAAAGAGTAACAAACATCCATCCATCCATACTTACAAACTTTCGCGTTCATAATATTAGTAGGATTATCAAGTCTGAAAACTCCAGAAGAAGGACGCCTCTCTACGGCACAAAGGCTGAACCGAAAGCTGAACTATAACTAAAGTTCTAGCTTGTCTAGTGTATGCTCAGTATTCTGGCGTGCCACAATAGTCTGGAGTACAATGTCGTAGCCGCGAGAGAGCCCGGCGGCACTACGGCGGGGCCTTCCCGTTTTATCAATAGTTAACGTTTTGGCCTCCAGCGCCGGACGAGCACAGGCGGAGTTTAAGCGAGGATAACAGAGTCCAGTTGGATCGGTTTTGATATTAAGCCAGACAGTTTAGGGAAGTATTTTGATTTTAGCTTGCTTGAGTTTATTGAGTTATTTGTCTGGGAGTTGAAGTGCGGTTTGAGACTAGCGTATTTTTGTTACACGAGCGGTACTTGCGAAACTTCAAAAGCCTAACGCCCTTATTAAACATGGTGTTTACGCTCGGTTTTTTGTAGCGAGTGTCAGTAGCATGAAGCGTCTCTCGCGTCTTGTCGCGCTTACACGCGCTGCAAAAATCAAAACACGAGCGGCGAATCTACCCGGTTAATCCGCTAATCTGAAACTGCACTTATAGGTGCACAATATGCACTCGTTAATTTGATACTTTGTAATCAAGTGACAATACAAGGTAGTAAAGGCTCTTTCACTATTAAGGCATTAGGTAAGTAGGTATGTAGTAAGTATGATGTAAGTTAGGTGTATGGTGAGTGGTGAATTTTATTAAGAACCCTGCTTCACTTTTGAACTTAATAAAACTATCACCGTTTTCTGAAATACTTTCGCAGCATACAATACATCACGACAGTGCGCCGCCGACGGCCAAATGAATGAAGCGCATTCAGAACGTAAATAAATTTAAAATTTTAAGCAACATTGGAAACAATGCGTTTGAGATTTCGGAGAGACAGATTCGGTTTGAGGGCATAATGACGGAAGCCCACTGCAGCGTAGGACAAAGAAATAGTAAAGTGAACCTGCCACCAGAACTTCAGTCTCGGTTAGACTGTAAGTTATTACTTTTATAACTAAAAAAACCATGTAAAGATAATGCTACGGCACGGTGAAATCTGGCAACAGAAGTTCGATTTTGGTCTCATGTAAATTCTGGCTATAAATAAGCCATCACCATCATTATCTTCATTGGCCTGTTAACATCTATGAAAGATGATTCAGCTGGTGTCAACCGGGTGGTAGGACTGCTCGGCACTTTCTTTTATAACTGAAATTAAACAATCTACTGCTATAAAACGCTTCTCCAGTAGTGTAGGATAAATGATATGTCTTGGTAAACGGAAGATATAAATTGCACCTTTATCTGAATTCTCACAGGTGACCTACCCTTACCTCGTCGTAGGATCGCGTTGGCTGCGTGGCCTAAGGCATCTCGCCGCAGGGTTGAGACGTCGTTCAGGGTTGAAGCTAGGATAGTGTTAGGAATCCAGTTGGTACCTATAGTGGGTAGTGGTAGGTGTTGCGCATCAAAAAGGGTTTGTATGTTTTTTCTACGTGAAAAGTTGGATGCAATAATGAATTTGTTTGTACTTGCTATTTGACTGCAACTTACAATGTATTTTCACTGTTTGGTTTCCCGTAGCAGTTATGCGCAAATAGGTAGTAAATAATAAGAAATCCTATATGTGCTCAAATCGCATGACAATAATGCGTGGTATTAGACATCCATCCACCAATCCACAAAGGGTCTACGAACTCTACCGGTTCGAGAAAAAAAACATTCAGAAATAGCTGTTTTTTAGAAAAAAAAAATTGTACAACATTAGTGAATAATAAAAATTATTCTTAAAATTATCAAGATAAAATACCAAATAATATTACCACTTCTTTTTTTAACGTATCTTGGCGGTTTTTTTTTCGAGAACAATAGTTTAGATGCAATTGAAAACAACCCTTCCAAACGTCTATTCCCAATTGTCCCTACCCCCAGCGTTCCTACTAGGAAGAATCGGGATTTTTTTTCCCGATTATTCCTAGCTACGATCTTATGAGGTACGAACGGAAAAAAAATCCACATTGTTCCTACCTACTGTTTTGTAAACATTCTAAGGTCATTATAAAACTCTATTCTAACTAGGGCCCTGTCGTCGTCGCCGATATAAAGAAACCTAACATCGCTTTCGATGCCCTCGGGCTCTGCTCGCGGCGTTCATCTACAGAACAATCATCTGGAAAATTATTTAGAAACCGCTAGAGGCGGCGGAGCCGAGTTGTAGGAGTAGCTCGAGGCGACATATTGAGAGATAGGTACAGTCGGCATATTATGTAACAAAACTTGAGTACCTAACCTTACAATAACTTAGTAGGTACTTCTACTCACATAATTATTTTTTAGAAGATATTTGCAGCCCCTTTTTACACGTTCAAGTATCTAGTAGAGTGAGCGAATCGCTGATTGTGAATATAAATATTATTTGCTTTTTGTGATTAGCCTACGGGTATTTTCGCAATTTAAAGTCTCTTCGTTCTGTAGTTTGGCTTGTGCGTTGTCTGTTAGTCAGACAGGACTCAGGACCAAGCTTTTATATGAGTATATTGATTGATAACTTTATGTATTTTGGTTATATATAAAAAAACCATAACACATCCTTTACGAACATTTATTACGATAATAAATAGCGTAGCCTCAGGCGTAGCTTGCGGTCAGCGCTGGTCCCAGGGCGTTTCATAAAATATCTGATACTAACATAATACATGGGAACTACGAATAATTACTTGTTGGTAACTATGTGAAATAGGTTGGTTCACATATTTGTAACACTACACGGAAATATTTAAAACAACGAAGTATCATTATCCTATAGTAGGTACGAAATCAGTATTGAATATTTACGGCGTTTCATTCGCCCCACAAGTCTCTCTTTCATCCATGTCTCGCATTTACGCATATACATATTTTTATGACCTATTAATATTGATTATTTTTTGCGTAGTATAACAATTCAAAAAACAAGACAAAGGCGGTCTAATGAAAACGTAACAATCTCGTGGCTAATATTTTGCGTCTTTTACGCACACATTCCACAAATAAAGATTTATATTAAATTAATAACATATAAAAGTAGTCATTTTTATGGTGATCTTATCTGCTCCCCATTAAGGCAGCGCCCGCGCCCCGAGACTCGCCCGCGGCCCGCGAAATTCATACACATTCATAAAGTAAATATGGTCGGCTTTAGATTCTCCTAGAAACTCAAATACATAAGTATAACTGTTCCTTTAGCGTTTTTTACTATACAAAAGAAAATTTTGTTAATAAAAGACATACGTATAAAGGCGTAACCTAATCAAGATTTTTCTTACAGCAAATGATTAATCCTAGAGGCAGGCGATGATAGATTAGAGATTGGGTCATGCACTTACTTGCCACTTGTGTCTACAACTTGTACGACAACCCTCACTTTAGCTCTATCGTGTCTCTACTTATTATAATTACGATGGATTTAATTATCTACCTGTCCAAAGCTTACAATAGTTCACAAGTACGTAATTAACAGGCATCTAATTTAGGCTTGATAATACCTAAATTAATAAATTTATTATATGTTAAGTATATTTTTTTTAAATAGTATTATTAATAAGTAGTGATTTTATGTTTTTAACGAGTACCTAATAAAAAAATACATGTGACATCTCTGGGAAAAAATTGGGTATTCATTGAAAAGTTTATACCGACCTTTCTTTTCGGCGGAATCGCGAACTCGATCAAAAAACCGTTACTCGCGAAAACGTGTTGCGTCGCAGTTACAAAGTTTCGGTCACGCCCGTCCGCGCACAACGAACTCTAATGCAAGACTGGCTTAAATTTCACCCACAAGCCCACAAGCATCACCCTCTTTTGGCTTCTCAGAACCGCTAAGGGTAAGGATAGAGCCGGCTCGAAAATACTCAAGGGGTTTCAAAAAGGGTTGAGCTGAAAATTTTGAATCGAATTTTAAATTTTTAGAATTTTTATATCGTTGTTGATTTAAGGCTAATCCTCAAATCCGAATTCCATACAAAATGATTCGGACAAATACTCAAAAAGTACGCCGTATTATAGTAATTTCTTCACACTATTCGTTTCGTCCATGTTTTTTTGATTTTGTCAACAAAAAAAGTGAAAGGTTTCATACTTTAATTTAGATTTTATACGTGTTTTTAAGTTAGTAGGGTTAATTTTAAAACACTTATAAAATCTAAATTAAAGTATGAAACCTTTCACTTTTTTTGTTGACGTAATCAAAAAACATGGACGAAACGAATAGTGTGAAGAAATTACTAATAATACGGCGTACTGTTTGAGCATTTTATTTGTCCGAAACATTTTGTATGGAACTTGGATTTGAGGATTCCCCTTAAGTAACAAATGCCTCTTTAATATTAGACTGAGTGTTTTTATTACAATAAATAAGTAAATTCTAAGAGTTAATACTTGTATCTTAACTTTGTATTTGAAGTTAGCAGTAAGAAGTGAGCACAAGCCAATCAGAATCGAAATACGCTGCAGCGTAACTACTTCAGATGACTTAAGATACATTGCGATCACAAAATAAACTGTAAGTAAGGTACGTGTTAGATCACATACTGCACTGAGTTAGTTCAAATAAAAGAGAAGGTTAGAAATATATTTCGTATAATTATGAAACATGTGTAACATTATTGTTTAATAGAAGGTAAAATTATGCGCCGATGGATCTGGTTGTGTACATTTTGCCTCCAATTAATAAAAATTAAAGGTGTTCAAAGCTAACAGAATAACTACTAACTAAATTCTCTGCTTCTGAAATAGCATCTTTAGATCCCAATGTCAGTAATCACCCTTGGTAAACCCTGAAAAAACATGTTCCTTTTACGAGAGTGAAGAAGGTTTGGATGCACGTATAAATAACTTATGAATTAGTAATACGAAATGATTAGGATTGGACAGAGTTTCAACATCTTCGTTTTAAGGGCAATCCTCAAAACAACGAATAGTGTGAAAAAAATACTTTAATACGGCGTATTTTTGAGTAATTGTCCGAAACATTTTGTATGGAAATTTGCCTTGAGGATTACCCTTAAGATAACAATAATATTGAATACTGATTGGACATTTCACAAGATGCAACCTTTAGATACTACAGTCTGTGAGTAGTACTTAATACGTTAATATTGTTGTAGGTATATCTTTAGTACTCCATACTCTGTGATATTATGAAGAGTTTCGACCTATACCTAAATAAATAATATGTCAGACACTTATAACACTATAAGATGATATAAAAACATCGGCAAACTCTGCTTTTATTATCAGCAAAAAAATTAAAAGAATAAGTACAATATATACTTTACTATTCGCAGCAGAGTATAAAGTTTTTGAGGCAGGTTACGTCTTCCCAACTGTCGGCATGCGTCTCGTCGGGCAAGCATCTCCTATTGGACACGCAATAGCAGCCAATAAGATCTGTTGTTTGAAACTGAACTTCTGGCTTCAACATTATCCTGCTATTGGATGAATCTGTAATAATAAATAATGGTCTACTTTAATCAAGTTTTTACAAAAATGTACAACAACAGACTTCAGTTGGACCGCTTTAGTGATCGTAAACACCACTGGAAAATCAAAGTAATGCTAAATACGCAATTTTGTTTAAATACTTCAACGAAAATATTTTATCAGTTATTTTGATTTAAAAACTAAACTTTGAGACCAATCTGAAAGTAATATATCCTCAAAAAAAAGTTTTTTTTTCTAATCGGTTATTAATAAACAATATCTAAATTTCTGAGGTAACAAACAAATAAAAAACCGAATAGAGAAGTTCCTCCTTTTTTGTAGTTGGTTGAAAAATAAGCGTTTCCAAATGTAAACTGGAACTGAAAGATTTGATGCACGTCATCGACCCAGTGCCAATGACACGATAAATATGATGCTATAATAGTTAGAAGGTATCTATAGTTATCTATGGGCAAAATGGGCATAACCTAATCGAGGTATCTACATTTATTCGGGTTTTCAGTATTATAATTGTTTCAAAAACAAAAAAATAAGCGCTCAATTCATTTTTTTTTCCTTACAAATAATGTTAAAAATCTTTTGTTGTAAAGAATTTGCTTGATCGTGATTTTATCGAACTAATATAGGTACTTAGAAGTTTGAAACAATTTTAGGTATATCATAATTGAAAAAAAAAAATATGAAAACAAAGTATTTTCCTCTGTTGCCAAGCTAAGTGCGTAAAATTCTTCTTTAAGTTTTTATTTGTTAAGTTACGAACCTTATCTAACTTGAATAACTAAAGGTTAGGAACTATATCGATAAATTATCTAACTAAAATTAACTTGTTTGCCTCCTTGATGATCGGAAAAGTATTTTTAGATATAAAAAGTAAGTATACGATAGTAAGATAAAAATTATAAACTTTATGTAAGTATGTATTACCTACAAGTTGAATTATAAATATTATAAAATATCGTTGCAAATCAAATTGGCAATATTTTTTATGTACCTAGGTCTTAATAAAATAAAAGTTGCAAGAACAAATCAAAAAACCACCATACCACAATATTAGTTTTTTTATAAAAGGATGGCATTTTTCTTAGGCGCTGGCCTTAAGAGGATATGTGAAATTTGGAGTCGCTGCGTTACATTCTTACTCAGTAGCTGTACAGGTTACAAACTTGATGTAAATACAGTGATTACTTCATGATATAATCTGAATGTATGAATGTAAGACAGAAACACGACTGGTGAAACTTTCCTCGATATATTTATTTTTTAAATCAGCCCTGATAAAATCTGTTTATATCCATCCTCCGAATTCAGAGAATATTTACGGTTAATTTGTATATTATTGAGTGAGTAATCACAGAACTTAGATAAATGTATTTTTTTTTTAACCTCAATACTTTTCAAGCAATACGATATTTTATCATTTGTCGCTTACGTCAGTTACTTTTGAGCGGCAAAAATCTATATCTAACCTCTTCCCCCGGGGTAAGGTATGTAATTACGGTACGCTGTCTTGCGATTCGGCCGTTGTCATTTCTGACATTTTCACATATCCTCTTAAATTCTTAATCTGAAAAATTCAGAATGTGTGTGGTGCTTATTGTATGCAAAACCATATGCAATTCCAGATTTTTTGAATTAAGATTAAGAATATTAAATTATTAATTCAGAAATACATTCCGGCTGTTTAAGGCCGGCCATACCTTCAGGCTTCGTTTTGGTGGGTGAAGACAAAGCATTCACGACCAACAAAGCGAGCAGTAACACTGATTTGAACATTATCGTATTTTTTTTTAATATAAAGTAGGTATTTATATAAATTTTTAACTTCCTGCTACCGTAGTACTCGTGCGACTGAATGAGAACGCCTGGTCCGCGCATTTTATAGGGCAAAGAGTAACACAGTTACTATTTGTTTTACAAAGTCAAGTCATTACAACATGTCATTGGGCGCAGATACGACTCGCCCGTCATGCAGAATTTCAATTATTTACTTATAGATACTACTGTAGATACCATTGGCCCCTGTCTATTATAACGTATAACTACGTCCTAAATTTATAAAATAATGTTTCAGTGCTAAATATACGTACATACGTTAGTATACACGTGTCCCACGGCTATGCCACATGGAGCGAAAGTACCTTGAATATTGTAGATGGATCATTTTACTGAAAGAAGACATTATTTGAATTTGATAAACAATTTAAACTGCATTCATAGATATTTAAATAATTTACATGGTTGAACCGGGAATCGAACCCGTTACACGAGAAAAATAATCATAAGGATTATTTTTTGCTAAATAACATAGTGTTACAAACAAAAGGAAGACCATGAATTTTAACATTTGAAATTAACGAAATTGAATATGGCGCCCTCTAAAGGACATAATAAAGTCATAAACAAAAAATAGAAGATTATGCACTAAGAGGATAAAGCAGAGTCTTATGTCGCGGGTTGCATATTGAACCCTGAGCTAACGAGGGACTCAGTTAACTCCTGAGCGAAGCGAGGGAGTTACGTAGAGTCCTGAGTGACGCGAAGGGTTCAAGCTACCCAAGACGAAGACAGGCTTTATCCCAGAGGAGCATATTATTCTACTTTTCACACCTTCTGCTCTGAACTCAGAAGCCAACACCGTCTTTTGTTTCTTCATCATTCATTCATCTTTGAAGTCGCGCCTTATTTCTTTTTTTTTATTAGTGGCCAGTTTGATTTTAGAACCAACCTTTTTACAATGCTATATGGGCGTTCTTTTAACAAGAGTTTTCCACGACTTTCCACACGAATTTGACGTTCCAAATTCAAATCACATTACTACCCTTGGGAGTTTCATACAACATTACCTCCCTTGGTAGGTAATGCTTTGCTTTACCTTCATGATAGCATGATATGTAATTGGATATTGTCGAGCAGGTGGTTTGAAAAAAATATTGTTTTATTAATCTGTGTGGAGTATAGTTTATATTATATTATATTATATTACTATACAATTTGACATGTAACTCTTGTTGCCAATAAATAACTTGAACTATGTATCAAATCAAAGGGCTTAACTAACACATTTGGTACTCGATGGGTAAAAAATCTCATCGAGTAACACTGTTACTCGTTTAGGTGTTACTCGATGGGAACCCATCCATAGATAAGCTTGTGTTCGGACCTTCCAATACCAAAAACTAATACTAATGTTTGTTTATTGTCGTAATTAATATTTTATTCCTCATCGCAATTCTATTCCTGTGCAAATGTTTTCCGAGCTAACTTTTACATTCTACATCTAAAACTATAGGAAATTATTATTAAAAATGTATTCTAAGGGTAGGTACACTAAGATAGTAATATTTTTGTGGTAGTTATACATTTCATTAGATAGACTATCCGTTTACATTTCATAGTATCTACCGTTTTAAAAGTTTTAACTCAGTATTTAACAGGGTTTCCGGGTTCCCATAACATTCTACAAATGTAGGTACGAATTCTGTTCAACCTCTTTTGGATTACGACTATACCAAAGAACGCTGAGAACTGTCCTAATTCTAGTCGGTTGTAAGTAGTAGGTTTTTGTTAAAAAATATGATTAGATATATTAAAACTTAACATTATTTTTAATCTAACTTGACATATTGATAATTTTATGTGACCTTACTTGCCTACTTACTTCTTGATCGGTTAATCAGTGTTTTACAACCGTTTACTTGGATGAAATATTTTATTGGTTATTCTTATTTTAAATCCAAACTATGAACTGATTTTGACAAAATTATATGGCACCAATCTGAAAGTAGGTTGAAAAAATATTTTTTCAAATCGGTTTAAATAAAAATAAAAAACCAATAACCAATTCGATGACGACATGGATGGTCGAATGGAAAGTGTGTTGGACTGCCACGCCCGGTGTCGCGGGTTCGATTCCCGCTTCGGGACAATTTATTATAAATATTTCATTATAATATCTCCATAATACGCAGAGGTTAGCTGGAAGAGAATGCTAACTAGCATTAAGTTGGCCTATGTACTTGTTTTTTACTCTGTAATTCTGTAATTATTTATTGTACACATTAGAATATAAATCATAAAAGAAAAGACATGTACAAAGGCGAGCTTAACCCTAATAAGAGTTTTCTTCCAGCAAACTTTGTGCAATAGAGCATTTTCTATCGATCTATATAATTATCATTACAGCATAAGCTAACTATAGGGTTTTTCATTAAGAGCGCTCGAACTTAAAAATTAAATAAAAAAACCTGTTTAAGTTTGCCACAATTTTTATTTTATTTTAAAGGATATTCGCTGACATTATGTTTCGAATATAATTTCAGCCAAATGGCCGCCGCGACTTCGCTGTAGGTGGTGTATCCTGGTGGACCAACTTTGGATGACATTTTCGCATAAATGGGGCTCAATTTCACGAAGAGGGCGAGTTATGTTGGCCTTCAGGGCGGCAAATGACTAAACCACAGTCTGCATAGACCAGAGACTTCACTTAACCCCACAGAAAGTAGTCGAGCGGTGATAAGTCACACGATCTTGGTGGCCAGTTGATGTCGCCACCACGCGAGAAGACGAAGCCAGCCTAGTCGGTCTAGGAATCCTAACACAGTTAGAATTAAAAATACCAAAGCTTAATTGTTTCAACACAATGTATTTTATTTGTATCTATTTTGATGTATTTAATCAAAAAGAAACACTTGAGTGCCTACAAATTTATTATAATAAAATAATATAAAATCATGAATTATAAAGTTAGTTCCTATTAATAAATAGATCTTACAAGAGCTTAGACAAAAACTTATATCTAATTAAGTTTAGCTTACACACTTCCATCACTTATAACTAGCTAGAGACACAGGTATAACTTTCCTTTTTTTTACAATACAGCACAAAAAAGAGCAAGTATGCAAGAATCGAATACGTATCTGATAGAAGTTATATTATGTTGTATGAACATAGCGCATATTCTTTGCATTAATCTTTTTCTCACTAGTATTTGATATTTTTCCTGGGGAACCCAGCTCTTTACATACAAAGGTATATTACTTATCTTTGACTTTACTAAGAAAAAAAGAGTTTGACTATTCAGACGCTTGAAACTCTTCAACGAAACCGTTTGAAATTCAGTTCTATTGGTATTCTTTTCATATGCTTGTCATTTGATAATACGCTGAAAAACGATTCAAAATAAATATAATCAAGTAACACTGGCTATATACCTTTGATGTGAAGCCAAAACCGAAGGACTTAGGTTCTTCGAAAGAAAAAAAAAAAAAAAGGTTTTCAAAAACATACAACAACAGACTTCAATCTGACTTTTCTAGTGACCGCAGAAAAACTAAACTAAAGAAGAGTTTTGGCGGAAACATGAAAAATGGCGCATTGGCGGCATTAAATTAATTGAAAAAACTTGTATAACTTTGAGTGTTTAAGTGTATAAACGGTGGTTTTTTATCCATTAAGTGCTCGTGAACGTGTATAAGTGTTGGTGAATAGTGTAATGCTGTATCACGTGACTTTTCGTGTTGCCTCCAAAACTCAATAGAAGCCATATAGTAAAGTTGCAACCACCACTACTTTACAGGGGCATGACTTGACTTATCGACTCTGACTTATGACAAAATAATCTCTCCAATTACTTGACACTGGCTATATACCTTTGATGTGAAGCCAAAACCGAAGAACTTAGGTTCTTCAAAAAAAAAAAAAACTAAAGAAAACAATTTCATAATTTTTTTGGAAATGTGAAATTTTTGAAGATGTGGTAGTGCTAGTTGTAATGTGTGGTGAATTGAATAAGACAATATGTATCAGCCGCTTTGTAACAACTGTTATGCCATTGTGTTGTGTAGATGCAGTTGCTGTCTCCAGTCTCCAGTTAAAAGTGTTCGAAGCTTACAGACTAAATTCTCTTCTTCTGGAATAGCATCTTTAGATCCTATTCTCACTGGTCACTTTCACTTCTGAAAAAAAAACATATCGTTATTGCAAGCATAGCATATTCTCGTTCCTATGTTTATTTTCTGGTCTTAAATCTATGATTTTAAGAGTTCTAGCCCAATAAGTAGTTTTTTTTCGTTTTTTTTATGTTAATTGGCGAGACTAGCTAGGCGCTCTCCTTATGGTAAGAGATCATAACTTCCCCGCCACCATAACAGTGCCTAGCAGGGCTTTGATTCCGATAGGCCGGTACAACACTGCTATATAGCGCTCGTCCACCTTGAGACATTTCGATGTTCAGTCTCAAAAGCCCAGTAATTTCTAGCTACAGTACCCTTCCAACCGGAACACAGTAATGCTAACACATAACTGCTTTGCGACAGAATATCTGGCACTTTCCACTCGACTACCTGTGTCGCCTTCTTCTTATCGTGTAACTATATCTTACGAACCAGTGTGGTGAAAGGATTTCAAGTGCGCCTCGAAGAGGCTCCTTTCGTGCACTTGACACATGTTTCGAACTTTTTAAGTTCTATGACATGCCGGTTGCCTCACAATAATTTCCTTCACCGTTTAGCACGTGTTATAATGCACACATATTTTTTTTCCATCAGAAAAATCCATTGGTGTGAGATCGGTTTGAGCCCACGACCTTCGGATCGAAAGTCGAGGCATCTCCCACTTGGCCAACACGGCTATGTGTCGTCAAAAATATTGATAGAATCGCTGGGTACCATATAGCAGCAGACGACTCCAAAGTGGCTCTGCATAGGGCATAGGTCGGCGATCCGAACCGTGTCTTCGGGTGCGCAGTGCTCGCGTCTCATGCACATCCCTCCCTGCACCACACACGGTTCCTCTAGCGCGATCACCGTCACCTCTGCAACACACAATCATAAATAAATAAAAAAAAAAAACAAGTTTTACAAAAACATACAACAACCGTCTTCAAATGGACTGTTCTAGTGACAGCACCACTGAAAAGTCACAGGGAAGCAAATACCGCAATTTAATTGAAAACCAAAGTACTGAACCGATTTTCATGAAATTTCTATGGAATCAATCTGTAAGTACATATATCCTTTAAAAAAAAACAAATCCGATTTATAAACGACAAAGTTCTGAGGTAACAAACATAAAATTTCATACAACGCGATCTAACCCTAAACTTAGCAAAACTTGTACTATTGAAACCAGATAACTGCTAGGATACACAGATAGACAAACATTAAATTGTACACCAACAAGAACCAAGCAAAATCATCACGAAAACGTTTGTCCCGAAGTGAGAATCGAAATCAGCGTGACTTGCCACTCGACCATCCGAGTCGTCAATTAGATGACAATCAATCAATGTGGTTAGTCAAAGAACTTGTATACTATGTATCTAGAATGCCGACTCACACGAAAACTGCGAGCCGAAAGAGCTAGAACCAGTAAGGAGTGTGTCTCGTTCTGTAGGGCGACCATAATTTTTGAACTTTGAATATTTCATTGAGACATAAACAAGCAACCAAGGGAAAATTCAATCTGCTCAATAAGCAATCAATGTTATATACATACGTTACTTTGCATTATTGTTTTAAAATTATATTAAAAATAGGTGCATTAAAATATCAACAAAAAAGAGGGCGGTGCGCCGCATTCTAGTGAGGTATATCTGATTCAATGGTTTTAATACTGTTTCTTTCGAACAGTAATTATTTTTCTCGGCAGTTAGGTACCTAACCTACATGACAGCGACTGTACTAAACCTTTCAAATGAATCTGAATAACATTTAGAGCAAATCGTCTAATTTCGAAAATAGTCCCACTTATTTAAAAAAATATGGCCATGTTAATTTTAATTGTATGCTGGCAACTGTGTGAACGAGACACACTCCTTAACGAGGGGGTCTCTATCAAGCATTAAAATCCTTATATTTAGATTTAATTAAAAAATAACTTTATTTTCAAGTCATAAGGTTCAGAATTCTTAATCCTTAAATAAAACAAAATGGCGTGTTAGCTCTCTAGATACATAGTATAGAAGCTCTTTGTGGTTAGTAGAGGCACAGAGTACTAAGATGGTAGAGGCCACAGTAGAGGCATTATACAGATAGTATCCTCAGCATTGAGGCAGCAGAGGACGTGGTGGCCGAGTGGATAAAGCCCTTGCCTTGCGATCTGAACGTCGCGGGTTCGAATCCCGGTGGCAGTCATGCGCACATGGGTTTTTTCGGTCGAAAAAAATCATGCAAAAAGTATGCATCCCACGTTCTCGCAACGGTGAAGGAAAACATCGTGAGGAAACCGGCATGTCAAAGGACAGAAAAAAAAATGTTCTATGGCATGTGACATCCACCAATCCGCATCGGGTCCGCGTGATGGATTCAGACCCATTCGCTCTCCTGCCGAGAGTAGGCCTGAGTCCCAGCAGTGGGAACATTATAGGCTGATAATGCTAATCCTCAGCCATCGAAATAAAAATTTACCATCCATTTTGCCATCCAGAATATAGTATCCTCAGCATTCTGCCATCGAAATATAAATTTGCCATCCGTTTTGTCATCCAAAATATAGTATCCTCAGCATGCTGCCATCGAAATATAAATTTACCATCCATTTTGCCATCCAAAATTTCTTGTAGTATTGATACCATTATGTAAATATTGACCCTTACTAATAAATAAAATTAAAATCGGGTGTCGAATTGTCCAGTCAAGCTCGTACCTACCTACTGAATTGTTTGCAACGGTCTATGTTCGGCCCATGTTTTTTTCTTTTGGACATTTTGTACCTAATATATGTATGTACATAGATTGTACATAGTAGGTACGAGTAAGTAGTTTGAAAAAATCAAAATAGTAAAGTCTGCTGATTCGCTTCCCTGTTAACTGATTAAAAAAACCTAATTATGAGTTTTAATTTCTAGCATAATCGATCCATACAATATTTTAAAAATTATTAATTTACAAATGACACAGTCATTCAAAAGAATAACCTTATCTTGATTTGGTAAGTATTATACATAATTTTAGAATATATCAAATTGGAACTTGTGAACGTGAGGTACCTACGTAGTACATAGGTACTACGTAGGTACCTCACTTCACCTAGGTACAAAGATGGCGATGAATTACGAGTGCACATTACGTAGGTACATTTTCTTATTTACGAGAATCGTCTACGGATCGACAAACAAATCGTAAATTGTAACGAGAACGTACAAAATTCGCGCTATTTTCATCCGTTTCACTAGTATAATTAGGTCAATGCCGAGACTGTTAATATTGATGGTTTACCAAAACGCATTTAAATCGACACTGACCCCTTTTCTTGATATAAAACGTTATAGAACCCAGACGTTTCGACGTGTGTTATCGACAGGAATACAAATCTGGAAGGAACAAGTAACAAGCTGGCAAAACAGGAAATAGTCGGAGTTAACTGGAAATAGTTGCGTAGAATCGGAGGAAAATATCATTAACAAAATAAATGGGATTCTTACATAAAATTTGGTAAGTATTTTCTTGCAATTGTAAAATAGTTATAAAATATAGAACGAAGATTACCTACCTAGACGCGGCTGTAAATACTTTTTTTTTCTCAATCCAATTTCTACAAGTAATAACAACAACAAACTACAGTGACAGTGACTAAATTCTGTGTTTATAAATTTAGATAGGTTAATTCTATATTTTTATGCTTAGTAGTAAGTAATTTTAGTTTTGATAAGTTTTATCATTTAGTTAGAAGTTAATTGTAATTATTAAACTTAAAAAATCTAAGGATACCGTGTTTTTGGTTCAATTGTTCCCAAGCACAATATTAATGGACAAACAAAGCATCATATGCACATAAAGACTACCAATAATTTTAATTTCCAATCCTAAAGATTTCCGATCCTAAAACACCTACTCAGGAACATAATGTACGTCACTTTTTTTTTAGAAATACCTATCTAATTACTGAGAGATAGTGCCGACACAGATTGAATGAATATGTATTATATGAGAATATTCTCCACGTGACTTTAATCATCAGAAATCATGTGCTCCAATGAGTGTGCGCTGTTTGATTACATCAAGCTAAATGGTGGGTACAGTCAGACGCAGAATTTAATAATTTGATAAGGCTCACAATAACACGATTGTGGAACGGACTTGTTGTAATAATTATGCGGTTAAGGTATTAAGGGTTTTTTCTCCACAAATTACACCCGCGCTGATGATGACACAAGTATCATTTATACCTACTAGTTAACAATTTACAAGCCAGCGAGTTCGCTTGTAGCTTCTAAACTCACCCCATGTCATCGGCTTTTTTACAATCTGCTAGTTGAAAATCCTTCCGGACGGCTTAGTCAAACTTGCTATGTTTTATTGTATTCTATTAATCTTAATCAAATCAAAAATATGAATTTAATTGAAATTGAATTGATTTTACATATGTATATGTGATTTAGGAATTGTTTGTTTCTACACCAATACAAAAGTACAGAATAAGTAAGAATGAAATTTATTTTACGTGTTGTTTAGGACCAGAGATCGGAGAGATCCTTCAGTTAGATGGACTTTTTAACGGTAGATAAATATTATTTCGCTTTTTAAGCAAGCACTAAGCTGAAAATTGTTCACGCTTTTTCATTACATTTAGTTTAGCATCTGACCGTACCTTGTTGTTAAAGATAGTATAACGGTGAGAATTAAATGTTTACTTGATAATGAGTTTGTTTTGGTTATTAATTTTTAAAAACAAAGTAGTTACCTACATCGTTTTGGTAGTTTTTACGCTTACCTATCCTAACTACTTTTAATGAGGTGGTCGACTCTACAATGTGAGTTGACTTACAGTTGACTTTATTTAGTCATGCATTTTTTAGCAGTAACATCAATCAATAAACTAATTGTAAATCCTAGATTATTCGAATTTAGTATAAAAAAAAATCAAGTTCGCCTATGAACCCTTAAAACAAGTAGGGTAAATGGTACTTGCACCACTTTCTAGCCCAGTTTTTTTTTTATTTGAACAGTCTCTACTAGAATCCGATAGCTAAGATTACCCGATGAGTAGAATACCCAGTTGTTCCAAGGAATGCCTGAATCATACATTAGCCGGTAACCAAACAATAGGGTTCTTGATACCGGTCAATTGGCGCCAAGGCTTTTTACATATCTTTGCAATCAAGGGCCTTGATGAGACCAAAAAGATAACGAGAACCGGCGTTTTTGTAATCTAGGAAGTACTAGGTGGATTGAAATAACACATTCTATTATATCTACTAGTTCTGTGCTGTACAATTCTTGAGTCATCATTGCCCTTATCCTACCTTCGTCGGGTCAGCACGTGTCTTCTTCTTCTGTTCGTCTCTCACACCTGTTATATCATCACCTTACACACATTCCATCCATATTTTCTCTGGCGTCTTTCCACTTTCATGTTCAACTCTCTTCTGGTTACATGGCATTCACTATATTGTATTGGGTCAGGTATAAAAATAATACTTAGTTAATGTAAGTACATACTTCTTTTGACTGATCGACCTTATCTAATAGCCACCTTCGCAAAGTCCCTAAGCCAGCCCGCATTTGGTGCAGAAGAAGTAAGATAAACTAGTAACCGAAACCTAGATAATCCTTTTATAACTTTAGATATGGTCCTGATTTTATGAAGGTTCTAAGATCATTTAATTCTATCAAATGCATTCGCTTTGTCAATATAAATTAAAAATAATATTCACTGTAAGATAGAGAAAGGTGGCAACATTTGGGGGAGGCCTTTGCCCAACAACAGGACCACAAAGGCTGATACAAAAACCTACCAAGTATAACCAATATAGTGATTTTATTTTAATTAAACGGTTGAATTTCCCTTACCTTCTAATTGCATGGATCTCGTGTTTGTGGGTGAAGCTAAAACATCCACGACCAACAACACAGCGAGCACAAGCACTGATTTGAACATTTTCATATTTTAAAATAATATTTAGGTATTTATTGATTTGTATACTTTCTGCTAGCGTAGTACTCGTGCGACTGAATGAGAACGCTCTGGTCAAGACGCGCATTTTATAACGCGAACCAGATATAAACACAGTCAGTTGGTATTTATGCGTGTAGCAGTTTGATGCGTTAAAGGGTATTTTCACTGGACTGCGATGAAGGGGTAAGTAAAATTATTGCAGGTGTATGCCACCCAGGGCTAGATCAAGCTTTGTAGAGGACCCTAGGAAAGGCCCTAGGCAATGCTAGTCTTGGAGTCCCGCTCTTTCTTTAGGCAGGTAGGTTTCTTGGTAGGTAGGTAAGTCAACACCAAATAGTAACGCCTATTTCCGATTATCTGGTGAATAAAACAGGACCCAATAAACTTTGCAATTTTGCAGACCCTAACTATTCCGTCCAAAAATAATTAAAAAAAATAAAAGATACTTTTATTTATGTACCTACCTACTTACCTAAAATCCTTATCTTTTTTTATTTATGACCAGCAGAAACAGACGGAGTCGTTCCCTGTAGGGAACGACTTCGTCTGCTTCGTTGTATTTGGATATTCCTATAAAGGAAGAACGGAAAATACGATGATGTCATCAAGTTATCACGAACTCTGTTATCTGTTTGTTACCTACAAATACGTACACGTATATAAAACGTACGTATATAAAACGGCCTTTCTCAAGTATACATATATATGTATATAATATATATATATATATATAATATATATATGAAGATAGCTAATATATCAGCGCAAAAAATGTTTGCACCAAATCATTTATGCATTAAATAAGGGTGAGGTTCTTCAGAATGATAAAAGTATAAGTATCTATATATATTCGCTCGAGTAGTAAGTAGGCTGGTTATTCTCATTGGCCCCTCTTAATTATGTATTTTATTATTTGTAGAGACAGGGAATTACCCGAAAACTATACCGTTGACATGCATGACTCATGGCAGAATTTCTGCAGACTGATTTTTTTTTGCTCAGGTAAGACTATTACTATCTTACTGAACTAAGTAGGTACCTAATTATGTGCAACATCGTTGTTAATCGAACCAAACTGATGTCAAAAAAAATCAGTCAATTTCAAATCTAGAGTACGCAATAATTTTTTTTTTAAATAATATAAGTTATATTAATTAAACCCTATATTTTGATTGTCTGCGGGAAAATAGGCATCAATTAATTCTAAACACAGAGTTATGGTAAAATGCTAGATGTCTAGAATGCTCTACAAAGTGAACGCAAATTCTGCGTACACTGGCTCTATTTATTTACCCGATAAAGGAATCCAGATATATAAAATCTAGGTACTTTTACCTAAAATAAATACTGCTGTCATTTAGGTACAGTACCTAAAGTACTTTAACTACTTACGTAACGAGTCGCCGTCGTCGGTTCAGAATTGCTCTTGACCCTGAAAATTGTTTGTCTCACTGAACCCTGAACTGGCTCATGTGATGTGATATTTATTAACTGCTCTAGCTTTTTTATCTTTTTAACTTTAATCACATGAATTGAAGTTGCGTCAGAGAAATTTATTAGATGGAACGTACATAATGTAGGTACTTCTTATTAATAGGTCGTTAAGACACGGCTCCTACTTTACCTACTTACCAAAATACAAAGCGAAATATTCTACCACCTACTTCATAGTAAATCGGTGGTATAAATCATACCATGTCTTTTCAGGACTAGGTATTTAATATTCAGTAAATATTTAATAGACAGATGGCCAGCCGAGTTTCATTGTCGCTGGCCAGAGTGCGGTTACAGATTAGCGGATTAACCAGGGAGTTGATTTGCTAAGCTGCCATCAGTATACTATGTCAATTTTGGCAAAATTATGCCAAAATTGACGTACCTACCATTCGATAACTAGAGCTGCGGCTTATTTGCTAAGCTGTCAATAGCTCTCGTATCGAATGGTACGTCAATTTTGGCACATAATGGTAGACCAAAATGCCAAAATTGACGTACGATTCGATAACGAGAGCTATTGACAGCTTAGCAAATGAAGCCGCTGATGGCAGCTTAGAAAATCAAGCCCCTGCGCAGCTCGTGTTTTGTTTTTTACAGCGAGTGTACGCGTGGAAAATTGCGAGAGACGCCTCATGCTACTGTACTGTCAGTACACTCGCTAGAAAAAACCGAGTGTTGACGTCAGTATAGGCGCGACGCGCTTTTGAAGTTTCGCGAATACCAGACTAGCGTATTTTTGTCGCGCGTATACGGGCTGGTGTATACGCGCGACAAAAATACGCTAGTCTGAAACTGCGCTAATACAGCCAAGCAGTATTCAGTACCTAGTCATAAATTGTGATTCGAGCCAGATGTTTTGCTACCAAGCCGTAATGAATAAACATAAGAGCAAATCCATACTGCTCCATTGCGTTGCGTTGCGTAGCAGTTTTGCTCTGGCATTTTGCATTGAATGCATCCAAATCTAGCGCTGCGACGCAACGTAACGCAACGCAACGGAGTAGTTTGGCTTCGCGTTTACCTAATGTTCCGGTTTCAACAGCACTTTAACTAGTAGGTACCTAGGTACGTATTATTTACTGTGTTTTCAATACTTACCAATTTCTCAAAGTGGCGAGCGTTGTTAGTAGTGGTTCATCGGCTTATGTATTATGTAATAAAAAAGCCGTGTTGGCCGAGTGGGAGGTCCCTTGACTTTCGATCCGCAAGTTGTGAGTTCGAACCCGGTCGTACACCAATGGATGTATCTGTTCCAGACGATCTATATGTGCTTTTAAAACGTGTTAACGGTGAAGAAAAACATCGTGAGGAAACCGGCATGACATAGAACCTATTATAAAGAGATCGTCTAGCTCGTCTTGTCAATAACATGAAAATGAGTTAGGTCCCTATATTATTCAAGCCTAAAACTTTTATAAAAGTCCAAGGTGTGATAAATCGTTGGGACCTACATTCTTTCCTACCAAGAAAAAACTTAAAATAGGAAATTATAATAAAAATAGCGCAGGAAAATTATGCTCTTAGCATTGCAACATTATTTAAGTACCTACCTACATAACATTATTATGGCCTATGTCGCAGGTTGTAATAAAATCAGGTTTTATTTTCATATTTAAAATCAGGTTAAATCTGAAAATAAAACCTTCATTCCCTACTAATTGGATAGCTGTTTGTAAAATAACGAGATAGGTCCGGATAGAGTTTGTTACTTCTGGCCCTATGCTGTGCAGTTTGCTGGTGAAAAGACAAAAATAACCAAAATATAATCGCTATCTATCAAAAAAATTGTAAAAATAAAATATATATTTCATTGATAATCAAATTCCATCGTGAAAAAGTAACAAACATTATTTGAAAATATAAATATTTCATTTTTATTGACAGGGTGTCTGAAATTATTTGGTCCTGTCTTAAGACTCCGTCTTGGTTTGATACTGTCTATCTTGGTGTTTTATAGGAACACCATTATTCATCTATGATCCTAGGTAACATAAACATTGAATAGGGTTCGGCACTGCAACGAATCAAAGTGCAAATATACAATACAACCAGACAACTTTATTTTTCATATAATTTTATTACGCAATGATAAAATCTTAGCTGTTGCATACACAAATTGCACAATACTGCATTGATAAATAGTTACAATCGTAAACATACATTTAGGGCTAAAAAAACAAGGTGGTCTTTTAAAATTGATAACACATAAATAGTAAAATATGGAGGTACATGTTGAATAAAATGTATATTAATTAATATAAAATCGGAATGCAATGAATAAATCTAAATTGTAGGTTATCTATCAAGTAGGAAGATAGATTAAACGGATCTTAAACCAAATTAGTGAATTGAAATATTATATTTCAATTCACTTTAGTATAATATAATTTAGTGCAGTGCTTCAATTATTTTTAAGTACAATTTCAGACACTTATTATAATACATAATAGAGTAGGAATTTTAAGCCCGTGATATTCTTCCTTATCAAATGTACATTCTGCCAACTTTTTCCGAATGTTGGTGTCTCATTGGGTTTTTTTTCATAAATAATAATTATGAAATATCCGAATACTTTACAGGATATTGTATATAACCCCACAACTATGAAAGAGATTACAATAAATGGTCAATACTTATTGAATCGTCAATACCAATGATTTATATTATAGACGGACGATGATCCTTATAGTACGCGAAAACTAATATAGGCCAGTCAAATAAGGAGAAAAAAGGGATCAACCTCGGAATGAGAGATAACCAGCTGAAAATTACGACGCGGACATGTGATTTTATGTGACTGTTGAGACTACTTTTAGAACAGCAAAATGAACGTGTATACGAGTTTTCAGCTGGTTATCTCTCATTCCGAGGTGAAACCCTAATTTGACTGGCCGAATACTATTTAGTGTAATTATCATAATCAATACTCACTAACCATCAATATATTGTAGAATTATCGTCAAAATTTCAGGGTACACAATATTGTGCACAAATAGGCACGAATTTAATATATATTATGTAGTTACATAATGCAGATAAGATAATGTATGCGCACCTTATAAAATTTCTAAACTTACTACGTAGAGTGTAAATGTTTACAAATTTGTTTATAAATGGTATAAGTATAAAATACATTCTAGCTAGAATAATATACATTTTTGGAATATTGTTCACAAATAACAATTGATAGGACAGACGAAATCGAAAATAACTACGAGTAAAGAACAAAGAAAAATTATTTTATGATTTATAGAAAATTGATAAATATATATTATAAATAAATATAAAATAAAATAAATATTTACATAAAATTCGGAAATAAATGAATGAATGTTATACTATCGTGGTAATAATGCATAACTTAAACCCTGTTGTAAAATATAGTATTGCAGAATAAAAAATAAACCTAATGGAACGTTATAATAAATCTACGTTAAAACCAATCTAAGGAAAAACAAATAAATTAAGCGTATCAACAAATTATATAAATATATTTAGTAATTAATTCGCTTAATTTCTAAACAAAGGTTTTAATTAACTTAACTTTAGTTCAACTAAACCAAAGAGTCAAAGAACAGAAAACCAAAGTTTAAAGATACGACACGTTAAGCGGATTTATTACTAAATATATTTATATAATTTGTAGATATTTATGGATTTCCGCAAAGTAACGCCTGAATCAATCAATTAAATTAAGCGTACACTTTTAATACAATCATGATATCCTTTAAATATTGAGTTTTAATACAAACGAGGATATTTTTAAATATTTTTGAAACTCAAGAGTAGAAGCTTTCAAAAATATAGTATCTACGGAAACGAAGTTGCGGAAATTAGTCTAGTCTGACGTTCATTAATAAGAAATTATAAGTTTTTAATTTTTCATTACTGAGGTTGCGATCTTGAAAAAAAAACATGCAAAATACACCTTAATTTTAATTCAAAACAATTCATTGCAAAAAATATAATGCTGTTATGGTTTGTAACCTACATCGTCAACCATACGACATACGTTTTCAAAAAACTAACTACTCAAATAAAACAAATTAATAGTAGGTACCTACAACTGATAATAAATTATTATAAAATAAAGACATATATGCACTATAAATCATGTATGTATGTCAAGCCATCGCCAAAGGTTTCATATGGTTCAGATCAAGGGTACTCTTAAATACAAAACTTCTGGCGTTGACTGGACATACTAAAAATAAACAAACACATTACAAAAAATAAAACAAAAAATCAACATACAAAAATACTTAGTTACTCATTTTTACTTGGTAAAACCACGTGAAACTGATCAATATGGTACATCTAACTTAATATAATTAATAGTTAACATTATTTGGTATGGTATATGGTTTATATATTTTATCCCGATATCACACGGGCGAAGCTGAGTGAAGCGGCTAGTCAATCAATTAATCATTCAATCAATATAAATAAAAGGCTTAGTTCTGACTGAATGACTGATAGACAGCTGACAGACTAAACCAGTGGACGTAGAGACTTAAAACTTGGAGGATGCGTTATTCAAAAGTTAATAGTGCGTACTAAGAAAGTAATTTTGTTTATTCGCAACGCAAACAAAGTTACGGGCGTCAACTAGTCATGATAAAAGTTACGGGCGTACTATAAATAGATTCACCCGTAAAATTATCAATCATCTTCAGCCGTGAGTATGAATGTTTAAAGCCCAGAATCCTGCGCGCAGTTGTCTCGCTCGCACAATTGTGCGATACAAATTGACTGATTACCAATTTCAAAAAGTGGATCGGTGAATTTATTACTCACGAAACTCACAAACAACAAACCTCCGAAATGTTATGGTATATTTTTGTTTTGATATGTTTAACATAAGCGAAGGGAAAAACAGTTATTCCTTCGCCTATGATAATAAACCTATCAAACAAAAGTGCGAGCGAGATAGCGGCGCGCGGCATCCTGGGCCTTAAGATAATATTGTTTTTCCATAATTTATGTAAATAAATACCTAACTAAAAATAAAACAATTTAGTACAAAGCATGGCTATCCTAACGAGCACAGATCAGACATTTATCTAAAGAGACTTTATTTTCTTTGGCTAAGTATTGCAGTAAAAGGTGAAAAGATATAAGGGAGGAAAAAAATTGTATTGCAGGCCAGACACGATTTTGGTGTCTTTGAAAGGCGGGATTCTGGGTCTGAAGATTAATGTGTTTTTCCTAAAATTTATCATATAAATAACTAAAAATAAATCAGCTTAGTAAAAAGCATGGCTATCCTAACGAGCACAGATCAAACATATAAATAAAGAGACTTTTATTTTCTTTGGCTAAGTGACCAATTAATTAGGCTGTCATCGAATCTCGTTAAGGTGATATCAGACGGTTCACTCGAGTGAATTCTTCATTTTCCTTTCATTCTATGTTCACACGGCTCAGAGGGAATGATATAGAAAATAACATTCACCGTTTTTATCTTTTAATGTGCCATCGAATGAAATCGTGCGACCGGTGCAACGAAACGCAGAAAAAATATAAACAGGTGACGTGTTTCGGCAACAGGACTCGAGACAAAATTGCGAATGACAAATGAACGTTCTCTCAGTGTTCAGACCGTTCATTTCTCGATCATTCGGAGTGGGAGTGAAAGATGCGAATGCCAATATCTAACACTGTTAGATCGGTTCACTAATGAATTCATTCGGCACTAATGTTTCATTTTGTGTTTAGATGCGTCACTTGGAGTGAAAGATGCGAAATGAATGACGAAAATGAACAAAAATGACCCGTCTGATATCAGAATAGATATAATAATGATAGCTTTATCGAATGATACGCCAATTTTGACATTTTAGTCTTCCATTTTGTACCAAAATTGACGTACAGACAGCGTCATAGATAAGTATCCCCCTTGCATTATAATACCCAGCTTCAAATCCCTTTAAATCACCGTAGCGATGAATGGAGAAGTTTTTCCTTTAAGAAATAGATTATATTTGTATAACTGTATGTAAACCTAAAAATTATTTTAAGTATTACAATTTTTTGAAAGGATTTATAGCTGGGGGTCTTGTGCAAGGGGGATACTTATCTCTGACGCTGTCTGTACTAGTGCTGATCATAGCTTAGCGAATTAGGGCCTTGACACGATTTTGATAACTTAGCACCATCCATTTATAAGTACAAAACGGTACTATCCTCCATCACATTATGTTTCTCACATTCGTTGGAATTATTAAGTAAGGTTTTTTTTATTAGTACGAAGGTATTTCAAATTACTATAAGTAGGTATGCATACATTGACTACACTGAATTTGTCGACACGGATGGTCGAATGGCAAGTGCACTGGACTGCCATGCCCCGTCGCGGTTCGATTGCCGCTTCAGGACAAACATTTATGTGATGAACATCGGTGTTTGTCATGAGTCTGGGCGTTTTCTATGTATTCTATGTATGTGTTTAAAAAAAAGTATTTAAGTATTCTATCAGCCATCTGGTTTCCACAGTACAAGCTCTGATTAGTTTGGGGCTAGGTGGCATTGTGTGAAATGTCCAAAACATTTATTTATTTATTGATAAACATTCACACAAACAATAAACACTAGTAATTTTACGCTCGTTATTTCGCAAAAAAAAACAATACAAATGTTTAGAAATATAAATAAGGATGATGGATTGAGATCAGTGCATAATAGTCGAGAACTATGAGTAATGCGTATCATTATCCAAATGCTTAACGACTTTAAGCATTGTTCAAAATTTATACTTGAAAATTTTTTGGATAGCATGATAAGTGGATAATAAGTAAATAACGCCGCCCGCCGTTGTAGGGTAAACCAATCTATTATTGGCAACCTAGAGTTTAATGCGAAAAAACCACGAAATTATAGATTATTCAATTTCAGTATGCTTTTATAACTTTTAAAAGTGAGGACGTGGTGGCCGAGTGGATGAGGCACTTACCTTGCGATCTGAAGGTCGCGGGTTCGAATCCCGGTGGCAGTCATGCGTAAATGGGTTTTTTCGGTCGAAAAAATCTATGTATGCATCCCACGTTCTCGCAACGGTGAAGGAAAACATCATGAGGAAACCGGCATGTCGTAGAACCTAAAAGTTCGAAAACACGTGTCGAGTGCACGCAAGGAGCCTCTTCGAAGCGCACTTGAAATCCTTTCACCACATTGGTTCCAAGGAACTAGTGACACGATAAGAAGAAGACTTTTAAAAGCATACTGAAATTGAATAATCTATAATTTCGTATTTTTTTTTCGCATTAAACTCTAGGGTGCCGATAATAGGCGGGGTGCCAATAATAGGTTAGTTTACATAAACATTCACACACTCACACCCCTGCACTAGGATTCCCTGTGTCGCAGGTGGCATGGACAACATCCAAGACCCGAGAACAAACATTTGTGTTCGTCACAAATATTTGCCCCGGCCGGGGATCGAACCCGGAACACCAAGCTTCGTAGGCAGGGTCACTACCAACTAAGCCACGGTGTCGTCAACCATGTGTTACCCCATGAGATCTTCTGATAGTAAATGATGGCACGTCTGTGAGAGCTGTACTGTTAGAGCGCTCGTCTATGCTCTCGTTTTTTTTTTTTTCTTTCGAAGAACCTAAGTTCTTCGGTTTTGGCTTCACATCAAAGCTATATAGCCAGTGTCAAGTAATTGGAGAGATTATTTTGTCATAAGTCAAAGTCGATAAGTCAAGTCATGCCCCTGTAAAGTAGTGGTGGTTGCGACTTTACTAGAGGCTTCTATGGAGTTTTGGAGGCAACACGAAAAGTCACGTTTTACAGCATTACACTATTCACCAACACTCATACACGTTCACGAGCACTTAATGGATAAAATACCACCGTTTTTACACTTAAACACTCAAAGTTATACAAGTTTTGTCAATTAATTTAATGCCGCCAATGCGCCATTTTTCATGTTCCCGCCAAAACTCTCTATGGTCTCGTTGGCTCAGATACTGGAGGAGAGTTAATCGACGATCATCAGCTGCGCAAACCCTACAAGCACTTTATCATTGTATGGTTCGTTCGGACCCGCTGAATTCTGAAATGAAACAAGACTATAGATTATGAAAAGTTGTAATTGAGGGTAATCCTCAAGGCTAATTTCCATACAAAATGTTTCGGACAAATACTCAAAAAGTACGCCGTATTATAGTAATTTCTTCACACTATTCGTTTCGTCTATGTTTTCCGATTGTGTCAACAAAAATTAGTAAGGCACGACACATAATAGCTAATAGTCACATGCCAACTAGTAGTCGTGATTTTTCATGAATTTTGACTTATTTTAAAACACGTATAAAATCTAAATTAAAGTATGAAACCTTACAAATTTTTGTTGACACAATCGGAAAACATAGACGAAACGAATAATGTGAAGAAATTACTATAATACGGCGTACTTTTTGAGTGTTTGTTCGTAACACTTTGTATGGAAATTTGCCTTGAGGATTAACCTTAAATCATTGAAATGACAACACGGATGGTCGAATGGCAAGTGTATTAGACTGCTACGCGCGGTGTCGCGGGTTCGATTCCTGCTTCAGGACAAACATTTGTGTGATGAACATCGGTGTTTGTCCTGTGTCTGGGTGTTTTCTATGTATTCAATGTATGTATTTACAAAAAAAAAAAATTAAGTATTGTATCAGTCATCTGGTTCTCAGACTAGTGAACTAGTGCGAGGTTCCGTCTTCTTATTATCGTGTCACTAGTTCCTTCGAACCAGTGTGGTGAAAGGATTTCATGTGCGCCTCGAAGAGGCTCCTTTCGTGCACTCGACACATGTTTTCGAACTTTAGGTTCTACGACATGCCGGTTTCCTCACGATGTTTTCCTTCACCGTTGCGAGAACGTGGGATGCATACATAGATTTTTTCGACCGAAAAAACCCATTTACGCATGACTGCCACCGGGATTCGAACCCGCGACCATCAGATCGCAAGGCAAGGGCCTTATCCACTCGGCCACCACGTCCTCAGGATTCGTCAGAGGGTCAGCGATGCATGGATTTTTCGCTTTAATATAATAAACGAACTAAATGGAATATGACAAATTTGGGCGATTCATGGTCGAGATGACTTCGCCGCGAGCGCCCGTCAGACCGGAGGAGACTAACTCCTCAGCGATGCCTTGAGGAGTTTTAGCTACACTACAATGTACTTACTAAATGGAATATGACAGCTTTGGGCGAATCTTGGTCGAGAGGATTGGAGACGAGTCCGTCCAATAGCTTGGTTAGGTTTACGGCGATCTCGACAGCGTCGCGAGGGTCCGTCAGGCCGGAGGAGACTAGCTCCTCAGCGATCCCTTGAGGAGTATCCTTCCCGAATGTGAAGTCGAAACGAATGTCGTTCAACTCGTTGCGGTCGTTCCTGAAAAGTATTTTTGCATATAAAAAATATTTTTGGAACAAAGCATTTTTTTTATCAGCAGAGTCTTTAGCCTATAACACTGTCATAATCAAGCCGAAACCATTACCTAAACAATGATTGTTTGATCGATGACGTTGTGTGAAATGTCCAAAATATTAATTTTAAATTATTTTCAACCGACTTCAAAAAACGAGGAGGTTCTCAATTCAGTTGAATGTTTTTTTTTTTATGTTCGTGCCTTATCCTCGGAACTTCGTTGTTTGTAACTGAACTTCAACATTGGTCTCATAAAATAATTAATTAATGAAAATCGGTTCAGTACTTTGGTTTTGAAATGAACGTAACTGTAAAATGACGTCATCCGTAAATAAAATTGCGTATTTTGCTTCCCTGTTGTTCAGTGGTGTTTACGGTCACTAGAACAGTCCAATTAAAGTCGGTTGTAGTATTCTTCTTCTTATCGTGTCACTAGTTCTTTCAAATTAGTGTGGTGAAAGGATTTCAAGTACGCCTCAAAAAGGCTCCTTTCGTGCACTTGACATGTTTTCGAACTTTTGAGGTTCCATGACATGCCGGTTTCCTCACGATGTTTTCCTTCACCGTTAAGCACGTGTTTTAAATGCAAACCTAGATATTTTTGAAGAGAACAATCCATTGGTGTACGACCGGCTTCGAAACCACGACCTTCCGATCGAAAGTAGAGGCACCACGGTTGTAGAATGTTTTTGTAAAACCTTTTGTATATACAGGGCATCCCACGGATATGCCACATGGAGGGAGAGTACCTTGAATATTGTAGATGGAACATTTTACTGAAAGAAGACATAATTTGAATTTAAAAAACAATTTAAAGTGCATGTTGAACCGGGAACCGACCCCGTTAAACGAGAAAAATGATCACCTGTAGCTTTATTATTATTAATTTTCTTAATTTATTTATTTTCAGACAGTACATCCTTTGATATCATAGCTTTAGATATCATAGCAAACGTAAAATATTTTTTAAAAATGTCATACAAAAAATAATGTCAAAATGAAATGAATTATGAATATATAAGAATTGAATAGTGATATTTTTTTTATTACAGCATAAGCTAACTACTACAATCTATAAATAGGTATATTACAAAATTTACAAAAGGAAACAATTGGGCCACCAATAGACCGTTGCAAACGATCTATAGGTAGCTCAACTGCTCCAACTCGATACCCGATGGCAGCGTGCCGAGGATACTGGCTGCATTGCCTCTTTGTATAGCATAATAGTGATTGAATATTTTCATTTAAAAATAATTGTATGTCATTAATTTAATTTGATGAATTATAATATATACTTATTTATTCAAAATTGGACTGCGCCCAGCAGAACTTGCATCCGTCTGTTTTGGATGGATTTTTATCGTGCCGATCTTCATCATAATTATTTTTTGCTAAATAACATAGTGTCACAAGGCCTACAATATTCTACAATATTCCAGGTACTTTCTCTTCATGTGACATATCCGTGGGACGCCCTGTATTAGATAGCTTACCTCATACGTAACACAAAACAGATATTTTTGGCCAAATCGTTACTTTTTTCTTTAGATATTTGTAGGTTGGCAGTTTTATTCGCTGGTACGGATGTGGTGGCTTGTCTAGCGATCCCATTCCCATTCACAATTTTCTTCGGAGAGGTTTGTTTGACATCTATTGGTTTGGATCCAGAAGGTTTAGTATCTCCCAACTTGGTTTTAGATATCGCTTCACCCTCCGACAAATCAATGTTCTGTTTCGACGCAAAACTCTTTTTCTCTTTCAGACCTTTATCTTCCTATAACCAAAAAACAAAAAAAATATTTTAAGGAAACGTTGATAACACGGGGGTTATTTACACGCTGATTGTTGGCGTTTTTAAACGCTAGCGTGTGAGCGTGTTAGCTTTTGGGAAGGATTGTCAACAAGCAGATTGTAAAAACGCCGATGACACTGGGCGGGTTTACACGCTAGAAGTGTAAACGCTGGCTTGTAGCGCGTAAAAAAGCCGTGTGTCATCGTACTATTAAACGTCGATGACACAGGGCTTGTTTACAAGCTGCAAGCCAGCGCGTTGTTTTTTTTTTATGTATTTTTTTTTTTTCAAATCGATTTATAAACAATAAAGTTTTGAGATAACAAACATAAGATAAAATAACAATCAACCGAATTGAGGACCTCCTCCTTTTCTGAAGTCGGTTGAAAATATTGCTTTCTTGTTGTTACCTCTTCATCACTAGAGTCGGCCCTCTGCAATTTGTTCAACGGCAACGCATCGTTGAAACCGAGTGACTCTTCATCCGACTCTGACTCCAGGGTGGGCACTTCTGCACTGACTTCGTCTTCGGAGTCACTCCACTGCCACTCGCCGGTTACTGACCGATGCAAGCGCCCGGAAGAACCCGGTTGCCGCTTACTTGCCTATAGAAAATAAGATATTAGAAAGTTTTCTTTAGTGTTCATTTAAGGTAATAAATGTTATGGTTGCAAAAACTTTGCTATCTTAAAAAATACAAACAGAAATTACTCTTGTTATAATAGCGACTACACAAAAGTTTGCTGTCGAGCAAAAAGACAACCCTTGTCATTCGATTTTTGACGTACGGCTGCATGCACGAATACGTTGACGTCATTGGGAACGCTGTCATTGTCCGGTAACGCTCATTGTTCGGTAACGCTGGTAGTTACGTTAAACTATCGTCCGTAAACCAACTTTACAGACAACCAATTTTTTTTTCTTGTTTAAAGGTATAGTAAGCGTCAAACAAGTTGTCCTCTGGTGAACCACGTGACATAGATCTCGCTGGCTTGTTGCTTGTAAACTAGCCCTGTGTAATCGACGCTTTAAGCTACATTACCTTGTGGACTCTAGTTTCCATACTGGGCCCAATAGCCACCAGAGTTTGCGTCAAGTATTTCCTATCCTTGGCTTTCTTGAAAAACGAATGCTTCAACAGTTCTGAAGCGACGGGACGCTTCGCCGGATCCTTTTGCAAGCATTCAATAATCATCTTTCTAAATGTCTTCCCGTATGCTTTGTACTGGTCTTTATCATCTGTGCCTGGAATAAATAAATAAAATAAATATTTTGGACCTTCTACACAACGTTATTTATATCTAGCCTCAAAAGAGACCTCACTAAGTTCATGTTACCCAGAAAAAATTCAGCATTAGAACGAAATAATTATAACGGAATGACCATAAATATATTTAATAGATTACCAACTCGACAATTCAAGCCAAAGCTTTATGCATGGCTGACTGAAAAATATTTTAAAAAAACAATGACTTCTTAAATAAGATATAACGCATGATAAATTTTGCACGCCAAGACATGTAAATACATACATGTATAAAATGGGTAAAGTCGTCATTATAAAAAAACTATTGTAAATTGGTCATTGCTTAATTTTAATTAATTACTTTTAAGGTAAATTCGTCATTGCTGGACTTCAAGCCGATATAGTACAGTCAGCAAAGACGTGTGAAAGACGTAGATCAACGACGCATACAAATGAATGCTTGTAATCAACTACAGGGCTAAATATAAGTCACATAAACTGTCTCGGAATTTTCGAGTCTCGACCACACCGGTTTAAACTGCATTGGAGTATGTGGTGACCAATCAAGATCATTGATCAGTGTAAGTAAGAAATGAGTCAGCGACGCGACGCAATGTTGAAATGCATACTTATCATACCATTCGTTTTTTTTATGCAAACCAAAAAGTCGATGGGAAAAAAAACCGAACGAGTAACACCCGAAGTTCACTCTGCATTTTATTCACATGTGTCCGGGCGTGATTCGGCCGCGGGCGCCATTGTAGAAGCTTTTAGAAAAGCAATTACATTTTTATCATATGAGGTTAAAAATGTAATTGCTCTTCTAAAAGCTACATGTACTTACTACTTTTATGATAACTTCAAGGAGTTTCATTAACATTTCATTAGCTTTTAGAAGAGCAATTACATTTTTAACCTCATATGATAAAAATGATAACTTCAAGGAGTTAATATTGAAACTCCTTGAAGTTATCATAAAAGTAGTAAGTACATGTAGCTTTTAGAAGAGCAATTACATTTTTAACCTCATATGATAAAAATGTAATTGCTCTTCTAAAAGCTACATGTACTGACTGCTTTTATGATAACTTCAAGGAGTTAATATTGAAACCACTGTAAATAATGTACTACTGATAAAATTAATCATTCGCCTAAATGTTTTAATAAGCTAATATGCTTTCAAAACGTTAACCTTTCTATTATGTTTGTATAATCTAGGATAATATCTACACTGGATTTATACTTTAGTACCACTTTTTATGAATAAGGGAACTTTTAAAATTAATAAATTAAAATATTGTAGAAGGACAAACACTTTTACCAAATGTTCGGCACATTTGGTAAAATTATTGTACTGATGAGGGCCCTGTTTGTACCCTGCCTGTCGTCACAGCAAATGATCTGGGAACGCGCCAATGTTCGTGAATGAGGAGGCCCAGTCAGTTATTTTACACCTGACTGGGCCCGTGGGGTGTTACTCGAAAGGAACCCATCGGTGCAAGACAGCTATTAGCGCTCGTCTACTTTGATACATTTTGATGGTCTAGCTACAGTGCCCTTCAAACCGGAACACAGTAATGCTTACACATAACTGCTTTGCGGTAGGTTATCTGGCACTGGTACCCATCTAGATCACTAACCACCAGGTGAGTTAGTAATGTAAAAGAAAAAAAGGATATTTTGCAGAGAACGCCTCCCAACCGTTAAAATAGCGGTGGCAGCGGCTTTGCAATACTTTTTAATAAGGTAATGTTTAGGATTATTTGACAATGAAAGTGCTCCGCCGGTCGCTGCCAACAATGGTGCGGCAGAAAGGAGCATGTGCTGAGCTATCAATTTGTGTAAACATCTTACTTTATCTACCACATTGAAGCAAATAAATAAAGCCGTGTTGGCCGGGTAGCCTCAACTTTCGTTACGATGGTCGTGGGTTCAAACCCGGTCGTACACCAATGGATTTTTTTGACCGAAAACATTATGTGTGCATTAAACCACGTGCTTAACGGTGAAGGAAAACATCGTGAGGAAACCGACATGTCGTAGAACTTAAAATGTGAAAACATGTGTCAAGTAATTAGTTAGTAAGTAAGTAGTTAGTTAATTATTTAATTTTGAACTTTTAATATTTATTGATTATTTTAATGACTTTTATGTTTTGAATAATGTAATGTTCTGACAAATGTATAATATTTAATTAGTATAATTGGTGTAAGCCGTTCTAGTTAAAGTAAAATTAATAAATACAAATAAAATACAAATACAAGTGTACGAAAGCGCACTTGAAATCTTTTCACCACACTGGTTCGAAAGAACTAGTGACACGATAAGAAGAAGAATTGAAACAAATAAATAAATGCCTATGTCTATGTCTATGTTTATGCTATCCCAGTGGGAATTGAGTCATAAAGTTGTCATACCTGTATCTAAGCCCGGTGGATCATTTTGCAGCGTCAGCATCAAAACTTTCATCGGTGGGAACTTGTGGTAAGGGGCTGTACCAGTTGCCATCTCTATCGCCGTTATACCAAACGACCAGATATCCGCTTTGAAATCGTACCCGTGATACTACAAAGGAAGATGAATGAAGAACGCCATCTAGCCCCAAACTAAGCAAGCTTACTTACAATGCTTATATTTTTATTGACTTTAGAATAAACAATATTTAAAACTTGACATCACTCAAACAAAAATACAAATCACCTAACTAATGCTAATTTATCAATATTTTTGTAATACATAATCAATTTGACTATGAAATAAACATAAGTGAATTAGATGCCTACCGAGCAAAAAAATTAACTTAAAGTTGTTGCGCCCTTACAGGGTTCATGTGCATTGTGTACCTATAAGCCACTTACACCTAAGTTATATAACCTGCATGCAAATGAAACAATAAATAAATGAATATGAATATGAATATGAATATATACTTTTTTTGTAAATATAATGTATACACACTTAACACAAGGTACAAAGAAAACATCCAGACTCAGGACTAACACCGATGTTCGTTTGTCCTGATGCGGGAATCGAACCCGCGACACTTGGCGTAGCAGTCCAACGCACTTGCCATTCGACCTTCTGTATCGTCAAAAAAAAAAAAAAAGGAGATTGTGAATAATATTTGTCATCATCTCAATCAATCAATATTTTTTTTTGTCCTGATTGACTGACAGACAGACAGCCGAAACGACTGAACGTAGAGACGCAGAGAAAAGAGAATTGAATCTGAGTCATTGTTGGTCACTAAAATATAGGGTAAAACATATACCCCAAAAGGATAAGTTCCCGTTTTCTTATAAACATTACTTTTGGAAATCAAATGAAAGCAATAATAGGTAAGGTATGAAGCATATAAAAAAACTTTACGTATATTATTTTCATTTGATTTACGATAGTAAGGTTTTTAGGAAGCGGAGCACATATCCTCCTGGGGCATCTAACCCGGTTTTACCCTACGTTATTTTCTTACAAACTTATGTTGTTTCATTTAAATGAAGTGATAAATTACCTGGTCCATGACTTCAGGGGCCATCCAACATGGAGTTCCAACAAAAGTATGTCGGACTTTTTGTTTAGTCGGATCCCGACCAGTGGAGAGCCAGGCGGAAACGCCGAAATCTGCGATCTGAACGGTGCCATCTTCTCCCAATAATATATTTCCAGCCTTGATGTCTCTAGAAAGAAAGGGACCATAGTACTTTTATTACTGTAAGCATTACTGTATTCCAGTTTGAAGGGCACTGTAGATAGTGAAATTACTAAGCTTTCGAGACTTATCATCAAAATGTCTCAATGCAAATGTTCGTGGACGAACGCTTTAGCAGTGTTGCATCAGCCTATGACATAGGAATTTAATTCACTTAGGCCCTATGTGAATTAAAATCCTGTGTAGCACTGTTCTGGTCATGAGCAAGCGTAATCTCTTACATGTTTACATTTAAAAAAAGTGTAGGCGTACTAATGGCAGCCACTTCTTACACAAACAGTAACATGATTGTGTTGGAAGAATATTGCATAAATTTAGGTTCTAACATGCGCAAGTATATCGTAAGGTTGGTGGTCGGCATAAGAACGGATTTTTGTTCGTATTTGTACTCGTAATGCAAACATAGTTGTGGTATCAGCTAATTTCACTCCTGAGATCAATTTCAATTTCTACACGATATACGCAAAGCTGTTCTATAATTTGATCTATCGCGCACTTTCGTTCCGTTCGTTCGTTCATTTAGCCTTGACCAATATTCCTTTTTGGAAAGCTATCAACGTATCAGTTTGGATAACCTCATTACATCTCGGCTATGCGTCATCGCTTGGTACAAAAATTTGCATTCGCCTTTAGTTAAGAATCGTTTTAAATCAGTAGGCAATGAATGCATGCATGAGTAGACTCAAACCTACTTCCACCAAACTGCCAAAATTCCTAAGTGATTTCTTTACTTGCTTGGCAGTTCTTAACAGTCCAGATTCATGCCTACTTGCACCAAACTGACAAAGTTTCTAAGCAATTACTTTATTTGCTTGCCAGTGACTTGACGGTCCAAATCCAGACCATTATGATCTCGTCAAGCGAGTAAATTAATTGCTTAGGAACTTTGACAGTTTAGTGCAAGTCAGAATCAGACCGTTAACATCTGTATAGCGAGTTAAGTAATTGCTTAGGAACTTTTACAGTTTGGTGCAAGTAGGCATGTCTTAAGAATTTAAGCAAACCTTTAAGGGCGTTTTAAAGTAGACACAAATTTTCAATGGGTTTTTTTATAGATATTCTGCCACAACGCAGTAATATGAGTATTACAGCGTTCCGATTTAGATGACACAGAGGTTATTAAAATTAATACGCTTTCAAGATCAGTGCTTAACAGTAGACTAATAATTGATGAACAGATACGAGATACAGTAATAATTTGTCACTTGTTCACATAAAAAAGTTCACCCCTTTGGAGACTGTCACCTAGTACTTGTTACTTTTTAACATAAAGTCACATCATTGAAGCTGAACCTACTTGTGACATTGCATTTGCTTGTGAGGTTGCAAAGAAAAATTAAGGCTTTGGATATGCTTTCGCCCAGTAAATGTAAGTCTTGTAATTAGCTTGTTTTCATAAAAAAAATCATATCTTTCGAGAGACCCTTCGCTGAGCAGTAGGATGAGCATTACAAGATGTACTCGCAGTGATTGATTACATATATTTTACTCGCAGTAGCATTATAACTATTAAGAAATATACCTGTGGATCTGTCCGTTTGAATGAAAGTAATCCAATCCTTTGAGTACCTCTTTCAGGACAGTGGCAATGGTGGCTTCATCAAAAACACCGTTTTTGCAGTTACTCACTTTCATTTTGTGTTTGATCACATCAAGAAGACTGCCACCTAAAAAAATATTTGATTAATTAACCTTAGTTTTAACTTAGTACTAGTTAACCCAGAATTATGACCTGACGCATCTCGTTTCTTACAACCCCCTGAACTGCTTTGGTCACCCACAAACCTAAAAACTTATATAAAATAAATAAATAATGAGGACACCGTGGCTTAGTTGGTAGTGACCCTGCCAACGAAGCTTGGTGTACCGGGTTCGATGCCCGGCCGGGGCAAATATTTGTGTGACGAACACAAATGTTTGTTCTCGGGTCTTGCATGTTGTGATGTGTTGTATGTGTCCATGCCACCTGCGACACAGGGAATCCTAGTGCAGGGGTGTGAGTGTGTGAATGTTTATGAATTTTTGTCATTTCACACAACGTCATCTAGCTCTAAACTAAGCAGAGCTTGTACTATGGGAACCAGATAACTGCTACAACACATATTTTTTGTAAATACATACATAGAAACCACCCAGACTCAGGACCAACACAAATGTTTGTCCTGAAGCAGGAATCGAACCCACAACACCGGCGTGGCAGTCCAACACACTTGCCACTCGACCAATCGGGTCGTCAATATTGAACCCACTTATCAAAAAGTTTCTTAATATGAATCTAATAAGTGCGATTTCAGACTAGCGTATTTTTGTCGCGCTTATACGGGCGGCTTGGTACTCGCCAAAATTCAAAAGCCAGATGCGTGTATACGCGCGTATACCGGCGTTCACGCTCGGTTTTTTCTACAGGACTCAGTAGCATGAGGCGTCACTCGCGTGTTGTCGCGCGTATACGCGCTGCAAAAACAAAACGTGAAGGGCACTAAAGCGTCGAAGACACAGGGCTAGTTTACAAGCTACAAGCCAGCGAGTTCGCTAGTAGCTTGTAAACTAGTTGAAAATCTGCTATTTCGCTCACTCGCTAGCTTTTAAACTCGCTGGTTTCTAGCTTGTAAACTAGCCCTGTGTCATCGACGCTTTAGAGAATAATATTCTATGTATGTATTGACAAAAAAAAAAGAATATAGGTAAATATTCTATCAGTTACTGGTTCTTACAGTACAAACTATGCTTATTATAGTTTGCTGTTTAAATTAAATTTCCAAGAATTTAAAATATTATTTAATAAATAGTCAGACAATCATACAGACACATAAAAACTCTGATTCATTTAAATATCTAGACTAACAGATCTTCCCATTGTTCAATAAACTATTTTTGGTAAAAGTACATGACATTGTTTTGATATTTCTGATCCTTATTTATTAATGAGGTGAAGGTTTTGCTCGACAACAGACAGGAATCGTGTTACATTCAACATATAGACTATACAAAATTATTTAGTTACATTTTCGTTAGTTACAAAATTATAGGTACAAGTACAATCAGGGTTCGAGGATATATATCTTGATATATCCGATATATATCAAACGAATATATCCGATATATATCAATTTTTTTTAATAAAATATTGCAGTACTAAAATTGAAAAAATCATATTATTAAGTAATTTTTAACGTTTGTTACTGTATTTATACTTCCCAAATGTGATGGCTTAGAAGTAGAGTTAAAACATACGCTCTAACCGTTGAAGTGCTTTGAAATAAAAAAAAAATGACTATTAACTGATATGAATTAATAAAAAAAGGTTTTATATTTTTGAGTTGATTTTTTGATATAAAAGATTTTATGTTTTTGTGTTGATTTTGCCTGATCTATAAGATGATTTTATTTTTTGGTTTCCGTTATCTGTATATAAAACATTAAAAATATTTTAGTTCTTTTTTTATTATTTTAGTATGTTTTTGTAACACATATGCAAATAGTATTCTTAAATAATACAATTAAGTAATAGCATGGCTTTCATACAAAATTGATATATATCAAACTTGATATATATCCGATATATATCATATATATACTCGTTTATTACAGCATAAGCTAACTACTACAATCTATATATAGGTATATTATAAAATTTACAAAAGGAAACAATTGGGCCACCCATAGACCGTTGCAAACGATCTATAGGTAGCTCAACTGCTCCAACTCGATATATATCTCATATATATCCGATATTTTGATATTTATAATAAATATCGGATATTTTCGAACCCTGAGTACAACAGTAAATATTATGTAGAATAAAACAGGAAGTGCTAAATTATTAACCATATGTTTTTCCTGTTTCTCTAAATAGTTATAGTCAGTTTAGTTTAGTCATCTTACTTGTCAGTATTCTTATCTTTATAAAATTAAGAGTATAATATAAATGTCAAAGCTTGGGAGTGTATAATGTCTGTGCGGCTGACTGTACTTAGCTTCTTTCTCTTAAGGCCAATCCTCAAATCCGAATTCCATACAAAATGATTCGGACAAATACTCAAAAAGTACGCCGTATTATAGTAATTTCTTCACACTATTCGTTTCGTCCATGTTTTTTGATTTCGTCAATAAAAAATGTGGAAGATACATCCATAGATGTGTTCTTAGGTAAGGTTTCATACTTTAGTTTAAATTTTATATGTGTTTTTAAGTTAGTAGGGTTAATTTTAAAACACATATAAAATCTAAATTAATGTATGAAACTTTTCACTTTTTTTGTTGACGAAATAAAAAAACATGGACGTAACGAATATTGTGAAAAAATTACTATAATACGGCATACTTTTTGAGTATTTGTCCGAAACATTTTGTATGGAATTCGGATTTGAGGATTCCCCTTAAACTATACCCTTATCAAACTTCGGCTAAATTGTTTCATTAGTTTTAGTGGGATTGTGAAACAAACAACCAGATATCCATTCAATATTCATTCACCCATTCATCCTTACAAACTTTTACATTCAAAATGGAACACAGTAATGCTTTGTTTCATTTACCTTCTAGTAGTTTCAGAATGAGCCATAACTCTTCTTTCACCACAAAGCTTGTGTAATATGTAACTACATTCTCGTGGTTGCAAAATGACATAGCCTGGAATTTAAAAAAAACATATGAGATGGAAACAAGGAAAGTGACATGTATAAAGGTCTGTTTATTTATATCTACAGACACAGTATGTTTCAGACTAGTACTGTGGCAAACACTGTCAGACACCATTTATTTACATCTGACGTAACAGAAGTGTTCTTTCCGAGAATTCTGGCCGGACACCACCCGTGTCCGTCGGCATCTGCGCGGCATGTTATGATAGATATAAATATATTAATACACACTTCATAGAATAATATTATTAGGTCTGCAACGGCACGTATCTGGTACGCTCAATGTCTGTAGGTATAAACAAACCTTAACACATGTATTTCAAATTAGAGACTTTTTTATAAATAAAATAGAGGCGAAAAAAATTCTACAACTTTCAAACGTGAAACGTAAAATTATTGAAGTAAGGAATTATCTTGAAAAATGGTGTCACCTGAATTTCTTTTAGCAATTCATCCATAGATGTGTTCCATTTATCCAAGTTTATTCTTTTTATGGCACATTTCTCATCCCTTGCTTCACAGAAGGCGCTAAACACGACAGCTGTAGCCCCAACACCTGTAATATTTAAATGATATGTTAAGATAAATCAGTGACTATGGAAGATAATGGTAAATCCTCAGGCTTACTCGTGTAAACAAAACGTGTAAGAAGTATATAGATACTCAACGATGAATAATGTGCTATGTTACTACATACTTCTTTCTTGTTTGGTTTAGCCAAGGAAAAGGGGATGGAACCAACATTGATTATATCAGATACAGCGATATGATCAATAAGATTCATTTGAATACCTCATTTGTATATGTTTTATTCAGAAACTGTAAGAAAATCAGGTTAAAGTAAACGCAGGCAGATTCGCTTTGGCACGATATCAAAGCATGTCACTGTAAATTACTAAGCTAAACTGATGATGATGTTGTTATCACTGAAGCCGAAGTGGGTTTTTAACTTCACTGAACTCACCAATAACTTCGATTAGTTCATAGCCTGCTTCTGTATTTGGCCAAGGAGAAGCGGGAGCTACGTTTACAGCAGAGGCCGCCATTTTCGTACTAGCAAAATACCTAACTGCAATACATTGTAGATGTAAAGTAAACGTAAACGAAACGTCAAACAAACTCAAAGACACGCCACCACCACAACGATAATGTTTACTCAGTCACTTTACAAAACGGCTAGCCGTTTTGGCAGAAGGGTATTGTTATTTATGTATGTACATAAGTAGGTGGATATAGTAGTTAATTCTTCAAACCCAGATTAACACAAAGTGTTTGTTTGTTTGTATAAAATGTAGTAATTTGTTTGGCAATATTCGTTTATTAGGCAAACAGATTATGGCTTATTTTCCACTGGAATGGAATTAAACATTGAACTCATGACGCTGCCTGGAGAGATATTAACATTAGGTTGGTTAAGTAAGAACCCGTCCAAATATATTATTTGGAAAAGAAGTAGCTGTTAGCCACTTTGAATAGTAGCTACTTATTCGTAATGACTGTGCCTTCGTTTATTGTCATTTGCTACTAACTGCTACTGTCATTGTCTTTTCTTTGTAAATGTCAGTGTCACATTAATGATAATGTCACTGTCACAAATGTCATTGTTTTGTAAATGTCAACATCACTGTCTATAATAATATTTTTTTTTGCAAGCTGAAGGTAAGGGCCTCAAGCTGGAAAACTTTTAGCCCTAGCTTCTTTCTACACGCGGGCACTTTCCCTGGGTCTTTAGGATCTGCTATACACCGCCTTCTTAGTATTTTGGAGGGTTTAGTTAGCCAATGGTTTAAGCTTAGCTCTATCAACTCTCTACCGCGTGTAATTGCACTAATATTGCTTATAGCTCCATTTCTCGCGGTAGCCACGTCATGGCCCTAGGTTCACTGGACGTCTCGTTGGGCATTACAAGGGAGTTTCTACAATCTGCATGTTCGCAGTCATACAACATCCCTTGTTTTAAGAGGACGACTAAAACAAAAAGACATTGTAACACTGGATACGAGTGACTCATTGGAAAAAAACGTCGTAACGAGTTACATGTATTTTAGAATATGAAAGCCTCCCTCCCCCTCTCCCATATGACGCCATGACGAGCGATCTATCTAAAACAAAGTCGTTATTCATCTTGTCCAATAAACATCCAATTCGGAAGAAATGACGCATCTAAAAAATGCTTAGAATTAAAAATGTAACAGTGTGACTCGATGGTGGTAATATATAGAGGTTAGTGCTCGATGGCAATTACGTGTCATTGATACAAATCAATAACAATGCTAACTTTAGTGGCTCTACGAACTTTCTACGAACGCTCACATCGCTCACCCCAAACGGTCTGTCTAACAAACTGACACTACGCCCCATCGCGTCAGCAGTAGATGTGTCCTTGGCACAAAATCAAATCAAAATCCGAAACAAACCGAGACCACGCCAACTATACTTACCCACTCGCGCTGGCTCTACCAATTTCTACAAGCCCAACACGAATCATATCCGAACCCTCTATAAATCCTCTAAAAACGCTCTGAAGCTCTACTTACCATCCCGGAACGTTATTCATCGACGAAAATCGAACCCTCTATGAAACTTGGCTGATCGGTTAAGAAGGTAACCGTGAGGTCGGTCAAACTTTCGAAAGGAGCAGTAGAGGTGAAAGTAAGGTCGATGTGTTGATGCACTTTATGACTAATCTAAATGCTGCCTAGCTGTACTAGGTAGGTACCTACGATAGGTATTGTTTAGTTCGTCAATAATCAAACTGACTAGGTGTCTACATATCGACGGTGGAAAGCGGAACTGGCGTATCTTGAAATAGTCGATTTTACATCAGAGCCAAAAAACTATTTCAAAAAATCATAACTCATAATCTAATAGAGATAGATATTTGATATTTGGAACCTGTTTGTATCAATTTAAATGTTATTTTATACAGTTCATGAAAATGTCCTAAAGTTACTACTTCATTGATTTCCTACTAGTTACAGCAATTGATGTTTCACAATCGGAAAGCGGAAATGCTGTATCTCCAAGGTGTAATATATGACTACTTGAAATAAATACAAGTTTCCATGCTACGGATCTGCTGTATCTCGTGGCTTTACATCAAGTTATTTGGTGACTTTTGTCTGAAGACATTTTTTCAATAAATTAATTGTATTAGCTACCTGAAAAGAAAATGAATATAATTGAATATTAAATAACCATATTAATTTACCTAATTAATAAGCGACAACCTATCAAATACTTAATTAAGACTTAGTTTAATCATTAGGTAGGTAATCAAAACATCACTCACTTTCTAACGAAAGTTCATTAGGTAGAGCATTTTAGTAGTACAGCTTGATGACGACAGCCATGCTTTGACACATTTCACTTTGGACAGATTCCATCGTCAGATCAGCTCATAAAATGTAGGTAAGGTTATTTAACTTTCTTTACTTATTTATTTGCTAGATACTATCCTAGCATTCATATTTATACCATAGTTGGTTGTATGCTTAAATAAACAAACTTTCAATGAAGACTCATTTTACAAAAACACTTAAGCTAATTTTTATTTAATAAAATACTGAATATTTGAGAACTCACCCAAACTCCTGATGTTTTATATTTACCTTTATCAGCGCTAACGCATAACTACCGCGCGATTGAAATGTCGTAATTAGGGAACATGTCGGTATAGAAGAAGGGGTGGGGCTGATTAGAATAGCGTAAGTGATAAATTTACACAAAATAATACTCCATTCTTATGTCGTAATGTTTGAAATGTTGTAGCTGTTCGATAAACATACACCAGTCCTGAGTATATTGATGTATCTTTGGCAACGTAAAATTTTGGGAAGGCAGAAATGCTGTATCTCTTTTAAATCAATGTCCGTATAAGAAAAATTATGTTGTATCTGTTTTTTGATATTGAACGCATTGTCGTATCTGTTTTATTTTTAAAAACTACGATTTTTCCTTGTTTTACAGCAATTAGTCGTGTGAATAGTAAAAAAACTACGAAAAAACTAGGGCGTATCTTAAAATTTTTTCATCGTAGAAAGACGAGACATAGACCATTCGACGCGGTATTTTTTGCTGATTACAAATATATATATAAGTCATATAGGCCAATTTTCGAGATACGCCACTTCCGCTTTCCACCGTCGATATATTTTTAATGTACCTACAGTCGGCTCAGTAATGATCTTTACACCCAAATTACGCCGGTGTTCTTCTGTAATTAAACTACTCATAAAAACACATCATGTGTCGTGTGTATGAGTAAACTACTAATGTGATTAAACCACTTAAGATATACCCAACAAGCAACAGTGGTTTAATCACAGGAGAACACCGGCGTAAGCTGGGTGTAAAGACAATTAGAGAGCCGACCCTACCTAATAGTTATTTTGTGTGCTGAGTTGGGCTTAAAACTACCAAAGCTATCTTACTAAATAGACACTTCAATTCATGAAGCTAATTTTAATAAAGCGAGCTTACCCCACCCCAATCAAAATAATGATAAGGAAAAGCAAAAATATAATTAATTCTTTTCCGCCCACAGAAATACTTTCTATTTATATTAGATTTAATAATGGCGCAAAGGATAATGAAACATTTAAAGGCCGTTTTATTAGGTAACAGAATAATCAATGTAAGTGTCGTCGAAAGATAACTACATAATCTGGTTGTGGTTGAAACACTGGCGACTAATAAAGAAAATTAAATATTATATCTGACTGATGGTGAAATATGGACATTACTTACCTTCCTGACTTTTCTCTACCTTTCTCTACTTTAGCTCTACCAACCTAATAATAATGGTATTTAACAGGTATGCATGCAGAGGTCAATGGATCACAAGCTCTCATAAACGAATAGGTAGCAGTGGGTGCAAGAATTTGTAGGCATAATATAAACAAGTACTTAGTAAGATACTTAGGTACATACACATGGATAAATACAATATGAGCTACATATTGCATGGAATTAGAAAAGCTAGATAAATTAAATCTATTTATCTTATTATAAAAGCAATGGAATCTAGCTTTTCTAAAGATCGGTATCTACCGATCATCGGAGTTCATATACGATTTGTGAAAAAAATGTGATTGAATAAATATTTTTTTCTTTTATAAAACATTCACACACTCACACCCCTGCACTAGGATTCCCTGTGTCGCAGGTGGCATGGACACATACAAGACATCACAACATCCAAGACCCGAGAACAAACATTTGTGTTCGTCACAAATATTTGCCCCGGCCGGGGATCGAACCCGGAACACAAAAGCTTCGTAGGCACTACCAACTAAGCCACGGTGTCGTCAAAAATGAAATGAAAATTATCTATTATTTATTAATAATGGACCGTTATCTTTACCTATTTAACAATAATATACTAATATTCAGTTAGTTCTTTATATAATATTCATCAAGTTTCTAGAAAATCTTTAGTATTCATATATCGATAAGTACATTAGTTTCAAACAATTAGGCACTGATATAACGGTGCCTAATTGGTTAAATGCATCATCTTATTATGATGGACAAACCATGGATGTATTTGTGAAAGCGTGGCCAATTTCTGTACAAGTATATTTCTTTTAAAACAGGCTCTACCCTGAAATCAAATCAGACATCGTTTGTTAGTCAAATACCTATTATTTATCTTTAATTATAATAATTCTTCGGTCTAGGAACCTATATGGAAATTTACTAACTAAATGCTAAAAAATAATAAAAAATAAAATTAAACCTATCTAAAATTATAAATAAAGCGTCGATGACACACGGCTTTTTTACAAGCTGATTGTTGGCGAGTTTAATTTTCTATTGAATTTTATTTTATTGTCCTACTAGGTTAGCAATAGGTTTAATTATAGCCATCCAGTGCCTCATGATGGCAGACGGTAGGTTGGTGGCAACATCCTTCAGAAGGCTGTTGGTGCTTCCTCGGATGCGGCTTACCAGGGAAAGCTAGCGTGTGAGCGAGTTAGCTTTTGGGAAGGATTGTCAACAAGCAGATTATAAAAAAGCCGATGACACTGGGCGACTTTACAAGCTACAAGCGAACGCGCTGGCTTGTAGCGTGTAAACAAGCCACGTGTCATCGTCGCTTATTACATAGAATTTAGGTCATTGTTCACGGAGAAGGAACCTACCCAAAAGTATAAACTTTTATAGATTTGAAAAATATTTTCTGAAACCGTATATTTTTATTTGCAAAAAAGCCGTATCCATAGAACGCTGTAGGGATTACCAGGAACATTTTTAATAAAGCACTTGGACAATCACAATTGTAACGGATTGAGATAAGTAAGTACCTTAGTAATTCTTTGGTATAAAAAGCCTGCTAAAGTTGCGAAACGGTCCATTAACCACAATAATTTGGTAGTGAAACTGTGAGTGTCATTTGCAGCCATGCCAGTAGGAGACCTATTTTTAAAGGTACCTAATATACAGGATAATTAATATAAACTAATATAAATGAGTGGATAATAAAAGCCGTTTTGGCCGAGTGGGAGGTGCCTCGACATTCGATCCGAAGGTTGTGAGTTCGAACCCGGTACACCAATTGATTTTTCAGTTCAAGAAATCTATGTGTGCACACGTGCTTAACGGTGAAGGAAAACATCGTGAGGAAACCGGCATGTCATAGAACCTAAAAAGTTTGAAAGTATGTGTCAAGTGCACGAAAGGAGCCTTTTTTGAGGCGCACTTGAAATCCTTTCACCGTTGCTGTAGCGAGTGGCTGTCACCGGCGACAAGTGTAGCGACTGTGTGTGACAGGTGACGGCCGCCCCTTTTTCGGGGGCTTAATTCGATAACGAGAGTCGATGAAAACTTAATGAATTGGTGCCGGTAGCTGTAGTCAGCGACCCGTTTGCGGGGGTGCACTTACATAAGGGATTACATTATTAGATGTTGTTAACAGAACCCTAAAAGTAACGTGTAAGTAGTGCGTATACCTATAGCTGGCAATCTAAGTAGTTACGTATATCCATATAATTACTTCCTTGACCTAATGCACCTTGTAACTATGTTGTCTCATTTATGTAATTTTGTAAGGTGACATTATGGTAATTATAAAATATGACACTTTTATGAAATAAGAAATATGCAGCATACAAGCATGAACTTATTTGCATGAATTTATATCACTGTACAAGGAATTTTAATGTTTATGGGACCCGAACAACGGGTGTTTACACCAATAAGGGTTTAAGAGACGATGCTTGGCATTAGATCTCAGATTTTGATGATGATCGTCAGATGGTGACTCCATCTAGAGCAAGAGTTCGACTGAATCACGGATAGCCTGTGGATCGTCTGGTGTGGACGCAGCTAATGAATAATTGGTCCCCTGAAAGAAAATTTGATTGGCAAACTTGCAGTTTTACCCTAATAATTACATTATATTCTCGTATTTACATGAAAACTGGGAAAAAATCTCGGAAAATGACGATTTTATAGGAATACAGTATCGACACTCCCGAAGCTATATATATAACCCGTACGTTCGTCAGCGAAATTAATTTGATTTTTTAATGCGATTTTCTTTTTTAAGTAAAAGTAAAAGTAAAACAGCCTATAGTTTTACTGAGAAATTTAGAGAATTATTGTCATAAACATTTTGTCTAAATCTATAATAACATTAGTAGTCGCCTCATTGGCGTAGGTATCCCCCAAACTCTTCCAGGTGTTTCTGTCCCTCGCTTTCGCTTTTTAAAAGGTAAGCACCACTAAAAAAAAATAATTAAATAAATGTGTGCGAGGTCGAGAAATTGACGTTACACTCAAGAACGAGCTTTTCTTTCTGTAGAGTTTTTATGTCATATCATTCAATATTAACATGGGAAGCGTCATCAGGCTTATTGCTAATAGTCTAGTCTCGTCTGGTTTTAAATGTCGTCTCGCAACTTTATATTCGAACGACAGATTGAAAACGAATCCCTACATTTCAACCGAAGAAAACTGATTGGCTTTTTCTGTACCTCGATGTGCACTTAATTTTTTTTAGTCATAGAATTCTTAAAGAGTACAGAATAACATTGCAGTACATTGAAAACGCACCAAAAAATACCTAGGGATCTAAATTGGCAAAATTTTAGTATAGGTACATTTAGGAGAAAGAGAAGTAACAGCGCAGGTTTTTTCATTGATAATGAAACTCCGTAAAAACATCGTAAAAAGTAACAAGAATTATTTGAAAATGGAGATATTTCATTTTTATTAACGAGGTGCCCGAATTTTTTTTGGCCTGTACGACTCTATCTTAGTTTTTGTACTCTACCTAGAGAATCAAGAATCTAGAGAAAGACGGTTATTCATCTATGTTTTTAATTACTTATTTTATTTTATATAATAATTTACCGTCTCGTTTCGGCTAAGTAGAGTGCGCAGTCTTTGATTCCACCCACACGTTCTTCCTACGAGTATTGATCCATCACTGTCAGGTTAGGTAGACAGACATTTTCAATGCTATATGTTAATTTATTATCCGAATACAATTTTTTTTTATTATACTGAGCCTTCGCTGACCCAGTTAAGTCCAGTCTGGACGAAACGCGATGAGCTTAGCCCGCCAAGTCGAAGCTTCACTACTTATCTTGGCCCAAAGATAGCTTGACCGATATTATATACGTATATACCAATATACGTATATCCGAATACAATAAAGGGAGGAAATTTCTATTTTCGATCCGTATAGAAATACAGATGTACTTTACGTAACCAGGCGCTGTGCTTGTCTCTATGCCTGGCATCTCTATCGACTGGCTCCAACGAGGACATGACGCGAGATTTCATCGAGCGTGTGATGAAAATTCCTAACCCTGACAAGATCCTCAACTCGGTGCTTGGGCGGCTAGAAAGAAATCGACAACAGGGTCTGAATCGGCCACGACTCATTGACGACCCCGGCTGCGATGAAGATCCTGCTGAAGTAAGTTTGGAAACAGAGATCTTTTAGACTAAAATTGCACATCTAATATTGCCGCCATCACACTTAGTGCCTCAGATGGCTTATTCCCGAAATCCACACCAGCCATCCCCACTAGTGAGATTTATACCAACCACAGTGGAAATTTCAGAAATATATTTGCGTCGAAATCCCCACTAACACCAACCACCAACCACAGTGGGAATTTCAGAAATAGTTTTGTCTCGAAATCCCCACTAACACCAACCACCAACCACAGTGGGAATTTCAGAAATAGTTTTGTCCCAAAATCCCCACTAACACCAACTACCAACCACAGTGGGAATTTCAGAAATATATTTGCGTCGAAATCCCCACTAACACCAACCACCAACCACATTGGGAATTTCAGAAATATTTTTGTCTTGAAATCCCCACTAACACCAACCACCAACCACATTGGGAATTTCAGAAATATTTTTGTCTTGAAATCCCCACTAACACCAACACCAACCACAGTGGGAATTTTAGAAATATTTTTGTCTCGAAATCCCCACTAACACCAACCACCAACCACAGTGGGAATTTCAGAAATATATTTGAGTGGAATCCCCACTAACACCAACCACCAACCACAGTGGGAATTTTAGAAATATTTTTGTCTCGAAATCCCCACTAACACCAACCACCAACCACAGTGGGAGTTTCAGAAATATTTTTGTCTCAAAATCCCCACTATTATATTATATATTATATCACAAAACAATGAACATATTTCAACTTACTAGCGGAATAATCGAGCGAATTCGCTGCTCTTGTTTCTTTTGCTTACAAGAGAAGAAAATAAGGGCTTCATAAATAACTTCAAACCAATGTGGTAGAAAGTTTTATTAAACTTTTTCAGAGCCTGCCTGAATATACGGAGTCTTTACAAGCATCAAGAGAAAGAGGATTGAGACAACTTGCAACTCAGGTGACGTAATTAAATTAAATTGTACTACTTTTTCAAAGAGTAGGAGTACTGATCAAGTTTAAAAAAAGTACTTAGAATAAGTATTTGTTTGGCAAATATTTAAAGACGTATTAAATTTATATAAAATAAATATTAAATATTTTATTAAATATTTAAATATTTAATATATTAAATAAATCAATGAACGTGATTTATAAAATTGGACCCAAAATTTAGCCATTCCAAGAAGTAATTTGGCTTTTTATCTATAGAGTGGTCACCAAAATATAGTAACCTATTCAAGTGTTTAAGTTTATGAAGTGTAATCACAAAACAGTAAAGTAACTTCTTTCGCCTTCTCTTATATATGTTTTTTTCAACCGACTTCAAAAAGGATGAGGTTATGATTGTTATTTTTCATGTTTCTCTGTTACCTCAGAACTTTGTTATTTATAAACCGATTTGTATTTTTTTGTTTTGAGAGGATAGTTATATACTTTCAGATTGGTCCCATGATGATGATGAATGAATGAATGAATGAATGAACGAATGAAAGAATGAAAATGCTTTATTGTACACCATAAGACAAATAACAATAACAAAGAGAAGGAAACATTACAAAATATTTAGTACAATGGGCGGTCTTATCGCTATTAAGCGATCTCTTCCAGACAACCCGTATGGAGACGGTTACGATAATACAAGATGGTGGGGGGTGCACAGGTCGAGTAAAGTTAAAACTGAACAAAAGAAAATAATAATAATAATATAAATACTTGTAAAATAATACAATGTATAACAAACGTATATATATATATATATATATATATATATATATACATATTCAATAATAATATACTTAGCAGTAGTACGACAGGTCCCTAGGGCCGCGATTGCGACTGATGCGATGATGATGATTGGTCTCATTGAAACTTCATCAAAATCGGTTCACTAGTTTAGTTTTTAAATAAAAAAGTATGGCGTCCATGTAAAAGTAAAGTAAAAAGTAAAAATTTATTTATTTCAATTATAGTACACACACTTGAAAGAAAGCTCTCCCTACCAAAGTAAGCTGAAAAACAACTTGAGTCTTGGTAGTGAGTACCTTCCACTTAATTTTACATATATACGTGTACTTACAAGAAGTAAACAAAATTGCGCATTTTGCTTCCCAATGACTTGCCAGTGGTGCCTACGGTCACTTGTACCGTCCGATTGAAGTCGGTTGTCTTATGTTTTTGTTAAACCTTGATTATTTTCAATCATGTCAAAACTACTGAATCAGTTGGTATGTTTTGTATCATCTTATTGGTCTTATTCATAATTCGAAAGAGAATAAAACGAAGAAATCTTATTTCACTACCTATTATGTAAGTTGTAATGTGTAGTATCTATGTATGTGTGATATGAAAGTATTTTTTCAGAAGCATTACCCCATTTGTCATTTGGAACGGAAAATCAGGAAATTAAACACAAACGAATATGAATACAGACCAGCTTATTACGAAGAAGTCAGATGTACCATGGCGATCAATGAAGATGTAGGAGTAACCAACGAGGTGGGTACACCTTATTCCTTTTTATTAAAAACGATTTATTTTTATTTAAATTGTTATTTTAATCATAATATAGCGGATCTTCATAGTGGAACACGGATGGTCGAATGGCAAAAGTGCGATGGACTTCCACGCTGGTGGCGCGAGTTCGATTCCTGCTTCAGGATAAAAATTTGCGTATTTGTTTTGAGTCAAAAAAAGTATATAAGTAATTATTTTATCATACACAGTTACCTTTTAGTTTTTTTTTTAGTTACCTATTTGCCGAAGTACAAGCTCTGTTTAGTTTTCATTTGCGTATTTATTTTATAACTAACATAAGTGTAGGTAGGTACAATACAAGGTCTTCGTCTGAGCTGTTTTTATCTTATTCTTCTGCACAATTCAGTAAGAAGTGGCCTTTGGTCCTTGCATATTATAATTAATTTACCAACAAATTTACTGATGTTGTAACCTGTTTTGGCTAGATATGTTCCAGCCTTGGTTTTTCGTGTGTGCAGTGGAATAAAACTATACATCTAACCAGAAGACGCTACTCCAGGTAAAACCCAATTCTTTCAGATCATTTGTCCACTATTTCAGAAATCATTCATATATTCAATGCTTGTAGGTAAACAATATGTTTATTACACTTTATACCTACTTACATACCATAATTGACTGGTAACAAATGTTATATAACAATTTAATAAATAAGCTAACTACTACAATCTATAAATAGGTATATTACAAAATTAACAAAATGAAACAATTGGGCCACCCATAGACCGTTGCACACGATCTATAGGTAGCTCAACTGCTCCAACTCGATACCCGATGGCAGCGTGCCGAGGATACTGGCTGCATTGCCTCTTTGTATAGCAAGGCTTATTCTTTGGCCCAGATAGCTGCCAGCCCTCTGATCACGCGTCGCTTTGACCAGACGCTCCGACAAAATTTAAAAAACGCGGAAGGCTCCCATTCCCCATGGACTTAGGGTCTCGACCCCAAAGGGCTCAAACATGTACGACCTATCAAGACCTACATATTTACGCCGCTTGAGATCTTCAGCAGAGTTTGCCGCGGCGCCAGCCCTAACTTGCGTCCCTGGCAAATGAGAGGGTGCCAAAGTGCCTACGCATGTAGCGTCCCACACCAAGGGCCTACCCATTCTCCATGGGATAAGCGTCATACCGTCAGGCTGCTTACCATCGTCACGACTTAGACCGTTCGGCTCGAGAACGGCTGGCACATTGGCGGTGGTAAAAGCCCGGCGAATGATTTCGTTAAGACTACTGTGGCGGGAAATTCTGCCAGCACTCCTAGTGCACGATAATCCATGGTGACCAAGATGTTCGACCGCAGTACCACACCGGCATCTATGTGGAGCGCAGCATGGAGCACCCAACCGCAGACGTGTTGCAACACGGAAAAAGTTAAAGGGTCCAATAATGTGCCAATCGTTTGTGAGGGCAATGCTTGCAGCCAAAGTCCTGACTCCCATTTGGAAACGGCTAGGAGGCGAGCACGATCTGAGGGGCTAGAGCACGTTTGTAACAGACAGTTCCGTGTTAGCTCACAGATAGGCCCGTCCCATTGCCTTTGAGACGAAAGGGTTTTGGGGGTAGTAGTATTTGGGCAAGCAATTTGCCAAGCGTTCCTGGCCTCGTCTAAATGTGAAATTTTGAAAATGTTGCCAGATTGAATTGAAACCGTTGGAGCTAAAATTTTTTCAACCAAAGAACTTGTGCTATAGACTGAGGACAAGAAAGCTGGTAGGCTAACACTTAAAATTTTGCGTATACCTAAGCCTCCCATTTTAATAGGAAGGGAGGCCTGCGACCATGCCCTGTCATCCAGCGCGATATTCAAAACCACCGACAGTGTATTCTTTATGATGTTATCTAAGCCTTTCATCAGCTCAGTGTGTTTCCACAGGTGACAACACCTTAAAACGTACGTAAATTTGGGAACAAACAAACAAAAATTATAAAATGGTAAAGGCTATGTGGGGATTTAATTTCAGAAGTTTGTAATAATAATAATAATAATAATGTAATAACTTAATAAATTAAACATAAACATAATGCCCGAGATACACGAGGCTAGTTTTTCATCAATATAAAATGTTCAGACCTTTGTTCAGTTCCACCCTGGATTGGTGCCGCCTCCGCACACAGCCCCCGCATTTGGCGGATTATATAATAAACACCCATATTATATAATAATACCCAGGGGTTGCCTCTGTAGCCTCTGAAGCTGAGGCCACTTGCCACATTGCTCTAGAGCAATGAATAAAATATTCGTGGCTCTTACTCGACGCGCCTTGTACTCGCCTAACGGGGCGAAAGAAATCCTGTTGTTGTTTGTCGGGCCCGGCACCCGACAAGTGAGAACAGGGCATTAGAGACCGTCCATGACTAAACTTAAACTGAGCTAGACAGGTCTAATGGTCTTGAGTAGCAGATATCCATCCATTTATTTTAATGTTAAAGTATAAAACTATTTTATAAGTATTAAACTTTCAGTGACTGCTGGGAAACGAGGACATTGGTAATACCTGCAGGCTGTGAATGTATGTGGCCGGTACACAAACTCGGCGATATGAAACTGCACGTGTAACTGTTAATATTGCATATCACCATACCCATTGACGCAGGTCGTTCAATCCGCAATGTACAGTAAGCAACGCTAATTGGTAACATGTCTGATTTTTTAAACTCTACTTTTATCTCTTGCTATGTTAGTTTATTACGATTAAAACTGATGTAAAACTATCGTTTTTTTTATCACAATGGTTACCAATTCGTTTAGCTTACAGAATCGCTATAATGTATCTAATTATGGAAATTAAGTTCTGATTTTATTTCTGAAAAACATACATTTTAGATGTAATGTAAGGGTTATTTCTACCGACTATATTTATCGTGCCCGCCGAAGAGTGAAAGCCAAAGAATTTATAAAGTCCTTAAGGGGCATCCTCAAATCCGAATTCCATACAAAAATGTTTCGGACAAATACTCAAAAAGTACGCAGTATTATAGTAATCTCTGAAAGGTTTCATACCTTAATTTAGATTTTAAAATTAACCCTACTAACTTAAAAACACGTATAAAATCTAAATGAAAGTATGAAACCTTTCACTTTTTTTGTTCACGAAATCAAAAAATATAGAGGAAACGAATAGTGTGTAGAAATTACTATAATACGGCGTACTTTTTGAGTATTTGTCCGAAACATTTTTGTATGGAACTCGGATTTGAGGATTACCCTTAATGGTTGAATGACGACCTTATTTGATGATTGGTTATAGGTACAAGTTAATAATAAAAGTTTTAAAATATAACGATTAGTTATGTAACAATTTTAATATGTAGTTAATACGGGTAAAAATAGCTCGTTGGTGTCTGTTGGTTCGAATCTTTGAAATTTTATTACTGCGAGTATATTGTATTAGGTATATTACAAATATAAATATAAAATTATGTTATTAAAATATATTTAAGCAATGAACAGAATAAATAAAGCGGTTTTATTGGTCTGAGATAATATCTTCGTTTTATTTCATTTATTTAACGATAAATTAACTAAAATAACTTTACGTAAAAGGAGGTTCTGAAAGTACTGTCTACTTTGGACGTGAACAAAGCCAGTGGTCCTGATGGGATTCCCGCAGTTGTACTCAAAAAATGTGCACCGGAACTGTCTCCTATACTAACACGCCTATTCCGCCTTTCCTTAGATTCTGGCAAAGTCCCCTCATCCTGGAAGCTTGCAAATGTCCAACCTGTTCCGAAGAAAGGTAGTCGTGATGACCCTGTCAACTATCGGCCTATCTCTATTACCTCCATTCTCTGCAAGACAATGGAGCGTGTCGTAAACAAGAAACTCCTGGCATACCTAGAAGATAACGATCTCCTCAGCGATCGTCAGTATGGCTTTCGTCGTAAACGATCTACTGGGGATCTTCTAGTTTATGCCTCCCACATCTGGAGTGAGGCCATCGAAAGACATGGGGAAGCTCTTGCAGTCTCTCTTGACATCTCGAAGGCTTTTGATAGAGTTTGGCACAAAGGTCTCATTAGTAAACTTTCGTCCTTTGGAATATCGTCTCAACTAACAACGTGGATAGCAGATTTCTTGAGGGAACGATCGATTCGTGTGGTTGTCGATGGTCGCACGTCTGATCTATTAGCAATCAATGCTGGGGTACCTCAGGGATCCGTCCTTTCAGCCACTCTATTCCTGCTACACATAGATGACCTACTAAAACCTGGTATCTATGGGTATGCGGATGATAGTACAGTCGTCGAAAGGTATTTTTCTAACCCTCGGGCCAGTGCAGACGATGTCCAAGGTCTCAGAAGGGATATGGTGGATCGTTTGAACCACAGACTAGAGTTTGTATCTAACTGGGGTGACTCAAACCTGGTAAGGTTCAATGCAACAAAAACACAAGCGTGTTTGTTTACCGCCAAGAAGAGTCCATTCCTGCTAACACCAAGCTTCTGTGACACTCCACTCACACTTACTAGTGGTCTACACTTGTTGGGAGTGGAGATCACGTCCAACTTGAATTTTAGCTCTCATATTGAATCCAAGGCTAAAATTGCTGCCATGAAACTTGGCATCCTCGCTAAGGTTAGGCGGTACTTCACGCCGGGACAGTTGCTCAACCTGTATAAAGCCCAAGTCCGATCGTGCATGGAGTACTGCTGTCATCTCTGGGATGGATCAGCCAAGTACCAGCTCGAAGCCCTGGATTCCATTGAGCGACGTGCAATCAGGCTCATTGGCGATCAATCGCTTGTGGAGGCCAACTTACAGAGCCTCGAACACAGGCGGCGAGTTGCGAGCCTTTCGGTCTTCTACAAGATTCACTTCGGAGAGTGCGCGCAGGAGCTACACGATCTAATCCCGCCATCTCCCTTTTACCACCGTACTAGCAGGCGCACGGGGGGGTACCACTCCTATCTCGTAGACATCCCACAAACTCGAACCAAGCGGTTCGCATCCACATTTATGGTGCGCACCAGCAGGGAGTGGAACTCGCTGCCGGCGTCTGTTTTTCCGACACACTATAATCTTGGAGTCTTCAAATCAAGAGTGAATAAGTTCTTACTAGGCAAGCGTGCTTCATCCTCGACCACACCGTCACTTACCATCAGGTGAGGTTGTGGTCAAATGCTTGCCTATTCCATATAAAAAAAAAAAAAAAAAAAAAACGTAACTATGACGGGGCTTCGAGAGAGTGTCTATGTTTACAGAAAACGTTTTTGGGTAAGGACTATTTTTAGTTATCTATATTGTAACGAACTCGTACCTAAGTACTTATTTATCGAAATACAACAAAAATAACAATAATGGACATGGAAGGCCCAGTAGGAGATGGCGGGATGAGTTGGACGCATACCTGCCAACATGGACCACTGACGCCCTTGGCCGCAAGGAGTGGAAGCAGAGGGCCCTTGCCCTGCAGTGGGACACAAATGGCTAAATCATAATAATAACAAATACAACAAAAATAACTTAAATTTCATTTTATGTCGATATATCATTTTAGAGAAATCATGGGTCACTTACCTGATCACCTTTCTATTTACCCGATTACACCAGACAAAGTTTTATGCTACGGCTACATTAGCGGGTATCGGCGAATACTTGAGCTATCGCGACAACTAGGCATGGAATGGCTGAGTAACACGTTAATTATATTATCGTTGTCAGTGGCGAATTTACAAATTTGCCACCTGTAGGCTATTCAAATTTTGCCGGCCCCTACTGACTGGTTCAGTTTGATACCTTAATTCACAATCATATAAATATTTTGTAGTAAACTTCTGTAGGCGCGTGAAGCAAAATATTTTGTGGGGAATAAATGTGACTGGAATCCAACGCTCGGTTATGTACCACTCCTTTAGGTAAAGTCAGCTCAAGCCGCCTTGATGAATTTTTCACTTCTGTCAGGTCATAAGCACACGCCTTTTTTTGTTAAATAAATTTTGTCTATCATTTGTGCGCTATTGTACAATTCACCAGGCCTGGTCAAAAAAAAATTGCCCAAAATTTGCCGCCCCCTAAAATCTGCCGCCCTAGGCTCCAGCCTTCTCAGCCTATTGGTAAATCCACCACTGATCGTGGTATAAAACTGATCACAAATAAAACTTGTTACTTTCTGAGACCAAGTCCGTTACAAAATCACCAGCGATATCCACCCGGCTCGCCCCGGAAGGTGATTTTGTACGTTGTGATGTCATGATACTTGTCACCATTCAATCATTTCCTCAATTCATCAAACAGTTTCTTTCTTTCTTACTTTAAATGTAAACGAGACGAAATTAGAAGATAGCAAAAAAAAATCAGCGTGAACATAAACTTTAATATATATATCCAATATTATTATTATTTATTTTGATTACCTATTATTATTATATTTTATTCAGGTAAATCTAATTTCTACAAAACTAAAAATATTTTAAAAAAATATGTATGAAGAATTTTCAAAAACCGTGGCGTATTTACAAAATAAAGATTTTACTTTAAAATCTAACTGTATCATAATATTTATTTATCATAGTTAATTAAAAAAAAAAACAATCATTCAATACATATAATTTAATACCACAATTATATTTATAGCGTAATATGAAATCCATTCTAGATTTTGGGAAGATAGAATGGTTAATAAAATTTAATCTCTATATGAGTTTATAAATGCAACTCATAAAAATCGTCTGAATAAAACAGTCTGGTAGTTATGTAGTTAAACGATTTTTTTGCGAACATTTGTTAGTAAGTATGAATAGACAGATGGATAAATGGGAGAATGTTGGTGGCTCTATCACACTGACACCACTGAACTAATTTAGCTGAAATAATAATCGATATAGACATAGGTCAGCGCCAGATAAAGAACAGGTAACTTTTAACACAAACGTTTTGGAATTTGAACCGTTTGGAGACGTCTTCTGCAGAATGCCGTCTAGATGGGTACCAAACTAGTAACTTACACACTGCCAGATATTCAGTCGTAAAGCACTGTAGCTAGTGAAATTACTGGGCTTTCGAGACTGACCATCGAAATGTGGCTCAAGGTGGATGAGCTATAGCAGTGTTGCACCGGCCTATGCGAATCAAAGCTATGTTATATGGGCAGGCGTGATCTCTTACCATCTCGAGTCCGTTGTTCACTTCATGAAGCGCGCCGCCCGGCGGCATTATGACCTCGCGCCCCACCATCCGAATCCTCTCATTTCGAACGGTCCCGACTATCCTAAAGACCCGCCAGTAGTCAAATCCCTCCGTAGGCCTAAACATATTCTAGGCGACCCAGATGACGACATCACCGCCGCCAATCCGGTGGCGGAAATGCAGTCATCTCGCGACAGACGTAACACTCCACAATTCGCTTACCGACCGCGCCGGCGTGGTCGGAATCTCTCTTACAGGCCCTCTACATCGTTAGGTTCGATTCCTAACGGTGCCTTGGGTCAATAGTCCAATCATCCCCCTGGCAACAGTCCAAGCCGAGGTTCGACCCACCGTTGGGTACCCTTGTGCTGTTTGCCCCAACCTAAATTTTAAGGTAGAGCGCCATCTGCGCTCGCCGAGAGTCCGGTGACGCAGTAACAGCCATCTGCGGCTAACTGCATTAAACGTCCATCCGAAAAAAAAACGGACGAAGCCAAACATTGCATTTACACAGCTAGCAAAAAAGAGTGGTATAAAACTTAACGGATCTCCAGCCCGAAATGTTAGTTGAAAAAATACTCGTAAAGTTTGTTGTGGTTTTGACTGAGCGTCCTCGATCTGGTGAACGCTTTATCTTGTAAGGCTGCGCGAGCGCACAGTCCGCGTTCGGCTACGCTGGAGCCCGCAGCTCGCGACAACCTTATACACTTCGAAACCACTTTGTAAGTTGATTGATATAGATTTACGTAACGGCGATCGAAATAGGCGTTATTTATTACGTGAGTAATTTGGAGATGTTACTTAATTTATCTTGACTACTGGAGTGGTTTCCTGATTTGACCCAAATTTTCGTATATATTCTCTAAATTCGCAGGATGGATGTAAATCAGATATTATGAGGGCCGACTTCAAAATATAAATTTATCGACAAAAGTTTCACCAATCGTATTATATTTATTTAGATTATATCCTCAAGTAATCACTGTAACAACACTTTTCAGTAACTGTTATAAGCTCTTATATTTTTCTTTCCGTATATTTTCATCGATAATACAATTATTTAATATATTTTCATCAGGTTTGTAACCTGTACCGTTACTGAGTACCTAAGAATTTAACGCAGCGACTCCTAATTTTCACATAGCCTCTTAACCATTATTTTAGAAAGATGTAATAGGTAATTATTGTCAGTAAAGAATAGTACATTTTTAATTTATTATTAATGATAAATGGTTCTTTATAACATTAAAGAAATACACACTAGGCAGACAATACGACGGTGGATTTTAAATTAATCCATTGAATACAATGGAAATAATAAGGTATATTTTAATGCTCGCGCGCTATCTTACGATAAAAATATAGAAAAAAAAACACAAATTACATTCATTCTTAGATAATTCTGACAAATACACAATAACAATGCCGATGAAAGCAAATGAAGTTAAAAGAAAACACAATCACAAATCAAAAGTTTTTTAGACCGTCTCGCGTCGCGACGCGTCGGGGCGTCGCCCGCCGGTGCAAAAAACTTATAATTATATTTGTATTATGTGCTAAATAGCGTTCTCACACAAAACAAAGTAGGTATTATGTTAACTTACAAACCTTAAGGGGTTTTCTAAATTGGTCTCGATTAGTAAAGCTCTTTTCTTCTCGTATTATCGATGAAAATATACGGAAAGAAAAATAAAAGAGCTTATAATAGTTACTGAAAAGTGTTGTTACGGATATTATTACAATTTTACGATACTAATAAACCTAAGCGACCCCGAAACGAATGAGAAAGGTATCTTTAAATGTATTAGATATCTAGACATATACACAATCTAACTAAACAAATCGCATGCAAACAAAAACTAATAGGAAATCTGGTACGTACCTATGTATACTTACTATAGCCTGCGCGAAATTATGCAATTTCGAACATCTTACTACGTCTCGTTTTCAACAAGTCTGTCGGTGCATTGACTTTTCCAATAGGTAGTGCAGACTAATAACAAAAAAAGGTAAGAATAATGTTGCCAGTCAAATGTATCATATAATTATTAGTATGTATACGGGTCGAATTGAAAACTGGCTCCTTTTTTCGTTTCATTTCATTATAAAAGAGCTGCTGTATTAACTGAGCAGAAATGGAATAATAAATATTTTGATACCCTACTTGTTAGGTTTGGTAAACAAAACATTATGAATGACTTACTATCGCCAAAAATCCACCTTTTAGATTTTTTTTAAACCTCATTTAACGACAATCCGGTTCTTAAGACGAATCTAACGATACCTTAACTGTCAAATCCATCTGTCTGGAAGCTGCTTTGGAAGATATGAGTTATCATTAAAAATTTACATACGTATGTATACAGAGACAACCAAAAAGTGACGAATTTTTTTTTAGATTCCTTACGCCTGGGTGTAGCCGAAAATACCGGAACAGGTGTGAGAAATCTAAAAAAAATTTTTGACGTCACTTTTTGGATGACCCTGTATACTAGACACGCGCGAAAAACATAACCCTTCCTCGGCAGTCAGGTAAAAAACATTCAAACTCAGGACAAACACCGATGTTCATCACAAAAATGTTTGAACCCGCGAACATCGACACTTTCCAATCGACCATCCGTGTCATACTTGAGAAATAATGGGATACTAATGATTTGATCACCAAATTTGTAATCTTTTGGGTATAAATCATCAAGCTACGCAACGCTTGCGTGTGGTGTTTTGCATAATAAAAATATTGTAGATCTTAATAAAATATTTATAGCCCTCGGCCTCGCTAGCAATGGCATAAAATAGTAAAAAAAATATATACGAAATTGTCACCTGATGATGACGATATCAACGATAATCGTTAAGGCCCAGAATCCGGATGGGGGAATCCAGTAACACCCAAACGAGTATCACTGTTATTTGATGGGATTTTTTTTCCCATCGAGTAACACCCATGTCATGGTGTCTCGATGGGAATAAAATAATAAAAAGGTGTTACTCGATGGGAATAAAGTGTCATACTTGATTATTTTTAAAGATGGTTTAGGTAATATTTCTGTCTCGTAAACTGGTATGTCTTTAGTTCAACCTGCTTAAAGTATTAATTTAAGTAATCACTATAGCGGTGGCACTCACTTACCCAGTTTCGTTTTTCTTTGGATGTAGTTAAGTGCAGATGCCATTATTATTTATTGAATAAGTGTTACAAAACTATGAATGACGAATATTAATATTTAAATGGTTGCATGAAATAAAAAATACATTTGCATATAACATACATTAACTTGTTCTAATAAAATTAGCTTACTAATAATAATGATAATTATTAGTAAGCTATTTTTTTCTTTAATTTAAACCGTTTCTAGAAGAAATGGCTTCATTAATTTTTTTAGTGTTGATACCTAGTGGCAATATTATTTTAAGCGCTGATCAATGTTTGAAATAGCCATTGTCAAATAAATTGAATAAGTTACAAACTTAAACTAGATGGCACTGCCTACTGGTTTTTAAAGTAAATAAATGTCCTATATACAAAGTCAGGGAATCCCGATGAAAATGATGCTACTATTGAATGTTTGTTTCTGTCAATTAGTTTAGTTTTTAAGTTGAGATTGATCAATGAATGCGTAGTAATTTTATTTTATAGGTAGGTCCAAAAAACTAATCATGAAATTCATATTGTTAATTGACACTTTTAAACTTCTTAACTTATATTGTAAATTAAAGAAATTCGATCCTAGTGTGCACATATCTGTGGTTTATTTCTTAAAGAACATGCCCTTGCAATTTGACGTATCTACGTTAATAGCTTAGCCTGTGCGACTTTTGTCAGTTAGTTCAGTTATTCAGGATAAACTATTTAATGATAACAATAAATCAATCTGTAATATTTTACTAGAAGTTAATTTTAAACTGATTATTCTATGCTAAAATGCAGTCGCGGAGCAGGAAGAATTTCGTACATTGACTTTTTATTGCCTGTCTCTGTCGCACCTTCTTAAATATCTTGGGTCATGCTCAATAACCACCGTCTTAGGGGATTACAAAACTTTTACCTGTGTTAGTAAGATCTGTTTTTGTAGTGATGTGTCCTTCGGTTGGCCATCAGTCAAGGCAAAAATCCATGCCTTGCTTGACAATATAATTCAATAGTAAATAACAAATGACATTTCAATTTGGGATGCGCTAGTGTTCGCTCTGTTTTCAGTAGTTGCTTACTTATGTTTATTATTTGCATACGTTAAAATTTTATTAAAGAACGGCATTGGGTACTGTCGTCTCCACAAAGGTCTATGCTCCAACTTTTTTAATTATGTCACAGTACTAAATTATGCCACCCGCAAACGCGTCGATTACAGTCACCGGTGACTGGAGTTTGTCAGTTTATATACATTTTGTTGCTGTAGCGCGTAGCCGCCACCGGCAATACGTTTAGCGACCGCGCACTATAGCTACAAAATGAATGAAAACTGACGGACGCTGGTCACCGGTCGCAGTAATCGGTGACGCGTTTGCGGGAGCACTTACTTAAATCTTCCAAGCGAAAACTCAAAATTATTGTCACCATCACTCATGCTATAAAAAAGTTTGCAATTTTGTGAACATCAATGATGAGAAAATGATAAGTACATAACTATGTTCAATTTCATAGCATCATTATTTTAGTTTAAAAGAAGATTTAGCACTGTGACAACATTTAAAAAATTTGGGACGTAGACATTTTGGTGCAGGCGACTGTACACAGCTTTCTATAGATTTGTTGGTGCAATTTGTATCTCATCTTGTCACGTATTCCAACCTTCCGGAGTCATTTGGGTCGCATCAAATCGAGACCAACAGAACCGACCAGTCCAGCTGTTCCCAAACTTTTAAACCTGAGTGCTGGTTTCAGATCGGCGCTAGCGTTTTGTTTTTTGCAGCGCATATACGCGCGATACGCTTTTGAAGATTCGCGAGTAGGTACCAATCCGTCTATAGAACCGCTCTTACTCTCAACATGCAAATTCAAATTATCTATTGCAATAGTTCCAGTTATTGAAAACGTATTACTAATTATATTGACCCTGTTAGAGTATAAGCAATCGAATATTCTTTAAGCTCTAGTTAAAGTTTGCCACAAAATTATATACTTAAATTATACCTATATTATGAGTATACCTACCTACTTACTAGGAACTTGAGTTTTTTTTATTTTATTAGAGAACGAGGTAGCCGACTGGATATGAGGTCCTTGCCTTGCCTGATGGTAGCAGGTTCGAATCCCGGTGATGGTTATGCGTAAATGGACTTTTAGGCGGAAAATAATATGTGCACGTTCTCAAAACGGATTAAAAAATTATTCCGTGGCATGTGACATCCACCAATAAGCATTGGGTTCGCAATTCGCTCTTTTAGCAAAGAGTACGTGGTGGCCGAGTGGATGAGGCCCTTTACCTTGCGATCTGATGGTTGCGGGTTCGAACCCGGAGGCAGTCATGCGTAAATGGGTTTTTTTTCGGTCGAAAAAATCTATATATGCATCCCACGTTCTCGCAACGCTGAAGGAAAACATCGTGAGGAAACCGGCATGTTGTAGAACCTAAAAGTTCGAAAACATGTGTCGAGTGCACGAAAGGAGCCTCTTCGAGGCGCACTTGAAATTCTTTCACCACACTGATGACACGATAAAAAAAAGACAGAGAGTAGGCCAAAGTCCCAGCAGATTACTACAGGCTAATTATGTGCTATCTATTTTTTATTTAAATACCATTGTAGAGCCGATTACCGGAATATCTAGATGTTCAGTCTTAAAAGTGTATAAATTGGTATTTGTACATGCACTTGAGTGAGTCCTCGGTCGATCTAAAGCTATCAGCAAATACTAAAGCCGTTGCGACACCCTCAAGGTGAAATACCGCTATTTTATGACAAGATTTTTAACTGACTTGGCTGGTTCCTTCAACTTCGTTTGCGTGGCTTTATATTTTCCCGTCGCTGAAGATAAAAAGAAATCAGGGTCCTTCGAGACGGGGGCTTCAGGGATCGGGGTACTTGAAGAATAACCCGACTTACCAACAGTAACTGCTCTCCACATAGTACGGGAGGCGACGATGCTAAATGGGGATTTGCTCGACCGTCATTGAGACCTATTGGGTTGCAAAGCTTAGATGATAAGAAGAAATAAATGTTATATAATATATACCTTTTCATCGGTGGGGGAAGCGGCTATAGGCTTTTTAAAGTGTAAAAAAAAACTGTTGCATGGACATACTCGAGCGCGTCAGATATTGATAGCATCATGGTCCTACGTATTTTTAATAATGTAACGTATTATAATATGTTAATCTGACCGTTTGCATGATGGGGATGGTTGTACTGATGGATAAAAATGGAAAAAAAATGGTTATAAAAAAATTGTAATTTTTTTTTTAATATTGCTGTTTTTTCCAATATCCTTCGCTTATCTTTTGGTCGAGTGGGAGGGGTTTCTTCGACGGTCGTGGATTCAAACTCGGTCGTACTTATACCAATGGATTTTTCTGTTCAAAAATATATGAGTGCATTAAAAACACGTAGTTAACGGTGAAGGAAAACATCGTGAGGAAACCGGCACAATAATGGTAGAGTTGGCAATGACAACATTCACGAGCCGGCTTGTTAAAGTAGGTATATTAAAGCGGTTATAGTAAATTTTTGTAAAACCTTGAAGAGAGAAGTATAGAAATGGAATATCACGAAATTAGCAAATTCTCATACCTTATTATGAAATTTCTTGCAATTACAGTCGAAACTCTCGTAAGTCATACATACCCAGCAAACAGTTCATTTAAATTATTTATCATTATTTGCAATCAGGTACTTACAACGGATAACACCAAAAAGGCTTTCAAGTAACCTTCATACCATCTTTAAATCTTTAAGTCAACGCATTCAGCCTTGATACCATAACGCAAAAAGCCGATAAATATCTAAGTATATTGTTTTCACAGAATGATAAAGTTTTGTGCATAACCGTGAAGTTTTCATTATTTTGTGAATATCCCACTGCAGTTCAAATATCGTGTACCTACACCAAGTTATCTCATACAAATAAAATCTGCGAAGCTTTTCTGCGGTCAAGTAACAACGTCCAATCATACAGTTTTTAATAGTTATGATACTACACGATAAGGAGGTTTCCAACAAAGTAATTAGAAAAACAAGACGAAAAGGCAAGTCATCCATTCATACCAAATAACGTTTGCTAAACGAACCGATAACTGTTTAGAGAAGGTTCTGGAATACCGACCACGAAGACATTGCACAAAAATTACCAACGAACACTTCTACACGACACGGTCAATTTTTAATCACCAGAAAAAAAATACACATGGTCAGTTGCCGTTACTGAACACAGATAGGGCATAAAACCTTGAAAAAATGAAGTTGAAATTTTGTCAAAATAAATTCGTTTTCCTATGGATTTTTGCGTCAGCCGGTACCTTTTATTGATAATAATTTAAGTTTTATTCATCATTTGGCAAACCCTACCTTTTTTTTTTTTTCATGGGGAAATCTTCATGGATGCCCACCGCCCTTGGGGGAGGCGGAGGGGTATGTCGGACTCATACCGACTAAAACCCCATGGTGGCCGACCTCTGCGCATTAGAGGGACTCCGGGATATCCGAAGAACACGTACGGTGTCCCTCACGCACGTTGCTGTGAGGCCCATCCCAGGGAAGGCTTGCGCCAACCCCGAGCTCCGCTTGCAGTGCATGCCTCCCCGTGCACTGCAGCCGTCCCGGGAAACCCGGGTACCTAGATCGAGCCAGTCCGCAAATCCTCGGCTCGGGCGCCGCACTCGCTCCGTTTTGGCTCTCTGCCACTCTGCCATTTTGAAGAAATCCAAAATATTGACTACACAGATGCAACGTGCTAGCCCGTCGTCTGCATTGCCCTATACATTTTTTTGGTAATTTGGTAATTGTTAGTCTCTGAGGAGTAGGGTACAGAGCTCCGGTACATCTAAAATCTAAGATAAGATAAAATAACCCACCACGTCTTATGTTACGTATTTTTTTTTATTTCAAAGGTTAGGAGACTAAATTGCCGCAGTTTATTTTCAACCCGTGACAGGTCACGGCTGTTCAGGCAATTTATCGTAATTTATTATAATTACACTGTCGATTGATAAATATGTAGTACTTAGGTAGGCTTGTCGTCTCTATGTATAGCATGCCATAATATTTTTTTTATGAAAAAAATAATAATAAGTAAACTTTGCTTTAGTTCTGTCATCCAGGATCTGCAATAGTAGGTATTATTATATAATACTTGGTTTATGACAGCTGTTGGTTGCCTGGAAGAAATCGATCTCAGCGTAAAGGCCGCCAATTGTGCCACGCATTAGTTTTAAGTCTTGTATTTGTTATTTTCCATGTGTACAATAAATAATTATCTATCTATCTAAGCTAACTACTACAATCTATATTGGAAAACTTACAAAAAGAAACTTTATATTTAAATTGGAAATAAAATTTAGCGACTAAACTTTTTATACTACTTTTATCTTTTAGTACGAACACGGCAATGTTGGAGGACAGTTATTTTCGGTACTCCGTCAAGCTTGAGCAATAACTAGGTGAGGTTATTCTGAAGGAGAATTAAGTTAAACTCAACACTGTGAACAAAAACACCTGGATAAAACTGCAAAAAGTCCTTACATTACTTATACTTTCTCTTATGGTACCTATATCTGTTTTATGAATGTAAAGTACCTAACTCTATATATTTTTTTTACTTGTATTTGTAACTACTAAGTTTAAATCTCCCAGGTTTATTCACAATGTATACCAAAGAATAAGTAATATTAAGTAAACTTGAAAAAAAAAATAGGTAACTAAATAATTAAGGTATAAATATTTAAGGTGTTTTATGTACGCTATACTTCGACGTTATAAATTATTCAGTTATTTTGATTTATAAACAAAACAAATGAATCGATTTTCATGAAATGTCTATGTCCGATCTGAAAGTATAATACTCTCAAACAAAAACAGAAAAAAAAAACAAATTGGTTTCTAAACAACAAAGTTCTAAGGAACAAATTAAAAAAAAACCTCCTACTTTTTTGAAGTCGGTTGAAAACTACCCTGCATCCCTAATTATAGATACTTTAGTCTTAGTTTTATTGTCATAGACTTTTATAACCACCTTGGTAAATCCGGTTGCAATCTCAGTCACTCTGGTCTCTAAGTTTTTTTTTATATTATTCACTCGCACTTGTTTGCCCTTCCTTGCGATGATTGACCAAAAGACGCGTTTAGACAATATTTTAAACATTTTACTAACTAAATCAAAGTCCCCATCTTCATGATGTAAGAAATTTATAGGTATATTCGAGAACGTAGGAACTTGAGAATCCTTTGACTTCTTTGTTCTGTACTAAAAGACCCGCAGGCTCCTCAATACCTAAAAGAACGTTTTCACTTTCTGAACGATACCCATTCAAAACAACTTCGCTCCTCGGACAATCTATTGTTAGCCACTCCTCAACACAGCACATCCTTCATGACAAACTCTTTTACAGTAGAGGCAGTCCGACTCTGGAATAAACTTCCGATAGACATTCGTAAGGCGGACTCCAAGGAAAAATTAAAAAAAACTCACTCGCCAGCACTTCCTTAACATCCTTTATCAATAGGTATCCTGTATGAATTTATTAATAGGTGACATTCATATGTATTTATAGGTATAGTATAATATATATTTGTAGGTATATATATTTTAGTTTCCTAATTTAATTTCTAAATATGTTATCTCTATTAGCACGCTAACCATACTGTACCACCCTACAAGGGTTGGCTGGGAGAGAATGCCTAAGGCATTAAGCCCGCCCATTGTGCAATGTAATTTTTATTTTTGTGCAATAAAGAATTTTAATAATAATAATAATCAGGTCTGGGCTATCGTCTTCGGAGAGAGGGTGAGATCATTTCTCACCTGCTGTACATGGATGACCTCAAGCTTTTCGCGCTGAAAAAACCAGAATTGGTGGAGTTGCTAAATATCACTCAGACATTTAGCAACGCCATCAGCATGGAGTTCGGTATCGATAAGTGTGCGGTCATACAAGTAGAGCGGGGGAAAGTTGTAAATTCTACAAATTTGCAATTTTCAGAGAATATGTCCCTCAGATCCCTTTCCGAAGATGAAACCTACAAATACCTAGGTATGTCGGAGTCACTTGGTGTATTAGATAGAGACATAAAACAGTCACTGAAGGAGCGTTTCCTTTGCCGCCTGACTAAAGTACTTAACAGTCTTTTATCGGGTGGTATGAAGGCGTCCGCGCCTTCAATGGCTGGGCTATGCCCCTACTTATTTACACTTTTGGCGTACTGAGGTTGTCTCAGACAGAGCTAGAAGCCCTAGATTGTAGGGTTCGTCAACTGCTAACGGCAAACCGGATGCGGCACCCGCGATCGTCGGTGATGAGAATGTACATCCCGCGGAAATGTGGGGGTAGAGGTTTTTTAAATGCCAAAACCCTCCATAACCGCGAGGTGTATAATCTCAGGGAGTACTTTCGCCACAACGAATGTGAGATACATAAAGATGTCATAGCAGTTGATGAACACTTCACCCCACTCTTTTTGGCTAACGAGAATTGGCAAAAACTACCGGTGCTGAGTACTCAGGACCGCAAGGCCATATGGGAGAGCAAGGAGCTGCATGGAAGGTTCTATAAGGCCCTTAATAGACCAGAAGTTGACTTCCTAGACTCAGTAAACTGGCTACGTTTCGGTGACCTCTTTGGGGAAACCGAGGGTTCTGTCTGTGCAATTATGGATGAGGTTGTCAAGACGAACAACTACCGGAAGTATATCATAAGGGATGGAACGGTGGATGTGTGGTGGTGGTGGTGGTGATAAGGGACGGTCGAGCATGTCACCGGCCCGGTGAATCCCTTAGACATATACTTTCGGGTTGTTCGCATCTTGCCAATGGCGCATACTTGTACAGACATAACCTTGTAGCCAAGATCATACACCAGCAGCTTGCTCTCCTTTATGGCCTTGTAAGATCTGAGGTACCGTACTATAAGTACGTACCGGAGCCAGTTCTCGAAAACGACCGTGCCTTGCTCTACTGGGACCGATCTATGATCACGGATAGGACTATTGTCGCCAATAGACCTGATATCGTGCTGATAGATCGGTCAGAACGCCGGGCAGTCCTTGTCGATATCACAGTCCCACATGACGAGAATCTCGTAAAAGCTGAAAAGGATAAGCTTACCAAATACCTTGATTTGGCTCACGAGGTTACCGCCATGTGGAATGTGGACTCGACGACGATTGTCCCGATAGTCGTTACGGTGAACGGGATAATAGCGAAGAGTCTCGACCAGTACCTTAAGAGGCTCTCGCTTGGTGGCTGGGTCAAGGGCCAGATACAAAAGGTGGTGCTATTAGAGTCGGCTCGCATGGTGAGAAGGTTCCTCACTCTGCAGCCCTAGCCACCAGCCGCTTGGGCTCTACTCCGCGGCTGGTGGTCCACCGTTTTTATATATTTTTTTACAATAATACTGCTGTTTTTTTAAATAGTTTATTTTTTAAATTTAAAAAAAAATAAATGTTAATGAGAGAAAAATATAAATAAATGATAATAATAATATATTGTACAATATTGATAGCTATAGAGTACAGTAATAAGCAGTAGTGGTCTCTGCATATAAACCCTTTACCTACGTACTTAGGTACTACTTGTGTTTTACGGTTTATTATTTGCAGGAAAATGGCGTTCTCTTCATCCATAAGAGATTTCTACGCCGGTAGAAACGTGCTAGTGACCGGTGGCACTGGCTTTATGGGAAAGGTCCTGATCGAAAAATTGCTGTACTCCATCCCTGATATAGGGAACATATTCGTTCTTGTCAGACCGAAGAGAGGGAAGTCGGTGGCCCAACGGCTGGAAGATATGCAACGGTTGCCGGTGGGTACCATTTATAGCATCTTGAACGGAGTATTTAACTCTACTTGTGTGTTTATGCGTAGGTATATTAGGTTGCGTGTTTCAAAATATCTTTGCGAGTTTGAAAAGGTCACTGGGGATGATCGATGTGTAGAGATTTGATGTTTCGGGTTAGGAGTTTTAATCCAGGAGCCATTTTTTATGTAAGTATAAATGAAATATCACGTAAAAACATCAAATTAATGAAAAAGTATCTGAGATCTGTGGCAGAGACATATCGATGGATAAACCGAATACTACCGAGACGATTAATTTTTTTTTTTTTAATTTAGTCTTTGGTATGGATTAAATGCATCTAAAAAGGAAGGGGAGACCACGATGAGGAATATTTTTATCCCATGAAGATTATTATTTATATATTATTAGCCAGAGGCAGCTTCTATTACTCTTTGATTAATAAAACAGAATGACTTAATTCGAGTAAAATGCTATTTGTACGAAATGAATGAGTAATAAAGGCACTCTACCATACATAAATTAACAGTTTACAACATGATAATTAAGTTACAATTGAAAACTTATGTTTAATTTATGTAGAATGCTTAAGAAGAGCATCAATCATAGGATTACGATTACAAAACATCAGATTTTGTTACAAAAAGATTTTTCATCATAAACCGCAATCATTTTCCCTTTATGATGACCTTGATATTTCCAATGGCTTTGAAGATCATGGAAATAACAGCATAGATAAAGTCGATAAGTACCTACTTACTTTTTGCCAATTTTATCAAAGACATGACGAGGCGTCGAATCGAAAAACCAATGGAAGAAATCTTTTTTTAAAATTATGTAACACAATTTTTTTTTTATAATTAAATAAATAACGTTTAGACATTTCACGCAACACCATTTAGCCCCAAACTAAGCAGAGCTTTTACTTATGGAACCAGATAAATATATTTTTTTTTGTTACATAATACATACTTACATATATATATATATATGATACATAGAAAACACCCAGACTCAGTAAAAATACCGATGTTCATCGCATAAATGTTTATCTTGAAGCGGGAATCGAACCCGCGACATTCAGCGTAGCAATATACATATGTAGCGTAGTTATTGGCAGGCAGTATTCATTTAATTTCAGAAAAGCGTTTAGTATGCCTCTTACTCGTCATAGTTCACAATAAAAATGCTTTCATTACTTTACAGTTATTCGATCGCATCCGAAGCGAGCGGCCCAGTGCACTGAAGAAGCTGAAAACCTTGCAAGGAGACGTCCTTTTTGAAGATTTAGGACTATCGAGCTCAGATTTAGACAAATTAATCAATGAGATATCGGTGGTGTTTCATTTTGCCGCAACCCTCAAGCTGGAGGCTCCTTTGAAGGACAACGTGAACATGAACACTGCGGGAACCCAGAGAGCTATTAACATAGCCAAACAGCTAAAAAACCTCGTCGCTTTCGTCCACCTTTCTACTGCGTTCTGCTATCCTGATTATGAAGTTTTGGGAGAGAGGGTAAGACATTGAAATATCCTTGCATGCTTTTGGTTACGCCTTAGCGAGTGCGGTGTGAAAATATAGAGTAATATAGGTAAAGTGTCTGACCTATCTGTGTTAGGAATGACATGCTTATAAACACAACCACTGAAAACATCTGATGTAGATGGAAGTTGAGCTAAACTCTACAGTCATTGTGCAGCTTTAAAATACACTCCATTGTTTGTAACGCTCTAGGGAGCTTTAACAGAAATAAGGGATAGGTTAAAACAAAGCAAGTTTACAGATCTACGCGCCTCCAACCAAGCCCGAGAATGTGATCAAATTGACTGAATGGCTGAACGATGAACAGCTAGAACTCCTCACGCCTTCGATTCTTGGTCTACATCCCAACTGCTACACATTCTCAAAACGCCTTGCGGAAAATATCGTGGAGCAAGCTTATCCAGCCCTTCCCATTGCCATCGCTCGTCCTAGCATAGGTTTGTGATTTTCTTACTTCTTAATCATGTTTAGCTCTCATCTCTGCTGAACATCTTCATCTGCTGTACAAGCTCTCTACTCTACATACCGACAACCTATAGATACTAATAGACTTGCTGACACCCGCAACTTAGTTTGTAATGCGAATTTTTAAAATTCCTTACTATTAGTATTCACTTTCAGCTCTCGATAATCACATCCTCGGACATCTCTGAGGTTAGTTGGAAGAGGATGCTAACTAGGATTCATTTCGCCTATGTACTTGTTTTTTACTTTGTGCAATGAAGCATTTTCTATCTATCTATCTATATAATCTATCCTCCAAGTTTCAAGTCTCTTTCACGTTCAGCGGTTTGACCTGTACGTTGTCTGCCAGTCAGTCAGTCAGGTTCTTTTATTAATATTAATATCACAGACAAAAAAATAAGAAGATACGCAGGCTGTTCCAATCCTCTTGATCAGAAGATGTGCATAGCCCTTACAAATAAAACCACAAATCTTGATCTGAAAACTTAAAAATACAAGCATAAATCATTATTTTATTACAGTGTGTCCAGCAATCAAAGAGCCCGTTCCTGGCTGGGTGGATAGTCTGAACGGGCCAGTGGGCGTCATGATCGCTGCTGGTAAAGGTGTCATCAGAACCATGCTGTGTGATGGAACCTGTGCAGCCCAAGTCATCCCGGTAGATATAGCTGTGAACGCTATCATTGCCATCGGCATGATAGAAGGCACGAGGCAGGAGAAGTAAGCAATCATTACATAATTAACATTACTTTATAAACTGTACCCAGAGGTGGGAAAGACTAGCGTAGGGGCCGGCCGAGAAAGCGTTGGTGGGATCTGGATGTGTTCGTGAGGTAAATTGTTCCCTCACGAACATTCCTTTCCTTTCGAATTTCGAATTTTCCCATTGGGGAAGTCCCGGTCTTTAGCAAGTCAAGCTTGCTAAAGACCGGGACTGGAAGGATTTAGGGGAGACCTTTGCCCAAAAATGGGACAACTAAAATAATTAAAAAAAAATAGAAACTTTGCGATTTAGCAACATTCCCCGTTTACGAGTACCTAGTATGCGTTTACTTCTTCACAAACATACCTTTGAAATTTGAGGTATCTACGTAATTGGTTTGGCCTGTTCGTTTGTCAGTCAATCCTTTAGGATAGAGCCTTTTATCCCAAATGATTTGAATCTGCAGTATTCTAAGAAAATTCGTTAAAAAATTATAATGAACATACCAACTTAATAAAAACAACTTGGTAAAGAAAAATCATACACATTATAGGCAACAAATTAACACTCAAAATACCAAAAAAAATAATTCAAAGAGGTGCTATAACAAATCACCATAAAGTTCGTAGTACTCTCAGTCAAAGGTCATGGCAAAAAACTTACAAAAGCCTACAACCTATGTGTAGGTGTGCAATTAATTATACGCGTAGAGTTACAATCAGAGAGTAGGTAATGACATGTTTAGGTACATGTAGTAACAACTTTAACCCAAAATTAACTGCATTAATTCTAGCTACAAGGGGTAATTAACTACGCCACTTACATTATATGTAATAAACGGAGTATTTCTGAAGGCGATACAAAAGCATAGCTATAAGTACTAGCTTAAAAAAAGTAAAGTAAAAATTTATTTATTTCAATTATAGTACATACACTTGAAAGAAAGCTCTCCCTAATATATATTAAGAAAATATATACGTACTTAACTATATATAGGTATATATTACCATACTATGTATATAATATTATTATCAACTAGAAAAAAAATATCGAACTATAAAACACCTGCAACTTCATTTGAGTTGCGAATTACCGAAATTTCCGCGTACGCACCTACAATACACTTACTGACGAATATACCCTCGAAATTTCAAGTCTCTACGTCCAGTGGTATAGCCTGTACGTGCGTTGTCTGTCAGTCAGTTAGTCAGGACTAAGCCTTTTATTGTTATTGAAGATATTTTTTTTATACACATTGAAAGTACCTAAATGCTGCCTACGTCTTGGTTTGTGTGGTTTCGGAACAAAGAAACTCTTCCAGACTCAAACTATAATTATCTGTTCCAAATTTTAACTCTATAATTTTAATTAATTTTTAGGTCCTACTGTTTTGGCTAAGTATAGTTTGTGTACTATAAATTTAATGCACGATGTGGTCATTTATAATTGAAATTACATGCAATTTAGTTACTATAGAGTTAAATAAGAAATGCACGACACCATGTAAATTTTGTTAATGATCCAAATAAATGAACTGTTTTTTTTTGTATTTCAGGTCCGAAGTGATACCTGTATATAATTTAAATGTGGGTCACCAGAAACCCACAACATGGGGCGATGTCCTGAACGTAGCTAAAGAGTACGGGCAGAAGGTTCCCTTATCCTGGCCCCTGTGGTACCCCAATGGAGACATCACAACGAATGTGACTCTACACGAATTCAGACGAATCTTCTACCATATGCTGCCGGCTTATTGCATTGATTTCTTGATGTTCTTGCTAGGGCAAAAAACATTGTAAGTGGGTTTTTCTAAACTTACCAATCACGCCTTCCGCCCAAAGCGAAATATTTAGAGGAGTAGGTAGTCAGCTGCACAGACATGCTATGTATCTATACACTCTCAAACTTGCATTTTAATATTATACTCTTAATTTTGCAAAGACATTTTTCTTCTGCATTTTGACAAGTAAGAGGACTATATTAATTTGAAAATGCTTGCGTACACTTGTCTTTGCAAAATTACGAGTAATATAAATGTATAAGCTTGGATGTGTATACATATTGGTGCAGCTGACTGTACATACCTATAATTATAAGCATGCATCAACAAACTAATTATTATCATCAGCCTACTTTAGTCCTCTAGTGGACATAAGCCTCACAATGCACGAAACTGAGCTCGGGCTTCGGCTCTCCGCATCCACTTTGTCGGCTGCCTTTCGTAGGTCGTCGCTACACCTGGCCAGGGAACGTTCCAAAACACTACATTTACAAACTTATTATATCCGTTCGCACGATAAAGTACGTACGCTGAGGTTAGCTGGAAGAGAATGCTAACTAGCATTAAGTTAGTCTGTGTACTTGTTTTTTACTTTGTGGAGTAGGTAAAGCATTTTCTATCTATCTATCTAAATTACCTACGTATAGTTTTACGGTCTAACTACAACATCATTTCTCTATAAACTGAATGCTTTTCCAAGATTGTCGACTAGCAAGTCACCTACGCCGGCTTCGCTGGTTCGATTCCCGCGTCAGGATAAACATTTATGTGACGAACATCGGTGTTTGATATGGGTTTCACTGTTTTCTTAACACAGTGTATGCAATTAACATGAAAAGTATAAAAATAGGTAGGGTCGGCTCTGTAATTGTCTTTACACCCAGCTTACGCCAGTGTTCTCCTGTGATTAAACCACTTGTAGTTTATATTATTGGTATACCATATATGTGTGGTTTAATCACACAAACATATGATGTGTTTGTGTGAGTCATTTAATCACTAGAGAACACCGGCGTAAGCTGGGTGTGTAAAGACCATTACAGAGCCGACCCTACCTATTATATATTTATTAAATGGCTCGAATATTACAAGCCAGAACCTACTTAAAATATCCAAACAAAATTGTATTTAAAAGTATTAGCTTTGTGTCGAATTAACTATCTTGTCATTCACAGCATGGTCCGTATCCAGAACCGAATTAGCCAAGGTCTAGAAGTGCTTCAGTACTTCACAATGCGCTCCTGGAACTTCCCTTGCCCCAACTACGACAGTATTCAGACGAAGCTGGATATAGAAGAAAGGGTTATCTTCAACACGGACGTGTCAGATATGGACCGAGACGAATATATGGGGGCTAGTGTCGAGGGTGGTCGGGTGTACTGCCTGAAAGAAGATCCCACGAAGATCGCTATCAACCGGTCTTACCATAAATTGTAAGCGACTTAAGGGAGGCTATATTTCATATTTCGTTGTTAAATATCTATTTTTTACCCTTACTATCCCAGGTTGGCTTAGGTAATCCTCGAGGCAAAATTCCATAAAAAATGTTTCGAAAAAATACTCAAAAAGTACGCCGTATTATAAGTAATTTCTTCACACTATTCGTTTCGTCTATGTTTTCCGATTGTGTTAACAAAATTAGTAAGGTTTCATACTTTTTAGTCGAAATTCATGAAAACTCACGACACAGAATAGCTAATAGTCACATGCCAACTATTATTATTAGTCACATGCCAACTAGTAGTCGTGAGTTTTCATGAATTTCGACTAATTTTAAAACACGTATAAAATCTAAATTAAAGTATGAAACCTTACTAATTTTTGTAAGCCCCACGGGCCTTATAACTATTTAATAAAAAGGTACCACATAAGTATTATAGTATAGAATTACAATGTAAAAAAAACATCGCCTAACTTCTAGTACATTTTATTTCAATGCAAATTTTCGAAAAACAGAATTAACAGTGCTAGATATATATTATAATGTTAAAAATAATGAATTTTTTTGGTTCTTGTCTTACGACTCCATTTTGGTTTGATACTGTCTATCTTGGTATTCTTAATCACACCGCGTTATTAAACTATTATAGGTATTAAGTACATAATAATAAAAGAAAAAAGAGCAAAAAAAAAGCAGCTTATGTAAATACCTACTTATTTCTTTTCAGCCTCTACGTGCTTGACTGGGTGGTCAAAATAATGTTTTGGCTGTTCGTCTTATCAGTCTTCGCTTCATGGTTCGAACCCATCAGAACAGTGTTCGAACTTGGAGAGCCGGTGGTCAAACATCTACCGTTTTTAGGATCTGCAGTTTTTAAGAATTAATAAATAAACAAAAGTGGTTCTTAAGAAATAAAAAAAAAAAAAAAAAAAAAAAAAGTAGTTAGGTTTTAGTGAAGGGCGCCTAATGATTTCAAATAATGAAATCAGTATTTTATTAGGTTACATACAGTGTAGGTAAGCTTTGTATAATGTTTTTTGTGTTTTTGGCAAACTGTTTTTTAGTTTTGAAATGTTATGTAAGAATCTAAAAAAATAAAAAATATGATGGATATCTTTGAAATAATCTTCGTTCCTTTGAAGGAAAATTTATACGTGGGACACATTATAGTCCCACGTATAAATTTTCCTTCAAATTAATTATTTATTATTCAAGTTATGTAAGAATCTAAAAAATAAAAAATATGATGGAATACTTTGAAATAATCTTCGTTCCTTTGAAGGAAAATTTATACGTGGGACTATATGAACCTTGATAAAGTTGAGGACCATAAATGTGGCTTATTGAATTTTAATAATAACTTTTTTTTTACTTTATAATCAATATCGGCGCTTTTTGGGTTTGTGGTGTAGAATATATTTTTTGTCGCATAAAAAAACTTACCTACCTAATGTACCACCGACTAATGTACGAACGACGCGTCAATGTAACGTGGCAATCACGGATAGTACCTAATCAAATTGCCGAACCTTTCAACAAATGTAAGTATTCGTAGGTATCGAAGCCATTCCACGTCACGGATGAGGTTGAAGGTATAAATTTGTGTAAATTTTACCCAAATTACCTATCACACAAATTGGTGACTCATCTGTGACGGTTTCGATACAAATACGCTTTTCAAAAAGGTTATTTCAGTCATCAGTCGTTTGTGCTCAACTCAACCTCAACCGTTTATGACCAACCTCAGATCCGGCTACTTGCAAACCGACTCTAGGACTCGATGCGCAATTTATATTCCCTAGTACTGCATCTATGAATCGAAGGATTAAAAACTATAAATAAGTTACGCGTAGGAAAATTCTACAAATCAAATTTCTAAGGAAGTGACGTTAACGGCGGTTGAGTTTTTTCTTTCCTGATTATAAAATCGTCGGTACATTAGCATAGTAAGTCCTTTAAAAAAATCCCATAAGTTATTTAAAATTGCGAAATTTATTTTCGAAATGTCAATAATACTTTTTGGTATGAGATAAAGCTTTTATTAAATAAAGATACGATGCACACTTCCTGTTTGAAAGCGTGGGTAAGTATTGGCGCATGTGCGTGCATTGCGAATCGAAGCCTCGAAGTTTCGCGGGGTACAAATACTGATTAGGGTCCAATTTCCTCGAACTTCGAACGACCCTACTAAACGCAGTCGACGTGCATGTGCATTTGAATAATTACTAAGTTTAATAAGTCTGGACTTTGTGCCACTTGATTGAAGTGATGATGTTTTCTGGCAGTTCAACCGACGAGAAGACGAGTGAGGTCAGTATATACCGAAATACGGGTTTAATTAATTTGTGCCTGTCTGGTTTTAGTTACGTAGGCAGGTAAATATTTAATCATATTTTTTTTACTAATTTGACAGTTTCCATTTTTTAAATACAATAGTGATGATCGTGGCCCATGAAAGTGGTCTTCTGAGTTTTTGGCGGGAACATGAAAAATAGCGCATAGGCGGCTTTAAATTAATTGACAAAACTTGTATAACTTTGAGTGTTTAAGTGTAAAAACGGTGGTTTTTTATCCATTAAGTGCTCGTGAACGTGTATGAGTGTTGGTGAATAGTGTAATGCTGTAAAACGTGACTTTTCGTGTTGCCTCCAAATCTCCATAGAAGCCTCTAGTAAAGTCGCATCCAACACTACTTTACAGGGGCATGACTTGACTTATCGACTCTGACTCATGACAAAATAATCTCTCCAATTACTTGACACTGGCTATATACCTTTGATGTGAAGCCAAAACCGAAGAACTTAGGTTCTTCGAAAGGAAAAAAAAAAAAAGTGGTCTCCACCTTTAATGACAACTTTAATGCGGCGTATGATAACGTGTTGCAGTTTAGACTGTTGATGTTCTTAACAGCTCCGAAAACAAGCCCAAGCCACGGAGGAAAAAAGTACCAAGCCCAACCTCAAAGGTTAAAGGCTTCGGCAAACAGAACGCGTACTTACGCCACGTCAGGGCGCTAAGTTAACGCCGCTCTATAGCGCTGAACTGTGTTGTACTATGACGGTATTCTACTGTCACGCCGGCGCGCCCCGGCGCTCCAGTCTGTCGTGGCGTCAGGACTGTTGGCAGTCTCTATATATATCTGTATAACACAATGCAGCGTATAGCGCGGCGTCAACTTAGCGCCCTACGCGGCGGAAGTACGCGTTCTGTTTGGCGAGGCCTTAAATAAATTTGGTCGTTACGGAGTGCGATAGATCTGGAGACACGGCAGTGTCTCCGAGCCGAATAGCACAGCTGCACAACAAGAGTAAGTAGAGCAGCACAACTGTAGTCGACTTTTTTGTAGGAAACTAGCAAGAACGCTTCACCAAAGAGGTGGAAGGTTGCCAATACCGCCGCTGTAGCAACAGCACCCACATTTACCATGGTAGATAAAGCTACTCAGGTCGTAGTGTATCGGGAGTTTCTCGATTCTTCGTATTGGCGGAAGGAGGCACTGAGGACACGGTAAATTCACAATTATATTTATAATTAAACTAATGCCTTGTTTATATTATTCCATGTAAGCATTCCAGTCCGTTGGTCGAATCCAGCGCTGAAATGCCACTAGAATAATGTGAACTAGCACTGGAATGTGCTTATTCTATTCCACTTCATTCCAGTGCTGGTTCATTAGTTCAGAGGGATTTTAACGCTGGAGTGGACTGTTGGACCCGAATACTTACTGGATTAATGTGAACCGGCCTTAAGTGGATTAAAAAAAGACTTCCGGAACTTTTTGTATTCGTGTTGTATTAATTATATATATATATTATATATATATATATATTAATTATATTAATTAATGAATTATATTATATTTTATTCATTCCGTGTTACCACGTTTGGTGTGATAAATTGACATTATGGTATATGTTTCTAGTGCGGATGTGGTACGTCTGAAAACCGAGTTGATGCTGATACGACAGACCGTTGAGGAATTGAATGTTCAGAACTATAACCAGCGAGATATGATTTGCCGTCAGCGTCGCATCCTCAACCATGAAGTCCCACAACCACCCAACAGCAAAACTGTACACTTCCATTTCTAAATCTTTGAACAGTAGGTACCTAGGTACCTACATACTTACAAATCTTGTATTTTTTTATCGGATGGACGTTTAATGCAATTAGCCGCAGATGGCTGTTACTGCGTCACCGGACTCTCGCTCGGTGAGCGCTGAGGGTGCTCGAACAAATCTTGTACCCTACTTACGGGTTTTATGTACTTATTCCTAGTACTTTGTCATACATCTCATGTAGGTATGACGTCATGTTTTTTGAATGTATCGTATTAAAGAACGCACTGTTATCGAATTATAATCATAATGTATTCCTAAACTTTGTACTTAGGTATCTAGTTTAGGTACCTTCGTACTTAGTAAGAAAATTAGCCACAAGTATCTAAGTATGTACCTACCTATATTACATACATAATGCAGGGGTCGGTAGTTAGTTAAGTACCTATAAGGGTTTATATTTTCTAAAGATTTATCAAAAGTCTTTAATTAAATATTACCTATCGATGACTTGGGAAGTAGACATGGCAAGAAGTTGGTGATAATTACATCTATGACAATAAAATTAGTACCTACTTAGTTGTTTTTATACCCAGTTATAGGTACATATTTATATTGTAATATTTAGTAGTGTCTACCTACGTAATAGTAGGCATATTAGATAAATAGTATTTACTATAGTTATCTTTTAGGAATATTATCTTGTATAACCTAATAATCATGAATGTATTGGATTTCATAAATAAAAATAAGGATCAACTTCTAATTCAATAACATTTAAATATCGTTTTATTTAGCCTTATTTATTTAAGCACTTTATTTTAGTACTACCTACTCAGGTAAGAAACTTCTACTACTCTACTTACTTCTTATGTACCTAATGCTTACTTCTCACATGAATACCTACATATTCAGGTGAGAAGTAGGTAGGTAGGTACCTAAGCATTACATAATGAGAAGCTATGAGTAAAGTAACCTATATCTACAACTTAAAGGTTACTTTACTTATAGCTCACAAGTATACATTTAGGTATGTCATGAGTCTGTAGGTAAGTACATGTAGACACAAAAAATTTTTCCGGTACCTAAGGGTTATTCTATTTATAGGAAGAGCGTCATTTATTATACCTACACTCGCACAAACTATAAAGTGAAATTGATTTTGGATGTAAAGTTCTTGAACATGTAAGTAAGCCAATAGGAGCCAAAGTGCCATGCCATGTATTCTTGGCTTTATCATTATAGTGACGGCGTAAAGTAAAATCTCATCGGACCTACCCTGCCTGTTAGACATGAATCGAAGGCTCACAAAAAAGCCTTTGTAATTAAAGTTGGGGCTCAGAGTAGAATTCGAGCCTTACCTGTTCTTCTCGAATTTTGGTCTTGGGAGTGTCACTCTAGCACAAAATTAAAGTATCAAAAATTGATATTAGAGCTGGCAACACATATATTTTGTTTGTTTCGAGCACAATATCCTTGTTTTGTTTGTTTGTTTCGCTCGTTTAAACTCGCCGGAATGTGTTCCTTCAAAAAGTTTTGAGAATCTGAGTTCTTCCTTCACAAATCACACTTGTTTAGTTTTGCGGAGAAAGTTCAATGGCATAAACTTGTATTAGCTTCTTATAATTTATTTGTTGTTTAGCACACACACGCCGCTATGATGCATTGCCAATTATTTTGGAAGGTAAGAAACATCGAAATAGGAGCACCGGTATTTCGTATAGGTTATTAATTAACAACGTTGATATCTATCTTTAATTTTGTGTTTCCTTTGGATTAAGCATGCTTTAGTCTCCTATGTTTGAATAACAGTAGGTGTGTTATTTACTGTGATTAATTTCTTTTTAAATTGTATACCTACTTGTGGTTATTTTTATGACACTACGATCACAGGAAATGAGTAGATAATTTTTGCCTCTTGAAAGTAAACCGTAGACGTGGCGTGCTTTACCCATCATTAATGTCTAGGGTCTACTGAAAAATTATACTTTTAGTTAACTTTGAATATAATAAAGATATTTAATGAGTACTTAGATCTATTTACAATAATTTGTTGATTGACATTCTAGATATTTCTACCAATGCTGATGGTCCTAGCCCAAATAACAGTGCTAGCGAAGAAGCAAAAAACTTCAGTAATAACAGACCTGAGCGATGCAAAAGAGTTTAAAAAGTTGCTAAGGACTAAAACTAATGTAATGATACTGTTTATCAATGAAATAAAGTCATCCCAAGCTATGATCGATGTGTATAGAAACACAGCGGATGCTATGAAAGGCCAAGCGTCACTAGTGATGATTGACTGCACTAGCAGGTAACACCTATTTAATTATTAGCTGCTATCAGCGGTATAAGAATTAAAAAATTATGTCTTTGCTTACAATGCAAGAAACTTCTGTGGTTTTGGGCGGTGGTAGCTGGCTTAACTATTAGCCAGGACATTCAACGCACAAAGGATCAACAGGAGTTTAAGGGAGTCCAGTTACTATGACTATTAAACCTGTGTCCTTTCTAGCACATAAACTAGGTATAACTTATTGCAAGACAATTGGTTAATTGATTAGGCAAGACAAGTTCGCTACAATGATGTGGCTAAAATATTAATTAAAATTAAATTTGAGGGCTGGGGTTTCAATTCTATCCTCATTCTCAATTGATACTCCAATTTCAGTGAAGGGAAAAAGTTGTGCAAGAAACTTAAAATAGCATCGGACAAGCCATACCTAATGAAACATTACAAAGATGGAGAGTTTCACAAGAACTATGACAGAAGCGAGACTGTGAGCTCTTTGTGCAATTTTCTACGGGATCCCACTGGAGACCTTCCTTGGGAAGAAGATCCCACTGCAACTGACATCTTCCATTTGCTTGATGGAGAGGTACAATAACTTTTTTACTGTTAGAAAACATTCCCTGCAGGATGCCATATAAATGTGTACCAACACAGTGCTAGACATTCTGCCGCAAAGCCATAATGTGTAGCATTACTGTGTTCGGGTTTGAAGGGCACTGTATGTAGCTAATGAAATAACTGGGCTTTCGAGACAGACCATTATAATGTCTCTAAGTAGGTGCTGTTCAAGAAATAAGCGTTTTATTTTTGTAAAATTCACTTTTATTGAAAGTAAAAAATAAAAAGTAGTTGTTCACAAGCCGCTAGTTTAGAGAAGGAAGAAAAATTATTGCTAGCCTAGAAAACTACTAAAATCTTTAGTGTTGCCATATATATAAAATTATTTAATGGCATTCTCGCTAGTGTTACAAACTTGAATGTTGTATCTTATTACTCTAAGGTTGCTAGTACACTATATGTTTGGTTTGTCCCAAACAGGTGCTATAGCAGTGTTGCACAGGTGTGTGGTATTAAGAATGGAAGAGAAGTCTATGTCGTTTTCTGGCTTTCGTTACTTAATTCATAAAATGTAACAAACTTAGGGAGGAAATAATTTTAGGACAACATAATAAAGTTGATAAAAAGGAAATCCACCAGCAGATAAAACAATGTTAACTAAAGAGGATAGTAAAAAACTGTTTTATTAAGTTTATAACAATTCTGTTTTATTTATCACAGCATTTGAAATATCATTATCATATCACCAATATTTTAAGTTTCAGTAGTTCGGCCTGTGGGTTATCTGTCAGTCAGTTAATCAGGACCAAACCTTGTATATTGATTGATGGTCTTATGTTAAATACTTGAATAATGGTAAAAAAAAATTGCACATGGTTAATTTTTTCAGAGGATGGATGTAAAACAGATTTCATGAGGCCCAAATTCAAAAATTAAAAACTAACAAGAAAAGTTTTTCATCAATCATGTTCCTGTCTTACATTTATTTGGATTATATCCTCAAGTAATCACTGTATTAACATCAAGTTTGTAACCTGTACCGTTACTGAGTAAGAATGTAACACAATGACTCCAAATTTTCACATATCCTCTTAATATGTAAAAGACATTGATAAGTAAGTATTTTCAGGCTCTGACTAAGTTCTTGAAGAAAAGTGCAGCGACATACAAGAAGTCTATGATAATGTTTTATGCTCCGTGGTGTGGCTTTTGCAAGACTATGAAGCCAGAGTATGTTCAAGCAGCCGCTGATCTGAAGGTAAGTAAATATTTCTTCTTCTTAGACCCAAGTTCATAAACAGATGGTCAAGTTTAAAACAATTGTTTGATCGTTTTTGATATGAATTTTCATAGATTAAACGTCAAAGTTAACGGCCCTTAGTCTGTGTTCACCAATAGATAATCGAAAGATTAGGCCTCTTCGTCCGTTATCTTTGTAACGTCATAGCAACTGTTTAAAACTAAACCGTCTGTTGGTGAACTCGGGTCGAAGACGCCTAATCTTCGGATTATCTATTGGTGAACACAGACCTTAGTCCATGGTTGTGTTTGTGAGAGATTTGATGAGGTCTGACCATCTAGTAATTGGGAATTATTCCTATCTGTCACCCTGCACTGTCCCCCTTGGGTGACAGATGATGCTCCTAAATTAAGTTGCAAGGTTCCACTCGGAAAGACAGACAGAGAGACAACAAGAAAGTGATTAACTAAAAACGCGGTAAAAACGAATAAGATTCTATTCAATTTGCAGGGAGAAGCGTTACTGGCTGCAATAGACGTGGCCAAGCCCGGCAACTCCAAAATAAGACAACTGTACAACATTACCGGTTTTCCGACCTTGCATTACTATGAGTGAGTGGTCTACGGTTTTTTTATATTATTTGCCTGTCTAGACTATTTCTAGACCGATTGATTCTTCAGTTGTACAAGATATAAATGTTTTTGGACATTCTACATCACAACGCCTTCTAGCCCCAAACTAAGCAAAGCTTTAAGCATTTAATATTAATATGATCGGTGACTTAGCTTAATGTTAAGCGTCGATGACACAAGGCTAGTTTACAAGCTATAAGCCAGCTAGTTTAAAAGCTAGCGAGTGAGCGAGTTCGCTTTCGGCAAGGATTGTCAACAAGCATATTGTAAAAAAGCCTATCACACGGGGCGAGTTTATAAACGACCTCTCTGGATTGTAGCTTGTAAACTAGCCCTGTCTCATCGACGCTTTAAGATATTTTTGGAAATTATAATGATCAGCATTTTTTGACAATGTAGTGTGACAATTTGTTTTGAACTTTAATGATGTTCATTCAATGGTGGTCAACTGGCGCTTGTCATGTAAAGCGATTTAGGTATAATTTGGTGTAAAGACTGGCTAGACGCGGTGATGGCCGAAGCAGTAAGGCTCTGACTGAATGGTGGCCAAGGACAGGAAAGAGAAATCCGGGTCGGCCAACAGCCCTCTGGGTTCACGACGTTGCAAGGGTCGCTGGTACTACCTAGATCAAATGCACAAGATCATGGAAGCTGGCTTAAGCGAAAGAAGGCCTATACCCAGCAGTGGCACCTACCTGGCCAGTGATGATGGTGTATAGCGCTTTGAAAATGTGAATGTTGTCATCGACTTTGATGCTGACTAGTTCAACATTTACTAAACTGGCATTGATATTTCATAGATACTGGGTAATCTCTAATTTGCCTTATTACTTAATTAATTCAAATTCAAATAGTTTTATACTTTCACTTAATCTATTGTCACAGTACATGGGTTAGAGATTAGATACCTGTGTTAGGGAACCTCGCTCTTCCGTTACCATATTTATTTGATTAGGTTTAAAATGTTAATAATATTGAAAACAAAATAGATTTAGATAGTATTTATAAATGTATATTTAAGCTAATCTTTACCTTTATGCTGTTGATAAACAATAAACTTAATACTAGTTAGTATTCTTTCTCCAGCTAAACTTTTGTGTACTTTTTAGGAAGGGGCAATTCCGTTTTCCGTATAACGGGGATAACAAGCGGCAAGCGATTGTTGAGTTCATGTTGGATCCGACTACGCAGGTCCAATCCAAAAAAAAGGAGGTTGTCGACGAGAGTTGGAGCGAAGACTCTGATGTGGTGCACTTATCAGGTACATAATTGTGACGAGATACAATTATCATCTCGATAAAGAAGAGAAGAAATAACTGTTATAAAGATATAAAGTTCCTTTCTTATGTTTAGTTTGTAAACTTAGTTGATTAGGTAGGCTGCACTAGAAACTACTTCCTAGTACAAAAAAGTACTTATTTCAAATAACTAGTATTGAAAATTTATTTTTGTTGTGCCCTTAATATAAAGGGTGTATGTGTGATACTATCAACTTTCTGAAGAACTTACAGTACGGCAAATAAAGTATTGAGTATCTAATCTATAATAGTGACTAGATGAGTTGAATGCTCTTCGGATGATAAGAGATCCCGTAGTACTTTATTCTTTGTTATAATTTTGCTGAAATCAGTCTTCGAGAATCTAGCAGTCAGTAGACAACAGAAGAAAAGTTCAAACTTTTTAATACCATTAATTTTTTTTCCTCTTTTAATTTCTGCCAATCTGCCAACATCTGTCATTCTGACCATAAAGAATTTGAGATACAGCCCAAAATTAAGAAATTTTGTTTATTACGGAGAATTGAATTGATATTCACGCATAATGTAAAACAAGACCACAATGCAGTTCTGTCGTTATTTCATTCGAAATTTTATAAAAGGTGGTAATACAGCGGACTTTTTTTTTCACACAAATAAGTGCCAAGATAAACAAAGCACTCTCCTGACGGTCAAAGATCTTACTGTCCCATGACTAAAATAGCTACGCAGGACTTTTAACGACAATAACCAGTGCAACACTGGCCTTAAATCTACATTTTAGTAATACACTTGAAAGTCTATTTTACTTATATAGATCTAAAGTTTTAAGGTACAAAGGAAGAAAGGCAGGCAATTATATTATGAGATCAATGGGCTGATAAAATTTATGTATTTGTCTTTATTTATTGCCTATATTATACACGGACACTGTCAAGGCGATGCAACATGGTATTTCTGAGTTCGATTATATCTAAGGTCTATCTTAGTAGTTATTTCATTAGGTTTATCTAGGTATCGTATAATTTACCTACAGGTTTATAATTAAGACTTAAATTGCGGACTAGATTAAGATTTTTTTATATATTCGACGACACCGTGGCTTTGTTGGTAGTGACCCTGCCTACGAAGCTTGGTGTTCCGGGTTCGATCCCGGCCGGGGCAAATATTTGTGTGACGAACACAAATGTTTGTTCTCGGGTCTTGGATGTTGTGATGTGTTGTATGTGTCCATGCCACCTGCGACACAGGGAATCCTAGTGCAGGGGTGTGACTGTGTGAACGTTTAATGTTTAATATATGATTTCAGGTGACAATTTCGACAGTGTATTGTCAAAAGCAGAGCACGCATTGGTCGTGTTTTACGCGCCGTGGTGCGGACACTGCAAGCGAATCAAGCCGGAATTTGAGAAGGCCGCCTCTAGGATAAAGGCAGAAGGGGTAACTATCTCCAGTCTAGTCTTGTCACTATCTTCTATCGGATCTCTATCTACTACTCGGGCGAATAAACATGGCACCTGGCTCGAATGACGTTTGTGCAAAGTACAGCGTGGAATTGGATAATCTTGATAGAGAAGAGGTCCTGTAATACTTGGTAATGATAAGGCTTCGCAATTAGAGGACGAAGAAACACGGAGGGCGCCGCGCGGTGCAGCGGGGGAAGCATCAAGTTCCGAGCGAGAGTGTCAGCCAGGTGTCATGTTCATTCGCCCGAGTAGTATACAGGGTAACATTGGTTCAATAACACACTTTTTTTGAAAAATCATTCGATTGATTTCCGTCAAAAGTATTATTATTATTGGTAGTAGCAGTGATGACATGTACCACTGCTAGGAAAAGGCCTCCCACCCTTTGAACCCATTAAAAAAAAATGCAGTTTTTGTTTTCTTATAAATCGAGGGCATGACTCCTATCCTGACTTATCTCTAAAGCTCCGTACTCACATACAGTTTTACTCCAAAACGAGTAAATATTAACGTGTGGACCGCAATACTTAAAGCTCGAAGGCTCGCATCGAGCCGGCTCGATGGAATTAAGGCTCGAACGGTTCGGTGAATACTGTGCAGTGCGCGTCACTCGATAGATAATGCTGAATGTTTGGACGATAGTTCATGCCATGGTTTTTACTCGACATTAAAGCTCAATCGAGCAAAACCGTATGTGAGTACGGAGCATAACTCTCGTGGTTTCAGACTTGGACATCAGTGCCCTTCTCAAAAAACATTCTGTATAAATGTGACTATAAAATTCTAGTTAAAAGGAGTGTTAGCTGCGGTGGACGCAACAAAGCACCCTGACTTAGGCGCTCGGTTCGGCGTGAAGGGATACCCGACGCTCAAGTACTTCAACAAGGGAGAGTACAAGTTCGACGCGGGCCATGCTCGCCAGGAGGAGCAGATTGTCTCTTTCATTAAGGTCAGCACATAGTCTTCTTCCTATCGTGTCACTAGCTCTTTCGAACCAGGGTGGTGAAAGGATTTCAAGTGCGTCTCGAAAAAAATCCTTGACACTTTTTTAGGTTCTTTGACATGCCGGTTTCCTCATTTAGTTCTCCTTTACCGTTAGGCACGTAGAGTCCACATATATTTTTTGAACAGAAAAATCCATTGGTCCAACCGGGTTCGGACCCACGATCTTCGGATCGAAAGTTAAGGCACCTCCTACTCGGCCAACACTGCACTAAATCTAAATAAAAACTATCTTAATACTAGTAGGTATAATAGTGGTCTAATCTTATCAGCGGAGCGCAGGCACTGGTGACCTGTACCGGTTTTCTAACCTATCTCAGGCAGGAGTCTCTTGCGAAACAGGACTCTCGCAAACCTTCATCATGTAATTATGTGTTAACCTTTTGCGAGATAAATACATAATCAATCTATCTTATGAAATTTTACATTAACTTCCCTACTAGGGTTGGCTGGCAGAGAATGCATTAGGCATTAAGCCTGCCCATTGTGCAACGTCATTTATATTTTGTGCAATAAAGAATTTTAATAATAATAATTAACTACACATAGGCGTTCGCGCGAGCAAGCGATGCGACCGTCGCGCGAATCCGCGATCAAACGTACTAACGTCAAATAGGCGTCCCGATTGGCAATCGCACGATCGCGCGACGCGACGCGATGCCAATTGGGACGCCTATTTGACGTTAGTACGTTTGATCGCGTGATCGCGCGATCGACGTTCGCGCGAATTTGCGATGGTCGCGTCATCGCGTTCTATTAGGACACTGCCATATAGATCGACAATTAACCCACATTAAGTGTTTTTTTATTAACAAATTATATAAATATATTTAGTAATAAATCCGCTTGATTTCTAAACAAAGGTTTTAATTAACTTAACTTTAGTTTAGAATTTTAGTACATATTACTATATTATAAACCAAAGAGTCAACGAACAGTAAGACTCTTTGGTTTATAATATAGTAATATGTACTAAAATTCTAAAGTTAAGTTAATTAAAACCTTTGTTTAGAAATCAAGCGGATTTATTACTAAATATATTCATATAATTTGTTGATATTTATGGATTTCCGCAAAGTAACGCCTGAATCAATCAATTATCTGTTTTTTTATTATTTATATACATTTTCGCAGTCGTTTTTTATAAAGTTTAAGATTGTTTATGCGTTAATGTCAGGATCCCAAGGAGCCCCCGCCGCCACCGCCCGCGGAGCGCGACTGGTCCGCGGAGGAGAGCGCCGTGCGCCACCTCGACGCCGCGACCTTCCGCCAGGCGCTGCGCAAGGTCAAACACGCCCTCGTCATGTTCTACGCTCCGTGTGAGTACACCCTTACACCATACATTAATAATTATAAACAAGATAGACAATATCAAGCCAAGATGCGGAACACAGGACTGATAATTTTCAGGCACCATGTCAATAAAAATTAATATCTCTTTTTTCAAATAATGTTTGTTACTTTTTTGTAGTTTTATTAACAATAAAAAAGCCTAATAATAATTAATATAAGACCTTGTAATGATATCAGTATCATTTCATTTCTAATAGTTTTAACATATAATATTTATCAAGCCCTGAAACTTCTCTTTTTCGAAAATTAACATCGGACCAATAAGTACTAGAAGTTAGCCAATGTGGCACCCATTTTTTTGGCGCATTTTGAATGTACTACATTCACAGAAGTATTAAAGTATAGAATCACACCTTCAAGAGTGAATAATATGTTGCGTTAATGAACCGTGGCTAGATGGCGTTGTGTGTGATGAAATGGCCATATTATTATTAAACCAATTTTTCAGGGTGTGGTCATTGCAAGAGTACCAAGCCTGAGTTTGTGCGGGCAGCGGAGCGGTTTGCAGACGAATTGATAATTGCCTTCGGAGCGGTCGACTGCACTGTGGCTCAAGAATTGTGCGGGAACTATGATGTCAAAGGATACCCAACTATCAAATACTTCAGCTACTTTGATAAAAAGATCGCTGATTATACTGGAGGACGTAAGGTATGTCACTCTTTTCGTTTTTTTCTTGCTGCATGAGTACCCGGTATTGCGCAACATCTGAACAGCGTCTAATTTTATTTTTATTTTATTTATGAATGCAAATGGCAACAGCACACAATTCGCATTTAGTGTAGACAACACTTATATAAATATCTAATAATGTGGTCCAATTACAGGCTTGCACAACACTCAAAATTAGACAGACAACAGCTATATAAAAAATACTTATAAAAACTTAAGCAGTAACGAGTTATTTTCTTTTGTATTTAGGTACGATGAATAAAACTAAGACTTAAGTAAATGTAAACTACAACGAAATAAAAATTATAAAAGCACACTTATGAATCAGAGTCTAGTGTACACACAAACGTTAACGTACACGTTTCCTAATTGTATTTCTAAACATGAATGTCTAAAGAGTCTTTAGACATTGTAACATTGTGATGGCATATCGTTATTGTTAAAAACCATTAAAGTATCTAATTAATAATGATAAACACATAGATCTCTGCGGATTTCCACGAGTTTTCTACGCGGTTGCCTAAGTATTATATATATAATCAATATAAATAAAAAGTCATGTTAGTTACACTATTTATAACAAAAGAACGGCTGAAAATTGGTGGAGAGGTAGCTTAGAACCGGGAGACGGACATGGAATATTATATAGACGTTTTATCCCGATGTTGAAAATTCCCAACGCAAACAAAGTTGCGGGCGTCAGCTAGTATAAGATATAATAAACAGTTGAACTTATTCCAGGAGGCAGACTTCGTGTCATACATTCACAGTCAGATGGAGCACCAGACGTCACAGAAGGCGGCTAAGTCGGCGCGAGACGCGGGTTTCGGCAGCAGCGTAGAGCTAGCCTTTGACGCGGACTTTGAACAAATCGTCGCTTCGCCTTCGCCTACTTTCGTCATGTTCTTTGCAAGCTGTAAGTTTCAAGAACTACTAATATGAGGGTCTATCTCCTCCATTATTGTTTTTCCACTTCGTTTACGCGTCGATAATACACGGCTTCTTTATACGCTACAAGCGAAACTGGCTTGGTGTAAAGTCGCCCAGTGTCATCGGCGTTTTTACAATCTGCTTCTTTACAATCCGCTTGTAAAAAATCTGTGAAAAAATAGAAAGATGGGCTAATTTACACTTCCCACGCTGGCGTGTAAGCTTGTAGCGTGTAAAAAAGCCGTGTCGTCATAGTGTTGGCTTGTAGCGAGTAAGTTTGCGTATGACATAATCGCTAACTAGTTCGCTTTTGAGCGTGTAGAAAGTTACGCTAACACGCTCACACGCTAGCTTTTAAACTCTCCAACAATCAGCTTGTAAAAAGCTTGTGTGTTAATTTCCCTAATCTTTAATCTTTGTCTATCACAGGGTGTGGCCATTGTACAACGGTGAAACCAGCCTTCAGCAAACTGTCAACTACCCTCAAGGGCGAAAATTCTCCAGTCAGGGCCATTGCCGTCGACGCGGCGGAAAATCCTAAAGTGGCAGACATCGCTGGCATACAGACTTTACCCACATTTAAGATATTCTCGAGCGGCAAGATATTAGCAGAGTACAGCGGAGACAGGAGTGCAGAGGACATGCTCTCGTTCTGCAAATCCCACGCCAAGGTGAAAGATGAACTGTGATCTGTGGTAGTGGTGTGAGGGAAAAGGGCCATTTCACCTAAAAATTGCTTGTATGAACAAGCCATACATTTTTGGTTTATTCATTTATTCTGTAACTAGTTGACACCCATAACTTTTTTGCGTAATTCCGTTTTTAGTACGCGCCTGATAAAATTTGAAGTTTTTACGTTAAATGAATAAGCCCGTGCGTCGTCTCTCAGTCCGAGCAAGCCTTTATTATATATTGATTTATTTATTGTATACAAAAGAGATAAAATATATGTACAAAGGCAAGCCTAACCCTAACAAGAGTGTGTTTGGAACACGCAAATAAATAAAATAAAATTTTATCGGGCCTAATTAGACTAGTATACATTACGATTAGGTAAATTAACAAATTAATAATCCACCCACGCATGTAATGCACAGTTTTATGAATTTCTTGATACATAGTAAAAAAAATGCTACTGTAACTATGTACTACAAATACATGGTATAACATAAAAAGCCCGAAATCTGTTGATACTGAGAATGCAAAGTAAAAACTTTAATAGAACTACAATTGCTCGCGATCACGCAGCTCCCTATTGGGATTATCGGTTTTTATGTAACAGGTTATAAAATCAAGGTAATCTTACGAAATTAGTAATATATGACTTCCACAGATCATTTATTATATCTGTAGAAAATCATCTTTAAATTATATTTCATCACAATGTATAGTTTTTGAGCTTATTGGGCGAAGTGTTTGTAACGAAATGATTCTATCAACATGTGATGTGATGTAATAAATAATAATAGAAATCATAATAGATCTGTATTTGTAATCTATGGCATTTATAGTAGACCCCGAATTCTTGTACAGTCAGCTGCACATACATGTATACGGGTGAATCAACTTTTTTACCCACACTATTCTGTCCCCGACCATTTCTTACTAAAATACGCTAATTGGTTATAGTTACAATCTTAATGATTATTAGATTAGTATCTCAGATAATTTGGCACCACGGAAAACTTGATTGCGTTCTCGAAAATCTTTAATTTCCATAAAAAAATATGGTAACTCAGTACACAAAAACTTCGCTCCATACAAAATATCCCTGTCCTGAAGACCACATTAACCATGTGAACTTTATTTTAAATGAACTTATACTTATCGCTTTCGGTTAATTCTTATTACACAACGAGTCGGTATGTTACAGATTATAGTGTGCATAACAAAATAGAAATTGGCCAAACCATTTTTCCAAAAAAAAATCTCGAAAATTTGTCCCTTACTGAAATGATTTAACCTTCGTATGCTGAGTTACGCTCGTAAATTTCAACAGGAAACACATAGATGCCACTGTTTGCTGCAGGAAGCTTCGTTTGTGTTTGCATTCGCTGGCATAGCGCGGGGGCGTCCTTTCATAACGCCGTCTAGCCACCAGGTCGCAAAGAACGTTCGGAGGGAGTGCGTGCCTTTTTGTGCCGTCTGCTGAGTGACCACGATTTCTCGATGTAATATTATTGTTTATTTAATATAATCAGATACTTTGGCAGTACTTAACATATGTTTTCGATTAAAGTGTACGCCTAGTCCACAATCAAATTATATTGTGCTCTTTTCATGAAAATACACCGATTGTCTGCTGAGTTACCAGTATCCTGCGTTACATTGGCGGTAACTCCAGAGACATTCTTGGTAACTCCTAAGACATTCGCGTACTTAGTGAGATAAGCTTGTAGCGCATAAAGTAGAATTGACTCTATTTCAACAAATTGTCAAAACCTACTAACTTTATACTTATCCCGGTACCTACCTACCTATTATATTAGGTATATCAGTTAGATTTGATGATTGAAAAGTAGACAACTACATTTTTCATTGAATATCGTTGATTGTTGGTTTGGCACCGACTCCAAATTAATTAAGTACTTCAAAATTGTTTCTACCTAACTGCAGATTCTTGCCGAGTTATGTGTACCTACTCCGAAATAATTTCAAGAAGGTGGCCATTAATGACGACAGGTCCCGGATCAAAGTGGTCATTGATCATGACTTAAGTTTGTTTGACCTATCTGTCGCGAGGCTGATGCTAGGCATTCCAGCATCTGTTGCAGCTCCCGCAGCGACTCCACCATTAAGTCTATATCCGTATGCGATATATCGCAAGTGTGAGATGCACTGAGGCGTTTATGTTAATGCCCATACCTTTTCAGTCCAGCGTCTGAAACAAATCCTCCAATACGATTGTGAATAGTTTTGGGGATATGAGATCACCCTGTCTCACTCCTCTGCACAGTTGGATGAATTTAGACTGCTGGTCCCGTGCTTGGACACTCATAGTGGCAGCATCATAAGACATCTAGCCACTTCGATATAACGATAGGCTACTTGACATCGCTGCAGGGATTCCAGGATAGCCCAGGTTTCAACAGAGTCAAAGGCCTTCTCATAGTCCACGAAAGCTAAGCATAAAGGCCGAATATACTCTTCAGACTTCTGTATAATCTACCTCATTGTGTAGTTATTCATTGTCATGTGTAGTTTAAGGTGTCTTAGAACTAATACGATCTCGTCTAGGCTGATTTCACGCAGTTTGTCAGTGGAGTGTTGTGTCAGATAGGCTCTGGAATCGTAGTCGTTACGTTGGGTATGAGGGGCATGTGCGGTGTACAGTCTACCAAAGAAGTCCTCGATCTTAGTTAAAATCTCTGGCTTCGAAAAAGCGATCCTGCCACTAATTTGGCAAGTATTAAAGAGTCAAAGGTAGCACTGTATCATCTTCTCAATCCGCTTGTTCAAGTCTCACCTGTCTGACGAAGTGGCCTTGGTGTTTTCCTATCTTTTTGTCATCAGCCGAAGAGTTTCATCCGAAAGTTTAGACTTCTTGACTGTACGCTGTATTTGGCAGAATTGAATGCCCTCATCCCTAAGACCGAAGACATCCCTAAGACCCGAGACCTAAGATCATCTACATCCTCAGGGGGCTACAATGCAATGAATCTTGCCCCGTGAAGCTTCTGGAACTTCTCAGAGCCCGCCATGATTTGGAGTGGGTTAGGTCGGAGCTTGGACTCCACAAGACTGTTTCTATCGAGCTTAATATCGATATCAGCTCGGGGAGCCCTGGACAAGTTGCTTATCAGATCCGGTATTGAGCCTGTTGGTCACGGAGACATCCCTTAATACCTATATGCCTATTATTCGTCATTATGAAGTTGATCTCATTTTTGGTCAGTGTCGGGACTTTGCCACGTCTCCGTCACGCTCACAAAACCGTTGCATTTCATGAAATCACTGCCTCAAATTGACAAAAAGCGAGATGAAAGATGTTCGGAATTCATACGAATGAAATGAGCCCTGTCAGTTATGAAGTTATGAAGAGTTAAGAATCGTACCAACTCCAGCTATTTTTGGAAAAGAGCAATACAAATTTGAAACCCTGATTGATATTTTCAAAAAAATTTAGAATATCCGAAATGAATGTCATTGTTGAGTTTTTGTTATATGTTATTAAGTTAGGTTTATTTAATCATGCGTCGTCCATTAGTTATACCAATGTATGTCTTAGACGTTACCCAAATTTGTCTCTGGAGTTACTATTGTCCCCAATATAAACATTGTATTTCCAATCATAATTGCTAATTTATTTCTATTATCCTTTATATTGCCGGTATACTTTATTCTTACAATTAGCGAGCTTCTATAAAAAAATCATTTCCATATGTAACTCTTCCATATTTGGTTTTATTGAGAAATAACTATCCTTTTTTTGTACAGAGGTAACTCAAGAGACCAAAGCCAGTTAGTTTTTTACTTAAATTTAAGAATGATATGAAAACTGATTTTGCCAAAATACTTGATTATGCATGCAAGAGTAAATAAATAAAAATGAGCAATTTTTTCGCGTTTAATTCATCATTTATGTAATGTTGAATGCAGGTAACTCAGGTGACAGTTTTTGAGGGTATGTGTTGTTGTTTTGTATAAAAACTGTCTAAAATATGAATAAACGTCGCTGCCCTTCTAGGATATTAAAGTAGATGATATTTCTTATGACCTAATCAAATTAATATAAAGGAATATTAATGTTTTTTTCTTTCAAAATATTTTTTCTCCATCGTCCATTGTGTGGGTAAAAAAGTTGATTCGCCCATACACTCCCAAGCTTTCACATTTATATTACTCTTAATTTTGTAAAGAAAAGTGCACGCAAGCATTTTCAAATTAATGTAGTCATCTTACTTGTCAGAATCCTTGTCGGAAGAAGAATTTATTTCCAAAATTAAAATAATAATATAAATGTGAAAGCTTGGGAGAGTATACTCTTATGTAGTATACTTAGTATAGAGTATACTTCTGTGCAGCTGACTGTTCGTGTGTTATTTTACGGAAAAGTGGATAACCCAATTTTTTTTTTGATTGGAGGACTTCGTCCTTGACGTTAATTTCTTTCACGGGTGACGAAGTCGCACGCGGTTCAGCTAGTGTAATACAGTAAATAATATTAGCATATTTTATACAAACGCTTTTTTGTTTTACGTATCTACTCATTATTCTTAAATAATGTTGAATTTTAAAGGTTTATGTATACAATAAAAATATTTTCGTAAGTCTAGTTTATAGTGGATCAATTTAGTACTTAATTTCATAGTTATGAGCAAGTAATATTTCCCAGTACGAACATACATATTATATTAGGTATTTCAGAGAGGTCTGTAATTGATTAAGTAGATTACTTAAAAGGCTTTAAGTACTTATTTTAATTATTTGTATTTATTAATTAATGCATTTACTTAAAGTTATTTTATTTTATTTTTCAGACTTAGTTCCTAACATTAGTTGCGGCTAACTGGTAAAAGATGATAAAAATTTACAACTAAAGCGGTAGAAGCTCACCAATTTTCTTGGTGAGAACTGAATCTCTTGATATTATATAGTAGATATATTAACGGGGACAGTAGACACCCTTGACTTAAAATGAGTTTTTTTTTCATCGTTTCGGTGGTATGTCACTAACAGAAAAACACTCATAGAAAATAATAAGTAGATAGATAATTATGAATTATAATCACTAATGCCCTTAGTATGCCGATGCATTCATGGAATGGTAGCACGCAGCTTCCTTACCGGGAACAATCGGTACTTTTATTTAAATGTATATGTTAGCAATGTCCGCTGAGTTTTGAATTAGTTTTGATAAAATAAAATCTGTGCTTCCTTAATAATGATAGCAATCGATATTTTTCAGATGATTCGAAGAATTTTTTGTAAGTTAACGGTACCTATAACTTAAAAAAAAATGAAAACTACGGGATTTTTATTACAGATTTTATAGTACATGGAAATAAAACTAATTTTATTAACAACTTTGTTTTTTATTTTTATTTCAAACTATTGGAACCCTCATGCAGCATACTTTGTTGAGGTTTAGTTCAACTTTTTGGATTAAAAGGCACGAATTCTAATTTAGGTTAAAGGCGTTCTAACAAAATACTCGATCTGTTTTTAATCGTTTTTATTAACGTTAAAATATTTATAAATGAATAAATACTAATTATAACTAAGTAATAATCTTATAATAACTATGACTACACAATCCACTTTCACTCATTAGAATCTCGTCATTCGAGTTGGAATTATGTACTTAATTTTTTTTTTTTTGTCAGATAAGTAATAAGTCAAATAAGTTACGTTTGACTTTGCGTGTAGTGTTAACACGCATTTAGATGGACAGACTTCATTACATTTATAACATACATAAATATTAATAAAGGCCTTGGACCTGACTGACTGACAGACAACGTACAGGCCAAACCGCTGAACTTAGAGACTTGAATCTTGGAGGATGTTTATCAAGAGCTGCAGGTGTTGGCATCTGATGAAGGAAGTTGACCTCCCCTGGGAAGTAAGGGAAGCAAACCCGATACCGCCTACTTTAGTCGTTTTGGAACATAAATAAAATATTTTTTCTCTTAATTTTCAGCATTTAGTTATATCTTGTTTTTTTTTACTAAAACAATAAGTAGGTATAAATATGTTTCTTACAGCTTTAGTCAAATTCAAATCCTATTGTAGTAGGTGCTTATTTATTCTCGACTCTTACTACATACTGACGCAGCCGGAACCAAATCCCTAGTGCAGCACTGATGACTTGACAATGTGTTACGTACTATCTCTTCCACTGTTCTCTTGTAAGGGCAGCCGGACAGCTCTGAATCTAGGGCATAATAATACTGTCTATAGCAAAAGTATGATGAAGTGAGACCGATGATTGCTCCCGCGAATACGTCTTCCCAATGATGGTGGTTGTCACAGCACCGACTCATGGCTACCACCCCAGCCAGAACTAAAGGCACTAGACATGTGACCACTCGCAAACCTTCGCCGCGGTTACGCGCCAGCACTTTTAACTTCCCACATAACCAGACGCTGATGAAACCCAGCGAACAGAATGAGAAGCTGCTATGACCGCTTGGAAACGATTTTCTCCCTTCCATTATCTCCTTTATAACCCCTGTGCATTGTACGTCCTTTGGAACTTTCCCGTCTGGATAGCAGCGGTAGAAGAAATCCGGCCGTGGTCTACCGACAATCAACTTGCCCGATTCTGTTATGAAAGCGTTGATAGCGAAGGCTAGTGTCCACGCTAGAAGGGACTGGGATAAATCCATGTAAGTTCCAGTGAAGATCGAGGGTAGAGATAGGAAGAATAAAGGTACACAGACGACGAGGAGGACCATAGCCCACGGTGGGATCAGCGAATCTTGCCTTGAACGCTTGTAGGCATTCATTTCAGCGTCCGTGATGATGTGCGTATGCGGTTCGATGTTGACGTGCATCATGCACACGATCAGCAACAGAACCATTCTTACTAGTACTTCCGATTGCGTATTGTAGGGCACCGCTTGCATGCCTCGCCACATTAACTTTGGATAGGTACTCACTTCTAGTAGATACTATAGTAGGTACTCTTTGCCTTGGATCGCGGATGAAGCAAACAATTTGCTCAGAATCGATTTCAGCACAATTCTTTCAAAATTTATCAAATAATGACTTTTCTTGAGTATTTTGAGAGAAATCCTAGGTTGTCTATGCTTTCTGTAGGTAGAACTTGTCTTTTTTACTTTTTTTTTACATATCTTCGTGAAGAAGTTTGCAGCCAAAACAAACAGGTAAGTGTAGAGTATTGTAGTAGGTACTCTGACTGATCTGTGAGGGTGTTATAATACCTAGGTTGACCTGCGAAGGTGTTTTTTGGTATTTTTTTTTTCATTCTCAAAGATTTTAACCAATACCCATTAGTACCAACTAGCTTTTTTGGTACCTTCAAGCACTATTATCTCAAAAAGGGTAAACGATTAGTTCATAATTAATCTAAATATTAAACAGAGTCGGGTTCTTGAGTTATAAATAATTTAAATAAGTACTAGGTAGGTACATTATTTATAACTCAAGAACGGATGATGGATGGACCGATTTTCATGATGTTGGATTTTCCGAAAATCCGGATTAAGGGTGGACGAAGTCGCACTTATTTCATTCATTTAGATTTCTTCTCACAACCTATGAACATAAGGTGTAAGTAAATAATTGGTAGGTACCTATTTATTCTATGTTTACCTACGACTAGCCTACCTACGTAACAGGCTACCTACCTACACACCTTGTACACCATAGAACCGTAAATTACAAATGACTGTCCGTCTATGTGTATCAGTATCAGGGACTTGTTTAACAGGTTAGGGACACTTCCTGGCGGTGTGGGTAAATTATTATGATTTGCAATTACGCTTTCTACCTGTGAGTACTGAGTACCTACCTACTTATGCATACCTACTTATACGTAAGCTACCTAAAGCTGCCGACTTGGAATTAACAAAAGTAACACTATGTAGAGCTAACGGTAATCTACATAAGTGAGTTAGAAATAGGCATAAAAGTAGGTAAATTATAAGGTATAGAATCATAATGTAGTACCTAGGTACATCAAAAACGCGCCAAAAACAAATAAATTAAAATAATAATTAATTTAGCTAGATTATAAGAATGTATCTTATCTTAAATTCTGAAAATATACGTAGAGGTACCTGTACGATTTGATTTGATAAAATACGCTAATGCTTCCTGTTACACTATGGATAGGTGTGGTTTAACGGATGCACCATACCTACCATTTTAAAAGTATTACGTGGCTGAGTTAAAACTTCCCAAAAAATAATTAAAAATGAATGAAAAATCGCATATTTCACATGCTTTTTGCAAGGCCAAGGCAGGCCTACCTATTTACAGGCCTACATAGTTACTATTTATAGGCCTCCTTTTCGGGCGAATAGAGACGTTTATATTACAGATAGTACCTACCTATAGTATTTAAAATAGCACAAAAAGTAAATCGTTGTTAATCGTTGTATAAAAAGTGTTAGGTAGATATTAAAAGCGTACCTACCTACACGAGGAAAAATTAGTTAGGTATGTTCCATTAACAACGTAATCGAAGCTTCATTTCGTTTCATAAGACTCTTACCTACATTGATCACTTGACCATAATAACAAGTCAGCTTTCGATGTTGTTATGAGTGTCCGAGTGATCTTTAAAAATGTAAGTAACAACAATTTCAAAACTATGCAATTCCTCTTCCCTTCATTACCAGAAGGTACCAAAAGAGGTATTTATTATATTTACTTTTTGAAATATAATAGTTAAAGCACTGGCTGGTACCATGCGAAGCGAAGAGCTTCGGCCGCGTGGTTCCTATACCTAAACTCTATGCAAGCAAAATCAGCCTATAAATTTTTATTCTCCTTTATATGACCCATGCCTACTCTTGGCTGGGAGAGAGATTTCAGTTCAATAGGTTCAGCAATTTTGCGTGTTCGGCGTGATTGAGAAAAAAAAAACATCAATCCTTCTTCACGAAATTTTGCATTGGATGAATGGATCAAAACCAATTAAGGGTAATCCTCAAGGCAAATTTCCATACAAAATGTTTCGGACAAATACTCAAAAAGTACGCCGTATTGTAGTAATTTCTTCACACTATTAGTTTCGTCTATGTTTTCAATTGTGTCAAAAAAAATTAGTAAGGTTCATACTTCAATTTAGATTATATATACGTGTTTTTAAATTAGTAGTTAATTTTAAAGTAATATAAAGTAAGTACCTATGTTGTAACGCGTTTGTCCAGTTATGGGGATTTTGGAGATTTTTCGTCCCTTTTCCCCTTAGTGAGACACCGCACCGTGAGATTTTGCTCAACACCCTAAAATAGGTACCCTTTTCACCCAAAAATGTACTGTCACCTTTATAACAAAATTAATATGAACAGATATTTATGTATCTACTTATACGTTGTTATGGTATCGGTATTATTGTAATTAAAGTACAAAGGTCACCATGTTGCTCGTGCAAGCGCAGGGCTGGTTGCATAACACACGTGCACCGGAAACTTCCTCTCTAAAAAAAGTGAACGTACTCACGTAATCGCGTTCTTATAATTTTAGCGATACAGATGTTGAATGCTCATGCTAATGATCGCTGTGTGAACCGGCAGTAAGAGTGAAAATAGCTCGTGCCTTAGTCGTGTATCTTTACGTTCTTTTTGTTACAAAATGTTAGTTCATTGACAATGAACTGTGTGGTCGCTCTGCTCTATTTGCTATGCCCTGAAACTTACAATCCTACAAAGAAAATATTGTGAGGATGGATTGATAGATCTTTGCACGTTAATCAAGTTAATACTACTGAACCGATAATCATCCGCTTTACTTATTCATTTTAATTTCGCCCCAAAAGGCTATCCTATCCTGTCCTTTTGGGGCATCTAACCCTGTTTTACCCTATTTAATGCTGTAAAGGGGGAGATCGAAAAAGCCATTCAGAAACAACTATATTTTGGAATTTTTTCTTTTATATTAAATACATCAAATAAAATAAATATTTTATAACAATTTCTCAAGATAAAATACCAAATTAAAACTTGACGATTAGGTATAGGCGTCAAACCTGACCTTTTTTTGCTTACCGTTGGTACCTACAGATTACCTAGTAGCGAATACCTAGCAATGTGGTGGACCCATCTTGCTGCCGCCGCCCGGGTGTCTTTCGGTGCTGTTTTCAAAATACTAGCTATCGCTCGGGGCTTCCTCCGCGTGGTATCTAAATAAAAGGAGCCTGTTTGGTTTTTCAGCTCATAAACTGCACTCTTAGCATACCTACTACCTTATTTCAACCAATCGGTTACATCTTCTATCCATCAATCACCATTCATCACATCACATACCGACTCTACCGTGTTGCGCCAATACACTGTATGCTGAAAAAGTGCGTTTTGAGTAAACGCGCAAATAAACTTTATTTGGTTTTAGTCGATTGTTATTTCTTTTCACTTCTAATTAATATTGTGTGTGGTATCATATTCAAGGAATCACAATAATCTACCATGTCATATGACTTTTAAAGCGATTTTAAAAAAATAAGCGAAATATCTATATAAAAGTGTTTTGTCATGATGATACAGTCCTCTTATATTTGGACTAGCCGCTATTCGAGGCTAGTCCAAATATAAAGCCATCTATGATTGCAAAATAAGTTTATGACGATGGGACATACTCTGACTGTCTAGTGTCTGGTATTGCAGCATCATAGATCGAAGTAGGGCTAAGAAAGTAATCGGACTCCCATATCGTCACGTACGTACCTAAGCAGATACGTACCTAGGTACTTAGCTTACCTAGCTTTATTCTACTCTACGCGACGCATAAAGCCTGAATTATGCAGAAGCGACGTAAGGCGAAGGCACGGGCGCTTAACGTTTTCATACTTATGCCTAAATCACACGTACCGAGTACTCGGTACGTAGAAACATAGCGTTGAGTGCTCGGCTGAGCGAGTGACGTAAGCTTTCACTGTCTCGGCCGAGTAACATTTTACTGTCTCGGCCGAGTATGCGTACGTGTGATCTAGGCAATAATATGTAAGTGACGCTTCTTGCAATTATATCCTAGTGTTCCGCCTGCGCCGTACCTATAATTCAGGCCTAATATTGCAAGTATTGCAACCAAACGAAGCGACCGTTTTTGACCGCCTTGCTCATAAAAACTCTACGGTCAATATAACATTTACCTACATAATTATCCAAGCGGAAATTATACATATTTACGTAGGTAGGTATGTAGCAAGATCCATCGCAATATTCATGTGGAGTACATTTTGCCCTTATCGATTTCATGTTGTGACGAATTTAGGTAGGTATTCTGAGGTGCATTCGATTGAAAAGTTGATCATACTATGCTACTTATTTCGAGGCTTAGGGATGTTTGCTGGGGATGACCCCAGCAAACATCCCTAAGCATCAAGCATCAAGCATCATCAGATGCAGCTGAGAATGATCTCAGCTGCATCTGATCCATTGTTCTCGAAAAAAAATTATACATTGATTACTTGGAGAAAAACTTTGTGATAGAGCCAGTAAAAAGTGCTTGTAAACTTGAGTTAGCAATTAGGATAAACAAGGTAGGTAAATTGGTACTTTATTGGAATATGAAATGGATGAACAAAGAATATGGAAGGTGCCAAACCTGTTAAGTATTAAATTAAAAACAATAAAAATAATGCAACACTAATATATAAATAATGCACTTTTCCACTTGCTTTTATTTCACTACATCATACACATGCTTAGCAATTACATAAAAAGTTAGTGCGCTGTTGTTTCTCCATATAAACAACCTTTTTACAGGATAATTTCTGAAAAGGCTTTTTTTAAACTAAACTAAAGGCAGGAAACAATTTCGGTAAAATTTAGTTATAACTATGTACAGACGGCTCTGTAATTGTCTTTACACCCGGCTTACGCCGATGTTCTTTTGTGATTAAACTACTTGTGGTTTATATTAGGGGTATATCTTAAGTGGTTTAATCACATCAGTAGTTTATTCACAAACATGATGTGTTTGTGTGAGTGGTTTAATCACAGGAGAAAACCGGCGTAAGCTGGGTGTTAAGATAATTATAGAGCCGACTGTACCTACCTAGGTAAAATAGAACCAAAGGGTTTGTGATTTTCTCGAACTTTAGCACAATCACGAATAAATTGCTGCTCGCATCGCTCGCCGCGACATAATTGGGTTTCGAGTGGTTTCCGATCAAACCCTGGGTAAGACCATGTCCACTGCCCTCTCCCTTACAACCAAAGTCCTGGATCCGCCACTGGATGTACCTTACCAATATTTTTCAGTCTAAGACTGCACGCTCTTCCACTAATGCGTTTTTAGATACTTAGACTGATCACGCGAGTGGAAGGGTTGCATTTTTAGACTGAGAGAACTCTACTGACTGAATTCCTTAGCATAAGCATAATCAGCCTATAATTTTCCCACTGCTGGGACTCAGGCCTACTCTCGGCAGGAGAGCGAATGGGTCTTAATCCACCACACGGACCCAACGCGGATTGGTGGATGTCATATGCCATAGCACATTTGTTTTTTGTCCTTTGACATGCCGGTTTCCTCACGATGTTTTCCTTCAACGTTGCGAGGACGTGGGATGCATACATAGATTTTTTCGACCGAAAAAACCCATTTACGCATGACTGCCACCAGGATTCGAACCCGCGACCATTGGATCGCAAGACAAGGGCCTCATCCACTCGGCCACCACGTCCTCAAATTGACTCAGAGTGAATTCCTTGAGAGCCACTAAATGAACGATTATGTAAGCAACTGGACCAAGCAGGTTTGCACTCACAATTACGTACTAAGTCTGGTATCGATAGACAACTTACATCCAGGTAGATCCGTGTGCTATTTCCGATATAAATTGCATTCCTCACACCTTCTATTTAGACAGGTTCATAGAAATATATAGGTAGATACTTCATTATTTATTTTAACTAGCAATATCACGATTTTGGTTGTTTGAATGTCGTGCTTTGTTTTTATTTCAGCTTAGTCGTAACTCTGTTACAATAAAAACAAAACGAATTCCGATCGAGCAGTAACTTTTGTGTTTAGGATATTAAGATGTCATGGTGATGCGCTGTAGTATTGAATCATGACATGAATCCATACCTAAATTGTTTAATTACTTGATTTTACGAATTAAAATATTATTTAGCGACCGGAGTAGGGGTTGTGAACATTCACCGTGATATAAAAGGCTCAGAGTGGTAGCGGGGACACATCACACGTAGCTTTCGTCTGATAGAGTCGGTGGAACGAAGATAGCGCTTACTCCTCAAGCCATGGCCCCTCGCTTGACGGTGAGTACCATCGTACCATCAAGACACGCGGAATCATGTTTATAATGATCGCTGTGCCCGGGTGATCTTCGAAACCTGATAAATTATATGTGTCTCTCAACATCATTTTACGTATACAGTTTTGTGATAATACATTTTTTTTTGTCTGGACATTTGCAGTTGATGGGATGTTGTCTACCAAATTCCATATTTTATGACATCATCAACATTTTGTTTGGTAATTTGTATTTTTGATCAGTGATGATGATCTACAATCCGATTTCTTATTATTAATCTTTAATATTTTCTATTCTATTCAGTCGTAATGCTCGTGTATATTTATAAGTCATAAATACATATTTGGGAGAAACTATGTAGAGGTACCTAAAGTTAACTTTTTTCCACCGTTATCATAATATAGTGATAAGATATCCTTAAATAGTAAAACCAAAATGTTTTCTATTTTATAAAAACCTACCCAATACTTAAAATGAAAAGGGTGCTTCATCTCTACAACTTGACCCCATTCATGGAAATCATACAGTCATGATAAAAGTATAGAAATAATAATTAACCTAAAGCTCTGGTTATGTGATAAAGCGTATTCCTTGGTGTATCTAAAAGTTCTGATTACGCAACTCACAGTGTGTTACACAAGTTACGAGCGCGTCATTCAGAAGATTATTATCTACATACTAGGTTGTACTTCCACTTTCAATTTCTCGTATTAAACATGAATGAAGAAAAGCAGTCTTATCACGAGTGTATAAAACCGTTTATTCTAACATAATCTAGCAAGCCATACTAATTCGTTTGCTATTATTTCAGCTAAGCTGCTACCTACTCTCTTGCATTGGTATATGCCTGGCGACTTTTGGACATGAACAGTTAGTATCTTACTCGATATTTATGTGTCAATGTTTTGTAAATTGCTAAATTTCTCCAACTCTGGTCATTAAACAAGATAAAGTTTATAAATCCGAAAACCCGACTGAAGATTTTGGAACATTGGATTCTGACACTAATTTAATTCTGCGTTCTGTGTGTGATGTTGTCTGAAATCAAAAATCCATCAAATTGATGGATTTTTGACACTCTAACACATTTTATTGGTTTAAAATTGCCGTCATGTTGGATTGTTTGAATCCAACGATACCTCATTTATCAAAATCCGTTCAGCCGTTAGCCTGCAGCGCATAGAGTCATACAAACATACCTACATACATAAACTCGAAAAACATAGATATCCTTCTTCGCAGTCGGTTAATAAGCAGAAACACAGACTTCACGAGTTTTTTAGCTATTATTTACGCTACTCGAAGTCATGAACCGCAAAAACGATGTAGTTGGAGCAATTTGGTAGAGATTTCTTTATAGAGATTCTCACGCGTCTCTTCATTGCGGTAAATGGTGAAAATCACTCTATTGTTTGCAAATCCCTTACTCTTTATTCTCATTTGAACACCGTCTGACCTGGCTTTGCGATCAATTGTTTTTTTTTAAATCTTTTATTGTTTGATTGCAGCGCTTTCGTAATGCGAATATGCGTACTTAGCATTCATGAACATTCATCATTTTTATATTCTTTCCAGTGTTCATATCCGGGTGCATATACCTGAAGAGCATCATTCCAGCAAGAATGTGATCGTCCATGAGCACCATGATGACCATGGCGGCGGCGGAGGCGGCGGGTATGGAGGAGGCCACGGGGGAGGCTTCGGAGGAGGCCACGGGGGCGGAATAGAACATTTACACGGTGGTTTCGTCGATCACCTTAAAGGCCACGGAGGTGGTGGTGGACACGATTTCGGTGGTCACGGAGGTGGCGGTGGTGGATACGACCTCGGTGGACATGGCGGTGGCGGCGGAAACCATGATTTTGGTGGACACGGAGGCGGCGTTGGTGGATACGACCTCGGTGGACATGGCGGTGGTGGCGGAGGCCATGACTTTGGTGGACACGGAGGCGACGGTGGTGGATACGACCTCGGTGGACATGGCGGTGGCGGTGGAGGCCATGATTTTGGTGGACACGGAGGAGGTGACTTCGGAGATAGCCACGGTGGACACGGAGGCTATGACCTAGGCGGTGGACATGGAGGCGGTGATATAGGAGGACATGGCGGTGGACATGATTTAGGAGTTGGCGGTTACGACCTTGGTGGCAGTCACGGCGGTGGATTAGGCGGTGGCCACGACCATAGCGGTGGAATTGGCGGAGGATTTGGTGGACATGGAGGCGGCCATGATATCGGCGGTGGTTTTGGCGGTGGCATAGGAGGACATGTCCATATCGACGGTGGAGATAGCCATGGTTTCTCTGGCGGCCATGACAGCTACAGCGTTGGAGGTGGCGGTGGATTTTCTGGAGGCCATGACAGTTATAGTATCAGTCACAGCTCTGGAGGTGGTGGCGGTTTTGGCGGCCATGGTGACAGCTATAGTGGAGGCGGTGGTCACGACAGTTATTCCGGACTGAGCAGTTACGATACTATTGGCCATGGGAGTCACGGAGGCGGCGGCTTTAGTTCAGGAGGTGGTCACGGAGGCTTCACCTCAGGAGGCCACGGAGGTGGATTCAGCGGCGGTCATGGAGGCGGCTTCGGTCATGGCGGCGGTTTCTCGTCAGGTGGTCACGGAGGCGGCGGGCATGGTGGCGATAGTTACAGTCTGGTTGTGAGCGGACATGGCTCTAGTGGAGGACACGGAGGAGGACACAGTAGCTTTAGCCTCACCGACCTGGTTGGACATGGAGGCGGTGGCCACGGCAGCGGTAGCCATGGAGGCGGATTCGGTGGAGACAGCTACACAAACGCTATAGGTGCCGGCCACGGCGGAGGACCGTACCACAAGAAGTGAACCACCACCATTCGTCGATATAGAGATAAAAACCAACTAAGTCATAGTCTTCGGATACCTACCTAAAACCTATATTTAAGCAGTTAAAGTACAAGTTGTATTGTAGAATTATAGATAAGTTATTGTTGATTTGTTAAAAATAAACTATTTAATACCTTTCACTGATTTATTTCTAACTATATTCTAACCCTAATAATAAAATTGTAGATAAAGAAATAGAAAGATAGACTAGCCCAAGATCTATTTTTTATATAACAGCTTTAGACAAAAAAGTCCTTATAAGCACCAAATTCCAGTCAAATCTCAACCCTTGTGACTTGTGTACTTTAGCTAGATGGGAGTAACACACAGAGTGAAGGAAATTACGCAATTACTGATTATGTCTTACCCAGAATCCGATTGTCTCAAGCGGCTTTTATCTTGTCTCACATTGTCCAGTGTCCACTTCGTAACTGCGTTATGCAAGAGCGCCCTTCTAAAGCTCTATTGCTCTATTCTATTGAAAGCATTATGATGTAAACAGATTAGTTGATATACAGGAAGCAAGACTAAGGTCCTATACAATACATACGAGTACCTGTATATTTTTAATGTGGTAAGTATGGGATAGTTCGGACTCCTTAATAAATCTGAATAGCACTCTATAGCTCGTTATAGCTACTTTTTTGTAAGGCGCATCACTAATCCCAGTGTCCACGAGATTAAAAGTCCTTGAAATAAAAATAAAACAATTTAAATTAATAATTTATTTATACAAATCCGTGATAGAGTTTGTTTCAAATGCATAAATGCCTTCAGCGCTCGCAATTTTTATTTTCAATAAACTAATTGATTCGTAGCTACATATGTAGGTTGGTATAGGTTAGGTACCCACTCGTACATAGCAGTGTGATATTGCGAGCGAAACTCCTGATAAATAATTTAGTTTGTTTTATAATTTTATCTTCCACATTTCGTCATATAAAAGCCCTAAAATCACTACAGTAATACCTATGACTACTTTAAATAGCACTAAAATTCAAAGTTCATTCAGCCATCAACATTCAGATCCGATCACCATATTTGAGGCTGCCTGTGAATCTGGGCGCATCGGCAACATGCTTGTACGAGTATTTTGTAGCGTGATGAAGCACGTGCGTTGGATCCACAGGTCGATCTGCACTCTTATAATCCTTTTCCGGCAAGTCTGACACTGAATACTTTTGTCTAGTATCCTGTTGAGTACTCGACAAGCTGGTTTCCTTCGGTCTAACCCTTTGTCTCGTCTCGATGACATATTCAGTCGGTTCGGTAGGATCTGGTTTCGTCGTTTCGATTTCAAAATAGTCTTGGAGCAGTGGGGAGGTCGTCGTCGCGACCGGTACATGAGGGGTTGTGGAGGAATGCGGTGCTTCAACATAATGGAAGTTGTCGTTCGACGCTTGAGGTAACGACAATTGATCATTTTGTAAAGCCTGTTGAGCCATAGCCGAGTAATAAGGGTGCGCGGGAGAGGATTCCCTAATGGTGTAAAGAGTTGAAGAGGCCGAGTCCATCCCTTTAGCATAAGCATCTGCCATCCCTTTGTTCAGTTCAAAGTTATTATTATTAGGATCGAGATTGAGCGAGGATCCATCGTTTAAAAACGATAAGTCGCTGCCGGCACCACCTAAATGATCCACGGTAGTTTGATGGTCAAGTCCTCCAAAACTGACGTTCTGTGTTGAGATCGATTTTTTCTTCCCTTTTTTCAAATGAAAAGCTGGGGCAGGGTTATCGTATTTACCTTCAGAGGTATACAAATTAGAGGACGAAGCAAATGAATCAAAATCATAATTGTTCGTGTAACTGTTGTCTTTAAAGTTGTGCAAGGGATCTTTGAATTTATTGAGACCTAGTGTGCGAGTTGACTGAGCAGTACTGGGAAAGACTTTAGGCTTGTAGTCGTGCACGATTGTGGAAGAAACTGCGAAAGGCGCCGGCGCACTGGCCTGGTGCAGCCGGAAGTCAGCCACTGGCTTTCCGTTGCCGAAATACATCGGCGGCGCTACGTTACGGGTTTTCACATTCCCCTTGTCTTTAAAGAAAGATGACGGTATTGACGGAATCGGCTTATAGTCATCTACATGGGGTTCATTGGAGTCTCCAAAGTACGAAGTAGGATAAGTGGGTCTTGGTGGCGCGGCGTGTGGTTTACTGTACGGTGAGTACATGCTCTCATAATATGAATAATCGGTCGGAGCTGGTAATTTTTGAGATTTAGGATACTTCTGACCGTATTTGTGTTTATAGCCCTTGGGCTCCACACGACCGATGCGAATGCCTTGACTGTTGTAGGAAATCCTCGGCGGGTAGGACATTTGCTCCCTGGTCACGTCGACATCAGAAGAAATTTCTCCATGGTCGTGGAAGATATGATCGTGGGTGACCTCACGGGGATTGTAAGCAGCGTATTCAAATTGAGGTGGAGTTCCCATCGAACCGATAGTTGAGAGACCGGCTAAAGCTTCGGGGGGATAGGCCAGCATGTGCGAGTTTTTGAACCGCATGAGAGGATGCGAGTGTCCGCGTAAAGCGGACATGCCGCCCAAGGCGGGGTCGGCTCTTCCATCGTCGTATACTAATTTGTGGATGTGCTCCTCACTGTACGTATGGATATGTTCATTATCACCGTCGATAATTTTTTCGACTCGGTGAGGTCTCCGAATCTTTCTGATAGTTCCAGATCCATCCAAATCTGAGTAAAATTGTTCGTGAAAGTTTGTAACCGGATGCTCTTCGTCCTGAGGCTGCGGCTTCGGTCTCGGCACGGGCCGCTGTTTCGATTTCGATTTACGAGGAGCTTTCTTTCGAGGTGGTTCTTTAACTTTTATAATTTTAACTTTTTTTGGATTTGATTTTGGATAACTGGGTGCCGGAGCAACAGAGGGGTCCGCGAAAGCTGTAGGCAAATACGAGTTATCGGTCGATTCGAGGGGAGGACCGAGGTCGTACTCCTGGTCGTCGAGTTCCGCAGGGTTGGGGCCGTAATAGCCGCGCGCGCGGTAGAGCGGCACTATCTTGGATCCGGCGCTGGCGGGACCGGGCCGGTGCGGTGCATTGTACAGCTCCACGGAGTTGAGCGGCAGCAAGTTCGCGACTCCCCCCAGAGTCATGCTCGTGGGTACCGCCACCGCACCCTCTGCGCTCGGCATATAGGCCGGAGCATACTGAGACGAGGTGGGATGGTTCGTTATGTAAATCTTCTTGTGGTGATGTATGTGCTTGACTTTCTGCGGTAGATGTATGCGGATCTTTTTCCTGAAACAGAAGGAAATCATGATACCGGTATTCGATAGTTAAGTAGTGGATCGCATGTGCGCGCGGAGCTCGCTTTTTATGATCGCGGAGGTTCCGCCTGGCGGTGTCAATGGCTCCGCGTGACGCGGCAGCGGCTTTCGCTCTCAAAGCTGTCGTCGCGACGTCGCCACCGCGTCGCTGCTCATCCATCACACTAGTTACAATTTGCGGCTATAACTCGTTTCGAATGAAGTTACTTCAGCGGTAATAAATAACGTGTATTGTGAGTGGAGGTTGACTTGCGCTTTCTAAGCGATACGCGCATTATTACGCTGATGGATTGTCGTCGGTTCACCGCTCATTAACGTACACCAGTGAAACATATCAATTATTCGCATAGCGCACCGGCACACTGACATTGACCTCAGTTTCGTTCGCTTCGCTGATGTGAAATAATGAGGGAAAGTTTAATCGCATGTAAGGGTTGAACTGTTACAGTTTAACTTCATTTCTTTTAGGTTGTTATTGATATCTCTTTACATATTATTCAAATGAGCCATGTGTAAGGATTTCGAGTTGAATCAGTTGAGCACTTATAGATCGTTTGTAACGGTGGTAGATCGTTGCAAAAGTAGCCCAATTGATTTCATTATACATTGAAATGAAACAACGCCAGCATTAGGCACGTAATTCTTCTAGCCATGTCTAACTGTTTAATTGAATGGGGATAATTTTGTAAGAAATAGTTAAAAAAACAATAAATCAAGTAAAAATATTTTCCCAAATGCAAAATGTTTTATTTTAGTTAGGTACTTACTTAGCTCCTTCTGCCGTGACCTGTGTGAAGGCAACAGCTACCAGAAGAGCGAACTAAAACAAAAGACAAATATTTGATGGACCTATATAAAACTCATAAGTGAAGAGATTAAAAACATGGGAGACGTCCCCTGCAGGATTCAGCCTAGATGGCCACAAACACAGTGCCAGATATTCTGCCGCCAAACATTAATAATATGCATGTGTTTAAATTTTAAGGGTGCGTTTCCACTGATGCGTAGCTAAGCGGCGTGGAGAGGAGCGGACCGTGAAGTCGAAGTGGAGGTTTCGAGCACTGTAATTGGCCAATTCACCTCTGCTCTCCACACCGCCCAGCTTCGTGTCAGCGGAAACGCACTCTAAGGAAATTGTAGTTAGTGAAATTACTAGGTTTTTGAGGCTTATCATCAAACATTATCAAAGAGGACCAGCGCTAAAACCGGCTTATGTAATTCAAAGTTCTGTGTTGCACTGTTTTGGTCATAGGCAGTCATTTGCATTTTGATTTGGACTCACGTCCTTAAAATATTATATTCATACTAGTAGGTATACACAGCTGATATATATGAATGCAAAGACGGATAAATGTTTTAATTTCGAAAATAAAGATTGTAATGATTTCTGAATAAAATATTAATGTCATTAAAAAACATTGTTTCAGGTAAAGTTACAAGATCGCTAGTAACAATACTTACTTCATAAGTAAGTATTGTTACTAGCGATCTTGTAATCCCTTTTATTGAAAATCAAATTAAAATTGAAAAGTTCGAATAAAACAGTGCTATAATAGAATTAACAGTAGTTGGTATCTAATGTTCGGACACATTATTTTAAAACTTCTCGTAAGAAAAAAAAATGTATCCTTCAATGATTTTTTGTTTCATAGAAAAGGTCTTGTTAGAATATTATGGGGTCATTTTCTATTTTTTTTAAATGACTATTAAAGAAAATTGGTGCAAGTTACTCGGGACACTAGGCATACTATGGCAAACTAAAAATCCATTCAGGGCACCGTCACAATGTTACACAGACACATCCACATTCACAGTCCTTGGGTTCACTAGCACTTCACAAACACTCAATAGATACCGACCAATTTCAGCCAATCCATTGTTGCTTTCTTCTGGCGGTCGAAGTTCTAAATTCGAGTGTTTTCCTATCAGTTTTTCGTTTGGGTTCCCGACAAGAAGTGGAAACCGCAGTGTTCTTCAAGCTCATATGATAATTATTGCGGTGCGCGTGACCATTTATAACATTCATTTTCACGCCTGAAAGAATTTCAACCACCCGCTCCCGTGCGTACAATGCAACTCGTTGCATTCGCACTCCTATTTGTAGGACATAAGTTGCAAAATTGTCTAGTCCATATAGAAATTTATAAGACCTTCTTGATGTCTAACAGGACAGCGAGGTTGATTTTTTTTTTTATATCATTAGATGAGTTAAGATAGAGAGATACCTTGATTAAATTATCCAAGAAAATCTTTTCTCCAATAATTTAATCAAAAAAAATATTTTTGTAGAATTATTATTTTCGTTTTTTCAGTCATTATGATGACAGTATTATAAATCACTTTTTTCTTCTCTTTATAAATATACCCAATGAAAAATAAAAGGAGCGCGTTGATATCTTTTGTATGGAAAACAATAACTTAGGGACTAATCGTCAGTATAGTAAGCTTCCTTTCTACCTGTAGTTAGATTCCGTTCGTGGTTAGGATATTTATGGGATAAGCCAATTAAATTAACTTAACTACTTAATTATCTGTGGAAGTTAAAGGACCTATGAAAGCTACCGCGTACTATTAAATTGTTTCAAAGTAGAGTAATAGGGTATTTCAATATGTTGGTCATTTGATTGTAATACATTATGCAAAAAGAATGCAAATGGCATAAATAGCAGGTACGTATTTGTGCTGTTTGCATGTTGTGAGAAGACGTGGTGGCCTTGTGGATGAGGCCCTTGCCTTGCGATCATGCGTAAATGGGTTTTTTCAGTAGAAAAAATGTATGCATTCCACTTTCTCGCAACGGTGAAGGAAACATCAATCAAGAAACCAGCATGTCAAAGGACAGAAAAAAATGTTCTATGGCATATGACATTCACCAATCCGCATTGAGTCCGCGTGGTGGATTAAGACCCATTCGCTCTCCTGCCGAGAGTAGGCCTGAGGCCCAGCAGTGGGAACATTATAGGCTGATTATATGCATGTTATTATGATATACCAATATAGTCTTCTTATCGTGTCACTAGTTCTTTCGAAGCAGTGTGGTAAAAGGTTTTCAAGTGCGCCTCGAAGAGGCTCCTTTCATGCACTTGACACATATTTTCGATGTGTGTAGGTTTTATGACATGCCAGTTTCATCACAATGTTTTCTTTCACCGCTAAGCCCATGTTTTTAATGCACACATACATTTTTTTAACAGAAAAATCCATTGGTGTACGACTGGGATCGAATCCATGACCTTCGCATTGAAAGTCGAGGAACCTCCCACTCAGCCAACGGCTTTTTTCAGTGTTAAACAATAAATAATATCAGTCTTGCTTTCGTTCACGCAACACCTGAAAAATCTTTCCCACCAGCCAACGTTTCATTGAGAACTTATACATTGACTAACCTGATTGACCTGATTTTATTCTTCTTTTTTTACGTTTCATCGCACACAACATCAGAATGAAAACGTATCTATACCTAAGCAAAAGAAAACTAATCTATACAAATACTAGTAACACAAACATGAACTTCTGCGTTGACTTTAACGTATCGCTTCCGCCACAGAGAATTCAACAGTTTGACTTTTAAGAAAATAATCATGGTTCTCATAGGTCTGTATTCTGTATTAACGCAAAAGTTCATGCTTGAGCTACAGAATACACAATCCTGTCATATAATTTCTCGGTGGTAAAAACTTATTGCGAGTGTTTTTCGACTGCAGGTTGCAGAAATACCTATATAAATCAATAATATTTGGACATTTTACTGGATGCCGTCGGCAAACACGGCATAATTAGGCATGCTTGTTGATTAAATGTTTTTTGTCGAAATAGGCTCTGAACTATTCTGGAGTATCTGACACTGACTGGTCAAGGGACTGATTTCTTTAGGGCCGGCGCACATACGGCGAAGCGCAGCGCAGAGCATTTTTCACTGTCAAACTATTATCACAGAGTACTAACTATTATCAACATTGTTCTCATTGAAATAATATCCAATATGAAATAACAAAACAATTGAGTCGAATCGAAGGGAGAAATTAATTGTTGTATTATTTGATATTAGATATTATTTCAATGAGGACAATGTCGATAATAGTTTGACAGTTAAAAAAGCTCTACGCTGCGCTTCGTCATAGGGGCTCCGGCCCTAAGGCGGAAAGCAGTTCCACTAAGCATGGTACATATATTGTATATTCTTTGACTAGGCTAACATTACTGAATAATTGGGGAATGACATGGTTTTGTTTGAGATTAATAACTGGTAGCGTCCAAGCTTGGTTCATGGACATGCGTGTGCACGTTCTTAAATTGATCACGCGACGAAGGCGTATCGTATCCGCGTTGTAACCAGTATATGTAACAATTACAAACTGTTTGAGTTAGTCGTATAATATAATTGTATAACGACGTTGTGAGTATGCAGGTTATTTGAAATCCTCCTAAATAATCATAGGCTGGTTCAAATTGGCTAGTATTTTTATTTATTGACTAAGCATTGTTGAGTTATTATTAGTTATACGATACGTTCGTATAAATTTGAATCACTATGTGATATTATAATCACAAAAGCTTTCGAAAAACTATATTTTTAAAAGTCAATAATCAAAAAAGCTCAAATAATCTAATTCATCATAGTAATTTTTATCAGCTTAATCTCACCATCACACCATCTTTTGAGCAGTTACAATGCATTTTTTGTTTATTTTGCACTTTTTCATATGTGCGGTTTCAGATTAGCGTATTTTTGTCGCGTGTATACGGGCGGATCGGAACTCGCGAGATTTCAAAAGGCCACCACGCGTATACCGAAGTTTACGTTCGGTTTTTTCTAGCGAGTATCAGTAGCATGAGACGTCTCTCGTGGCTTGTCACGCGTCCATGCGCTGTAAAAATAAAACACGAGCTGCAAATGCGACGACACCGTGGCTTAGTTGGTAGTGACCCTGCCTACGAAGCTCGGTGTTCCGGGTTCGATCCCCGGCCGGGGAAAATATTTGTGACGAACACAAATGTTTGTTCTCGGGTCTTGGATGTTGTGATGTGTTGTATGTGTCCATGCCGCCTGCGACACAGGGAATCCTAGTGCAGGGGTGTGAGTGTATGAATGTTTGTTAATGTTTAAAAAAAAAAAAAATCTTAGTCTGGAATACCTAGATGCAATAATAGAGTTAACTGATTTTCAAAACATCAACTTTGAAACGAACAATGTAAACAAAGCTTTGTTGAATGAATAGCTATATCGTAAGATTGTTTGTCTCAGTTTCAATTATTGAGAACATCACGTCTAAACAGAAAAAAAAAATTATCTAATTAATAATCGTACATACCTACAACAACCATTCTAAATAGCCTATAATGTTCCCACAGCTGGAACTCAGGCCCTCTCTCAACTAGTTTTTATTTGATGTAAGTATTTAGACTGTAGGTATTCTTCTAAACACTTAGTCATGTCTTATTGTCCTTATGCATTGTGTATCATATTTTTGATAAATTCGTAAAAAACCTATATTTAGATGTCTGTTGGTGTGTCCTTGTGCCCTCGCTTTACAGAGATATGAGTAGCCATTGATTTACATTTTGTTATCATCGGCACCGTTTTTCACAAAATAAGAAGTTACCAATCTGGAAATTGCCAAGTTTTTAACTATAAGATGAGTTATTCTCAGTTCTTTATCCACTTAATTGTTTTCCTGTTTGTTTTACATTATTTATAAATACTGTTATGTACCAGCTGATTATAAATCCAGGAAATTCAGCTCTACTGACTCATTTTATCAGTTGATTGATCTATCTTGTTATCACTTTGTTACATCATTTAATTAATTGATGATATATTTTAATAACGTAACGTAATTTCTGTTAAAATCGGTCTAAAGAATTTCTGAAAAAATGTTAGAAAGTAGGTACATTTCCTAAGTCAAACTTTTTGTCTTACTTTTTAATTCTAGCTCACTCGAGTTTTCTGACAAGCAGTTTCGGGTTTTGTTTGGTTTGTTAAATTCAAGTAAAAACCCTAACTTGACTTACGCTTAAGGCCCAGAATCCCGCGCGCAGCTATCCCGTTCGCGCATTTGAACATTTTTGAAAATATAAATGGACAGACTCAAAAAATGGAGCGGTAATTATACTTATTATACTTACGACTAACAAGGCAAACACACTTATAATTGGAGATAAAAATAAATTATGACTCATTCTCACACACAAATATACAAATAATTCCTGACAGATCCTAACAAATCGTTTAGATTGAGCAACCCTATAAATAGTATGATTTTTAAATATATTATTATCCTTGTAGTCTTAAAGACAAGTCAAGCCTAGCCTAGACTTTTAGGTGGTTAAGAAACTCATGTGTCAGATCTCAGAGCTCATTCCCACTTACCGGATGTCGGATCCGTACTTTAATCGGAAATTGGTTCATCTATTGTTAATCCAAAAAAACGTTGTCGGATAAATGTAAACAGCTTACTTTCTTTGCTATCAGCTTTCATATAAAATGTTAGCCTCTAGAGCACCCGAAATTTTGTCTAGCTTGAAACCCGATAGCTGAAAGCGGGTAGTAGGTACCATGGTGCACTGGTACCGAGAAGACCTAAATAAATTTAAGAAATTTCCCGATGCATTTAAAACGTTGGATAAGGTGGAGTGATTACAGTGCATTAAGGGTAATCCTCAAATCCGAATTCCATACAAAATGTTTAAACACTCAACCAATGCGCCATTTTTCATGTTCCCGCCAAAACTCGAGTTCAAACCTTGTGATCAATCACATTTTTTGACATTGAGAATAAATAAGAATGAGGTTTTTATAGATAAGTTTATAAACAATTCATATAGTTATATATTTTATATACATATAGGTATATTTTCAAATGTTTTGTTAATCATCGGATAGTGTATTTTTGGTAGGTATATTCCGAAGGTAACCACCACCAAACAACGTAATTGAAATAAATTATAACTTTAAAACTGTTTCTTTTCTAATTTATATTGTAAAACATCGATGACAAACTGCTTTTTTACACGCTACAAGCCAGCGAGGTCGCTTGTAGCTTGTAAAATTGCCCAGTGTCATCGGCTTTTTTACAATCTACTTGTTGACAATCCTTCCCGAAAGCTAACTCACTCACACGCTAGCTTTTAAAGTCGCTAACAAGGAGCGTGTAAAAAGCCGTGTGTCATCGATGCTTAACATATAGATAGAGTATAAGTTATACAGTAGTACAGTACAGGTTAGAAAAAAATAATAAAAAAAAACAGCTTATTACTAAAACGTTCCCTGAAGTCACAAGTTTCATAACAATGGCCTATTTATTACAACTAATGGATCTATAACATACATCCTAATTGCATGCAGACGATTACTTGTCTTCGTAACAGTGAAATACGTAAGTTGTTTTTCTGAGTGTTGTGTAAATGCTTTCCACTTTCTACACAGGCCTTTATACATAAGGCTAGTACAACTAATACCTCAAACTGACTCTACTAATAAACTAGTACCGATTACTGACTCTACCCAACTCAAAGCTTTAAAAACCGAATACCCGACTCATAGTATGACAAAAAAGTGTGACGAAGACCATACGACAGAAGTGAAAACTTCCACATAGTACTAAAATATATGTACACAAATAATACGAAATACAATTATTTATACCACAACGTTCACAGTTTGACATTTACATGACAATAGAAAGGATGTTAATTCAAAATCCGATGTCGTTTAGGTAAAAGAAAAGACAGTAGATTACTATCTTCACTTAGTAACATTTTACCAGCCGACTTTACCCATAGTAGTGTTATCCGAGCGTTGGGAGCCCAGTAACCACGAAATATTTTGCTCAGTGCGCATAAATATAATTTTCAAATCGTAATATTAAAAAAAAAATATACATACCTACATATACTATCTGAAATTTATCTCGCTGACATTTATATGACGACTAAACGCTATGAACTAATCGAAAAATACCTTATTTGTCAAAATCAATTTTTAAATACTTACTTTAATTCCAGGTTTTTAGTGTTGTTAAAATAATTTAAGCATACTCTTCATTAATAGTTATTTTAATTTTTTAAATAAAAGGAAAAAAATACTGCCGCCACTCGTTTTACTCGCTTGTTTCATGTGTAGAGCGCCTATTGTTTTATCTATCCATCAGCATTATTAGAATCTATAAAACAAACAGAACAGGCCTCTGTGTATTCCGCATGAAAGAAAAGATAATATTATACCTATAACTAAAAGATGATTCATTTTGTAATACAGTCGGTATTATTGTTATTACGAGTTACGAGTGTAATACGCATTTTAAATAAACAGTTCTTAGATCAAGTTTTCTTGCACCTTCAAAAACTTGGAGATAGAAAACCTTTAACTATCAAGTTATTTTTTTTTAATTGCACATTATACTGTAGTAAAATAAAGGTACCAGTTAAATTCAATTTTGTCTTACTAAAATTTCTTCTGCTTTCTGTTGTGTTATTAAAATAATTAAATATAAACAATTTATCTTTATTATTATTATTTTCAGCCAGAAGCCCACTGCTGGGCAAAAGCCTTCCCTCCCTTTCTTCCACTCTTCTCGATCCTAATTTAGCTTCTTGACCAATGGGTTCAGTAGTTTTGGCGTGATTGAGCATTACATATCTTTTCACCTTCACAAACAAACGCATTTACTAAATAAATGATATGAATAAATATGAATATGAATGATACTAAATAATTTATTAAATAAATTATTTATGCTTGACCTAGGTTTGCTGCAATAGTGAAAGCTTAGCGCTTAGTTGAACAACGTTTAAACGCCTTAAAACCATCTAAGCTTTATAAACAGCAAGTTTGTATGAAGTAAAGTTTTTAAGAATGGATGAAAAAGAAACTCCCTCTATGATCCTACCTTCCTATTATAACCAGAGTACCATAATTGCATGCTAGTAAGCTGATGGACCTTACATTATTGTAGGCATGGAAAGTATACCGAGTAACATTTAATTTATCATGGTATAAAACTGATCACACATAACAACTCTTGTTACTTTCTGAGACCAAGCCTGTTACAAAATCACCAGTGATATCGGTAGGCGATTTTGTACGCTGTAATGTCATGATACTTGCCACCATTCACAAATTCATTAGTATCGTAAATAACAATAACAGACAGTCAGTAGTGTGTTGACTGTGGGAGGGAGTGATTGCGTGACGTCGCGTCAAGCGTGAATTATTTTACCTAAACGTGACATTATCACATAAGACCACTCATGAAAAATCACCGATGATTTCACTGTTACAAAATGAAATCATATCACCATGTGACAATGAAGAAGAAGCAATCATTTCCATGCCTACATTATTGTATCAACCACTTAGAGGAGCTCTCCCCTTCCATTTCATTGCGTTCCCACACAATAGATCCAAATGGGATGTCGCTATTAAAATGTTACAAGGCACTAACCAAGATAATTGTGACCAATTTCTGAACGTTTTTATTACCCATGCAACTATAAAATTGTTATCTAGGTCAGTTAAGATCCTGCCACGGTCTGTTGGGACCACTTTTTATGCCATAAAGAGGGTCCACTCCGGGCTTGGACTTTGGGAAACGCGACCATAGAAACTGTTTAGTTGTCGAGAGAAATATGAGTATCATAATTACAACGACTCGGATTGTCGAGGGGCCGTAGAACCGCCACATCGGTGTCGCGGTTCGATTTCCGCTTTTGGTCAAACAGATGGGCGATGAACATCAATGCTCGTTCTGAGTCCGGGTGTTTATTCTATTAAAAAGAAGTTCGTTAGTAAGTAAGTACAATAGTGTTCGATCAGTTATCTAGTTCTCATAATAGAGTTTGGAGCAAGGTAACTGCTTAAAAATGTCTAAACACATACTCGTATAACAATATTCATACAAATACAAACTATCATAAAACAAAATTCATACAAATATAATCCTTAATATTTTCAGATAATGGGCAACAATTAAACACGGTTTTCCTGAACACCAAGATTGACAGAATTAAAGAAGAAAGAAAAAGTGGAAAGTAAGAAGGGCAGAGGTGAAAATTTTGGACAAAATAAATTCAACCCGGTCAACAAAAATCTCCATTTTGGAATATTTTTTGGTATTTTTACGATGATGTTTTATTATCAATGATAAAAGCCTAGTTATTCTTAACTTTATATATTAGCGCTGGTACTTCTTTGTTTCCAAATTTGTATTTAACCAAAAATATACTACTATATAGTGTTTTTTTTATTTTATTTCTATATTTTTTTATTTTATTATTTGTTTAACACTTTTACAATATTGGACGATTGCGCTTAAAAAAAAGGTGTTATTGTCGCTTTTTTCACGATTCACCTATCCAAGACCTAGTTTCACAGAACGCATATGGCCAAAAGTTACGAAATTGGCCTTCATTTTGAATTCTCACACAAATTCACAGACAGTATTATTGGATACATTCGTGTGGTCACCACATAAAGACAGCTAATGGTCAAAGGGAAGGTGAAACAAATATTTATTGTAAACATAACTTTTTATTTTATGTGTTCTTACGGAGCTCTATCTAGAAACTAAGATTGTTGTTATGGTGTTCTTAGAAGTGGTCTTTATATGAGACCTCAAAGCGGTCTATCTGATTTTTTGACCGAGTCAACATAATAAGTTAGTAGGTTTTGTTTTTAAACAAGAAGTGCTATCTAAAAAAGTATGCGTGCAACATTGTGCAAAGTGTTTTTAACCGACTGCGAAGAAAGAGGGTTATGTTTTCGAGTGTCTGATTCTTTGTCACCCTTATCGGATTTTGAAGTGTAGGGATAAATGAGGTATCATTGCATTCGTCTAAGTCACTAAAGAGAGACAGGCTTTTTAACTTGTCAAAAATCCAATATGATGGCTATCAGCCCAACGAACTGTGTGAAAAAGTGACAAAATCCCATCAAAATTTTATGGATTTCCTTATTGAGGTATTAGATTCGTCATAGAATAAAATAAAAAATAATAATATTCAAATTACATTTAGGCAAAAAATCAAGTTATATTTCCATGGAAAACCGATCTATAGTTTAATAGACACAATAATAAAAATAGGCTATGTAATTTTTATCTCAATATCATACAGGCTAGGCCGTGGGTATGAAGATTATAATTAAAAATACATTATTTCAACTCAAACAAAAGTAGGCATTATCAAATTTTTGGTATGATTTATAAATCACTTTCTCGATAGCATTTCCCTGATTATTGCATTTTCATAAGTTTCACTGGCGAGTGTGCGTACAGGAAACGCTGCGCGCACGCAACTGGAACATGTAATAACAAGTACTTACAAGGCATGTTCTACTAAACCTCTGAAAGACGAACGACGATGATTCTTATTTAACTAGAATACTCTTATACTGGGTAATTATTTTAATCCGATTTTAACAAGCTTAAACTGAAAACCCGACTGCGAAAATATTAATCTTAAATTGATTGCCAATTCATTATTTCAAATTAAATTTAAACTTATAACATATATATATTTTTTTAATCTCCTTTTCATTTCTTTTATTTTGATATCCTATTCGATAGGTTTGGTAAACAAAATGTTTTGGACAAATACTCAAAAGGTACGCCGTATTATAGTAATTTCTTCACACTATTGTTTCGTCCATGTTTTTTGATTTTGTCACAACAATTTCGTCGAACAAAAAAAGTGAAAGGTTTCATACTTAAATTTAGATTTTATACGTGTTTTTAAGTTAGTAGGGTTAATTTTAAAACACGTATTAAATCTAAATTATGTATTTGTCCGAAACATTTTGTATGGAAATTTGCCTTGAGGATTCCCCTTAACCACGAAAACTCATAATTTATAATAGTAATCATGTAAAAAAACATTTTCTTAAATTGTAGCATTTTTTTCCAGTCGCTATATTACTGGTACTCGTACAATGTTCCCAGCACAAAACTCTACCGCTAGGTTTAATCGCCTCACACGTAAGCTTAGAAAAAAATCAAACCACGTGGATATAGGAGTTCATTCACTTGCTCGCGCATTCCCGGCTTTTAACGGTCAGACCCTTATTAAGAGAGGCAATATTCAAAGTACCTATAGATAAAAAGGTAAAAAAGAGACGATAAGAGCCGCGCTGTCCCGAGAGGCATCAATCTGAAGGCATGCTAAAGCCCACCGGTGCACTGGGCCCTTTTTACTCTCTTTCTGATTATTAGACCACATTAAAATGTCAGACAACGGTTCTCGAACTTTTCTTACTTAACATATTATAGCATCACTAAAGTACCATCGACGCAATCCTTTAAGGTTTAAACTTAAAAAATGGCTCATAGAGCAATCGTTCTATGAATTGGATGAATTTAATGCAATTAAATAAGTTATTTGACATTATTTTAATACTATTAATTATATCAATAATTTACAATTATTTAGTAATTTATATTATGTTATTTTTTATTAATTTACTGTGTGCAACTGCATTTATACACATAATGTGCTATAATATATTTATTTTGTAAATGACTTGTAACAAATAGTTGCCAATAAAAAACTATGAACTATGAACTATATTAAATATACCTATGCCAAATATAGGGATTGGTAGTTGTTGACTGAAAAATGAAAAGAATGAATGAAGAAGAAGAAAGTATTTTTGTTAAATATTTTTTAACAAATAGACTATATTTGTTGTGTTCTTTCAACACCCGCTTTTGCAGGCTAAATAAAAAAATGAATATATTTAAAAGTACCTTAGTTTTAAAAGTTCAGTTCAACAGTTCAAAAGTTTGAGAGTCAGTGTATTTAAAAGAGGACTCCTTAAGATTTATTATGTACAAGAAAAAAGGGCCGGACGTCTAGTAGGGTTTATTAGAAAGTCGGCTTATCTGTACATTTTTTGTGTTACGGTAAATCAGCCTTTCCCTGGACCGGCCGTCGTCGCTCCATCATTCAGATATCGGGTATTGCAGACATTGGTACTTAGTTTTTTTAATAGGCTCATTATTTTTTATTAATCATATGTATACATATTAATTTAAAAAATATAGGAAAAAAGTATGGGTCATGTATGTTTATATGTCTACCTCTGTTTTTTTCGGTTGTGTCGATTAAAAATGAAGTTCTCGATTAGCATTTTGCATTATAATAAAGATTTCATCAAAAAGAGATTTCAAATTCAACATCAAATCATTGACTAACTACAAAAACAAAGAAACATTCATGCATTTTTCCTTACAAACTTTCGAATATGCTCGTACATTTCAACTACATAAATTGCCATTTTACCTTCTTTATTTTGTAACAGGTATTAAAATATCCTTGGTTTATTTACTCCTCAAATGTGTCGCCATCTATAACCACGTCAGTGAAATAAAGCGATGGTGGTATAGTGCAAATCGATCGGTAACGCATTTGCACACCGTTCCTACTTGGATTGTACGCAATTCTTTGTAGAGTCGCTCTACTCTGCATCTACCTCTCACCATTTAGTTTCAAGAATTTACCTCTAGGTGGTGCTATTTTACTAAAACTATTTCAGCATAAATGAAATTCAGAAACTAGAATAATGCATAATCAGCCTGTAATGTTCCCACTGTTGGGACTCAGGCCTACTTTCAGCAGGAGAGCGAATGGGTCTTAATCCACCACGCGGACCCAATGCGGATTGGTGGATGTCACATGCCATAGAACATTTTTTTTCCCGTCATTTGTTGACATGCCAGTTTGCTCACGATGTTTTCCTTCACCGTTGAAAACGTGGAAGGAACAGAATAATGAACTACTTGTTATTCGGGTGCCAGAAGAACTGGTACTGAAGTATTATTACATGTTTGTCAAAAAATTATACAATATTAAAGTGCATTTCTTCTGTGACCATATTCGAAGTAGATTTTTTTATAGACCGATAATCATACTGCTGCTGGCAATCTCGATAAGTATCAATTTCGTTTTAATTTCCCAGGTGAACCATGAGCTTCTCCGGATCTTAAGTTAATATTAACTGTATTATTATAAATGTTATCTCAAAATACATTCCGTAGCGGGCAATAAAAACATCGGTGGCTTCATTCAATAAATGACTACCGTCAATCGATGTAAACTATACCTTTGGGCTATTCCTAACGTAACTTTACCTAAATGACCCGTCATTTGGCCTTCTGTCAATTTGTGGGAGTAATTTCGTGAAAAATGAGACAGAAATGTGTAACAGTAAGTTGGCCGTCAGAGTGTATCAACCTCAGAAAAATGTAGTAAAAAAATAATTCCAAGTTTAAATGTTGCTTATTACCAAGGTGAGATGTCAGATTTTACACATCATTATACTAATTGCAACTAATGTAAGCCTCGCTAGATTTTTTTGTATGTTAATAAAATATTGTACGAGTAAGTATAATTCAAGTAATTAAAGGTACATAATTCAGATTCTTTATTTTATTTAAAAATAATTATTGACTGACCTCGAATTGCAGTGCTTACTATACTTTTCTAATTTAAAGATCAATGACTGGCAAAATAACAAACGGTAGGTAGGTATATAGTTTTTATTTTCTTATATTATGTCATAGCAGCAGCGCCTCCAATGCAAATCTCTTCCTATTTTGAAAAAACTGTCGTTTGTAGAGTGCCTATCTACATCAATACTTCGCTATAATAATTTATAATGCTCTAAGGACGGGTTGGGAACTCACCTCAGCTTCGGGGTCTTAATTAATTGAAATAGTTTAAAAAGATGGGATACCATAACTAAATTTTTAGAACGCTCAGGGGAGTCACATGCCATTCTGATCTTCGACGGATGAGTGGATACCACCCACATTGAAAACATAAACAAAATAATAAGGTAAAAAGTAAATACATTTTACTTGCATTTATTTTAGAGAGGGTTTTACTAAACGTTATTTACTAAAGGTTAATAAGTTAGGTACAGCACAAAATGTAAATGTGTTTAGGTTTTATTTAATGATGACAAACCCGTTGTTATTATGATGAGGAAAAAATACTTGTTTTTTATAAAATAATACCTATATATATATTTTATATTTTAAAAGTTGGTAATAAAATTTTCGTTAACGTGTACTAAACGAATATTTCCTGAATAATTTTAAAACTGTAAATTACATGGAATATTTATTGCTAGAGTAATAGTTGCAATTGTTGAGTGTTTTTTTTTTTCAAAATCTATTGAATGTAATTTATAAGATATGAAATGTAATGTATATATATATAATAGTTATTATATAATGAATATGTAATTTATAAGATTTCCGACATCATGTGTCATATGTTCTTTAGGAAATTCAATAAAGAGTTTCGGACACTATTATATATAAGTGTTATTTTTTTTATTATAGATTTCTTGTGAATGAAATTCCATCATATAACCAATTGTATTCAATGTCCCACTTACAAATTACACCACATACAATCGTTTTGAATACATACGTGAAAGTATTACAGTAGATCATACTCTTACGTAATTAGAACACAATTTAACTGGATAGGTACAGGTTGTTTTTTTAACGTAGCGTCTGGCGTTCATTGTCTACTTGATGGTTTATCTAAAAGTAGAGATCTACTAATATTTTACCCGACTGCCAAGGAAGGGTTTTTCGCGCGTATCTTGTATGTATTGTGTTGTATTGTATGTATGTATGTAAATTTCTTTGTTACCTATATCTTCCAAACGGCTGGATGGAGATATCGTTATAGTACGATGACACAGGGCTTTTTTACACGCTGGTTGTTGATGTTTTTAAAAGCTAGCGTGTGAGCGTGTTAGCTTTTGGGAAGGATTGTCAACAAGCAGATTGTAAAAACGCCGATCATATTGGGTGACTTTACACGCTACAAGCAAAGTCGCTGGCGTGTAGCGTGTAAAAAACCTTATGTGTCATCGACGCTTTAGATTCATCTCAATAACCCGAGAGTCTCTACGTCAAGTGAAATGGCTTGTGCGTTGTATTTCAGTCAGGACTAATTTAATTGCCTTGAGTGAAAAAATCTACTTAGAATATGGGTGTAAGTCTTTTATAGATATTAATTGATTGTATTATATCCAATCTTTTGATGAAAACCTAATCTAACTGCACTATAAGTTACTAATATGTAAAAAGAATCTAACTTCGTAGATCCATAAGATATTTTTTTAAAGGCCTACCTAAAGGTCTATTGATGTTGTCGTACGATCATCAACTCATTTACTTTTTTTAATATTGACTCAAGGCCCTAGTGAAACTCATTGTTTTTATATTGTGTAAGAAATACTTATAGGTATTTCTTCATATGACCTTCTAGTGGAAACAGGAAACTCTCTGTTTCAAGTTGAATGGCCGCCACGGATGGCTAGTCGGAACTTGACAGTGGGACAGAGACACAGAATTAAATAATAATTTAAAGCAGTATAGAAAATCTTGCAGAGGAATTGAAAACCATTTCCTTGAGCCCAAAAAATATTTTACGTTAGATTTCCTCCATATTTAATTTAAATCATATAATCACTTCAATTCTTTAATCAATTCGATAGAGTAACAAAACAGATAAGTAAATCAGCGATAGCGGAGCATTTGGTAGACTCAGGACCTAATCACTGGACTGCATGATCTGAAAGTTCTCGCCCATGAACGTTATTTCCACAAGAGGATGGTCCGGGAAGCGATTGAAATAAAGAAGAATCCAAATTTCAATCGTGAAGACGGATACAGACTCTCAACGTCATGGAACCCAGTGATTGCTAAGTGCATGCGGAACGCTTTTAAAACATCGCTTAAGTGTCCGGATGTCAGTGTATTGTGCCGACCGAACATTTTTAACGACCAAAATGAGGGTAGTTCCCTCATTTCACCGCGACGGTAGCTCCAATACGCCAGTCAACCCGTGACCACGGCTGTTGCAATACAGTCGAAACGTCGGGATACAAAAACATACGAGGTGAGCGCGATAAATACCCGTTATAATCAAATAACTATGAGTAACAAAAGTTTGTAAAATCTCGTTTTTCACTGAATTATGGATAATTCTAAACTTTTATTTATTCATAAAATATGTTAGAAAACAATCATGATAACACATAATGCTCTAAAATGGTATACGGCAGTACAAAAGAAAAAGTCTTAAAGTAGTTCAGACAGACAGGCAGGAAAACAGAGCGCGGCCGCAGAAGTGGCGCAGGCACAAGAAGGATCACGATCTGACAATCGAATTCGTATCGTATCCGTCACAGAAGGGTTTTTTAAAACTTCATACAAATAGTTAAGTTCTCTGTAACGGATACGATACGAATTCGATTGTCAGAATATTTCGTGATCGGGCCCACTGATGACACTCGCTGAGTGAGGAACTCTACTATATCTGTTTTTATTAAATTTGCAATAACAAAAAGGAGATAAGGTACCTACTTATTTCCTTTTTTCACTTAAATAATAGGCAAAGAATATAGCCTAAGTTCTTTTTTGTCATTACTAACCCTGATTAAATTTTAGGCATTGTTAATAAAAGATTAATGACGTTAAAATTTGTCATCCCAGCATATCTGATAAAAGTGGGATAAAAAAGGGAAATAAAGGTACCTGAGTAAACTATGATTGCCAGTGTGCAATGAGTGCAATCAAGATTCCCTCTCGACGGAATTATAGTAAAAGTGAGAGCGCTTCCGTTTGCGCGCGTGTGCACATTTGTGCACCACCATGTCTGAATACGGGTCATAGGCACACCGAGAGGTCAAGTACATAATAAGATATTAAGAATCTTTTATTTCCAACGAACGACAAGAATAAGTACCTACACTACTGAATATAATTGTCATAAATGACTCAAACATTATTATAATTTTCAAATATCTACATAAGTCTACTGTTTATTTAATTCAAGAAAATAATTAGATACCCTATGATTATTCGTAGTCCTTATGCCTAGATCACACGTACCGAGTACTCGACCGACAGCACTGATCGGGCGAGTACATGAGCGCCTATAAACATAGCGCCGAGTGCTCAACTGAGCGAGTGATATTACCTTTCACTGTTTTGGCCGAGTACCTACTCGGTACGTTTGATCTAGGCATTAGTCTCCTAAAAGATAGATTAGAGCGTCCATTAACTGGATCCCCTCCCTCCGTTATTTCCTCTGAGTCTGATTAATCTGAAGCCGTATTTTTATCTCATTCACAAAGATCAGATTCCCAATCTATGACATAAATAACGATAACATTTTCCCTTCAAAAATGCAGTCCAACAATACGCTAACCGATCAAAAATGAACCTATTCTTTGGGCATTCCGGTCGACAATTCACGAATTTCAATTAAATTTTATTTTTGAGTAAATGCTTTTAAGAAATATGCTTTCTAACTAGGGAGTAAAGTTCAGACTCGATTGATTTTTTGCGTGTTGGATCAGATCAGAGCAGCTGAGATGCAGTGTCGCGAAACGCGACCACGTTGCGATATAAAAGGAAGTCTAATATAATTCTCTTTATCACACACCGCCTGACTGTTCTAGCGTTTGGTCATTAAAATAGTTTAGACACCCCTCACAAGATGTCGGCACGATTTCTGGTGAGTTATAAATAAAAGTCATTAAAAAATACATATCTAATATTTATTTATTAAATTACAGCATAATTATTAACTTCTGAAATCTATATTATAACATCTATAAAAGGAAACAAGTGGGCTGAGTCGACTACTGATGGCAACAATTCTAGGATACTAATATTGCATAAAATTAATATTGATTTGGTTAAGTGATCTCAAGAAATTAGATTACTTTAATGAAAAAGCTCCGTAGAGTTTTCGTGCTAGAAATACTTAACTAGTACTAGAAAAAATATTTTGTCTTGTATTGCATGAAAATCGTTATATAAAAATATCGTTAATAAATTAAAAAACAAAAAGCAAATAAAACAAAATTAAACTAATTATTTTTGAAACCTTGAGCAAAATGGACATAAAAATAGCCGTGACCATTGATTTCCAATGTTACTCAAACATTGGATAATATTTTAAGCCTAGTAAAATAATACTTCATTCGCTCTCTTAGCCGAGAGTAGGCTTATGTCCTAGCAAAAAATAAATAATATTATTACATAGAACATTATAGGCTATACCTAATTATAATAAGAAAAATATAAGTAAGCAGGTACCGATTTGTTATTAAACTGTTACTAACAAAAAATATTGTATTTCTCTATTTATTTCTCCTTCCGTTCATAGAAAACAGTCAACTCTATAGAAATAAAATACTGCCATCAAAGTGCATGGTACTTTGGTATTCTCAGAAATTATGCTTTGTTTCCTTGTCCCCCTCAAAACAGTAACGACGTTTCGTTAAAACCCAATCATTACCCGCAAGGTTCGTTAGACGCTAAAATTGAGCAGCCCCATCAAAAGCCATCATTTTAACGAATAAATGAAAGGTTTGTTGAGCTGCTTCTGGGACGTTTTATTTCTTTTTATTATTGTTACGTAAAGATTGATGCAGACTAGAAAGTTGCGTTACGATATTTTTTCCTTTATTTGTAAATGGTCATTAGTATTGTCATTTACCAGTGTTATAATATTTTTATGTAGATAGAAGCTTTATGATTAGAACTAACCTGATGCGAAGCGAAGTTTTTACCCGAATGTGAAGAAGGAGGGTACTATTCTTATGTATTTTTTTGTTATGTTGCTAATGAGTTCTTTATATCTGTGTAAAAACTTGCCCTGCGATTGTCGATAATAAAGATAAATTGTCGATATTCTAAAAAAGTGGTTACGGATCCAGTGATGATATAGTCCTATCTTATAGTGTAAGGCAGTGGACGGCACTAGTGTCATTCATAATATATAGTTTTCAAGCCGACTTGGTTATCAACTATTAGTTCATACTCCAATATTCGTTATTTGGTAATAGGTGATAAAACTAAACCAATAACTCCTACTTTCCATTGATGTATTGCAACCTTAACAACCAAGCCATTCTGATCCTCATTTGTTTTTGTTTTCAGTTGGCACTGGTCTGCGTGGCGGAGTTATCTTCCATGATACTGGCCGGCGGTGGCGGCGGTGGACATAAGAAGGTGATCATCCATGTGCCCGTATACGTAAAACATCACCACCACAAGCACACAATAGTGAAGCACGTGCATCATAAGAGTGGCGGCGGTGGTGGAGACGACCACTATGAGGTGCTAGGGTATACCTACGGAGAGCCCAAAGCTGCTCCTCATGGCGGCGGGTTTGGAGGAGGTAAGATTTTTTTTTAATTTACTTTAAGAAATGATATAGCTAGTTGTAAACTATAAGGTAGAAGGTACTAAGGGCAATTCATTTTTTTTCATTTTGGTTATATTGGAGAAGCCTTTGACTATTGAAACAAGTTCGGAATTAAAAATAGAGTCCTAAACTTCGTACAGTCTGGGGTAAATTAAATCTGAAGGAAAGCAGGAAAATAAACTTACATTTCTACTGTAAATGAAATATTTTATCAAGGTCTCTTTATTTTTAGAAAGTTACAAAAAATAAGTAATTTTCTTTGTACTTTCCATCTTGAAAACTTTTTATAAATCCGGTAAAACTAACAAGCTAAAAGTTTGTAAAATATGAAAACCCGACTGTCTGTTGGTAGTTACATACATTTTTGACACTTTAACTTTATTCTGTGAGATTCCCATGACTAAAACAAATCTGAAAACACCTCATTTACCGAAATCAATCAATCTTTGTCCTTTTTTCACACGTTTTGTCGGCATACAACCGCCATTTTGGAATTTTTAGTTTATCAAAATCTGTTTAGCCGTTTCGCCTGCAGTGTGCCCCTAAGAATCAGACAAACACATACATACTCGTACCTACACTCGAAAAACATAATCCTCCTTCGTTTTAGTCGGGTAATGACTACACTAAACATCATTACTTTAAAAATAAAGGTTCTTCCCATTGAGGTTAACTTATTTTACCACATGCTGAACATGTAAGTTTTAAATTATAAAAGTGTAAGTGTAAACTTCGTAAGTGAAGAATCATTATAAATAATTAATGTTACAAGCGGTACCATGCAATACCATTTATTGTTATGTAAGTAAAAAAACCGACATAAAAAATATACCTATCCCTATATATATAATATATAAAAAATATGAGTCCAATTTTCTATTGTTATTTGACTCATTTCCTAGATTTATGTAGCTTGTAATCGAGGTAGAGTTTGTCATTTCACTACAATATATTAGATTTATTTTAATACTTGCTGACACGCGAGCGACTTCGTCACCCGTTGAAGAAATTTTTATTTTTGATGTTATATAGACTGCAAAATGAAACTACTTATCATGAATCAGTCTATTATACTGTTCCCGAGAGGGAATAGACGGAAATTTATTTTATATCACCAATATACCTACAAAAACAACATACTACCTCCTAACCTCCTATCCCTTTTGTCTCCAGGCCACGGCTGGGGTGCCGCTGATGAAGACCATGCAGGAGACTCTCCAGTCAGCTTCGAGGGCGGAGACCACGACAGCTACTCTCTCTCAGGATCGGAAGACTACGGCCACGAATAAACTTACCATAGAATTATTAGGGGGCGAAGGCAAAAGTATCTGATATTTGTGCATATGACATTAGATATCAAAAAGACTCTAAGTGAATGAAAGCTATAGCAGTGTTGCCGGCCTATGTAAATAAAAGTCCTGTGCAGCACTGTTCTGGTCATGGGCAGGCGTGATCTCTTACCATATGGAGAGCGTCTAGCTCATCTCGTCAAGAAGAAGATACCCTAAATTCCAGTTCACTTGTGATGCCCTCGAAATCGATTAAAGAGTGGTTATTACAAATAGGAAGGCCTATGATCTTAGATAAATTAACTCCGTCTGAATATAAAAAGATTGATGCCCTAGCCACCTTTGTATTGTAAATATAGCATAAGTTAAATCGGTTGTTCCCAGTATTATGAATTTTGTACAAAATATTTCAGGTATGATAAAATATTTCTCTACTATCATGACCTTAAGATGAAAATAAACCTTTTATAAAGGTATATTTTTTCGTCAGTACAAAATAAGTTGGCTGTAAACGTTTGTGTGAATGGGAATTATGCAAAAGGCATTCCATGCCTACTACATAATACGTAATGTATACCGAGTAACATGTTATTTATCGTGGCATATAACTGATCACTCATAACACTTGTTCCTTTCTGACACCAAGTCTGTTACCAAATTACCAGTGATATCCGCCCGGCGCGCCCCGACAGTCGATTTTGTACGCCGACGGGGCGCGGCGGAGGCTGTGATGTGTAAGCTAGCGAGTTCGCTTGTAGCGTGTAAACTTGCCCAGTGTCATCGGATTTTTTACAATCTGCTTGTTAACAATCCTTACCGAAAGCTAACTCACTCAAACGCTAGCTTTTAAACGCGCCAACAATCAGCTTGTAAAAAAGCCGTGTGTCATCGACGCTTTACGCAAATACACTTCCATCTGTCTGTCACTGGCATTATAAGTACAGTAAATAGTTCTTATTTCGTGTTTAGTTTTGCATGCATGACTGTTATTCTTCTCTGAATGGAATTGGATGAAAGCTATTGTTTCTTTGTTACTTTACTTCCTTAGTTATAAGATACGTTGTGAAATTATACCTTCTTATGAAAAGGGTTTTGTAAAATAAATATTTTATGTCGTTTCGTTAATATACTATCGTTATTTGTTTTTCTTTCTTTTTACACAAGATAATTATTTATTTGCCAAAATGTAGGTTCATTATTATTATATCTGCCAGAATTAGGTTGTTACATAGTAGTTATTAGTTAGTAGGAGGTATGTACCTCGACTTTCGATCCGAAGGTCGTACACCGATGGGTTTTTCTATTATTTAAAAAAATATATATGCATTTAAACACGTGCTTAACGGTGAAATAAAACATCGCGAGTAAACCAGCATGGCATAGTATCTAAAAAGTTCAAGTCGCAATTAAAATCCTTTAATCACACTTGTTCGAAAGAACTAGTAACACGATAAGAAGATAATTTATTGATTTTGATACTCAGATAGCCTGCCCATAACCAAGGGCTTTGATTCTCATAGGCCCGTTTAACACTGCTATAGCGCCCAAGCGTCCACCTTTTTGATCCTTCAGTCTCGAAAGCCCATTAATTTCAAAAGCTACAGAACCCTTCCAACCGTAACACAGTAACGCTAACACTGCTTAGCGACAGAATATCTGGCAAAATTACAATACATAATTATATTACCTATATATCAAAATCATTTTTAAATTATTGAATCAGCTACAGCCCAAGTGTTCTCGGAAAAAATGAGCCTATGTAAGTAGCGTTCATAAACTATACCCATACCAAATTTCAGCTCATGGTTCAGTTGTTTTGGTGTGATTGAGGTACAACCATCCATCAAACAATTCATCCTAACTGTTTGGCTGACAGACAGGCTACACCAGTAGACGTAGAGACGGAGAGTCGACACGATTGGTAGAGTGGTATGTGTGTTGGACTGCCGCGCCAATGTCTCGGGTTCACTTCCCGCTTCAGGAAAAGCACTTGTGTGAAAGATGCACAACCTCTGTTTAGCTTAGGCGAAGGAAAAGGAGTTGTGGGAATTGTCCAATATAAAAAAAACGTAGATTGTAGTCGTTTTTTTTTTGTTAATAGAGTAGAACATTATTTAAAAACTCTACATTATTCACAAATTTATTGTATGGTCTAAAATCAAGTCCTAAATCATTAATACCACCACCATCATCAGTCTATCGTTCTCGATTGCAGGAAGTAGGCCTTTCGCAATGTGAAAAAAGAAAAAGAAAAGAAAAGAAACAATTTTATTGATGAAAACCACATGAAACATAAATTAACAAAAAAAGGTCAGAGTAACAGAGTCCTCCATCAATGGGGGCCTAGCTCAGCTTCGATATTATTTAAAAACTACATTATTTACAAATTTATTGTCTGGTCTAAAACCAAGTCCTAAATCATTATTACCACCATCATCATCAGTCTATCGTTCTCCATAGCGTGACGTAGGCCTCTCCCAATGTGCGCCATCACGCACAGTCTTCGCTTACCGCAACCATTTTTTGCCTATAAATAAAATAAAATAAAAAAGCCTTTCTTTCTGACTGCTTCCTAATCATAAGTGTGTTTTAATTAACATTTATTATCTACTATAATTTAACTAATTTTGTTACACCTTTTCACTATCATCGCTGTCCTCCTGCGCTGCAGCAGTCTCTACAGCGTAGGCCTCTTAATATAATATTTTTTGCCTATATAAGGTTTAATTAAACTAAGGGGACTAATTTACTGAAAAGATTACATATTATTAGATACATTTCCTTTTTACACCATATAGAACATTTCAAATAGAAGGCTATTATTATTATTATTTATTTATTGGATTACCAACGGCTATTACACAATAACTTATTTTTAATTTTTAACTTAGTCTTATGCAGTGTGCATAGCCTATTAAAGGTAAACACTATTGTACGGTACAAAAGCTATTGTGCGGTACAAATCTGCGTCTCTCTGAAGGATAATCAAGCTTTTACAAAAATATAGAACAACCGACTTCAATGGGACGGTTCAAGTGACCGTAGGCACCACTGACAAGTCACAGGGAAGATACGCAATTTTGTTTACTTCAACGGCATGTTTTTTTTTTTTAGTTATTTTGATTTAAAACTAAACTACTGAACCGATTGATGAAATATATATAGGATACAATCTGAAATATTATCCTCTCAAAAAAAAAAACTCAAATCGGTTTTTAAACAACAAAGTTTGAGGTAACAATCATAAAAAAAACAACCGAATTGATTACCTCCTTTGAAAACCCCTTTTGAAGTCGGTTGGTCCGCAACGAGGTTGTCAGTCAGAGAACACATAGCTCAGAGAATTAGCAAGCTGAAGTGGCAGTGGACTGGCCATATCTGCCGAAGAACCGAGAACCGCTGGGGTAAACGAGTACTTGAGTGGAGACCGCGAATCGGTAAACGTAGTTAGGGACGCCCTCCGGTCAGGTGGGGTGACGATCTGCGAAAGGCTGCAGGCAGAAGGTGGATGCGGCAAGCCGGACACAGGGCGCGATGGCGGAAATTGGGAGAGGCCTATGTCCAGCGGTGGACTGTGAGAAGCTGATAATGATGATAATGGTGGTACAACCGGTGGCATAGTCGCTTTAAGCGATTTCATTCTGGCAAGCAACAGGCGAAGAGGACTTAAATCGACGAAGAGAGGCAGTGAATAGTTAGTCTACGGCGAATTTTCCATTCCCTATGACTAAAGCAGGGCTTAGACGAAGCCAGCGCTGGCTGGTTATTGGCCTCGTATAAATAGTTTTTCAAGACAAGCCAGCGCTGGCTGACAGCACTGGCGGGAATAGAGCGCCGGTCTAATTTCCATTGGCCTCATCTAAACAACGCGGGCCAAGCCAGCGCTGGCTTGACTGAGGACTGGTGCCAGCGTTACTGGCATCGTCTAAACCCTGCTTAACTTAAAAGAGTTCAGTTACTCGAAATATTTGATTCACCGGAAAGCATTCTTCTTCATCGTCTCTATCCCAAATCAGATAGTTAGGAAGCAATAGTTTAAAAGTTGTACCGTTATTTTACCATCAACATCCTTGAAATAGCTCATTTTATTGGAGTCGATCCATAATGATTGATGGAACAGGGTACTTTCGGCTGTCGGTACATACTAACTTTATGGGGTAGGATAAACCACCACCATGATAAATTACATCCAAGGTTAGTCGTAAAATGAAAAGAACGTTTTTAGAAAACATCTCTTGTCTATAATTTCTCCATTTTCCGTTTCCCATTAGTCAACCGTGGGAAATTATTTGTAAGAACTAACTATTAGTAGGAATGTTTCGATTCTACTTCGCTTGAAAAACTGGCGCTTGTTAACTTGTTTTTGTTATTGTTAACAAACAATCTTTAACATGGATTTATCGTTTATGATCAAATTTTGTTATTTGCTGAGGATGTAAATAACTAAGAAACAAAATTTCAACAGTTTATTTTAATAAAATCTACTAACTACGTACAAATTTCTTAAAACATAATAACAAGTTCTTACCTTAATTAATAACAATTTTAAAAAATAAGCTAAGAATACATTAAGAAAGGTTTTTTCATTAAGGCTTTATAATTGTATCTAGATTTTAAGTCTCAGATTTTCAACATTCATACGAGTGCATGTATAAGGTAAAAGAGGGCAAAGTAGGTTGAGTTGAAAACTTTTTATATAGACTACTAATAAATAAAATGCTCCCGTGATTGTGTAACGGTTTGTAAACGAATGTTTTCTGTTCACTTGCAGTTACGGCAATTCTCGTCTTTTAGTAGTTTTATTATTTTTTTGTCCAGATTATGTAATTCCGGATGTAGAGCGACTCCAATCGGTTCGTATCATATTCTTTTTGTTGAACAGCTATTTCAACTGGATGACATAAGTAGTTATTTGTGCTACAATCGCCTTTGTAGACGAAATTTCTGATGGTTATAAAAATTACTTCTCTAGTAAAATTATAATCATAATATAATAAAATCGTCTAGTTACGTCTACTTCTACGTTCACGTATAATCTTTCTTAAAAATAGTTAACAATGTATTTGGCAGCCTACATTTACAGAGTGATTTAGTAAACTATTGTCTCTACACCCCCTGTTTTAACCGAATGCTCTATGCCTGCTTCTCTAGAGAATGAAACGGGACCTTCCTGTATAGAATTTTCGTCGCTCGAAAGGAAAACTGAGTTATCCCCAGAGGTACCCGCGAATGAGCTTGGCTGATCGTCAAATCCTGAGTTTTCTTGGAAGCTTTCTGGGAAATCAGAAGGCTGTATATAGCCAGTATTTAGTGTCGGATTCGATGCAGCGAAAGGATCGTGTTGAGTATTTCCAGGGAAGCTTTCCCCGCCTGATAAAGTGACAGTTGGTTGGGCTACAGCTCCCGCAAACGGATCGTGGTTGTTCGTCTGAACTGCGCTTTGCGGCGTGAGCTCTGCGAATGGGTCGTGTGATGGTTCTTCTGCGGCTCCTCGAAGGTATCCGTAAGTAGCTGGGTATGACTGGTGCAAACCATTAAAGGACGTGAACGCGTCTTCGTCACTTTCCTCTCCTTGTTCTGTCACTTGATATCCGCCACCATGATTAGCGTTTGGAATCGTGCCGGGTGCTGAATCGAATACTTTAACCTGCTTTACAGTGTGCGTTATACCGTGAATTTGAGGTATTTGGTGGCCGATGTCTCCTCCATAGGCGGGCACGGATGGCGAGAAGGACCCGTAATCGCTCTCGAACGATGGGGACGAAGGTTCGTAGACCGGAGGGTCATAGCTAGGAATATCGTGATGATGGTGACCATGGTGACCGTGATGTCCATGTCCATGGCTTTTGTGGCCATGATGGCCGTGATGTCCATGGCTCTTGTGACCATGATGGCCATGGTGGCCCTTAGATTCTGTATGCTTTGTCGTATGTGCCTTCTTATGATGATGATGGTAATGATGGCCGTGAGGCATATGCGGCTTGTGATGGTGATGATGGTGATGGTGATGCTCTTTCTTTGGCTTGTGGTGATGATGATGGATCGTTACCACCTTCGTGTGGTGGTCGTGGTGAATAAACTCAGGCAAGTGCACTCTAACGTGGTCGCTGGAAAACAAGAAAATTTATGCAGATTACATATATAATGTTCAACCATCAAGCGTTCATTTTTGATTTTTTGTATTATTGTAACATCTTGAAAGGTCTTGATATCGTCCAAACTTCTTTATATTATTCATACGTAATAGCCTGAGTGATTTTATATAATCTTGTTATAATCTGGCTGGATGGTAGATGTAAGTACAATAAATTAATTTGCTAGACCTTGATGAAAATATACTTCTAAAGATATACAGTCCTATGAAAAGTAATACAGTCGCCATTTCTTTAAAATTCGCTAAAGCAAATATATGAATATAAAATAACTGGCATTCAGGCTCCCTAAGACTATATCTGAGTAAAAAGGTAACCTTTATTGTTTATCAGGAACCGTGCTTGCAGATTCACTAAAATGCATGCATTATTTCCAGTTATAATAAAAAAAACATATATACCTATTGAAAAAAATCCCAAATCTAATAAATACAATTACCCTATTATTAATAGGTATCACCATAATGAAGAGTATAAGAAAAAGATGGAGTAATGAGTATATTATAGTGAGAATATCTTACTGGTGTTTCTCCCCATGGCCTCCAGTTTCTCCATCTTCGAGGCACAGCACCACAAGTAGAAGAAGATACTTCTCCAAATCCATGGCAGCTCTTCACCAGCGTTTGGCACTTAATGTCCACAATAGTTCTCAGCAGCAGTATACAAGCACCGGACCTACGCTCACATTTTGCTCCACATCACAATCAGAACAATCATTCTTCCCGATTTGACATAAATTTCAGAGAAGTAGAGCGGGCAACATCACAAGCACCGCACAGCCGCCACACCGCAACGGATTGAATAGCGAAACATCGTGAGATGACCATTTATTCAATTTCACTTAAATAAACCCGTAATATCCACAAAAAGACAACAACGCCATTGTCGGCGGAGCATGCCAACTGCAGCGGCGCAGCGCTGATTGTCGGCCTAGTGTCCAGCGGAACAGGGTTCCGTTTGTCGCCGAGGAAACATTGTTACATTTGTTTTTTGTGGACATTATGTGTAACAAGTATTTCACTACACCGTTCCAAAACAACGCATTCGATCCAAATGCGGCGTAGCCGCAGGGCGGATGGCGTAACAGAACAGAAGTATGAATTTCACGCGACACATTCTTCTATCGCAGCTGCTTGGTTGATTCCCACATTTGTAACGCACACCAAAACAAGTAAACCGGCATTGAGAATTAATAATACATATTTTGTACTCAAGAATGAAGCCTGATTAATCTGTATCTCTTTATCAGGCTTTGTGGCTCACCGCAGCGGTCGAGGACTGCATTTTTCTCCCAAACTATACGAACGGTAAGTGATGACAAATGAGGATATTTTAATACCATTTATTGTGCGTCAGGAGGGATCGTTAGGAGCGTAAATAAATATAAGCACGTGCATCAATAAGACGCGGCGGAGGCGATGGCGTCTAATAAATAAGTTCTGGGGGCGTAGGATTGTGCCCGTAAATACTTCCAAGTGTAATACTTGGCCCATTAAAATTTAATTATCCGTTCCATTCCAATTTATTGGTTTCCCGAGGGAAATAATTTTAAAGCTTACTTCAATTTTACTATTTCGATATATGTAGCTGTAGCTGCGTATAGATATAGGTTGGTTTTTGAAATGTTAACTAATTAAGTAATTAGATTCGGTTTTCGTCCTAACTAAGGAATAGTTGATCATATTTATTCTGTGCTTAATATTGTTTCAGAACCTTCCACGAAAAAGTAAATCAAACTGCCTATTAAATACAATGTTTTATTTCCAAACAATAATGTTACTCGTATTTAAACCTACATTTTAAAATTACATCTTATTTTTAAACAAGTAATAACATAGTTAAGTAAGTAATAACTATTATAATCTGTTACAAAATAGTTAACTTACCTAGCTAATATTTGAACATCTTAACTTATTCTTGTGCGAATTAATATTTTCTTGATAATAATAAGTACACAACCTACCAATTCGTATCTTTCATAAAGTAACCAAGTAGTAAACATTTCATTTATTTTTAATTAATATTTTAGTAATAAGTTCTTTTGTAGTAGATATTATAAAATTATCACACCCAAATGACCCAATTTAAAAAAATCGTTTTTAACACAAAATCTTACAATTTTCAGTCTTTGAAGTTGAAAACAGTCCGGAGATAAATAAGCTATTCATTAACTAAGCTGAAAGGTACAAAGATTATGTAAGTTATGTAAATACATACATATTACATAGTACCAACCATGAAAAATCTTTGGTCGCAGAAGTCTATTTCTCAACACATATATATTTTGTACGTATTTTTCATCTTTCTTGTATTATAGTCAGAACCAAAAACTTTTTCAATGAATATTTTGAAATTTCTAAAATAAATTATTAGGAACAAAAAGTAGATTCAAGATATTTCCAATACAATAACATGAACGCAAAGGTGAAAATTAATTTAGTTCGTACTTATGGCATTTCATACCTCAGTCAGTGCTTTCTGCGAAGTCCTGCGACCTGTAAAAAACATTTATCTTTGAGACATGCTTTTGTATTTACATGATGCCTCGGATTAACCCACGTCGGAAAAAATATACTTTCTAACCTCAATACCGATGCTGAAATAAAGTCAAATCAGATTGGTAGTTTTGGTGTGACTAAGGAGCAAAACACCTATCTAACACCTCACAAACTTTTGCCTTTATTATACACTAGTAGATATGATAAGCCTACTAGTATAATATTAGATAAGCCCGAGTCCCAGCAGTGGGAACAATATAGGTTGATTATGCTTATACTTATACTAGTTGGTAAGTACCAATTTCCGGTAGTTTGACCATAAAGCTTTCTGTCCACTATCCCATAACATGACCGTGTCAGCTAAAAAACATATTATTTGTATTGAAAAATATGACATCGTTCCGTCACCGACCATCACGCTCCACACAATTTTATATTTTGCCGGTGCTGACAAGCTCCGTACATGACGCGCGACGGGGTAGTGGGCAGAAACCTTAAGAAGAACTCTCACCGAAGGAAAAGGCCAGTAAAAACAAATTTTCTTAACTGACCTAAGTCCGCCTGTAGAGCGGGATCAGCCTGTTGAGTCCGGGAATGTCGTGCGCAGCGGGAATATCCCGCACATCCATGGGCACGTCTGGAAGGAACTCCGGAATACTGAGCCCAGGCACAGGCTGGCTATGCTGCCCCATTGGAGATGGAGGCACCTCATTCATATGCACGTGGTGGAAATGCTCGTGGTCATCCGAAGGCGATCCCGCGTGGTCTATGTGAGGATGCGCGTGGTGATGGTGGATCATCTTGTACACTGTGTGCGTGTGTTTGACCTTCTTCACTTTGTAAGGAACGTGGATGACAACTTTTTTCATGCGCCTGTGGGAGATAATTAACTTGGAAGATACTCTGTTACGCCCAAACATTATTTATATTTCTTCTATTTCATTTCTAAGGAGATATGAGTTTGCATCTTCTACTTATTTAGATATATTTTACCATGAGTGAGTTATTTGATTTTAAATGTTGATTTTCTGCAATTGCGAGCAACAAACTATTAGTAAATTAGAAATCTAGCCTGAGCTATCAATTTAGTTTCGTTCCTGCTTTCGTACGTGAATCATCATTTCTTAGCTTTGCTTGCACCTACTTTCAAATGAATGATTTGATCTAGATCAGCTACGGTTACGCTATAGGCCGTTGGTTTCGGGAGCTTCCTAGTTCGATGCGCGTGAGTGCTATACCGTGCTTCCTGGCCAGCTGTGTAATAATGCAATTTATCAGTCACATAACAAATATCTACGTTTGTGCAATTTGCTTTAATTTGTGACTGTTTTCATAATAGTTTGGATGTGTGGTGTGGTTTTCTATAATCGTTTGTTTGACATTTATAACGAAAAATACAATCGAATCAATAGAAATTTAAATAATATTCATTAGTAATTGTACAATGCGATACGACACATTTTATTAACTTTAAATTAATATCTTTAACAGCTTATATTTTTCTGGAGGTGTTTGGCGCTTTCTTAACAATAAGTAATAGCATCTGCCTTATACCTAAACTGTGCTAGGCAGATAACTGTGCACAAGTGTAGCACAAGTGTACTTCTATTTGTATGGTGATGAATGTGACTAAGAATGCTGGTTGAAAATTAATGTAGAAAAGTATAATTAGAACAAAATTTGTAATATTCCCACAGCCTAGAACGTACTTACTTATTATAAATTAAATAACCGATAACACTGAATACATAAGTAATGATGAATATGCAGCATTAACAATGTACCTATTAGATAACTTATATATTATGTAGTTAAGTGGTACTTATGGATGTAAGCAAAAAGTATTACACGTCAGACTTTGAAAGTGACCATCGAATATCTTCTTAGTAGAGCTTTTTCTTTGTTTATCTATTTATGTAATATTTTGTCGCTCTTGCCTTGAGATTACGATTCAATACATAGATGAATAACGGTTCCTATTAAACACCAAGATAGACAGTATCAAACCAAAATGGATGCGGAATACAGACAGAAAATTTGCAGAAAACCTGTCAATAAAAATGATATAAGTATTCTTATTTTCAAATAATGTTTGTTACTTTATACGATATAGTTTTATTAACAATGAAAAAGCCCAGTAGTTTTAACATATAATATTTAGCTAGCCCAACAGGGCAGTAAGAACTTCTCTTTTTCAAAATTTAGCCTCGGACCATAATGCACTAGAGGTCAGCCAATGTGGCTCCCTTTTTTTTGGCATTTTCAATGTACTACATTGCTGTACTTTAATACTTCTGTGGATTGGATACACATAATAGTTATGGTATATTGTTTTGGGTGTAACTGTAAGTAAAAAAAAATAACAATGAATTTGAAATATTTAACTCACCCTTCTGCACATGTGAAAAGTATCGCTAAAAGCACAGTCAAGCACAAAATCTGAAATAAACAGCAATGGGTTATTTTTCTTGCTACTTACCTACTAGTTCAATTTATCAAAAAAACTTTATATACAACTTTAGTATTCACATTTTAGTTTCATCAATTCATTTAAGAAACACCTTGATCTGATTTATTAGTTAAGTATTTGATTTCTAATTATTTTATGGTGGTTGTATGATGCAAAAATCAAACACCACGAAGATTTGAGCATACACAACTAAATATTATACAACTTTACAAATACACTAATGTAACAATTAAGCAAATTATAAGTTCGCACAAAAAGCCTCCGTAATAATTAGCAACGCGATTGTACAGATTACCGCATTAGTTATTAATTATACCAACAATACGCTGATGTGTATCAGCCTCAGAATGGCATCACAATTATCCTACAATAACTTAACTCTCATCTATTCACCAATAAAAACACTCACCGCGACCCGAGAATCCATAATTGTGAACAATGTAGTAGAAAGCACTGAGTAATATGTATGTAAAAAGCTCGGAAAGTGCGTGCGAAAAACGACAGTAGCTGCAGAGTAAACTTATGTTAGAATTTCCCACAGTAGGCACGAAAATGATGTGCTTTGACTCAAGTGCACAATAACAATGGCAGCCGATGCGCCTATCAATACTTATATATATGCCATACACGAATGCACCCTGCTAGCGTCCAGAAACGTGCGATTTGCTCCGTCCCGTGTATGGAAACTGATTTTCGCATCATATCGTCTCGCTCTAGGTGTTCTAGAAGAATCTAGGCTGCATGCTTCAGCTGTTCTTAGATCCCATTTCTAGTAGGTTGTTTCGGTTATAAAGAATTTTCATCTGCTGATATGACATCCATATAAAATCATTCAGAGCTTGTTATAGTAAGTGTTATGATTATTTTACATTAATATACAGCAAACCCAAACTCTACTACTACTTCATGATTATATGAGGTCGTAGGTATTATACTATTTTATTGCCTTCAGTATTATCGTAGGTTTGATTTCCGCATCGAGACAAACATTTCGTATAATTTTATGTATTTACAGTTCCGGACGTCAAGATCTTAGTCTTCCAGAAAAAATAATTCGAGAATAGTCCAGCATTCAAAGTCCTGCGAAGCACTGTTGTACGTGATAGCTTCAGGCTCCCATCAGGCAAACGCTTTGCTTCCCTCGTCACTTGTTTACTCAGATTTCAACATTATTATATTAAATTTGCGATGCAAATAAATTACGCTTAGAGTTCATCGTTCCCATTGTAGAGCGTGACCACAAATATCTTTAGTAAAGGCATTGTAATAATTTCCAAATAATCTCAATAACCGTGTCTGAAAAAGTTGCCATAATAAACCATTACACGGCGTGTAACTTCAGCGTTTCAATGTCCTCAAATCTGAGTACGATGGCAAAACCAGAAAATTGATTTAGGTACAGTCAGCATCAAAAGTCGACAGCGTATTATTGTAGGCGCGAGAGACACTTCATGTTATGCTACTAATACTCGCTAGAGAAAACCAAGCTCAAACGCCGGTATACGCGCTTAAGACGGGCGTCGTCGTCGGGCTTTTGAAGTTTCGCGAGTTGTAAATAACAAATTTGAGGTAACAAACATTAAAAAAACATTTGAATTGAGAACCTCCTCCTTTTTTAGAAGTCAGTTAAAACTCAGATGCCGACTTGCACCAAACTTTCAAAATTCATAAGCGATAACTTAACTCGCTTGACAGTTCTTAATGGTCAGAATCTGGACTGTTGAGAACTACTACCAAGCGAGTAAAGTTATTGCTTAGGGACTTCGACAGTTTGGTGCAAGTAGGCATGAGAGTATCAACAATAACTAACATACCTAAAATGTATTTCTGTCACTCAGGATATTTAGTTTAGGAAAATACTACGGGTATTTTCCTAAACTAACGTTAAAATATACTGTACAAGCTTTTTGCTGACTGTACTTTATCGGCTTAAAATCCAGCAATGACGAATTAACCTTAAAAATATTAAAATAAATTAGTCAATGATCAATTTACACCAGTTTTTTTATGATGACCATGTTACCCGATGACGATTTTACCTCAAACCGTACCAATCCGCCGGTATACGTGCGACAAAAATACGCTGGTCTGAATCTGAAATCGCACTTAAATGAGCCACCGAGCAACTTGAGTGAAAATGATGAGAGAGGAAAATTGACAACAATTTTCATACGCGTAAGACAATGTCGCTTATTACCGGTAGATTCCATCGAGATATTTAGATATGCTCGAAAGTTTTTCTAAAGAGAATGCTAATCAGTAATTTTCCAGTGGAAAAGTGTGATAATAGTTCACTCAGACATTTATATTCATACAACATACATAGTAGTTAATATGGATAGCTTGTCCATACCACGTGATATTAACAAACTTTTGCCTATTTGCACCAAACTGTCAAAGTCGTTAAGAAATTACTTTACTCGCTTGGCAGTTCTTAACGGTAAAGTAATTACTTAAGAACATTGATAGTTTGGTGCAAGTAGGCATTAAAGTTTATAAAAACTGAAAACCCGACTACAAAAATCTATAAGTCTATAAAGTCTATCTATCTAACTTAGTACCTACCTATGCCCACGCAAAGTACCTACTTACCTACTAGTTTTGCATAATATTTTCCCTAGTTACATAAATGAGATGCGTAACGTGATTAAAAATAACTATCAAGCATAATATGATTATTTACTAAATTAGCTACGCAATCATTATGCTATTATATGCAACGTGTTCTATTACTTATCTACTAAGTACCAGATATTACCAAAATTGTAATGTATGGAAATCTGATCAATTGGATTTCCTTATTTTTTAACCAACTTCAAAAAAGGAGGAGGTTCTCAATTCGGTAGTTTTTTTTTACTTCGAAACATTTTTGCTTTTAAAGACCAATTTGAAAAATATTTTGTATGTATATGTTTTAATATATATGTTTGAGAGGATATACATTCTTTAAGATTGGTCCCATATAAATTTCATCAAAATCTGTTCAGTAATTTGGTTTTTATATCAATATAGCTGAAAATAATAATGTCGTCGAAGTAAACGAAATTGCGTATTTTGTTTACGGTCACTAAAGTATTTTTTTTTTTATAAAACTTTGATTTATTTAAAGTATGCCTAAATTTACCACTTCAGTACAATGGTTTAGAAGGAATCATAGTAAGTAATTTAAACTTACACTAGGCTGTAGTTCAATCCTTGCAGTCCAAAACTTACACCAGTTCTTTTAATTACGTAAGTCCATTGTCGGAACTTTTTTACCCAATTGCATTTGACTAAGGTTATTCGGGCGCTGCAATGGAAATAGCAATAATCATATTTATATTAATATAAAAAAAATTGTAGCCTATGAGAATCAATGACTGATTTTTTTTTCGAGAACAATGTCTTAGATGCAGCTGACACCGACCCAAACTACCTCACGTATATCTATACGTGACACCTACCTAGGTGTGAACTCTTACCATCAAAAGAGAGCTAACCTCGCCATGTCAATTCATCAATCATCAATATAATATTAAAAGGCTTGCTCGTGACTGACTAAGTGACTTACTGACAGTCAACGTACAAGCCGACCACACCACTGAACATAGAGACTTGAAACTTGGAGGATGTTTTCGTTAAGAGCTGTAAGTGAGTACTAAGAACTTGTTACTAACTTTTAAAAATATGCGTCGCAATTGAAGTTCGTCAGCTAGTTAATATACTTATACGTAATAAATAAAAAAATCAAAGGCAAAACAATCCTTACCTGGAACTGTGTATCTTGAAAGTGCTTCCATAGTCCATACCGAAGCTCCCAATCCTCGAAGAACAACGTCGGTTTATTCCAAGTAACGTGATGTCGTCCAATATTGTAGTACTGCATAAGCGGAGGGTTCAGCTGGGGCGCTTCCTTGGCCCTTCGTGATATAATCTGGTTCACGTACCGGTAGAGAACCGGAGCTTTGTGCACCCAGCAAATCAGTGACATGATAGATATGACGATAGCGTGCAACCAATACCTACGCCATATACAAATTGAATACCAAATACAAGTATATACGTCACATACGTTTAGCTCTACCTTGAAAATTACCAATTTCCACTCGCTCACTATTTCCTTCAATTCACGTATTTAAAAAAATGCATTTTTTTAAGGATAGGTATTAATGGAGTTTATCTATTTTATGTTATATAATTACTTATTTTATGTATGGATCTATTAAATGTATAATAAATTGTGATAGAATAAATATAATGAAATAAAAAATAATGGATGTTTGCCAGAACCGAATCAATTGAGCTGAAATTCGGTATATATAAATAGTGAACTGGAAAGTCTTTGCTAATATCAGTCAACATTATTACTGAAATACCTGCAAGTAGCAGAAAGGTTATCTTCCTTGATGGCAAAGTCCTGGATAGCCATGACCATGCAAGCTGCCACGGCTGCCGTCAGCCCACATGGGACCTCCAGCACTATTAGACAGATGACGGAAAACAGCGACTTGAGGTTCGAAGTGTTGTTGCAATGGAGTTTCACAGCAATCAGGAAGTATTCATGTAGTTTCTCTCGATGGTGCCTGATAAATGCTTTATCTCCCTTTTCGTAGAACCCTATCTTAAGTCGTACCTGTCAATGTTATTCATGATAACGCAATTTTGTAAATGGATAACTTCGAACTTAAAGATAATGAGTTTATATTTGATTGACTCTACCTGAGAAAATTCGTAGTAAATCGAAGGCATCAACAAATAAGGCGCATTATTTTGCCTATCCAAAAATCTGTGCAATAGGCGACTGCCAATAAGGCTGTGGAGAGCACTTGGCGAGCCGACCAGACCGGTGATAACGTGTTCGAACACTCCGTCATGGAAACTATCAGGGTAAGAACCCACTTTGTACAACTTAGCTGCGTGATCCAAGAGCGAGGAGAACTCTAGGGCATCGTCGTCCACCATATTCACCATCGAGAACCAATTGAGCATCGTAGCTATGGTCAGAAACCGATGATGGTTTTCAACTCTCTCGAAGATACGACGCAGGCAAACCTCGAACCCCTTTCGCAAGTACCCGTACTCTGGTATCTTGTTATAGCTTTTTTCTATACTGTATGCGAAGAAATCTAAAAGTCTCGTTACGAACGGTAGCAATTTCTGTTTGTCTATAATCCAGTTCCCGCTCTTTAGCAGCTCGTAGAGGATCCGCATTCGATGCCGGGCTGACGTCACGTCATGGAACAGCACATAATGTATGTCTGTTAGCATTATGTTAAAAAGAGTCGTTTTCCCTCTATTGAAATAAAGAACAACCTCCAAAATCTGGCCAACGAAGCTTTCAAAAGGCCACAATTGGACGTCAGAAAAGAATTTCAGGGTTATTTTGATCGTCGTTTCACTTCGCTCAGGGTGCAGCTTATCCATGGTTTTTTGAAAAACGCTTTCAGCTTTATGAAACTGCCTTTTACCGCACCAATACCAGTAGCGGGAAGTCAACCTACTCAGTTTCAGCCTCATGCCAAAGTAGTAAACTACAGTTAAAGAGCAGAGAAGAAGTTCTTGAAAGTCGGAATCTTGGAGGTGGCGTCTGTTAGAGTGTTTCAGAATGTAGTCCAAATTCTTTACTGCGTTAATTTTGCTTTGATGAAAAGCGGTGTTGAGGTCCATAGGCATGTAGGAATGATGCAGTTGGTTTATTTTCTCTTGTAGATCCACGCCCATCAAAGAAGTTTTATTTGTTACCCTGAACATTTTAGGGTTACAGCATTGAGCAATTTGAGGCGATATCTTGCAATTTCCTACGGTTCAGTAATTAAATACTATTATTATATTTTTTTTTTATTCTTCGTGTTTGGCTCCACACATATTAATGCATATTTAGCCAGTGTCAAGTAAATTATCGCAACGTGGTCAAGTTATTGAATATACATGTTTTATTGAATTATTGTAAAAATTATATCTAGTAAATATTTATTCTTAGAGCACAATATAACAACCACAGATAACAACCAAAAGTCTTCACGTCAACGCGTATAAATCAATGTGAATCGTCATTTATATTTGTCACCGTCAGTGCCGTCATGTGCCATCGTGTTATTTGTACTAGATACGCAGACTAGAAAGCAAAAAACACCACTTGGAAAAGTAAAACAAATTGCGTCTAAATTTTTATTTTTTATTTTTATAGCATATCTTCGTTACATTTCATCATCATCATCATATCAGCCCATCTGCACCAACTGCTGGGTAAAAGCCTCCTCTTTATCACGTCACTTGTTTCGAAGTTGTCGTTACATTTAAAGAACTGACATTTAATTAAAAATATCATTTTAGTACACCACGAGTAAGGTATGTTAAATTACAAGAAGTGAAAAAAGTGTTTTTCTTATGTAAAATGTCATATCTTCCTAATTGTTGGAAGACTTGACCCACAACTTCCATTAATGATAGTAAAGTCAAAGTAGCTGGTTAATTGCTAAATGTTATATGCTCTTGCCTAAAATCTTGAATATTTTAGAATATCGGCTCTCTGAGTGTCGTAACTCTATCTAAGAATAATAATTATTTATCTTTCACAATAGTAAATTCATTTTGTTAACACTTTCCTTTTATTGCAAAAAAAGAAATCTATAGTTGGTAATTAGGTCAAAAAGTAAAAGGTTTCAATTATGTAATCTGCTGTAAGCTGCCCTCAGGTGATGCGAACGCTAACAAACCGAAATGGGAACTAACAGAACCTCCACCCATCCAATCTATGTAATAAGTACAATCAACACAACCATACAATCTTACCATCAGAGCGTGAAAATTGCGTTCCCATTTGGGCGATTGAATGAATAGTGCAAGTGATATCGACACAATGAAAGTACATTCACGTAATAGTCGTTACTTCCCGGCAGTTCCAAGCGGGCCGGTGCGTTCATGCAAAAAGAGGAGCATGCCTCTCGCGCCCCGCTTCGCCAATCTAAACAAACGCGAGTAAACACCACTTAACCACGATTACGCCATCAAACCCACCTCTACAATCATACGTTACGTGATGTTACACTTTTGTTACGTTCCATTAACTCGCTGAAGTCTCATTCACTTTCAGGCGCTCACCAGAACCATCGATCAATTGAAACCAACAATACGTTATAAATGTATTTACTCGAATGAACACACACATCCTTAAACTATCAGTCTTCGATAACGTCTTAAATAATCATCGACAAAGCATAAATAAGTGAAATAAATTATTCATTGGTGGGATAATGTGATGTACGAGTAGGTATATTATGTTAGTTTAGTGTGGGCTTATTGTTTGTTTGATTTGTTGGTGTCGGCGGCGACGGTGATATGCTGCGGCGGGTATGTGGGCTGCGCGTATGTCTGCGCGACGTAGGGCCCGGGGCCAACCTGCTCCTGTAACTTGTCGGCCTCCTCGGGCGCCACGGGGCACATGCAAGGCACGAGCTGCACGTGCTGCAGCGACACGGGGGTGAGGGAGGCGCCCGCGGGTACACTGATCGGTATCGGCGCCAGATTCTGCTGCAATTGCATATTCTGCATGCTCTGTAGGTTCTGCATCTCGGCCTGCGCGTATTGAGGACTCTGTAGCTGGTACAACTTGCGGGCATCATACGGAGAGTATGCATACTGGTACCGGAAAGCGGGCGACATGTTCGGCGACAATGGTTGCACCCACGACTTCTGCGGCGATGCCTGTCTGCTGAAACAACGACATTTTGTAAACGCAGATCACGTGTGTCAATTAGTCGAACAAATCAAGGAAATATTTCGCTTCCGCTGATACAATATAACAGGAAATATGAATTCAAAATCACAAAACAAAAAATACATTGTTGTCAAGGTAGGAAGAAGCCTTTTTTGATGAGTAAATACGACCATAACACGGCATGGCCGATAAATAACTACATACAGTGGCACATATATAGATTTATATTTAAGTGTTCGTTGGAAATCACGGGAGAATAGCTACTCTGTACCCACAATACATTTTTAAGGAATGTTCAGGAGTAGAACACGGTTGCTGAAATTATGACTTCTCTAAGAAATCAGAACTTCAGAATTGAATTTGATGTTCCAAATTATTTTAAAACTTTGTTCTTCTGTATGAAAGGAATAACTCAGAAATAAAAAATAAGCAGTCAGGCAACAAAAGAGCGATGTTTTCATAATGTTAAGACAGTCGCTTTAGAGCATTTCGCTTAGCTTACATATATTGTATATGCTTAGAGTCATTTCGGAAAATTGTAGAGTGTAGAATGATACGTACGATGTGTCTGATCCCCATTTCAGAAAAAAGGCTTCTGATGATGCCGTAAGCGCCAAAAATAGAACAAAAATCTGAAACAATGTAAATAAAATGCTGATTTATTGATGATGATCAAAACAAATTGCATTCAAACAAAAAAACTTAAGAACATATAAACAACAGCCAAAATCGAACGATAAATGACTAAACTCATTATGTTTTACCCAACTGCGAAGAAGGAGCGTAATGTTTTTCAACATCCATAATGTATTCGTCCCTAACATATCGATACCTACATAGCTACATACTGATTACTGACACCTAGATACCGACATACTTATAGGTATTTACAGTTGAGATTTAAGTGGCATATATATAATTATTAACCTTTGTTATACCTACTCGTAAGAATCATTCGTCAGATATTTTTTTCCTAAACTAAAGACCACTAAGATTGATGAGTCTTTGTTTTAGAAATATTATTGTTGTAGTAACAAGACAGTCGTAAGCGTTTTGTAAATTACAGGTCTATCTTAACCATACGTCAATCATACTCCGGTTATTATGAAAAAATAAATAACCACTTCTCGAGCAAGGCTACTCAAATAGCGATTATGATAAACCAGAGTTTGAATTAAGATTCTTACAATAGTTATTGTATGGTGTACGAGTACTTTTACAGCGCCAGCTTACGTTGACTGGTAAGCTACTTACATAATATTCCTGTAAGTTTATAGAGATCCTAGAAATTTTAGAATCTTAGATAAGTAGGTACTAGTTTCAATGACCTAACACGATTAGTCGAGTGGAAAGTGTGTTAGACTGCTACGCCGCGGTGTCGCGAGTTCGGTTCCCGCTTCAGGACAAACATTTGTGTGATAGATAATCTCAGAAATTTTGTGTAGGTACTAGCACAGATTACTAAGATATACACAAATACTAGTTTCATTGACCTGATAAAATTGATCGAGGTGAAAGTGTGTTAGACTGCTACGCCGGTGTCTCGGATTCGTTTCCCGCTTCAGGACAAACATAAGTGTGATAATCATTGGTGTTTGTCCTGAGTCTGGGTGTTTTCTATATAATTATTCTAGGTATTTACTTACAAATAAACGTAAATAAATATTCTATCATGCATCTGGTTCCCATAATACAAAGCTCTGCTTTATTAGTTTGGGGCTAGAAAGCGTTCGTTGTGTGATATGTCCTCAAATACATATTTTTTTAAATTATTTATTTTTTCAAGATTACAACGCGACGAATCAACTGCAATTAAAAATTATACTACAAATATTTAGAGCATTCGTTTAGTGGGAGTTTTTGGTTTCTTCCCACAGCTGAAAGTAACAATATATTTTGTTAGATTTTCCATCTTCGCAAAAATACTCAAGTAGCTGAATAAGTAAAAGTGTACTAATTTGTTTACTTTGACGAAAAAAAAAGTGATTAGAGAGGCTTGATGAGAGAGTAATTTATAATTATATCTGCGATTCTGGGAACCTCAACAATCAAGTCTAGCGTTTGCCAGATAGACACATTATAAAGTGATTTGAGCGGGTCCGTGGCTAATTTATAATAGGGGTCCCAAAGTAATAAATATTTATGCTCAGTACTCACCGCCCGCTTCGGTTATGGGTCATAAACACTAATTTTCTATTGAAATAACTATTCGAATTTAATAGTCTCGCAGTGGGCGTTACGTTATTATATTCAATCTCCAATTTATGGACTGATGAATTAGATAGAATCATTATTAAGTCACACAAATCCGATTAGCATTAGAAAATTTATAATTAATTGTTAAAAAATATAATTTAACTTTAAATTATGATTTAATTATAGGGCCTGCACAAACTGGACAGAGTATTTTAAATTTATCAATTGATATTAATACTAATATAATAATACAAAGAGGCAATGCAGCCAGTATCCTCGGCACACTGCCATCGGGTATTGAGTTGGAGCAGTTGAGCTACGTAAACATACGTAGCTCTTTTGATGATGAGATCTTTTGCAACGGTCTATGGGTGGCCCAATTGTTTCCTTTTGTAATATATGTAGATTGTAGTAGTTAGCTTATGCTGTAATAAATAACTTTAATTAATTTAATACTTATCTAATCTAAATCGATATAAGTTATATATTTTAATGCTCTGGGATGCCTCACGATCCTCCGAGGTCGACTGTCCAAACAGTCCAAATTACTCAACTTTTTTAACAAATTGTCTTTTTTCACAAATTAATTTCTGAAGACTTTTTAACTAATCCATATACTATACTATGAAAGTAAAGTATGAAAGATACATACATTTATCTCTTTTTATTTGAAGAAAAATGTCGTATGCGCAAAGAACATAGCGATTTTTTAAAAAGGAAGGATTTTAATTATGTTCTTCCTTTTATTAAGGTTAACACCAAAGTAAACAAAAGTATTTTAAGGTACCTTACTATTTAAAACTTAAGTTTCCGGTGAATCCTTACTGAAACTTATTCTTTACCGGAAATGCTCGATTTCAGCCTAAAAATAAATTAGACAATGCAGCACAATTTTATAATCATAGGTACTTGACTAGAAAATCATTGGATTTTTCAGCTATATAGCTTTAAATCTTTATTTATGGTCATGTTAAATTAGGATACAGTGGATACAGTAATTTTCACAAAAAAAACTAAACCTTTTGTATAATTAATCGGACCCTTGGTTTTATTATAATTTTGTGACAACTTGGTTAAATTTCTGATTTGAGATGCTCGCAAAAACCTATGTTTATTAATCTCAGAGCAGAAACATGATGAAAATAAAGCATACTTTTTATGTGTCATACTTTGTCTATTATTACTTTCATTTGGTTTTCGAACATAAGGTTTTTATGAAAAGTTGCACCAATTATTTTGGGGCATCTAGCCCTGTTTACCCATGGTTAAAAACATACTCGTACATAATACTACATATATACCTCCTTTTTATTATCCTTCTACTTCGTAGTCACTTAATAAAACTGTCAATCAAACAAATCGCCGTTATTATTGTTGCCTATTGGTAGTCCATCACATAATTTAATATGGACAGGTGTCACAATAAAGATGTTCTGAGGTGCCGGGATGACTTGCACTATCCCTCATCAGATATCCATTCAGGCTGCTAGTACCATAAACGAGTCCTTCAAAAATCGATGAAGCCCCTGTGATACAACTCACGTTTCATCAACAAGATAAAATAAATCACAATAATTAACCCATTTAGCTGAGATGAAAATGTAACCAATAAAATCAGTAGTAGTAAAAACCGTGTTTGCTTTCTTAATAATATTTAATAATTTCCCGAAAGGGTCAAAAAATTTTCAAGTGGTTTTCCGAATAATCGTAAAACAAGCAAAAACTTATCTTTGAACCAAGTGTTTTCAACTATTTGACTCTATTTAGTATTTTTTATACATTTGAAATTATTTTAATTTCTTCGTTTTTCCTCTTTGTCTAATCTTTACGTAAGTGCACCGTGCACGGCTTATTAAATATTACCTTCTCAGATGAAAATATAATAAATGGTTATATATTGACCAACAGTCTACTGTTCTATGTAAGGTATAAAAAAGTATTTCCCAAAAAAAAAAATTCTTTGCACATAATAATGACCCAATGTGAAAGTACAAACACTCACCATTGTATTCGAATCCCGGTACATCACACTCAACCAGTGAAAACAAACCGAAAACCAGTGGAACGTTCACCCCCTGCGAGACTTTATTCAGAACTACGGATCGTAGACGAAAAAAGGATTAAGCCTTTACACAAAAAAGCTCGTTATTTCGGGAACGAAGATGCGTACACCCACTCCGACCATGGAATGACCGATCCCAAGAGTCCAGTCGTTTTTTATACACGGTATCAGAAACATTCCGTCCTTAAAAGCCGGTCCCCGACCTCAACATGAGCTATAATAATAATCTTATTAACATATCTACACTTCTATCTTTACTTAGAACGTACCGTTATTATAAGCCCGATTTTAAAGAGGAGTTTCGTAGACACTGGCCACTTAAGATAATTTCACACTTTTTTCTTGAAGCGGCTAAGTGTTTTGACATTGATTTTTTTGGGGGGAGAGTATCGGTTTGAACGGTTGAGTGGCGCTCACGGCCCGATCACGCTCTAATAGCAGGGGAAGGATGTGCCCGACACTCGTGTCGAATCGAGACGTATTCATTACTGGCGCGCCGGCGAACCTTCTTCCTTTCCTATGTTACAAATCATTTGAATTCTTTCAACCGTGAAATCTGTGGCACAGTCAATAGGTAGGCACTATTCATTGACTTCACATTGAAATGATGAAAAAAGGCATTCACAAAGAAATATACCAAACCTTGATTTAGGCTCGTAGCAAAACGGAGCGCGTTGATCTTTTGCTTGAAAAGACGTAGCAAGTTCTATTGCTACGAAAAAATGGTGGCGTTTTTTTCACATGAAACCTCTACGTGTCAGCTATCAAATGTTATACTTTGAATGAATTTTAAATGCACCAAGTTAGCGTAAAGTTGCTACAGTTGAAAGTATCTGAAACCTGTGGTTATAGGATAGTAATGTGTTGGGTATTATTTAATTTCTGTCAGATTGTATTTGTATAAAAGATTTACTTATAGCACAGCTTATAGGCTGTCTATCGATTATCAATATATGTAAAGGGCTTGGTCCTGACTGACAGACAACGCCCAGGCCAAACCACCGAACAAAAGACTTAAAATTTGGAGAGTAGGTATATTAGTCAAGTACAGTAGGCGCGAACTAAAAAAGGAATTTATTGTAAATGAAGTTGCAGGCGTCAGCTTGTAAGTCATACTCCTGGGCAGCAGTTTCAGTTATGGGTGGACAATGACTCTATCCATTATGTAAGCGCTATAGACGTCTTGTATCATTTGATTACATTCAATTAGGGTAGAGCTTAGAGTACTTAAAATTGTTAAGGCTTATTTAGGCTTATATGTAAAGGTAGCTAGGCTAGGCACTACGCAGTGTAAGTAGGTCTTAATATGAATAAATAATTAATGAAAAAAATACAAGAACAATATTTATTGATTTATGTACAAACATTTGAGAAACATACAATAAAATTTATAGCTTTAGAACACACTGATGTGATACGTAGGTAGGTATGCCTTCATACAACTATTGATTTCTGCTATGTCGGAGACTATATACATTTCGAATGATTTTAAAAATCACCTACTCCTCATTATCTTCTTCATCGAAATTGAATCTTCGCATCCCATCGAACCTGAATCCGTAAGCTGCCGCATTCTTGACGTCAACCAGCGCCGGGTTGCGGTGCTTGTAGAAACTACCATGACCGTGCGCAGGCCTTGACGACCCGTTCGGAATACCGTGCGCCTCACGCGGGTAAAACGCCTCGAAAGTGCCTTCAGATGGCAGCACGGTTTTCAAATCACCGTCCTCCGGGTCATACGGGCGGCACAGAGATGGCGCTACCAACACCAACACGATCAACGCACGAAACATCTACAAACACAACAGATAGTGAACATATTTACACTATAGATAAATGTACATATAAAAATTGGTTACGTACGATGAGTTTGACGAGTGGGTCTTGATGAGGTCGGTTACGTAATGCGAGGCGAGCGGAGGGCATCACTTGGTTACCTTGAGCGCGGGCTCATGCTTAAAGACGAATTACGACGCGCGCGCCGATTCCGCAACAATACTTTCCCTTTGCCACACCAATACTAACGGCTTTGATGCCGACTGTTTACATACTGGAGCACAGCACTTTTGCACGCACGTATATACCTAATATATAACTATATGATTGAGTGAACAAAGTTTCTTGAGTATTAATAAATCGTAAACAGGATGAAAAGAAGCGTACCTATCCTCCTATTTTAAGCCCTGGGACTACATGAACTTTAGGTACAGTTCAATATGTCAGTAGAGGCGACGTGATTTAGTATCAAAAATACCAATCTGAACCCTCACAAAACGCAAAGTAGGATTATATTTCATAATTTGTTAAAATTTTCTATAAACTGGGTCATTAGAAATGTAAGTAACGTAGTCTGTTCGCCACCCTTATAATCGCCTAATATAATGCCTACATACATTAATAAATTACCTGCTAATTTCTAAAACAGCCACTTATAATAAAAAAATAACAAAACACTCCCACATAATTATCTTTATTGAAAATAATTTTCCTCTAGAACCTTTCATCATTCTAACGTAAAATAACATCTAGGGGACAAGAATATTTATCGCAACATTGCAATTTTAGTTGTATTAAATACTTCTTTAAGAATGAAATTTACAAAAATATTAATAGGTACAAACATTCCAAACTATTGAGCTGCGTGAATTAAATTTACAGTGTATTTTTTGACTAAAAAAAATAACAATAGGTACATAAATTTATACCGTACCATAGCCATCAAAACGAAGCAGAATTAAAGTAAGGACACAATTCCCAATGTAAAAATATCTTTAAAAAACCTATAACACAACTTTTTTTGTAACCTCAAATCAAATACTTATCTTAATGCATTTCCAATCAGTCAACAAAATTACTTAAAAAAACTGCCTTAATTTAATAGTAATGAAACCTAAAAGGGCGTATTTTGCTATGATGATAATAATGGCTGAATGTTTTAATAAGAATTGGTCAGGTCAAAATGCAAAATATTAATAAATACTATAAATATATTTAGTAATAAATCCGCTTAATTTCTAAACAAAGGTCTTAATTAACTTAACTCTAGTTTAGAATTTTAGTTAGTAGAAATTAAGCGGATTTATTACTAAATATATTTATACCGTTTATTAATATTTATGAATTTGCGCAATGCCTGAATCAATCAATTAAAATAATGCACACTACCCCGTCGCGTGCCATGCAAGGAGCGTATCAGCAAACCGGCAAAATATAAAATTGCATGGAGCGCGACAGTCGGTATCGGAACGGGGAAGTGTATACCCACTGTGTGTGGATGGATGATCCATACATGGATAGGTATGTTTACAATACCAAAAAAAAATGAAGGATAGTGGGCAGAAAGCTTTATAGTTGGGACTTCACAACTAAACATCCAGTATAATTTATATTTGTAAAGTATTAATCTATTTACCATTCACAACTAAACCTATGACCATTTACAATATTAACTTGTACTACATAATTAAATTAGACCGACTCGCACCTACCAAATTATGACTAATGGTGTCAATTCGGATATTGTAGTTTACACTAAAAATGTTGGTGTACCTTTCATAACGATCGAAATTAAAAGGATGATATATAGTTTTTAGTGCATCAAATTAGTTTAATTTTGGCGACATCTGAATTGACACCAACGTCTTGCAAAGACTATGGTTTTACTGCAGCTGCAGATATTAACCTTTTTAAGGCCAATCCTCAAAGGCGAATTCCATACAAAATGTTTCGGACAAATACTCAAAAAGTACGCCGTATTATAGTAATTTCTTCACACTATTCCTTTCGTCCATGTTTTTTGATTTCGTCAACAAAAAAAGTGAAAGGTTCCATACTTTAATTTAGATTCTATACGTGTTTTTAAGTTAGTAGGGTTAATTTGAAAACACGAATACAATCTAAATTAAAGTATGAAATTAAATGTCCGAAACATTTTGTATGGAATTCGGATTTGAGGATTGGCCTTAACAAAAATAATACAACCGACTTCAATTGGAATTCTAGTGACCGTAAACACCACTGAAAAGTCATGGTAAAGCAAAATACGCAATTCCTTTTACTTGAATGATCTACTTTTTTCAGTTAATTTAATTAAATAACTCAACTACTGTGCTGATTTCATTTAAATTTCTTAGGGACCAATCTGCTAGAATTAGAAATAATATTCCAAATTAGTTGCTGAATGACAAAGCCCTGACCAAATGAGAAAGGTCCAAATGAGGAACCTCCTATCTTGAAGTCAGTTGCAAAAGTATTAGGTTGATGGTAGGAAGTGAGTGTCTATTATTACTATGTATTGTACTATTGCATAAAAACACGACTTTTTAAACTAACATCTAGGTACATGGTTGTATACTATGGTGCATGGTACAAGGGTCAGATGGGCTTTAACATGTAGACACGTATTAGGTTTTCTAACTTCTTATCAAGATTGGTAAAAGATTATTTTAGATAAAATTCTTATTTGAGAACTACGTTTACACACCAAAATCTTAAGTAATTACTTATTCCAGATATACCAATAACACCTAATAATTCCTTTCTATCATCGCAGCCTAAACAATAAATAAGCCGTTAGTGAAGTACTTATATTCTCTACTAGCTGACGCGCGTGCGACTTCGTCACTCGTTGAAGAAGTTTTTATTGTCGATGCTATTTTGTTTGTTCCAGCGGAAGAAATGTCACAGAATAGCAAAGTGTCAGTACTAAGCAAGTCAATCAAAACCTTTTAATTTTTACTCCTAACCTCCTCTAACCTCCCTCTGAAGAGAGGCAGCGTAATTTTAAAGGTATAGTATAGCCTATGTCCTTTTTAGTTTTCGTGCCTATGATATTGTAAAGTTTTAGTTAAATCCGTTCAGTAGTTTTTACGTGATGGACGCACACACAAAAAAAAATTTAGGCATGTTATTTAAACTAGGGTGAACACGTTTCCGGTGAATAAAAACATGTACAGGAATTCGGGGTCTACTACTTTATTTTATGTATAGATACAGATTGTGTAATGCTTAGATAAAAAACAAAACTCACGTATATAAAAGGAAAATAACGAATCAGACGCAAAGATAATATAACCACTAAGTTATAATCAGACTTTCGAGTATAAATACTACATAAATTATGTAGGTAAGTAAAGTAAGACAGCATCTGAACAGTAGCTCAAACATGAGCTTTAGCGTATCGTATCCGTCACAGAGAAGTCAACAGTTTTGAATAATATTTTTTTACACCAGACATTGATATCTGCATAGGCTGCCTACTAGACCACGAAACAGTGGAGCACGTGGTAATCCACTGTCAAGCGACAGAGGAGAGTAGGATCAGGACAGGCCTACGCAAGATTGGACTCCTCTCCACCTAATGTGTCAACAAGCACGCTATTGGAACAGAGCTGTCATCAAACCAGAGTCCTACTCCGCTATTTTAAGGAGCTAGGATGGCTGGGGCAGGGTTAAATATCGGAGGGGCAATGTACAATTTGACCCTTCAACGGGAAGCCAGTGCACACCGCTGTACCCGCTTTTTAGAATTAGAAATAGAATGATTATTTTAAACGTCATACAATGTGTTGACTTCTCTGTGGCTACTACTAACACACACAGCTCTGGTGAAAGCCTATCATATCCTTAGCACCATGCCAACTGGCAGAAAGGCTGTGACTATCTCATCTACACTTCACGCTATGCCATTCTAAGGGCGAAATCTCCACTTCGATCACTGTGATTGGCCAATTCACGGTCCGCTCCTCTCCACTCCGCGTCAGTGGAAAGGAACCTTAATTAAAATGTCTTGGTAGACTTTCTTATCTTAAAAAAATCACTGCCTATGTTTTCACTTAAACTGAGCAGAGAAATGTGAACTTCAAGCAATTGTTTTTTATACGTAAACTGGGACGAGCTAAGCGTTCTCCTGATGGTAAGAGATTACGCCTGCTCAAAACCAGAACAGTGCTACACTTTGATTTACATAAGCCGGTGCAATACTGTTAAAGTGTACCACATAGATTCTACATACATTTTGATGGTCAGTCTCGACAACCTAGTAATTTCACTAGCTACAGTGCCCTTCAAACCGGAATAAACAATAATGTGTAAACATTACCGGAACACAGTAATGCTTACACATTACTGCTTTGCGGCAGAATATCTGACACTGTGTTGGTAACCATCTAGACGGCATCCTGCAGGGAGGGGGCACCTCCCAACGGTTGGTCTTTTCCTGGGACTCTTTTCTACGCTCTTCAAGTGCCTCAGCCTCAGTACGAAATAAAATCAATGCAAGTACCATCATTGTGTTGTGAAGTGGTGATAAATCGCGGCGAACCAAATATTACAACTTATTTAATGGCATTAAAAATGTTATGTCAGCACAGGTGAAGAAACTGATAAAGGTCATAGCACACATATCAACTCGGAAAAAGATCGTCACCGTATCAACTCGCGCCGTTCAGTATTCTTTTTATGAAACTCCCTACTGCACGGCACATTTATCGGATTGTTACGTAATCGCTTTGCCTCGGTTCAAGTTTTTTTTTTTTATTATTAATTGACAAGCGTTTGACCACTACCTCACCTGGTGGTAAGTGACGGGGTGGTCGAAGATGAAGTACGCTTGGCTAAGTGCTATTATATAGAGTAATTTTAATATTATTTAGAGTAATTATTTGGTTGACGGCGAGGCGAAAGGCGATACGATGTAGATCCCTTTCCGAGTTGATATGTTTGCTATGACCTTAATGCTCGATTTTGCTTTACGGATACTTTCATTCATTCACAATTAATAATTTTCCTAAATTTTGACAAAAATATATACATGCTTAAACGATTAAAAATACTGCAGTAACAAGCAAAAGCTACAACCATAAAATAATCTAAGTCCTCACGAACGAACAATCGTTCATATACTCCAGCAGTCGTAAATATCATCACAATTCCTTATAGCACTTTACAATTCTACTATAATATACACTATTTGTAATGGAATTATGACTAAATCAGTGTACCGACAAATATGTAACTAATTATGAACAAACGCTAGAAGAATTTGATCGATATCGACGATTTGTCCGATGAAGTTCCGAAGCCCATTCTATGTTCGTCAGTTTGTATGTATCTCACTTTGTTTATGGCAAATTTATGTACATTTGCAATAACCAAAGTGAATTCAAATGTAGCTGTGAGAATTTGATAATTTATTTTAATAATATATTTGTTTGTTATTAACAGCACCAACACTGAATAGCTTTGTAATTTAAAGCAAAAACATTGATAGTGATGCGTGTCTGAAACGGCCCTAATGTCTCAGTTTGAGGTTCCGTTACTAACTCATAAAAATCCTCGCTAAAAATTATATCAATATTTTGCATTTAAAATTAACCTCTACCGTTAATTTGTTCCCATTAATAGGCATATACTTTATCTATAAACTTTAAATATAACAAAGACATCGATGTTAACAAAAATAAATAATACATTACTTAAATGAAATCACAAGTAACTTAAATATAATAATCATGATTGCGTGCGCTACTTCCCCTAACGACACTTACACTAGGTATAGTGATATTCAGTATCATATCTCCGAAATGGAAGATCAAGGGAACATTTAATACATTTTCAAACATTACAAAATTTAAGTCGATTTTGAATAATATTTTTACGAAAGTAGTCTTTATCATACGAAGAGAGATCCATAAGCATTGGTCCTTTAGACCCTATTCATTAATTTTACACGTTTATTTGATATCAACGAGGTACACAATTCGAAACGTTTGGAATATAACATTCAAAGCATGGCTTATAAAGCATAGAGACCATAATTCTATGTAACATCATCTACAACTGTGACACAGAGACAGAACTATTACATTAAAATGTACTGATTTGTACATTCCAGGCGCATTTTAAAAGTACGAACCAATAAAAAAATTAAGAACAGTGATTCAAGTATTGTACAGATTTGATCGATATGTTACAGTCAAAACACGTTTATAACTAGATAAGAATAATTGCCTATTGATAACTATTTCTCTATTAAAAGTGTATTACATCTATAGAAAAAAAGTGACAACAGTTAGTCTATGTTTATTATAAAACGAATTCGTCTAAATGAGTTTTAAATAAGGACCGAGTAATAAGGAGAGAGAGAACAATGACGAACGTTTTTAAAATGTGCAACATCCATAAAATAAAAGAAAAAATGTAACATTAACGCAGCGCACGTTATGTTTGAACAAGTAAAATATTCTACCATTGATCTACCATAGCACTTATCCATACAATAATCTATACAAATACCAACTACAAAACAAAATCCAATTTGTGATACATCAGTTAAATATAGTAAATGCAAATGCTTGTTGAATCCGTGTTTTACACTCATGGTGGTGAGGGAATAAATCAGTTATGAACTGAAATTAATTTAGTGCACTGTATACTGCTAAACATAAATCTAGAAATAAATTAAAAATATAGTATTGCTTAATATCTTAATATTTTCGTTGCCTAAAACAACGTCTACTGGTATACAAGTCTAGGCCAGTGAGAGCTTGATTCTAGAAGGAAAAACTTCGTTAGAGCGGTTTCAGAATAGCGATTTCGCCGCGGCGTTGTCGAGCGGTGAGTTAACACGCCCGAGCGCCCGCGTTACTATGACACTCGTTACCACGCGTATAAAGTTATAATACTCGGCACCACATGCCTAGACATTGAAAATATAAAGAAATGTATCGCATGTTTGGTTTAGACACTGTATAGATAAGAATCGAGTTTCGTCTTGGGCGCCGGCTGGGTGAATGGCGAGAACCAGAAAATGGAGAATCGTCCGAATACAGATTGGATGCTCTTCCATCGAGATTTGCGAACCCAGCGAGCTTGCTCCTTCTTCAATTGCTCGATACCCTGTAAATAAACCAAGAACGATTAATATTTCCATAGTACCGGCTGCTGCTTAGTTATGGCTTGATGGCGCTGTCGGAAAAAAAAATCATTTATTTGTACAATTATCCTACTAAATTCACACTATGTATGTGTATCGAATTACAGAGTAGTCATGTCGGTCGCCGTCGCTAACATCGGAAGGCTACCTTTAGTGCGTAATCACAAACGAAGCAGGCTACCAGCGCCGATCTACCAGCGCTTATCGGAACCGACCGCACTGGTCACGCGCAGTGATTCATCGCAGGCAGTCTCTATACTTTCTTCCGAACAGTTCCAACCTGTTCCGATTATCGCTGGTAGGCCGCCATTTATTATGTTGTCTTTGACGTACAAGAAGGTACACTGGAGACAGCCAGCCCCTGCTTATACCCGCTTGATTTATGTAGCGTGAATTTCTAGCGGACGATATACACGCGTCGGTGTCGGCACTGATAAGTGCGAATAGGCTTTTTTACATATAATCCCACCGCATTCTAGGCCCTTCGGCCAGTTGGAGTGACGACCTATGAAAGTGAGTCTGCAACAAGCTTAAAGTTTATAGCCCTTCCTTGGCAGTGGGGAAAAAAGTTACCCTAAGCTAAGTAAACACTCCAGTAAGTAAGCCAGGTCAAGACACTCACAGGACTCCCTGTCTCTGCCGCCTTGAGACATGCAGAAGATAGACAAGCATGGAAGCAGCTTGTCAATCGAGCCACTCAAGTCTTTCAAGACGGGCACGACCTTCAGTAATGAAGTACACGAAGAAGAAGAAGAAGAGAGAAGCTAAGTAAACAAGTGACCGTACTCACAGTCTCGTCATTCCATATAGCGTGCAGTTGCGTGCCTAGCATCACGGCGGTGAAGATGGCGAACAGTAGCGCCTCGGCGATGAGGAACAGCAGTAGGATGACTGTGGCAGGCGGAGAGTAGGCGCTACACTCGCGCCACTCGTGTCGTATGCACGTCGCGAACTGATAGATCGCTAGGCCCACCGCATGGATCGATATGCTCGCTATGTAGAACTGCAATAAATAAACACTTTAATCAGGGGAAATGGTGGTCAAACGCAAGCCTATATGGAGTAAAAAAATATTTACTCAACTATTTGGACATTTTACACATCTAGCCCCTGACTAAGCAGATGTTGTCAGGGTGTTTTTTTTAAAAAGGGCACTGATGGCCAAGTCGATATCCGCCAAAAGTAAAAGATAAAAAAAAACTAAATATGTAGTTATTGTTTTCTTATAAATCGAGAGCATGACTCCTTTCACGACTTTTTTTTCTAACTCTCGTGGTTATGGACTTAGTACCAGCACGTTTTTTCTGTTAAATAAACATTTTTCCTTTTTTTTACTTTTTACTTACAGTAAATAGCACAAAGTACTTCTGATTGTTTTCGCCGACACAATTGTTGACCCAGGGGCAGTGGTGGTCCATCTTGCGGATACATCGCTGGCACACGGAGCAGTGGTGGGCTCGTTCGGGCTTGATACTGCAGCATTTCGTGCATTTGAATATCACCTGGCCCTCGCGGAAGCTCATCTGTTTGATCATCTCTTTGGTCGCGTTACCTTTAGGGACAGCACCCTGGAAGGAATTCATATTTTGTTATAGTCATATATTTAATTTATATTATATGGAGGAGGCCTTCGTCCAGAAATGGACATCCCAAAATAATAGTAAATAAATAAATCATCATTATATAAAACAAAGAAACAAAAACAAAATAAAGTATAAAATATAGTATCAAGTTAAGATACTTGTACTAAAATAATATACACTGCATGATAGATTAATAGCTCTACCAATTTATATTTAATTAAGTTAACTAGTTGAACCAAGTATTACTAAGGTAACTTTTGTGGGAAAATAAAAGGCTTATTTATTTATTTATTTAATTTATATAGGACAGGCTTCAGGCCTGTGACATTATTCGCGAAGTATCGGCTTTGAAAGTTACAAGCAGGGTTTGAACTATTACATGACTTTCCTTGAAATAATTTAGTCGTATCCGTTTAGTGTGGTTTCCGATTAGCGTATTAAGCCGCTCGTGATTTTTTTATTGCAGCGCGTATACGCGCGACAAGCCGCGAGGGTGTTCCTTATGCTACTGACACTCGCTAGAAAAATCCGAGCGTAAACACCTGTATACGCGCGTTAGCCTATTGAAGGTTTGCGAGTACCAATCCGCCCGCGTATACTCGTGAACAAAAACGCTCTAGTCTGAAACCGCACGCATAAGTCCCCGAGACGATCAATTTTGCGCAATATGACGAATTTTGCAATATTATTGACCGTATAGGGTTTTTATTGGATCAGGGTTTTTATTGTACAATAAAATATATTGTGCAATGTTATTGTAAGTCTAGGGGACGCCTAAGATTACCATCAGCTAGTCCCTGGACCTTTTTCTATCAGACCAAGCAACTTAGACGGAAATATCCAACGGATATTCAAAGTGAAGTGTAGTAGCTGTGTAGTTTGCGTTTCCACAGGCGCGGAGCTGGGCGGAGTGAAGAGGAGTGGACCGTAAATTTGCCAACCACAGTGCTCGAAATTCCACTTCCACTCCACTTCGAGCACTGTGATTGGCCAACTCACGGTCCGGTCCTCTCCAAGCCGCAAAGTTTCCTAATACTGCCCAGTTATATGGAGTAGCAGGCAGGACTTACCGGATCGGTGAACATAGTCCGGAGGTGCGATGCAAATGCGAGGAAGGCCATGCTTTGGAACAAAAATATGTTCACGTAGCTGTAGAACGGGTACGTGTTCACCCCTGGCACAAGAATCACCATCATAACCACGAACTCCGCGTAGAGAATAAGGAGCCATGTCAGCACAGCGCAGATTATGCCGCATATGTCCTGAAAGATAAATTACAATTCTCCTTACTTTTGCCCCTCTGTATATCTTACACATTCTTCTATGCTTAGTGCTTCAAGACATTCAAAGAAATTTCGCCAGGTAAACGAAGTTGTGGGAAGTAATGTATTCATCGCTTATTATGACAAACCACTCGAACGGAGTGATCGAATCATGCATTAGATACATCAAAGCTTTCACCGAGCGGTGAATTTTTCAGTGAGATATTCCGCCGCAAAGCAGTGTGTTAAAGTTAGAAGGGCTCTGTAGCTAGTGAAATTACTGGGATTTCGAGGTTGACCAACGAAATGTCTCAAAGTGGACGAGCGATATAGCTATGTGTATCAAAGTCCAGTGTAGCACTGTTCTGGTCATGGGCAGGCGTGAAGTCTTACCATCTTCAAAGGATCGTCTCGTCAACTGCTTGCAAAAAACATACCTTAATACACCAGGCCTTCCCCCCGCAGCACCGGTTGTGCATGTCTCTATCCGGTCTGGCAACCAGGCATTCACCATCTATCGGGTACTGGTTATCCATGTCATCTTCATCGGAGCTATCATAGTAATCGCGTATCATTGATTTTACCAATTTATATCCTCCTAAAAAAACAAAATTGTTATTGGTATAGATTATTATGTGATATAGGTACAATGTACATGTTTTAATAACTTTTTTTGTCTAAATATTATTAAAATCATGGTCCAAATGCGTTGTTTTTGTTTTCGGGAGTATTCTTATTACACCCGTTATCATGCAAATATGTTGTTTTAGAGCTAGTCCATGTGTGGAAGAATCATCACAAAATGAAAAACAATTGGTACTATGCAAGCCTTCGTTGATTTTCTATCTCTTTATATGTTTTGAATTTGTTCAAATGAGATAAAATACTAAAATTAATTTCTCCATACAAACTTTGAACCTCTTTTTACCCTTTGAAGGAACATGGCATCATGTTAATAGCCTTATGTCCTTATCTAGCCGACTTATATTTAAGGGGAATCCTCAAATCCGAATTCCATACAAAATGTTTCGTTAAGTTAGTAGGGTTAATTTTAAAACACATAAATCTAAATTAAAGTATGAAACCTTTCACTTTTTTTGTTGACGAAATCAAAAAACATGGACGAAATGAATAGTGTGAAGAAATTACTATAATACGGCGTACTTTTTGAGTATTTGTCCGAAACATTTTGTATGGAATTCAGATTTGAAGATTCCCCTTAATATTGTAAAGATTTAATGTAATTCATTAAAGTAGTTATTGCATAAAGAGTCACAAACTAATATTTTTGTTGAATAAAAATAAGTAATTACCGATTTTTTGTATACTTATGCTTATAGATACACATAAAGCGAGACAGTTAAAAAAATGCACAACAACAAATGGCTCAGCAGAAAAAATATACACAACAGCGTAGTCAATACAGTATGCACACGGATAGAGTATGTTTCTGAAAGAAGATGGATTTCTACAAAAAAGGCCCAGCGCATACCGCATAAAGAACAATAATTGAAACTAAACCTTAATTCCTATGACATAAGGCATATGGTAGCGTCCACTAGAGACTGCGGGCGAGTCGCCTGACTGCTCTGGTCTGCAACATGTTTTAACCATATGTCATAGACATTATGGTTTAGTTTAAATTGTCACCTTATCAGTCTCTTTGCTGCACCTCCTCATGTGTGCACTGGGCCTAAGTATCATTGGATTCATTGCAGTTGCACAGAGTACAAGAAGTTTCATGAGCTAAACAGTTGTTCAGTGCACATATTTTTCGAGTGTGTGTATGCATCATCATCATCCACAGCCCATAACTACCCACTGCTGGGTGTAGGCCTCCTTCTGTACACGCCATTCTCTCCGGTCTTGTGCTTTTCGCATCCAAAAGTTGCCCGCGACTTTTGTAATGTCGTTGACCCACCGCGCCAACGGACGACCACGACGTGTGTGTATGCATACTATGTATGAAATACATGAAAAGTGGGAGTGCATAATATCTCTTTTTTCGCAGTCAGGTAGCAAGTCTAACAACCAATAAAATTATGATACCAAGAACATTTGCAAAAGCTTAGTCTACCTCTTTTCAATAGCAGAGCAAATAAAAGGCAAAATTATAAAACATTTAAAAAAAAACACATTTCTACATTGTTAAATTTTGTTCAAATATTGTTATACAAAGCATTGTTGCAGTAAAATTAAAACATTACAGTTAAATAGGTACTTATAGTGTACCTATATTGATTGCAAGAGCAGCAGGTCAAAATAAAACAATGAAAAACTTAATAGATATGAACTAGCTTGGACACAGCAATCATCTTAATGCACTCAGTAAGAAATAGAAATCTATTGTTTATTTTTTTCCAGTACAATTTTTAATTGATTATAAGTATCTACTTTCTTCTTTAATTTCTCCCCTACTGGCATATTACGGAAGAATGTAAAACTGTAGGTATTTGTATACCCAGTACAGATTACATTGGGTTCAGTAGATTTTAAATAAAGCGTCCCGGTACAATATTTGCAAACTAAATACAAACACGAAAGTACATTATAATAAACTGCTAGGCTCAATTTGGTTATATTATAGGGAGTAAGGACATTGCAACACATCCATGAAAAAATAAAGAGGAGTGTAGAAGAAAAAACAAGAAGAATAATGATTGATCATAGCAAGTATTGCAAGTTGTTACCTTTCCAGTCTTCACAACACTTTCGTTTTACTGTAAATTAGCTCAGGGCAGACCATGGGCAGAACTAGCCGTGATACAATTTATTGTGCTTGTTGCCATGTGCTAAGCGTCGACGAAACTATAAATTTTTCGTAGATATAAGTATTGGACGTAGCAGAAAAGTGCAATAAAGATTTTAATTCCTTCACCATAGCAAAATCAATAAAAGTAGTGTGAAATTTATGAATCTCAAAGAGACTAGCCTAGACCACAGCACGAAAAGAAAAATGCTAAATGACAGATTGAGTCGGGAGACAGTAATGCACGACGCGATAATGCACAACATGGCATTGCCCGACACGAGAATGTACACTACGGAATCCAAGACCTAAAACTTATTTCTTTCTTTCTAATACTTTTTTTTCTAGGCTTTCTTTATACTAAACGTCTTTTCAAAAATTTTTCAAATGAAAGGAAAAACAAAAATATTGTATGATGTACCTGTCAACAAAGCCGTTTTTATACAGTTTCATTTCATGTTTTGAAAATGAAGATAAAGTTTAACGAATAAAGCTGCCTCATGAGACATTGAAGGACATTTACGCAAAGAGCTTATAATACTAGTAGGTATACAAGTTCTTTGCATTTACGTATCCTTTGACTTTGACATTTCATTAAATTTTATAGTCTGACCGAAACGATAGCGGATTTTCTAATTCGAATAACAAAAGTACGTGAATGACGTAATCTAAAATCAACCTTAAATGTACCCAAACCTTAAATAAAGTTTGAATAGATTATATTATCATTCATGATTTAATGGTTTTGGTGTGTACATGCAAAGACTATGTTATACTATATAGGTTTACAATTTCTTTGTGTACATATTAAATAATCGAACTAGTTGAATGAACTTTATTCCAATAGTTCGAATAAAATCATTCATAATCGCCCATCGCTAAAACTCTGTCTCTGACTAATCTGTGCAATGCTATTCGGTCATATTCTGTGGTCATATTCTGACTAATCTGTGGATATTATTAATTTCTGTGGGATCGTGCGTGTGCGTGTGTGGAAAAAAACATCTGTCCCGGAATATTCGACAAAAATCAATAACGTGATTTTTAGAAACCATCTCCATTTTATGAATCCTGCTGAGGAAACTGTCCAACATGTCACAAAGTAGTAGAATACTGCGTACTCCGGTAAGTTTGCCTTGCATTAGTTGTAACTAGCAGATGCCAGCGGATTTGCTTGCGTGGTAGGTATCAAGATGAACAGCCTAAAATCAGTCCGGTTTTGGTAGGGTTTAAATATATTATCATCTATCCATCCATTCTTTTTCATTTTTACTAATTGTACAGAATAGGGATCAGAGTGTCGAAAACGGGGCACTAAGAATTTTTTATTTTTTTTATTGTCAGAAAGCTAATCACGCTCGCTTCGCTCGCTTGAGGACGCAAAAAAAAAATCAACCTAACCTACCTACCACCCAGCTTTTATCAGGGCCCTGTACAACCAAACTTACAAATTGTAAATTGTAATTGTAGTTTACAAGTTACAATTCTACAAGTTTCTGTTTAACCAAGAATACAATTTACAATTCTACCATGGTGGAAAACTGACAAAATTGTAAAATTGTAGCTACAATTCTACATATTTCTGTTCAACCAACATTTTTTCTTTACAAGTGACAATTTACAAATTTGTAGGGAAAACTGCTTGGTTGAACGCATAATTGTAAGTACAATTTTTGTAAATTGTAGCAAGTTTCCGACAGGTGGGCTCGCCTTGTGTCAGAAACTTACAATTTTTTTACCGCAGTTTATTATGTGAAAAAAATTGATGGTTTTATAATTATTAAATAATGGTTCTAACAACTAATAGTGGAAGTAGTGCAACGGCGAGTTTTTCGTAAAAGAATAAACTTTTGATGTGAGATTTTACATTCAATAAAATATTTCAAGTCTGCAAAATAATACATTTATACATTAGGTAAATAAAATATTTTATACAATTTTAGATATAAAATATTTTATTTTAATATTTTACAAAATATAGTGTCATTGAATGAACTGAAATAAACAATTTTGATTTTTATTGGATTTGAAAACTACTGATTGTCAGAAAAACCTCAATTTAAGAATCTCCAACAAAAAACTTACATTTTATGTAAATTGTAACTTACAATTACAAATTTGTAGTTACAATATTGTCATCGAAATCTACAGGCATTTTGTGCACTTGTAAATGTTGGTTAAACAGCATGTGTAATTTACATATTTCTAATGTTATACTTGTAAAGTTAGACAGCAATTGTCATACAATTTTACAAATTTGTCAAATATTTACAAAATTGTCGAATTGTAATGTTGGTTACAGGAACACGGCCCTGGTAGATTTTGAGCTCTGGCTAGGTTGACCTTAGAGGTCAATGGCCCGAACTAAAGTTTCTCCTTACGCCACCCCCTTTCTAATGGTACCATAAAAAGAAGGTGTTAATAGGGAAGCAAATTTTTCATCCAAGTCTTGTTGCCTCATTGCCCCGTTTGCTACACCCCAACCAGAAATGGGACTGGACATATTATCAAGCAATACTGTCAATAGACGCAGAGTTAGCATATTTACGAAAAAAAAAATTGTTGAAATTCGCACAGCTCTGCTCTTCTCTCTGCTCTGCTCCAGTAGATAGGCAGCAAAGGAAAAAGCCTATTTAATAAATTTAAATATTCCCCGTGCATTAAATACTTCTATTGCACTATCAAATGTATCCTGGGTTTGCTTTTGTATCCTACTAATATTATAAACGCGAAAGTTTGTATGGATGGGTGGATGGATGTTTGTTACTCTTTCACGTAAAAACTACTGAATGGATTTTAATGAAACTTTACAATAATATAGCTCATACATCAGAATAACACATAGGCTACAATTTATAAAGATAGCTGCGCAGACGAAGTCGTGAGCACTAGCTAGTTCACAATAAAATGGTAGAAAAACTTACATATTTACAATTATATAGATTGATCACTGCGGCCACTGTTCTGCACGAGATGAGATGAGACTCAACTTAGCAGACATTAACTGCATAAGATAACCCTTTCAAACATGACAGTACATAGTACCTACACGCACAATTATTGACTATTTATGTTGTTGTGTAATAGCAATTTCAAATTAGCAGACCACCACTTGCAGAGGTGCAGGATAGCTCTATCTTTGGTGGAGCACTTTTATTGTCAAACAGTTTTAAATTTTATATTAAAAAGACCAGTATATATGCACCACTGACAGCTGACGGAGCAACCCTGCAATACTGGCAGAGCGGCGCCAAGCGGCCACGAGCGACCTGTCAGCGGCAGTACTGGTCTTATAAGTATGTAGATAATGTTGAAAATGGTTTGACACTGAAAGTGCTCTGCCGGCTGCTGCCATCCTATTAGAAATTGAGCCTAAGTGCTCACATACATGCTTTGAAAAAAAAATTAACTTATGATGAATGTTGATTTGGGTTTTCAGGTTCAAAAGGGAAAACCACCAACAAAAGGGATGAAGCAGATCCTGGCTGAAAATGAGTCTACAGTCAAGTTCTATCGCAATATGGCGATGGGGTCCATGGCTATATACGCTGTTGTCATGGCGATCTATTTTAAGGAGGACTTCCAATGGCCGTTAATGGTATGTAATGGTGTCTTCACACGGCCTGTGCTTACACAAGGTCATCTGTGAAGCTGACTAAGCTATAATATGACCGCTGTAGCATAAAGTATATCATGAGTGTGCTCATAGCACAACAATATCGCGCACCATACTATAATATACGCTATAAATTGGTGCGATATCAAAAAAGTGAGCGAACTAAATTTTTTTACGCAAAAGTCGCCTTGAGACTCAGTGTCCCGATCCATTGCCACTAAATTTCCCTGAAACGAGTTAGCTGTTTGACCTTTCCAAGCACCCCGCGCCGCTCGGATTTGCGCAGGAAATCAGATTTAAATCTTAACTAATTCATGCATGGCCCACCCTGTATATAGCACAATAGTATACATAGTCTGAAACCAGCTTAAGGGCAAGCCCGTGCCGCAGAAGAGTATGGATCACCCTTGTCACGGCTAAACAGGCGCGGCCCGTGCTAAACTAGGCCATGAAATGCCACCATGATACGAATACGAATAACTATAATTACGAATTATTTGACACGCTAACTTGAACATCTAAACAATAGAAAAAAAGTCTTTTAAGACTGTTGATCACTTGCCACTGATTTTTGTAAGCAATCATTAGTCTGTGGTTTCATTGTGATAGGTACCAAATCCAAAGTACTCTGATGTTCATCATCTGATGATGAACAACATACATACTATTCCCACTGTACATAATAGAACGATGACACACGGCTTTTTACACGGGTAAAGTCGCCCAGTGTCATCGGCGTTTTTACAATCTGCTTGTTGACAATCCTTCCCGAACGCTAACACGCTCACACGCTAGCTTTTAAAAACGCCAACAATATGCTTGTAAAAAAGCCGTGTGTCATCGATGCTTAATGATATACATATTGTGATTGTTTCAGGTTCTGAACATTGGTGCACTGGTTATTTACATAGTGTGCTACCAAATATTGACATTTATGTCTCGGCCAAAATACTCGGACTCATCTGCCCTTTTGGACCCTGGGCTTGATCTCAACATGGAAGGCGGTGTGGGAGAGTAAGTTTATTTTAAAAATAGTTATAGAACTCTGTTTAATTTAAAACAGCAAATAAAGTTTGTATACACTAAAGTAGTTGACAACAAGTGTCATTAAGTCAAGGGTTTTTTTTACCTGGAACCCTTCTCGGTACATTAACTTTATTGTGTTTTACCAAAATGTGGTACATGTAGGCAGATCATCTGAGTGTCAACCTTTATATTCTCTAGCATGCATGCATGATGAAGACTTACTGAAGTGTCAAAATATTAGTATTAAGGGGCATCCTCAAATCTGAATTCCATACAAAATGTTTCGGACAAATACTCAAAAAGTACGCCGTATTATAGTAATTTCTTCACACTATTAGTTTTGTCCATGTTTTTTGATTTCGTGAACAAAAAAAGTGAAAGGTTACATACTTTAATTTAGATTTTAAACGTGTTTTAAAATTAACCCTACTAACTTAAAAACACGTATAAAATCTAAATTAAAGTATGAAACCTTTCACTTTTTTTGTTCACGAAATCAAAAAACATGAACAAAACGAATAGTGTGAAGAAATTACTATAATACGGCGTACACTATGAGTATTTGTCCGAAACATTTTGTATGGAATTCGGATTTGAAGATTACCCTTAAGTATAGTTTTCAGTGAGCAATACACAAGCACAATGCACCTTTCAATGATGCCATTGTAGGTAGACACAATATCCTGTATAATGTAGGTACACAGAATAAGTTATTTTTTTTTTATGTTACGACGTGGCGAGGCTACCTAGGCGCGTACTTACGTACCAACGCTCTCTTGATGGTGAGAGTTCACGCCTGACCATAAAAATAATATTGCTACACGAGGCTTTGATTCCCATAGGCCGTGCAACACTGTTATATCGCTCGTCCACTTCGAGAGATTTTGATAGTCACTCTCGAAAGCCCAATCATTTCACTAGCAACAGTACTCTTTCAACCGGAACACAGTAGTGCTAACACACTAATTTGCTACAACATCTGGCACTGTGTTTGTCTCCTCCTCCCAATGGTGATGTACAGTCGGCTCTGTAATGGTCTTTACACCCAGCTTACGCCGGTGTTCTTCTAGGATTAAACCACTCACACAGACACATCATGTTTTTGCGTGAGTAAACTACTGATGTGATTAACCACTTAAGATATACCCGTAATATACAAGTGGTTTAATCACAGGAGAACACTGGCGTAAGCCGGGTGTAAAGACGACACCGTGGCTTAGTTGGTAGTGACCCTGCCTACGAAGCTTGGTGTTCAGGGTTCGATCCCCGGCCGGGGCAAATATTTGTGACGGACACAAATGTCTGTTCTCGGGTCTTGGATGTTGTGATGTCTTGTATATGTGTCCATGCCACCTGCGACACAGGGAATCCTAGTGCAGGCGTGTGAGTGTGTGAAGTTTTTTTTTTTTTTTTTTTTTTATTACAGAGCCGGTGTACTACAAATGTTTGCTTTAATTTTTCAGACACATAAAGGATATTATTATACTGCTCTCGGGGACACACATCCTATCTCTGGTTTCGCACTACTTCTGGTTGGCGCTTCTTCTGATCCCCGCGCGGGCTGGCTGGCTCTTATGGGTGCACGTACTTGGTCCATGGTTTTTCCAACCAGGCCAAGAGGATACCGAGCAAGATGACAAGAAGAAAAAGAAGATGGAGCGTAGAATGAAACGTCAACAGTAAAATAACACATAATCATCTCCGGCCCATTTCCACCCTTATTTATAATGGATGTAGGCCTCTTTTTGTATTCGATAACGATACCCAATTATTTATTAGCGTAAGACAACCATTGGTCTTCGAGTAATATAATGTACTGAACATATTGTAACGAACATGATGGAATATCGCTCAATAAGTTTTAGTGTATAATGATATGGTATGTAGATGAGACTTAATTTCATTATTATTTTCGCACTTTACTTGTACTTGTGTGCCAGTCAATGAAATGACTGTTTTCAAGTGTCAAGTCAAGTGAAAAAAGTGTGGTAAAATGTTTATTTGACAACAAGCTAAGCCTTTATTAATGAAATGATTTATTTTATTACTTTGCCATATTGAAAGAACTTCATAATCAAAACAAATATATTACTTCTTGGCCAAATAGCCTCATCTAAAATTATGTGAAAATGTTATATTTGTATAGGTAGGTACATTGTGTTTTTTTTTTATTTTGGAGTCATTATTAGTTACCTTATCTATTAAAACAGTTGTGTAATCAAAATAATATGAAATGCAGTCTTAACCAGAGTGAAGCTCAAATTGATTTATGTTATTTGATTTAAGTATATTAAATTGTGTTGAAAAAAATTTGGTATTTGGTGGAGATCATGTTTTTTTCTTTACGGTTTTGAACCATTAATGCACCGACGTTTTTATTTATTTTTTTACTGTTAACTAGTTAATACCATTGTGTACTCTATGATGTAGTTTTGTAGATTAAAATATTAGCAGATTCTTCTAAGGCCTGAATTATACGTTTGTTCTACAGAAATGGCATAAGGCGAAAGCGCCACAAAGATATAATTGCATGACGCGTCGCTTACAGATTTTGTGTGTAAAAATTTTGTCTGTGCAAAGAAGGCAAAACTTTTTCATACAAAATCTGTTAACTTTTAATTAATTTAATACAAAATTTGTCTGAAAGGTTGAAGATGGTTTGAAGGATTATGCGAAACTGCATAAAAGCAAGCCGTCTCAGTTATCGAGCAATTAAACACAACTTATATTTTCACCCCTGTGCCCGAGCGCCCGTGCCTTCGCCTTTCGTCGCTTTAGTATAATTCAGGCTTATGAAATAAAAAAAACTGATTGGTATGTTAATTGTAGGTATATCAAAACTGAAAAAAATCCTGTTGCTTTTCAACCGATTTCAAAAAAAGGAGAAGGTTCTCAATTTGATTGATTAATTTTTTTGCCTTTCACCATAGAACTTTGATTTTTATAAACCGATTTGAAAAAAAACATTTTTTATTAAAATTTTTCATCCAGATTAGTCTCATAGAAATTTCATGAAAATCGGTTCAGTATTTTGGTTTTGACATCAAAATAACTGAAAAAATGGCGTCATTCAAGTAAACTAAATTGCGGACCTATTTTTCATCCCTGTGACTATTCAGTTTAGGATCACTAAAACAGTCTGATTGAAGTCAGGTACTACACCTATGTTTTTTATAATCTTGATTATTGTTGCTATGCTGGATTCGCAGGGAAAGTATAAGAAATGGTATAGCGCAGTAGTTAGTAAATACTTTCGTAGAATCATGAGTTAAAAGTTTTTTATATAATGAAAAGTTTTTAGCTGATATAAACCATGGTTTGTTGATGCTATACATAAAAACTCTTCAAAGAGTACTTTGTTTGTTGTTATTAGAATAGGTACATAATTTGATTTTAAAAGTAATTAACTCTTTAGAGTTATAATATGAAAGTTCTTGATTATAGATACTATACAGGGTTACTGGTAACTCGACTTCTTCCATGCATTGCGTGGCACTATTGCTAGATTTTTTTTATATTTTAAGTTTTTATTAAATATCTATGCATAGTCAACTAAAGGAAATGCGTCAAGGTATTGAAATTACTAACAAAACTATCAAAAGAACAACAAAATCTGCCATCTGGTGCTGTAAATTTTAGTGAAAATAAACAGCGTCAGGCACTGCTGTACTTTGATAGTTTTTCACGCATTTACATCAGTTGATCCTACCTGAAATATTTTATTATCGCTCACATAACTTTAGCTGTAGAGACTACATAATTATCCTAGACTAGAACATTTTACAGTGTCACTCTCTAATCCTTTACATCAAAATATAATACAAAATCATCCTTGTCTCCTAAAATTAAAATACAACACAACACCTGTTAGTAATTTTTTCATTTAGGTACGTCAAATTACCAGTAACCCTAATAAAAATGTTTACTTTAAGTAAATAGGCCCAGGCCTTGTGATATAAATTATTTAAGGATCAATTTCGGTTGTTGTGAACAACTTATGTCAATTTTGCATCAGAAATTGCAAGGTTTGGTTAAAAATTAACATAACGTAATAGGTACAGTTGTGATAATAGTAGATTATGCACTAAGGGGATAAAGCAGTGTCTTATGTCGCGGGTGGCATATTGAACCCTGAGTTAACGAGGGACTCAGTTAACTCCTGAGCGAAGCGAGGGAGTTATGTAGAGTCCTGAGTGACGCGAGGGGTTCAAGCTACCCAAGACGAAGACAGGCTTTATCCCAGAGGAGCATACTCTACTTTTCACACCTTCTGAGAGGCAATAAAAAGCCAGGGCTCCAGCAGCGAATATGCGCCGTCTTTTGTTTCACAATGTTTGAAGTCGCACCTTTTTTCTTTTTTTTATGAGTGGCCAGTTCGATTTTCGAACAAACCTTTTTGCAATGCCATGTGGGCGTTCTTTTACTTAGAGTTTTCCACGAGTTTCCACATGAATTTGACGTTCCAAATTCAAATCACATTACAACCCTTGGGAGTTTCATACAACATTACCTCCCTAGAGAGGTAATGCTTTGCTTTACCTTGATGATAGCATGATATGTAATTGGACATTGCCGAGCAGGTGGTGTGAAAAACATTTTGATTAGTTATATCACAATCAAAATTTATACAAATCTTTTTGGTTTTTCGTATTATTATCTAATATGTTATTATGATAAAGTAAAGATTTAAACTACTGGTAGGTGTGTTTATAGGTAAGGTATTTATACTTATCTATGAATATCACATATTATTGTGTACTAATTACTACTGTAAAAGAAAGTTCGGAGCGTTATATGCGTATTTTCGGGTAGCGCTTTTTTACTGCAGCTTTTTTATTAGCCAACTATGTATCTGTAATTTATTTTTCTAGTTAAATAACTAATAATAACAGATACATTGGGTATTTTTATTAGTAAACTATGTGTCTGTAATTTTTAAGAATAAACTTTCTTACATTTTGTGAACCGTATGGTCTTTATCATGAATAAACCTTTGATGTAATAAAATTGCATTATTAATTACTTACAATCCAACAAAAAAAATAGGCAGGATAAAAGTTAGGCTCAAATTACATTGCCTCTTCCTTATTATGTCAAAATTATTAATATATGATCAATATTTTTTTTATTAATTATTTTATTGTTGGGCAGTAATAATGCATCTCAAGGCAAAATCAGCAGGTAGGTATTAAGTACCTACGTAATATTTATCTAATTTAATAAATTACTGTATTATTCAACATCTAGGTAGATAACATGTTATGTAGACGGATACCTGCGTAGTTTACCTACTTATAAGTTCTTTTAGTAGACCTATCCAATAGACATTAAATAAGTTAGGTACATACATAAAAATATAGTTTGAATTTGAATTGCTAATTAGCTGTGTATGAAATCACGAAATTAAGGTTATCGATGGAAAGCGTTCTAATATCCAAAACAAAACTTATGGGCCGGAATTACATATCTTCATGAATCGCAGGAGATTTTTGCAATAGACATTCAAAACAACGATAGATGGAAGACTCAAGCAAGACTGTGGTCGGCTGCGCTGCATTCTGGGTTTGCGCGCTGCGCGGGACGCAGTTTCGGACGAGAGCGAAGTAACTACCGCACGGCACGCGCAACGTGAGTTTTTTTAATTTATTTATTATTAATTAGTAGGTGCCTATGTTTTAAATTTATTACATAATGTTATCTACATTATGTAATAAATTTATATAAAAATATAATGCACTCAATTTTTTTCAACGTTCCGTTTTTTTATATTTTTATTTCATGAATTTATAATAATAGTAAAAAAAAAAAATTATTGAATAGATATTTAAAGTTTCGAAAAAAAATTTTTATTAACCTATGTAGATCAATAACTGCTAAGACAAATTGAAATATTCAAAAACATACAACCAAGAGACCAAGACAAAACATTTTTGCTGAAAGAGATTTTTTTCACGTGGGTATGTTTTTTTTTGGAATAGATTTCCTGATAGGTACGCTGTTTGTGGAAAAAGAGCAGTTTGTGCAGCAATAGATCAGGGATCGTAGTGATAATTTGAAAAAAAAAAACTGGTACATTTGCGTAGTAAATTGAAATCGTGCCAAAAAAAGGAATCTAAATTAGCTAACCTCGAGTAGGTACCTACATAATTTTTTAAATAAATTTTGATACAAAGAAGTAACAACGCTAGTAGGTATAGATATTTATAATTTAGAATTACTAGGCTTTTATATTGTCACTAAAACTTCAGCATGAAAAGTACATTTTTTTTTTAACCTGAGATAGGTACCTAGTAGTACCTTCTTATTTCATTTTTGTTGACCGGGTGTCTGAAATTTATTGTACTGTTTTCTGCCTCCATCTGGTACAATCTTGGTGATCCTTTAGGGAAACCGTTTTTCTATGTTTCACAAAAACGAGGTGAGATAAATTACCCGTTACAATCAAATAACTACGTTTTTCTATGGTTATACGATTTTGCGTTTCTTGAACTTGTATGTGAAAAATAATAATATGTATATTACTTAGATACGTCCTTACGAGTGGTCCCAATCGACAGAAGCCTCAAAAATCTCATAGGTACATGTGAGTCGTGACTCCATTGTCTGGCTTAGAATTTAGTGGGATAGATAGTCTATCTACTTAGATACTAAATATGTGAAGGTAGGTAGGTACCTACTTAACAAACATTATACCTTAACAACACGTTTGTGTACTTAGTTAAGTACCGTAACGGAACTTTGTCATTAGCAGATAGACTGCCGGAGTTTTCGTCAAGAATACCAATAACAGTAGATGGTAATACATACCTAGCTAAGTAATTAAATTACTGATTGACGCAAGACCATATGAAAACGACTAACGGTAACAGTTGTCCAAATTATATAGATACTATTTATTTTAACAAAAAATCTGCTTAATTTTTTCAACTTTTTTTGCTATGTCTGTGTTCAGTAAGGGCAACAGATAATGCCTATTTTTTTTCGGTGATTAATTTGCGGTGCAGGTATAGTACTACTAGTTTCAACCCAAGTGAATCAATTACCCACCATAAAAATAATTTCTAAATAAATAGCTTACCATAAGTTTTTGCTCAAACTAAATAAATAAATAATTACCTACTGTGCTTTCGAGCCTGACGATCAAAATGCGGACGAGCGCTTTAGCAGTATTGCACCAAGTCCTGCGTAGCACTATTCTGGTCATGAGCAGGCGTTATCTCTCACCACCAGGAAAGCGCTTAGCTCGTCTCATCCCATGTCTACATAAAAAAATCACATTTTGTCCTGACCTATCAAGTGAAGGCCTGATACATCTGAGAAGTCAATATATACTGTGTGACCCTGACCATAGATGAATTACGGTGTTCCTATAGAACACCAAGATGGACAGTATCGAATCAAAATGGAGTCGTAAGACAGGACCAAAAAATTTCAGACACCTTGTCAATAAATATGAAATATCTCAATTTTCAAATAATGTTTGTTACTTAGCCTTGTAGTTTAACATATACTATCTAATATTTATCTAGCCCTGTTACTTCTCTTTTTCGAAAATTAGCAGCGGACCAAAATTTACTAGAACTACATTTGTGTTTCTACAGGGCCGACTCTAGCCCATGTTGCGCCCATGTGCAATCATTACCCTAGCGCCCTCTAGTAAGGGGGGGGGGGGGACTTTTTTCTGAGTTTGTTTAACTTTATCGCTGTGAGCGTAGCGAGTCCTAATTTTTGACGCCTTTACTTTAGTCCTGAAATCACTATTAGGACCTCAAAACACAAAACAACTTACCTACATGTGATCGCAGCGAGCGAAGCTAGCCGCAATTTTTTTACGCTTTGATTTAGACCTGAAAATCGCTGAGCGCCGCTCGCCGCGATCGCCAGGGCGTCTGCGGCCGCCCAGGGCGAACGTGGCTGTCTTTACTTTAGTCTTGAAAGTTACTCAAATACGTAACAACATACATGTGATCGCGGCGAGCGAAGCGAGCCGCAAATTTTTCAGTATTTTGGTTATCTATCTAGGAAAAAAACAAATTTATCAGGACCCAAAAATATAAATCCCGCATTTTTTTATACGCCTTAAATTTAGTCCTGAAAATCACTATATTAGGATACTAAAACACACAACATCGTATATGTGATCGCGGCGAGCAGAGTAAGCCGCAAATATTTGCTTCACAAATCGCGTTATCTGGACCCAAAATCACGCAATTATGCAAACCTGATTGCGGCGAGCGAAGCGAGCCGCAAATATTTTACGCCTTTGATTTAGACCTGAAAATCGCAGAGCAACACTCGCCTGGCGATCAGCCAGAGCGTCCGCGGCCGCCCCAGGGCGTTCGCGGCGAATGGCGCTTGGTGGCCATCCCGCGGCGAGTGGCACTCGGCAATCGCCCCCGAACCCACGATCGCCAGGGCGTCCGCGGTCGCCCCAGGGCGTTCGCAGCGAGTGTTGCTTAGCGGCCGCCCCTAGGCGCTCGCGGTTGCCAGGGCGTCCGTAGCCGCCCCAGGGTGCTCGCGGTGAGTGGCGCTCGGCGGCCGCCCCAGGGCGCTCGCGGTCGCCAGAGTGTCCGCGGCCGCCCTAGGGCGCTCGCGGCGAGTGGCGCTATGCGGCCGCCCCCGGGCGCCCGCGGTGGCTAGGGTAGGGTGGGCACGGCGAGTGGCACTCGGCGCCCCCTAGGACCGTGCGCCCGTGTGCAATGCACACCCTGCACAATAGGTTAAGCCGGCCCTGTGTTTCTATACTTTAATACTTCTGTGTGTGAGTTTGTGTGACCTTTTACAAAAGTCAGCGATTAACTCTAGATTTGGATTCGCTCGACCCCGTTAGCATTAGGCTCTGTTTAAAATAATCCTGCTAATTTTAATTTTATTTATTTATTAGAGACAATAAACAGCTGTAACTTACCTTTTACTTTATGAATATAGACTTAGCTTAACAATACTGCAGCACATAGCATTATCCTAATCATAAGTTTATTTTCACAACCTTATTTAGAAATAAATAAAACATAGGTATCATATTATTTAAGTAAAATATGTACATAAGTAAGTATAAATATTACAATATCAATATAAAAAAAGGCTTGGACTTACTGACAGACAAGGTACCTACAGGTCAAACCGATGGACGTAGAGACTTGAAACTTGGAGGGTGTGTGTGTAGGCCTACGTCAAGTTTTCAAGAAGTGCAGGCGCGTAGGTATAGTAAGCGATAAACAAGTTGTCCTCTGGCGAACCACGTGCAAAGATGCGCAGAACCAATTTGACCTAAGAATTGCGTTCTGCGCATCATTGTCACGTGGTTCGCCAGAGGACAATTTGATAGTCACTTATTATGATAAGAAAGGGATTTATTATTAATTCACAATGCGTATGAAGTTGCGGGCGTCAGTTAGTTATTATGTATTAAGTAGGTTGTAATTTACACGTTTACGTTTCATTAACGTTTGTTAATGATAAGTATCCAGATATTTTCCTACCTAGATAATCAAATACTTAGTTGCATTAAATCTATATACATAAGAAGAAGATAGAGATACATAAGATACGACATACATCTAAACTAAATATCGATTACATTGTATGCGCGATGTCTATTATGTGTAGCGAGACATTTGAAAGGTTAAGAAATAAAATTTTCTGTCTGTGGCAGTGCAGACATGTCCGCCGGAATAAAATGTTATACGGTGCATGGCTGTCCGTGGTCGGCGCTAATCCGTCCGCAATATCACGCACCGTGGAAGTTGGCTTAAGTGTGCATCACCCTTAAAGCGTGACATGACTTGGCTGACCATGTTTTTGAGCGTAGGATGTATGTAGATGTAGCTACTTATCTACCTAACCTATGTCATAGCCTATGTACGGTATTTTATTATTATATAGCCTTTGTGGTTTTAATATGGTTGAGTAAACTCTGTAGGATGTGATTTTATGTAAGACTATGTATTTAGGACTAACGAGCCAAAAAGAACCACATTATATTCATAGATTTACGAAGTAAAGATGAAGACCAAAAACGGAACAAAAAACAGACAAAATTTCAACAAAAATGAAATAAGATTGAAATAGAAATATTTTTTGTAACTTTTATTATCAATGAAAATGCCTAGTATACTAAACTATATTTTATCTATAGCGTTCTTACTTCCCTGTTTCTAAATTTAGCATCGGACCAAAAAATGACTACTAAGTTAACTAAATTATCAAATTTTTTAGGTGCATTTTCGATGTACTATTGTAAATTGTATGATTCTATATCTAAGCAAAGCTTGTACTATGGGAACCATAAAACTGAAAGAATAATGAAATACTCTTTTTTCGTAAATACATAGAAAAAAAAAAAAATTCTTTAGCTGGTCTTCAATCAAACAAATATTGCATGTCTAGGTTTATGCAACAGAATGAACATTTTCACGCAACATTATGCCCACTTGTAGGTACCTATTGGTACGTGTGTTCAAATAAAAATTATATATTTGGACACCTACATCAAATATTAGGTACTATACTTACCTACAGTCACCGACATAAGTAGGTACAAATTCTTGCTTCTATTAGGAGATACTTGCTTTTCAAATTCAATTACGTGATCAATGTAAACAAGCCACACAGCGCTTGTTTGGTCGACGTACAATGACGATATTTCATGGAATTTAGTTTATTATAAACTGCCTAACGGCCGCTATTTCGCCGCTTTACGAACTTAGTGCGGCTTCAGTCATATCCGCCCGTGTACGCGCGACAAAAATACGTATAGGTAGAACAGACAGGAATAAATAGTTCTCTCTGTCCCGCTATTGGTTAAAAGGGGACAGATAGAACTTTTAAAATTAATAAAAGTTCCATCTGTCCGCCTTTTAGCAACAGGGGAACAGATAGAACTTTTTTGCCCCATCTGTCACCCTAGGGGGTCTGCTCTGTCCCCCTAGGGTGACTGATGGGAATAATCAGGTTTTTTGTCACGCGTTCACGGGCGGATTCACAAAACTTCAAAAGTGTGTCGCGCGTACAGTATACTCGCGTATACCAGCGTTTACGCTTGGTTTTTTCTAGTGAGTGTCAGTAGCATGAGGCGAACGTCTCTCGCGGCTTGTCGCGCGTATACGCACTCACAAAAACATGACACGAGCTCTGCTAAGTGGGTTCCTAACTATTCTGAAATTCTAGATCAAACATCCCACTAATATTATAATTGCGAAACTTGATGCATGGATAAATGGATGTACCTAATGCAGTTGAATGATTATAAGTAGTTAATCAGCTGGAAAAGGATATCTTGATGCGATATGACGAAGTCCGGACAAGAGCAAGTACCATATAAGTTATTATAACGTTATATAAGTTCATCACTTTTATGGGTCCTTCTCATCATTATTTTATAACAGCATAAAGTTGATATTACAAAATTTTCAAATGGAAAAACTTGGGCCACCAATTAGGTTGCAAACGATTTATAGGTAGCTCAACTGCTCCAACGCGATACCCGATGGCAACGTGGATGATACTGGCTGCATTGCCTTATTCTTTGGGCGAGATAGCTTCTATGCCAGCCCTCTGATCACGCGTCGCTTCGACCAGACTCTTCGAAAAGTTGTTTCTATAACACAACAGATCTGATAGAGAAACACAATAAAATTGGTTTTTAAAGAGATTGCAAAATTCTACCAAAACAGCATGACGTTTTTACCAAAATTGATGAAATTGGTCTCAATTACTATTGTGTTGTTATGTCACATAAAATTACATGTATTACGTGATTTTGGTTCAAGAAGACACCAAAACAATATGGTTTGAAAATTTGAATGTATGGTCACGACTGGCGAGTTTAGTTTTGCAATTTATTGTAGGCAAAGAAAAAGCGTGCGTCTTGAATTTTCGAGATATAAAATTTTGGACTTGCACTTGTATAACATGTGTACCAAGACCTAGGTGCCTAAATATATTATGTGCGTGCTCACTCTTGCACGACGCTCATAATTATTTTTGTGCTCAAAGATTACATGCTGTTATAAAAAATTAAAGCCTTGTGTCCCATCAAGTGTAAATAGGTGTAACATCAAATATTTTATCAAGCTCTACCTGTATAATGTTTGCGATCATAAGTTTACCCACTTTAGTTCCGGTAAAGATTGAAGTTACCTCTACCTTGAGTCGAGTCTATGAGACACGAGTATTAATCTACGTGTTATTATTTTATTATTATTAGCAGGTAATAAGGCAATGGAATATCCGTCCTTTTAATTATAGGAAAAACAATTAAAAATACCTTTATGCTTTGTTGCGACACAAATAAAATTTTAAGTATTTAAGTAGGTTACCTACCTAAATCTTGAGATATATATTTGATACCAACGTACTTATTATTTTACCTATATTATCTTTATTTATCCTACATTCATGTATTGGTAACTAGATAAAGCTACTTCGAGTTACCTTTATATATTCGTATCTATGTATATCGGCTGGCAAGGTACTGTAGATAGACATCAGGAAAACCCATGTCAGGCGAGGGCAATTGAAACATGCATAAAATATAACAGTCTGTCTACCAGCAAAGTAGAGGCACGAAACATTTCAGTCTGATTTGAACTTCGATTGAAATGCGGCTTCCTCCTGCCCAGTTATTGATAGAATTCATAATGTTATCAAACTTTTCATTGGCTCTATGTTTAAATTGTGACGAAATTTTGGAGCTGCCCGCAGATAAACATTTAACTTTGCCAGAATTGCAGACAATTCCACCTAAAGCTATGGTTGAATGTCTCGCCCACTTGAGCAAAGAGCCGTTAGCTCTCGAAGAATCGGAATTCATATGGCGTTCGCTTATAAGCGTGTTTGGAGGAATAGAGAGCATTCCAGAAAAAGTACTTATGATACTACATTACGTAACGCCAGCGGTGACACCTGAGGACTATTCAAACATCACTTTCAGCAACATCGACGTGATTGAAAACTTTGGACTGGATTATGGGTTGCAGCCAGCACAGCTGTCGGCTCTGGCAGATCGAGTTCGGGAGGACTTCGCAGGAAAACAACCCGAGGATTACACATTCTATGATCTGGTAGCGCTGAAGCAGATTTTGTGTCAGTTCAATCGTAGTGAGATAGAGAGAATCCATCCATCGTCATATAGGGAAGCGGCACTGACGTTGGGGAAGCTCAACGATTGTAGTCCGGAGGTGATGGCAGGTTTCGCCACGCTAGCGATACAAGCGAACGCATTTGGATCACCTGAAGGATGGACCGAAGTCATCATCAAAATATTAGGCAAGGTCGCAGACTTTCTGCCTCCAAACCAGTTTCAAAAAATCAAGGAGGCAAAAATGGACCAAGAGTAATAAAACTGTACAAAAGTATCTTTGCTAATACCAAAAACCTCGATTTGGATAATAACAAGTAGTAATTATTTTATATTATTTTAATTATAATGCTGGTGTAGGTGACAAAGTAGGTGCCTAAAAGTAACTAGATGTCCTTGTTCTAGAACCACAGACAAATTAAAACAATTCTATGTAAGAAGGTACGACGTAGGTATAAGCTAAGAAATAAACTATTATGTATACTGTTATGGCATTGCGTCTAGCTAGTTATACTCATACATACTTTACAGTAGCTCAAGCATTTAGTTTTACGTTGACGTATCGTATTCGTCACAGAGAAGTCAACGGTTTGTATGACTATATTTCAAAACAGTTTACTTCTCTGTGGCGGATACGATACGTTAACGTCAACGTTCACGTTCATGCTTGAGCTACAGTTCATAAAAAGTACTTATGTGTGACATGACCAGTTACTGTTCATAACGTTAACGTTGAATAAAAATCAATACCTACGTAAAATACCTACCTCTTACTTATAGCTAAGACCTTCAAAACTCACCAACCTTAACATAAATTTTATAGCATATTATAAAAGAAATGTAACTGTCAATAAATAAAATAAATTAATAAAACCTTAACGAAAGTGACTTATATAAGTACCTACCTACTTGGTAAGAAATAAGTTAAGCAATAACACCACAATGATAGGTAATTTAGTTTTGTTTGCATTGTTCTTATGACTTTTCACAGGTTTAATATAAAAAATATTAATAAGTAAAATACTTTTAATTGTTTTAATTACTTACCTACCTTGATTTCAAATTGCTGTACCTATTTATTATAAGCCTAATTTTCAACCGATTTGAAAACAAAGGAGAAACTTCTCAATTTGTTACCTCAGAACTTCGTCATTTATCCTACTGATTTAAAAAAAATATATTTGAAACGAAATCTAGAATTTTTATCAGAACTTCGTTATTTAACCTACTGATTTAAAAAAAAATTATCTGAAACGAAAACTAGGTGCACTGCAGAGTTTAAAAAGCCCCTTGAATTAAAAATCAAGGACATTACAAATTTAAAATTCTACACAATTTTGCAGACTGTTCAAATATGACTACCGCTAGCGTCCTCCTTACGGTGACAACGAGTTGGAGCGCCTGCGACAAGGTAGAGAAAGAAGGATGCATCACAAGAACCGTCACTAAAATCGCTGCAGACGCCGCAAAAGAACTACGCGAGACACCGTCCACTAGGGAACAAGGCCTGCGACTGATGAGGGAGTGGATACAGCAGAACAGTGATGTGAAGAACGTTAGACAAGGTAAGCTCGCAAAATATTTTTTTTTTAGTATGGTGGATACTAAAAATAAAATATTTGGACATTTCACACAACGCCACCTAGCCCCAAACTAAGCAGAGCTTGTACTATGGGAACCAGATGGCTGATAGAATACTTAAACACTTCATTTTTTTTAAAAATACATATATAGAAAAAACCCGGACTTAGGACAAACAAAGATGTTCATCACACAAATGTTTGTCCTGAAGCGAAATCGAACCCGCGAGACCGGGCATGGCAGTCCAATACACTTGCCATTCGACCATCCGTGTTATCATACTGTCATTCGCTTGCTATCCTGCCCATTTCGCCTGCATGTTTCAGGTATAAAAAGCCTACTAGTGTGTTTTCCACCTCATAAACTCTACCCATACCGAATTTCAGCTCAATTGGTTAAGTAGTTTTGTCGTTCATTGGATCGTCCATGGAGGACGTGGTGGCCGAGTGGATGAGGCCCTTGCCTAGCGATCTGATGGTCGCGGGTTCGAATCCCGGTGGCAGTCATGCGTAAATGGGTTTTTTCGGTCGATCTATGTATGCATCCCACGTTCTAGCAACGGTGAAGGAAAACATCGTGAGGAAACCGGCATGTCGTAGAACCTAAAGTTTGAAAACATGTGTCGAGTGCACGAAAGGAGCCTCTTCGAGACGCACTTGAAACTCTTTCACCACACTGGTTCGAAGGAACTAGTGACACGATAAGAAGAAGAAGTCCTCCATTCTCACAAAAGGACCAACTCCTTCCATCCATGTGGCAAGGCCGTGTGACATGTATGTATAGCCTACCAACACCCACGATAAATTACTTTACAGATGAAGCGTTCATACTTCGCTTTCTGCGACAGAAGAAATACAGCATCCCTATGGCACAACAAACTCTGCTCAAGTACTTAAGCTTGAGGAGCTATTACCCCGAAATATTCAAGAATTTAGACTGCGAAGAACCAAAACTACGGGACATCATAAACAACGGGTAAGAAAAAATTTAAATACCACGTTTTTATGTACTTGCTCTATCTTGCTTCTTTTACAAGATTTTTACAAGGGTCATTATGGTTTTAGAATGCATTGTCATCGAGTTGTGAGCTACTCTAAAAGTTTTTAATGAGGACATTATTGTTAATACTTAGGTACTTAGATTGCCAGTGAAAAATGCTCTGCGCTGGGCTCTGCCGTTTATGTGCCGACCCATAAGCGGTTCAAAACTCCGACTCCAGTTTTATGTGAAGAAGCCTAATTCACAAAAAACTAAAACAAGACGAGTTTACCTCCAACTTCATCATTTGTGTTCCTGTGATATTATCACATCGTTACGAATTGGTATACCATGGCCAACATAGGATATTAGATAGGTAGTAGGAAGGTATTGTAATTACAGTGCTCGCTCGATGATTTCGGTTTGAATCAAATACAGCCTATGAAACCATAATAAATACCGTTGATAACGGCAACCAGTTAGAAAGCGTCCACGGTTTCCACGTGTTGGTCATGGCATAACCTTGGTCCGGATTCTATCCTTACATAAGTTAGCGTTGATATAATTTTGTTCGCACGTCATTTCATAACAATTTCCTAATACCCAGGTACATAGCGGTTTCGCCGGTGCGTGACAGCAAGGGTCGGCGGGTCATCGTCTACAATATGAGTAAGGCATTTCTTTATTTTATGTCGTAAACTAGCATGCAGTTTTCGCAAATGTGGATTTGTAATAAGTTTATCGTGTTGTCGGGCAATAGCGAATGCTTTTTGCGAGCTGCGAAATGTTTATTGCATAATTTTTCGTGAGTTTATGCTTCATTCATTATACTTCCTGATGTCCCTAGCAAAGGCTCTTTTCTCTTATCCAATTTTGCACTAAAATATTTTTTTTTTACTAACAACGATATCATTATAATTAGGTATAATATAAAAGGCTTGGACCTGACTGACTGATAGCCAACGTACAGGCCTATCACTGAAGGTAGAGACTTGAAAATTGTAGGGTATGTTTGTCATGAAGTGTAAGCAAGCGCGTACTAATAAAGGAATTTTGTTAATTCTTAACGAAGTTTTCTCTGCTAGTAATGCCTAGATCCCACGTACCGAGTACTCGGCCGAGACAGTAAAATGTTACTCGGCCGAGACAGTGAAAGCTTATATCACCGAGCACTCGGCGCTATGTTTATACCTACGTGCGTGTGATCTAGGCATTATATACAAATAAGAATATTTCTTTCCTATTTGTGTAGATAATTTCGACTCGTCAAAATACAACTGTTGGGACATGTGTCGTGCTCATATCCTGATATACGAGAGCCTGTTGGACGACAGCATGGACCAGATGTGTGGCTTCGTTCACGTGGGGGATGGTGGTGGCGTCACTGGAGCCTTCATCACATCCTGGAACCCGACCGACTTCGCCAGGCTCATGAAGTGGGGAGAGGTAGGTCATCGCAACCAGAGAACTGAGACCAGATTCCTTCCAGATACAGTATTCAAGTAGGTATAGATTCATTTAAAAATGAAAACGCGTAAAAAAAGTAGGCTTATTTTAGCTAACTTCTAGTTCTGAGTATTTTGGTCTGAGACTTATTTTGAAAAAGAGAAGTAACAGGGCTAGATAAATATAACACCTAAGGCTTTTCATTGTTATAAAATTCCATTACCCAAGTTACAAAAAATATTTAAAAATGGAGATATTTCATGTTTTACTGACGAGGTTTCTAAATTTTCTATTCTGTTTTACGTGTCCATCTTGGTTTGACACTGTCTATCTTGGTTTCTATATGAATTTATCTAAGTTACAGCCTAGATATTACGGAATTTCTTCTTGAAGGAGTTTATGTTACCCTAATAGCAAAACCTCCTAAGGAAGTAATTTCACATTTTGCAAGAGACGGTATAATTGGTATAAGTATTTCTTTATTCATTTAAAGTTTGAGCTCAAAACTGTTACAGATATACCAATTCCTAATACAAAGCTATCAATAGCTGAGCCAAACGATTGACTTTTACACATTAGAAAATTGATGAGTAGGCTCGTTGAAACGCAGAATTCGGACCACAGTCTAGGCAATTGCTCAATTTCCCAGAATTTTTCTCACAATTTCAACTACAAGTTTAGGATGTAGGTAATCTTTGAGTTCTTATATTTACACTTTGATAAACATCAATCAATTTGCGCAGGTACTTGTTTGCGTATCAGTTACGCATTCGCGGGCCTGGATCATATAAAATATTACATCATTGAGGCCGATAACATCGTACTGTGTTCTTTAGAAGATTTCCAATTCCAATTCAGATTCCAAATCATTTAATTGCAGAAACAAGTGTAATAGTACGATGACACACAATCGTTTTTACACGCTGATTGTTGGCGTTTTTAAACGCTAGCGTGTGAGCGTGTTAGGTTTTGGGAAGGATTGTCAAAAACAAATTGTAGAAACGCCGATGTCACTAGACGAGTTTACACGCTTCAATCGAAGTCATTGGCGTGTGACTAAAATAGTATCTACTTATTTCAACTAACAGGGGCATGCATATACCTACATATCACAGACAAAAAAATAAAAATTAATTTTCATTACCTACATATTTACACTTTTCTGTTTAAAAATAATTAATTACATTATATAAATAACAAAAAAAAATCTGTAAAATCATTTTACAAATTAATGATGATGCATTTGCCTCAAGAGCTCATCGAAATCGGATCCACCCACATAGTGACTTCAAATATGTCTAGTCCAGCGCAACGCAGTGTTGGCGATTGAGAAACGCATAGATCAAAATAAGCCTGCTTACGAGTAGGCCGATTTTGATCTATAGATTTCTCAAGCTCATAAAACAATTTTAATTAATTACCTACCTCTTTAGAATCAGAAGTTACGTAGGTATGTGATTATGTAGCTTATGAAACCATGGCTGATACTTGTAAATAAATTAGGTATCTTATTTTGCAATTAAAACTTGCCCAAAAATAATAAATAGCATAATGGATGAATCAATCAATCATTAATCATTATTAAACAACCCTAAATTCAACGTTAAGCGGGTATTGGATGGTGGGTGTGTTCGTGACCACTCTAGAAAAAAAAGTTTTTTTTATTTTTTATAACAGTACCTATAATTTATTTTTCCGGCAATCTGGTATTTTTAAGGTTGTGGTGAATAACAGTACTATTTAGGTTGTCGATACAAAAACAATCCAGTATTATTTGAAAAAATGGGGTCATTGTAGTTAAAAGTAAATGAATAAATTTTCGAAGGATTTCATGAATTATACCGTAATTTAAAAAAGGAGTTTTTTTTTCATTTTTTTCTCGATGTTTCATAAGAGTGCCTACTACATGTCTATCAAAGTTTATAATCAACTCCCAATCTATCTTAAACAGCTAACAGGAAGCATTTTCAAAAATAAATTAAAGAAATGGCTAGTAGATAAAGCTCATTATAATTTAAAAGAATATTTTGATTTGGTCTGAGAATATTTGTGAAAAATGATTTTAAAGTTTATACTTAGCGCTTAGGTTTTCTTCCAATTTTATTTGTGTTAGATTCAAATGTTACATCTATAAAAAATATATTGTACGTCCGAAATGGGCAAACTGTTGATACCTGCTATTTACTTTTAAGATCTTGTAATTCGCACAGTTTTTACAATAAACATATTCTATTCTATTCTATTCTATTCTATTCGAGTTTTCACGACCAGGCCCATCATCCGTTACCCGCTTATCGTTGAATTTAGGGACACGATGTATAAAAGGCTTAGTCCTCACCACTTAAGAGGTCAGTGGTCCTGACTGACTGACTGACAGACAACGCACAGGCTGTTGGTTGAAATTTCGAAGGTATGTTCGCCAAGATGTTTAGGCACGTACTAAGCAAGGAATGTTAAGGGGAATCCTCAAATCCGAATTTCACTTTTTTTGTTGACGAAATCAAAAACATGGACGAAAGGAATAGTGTGAAGAAATTACTATAATACGGCGTACTTTTTGAGTATTTGTCCGAATCATTTTGTATGGAATTCGGATTTGAGGATTGGCCTTAATTCGTGATGCAAACGAAGTTGCGGGTGTCAACAACTAGTAGGAGTGGGTTATATTTCATACCACTTGCTCCAAAACATCTTATTTCTATGCTCTCTTATCTCTATGCTTATAATTTAATTATATTCTATATGTTATTTCAGCAATCTCTACCAATGAGGCACAAGGAATTCCACCTCATGAACATACACGTAGCCATTAAGTACATCATCGACTTCGCAGCCAGCAAAGTCACACCGAAAATGGCAGAAAGATTGAACGTAAGTAGTATTATCCCATTTCTGTTTTCAAACCGGCCTAGTGTGATGAAAGGAGGTCAATGAAGAGCTACGATTCGGACTCTTAATCTCTTAGACGTCTTCTTGTAAAGGATTACAAAAAAATTACATAAGCATGTACCTACTACTCAGGCGAATCAACATGACACTTGGCTGACAAGTGGCTCGGAACTTGATGCTTCCCCCGCTGCCCCGTGCGGCGCCCTCCGTGTTTCTTGTTCCTCTAATCGCGAAGCCTTATCATTACTTATCATTGCCAAGTATTACAGGGCCTGTTCTCTATCAAGATTATCCAATTCCACGCTGTGCTTTGCACAAACGTCATTCAAGCCAGGTGTCATGTTTATTCGCCGGAATACCTCATAATCAAGATTTTTCAAATAAAATGCATTGAAAAAACACAAGTCATACAAATTCACGCAAAAAATGCAAATCGCATACATCACTGAAGTTCCTTCTCTTGTTTCTTTCAAAGTAATATTGAAACTTTGAAAGAAAAATGCGTATTATTCTTCATCCGCAGCATGATCTCAAATCTCGTTTACATTATTCACAGATTTACACGAACCTGAAGCACCTTCATAAGAAAATGGACGCGGCATGCATTCCTGAAGAATACGGGGGTGATTTAAAGTATAAAGACATGGTCCGTTACACGCAACAGATCTTAAAGGAGAAGAGGCAAGTACTGATAGAGCTGGATAAAATGGAGATCCTCAGCACTAAAGGAATCGTTTCATCGAGAAGAAGCAACGCCCTTAAACCCGACTCTACATCCGTAGAAGGCAGCTTTAGGAAACTAGAGATCGACTAAACCATGCATTTAATTAATCGAGGTATTGCACCGTTCTTGTGATAATATTAGAGCGAAGCCACACTGCCTGCTCCGTTGCGTTGAGTTGCTTCGCTCTTCAAGTATGTATATTTGTTGATTAATGCTTATTTGTTACGTTTAGGATCTATATTCTAAAATAAGACAAAACCTACTTTCGAATTTCAATGAACGTAATTTATGCTAGGAAAGTTTTGCAGAACGAAATCATTAAAATTACAAGAATAGATAAGGGGATGGGATTTTATCATTTATTTCTAAGCTCATAAGGTTTTTTTTCTCTACCCATACAATTTTTGGAGCTTGGTAAAAAGATTTTTCGGATGATGGTATTAATTTGCAAAACTATCTTAGAATAATTTAGAACTTTATTTTATGACTGTATAAAGATTTTTAGAAGTAAGTCATAATGGTTACCTACATTACCTACACTGTATTGATATTGTGATAAGGAGGAAGTATTTTTGTAGATCTGTAAGTAGTAGAGTATTGTTTTTGATGTTGAAACATCCTATTGAGTGGAGGCCAAAACGCAACAAGCGTATTATAGGACGCCAGCCTCTGGCCAGGTGGAGTAACTATTTGCAAAATATTGCAAGCAGATTATGGATATATGTAGATATGTCTTGAGATAGGAAAATATACTATAATTATCCGAAGATAGGGAGCATTGGCGCACTTTAGGACCAGCCCATCTGTATGGACTAATGTTGGTAGTAAACAGACATAATGCTGAAGATCACTGAGCATTTAAGTAAATAGCACATAATAAATAGTGCAATTTATGCATTTGACATAGGATTACCATTCTAATTATTAATCAATGAAATTATTATTAAATTATATTAATCAATAATCAATAAAAAAATCGTATTTTGGTCTCACTCTCCATCCCAAGGTTGCCTGGAAGAGATCGCTGCTTAGCGATAAGGCCGCCCATTGTACATGCTCACTAATTATCTTGTATTTATCTTTAATTTTCCTGGTACAATAAAGAGTTTTCATTCATTCATTCATTTCATTCAATGGACCTTACTATTTTTTTATTGAAAATATTAGTTCTTAACTAATTAAAGTTAATAAAATAACGAATGATAGTTGTTTTGAATTCCGTTTATTTATTGACACTACACATTTTAAAATCTAAATAATTTATACCACAAAAAATAGGTTACTTGCTGTTACTGTTGTTTATTCTTGCTACTTTGCTACCTAAAGCCTACTAATTTATGTAAGTATATTCACTACCAATAAAATATAGAGGAAAGTGAAATTATAAGTTATTCTATTTCACGATGAAGGTTGGATCTTGGTTGTTATTAGCCGTGTACATGCACATTGTGTTAGTGTGCGTAACCTCGGGAGCTTTCAGTAACGTTTGCGACGCGGCATCGAATGACCACCAAGGCCAAACCTTCTTCGTGAAATGGAATATCTTGTAACAAAAGTACGCCCTCGTATTTTCTCGATAGGCAAAGATGGGGGCCCCAAATGAATATATTAACGAATCACATAGTTTTTATTCGAATTCGAACCGTAGGCAGATCAAAACGTTTCGCAATAAGTAGGTCAAAGTAAAACTTTCGTAAGGCAATATTTTTCAAAGTTATTGGCCACCTTCAATTTAGTTTGAGGCTAATCTAATGTATCATAAAAGTATTTCATATTTGCATATTTTTACGCGTATATCTACGCTTAAAGGTGTGGTGAGCAATAAATATGTTTTGTAATGATTTACTTAATAATATCATAAACTATCACAGTATTATTTATTATTAAAACCAGCAAATTAAAACGCTTTTTGGTGCAACTCCACTGCTGCACAGGAAATTAAGAATCTATTATTTTATAAAATTTTTGCTACTTCTTGCGGCAGTAGAGTTATAACTTAAATCTATTACTATATATTTAATAGGAGTACTACAACTAAAGTCTAGTTTACACCCGGTGTATATTTAATTGTCCTAGCAATTTGACTACGTGTAAACCGGGCATAATGTTACAAGGATAATCAATAATAGTTATCCGAAATAAATGAATACAAAACAATATACTTAACAAAGATTCTGACCTCTTACTACGTTTGACTAGGTTTCTGAAATACTGTTTCAGTAACACAAAATCGAACGGAATCACTTATTGCCATATTTTTATATACTCACAATTAAAGGCAATTTTTTTAAATACATTACTTACTTATTTTGTCTCGTAAGGTGATAGATAATTGAGGCTTCCGTCGATTGGGACCACTAAGTTTAGGACCGCGGTCCCAATCGACGGAACGATTAAATTTAATTATTTTTCTTCCGGCGATTGGGACCACTCTTGAAATGAATGAAAAAATCTATTGTTCAAGACAAATACAGTACAGTCAAAGGAAAAAGTATAAAGAACAAAACTCTTTGATTGAAAAAACAGTAACCAGTTAAAATTAGTCATAGGTGCCACAATGTGGCAATTTTTAGTAAAATAATCAAAGTTTTACAAAAACATACAACAACAGACTTCAATTGGAGTGTTCTAGTGACCGTAGGCACCACTGAAAAGTCACAGGCACAGGGAAGTAAAACAAGCAATTTTGTTCACTTCAAACATTTTTTTTCAGTTACTTTGATTTAAAAACTAAACTATTGACCAATCTAAAAATATACCCTCCCAAACAATTTTTTTTTCAAATCGGGTTATGAACAACAAAGTTCTGAGGTAACAAACAAAAAAAAAAAAAACAAATTGAGAACCTCCTCCTATTTAGAAGTCAGTATTGCTGGTATTGCGCAAAATTTTCGGATATGATCAGTAGGCTTACCGCCAAAACCAATTTCAATAACGGATCAGTTTCAGTTCCATTTCAGATTCTGATTTTGGTGGCACTCTTGAACCCAATCCGAGTGAGATTTGATAACGTCAAATCGCGTCTGAAGTATAGGTCACGCAACAAGAGCTGGCGCTGTCAAAGTACTCACACTAAAATGCAATTTCACTACACTTTGACAAATTTAGGATGATCATATTGAGAGGTCACAATAGGGACACGCCGCGCTCTTATTCACAGACACTACACATTCATTCATTCATTCATGCCGACATTGGTTGCGCAACCTATACATATATCACAAAGCCGATTTCGTTTAGTTCCACTAAATACCACCAAATTGAAATCGAAACCGCACTTGTATCGTATTCAAGAGTGCCTCATTGGAATTGGAATTGGATTTATTGGATTCGAATTTCAAAAGTGACCTTCCAGGACTTTCAGCGGTTCCCGGATTATCGTCACCTTATGGGACATGGTATATTGCACGGTAATTATTACATTTATATTTCACTACCTACTTATAACTAAAATTGTTTATTATCCGTGCCGAGGCGAGCACAATTTGCCTCAGGCACGATTGGATCAACAATCTGTGCATTTGTATACATGTATGTGTTGGCACTGTTATGTGCGTATAGGCCTTAACAGTGTAAAATTCAACAATTCACGTTACTGCTGTTATTCTTTCACACATCAGATTGTTCGTCGTTTTTCGGCTTTGAAGAGGCGCTTTGGTTTGTACGTCGTATGTCGTCCGATGATGTCGAACGTTAATGCTAAATGCAATTGGCTCGCCGACTCACTGAAGAAATTCGCAACTTCTTCCATTTGGTATCGCGTTACTACTGTTTTTCTTTCATACATCAGATTGTTCGTCGTTCCACTGTGGGAATACTCTCATGGCTTTGAAGAGGCGCTTTGGTTTATACGTCGTATTTTGACCAAAGATGTCAAACGTTGGTGCTAAATTTAGTTGGCTCAACGACTCACTGAAGAAATTCGCAACTTCTTCCATTTGGTATCGCGTTACTACTGTTTTTCTTTCATACATCAGATTGTTCGTCGTTCCACTGTGGGAATACTCTCATGGCTTTGAAGAGGCGCTTTGGTTTATACGTCGTATTTTGACCAAAGATGTTAAACGTTGGTGCTAAATTTAGTTGGCTCAACGACTCACTGAAGATATTCGCAACTTCTTCCATTTGGTATCGCTTTACTACTGTTTTTCTTTCATACATCAGATTCTTCGTCGTTCCACTGTGAGAATACTCTCATGGCTTTGAAGAGGCGCTTTGGTTTATACGTTGTGTTTCGACCGATGATATCAAACGTTGGTGCTAAATGCAGTTGGCTCACCGACTCACTGAAGAAATTCGCAGCTTCGTCCATTTGGTATCGCGTTGGAGGCGTCTCGGTGAAATTACCTGAGAATATTATAATAGGTATTAATTACCTATTTAATACAGCACAAAAGGAGCCTCTTTGAGACGCACTCGAATCCTTTCACCACACTGGTTTGAAAGAACTAGTGATACGATAAGAAGAAGACCTATTAAATACCTTGTTTTATGTAAGCATGAATAGAATAGAATAGAAAAGAATATGTTGATATGGGATGAAATGAGCTAAGCGCTCTCTTGATGGTAAGAGATCATGCCTGCTCATGACCAGAACAGTGTTACACAGGACTTTGATTCACATAGGTCGGTGCAACATTGTTGAATGCTTGACCTGAAGCGGGAATCGAATCCGCGACACCGGCGTGGCAATCCAACACACGTGCCACTCGACTAACTGTGACTTTAAAATAATAATAATAATAATGTCTGGACATTCGACACAACGCCATCTAGCCCCAAACCACAAACTAAGTAAGCTTGTATTATGGGAACCAGATAACTGATACAATACTTATATACTTTTTGTAAATACCTACATACATAGAATATATAGAAAACACCCTAACTCAGGACAAACACCGATGTTCATCACACAAATAGTAATCGAACCTGCGACACCGGTCGTGGCAGTGACACTTGCCACTCGACCATCCGTGTCGTCAAATCGTCATTAATAATGAAACTCACCAATAAACGCTAGAACCATCGTATGCTGATCCTGCGGGAAGAGGGGCGAGGGCCTGTGCCATCCCAGAGACTCGTAGGTCTGTCCGTTTGATGAGAGCAGAAAGTTGTAGGGCAGAAGTTGGTCCGGCTCAGTCAGGTTTGCCTAAAACAAAAATGAAAAAATATTTATTACAGAATAAACACAATTACTACTCAGGCGAATCAACATGACACCTGGCTCGAATGACGTTTGTGCAAAGTACAGCGTGGAATTGGATAATCTTGATAGAGGTGAAATCCTAATTTGACTGGCCTATTATGATTTGGCCTTACGTTATACCTGTCAGTCAATTAGGTCTAAGCCTTTTATATATAAATTGACGATTGCACATCGAATTGTGAATATGGATGTTAGTTCTTAAAAATTTATTAGTATGTAAACGATTCGTTTGGTCCCTGTATCTTAACTGTATATAAATATTATAATATATACTGATTCCAATGCAACAAAGTAGATCTGGGTCAAAGTAACGATATCTGATGCGAATATTGTTATTATGTTTATCATTGAAACCTGAACTGCGGCATTGACCCAAAGAAGCTAGGTTTTAGACGTATGTTTTAGAAGACCTCTACTAGTATAAAGTATAACAAGGAGATATATATACCTACTAAGTTACATATTGGGTAGATTTCTTCGTAAAATAGACGTAGAGACATGTTGGTTGAGAGTAGGCAAAACTTTACGTATCGTGCTTGACTGACCGTGCCGTAGTTGGAAGTTTGTTTCTTTTCGTGATAACCGTACTTATGATCGGTCTGTCTTTCGAAAAAACATTTTGGAGTAGACTAAGCCCTTGTCTTCTGGTTACTGTTAACTCTACAATACGACACGTTAAATATTGATATGTTTAACATAACCGAGGATTAACCGAAAGAAATATCGCAAAACTGTTTTCGCAAATGTTAAACATTTCAAAACGAAAAATTAAATAAAACATTTAGAGAGGTTGTAGTAACACATCTCTGCACTTTTTTGAAATTTATACTCAGTCATTTTAATTATTCATAATAGTGGGGATATCAAGACTAAAATATCCCCGAAATCCCCACTGCGGTTCGTAGTGGTGATTTAGAGACTTTTTTCCCCGAAATGCCCACTAGGGGGATGGCTAGTGGGGATTTAGGGAATAAGGGATTATTTTCTAAAATATACAAATGTGCGAGCGAGATCGCGGCGTACGGGATTCTGAACCTTAAATAGACAAGAGTAAAGTTTACACCTAAATGTCATTTTACGAAAGATAGGAGAATGGGGGGATATGCTAGGGGATGCAGAACTGGAGAAGGCTTTACCTGTAATTTCCTCAGGAGACTAGTGCAAGCGGCCGTGGATCCACACTGGTCCGTATCCGTCTGGACAACAATCACTTGCTTGGCTTTGATGGGAGAGAGGGATAGGAGCGGCTGAGAGGGTCCACTATGGTCCCATTGAGATCTGCTGACCAGCTGAAGGGGCGTTTCGACCGGGGGCAGTACGTTTTCTAAAACAAAATTAACCTAGGCTTAAGGATTAGTCGAAGTGTGGCTCGAATTGCGACACCGAATTCGATATAAAAACAAGGAAAGTGAAGAAAACAGTTCTACATCATCATCTTTTCTTCCATCCAACCTTACAAACTTTCGCATTAAAATGTTAAAATAGAGAATACAATAGATTGCAATTTGTCTCTTTGTTATAAGTAAATGCATGGGTTATGTGATGCGGAGGGATGAATGCCATGTCAGTAGAAGAGTGTTATATATGAAAGTAGATGGATTTACGAGAAGAGGAAGACCAAAGAATAGATGGATGGACTGTGTGAAAAAGGATATGAAAAAAATAGGCGTGAGTGAGTACAGAGATGACGGCTGATAGAGATGAATGGAAGAAGAAGACATGTTGCGCCGACCCCATTTAAGTATGGGATAAGGAGCAAGGAGATGATGTTGGATGCAGTGGCGTAGCGTGCCTTGGCGGGGCCCTGTATAAAAATTTGTTTGGGGGCCCTTATGAAGGGTAAAGATTTCTCACAAATAAACAAAACGCGTCAATAAACACTGATCTCCGTGGTTTATCATCGTATGTAGGTCGACGATTACATCGATCGATTATTGTAGGATTCCCCCGTTGAAGGAAATGACTTAAACGGGCAAATTCCGTAGCCTGCGATAACCGATGTAGGTTGTTGCCAACTTTTGAACGCATGCTTTACGCGGGAACAAATGTTGTTTTTACTTATCATTTCTGAAATTAAAACAAAATTGGGAAGTTTTTATTAATTTTTGCTTACGCACGTTGGGGCCCTCGTGCGCGCCTGGATGGATGTTATAAGTAAATAAATACTTGTACATTCATTTATTTATTTATAGCATACTGTCACATGGCTATCTATCTATATTTCCGTTACATTCATTGAAATGAAAAAGAAAAAAACTCACCGGAATTACTTTGAAGAACAAGAAGATAAATTCCGATAATTACTCCCATTAGTAATATAGTCAAAAGCAGGCCCACAATCACGGTTGTAACTGGGTTCCGCTCAGCAGCGTAAGGCGCCGGGAACCGATGGAGGAGGGGCGTGTCTTCTTGAGGGCCCGGAGACTCTTCAACGCGGTGCGAATTCTGCCGCGTCTCATGATCTGCAAAACGTTCATATCTCTCAAACACCAACACATCCCTCCAATCCATTTCACAACACAATAATAACTAGAATTTATCGCCAAGAATAAACGAGGATAGCGAGATAAAAAAATTCTCGGTTTAAGTGATAATAAATGTTATTACAGCTCAATTGGTTAAGTGTGAACTCCACCATTATTTTTATTTCTAATTTTTCAATATTAGATGATTACACATGCTAGTGGCCGAGTGGGTCTGGCCAGGCACAGTAATTGATACTGGCATTAACACAGTGTTTCTGTACATATTTGCGAGACGAGATATCATATCTCGCGTATCACATCACATTTGTTGATGTTAGTTTAATCATAGTATAAATTATTATAGAAAGAGAGAGTCCTAGGCTTTATCATATGCATTTGTAGTCATTTATCTATTATATGTATAGGTCAACTTATTGTTTTTAATATTTCAAACTACCTACATATTTGGAAAATAGAGATGCCTTATCTTGGGTAACCCCGGTTGTTGCAAAGAATATTTATTTAAATGCGGATCCAGAAGAATATTTGTTTAAACACGTATAAAGCGTGAATCAGAGGTCCCTGACAGTAGAATATCTTTATCGCGAGGTTAACTTGAGGTTAACTAGGGGGTAGTTGCCCTAATGCAGGGAAAATATTATGTAAGTACCTAGTAGATTAAGAAATTCTTAAATATGATATTCAAGCAAGATGGAGTATGCCAAGGCACAGTGTGTTGACCAGTGCTCTACACTATCAACGCTATCACTATCAAATGCTGCAGACATTTAATTTTTGAGTAATTGTTAGTGTTCTGATATAATATTTAGATCTGAACAAAACCACATATAATATGTGAAAATGGAGGAGCCACAGTTTGATGGACCGGATTATGATGTCGTTATCCCCGAATAAAGACTCGAGATCAACATATATGGCTAGCCAAGGCTTAACAAATAAAGGCATATTTGTTAAGGCATAACAATATTTTGCATGTATTCCTTAAGTATGTGGAAATATAACTGCGAGTAAATGTGGCTATAAGTAGCTCAACTGCTCCAACTCGATACCCGATGGTAGCGTGCCGATGATACTGACTGCATTGCCTCTTTGTATTGCAAGGCTTATTCTTTGGCCGAGATAGCTGCCAGCCCTCTGATCATGCGTCGCTTCAATCAGACACTCTGACAAAGTTTTGAAAATAAGCATAGAGGATTGCTTGCTTTATTTATTGTAAACACTACAATGGCTACCAACACCATTACCAACCTACTATATATTTTTTACAGAATGTGGTCATCTAGGTATAATTAAAATTACATGTACCTAACTCTAATTTTATAAGTACCTACCTAGATAAACATAAAAGGCACCATGTCAATTTTGTTGATAACCAAAACAAATAAATTAGATGCTTTATATGTATTGTACCACCAAGCAGTAAGGTGATTGGGTTTGAAGGAGACTGTAGTTAAAACTACTGGGTTTTCAAGACTGGCCATTCAAGTCGAGGAGCATTATGTCCATTTTCCTTTGAAGCCATGTATTTATAGGTGCTCTATAGGAAAACCTATAAGTAAGTGTTATATTTTAAGACAGGATGGTCGAACAATTAACTTACCAACTGAGTACAGTGGCTGCATCCTGAACAATGGATCAAATATTTCTTTTAATCCTAGAATGGTAGTTCCTACTTCAAAAAATAATGCTACAGTTCTGCAGCTAAGTATTTAATTTTTTTAGAGGACACTGCGACGTGGACTATAATTGTAGAAAGTTTATTACTAAATTTATGTATTTTTCTTATAATTACTTAATAAAATTAAGTTATTTTCTATGAACAAAAGAACTACATTTTACAAATGCTTTTTTTTCTTTTTTCGAAGAACCTATGTTCTTCGGTTTTGGCTTCACATCAAAGGTATATCGCCAGTGTCAAGTAATTGGAGAGATTATTTTGTCATAAGTCAGAGTCGTTAAGTCAAGTCATGCCCCTGTAAAGTAGTGGTGGTTGCGACTTTACTAGAGGCTTTTATGGAGTTTTGGAGGCAACACGAAAAGTCACGTTTTACAGCATTACACTATTCACCAACACTCATACACGTTCACGAGCACTTAATGGATAAAAAACCACCGTTTTTACACATAAACACTCAAAGTTATACAAGTTTTGTCAATTAATTTAATGCCGCCAATGCGCCATTTTTCATGTTCCCGCCAAAACCTTTTTTCTTTTAGTATTATGATTGTTATTCAAAGAGTCTTAACAGTCAAAGTCATAGAAGACTTTGACTGTTAAGACTCTTTGACGTTGATATTTTATGCGTTTTTGACGTTGACATTGACATCTAGCTTACACTGTGACTCCTTTTACGCCCAAACCGGCTCTTCCAATTATTGAATCTTTCACTTATCACACGATAAAGAAAAGTTATTTATCTATATACCTACTTTTTTTTTTCAGCGCCTCAAGAACTGCGCCTCTGTCAGTAGCTTACGTGAGCAGAATACGGGTTATCTTCTCCTTTTCGAGGCTCGGACCAAAATGTACCTACTAGAAGTTAGTTAATATAGATCCCTTTTTTGCACGTTTTCAATGTACCTAGTAGGTAGGTAGGTATTTACCTACATTATGATATACATTACACTTCTATGTTATCATTTAACAATACCTACACTTAGCAGTCCAGTGCTGAATACTATGGACTGCGGTCCGTTCCATCCCAAGCCATCCCATGCCGCACCAAACAGCCCGATCTTCAGTTCCGCTCATCCAGTTACTGTAGGTAGGTACACGAAAGAAGGGAGTTGCTAAAAAGTATTTGTACTTACGTAAATAGGTTTGTAAGTAGGTATAATAATAACAATGTTTGGAAAGTTCACAAAACGCTGCAAAAAACTTTGCTCTCGGACAGAATAAATAAAGATTTATAATAAAACAAAAATAATATTTTATTTCATTGGTACCGCTATACTTATCTTCTAATAGCTTAAAATTACTGCTAAAATAAAATACAAATCTAATCAACAAAACTTCGAGCATGCAGTGGGCTTCACGACAAGTATAACCAATTCTAACATAAGCACAAACAGCTCCATACGAATACATTCAGACTTTATGGTAACTAAGCAAATAAGTAGGTATACCACCTAATCTGAAACTTGACTGAATAAAGCTTGATACATCTAAATAAATTGTAAATTTGTGGTCAGACAAATCACTATTTAAATAGTGATAGCTAATAGAGACCATTCGAGGACATCGCATCGCAGGCTCACATTTCTCGCATTGCATACAAAATAAATAGAAAGTAAAAACTGAAATAGCCGAAATGATAATTGGTGGATGTGCAATACATAAAAGTGAGCCACGATGAGATCGTTCATGAGAAACGCCATGAAACTAATCGTGCAGCCTTTTGATGGCTAGTTCTCTCTTAAAACCCTAAGATCTGAGGATTGTAGGGTCGAATAACATTGACTATTTACACTCAATTTTAAGAAACTCACGAACGTATTATTTTGGGAACTGCCATGTAGCTTGCTGTTGTAGCTTGGGGGTGGATTGCGGATGCGGATTAGCTGCCTTAACATCGCCGGATTTTTGACTCCCTGCTGCATTAGTGTCACTTCGGTCCCACCCGTGGGACTCGTGCACATGCTCGTGATGAGGATCGGGTGAAGGGAACCATTCAGAAATCCAAACCGGTCTCCATATTTTCTTTACGCCTGGAACCCATTTTTCCTTCCATTCCTTCTTTTTGTCGTCCACCCAAACCAATTTCTTAGATGGTTTCCACACAACCTTCCAAGCCTCCTTCCACACAAGTCGTTTGTCGTCAACCCAGATCTTTTTCTTCTCGTTACGCCATATTTGCTTGTATTGGTCCTTCCAAACAAGTTTTTTGTCTGGGATGAATATTTGTTTCTTTGCACTCTTGTAATACTTCTTCCACAAAGGTTTCCATATGAGTCGCTTTTTCCACAGATCATGCGAAGTGTATTCCCATCCATCGTGATCTTTGCCCAGGTACTTTTCCCCAGGCAGGCCGACTTTGATCCATTCCGGTTTCCACACTTTGCGCCACGCCGGAACTTGTATTTCCTTCCAACTTGGGACAACTATATCTTTGTAAACGGGAACGGTATGCTTAACCCAGTCCGGCACTTTGATGTCCTTAAACGCTTCAACTTTGATAGGCTTCCATTCGGGCTTGTAAATTTTTTTATAGTCTTTAACCTTAATGTCTTTATAGACGGGACGCTTAGTCGGAACCCAGATGGGATGCCACACCTTCTTCCAAATTGATTTAAACCCGGGTTTCCAGATAAGTTTCTTTTTCCAGTAGCCGGGGTCGTGGTGTTCATGGTGGTCTTCGTGGTGTTCTTCGTGATAGTCGTGGTGTTCGGCGTGGTGGTCGTGGTGATCCAGGACTTCGTGGTGGTCACCGTGCAGGTGTAAGTCATCGTGGTCCTGGAAGGGGTTCACGAGGTCGCTCGGGGGTGCGGGGTACTCGTACCCGCCGCGACGTTGAGCCACATCTTCGCTCGGAGGAGTCTGCCCCAACTGCTGCTTTGTTTGTTGATTCTTTTGTATCAATGCCTTGCCCGATACTAGAGCGACTTGGACAATTACCGCTAGGGCAATCTGTAACCAAACACATAAAGCATTGTTAAAATATGGTTACTTATATAATTTTAACCACTTACAAGAGAAAAAAATGATAACGAAAACGCATAGCAGTGCATTTGTACCCAAACAAGTGGGATTAGCTTAGAAAATATCGCGTAAAAATACAACGCATAGCAATAAAAACATTGCAAAGTCAAACAAAATAATAAAGCACAGCTGCTGTAAGTAAGTATACAATATAACTACTTATGAAAAACATTTGATATTGACCGAGATAAGTGCCCAATGCTCATGCTCCGATAATCGTGGTATGTACATAGGCAGGTTTATATAAAACAATATCAGTTTCACTCAGGCCCTTGTTAAAGATTACATCATAACGATCCGCAGCCGGCTTTGGATAGATAATTACGTAAGGTCGTGTATGTGAATCACAAAAGGAAAGTGAGATTAAGGCAAGGTAACTAAGTAGGGTGGGGGCCACGGTCCACGCTCCGTCTGGTTTATGGCGCAGGCAGTTTAAACAAGGAAGCGTTTCAAATCTAGAATATACCTTTCGAACCGGATGTTATAAAAATAACCAATTATGGTACACCTGTCTTATTGCGATGCACAAAAGCAGCTAATTTGGACCGTCTCTACCAAAGAAAATCTCTACATAACCAGACAATACTCTTAATTTCTAATCTCTAAATTAATATGCAAAAATATTCAAAGTGTAAATTGAGTAGGTAACCTTCATAAAAAAATTAACTGCTTGCAAATATTATGTTACCTAAGTGGTGATGATCATCATAATCATCCATTAACGTTGTAGCTATCCATTGCTTGATGTAGGCTTTTTGTAATCCATTTGGACGGACGGAAAATGTAAACGGTGTTCCAGAACACCAAGATAGACGGTATCAAACCAAAACGGATGCGGAATACAGGACAGAAAATTTTCAGACACCCTGTCAATAAAAATAAATAGTCTAATTTCAAATAATGTTTGTTACTTTTTTCAATGTAATTTTACTGTCAATAGTGTAATAATATTTATCTAACCATGTAACTTCTCTTTTTCGAAAATTTGCATGGAACAAAATGTACTAGAAGTTAGCCCTGTCCCTTTTCATTTTCGCATTGAAAATGTGTGTACAGTGTGATTCTGTACTTTAATACTTCTATGGTAAATAAACATTTAGGTATCGGTTTCCTTAAATGTTGCAAAATTTCCAAAGCGACACTCAATGTCCATACGTCGCGTTGGTTTATGTAAACTAGACAAGGAGGTGAGAATTTATTCGTGAAAGTGTACATCTAGTGCATTAGCGTAGTTCACACCAGAGGCTAACTAAATGGTACAAAAAACAACACAACAGTCTCTTCGCTCTACAGTCTACAGTCGTGCTGGTATTATGTAAGGCACAAGCGAGTGTGACATCGACACGGGACAATGTATGGCGCTGGCGATCGACATCTACAGTATAATAATGATCCTCGCCATATTAGAAATGAAATCAAAATGAAGAACAGACAACTAGGACAGCATAATAAGGATGTATCGTCGTTAGGTAATTCTTACGGTGCCAGTGACCAAAATATCTGAAGAGATATTTTTTATTTATGTAAGAATTAGGACGTGGTGGCCGAGTGGATGAGGCCGTTGCGATCTGATGGTCGCGGGTTCGAATCCCAGTGGCAGTCATGCATGGGATTTTTCGGTCGAAAAAATCTATGTATGCAAAACATCGTGAGGAAACCGGCATTTCGTAGAACCTAAAGTTCGATAACATGTGTCAAGAGCACGAAAGGAGCCTCTTCGAGGCGCACTTGAAATTCTTTCACCACACTGGTTCGAAGGAACTAGTGACACGATAAGAAGAATGTATGTAAGAAGAGCTATGCGCTCTCCTGATGGTAAGAGATCACGCCTGCCCATCACCATAACAGTGCTACACGGAACATTGATTCACATAGGCCGTTGCAACACTGCTAAAGCTCTCGTCCACATTGAAATATTTTGATGGAGAACCCAGTAATTTCAATAGCTACAGTACCCTTCCAATCGGAACACAGTATTCCTAACACATTACTGCTTTGCGACAGAATACCTGGTACTGTGTTGGTTGGGCTTTTGCGCTATAATAGTGCTCGTTCAGATTGAGAGATGGATGTTCAGTCTCGAAAGCCCAGTAATTTATCTAACTCATGTGCCAGATAGGTACTACTCGGGCGAATCAACATGACACCTGGCTGCACCGTGGCTCGGAACTAGATGCGTCCCACGCTGCCCCGCGCGGCGCCCTCCGGTTTTCATCTTCCTCTTATTACCAAGTTCAAGTATCAAGATTATCCAATTCCACGCTGTGCTTTACACGTCATTCGAGCCAGGTGTCATGTTTATTCGCCCGAGTAGTAGGTAAGGTACAGCGTGCCAGGAAGCTCGATGAACGCACCGCCAGGTAAACAAACACAACTAACCGGTCCTCCCATTCGTCATTCTATGTTAATTTATATTCTACTAGTTGACGCCCGCAACTTTGTTTGCGTTGGGAATTTTCAACATCGGGATAAAAGGTCCTATGTCAGTCTCCTGGTTCTAAGCTACCTCCCCTTAAATTTTCACACAAATCGGTTCAGCCGTTCTTGAATTATAAATAGTGTTATAACACGACTTTCTTTAATTAATATTGATGATGATGTGGATCAGGTTAATATAGTTTCAGGTGCCCTTCTAACCGGAACACAGTAATGCTAACACATTAGATTACCGCTTTGATATCTGACAATTGTGTAGATACCCATAAAATGAACAATAGCTGTAGGTATAATTATTGATTTTATGTAGGAAACTATATTACGTCGATTTCTATCCTTTGCTCTTTTTGCACAATAATGAGAAGTTGATTAAATCCATTCAATGAACAATCAGATGAATAGTGGCTATTGTAAACAAAAACAATGTTCGAATCGTCTTAAGTATCTAGGAGCTTTTCCCGTATTCTCAACACAATAGAATCTTTCATTGATAAAACACTTAATGGTTTTTCAAGTTTATTTGTAAAGCAAATTCCTAGACTGTTTTTGCACTTCCTTGTTAATTTGAATTTGTAATAAATATCTTCCGCTGACAATAAATAACTATGAGTCTTTCTTCCACAGATTTCTTAGGTAAGAAAGTTGAACAAATGAAATGTATGGTTTATTTGTAGTTCCGTCTTTACAGTGTAGTGTTTTTTAGTATTAGGTATGTGGTAATTTTGCGTAAACACTCACATCTTTGTAATAAAACAGTCGGGTAATAATCAAAATAGATGTGCTATGATTATAATTATGTAAGTAATGGTTTTAGTACCGAAATGAACAAAAGGCCCATTACCATGCGGTCTACGGTAAATCTATAAACTGAATGAAGCACTTTTCTTGTTATGTATGTACAGTCGGCTCTGTAATTGTCTTTACACCCAGCTTACGCCCGGTGGCCTCCTGTGTTTACCACTTGTGGTTTGTATCATGGGTATACTCAAGTGGTTTAATGACATCAGTAGTTTACTCGCTCATGATGTGTTTGTGGTTTAATCACAGGATAACTCCGGCGTAAGCTGGGTGTAAAGACAATTACAGAACCGACTGCACATATACATAATCCATCACAAATCATTCAGTTATGTAATCGGCTAACGAAGACGATCGACCTAGCCAGGTTTATTTATGAACTGTTGCGTCAATATTGGTATGGTAATAAAAAGTATCGAATTAAAAAATTCTGATGACAGACAACGAAGTCAGGTTTGTTTTTGTTTTAGGATCAATTTTTGTATTTGTAGGTATAAAGATTTTATAGTTTATTTTAGGGATTTCATTATTTGAATGCTTGACGATAGTCTGTACGATTCGAAAATTTCCTATGGCAATAACGATATCTTCAAATATTTTTTATCAAATTCAAATCATAAATTTTTGTTCTATTACCTACACCATATTTTGTTAATTAAATACATAAGGCTTATATTGAAACTGGCCGTTAATTTAGTTCGAGTTTAATGTAATTGTTATAAAAGTATCTACTTACCTAAGTAAATTCGAAATAGTTTGTTTGGTCGATACCAATTAGCGGCTACCCATTGTTTGTAAATCGTGCAAGATGCGAAGAGTAAATTTAACTTTTACCTCCAGTCAATATTTGTAAATTATATTTGACTTGGTATTTGTTTTCTTTGTTCACTTTGATGTGCGTATCGATTGTATTTTGAAATTTTATAATATAACTTTTTTTTAAACGTTAGATTTTTTTTATTTGTAACGTAAGCACCTAATATTCATGACAACAATAGGATAACTGAGATAAGATAAGATACGATAATTTATATATTTCCTCGAAATTTGTAAAGTGTACAAAAGTTTTTAAAATATTTAATGCAAGATTGAAATTCAATCAGATCTTTTCTCGGTCGTAAAATGCTGTGTACGAAAGGTATTTTTTTTAACTAAGTAGGTTTATTTTTTTACAGTCCAGTGATTACCGGCTTGGACTTGCCCATATTTTGAAGAAGTATAGGTATATAAACCTTATCTAGTTTTTCACGCATGATCCACTTATCAATAAAAATACATACATATGTACCTATGTATTTTTATTTTATTAGTAATTAGGAATATTTTTATGGTAACCTGAATTTTAACGCCCAATTGAAAAAAAAAACTCTATATTTTCACAAGAGCACGTTTTACGAACAGCTAGCGGAATCGTATCACCGATCATTTTCACATTATCGCAATCCCTATCTCATCAATCACAGTCCTAAAAAACCACAATTTACAAAATCACAAAAATCACTTGGAAAAGTCCGCAAAGCTCGGAAAATTCCCGAATAAACTGATTCTTAATTTTTGACACTAACCACTGGTCTCCAGATCCCTCGCATGATGGGCGGGGTGCGGCCGTTCCACTAGCAAGACGCTGGAACTGTGTTTACTCTAATCGTACACCTTGAGTATCAGTTTATATATGTGGCCCACCCCATACGTCGCGCGGTGCCGATGCCGGTGGGGATCGCATCGCTTTCACCCTGCAGGCCTCAGTCGAGCCTCTTTCGGGAAGCGTGGGAAGTTCAGGATGTGACCAACACACCTGCCATGTGATATGGACTTTAAACTCATTCGGCTTCTGTTACATAAATTGGCAATGAGTGCCATGAGTTAAACACTTTTTTTTAGTACCACTTAAAAATGGTAATGATCTATGTATGTGAATTTAATCCATAACAATTATGGAAGAACAATGTGGTAAGAAAATAGTCCTCTGTTGTAAAAATGTAAAGGGTTTTTCCAGATATTTTTGAACTTATCAGGGGTAAATCAGCATAGAATAAAATATGTAGTAGGTACTTGTAACGGGAAGGGCTCTGAATTCTGTAATACAGTTTTTAAAAACTAAAACGGAAAACAGCGACTGTACCATAACTTTGTACCTATGTATGTTTTTGAAATAAACAATTGTGTATTTTGTATTGTACAATTACTTTATTGACATAGGTCACAATCCTAAAACCTTTCCTGTGTCTGGCTGTTTACAAAATCACTACCGACCTCAATATCTACGGTGTCATCAAGATCTAAGTACGATCTCTGGTACGATGGTGCGAAAAATCTGTTAAAATAAAAAAAAAATCATTTTTGGTAAGTATTTTTTTCCCACGGGTTAGTGGTCCTGCTGGGGAGTAGTACACGAGTAATCAAAGCCCCTCAATTCAAACTTAGATCGTCCTCCGAAGCACCGAAACGTTAATAGAGACACGCCTAAAAGGTTATTTCCATAGAGGAAGATGCTTCGAGCTCTCAATCGTAATTTAGTTGAGGTCAATCAACGTTATAATGTGTCTAAATCTTCCGAGCATGATGTAATACTTGCTTAACACAGAAGAGATAAGAGTAAGTAGGTGACATGCACTTATTATTGTAATACATAACTGTTATCTTTGATAACAATCAACAAAATCGTACCAGACTTCCTTCAGATTACAGATAAATAAAAACTATTCGTATTGGTACAGTTCGGTTCGGTACTGTTATATTGAATGCCGTTCAGGAGGAGATAAAAAAAATACAGAAACACAGAAACAGCTTTGTTTTGGATTTTTTTACCTGAATTTCGACGTGTTCTAAAAAAAAACTCCATCTTTTCCAAATCACATCCTGCAGCCAGGGCTGTTCTTTTATATATACATAATATGTTATGGACAAATTGATCAAAAGGTACTATCATATTTTCACCCGATACCCTACTTGATCCATAACTTAATAATACACACCACAAATTTTTAATTACCAAAAAAAAATAGTGGACAATGCCAACTACGTTGTATCTGTGCAGTCATAATTTTGGGTTTCTTCAAAATGACAGAGTGACAGCGGCGCGAGTGTGGCGCCGGAGCCAGAGCCGAGCTACAGCGAGCTCGAGCTGGCTCGAGTTAGGTACCCGGGTTTGCCAAACGATGAATAAAACTTAAATTTATATACAGTTCGATGATGTTGATCCATCCATCAATCCTCACAGAACTTTTGCATTAAAAATTTATAACTTTTCAATTACAATTGAGATGAGATTGTAGGATATTTTTAAGTTTGTTTACATCGTATAGAACCATTTTGGCCGCTCCTTGGCCCAAGCCGTCGATCGATTACGTAACTTATATATCTAACTAAAGGCACCTAAAGACAGCTAAGGCATTGTGGTGGGCGGCAGGATGGCATAAGAAAGCCGAGTAACCCGCTTCGAGGAACCTCTTCCAGTTCCGCGTACCTATCTCACACTACACGTATGTGATGCTGTGCACAACTGCCACACACTGCATAACTACTGTGGTAGGTAGTTAGCTCCCACAAGTTTTTAATTACCAGAATAAAATACGCATAATCAGTTGAGTTACTAAACACGGATATGGCAAATAAATTAAAAGAGAGTGTTTTTTTCGAATTAACTACGGTATTATATTCTTTCCTTGCCGGGTTGCCTGGAAGAGATCGCTCACAGCGATAAGGCCGCTTGTTTCTTGTTGGTGTACAATAAAGTGTTCATCTATCTATCTATGGTAAAACTTGCACATACTGTTACTGTTAGTCGTTTTTCTACGGCCTTTTCGTCAACCGGTACGCATAATTGATCTTTTTTTGAGTTTCATTTATCGTTTGGTAAACTCTGGTACCTAGCTCGAGCCAGGTCGCAAAAGCTCGGATCGGGCGCCGCACTCGCCCCGCTGTCACTCTGTCATTCTGTAGTAACCAAATATTCTGACTGCACAAATTCGTACAACGTTGTAGGTTTCCCTAAATTACTTGAATACCCCTTCTGCATAGCATATCCTATTTAAGTTTTTTTTGGTAGGTAATTATAAAGTTGTAGTGTATAAAAACTTTTAATTAAGTAGGATAGGTACTTATGCTTACAGTAAAAGTTTGTGGCGTACACTAATTTGGTGCTTGCACAATTAAGTTAAATTTTTTTTTGTGTTCATATTATTTTTAATCAGATTTATGATATTATAGCAGCTGCAATGGTTTCACACGCATGATATTGGGATTAAAAGAAGTATAATTTAATTTCCTTTTCGCTTTCCATCTTCTGATTGTAGCTGCATAAAATATTTATTCTATAAATACCGAACTTTATCGGTTTTATCGGTTCAATAAATTTGGAGTAATGGAGTAACAAAAAAAGCATTAAGGATCTCACAAACTTTCTAGTGTCGAGATGAAAAAATGTAGAGCATGTATTTATCCAACAATTTTTTTTTAAATAACGATGCACTTTTTGTATTTTTCCCATTATTTTGAGGATAGAAAAAAATAGCTTTTAGTCAATGCGCTTGCAAAAATAATTATGCGATTTGGAGCAAATTTTTCGGGATAGATGAAAAACTGTTTAAATGATAGTATATTAAAGAAAATTGTGATTTTAAAATCAATTTTGAAGATGACCAGCGCAGATAAAAATCTAGATCTTGATCTACTAGGTCTTGATAGCTTAACACCAACACATCCACCGCCCCGTACGCCGCGCCGCCGCAGCCGAAGGTTGATGGTTTCCTGCATGCCGCGCCGCAGATCGCTTCCTGTTTTCATCAAAAACAACATCCTCCTATGAGCAAGTCTGTGAGAAAATATGTTTGTTCCTCAATTACACCAAAACCACTCAACCGATTCGACTGAAATTTGGTATGGGGTATATTATGTACAAGCTGACGCCCGCAACTATACGTTTGCGTTGCGAATTTCAAAAAATCCTCTCTTGCCCACTTTCAACTCGGCTTCAGCAAGCTGTCTGTCAGTCAAGACTAAGCCTATAATCGTAATCTCCTATATACATATAGAAAAGGTTTCGCCCTGACTGACTGACATACAGGCCAAACCACTGGACGTGATACTTCAAACTTGGAGGATGTGTTCGTCAAGAGCTGAAAGTGAGTACCTACTAAGAAAGGAATTTTAAAAATATGCAACGCAAACGTAGTCAACTAGTAGGTCAACTATAATAAATACGTATTGTCAGTATCTATAATAGCTGGAAAAAGACAAGGCTACTTTTATATCAAGGTTATTAATAACAACCGACTTCAATCGGCCTGTTCTAGAGATCCTAGGCACCACTGAAAAGAAAAAACAGGGAAGCAAAATACGCAACTTTGGTTCACTTCAACGCCTTTTTTTAGTTATTTTGATTTCAAAACCAAAGTACTGAACCGATTTTCATGTTCTATGGGAACAATCTGGAAGTATATCCTTTCAAACCTTCCTTTCAAAAGATAACATTTAAAAAAAACTATCAATTTATACTATCCTCTATTTTTGAAGTCGGTTGAAACGGTTACTTGTCGGACTCGTAACTCTAAAGTAAAATGTTGCTAGGTTGGTGAAATAGAAAGCCGCCAGCTAAGGTCCTTCGATGGGGTCAGCCTGCCCTGCGTGCTCCCGCTAACGCAACGTGCCTTTGAACACGTCACACGTACGATTATGTACGATTTATATAATAAGAGTGTGTATTGCACCTGTAATGACACACATACAAGGTTGGGACATTACCAGGCCTGATATTGAGGACGAGAAATTAGCATTGTGACGACGATGAAAGGCACAAAATATACAAATGACGTGCATGCATGTCGCGGACAAGGATCGAATATGACCAAGTACTTTATGGTTATGACATACATTATCAAGTGATTGTCATTTCGCTGTTGACTGTACTTTGCACTAACTTTTTGAAGCGGTTGAGACGAAAAATGGTTTTTCAACTGACTTCAAAATAGGAGGAGGTTATCAATGCGGTTGAATGTTTTGTTTTTTTTTTATTTTGTTACCCCGGAACTTTGTTGTTTATTAACCGATTTGAAAAAATATTTTTTATTTGAAAGGGAACCTACTTTCAGATTGGACCCAGAAATTTCTTTGGTTTTGAAATCAAAATAACTAAAAAAAAAATTTGATGAAGTGAAAATTGCGTATTTTGCTTCCCTGTGACTTTTCAATGGTGTCTACGGTCACTACAGATGGACTGTCTACAGTCCAATTGAAGTCGTTTCTTGTATGTTTTTGTAAAACCTTGATAGTTTATAAAAAATGGAATCAAATGCTATTGGGAACCTTTTTTGCAACGGATGACAAGCGGCCTACGCAAGTTATTGGACTCCTCTCCACCTAACGTGTCAACAAGCACGCTATTAGAACAGTGCTGTCATCAACCCAGAGTCCTACTCCGCTATTTTATTCAAGGAGCTAGGATGGCTGGGACAGCGGAAAATAAACATCGGGGGTGTACAATGCACCCTTCAACGGGAAGCCAGTGCATACCGCTGGACCCTGTTTTTAGAATTAGAATAAAAGTCCAGCCTTCGGCTCTCCGCATCAAATTTTTGCCTATATTATTATACCTATTATATTGTAGTCTGTAGATGAATATTATGTTTGTTTGGGAAGTTTACGAAGTTCAGCTGCTTGCATAATGCTGCTTACATAATTGTTGTTGTAAGTATTTGTTTTAGCTAAGTTATTCAGTTCATCGACATAGTTAGCGTATCTATTAAAATGTAACTATAGCTGACACCGGCAACTTCGTTTGCGTTGGGAATTAACAAAATTACTTTCTTATTACTTACTTTCAGCTCCTGACGAACACATCCACCAAGTTTCAAGGCTCTACATTCAGCGGTGTCGCCTGTAGGTACGTTGTCTGTCAGTCAGTCAGTCAGTTCTATCCAATGCTTTTCTATACATATATTGATGAACTTAGCGTGAATATTTCCTAATCTCTATTCGACATTCTATCGAAAAACAAGAGTTCGGTCGAGATTAGAAAAATAAGGTAGTAGTGTTCCGTTTGCCGGCATGTTTGCTAGATTCTCGAAGCGGCATGCGGCTGGCTGAGTGAGTGCAAGTTGCAGGTTGGCCCATGGCAAAAAAAGGAAGTAGGTACCTACTTAATCTTCATATCGTGTAACTAGTTCTTTCGAACCAGGGTAGTGAAGGATTTCGTGCTCTAAGGAAGTAATGGGAATGATGTACGGAATAGTTCGTCCACGGGGGGGATGGTTATATATGATCACTAGTGTATGTTACTGGCCAAACTAGATTACTGGCTAACCTAGTTTGTCCTAGGCCAAACCGATCTATCCTAAGCGTGTCAGGATGTACTAGTTTAGTTCAGGACAACCTAGTTTGTCCTAAATACTTTAGGCATAACTAGTTTTACCTAGGCCAATATATATCTGCCTTAAATTATTTTACATAACGGCCGGTAACATAAACATTATAGGTACATTATACAAGTACCTACCTACCTAATTATTCATAATTTCATATTTTCTGGTAACTAGTACTCAGAACAAGGATCGTGCTGCTGTTCAGTTGGTAGATATGCCAAGAATCCGGTAATATGGGGTCTGTAAGTGGGTGGGTAATGGTATAATAGTAGACAGGTTAACTTTAGAGGTGGCCTTTCTCCTGATCAGACCAGTTGCTTGTATGGTAGGCCAGATAACTATAAACCCTTTCGCTTTTTCTTGAGATCACATATAGCTTACGAACACGCCCATTTTCGAACGCCTTTGTTGCATAGATTGCGACGGCTGTGTATTATTTGAAATAATATGTTCATTGTTCATAATAGTGGGGATTTCCAGACAAAAATATTCCCGAAATCCCCACCGGTGGGGATGGCCCGTGGGTTAAATAAGCCATTTTGACTAGCTTTTATGCCCTAAATATATCTACGAGTAAACTATAGATCGTTTGCAACGGTCTATGGGTGGCACAATTGTTTTCTTTTGTAAATTTTGTTATATATCAAATCAAATCAAAATATAAAAATATTAATTAAAATCATTAACAAAACATTACAAAAAAAAATAAACCTATCATCATGAGCACCTCCAATCGGGCTTTAATCCAATAGTGGATCAGTCTTATATAGATTGTAGTAGTTAGCTTATGCTGTAATAAATAAATTAATTGAACTTAATAAATTATAGGTAAGTGTATGCAGGTCTTCCAACTTTAAATGCTTATACTGACTTATTTTGGTAGAAAAAGTTGATCCAGCGGGAAGAATTCCTCTCAAACTGAATGCAAAACTATAAATAGCACGGTCACTCACACAGCCTACAGCGCGGGGAAATTGCTCTCAATCAATGTTATTTCCAAAGGAGTCCAAATACGCACTTATCTTACATAACAGTTCCCGGTCGAAACCAGTTTAAAGTATATGGAAGTTAAGTACCTACCGGTAGTACGAGAAAATTACGAGTGCAATACAGAAAGCTCAGTATATATGTTACGTACCAATTGCTGATAATAACTCGGTGTAGGTAACTACCTACCTCTACCAAAATAATTGCCAAGCTCAAAATAGATTTATTAACTACCTACAGAGGTAGGTATACATATCTGATTTACCCGCTTCACTCTTGATAAAAATGATAGTTTCTTATCTTCAACTTTTCTAAAAATAATGCAGCTTTTTAAGTTCAAAAATTTGTGTTTGAAAAATAATTTTATTGAGCTAGACTCTACCGCGACTCTACTTCCAACATTGTGAATGTCACGGAATCTTTGAAATTCAGTCCGGTTAGCGTTGTAATAGAATAAGATAGAATATAAGTTTATTTTACAATAAACCAAACATTACTTACCTATAGTGAATAGATCTTACAAACTGTGTGAATTACAAGATCTAAAAGTAAATGGTAGGTCAAACAGTTGGCCCATTTCAGACGTAAAATATTTTGTTTTTTATACTGGTAACATTATTTGAATCTATTAACTATTTATTAGTGTATAATTTGTATTACCTAATCATTTGATAAATTAATTAATTTGATTTGATTTGATTTAGACGGACCATATAATAATCAAAGGATTTTTCTACTAATAAAAAATCCTTTAAATATAATCAATCATCAATGCATCTAAAGAGTCCTAAAACTGGGTCTAGGTCGGATGACGTATGATAGTACCTCAGAATAAATATTTATTAGAACTAAATTACCATTTGATACTTAGGTAGGTAGGTAGGTACTTACCACAGACACTTAAATTTAGATCTGTGGTACTTACCTATAACGTCGCCTGGTACAAACCTAGATACCATAGCCTGGAACCGAAGCGTACTTTATGAACATAAAGAATAACATAGCTATAGGATAGGACCTAACCAACTTTAGCTGGATGTTACAGTCAGTTCTTTTATGCTAAACTGTAGACTGCAAAGAATAGAGTACCATGTCTTATACTGGTGGACTGAAGAGAAGCCTATAGATAGAGTCACGTTGATCAGAATTTAACCTAAACGGCGTAAAAATGGGATTTTATCCCATTTTTACGCGATTCAGGGTAGGCGGTTTAAGCGCATAATACGCGCAGTATGTAGATCGACGAGTTTTCGGTTTCGGTCTCTTTGTGGTTGAAGTACAGGCAAGGGTCAAGTGTACTGTTCTTCATCCTGGACTCAACTGCAAAGGCGACTACCCTGGAATCACAAGCGTCTTCACTGCTGTTTATTCTTCGAAGTCAAAAGTCAATGGCGCATAGGAAATCATATCATTGGCCACCATCGCCAACCAGTAAGTTTGATGGTCAGGAGGCACATGCAGGGCAATAGCGCTAAGGTGCACTTTTTTTTTTTTTTTTTCTTTCGAAGAGCCTAAGTTCTTCTAGTTTGGCTTCACATCAAAGGTATATAGCCAGTGTCAAGTAATTGGAGAGATTATTTTGTCATAAGTCAGAGTCAATAAGTCAAGTCATGCCCCTGTAAAGTAGTGGTGGTTGCGACTTTACTAGAGGCTTCTATGGAGTTTTGGAGGCAACACGAAAAGTCACGTTTTACAGCATTACACTATTCACCAACATTCATACACGTTCACAAGCACTTATTGGATAAAAAACCACCGTTTTTACACTTAAACACTCAAAGTTATACAAGTTTTGTTAATTAATTTAATGCCGCCAATACGCCACTCTTCATGTTCCCGCCAAAACTCTCAAGGTGCACTTGGGCGCAATTTGCGATCAACATGACAATGACACTAGTATGCTGTTGACATCTGTCAATAATCGATAAACTGACACAAGAAAGAACACGAACAGCTGGAGTTTTGGCGGGATCATGAAAAATGGCGCATTGGCTGCATTAAATTAATTGTCAAAACTTGTATAACTTTCGAGTGTTTAAGTGTAAAAACGGTGGTTTTTTATCCAATAAGTGCTCGTGAACGTGTATGAATGTTGGTGAATAGTGTAATGCTGTAAAACGTGACTTTTCGTGTTGCCTCCAAAACTCCATAGAAGCCTCTAGTAAAGTCGCAACCACCACTACTTTACAGGGGCATGACTTGACTTAACGAATCTGACTTATGACAAAATAATCTCTCCAATTACTTGATACTGGCTATATACCTTTGATGTGAAGCCAAAACGAAAAAAAACAAAGCCAAAAAGAAAAAGAAAAAAAAACACGAACAGCTGATTTTGTTTACTTCTGCCGTCTGTTTTCATAAGTTTTGCGAAATTAAAGATTTCAATAAAAATGTGTTGCAAAGGCCAGAAAATAGCTGAATTATTTACAAAGACTATAGCTACAACTAAATGTTTTGACCGAAACCTTCGAAAGGTAGGTGCCTACTTACTTAAGTTTTGAATAACCTTATAACCAGCTGTTTCGTAATATTTGATTACTTCTGTTACCAAACCAGAAAAAAGATCAATGTTAGATATGTAATAGAACTATTATAGGTATTACCTTCAGAACTCGACCGAAGTATCGTTTTGATGAACAGACGGTGTCGTTCCAGAAGGTTTCTCAGGATCTGCAAGACATTGTTTTGTTTCTAGGTGAAGGTAACACAATGCAACAACGGCTGTATGACCACCGAGTTCAAAGTTGGACCTGAACATCTCAACCAAAGAGGCACCCTTCATGGAGGTTTCATAGCCCATCTTGTAGATGCTATATCTACTTACGCCCTAACAACTAATGAAAAAGTTGACACGAGAGGAGTATCCATCGACCTAAGTATAACGTTAGTATCTACCTACCTGAGCCCTTGCATTATTTACACTTTACAGGTAACATGGGTAGTTTATGTTTAGCATTATGTGCTATTAAAGTCACATACGACTTTAATAGCACATAATATTGGAGGCTTATGACATAGCCTTGAGATAACCCATCTCACCTAAAGGTGCAATGGTGTCTTCTAACACAATCTGACTACCGTGTGCAGTAACAAGTACTTACACCTTTTCTTTTCAACCTCAACCAATGTTTTGTTACAAGAGAATCAACAAATAATTAAAATCTGCTAATAATACTGACATTATCCTTTTTCAGATATTTGACTGCAGCAAGAGAAGGTGACAATGTTGAAGTAGAAGCAACAACGAGAAAAACAGGGAAAAAAATTGCATTTTTAGAAGTAGAGGTCCGTAACAAAGATAGCGGTGCAGTCTTAGCCACAGGTAGGCACACAAAGTACATTGGTATATGAGTGAAACTATCACATTAGATAAATCATTAAGATGTTAAAGTAGCAAAGTAAATAATCATAAATTATAAAATAAAAATAATATATTAGGTACTTGGATTTAAGATTTCTTCTTTATGATTGTCATTGTACCTATACAACGCTTTAGCAAAAGCTCAATTTTATTTCCCATTGATTTATTTATTAAGCTGAGGACTACAGGGAAAGTAAGATTCCTGTTGTCATCCATATTATTGTCCACATCAATAGTAGAGAGTAGAAGTACATTTTATAAGAAATAAGCAACTAGGCACTGGTCAGGGCCGTATCCAGCATATTGAGCGCTGGGGTACGAAACTAAGACTGTGTCCCCTTACCGTTTCCTATGATGAGTAACCAAACTATTTCTTTAGGGCGCGCAGTCACATACTCTTGAACTATTCACGCGGCAAGTGAAGCAAGCCACTTATTTATATATAGTATAGGCTCTGGCACTGGTATTTTAAGAATGTATTTGTGTATTTACGTATCGTAATGAGGAAAATAAAACAAACATTTTTGATCTGCTTTATTAAATAGAAAACGTCACTACATGATTAGACAGTTTTTCATCGATGAGTTAAACATTAAAGTTAAGAAAATTTCAAAATTGGGATTAAATATCTTATTATGCTACAAAATTGGAATATAATATGCTACTTACTTAAATGTACTGAACATGGCTTTTTGTTGGATTTATGGATTATGCCGCCAATAAGTTAATTTTCAGACAGACTATGTTCTATAATAAAGTACAGTTCCAGAAATCTATTACTATGTCAAGATCCAAAGAGTATTAATTAAGATTAATGAGAAAAAGTTAAATATGTAGACTTCATAATTTAGTTAAATGCTATTATTGTTATTATAAACTTTCTTCACTTGATTTTTTTTAAGTACTTTTACTTACTAAATAAAATAAAGTTAAAATAAACAATAAAAAATAAAGCATGTACAAATAAAATACAAACACAAAAAACATATATTATAATCCAATGTAACAAATGAGTCAGTACAAAATAATTATTAAATAAATAAAATTAAGTTTATAAAATATAAATTATACATCACATATAACATGGTTTACAGTTAATTTCTATAATGAGTAATTAAAATCTAATAAAACTGTCTTGAAACATCTTTAATCTTTCCATGATCTTTGCATATTTTTTCTGTGCCTTTAAAATTATCTATTTATCTAATTTTATTCAGTTATTAAGGTAGGTAGGTCTGGATTACAAGAGATCAATTTCCTACAATACAGGACTATAAAGTTCCCTGTAAAGTTTTTTCAGTTCTTTTGCATACCAAGTAAGCAGCACCATACTTAGACCCAAACTACAGATTTTTACTTAGCACGCACCAAGTAATCTTAACCACCGTATCTTGTAACCCTGACCTTGCAGTAACTACCACTAATAATAATTGAACTTATTCTAATGAATCTGTTTTGATAATACGTCGACTAGAGTTCATAAATATGGATTAAAATGCACTGGTAGGCCTTAATATTATTATAAGTAAACATCAAAAAGTATACGATTACAAGAATTGGTAAATAACCAGAAAAAGTAGGTATATTTTCGAAAAATAGGAAGCGGGTAAAGTTTTGCACCGAAGTGCCAAGAATACAATCAATGCATCATAAACGGGATGTCAAGTTAAAATAAATTCTTTATAATTGGACCACATAGAAGGGATCAACACCGTAATAATTAAGAAAAGTGTAAAATTTACTGTAAATTATTGTCAGCAGTATCCAACTTGCAAGTTTCCTCGAGGTATAGGATGCGTTTCTTCAGCATGTCGACGGTTTCGGCTAGGTGTAGTTGTGTGTTTTCGAGGGTGGTGAGCCTCGCGTCGTCCTGCTCCAGGACGTCTTGCGCTAGATCGCGGCGCACGCGGTGCTGCTCACTAGTCTCCTCCTGGCATGACTCGCATTCCGCCCAGTAACGGAAATCAATCGAAGGCAAATCGTCGCAAGAGATCATTCCGTCTTGCACTTCCGGCAGCAAAAACACATTCTCGCCGATGGTGTCAATATTATCGCCGTTGTCGCAAAGGATGCGTGCCAAACTGATCTCCTTAATTTGACGCAACTGTTCACCATTAAAAACGCTAGGGTTCTCGTACCATAAGCGATCGCCGTCGCGCAGTCTTGCAAACTGTTCCACGAGCAGACACCTGAATAGTGGGCCGACCTTGCCGCCTTCGACTTGATCTTCCAGGATACCGCCGACCCACACATCTATGTTATCGACCGAGCCATACAGTTCCTGCAGTTTATCTCTCACGCTCTTGTCGGATATCTCGCCAGCCAAGTCGTCGAAGTTGTTCACCTCAGACATGTTGCAAAATTGTCGCCATTTATTATAAGGTGGAATGGCATGGTCCCTACTTCGTTGAATGTTAATAGCGGCCAGGTCCAAAGCCACGGCGTGAGCGGTGTGAAAAAGTTGTTCGGTGAGCTCGGAGTTCAAGTTTTGAGTGGGAGTTTTCAGTTTAGCGGGAGTTGTGAACATGCCTCTAATCAGAGGGTCAACTCCACCTTCGTCGACAAGTCTCCATGGCGAAAAAAATGCATTGCGGAGCAACAAGTGACCCTGAGGTATCGGTTCGAAGTTCTCATCGTAACGGTGCAAAATAGGGTTAATCAAAGAATGTCCGAATCTTAGGGCGGCAGTCGCGAAAACATTTGAGACGGACGGATTAAGATTGTGATTGTACTCCTTGAAATTGCCTAGCATTTGCATTCCTTCGGGACCAAGAATAATTGGCAGCCATTGTTTGTAGGTAATAAACTGAACTACTGCACCCACTACCTTCCTAGCTTCTTGGTATACCTTATCTCCGTCCCAAAATGGATTAACTATTTTGAGCTCAAGTGCCACACGATTGTGTTCACGCATAAAGATGGTGTGCATAGCTGCCAGTCCAATTTGTTCATTAGCTCTGATGTCACCGGCAACAAAGCAATTCCGAGTGCTTTCATCGAGGTTACGTCGGCAATCCATTGCGTTCAAACCTGTAGTTGGTAACAAAGGTTTATTGCTAGGAAAAACTGCTCCTACTCTCAAAAGTCCGTTGTCATTAGTCAAGTCCCTTAAATCTTCGGCGACAGTCTTTTCGAAGCCGTAAACCTGTGAGGCGTCAATAAAAGAAGTAAGCTGATTGATTTGTTCCCGTGGCTGCAAAGCTCCAAAAAGGACAGAAGTAAGTCCAGAGCCGCAGACTGCACTAGTTCTTATAAAGTCTATACATCTGCGATTTGTTATACGAGTGTCGTTAGTAGGAACTTCAATTGGGAAACAAGGAGGCGCATAGTCACATGTTTTCTTACAATCAACTCCATCCCACGTTTCTGAGCTGACGGAAGGCAGTGCATGGTCCAAGTCATGATCTAGCCATTGGCCCCATTGCATGACCATATGGGTTATCTCTACATCTTCGGAAATGTCAGAAGTAGTTATGAGTGTGTTGGAAACTAATCTTGAACTTGGAAGCGTAAATCCATTGTATTGTCGGCCTTTATTCCACCCAACTGGTTCGCTAAAGCCGTTTTCGTAGATAGGGAAAAGAATACGTCTGAATCCTGATAGCGACGATCCCCAGGTTGGATTCGCAAAATTGTTACAGGTTCCATCATAGGTGCGATATTTAGAATGGTAGCACATGTCCGAGCAATCCAGAGATTCCCTATGAGCTACACATCCAGATAGTTGGGCAATAACTTCAAGGTGCTCATTTGTTAGGATGTGTTGGTAATCGAACGGTTCTACTGATGTGATAGTTTTACCAGCGTTCGTAAGCTCTTTTATTGTATGTAATGTGCGTTCGTAAATCTCCGCAGCTCTCGCAACTTCCCGAGCTGGCGCATTAGGGAATTGTGCTATTCTGTACAGTTCATGTATATCGACCTTTGCACTTTTGTTGTTAAATAGATTTTCGACTGTTCTAGCAATAGCTTGATCTACGTCGCGCTTAGCTTGAGTTAGAGCTATATTGACGTACACCTCTCCGGGAAGCTTATGATCTTTGATAGTCAAGAACAAAGATGCTGTATCACGACCGAAATCATTGAACACTGAACATTCATATCGGCCGGTATCAGTAACGGAAACATTGTTGATTATTAGACTACCGATTAAAGTTATCCTAAATTTGTCGTTTTCGTGTATACGCGATCCATCTTTCCTCCACTCTATGGCTGCGTCTGGTTCGCTCTCTATTTCACATGGTAACTGAACTGTTGTTTCTTTATAAGCGTCGGTATCTTCCGGCTTAAGAATAATTCGAGGTGGAACGATTTGTAGGGCCTGAACTTTGAGAAGTGCAGATTTCTCAACATATCCTTCACTGTTTTCGGCTCGGCAGTGATAAATTCCTTCGTCCTCTTCAGTGATTTCCAAAACAGTCAGTTTTCGGTGATCATCGCTCAACTTGATATTATCACCCGAAAGCAAGGGTAATGTGTTTTTATACCAACTAAGGACAGGACTAGGAACTCCTTCGGCTGAACAGAAGAATTCTGCGTTTTCACCCATGGCCATCGTTAAGCTTTGGGGAAAGGTGTCGAATGCGGGTTTTACTGAAATTATTTTAACATTAATCGTAACAAATAAGTGTTTTAATGTAAATGTAAATCATACTCCATACTTGACTTAAAATCTATATCTACGTACTTGTGATACTTAGTACTTACCCAAAATATTTAGCTCAGCAGATGCTGTAATTTTTCCGTGCACATTTTCAGCTTGGCACATGTACGAGCCAGCATCAGATTCTGTAATGTAATCTATTGCGATGGTACCGTTATGATAAATCGTCATTCGATCGGACAACAAAATTCTTTCCCCATTATAAAACCAGACGATATGTGGTTTAGGTTTTCCACTTGCGGTGCAATCTAATGTAACAAAGCGCTGATCTATCTTTACGGTTTGTGATTCAGGCAGTCTGGTGAAAATAGGCGGTGCTAAAACAAAAAATATACATGTACTTATTGTATTATTTGTGACGAAACGCTAAGTTACGTAATTATCTTGAGTGACTAATAGAAGTAAATTTGTTACCGTATTCATCAGGTTTGTTAATAGTCATTTTCGCTGGTTTAGAGTGAGCTTCTCCCACGGGGCTCTTCGCCATACACTCGAAAACGCCAATATCAGTTTCATCAGCATCGTGAACCATAAGCGATCCATTGTTCAGTACTTCGTATCTAGTCGTTTCTACGGGAATCTCTGCCGAGTCACGTAGCCATACTATTTCGGGAGCCGGGTCGCCGGTAGCAACACAAGTAAACATGGCATCCTCACCAAAATTTACAACTACATCCTCCGGTTCCGTTTCGATTTCAGGTAGCTCTGAAATATTATAACTTTATTTAACGGTCACAAATTACAACTCATCTACCACCACCTCCAAGTGTATTAGTATGTGTGTCATACCTTTAGACAAAATTAAGAGAGTGAGTTAAAAAATAATGTGAACTAAAAGATCTATTCTGATGTATAGTACCGCACCCCTCGATTCGCAGCCAGTTCACGCGCTCCGCTCGAAGAGGTCATCAGAATGCAAAACTACGAAATCTAGGCATACCTCGTTTATCACGTATTATTGACTCACGGCATTTGAAATCGTTTTCGGTCATAGAAGCGAGAGAGGTGCCGGTCACATGAGCGGGATCGTAGCACGTAGCGGCTACGCTCATGTCGCTGTGTTGAGCCAGCATGCGCACGAACCAAAGCATCGAACAGTCGCATATCAGTGCATTGCTGTCCAGGCGAAGTTTCCGTAGCCGAGGCATTCCAGAAAACGAACCCGAAGGAACGGTCTTTAGACGATTGTTGTGAAGATACCTGAAACAAGCTTGTTGGTATCTTTTTTTCGTTCTTTACTAGACAATCTAACTGACTTAAGAAATATGTATATACTTACAGTCTCTCTAGGCGGGGCATGTTCGAAAACATTTCAGGTTCAATGTGATGTATTTCATTCACATGTAGGTAACTGAAAATACAAAACGTAGGTACCTATTATCAAAAATTGCACTGGTAAAGTTCAACGTTTCTAATCACACGGTTCATTTTTCGTAAATTTTGGTCATCTTCCTATAGAAATTCAAATATGTCTGAGCACAAAATGAAACACGAATTCTGAATGAATTCATTAATTCACCGATCCAACGGTGTTGTTACGAGTATGTTGGCAATTGCACGCATCATTTACTTCCACTCCGAATGAGCGAAAAATGAACGGTCTGAACTCCAAAGAGAACGTTTTAAAATTCAAATCCCATTCTTTATAGTTGGTAAATAAAAGAACAATAAACACACAAACAAAAGTAGAGTTTTAAAGTTCATCAATGTTAACAATTTATTTTGTTGACTGTACCATCCCTATCTCTAAAATCATGGCTCAGTTGGTCTAGGCCTTTAAGTATTTTTATGTAGACATCGGACGAGACAAGCTAAGCGCTTTCCTCATGGTAAGAGATCACGCCTGCTCATGACCAAAACAGTGCTAACACAGGACTTCGATTCACATAAGCCGCTGCAACACTGGTAAAGCGCTCGTCAACATTGAGACAGATTGATAATCGGTCTCGAAAGCCCAGTAATATCACTAGCTACAGTGCCCTTCAAACCGGAACACAGTAATGCTTACACATTACTGCTGTGCGGCAGAATATCTGACAATGTTTTGGCCTACCCATCTAAACGGCATCCTGTATCATTCACGTCCTTAACGGTAAAGGAAAACATCGTGAGGAAACCGGCATGTCATAGAACCTAAAAAGTTCGAAAACATGTGTCAAGTGCACGAAAGGAGCCTCTTTGAGGCGCACTTAATATCCTTTTATTACACTGATTCGAAAGAACTAGTGACACTATAAGAAGAAGTAGCAGGGTGCAACTTGCATTTATAGGACTTACAGTTGTTCCAAGTGTACGAGTTCCTTGAAGACATCAGCGCTGATGTGGTTGATACGGTTACGATACAGGTAGAGGTACTTGAGTCGACGCAGCCCGTCGAACACGCCAGACCGAAGGCTTCTCAGGTTGTTGTCGTTAAGGAGTAGCGAACGCAGGTGATGGGTGTGGGAGAACGTACCCGGCTCCAGCTCGCGGATCTTGTTGAAGCGCACGTCGCTGGAACAAATAATTATGTTGATTATATTGTCATTCCAAATAATTTGTCTTCACCGTAGACTAGAAATTAAAAAAAATATATATTTAAAGAGTTTAATCACATGCGATTTTGCCGCTCTAATCAACACCATACCTACATAAAATTAGTGCACTATTAATAACAGGACAACACTTCTAAAAAAACAACAAATAATCAAGGTTTTACAAAAACATCAATTGGACTGTTCTAGTCATCGTTAACACCACTAAAAAGTCACAGGGAAGCAAAATACGCACTTTTGTTTACTCTGACGACATATTTTTTTCAGTTAATTTGATTTAACAACTGAATTATTGACCCGATTTTGATGAAGTTCTATGCGACCAATCTAAAAGTAGGTAGGTATAGGTATCTATCAATTAAAAAAAAATCAAATCGGTTTATAGACACGAAAGTTCTGAGGTACCAAAATTAAAAGAGAAATAAAAACTTTCAAACGAATTGATAACCTCCTCCTATTTTGAAATCGGTTGAAAACAAAGGGTACCGTATCCGTATAATAATTTAGGTTACCTACCGTATTCGTTTATTGGATAACCTACCTACTAAGACTGCTCTGGGTTAAAAGCTAAATTGTACAGTGTAGTCAAGATAATATTACAATCAGCGGATTCTTTGAGAATCAAAGACTTGAAACTAGGAAGGTGGTCTTTATAATAATAATATAAAACAAATATTAAGGTTAATTTACACCATAAATTTATTAAGGCTTATTATAGCTTTATATATATTTTTATTATAATATAATGGGGTGTGATCGCGCACTACGAATTTCAAAACTTCCCTTGGGGTTCGTAAGTTCGTAAGTTCAAAGCTTTACTTCTTCGTATGTGAATCGAATCTCCTACGACGAAACAATAAACCTAACCTAAAAGTACGACATATTTCAAAATTTTCAGAAATTTCCCAAATTACGGTTGTAGGATAGGAAGCAATCACAAAGTCAACAGGATATGTGAAGTCTATAAAGTTGCGGAAATTACTATCAATCAAAGGTATAAAAGACTTTATAAAGGTGGAAAAATGAACTCTACTATTCCATTGGATTTTATGTTTTGCTATTTCCGGTGTTGTAGGGTTTAATACAAATGTAAAAAAAAACATTTAATAAAACGACTAGGTATTTCTGAACATCGCAAAGTCTAAGTTTTGCTATTTTCGGCGTTTTATTAAAATTACTATTTCTGAAAACGCAAAGATGACATAGCGTTAGTAAAAATATTAGGGTGCCTAAATTTACTACGAAGGCATGAGACTTGACCGATGACAACCAAAATTTCCAGCCACCCTGTTAATCATATTTGAAATGTATCCTGAAGTAATCAATGAAAAATTCCAAACGAATGTGTAAAACGGAAACCTATAATCTCCGTTTCCGATGAAACCAAAATGGAGGCAAATGCCCCACATGCATAAGTTCCAAATTTCATTTTAGGTGAATTTTATGTTTGTACTATTAGCTAGATATCAATACACAGATAGAAAAGAATTTTGATGATCCGTAACGTTAACGAAGTTTTATGTGGGTGTCAGTTAGTTAATAATTATAAAAAATGATTTCTTGTTTGCATTTGCTAAAATAAATGTAAGTATGTTAAATAGTGTCACTTATAAAGGAAAAAGTAATAACTAAGTAGTATTTATTTTGTTTTTAAAGAAGCGGAATTATTGTTTTGTTTCGGTTAAAATGAAGCCCTGGTGTTATTTTTTCAGAAATACTTACGACTATCGGTTTAGGCTCCATCTCCAAAAAAACAAATTTTGTAGTTAGGGACTTCTGCATCATGGCCCTCCAAATATTTTTTGCTCGTAGCGCAGTCTACAAAATCCTAGCTAAATCCGTATAACAACACAAAGCTTTTTATTCGTGAATACTCACCAAAAATGTAACTTTTTTACCTTTTACCAGCAGAACCCCAAAGTTAACGGAATTATCGCTGATAAAGGGTTTAGTTTGATCAAATTCAATTCTACCTATCATCCGATATTCGAGCTCATCTACATGCCGATAAGTGCCATTGTACCATCTCGACAGCTAAATTACATTCACGGTGTTTACCTAAGGAAACAGTTGATGGCTTTAGGCTCTGTCAGCGTCACAAGCACCCAGCAACATTTACGATAATACCTTTGTTACAAGCCCTTTGCGGTATGCAGTCCATTATACAGGAAATTAACGTCGAGCCGTTTGCTTGCTACTCTATGGCCAAAGACAATTACGGTTGTAGTAGAGGTAACCAGTTCGGTCTAATTTGCTATTGTTTATGCGATTTGTAGCACAAAGTAGTCGAACAAAAAAAAGAAAGTAGTGTTTATGTAGCGAAGCAAACCATATCCCCACAAACCTATAGTTAGAGGTTGCAGGATACAAAAATATTGTTTTTAACTGTAAGTTTTTATATAAAATATAATAAATGAATAAAAAAACAAAAAAAACTCAAACTCAAGCTTTGCAATTTTAAAATGTTGTTACAAGAATGCTACTTCCAAACAAAATCACAATAAATTATCTAAAAGATTCTTCATTTTTCACTATAAGACAAACAAGTACATTTCATTGAAAAAAATGCACCATGTACGCATAATTCTGAATAATTTGAAAAAATAAATACACTACATACCTACACGACATACTAAGGATTACGAGTATAATATGTATGGTTACTAAGTTGTGGATAAATCATCAAATATTTACTGCTACAATTAATGAAACGTAAGATAAGATCGGTTTCACTACCTATGCTTTATGATTATGGATGGTACCAGATGGCCGATAATTACAAGGGTAGGTATGTACCTACATAAACGGACTATGGAGAGGTGTTCATCAAAGCTTCGATAATACCCGCTCCGAAGATAAACTAACCATGTATGATCGAATTGATCGATCACGGAGCAAAATAAACGCAAGTTTTTGTATTATGTAAAGTGCTCAAAGTATATTTATTCATAGCATAATAGGTACCTACCTATGTACATGTTTACCTAATTTTCGTTGGTTCGCTTCAGGAAGAGAAAAATAGTTTTTATCAATGACAATCCTTATTTGATTACCTCCCAAATAATAAAAACGCGAAAATTTGTGAGGTGATAAATAGAGGTTTCTTGCTCAATCACGGCAAAAAATTTGAACTAATTTGGACGGAATTAGAATTCGGTATAATGGGGCAAGCTCCTTTTTAATCCGATATCATGTGGGCAAAACCGCGGGCGACAGGCATGTTTTATTAAGTTATTCGACTCAGATAGTCAAGTGGCAAGTGCATTGGACTGCTACGCCGAGTGTCGCGGGTTCGATTTTGTGTGATGAACATCGATGTTTGTCCTGAGTCTGGGTGTTTTCTATGTAACCTAAGTATGTTTTTACAAAAATTATATAGGTACATATGTATGTACAAATGTATTCTATCAGTTTTTCTGGTTCCCATAGTACACGCTTGCTTAGTTTGGGACTAGGTGGCGTTGTGTGTAATGTCCGAACGTTATTATTATATTATTTTTTTTACATTGTTTTTTATTAAAAATAAACAAACGTTAGTCTGTTCCTACGCTCTAAATCATCTCATTTACCTATTCCATTGTTATCGATGTAGGAATTGCTGTATTAATGTAGGTCTAGGTATGTACCTACACTACCTTCATAATAGTTAGGAACTGACAATATTGGCTCTTAACCCCCTGTTGAAAAACTAATGTTGCAATTTCAAAATCGAAACAATTTTGGAAAGCAATAAACGAAAAGGTCGCTGCAGTTTGGCGCAGCTTATGCCACTTCCGTAGTAGTTGAGAAGTTATAATATACCTACCTATGGAAATTATGCAATACCTGGTAAGAACTATCCAACCCAAGGTAAAATACCAACTTATTACATGAATCTGTCACCGTAAAGTTGTACCCGTTAGTTTACAATTAAACAGTTTTCAAACACGTTAGTAACGAAATGTCGAAAAAAGGTTAATCGTAATAACGTAAAAATTTACTTTTCTAATTTAACTTGATCTCTTTGGCAAGAAAAGACGGACATGGAATCCTTTAGAAATAAACGTTGAAAAACATGGCATTTCGTTAAAACCGTACTCCTAAAAAGCCTAGCCTAGCTCAAAGCTTGTCAAAGCTTTTCAAAATCGCAAGCGGAATTTGGCTGTTTTAAATTTTCAGGTGCGAAGGATTTTATACTTACCTACCGGAAATGACGCCGGGGTTCACTTCAATATCCGCCGTCAATACCAACACGGCGTATTTCGTTTTGTTTTCCATACAAACAAGAGACACCATCATTGTAATTCTAAGAAATGCATCTAGTGCGATGCAGTATTTAATAAAATCATTAGAGGTATTCGGATGCAAGAAGTGGATCTTCTATTCGAAAAGTATTTTATTTTAAATAAGACACAATATTTCATTGTATTATGCCTTTTGCAATTGTCCCGCGGTAGAGCGAGCGAAGTGAGCCGAAAGAAATACCCGTTCCAAACTCTGCTCTACAGTTATGCACAGATAAATCTTAGCGAGAAACGAGTTCAAAAGTATGTATTCTTCTTTTTTACTGCACCAGCTTGGTAGGAAATGTTAATAACAGGGCTCACGAATGAATCTTGATGAATGCTGGGACTGAAATTTTAATTTAAAAAGTTATGAGCATATTGTTTTTGCAAAACAATGATTGGGTAGGAACGGCAAATAAAAACTTCATCTGAACTAAGATGAGTTACTTTGTTATTATTATCTACGTAATGAAAAAAGATAAAATGGGTTATTCAATGCGAGATCAGTGTAAGGCGTTAGGTACTGCGACGCCGAACTCATCTCGGTGATAAAATATCGATTCGTTTTTAGAACATAATTATCGAACTCTTCATTCGACAATATGATGTTCGAAGATTTAACATCGTTAAGAATATTCCATCCATGTTCTCATCGGTCATTTATTATTGCCGACACGGGTCGTGCAACATATGTACGTTACTTATTTTGCAGAGTAAAACATTTTGTGTTCTAATTCTAATTCTAATTTGGGTAAGGGGTTACATATGGTCTGCACTGACGTCCCGCTGTGGGGTGTATTGTGCATTGACCCCTTTTTTTGTACTAACTTTACCCCAGCCAGCCCAGCTCCCCAAAATAGCGGAGCAGGACCCTGGGTTGATGGATGGTGTGTTCCAGTTTCCCGGTAGGGTCATCTGGACCCGTATCCAGGATTTTCCTCAGCCCAGTCTTCTTTCTGGCCTCTTCTGTAGCTGTGCAGTGCACAACCACGTGTTCTACGGTTTCCTCCTCTGCGAAGCAACCGCGGCAGATCACGCTGTCTGTCGCACCCATCTTGAACAGATGGTGATTCAGGTCGCAGTGGCCGGTTATAATTCCTACCATTGTACGTAGTTCTTCTCTTCTCATCTTCATGAGTGTGTTCGTCAGTTTCTTATCAATATTCGGTAGAAGCATCTTAGTGTGCTTGCTGTCCGTTCTTTTGTTCCAAAATTTTTGGTGTTCTTGTACTGAATGTTGATTCAGTCTAGCTTTTATTTCCGCTGTTGGCGGTTGTGTCAGGATTTTGTCCGATGAACTAGGGACTAGTTTCGCCCCCTGTTTTGCCAAGGAGTCGGCTTTGACATTCCCTGGGCAGGATCCATCGTTTTTGGTCCACTTTAAACTGACCTTATGTGCGGTTGCTAGGTTCTGTAGTGCTGTATGGCATTCTGCCACCGCCTTCGATCTTGTGTCAGGTCGCCTGAGTGCATTTAGCAGTGCGGCGCTATCTGTAGTGAAGATTATTTTGTGAGCCTGTCTAGTTCTTGACGGTCGTTCAAGTTCCGACAGTATTTCTTTTGCCGCCAGTGTTAGCCCCACGGTTTCCGCCTGGAAGGCTGTCGTGGTCCGATTTAGGGGCTGAGCCCTTGCCATACCAGTTTCCGGACAGTGGAAGCCACAGCCTGCGCCTATTGTTTTCTTGGCTCCATCTGTATAGATGTATAGAGTAGGAGGTATGCAGTCGTCGTCAGGCGACATCTCCTCTGTCATGAGTTCATATCTTTTATTAGATAGGTATGTTGTAGCGATTCTGTCCGTCCCTTTCTGGGCTTCTGGTACTATAGATATCGCTTTTTCTATAATCCTGCAGTGGTTGGTCAGTCTGCTACTTCCCTTCCACTGGTTTGTTGATTTGATTCTGAGGGCAGACGCCATTGCTTCTTGCTGGATGTGCAAGTGAAGAGGTGTCATGCCTAGTATGATGTCTAGCGCTGCCGAGGGAGTGGATTTTGTACATCCACTGATAAGCGAACATGCTAGTCTTTGGACCTGTTGGAGCTTGTTTATGGTGGTGATGAGATTTGTTCTGGGCCACCATACTACCGCTCCGTAAGTTAATACTGGTCGCACCATGACTGTATACATCCATCGGCAGAGCTTGGGTTTGAGTCCCCAGTCTTTGCCCACCGCTCGTGTGCACTGCCATAGTACGTTTGTAGCCTTGGTTGTGACATGTTCGAGTTGTTTGCCCCAAAGGAGTTTACTGTCGAGCCATATCCCCAGGTATTTGACTTCTTTGCATAGATTGAGTTTTGTGCCAAACAGTGTTGGAAGTTCCAGATTTGGCAGCTTTGTCTTGCGCGTGAACAGAACAATTTCTGTTTTGTTTGGGTTCACGGATAGGTTGTGTTTCCCACACCATGCTTCTACAATTCGGAGCGCTTTTTGCATCTTTTCACACAGTGTTGATTCAAAAAGTCCCGATATCATTATGGCTAGGTCATCAGCATACCCGACTGTGTATATGCCGTCCTTATTGAGTGACTCCAATAGCTCGTTTGCCACTAGTATCCACAGCAGCGGTGATAGTACGCCGCCTTGTGGGCAGCCTCTCGTGACTAGGCATCTAGTGTCTTTGGAGTCGTTTATGGTTGCTGCTCTGTTAGCTAGCATTTCTGTTATCCATTTGTTTAGATTTTCTTCGACTCCCTGTTTCCTCAAGCCGTCAGCTATGCTGAGGAATGTGGTCTTGTCGAAGGCTCCTTCTATGTCTATGAAGGTGACCAGACATGATTGTTTGGTTTCTATTGCTCCTTCAATCTTGTGAACCACTTGGTGCAACGCTGATTCAGTGGATTTACCCGATTGATAGGCATGTTGGTTATTGTGAACCGGGTTATCGACTAGTGGGCCACTTCTGATGTGCCTATCACATAGTCTCTCCAGGGTTTTTAAAAGAAATGAGCTCAGACTTATGGGTCTGAAGGACTTCGGATTTGTGTAGTCTGACTTGCCTGGTTTCGGAAGAAAAACTACTTTGACCTCCCTCCACATATGGGGGATATATTTCCATGCGATGCAGCTTCTGTAGATTGCTATTAGTCGTGTCTCTAGTTCTGGGGGACTCCATTGTAATAGCGCCGGAAACACTCCGTCATTTCCGGCTGCTTTGAAGGGCTCAAAGGTTCTGATAGCCCATTCCAGTCCTTCCGCAGTAATAATGGCGTCAGCCAGTTTCCAGTCTGATGCCTGTGGTGCGTGACGTTCTTCAGTCACCCAGCCAGTGTCACCTTTTAGAGTACAGCCCGGGAAGTGTGTTTCTAGTAGCAGTTCAAACTGTTCTCGTTCTGTTGTCGTGTATGTTCCGTCGGTTTTTTTCAGAGTGCCCAGTTTATTGGCTTTGTCTCTTGATAATATCTTGCTTAAGCGTGCCGTCTCACTCTGTGATTGGATGGAACTGCTGAATTTCCTCCAAGAGTTGTTTTGGCTGCGCCGGATTTCCACTTTTAGACTGTGTCTGGCTATTCTATAGTCAGCCCAGTCTTCTTCACAATTTGTGTTCATCGCTCTGTTAAAGTGATGTCTAACTCTTTTTCTTAACTTAGTTAAGTTCTTGTCCCACCATCGGTCTTTCCGGTGTGCGATTTTGTTGTTTTCTGTTATCAGTTTGCATGATTTTTCGTAACTGGTGGTCAAGGTGCTTACCAGCGCAGTCAGGTTTTCCTCGATTTCTTCCGGTGTGAGCTCCTTCGAGACTTCCATTGCTGGAAGTCCGCCCAGTTCCGTTTTAATGTGTTCCGTAAAGAGAGACCTGTCAGTTCTCTTCGGGTTCCTATACGTACGGGGTCTGAGGATTCCCGTTTTCAGGCTGAAGCGGATCCGCCTGTGGTCGGCGCACGATGCTTCATAGTCTACAACATGCCAGTCGCTAATATGATTGGCTATTGTGTCTGTTGCTAGAGTGATATCAATGATAGTTCTAGCCCATGAGGTTACAAAGGTGGGCTCGGACCCCCTATTCATTATATTTAGGTTGTGTTGGAGTGCAAAGTCTAACAGATCCTTACCTCTATCATTTGTGTCCGGACAACCCCAAACAGTGCTGTGAGCGTTGGCGTCACAGCCCACAATACATTCGGTGTCGTGTTTGCGGCAGAAGAGAAGCAGCTCCTCAAAGGAATGAGGCGGCACTTCCTCCCTGATATCCAAGTATGCTGAAGCTAAGAGGATTGAGCTGAGCTTACCTTCTAGTCCAGTGTCTATTCTTACCACTGTTAGGTCATCTGTGCATAGATGAGTGACCAGTGATGCTTTAATGGCGTTTGGCACGAAGACAAGAGTTCGCGCCTTGTTTGTTGCCGGGGAGCTAAAGACGTTTCCTTTGAGAGAACTGAAACTTACCCTCCCTCGGACGATGTATGGTTCCTGGACCAGTGCAATTGTGTTAGGTTGCTCCTCCAGGGTTCTTCGCAGCGCCGCAAAGCCAGTGACGCTGTGTTGGATGTTGGCCTGAATTACATTTATTTTGTGTACTATTCCCGGCCTATTTTGGTTTCCGCTACTCCCGGAAGGAGGGGATGTCAAGTTATACGTTTGTTTTGTTTGATCCCGACTACCTTTTGTTTGATCCACTATAAAATGATTTAAGGGGGGGGGGGGTTTCTTTTTAAAGGCACACCTACTGAACTGACCCATCGCCAGGCGAGGATATCGGCCGCTCCAGATCTAGAGACGACACTGGGGAGAGGAGGTTGAGACCCGAGAGTCCCCCTAACACTTCTGTCCCAGCGTCGTCTAGTATGCGATCGATATCCTCCTGTGTGTAGTCATCCTCAGTAGGGGCTGTTGTCGGTCTTGCCGTTTCTTCCTCGGTGGTCCCCGCGTTTGCTGGACCTTCGACCGGTTTTACGATGGGGTCCCGGACGTCGCTCGGCGTAGAGCTGCGGAGCCTGACCAGTAGTTTAGCAAGTTTGTACCTGATAAACTGCTCCTGCTGCTTTAGCCTTTCGATTTGCTCCGCCGGGATCCCATATACAATGAAATCTCTGCGCATGCCACTCGGATAACTCTCGACCTTATGGGAGAAGACTGGCCATGTGTGCATGCGCAGGTTTTTGTTTTGGCTTGCCAGGAATCTCCGGAGATCCTCCTCGTTGCCACTGACGAAGTCTGGCACAGCCACTCTCCCCTTCGTGTACCTAGGCACTTTATATTCCGGGATAACATGGTAACCCCGTGATTCCGGCCATAGACCCGTCATGGCTTCGACGGCGGAGGTCAACCACGCCAGCGAGTGATCGTCGCAGGCCTCCACTCTCAAACCACCTCTGAACAAATGTGGCAATGTCTCAAAGGTGGGAGTGACGTCCTCATCCGGGTCCTCGTCCATTATGTATCTGTACAGATACTCCTCCAGCGCCTTTCTCAGCAGTGTAGCCTGGTACTCATCCATGTGTACCCCAGAGCGATCCAAGACGACCACCCTGTGTTTGGCCTTGGTCACTCCGGCGTACGACATGGTGTCTTTCTCCGCTCCATGCTGAGAGGGCTGATTTTCTGCATTCGATGGTCCCGCGGCAGGGGATCCATGGTCTAGACGCAGCTTCTTGTCCGCTTTAGCAGTAGAAGGCGACACTAGATCCGTGCTCCTCTGTCGTTTACCGCCACGGGAACCTTCGCTCACAGAAACCTCTTGGGCCGTGGGCGTCGTGGACGTTGCACCTCCGCCATGGACCTCGCAATCCATCGCCGCGCCAATGTCTCGAGATTTGCTCGGGGGGGCGATGGGTGGACGTGTGCGAGTTCCGGCTGCCTGGTGCGTGTTCCTCGTGTCGCCCACGTGTTTTACCGGTGGCAAGCCACCGTAGTTTGGTCTTAAGGGCTTACCACCCCTCCCCACGGTCATGAATCCGTCCGCCGCCACCCGTCCCTGGGCCGCCGTCGGTCTTGTCCCTCCCATTGCTGGGGGACCCCCTTCGGCTCGCGAGGGTGTCGGATTCATGATCGAGGAGTTGCGGTAAGTCCCTTTGTCGTATTGTGGTGGACGCGCCATTACCGCACCGACGGACGGCGCAATGGCCGCTACGTCGGTTTGGTAAAGTACGCCCTCCACTGCTCGCTGGTTGATGAGGCAGACAAGCGAACCGGTTCGCATCCTGCGCTCTTCTCTCTCGCGTCGCCGTATGGCGTTTTCATTCGTACCTACCGGTGGGTTGCCGGGTGGCGCGGGCCCCCCGGCCCCCCCTTGCCTGCCAACACCCAACACAACTTCGCCGGCCGTTGCTGCAGCCTCCGCAGCCTCCCTCGCCTCTCTCCTCATCCTTCTTGTGTAGGAGCTCGGTCGGTTAGGTCGGTGCCTCCACCTTCGCACTGGCCCATCCTCTCGCGCACCGCCCGAGTGAGAAGCCGCGGTTGCGGCGTCAGGACCCGCTGTTGCATCGGCTGGTCTTGGTTGACGCCCAGTAGCATCCCTGGTAGGCGGGGCCTGGGGTCCCGCCCCGCCACCGCCTTCGGTAACCAATTTACCACCCGCCGGCCCGGATACCGACGGGCGCCGGTCGCTAGCCGGGTCGCATGGCACAACATGTTCTTTTCCTGTGCTATTCATTTTTTTGGGGTTTGCTTGCTGTGAACACACACACAAGTTAGTAAGGGCAGAAAACAGTGAGTGCGTGAGGTAGTGGCCCTTCACACTACCTCAGTCTTACTCAGAGGCAAGAAGAGAGAGGGGGGGAGATGCTGAGCGAACCCAGCAGCTCCCCCCCTCTCATTCTTGGAGAAACACACACTTGCATACATTCACACTTTCTTGCTAATCTCTTTCATACAAGCGCCCTTCACATTTAGCTGTTACAGTCCAGAGGTTTTAAGGTGGGGAGCTCTTTTCGGACCATAACATTGCCCGGGGGGGACGGCGGGGACGTATGTGAAAGGACTGGTCAGTGTGCACCGGTAGTCTAGCTCCCCCTAGACGTGTGCTAACAATGACTTACCCCCCCGCTAACAATGACTTTTTGAAAAACATTTTGTGTTGCCGGACATATTTAATCCCTTAAGTTTTAAGTACTTATAGTTTGTGAGTGTCTACTACTATTTATTACACTACTTAGAGACATTTCTCATAAATCTAATAAAGATGAAGCAAATGAAAATATTCTTTCTCGACGATTTTGCGCGTGGTATTGTGTTGGGTAATGAGAGCATATAGGTTCTTGTGAAATTTGATCCCTGTAATTGACTATTTATTTTAAACAACGACATACAGTAGATAACAAAACTTCTTTGAAAAATATTGGATGACATTTGTATCACGTTCTCAGTTAGGAGTAGATGAAAATTATCTCTCTTACAATTTTTATCGTGCCTTCAAGGCGCTTTTCAACCTCTGAAATTAGGCACTGGCTTAGGCACACGAGAAAGAAGAAAGAGTAGTACATTTTCATATATCTTGAACATTATGCGACGTAACTTCGGTGGGAGAGTAACATACAAACTACAAATATTTACTATGCCGAGCAAATTGATGTCAGTCAGATAATTCGGTCTAGCTAGTAAATTGAATCGACAAAGGCTGGGGAGTGCCAGGCGCTCCCAAGTTATGCTCTGCAGAGTCCAGGGTCGATGATCAAGGTTTGCGATCAGCTACACTCAACAATGATTTTGATTTGACATTAGATTCCATGGCTCGCTGATCAAATATTTTTAATTTATTTTATGCAATCGTTTCGCTTTCGTTACGAATAGTTATATATATTATATATATTATATATATATATATATATGATTTGTATATATATATATGATATGTATATATATGGGGTATATATGATTTGTTCAATCTTCCTGCATATTTATCATACCAGTAAAAAATCTACCTTAGTTTATGTTCGTAGATCAATGTTATAGCTATTGTAGCAGCGTTCGCGAAAAGTGACAATATACACTCATATTAAGCTGTCTGAGCTTTTTATTACACACTACATTCACATCCTAATTGACTATTATTAAAATGTAAGGTGGAAAATAAAAATCCCGGCAGCCATGGCGGTTGGTTACCGCAATTAAGGTTTGGCACACTAAATTGGGAACTGCCTTCGTTTTTCCGTGGTTTGGCATCTACGATACCTTTAAACCAGTTATTTTTTTGGATTCTTATCATACACAGCGTTTTGCACTAACATACTAGGAGTCTGGGAATATTAACAGAATATCACAATTTACATGGATGCGTTCGACGGAGAGGAGAATGGAGAACAACAGCACAAGATCGAGATCTTTGGCGAAAATGGGGCCTTTCCCTACAATGGGACAGCTCAGGCTGATAATCATAATAATTGAAACTGTTAACTTTGGTGAAGATTTTCGGCTAACAATAATAACATAACCCGGTTTACAATTAGTATTTTACACCGAAGTAGCACTCAAGTTTCTTTATCCACTTGTTCGTATTCGTACCTGAACGAGAGGTCTGAAAAAAATATCGTCTCTGAATTGGAAATGCTTGTGAGGTTTCAAATGCAAGTGCAAATGAAATCTCTTCACTTCATCGTTCAATAAAACGGAATAGGACAGCAATTTTATGTGGAAAATATCATGTTTATGTACGGTTTATCTGTTGAATATGAACGAACATATCTTATTGCATTCCGATTTTATTAGCGGCTCCTGTAGGTAAATAAATGCCTTTCCTTTTTATAAATACTAAATAATCCGTACATTTTTCTTTGCTTTAGCATTTATTGTGATTAGTTGGCAGTAAAGTGTGTAAATAAAAATTATAATTTCTGCCTTTTCTTACCAAATACGATATTATACTTAAATTATTTTATTATTAACTCATCAGATTTCTGAATTTTGACTGGTGACATCATCACAATCATAGTGATCATTTTAGTAGATATATGTAGGTACCCATCTAGATCTTCCACAGGTACCTTACACACATACGTGTAAGACACAATTTCAATACTAATGCATAGTCTTAAGTAGTACCTTGAGTAAGTACTTAAACCCACTTAGGTTCTACACGTTTTTCCGATCAATCCAAAGTGAAAACCGCTCAGACGAACTCTATTGTTTCTAACTAAAACCAATCTAAACTCAATCCAACATTTTGTGAGGAAAAAACTAAAGTTTGAATACTCATTGTTCATAATACTTTAGTTTTAAAATAGTTCAGTTATTAAAAATGCCAGCTTTGCAATGAGCTCAACTTTTATCACATCCTGCACCCGGGCAGATAAAGTAGTTTCAGGTAAAACAAAGAATTAAATTCCTACCCGGAGTCGCAAACGGGATCTGAGTTAGAAATATGACTAGGCACTGAAACAATGGACACACGATGAGCACTCTGTAAGCTAAAATTGCATTCTTCAGACGCTACGCAAAAGCAAAGGGAAATCTATTCATAGGAGTTAACTACTTTACCGACAGTAGTCGCAGTTCAGTCACATTTACGTTCATTTTATAAAAAAAAATGTTACACCTTCAGGGGGAAAGTGCAGTCCTATTTTCTGAAAAATCTTTTACTGGATTCGACTTTGTCTCTATTAAAATTAGGTTTTAATTAGGAAGATCGAAACTCTTCTTCTATTATAACTCTGGTGTCCGTATGTAGGTGTAGGTCATGATAGAGTAATAATGGTGTTCCTATAGAACACCAAGATAGACAGTATCAAATCAAAATGGATGCGGAATACAGAACTGAAAATTTTCAGACACCTTCTGAATCGAAATGAAACATCTCTATTTTCAAATAATGTTTGTTACTTTTTACGACATAGTTTTATGAACAATGAAAAAGCCTAGTAGTTTTAACATATACTATTTAACTAGCTCTGTTACTTCTATTTTTAGAAAATTAGCATCGGACCAAAATGTACTAGTAGTTAGCCAATGTTGCTCCATTTTTTTGGAGAATTTTCAATGTACCTACTACATTGTGATTCTATACTTTAATACTTCTGTAGCGTAGGTATATCCTACGTGACACAGTTTCCTGGAGCTAAACGGAAAAGCTAGCTGTTTTGTGGTGGCTAAAAGTTGAGATTGAATTTGTAAAACCCGTTGCTTTTGTACCCTGAATTTTTATTCAGGCGTCATATTTTGACATACGTTAAACGAAGGGCGCCGGTTTTACAAAGGACTGTTATTTCAACTAACGCCAAACTGACTGCTGCTGAAAGCAATCACCATCGCGCGCGAACCGTGATGCAAAGGTGGGTGACACTGACCAGTGTTACGGGGTGTAGTGTACCATGTTACAAAGCGAGCATTCGTGCAGTCAGTAACGAGCGTAACGTAGAAACGAGCACGAACACGCGAGCAACGAGCCGCTTTTTGCTCGTTTCGAGTGCACGACGGTGTCGGTTTTTGGCGAATCCCTTTGAGTTACAGAAACGAGCATGTTACTCAGATTTTAGTACATGCTGTAACGTAACATGTTCTCGATATCAATATATCGCTGCCAATTAGTAGATTGCGGTCCGTAAACACCGGTCAGTAGTACCAACCTCTACATTTAATTATGCGTATATTAGCTTCAAAGGAAATCCAATCAAACCATCCGAATAGCTAGCCGATTGGTACACGTATTGAACTTGATGCAGTTATTAATGGTTATTATGGCGGTTGTCCATTTCATATCGGTTTTAAACCACTTGTAACCAGACATTTTATTTCGTCGCAAAACGTCTAGAATGTCTTTAATAATATTCAGTACTCAGGATAAGTAGGTACTGAAGTAAAAAACTGAAGTGAAGTAAAATGCTTCGGTGACTTGTTTACTTAGCGCAGGTTCGAGGATCACAGCTGATCATGATCGAGTGAAGCCAACGCCCCAATTTATGTCAATATATTTTATTGTCTAAACTATTCTGGAGGCTTATTTCTTGCATACCTACTTCGAGCGCCACAGGAAGATGGCGTCGAAGAACTCGTCATAATTTTTTGTGACATCTCAACAAATATAATGAAAAATTACCATTTATAATGTCATTCACAATTCAATATTTTAGTATTTTAAAACAAACATTATGTGTCCTGAATGTACATTGTACATGAAGTAAATAAATGAATACCTACAATAAAAAAAATCATAAATGTTAATATTTCGGCATGGTAACTTACAAACACAAAAGTTGCATTGATAAGTCATACGAATAAAGTCGTTATAGACGAGTTTCTTGGGCCAGTAGAAGAATTTTGCCTTAATAATTGTCAGAAGTCTTGGGTAAGTAGGTATATGTATAGGTACTACATTCTCTAAATAAAATGCATGTATAATACGAACAAACAGACGGAAATGTTGTGATGATACCTACTATGCTAATCAAATGTAAGCTAAAATAGCCCGGAAGCAACGCAAGTAACTTCAATGCAATGTCTATAGACATAAATGTCGCGATTTCTGTCCAGCAGCCCTATTACCAAACGTTTTGACAAGCGTATTCTCAGTAAAATCTAGTTTTATTTATTAGAAGTTCTTAAAAAAATATAAACTGAGGCCTTATTACCTACTAAGACACATCGACGCATCGAACCCTTCACAGAAAAGTCAACAGTTTGTGTGAAGTTTTGGAAAATTTTATACTAACTGATTTGTAGTACTTTAAGGATAACCCTTCTGTAAGGGTTTCGATACAAATACGCTCAAAAAGTTAGGTGATAGTAAACTGGCAGTGGTAGCCGGAGCCGGTTTAATAATGTTCTATCAGTGTCTAGTCTAGTCTAGGAGCCGGCTGTTTCCGTTTCCGTCAGATATTGAACCTCAATAATTCACTTCACGTTGAATATTTTATTTCAATTCGAACGACTCTAATAGATATTGCTATTAGGTAGCACTTACATGTACAAGCATCGTTCAACTGATATTGGCAGTTAGATAAGCGAAATTGCTTTGCTTCAATATGTTTTTTCTTTATATTATACATAATAGGTATCCATTTTCATTTCGCAACCGAAATTATTTTACCCGAACCGCGAAATCTGGTACAAAAAATACTTTATTAATAGTAGGGTAAAAGACAGTCAAGCAAATAAACGGCAGATTTATTAGCCGGTTAGACAGCCGAATTGCCGAGTGACAAGAGGAAAAATAAGTTTTGAGTGTCTTTGAATGTACCTATCGTTGAAAAAGTGTGCTAGTATACATAATTGTCTTACCAAACGAAAAACCAAAAGATGCGGGGTTGGCGGCTCGACGCAGCGATCGGTATCACTTAAAGTCGATAATATTACGCGCATTTTTCATAAAATAATATTCTCAGAATTGTCGTTAAATTATTTTATTTATTTTAGGGTATCCATCAGCGCTATCAAACAATTTATGCTATGGTTCAGTGATAAGTGGTCATTATAGGTAAGGTTTAAACTTATAGAAACATAATAGTAAAACTAACAAAAAGACTACATACTTACATCTTACTTAATTATTGATGTGAGTAGCTAAGTAGGTACTCGTATCTAAACAATATGAAGCTGTAAGTCGATTGTTGCCAATTTGCGAATTTAAAAAGCTCCTTGCGTAGTTTTGGTACCTGTAATAGGGTTGTACAAAGCTCTTCAGAGCGCACCTAAGCCCCTTCTTGTATGATAACAATATTGTATACTCGTGAAACTCCTATCAACACATCTTTAGCAAGAGAAACATGTACCTATTATATATCATACTAAATATTAAATAAATAAATAATAATACTGCGAAACCAATTAAAATAACATAGCAAAAAAAGGAAATAGTAGAGGCGAAAAAATATTTATGCCTCCAAATTGGCAATCTATTTAAATTGGTTTCAAATATTTGCGAATATATGTTGACCTGAAAATATTTAGCTCTAGCGAAGAACTTCAAAGCTAAAAAAAGCTCATAGCTCACACCTCTGCAATTAGGATTCCAGGAAATGTGTATGTATTCGGAGGAACATAATATGTACAGTACATTACGCAAAGGTGACTAGAGAGGAAAACCAAACAATAAACCGTTAACGAAGTCGGGCACCGATATTGACATGACACAATCATTAAGTATTATAAAGATGGATAATAAATAAATATTTTATACTTATGAAATAATGGTAACACTTTTCAAAAGATACCTAAATGGATAGATATTTTTGTAGGGCGTTCTGAGCAAAATATTTTGTGGGTATTGAATGTGACTGGACCATCACGCTCGGCTATGTAACGCTCGTTCGGGTAAAGTCGCTTCGAGTCGCCTTGATTGCCTTGATGAAGTTGTCACTTCTGTGACAGAAGTGACAACTTCAATAAGGCAGGAGGACAGAAGCTCTGTCGTGTCGCGCCGCGCCGCCCGCGCAGCCCCACCACCTTCTTAGTTTTTTTTTGGCATTTAGTTATAAAAATAAATCCCATCCAATGCTTTATACAAGCTCGTTGTACCGCCTTTTGTTTATAAATGGACGGATAAGCTATTCTTAGCCATGCCACGTCATACGTACTAAATCCACAACTTGGTGACTTGCTTGCACCGAGTTTCACCAAGCGGTTAATTAGATTATAATTGGACATCGGGTTCGTATTGATGCGATGTGCGCTTCGATGGACGTCAATCACATCTCATATCAATGGAGTTCAATCTCTCGCTTGAATATTGTCTCGACATGAAATTTCGCTCGAACTACCGTGCTCTAAGGTGATCAATTGGTAAAGCGCGTTATCTCTGATTATACCTATAAAGTGAATAATGATGTAATTTTATCACAAACTATACCTACACAATAACACAAGTCATTCAAATGGGTTAGTCCCAAATTCCCCCAAATTATTTGTCCCCAGGATTTCAAATAAAGGGGATTTTGAAACCCTAGGGTGCAAAATTTACTAGAAATTGGCTTTATATATAAATATAGAATAAATAGAAACTTTTTTAACGCGTTTTTAATATACTACGTTACGGTATAATTCTATGGGTACTATAATACTTCTATAACATTGATGATATTGTGCAAAAGTTGAATGGCTCCTTGTTGCTGGACTCACGCACATGAAACTGCATTAACAGTAGCTGCCAGTTTATCATCATATTATTATATTATAACCAATTTCAATAAAAAGCTTAGTCCTGACTGACAGACAGCGCACAGGCCCAACCATTAAACGTAGAGGCTTGAATTTTCGAGAGTATGTTCAAAAGGGTTTAAAAGTGTAAGCGCGAACAAAAAAATATTTTTTGGTAAGTACCTAATTCACAATGCACCGAAGTTGTGGTTGAGGGTGTCGCTAGCCCTAAATAAACAAATTGAACTACGCAAACTGAATTTTAAACAAAATTAGTCGTCGCTTTAAAAAAATAATTGGTTTAATTTACTCATGAACTTATTTTAACTTAATTTACAATAAAAAACACTCCGTGTTTATTTATAAATCTAATTCATGATTATAAAAAATATTTTAACATCGTGCTCGAAACTTCGATAAACCTCGACTAAATCTTTGTAATTAATCTCCAATGGCTTGTTCGGTCGGAAAAATGAATGAGCAAGACTTAAGAACTTGTAGAGACTGTTAATTTGTTGCGTCTCTACAAGTAGGAACACTCCTTTATATAATAACACCGAGATAAATAGCTTTAATAAAATATGGCGTAGTAAACAGGATAACATTTTGAGACACCCAATAAAGCCAGCCTTTCAATAATAATGAAATAAAATTTCCATATTTTATTTATGATAGAGACTTCTAGTCATTTTAAAATTTTAAACTACAACACTGGATTTTGAAAATGTACTCGAAGATTGGCTAAATTGACCAGTAGAAATTCTCATGAAAAAAGTACTCAGAATCTGTTTTCTTTTTTATGTTTGTTACATCATAATTTTTTTATGAGCCGATTTGAAAAAATCTTGTTTTGTTCGAGAGACTTTCAGATTGGTCCCATAGAAATTCGATCAAAATCGGTTTTGTAGATTAGTCTTAGATTTATATTTCTCAAAAGAATTACAAAATTCGCTCATAGAGAAACTATTTGGTAGGTATTATGATTATGTGCCTAATGGCGGCGTAAGACGTTAGACAGGTATCATAAATATATAAGAGTAGTTTAGTTTATAAATCAAAATAGCTGAAAAAAATATGTCGACGAAGTAAAAAAAAAATTGCGCATTTTGTTTCACTGTGACTTTTCAGTGGTGTTTACGATAGAGTATGTTTTTGTAAAACCTTGTTTAAAAATTTTTGGGCGAAACATTTTTCTCTACCTAATTCCCGAAATACACGAGGCTACTTTTTAAGCCAGGACAGCAAGACAGTAATAGTAAGCTAGCTAGCTGGCAGCTCTGGCTTCGTGGAAACAGCATCATTTCTAGGTTAGTTAGCTAGTGAAGAAGTAAGCTAGTTATGTTTCAGAGCTGCTAGCTTGCTAGCTTACTATCACTTTTAAGCTATCCTGGCTTGAAAAACTAGCCTCCATTATTTCTCGTCGTTTGAAAGCTCGTTCAACAAGTTGCGCCGAGATCCTCTTAATCTCGGTTTGTGACGCGACTTCCGAACTTCCACTGCCACCATAATGAAGTAGGTATTTCCTGACGACATTTTCTGGCATTGATAGTTCGATTGGAAGCTCCTAGCTTTCAATGGAAACGGAAATAGGACGTGTTTAAGAGACGGGACATTTGTGTAAAATATTCTCGATAATAATTAGTTCTTCAATCGACTTGTTTCGAATATGATCTGATATTTCTCCATCGGTGATCTCCCGAGTCGGGCATCATATCGTCATCCCATTCATCATAATATAGCCGTGTTGGCCGAGTGGGAGTTACTTTCGATAGGAAGGTCGTGGGTTCGAACCCGGTCGTACACCAAAGGATTTTTCTGTTCAAAAAATCTATGTGTGCATTGAAACACGTGCATAACGATGAAGGAAAACATCATAAGAAACCGGCATGTCATATAACCTAAAAAGTTCGAAAACAGTTCGAAAACGTGTCAAGTGCACGAAAGGAGCTTTTTTGAGGCGCACTTGAAATCCTTTACCACACTGTTTTGAAAGAACTAGTGACACGATAAGAAGAAGATTCATCATTAAGAAGAATATTGACGATAAATATCTTCAAATGAAAGAAGTCGAACGAATGAATGAGTCAATCATAATCATGTATGTACCTATGTAGGTCTGATGTAGGTCTATAACATGTACTCGAATCAGGTACTTACTCGAGTTCCTGCGATCGATTTCGATTTACTTAGTACCTACCCGATTTCCCAAACTCTTACGTTGCCGTCGGGCGAGAATCGAACACAGTTTTCCATCAATGGTTTTCAATTACACGCAGCATAATCTAAAACTCTCGAACAACGCTGCAATTCTCTCCATGTTCACTAAAACCTTACTTAATTTTCAAAGCGAGGTCTACGTTTTGTAGTTGTTTCGAAGGTATTTCCGTCCTCGTGTTAAACTTTGAATGCATTCAATGATTTGAAAATTGAATTCAAACTTGTGGAATGTGCTTTGAGCTTAGCACAGACAAATCTCACCTCAGTCCTTATTATCTTACTCTAAAAAGAGGGGAAGGTTCCATAATTCCGTCAGAGCTAAAAATTGGTATAAATGTTGAAGTGACCATTATAAATGAACTGTGAAAAACCCTCATCGATCTCACACGTGCAAAAAAGTTACACCATACCTACCATCCACCCACATTCTACTTATGTAGATGATTCAAACTTTATTCGTTTATTAATTAGGTCATTATTTATTGCTTGTAGGTAGGTACATGTTCTGTTATGTATTACTCGTTGCGAAGGAAATATTAAAGTTATTTTATTTGTTTACTTAGTATAAAATAAGTAGACTTATTTAGCATGGTGCTAATCCATGATTTTAAATAATATCTAATATTATGCGTTATATTATAAGTTAGTGAGAATTTGATTTTACTAATGAGGTTTTATCTAGATAACTGGAGTGACATAGACTACATAATACCTACGACTACGAGTATATCTAGAAATCCAATATGGCGGATGTAATGTGCGGATCCAACTGAAAATCCATTATTGCAAGACGGATTCGATCGAACCCACGACATTGAATATCTTCCTATTTCTTTAGGCGAGGCAAACCAGATTAGTCGTTTTATTCAAACGATGATTTCGTTGGATTGTGGTCGCTGCCGAGATCCCGAGAGTAGTACATAAAGCCTAATTAGGACTGGCCAGAGCTCGGCTCAGTCGGTACTCGACCACATTCGAAACGACAAAATGCATTGAGCCGTGAACGCTGAAACCGAGGGTGGTGTAGTGTAGTTATTTACGGTAAAAAGATTTGAAAAGCTGTAGGACGTAATTTACTTTCGATTTGAACTCATAAATTTGTCCAATGTCCATTGCTCTTATTTTTTAAACGGATAATGGATAATGGAAGAGGGAATTTATTTTGGATTTACCTTAATTATTAAGATATATAGATATTGATATATATATTACCTATTAAGCAATAGGTACCTAAATCGTTTTTATTTAAGTTTATTTATAGACTTGATGATTTATGAGACTTTATTTATAGACATAGGAACTAACAATGTTTAAAACTTTGAAAGAAGTCGGGTCTTATGCCGACTTGCACCAAACTTTCAAAGTGCCTAAGCAATTACTTTACTCGCTTGGCAGTTCTTAACGGTCAGAATCTGGACTGTTAAAAACTACCAAGCGAGTAAAGTAATTGCTCAGGGACTTTGACAGTTTGGTGCAAGTAGGCATTAGTCAAAACTTATGACCTATTCCCGTCCGATACCAAAAACTTATACCAGTGGTATTTGTTTATTAATCTAATTAATATTCTATTCCCGACGAATACCAAATTTTAAATATTTCAAAAAAGTACCAAATCTATTCCCACCTAATACCAAAACAAAGCTTTTGGTACAGTCACAGAAACAATTTACTTTCTAATTATTTAATATTATGGTCATAATACAATACAACCTATCATAATACAATAAACCTTTACGAATTCTCTTCATTTCCGCATTTTAACTTACAAGTAGCCATCAATGTACATTGATGCAAGTAGCTTAAGTAAATCACTTCCTAAAAATGTTAAGCTGCCAGAAAGGGTGCGTTTGCTTCGAATTTTAAAAACAATAGGATTTTTAAATCGAAGCAACCAATCAAAGTCAAGCACCGTGCAAACGAAGCTCCAAAAATGTATTTTTGTTAATAAACGCTAAATCAATGAAACAAGGTCTGCTTTTCTTACAATAATTTTGTCCTTGCATAACTTATTATTATTTATAGTTAATTATTTTTTTATATAGTTAAAAAAATAGTTATACAGTGAATAAAATATACGTAACTGACCAACTGGTTGAACAAAAAATTACCGTTGGTGTTGTTTGGAAAAATTAAAAAATATATTAATAGTTATACATTTGATAATTTTTACTAGGTAAAAGAGTTGATTATTATTTTTTAATATTAAAGTTGGTAGGTATTTCTGATATTTTATAATAACAAGTTAATAGTTACGAATATGATAGTAATGCCAAAAACTTGATGATTTTTACTAAGTAAGAAAGTTGATTCTTATTGTATACTCTAAGTTGATTATCTGATATTCTAAAATTGTTTTTCTATTTTTTCATACGTTTTCCAAAATTGTTACCTACTGTTGTTACGATATAATTTGTTTTTTTTTTATATTTTATATGTTTTAGTAAATAAGTACCTACTTAATATTAATAATACTAAACGTTGATCGTTTGTGATATTCTTCAATTGTTGTATTTTAGAGACTATAAAAGAATTATCATTTTGATTTCTTGTAAGGACAAACTTTATTTTTACGTGTGTAAGAATTAAAGTAATTTAATTACGTATATGTATGTCTGATTGTCTGTGTTATTATAATAATGAACCAAACCTTTAATTTGTTTGAAAAGACTGATTTTGAAAAAATAAACACTACTTAAAATTATATTGAAAAGCATTTTTGTTACTGACTGTATTTCATACCGTCTAACTGGTTTTGGGATTCGTTTATGAGTGGTATTCGTCGGGAATAGAATATTAATTAGGGTAATAAACAAATACCATTGGTATTAGTTTTTGGTATTAGAAAGGAATAGGTCAAACTTATGCACAAAGAAATAACAAATTTAGGAAGTCACAAAGAAAGTTAAAATAAAGTTGATTTTTTGCTTTTTGTTAACGAATTATGTACTTGGTAAACAACTTTTATTTCTAAGAAAATACTTCCAGGTTGGTCCCATAGAAATTTCATGAAAATCGGTTCAGTTCTTTGGTTTAGAAATCAAAATACAAATTCGTCATCCAAGTAAACGTCTCCCTGTGATTATTCAGTGGTTTAATAAAAATTCGGTTGTTGTATTTGTTTGTAAAACCGGGATTATTTATTTACAGTTAAATCTTGGTTTATTGTATATTACGTACATTTTCAGGAACAATATACTCTTGTTGGTGAGATTGAACTTTTTGCTTTACAGCTTTACCAAAAACGATCTCGTAGAGGTAGGCTAGGGTAAAACCGGGTTAGATCCCCCAAAAGGATAGGTGTCCCTTTTCCTAAAAACCTTAGTTTAGAAAATCAAATGAAAGTATTAATAGAAGTACAGTAGTATGTTTATTACAAAATTTACAAAAGGAAACAATTTGGCCAGCCATAGACCGTTGCAAACGATCTATAGGTAGCTCAACTGCTACAACTCAATACCCGATGGCAGCGTACCGAGGATACTGGCTGCATTGCTTCTTTGTATTGCATGGCTTATTCTTTGGCCGAGATAGCTGCCAGCCCTCAGATCACGCTTCGCTTAGACCAGACGACGCTCTCTGACAACATTTTGAAAACGCGGAAGGTTCCCATACCCCATGGACCTAGGGTCTCAACCACAAAAGGCTCAAACATATACGACCAATCAAGACCTACATAATTTGCGTCTCTTGAGATCTTCAGTAGAGTTTGCTGCCGAACCATTCCTAACTTGCGTCCCTGGCAAATGAGAAGGTGCCAAGGTGTCCACGCATGAAGCATAAAAACATGCTTAAAATAAAACGTTACTTATGAATGAAAGGAATATTTAATTTGATTTTAGAAAGTAAAGTTTTTTTTATGGGAAAAGGGGCATCTATCCTTTTGGGGCATCTAACCCTGTTTTACCCTATTCTACTACAGACCCATGTGTTTTTGTCATGACATGAACGTGAGCAATTCATTTCACAAAATACATAGATTTAAATAATTATATAACCAGAGCTCCAGGTTACTAAATATGAATATCTAAGTCCTGGTTATAAATATAAGACAGTAAGTAAGTGGTTTTACTTTTGGACTTATTCGATATCTGATATTGTATTGTCTTCAGTCTATTGTAGAAGTATAAGTAAGTAAGTATATAAGTTATAAGTAAGTACCTCTACTTAGTTGGAAATTGAAACAACAAGCTCTAAACATTGAACTGCTAAATTCTAAGAACTTTATCGCATCGCACATATCGCGTCATATACAATTATTAAGAGACAATATTATATTTATACCTAACACAGATTTGTTTAAGAAAAATATGGTCGGCACTATTCTTGACCTATCGACATTTATCTTTTTCTGTATGAAGTAATAAACGACACAGCGTTTGTAGATATGTATCATGTACCTACCACACTTTAGGCCTACACTAAAAATTTAGTTTAAATAAAAGTTGTTGAACTTATAATATACATATACAGGGACAGCCAAAAATGGCGTCAAAAAATTTTTTTTGGATTCCTCACACCTGGGTGTATCCGAAAATACCCCATGTATGTTCCGCGTGTAGGTATGTATGTGTCATGTCTAACATATGAAAGAGTAATTCAAGACAATCATGCTTGAGAATAAGAAATAAAAAAATCTTACTATTAAAAAAGTTATGATTTTTTTAAGGTGCTCCGGCAGTAAATTCGCAAATACACATGAAAAAATACACATGAAAAAAATCATAACTTCTAAACTATCAAAAATCGCGGAACATACATGGGGTATTTTCGGAAACACCCAGGTGTGAGAAATCTAAAAAAAAATTTTTGACGTCACTTTTTGGATGACCCTGTATAAGTGAATATTATATAGGATGGATTCTTAAGTGATCAAAATCAACTATAGACGGCTTGGTCCTGAGTAACTGACAGACAGACAGCTTAAGGTCGTAGACACTTGAAACTTGGAGGATCTGTTGGTCAAGAGCTGAAAGTGCGTACTAAGAAAAGGATTTTGTTAGTCCGCAACGCAAACGAAGTTGTGGGCGTCAGCTAGTTAGTATTAAACACTTATATACTTATCTTCTGCTTTTAACATAGGTTGGAAATAGGTATTATACTTGATAATTCTTAAATTAATGACTGTACCAATAAAACTCAAAATATCTTACTACTCAATTTGCAATACGAATATTATTTGTGGTGGTTGACAAAATCACTCGACGTAAGTTTGACCCATAATCACTTCAAGCGTCGATCGACATGATGTAGTCATATTGCTACTCGAATCCTATATGTAAGTATTTAATTAAATTGCTTGTATTATTATAATAATGACATCATTCCTGCATCGTCGTCAACCAAAACGGAGTACGCCATGTATGTAGAGTATGCGCGACCGCGTCGTTATCTCGGCTAATAAGTTTATTGTATTTATCTCAATGGACATTTGTGTCACGTAAGTTCACGCAACCGGCTTCATTATTTCTTAAAACATGTGTAGGATAGTAGTTCTCTACTTCTCATCGCAAGAAAACGTGGCTATGTTTTCAACTAGTGAAATTATAAGCCATCTTATTCCTCGGTTGCAAACAAGGATGATTAGGGTAATGTTTTTTCGCCACAGACATAGGTAGGTATATCTGTGATTTTCGCTTATGCAGATGCAGATGAGAAGTCATTGATTCGATTCCATTTGTCTTATACACGCACGGTAAACACTTATGCTACAAAATGCTAAGATTACGGTTACATAAATATTTAATATTGCGACTGTCATTTTTATAATTTTTAAAAAACATCAAAACTACTCGTTTTGATCATGGACTTAGGATAAAAGCAATTGTAAAGATGTTTTGTTTTTGATAACTTTAAGCTTGTTTTTGGTCCTTCGTCATAATCAGTAAGATAGTGCTAGTTTATCTCAGCTTGTTTACGTATTTCATGACGTTCTGAACATACAAACCTACATAAAAACCATATTTTAGGAAATGCGGACATGTTTATATTTTACAACACCTTGCTAGATCCAGTAATAATAATCTCTGTGCACCTTACCTGCCTTTTGTAGTAACTTAATATTGTACCAAATGTCCTTGTTTATGGGTCAAGCAGATAATTCGTTTTTAAAACAACGGCGCTTTAGGTAATATATTTCGCACAACTGAAAACTTTAGAATTCAATTGGAATCTAAATCATATAATTGCTTACATCCATCGCATAAATGTTGCAGTTTCCCATTGCGTCGGCAAAACTTATAAGTTAGAGTACTTACAGAGTAAACGTGTCTGCTGGCACCTCAGGAACAGTCGTCAGCTCGAGGCTGAGACACCCCACTTTATTCCTGACACATGAGCATTTGTGCGGACAGAACTCGAGCGATTCCGAAAAGTTGAAAATGAAAAGGAGTAAAAATTTGAAAAAGGATAAAAGTTTCATGTTGAAGTTGTGAACGACGGTTGGATGGAATCGGTCGGTGTGGGGAGGATCACGGGCGCGACTGGCGCGACTGCCGCTGCTGAGCGCGGCTGGATGCGAGATGCGAGTGCCGGCGAGCGCGGGCTTGCGGGATGACGGGACGCCTCCGCCACCGCCGCCGCGCCGCCGCACCGCTGCTCCGCTACCTCCTGGCTGGCCTAACAGCCCCACATACTATTACAATATAATGCATAAGTGCCTATAGACTTGAAAAGTTTAAAGCTTTGTTTATACGATATATTTTCTTATGCGCTGCCTATCCTTAGACCTATTTTGTGTCGCTGCGCCCTAACAGGGCTAATGTTTTAACTCTATGAAACTACTTAAGACCTTTTTCACATAACATGATTGTGAAAATAAATAAAATCTAAATTCAAACAATTACAAGCTTATGTTACAACAATTCTATACCTAACATGACATAAATATATGTTTGTAATCTCCTTAAACTTACCTTCATTTTGATACTCTAGGTACGACTTAGTATTTAGCGCCAAAAATACGCCATTTTGTATTTTTTTTCGAAACACCTCTATACAGACGCTCGGGATATAAAGACGAATATAACCGTTTGGAAGATACGAGGTAACATAGAAATGTACATACAAGACATGCGCGAGAAACATAACCCTCCCTTGGCAGTCGGGTAAAAAGCGGCAGCGAAAACACACAATCGCTATTCCTATATACCCCACACTAGCCCGAATGATGATGGCTCTCCCAAAAAAACCATGACGTTAACATTGCGATCATTTCAAACGCGCCGTTGCTAAGGCCCGAAAAAACGTTTGGATTTTTGAAGAAATTGTTGTGATTTTTGATGTAAGAAGGTCTTCTTCTTATCGTGTCACTAGTTCTTTCGAACCAGTGTGGTGAAAGGATTTCAAATGCGCCTCGAAGAGGCTCCTTTCGTGCACTCGACACATGTTTTCGAACTTTAGGTTCTACGACATGCCGGTTTCCTCACGATGTTTTCCTTCCTTCCGTTGCGAGAACGTGGGATGCATACATAGATTTTTTCGACCGAAAAAACCCATTTATGCATGACTGCCACTGGGATTCGAACCCGCGACCATCAGATCGCAAGGCAAGAACCTCATCCACTCGGCTACCACTTCCTCTTCAGTAGGTAAATATGTAGCTGAAGAGTGAGGAGTAGTATTGTAGCTGAGGCAATTTAGATTGCGCTACACTTTTTGACGAACTTACCCTCCAAATTTCAAGTCTCTACGTCCAGTCTTTTGGCTAGTGCGTTGTCTGTCAGTCAGTCAGGTCCAAGCCAATACATAATATATTTGATGATTGATTGAATGATGGTCTCTACCATAATACCGGGAAGTGCTCTAGTTTACTTCAACACGTATCGCATTTATGATTCTAATATTTTTAACTTATTATCTTGTGCACCATGACTCTTCATGAAGATAAGTGGACATATTCGGATACTCTCTTGCTCTTTTAAAAAATTGAAAATTAGTTACGAGACGAACTAGGCGTTCTCCTGATGGTAAGCGATCACGCCTGCCCAAAACCAAAAATAGTGCTGCATAGGACTTTTATTCACATAGACCGGTGCAACACTGCTATAGTTCGTCCACTTTGAGACATTTTGATGGCCAGGTTTAAAAGCCCAGTAATTTCACTAGCTACAACTTACCCTCAAAACCCGAACACAGTAATGCTTACATATTACCGGCAGAATAAATGGCACTGTGTTGGTATGGTATCTAGACTGCATCCTGCAGGGGATGCCTCCCAACGGTGAATGAATTACTCTTGAATGTAATGTAATGCTACGGCTACATTAGCGGGTATCGGCGAATATTCGAGCTATCGCGACAAGTGTGCCCGATTAGTTCGTCGCGATATTATGTATTCAATCAATGAATGATTTTTTTTTTCGAGAACAATCGATCCGATACAGCTGTGAACGACCCATTCGGTTGAATACGAATGCTTATCGCGGCTCTGTCGGTAAACTGGCGCGCTTCAAAGGGTTTCATCAAAGGCGACAAGTTGACTGCTTGAAATGTAGACAAGATCATCGCCGATAACCGATACTTACACGATGTTTTTTCGCGATAACGCGACATGAATATGCGCGATAATTTGGCCCAGCATATAAATGAAATTCCCGGGTGGTATGACAGTGAAGGCGTTCATCCCGTCGCTGATATTGTATTACAACAAGTGTTCTCAGTCTACTACTGACCCAGAAAACTGCAAGACCTCTCAGAATGTTGAGAAATTTTCATTTGTCGCCGGGCGGCAGGCTTTGCGACTGAACTTTCATAAGTAGAGGAGGGGCAGATTTGCAACACTTTCTGCTTTTATGAATCTTTAAAACTGCACTTAGTTAAGTGCTCTACCGTTTGTCATGAAACTGGTGAATCTTATTGCATTTATTATTAATAGTACGTTTAGGTTCTGCAAGTAGATTTTTTGGTAAGTAGGTTCTTTAGACAAGTTCCATCTTTAGAAACTAGCCGCCTATAATTTCATGCTTCGATCAATCAACATTAATAAAAAATTATAACTATAAAATAAATAACTATTTTAATAAAAATAAATATTTTTTTAACTAAAATTAATGATTGATGTTTATTTATTATAATTAAAGCATAGATTAAAGTAAATTATCACTTAAGGTCCTGCTGCGAAGGAAATAGGGCAAACAGTTTATTCCTATTTCCTTCTTTTATGTAAAACATACCTATAAAAAAAATATAGGTACTTAAACATTTCTTGAGGTTGAGTAATAAATTCACAGCTCCACTTTATTGATACTCAGTCAATTTAAATCTTCAAAATTGTACAAATGAGCGAGCAGGCTAAGCTGAGAACAACTTGTGTCTTGGTATGGTAGTAAGTATTACCCTTAGTACTTTGTGGTATTACTTACATGTGTAGGTACTTCATTAGGCTTCCGTCGATTGGGACCACTAGGTTTAGGACCGCGGTCCCAATCGACGGAATGATTTAATTTTATTATTTTTCTTCCGGCGATTGGATTAGATATCTACCTAACTGTTACCGTTAGTCGTTAATAGTTTTTAAGATATTTGGAAATTACCTACCTGTTTTAAAAAAATACCCAATTTTGTAGATTTAGTATAAAATATATCATACGTAAAACTTGTCTGATTAGATGTTATTCAATATTTTTTTATATAAAGGGCACTTATTGTTGGTGGGCGTGTTGGTGGAGGGGTGATGGGCGAGATGGTGGGCCGGTAAGTGGGCGAGTTGGAGGGCGAGTAGGTGGGCGAGTAAGTGGGCGAGATGGTGAGTAGGTAGGTAGGACAAGTGATCAATAAGTATTTAGAATGTTATTCTTCATACTGCACTATAGGTAATCACACAATTCAAACACACCAACCTATCAGCAAATACGTTCAAAGGATTTGGAACTTGGTTGTAAATATCCTGTACCTATATTTAATTTACAGGCAAATCCTTTGAACGCGTTTGCTCAAATACATTGACAAACAAGCGGCAGCAAACTGAGCTAACTACTAGCTAACTACTACATGATATATTTGTAAAAAAGCAAGCATAGCTTAGAAAATCTGTATAAGGAGGTTCAGGATGAGAACTTTTTTAATTTCGAACTTCGGTCTTTCATAATACCCATAGATCAGGTCAGATAGCTATCTACTACATCTCGAAGATTTTATCATAAAAACTGTGTGTATAGGTAGGAACCATTGAGGCATAGAATAATAACGGTGTTCCTATAGAACACCAAGATAAAAAGCCCCAAATCAAGATGGATGCGGAATACAGGATAGAAAATTTTCAGACACCTTGTCAATAAAAATTTAATACCTATCTAAGTATTTTCAAATCATGTTCGTTACTTTTTACGGTGTAGTTTTATTAATAATGAAAAAGCCAAGTAGTTTTATTACATATATAATATTTATCTAGCTCTGTTACTTCTCTTGTTCGAAAATAAGCATTGGACCAAAATGTACTAGAAGTTAGCCAAATTGGCTCCCTGTTTTCTGTCGCATTTTCGATGTACTAAATTGTGATTCTATGTATACTTTAATACTTCTGTACAATACGTATTTAGCTCCATGGTGTATATTCGAATATTTTTATGGTATATGTAATGTTGATTTATAACACATTTGCTCGTAAAGGGTCTATTATTGCACCAATTTCAATATCGTATTGTATCTCATTACGCACTCGTGCGGTAATGTAATGTAAAACGCACTAGTGCGGTAATGTAATTAAAAAAGGGAGGCTTATCAAGGATCTCCGTTTAAAACGAACGGTATATTTTTTAAATCTTAGCAAAGAGTTTTTATGTCAGAAATAAAGTGGACAACATTTTATGAATAAAATTAACTTTGGGAGATAAAATATAATAAATAAACATTTAATTCGTTAATTTAAATTAAATTGTAATTTAACAACCATTTAAATGTAACAAAACATAAAAATATTAATATACTTTATTAGTAATACTGGCTGTTTTTGTGGCTTTGCCTGTGCTTTGCCTTAAAAAAAAGCGCTGATGCGCGCGCTTCGCTAATTTGAGAACATATAAAAATAATTCCGCGCACTGTTTTTTTTCGCTGTATTGTTTTTATTTGAAAATGTCGTCAAGTAATGATGAATATATTTGTTTATTTACTCGCAAATGTGTTATAAAACGTCGTATGACATACGTGCGCTTTGATAATTACAGCCTCTGCTTTCTTGTAGCCCTCACCTACGGCTCGGGCTAGCAATATCGCTTTGGCTGTAATTATCAACTTACCGCACTTATATCATAATGTACTATTATCTATGCCAACATTTTAATTTGATAATAACAACCAGTACGATAAAGGACGTCTTATCAGACGTCATATGACTAGGTATCCCTGGGCATAAGAGTCATAAGTTATCACCAACTCCGATAAATGAGAACAACTTAGTTACATGGTGAACCTCGTGATAGTATGAATTAGTAGGTAAGTATAATCAACTTTCGTCAATTACATTCCATATCTCGCTTGCTATTATATCATATTATGTAGGTATGTATAGGTTAGGTACACTTTGGAAATTATATTTTACTTTAATTATTAAAGTAGGTATTTAAACATGTCATCATCATCGCCCTGCAATATATTCATAATTTTCAGCATCCACATTGTACCTGTAGGTACTTTAGGTAATTACCTACTAGCCGTATGCCGATTTGCACCAAACTTTCAAAGTTCCTAAGCAACTACTTTACTCGCTTGTCAGTTCTTAACGGCCAGAATCTGGACAGTTAAGAACTACCAAGCGAATAAAGTAATTGCTTAGGGATTTTGACAGTTTGGTGCAAGTAGGCATTAGTATCTTAGTACCTACTCTGCTACAGCTCTCATCACGGTTTCATAGCACTCGGCGAAAGTGGAGGGGTGCTCTGCGCAAGTGTATAGTCACATCCTCCCGCCCAACATAATCTAAAACTCTATCTGCCCCTTGCACCAAAGTCGAAAAATCGAATACTTTGATAGGATTTATTTAATATAAGTACTGCCTAAAACTTTACTTAGATCACTTTCCATTGCACCAAACAGAACACACTATGTAACTCCCAAGTCTGGTGATTTATAAATAAGTGAATGAAATAAATGAAAGAGCGATAAATATCGCAACCATCTAGATTTTCTATGGTTAATTCTGTGGGTTTTTTTGGTTCATTGACCTTAGACAAATAATAAATATTATTTTATGCAAAATATATTTTAGGATATTTTCCGAGTTTTGGGTATAAAGCGAACAATTATTTAGGAATAATAGGCTCAGATATTCGGAGAACGAAGCAGAGATGGACAAAAAGTGAAAACAGTCGGCGTTTTTCACGGGTCGGAGTATATATTAAAATAGGTAGTTCCTACTCCTACTTACAACAAGAAAAGGGTTTGGGAAAGGGGCATTGCACGTTAATTTCCATAATAATATTATGGAAATTAACGTGCAATGATTCAAGCACAACAAAGTCAAAGCTGAGAAGAATATAAATGCCAATTTCAGCGGCTCTAGTAATTATATATGTGATTATACGTAACATGTTTGTTGGTAAAATTATATATTTTTGGCTTATATTCATTGTGTTTTTATGAAGGGCTATTCAGGTAAGTGAAGGGTGAGAGACCGCCGCTGTCTAGATAATCTAGGAATCCTAGAAAATCGTGTTTAATTGTATATAGGTAGGTGTAGGTAGGTACCTAATAAGTAGCGTAACTCTGAATAGGTATGGGTATATCTTGCTGAACAAGAGAGAAAGAGACAGATATATATACTGACAGAGACGACATGACAGCTTATTGATAATAAGGGAATTTCTAAGTTCTATGAGGGCGAGAAACGGGCTCCTAAAGTTAAGGAATTCTTTAGGCATTAGATGATTTCTTATCGTTGGTGCAATGAATCTGGATCGTAAAGATCTCCCTAGCGAGTAAAATTATTGTTTAGGATTTTTTTAAGGTTGGTGCAACCGGGCATATTACTCGGTCGATTTAACATGACACCTGGCTCGAATGACGTTTGTGCAAAGTACAGCTATGTAATAATATAATTTATTCTTTGGTACAGCGTGGAATTGGATAATCTTGATAGAGGGTCCTGTAATAAGTGGGGGAAGCATCAAGTTCCGAGCCACGTGTCAGCCAGGTGTCATGTTCATTCGCCCGAATAGTACTTCTGCGCATTCAAGGTAGGTATACTTACTATACTTAGTAACTCTTTACCATCAGTCAAAATGCCACTTTTGCGTAGGTATTAAGCGAGGGCTACGAAATGAAACGTTGCCCAAATGGGATGTTACCAGTCAAATCAATTCAGATAAAATTCAGATGTTTTGGTGTGATGGAGGCACATCCATCCTCATAAACTTTACAAACGTGACGCAAAACTTCTCAGGTTAACTCGGCGCATGAAACTGAACAACTTTTGCTCCACAACTTTACCGAAAGCCCATAAAAATAATACCTACGCAAAAGTGGAATTTGGCAAAAATTTTTTTTCATTCATTTTGTAGCATTTGGACAACTTTTCAAAGTAGCGTGTATTTTGTGTCATTTGGCACACCTGTTGCTTAAATAGTACAATCAGGTAAAATAATATCTAACACATCGTTCATGTTGAATACTTTTAATCACAACTTTACTGGTGAAAGAAGGTATTTCATGGCAAGATTCCTAGAAATGTGAAGCTCGGTAAGTAAAACACAAGTAAAATGATACAATGGTAAACAGTGTTTATACCACATCATATTATTTACCTACATTTTATTCGTGGCATGTTTATTTTGGTTGGAAAATAGTGCGTAAATTAAAATATCGATTTATCGATATCGATAAAATAATATTTGTTTCAATGCAGGTGCAAGCTAAATAATTGTTACACAACATAACTGTTTATAGGGATCCAAGTCTTACAAGAAACTTGTAGTTAGCACAATTTGATTTTATTATTGCTAGAATTTTAATGCTAACAGTCCAATTTATTTATTGTAAATTGCAGGATACAGCACCGCGCGCGTTGAAATGTGCGAAGGGACGTTTAGACGTGGCCCTGGACTGGCTGTCGAAGCAGCAGGAGTACAATGGTCTGTCGAAGTATGCACTCGGCGCCAAGCTCATACGCAAGCCTAGCCTCAAGCGCGTGCCTTATCTGTCGATCGCGGCTCGCCCGGGTCCGACTCAGGCGCAGGCTCCTCGCGCTCCGACGAAAATGTGAGGTTTCTAACATACATCCAGGTCAGTAAACATAATTGTTTACAGGGTTCCAAGTCTTGTAGTTAACACAATTTGATTTAATTATTACTAGAATTTTAAGGCTAACAACCCAATTGATGTATTGTAAATTGCAGGATACAGCACCGCGCGCTTTGAAATATGCGAAGGGACATTTGAACGTGGTCCAGGAATGGCTGTCGAAGCAGCAGGAGAACTTATAATAACGCTTTCATTTGAGATGTAATGTATTTTTATTTACCAACCTCTGATATTTCCGATTTGTTACTGGTTTTATTTTAGTGGAAGATTTCAGACAAAAGTAAAAAGTACCTATGAATCAGTAGCAAAGCAATATATGAATCTGATTTTAAGCCACACAATGATTATTTGAACATAAAATATTATGTTCAATAAAACGTTAGAAACCTCGTATTTTATTGAACATGGTATTTTATATTCAAATGAACATGTGTGACTTTAAATCACTACTGATTCAATTAAATTTATTACAACAGGCATCGATACGTAAGCTATCGATAATTTTGGCAGAACGTCACTAGTTTTCTTTTTCATGTTGGTAAGGCTGATTTGACGATTATTTTTTGACAGTTTGACATAGACGTCAATGATCATCGATTTTTTTTTGTTAGGAAGTTCCGTCTCTTAAACGTAGTGGTTATATTCTCTTTGGCGGCGACATTGACATCACCGTCACGCACACACAAAAACAATGAAAGATAGAGTTTCCAGCTTTTTACTGATATACCCAGTTGTTTCTCCTTAATTTCGATTATATTAAGTGCCTGTAATTTTCAGCACAAAATATTTTTTCATTAACTCAACCCAACTCAGTCCAGTAAAAGAAACGCTTTTTTATACAAAGACCTATATTTACAAATCGTAATGCCTACCATTATATTATCATTTTAATATAAACTGATCAAATATATTTTTTACTGATATCTAATTTAAGTGTCATAGCAATTTTTTCAAATCATTTTGTAATGTGTCCTTATTTTCGTAATTTTACACCAAATTAATATGCGTTATAGCAACGATAAATATTTTAAGAGAACCTACGAATATGAAAAAAAGTTTAGTGGGAAACACTTTATTTCTTAAAAAGTGTTGCCAAGCTAGAAAATACAATCTACCATGTAATAAAATGCTGCCACGCTAGAAATGAAAAACTACCATAATAATAAAATGTTGTTAGGCTAGAAATTAAAATCTATCATTAAAACTACTGTCCGCAGCACAGGTTCGCAGCTTTGTCTGCCTATTTATTGCCGAGGTAACGTTTTAAAAGAAGCCTACGTTCATTACCAAATATGAGCCTCGGTTTAGTAGTTTTGGTGTACTTAATTGAAACGCAGCCTTAAATACATACGCCTGTAAAAAATCCACCATTTTTACTAGGTAGGTACTTACCTATATTAATTTTAGTTGTATTGTGCAATATAGATCAGCTTGATACAAAAGTAATTATTAAGTACGAGTTTATTGATATATAAATTAAAATTATTATCAATACCTACGCAATATGAACAAAATGTTGTAATGGTTTTTAATCTTTCTTGGGTCCTCGGTATGGGTGACGTTTCCTGTAAATGAAAAATAAATGTAATAATAATTATGTAGGTACAGTCGCGTGCAATAATATGTAGACACATCGTAATTTTCAAAATTATGTCTCCATTCTAATTTGCAATAATATGTACACACCAAAACACCAAAATTATGTCGCCATCAACTTGTGTCATAATATTGTAAACAAGACCTGTTTACAATTGGAACAAAACAAATTACCTAAGGTGAAAGTTCAGTTTCAACTCGGTAAGACTTAGATACCATCCTGAACTCACCCCTACACCTCCTATACGTTCCCAATGTTAGATTTTTAAAATTCAGACTGCATCTAGGAGAACAATCAATTAGTCAGTGGTAATGCAGTTTTATAAAAAACTAACTTAACTGGTAAAAATAACACATAATAATCAGGTACATATTAATTCGCTTCTCTAACTTTTGTTTTATTTGCCATCGGGTATCGTGTTGGACCAGTTGAGTTACCTACAAAACTGTCAAGACTTGATTGTCTGCCAAATATCAAATTGTATACATATTTATGAAACTTTTTATAGGAATGAATGACTACATTTGAATGCAACTGAACGTGTTTACATATATTTGAAATTCAGTTTGATTACTTATTTATGAGAGTAATGGTGTTTACTTATTTCTGACAAAGACCTGTTTACAACATTATGACACAAGTTGATGGCGACATAATTTTGGTGTTTTGGTGTGTACATATTATTGCAAATTAGTAACGAGACATAATTTTGAAAATTAGGATGTGTATACATATTATTGCACGCGACTGTACTTATTTAATTTACATGTATTAAAAAATGCATTTGAACTCACGCTGGTATGGTCAGCGTATAAATTCCAAACTTTGTGTTCACATCCTCGAGACGGAATATTCCATCAATGTACTCTTTGTCAGCTGGAACAGCTGGCTTTTCGAAAACTAGATTCATTATGTAATCTTCCACGCAGCTGCAATGAAAATACTTATTTTAAAATGAGAACATAAGTTACTTTGATTGGTATCACTCAATTTATTCAATTGAATTGGATTGTGTAAGTGAGGATGTAGGTAAGAATCCAGTGATTGTAATTTTTTTGAATTTGAATTGAAACTCACTATGCGCAGGGTTGATAGGGCACGAGTTTTTCAATCCTGTTTGGCCTCAGAGGCTGTACGTATGGATCTGCCACCAATTTGGCAGCTGGAGGCGCACCTGGACCTTTGCGCCCTTTTGGAGTTGGCGCTGGTGGCTGAAATCAAATATCGATCGAATTTAATTTAATAAGCTTGGCAAAACTGACTGGTCTCCCCGAGACACGAAACGGAGAAGACCAGCAACCCGCTGGAGCGATGACGTATTATAGGACATAAAAGACAGGCAGAACGGAATGAAAATCACTGGAGGAGGCTTTACAGCCATACACGTAATAAAATTAAATATTGTAATATTATTCGATAAGTGTTAAAAAAATTGTGTTTAGGATATAATTATGTAAACGATTTTTTTATTTTACAAAGATAGAAATCTATGTTTTTAACAATAGCTTAGTAGTTGATACACTAGCTTGTTTTAATCATAAAATAAAATGATTGCCCACCTTGACAGCTCCGTAGACGACTTCAATGAGGCTCTTGACCTCCGACTCAAGAATCCTGAGGAACTTTGGCACGTTCCATTTGGTCACATCTTTGTGGTTTCCGAGTAGAGACAAAAGTGGTGTGCAGTCACACTTTGCAAGTCTAAGCAGAAAAACAATAGTCTAAACACAATTCTTACCAATTCTACCATTATATGTTGCAACTAGCAACACTAAAAGTGACAGTGTGGAAAAGAGATGAAATCATTGTTTAAATCTCAAGTGTGAAAAAGACAGAACTTTATAAAATCTAAGCAATTTCCGTTGAAATATAATTTGAATTGTTAGCTTCTGGGAAGGTAAGCTGATGAGGGAGAAGTGACTTACCTTGTCAGTTCATCAATGCCTCTTAGCACCTTCGTAATGGTGGCATCAGCAGCGGTATTCAGTTCCAGCTTGTTTTGAGTCTTGGCCCGTTGCGCCTCCAGCTGTTGAGTTACCTCGGCCATGCGACGATCCTGGGACTCTTCGCGGGCTTCGTTTATGTCACGTTGGTCCACTGACATACAAAAAATGTAAATAGCCTCATCAGGAGTGGGATAGAGTAGGCACCAACGTAGGTAGGTGTACCTACCTACCTTACCCAATCCCGTGTTCCTTCGAGATCTTGGGATCTTTAGATTGCTTTAGGTATCTCTTGGGGGTCTCGAATATAAACGTCTTTAATAGTCTAATAAAAGCAAAGATTTATCACAGATATATTATGCTGTAGCTCTTAAACTCCCGCATAAGGCGTTGTCCTAATAGAACGCGATCACGCGACCATCGCAAGTTCGCGCGAACTATTAGGACGCGTTCCATTAGGACAACGCCTAACTGGCGGTAGGTATTGTCATGTCGTGCAACTTTTTTTCCTTTGATTTCAAAGGAATATTTATCAGAAACGACAATGACTAGGTTCTTCACAGATCCTTTGTTAGCAGCAGCATCTCCAGCTCCCACCACAACCTTAACCTAATTTGCTAACCGACAATTTTGTCATGCAACCTCTGTGTTCCTTCGAGATCCAAAAAGGTCTTTAATTCAACGACAATGGCTAGGTTCCTCACAGATCCTCTGCCGCAGCACCTCTAGCTCCCGCCTCAGGATGATGGACTCCTGCAGCACCTCGCACAGCAGCGCGAAGCACGAGAAATTCTCGATCTCCGTCACTTGGAACCGGCTGATAATGTTCGCCACGCGGTCCGAGCCGAAGTAACCCTGGAACAGAAACAAAAATTGGAGCCTACGATAGACTTAGTTTTCACTTAGGTAACTTGCAAAAGTCGAATAAAGCGATAATGTTGGGAGTTAAGGTAGTTAGGGGAACTAACTGCTCCCGCAAACGGGACGCCGATTATAGCTACTGGGGCCTGGCGTCCGTCAGTTTTCAAACATTTTGTATCTGTCGCGCGCGGCTGCTATACGTGTCGATGACGGCCACACGCTACAGCAATAAAATGTATGAAAACTGACGGACGCCGGCCACCGGTACTTGTAGTCGGGCGTCCCGTTTGCGGGTGCAGAGATACCTGATAACTTTTGTGCGTGGTCCGAAGAAAACTGACCTAGATTTGCCTACAACAATGGAATAAGTATTCTTGGCTACTACACAGGTCGACAAGAAAGACGGTCTAATTTCATAATTCATCATCATCATCATATAGGTAACCTGCTGGATCCACCTTCTTATACATAGATAGGTAGGTAGATATAAAATTATTTATTGCACATAACGTAAATTGTATAAATGTTAACATAATTCATCCCTTTCATTAGAAAGGTTATGTTAAAACAGCTCTTAGAAACTCATAAAGGCTTAATCTCCCTTGACACGACAGAGCTCCTTTTATGCTTTGAATGAAATAATGAATGATTTATATCAGAAACATAATTTTACTCTTTTTTTTTTGTAAGTAAGCCCTGTATACATTACCAAGCTTTTCAAACGCTTCCAATAGGTTAATTGACTTACAAAGATCTTTTCCAAAAGTGCGTCATGTCTGGATATCTCCATTTCGCAACGCTGGATCTCCTCCTGCCGCTTAATCTCCTCCTTCTCGTCCGCCTCACAGATCCTCCGCGACCCCTTCACGCGGAGGAACTCCTCCAGCTTTGCAAGGTGGTTCAGCTCGCCTTCATACGATTGCATTTCCTTGAAAAATACCCTTGTTCTATGATAGCTAGTTGTCTAGCCTGGTCTACTTATCGTATCACTAGTTCTTTCGAATGAGTTTAGTGGAAGGATTGCGCCTCGAAGAGGCTCCTTTCGTACACGTGCCTAGTTCAAGCTCTCCTTGTTGTTTAAAAATGTAGAGGCTTTACCGTTGGGAGGCAAATACAGGATTCCGCCTAGTGTAACAACAGAGTGCCTGATATTCTGCCGTCAAACAGTATTGTGTAAGCATCACTGTGTTCGAGTTGAAGGGCACTGTTGCTAGGAAAATTACTGGGCTTTTGAGACTGACCATCAAAATGTCTCAAAGTGGACGAACGCTACAGCAGTATTCCACTGATGTGTGATTCAAAGTCCTGTTCAGCGCTGAACTGGTCAGTCGTGATTTATTACCATAGGCGAGCGCCTAACTTGTCTAGTTTCCTAGGGTTTCCAATTTTTTGAGACCCTGAGAAAGCATCACGCCCGTAGTCATGACAATAAGATCAGCAGGGCCTAAAATTGCTTTTGGGCCATGCTGATCTTATTGAATTTTAATAATATTCACGAGCTTACAGAAATGTCCCTATTCAGCTGAAACAGCCCTTTCCACTTCACGGCTTCCAACTTCCTGCAGCACTCGTCCCTGTCTCCGAAAGCCACGGCTGCGATTTCGAAGATATCCATCAAATACTCCTTGCCTTTCACCAGCTTCCCAATCGTGCGGTTCCATTGAATATTGAAGTCATTTCTGCAATAACCACCGCCAATCGCCATGAACCGCAGTAAACCAAATTATCTTACTGGCTCTACATAATTAGACATGTAAGTCCTTCATCATCATACATAAGAAATGTAGATAGGGTAAGGTAATATAAGGTAGCAAAATATCTAATATATATAGAGTTCATCGAATTTACTTAAGATTAGAAATTTTCGCAAAATCAAGATACTACACAGGCTTCGTCTCGAAGTGGACGTCTTCAATACGTAGTTTTAAATTTTGTAATTTATACTCCAGCCCTGTTTTAGTCATGGGCAGGTAGATTACCTCGCACGGTTCGTAAATTCAATGGGAGAGTAACATAGGTTTAGGTACTGCAAAGGGTTAGGTTAGGTTACATATTTAGCGGGTTCACTGTGATGAACGTCGGGGGAGTCCACACGTGCGTGCGGCGGGCGGGCGGTTCAATCGTGGATGTCACGTTTGCGACGCCTGCCCTCGCGCATCGCATCTCTGCGTGGGAGGTCTTGGAGGGAGTGGAGACGCTGTCGGATCATAGGTACGTTCAGTTCGATGTTTCTGCTCTCTCCACAGCACCAGTTGACCCGTGGCGTCCCCTTCCGGGTGACCCACCTCGCTGGGCTCTCAAAAAGCTGGACCGCGAGCTATTGCTTGAGGCTGCGGAGGTTGAGGCCTGGGCGTCGAGGCCTGCCACTAGCGCTGGAGAAATAGACGTGGAGGGGGAGGCCGAGTGGCTTCGCCGGGCGCTAGCGCGTGCCTGCGATGCAGCCATGCCTCGCCAAAGGTCCCAAGCCCTCTGGCGCCACTTGTATTGGTGGTCGCCAGAGATTGCGGCGCTGCGTGTTGATGCCGTTTATGCGAGGCGTGCATACACTCGCAGTCGGCGCCGCAGTAGTCGTGATCTGGAAGAGGAGGACCGGCTATACGCGGCGTACAGGGTGTGCGTAGAGGCCCTGTCCTCTGCTATAGGGGCAGCCAAGGATGCGAGCTACGAGGAGTTCCTGAGCTCGCTCGATGCAGATCCGTGGGGGCGCCCGTACCGGATGGTGCGGGATAAACTCCGGCCGTGGGCGCCGCCGCTCACACGCAGTTTACAGCCAGAGATGATGGACCGGGTGGTCTCCGGTTTGTTCCCACCCGCTGGAGACCTGCGTCCCCCGCTGATGGAGCGACCGGACGGCATGGGAGTGGTCGAGGAGGACGTTGAGGTACCGGAGGTGACGGAGGTGGAGCTGGGAGTGGCGCTGCTCCGGCTGCGTGGCCGCATGAAGGCTCAAGGTCTAGACGGGGTTCCGGGGCGCGCGTTGGTTATCGCCCTCAACCCTCTCGAGGATAGGTTCAGGGCGCTGCTCACCGCGTGCCTTGTACAGGGCCTCTTTCCTCGCCAATGGAAGGCGGGGAAACTGGTCCTGCTAAAGAAGGACGGCCGACCGGAGGACTCTCCGTCTGCCTATCGGCCGCTGGTGCTGCTGGATGAGGCGGGTAAGATTCTCGAGCGCGTTCTGGTGGCTCGTCTTGTGCAGCACATGGAGGAGGTAGGACCGGATCTCTCTGATGCCCAATACGGATTTCGGCGCGCCCACTCAACCATTGATGCGATTCGTAGGGTGAAGGGCATGGCGGAGGAGGCGATCGCGGATCGGGAGGTGTTGTTGGCTGTTTCGCTCGACATAGCAAATGCCTTCAACTCCCTTCCATGGACCTGTATTGAGGAGGCACTGAGGTACCACGGCTTCCCGGGGTATCTGCGCCGGATTATCGGTGCCTACCTCTCCGAGAGGGAGGTGCGGTACCCGGCGCGGTTAGCCTGGGAAGCAAAACCGATGACGCGCGGTGTTCCACAGGGCTCGGCCATTGGACCTACCCTGTGGAACATCGGGTATGATTGAGTGTTACGGGGCGCGCTGCCGGATGGCGTGAACGTGACATGCTACGCGGATGACACGCTGGTCACTGCTCGAGGCGCTGGCTTCGACGATGCGGCTGCGCGCGCGACAGAGGGCGTGCAGTGTGTGCTGGAGCGCATACGGCGACTGGGTCTCGAGGTGGCGCTGCCGAAGTGTGAGGCGCTGTGCTTCCACGGTCCGAGGCGGGCGCCGCCGGCCAGTGCTCGTGTGATGGTGGGTGGGGTGTGGATTGTGGTCGGGTTAGCCATGCGCTACCTCGGCATCGTTCTTGATCCTCGCCTCACATTTTGCGAGCATTTTCGTCGGCTCGCGCCGCGGCTGGCGGCGGCATGCGGTGCCTTGAGCAGGCTACTGCCTAATGTTGGTGGGCCGAATGCGGCCTGTCGACGTCTTTATGTGCAGGTGGTGCGGTCGATGGCGCTGTATGGGGCGCCCGTGTGGGAGGACGCTCTGGGACGGGCGAACAAGACCCTTCTGCATCGGCCACAGAGGGTGATGTGCCTCAGGGTGGTGCACGGCTACCGCACCATCTCCTTCGAGGCTGCGTGTGTGTTGGCTGCCTGCCTTCCTTGGGAGCTGGATGCCCGTGTGCTCACCGCGGTCTACGACCGGGTCGTTGAGCATCGGAAGACGGGCGAGCCACTTCCGAGGGAGGGTATGTTGCGCTGGCGCAGGAAGGCGCGCAGGCGCCTTCTGCTGCGGTGGATGAGGGCACTGGAGGAGCCTTCCGCTGGCCATGCCACCATTGACGCGGTGCGGCCGGTTCTGGAGCGGTGGGTAACGAGGAGGCATGGGGTCCTCTCCTTCCACCTGACGCAGGTCATTTCGGGGCACGGTTGCTTCGGGAGGTACTTGTGGAGGGTGGCAGGGGCGGAGCCTACGCCCGAGTGCCACCATTGTGGGTGTGCCGAGGACACGGCGCACCACACGTTGGCGGAGTGCTCGGCTTGGGCGCTGGAGAGGCCAGAGCTAGTCGCAGTGGTCGGGGCGGACCTCTCGCTGCCAGCCATTGTGCGCTCAATGGTGGACAGCGAGAGCGCGTGGGAGGCCGTCTCTATGTTCGCAGAGGCAGTGATGGCCAACAAGGAGGAGGCTGAGAGGCTTAGAGAGCGCGATCCTCTGGCGCGCCTTGGGAGGCGAGAGCGTCGGCGACCCAGGATGGGTGTTGACCGCCAGTCGGCGGAGAATCGCCGAGTTCCGTGAGTGGTGGACGGATGACAGGGATGGATGCATGAGGCATGCATGATTGACTGTGTGATGTGGGCCATTGTGCCATAAGGTGTGTGTAGTCTTCGGGCGCGAGGTCCCTAGGGGCGGACCTCATCGACTCGAAGAGATTCCTCTTCAAGGGCTCCGTCGTCGTGTCAAGTGTTTCTGGCACGGCGTCGGAAGTGGGCCGTGGGGCCGAGGGCTATGAAGCCATAAAGGCGTGTAAGGAGTTAAGAGTGGAAGAATAAGGCGGCGTGATGCGCATGAGCACGAATGTGCGAGTGCTGTGCGCATCCGCCGCCTAAAGAGGGTGCTACTTATTTTGAGGAGATTGGAGTGAATGAGGGGCGGTGCATACTAGATGTGGATGGAGAAGCGCCGTCCAATATGAGAGGAATTGATCGTCAGCTGGGTCGCGGAAGGCTTTTGCTCCCGTGGCCCAGCAAGAATGGCGAGAGAGGAACACCGGAGGGGTTTTAGTGGGTATTCCGTCCTCCCATGAGGGCGGCGAATCCCACATAACTCCGGTCCCCCCGACCGGTTTATTCGTAAATGAATTTCCCCTCTGAAGACAAAAAAAAAAAGGTTACATATTTAGGTAGTACATTCGTGTTTAGAGCAATGTGTAGCTGTTCTGACCATGGGCAGGCCGAGTCTCTTACCACCAGAAAAGTACCTTGACTTGTCACTTTTAAACTACAGTTATATTAACAAAAGCTGGTATGAACAACACATTCTCACGTGCGCTTGTGTATTAGCTTTCGTTGAGAGACCTGTTTTGGTGTTTTGGTGAGGAAAAAAATCACAACCTCTCAACCAACAGCCGATGGATCTCTTCCCTCACTTTCTTGTTGTCAGAGTTGACGACGCAGAACCTCTTGGTGGCCAGGTCGAGTCGGTTCTCCATGCGGCGGAGACGGTTGCCTGCATTCTCTATCATAGCCAGCTCCTAAAGTTAGATCATTAGAATCTATTGCTTATAGGTACTATGCAACGTGATCAATTCGCATATTTCCAATTTCTGACAACCTTCATATGATGACAATCATAAAATCAAGCTTAAAGATTATAAAAACTGAAACCCGACTGCCGAACTTTTATTGGGTATTGGATTTTCGACAATTTTTATTTTCTGATACTCTGGATTTTCGACAATTGATTTTCATCTTCTGATCCATCAGTCAGTAGTTTTTTCACACATTTTGGTGCTTTATAGCGGTCATATTGGATTTTTTGACATAAAGGTAGTTTATGAAACTGATGACTTAGATAAATCCAACGACACCTCATTTATTAAAATCTGTTCAGCCGTATAACCTGCAGGGCAGCGCATAGAATGAAACATAATACAGACACTCGAAAAACATAGCCCTCCTTTTTCGCAGTCGGGTAAAAATAACACGACAATTAATAGCGTTCCAAAAGATTAATTGAAGTTTCAATACTAAAAGCTACTAACATCAGCTTCAGTAGGCACTTTCTTCATCAGCTCGACGAGCTGCTTCTGCGCGAGGTAGTTCAGACAGTCCAGTTCCTGTTGCTGCGCTCTTTCTTCCCTCAGCACTGACTCCAGCTGCTCATACTCCACTATGGAATGACACGTGCCCTTCTTCACTTGCGCATCGCGGAGCGCATGCTGGCCCTTCTTGGCGAGCTGAGGTCATACATTTAAAGGTACTGTAGCTAGTGAAATGGGTTAGTTAGTATAATCTTGTCCCGAAGAGCGTGTCCCGTTTAAACGTTTTTCGAATTTAATTTGTTTTGGTGTCGATGTGCCCCGCTTTATAAGACCTTATGGACTTTAGATTCTAATTCCTACCTACTAATAGTTGGTGAATGAGTACTACTATGTTTCACGGGTAAAGATGATTCAAGGTTGTGCAGCACTGTTCTGGTTAAAATTAGGCGTGATCTCACAGCATCAGAAGAGCGCCTCGTTAGATATTAACTTAACAAAGTCTTAGACGTATTTACAGCAGAACCTACAGCAGCTTGATTAGCTTATTTGCCAAGTTAAATGCCCCACAACTTTTGAATGGTGGGTAATTTTATAGACTAAAGTGATTACGTACGTGTTTCATACAAAAGACTTCAACGCGCGTGTGACTATTTTAAAGACCAATAAATGACTCTACCAACAGTGATTCTCGTCACTAGAACGGGTAATTATGAGTCTGAATGATGATCTCCTCGGCAAGCGTAACCTAAAAGGCTACAACTATCAAAATATCTCTTCTTCTTCTTTTTATCGTGTCACTAGTTCTTTCGAACCAGTGTGCAGTGTGGAGAAAGCATTTCAAGTGCGCCTCGAAGAGGCTCCTTTCGTGCACTTGCCACATGTTTTCGAACTTTATACGTTCTATGAAATGACGGTTTCCTCACGCTGTTTTCCTTCACCGTTAAGCACGCGTTTTAATGCACACATAGATTTTTTGAAGAGAAAAATCCATTGGTGTACAACCAGGTTCGAATCTACGAACTTCGGATCTAAAGTCGAGGCACCTCGCACTCGGCCAACACGGTTTTTTTATATGATGGGTAACTAACATTGATGCAGAGCAGTGTCTCCTTGAGCTCATGAGCGAGGATGCCCAGCTGTTTCTCCTGCGGCGCCAGTTGGGGGATGCCACCAGCGCGCTTCTCCACGCTGCATGATGGCCCCAACTTTTGGAACTGTAGGTAAGTTAATTGAGTTATGCAGGTATCTTTGTTACCGAAGTAAAGACCGTAGTAGAAGGTAGGTAGGTGCATGCATTTTCTCGTATTATTATTGAATTAATAGGACTTATTTATAGTCAAAGCAAATGCTTTTCAGGCGCTAGGGTCGGCTACAGGCTAAGTTGCGAAAAAAGGATGTATACCTCAAGGTATACTAAAAATAAACTTAGAGGAAGAGAACGTTTAAAAAAACCAGCTGGTCTACATTGTATTACTCTGTGAAAAAGACTTGAGAGTGTATAATAAGCTCCCTCTGAGCGACACATCCGCTGAAAGTCTTCCTAGCTTCAAAGCCTGATTAAAACACTGGTTGATCGAGCAGACCTTCTACTCAGTGAACGATTATATTTAACGACTAGTTTAACTACCAAATTGTACGTACCTACGTACTCTTAATGTTTGTGTTTTATTTTTATATTTTAAATAATTTATGGAATTTATTATATTATTATAATAAGAACATTGTGAACAACAGACCTGTAATTTTTTTTTACCAAATAAATACTTATGACTTATGAGATGGTGGTCAAAATTTATATAGAAGTAAAAGTTGTAATAAAGTTGGGAAGTACTCACTGTTCTCTGGACATTACTGAGTTCAGCCTCTGGGTCGATGGTCTTCTGTTCTACTTGTTGCGGCATTTTACTGCCTCAGTAAATATAAATAAGCTAAAATATCTAAGTAAAATTGGAGTTCTGACTTTTGTAAATAGTTTCTTCGACAGTTACAATGTCAATTTTTACGCTTTATTTATATTTCTTCTGCGTCTAGTGCTAGAATATTAAATGTAACAAGGTTCTTATTACATTTCACAAAGTTTGTTACTCAAATAAAAAAAATACGGTTTATTATTAGAACAAGTTTAACCCTCTAATACCTACTCGCATGGTGATTGGTGTCAATGCAACATTATTGAGCAAATTTTCTTACGATAAGTAGGTACTTTTTTATTTTTAGTAGATAATGATTTTATTAACACAACTACCTACTAACAGAGAAGAATAAATTACACTAAATATAATTAAATAAAACTATAAATAACCTAGTCGGTCGTTGTCACCACCAGACGGCAACTAGCGGCATTGCCACTGCCACGTTGAATGGCAAGTAGATACATAAGTTTTAGAGAGGCAGGTTTACGACTTCTTCTGCTTATAGGTACATGGTTTTAGAAATGTAAAAAAAGTTAAAATAAAAGATTGATTTGGTTCACTTGTAGCGTACACTACATAATGTGTTTAATTACTATTTAATAAGCTGTGACTCAATACGTCATTATACTATAGTACTAACTATAAGTCAATCTGTACAGCTCTTGTAAAAGCTCACACTGTAATTCAGTCTCAGTTTAAACGCGATACGGTAAATACATCAGTACAACATATTCGGTTTTTAATTTATCGAACCTAATTACCTATTTAATCAATTCAATTTAGGGTTTGATCAAAACTAAATAAACAAAAATCCTAAAATCGTTAATCCCGCCTTACGCCATTCAAAGTAATTCTCAGAAATTCCAAACACTACACAAATCGGGTAGGTACTCGGGATGTCGTTATATCGCTCGATAGGCTCAAACCTGCTTATTTTAATGCTATTACTAACTTATCACCGGACGAGGCACCTAAAGTTTCAAACAATCGAATTGTTTCGTCGGACAAAGGACCTATTGCTCCCGAACCATTGACCATTGTACCCAAACAAACCACACTTTAAGGAACAAAGAACTTAACAGCCTCAAATGCAACGACGCCGCCAGTCGTTACGAGATCAGGTCACACCGTAAAAAAACAGTGAGATTTGATATATGAGTACCATTTCACACACAATACGTTGCTCATAACACAACGAATTATTTATCATGAAGCAGAAATCAACCAACGCATTTAGTGACTGTTTAGTAAATAGCCGTCAGATAAATGCGTCAACAGTTTTCCTGCGTCAACTATAATGGTACAATTGATTACACACAATCACCTTCAACGACGCCTGCTACAGCAGCAGCGCGCTATCATCGTGCCAGCAGCGTTAACATCATCGGTCGTGTGTAGCCCAACCATGCACATGCCTACGTCCAACAGTGTACTGTGTAAGTGTAAGTGCAGTGAAGTGCGAAATCAATAAAAAATAAAAACTTGAGTGCGGATTAAACCAGTGAATAAAGTGATATCGTACCATCTAAGGGACTTTATTCTAAAAATAGAACTCAAAAATACGCAGACGCGACACGCGTCTCCCATCGTATTCCACTTGCGTAAACTCTTATCGCTACCCATTCAAATACCTTACCTACCTTTCCCTGTCAGAGAAAGGTCATAAACATTTATATTATTTTATTACTATCTCTACGAGAACTAGCTTACTTGTATGTTAGCATTTTTCAATGAGTTTTATATTGTTAAGTCAATCAATTGTGTCAAATTAATGTTTTTATACAATTTGCATTACATTTACATTAATCAAACTAAATTAATTTACTTTAATGTGTTATTTGAAACTACTTGCTTACTTATTTTAACAAACAAATCATGTATCGTGTTTTTATAATCATTTACTTGTTTTGTTTTTATATATAATTTACTACTTATAAGTAGTAAATTATAATGTATAATTATAATTTACTACTTATACTAATTTACATTTATATTTTTGATTACATTTTGCATCAATGTTTATTATTTTACGAATCGAGATTTGCTTAATTTCAATTTTTTTCATATTGGCTACATAATTGTTTTAAAATTTGTATTATTTTACGCTCATCGCCTTTATACTTTCTTTTCAATTGTATTTTTAAAACATTTTATTTTCAATTTTCATGTTGATTTAATTTTTTTAAGGGCGGTGTATATGTAGCGTACACTACATAATGTGTTTAATTACTATTTGATAAGCTGTGACCTAATACGTCATTATACTATAGTACTAACTATAAGTCAATCTGTACAGCTCTTGTAAAAGCTCACACTGTAATTCAGTCTCGGTTTAAACGCGATACGGTAAATACATCAGTACAACATATTCGGTTTTTAATTTATCGAACCTAATTACCTATTTAATCAATTCAATTTAGGGTTTGATCAAAACTAAATAAACAAAAATCTTAAACACTCATATAAATTTTATTAGGAGGTACCTTAGGTGTAGAGATGGATTGTGTAAAACACTGATATTTAAAATCATTCTTTATTTATTAATTTCACAAATCATTCATTTATGGTATCGTATTCTAGTCATGAAATTGATCTTACAAGGTAAATTACAATTTAAGTAAGTAAACTTTAAGTAGCTTGTATCAACACTATTAAGTACACTTGCACATAACACTATAATTGATGGGTTAGGTTAATAAATGTGTGAACTTTAGGTACGTGACGTTTACATGAAAATGATCAATATTATCTTTTGAATTTGCTTTCTATTTGTTGTTAAAAAATATAGTACTGGTAATTTTAGGTTTCATATTATTCATTATGTTAAAAAAAATGATTGGTCACCCATTCTTCTATCTACTATGCTTTGAACTACAAGCACGGAAACGGTTATGTAAAAAACATCAGTTTTTTTAAATAGTGCTAATTTAAAACAGATAGGTAACGAAATTTACACTTCATATTAATGTTATAGTTATTGGAGACAGATTGTAATACCAATATTGCAAAATCCAAGATATTATTATATTGCATTTTTACAAAACGTAAAATGTATATTTATAAAATAACAAACAAACATTCACACACTCACACCCCTGCACTAGGATTCCCTGTGTCGCAGGCAAAATAAGTTCAGTCTTAAAAATAAATTAATTGAAATATAAGAAAACTAAGATAAAATTGGTTTCAAGTGCAAATACCGATTAAATTAATTAAGGACCATAAAAAATAGATAGTAAATAGGTTCAATTACGAAAATAGATACCTACATTAACCGAATATTTTTCTCAACACATATAAAATGCACGAATAGTTATAAATACAAGAAAGGTTTAAAAAATATAAAAATAAGCTGTGAAACAATAAAATTGATCTGGACTATTTTGCACAAAAATAGTCAGCAATTTATTGATTTCATGTTACTTACCTTAACCCTTTCTTATAACAAGTCGATTATGTTAGGTATCGATATTATTCATAGTAAATAATAGAAATATTGAATTGAGCATAATAAGTTGAAGAGTAAACTATTTTAACTAGGACTTATTAACTTTTAACTAAAGTTACCAACTCTAGGCTCAGTTTTTAACTTGCAGGTATTCTGAATAATACAAATTATATTCGAAAAGGCACTCAATTTGAAGCCAGTAATTAAGGCACCGTATGCAATTAAGTTTTTGCAAAATATTATAACATTGAATATAATTTATACATATAATTTTTTATTCGCTCTACAATTTTTAAATTGTAATAAATGCTTTAAAATTATATAAAGCCATATTTACATATTATTATATATTTCAATTCATGTTTAATAAAATTTCCTAAAATCCCGGCAGAAAATCATTTGCCAGAATATTTTTAAAATTGACAATTCCACGATCGTTTCTTAAAATAAGCTCAGTATGTTTAAAATATTATGTATACTAACTACAAATATTCTAAGTACGAGACAAAATAACACGGCTAGGGTGTAAAAATCACATGGTTTGTATGTTAGAATTATTTACTATGTATCCTATAAAAGATATGATGATTTGGGCATCGAACAAGCCCATTACGATAGGAATAGAAACCAATACAGGATTTTTTTGTTCTGTTGTGAAAAAAAGTAAAGTACATGCCGCAGAGAATGTATTCGAATCGTAGTTTTTGATTGCGAAAAGGTATATTATAATAGGTATGTCGATGGCTTCACGGAGCGTCAAAAGGGTACAGCAGATCACCTGAAAAAAGTAAATTAAAATGATTGTTTATTGCCTGTGTTGCACTCGGCTTTGCTCGTGTTGAAACATCCTCCCATTATATCTAAATAACACTTTTTTTTAATGGTAATAACATAATATATATAAAAATAACTTTACCATAGATGTGTCCAAAGTGGTACCCTTTTACTGGGCATATTTTCGATGTACTACATTGTGTTTCTGTATTTTAATACTTCTGTGATTCTATTGTATATGTATAGTATATATATGTATGTACATTATGTATGTGACTATGTGGGTATGTACATATGTAGGTATGTATTGTATGTCTTCCGACGGTAACGCTCAAACCACTCATCCGATCTTGATAAAGTTTGCCAGGTGGGTAGGTAAGTTCAAAACATTTTTTTGAGATCGTAGATAAGCCGGTTCAGGATCGGTTCAGGGATGCGTGAGAAGAATTATGATAAGCAGAATGGCCTGTGGTGCACTCAGCTTCGCTCCATGTTTTCATCCATTATTCCCAATTTGCGCTTTTTTTATTTTTGTGTGTACGTATGTATGTGGGTATGTATTGGGGTAAACAAGTTATTAAGGTCACAAGATAGGTTCTTATATGCCGTTCAGTACTTGTGAAAAAATCCAAGTAGTTTGGAGGCGCGGGTGGGCGGCGGCGGCGGCGGCGCCGGCAGCTTGCGACGCTTCTCCGACGTCAGCTCTTGGTCCATCTGCAAGGAAACATCACATCTTTCATCGTTGTAAACGCCTCAAGGTTACAGTTACCGGTTTTCTAGATTTTATATAAATAGAAGTAATACTCTGTGCTTCTATCTTCGGCAAGGACTTTTTTTTTAAAAAGTTCTTTCTTTTCTTCGATCTTCGGCTATTAAAAATAAAAAGACTTCAATGTTAGTACCAATAGCCTACGTAGATTGTGTATTGGGTATTCAAAATGTAAAAGAATGCCGAACCAATTGAAAAAACATGTTTTAAAATATTAAAGAAGATAATTATATATATTTTATTTATTTATTCAAAATATTTATTGCACAACTCAATTAGATCGCACAAAGGGCGGGCTTCATGTTTAAAGGTATTCTCTGCAAGCCAAGCCTTTTAGATATCAATTAACTTATGCTTAGTGTACAGTACAATAATATCGTGGAATACCGAGGTAATGTATATTCTTCAACTACTTATCTAGACTAATTTTTAAAATTTTTAGTGTCGTGCCATGAAATTATAGATTGAGTTTTTAGACCTTCCACAAATTTATCATGATTATCATCCGCAGCCTGACTTCACCCACTGCTGAGCAAAGTCCTCTTTTCGTATTTTTTATTAGCCTCTGTTGTCCCATTGTTGGGCAAAGGCCTCCCCCAAATTTCTCTACCTTCCTCGATCTTTGGCACTTTCCAACCATTCCTCATCAAAGGCAACGAGATTGTCTCGCCAACATTTGCGTGTCCGATCAGGACTTACCGTCTTACCTTCCCTAAATAATTGAAATGCGTTGCGGAAAGTTCTGTGATCTTACCTGACATTGCTCCAGCTGTTGTCCGAGGTCCACCTTCTGCCGCACCGCCTCGAACAGCTGACTGTTGACCTGCATCAGCTCTACCTTGGTCTTCGCTAGGGCCACCTGAAAAGACACAAGAAAGTCATGTCTATTTTGGGACTCTAACTATGTTACTTTGTGTTTAATTATGTTGATTTCAATGGCATATCAGTGGATTGGAATGAGAGATTTTCTTTAATCTTTTCTTCAGAGATCAGGAGCCTCTTGGTCTATTCTTCAAGCATCTTCTATGCTAGAATTCGAATGTCCATAATGTTTGTCAGGCTCAGGTCTCGCCTTGCCTTCTGTGATGCTTTCTTCTCTCGATGGCCTTATCACGCTCCTGTCTGGCGTGCGTCACTGCCTCGTTGTTCTGAAGACAGCTGTAGCTCGCATCATTCATCAGATTATCTCTCTCTATCTCATGGATACGTACCTCTGCTGCTTTCTTCCTCTCGATGGCCTCGTCGCGCTCCTGTCTGGCGCGCGTCACTGCCTCGTCGTTCTGAAGACAGCTGTAGCTCGCATCATTCATCAGATTATCTCTCTCTATCTCATGGATACGTACCTCTGCTGCTTTCTTCCTCTCGATGGCCTCGTCGCGCTCCTGTCTGGCGCGCGTCACTGCCTCGTCGTTCTGAAGACAGCTGTAGCTCGCATCATTCATCAGATTATCTCTCTCTATCTCATGGATACGTACCTCTGCTGCTTTCTTCCTCTCGATGGCCTCGTCGCGCTCCTGTCTGGCGCGCGTCACTGCCTCGTCGTTCTGAAGACAGCTGTAGCTCGCATCATTCATCAGATTATCTCTCTCTATCTCATGGATACGTACCTCTGCTGCTTTCTTCCTCTCGATGGCCTCGTCGCGCTCCTGTCTGGCGCGCGTCACTGCCTCGTCGTTCTGAAGACAGCTGTAGCTCGCATCATTCATCAGATTATCTCTCTCTATCTCATGGATACGTACCTCTGCTGCTTTCTTCCTCTCGATGGCCTCGTCGCGCTCCTGTCTGGCGCGCGTCACTGCCTCGTCGTTCTGAAGACAGCTGTAGCTCGCATCATTCATCAGATTATCTCTCTCTATCTCATGGATACGTACCTCTGCTGCTTTCTTCCTCTCGATGGCCTCGTCGCGCTCCTGTCTGGCGCGCGTCACTGCCTCGTCGTTCTGAAGACAGCTGTAGCTCGCATCATTCATCAGATTATCTCTCTCTATCTCATGGATACGTACCTCTGCTGCTTTCTTCCTCTCGATGGCCTCGTCGCGCTCCTGTCTGGCGCGCGTCACTGCCTCGTCGTTCTGAAGACAGCTGTAGCTCGCATCATTCATCAGATTATCTCTCTCTATCTCATGGATACGTACCTCTGCTGCTTTCTTCCTCTCGATGGCCTCGTCGCGCTCCTGTCTGGCGCGCGTCACTGCCTCGTCGTTCTGAAGGCTGCTGTAGTTCGCATCATTCAGCAGTTTGTCGCGTTCTTCAGCGGCCGAACGTAGCTTTACCACCTCTGCTACTGAGAGCTGTAACAAGGAACATTCATCATTAGCAACCGGCCTTACTTAATTGACAAGCTCCTGTTAAATCTGCATTTATGAAAGTAATGCCACGAAGCTATAGGGCGGTTTGAAGACATTTATTCTTTATTCTACGAACAGAGTGCTTAGCTCGTGACGGGACGAGCAATTTCTCGTCACAGGTAAGCTAGTGGCTTATAATAACACTTAAGTAATGAAGGTCTGTATTATAAGCTCGAATTGGCACAGGGACGAGAAGCTGGTATTACCCTTTTTCATTTTCATTGAAATTCTAAAGTGTACCTAAATAAATTTGAAGTACACTATCAGACACCCCGCAACTTTGTTTGCGTTGCGATTTTTCAATATTGTTTTAATAATACCTACGCTCTTTCAGCTCTTGACGAACAAAGGCACCAAATTTCATGTGTCTAGGTTCAGTGGTTTGGCCTGTGCGTTGTCTGCCTGTCTGTCAGTCAGTCAATCAGTCAGGTGCAAAGGCTAATAAATAATAAAAGTATAAATTGATATCTCAATGAACTATAATCATTGGTTACTCTTAAGAAATGAAATAGGGTTACTACGTAACGTTCCCAAAGAACAGTATATCAAACGTTAAAACAATGCATTTCTTGCACCTAAACTACGGAAGCTCGTGGAAACCGTGGGATAGCGGGAAATCTTTTATGTCACTTTATTACTCAGATATAAAGTTACAACTTTACCTATAATTGATTTTTCGTGTAGAGGCGAAACACGTGTCGTATCTTTATTTTATTTTTCTATATTACGTTGATATTTATGGATTTCCGCAAAGTAACGCCTATCATCAGGAGGTGTGGACTCGCCGAACTTCTCTCGAACGACTCTCGTTTTGAACTTCGGCGAGTCCACACCTCCTGATGATGCCTTGTGTAGAGGCGAAACACGTGTCGTATCTTTAAACTTTGGTTTTCTGTTCGTTGACTCTTTGGTTTATAATATAGTAATATGTACTAAAATTCTAAACTAAAGTTAAGTTAATTAAAACTATGTTTAGAAATCAAGCGGATTTATTACTAAATATATTTATATAATTTGTTGAACTTTACGTATGTACTATGTTTTGCTGGCAATAAATTCTATGCGATAGTGCGCAAGAAGTGTCACTCCTGGTTTGCACGATTTCATTCTACACGATTTAGTACTAGTTTAGTGTAGGTATAAGATACATATAATATAGGCAATTGAAATAAAATTAAGTTAATGAATGTTGGTAGCATCTTCTTTGAAAATTCTTACTTACAGCATCAGTAATTCGATTAATCATGAACTTAAAACCATGGCAGATTGCTAAAGCATTTGACATTCTTATATCGTGAGCCTAATCTAATTTCTTCAATTGGAAAGTGAAGCAAATAGCAAATCAAATTGACCTCTTTGTTACGTAAAGTTTTATAAGAGTTATTTATAAATGAGTTGGTAGCTTATTTAGATAATTTTTTTCAGGATTCAGGAATAATTCGACGCTGAATTTAAATAATTCCAAGCTTCAAGAAGGGTGTAAACAAGACTCATAGGCTTTCTCTGCTGAATCAGCAGTCCTCCAGAGTAGCCTCGCATGTCCTGGTACACCGGTGAAGTCAGCGGACGACCAACCAGGAAGTGACCGGGACTGAGAGGAAGGAAATCCTGCGGATCGGAAGACAATGGGGACAGAGGGCGAGAGTTAAGGATGGATTCTACCTGAGTTAGCACCGTGGTAAACTCTTCAAATGTTAAATGAGCATTACCGATTACGCGTGTCAAGTGGTACTTGCAGGACTTTACTCCAGCCTCCCATAAACCTCCAAAATGAGCCGCATAGCTTGGTATCATTCTAAACTTGATAGATTGACTAGCTGCGTATTCAACTATGTCATTAGAGGAATTTGATATAAATCTATGAAGTTCATTTTTTGCACCAATGAAAGTAGTAGCGTTATCCGAAAAGATTTCCTTAGGCTTCCCACGACGCCCGATAAGTCTTTTCAGAGCCATAATGTATGCTTCAGAAGTTAAATCACTTACAAGTTCTAAGTGCACCGCGCGTGTGACAAAACATACAAAAGACAGACGTATGACTTTAGGGTTTTAGCACCCCTCCCTTTGCGATTAAGTATATACATAGGACCTAGATAATCGACTCCACAGCTTAAGAAGGGATAAGTAGTGGGGATAAGACGTTCCTTGGGAAGATTACCCATTATAATGTTCAAAGTTTTACCTTTCAATCGCTTACACACAACACAGTCGTTTACGATTTTTCGTGCGAGATTTCTCCCTCCTACAGGCCACCAACGCTGGCGGACGTCGTATAGCAGCGCTTGAGGAGCGGCGTGAAGTAGGCGTTGGTGCTCGCTTTGCAGGAGCAAAATGGTAAATCGATGTTGTGACGAGAGCAAAACCGGGTGCTTCTTGTCATAGTCAAAATGGTTCGAATACTGAATTCGACCACCAACTCGTATAATTTTAGAGTTATCGATGAAAAGATTCAATTTAAAAAGACTAGGTTTCTTTTTTAAGGCGTGATTTTTGCAAATTGAATGGTATTCTTTATTGAATGACTCTATTTGCGATAATTTCGCAAGACCTAATTCAGATTTTCTCAATTCATCAACAGTGAGCTCGCCTGCTCGACGGTTTAATTTATAGCGTGTATTATTTATGAATCGCAGCACATAAGCAAACGCGCGTTTCATGCGTTTGAACTGAGAAAATCTGGAAAAAGGAAATAATTCCATAAATTGTTCCGTAAGTAAAACATTTACGGCGTTTGATTTAACTTCAGGTAAGTCCTCCCGCATCGTATTTGAGTTTAAATCTTAAGTTAAATCGGCAGAATCGAATGTGGAATCACGGAAGAAAGGCGGTCCGTCCCACCACAGCACTGAGGAAGCCAGATCGGGCAAATGAACCCCGCGTGACACCAAATCGGCGGGATTCACTTTCCCACTAACATGACGCCACGGTAACTCCTTTGTGAGTTCGTGAATCTCGGCGATTCGATTTTGCACGAATGTTTTTAATAAGTTAGGTGCCATACGCAGCCAACCTAACACGATTGTGGAGTCAGTCCAAAAAACTACGTTTTCAAAATAACAATGAAGTGCCTGACGTATTTTAAAATACAACCGTGCGCCTAATAAAGCACCGCATAATTCAAGTCTAGGTATACTTACAGGCTTTATCGGTGCGACCTTCCCTTTAGAACATAATAACCTAACAGATCCCGTTAGCCCGTTATCAGTTACGGTGCGAATGTAAGCGCAAGCGCCGTATGCCGTTTGCGAGGCATCGGTAAAAATATGCAGCTCGATATACCTATAGTCAGTGCCTATAACATGGCGAGGCACTTGAATGATTTCGAGCGCGGCTAGGTTTGTAGCAAACCGGTTCCATGTCTGCGCAACGTCGCTTGGTAGCGGAGTGTCCCAGTCCAATGTCTTATTCAACCAACATTGTTGCAATAAAACTTTTGCGATCATAATAGTAGGACTTAATAAACCTAGCGGGTCGAATATTTGCGAGACGTGAGATATTGAGCGCTTGGTTATTTTACTGTCATTTTTAAATTCCGTTTTATAGTTAAGTTCGTCGGCAGCGTTATTCCAACCGATACCTAACGTTTTGCATTGACTTTTTTCGTCTAAGTTTAATGGTTTTACTCCTTCGAATATTTTTGCCGATGTCTGATCACAGTCAAAAAATTGAAAATCCACTTTCGTAATGGAAAACATCCCGATTGTAAAACTTTGAATGTTTTTTCGCATAAATCGAGAAGTTTGTTTTTATCATCATGAGTTGTGATCAAATCATCCACAATAAAATCTTCGTTAATTATGCGTTTGACCTCGGGGTCAATCATGCACTTGACCTCAGGGTCATTGACCTCTGCAACTGTTTCTTTTAAGCACCTAACTGCCATGAATGCTGCGGAAGCAGTTCCATAGACAACACGGTCATGTCTATAAATACCTATTTTTTGAGTTGGATCGTCACGCCAAAGCACGAGTTGCAGTTGCCTTTGATTTTCAGAAATTTCACATTGGCGATACATTTTTTCCACATCAGCACATGCTACGTACTTGTGCAAACGAAGGCGCAATAAAATAGCTTGAAGATCGCCCTGAATGGCGGGGCCGACGAGCTGAATATCGTTAAGAGACACCCCGGTGCTCGAAGTAGCACTTGCGTTGAACACCACTATTAGCTTGGTGGTGGTGCTGTGTTCGCGTAGGACACCGTGGTGCGGCATGAAAAAATATGGTGTCGCGTAAGATTCAATGCGTGTCATGTGACCTAAAGCTACATATTCATGCATAAAATCTGTGTATAATTTTTTATATTCAGGATCACGTTGTAATCGTTTTTCTAAAGATAAAAATCGGTTCAGGGCTTGAGTATACGTTTCACCTAAACTTTGTGGTGACGATTTAAGGGGAATGCGAACGCAAAATCTTCCGTCACTATTGCGCGTCGTTGTCTTGACGAAATGATCTTCACATTCACGTTCCTCCTCCGTGCGCGTATCACAAAGCTTAGGTAATTCCTCAAGTTCCCAGAACTGGCGAAGTTGAGTTTCTATCGCTTGAGTAAAATTGCAGTGAATCGGACCCGCCTTACGCTTTATATTAACGGGACCTGAAATAATCCATCCTAGCTGCGTGTTTTGTAGGTACGGACCGTTAGGTAAACGCATTCTTCCCTCGCATAATAAATCTCTTGGGGTTCATGAAAATCGGGATCGGCTAACTGAATGTTATCAGGGATTCTAAACTGCGCGTCTTCTTTGGATATCGCTGGTAACGTGGATGTTATGTGCGGTAACACAAAACATGAAATTCGCATCGTATATTGGCTGGTGTGAGATTTTATTTCTAATTTGCATATTTGCGTAGATTGCGTAATAGAATTACCTACACCTCGTATTTCTTGAGTGGACTGTACTGTTGGCGCGTCTAATAGTTCGCATAATGATCTCGTGATAATACACCTTTCGCTTCCCGAATCAAGAAGCGCGCGCGCTTAATGAAAGGTGTCATGCTTATCTCTAACTTCCACTAATGCCGTTGATAACAAAACGGGTCGCACACAGGGATAACGCGCGCATAGTACGTCACTGACGGTTGTGTGTGTGTTATCTATGCAGCTCAACTGCGGCTGCGGAGCGAGGAGGGATGAGTGCATCGCCAAAACCGGTTGGCTAATATCACTCGCGGATGTACGTGCTTCGCTATTGCTAACTTCATTGTCATTGTGAATCAATGAGTTGTGCTTTCGCTCGCACTTCTGACACGGCCCGAACCTACAGTCATTTACGTTATGACCTGAGCGCAAACAGTTCTCGCATAAACTGTTATCTTTTACCAGTTTCAATCTAGATTCTAAGTTCAAGTCGAGGAATCTTTGGCATGCGTAAAGTGAATGATTGTAGCTACAAAGTAAACAACCCTTTTTACTGTGCGTTTGTGGCCTATTGGTGGAAACATTGCAGTGTACTTTGAAAGGATTTTGCGTGTTTGTGTTAACCTTTTTCGTGTTAGTGATATTATGCGATACTTGCAATGTTTCCAGCATGTCGGCCCTATCTCTAAGGAACGTCAGCAAGTCTTCTACCTTTAGCTTCGACTTGGAATCACCAGATTGTTTTAGTGATGTGGTTTTATATTGTTCCCACTCGCGTTCTGTGATTTTATCTAATTTAGCGACAATCATGTATATCACGAGCGTATCCCAGCTATCTACGGGTTTTCCTAAAAACTTCAAAGCCCGTAAATTTTTCAAGATAGTGTCTACTAAATTACGCAGCGAATCTGGTGATTCTTTCGTCAATGTTTGGATGTTGAAAAGTGACTTGACGTGATTATGCACCAATAGCCTACTATTATTATACCTAGTGAGAAGTAGTTCCCATGTTACCGCATAGTTTGCAGCTGAGAACTCCAGCGAGTCGATTACCAACGCTGCACTACTTTTGAGCGACGACTTTAGGTAGTGAAACTTCTGGATATCGGGTATATCAGAGTTGTGTATCAACGACTGAAAGGTGTCCCTAAAATGTAGCCAGTTCTCGTATGAACCTTCGTAGGGAGGTATAGACACCGTAGGTAACCTAACTGACTCACTTGGCGCTTTTTTAGACCTAGAAGCGACTTCACTATCACTAAGCAAACATTGGGCGCGAGCTACACATTCATAGTAACTATCCTCGATTAGCTGCCTATAGTTTAGTAGCTCATCGAGGTCTACTTCTAAAGCGGTTTCTTCGATTTTACTTTGAACGCTATTAAATTCGGAGAAGATGCTAGCGGCGCTCTCAATGCGTAACTTTAGGTCAATGCGAGTTTCATTGGGCAAAATTTCATCACTTTTTACTAAATTTATATGATTAGCGAATTTAGCATACTTCTTTAAGTTTAAAGTTAATGTTTATTGGTTTGCTTGCTCAACAACATAGTCTTTACGATTCTTTACATTTTTATTTAAACGGTTATTGCTTGTGTAGTAAAATAGTTTTCAAACAAATAGATTTAAATGAATAGAATAGTAATATGTATTTCACTCATAACTCCAAAAATATTTGAAGTAAGAAAATATCATTCGTAAGGTGAGGTAATTTAATTATTTAGTGTTTGGAATCGTTCAACTTTTTTCAATTTATTTCATATTTGTATAAATTCCAAAAAACTGTGATTATAAAACTAAGTGTATCGCATATTTGAATTTAGTTTAGTAGGCCGTTGGCCGCCCAACAGAGCAGACCCACGTCCGAATGTCTCGTTTTGACAGCTCAATAATTACGTAATTTTTATTCAAAATCCCTAATAAAAGTAAAGTATATAAAAATAAAAGAAGTAGCTAAACTGATTATAAGACCACTGATTGACTGACTCACATCATTGTTCTCTCAGATGCAGTTTTCAACCGAGAGGGTGTTAACTAAAAATCCAATAAGGCCGCGATACATAAAATATGGATGCGAATAAAAAAAATCCATGGATACAAGGTGTTTGGTCTCGTTTGAAGAGGTTCCAAGTGGCTTTTGGTTGGTGATTTGTTATACAAGGTGTTCAAAACTTGTGTTTGAAGCGAGGAAGGTGGCAAGCGAAGCGACCAGTGACCTCCGCGAGGCGAAGCGAAGGTTGACGGATCACAGCTAGGGTTGAAGGTTATTTTTTTTTCAAATTTTTTTATGGGTTTCACTTGTGCAAAAAGGGGTTGAGGATAAAGAATTTTATGTCAGTTTTGAAATCCAAGATGGCTATTTTTTTTAAATACCTTTTAAATTTCAAGTCTTTGCGTCCACTGGTTATGCGTGTATACTGTATGGCAGTTAGTCAAGAGGAATTAAGCCTTTTTTTATATATAGATAAATTGGTTTTGATATTAACTTTACTACCAAGATTATTTAGATTAAAAGTTATAACTATGAGACTTAAACACTGACTAACGTCACACCCTCGCTCGGGTCACTACACTGTCTACCAGGTGTGTCGCTAACTTCACCCAGTAACTTGTAAAAATTCGTCGAGTACGGTGCGTATTTTTGCGGGCAAATTTTGGTGCAATTTCAAAAGTGAATTGTGCGTGATAGCGAAAATATATATATAGGTTAGTTTTATATACAACATGTTATACAAAAACCTTCCAAGAGTATTCTATGATATTATCATTGCTGAAGGTATTTTAAAACTAAAGTTATAGTGGTGGGCAAAGTTATCTAGTAATGTTGCGATCTACTATTGGCAACATTACCTGCAATCAAAATAAATTTAGAGTTGGCACTAACGAAACTTGTTTTTTTTTATTATTATAATTAAGTAGAAGTAATCATTAAAATCATCAGTTTTGCCAGATATTGGAATAGGTAGAGTATATTGACCTACACTTTAAGGAAGTTAGTAACATGTAAATTCCAACCTCAAATATAAAAGCTTGATTTCAGAACTTAAAATAATTCTGGGTTTTTATAGGAGGCTATTTGCCACATGCAACTTACTTTTCCTGAAGTTCTTCGAAGTTTAGGCAATTACTTTGTACCTACTCCAAAAAAAACGTCAAGATCAGTTTACTGAGATGTGCCAACCCTAGCACTTTTAAACGGCGAAATGCAGTTTGTTTGAAAAAGAGCAAAAAGGTCAGGGTAACTTTGCTCAGCCACTTTGGTAGGAAACCTTTCATGGTATCCCTTTAATTTCTAGAGTACACGCCAATATTGCCAAAATCTTTGTATTGGACTTTATATCATATGTTTAGAGTCCTTATTTGCTTCAAAAATCAACGTGGGCAATGTTGGCAAAAAGTCGAGATAACTTTGCCCGCCATCAAAATTAATAAAAAACCTTATTTTATATTGCCGAAAAATAAAATCTGATAAAATAATACATGCACATTATCTTATAATTGCAAATGCTAAAAGAAAATACATACTTTCCCATAGAAAATTATGCAAAAATTTAAAAAGGTGGGCAATGTTGTAGTATTTTACGGTACTCATTGCTATTTAAGACCATTATATACAACGTATAATGCAAATAAACATTTGAATGGTAGGTACAGTCAGAATCAAAAGTCAATGACAACGTTCAAATTTTCATTTTCATTAGTGTAAGGCGTTGTCCTAATAGAACGCGATCACGCGACCATCGCAAGTTCGCACTAACGTCGGTCGCGCGAATCCGCATCGCATCGCGTCGCGTCGCTAGAACGCGCGAATGCCAATTGGGACGCCTATTTGACGTTAGTATGTTTGATCGCGGATTCGCGCGACCGACGTTCGCGCGAACTTGCGATGGTCGCGTGATCGCGTTCTATTAGGAAAACGCCTGACTAGCCATTGAGTTGTCGTACCCGCAACTTGAGTTCGAGCACGCGCACTTGTTCCTGGGCTAAGTCGAGCGCACTGGCGGCGCCCTGCAGCTCGGCGCGGACAGTTCGCAGCATTTCGTCGCAGCGCGCGCGATCCTCCGCCTCCTCCGCCGCTGCGCGCATCAGCTGCGTGATTACATCGGCGCGGGAGGACACCTCGCTTTTCGCGGCCGCCGCGGCTGCTGCACTTTTCTCTCTGCCATGTGGTTAGTCAAAGAACTTTTATACACCACCAAAAAAAAAATGGGCAATGAAGACGGGGTACGACGTTGTATCTGTGCCTTCGAGAATCCAGCAAACGGAGGGGTTAACGCACGGCGAACCCCTCTGCCGGCCATAAAACTATACGCTGTATTTCATAAAGATTGTGTACATATTTTGAGATGTTGTGCGACATTATTATAGTGTGCGTTTACATGAATAAGATTTGTCAGGTGAGTGTTTACCTCGTCCCCCGTCAAAATCGCAGAAAATTATGTTAGCAGATTCTGACGTATAACCGATTGATATTAGAACATAATAAATGTTGTACAAAGCGTAGCATCGTTTCCAGTCCACATCCATCCAAAGGTTGTCTGGAAGAGATTGCCTTTAGCGATAACACCGTCTAATGTGCTTCACTTTTTACATTTTACCTAACTATGAACAGCAACTACCATCCTGGATTTCAGCCCAATTGGTTTAGCGGTTTAGCTTGATTTTGCTAACATCAAATCTTAAACCTCTATCTATCTATTCATCTACGAAGAAAAAAAACATGTTTTATTTTTGTTCGCAGCTATCCATCGATCGTGACAAACTCCCGATATTGTCTAGCCAAGTATTTTACTTATCTACCTACACGCAACAACATCTTAAAATTCAAATTATAAGGCGTTGTCCTAATAGAACGCGATATATGACTAACGTCTAATAGGCGTCGTAATAGGCATCGCGTCGCGTCGCGCGATCTCACGAATACCAATTGGGACGCCTATTTGACGTTAGTTTGTTTGATCGCGGAGTCGCGCGACCGATGTTCGCGCGAACTTGCGATGGTCGCGTGATCGCGTTCTATTAGGACAACGCCTAAAATTCAGCACTTAGATCGCGGAATGAAGGTACAGGGTTCAAAAGTCGATGATCACATTCAGATTTTCAAAATCGCCTTGCACCATTTTTTATACCTAAATCGCTCCACATGACAAGCGCCAGTATTGAATGAACATCATAACAGTACCTACACCACAAAAATATAATATGGTGTATACTATACACTATAGCGATTTTGAAAATTATGTGATCATCGACTTTCGATGCTGACTGTACTTCGCAATCCGATTATTCTCTCACACTTGGTTTTTCCACCAAATTTCACTTACATGTGAGCTTGAAGTGAAGCCTGAGAGGAAGCGTTGTCTCGCACGCGGGCACGGCGCGTCATTTTCAAGCGAAAGGTGAGCTCGTTAACTTCCTAAAACGTTGCGTGACGTGAGAAGCCGGGTATCCACTAGAGGCAGCCTCGGGTCGAGCGGCTGCCTCGCTCTAAGGCCGCGCAAGTGAAGACGTTGCCTCGAGACGTTGTCGGTTTTTGGCCGTGCTCAAAGGAGCCTCAGTCCGAGCCGTGTATTTGATTGAGACGGGCGTGTCGCCTCAGATACTAATTGACAACGAAACTGCTATTAAATTGATAAAATTATATGATTCATTTTGTATAGCTTTTTGTTGCTTCCTCTTTTTTTCAGCAGCAGCTACTTGACGCGCGTCTGGTGCCATCGCTTTTTGGCTTTAAATTGCCGGATCAAGCTGAGGCGACTCGCCTCGAGCTGATCCACAACGTGCCTCGAGCCTTTGCATCAGAGCAAACAGCCTCTGTTTGCTTCAAGTCGAGGCTGCTTGACCCGAGTTTGCCTCTAGTGGATACCCGGCTAGACGTCAGAGGGAGACAATAAAATACGTACGATCCTGGTTATGGAAGACATGGGATTGTGAATGGTGAAAAGTGCCGAACTATGTTGGCGGAATTCAAGGCTATCCACACATATCAAGCTACGGGTACAAAGAAATATTTGTACTTTATGCGAGGGGGGGGCCGCCGAAAGTTTACAGACATCGGAAAACTTGTTAATTTTATTTTTAATTTGTCGTGTGAAAGCCCTTTCCGTACCTACCTTAATTTGAGAGAGACTTAATTTAAAAGCAAAATTAAAAATAGTACTAAATTAACAAATTTTTTTCTGGACCTCGGATAATTTTTTTAAACAGTATTTCATAGACTTTTTTCATTTCATTCAACAAGACGGAGTGCTATCTAACATTACAATGAAGCACTCTAAATGAGTTGGGCCGATGAGTTTAGAGCTAAGATTTTACGGATCTTCGGCATTCAGATCTACGGAAAATTTAATAAGTGAAATGCCTGAAATGAAATTCTATTAGAAAGTTATTTGATTACTTTTTATGTTTTATTCTCTTTATGAATTCACAATTACAGAGTAAACTATCCATCGATATTAAATCGTATAAAACGATGTAATATCGATGAAACTATCAAGTTTTTTTTCAAAAGAACTTGAAGATAAGCGCCTACTTGTTATTAAAATAAGCCTTCTTCTATTTGGAACATCCAGGCCCTACACCAAATAGTACTCTTATGATACAAACAAATCAAAGTTACGGAAATCCCCTATAGTAGTCCAACATTGCCCATCTCTAGTATTACGGTTTAAGACATTTATTCTCCAAAGATTCATACATAAATCGCTTACAGAGAATACTTAATATAGTATTATGTTCAGCACCAACTTTGACAGATATTCGGCTGCTTCGCGGCGACAATGGCTATTTGCAGGCGTTGTTTCCGGTGCTTTCTTACTTCTGTGCAGTATTTCAACAGTATAACCCACTTGAAACTACTTGCCGACCCCTGGGCTAGATGGTTGTGTGAAATATTTATCATTATTTCTTTATTTACTAACCTCGTCCTTTTTCTTAATTTGAGCACCCAAAGCCTCGTTTTTACGCTTGAAATATGTTATCTCTTGTTTAAGATCAGCGATGTATGATTCAAGGTTCTGAAAATAAAATTCAACTGTGACTGGTTGGCTCGAGAGGGCTCTAATATGAATGAACTAGCTGACGCCCACAACTTTGTTTTCCTATAGAGTGAACTAGCTGACGCCCACAACTTTGTTTCCCTATAGAGTGAACTAGCTGATGCCCACAACTTTGTTTCCCAATAGAGTGAACTAGCTGACGCCCACAACTTTGTTGCCGTTGCGAATTAACTATGAATAAACTGGATGTCACCCACAACTTTGTTTCCCAATATGAATGAACTAGCTGACGCCCACAACTTTGTTTCCCAATATGAATGAACTAGCTGACGCCCACAACTTTGTTTCCTAATATGAATGAACTAGCTGACGCCCACAACTTTGTTTCCCAATATGAATGAACTAGCTGACGCCCACAACTCTGTTTCCGTTGCTTTCTAAGTACTCACTTTTAGCTTTTGTACCAACACATCCTCCAAGTTTCAAGTCTCTAGGTTCAGCGGTTTGGCCTGTTGTACGTTGTCTGTCAGTTAGGTAGGTAGCAAGCAGCCTTTTATACCTTCTTAGTATTGATTTTGATGAATTAAACTTTATTTGCATAATACAGGTACATTGTGGTCTTGTGTTAAGGCCAATCCTCAAATCCGAATTCCATACAAAATGTTTAGGATAAATACTCATGGACACACATGGACATGGACGAAAGGAATAGTGTGAAGAAATAACTATAATACGGCGTACTTTTTGAGTATTTGTCCGAAACATTTTGTATGGAATTCGGATTTGAGGATTCCCCTTAAGTACCTACTTTAAATAAGACACTACGATAACGTTAACGCGAAAGTTTGTGATCGGGCCACAGGTCGGTCACCTTTATATTGGTGTTGAGCTGAGTTGTTTCTTCGTTGAAACGAGCTTCCGAAGCGGAGAGTGCTTCCGAAGCGCGGGCTGCCTCTCCCGCTGCTTCCATGGCGCGAGTCTCGGCGGTCGCCGTCGAATCGCTGTTGTGGACTGAATCATTACCACAGGCAGTGCTCCATAAGGGTGTTACCAGACCAATCGATCGATGGCATCAGTCGACGTTCATCGATTAACCCCGACTATATTCCAGCAGTCATCCATCCATCTACCATACCATCGATATATCGTCGATTGACAATCGATCTATAGGTCTGGTCGGCGTGCATTCGAGTTCCCAAAATATAGGGCTGTCACTATCGGAGCGCGGCCGCAACGTGATCTTTGAGTCTATAAATGAAAGTCCCTCCAATATGGCCGGCATATAAATATCCAAATACGCGCGAGTGGAACGGCTTGCATTTTAAACTGAAAGCTCTCTACCTAGGTTATAAGGTGGGTAAACAAGTGAATCTAAAACAGTCAATCCCATAAAAAACATCAAAATTGTTAAACATAGGCAAATTCTTAGGTATGACAAAAAGAGTTGAAATTTTATGATGTTGATGGTAGAAGTAAATGCAAATTCAATATCGCTTTATTGCGTATTGTAATGATGGACACATTGATCGATATGAATGAATTTGTGAAGTTTTTGTTTTGATTATTTTTATTGTCGGTATCTATTCCCTAAAAAAATGAAAACTTGACTAGTTCAGTCATATCGAACAATGTGTGCACAATACGCAATAAAGAGCTATTGAATTTGCATTTACTTCTACCTATATTTCAAATCTTTTTGTCATAAGAATTTGTTTTAAGAATTTATGAATTTTGTCATTCTTAATAAAGAACCTTATGAGATTGTATATGCTAAATTGCATAAATTTATCTCTATTAGAAACTGGGTTACACAGTGGGTCAAAAAGCGTTTCGTGTAAATAGTGCACAGTGCGCTCCAGGCGTTTTCTTTAAGAATTTGCCTGCTTGATTAATGTGCATTATAAACACGTGCTTAACGGTGAAGGACAACATCGTGAAGCAAACCGGCATGTCATAGAACCATAGTTCGAAAACATGTATCAAGTGCACGAAAGGAGCCTCTTCGAGCCGCACTTGAAATCCTTCACCACACTGCCACTGGTTCGAAAGACCTAGTGACATGATAAGAAGACGAAGTCAATTTGTATCTTCAAAATCATCTCTGTGTATCATTTTGGTTCCCACGATACAGGCTAGCCTAGTGTGGGGCCTATGCATACTGGGTTTGTTTTTGGTTATGCGAAACCTGAAATTAGTTTGCTCAGATCGATAACCAAATTAAAAAAAAAAATGTAACATTTTGAAAAATATCTCAAAAAAAAAGTTTGAGTAATTTGGCAAAGAAGTAGGTACTCCATGAAAAAGGTAGGACAACGAAGCAACACAATTATGGATTATCTCGGTGAGTTTTAGAAAAAAAAAATATTTTCGTGATTAGAAAAATAAATAATAATAAACGGGTCTCGGCTTTCGCTTAAACAGAAACTAACCCAGTATATGTGGGGATAACTGACCGATGAAATATAATGTGTAATTTTTTTTTGAAAAATGTAAAAATGTGCAAGCGAAATAGCGGCGCGAGACTCACTCTTTCCTTAGATCTGCGATCATTTGCCTCCCGCGGGCAAATTCAGTCTTCGCGTCGGCCATGAAACGGTCAAGCTCCTGACGTTGTTCAGCGATAATATTGTCTTTCTGAGGATTACAATAATTTATCTGATTATTATTTATTTACTGGCTATCCTATCGACTAACTTTAATACCTACGACTAGGGTTCCCATCTCTAAAATTTGGAAACCAGGACAAGACGCGTGAAAACCCCCGAATTTAGAGGACAGAGCCCGGACATGTCAACAGGTTTCCAACCAACTTCAAAAAAAAGAAGAGGTTCTCAATTCAGTTCCTTTTTTTGTTTAATGTGGTCTGGTCACAGTCTGGTGTGGTGAGGTGGTGTGTGGCCGGTGGTCATACACCAATGGATATTTCTGTTCAAAAAATCTATGTGCATTCATAAGACCAGTCTGTAACTAACCATAGATACTTGAGACAAATAAATTTCATCATTCATTCACGTGCTTAACGGTGAAGGAAAACCGATGTTGATGTGAGGAAATCGGCATATAATAGAACCTAAAAATTTCACGTGTCAAGCAAGTGCATGAAAGGAGCCTCTTCAAGGCGCACTTGAAATCCTTTCACCATACTGGTTCGATAGAACTAATGACACGATAAGAAGAAGTGGCATATGGTATCAGCCTATGACTATGCCGCATAGTTCGCCTGAAAACGGTCAAATGGCTTATTCCCAGAGCTCTATGATTCTATTGTGTTTTATTTCTCAATGGCCCCACGAAAAATATTACTATAAATTTAAATATGCATACATTAACTCCCAATAGCTCCAAGAGATTTTACTAATGTACAGGCAATTAAAACATTACAAGAGAGAGGCTTCGACTCACTTTCTCGACTTTAACCTTCAGTCGCGCGACTGTTTTATTTAGCTCGTCTCTGCGCGTGCGCATCTCCGTGGCTAGTGCATTAGCAGCCTGCGCCTGGTCGCGCGCTGCCCCGATCGCGGCCTCGGCCTGTCTCTGCGCGTCGCTCGTGCACGCCACTATACGCGCACTGTGATCCTCGCTCAGCTTTACTACAAACGAAAAGCATGTATGATGAGCTCTTTACCATCAGTCAAAATGCCACTTTTGCGTAGTACGAAATGTAACGTTGTCCAAATGGGATGGTGTGATGGAGGCACATCCATCCTCATAAACCTTACAATTACTTTCTAGTAAGTATAGGTGTCTTCATGGTTCATGGTGCTGAAAGTTTGCAAGTACCTAATATCACAGAGCACTAAGCTAATAGCAAAAACGGCCAATGCATGGCAAACAAATTGCGGCCCGCTTCGCTAGCATTGTAGGGCACGCCACTATTAGACCAGCTTGTCAACCCTCGATCCTTCCCCCCCTTTCGCCCCACCCCCCTGGCCCAAAGCTGGAGCATAGAATATAAACCACCAATTTTTAATTACATACCAAAAAAATGAGCAATGCAGACCTACTAAGTTGTACCTATATGTGCAGTCAGAATTTGGTATTTTTACAAAATGACTGAGTGACGACGACACGAGTGCGGCGCCCGAACCGAGCTTTTGTGAGCTGGCTCGAGCTCGGTACCCGGGTTTGCGAAACGATGAATAAACTTAAATTTTTGTCAATGAGAGGTACCGTCTAAAGCAAATCCATAGGAAAAACATCGTGAGGAAACCGGCATGTCAAAGGACAAAAAACCAAACAAAAATGTTCTATGGTATGGTATGTGTCATCCACCAATCCGCATCGGGTCCGCGTGGTGGATCAAAACCCATTCGCTCTCCCGCCGAGAGTAGGCGGCAGTGGGAACATTATAGGCTGATTATGCTATCGGCAACTGATCATGCTCTTTTTCTGGTGATTACAAATTTTCGGTGTATACTCACGTTTCTCCTTCAGCGCTTGTTCACGCATCTCTACGTTTTGCAAAGCGCTTCCGAACAGAGCGGCGAGCTCGACGCGGGCCACGGCGCTGCACTGCACGGAGGCGCTCAAGCGACCCATCTGGTCATCCAGCTCGTCGCTGAGTTCGCGCAGCGAGCTGCGGGTATCGCTCAGCCTGTGACAACATCGTCGTCATCAGTGACCCGATCACAAACTTTGGTTGGGGTGTAGCAAACGGGGCACTGAGGCAAAAAGACTTTGAAGAAATTATGCTCCGTACTCACATACGGTATTACTCGATAGTTTTACTCCAAAATAAGTAAATATTAACGTGTGGACCGCAAAACATAAAGCTCGAAGGCTCGCATCGAGCCGGCTCGATGGAATTAAGGCTCGAACAACGGTTCGGTGAATACTGTGCAGTGCGCGTCACTCGATAGATAATGCTGAATGTGTGGACGAAAGTTCATGCCATGGTTTTTACTCGACATGATAGCTCGATCGAGCAAAACCGTATCTGAGTACGGAGCTTTAGATAGAAATAGAAGAGAGATGAAAAATTTGCTTCCCAATTATAACACCTTCTTTTAATGGTAGCATCAGAGAGGGGGTGGTGTAAGGAGAAACTTTAATTCAGGGCATTGACCTCTAAGGTCAACGGCCACTTAGCCAGAGGTCAAAATCTACGAATTTATGAATATAAAAAAAAAATCTTAGTGCCCCGTTTTCGACACTCTGACCCAAACTTTCGCGTTTTATTGTCGTAGCGTATCCGTTACCGAAAAGTCAACAGTTTGTATGATTATTTTTAAAATTTTATTATATTTTATGGATATTTTTCACCATAATAATCATACTATCATAAGTTTTATCCCTTCATTGTTATCCCACGCATAGGGAAAAGTTTTCACTCAAATATTAATAATTTAGAAAAAGAGCCTCTTTGCAAAAGAAGATCACGCACTCGGCGAACAAATCGAGCCACTAATTTACGCCATTGTATCTTGATAAAACTACTACCTATATTATGCGAAACTGTATGACGTGGCAAACTATGTAAGCCTTTCCTCTGCTTCGGTAACTTTTAGAAAAGCCTTTTTCGGTAAATGAATGCAACCCACAATAGCTAGCAAACCAGTAGCAGACGCGGTGCGCAAAGTAAGACGCAGCTTTTTATCAGTCATTTGCTTTAAGAAAATATTAGCGAAAAATTATTGCATAACAAATAGCTATGAAGCCGCAATATGGCTTCAGTTACTTCAATACAATTTGTTTCTGGCAAATCGATTCTGGCTAAAATAGCTGACTATTGCATAATTTGCTGCTGACTAGCAGCAAACACAGCGAACCAAGTGAGCAGCAAAGTGTTTCACACAAAAATTTGCTTCAGGAAGGATTTATTTTTTTACAAGAAAGCCTGATATATCACGCCACGAGAAAGTCAAGCTAAAACTTTTTAACACCGTTTACTTCTAGAGATGCTAACCCATAGTATTCTATTAAGTCTATCTATTATTATTTTGAGCCCGTAATGTCCAACCAAAGGGCAAAGGCCTCCCTTTCCTCTTTCCAGACTTTTTGGTCTAAGGCTTGGACTGACCAATCCTTTGTATGGGCGTTAAGTTCGTCTCTCCATCTGCACCGCGGTCTGCCGCGAGGTCGTTTCCTGTTAGGAGGCTTCCGTTCCGTGGTCGCTTTAGCCCACAACTCATCCGACATGCGGCAGACGTGACCCGCCCAGTCCCACTTCAACTTCCCGGCCTGATACCCAACGTCAGCGATCTAAGTTTTGAGGCGCAGCTCACTGTTTCTAATGCAGTCTATTAGTTTGACTGCCAGGATGCTGCGCTCCATAGCTCGCTGACAGACCCCGAGTTTGGACTTCTGCTGGTTCGTCAAAGACCAAGTTTGTGCACCATGGGTGAGGATGGGGAGAATACATACATCCATAAGCTTCCGTTTGAGCGATATGGGAAGGTGACCTTTCATTAGACGTTTCATGGACCAGTATCCTTTCCAAGCGTTCTCGATGCGCCTTTTAATTTCGAGATCTTGTCGTGTCTCAAAGGATACTAGTTGGCCTAGGTACACATATTATTGGACGTATGTATTCTATCTTCCCATTTCCCACCAGGATCTTGCGTTTAGTGCTATTTGGCATTATCTTAGTCTTCGACCTGTTCATGCTCAGCCCAACCTCGAGGCTTGCGGTGTTAAGTTCGTTGAGCATAATTTCGAGTTCAAGGGCTGAAGAAGAGAAAAGTACAATATCGTCAGAGAAACGAAGGTTGGTAAGCTTTTTCTCGCCACCGATAATGCCCTTTCCCTCCCAGCCGGGTGTTAAGGTCTTAAAAACCTCTTCTAACGTCGAAGTGAAGAGTTTGGGTGACAAAGGATCTCCTTACTTAACTCCTTTTTAATGTGGAAGGATGGTCCGATATAATTTATTTTTTATGGATGCTGTGCTATTTAAGTATTTTTGTTTCAAAAGGTTGATATATGTTTGTGGTAAGTTCTGGTTAAGGAGAGATTTAAATGGAAAGTCTATCTATACTTAATGAATATAGGCAACCTGCAGTGCAGGCTAACTGTCAGATAGTTAGTAATTTGGTATTCGGTTGGGCTGAAAACTCCGACACCAGAATTGGCCACTAACTAGCTTTCGTAAGAAAGAAGAAAATAAATCAGTAATAGGTAAACAATGGTTTTTCACGTATAGGTTGATAAGTAAGTCACTACAACAGTAAACGAAACACTTACACGCGTTTTGGTGTGGTTGAAATTGTTTTTTTTAAAGAAGACTAATATCAATATTCCGCGCCGATTTCACACCGATTAAAATATCGGCGGCGGCGGCGCGACTAAAATCGTCAGCGGCGTGCGCCACGCCGATCGGCGTACATCTCTAGTAGGTACTATGCTAGTGATTTTATGTAAACACAAGTAACGAACTACGCGCTCTCCTAACCGTAGTCCGTATCTATCTTCATCCTTTTTCAGCTTATTATACTATACCATACCCATACGTGCCCATACCTATAATCTAGCCAAACTCAAGATACAATATTTACTAACAAACAAAAACAGCTGAGTTTTAGGGTTATCGCTTCAAAATATTTCAGGCGAAACAGAATTACTATTATAACACCAATAAATTCCATCAAATTGGCATGATTGTGCGTGGTTATGTCATTTCTATTAAAAATCCATTTAATGGAATTTATAAATCGACGTTATGTGATCAAAAACTAAGTTTGAAATCACCAGATAATTTTGGACTTTTATCAGTGCTAGCCCTAATGAATTTTAGTTCAGAAGTAAGGAGATCTAAACAATTGGTAATTTTTGGGCTATGGACCAAACTTAAGAATAGCACAAATACCATGAACATTACTCAGATTATGAGCTCATTTCAATTTAGTCGCATTATTGAACTGGTCGTTACGTTTCATAGCACGCTGTATCCTTACGTATAAGTAAGCGAGCCGAAATCTTAATTTTGCCTAATATTGAACAACATTTTTTTTTTAATATTAAAACAAGTTCATATTATATTATTGTACAACTTGTATCTAATTAACTGAGTAGGCACAAGCGAAAATAATTTTAAGAACAAAAAAATAATCGGAAATAACTTATAATCTTATTCATTTTCGCAACGGTGCCAATTAATGCCAATTGTAGGAAATAATTTTACTATAAAAGTATGTATGTCTACAACTTTCCATTTTTTTCGGTAAATTCTTTGTATTGGTTGGCAGGGAATGTGTGAAAAATGTGGGGCATTACGGACTTTAGCGCTGACTGTTATTACGCAGATGTAAAAAGTAAAGTACTTGAGGGGGACTACACATACAGAAAACATACGCACAATACGCAGTAACCTTCCCCCCCCCCCCCCCCCTGCGTATCGTTACGCCAGGTAGGTACTAATGGTAAAATAATATTCTGGCTGTGGCATGTACTTAAAATTAAACACACTACCAGAACAGGGACTTACTGGAAAAAAAGGTTAAAAATCAATGGTTTACTGTTTCTAAGTCAATAAATAAATAATACAATTCAAACAAGACTGAATTTATTCAAATACCAATTACGTAAACAAAGCCGCAGGCAAGAGCTAATCTATGAAATAAAAAATGTTTTTTAACCCTCATATCAGCTGATTAAGCTGTCAATGGTTTGTTAGTAAATATTGTATCTTGAGTTTGGCTAGAGTATAGTTAGAGCAGCAAATATCCATCAGTTCATCATGCTCACCTCATCCCACAGATTAGTCCGAGTACTAACGTAGGTACCTAATCCTATCTGTTTATATTACCAGTACGCTAATAAGAGCCAAAGTTAGTAGTTAGGTAGGTACCTGTTGAGGGTCTCGGAGCGCAGACGCTGTTCCTCTTGCATCGCGGCGGTGATGTCCTCGTTCTGCATAGTCACCGATGACATGTTCTGTCGAAGCCGCTCATGTTCCGCTTGCAAGCTTTGGTGCTTTTCCATTAGGTCCAAGTATGCCGTATTTTGCTCCTCCTATCCATACCACACCATCATTATTATCGCCCATGCCCATTACCAAAACAGTACTACACACTAAGGTATTTTAATTACCTACATAGTAGACCAGTGAAACAGCTCCTAGCAGCGCTCGAAAGCCCAAACATTTTACTAGATACCACGATAGCTACCTAGTACCTACCTACTGAGTGTGCCGTTAAAACTGGATGATGATTATGCTTAACCACTTAGGTACAGCTTGGTGTATAATACCTACACGGAATCCTGCAGGGAATAGTCGGTCTCAGGCATACATAGTCTTAATAAAACGCGATCACGCGACCATCGCAAGTTCCGCGAAGAATCCGCGAACAAACATACTTCGGCAGATTAGTCCCGCGATACGCTCGCGAGACTAAACAATTTGTAGTTAGTAATCCTAATATTAGATTACATGAAATAATGTAGATAAACCATTTTATTACTAACTACAAATTTTGTAGTTGCCATCACGGTTAGGTGATTACTTTTTGTAACTACCTACATTTACTTAAAAAAAGAAGGTATTCATGAAGTACAAGACCCCTTTTTCGGCTCGAGTGGAAAGACACTTTACGTATCCGACATTGATAAACCACCCTAAATTTCACAAGATATCATACGAAATATGACTTTCCGGCGGCAGTGATGGCTCTGCATACTTGCATATTTACCTAACTATAAATATGTAAAATAGGAAAAATCACTGTACATATGTAATTTAAAAAGTTTGGCTTACCCTTGTTTTTATAAGGTTTGATGTAACACGAGACTTTTTTCCTCTCATTTTTTCCCCGTCCGTTGCCTTTCTTTTTCGGCTTGATAAACTAACTATATCGGTAGAATCCATCTTTGATACTTTATTCTGTAACTTCTGAACTAACCAAAATGACGAGCAAAAGAAAAATGTGATCGATATTTTTTTCCCTCCACAATGATGTGCACAGATTAGTCAGAGTATGATGATGTGATTGCTCCGCCACACAGATTGACAATAAACGGAATTAAAGTATGACGTCACATCCGTAGCTAAATCCTTATCATTCTTATTTCAAATGTTTAAAAATGTACCTACATAATCCTTCTCAGAATTTTCACTGAAATATACTTAATTTAATTTTCACTTCTCATGCTCGTAAAGTTTAAGTTCGTGCATGCTTTAGGAGAAGTAAATATAATAGGAAAAAGAAATATTGCTTATAAAATCTGTTTAAAGAAGTTCATTTGATATCGCCGATTTCATGCCGGAAGTTAAGAACTTTATTCATATTTCGAACTTCGGTCCGTCTTATTAGGTACCCATAGATCAGGGTATTATGGGGGAACTAAATATTACACAATTTCAAATTTCGAACATCTCGACACACGACAGTGTGTCAAGCCACGGTCAGGCCCAGCGAACTGGCGAGTAGCACTGTGTGTAAGTTTACACGAACCATTTGGAGCCACTTTTGACCTTGTCATAGCTAAAAAACTAATCAATATAAACACACCAAATTTGGTTTATGTATTGAAAGCCCGGAGTTAATGAAGTATTTCAAATTTCATAAACACAGCTTAAACGGTTATTTAGATATTAACGTTCAAAAATCGTCATTTTTATCACTGATTGACTGACATATAGACGTAAAACCTAACCCACTTCCAGATGACATAGAAAGTTCAAATTTGGCATCCAGCTAGGTAATTGTGTGTATACAAAGGAAAAAATCAGAAAACAGTAAATTTATAAGATTTGTTTTTTTTTTCAAATTATTTGATTTTATGAGGAAAATTTAGCGCCTTGCAAATTATGAGAGCAATTGCCTTGCAAATTTTTAAGGCAAAATAGGTAGGTTACTATTATATATATAGTAGGTACCTAACCTATATACCTTTGAATAGTAATAAATTTATTTACAAAAAGCATTGATATCTGAACAAAACCACATATAATATGTGAAAATGGAGGAGCCACGGTTCGATGGACCAGATTATGATGTCGTTTTCCCCGAAAAAAAAAGTGAGATCTACATATATGGCTAGCCAAGGTCTACGTAATAAATAAGGTAATACGTTTTCATAAATAAATTTACGAATGTCTATAGTAGACCTTGGCAAGCCATATATGTAGATCTCACTTTTTTTTTCGGGGTATACGACATCATAATCTGTTCCATCGAACCGTGGCTCCTCCATTTTCACATATTATAGCCTTTCGTTTGACAACTGATACAAAAATGACTTTGACAGTGACATAGGTAATTTAAAGACGGTTAAAACGGTACTTGTATGCACAGGCCGAATTTTTTTAAAGGAAAATCTTTCGTGACTCGCGGCGCGGCCCACAGATTAACCGCGAATTAAATGTGCATTTCTACAGGACAATCAGGGCATTTGCGGCGTTTCCAGTTCGGACATGTGAGCGGATATGTGGTTTTGTTCAGATCTTTGTTACATAAGATAGCTGTCTCTGTTTTTGAATGACTAAAAATGGGCGCTAATTTCAGTTTAAGTTTATTTGTTTTCCTCACAATTGAAGTGAAAAATCTTGTGTAATTACCTCGGTCCTGAAGCCCATTTTGTTGCTGTGAATGAATAGGGAAATCAAAAATGATGTCCCCCCGATGATGCTGCCTCTGGTGGATTTTTTTAGAATCTTTAGAGGAAAATGGCTAATACCGTAAAATGATCCAGGATCCCAGAATGGATACCCTACAACTAATGGCGGCACTAGGCTTTTATTAATAGTACATTATTGCTAAGGCAGCGAAATAGGCAATTGCAGGTCGAGTATGAGTTTGAAGGCCCAGCCGCAGGCGAGGACTTCAATAATATGAGGCAGGCAATTGCCATTTCGGCCGAGGCATATATAGTGCTTTTCTTAAAAAAATGCAAGGAAATAAAAAAGGGCCTTTTAAATAATGTTCAATTAACGAAGAAAGAAAAAAAAGAAACATGAAGAATGTGATCGTCGAGAGCCGAAAGTGAGTACTGGCATGTAGGTAGGTAGATAAGTAAGTAAATAGGCAAATAAGTAGGCAAGTAAGTAGGCAAGTCAGTAAGCAAGTAAGTAAGTAGGTAATTAGGTAAGTAGGTAGGCAAGTAAGTAGACACTTGTCTTACTTACTTAAGTAGTACTTAGTAAGTAAGTTAAGTTAGGTACTTACTTAAGTAGGCAAGTAAGTAGGCACTTGTCTTACTTACTTAATAAGTAAGTTAAGTTAGGTACTTACTTAAGTAGGCAAGTAAGTAGGCGAGTAAGTAGGCACTTGTCTTACTTACTTAAGTAGTACTTATGTAAGTAAGTCAATTTAGGTACTTACTTAAGTAGGCAAATAAGTAGGCACTTGTCTTACTTACTTAAGTAAGTAGTTACTTAAGAACTTACTTAAGTAGTACTTAAATAAGTAAGTTAAGTTAAGTAAGTAGTTACTTAAGAAAGTAGTTACTTAAGAACTTACTTAAGTAGTACTTAAGTAAGTTAAGTTAGGTACTTATTTAAGTAGGTAAGTAAATAGGCATGTAAGTAGGCACTTGTCTTACTTACTTAAGTAGTACTTATGTAAGTAAGTCAAATTAGGTACTTACTTAAGTAGGCACTTGTCTTACTTACTTAAGTACTTACTTAAGTAGTACTTAAGTAAGTAGTTACTTAAGAACTTACTTAAATAAGTTAGTTAAGTAAGGTACTTACTTAAGTAGGCAAGTAAGTAGACACTTGTCTTACTTACTTAAGTACTTATTTAAGTAAGTTAGTTCAGTTAGGTACTTACTTAAGTAGGCAAATAAGTAGGTAGGTAAGGAGGCAAGTAAATAGATACTTGTCTTACTTACTTAAGTACTTATTTAAGTAGTACTTAAGTAAGTTAGTTCAGTCAGTTATTTACTTAAGTAGGCACATGTCTCACTTACTTAAGTAAGTAAGTTAAGTAACGTACTTACTTAAGGAAGCAGGTTTTCCATCGCTAATTTAGCTTCCGATCTTAAATCTGGTGGAGTGCAGTCATCCATGTCCATTTAATTTTCACTTTCAGAATCATCGGAACTCATTTTATTTTTATTTTACAGTTTATGCCGAAAAAGGTTAAACGCATCTGTGGCTATACAGCCATGAATACGCAAATTCAAAAAAAGTTCTAAATTCAAACAGCACACCGTTTCATACAACATTGCCGGCGCGCTTTTCGTTCTAAATTCAAACAGCACACCGTTTCATACAACATTGCCGGCGCGTTCCCAATTCAAAGAACAGCCGGTCTACGTAAATATGATACTTCGCGTGTTCTTTATTTAAAAGTAATGGAAAATATATTTTATCAGATCTTGGAACTATCGGCTGTTATACCTTCTAGCTTTGCTAGATGGCGCTGTGTGCATAAAAATGGTAAATTATTTAAGCACCGGAGTAGATAGGTACTAAGAAATAAAAATAATAACTCCGCTTATGTGTGCTCTTTTCTAGCTATCAACCAGTCATAAAATTTCGGCTAAATGGGTTCAATGGTTTTGGAGTATATGAGAAAGGAGAACATCCATCCAACACAGCCTAATTCTGAATTGATCCGTTTCTGTTCATGGTCCTTACAACAACAGACGGCTTGCAGCAATTTCCCTAACCTTTAGTATGATTGAATCTGGTGACAGAGTATGATCTCTTTAATATCAATGGTATGTTCTCTACGAGCGGTCTCTTGTACCTACATTTATTTATTACCTACATAAAATAAAAAAATTGTGATGCCTGAGAAAACTGGGCCGACGCGACGGGCGGCATTTTAAATTTATTAATACATAATCTAATCGAAATATGGTAGGTACCTATATATATTTCAGACCCTCCGAGGTTGATCACCTAGCATTGAAAATAATCTTGTTTCGATTGGATTCAATTGATAAATATATAGGTATAAAATGCTCTGCCGGCCGTACTGTTTCTGCCGCCACCGGTGTTGTAAGGTGTGGTGGGGTGGCATAAATTCCTGTTAGCTGTGTAGAAAAGGAGGATTGTAATGTTAGTACAGAAATGAAAGGCATCCTGGTGAGAGTTTCACTGTGAAAGCGATACTCCAAATCACAGAGAAACACAGCAACAGTTTTTCTTCTTAGGTTAATATACTTTAATGGCGACAGAGTATTACATTGAAATATCAAAGAATATACAACTAAATGATCAGTTGATTTGATACTTATGGCGACTTAACTAAGTTTATGGGATTATTATATTAGCGAATATTGACGTAATAATTGAATACCACTTTATTTTAGTATAGGTATGGAAGTAAATTGAAAAATAACCAACTATTTAATGAATGTCAAAATCAAGTCTACCTTCTAAAAGTATAACATAGTCTTAGCGTTACAAAAATAAATTGTAATTTTAAAAGTAAGAAACTTATAAGTACATAAGTAATAAAATGTATAGGCGCAAAATTCAAAAACGTTGAAGTGTTTTTAGTCTACAAACCACGTAGGTAAGTACCGTCTATTTAGAATATATCATTATCATCAATTTTAAATTTATATTCAACCTTTGAAATAAGGTTAAGCTAAATGTTATCCTTTCACGAGAATCAGTTTATGGTAGAGTCTAAAACTGTTGTTAAACCTAACCTATTCTATGAATGAAACACTGTCACATTGTCTACTTTGATTATTACAATACGGTTCCATTACATTATCAATGGTATGAGTCCCAACAAATGGTTTACTTTGCTTAACTAGCACTGAAACAGGCTTTACAATGAGATGATCGCTTCATAATTATAGCCTCATTTTCCACTAAATACATACACCACGCGTAATCATATGAATTTCGAATGACGTGATAATTACACGGATATCTTATGGTATAATTGTCTTATCCTCAATATGTTATTTGGCAGTGGTACAGCGGCTGCGGCAGAAGTCTGACCGAGATCCCGCGGGCCGGTTGCTCCGAGTGCGCCGGCTCTCGGCTGCGGCTACAGCGGAGCAAGCGGGCTCGGGCACGTCACCTCGTCGACCGGCCTAAACACTCAAATCATAACATACCGTAACGAAAACCTTCATCTACCTTATACGACTTCATTATAATACGTTAACTATTAAGGACAACGCTCTTCGGCGGCCCTTACTATTCTAACTACTGTTGTTTGCCTTAAATATTACCGATAGTCAAACAAGTTTACGTTGTTTAGTTCTAGAACATCGGTATCAGAAAATTGATGGTAGGTAGCGAGAACTGCGGTAACGCAAGACCCGTGCTCGGGAGATATACCTATACTATCCTCTTACAATCGATCGACTTACTGCTTCAAATTATATTTAACTTGTCTAGTCATACATATACCTACCTAAATATTAACCGGTGAAGATGTTACAAACAGAGTATACTGGAATGTAAAGAAATGATCAGATGAGCGTGTAGTGTAACCCGAGCCTGTTTCAGTGACGATCGCTGGGTGAGTTGGCATCATGATACACTTTCGCTGAGCATGACTCGTGTTAGCTGAGGAATGGTGATAACAATGTATATTTCCACTAACGAAAGCTCTCAGGGCGCGCCCAAACTTCATTCAATTGATAACATTTAAAAAGTTTTAATTAATTCAAACTGACATTACAATTTTGAGTAATTGTTCCTAAATCTTAACAATAATATAATATCAAAATTTACGGACTATGAAAAAACAGTCTTCCAGGCTTCTTGACTATAAAAACTTTGTAAAATGTAAATTTTCATTTCGTAAAACCCAATAAAGTACAAGAATCTCAAAACAGTCTAATCATTTCAAGACAATTTACGAAGATTGTGAATGATTTTGAGCTGATCCGTCTAGAGATTGTCGAATTTAATTCAGCCAATATTTGGTATCATGACGAATGAGGATTTCTACTCTACACTTCCCATCGCTGTAGCAAACAATTACAACACAGCTAACTAGAGATTCTACTTCTGTTCAAATAATTATAAATTATACACTTAACACTAATAAACCTAACTTTTACTTAAAATCTTCAAGTTTAACAGATACTAAGATGAATAATAAAAAAATAATGTATTTTAACGATTCTTTGTCAAGCTGAGTGGCTGCAGTATGCAAAATATCAAGAATTGTAGAAAATCTAACAAATATTATTATATCAAATCTTCAATTACATAGCGGAAATTAAACAATATGGCTTTACATACAAGTAGTACTGAATTAGGAAGAACACACCTTACCTTACGTAGATTAATATGAGATTAAATCACTACTTCATTTAAGAATGACTTGAATGTTACGTTAGAGAATCCATTACGACATTCATTTGAATAATCAATACGGTACTTATTATTAAGTAAACACCTAGTATATCCAATTACTGCGAATATATGAAGAATCGACTTACAGTAGTATGAAATTCATCCACAATACGAACATGAAGCGATACAAAGTAACATGTCATATGATATACCAAAAAAAGTACAATTATCTTAAGTTGCGTACAGACACGAAAGACACGATTTTAACTTTTGTTTATGCATTTTTATGATTAGCACGTTTGAATACTTTCAGATTATATTTCCGTTAATATCGAACTCTATACCACCTAGTGTAGTTTCTCATGTAAGTGATATGATATTTCTTTAAGAGAAAATAAAAATATTTAACTTGAAAGTGCCTTTCTTTACGATAAGATACGGTATTAAAGATGCATTGAGTATTCTTGTGGCTCTGACGCTGTACGCAGCATAAGAAATGGTCGCAGGGTTAGGAAAGACGAATGGATGTGGCTTGCGATGGAGGCGTCGCGTCTACTTGTCGTCAGCCTCAGGTTTGTCCTCAGGCTCTTTCTCCAATTCTTTTTCCTTCTCGTCACCCTGGAATATTATTAATAAGAAATAAATATTTTGAATATACAACACCATCTATCCCCAAGCAGAGCTTTTACTATGAAAACCAGGAGACTGATACTAATACTTTTCAACAAACAGACTTCATAAAAGGAGCAGGTTATCAATTCGGTTGCGTTTTTTTAATTACTTTTACCTCAGAACTTTGTTATTTATAAACCGATTTGAGAAGTTATTGTTTTTACTAATTAGCGTCATATAATCGACTTTAAAAGAGCGAGTCACTGTGACCCTTCTATACAGGCTTTTTAGACCTAGTGCGGGGAACATGGTCCACCAGTGGTACGATTTTTCGAGAGTTATTGCTTAGGAACTCTGAAAGTTTGGTGCAAGTCGTCATTAGTCTTAGCTACATAAGTACTGACTGGAATGGGGCGGGACGGAGCGCTGGCAAATACTTACTTTGCCCTTCTCGGGTTCTTCGGGGAGAGGTTGTTTCTCCGGCGCTTCGGCTTCCTTTCCTTCCTTCACCTCTTTACTGGCTTCCTTCGGCTTGGCCGGTGGCGCCACTTCTACCGGAGCGCATACCTATTCACAACCACAAGTTGTTTAAATCGTTAATTCAAACCTTAGGTCGAGCAAAATAACTCGAAATCTCACCACGGGGTGAGGGCTGGTCGAAAAATCGCCAAAATTACCTCACGTAATTAATGGATGCCCCCTTAACAACTGCTGCGTCAACAAAAGTTGTGATGATTACTTCTTATCGTGTCACTACACTAGTTCTTTCGAACCAGTGTGGTGAAAGTATTTCAAGTGCGCCTCGAAGAGGCTCCTTTTGGTGTACTTGACAAATGTTTTCAAACTTTTTAGGTTCTATGACATGCCAGTTTCCTCACGATGTTTTCCTTCACCATTAAGCACGTGTTTTAATGCACACATTTATTTTTCTATTTTCAGAGAATTTCCTCAGTCTTAGCGTACGATAGTGACAACAGCCACTATTTTGGCAACTAGGTAATATAGGAAAACTAAATTGGAATTGAATCAAAGTAGGTATACAACATTTTAGCTATAATTTAAGTGAGAGAATTTCCTCAGTCTGCGCACGATACTGACAAAGAATATAATGCAACTCTCTATCCAAAAAATTATATTATATATTATTATTTATTATAGGATGATACGTAGGGGTCGGCCGAGAAAGCGTTGGAGGGACGATGTGGACGGATTCGAGAGTGAATGGTGGGAGGCTGCAAAAGATCGCAACACGTGGAAGGATTTGGGTTAAAAAAATAGTATGATAATGAGTAATTAGATTACCTCAGCCCAGTCGGGGAAGGCACGCTCCTTGATGCGTGTAAGCAGTCCCTCCAGGTTGGGGAAGCCTTCAGCGAGGGCGTCGCGCAGCGGGTGGCTCACGCCCTTATCCAGATACTGAAGCTGGGCCAGGTTTGCAAACACCACCACGTCCAACTGAAACGGAAACATTGCGTGTAACGTTGCTGCGTTCATACAAAAAAGATTGTTTCTTGTAAACACAACAATTTCTACAACGGCATCTTACTCCAAATTAAAGGGATCCAGATAACTAATAGAATACTTAAATATTTTTTACCTACTGCCAAGGGTTGTTTTTCGCGAGTAGCTCGTATATATGTATGGTTTCTTTGTTACCTTACCTCATATCTTTCAAACGTCTTGATGAATTTTGTCATTAAAGGTACCGTTAAACTAGTATCAATAACCTGAGTGCATTTAGATGGATTAAAAAAAAAAGCAAAATTTTTGGCGCTAAATAGTAAGTCGTTTAAAATTTTCTGTAACCAAACCTATCAAGTAGAGTATCAAAATGAAAGAAATTAAAAGGAGATTATAAATACATATAAGTAATATGTTTAAATTTAATTTGGAATAATGAATTGGCAATCATAGCATAATATTTTTGCAGTCGGGTTTTCAGTTTCTATAAACTTTAAGCTTGTTATAAATAATACTTAAATATTATAATACATGGGACTCAACTCAGGACAAACACCGTCTATTTTCATCACACAAATATTTGTCCTGAAGCGGGAATCGAACCCGCAACACCGGTGTCCGACACACTTGCCTCTCAAAAACTTGTCATCAAAAAATATTATTTGGCTAGCTGCTGCCCGCTTTGTATTGGGGTAATAAATAGCCTTATTATTTTCCAAAATACCGCTGGACAAGGTCATACAGCATCAGATGCAGTTGATCAAATCAAAGCAAAACATACCGATAAAGTAAATGCTTTCAGAGTTACTTGCTATTAGTCGAAGCTCAAAGATAGATTTTTAGACAGAGAACTTAAATTAATAACCGTGGGAAACCACATATTTCAGCACCAATGGTAGTCATATTTCATTCATAAGAACCTGAGGTAGGTACTATTATGTTTGTAAAGTATTTATTTTCAGTGTTTCCAGTAATTTTCCGGCCAGTTTTAGCCAGCTCCACAGTTACGTACAACTTTGGTGTTGCAACTTCTTTGTAGTGTTATCCGATTACTATTTACAATTTCTGCGTTTTCTGACTTTGGGGCTGGGTGGCGTGTGAAATGTACAAACAACAAATTCATATTACTAACTTGCTAAAAAGTAGCCTAAGTTCTTTCCCAGACCTAAACTATCCTATAAATAACTTCAACATAATCGGATCAGTGATTTTGGCGTGATTTAGTAACAAACAATTATCCGCCCATTAATCCCACGATGCGCACAAATATTCGCTGTTATAAGTGTAATGACATTTGACATAACATAAACAATAAGGGTGGTCCCAATCACTGGAAGAAAAAATAATCCGTCGGTTGGAACCGCGGACCCAATCTGAGTAGTCCCAATCGACGGAATCCTCAATAATCTAAGAACTATAATAATACGCGACGCGTTATCAGAGGGCTGGCAGTTATCTCGCCCAAGCCTTGCAATACAAGGAAGCAATGCAGCCAGTATCTTCGGCACGCTGCCGTCGGGTATCAAGCGCAGTTGAGATACCTATAGATCGTTTGCAACGGTCTATGGGTGGCCTAATTGTTTTCTTTTGTAAATTTTGTAATGATTGTAGTAGCTTAGTTAGCTAATGCTGTAATAAAAAAAATAATGATGATATTTTACTTACAAGAGTTGGTTCATTGCCGAACATGAAGGGCTTATCAGCGAGTAGATCGGAGATGGCTTTCAGGTCAGCCTTGCCCAGCTCGATGATCTCCTCTTGCGCGTGGACGCCGATGCCGTGCGCCTTTGCTTTCTTCATGCCCTACAATAAACTTCATATAAACCACCATAAGGGGCAGAGGGTGCGAAGGATCTCCGGTAAAACCCAGCTGCCAAACCCAAATTACGTCCAAACTACGGTAACATATTATTTTCTTTATTGTAAAAACATGTAACAATGTACAGCTAGGGTACAAAAGGCGGTCTTATCCTTGAATAAGATCTCTTCCAGACCTAGACTCTACCTATAAACTAACTTAACAACTAAGGTTAATGACTTTGCCTCCTAAGATCCTAGCTCAACCAAAACCCAAGGTCCCAAGAAATAGCATAATGTAACACAATCCAACCCAAAACCAAGTTATGATGATTTATAGCTCAAAATATTGTCGCTGTGCCTAGAATGTAAGAAACCCGATTCATTATCAGGCTTGTGATTGTAAATGATTTTTAAAGCGGACTTTTGAATGATTTTTTACAAAATACGACCGGCAAATCCTTTCGGGTAATACGGTAGTCTGAAACCGCTCTCGATACTATGCTACCGACGAGTAGAACAAAGGCCATAAAAGAAGTGCTTTAGTCAGCAAATCTAGACTTGACCTAGTTTTAAATATCATCTTAAAAATACCTACCAGAAAATATTTTTGAATGATGGTACTATACCTTACGTCCAGAAGTCAACTTGTAGCAGAAATTGAGGATCGGATTGGGCAGACGAGTATTGAGCGCGCTCTGCAAGTTCACTTGGTACCCCTTGATGACGCTTTCGGGGTACTTTGCGCGCCACCACAGCACCACCCAGGACAGATGGTTCTCAATCATGGAACTCATCGCATGGGCCATGATCCGCTGCTCCGGCGTCAGCGCTGTCCAAGAAACCAGGTTATGAGTGACCTTTAGGAGCGCCTGGTTTTATGCAATTGTTGCACATGCGCAACTAGTACTAGTACCTTATAGCACGATGACACACGGCTTTTTTACACGCTACAAGTCAGCGTTTACGCTTGTAGCGTGTAAAGTCACCCAGTGTCGGCGTTTTTACAATCTGCTTATTGACATTCCTTCCCGAAAGCTAACTCTCTCACACGCTAGCTTTTAAAAACGCCAACAATCAGCTTATAAAAAAAGTCTTGTATCATCAACGCTTTAAAGTATTTTTATTCTTTGGTCTATTGTTTTATTTTGTTTTTATTATCGTATTTATTTTTATCATGGCATCCTGGCGCCCTATTTAAGCATACCAGAAATTCTAAGGATGCTAATTTAATATATGTTTACCTAAACAATTACTGTTATAACAAGCTCAGGTCTTTACTCTTGCCTCACAAGAGCTCACTTAAGAAGCTTACGTATTTCACAACTAAACCTAAAATTAGTGTGAGTCAATTATCACAAACTTTGAACCTTTGAAACCGATAGCAATACTGAAAACCTAACAACATAAGTAACTAATTCGATAAGGTACGTACCTGCATAGGTATAACCACGCCCGGAACAGTAGTGACTTATGGTGACTTCCACCAAACTTTCAAATGTCCTAAACAATTATTTACTCGCTTGGCAGTTCTTAACGGTTAGAATCTGGACTGTTAAGAACTAGTGAGCGAGTAAAGTAATTGCTTGACAGTTTGGTGCAAGTAGGCATTAGTGTTACTTCAATATGGAAAGGTAAAATGTATAATTTCCTGCATATGCACAAAAACACTAGCAATAACGTCTCAAAGTGACTCGCTTTCCTCGGCCAGAGCTTCACCTACTCGCGTAGGTATTTTAGCTTTATTATAGAAAAATTGTTCTGCCATGCGCGATGTCCCAATTTAACAATCTAGATTCAGATCATTCACCTGGATTTGGACCCACCGAGGAGGAGCATGACCTAGTCCAGATCCTTGAAATCGATACTGGTGGCCTAAATGTGCCTACGAAACTCGGTTCACGAGTTAATTTGACATTCAGGTGGTGGGTATTTCAAAGTACCTTTATTATTTTTTGTGTGTTCACACCAACACTTAAGGAGCACGAATAACTGTGATAATAAAATATTTAAGAAATATTTTAATTGATCAATCTCTACTCTTACTTTTCTTCGTATTATTTTGTCTTGCTTCGAAGCAGAAGTACATACATATATTATGAGCATAGTAGTGAAGTGCTTAATAATTGCGCCGGAGTTTTAATTGGTGCCAGAACGGCATTCCTTCGCGTAGCGGACTTATCACCGTTCGTCACTTTAAAAGAATGCAGGATAATCAGTTTGTCCTAGCAGATGATAATGAACAAGATTCGTTGAAATGCATATTATAACCTACCATTGTTTACTTTAAAATACGCATACTCGAAGATAAACATACCTATTTTGATGTAATAACTATTTACAATGTGCTGCATGAATAATCAACTAGTGAACATTGTGATTTAATAAAACAACATCGTGATTTAAAATTCCTTTGAACACCCTCTAAATTTCAAGTCTCTGCGTTCAGCGGTTTGGCCTGTATGTTGTCTGTCAGTCATTCAGTCAGTCAGGTCCTAGCCATCTTGGTCGTAACACTCTTGGCAGAGTGGTCGTGGTTGTCATGGTGGGGGTTAACTTGTGACACGCTTGTCAATCCTGCGCCATTCAGCTCTGACAGCGGTTTTCCTATTGAATTCGTGTAGAGGACCATCTAGTGCTGTCCATCGCATTAAGCCTTTTATTTATATTGATAAGTACATACAGATATCTAAGTCCTTGTCGAACTTCTTGGAAAGCTCCTTGATGATGAAGCTGCTGTCGGCAATCTCCTCTCCGTTCAGCTCCACGAAAGGTAGCTGCCCTTTTTTTGAACGGAACTTGGCCTTGTGATCCACATTCTGAAATAAAAACATAACTTTACAGAAACCCATAGTGCTTGTACACATTGTGGTACTCAGCATATACAACTTTTACAGACATTTGAAAAACATCTTAATCATCTTTCGCAATACAATTCATGCAGTTGTCTATTATAAAAACTAAAACATTACAAAAAGACGTTTCAAAAACTCATTTACACGTGCGCTTGCTATGTGTAGTGTCTGTGAATAAGAACGCGGCGCGGCGTTACCTTACTTACTGTGACCTGTCAAAATTATCATCCTAAATTTCACAAAGTATAGTGAAATTTCATTGATAGGCGCCAGCTTTCATTAACCGACCTTGTAACTGTAGCAGCGCCAATTCCAGATCATCTCTTGTTGAACAGACTAACATACATATAAGAACCGGTAGGTCCATGTAGAGCAATGAAATACAACATAGCTGGTTTTGTCAAAAGGAATGTTACTCTCGAGGTTCAATAACATTAGTCGCTTCTGCTTTAGAACTTCGCCGGCGAGATATCGAGAAACAGTAGTATTCTCAAATTACTTTTTAGGAATTAAACATGTTTTTAGTTTTAGTGTGACTGAGCAACAAACATCCATCCAATACTCAATACATTTATGGTCTTCACATGGTAAAAATGCTAACAAATACACAATAAAGTGAAAAATACTTAACTCAAATGTACATACTTTCACAATCTAATATTCATTTATTTACTTGTCTACTAGCGTTAAGACTACTAAAAAAGTGTAAATTGAAAATAATTTTAATTTAACTCATAAAAATGTGGAATGTAATTAATTACATGTTAATGATATCTGTTTTATTATTTGTTAATTTTCAGTAAAAATTTCTACCCATGTCTATTGATATAAGATTGATATTGATACATTCTCATTCGATAAACTAGTGTCATATGGGATTGCAGTGGAACAAATGTTCCATTCCTTTCCCGTGTTTATAAGCTTCCCAAACTTCGACACTGGCAATATTCACCAGTAAAGCTATAAAAAAGGCCAACACTACACGTGTTCATAGTAACCACTGAATAGCGAAAATCCAGCAACAGCAACATTTGTCTAGCATGCACAACACAGTGAAGGGAACATCGAAAGTATTATGATAATGGCAAAACAAGACAATCGCAGGTATACCGATGGTTATTTTCACTGGATGCTGGATGGCATTGGGATGAGGCACCGCTCGCTGGGGCATTACATAAGCATGATAAATAAATAAAAAAACATTCGCTAATTTGCCTTTTACATGCATAACGTTTATATGAGTAATTGCTGCTAGGCTCTATTATAAACTGTTTTGATGTTGTATAACAGAGTTATATAAAGTACTTCAAGAAATATTTTTCTGGTAAAATTTTTTGGTCGACATTTTATACTAAAAAAAGCCCTAAGGGTTACTTATCCTACTTAAAACTCTTAAAAATTGTTCTAACATAGTTATGCTATGCAAATGCAAACCTAATGGATGGTCTATTGGTAACTAACCTAACCTAATGATTAAACGCTAAGCCTGTGTCTGCCGCAAGGGCTGTGGTTTTGGTTTCCTGGCAGCCTGACACCGATCTATCGGGAGTGAATTTGTGGACACCGTAATGCAATTCCCGTTGACCCCCACGGGGGGATAAACAAGCCGGGGTCGGCAGGAATAACCTTTGTAATATTTGAATATTGGAGTGATTTAAACTCTTACAAACTAGTAATCTACTTTTTTCAGTTTATATGAACTGACTTTTCGAATATGTACTAAAAATACATAGTACTTACATATATCTATTCTCTGAATAAGTCATTTAATTTATATGTATGTTACCGAGCTGAGAAAATATCGCGTGGTAACAACAGGTTTCTAATATCTTAGTAACATCTCGGTATAGAATGTAATGGGGTCCAGTGGATGGTAACGGAATCGTGGCGCTATAGTTAACATTAATGCTCTGCGAGATCGCAGGGGGTGGGACCGGGGCGGAGGGAAGCGGCCGGGGTATCCGGCGTTGCCATAGCGACGAGCTCCAGCCAGACGAGAGCGAAGCGCAGGCTCAGAGCGCGGGGAGAGCAGCTATTGATTTCGACTGGCGAGGTTCAGCGGCCGGCCAGCCCCGCTCTCCCCGCACCCTCAGCCTGTCCCCGCCCGAGCCCTACGACCGCCTCGTGGCGACGACACCTATTATAATTAGTAACTAACTGTACGCTCCAGTAATTAATGACTAGGGAATGTATGATATTGTACTGTATTATTGATCATTGTAAGCACATAGTACCAAATAACAATAATTAAGCTGTACCTTAATGATCCAAATGAACTTGAATTTGAACTATTGTTTTATCCGTTTTAATAAAATACAAAAAGAAAGAGAATCTATTATTTGGCAAAAAGCTGTACGTATCATATTAATAAGAAATCCTGTTCTACTTCCTACTAATTAAATAAATGCAATAGATTGTATGGATGTATAGATAGATGGATAGAGACGCATTTTTCCCCAATCATGCAGGGACTAGCTGAAATTCGATAATGGCGTAGTTTAAGAGCTGGCTACTTTTTATCCCGACACAGCGCGGGCAGTAGTTAGTGTTAAATATATTGAAGATTTCATAGTTACAAGTTCAAAGTCGTTAATAGCCCGAGGCATTGACAAGTACTCAATAAAACAAGTAAAGGTCCGCCGCACCGCACGCCCTAAATAGAAACGACGAATGTCCTTGAAAGTCGCAAGGTAGGTAATTGTAACCCATACCACGGCCCATACTACCTCCTTACTCCTTATTCTGTGACCTAACTGGAAATGTAAGAAATAATGGTGTATGAATAAATTATAAAATCTCAATCGATGGTTATACGGCGTTGGCTAGATACGTTCTTGTCCTGAGTAGTGTTGAAAATTCAATGCTGAATTAAAATGAATATTTTTAATACAAATTCGGTCTTATTGTATCGAAGTTCATAAGCCTACTTTACGTAAGTTGGTCGATTACATTCGTTTTTATGGCACTAGAAATTCATTCGTGTGTTGTGTACAGGGCGTGCGTGGACATCGGTGATTATTTATGACAGATAATCATTTTATGTAGTATGATGACGAGGAATTGGGTGTCCCCAGGGTGTCGGGTGTCGGTCGCACCCCGAAGCCGATGCCGCCGATGGCTCTCGGGCGGGTGGTCGATGCCGGGCGGGGTCGCGCAGGCGCCGACAGCACGCGGGACGCAGGTCGAGGACCTCGCGGTTGCCGACCCCCGCATCTAGGCGCACCAATAAGTGGGATCTGCTTCCATTTGATAGGAACATCAGTTTGGAAGTCGAAATTATTTTTATGAGTAACTAAGAGACTGGTCGCCCTTTGTTAGGTTGTTAATCTCATCGCGAAGGACGTCTTCCGGCTCGACTCAACCCTAACTGAAATCAGTTGGGACCTTTTTAAAAAAAATATAAGATGTTTGTCGGACCTATTTCTGGTCTGGTGCTTATACTGTACCTGTGTGACATAAACAGCCGCTAATAACTGTCTACTTGCTAGTAACAGCTAGATACCTAAACAGTTTATGACGACTACATTGTTAGGCACCGGATGATATAAGTATAAGGAATCTCCATTCAAGTATAAACATCCTTTGGATCAATCTGCTTGCTACTTGAAAAGTGGCCCATTTCCGATCCGCTAAATATGCATTCTAGTCAGATATAAACATAACGTTCTGCTGGGTCATATGGAGAAGCACCCCCCTGTTCGAATGTTTAACTTAGCGTATGTTCGCTAAACTGGCAGCTAAGTTAGTACTTATATGGAAGGAACATACAACTGTTGCTGTTAATGGAAGTTATACATAGTTATATATAATAATGCTACATATTACATATTTAGGCTCTCATTATTTATACTGATTATTTTTACAACGTGTATAATTGTCCAAACCTGAGTTACCACTTCAATATGTCATGGAATGGTTATATCGTAGCCGGATCATTGAATTGGCCATTTTATGAAATTAAAGAAGAAGTTGACGACGTAAATATGGGGTTTTAGTTTTCTATACTTTATAGTAAGTATAGATTCTTGTTCTATAAAAGAAGTACTGCATAAAGTGAATTATTTAAATAGCATTATAGAATAATCAGCCTATAATGTCCACGGCTGGGACTTGAGACTCAGGCCTACAATCGGCAAAGAGAGCGAATGGGCCTTAATCCACCACTTACATAAATGTAAGCATGTGTCTGGCTGGTTGGACGGATTGACGGATAGTTGGTTCCTCAACCTGTTCACTTGACCGATTGAGCTGTTTGATACCTACTATAGTTTATGAGCTGGAAAAGTAGTCTTCTAATTTTTTATCCCGATAACACGCGGGCGATACCGCGCGCAACAACGACATTGTTCTGAACGATTGAACACGTAACGTCTAAACTGAATTAGCCACTTTTTGACCCTATCCACGGATATAGGTAGGTTATCAGTGCCATGCGATGCCAAGCATGCAGAACAAACAAAGCCAATGGATAGGTTATGCATAATTATTGCCTCCATTACAAGTCGTTATCATGTCCAGTGGTATAACAACGACCGACCGATTGGTTATTTATTAACGTAAGGAATGTGCATGATGACTGCGTCAGGGACAGACGAGCTGATAAAGGGCTAATCACCTTGCCATAGCCGTAAGCTCAAACTATTATTGAAATATGTTTTATTTTGCTCATCTTGTATAATTATTTATTGTTCACGAATCAAACAAATATTACACACTTTTATTTTGGTATGGCATCGATAAAAACCGCGTCGAAGGCGTGTTTTAAAATACCGTGTGACACTCTAACTGGTATCGGTTGATTGGGCTCAGTTGGACGACGCGAACAGATATCCAATTTTTGCTGTGACTGTGCGATGTGCTACTAATAGAATAGGTTCAATTTAATTTCGATCTTACTACTCTAGTTATTTATACTAGGTATTTTTTCGAAAAGCTTTCATTCATACATGGTTCAACTCCGTAATATTTATGGTTTTATAGCTATTCGTTACAGGTCTAGTAATAGGTATTACGTACAGTCAAGTAAACCTTAATCTGCGAAGTATAGGTTATCGGCTTGATCGATTTTGAGTTCAAAAATAAAATGAGGCATGAGGTGTTACTTTCTCGTCGCTTACGATGACAAAGGAAAGGCTACGTTACAAGACATTTAATTACGTTGAATGAACTGCACGCTCTTATAATGATAAAATATTATAATTATTATTGGATTTGTTTTGATCACAGGAGTACCGGTGTAGTACAGGAGAGGATGATAACTAAGTCAAAATTTATTTTAATTTGAATTGAAGTTATGTGACAAGAATATTTTGAAATCTGTTTTATGGTGACTAACAAGGTAACTGTACTAACAATTATGGTGAACAACCGAAATAATAATTTGAATTTAAAATTCTAAAGTGGCGATCTCATCTCTTGTGATCTAGTGCCTGGTTCTAGGTCCAATTAGTTTGTCCTAAACTACATAGTTCAATGTGTTCCAATAGGGCGAATATCTGAGCAGTCAGAAAATAATTGAAGCATACTTTATGAAGACGGAATTCTGCAGCTTCTCTACAGTAAGTGTGCTTACCGAGTACAAAATATTAGCTTTTTCAACATAATACGTATAGCTTATACATATTTTTACAGTAAGTTCAACCGTACAGTTTTAACCTATTGCTTGATAAGACCATCTCGTAGTCACATTCTTGTAACAAAATGTGTCAAATAAGTAACGTAATCTTTGCCTTTTTAATTATATTTTAGGATAAAAATATGAATTAACAGTAAAGAACCTCCTAGTAGTCAAGTAAGCGGCACCAACAAGTCATTGTATAGTAATTGTAGGTAGTGGCAAGTTGGCCGGAACTTGAGAAAGTGCAGTCGGCATACCGTGGCCGCATGATTTCATAGCTCAGTGGCCAGTTACTGCGGTTTCTCGATCACATTGCAGAACATGAAGTATTAAATGTAAATTCAAATCGTAAAATTATACTCTGATCCATTAATTTCGAACGTTATCGTAACTATCATAGCGCTTTTCTTCATCACACCAACCTAAAAACTGTGATGTGATACTGCTGCACCACCGCAACTGGAAGGGTTTCGCCAGAACTGAACAGCTGGTACCAGGTAGCCATTGCTCATGTGATCAGACCAATCAAGGCCCATATTGCATGCGAAAGTTTAATCACTTACGCATTAGGACATCATGAAATCGGTTTGCCCTAAAGAGGGATGGTGCAGTGCCGGGGTTACGGTGCAAAAATATTAAGTAGGTTTATTAAACTGATTATAGGACTGCATTGAATACAAATGAGTGGCCAGGCGATAGCGCGTTGCAGGGCGTTTCACATTAGTCTAGCTCACTAGGCGTTTCTAGCAAGGTATCACACGAACGAAAGTCTAAGATACAAAGGCAAGTGTACAAGTATATTGTATTCGTCTCGCATTCCTCCGCTAAGTACCTATTTTGCGCAAAACACACGCTCTTAGCTAGAATAATAACGCATTGTTACCGATACCGATGCTTCGCAGTCACACAGACAAAGGGAAATCGAATTCATCAAAGATTCCTTACATTCGGATTATTTAGCGAGTTATTTATTATACGATACGAGTCCACGAAGCCATGCAAGATTACTATTGATCACGATGTTTTTTCTTATTTGTAAAGTCAACGATCATTCACGAATTATTATAAAGGAAAAACGTTTCTCTTTAATTTTCACTTACTTCGGAGCAATAACTGCTCCGAAGAAATGAAATGAATTTGTTTTAATTGAATAAGCCCCAACTGCTAAAATATGATCGCTCTATTTGATTTTTGATATTTGCACACAAAGGCACACATAGAGATTGATAGCACTGTATGCTATGTTCTTCGGTTCCATGTTTTGCACAATGTAAGGTGAGACCACGTTATCACGTATCATACTTCGTAACCAACCTCACCATTTAGTAGTTCGTTGTAAGCACTGAGTATCTTCGATAGTTTAATTATGTAGATCTTTGAATCACTTCGTTTTTTTATATTGTTTTGAGATATCAATTGTATTATTATCACTATACATATAAATGTGAAAGTTAGTGAGAATGTTATTGTTTAAACATACAGAATCTATGTACCTTATAGAAAAAAAAAAACTTAAAAAAAATAGAAAAAAAAAACTAAAACTATACAACTACTTTTGCATAATAATTATTTCTTGGTGCTTTTTCGTTCTATTCGCGTCTGTCTCTACTACTAGTCATATATTTACTCTGTGAAAATGATTAAAAACACATTTTCCTAACGTTTACAAACTTTTCGGCATCACCCATTCAAGTCGAATGCCTGACCCCGTGCACCGTAAGTTAGTTCGGATTTGCCACTCTAGGGATTCGACACCGCAAAAAAAAGTTGTAGGGATTTGCCCCCGCTCAAAATATTTGAATATTGAAGCTGTAACAGCTTTGTTGTAACAAATTTGAATGAGCTCAAAACTGTTACCAAACCAATGCAACAAAACGAACGTAAACTTTTAGTCATAAGCTTTTCAAATAATATCTATTGTTGGCAGTTAAATAAACCACGGCACATGTGACAAAGAAGTCAATAAAAAAATAGACCTACAGCATGTTGGTTGTGTGATCTTTAACCAAATGAATATCATCTCAGTCTCAGAAATTAATGAGTACAACGCTGGGAGCTACATTTTGTTAAATTACCACCCATTGGAGCTTTAAGGTCGTCGACCCCCATGGTGTGGTGGCAATATCATTTACTATCTTATGCGTTAGTAGAGGAAAGGCGTTTATGGAGCCGAGACGGTCACTCAGTGGCCAGCTAGTTACTCACTACACTACCTTCACTAGATACAGCGTCGCGTGCGCTTGGCTGTGGCGACGAGGTCTTTAGTAGAATACAGTACAGTCATAGTCAGTATTATTTGGTACAGTACAAGCTTTAATTGATTAAAGATCCAGACGTGTGATTATGTAAGAGGACAAAACAACAACAGGGTTCAATAAACCCGATGAGCCCTGAATGTGGCAACGGTTGCTGGTGTGTACTTTTGTTTCACTGTAAATATGGCTAACTATGTAATTGAGTAGGTTTGACTTAACAACAACGGGGTCTAACAATCGCCATAGCTGGATAACAAAGCACATCAGTGTCATTCATTGACATTGTTTGTACTGTTACCGGCGATATGGTCAATTTCATCTTCCGTGGCCATTTGATATGAAAAGCATCGTAGGAAGTCAGGTAGTCTTCTGCTCAATATCTAGTTGTTTTAGTAGATAAGTATAGGTAGTTTAGCAGACTAGGTATGCTAAGAAAAACTACAAGGTCTCGTAATCCGATCCCCGGGTAGATTGTAGGTAGATAGATGCAGCACCTTGTCAAGTTGGTTGGTGCATTTTTTTGTCTAGCAAAATATTAGACGAATCGGCGTTGTAATGTCTATGTTTCTATGTTTGCTTGACGTTAACTTTCCAACCTTTTATCCGATGCTCATTAAAGGAAGATAGGTTATATGAAATGAAATAAATTTTCGATTTTATACGTGTTTTAAAATTAACACTACTAACTTAAAAACACGTATAAAATCTTAATTAAAGTATGAAACCTTTCACTTTTTTTGTTGACGAAATCAAAAAACATGGACGAAACGAATAGTGTGAAGAAATTACTATAATACGGCGTACTTTTTGAGTATTTGTCCGAAACATTTTGTATGGAATTCAGATTTGAGGATTCCCCTTAAGATAGTAGTAGGCGTGAGGTTTTCGTTTGGAACAACTACTAGCTACTAGTATTGTATAAAGGGGCTACCATGGCTTTTGCTACATTGTAAAATGTGACCCATACATGGTAGTCGCTACATTGTAATCTGTGACGGTAGGCCAAAATGCTCAAGTTTAAAAACCGATAGCTGCTAAGATACGCAAATATACAAAAAAAATTGGTCTTTTATCTTGAAAAATGTATAGAAACATTAATTTTATTAGCCTATTTGATATGATGAAAAAAATATGCAAAGTTCCGAGTTTGTAGATGATTGAGAGTTTTAGGAGATAAAGTGGGCGCGTCAAGTATGAGTTTGGGCGAGTCCTAGTTTATTGATCGAGGGACGTGAAGGTCAAAGCCTAGCTAGATTAGCTAGAAGAATCGGCGGGGTTTGTTTCCAGATCCAGTCATTTTGTATAAACAGACTTTGTTAAATTATTCGGGATTCATAAATTACAAGATGTTTTTTTCTTATGAAAATTGTGGTTTACGCAACGAAAATAGTATTGTGAATATAAAAAATAATATGTTTCAATCGATACTTTATACGATTATTTCTAATAAACCGAGTGAAAACCACATAATAAGCTTTAGAACCCAAAAACTATTGAAAAAAGTGCAGTAAGTAATAATTTGGTCTCTTTAGGGTTCGTGGTTTGCTTAACACGGCAGAATTGACATTCAAAAGGACGACATAGGTTGGAGCAACAAAGAAGTATGCTAGTACAAATATAGTTAAGTTATTTGATGTGGCACCATAATGAATGATTGAACAGTGCGTATGTATTTGCAATGGAGTCGTGTGTGAAATATGAAATGAGGGGAGCCCTTGATGGCGCAGTACAATCGACACCTGCAGACAATACATCCATCGTATTACGTTAAAAACTGTAGCGTAGATAGGCAAATGTTGCTTTAGTAGCTTTAGATATTAAGAGGATATGTGAAACTGTCAGAAATGACAGCTGCCGAATTGTAAGACAGTGATAGCGCAATTAGACACCTTACCCCGAGGAAAGAGGTTAGATATAGATTTTTGTCGCTCAAAAGTAACGGACGTAAGCGACAAATGATAAAACATCGTATTGCTTGAAAAGTATTGAATTTATAAAAAAACCTTTTACATATATCTAAGTTCTGTGATTACTCACTCAATAGTATAAAAATAAACCATAATAAGACTTTGTCAGTTTGGTGTTTGTCAGTAGGCATAAGACATGTAAGTAAGAAGGTAGGATAGGTAGGACCTTCAAGTAGAATTTCAATGAGACACATCATGGCACACTGTTTGAGACACTTGGAGTGTAGAAGCCTCGCACGCAATGCATACAGATTAGGAATTTAATTATATAAAGTAAGCAAAAGGGCTCATGTACTTTATCAATACTTACCTGCAAACTTCATCAATTATTAAAAAAGTAGGTTTTTAAAAATAAATTAATCTTTAATATCTTTGGAAACAACAAAACATTGTAATCTCCAAAAATAAAGATATATCACTTTGAAGGTATTTTGTGACAATTTTTAAAAGTGCTAGAAAATATCATATTAACTTAATCGTTTTTTAAATTCAGGTATTTATAAAATATAATATGAGATGTTCTCAAGATATATGATAAGAGGTCCCTTGTCGAGCTTGGAACCATGAATTACTGTCAATAGCAATTACTTTTTTGAAGGTTTTACATTAAGATACCAGCTCATTTAGTACCTAGTTAAGTTTGTCCATCTATGACGTCTAAGAAGTTTGTTTTATTTTTTCTAAGACCTAGATTAGGACAAAACCTACTTCATACCTTTACACCATCTGGGAAGCCACAGGCAGATACTAGTGTGTTTAGAAATGTTATACTATTTTTTTGTTCCATGCACAGTATGTTCTTCAGGTATAAAACATCACAACTTAACAAAGAAAGGAAAGAACCTTAGTGAAAAGTCCTCTAAAGTTTATTTAATTCGCCACACCCTAAAATGCTAAAAGTAAGTGCTAAGTATTTACGTATTTCTTAAAAATCGACATAGACCTATACAAACATTTATTTACCACTTAATAAGTAGCACATCTTAATAGATTTTCAGCTGCTGAAAATCTTCAAAGCACATAAGTTTTCCAAAGAAAGTTAAACCTAAGAACTGCAAAATAATACTGCAAAACCGCTTATCCTTTCTACATTCAGTTCCAAAATAAAGTAGCAAATACTTAGAAACTTTTTACCTAACATTTTTATCATAAACAAATGAAAAATGGATTCTAACAAATACTATCAACAAATAAAGGAGTCTAACTTCTAATATTTATAAAAAACAAATGAATACAGAATCATAGGTATGCTTGCAATCTAGACTGCATTTTATTACACCAAACAGTTACAACATGAAGTGAAAGCCAAGCTAGAGTCATTGGCGTATTGCAGCTTTTCATTCATAAAGCCAATGTATGTGGTATTGATGGTATTAAAAATAAAGAAAACGCAAGCATAACTTATCTTGAAAGGGAACAGGATATTGGTTAATTCACTAGATACACTTACCTCGTATTTGATGCCGGCCAGACGCAGCCATGTCTCGACTTTCAAGCAATACGGCGATGTCGACGGCAACAAAGGAGTTCGCGAGAGTTGGTACAAGTACACGATGTCTTTCTCGAAACTTGTTTTGTGCACTTGCGGCTTCGGCTGAGCTTCCTGTTTCTTTTCTTCTACATTTGCATCGGCTTTCTCGGCTGGTGCATCTTCCTTGGTTTGGTCATTAGCCGCCGGCGCGTCTTCTTTCATCTCTTTTTCATTGTCTCCACCGTTGTCGGGGATGTTGCTTTTTAATTCTGTAGTCATTGCGACGTCTTTTACAATATTGTGTTTCAATTAATTCACGTTCAACACAGAAAACCAAGCAAATTTGCAAGCCAGCAAATTCAAATCACCGCTGTACGTGAAATCACAGCACGTGCACCAATACCCGACGCGAAAAATCTACTGGCTTGCTTGGCCAGAGAAGTGTTGCCAACTAATATTAACGAATGGTTGCTAGATGGCATTTTAAAAAGTGCTAGATGGATTGAAGCTATATTATCCTAAAAAAATATGTTCCTTTAATAGTTAGCTTTTGATTTTCAATAGCGCTAATTTCAAAACCATAATTAACTTAATCCTACATATTAAATAATTATAATAAATGTTAAAGTTTTAGATAGTTATGTATGGATAGGATGGTTTTAAGGATATTTGTTTCTTGTTATGTTATGCTATTGTCCTGATTATGCCAAAACTACTGAACCGAATGAGCTATAATTTAGTATGAGATATGAGTAACCATCGCAATCATTCTATATAATCTATACTCTCCCATACCAAATTTTATCCCCAAGTTTTGTATCCCATAAAAACCCCTAAATAAATATTTTTTCATAATTGTTATTTTGTATGCAGTGTAAATCATGTCTCAAATTGTTTTCGAGACATAGAATACAGCTTAGATAAAACTGTTATTTTAGTCAACAAATTATATAAATATATTTAGTAATAAATCCGCTTGATTTCTAAACAAAGGTTTTAATTAACTTGACTTTAGTTTAGAACTTTAGTACATATTACTATTCTACGCTATACTATACTACGCCGAAGTTCGAAACTCTCGTTTCGAACTTCGGCGAGTCCACACCTCCTGATGATGCCTCGTGTAGAGGCGAAACACGTGTCGTATCTTTGAACTTTGGTTTTCTGTTCGTTGACTCTTTGGTTTGTGGTATAGTAATATGTACTAAAGTTCTAAACTAAAGTCAAGTTAATTAAAACCTTTGTTTAGAAATCAAGCGGATTTATTACTAAATATATTTATATAATTTGTTGATATTTATGGATTTCCGCAAAGTAACGCCTGAATCAATCAATTATGTTATTTTAGTATTTTGATGCCCGAAGCCTACAACTTTACAAATTATCACAACAACTGACAGAGACGTGTGCATCTATGAAAGTTATGCATGCATGTCATTTTGACCTATACCACCCTGTTCTTGAGTTTCTATCGAAATTGCTTTTTGTCAAAGCCTCTTTCCTATCGTACCATCTCTTTCACTGATCTGTTTATTCAATATTTGAGTAAGAGGGACTGACCATGCGTTGTGAATTTTGACCGAGAGACTTTACAATAGGTACAGTACATGGCTTGCTCTTGTCGTGCAGTCCGTTCTACGCACGACACACATGTCACGCAGGCTTAGCTTAGTTCTTTATAATTGCAAGTTTTTCAGGGCCCCTAAAAACCCCTAAAAATTTCTACCTCTAAAATTGTTTACATTTTTGACCCCTAAATTTTGGGGGAAACCCCAGTCTGTTACCACTGCAAAAATGCATAATTATACAATAAATATAGTGTCTTTAAGACTGTACAATTTAATGGCTTAAGATGGGTCACGTGTGAAAATAGACTTAAGAAAAGATAATTCGGCTAAACCAGAGATTTATTTTTGAGGGAGAGGCTAAATGGCTGTATCAAAAAAGCAAAATCTAGCCTACAATGTGTTAAGTTGGCAACTCTGTATCACGGCTAGCGGGAGACAATGATGGGCTTTCGGGCTACCAACAAGATAATATAAAAAGCGCTATATGACATCTCACTTCGCACTTCTTTATATTGATGATTGCTGTTAATTATGATTAGCGATTTATAGATATCGGTTTTTCTTCTACAAAAAAAGTTGTAGTTAATAGACACATTGCTTATCAACACATACTCACACTCGGCTCAGATAAGACGCATTGCTTCTAAAAACAAAACAAAGCTAACCGTTAGTTGGTGCTGGAAGGTATGTAATGCTAAATTGAAAGAATAATAAAATTAGTGCTGATTAAAAGTGTAAGTACCTATACCATATTTAAATAGTTTTTTTTTTTATAAATTACAGTATCCATATTATCCGGATAGTGTTGCCTACATTTTTCGAATAGAATAATATAACGGATATCCGGATTGTAAGCCCTATAGTGCTGAATTAGGCACTGAAAACAAAGTTGGCAGCACTGATTACCAACCAATTTTTGTTCCCCATTGGGTCAAGAAAGTCCATGACCTTATGATACTGCCTTGTCATACGTTCCTTATTTTTATAATAATTTTTATTTCATACGTTTAATGTTTATTTTTGTCATCAGTCAGAATCGTTAAGTCTAGTCATGCCGTTGTAAAGTGGTGGTGGTGGCGACTTTACTAGAGGCTTACCATAATGTTATTTGATTGTATACCTACTAGATTCTTTGTCAATAGAAATCGAAACATCATACCTACCTACCTACAGACTCCGTAGGTAGGTATTATGCATGAAAGTAGATATAGGTACCTACTAATGATATACCGACACGTTGAGATACTAATGATTAGGTACATCTCTCGCTTTCCTCATAATTTAAATTAACCTAAGTACAGATAAAATATCATAGGTACCTACTGGACTTGGCGGCATACAGCGACTCTAGCGCACGCACAGTAGGTAATGTAGGTATGTAGGTAGGTATAGTATAGACCACAGATATACATTTAAGGTAAAGACACGGCTGTAGGTATGTTTTTTCACCCCTTACTTTATAAAGGTCATCCGAATTTGCTGATTCATCTTGTACCTTACCTACTGTACCTATTAAGGCTTTCATCCCGGGAGTCTCGGTCTCGAAAATCCCGAGAGTCTCGACGATTTTTTGTTATTTTCGAGACTCGAGACTGATGGTTTCGGTACCGGGAATAACGAGACTTTCGATACTTAGAAAAATGTTAACAATATTCAGTGTAGAGTAGCCCTAAGTATAATCTAAAACAAGGATAAGAAATGGAATGAAATGAAATGTACTTTTATTCACATTAAATAGAGTTTACAGTAAGATGTCAGGATTTTTCGTAGTACGTCTATTTAACCATCAGATTATGAAGTATGTGAATACATAATTTATAGTCTTAAAAGTTTAATAAGCACAACCAAAACATGCCAAACCTAAATATATGCATACAAAAATACTAAATATTTTTTACAAACCCATCCTAAGACAAAGTGGTATAGTCTTATGACTTTAGCCTCCTAAAAAGGGCAAATAAATGTGGAATGTGGAACGATTTAATTCTAAATTAAAAACTAAAATATTTCGAAGAAAAACGCGGATTTTGATAAATCTGGAACATCGAACATCATTAAATACTAGATTGAAAAGTTAAACTGTGATGTGTTAGCTAAAAGGTTCGCTGAAAGGTATCTATCTAATTCACGCTAGAGTTATAAGATGTTTTCAAATAAGTAATAAAACATCTGATTGATTTCTGGATTTTACGTGAATTTCATGTTGTACCTACTTGTGTTTTTTGTTGCAACATTATGACACGAAATGACAGCGTAGAGTACCTATGCACTATTTAATAATTAAATTATTGTACACTAACATGCTTTTTGACGCAATATTGATGCTCAAAGTGATTTTTTTTAATAAAAGTAACAGATGTTAACATTTGAGTTGTTTATTAAAGTACTAGATTAAAATATCTTGTTTTGACTGTCTAGTTGCCGATCCTAGTGTACTTATAAGTACTATTGAAATAGTCTCGAAAGTCTCGTTTTTCCCGGGAATTTCGAGACCGCATCGAGTCTCGATTTTTTTTCCCGGGACTCAGAAAGTCATCGAGACTGAAAGCCTTAGTACCTATATAGGAAAGTTTCAAAAATAAGTGATTCCTTTGACAAAAAAAATCCACCCAAGTAACTACCTAACTTTTTTGTTCCAAAGTAGCCGTCTAAAAGTTTTTTTGAAAGTGTGACCTGGTGTGACTATTTTCTCATGATGGTAGATTTTCCTATCCAAAGAAGTTTTTTTTGGGAGAAAGACAAAAAACTAGGTAAGGAAGGATCTAACGAACACCGACCAGAATGTCATAAATAAAAGGAGTATTCGTTGGCGGAGTTTCTCCCTGATACCGGTGGCAGTGGCGGATCCAGCTTTCCTCCACGGGGGGGAGGGGGGGTGCGCGAAGCGAGCCGCAAATTTTTTTGGCAGTAGTTTAGTCCTGAAATGACTTTTTTAGGACCCTTAAACACGCAACAGAACAAATGTGATCGAGGCAAGCGCAGCGAGTCGGAAATTTTTCATGGTTTTAAATTTACTAGGGAAAATCGTTATATCAGGGCCCAAACATTCTTAACTTAATAGACAATATCACTATATTAGGACCCAAAATTACCTAGTAAAGGAAACATCAACGCGGCGAGAGCAGCAAGCCGCAAATTTTCACGCCAATAGTTTAGTCCTAAAAATTACTTTATCAGGATCCTTAAACTCATAAAAGAATTATCGTGAACGCGGCGAGCGCAGCGATCCGCAAATTTTTCGGGGTTTTAATTTACTAGGAAAAATTGCTTTATCAGGGCCCAAAACACTTAACTTATAAAGGAAAATAGCTGCATTAGGACCCAAAATTGCTCAGTCAAAGAAACCTGATCTTGGTAAGCGAAGCGAGCCGCAAATTTTCACGCTAATAATAATCATAGTCTTGAAATATACTTTAACAGGCCCTAAAATACGCAATATAATAAATGTGAACGAAAATTTTTCAAGGTTTTAATTTACTAGGGAAATCGGGACCCGAAACACTTTCGTAATAAAACTAAACATCTGATCGTAAATTTTTATGTATTTTTCTACTCTTTTTAAATCCTGAAAATTATTGTATTGAGACCCAAATAGGCCTAATAACAGAAATCTGATTGCGGCAAGAAAAGCGAGCTGCAAATTTATTACTTATTTTTTGGTTATACCCCTAGTTATACACCTAGTTCTACATAAATATTATAGAATTTGCTAGTTGGTCAACCATTTGCTTAGTACTTACGTAGTATTCTGATAAAATAGATAGGTTTCAGAAATGCTTTCATGGAGTGAACTTAGTAAATTACTTATATTTTGAAAACGGTCAAGTGCGAGTTCTAAAAATCGCTCACGGGGGGGGGGGTCATGACCCCCCCCCCTTGGATCCGCCACTGGGTGGTGGGTGATGCGTACCTGTGCGCCTTACTTACTTGCCTGAAAATAGAGTGAATGAAAGGATGGCATACAGACAAACATCCAGGTGATAGGGTGGGGGAAGGAGGTCTCTCACACCATCGATACTCCTAAATCTAGATTTCCCCCAGCAGGAGTTAAGGCGTGGCTTATAAATCCAATCTCTTTCAATGCATGTTACCCCAGTAGAAATGCCACAACTAAACTAATTGTTTGTATGAAACATAACTAGATTTTATAAGAAATGGAATCGGGACACCAGGATATCATAATCACCAAGATTTCACCATCACGCCCCTCGAATGTTATTGGTTCAAATTGCATCCCCGGCCCTACCCATTAAGTTAGGACTCTCATACCATCTAGACTCCCAAGTCCAGATCCCCCAAAAGGAGGTGGGTTGGGTGCTTCGACTTAGGCGTGGCTTAAACATTTTAACTCTTCAGATTCATGTTGCCCCAATAGAAGTACCACAACTAAAGCAATAGTTTGTATGGAAAATAGCTTGATTTTATAGGAAATGGAATCGGGACACCAGGATATCATAAATCACCAAGATTTCACAATCACACCCCTCGAGTGTTATTGGTTCAAATTGCCCCCCTTCACCCCTACCCATTAAATTAAAATTCTCATACCATCTAGACTCCCAAGTCCAGATCCCCCCAAAGGAAGGTGGGTTGGGTGCTTCGACTTAGGCGTGGCTTAAACATTTTAACTCTTCAGATTCATGTTACCCCAATAGAAGTACCACAACTAAAGCATTAGTTTGTATGGAAAATAGCTTGATTTTATAGGAAATGGAATCGGGACACCAGGATATCATAAATCACCAAGATTTCACAATCACACCCCTCGAATGTCATTGGTTCAAATTGCCCCCTTCACCCCTACCCATTAAATTAGGATTCTCATACCATCTAGACTCCCAAATCCAGATCCTCCAAAGGGAGGTGGGTTGGGTGCTTCGACTTAGGCGTGGCTTAAACATTTTAACTCTTCAGATTCACGAGACCCTAGTAGTAGTGCCACAAATAACCAAATAGTTTGTATGGAAAGTAGCTTGATTATATTGGAAATTAAATTGAGATACCAGGGCATCATAAGTGATCAAGATATTACACTCACACCCCTCGAAATAAATTAGGGCTCTCATACCATCTAGACCCCCAAGTCCAGGTCCCCCCTAAAAGGAGGCATTGAGCTAGGCGTGGCCTAAGCTTTTAACGCTTTCAAATCCTGTAACCCAAGTAGAAGTGCCATAGCCAACTAAATAGTCAGTGTGAAAAATAGCGAGACTGTATGGGTTATAGAATCGGAGTACTAGGCTATCATAAATCAACAAGAAATAATAGTCATGCTCTCGAATATTATTGGTCGAAATATCCCCCAACTAATTGAATAAAAGGGGGTTGGGCGTGGCTAATTGAGGGTGCACAGGAAGACGAACGGGATAGATGCACTTTAGGGGTGGTGCATGCCACTATCGATTGGCATAATCCAATCATTGGGGGTGGGGGCAGGGGGGGGGGGGTAACAAGCGGGTAGGTTTTTAGTAGGAGATTTAAGTACCTATGCATCCATCATCTAAACATACCTAGTATGAACCAAAAATTAACTGATCAAGCTAGGTATAAAATATTTGATTTAATTTTATTTAACTTTTATACAGACTTAGATAAACCTAAAAGCGCGTATTTCAAGAATGGTGGCAATGCAATCAGTGCAGGTACAGCAATGTCTTCCACTAGGGTCAGAGCGGGCCATGGGCGGGCACTCTGCCAGCCAGGATTGCCAGATACTCCTACACCCACTAAGCTCTCTAGTGGCAGGCAGGCAGCTGATACTAGCCGACAATTCACTCACAGTAAGGCCAGCTGAAAAGAGTTTTGAATAATAATTGCGACAAAAGGTAGATATGAGGCTTAGCTAATAGAGGACCAACATTTCTCAAAAACTCTTTCTGTGTGGATGAGCGCTAACAGTGCTGCCCCAATATTTGTATTCAAATTCCTGCGTAGCACTGTTTTTGACCAGGCGTAAAGATCTACCATCAGCCGAGCATGTCGCTCATCGCGAAAATTGCTCAATTTTTTTTACAAGTATTAGTGATACTCTTACCTTACCGAATAATATAATCCTAGCAAAAACCTTTTTAATGTAGGTAAAAATCAAAGCCAAAACGAGATTTTACTGCCGCAAAAATACATGAGATCTTGTAAAATTGAGCCAAAACTGAAACTCAAATTATCGTTAACTCTTATTTTATACAATCATTCATTGTAAGTTTGTAACAACCTATCCTTTTCCATCTCCAAAACTTATCGGAAGACTAATCAAAGAATAGTATATGTACCTAGTCCTATCCTACTAATATTATAAACGCGAAAGTTTGTAAGTATGGATGGATGGATGTTTGTTACTCTTTCACGTAAAATCTACTGAATGGATTTTCATGAAACTTTACAATAATATAGCTTATATTTATGTACCTACATCAGAATAACACATAGGCTACAATTTATAAAGATAGGTACCTGTGCAGACGAAATCGCGGGCACCAGCTAGTATTAAATAATATCAAAAATATTAAGGAGACGATTATTAAATACCTCGAACCCTTACGAAATAAAAGACAAAAGCATTAGGTAGGTAGTTTAATTTAATTCTTCAATTTTACATCGACTTTGTAATTCTAATCCGATAATTAGGTTTTTGAGAAGATTTAATAAACATTACCCAGGTATTATCTTACATTGTATAAGGTTGTGTGTAAAATTATTAATGAGGTAATTCACAATCTAGTTCCTCGCCTCCTTTTTTATAACAACTATTGCTTTCTTATTAAGGCTTCTATCTGAATTAGGCCCATTATTTTATTGGAAGTTGAAGTAAGTAGGTATATTCACTATATATAATTATTATGTATATTTCTGCTAATGCTTTTTGAATCTTGGCTTTGAATTAAGTTCTATTATTGTGGGAGTGATGGTAAAATGAATGGAGTGGGGATCGTTTTAGATAGTGAGTTAAAAAAGTGTGTGACGGATGTGAAGAGGATGAATGACAGAGTTATAGTAGTAAAGTTATTATTAGGTGAATTAGTTTTAAACGTGATAAGTGTGTATGCTCCGCAGATGGGACGTGACGATAGAGTGAAAGAGAAGTTTTGGGAGGACTTTGATGCAGTTGTGATGAATGTCCCGGATGATGAAGAGATATTTGTTGGTGGTGATTTTAATGGACATGTGGGAAGGATGAATACAGGATATGAAAGAATTCATGGTGGATTGGGCTTTGGAAACAAAAATCAGGACGGAGAAGCCATACTACAAGCAGCATCGGCATTTGATCTGGCCATAGCCAACACATATTTTAAGAAACGGGATGAACATTTAATTACCTATCACAGTGGCAATCACAGGACTCAAATTGATTATTTCCTCTTCAGAAGAAATAATCTCAAATTAGTAAAGGACTGCAAAGTCATACCCGGAGAGGCTTTAGTCTCCCAACATAGGTTATTAGTTGCAGAACTAAAAATGCAAGTAAAAATAACAAGCAAAGCACGACCACCGCCCAAGATCAAATGGTTTTTGATAGAAAAGAGTGAGTTTGCAGAGAAGTTTAGAAAAAGAGTGGTAGACAAAATGATAGATATGAAGGATCTGAAAGGGAAATCTGTAAATGAGTGTTGGGAGGAAATGGCAGCGTACATCAGAAGTGTGGTTAAGGATGTTTTTGGGTTGACAAAAGGCAAAGGAGTAATAAATGAGGACACCTGGTGGTGGAATGAAGAAGTGCAAGGTATTTTGAAAGAAAAGAAGAATGCATTTAAAGAATGGAAGAGTATGGATGATGGAAATGATGCAATTGTGAAAGAGAATAGAAAAATGTTGTATGTGGAGTGCAAGAAGAAAGCGAAAAAAGCTGTTGCTATTGCCAGGGCCACAGTGCAGGATAAGCTATATAAATCATTGGAGAGCCCACATGGACAAAAAGATCTGTACAGGTTAGCAAAGCAGAGAGAGAGAAATGCAAGGGATATTATGCATGTTAGGTGTATTAAAGATGACGAAGGAAAAGTTTTGACAGATAATGCGAAAATAAGAGAACGATGGAAGGAATATTTTAATAAATTAATGAATGAAGAGAACGATTGGAGTGGAGTGTTAGATGATGTGCTAAAAACTTCCATACTTCTACCGGTATATCATCCGGTCCTACCGCTTTTCCATTCTTCAAGCTTTGTACTGCTTTCTTAACCTCCATCACGCTGACTTCTTCCACAACTCCCTTGGTACCAAGGGAGTTGTGGAAGAAGTCAGCGAAGTTTTTAAAAGCAGATGGATGGAAGTGGCTGAGTGTATTCTTCAATAAGTTGTTGCAGGAAGAGTCAATACCGGATGAATGGTGCAACAGTTCACTGGTGCCCATTTTCAAAAACAAGGGTGATGTACAAAACTGTAACATCTACAGAGGATTAAAACTCATGTCACACAGTATGAAAGTTTGGGAGAAAGTGATAGCAAGAAGAATGAGAGAAGAGAGTGATATAACCCAGAACCAGTTCGGTTTTATGCCTGGAAGAGGAACAACGGACGCCATATTCGCACTTCGCCAGTTAGGCGAAAAATACAGACGTGCACACAAGAACTTGCACATGGTGTTCGTTGATCTGGAAAAGGCATATGACCGAGTACCTCGAAAGGTTCTGTGGTGGGATATGAAAGATAAAGGAGTGCCTGGGAAGTACGTACAGTTTGTAAAAGCTATGTACAGGAATGCAAGAACACACGTCCGGTCTGAAGCTGGAGTTCAGTGTGGCTGTGGGGCTGCACCAGGGATCGGCTTTGAACCCTTATCTGTTCCTCCTGGTAATGGATGCACTGACATCGGACATACAGGAGGAGGCACCCTGGTGCATGCTGTTCGCCGACGACATTGTCCTTGTCGGAGAAGATGCCCTTGTGGTCCAGAGCAGGCTGGGAAAATGGCGGGAAAAACTGGAGAGTGTAGGGTTGAGGATCAGCAGGACCAAAACTGAACACCTGTTCTGCGATTTCGGTGGTCCTTCCAGTTTTGTTCCCATTGCTCTAGATGGTGTATCCCTACCAGTCTGATCCAATTTCCGGTACCTCGGGTCATTGATCCAGAACGACGGTGACGTAGACCAGGACGTTAAGAATAGGATAAATGCGGGATGGATGAAATGGCGACAGGTCTCAGGAACAACTTGCGATCCACGAATGCCCCTTAAACTTAAGGGGAAAATTTACAAAACGATCGTTAGACATGTCGTATTGTATGGCTCCGAGTGTTGGGCGATGAAAGGGACGGATGAAAGAAGAGTACACGTGGCAGAGATGCGAATGCTGAGATGGATGTGTGGTGTGACAAGGATGGATAAGATAAGAAATGAGTATATTAGAGGAAGCTTGAAAGTAGCGCCAGTGACAGATAAGTTGAGGAATAACAGGTTATCGTGGTATGGGCATGTGATGCGGAGGGATTAATGCCATGTCACTAGGAGAGTGTTAGATATGAAAGTAGATGGATTTACGAGAAGAGGAAGACCAAAGAAAAGATGGATGGACTGTGTGAAAGAGGATATGAACGAAGCAGGCGTGAGTACAGATATGACGGCTGATAGAGACGAATGGAAGAATAAGACATGTTGTGCCGACCCCACCTAAGTGTGGGATAAGGGCAGGGAGATGACGATGCATTTTGAATCTTGGCTAGATGATGTTCAACTCACTGCTCGGTGAAATGGACAATTATAATATAAAAAAGTCAATTGTCCAGCAATCGAGTTTCAAAGATTTATTCTCACTACATACTGTATGTACATACAATAATTCTCAGTCTCCTTTACAACTATTGAAATAACTAAACTTATCACTAACACTGGAATTTCAATATTCACAAAACAACTCTTAAGTATTCTAATATTTGTTAAGAAATAACAGATAGGTACTAACCTAAGTTGCAGCTAGCAAATTTAAAAGGACGACAACAGCTTCTATCAATAAATTACTTATTACTATTCAATTTACGACTTTTCAAAATTGTATTACAAATATAACAAAAAAGAACTGCAAACTCCTTATAAAAATATTGATTTGATGTAATGTACCTATAAACTGGCCACTTTTCACAACATGTAAAAAAATATAAATAATGGCCTTTTGTATAATTTTCCTTACAACTAACATTTGTGTGATTATTTATTGCATTGAGTGATGTAACATTATTAGAAATACATTTTATTATTGTTCTTAATATTATAAAAACGACTTGAAATATAATAGTTTACAGTTTGTTCTTCTTGTTTCGTTGTTCTCCAACAGTTACAAGTGTCTATTGTACGTGTTTCGTTTGTAGCTATTTGCGACTACAGCAAGCGCTATTCCGAGCTGCTAGAGCTGGACGGCGCGTAGCTGTAGGCGCTGCTAGGCGGTGTGTAAATTAAACATTGTCTACAGTTATTGTGCTACGGGTGCTGTAGCAGTTTGTACTACAGCTAGCGTTATTCCGAGCTGCTAGAGCTGGACGGCGCGTAGCTGTAGTAGTCACGCTGCTAGGCGGTGTGTATCTGCTCCACGTTCAAGTGCGTGATAAAGCGAAGCCGCATTTGAAGCGCTGGCCGCAGCTTGCGGATCACCATTTCCACTTCATTCTTCATCGTGTCGCCGACGAACATGTACTTTATGTGGTAACTGGAGAGCTGTTCAGGATATTTATCTAAGCTTTTCATTATTTGATTTATAAATATATTTATTTATTTAACATAAGACTCACAGTATTTTTTTTTCTTTCATATGCTATGAACTTAGATGAATAACGGTGTTCCTATAGAACACCAAGATGGACAGTATGAAAAGAAGACAGGACCAAAAAATTTCAGACACCTTGCCAATATGTATGAAATATCTCCATTTTCAAATAATGTTTGTTACTTTTAACGATGTAGTTTTATTAACAATGAAAAAGCCTAGTAGTTTTAACATATTATATTTATCTAGCCCTGTTACTTCTCTCTTTCGAAATTTAGCCTCGGACCAAAATGTACTAGAAGTAACCCAAAGTGGCTCCCTTTTTGTGACGCATTTTTAATGTACTATATTATGTTTCCATACTTTAATACTTCTATGATACATGCATTCATACTACTCGGGCGAATGAACATGACACCTGGCTGACACTCTCGCTCGGAACTTGATGAGTCCCCCGCTGCCCCGCGCGGCGCCCTCCGTGTTTCTTCTTCCTCTGATTGCGAAGCCTTATCATTACCAAGTATTACAGGACCTCTCTCTATAAAGATTATCCAATTCCACGATGTACTTTGCACAATCGTCATTCGAGCCAGGTGTCATGTTAATTCCCCCGAGTAGTACATACATACAAGATACCTTCCTTGGCAGTCGAATAATAAAAAGGATACAGCAAATCGCAGATGGGGTCGATATACGTCAAATGTGGCTGCGTCTTGTCGATATGCGCCAGAAGCTCGTACAGCGTCAGAGTGATGTCCATTACCGCGCGGGACAGGTCAGAGTTGAACCGCTGCAGGAACGGGCCCACCAAGTGACAGAGGAGTAGAAGTTGCGTCTCCGAATGGATCTCTTGGGATAGCTTTTCTTTCACGAATCTGGGGTTAGAAAAACATCTTTAGCATAATCCTATATATCGATTTAGATCATCTACGAACTCGGAAAATCACTAAGCTTTCCTATCATTCTGTCAAAGTTTATCCATACAAATCAATCAATCAATCAATATCCTTTATATATTAACATGGGTAGTTTGGATATACTTTGAAGATTTATTGACGAAAGATGTGAAAGTTTCGTAGTTTAGCTACTAGACGTTAGTTTGATTGTACATATATACCTACTAAATATGTATGTACCTACTTTTTTTTTTCTTTATTGGTATAGGTAGTCGAAAAAAACGTAGGTACATACATATTTAGTCCATACGTACATTCAAACAAACGTCTAGTATCGAAACTAAGAAACTTTGGAATCTTTCATCAATAAAACAGTAACCCACACAACAATCAACATAGATATCTATAAAGATTTGTTTGTTTTTCTGTTTAGAAAACTGCCACAAAACTTTGCTTAGAATAAAAATCACAAACTACAAAGATCAAAAATCAGCATTCCTTGCGCGAATTTGAAATAAGGCTTGTCTACAGGTTTCCTCTTCGCCTAAATGTCGATAAGTCTTTCGAAACAGAAACCCATAGACATTTAGGTGAAGAGAAACCCGCAGACAACGCCTTGTACTTTTTTATGCTTGAGGTACAAAGAAATACTTACACAGGAACCTGCATGATCTGTCCTGCGCCCGCGTGGTACCAGATCGCATGCGCCAATGCAAGCGTCAAGCTAAACTTATTCTCTAACATAGCTTCATTAGTCGTCTTCAAATTGAACAGTTGGAACGGAGTATGCTCGTACGACCATTCCGTCAACTCCTTATCAGCGATCACTTCTGATATACGCTCGTGGAGTACAGTCCAGTACGGATCCGGCAGAGCCGCCATAATGAGCCCTATCGCGTTGATCCAAAGTTGAATCTTCATTGGCGGGATGACCACGAATCCTTTCGAGATGACGTCGAGTAGACTGTTGCCTACGGAATTTGGTGACATTGGTAGTGCCATTAGTTCGACGCAGGTGATGTAAAGAGCGTGGGCAGACGGGTTCGGATACTCGTTGAAACGCCAGTCCGTGTTCGGGAAGTGAGAGGTGCCAGTCATTGCTGATTTAATGCTGAGGAGATTATTGTGAACTAGCTGACGCCCGCAATTCCTTTTTTTAGTACGCGTTTACACTTCACGACGAACATTCCCTTCAAATTTCCATCTCTACGATCAGTGGTTTCGCCTGTTATTGTCTGTCAGTCAGTCAGGAATAAACCGTTTATATTTAGTTTATATTGATGATATATCTGCAGACTTACCACAATTTAACCATTCAAAATTATAAAGCTTTAGGTTTCTAAGTTGGTTGTCTTGAGTAAACTTATCAAATTAATGATTTCTATAAGGAAAAGACGCTTTCAAACTGACTGCGCCCACACTAAAACTAGCCATTGTTGAGATAAACGCACATCTTCTCATTTTAAGCAATCATGTGTACCTTTCGAAAATTCACACTGGCAACTCTTTATGAGCTATTTGACAGCCTTTGTCAAAGTCAATGTCTATAAACCTCTCCTTGCTAACTCTCATCATAGTTTTGGCGGGAACATGAAAAATGGCGCATTGGCGGCATTAAATTAATTGACAAAACTTGTATAACTTTGAGTTTTTAAGTGTAAAAACGGTGGTTTTTTATCCATTAAGTGCTCGTGAACGTGTATGAGTGTTGGTGAATAGTGTAATGCTGTAAAACGTGACTTTTCGTGTTGCCTCCAAAACTCCATAGAAGCCTCTAGTAAAGTCGCAACCACCACTACTTTACAGGGGCATGACTTGACTTATCGACTCTGACTTATGACAAAATAATCTCTCCAATTACTTGACACTGGCTATATACCTTTGATGTGAAGCCAAACTGAAGAACTTGGGTTCTTCGAAAGAAAAAAAAAAAGAAAACTCTCATCATCATTGTCTGGTCCTTTTCCCACTTACGTGGGGTCGGCACAACAAAAAATGTCTTCTTCTTCCATTCGTCTCTATCACCCGTCATCTCTGTACTTACACCTGTATTATTCATATCATCTCTCACACAGTCCATCCATTTTTTATTTGGCCTTCCTCTACTCTTTCTTATATCAATTCACATCCATATTCAGCTCTCCTTGCGAACTCTGTCAGGATAATAAGCATTTTTTTCTGCCCGTAGTATTATTAATGTAAAGTTGACGACGCGGATGGTCGAGTGGCAAGAGTGTTAGACTGCCACGACCGGTGTCGCGGGTTCGATTCCCGCTCAGGACAAATATTTGTGTGATGAACATCGGTGTTTTTCCTGAGTCTGGGTGTTTTCTATCCTACTAATATTATAAACGCGAAAGTTTGTAAGGATGGATGGATGGATGGATGTTTGTTACTATTTCACGTAAAAACTACTGAATAGATTTTAATGAAACTTTACAATAATATAGCTTATACATCAGAATAACACATAGGCTACAATTTATAAAGATACCTGAATTCCTGAAAAAAAAGATTCCTGCGCAAACGAAGTCGCGGACACCAGCTAGTATATTATATGTATGTATTAACAAAAAAAAATGAAGTATATAAGTATTTTATCAGTTATCTAGTTCCCATAATACAAGCTTACTTAGTTTGGGGCTAGATGGCGTTGTGTGGAATGTCCAAAACATTATTATTATAAAGGATACTGTCCACCATTCTGTTGACCAGAGTGAGGTAGTAGTTGAGATCGGGCGTGTACACGGGTTCCGCATCTGTCTTGTTGAGGTACGCTTGGAACGGTTCGGTGGTGGCCCAGCCTGCTGGACGGACGTCCTTGAGTGAGCCCAGAACTGCGTGAACTAGTTTACGCTTCAATTGATGTTTGTCGCGTAACTTTGCTTCGTAGTAATGCAGCGTGTTGTACAGGAATGTCACTGGACGGTCTGGAAGACGAGGTTCCTAGTTACTTCTTACCTTATTGGAGTCATGGATAGATAAATCATCCATTATGTTCTTATAGAACACCAAGATAGACAGTATCAAAGCAATATGGATGTGGAATAAAATTTTCAGACACCCTGTCAATAAAAATGAAATATGTTTATTTTCAAATAATGTTTGTCACTTTTTTACGATGTAGTTTTATTAACAATGCCTAGTAGTTTTAACATATAATATTTATCTAGCCCTGTTACTTCTCTTTTTCCAAATTTAGCTTCGGACCAAAATGTACAAGAAGTTAGCTAATTTAGATCCCTTTTTTTTTGGCGCATTTTTAATGTACGCATAGTGTGTGGATGTACGAGGAATAATCAGTTGAAGTGGAATTTTATTTTATAATAAGCTTTTATAACATCCTATAAAGATATTAAATATACATTCATTGAGAACCATCAAATAAATGTCATTCATCATCCATCTTCAACTTTCACCGATATAATAAAAGTGCGATAGAATATTCTTCAATCACAATCGAGTCACAGCCCGCGACTCAAAAACATAAAGACCACGACCGCTCTGTCAAGAGCGTAACGAAGAAGAAGAAGAAGAAGAGAATATTCTTACCATGGAACTTAAAGAGGTAACCCAGATGTTCCAGCAGTTGTTCTAAGTTCTTGCTCACTTGCGGTATCTCGAGGTAGCGGTGTACTACTATGTCCATCACGGGAATGAATCGAAGACACACGTTACTGAGGTATACAGGTATAGGGCCGCCATAAGCGTTGTTCGCTTCTTCTGGAGCAAACTTTTCCGGGTATTTTCTATGGAATGCCAAGTGTTTTTCGTACCTGAAAATCAAGAAAACTTTTTTTCTAATATGCTAGGCTAAGCCAGTGTCAAGTTATTTGATATTGACAAGGGATTTATTCGCAGTCGTGGTCGTGGCAGTCGCAAGTTTCTTCATGCCTCGGTAAGGTGGCGGCAACTTCACTAGAGGCTTGTCAGGAGTTTTGGAGGCAATACGAAAAGTCACGTTTCACAGCATTATACTGTTTCACCAACACTCATACACATTCATAATCACTTATCGGGCAATTAGCGAAGTGGCTAGAGCTATTTGCAGATGCGGGCGACAGTCATATTTTTTTATTTACCAGCGTTGCCAGTTATAAGCACGCAAAAAGGTCGGATTTACGTAGCTTTCGCCAGCTTTTTTGTCGATTGATTTAATTTTAATATGATTTGAACTCTGTAGGGATCATCATTTCCTGGTCCTTTTCCCACTTACGTGGGGTCGGCACAACATGTCTTCTTCTTCCATTCCTCTCTATCAGCCGTCATCTCTGTACTTACACCTGTTTTATTCATATCATCTTTCACACAGTCCATCCATCTCTTATTCGGCCTTCCTCTACTCTTATATCCATCCACTTCCATATTCAGCACTCTCCTAGTAACATGACATTCTTCCCTTCGCATCACGTGTCCATACCAAGCTAGCCTGTTACCTCTTAATTTATCCATCACTGGCGCTACCTTCAGGCTTCCTCTTATATACTCATTCCTTATTTTATCCATCCTCGTCACTCCACTCATCCATCTCAACATTCGCATCTCTGCTACGTGCACTCTTCTTTCATCCGTCCCCTTTGATGCCCAACACTCAGATCCATACAACACGACAGGTCTAATAACTGATTTGTATATTTTCCCCTTGAGTTTGAGGGGCATGTGTGGGTCACATACAGTTCCTGTGACCTGCCGCCATTTCATCCATCCCGCATTTATTTATTTATGGAACTCTGTAGGGATAAACTTTTATAATTATTTTCTGTTTTTAATTTTAATTTAATTTGTTTCACTCACCAATTGTTCTGTTTCCAGTGCTCAGGCGAGTTTTCTTTGACGAAGTCTTGAGCTCGATTTCGCAGCTCCGATCCCTTCAACAGCAGCAGTTGTATGATGTAGAGGCACACTTGACTCTCATTTCCGTCGGGGTTGGGCCGAAGCACCTGCCATTCAATAAACGTGTTTTTTTTATCTTAAAACTAGACTATATCGCTTGATATTGGGCTTTCCTTAAAATTCTATAAGTAATTCTGAGATCGTGGAATCTTTGGAGTGCTTACAATATATAAAGTGTTCCAGCATTAGACCTATTCTATTTTTAAGAGGAAACTCACCAAGCAGAGAACCAGCTCGTTAATAGTGACGATATTACACTTCCATAACATGATGTCGTTGATGGCATCAACTCACTTGTTAAAGTGCGGCCCGTCAGCAGGGTTAGTCACTTCTAGCACCAGATAGTCATAGAACTATCGTATTGTGAACAGGTAACTCACTTTAAGCGGACCAGCTTGTCGATAGTGACGATATTATACTTCTATATGATGTAGTTGATGGCATGCACACACTTGTTGATAAATGTAGCCAGGGCAGGGTTGGTAAAATGGTCATTTCTAGCACCAGATAGTCATAGAACTATCGTATTGTGAACAGGTAACTCACTTTAAGCGGACCAGCTTGTCGATAGTGACGATATTATACTTCTATATGATGTAGTTGATGGCATCCACACACTTGTTGATAAATGTAGCCTTTTTGCAGGGTTGGTAAAACGGTCATTTCTAGCACCAGATAGTCGCAGAACTATGTATTGTGAAAAGGTAACTCACCAAGCACAGGACCAGCTTGTCAATAGTGACGATATTATATTTCCATATGATGTCGTTGATGGCATCCACACACTTGTTAATGTGCGGCCCGCCCGCAGGATTGGTCACTTCTAGCACCAGATAGTCGCAGAATTTGCGGAGGTGCGCCGACAACGCTCTGGCGCCAATACGCTCGACGATCCTGGATAGTTATTTTTATTTTATTTTGGAGCAACAAACAGCTAGTTAAAGCGTCGATGTCACACGACTTTTTAACAAGTTGATTGTTGGCGTTTTTAAAAGCTGGATAGTTATTTTTATTTTATTTTGGAGCAACAAACAGCTAGTTAAAGCGTCGATGTCACACGGCTTTTTAACAAGTTGATTGTTGGCGTTTTTAAAAGCTAGCGTGTGAGCGTGTTAGCTTTTGGGAAGGATTGTCAACAAGCAGATTGTAATAACGCCGATGACACTGGGCGACTTTACACAATACAAGCGATGTCGCTGGCGTGTAGCGTGTATAATAGCCGTGTGTGATCGTACTATTATAACGTCTAAACTTTAAATTGTCATGTCATTTATAAATCAAATATAAGTCGTGGTATCAGGTTATAAAGTCTAAAGATCCCCGCTACTTCTATTTAAATCCTGTCAATTGCCTGTTGGTTGCTTGGAATAAAGCGCTTTCAGCGATTAGGCCACCAATAATCGTACTATCCATTAGTTTTAAGCCTTCTATTTGTTATTTTCTCAGTTTATAATAACGATTTATCTATCTATCTGTTGTGCCGACCCCACTTAAGTGTGGGATGAGGGCAGGAAGATAGATGATGATCTCGTAAAAGCGTGATAGAAAATGGAAAATAACGTTTTTTTTTTAAGTCTGTTCTCACTTGAAAGCGATGGGGTTTATCCGGTTGGTTTCGAAGATCATCTTCCACAGCAGACAGAGAAACAGCGGCGAGCCGTTCACGGAGAAGTGCGAGATGATGTCGTTGTCGTTCGTCATAGAAGACCATTTGCGATACTCTTCTTCCACTGATTTCTTGAGAACTTGTTTGTTTTCTTGCGGGGCTGTATTCTAAGTAATAAATAAATAAAAAAGCTTTTATTTACTGACTCCAGTAGACTGTCCAGATATTCTATATGTTACGTTGTTAATTTTTAGTTACAGTCAGGTTGTCCTATGATATAGGCCTCATACAGGTTCTGCGCCATCTTTTGGGCAGATCACCTTCCTACCTTTTATTTCTCAATAATGTCTCAATAGTGTTCTCAATTATGACTGTGCATTCTAAATCCATTTATCAGCATACAATGCCGACCTCGCCTCAGAAAAAACACATTAAAAATTAAAAAACGCTATATCTCTTAGTGGAAGCAAGATCGAGCATAACCATAAAAAATGTTTTTTTTAGATTTTAATCTACATTCTTTACTTGTTTCATCAATCAGGCCATACCTTTTTTTTAAGATAAAAACTGTGTGAATGTGCTTTGATTGGTCCATTATCACATTTTTATCGTAGTTTATAACTGGACTGGTTCTCAGCCATGGAGTTATAAACTTACTGTTGTTACTTTTTTTTAGAATGACATTTAGTAGAAACACTGTGATTTGACATGTGAATGAAAAAAACAATGAACTTTCCTGTGACACATACCTGTGAGAAGAACTCGACGAGTACGGGCGGAAAGCACTGTAGCGTGTGCTGCGACCACATGTGAGGAGTATTGCTCATTATCGTGCTGAGCAGATCCTTCACCGCCGCGCCGTCACTTCCTGTGCAAAAACACCATCGTCTAGTTACAACTCTGGCGAATAAACATGACACCTGGCTCGAATGACGTTTGTGCAAAAAACAACGTGGAATTGGATAATCTTGATAGAGAAGAGGTCCTGTAATACTTGGTAATGATAAGGCTTCGCAATTAGAATAAAGAAACACGGAGGGCACCGCGCGGGGCAGTGGGGGAAGCATCAAGTTCCGAGCCACGTGGCAGCCAGGTGTCATATTTACTCGCCCGAGTAGTACATTTACGTTTATTTTTTTTGTTTTGAAATGTTTAAATGCGAAGAAAATTGGGCAAAACTGTTTCTTTCTATTTCCTTCGCCTAGGTTAAACATAATCATAACAAAACATAAACATATATACATACTTAAAGATTTCATGAGGTTGTAGTTACAAGATGACCGATCCATTCTTTTAAAATTTATACTCATTCAATTTATATGTATATATGTTTACAATGTTTATAAGGGAGTTAAGGCGAGAACGTGAAAATGTCGCATTCATGGTTATTTTATATTTAATTATTTTACAAAACTTATAAAACTTTGAGTAAACACTCATGCTGTATACACTTAAACAAGTTTGTAAAAATGGTTTTTTATTCATAAAGTGTGTGGTGGTTAGTGTAATGCTGTAAAACGTGACTTTTCGTGTTGCCTCCAAATCTCCATAGAAGCCTCTAGTAAAGTCAACACCACGTCTGCTTTACAGGGGCATGACTTGACTTACTTAGCTACTCTGACTGATGACATAAATAAACATAATCTCACCAATTGCTTTACACTGGCTATATACCTATGATGTGGAGTCAAAACCGAAGTACATAAAGTTCTTCGACAAAAAACCTTTATGGGTATACCTGCTCCGGTCATGGAAATGCCTCTAGCGAGAGTAAGCACGAGCACTCGGTTGAGCTCTTCACTCTCCTGGGAGACGAGCGACTTGGGCTCGGAGACGACGCGCGACATTTGCAGCTGGACCCCGGAACTGCCAAGACTTGTGATCAGGCGAAGAGCGGTGCTTTCAAAGCTGCAATATCAAATGTCAATTTTAAATACTAATTTCCATTTAATTTAGGAATATTTCTCACCAGCGTTTTAATGTAAGCAAAGTTACGAGACAAGGCGCTTTTTTGATGGAAAGAAAGATATTACCAGCACAGTGCTACACAGGCATGACACTAGTCTAGATTTAATAAAAAATTTATCAATGTGGTCGAGCTCTTTATCAGTGTTGCGTCGACATAATTAATTCAAAGTGCTTTGCATCATTGCTCCAAGCTTGATCTCTTACCATCTAGAGAGAGCCAAGCTCGTCTCGTTGTTTGCATTTAAAAATAGTACATTACGATACACGTGACCTAAGTAGCCTATTATTGCACGGCGTGAAGTTAGCGCCCGAGTGCAACGAGGATGCTAAACGCCATGCAATAATAGACTTAGGTCACAAGTATCGTATACTATTTTATAGCAAGTGTGACATAAACCCGCCCCGGACCGGCGGCGGCGCTTGGAGCAGGGAAATTTCAAAGTATAGTTAAAAAAAATCACTAACCGAAAACCCAAATATCAAAAAACAAAAATATCCATGGAATGTAGAGAAAAAGGTCAATAAAAAATTATAGGTAATTATATTTGAAGACACTTTATCATAATGCCTAATTGCTACAAATATTGTACGTAGATTATACGTAGATAGCCAGTAGGGATGTGAAAATGATGATATTTGTAATCGTTTTTTTTTATTTTATTAAGCGATTTTAATATTGCAAATAATCGATTTATATAAATCGATTTTTCATCTGCCACGCCCCGACATTTAAGTCTGGCCGGAGCGCAAATCCTATTAGGTCGAATTAGTATGAGGTCGAATTACTATTAGCACTATTAGGTACATTAACGTCACCTGTGCATCAAGGCGTCTACTACGATGGCATCCCTATTGTGCTTTTAAAACTAAAAAAAAGTTACACAATCAAACATTCATCAGATACTAAATGGCGTTAGTCGACGAATTGTACTGTTTTACCGACATTCGGCTGTTTCACTGTCTGTCGGTAAAACAGTCAGTCATTGATGAAATTTCATTTTCCAAGAGAAGATTTTATTTTACAAAAAGTTTTTAGTGCATGGTTTAGGGTTTTTAAAAGTCTATTTTTATACATAATTATTTTAATAGTTTAGTTTGGTGTTATGTTGATTATAATTCTAAAACTATGATAAATATAATATGTAGGCTGTTATTGTGGAATTTATTGAAAAAATTGGGGAAAAATCGATAATTTTATCAAAATGGATTATTTTTTAAAGGAAAATCGATTATCTAAACTATCAATTAATTAATAATCGTTTTTTTATGTAGAATGTCACATACCTACTACTCTAACGGGCACCGAAACTACATTTCTTCAATATTAGGGTAGGTACAAGCATATAAATAACACATTAGTTACAAGAAGGAATACTGCAAAGTGTTTTTTCAAAATTTTTGTCTCTTCCAAAAAAACAACCAATTAAATATCTAAGCATGACCTAAACTAACATAAAATAAGAGTACAATACAATTTAAGACCTAGTTACTTACTATCATAAAATTTTCAGTCTAACATAAGAATATTCATTTATTATTGTTCTTGTCTATTTTTACTAATTTTAATTGACCTAAATTATTCACATTTAGAATTCCATGAGCATTGTGACTTTTATTTTTAATTTTTTTTTTACTTGACTTATTTTATACTTACCTTTTTAATGACATTTATCTAAAATATGTGTATAATTTTAATCGTCATCATCCTCAGCCATTATCAGCCCACTGCTGGGCATAGGCTATTGCTTATATCATTTTAATGAAATCTATTATTTTATAAGTAATTTTTTTTTATTAATATAATTGGTTAATCCGTGTTAATAAATAAATACAAATACAAAATTCATTCGTACCATAATTGCAGTTGCGTCTGGTTTGCCTGCGGATACGCTGCCAGCGAGTGTATGTTGGAGAGTAGCGTCACTCGGTAATGCGGCTGGATGTGGTGTATACGGTAAGAGAACATGTCCAGCAGGTTATGAAGGATGCCCCACGCGTGGGACTTGAACACGTTCGGCAACAGTTGATCTGGGAAAAAAATTACACGTTGATAATGACGAAGAACTTCCTTTTTATCAGAGATTGTAAAGTATTTCAGACTAGAGCTGTCAAAAATTTACTGTCGATAAAGCTTAAATTTCCGAACAAATTCTGGCCAAAAGGATACGTAATTATGAGACCTAGTAATCCTGAAAATCCTGAAACTATTCTAAATCATCAAATACAACTATAGAGAAAAAGGATCGGATTGAGAAAGAGATTCATAAGCTATAGTATGAAAACTGAAAACCCGAATGCTAAAGCACTAACGCCAAATTAGATTATTGACACTTCTATTTTTGTTCTATGACTTCCCATGACCAAAACGAATCTTAACATACCTAAACATATTTACCGAATTAGATAAAATTTGATATATTTTTGTATATCTTCTACACATTTTGGTGACTTACAGACGCCAAATTGTCATTTTTTGACATTTACGGTAGCCTATAGCACTCGCGTGACCAAGACGAATCTAGCGGCACCTCATTGTCAAAATCCATCATACTGTATCAGACTGTAGATTACATAGAGTCAGACAAACATGCAAACATACAGACACTGTAAAAATATAACCCTCTCTCTTCGCAGTCAGGTAAAAACAAAGCCAATAGACGACGCTTTGAAAATGTAGTCGTTCAAAGATTTTAGTAAAACAAATGAATAACAAAATAAATCAATACAATACTTACTGATAAATCCCTTTATCCCCAAAGATTCTATCTCAGTGTACACGAGGAGTCGGCTGTAAGTCTCCACCAAAGCAGGCGCCATCAAAGTACAACCGGGTATGTTAGTTTTGTTCTGAGCCAATTTGGCCACATGTGACACTATTGAATGAATCAACGACATCTTGCAGTGTAGCGTCAGGCTGTCGAGAATACACATAGACAGAGGTACGGTAGGCAATGGATTGCCCGTTCCTGGGTTCCCGTTAGGCAAAGCTTTCTGGTTGCCAAATAATGTTTCTATGATAATGCCCATGGGTCGCGCATAGAACTCCTGGTTGGTCGAGTAAGCGTTGCAGAGCAAAGCAATGCGATAATCTGTACCCATCAAAGTTGGAGTGTTGTTTGATGTTACTAGGTGTTGCAAGAATCTGAAATACAGTAGATATTATTTAGGATATTAAATCCATGTTATACAGATCTAGAATGGATAAATTTGTTCATCTATGTACTACTAGCTACTCGCTTGTATTATAATGTTGTTATAATACTTTAAAATTAGCTTTCGTTCTAAAATTTCGTTATGCCCACCGTTCTCATTTGTCAAACATTATCAGTCTATTCCATGCAAAGGTTGTCTGGAAGAGGTCGCTCTTTAGCGATAATACCGCCCATCGTTCACTGTTAAATACCATATGTTATCCACTATAATGTAAATGGTACTAAAATGGTGAGGAGGTGAATAAAGTGTATTTAAATTGATTTACTGAGCCCTATGGACGGATGACATCATAAAGGCAGCCAGAGGCCAGAGGATAAGGCTAACTCAAGATCGCAAAAAATACCGAAGAGGAGTGTTACCTAACCTAATCCAACAGCAGGTGCAACAGGCTGGTTAGATAGATAGAATTAAGCTCTACACAAATTACTCACTCATACTGAACCTTCAAATTTTGAGGCATAGTCATTGTAATGTGTTCCGACTCAGCTTTCTTCAGCAAATGCATCCATATGCATACAACAGCCATTTGATGAGTGGAATGAGCTTTAGTGCAATCTGGCACTGGTAGAGGCTCTTTCTCTGGATACAACAGTTCATGCAGCTTGATAATAGGCAGGAAGTTCGATAGGGGATTCCTCTGAATGCTTCCGGAAATGAACTGGAGCAACACCCACATCAAATGATCCCTTCCTTTCTTCATATCTTGACCGATGAGCTTATTGTGCAAGCCCATCACAATGTTTGCGAACATTGCGAATCCAATCAGGATCAGATATATCACCTGCGAAGATAAGTGCAGCCAGCACCAATGAGTAGACGACATTTCATCATCCACCATTTCTAGTTCGCTTCTCTCCATGGGCAGTATCATCAGTTCTACTAACTGATCTTCGAGCGCAATACACCGTTGTTTGTGCTGCTTTTGCAGGCCGAGCATTGAACACATCATGTCTCTCGAATATGGCTGCTGAAGCACATGTCTTAGGAGAGATATTTGCGGTTTCAAGAGGTCCTCATCGTATGGTAAGTTGCCTTTAAGAGAGAACTTCAAAGTGGTGGGGTCGAGTCTCCACGGGTTGATGAGATGATCAGCGTAACCCGAAAACTCGACAACGGGCAGCATTTGCGAGTGTCCAATGATAGACACCATTTGAGCACAAGGTTTAAAGCTCTCGACAAAACTCGTCAGGAGCTTTGCTAATTGCTGAAATGTATGCACCATTAATAACAAAACACAAATATATTAACATCATTGATTATTTTTTTATGTTAAGGGTAATCCTCAAATCTGAATTCCATACAAAATGTTTCGGACAAATACTCAAAAAGTACGCCATATTATATTAATTTCTTCACACTATTCGTTTCGTCCATGTTTTTTGATTTCGTCAACAAAAAAAGTGAAAGGTTTCATACTTTAATTTAGATTTTATACGTGTTTTCACGTGTAATTCGGATTTGAGGATTCCCCTTAACAGCGAGACTTGCTAGGCGCTGTTCTGATGGTAATAGATCTCGCCTACCCATAACCATAATAGATGATACATAGGGCTTTGATAGTGCACGAAAGGAGCCTCTTCGAGGCGCACTTAAATCCTTTCACCACTCTGGTTCGAAAGAACTAGAGATACGATAAGAAGGGCTTTGTCTCCCTTAGGCCCCGTGCAACACTGCTATAGCTGTCATCCACTTTGAGATATTTTCATGGTCAGTCTTGAAAGCCCAACAATTTCATATGCTACAATACCCTTCAAATCGGAACCCAGTAATGCTTACACATTACTGCTTTGATAAAAACTATCTGGTACTGTGTTGGTACCCACCTAAACGGTATCCTGCAGGGAATGCCTCTCAATGATAAAAAAAATATTTGATTAAATACCTAGTTTACTCACCCAATGAGGCCAATGGTTATTGTCAGGATAATCCTTTTGTATTTCCGTAACTATAAAATATGCTGGCAGTAATGAAGCATTACGATCAAAAATATATTCTATAACACTATATAAGGCTTTCAGTTGAGGCATTGTACTTGAGTTTAATCTTACTGGTAATGTCTGAGCTTTCTCTCTGCATCCCTAGAAATAAACAAAATTTTTATAAGCATAGAAAATTACTTTAGTAACTACAATCCAATATTATTTTTTAACAATAGGTACATATTTTGGTATGTTAAGCGTGTTTTATCAAGACACACTGCTTTTAACACGCTACAAGCCGGCGAATTTAAAAGCTAGCGAGTGAGCGAGTTAGCTTTCGGGAAGGATTGTCAACAAGCAGATTGTAAAAAATCCGAAAACACTGGGCGAGTTAACAAGCTACAAGCAAACTCGCTGGCTTGTAGCTTGTAATAATCAAGGTTAATTAAGGTTGTAATAATAAAAAATGTGTATCATCAACACTGAAAGAGCACATACAAACTCACCTTCATAATTTCTCTCACGCCTTTGTAATCCACCCCTCCAATGATCCTTCTGATCAAATGGAAGCATTCAATCCAAAAGTCAGCATTCTGGTACACAAGTTTATCATTTGTCAAAATACAATCGCACAGCATTCTGAAAAAAAAAAGAAATATTTTTTTTTATTGCAGACTACAGCGGATCCATATTTCTTATAAATTAAATTCATTATATTATATTTAATTAAACAATACTTATTGAAATTAAATTTGAATTATATGTATTACCTAGATAGCCTCTGGGTACTTTTATCTGTACAATTATTATATTAATACAGTAGAATCTAAATAGTACCATTTGTACATCCCTTAAAAGGGTAGATAGAATAGTTCTAAGTTTGTGTTGGAATAGTTTTGCAATTTATAAATAAAAACCTTCGAAATTTCAAAAGTTGTAGAACAAACACTGTTCATCAGGTTGTTGCGAATACCTCCCTTTTGGGCTTATGGGGATATTAATAAACATATACTTAGTATATAGCATGAGCACAATAGACAGACAAGGGTCGCAGTGTCACCAAAGCCACAAAACAATAATAAAAAAAAAAATTATACATATAGCATGGTGATTTGGGTTCAAAACAGAACACACAAATTAAAAGTAACTTACCTAGCTTGTAAAATATTATTGCTTATCAAGTTTTCTAAAAGACTCAAAAGTTGCCTCATTTTGTATCTGTTGGTCAACACAGCGGTCAGGGTTAGATACTGTCGCATGGCGGACTCTTGCATCTCGGGGCCAAGGGTGGACATGATGGAACATAGTTTCTTCTGATACACTCCAAGGCGGTCTGCTTCCTCCTCAGGCTTGTATACCAAGAAGCAGCTGAATGCTTCCTCTACTACCTCCACTCTCTATGGATGAAGCAAAATGAGGTTAATCACCATCATCAACCTGCACACTGCTGGATATATCACAATGTTTTTTTTTTTTATCCTAACCGTCTAACCTACCGTGATTCGTGCAAAACAAAATTAGCTTTAAAATGATTAAAAATTAAAATATGTAAATATTGCCCATCACTTTCATATAATAAATTGAAATAAGTCGTAACAAAGTGGAGTTACTGGAAAGTGTTTCTAGAAATATCAAATTAGAGCTTGAAATAAGTATTTCATTTACAATATCTAACAAGAAGTTGAAGTAATGCTGGCAATCAACAACATATCCAAATTAACGGAACACCTTTTTGATAATGATGTGTGATTTCATAAATTGTTATTGTCAATCAATCAATTTAAGCCGCGAAATTGACCAAAACTTTATTTAATCAATTAAAGTTGAACCACAAGCAACACACTATTCAAATTAATAAATTACATCTACATCGTCTAACAAGTTCAATGATTGCAGAAAACGAAGTCACCAAGCAGAAGGGCATTTAATGTAGCATATTATTATGGTATTGCTCAGCCCTCATCCACGCTTAAAGGCTTGCCAAATGACCACAAATATAAACATAGCACAAATGAATAATTATTTAAAAACTGTCTGTCTTTGGATACATTGATCTTAAAACAACATGGGTCACGTTGGCTACAAACCTTGACAAGCCAAACATCTATTACCACGTTTATGTTGAAGGGGGTTTGGCAAGCCTCCACAAGCGTGAAGATGAGGCACAATTAGCAAAAGGGATGATCTTACCAGTATCTCGTGAACAATATTAGCAACTTGTGTGTCCCCCATGTTTGCCAGATTCCCTAAGTCACCAAGTGTCTTATCAGCCTCACTGCCAAAGATTGTCATTGAAATGCTCGAGATTCACACGGTGTGCAGAAGTGTTTCATAGGTCTTCACCATCTTGCGGTAGGTAGATAGGTACCCTAGCGTCTCGTGTTGACCTAACAGAAGGCGTGGAGTGGTATGTTAAGTGGATTGGGTACAATCAGTGAGTTTGTTTGTGTATTCTGGGTACAATACAGCTATTTCCTTCAGCAGATGAATAGTCGACTTTGGTTGGATTTGAGAATTTGAGACTGCGTGTTTAGTGTGCGAACACAACATGGTAATGTACAGCCCGGACCATACACAGTTTTGGGCTGTACGCCGAATGTTCATTCACCAAGCGAATTAAATGTGTGGCGATAGCATTTCGCTCACTTAGTGGAAACACTATGGCAACAATACAGATGTCATTGTCAAGAGGTTTTCTGACACTAGAGCCTTTTTAACCGCTAGCACAAAATTGTATGTAATAACGTGGGACATTTTGGTGGGACGAAAATATATGATTTGCTTAGCTACGGCACGGAATATGACCACGGATTATGGAACGTACATTCCTCGATCGGCCGAGCATAGTTATGTCGTGCATTACAGAAAAAAAAAATCATCTTGTCTATGATCATCCCCTTGTCAAAAAATGACAAAAAAATATCTATGGATTCATGCGGTGCTGCCAACCTAGAGTTATTAATGCTAGATCTAGCCCAAATATAAAAATTAGCCTCAATGTATGTTTGTATTTTTATATCAATTTAGCCATATCCACAAGAATATTATGATATTCAAAACAAAGTAGGTATGTTTGATTACATACTTATAAGGCTTTCTTTCTATGAGTAGGTAAAGAACTCAAATTCTATTATTCCTTGCTCTAGACTGGCTGGACTCAACTCCTTGGGCTTAACCCTTGAGAAATTTGATACATTATCCGCCGACGGAGGAGGCAGTTTGTTCGTAAATAATGTTCAACAAACAACATCAACTTACTTTTCTGGATTTCTTTCAAAAAATATATTCGGATTGATTCTACTTATGCCTATTTCATTAATTTGAGTTGGCAGCACCTGTAGGCATCTACTTTTTTACTCTTTTTTATCTGTGGTTTTGCATGGATGTGGATGGGATGAGTGAGGCCCTCCATCGCAATGTATTATATTTGTTTTTTCGTAAAATAATCAAATTTACATTCTTTTCTATGATATTAACCAGTTAAAATTACATTGCCTTCATTGGTAATGGAGTCTCCGCCTTTCTCAACACATTCTGAAGCTCCTCCGCTGAGTGAAGATAGTGGCTTACTGATCACAAGTGGCTCTTTCTCAAGTGATTCCGCGAGTGGATGGCATCACGTCGCATCCGAGGTATGTCTAATCGCAATCAACCACATCGTAAACAATACGGGCATCGTCAATGTCATTTACATTGGAACTGATAACAAAAGTATCTTGATGTAACCAAAGAATTATGATTTCAGGAAATCTAGTGGAATAATAGCCATAATAAACTTGGAAGTATATGTAGGTAATACATAAATCACTCACACGTGAAATCGATTTATCAAGTGTGTGTGTGAATAATTGCAACATCACTGAACATCTTTATTGACTCACACTATGCTTCCTCTGTAAAGATCCACTATAGATAGATAAATTTATTGTACTACTGTACTAACTGTGTGTTTCTGAACTTATAGTGTGCAGTGGTAAATTCAAAATTGCTGCGCAACTATTCATATAAATTCAGACACAAAATTCCAGTGCGCCTGTACTGTACCTACATTCGCTATTATTTAAAATTAATCCAATCATTCTGATATTTACTCTTTTGTTACTAACACAGTCAAATAAAGCAATCACTAACATAAAGATAACTGTTTGTTTTGTGAAAGTAAATTGTTTTATGTTAATTTAATTGTTGCATGATGCTTCATGTTGCTTCTATGTGTGCAGCACCTACATAGCGAATTTGTATTTGTATTGCAAAAGCAATTTTATTTGTTTTTTTTTACAGCAGTATGTTTAGACCTTGTTGTTTGTATCTATGATTTAAAATAATTTGCATTCAGAATACCTATTACAATAATATAAAATAAAGCGACCTCATTGCTAGACACCAATCTCATTAGAGTTCTGTGTATCCCTACTAGTATTAAAATAAAATGGTTCTCAACAATGTTCAGCTCATTTATAGCTAAGGTTGTTTGGTGTGATTGATTGTAACAAAAAATCAAACTTTTTGCATTTAAAATATTGGTGCTCATAAGGTTTAATTGTTGATTTGATTATTATTGCCATTCAAATGTTGCATTTATGTGTTGGCCATGATAGACTGTAAGCTTATGCCTACTTGCATCAAACTGTGAAAGTTCCTAAGCAATTACTTTACTTGTTTGTCAGTTCTTAATAGTCCAGATTCAGACCAATAGCTATCTACTAACACTAGCGAGTATAGTAATTGCTTAGGAGCTTTTTTAGATTGGCACAAGTTGGCATTAATTTGAGAACAGTCACTGGCTAGATGGAGTGTCAAAATTTATAGACTCTACCTATGTTCCTGGGCTTTATTTATTTTGTTGTTGATTTGACTTTGTTGAAGTTTTTGAAACTTATACTTAGCAATGTGTTTTATGCCCATTTGCACCAAACTGTCAAAGTCCCTAAGCAATTACTTTACTCGCTTGGTAGTTCTTAACGGTCAGTATCTGGACTGTTAAGAACTACCAAGCGAGTAAAGTAATTGCTTAGGGGCTTTGACAGTTTGGTACAAGTAGGCATTAATCACCTAATGATGAAGTTACTTTCCAACACTGAAACTCACAGAAAATATTTAAATTACTCTGGCTGTTGCCCTAGGCATCTTCTCCCCTATGTGAAATCGGTGTAAAAATAACAATAAATATAATCCAGGTCTTGAATTAAATGCCTAAATCCAAATTCCGTCCAGTACTTGGGCGTAAATTGAGTAACAAACTTTTATTGTATTATAGTTATGTGATATGTTCAGGTAGGTAGGTAAATATTTGCTAATTCTGTTTTCAGAAAAGCGTAATCAAACACACGCTTTTCTTGCAAACTGCCATCTACAGGCATTTAGCTATTGTGAAGGTTTTGCTGTTGTACGCCCACTTGAGTACTCATTTTTATTTGTTCTCCTAATCTTTGATAAGGTCTTGAGGAGCTCTAATTTTTATTCTTGTGAATGTTTGGTGAAACACAAGCTTAAAAATAATTTGGTATTGTACCAATTATCTCTTACAGCTATGGCGACTGTTAAGGAGGATATACTTTTGCTTTAGTAAATTAAAATGGCTTTCAAAGCACACTGTTACTGTTATGTTGTTCCTATTCGAGAGGTCTACTCACTCATAATCAGCTAGCGATAGTTTATGGTTCTCTAGAGCTCTACTAAGCGAAAAACTTTGAATTCGATTTAAGATGGTATTCCCGTTTAAGATGAAGATTCATCATGCAGGATGAAAAAATAAACTATGGTCTAATTTAGACCAAAGTTTATATTTTGATCCTATGTAATTGATCATGTTATGAAGCGCTAAGGAATAAAATTTATTGAACCAATGAAGGTCGATAGTTTATGTATACTTTTTGAAATGATAATACGTTCTGTTTATACTTACGAGTTCAAGATAAGGTCATCCATTCATAATTGTTATATTTTTGTTTAAATCGTTTTAATGAGTACGTTGTTTGTGCAGCTACAAGAGAGCGACTTCGATGACAGATCTTTGTCACTCTGTGAATCGACTGATGCGTCGGAGCGGATGTGTGGGGACTTCTTTAATACTTTGAAAAAAGGTCCTGGAAAAATTGTTGTCACTACTATCGAGCCGCCACCAGAGTTTCAGGTAAATTATACAAAATTCAACACATTGCAGCTGTACAAAACTTAACAAATAATACATATATACTAATTAATCAGGAAAACGCTCACCACAATTGACGGCTATTATGAACTTTACAGGATAATCCTTCCCCAGTGATAATCGAAAACGACTCGACACAAGCAGTGACACCACTGGTGGTTTTTGAACCTGATTCACCGATTAAAACTTTGAATATAAGTTTAGAAGTGCCACAGAATATCAATACAAACATCTCACCTTTGTACCCTCGGAAATTGAAACCAGAAGCTTTGTACGAACGTCGGCAGTGTTTGAACCACAGATTTGCAAGTCCCCGTCTGCTGCACTTAAGCCCGTGCCGGGCCAACCGGCCCTCGTCGCGTAGCTCGCTCACGTCGCGCCTCTCCAGCAGTCACAACTCTCTCGTCTCTCAGTTCCAGGCTGATGACTCAAGTTTCATCACGCAGGCTATCTCCCACGACACGCTGTCCGCTAAAACGTCCGATATAACTGATATGTACAATGTGCCGTTCGACAGCGATATCTACGCGGTTCCCATAGACATGGTGCGGCCCTGTAACGCTAATCTAAAGAATAAAGGAAAGAAACCGCCCCGAAGCAAGAAACGTGCCAAGAGCACGCAACAGAGCACTTGCGCCAACCTCCACCTCACTGACAAAGCTCACAAGCCAAAGGAAACAAACAGGCATAAAGACGTCAAGTGCAAAAGAAACGGCTTGCCGAGTTCCTCTTGTAAGAAAAACTCGGCTGACTCCGAAACGGACTCGCTACATTTGACATTACGTGAAATGAGAAAATATCTACATACGCTTTATTCTAGTTCTAGTGAATCAGAGTGCAAAGCTACTATTAAGAAGAATAATACTATAGTAACGAGCGTGGCCATTCATACGCGGCAGGCGAACAAAGACAATAATACGGCAGTGTTCTTGAAAGAGGGCACCGACATCTCTAGAGCAGTGGAAACGAATAACAACCACAAGAAATCGAGTAAAAATAGCTTCGGCTCGAACGCGAAAAACAAGATGCATAAAGAGAACATTCTAAAAGAGGCAGCGGAAGGTGAGAAGAACGATAAGATTGTGAAGAAATCGGGCGGTCTGAAAACTAAAATGTCGCCGGTGCGAATTCTGTCGATAAACCTGAAGCAGAGTTTCTGTAACCTGTTTCGTTGGCGCCGACAGCCGGTAGTGGAGAACTGTGAGATAGAGCGTATCACTGAGATGAAGATCTCTCCGCCGCTGGCGGTGCGGCGCGCGTTGCCGCCGCTGCCGCAGACGCCGCGACCACGCCGCCCTAACGACGACGACACCGTCGCCGACTTCGCCACCTCGATACAGAAAGTCAAAGATGTAAGTGAACATACCCACAACCACAAAGTCCGGTTACTATTTCAACGTACCCACATGCCTTAGTGTTTTTTTATGTAAAAAAGTCACGAAAATAAGACTGTCTCCTGGTGGTAAGAGATCACGCCTGCCTGTGACAATAATAGACACAAGACTTTGATTCCCATAGGCCGGAGCAACACTCCTATAGCGTTCGCTCGTGACGAGTATTACTATATAGAATAATAATATATTAGAATTTCAGCTCAATCTGGTCAGAAATTTTGGTTTTATCGAGGAGCTAGCATCGTGGATACATATCCATAATCGCTATCCATCCATTGTCACAAACCTTCGCATTTATAACATAAGTAGAAATAAGATTTGCATTGATTGTTGTTATTCATTTTCAGTATGGTTGGTACTGGGGCCCGATTTCCGTTGAAGACGCGGAGAAGATTCTATCGAACGAGCCGGACGGATCGTTCATAGTGCGGGATAGCAGCGATGACCATTACATATTCACACTCACCTTCAAACTCAATGGACTCCGGCATGTCAGGATTGAACATGACCAGGGTTAGTACCATAAAAACGTTTTTTAAAGGCCAATATTATACGATCATCCGTCAGAATTTCCTTGCGAAAAATTTACAATATCGTTACAAATTATATTAATTACGAATATTAAATGATCTTAGAAAGATGAGAGGCCAGCTCAACTGCGTTGTCAGTGGTCTCATGAGAGTGGCCCTCAAGCAGGTGGTGGGGCACGAGGGGCAGTCTAGCAAGTGTACTACTCGGGCGAATAAACATGACACCTGGCTCGAATGACGTTCGTGCAAAGTACAGCGTGGAATTGGATAATCTTGATAGAGAAGAGGTCCTGTAATACTTGGTAATGATAAGGATTTCCAATTAGAGGAAGAAGAAACAAGGAGGGCGCCGCGCGGGGCAGCGGGGGAAGCATCAAGTTCCGAGCCATGTGTCAGCCAGGTGTCATGTTGATTCGCCCGAGTAGTAGCATACATCGGTGTGCCCCGCAATGACAATGCTAATGATGATTAGAGTCTCTGTATTGATCCCCATTTACATAGATTTAAACACAAATGTTTGTCCTGAAGCGGGAATCGAACCCGCGACACTGGCATGGCGGTCCAACGAACTTGCCACTCGACCATCCGTGTCGTCAAATCAAAGAAGACTCAAGACCGAAGAAAAAAAACACCTCGTGACTATGTTATATTTAATATTCCCAGGTAATTTCTGCTTCGGCGGCTGCACAATGTTCAAAGCTCAGACGATAGTGGAGTTCATTGAGAATGCGGTGGAAACGTCCCGTAGTGGACGGTACTTGTTCTTCTTGAACCTGCGGCCAGTTTTGGGGCCAGTGAGGGTGCAGTTACTGTACCCAGTGTCGAGGTTCAAGCGAGTGCAAAGTCTGCAACACATGTGCAGGTCAGATACCACACGGCTCTTTGTTAAGGCGTACAGTTTGCCCAGATTTGCCCTCTGGCTCGCGCGTATATGTTTGAAGATTTAAAAATTACTACTTTTAATTACAAAACAAACAAACGGACCTCGAAAATAACATTACAAACGTGTAGTAAAAAATCCAATTCAAGCTGTCCAGTTTTCATGTGTAAAACCTTGCCCAAAGAAAAAAAAATCTTTGGGCAAGGTTACACATGAAATTTGTTTGGATTGAATTGGATTTTCAGTGCTTATGTGGCGTGATATCGAGATAAAAATAAACTATTGTCCGATTCCAGCTCATAAAACTAGCAATTTTGATGTTTAGCCTAAACGCTTCAGTGATGTTATATTAAGTCTAATGCGTCGATGACACAGGGCTAGTTTACAAGCTACAAGACAGCGAGTTCGCTTGTAGCGAGTAAACTCGCCCAGTGTCATCGGCTTTTTTACAATCTGCTCGTTGACAGTCCTTCCTGAAAGCTAACTCGATTACTCGCTAGCTTTTTAACTCGCTGGCTTATAGTTTGTTATCTAGACCTGTGTCATCGACGCTTAAGGCTCAATTCCCACTGGGATGGCAGCGACCGGCAGATCACTTTCAGTGTCAAACAATTTTAAATATTGTCTACCTTTTTAAAAAGACTTATATTGAGTACCCTTCAATGCTAGTCTTATAAGTATGTAGATACTGTTTAAAATTGTTTGACACTGAAAGTGGTCCAGTCGCTCGATACCATCTCAGTTGGAATTCCGACTTAAACTGTAAAATTCTCATCACTCATGATTGCGTTATTAAATACGAATTGTTTGAATCTCTCTACAAAATGCACTGGTAATTCTAAATATCTAGCTTAGCTTGTATTTAGCATGTAAGGATTTATGGATTGTTTTTTTTGTTCATAATTTTTTTTTTCATTCCCAGATTTGTGATACTAAAGTACGTGAGACGGGATTTGATCAACAGCCTTCCACTGCCGCGGCGTTTGGTCGACTACCTCAGTGCCACTCATTACTATTCGGAGATGCTCGCCGAGACATAACCCGAGCGGACGCGCGGACGGTTTGATTAATTTATTATTTACTTTATTATTTATTGAATTCTAATTTATTGCAGACCAAGCGCATGCATACCTTTACTGAATTCAAATAGGGTGCAATTCGTGCAATGAATAAACTGTTGTGTATTAATGTGTGTCGCATCGCATTTTTTAAAGTCTGTTAATGGATTTGATCTGTTTAATAAAGTCTGTTCAAGGTTGGTAGAGTATGTTCAAAGTTGGTAGAGTCTGTTCAAGTTTGGTAGAGTTTGTTCAAAGATTGCAGAGTGTTGTTTATAGTTGAGAGCCCGTTAAAAAGGAAAAATTGGAAAGAAGAATTGATTTGGGCAAGGTGCACAATTATATTTTAATTGTTGCAGCGCCTTTTAAATTCCATGGATAGAAGCTGCATTTTTTGAACATTCTTTGAAAAGCTCGAGTGATTCTCCGTTTGATCCCAACCTACTATTTTACATACGTATACGGTGATATATTTTGCCAGCGAATGTATTCTATACGAAATGAACTCTCATAGATCTTTGATAATAGGAATTGTATAATTAACTTTTTTCTATAAAGCCGCAGGTTCTGACTGTATCTTTTCTATTATCCTTAATCTTTACGTTTTTCATGAATTTCACGCTTTCTTTCTCATATAGAAAAAAATCTTATTCATTATTTAAATCTAAAAATTATCAAATTTATTGCCATTTACGAGTACAATCCGTATGAATTTCTGAGGAATTTAGTAAAACAGCGATTGGGTTAAATGTCGATGTGTTTTGATATCATCGAGTAAGGGACTAGCATTTTTGCTATAAAATAATTGTAAAATATTAGAACCTAGTTAATAAAATAAAGGTTGTGTGTTTTGGAATTCAATGATCCACCGATGTATCTAATAACCAAATACTTACACAAGACAAATCACAATAATGATAAGACAATGTGTTTGTAATGTCACTTCGTCTTATGAAATAGTTACGTTACTGGCTGGAAGTTGCTACAACTGGGTGCAACGTGTAATTTTTGCGAAAGCTTTAAAACACTTCATAATAATAATAAGTACAATCATCATCAATCATTTTGCTGAAACTCAAGAGCCTTAAACTACTCCCGCGTAATTAAATATACAAACCGTATTCCTAATGAATATTCTAAATGTTTTGATGGGTCTTATTTACACGACTACGTGGTTAAGTTGTCTCGTTTCATATTAATTATGTGTAGGTATAAAATATCAATATTGTATAGAATAAATAATAAGAACACAGCAATAATAGCGATTATGTACTTTTAGAGACGAACTATACTGGTATTATACCGATAAATACTATGTTAATAAGGAGGATCTCCATCGAAAGCATTAGTCGTTGGGTATACTCGTACAACTGGCCATTGAAATCATTATTCATTCGGTATACAACTGGCCGTCGAAAGCATTCGTTCGGTATACAACTGCCCATCGAGAGCACACGTTCAGAATACAACTGGCCATCGAAAGCACTCGTTCGGTATACAACTGGACATCGAAAGCATTCATTCGGTATACAACTGGACATCGAAAGCATTCATTCGGTATACAACTGGCCATCGAAAGCATTCGTTTGGTATACAACTGGCCATCGAAAACATTCGATCGGTATACAACTCGAAAGCATGTCCATATGCCCGAAGACCTCTATATTAGGCATGTAATGCCCCGTAACGCAGTTCGATTTTTGAAATAAGATTTGTATAATTTCTCCGTGGTTCTGTCTCTACTCTACTTACTAGAGCGTGGGATTGTGTCGAAATGATGAAATGTCTTCGTCTCTTGAATCCTCTCGAACGAATGCTATGGAGACCCACCTTTAGATATTTTTCTAGTACTAGTAGTAGATTGTTATTTGTTTATTTATCCGTTTTTTCTGCGGCAGTAGGTTTAAGGTGCTATCAGGCGGTTCATTTTTGATTTTCATTTGGTACCTTTCACTCATAATTAAATTCCTAAACACAAAATGAAACAGGAATATAATAAGTACATCAAAGAACCGACTCCACGGTGTTGGATATTGGCATTCGCGTCTTTTCACTACCACTCCGAATGAAAGAAAAATGAACAATCATTCTGCCACTAAACTAATTAGACGCACGACTTCATTCCACATGTTGAATGAAAATAACAGGTGAACGTTCTCTTTTTTATGTCATTCTGGCTCAGCCGTGTGAACTTGGAATGAAAGAAAAATGAACCATTCACTGGAGTGAAGAATCACTCAAGCGAACCGTCTGATAGCTCCTTTAACAACGGGCGGTGGCTTATTCGCAAAAAAAAAATAGAGTTCTACAATTTTACTTTAAATTATAACTAATAAATCACTTGTCTTCGGTTGTATTATAGTGCTTGAAGCTCGTCAGCTGATAACGCAACCCGCCCTATTGTCACCAAAGATTCACATTTAATTAATTTCAAATTGAATTGACGCTTATTAAAACTATAAAGTATAAATTGTTACAATAACATAATCTCCCGAACGGCTGGTCTTTGGCTTTAGAATTTGTTGCCTGCCTGTAATTTTGGATTAATTCACAAATCTCTATAAAGTACTATCGCATTCACCTCCTAAAATTATATAATTTGTTATAATAATATTGCATATCAGTTATTTATAAATTCTCACAGGTAGTTAACTGAGTTATTTCTTGCCAATTGCATAAATTATCTAAATATTTATATTATGTCCACAAATAGTTATGTATTGTTCCCAAATAATCTACGAAAATCATTTTCTTCGTCGTCGTATCATTTTCTGAAATAGATTTAATATTAGTAAAACATTTATTATTTTCGCATGTATACTATTATATTAAAACCATCTTGTAAAGTGTTAATGCCTAGTTATTTATCGGGGTCGTTCGGTCAGGTCCAGCGTGATAGTTATGAGCAGTCTTATCATTGCTCAAACATCAAATTGAGAGAAGTTTGGTATCATACTAATATCATATTTAATATTAATACGAAAGGTTATTTTTTAACTGGAACTGTTTATTGTGAGTCGGGAACACTCAAAGAAATACTCAAAAAATATATTTGCAGCTTTGAAACCGTTCGACCCTGATATAAAATTGTGATGATAATTAAAAACTTCTTATATAATCAGACAACAATTATTAAGGTAGTGGCTGTGGATATTGACCTTAATGAAAATTATTTATACTGCCGTTTTAATGTTAAATTGAACTAATTAATATATTATTTTGCTACTAATTAATAATATTTAGATCCTTACATAGTTAAATAAATGTGACATAGAAACTGGATGTAGCTGAATGTACACAATCAACGTTATATGATAAATATACTCGGAATTTTAACGTTATAGTATCACATTATACGCATTAAAAATGATTTTATTGTCATTTATCTAATAAGTAGTTCATAGGTGTGTAGAAACAATATAGCCAAATATTTTAAATAGTGTACCAAGCATATAATGTGAGTAATATCAACAAGAATAATTTATTAAAACTAAACATTTGCTTAATTCAAAAGTATGGAAGTGATAACTGTGTCAAAAAATGAGTTTAGTAACAAACTGCGCATCCATACACACTACCATAAATACATACTCTATTGGCATCACTATTGAAATTATGTTGTGAGCATCCATCGATTTCTGAACTAAGAGCGTTGTGTATTAAATTATGAATATTATAATATTATACGAATTAATAGGCCTTAAGTATTAATAAATTTAATCTTTTCTTCGTCCTTATCTATGATTTGGCGGCGATTATTGTGAAATTTGGCAACGATTGCATTCGCAACTGAACATCAACGAAATTGTACCATTTCAGACGTAAAGTTCAAATACTACAAAAACAACGGGCATTCGAGACTTGCCTATGTTGCTGAGTTGTAGATTTATTCCCACTTGAACCAAAACTGACAAAGATCTTAAGCAATTACTTTAATCTCTTGACAGTTTTTAACAGTCCAGATTCATACCGTTAAGATCTGTCAAGCGAGTAAAGTAATTGCTCAGGAACTTTTAAAGTTTGTGCAAGCAGGCCTTAGGCAGTGTCCTAATAGAACGCGATGACGCGACCATCGCAAGTTCGCGCGATCACGCGATCAGACGTACTAACGTCAAATAGGCGTCCCAATTGGCGCGATCGCGCGATTGCCAATCGGGACGCCTATTTGACGTTGGTACTTTTGATCGCGTATTCGCGCGACAGTCGCATCGCTTGCTCGCGCGACGATCGCGTGATCGCGTTCTATTAGGAAAACGCCTTAGTCTAACATCGTCCACTGTGAGACGTATAGTATAGTTGTTATGTTGTGAATGTACCTATAAAATTAAGATAATATTCATGTAACGATGCAATTATTAAAACACTTATTACGTAGTTTTAGTGGTATTGTGCTCGTACGTAGGATTGCAGTGTTGTGGTCATGACGTGTTATAATAAATGCGTGTTCTCACACGACGACTGAGTAGTATTGTAGTATCAGAATGGGCTAAGCAAAGGGCACAAAGAACCTCTCCCGCAAAAGGGGCTATGTACAAAACGTTTGTGATTCTATAATCATGTGCATGGAAGTGACGTAGAACGGTGCGTTCTTATAACTACTACTCGTGCGAATGAACATGACACCTGGCTGACACGTGGCTCGGAACTTGATGCTTCCCCCGCTGCCCCGCGCGGCGCCCTCCGTGTTTATTCTTCCTCTAATTGCGAAGCCTTTATCATTACTTATCATTACTAAGTATTACAGGACCTCTTCTCTTTCAAGATTATCTAATTCCACTCTGTACTTTGAACAAACGTCATTCGAGCCAGGTGTCATGTTCATTCGCCCGAGTAGTACATATGTAGGTAGCGTAATCTTTGAACACCAGCAGATTTCCTTATGAATTAATATCCTTAGTAGGTCAGTGTCGTGGATAATTATCACAAATAATTTATTGAGTCTTATTCTATAACCTACTGTTGGTTTTGAATCTAGCCTCAAGCTTTAGATTTTAAGAAAGCTTATATGGCGCTAATCGTTTGCTTACGTATTGATATTGCCACCTACCCTTTAACATCAAGTTCGGCCATGAACCATTTCACTTTGGGGTCAGGCAGGGTTAACTTCCATTTAACACATAATTGTTATTTTTTAATAATTATTAAAGTTAAAAATGTTGCCAATTTGAATTGATCAAGTAAAACACCATTATCTAGATGTTACTAGAGGTAAAAAAAAAATACTGTACAAAACATCAGCTTATAATATATACTTTTTTATCCAATGAGCGATTTAGGAATACCGTGTCGTATATGATTTTTTCGAAAAGATACAAATGCATTTGTTATTATTATCCTATGAGTTAAATGTAATAATAATGATAAACAAATGGAAACTAGCACCAGTGATCTAAGTCAATTGTTAAGCTACAAGATTTGAAGCGATTCATTAATAAAAGCATTTGTGATAAAAATAATAACCGATATACTTAACTATTTAGTGCGATACTGATGTGACATTGGCTTTCATCAGACACAGATCTGCATGATAATGAATTATCTAATTAATACTTCGCTCAACTATACAACGTAAGAAACTGGTCAACATTTGGGTTCAAAATGAGCTTTGATTTTATTGGTCATCATCGGTGGTCATAGGCCTCGCCCAATATACATCATCACGGACAGGAGTCTTATGCCAAATTGCACCAAACTGATAAAGTTCCTTAGCAATTACTATACTCACTTGGCATTTCTTAAGTGGGGTTTCAGATTAGCGGATTAACAGGGCGGATTCGCCGCTCGTATTTTGTTTTTTGTAGCACGTATACGCGTGACAAGCCGTGGCAGACGACTTATACTACTGACACTCGCTAAAAAAAACCGTTATACGCGCGACACCGGTGTTGAAGTTCTGCAAGTACCAATCTGCCCGTATACGCGCACAAATACGCTAGTCAGATACCACATTAGTCTAGATCTGAACCGTTCTCTATCTCAAGCTAGAAAAGTAATAAATTAGGAACAGTTAGGTGCGTGTAAGCATTAAACTCCTTGGGGCTCTACCTTACTGAATCCTCATCATCCTATTGCGGTTAATTGCTGGTCATAAGCCTCGTTTAATCTTCGCTTCCTTTCTTCTGCTTTCCGGATCCTCCTGAGGTATTTGATTCTTGGAACCTTGTTTTTTATTTTTAATTATTTTTTTCATTAGATAAAGAATGAATGTCAGTATTTCTTAGATAAGTTGTAGTTTTTTTATTATGTTACAATTATGCTTCTCGATAATGTTACTATTAAAATAACGTTTTGAGCAATTGTTCCTTGGCGTGACTATAAATCTTTCTTCTAATTTATGGCAATAATGGCCGTCAGACATTTTCACTATTTTATAATATTAAAGTAATATATGAAACGACGTTAATTCAAAAGTAATAATTTTGTTTCGATCAAATGAGTAAATTCATTTTATTTTCTCTCTTTAAATATCAAAAATTATTTAATTAACGAGAAATTCACTTACTAGTTGTCGATGTTGCCAGTATCTTTCTCTTAATCAGTGTTGTTCAATGATAGTTTTTTTTTTCTTTCTTTGCAATGTTTAGCAAAACCTTCTGGGATCTCAAAGTTATTCAGGTGTTTTATAATACCACCAACAAAAACACACAAGTATACAACATTAATAAGTTTTGTATGGATAAAGCTGAGAGCAGGTTGCATTTCGGCCAAGCGGACGGCTAAATTGCTTCGTTTTTTCGCTGACTTAACAAAGTATACGTTTTCTTTGTAAAATCTGATTAACAGATGAGCTGATTAAGTGGCTTAGCTAAAGTACAAAATAATTAAAATATACGGCGCCGGCGTTTGTCTTATCAATATATTTTAGGCAATGAATATAATTCATATTTTTCAAGCTGCATTGTTTGCATACTTTCTTTAAGGACGATAGTGGTAGCTGCTACGATTACATTGTAGGCACCGAGACGGTAGTCGAAACTTATTGAGTATACAGTTATACACGGTTTTCCAGAAGATCGCGCTAATCCAGAAAAGGGAACTGCATACCAGATGTTACTAGAGTTTGAGGACGTGGTGGCCGAGTAGATGAGGCCCTTACCTTGCGATCTAATGGTCGCGGGTTCGAATCCCGGTGGCAGTCATGCGTAAATAGGTTTTTTCGGTCGAAAAAATCAATTTACAGTCAGCTGCAGAGATGTATACACTCACAAGCTTTCACATTTATATCGTACTCTTAATTTTACAAAGACATTCTTCTTCTGACAATAATTCTGACAAGTAAGATGGCTTAATTAATTTGAAAATTCTTGCGTGCACTTTTGGTTTGCAAAAATTAAGAGTAATATAAATGTGAAAGCTTGGGAGTGTTTAAATGTCTCTGCAGCTGACTGTACATATCCCACGTCCTCGCGGGAAAAAATAACGCAAAACATCGTGTGGAAACCGGCATGTCGTAGAACCTAAAGTTCGAAAACATGTATCGAGTGCACGAAAGGAGCCTCTTCGAGGCGCACTTGAAATCCTTTCACCACACTGGTTCGATGGTACTAGTGACACGATAAGAAGAAGACAAGAGTTTAGAATTATTTGAAGTGTTTTTCAAAATGAATGAACTGTCTGACACCTTCTGGGACATCTTATGTACCTACCTATACTTGATAATTTTATACAAAGAGTAGGTATGATTCGTGCTGTTAAATAAAATGTTCATGCTCCATTCGACGATTAGCTTTAGTATTTGTTTTCAGCGGTAAACAACCGCATCTAAAATATCTTTACACAAAAATAACTCAATTAGCCAATTAGATAAGTTTTGAAATGTGATCTTTTGTAGCAATACCGCTTTAAAACCATGTATAAGTCATCAGTCGCATCACTTAAATTGTAGGTAAATCATACATGGATGTTTGATAAAGCTCTATGTATTCTCTATTGCGTATACTGTAAAGTAATGGTTAATTTACTCATTGTAATTGTCTTTGATTTAATGATAAACTCTCTCGTCGTTGATTTTATTTAATATTATTTCCAAAGCACAATTTAGCATGATTTAAAGGTTAAGCTTTTAGATTAGTCTGTAATTATTTACTAACGTTGATTAACTGTGTATTTGTTGTGTAAAATGTATGTAATAATTTAACGCATGTAATGCACTTTTGTAATTCTATAAATAAGTAAGTAAGTAGTGCATTTTGTTTTATAAAAACTGGGACGTTGGAATAAATAGGTTCCGAATAATACTCGACATGTTTTATTCACTCCCACCCATACGCATGACCCTTTTTAAGAAAGTAAAAAACTTCAAATTATATTCTATTCTTTCGGAACTTCATATTTCTAGCAAAGTAAGGGACACGAGATCAAGAGATAACTTACACTGTTCATTATGGTTGGTTAAAAAATGAAGGAGGAAATATGGCTTCGAGAAGTATCCAATGTTGAAAATACATCGATAAAGACGAGGCTATTTACTCAACGGAGCCGTCGATAAATAACCGCTATTAATCAGTGAGTAGTAATGGTAGAGTTACCCTGTTAGCCTCATGGAAAGTGTTACGTACTTTCCTACATACATATATTATATGTAGGTATATCATAGCATAGACTGAACTCAGTGTCCCGTTTTTACGTAGAGTGACTTGTATGTTTGTAGAGAAGTCTTTCGACTTGTGTCATTATGTGAACTATGACACGAGGCTGACCAGAAATCGAGTGGGAACGCCCATAGAGCTCGTCCAATGAGTTTAATGAAGCAAGGGGTAAGAATGCTCGCTCCGCCTTTTGCCGCCACCCCTACTGACGCAGCCAAGCCACCCCCAGCCGGCGCAGAAAATTTGATCATTTGGTGTCGATCGGTTGACGTGCCCAACTACCAAGACCATTGGGTGAGTCATTTATTTTATTACTACTGTTATTTTTTTTGTAATTATGTTTCTTAATAAAATTCAAACTGCTGTGCTTTCTTCCTTTTCGTGACAGCCTGTGGATGCTATTGGTGCCGAAACTTTAAACCCTTTTCTTGGCTCTTCTCTGAGCTTTATTAGATTAGAGCCATGACTGATTATTATTATTTGACATACCCATTAATTTAGATGGGCTAAACTGGCATTTTATAAATAAATAATAGAATCAGTATTATACAATCTAGGCATTATACCTACCACTGTTGTTGAAATATACACCACCAATTTTTAATTATCAAAAAAAAAAATGGGCAATGCAATGCATTACGTTGCATCTGTGCAGTCAGAATTTTGGATTTCTTCAAAATGGCAGAGTGACAGCGGAGCGAGTGCGGCGCCCGAGCCGAGGTTTTGCGGGCTGGCTCGAGCTAGGTACCCGGGTTTGCCTAACGATTAATAAAACTTAAATTATTATCAATTAAAGGTACCGCCTGACGCAAATCCATAGATAGACTAACGGTAACAGTTATCCAATTTAAATCAAATATATTTTGTCAAAATTTCGACTTAATTTTTTTAAGTTTTTTTGCCGTATATGTGTTCAGTAACGGCAACTGACTATGCGTATTTTTTTGTATGGTGTTTAAAATATGACCGTGTATATTATTCTCGGTATAAGTAAATTGCAGCAGGAAAAAATAATAATTTAATAAAAATAAAACACTAACGCATACACGTCATATTCTTATAATATTAATATTTTATCGTGTGCAATACACGGTGCTGCGGTGCGCGGGTCGGCTCAGCCGTGTCTGCTTTATAAACTAGTATGACTACACTACCTACTTCAAAATTCAGTCCATTAGATTAGATTAGATGAAAATCTATCAGCAATAATCAAGTTAAATGTGGCACAAAAGACAATGTCATCAGAACAGAACGCTTTGTTTGCTAGAAACCTCTACCTCTTCCCTATTAGGCATACATTTTTTTCGGCCTTAAATAACTATGCATATCTTGTAATGCACATAGGCATTTTGTACGTTTTTGTCAGGTGTGTGTGTATTTATAAATATCATACTTAGGTGGATGAGAAGAACCGAAGATCGTGCTCAATGGCGCGCCTTGGGAGAGACCTACATCGCGCTGGACTGCTTTAGGTCGATTATGACGATGATGAAATAAATAAATCTCACTAAACTTCTAGGAGGAAAAAATTAGGTTTTTTACCGAAAAACACTAAATTTTTTGGCTCTTTGAATCTTGAAGACATTGGTTTTAGCATAAGTAGGTTTTTATTAATTTCATTTTAAACGGTAACTTCCCCATTGAATAAAAATGATTTAGATAGATTAGGATAGTAGATAAGATTACCATATAATTTATTGAAATAAAAAGATTATGAATGTTTATAGTACCTATAGGTGGCTGTACGTTACGTGTTTAAATTTTAGTGCGAGTATATTTAGTGCTGTAAAAACTCTTAAGGCAGTGTCCTTATATAACGCGATGACGCGACCATCGCACGCGATCAAACGTACTAACGTCAAATAGGCGTCCCAATTGGTATGGCGTCGCGTCGCGCGATCGCGCGATTGCCAATCGGGACGCCTATTTGACGTTAGTACGTTTGATCGCGTGATCGCGCGACGGTCGCATCGCTTGCTCGCGCGACGATCGCGTGATCGCGTTCTATTAGGACAACGCCTTATTCTCTGAATAAAACGCATGTGATGTGACTTACAAACGTATCGACGGATGGACGGACATTATTATTGTTCTGTTTTCGGCCTCTAAACCTTAAAAATTGCTTCCTAAATCACCTATACATTAAGGCTTAAAAGGAAATGTATGTAATATACCTACAAATAGTATTTTATCTTAAATCAGAGGACTTCAAATACAAAGTGGCTGATGTAAAAGGTAACTTTACCTTCTATAATTTGTTCCTATATTTAAAAACAAATTTTCAATTTCCACTCCCCGTTTGGTAAACTCCCTTTGGATAACGCGACTTTGATTTTTCCGGTTGGATCTCTATCATCAGAACCTTACCAACCAACCAACTTTTTACAACCAACAACTTTTCCGTCGGACTCCACCAACTTATGATTTTTGTGTTCGCTCATACTATGTTCTCGGTCGGCTGCATCGTAATACTTACATATTTATTATTTTTATTACAAAGTAGATGTTTTAAGTAGGAATAAGCTGATAAAAAATTAAATAATGTTTAAAAGTCAAATGAATGCCTTGATTTAATTTAAATACCTAGGACTTCTAGAGTAGGAAATAATGGTGGGAGTCTGTAGTGTAGCCCATAACAACAAACAACCGTGCGTTAAATCATTCATAATAATTAGGATTTCAACATTTTCCAATGATCAAATAAAAATAACTAATCGTATCGAAAATGAAAGGGCGGCTTTTAATGCCTATGCAAATGAAACTTAATAACTCGCGTAATAAACAAATTATTAGTTAGTGCAATCATGACAAATTCTGTTTCATACATTACCTTACCTATGTCTTTATCAGCTGAATTATACCATGTCTTTTTAGTTAGTAGTTGAGTGTCGACTGTGGTTAAAAGGATAGATCTATATTACACATGTATTTCAGTAAGTACCTCTATAGATACGTACAGACAGATCTAGTTGGTCCCTTATAGTTTACCAATATCTGATATCAATACATAGTATATGTAGAGCAAAAAACATTTTTTTCTGACATTAATGATTCTCGATAGGTACCTATTATAAAAGCCGAGGGGCTTATAGCCGTGCTTATAGGTAAGGGGTCAGGTGAAGTCAGTTCAAATGCCACCCAAACATAAGGCACCCTTCCGGCCACACGCAATAAATCAGGGACGCGTGTAATATAATTATAATCATTTAATAATTTCGACAATATGTTTGACGGCACGTGCCATGCTAGTCCATAGACGAATTCCGTTGATAGGCGGAACTTGGGTTGTGATATAAAGGCAATCATATCAAACACTTTTTTATATCAGGGCTGGTCAGTCTCATCATCTTCAAAGTCCATTTCATTTCACCTCAAATAAGAAAATTCAGCGCTACTGGGGACAACTAATGTGTCGATGACACACGGCTTTTTTACGCGTTACAAGCCAGCGAGTCCACTTGTAGCTTCGCCCAGTGTCGGCTATTTTTAAAATATGCTTGTTGTCAATCCTTCCCGAAAGCGGACTAGCTCAATCGCTAGCTTTAAAATTCGCCGGCTTGTAGCATGTAAACTAGCTGTGTGTCATCGACGCTTAAAACTGGTGTCATTACGCGCTATACGAGTATGTGTTTACACAACATTTATAAGTAATTCTGGAACTTGATAGCTAGTTTCTTATATAATAGTACTCTAAAGTTAGTTCTTTCAGCGAAGGAAGTTCTTTTGACTTCATCACGGATAATTAATACATAATGAGCCAACCGGGCGACCAGAAAGGAGCGTTTACGTATAATAATAATCGCTTTCCCTCCGTTATTTTCACTACACATACGGTGTAATTGTGACCTGTGACGTCACGCCACAATTACGAAAACATGTCAGATTGTGTCTCGATTGATATTATCGTTCCAAAAAGGTCGACACAGGTGATTAGGGCAGACAGGGAAGGGTAAGGCACAGCAGCGGGTCATTTGGTTCGTTTACCTACTTAGGTATTCTGTTTGAGAAAAGTAACCCTGTGACTTTATAAAACACTAGCGGACGCACGCAGTTTTGTTTGCGGTGCGTATTTTTAAAATTCCTCTCTCAGTATTTAGCTCTTGCCTAAAACATCCTCTAAGTTTCAAATCACTACGTTCAGTGGTTTGGCATGTACGTTGTCTGTCAGTCAGTCAAGACGAAACATTTTATAAATAAAAAAACGCCATTCTGTGAAAAACTCACTTATGAGGGTACTGTCTTGGTAACTCTACCTTGTTAATTGCAGGTATTTATCCAAAGTAGATTATCATTGATAAAAGATTCTTGAATAACATGTCATGTAGTGTAAGTGTAAGTGCCCTGCAATTCCTGCAAACGGGTCGCCGATTTCAGCTACCGGTGGCCGGCATCCATCAGTTTTGTTTGATACATTTAGTAGCTGCGCGCGCGGCCGTTTAGCGCGCGTATACGGGCGGATTGGTAGTCGCGAAACTTTAAAGCATTTCCCGAGCAAACGAGCGTTGTCGCGCGTACACGTGCGGCAAAACTACATACGAGCGGCGAATTCGACCGTTTAATCCGCTAATCTTTAACCGCACTCTTAAACTTCGGAATACGGCTAGTCTATTCAATATTTTATTTAGTATAAGCCATAGGCATTATTATACCTACGACGTAGTTATTGCTTTCTTCGAGTTCGCTAACCAACAACTCTACAAACTTTCCTCCCTATAGTAAATTAATCAAAAATAAATAACATAGTAAGGTGGAGTTTCAGGTATCTACCTATATTATTCGATGAATATCCATAAAAGTACATGGCTCTAAATGGCTGCGAGGAAAGTCAGCACTTCCCCTTGACACGAGCTTCGTGGGAACAACACCATCCGCTGGTGCTATTATGTAACTACCATCAAGTCTCGCCCGATTCTACCGCGTTCTACCTTAACTTACAAATGAACGAATTCTGAAAGTTAATATTTTCAAGGTTTCTTGAAGCGTTGATGACACAGGGCTTTTTTACAAGCTACAAGCCAGCGAGTTCGCTTGTAGCTTGTAAACTCGTCACCATGTCATCGTTTTTTTTTTCAATCTGCTAGTTGAGGATCCTTCCGGACCGCAAACTCTCTTACTAGCTAGCTTTTAAACTCGCCGATTTGTAGCTTGCTAAATTCGCGATTTTTTTTAATTCGCAAAGCCAACGAAATCGCAAGTGTCTACTACTACATTTTTTATTCATTTTTTTTTACAAACCGTATATGAAGTTCTTATAGCTATAAATTAAAAAAAATAACCAGAATCATTTCATAACTGCATGCCCAACATAAAATATTAAATAAAAATAAAATATTACATAAAAATAAAATAGTAAATAAATAACCATATAATAATAAAATAAAATAGTTACATAATAATAGTCTTAAAAACCGATCATTTTGTTAACCAAATTAAAATGTGAAATTCCCAAAAACATAGGGTTGGTAATTCGTCAAGTCATCCAACAAAATTTCGTCCACTTTGTATGAGTTCTTCTACATTCTACAACAGTGTACCATTATCAGTGTTGATAAAAATTGCAATAAATCTCTCGTTTTATCCGACCAAGCTGTTGAAGACTTATTTCTATTTTTCACCGTATGGTGACACGAGGGTTCCCGAATTTGAATAATCAATCGATTATTGATGGTGAAGAACCGATGACGTGGCAACATCCTTTCAAACTTCCTCTACAGTTTTGAAAAGCCACGTAATTTATTTAGTTTGGATGAAAATTTGATTACGCTATTGTTTGAAAAAATACATCAAAAAGAAGTAACCCAAAAATTTCGTACGTAATACACATTTTATAAAAGACATACTTTTAGAAGAGCAATAAATAACATACTTACTTACCATTTTTTTAGGATTAGAATAGAAGACTTTATCGGTTTCTATGTATGTTTGTTTGCGCGTCCATCTTGCATTAAACACGGACATTAACAGTATCATAGCTTACGACTTATGATAAGTTCATCACGCTAAATCTTTTCTAAGGGAAGATATAGAAGTTAATGTTTTTCATAGGAAAATTATGATTTATGAGCGTACCCGCGTATAGCGCAATCGCGATAACTATCGCATTCTATCAAATAACAACGCATTCGTTTAAAAAAAAGTGCCGACTTTTGCTATTCTTTATCATTTCTTATGTACGAAACCGCACGCGGGTAAACTAGCATAACTATAATCATATTCCGCCCATATTATTCCCACTGCTAGGAATCAGGCCTACTTTCCGCCAGAAAAGTGATGTGCCTTATGCCTTATACACCACGCCACGCGTACCCAGTGTCGAGATTAACCATGCAGGTCAACTAGCATACCTACTATTCTTAAGAAATAACGTATGGTTTTTTTTACATACATGATTCATAATCTATGTTTTCGTTCGCTCAAGTGACAATGGCAACCCTGAATAAGGCGGAGTTACTGTGCAGAGTATGCGGAGACAAGGCGTCTGGGAAGCACTACGGAGTGGCGTCTTGTGACGGCTGCCGTGGCTTCTTCAAGAGGAGCATTCGAAAGTAAAACCTACTTACAGGAAATTAGTAACAACTTTTTTTACTAAGTAATTGATTGTTCAAATTGGTACCCATCTAGACGGCATCCTGCAGGGGACGCCTACCATCGTTAAATTACCTTATTGTTGCTTTTTCTATAGGAATCTTGAATACGTCTGTAAAGAAAATGGGCGTTGCGTGGTGAACGTGACAAGACGGAACCAATGCCAAGCTTGCCGGTTCTCAAAATGCCTGCGAGTCAACATGAGGAAGGATGGTAAGCCATAGATTAAAAAAAACGTTTCGTGTTTCTATAGGACACAGTAACAGTTGCTTGCTCTACTCACTTTTCGAACATCGTCGGCGGTAGGACAGGTGCATTATTTAGCTATTCGCCGCTTGTGTTTTGTTCCGCCGCTCGAGTGAAAATCCGCGCGACAAAATACGCTAGTCTGAAACCGCACTGCTTCTTATCGTGTCACAAGTTCTTTCGAACCAGTGTGGTGAAAGGATTTCAAGTGCGCCTCGAGGCTCCTTTCGTGCACTGACGTCATAAAACTGTTGACTTATTTGATACTGCTTCAATACAAATATGCTTGACCAAAAGTTTAGTGAAAGATAGGGAAAGGTTTTTAGAAATGTAGTTATAAATGATGGAATATTAAGGACTGAAGAACAGAGCAGGGCGCTTGTCTCAATAAAGCATTTATCCGGTTCCTCGCAGCAAGTCTTTTCCATTAGGAAACGGTTCAAGTATTTGCGGTTGACAAGTGTCGCTAAGTGGCGACAGATAAAAACGCGAGGGCAGACCCCCAACTGATCGAACTTACAAGTCAAATATCCTGATTTATTTCACGCACAAAATAAAACGGATAACGTAACGTATTCGATTAACCAAGTTATCTGGGTAAATGAACAGGTGCTTATTAATTTGTGAAGTGAACACTTCTTTAGGCGCGCTGAGCACTTTATTTTGTAGATATTGAATGAGACTGAGCCGTCATGCTCGGCTTTGTAATGCTCGTTCGGGTAAAGTCGACTCGAGTCGCCTGGATAAGTTAACGCCTCAGATGTGAGCCAAACATTAACTTTCCAAACCTACCGAAAATACATCTATAAAATCACCAAGGAAAATAACAATTTTACAGGAGAATATTTTCTTGTTTCTTAATTTTTAGTGCGCAGTAGGCTGGTTTTAGGTTTTTTAACTTATTTTAAATAATAAATATTGTTATATTTTTTGAAAATCCCATATGATGAAGAAAACTAGTTACTAGGTACACAATTTTATGTAAAGGTACAATTTATACTGGGCTACAACTTTAGCCCCATCAGAAGTGTTAAGAAAACAAACATAGCGCCGCGCACTCGATTTCGCCTGTCGTCCGCAGCCGCTTTTCTCACAGATATTTATTTACATTACAAAATTGATTGCACCCTGCTTTTCACCTCACTTATGGTATCTTCTCATGGCCTGTGTTAGCACGGGCCGGGCCGCAATTACTGTGAAGCGAGCGTATATATGTCGGTTAACAACGCGTGTTAGCATAAGCTGTGTAAAGCCACCATTATACGCCTGCTGACGACTTATTATATTATACTTACCTCTCCCTCATGGCACACTCGGTTTGTCGTCCTCTTGAGTGTTTATTTACAGAAAATAAGATTTAACAGACTGCAATCTCAAGTAAATATTATATTTAGTACTTAGGTAATGTGTCAGTATAGGGTAAAACCGGGATATATGCCACAGAAGGATATGATCTGCGAAGGAAGGCTCTTCTAACACAGGTTTATCAAACTTATTAGAATAGCTTCCATACCTTATAAATTCATGTAAAATTTGAATAAAATATTTTTGATTTGATTTTCAAAGGTAAGGTTTTTAGTAAAAGGGGTTCATCCTTCTGGGGCATCTATCCCAGTTTTACCCTAGGCTTTTGCAGCTGTCGCTGCTATCTACCGAGTGAAAAATAAACAGCCTATTGTTTTCCAGTTTCTATACTCGCTTTACCTACTTTGTATACTTATCTACATGTTTTCTATCATTTCGTATCATTGTATCAAAATATGTCTGTTGTATCTACTTATTCTATAGAAACTCTATGAATGCTTGTATAGAATGGGATGGTTGTTTCCAGCAGTGCAGCACGAGCGTGCTCCGCGCCAGACGACTCAGCACCTCAGCTATGCCCTTCCCAGCCATCTTCAGGCCTTCGTACCCAGTCCGGGGCTCCCGGCCTTCTCAGCGTTCCCGTCACTACGCGACTACAGCGGGGTCATCCCCGCACTCTCGGACTCGTTGCCCATCGCACACAACTATCTCGAAAGACCTGCCTTTCATGACTTCACGTTCTCGATCCCTGGGATGGTACCCGACGTTCCACTTATCGGCTCTCAGACGCATGCTCTGAACCCGTTGAGTCCTCTCAAGATGCCTTTATTCAACCCTTCGGTGCACTATCCCGTACCGCATTCCGGATATTTTTCAACAAACATTTTCTACCCGCCTCTGATATCGACCGACACTCCCTCGACAGTGGATAGTAAGTTCAAATCAAATACTTATTGATATGTTTGCTTCTTATGTATCAAACACCAACTCACTTACTTTTTAACAGAATCTTTAGAAAATGGTTTGAATTCGGTGAGGTCGTACACATTGTCGCAACAAAAGAAGGCCCCTCAAGAACCAGATTCCCAACTCTCTGATGTAAACAAAGAAGATGAAGTTTCAAGTTCAGAAGAGGCTTTCAAAACCGCTAAAAAGAGCACTGAAGAAGGTAAATGATTAAAGAAAATATGTGACTCTACTTTTATTTGCCCGAAAACCCGCGCGCCACAATCTCGTTCGCATATTTGTACATTTTTGAGGGTCTAAATCAACTGAGTATAAATTTTTAAAAAGTGGAGTGGTGATTTTATTTCTACAATCTCACGAAATGTTTTAGTATATTTTTTTGTTTGGATTTGTTTAACATAAGCGGGGGTGATTGGGCAATACTCAGTCATTTTATATCAAAAATCTACTTATGCGTGCGAGATAGCGGCGCGCGGGATTCTGGGCCTTGTATACCATCGTAAATAACTGATGTTTTTTGTTTCCATCGCTAGATTCTAGAACAATCGATCTGCGTTCACCCATCATCTTCGAACCACCTATACACATTGTATCGAAGGCATCACAGTTTGAGCCCAGAGAAGAGATCACTTCTAGATCAAGCGATCCCGTGCGATATACAGCAAATGTAATAAAAAATACAGAGGACATAAGACAATTCGAACTGAAACTCAAAAAATTCTATGACAACAGAAAAATTACAGATGAAATGGTTTACGACCCAGCAGCGAAAATACTGATTGCCTCCATACGATGGCTAAACGGAGTCCGCACTTTCGCGCAATTGGAAGCCACTGAGCAAATCGCTTTTCTGCATTTTAACTGGAAGGAATTATTTCTGCTAACTGCTGCTCAACTTTCATTTCATTTTGACGAAGGTAAAATTATTATAAGATCTTACTTGGGTAAATTAGGTAGGGTTATTTTACCAGTTTACATTTTAGATGTTTTTGGCAATTACAATACTTACAATGGAACTCGCGGACTTAATTTAAAAAATAAGTAATTATTAAATAAACGTACTATCTAATTTTTTTAATGAACTTGTACATACTCACGTACCTATATTTGTTTGATTAAACTGTTTTGTAATAAATACATTTTTATATACAGATCCAACTGCGGCAGCAAACGATCACAGCACTAAAGAGGAGTTGAAAAAGATTGTTAATCTTTTGGGGACGATTTCTAGCTATAGAATGGACAAATGCGAGTACGAATGGATCAAGACCATATTGACATTCCGTACCGGTAAGTGGCATAAGTACCTACTAGTTGTTGCCGCGGCTTCGCTTGTGTTGTGTTTCTTTTTTCATGTTTTTTATAACTTTTGCTATTTTCTTGTGTACCGACCGTTGTGATTATTGATTTGTTTATGAATTCCTGAATACATCGTATCGGATCTCCTGTAATGTTATGTTTATAGAAATAAAGAATGAAGTAAATTGTGCAGTAATACGGTTATTGTGTAGTAATAATCCTAACCTAGCACCTCTTTTTCCAGCTCTTACCTATACAACAGAGTACCAAGGTATTACGTTCAACGTATACCTACTTAAGGAATTTCAGCTTAATCGGTTCAGTAGTTTCAGCGTGATTGTACCAAACATCCATTTCTAATATTAGTGTGACGCGAAGAAATCAAACTGGGCCTTATTAATTTCTAGTGGTTCCTTATAGAATGGAACAATCATTTGAAGAAATTCTGAGGCTTAACCAAAACCAATTTTCTACAGATTCTACAGAAAGCCAATCGACCGACGTCAAGTTACTGGTAGAGCAGACTCTAGCATCCTTGCAGAAGCATTCCACCTCTAAGGATTTTCTACGCTTCGGGCGCATCATGCTACTAATAGCCACAGTGTGTAGCGTTGCCAACCAGGGTACAATCCAAGTGATGCTGTTCCCCTATCTCACCACAGATGATATCAAAGCCGCACTCACAAGAATACTTCTTTCTCCGTCCTCCTAAAATTCAGACAGAAATTCGAATACGATTAAGTATAGGTATTAGCGTATATAGTTTTTGCGGGAACGTGAGAATGATATGTCGGTGGCACTGTAATATTTAACAAAACTTGTATTACTTTGAGTGTTAAAGTGTAAAAACGATGGTGTTTCGCTCATTAAGTGCTCCTGAACGTGTATGAGTGTTGGTGAAATGTAATGCTGTTAAACGTGACTTTTCGTGTTGCCTCCAAAACTCCCTATAAGCCTCTAATAAAGTCGCCACCAGCACGCCTTTACAGGGGCATCATGAATGCGATAAATTACTTGACACTGGTTTAATACACTATGTGTAGAGCCAAACGTAAAGAATAACGTTTTGGTAAATAAAAAAAGTATATAGCTCGCTAACCGTACTGTTCCACCCTACAAGGGTTGGCAGGTAGAGAACGCCTTTAGGCATTAAGGCCGCCCATTGTGCAATGTAATTTTAACTGTGCAATAAATAATTTTAGTAATAATTATGTGGTCGGTCATGCCATCAATCAAGTTTAGATGTTTTGTTCTGACTGACAGACAACGCAGGCCAAACCAATGGACGTAAAGACTTCGTTTGGAAGGTATCTTCCAGCATACCAAGAAAGAAATTTTGATATTTCGCAACGCAATGAAGTATTTTTCTTTAATTCATTTGTTACCCCAACAACAATATACAATACTATAATAAAATGCTTACAAAGTTGTGGTTGTTAGCTATTTCATAATTTAGGATCAATTCGAGGAGTCTAGTCATTTGGGTAAACCCGGGCTCATCGTTGAGACATTAATCTAGGTAAGTCGTTTTAGCGTTGGGAAGCGTCCTCTGCAGGATGCCGTCTAGATGGGTACCAACACAGTGCCAGATAGTCTGCCACAAAGCAGTAATGTGTAAGCATTACTGTGTTCCGGTTGAAGGGCACGTAGCTAGTGAAATTAGTGGGCTTTCGAGACTGACCATCAAAATGTCTCAATGTGCCGGCCTCTAAGTAGTTTGGATACCTACTAGTCACTACCTACCTAAGTACGTACTTGTAAGTTTTTGTGTAGGGTGTACATTTTTTTTTTCAATAAACGTTTAATAGATGTAAGTACCTATGTCTAAGTATAGGTAGTTTATTATGAATCTACGCCTATCTGAAATAAAAATTCTGTCAAACTATTTGTACATTTACTTTTGCCTGGTTTCAGAAATAATTTACCGTAAGTTCCTCAATTATGCCGAAACCACTGAATCGATTTTCTGATAAAGGTATTGTACCTAGGTATATATTGTTAGAACACCCAGAAAAAAAGTTGGTCAAATTATTTTTCTTATTTTCCTGCCTTTACATGTATTTAATAATTATTATTTTTACAAGTAGATACTTATTTGGAAACAAATAAAAACACTAAATTAAATTATACCAGCATTATTACAACCGTGTGTATATTTCTCCTAAAACCATTGACTATTGGGAATACAAAATACAACAAAAAGAGCCAATAAAATGTCTGCCAAAGGAAAAACAGAGCACCAAACGTAGTATTTTTCGCTATAATCGCTGAAACACTTATGAATGTAACCAATATTATATCCACTGCGATATAACATATACCTCCCCATAGATAAATCAGAATAAGACTTTCATTGTAAGTAATAGCGGCGACAACGAGTATCACGTGTGTTGCACATAAAAGTATTCCTAGAACGGCATACACATGTATGATTCCATCTGCTGCGAATGGAGAGACCCCGTGCTCTACGAGGAACGGAGTCCCAGTTCCATATAATAGAATCAGCAAAATGCTGGGCATTAGACCTGTTAGAGCTATGATTATAGTTCCAATCTTTAGGGTAATGCTGTAGCAGCAATGCTTAGATACGGGGCAGTTGTTTAGAACTGACTGTGTCATAATTTTCTCGGAGGTTTCTCTGAAAAATATTTTGATTGATACAAACTGTTCATAAAAATAGATAAGTACAATTCTCTTAGATTTTAAGTTACATTTATAGGTACGCAAAGCAAAATAAGTAGTCTAAATATGCGATAATTTAAATAAGCAGGTAGGTACTACGTTCCTAGGCGTGCTATGTATCTAAAAAGGTTCGGTAGAATGGTATAGAGATTACGTACCTTTTAGTAGGTACCTACTTAACCTACAGATTAGAGTAAGTTTAAAATATCATGTAGGTACCTACCTACTTTAGTCTTTGGGATGTAAAACCAGTGAGGTACCTACATACTTAGGTACGTATTTTAAAGTTAAACCAATTTTTGTATGGTAGATAGAGTCAAGAGTTTATGTATGTAGAGCTAGAGGGATTTTTCTTTATAGACTTTTAGAGATAACAAAAATAATGAGATTGATACAGAAATGACACAAAAACAAGTCATTTTTGGTCAATTTTGTCAGAAGCAGCTTCTGCCACAGAGGGCTTTTAATTTATATCAAATTTATATGTTGTAAACATACTAGAAAAGAATAATAATAATTATAATATTTTTATTCATGCCTACTCACTGTCCGTGGCTTCGCCCGCGTGGTTTGGGCCTATATATAAAGCATGCACTGACAGAGGGCGACCCAAAACATTTACATTTAAAAATAAAAAGTTATTCTATTCTATTCATTCCTTCGCTGTCAAGAAAAAATTCTCAAGTTACGGCAGTAAAACTTACTGTTATGTGCAATAAAAAAAAAAAGAAAATCAGTTGCCAGCACAACGTACTAAAAACAGATTTACGTACCTTTTACCAACCATCTGCGTTGCGCTCGTGTCACGGCGAACGTTCGTATCTGACGCATTCCGTTTTTGTGTTCCCTAATTCCAAACTTTTTTTGATTACCTATAATGTTTAACAAAATACACCATTTTTTACAAAATATAAATGGTTCCTTAGTGCTCATGCATGATTAACTAGTAAGTAGTACTTAAACTAAGTTGTTTCGATAGTTGTGTGTTATTATTATAAAATAGATTATGTTTATGTAAGGGTTTATTTAGCATCTGGGAAAAGGTTTATGGCTTACGTCCTATCCCAATATCATGGGTGTGACACCAGGGGCAGTAGCTAGTTTATGCTGAATAAAGTGAAAAAAAATTACATAACTTTTCAGCCAGTTTTCTGTTACTTTTCGGTAACCCATACTGACAGCACAGTCATCGTAAAATTGTAAACAGATTGCGCGCACGTGTATTTTGCGTGCACGATTTTAACTCATAGAGTCGTATTTAAATACGTGAGATTAAATTGTTAGCCGCATCAACCGTATCAAAAAAGAATAATTATAACCATACAGTATCTCGATCCTCGCGTTATGTAAGAGAAATGGAAAACCGTAATAAGGAAGAAATTGTAAGTGCAAAATTTAATTATTCTTATTACCTACCACAACTATGTGCCTGCAGCAATAAATCTTAGGTACGCTTGAATTGTAATTCGAAATTTTAACTTCTTTACTACAATATTATTCTACTCTTGCATTGCAGTTAATTAAGCAGTTTTAAAAAGTTGAATAATAATAATAAAAAGCTAGGGCATGTTACCTCTAACCTCGCAAAAAACTATTGTTTAGCCTATTGAAATTAAATTTATTTGCTTATACAATGACAGTAAAATAGATAAACTGTTCACTAATCTAAATAATTCTAACTTAAAATAGACTTACTCTAATCTACGCGTATTTATGAAGTGTCTGTATGGCAAAAAAGGACTCAGCTCAGCGTTATGCTGGATAGATGGGGTTTCCCACTTAACCAGCGCTATGTTTTAGTTGAGCCCTGTGAAGGTTAACTACCCTAATGTACTATTTTGTCAATGATTTATGCTTCTGATGTGATAAAATAAACATTAAATATTCTTGACTATCAGCAGACAATTAAAATATTCATTGTTTTAAACATTTATTGTTTCAGTATTTAGGCAAAACACCATGGTACAAGTACATAACAGTGGAGCCTACCATGTTTTTGTACATGATGGCATTTATGATCACCAATGTCATAGAACAGACTTACTATGTGTTCCAAGCTTGTACGGTCAACCACGGTTACAGTGCAGATGTGTGTTACAATATAAGTGACTATGAGGAAATCAACAAGAAAGTACAGGTATGGTATCTATTTGACTCTTATTGCATAATAATTTTATCAACGCATAACTTACTAACCACCAACAACCTATCCATCGTCCAAATTCCATGAAGATTGGATTAAAGAGCCATTCAATAGTGCATTATCATTACTATGGGTTCCCATTATCCTGTCAGCCTTTGGATGTCGACTGGTAGACACAGGCTTTCCCCCCTTAAGAAATCTACAAACACCTAAGCCCCCACACAAACTTACTTTTTGATTTATTTGGAAAGTATATGCCTGTCGCTGCGATGAGCCATCATGTCACACAAGCCTTCAGCCTTCTCTATCCACCATTTTCCCTTATAGCAATATTGATTTCGTTCCACTCCATTGTTGGTTTGATAGTTATCATTGAACAATATCCATCCACTTGGAGATCTTAATTTTATGTAATTTTTTAGATTGATTTGATTTAGAGAGATTATGAGAAATATAACCCATACCTATAATTTAAAAGAAAAGTAAACTATATTCTACAGTGAAGTATGTGATGCTACTTTATACCTACATTCATTAAATAATTTATTCATTCACCTTGTTCAGCAGTTCACAAGATTTCAGTTCAGAATAAAGTATGTACTAATAATAATAATTATAATAATAACATTATAATAATAACATTATAATAATATATGGAGCCTACCCCATTTCTATTGTATTAATATATATGTAAACATTAATTGAATCTTCTTTCTTTATCGTGTCACTAGTCCTTTAGAACCAGTGTGGTAAAAGGATTTCAAGTGCACCTCGAAGAGGCTCCTTTCGTGCACTTGACACATGTTTTCGAATTTTATAGGACACTCACGATGTATTCCTTCACCGTTAAGCACGTGTTCTAATGCACACATAGATTTTTTGCATAGACAAATCCATTGGTGTACGACCGGGTTCGAACCCACGACCTTCGAATTGAAAGTCAAGGCACCTCCCACTCTGCCAACACGGCTTTTTATGTAATAATAGCAAAGAATAAATAATATTATTACATAATAATAGTCTCAGTCAACTTCTGGTATTTGTTATGTAAGTTCAATTGGTTAATTGAAGTGATTGCAGGTAACAGTCTCCACATTCCACCAATGGAACGGCTTCGCGAGTCACGTGGTGCCGCTGATGTTGGCGTTCTTCCTCGGCTCGTACAGCGACAAACGAGGCAGGAAGTTCATCCTACTAGCTGGATTAGTAGGCAAGCTGTACTTCTCTCTCATGATCACCATTAACACTATGAATGGTCAGTATTATCTGATTTAGTTTTAATCAAAATTGGACTTGTGAGTATTTTACGACATCAATCAATCAATATAGACAAAAGTCTTGACTGACAGTCAACGAACAAGCTAAACTACTAACCTAACCACTTGAAACTTGCAGGGTGTGTTCATTAAGAGCTGAAAGAGAGAATATCTACAAAAAAAGGAATTTTGAAAAATTGCAAAACAATTAAAATTACGAGTGTCAGCTAGTTATCTAATTAAATTACCTACTTTAGGATTTGGGCACTTGTCTGTAAATCGCAAATATTTTTCTATACCTACTCAGTATTTTTTTAATTTTATATTTTCGCTTAAAACTCTCCAATAACCAGCATGTAAAAAAGCCGTGTGTCATCGCAGCTTTAGACTATAATTGTCCCATTGTTGGGAAAAGGCCTCGCACAAATCACTCCAGCTTGCGTTTTGCCGCAAGCTGGAGTGATAACACTGGGCGAGTTTACACACTACAAAGTCGCGCGTAAAAAAGCCGTGTGTCATCGAAGCTTAGCAAAAATAACTTCGATTTGATCAAGAACCAAATATCCTAATTATGTATAACGAGATACTGTATGAATATAATTACCTGTAGCGCGGTGATATAACAAAGTTTATGTTTGTTACAGCGTGGCCTGTAGAGTACATAATATACACGGCCGCGTTTCCAAGCGCACTAACGGGCGCTGATCTGGCGATATTTGCCGGCTGTTTCGCCTACATCGCTGACGTATCCTCTGTCAAGAACAGAACTCTACGCGTCGGCATTCTTGATGTGGTCTACCTCAGCGCTATGCCGTCGGGCATCGCTATTGGTAAGCCTTCCTCAATTACCTTTCCACGGCTCAATTCCCACTAGGATGGCAGCGGCCGACAGCGATCAGCAGCGGCCAGTAGCGATCAGCAGCGGCCGGCAGTGATACGACTATTTTGCATGGAATTGACAGGCCGCGGGAGGTCGCGCGACTTGAGAACAAGCAATAAATGGTCTTATATGTGTGTAGATAATGTTCAAAATGAATTAACACTGAAAGTGCTCTACTGGCCTCTACCGGTAGCTGTCATCCCAGTGACAATTAATTAGAATTAAGACACTCTTGTTAGTGGTGCTCTTATAGTACTCCCAGATAAATAGCTTCAAAGGAATATGGCGTTGTAAATTAAGACACAAAAATGAAATAATCAGTTTCATAATTCGTAATTTTTTACGATGGAGGCTAGTCATTTTAATAATATTTCTCTAGAAATGTTAATTCTCTGTTTCGCAATTTTTTTCCTCACGATTTTTTCCTTCACCGTTGCGAGAACGTGGGATGCATACATAGATTATTTCGACCGAAATAACTCATTTACGCATGACTGCCACCGGGATTCGAACCCGCGACCATCAGATCGAAAGGTAAGGGCCTCATCAACTGGGCCACCACGTATTCTTTATACGAAACTACTGTTTATACGAAAGCCGAGACCCGTATTTAGTTTAACTCATTGTATATTATGATTATTCTAGTATAATTCTAGTTGACTAAACTGGCCAACTTTATTTCGCGTGTTCTCGATTATATAGCATGTAACAGGTATAGTTTCTATATTTGAATACTTCTATGCTTTAGTATTGTTAGGCATTGACTTGTACATATCCTGCACAGGCCTTTTTAGCCACGTAAAAAAGTGCCTAACAATGATGATCTTGATGACTTGTACATAGTATATCATACCTACCTTTACCAGCTGTCTCAAATAACGTAAAACGAAGTAAAATTAAGACAATCTAAGAATAAAGATGATTGTCATTGCCTTTAGATAAATACGAATGAATGCGCTATTTCTCGAGCACTGATAAAGTAGGACTTCGACATGCTTTATCTATTCTTTAGATTGATGTTGCATATATTACGCTCTCACTAGACGTTCTCAAACTTATCGATTGAAAACCCGGAAAATATCTCTGTCACCATGGAAGTACTCGTATTTATTATAGTAAAAACTCGTATTTATAGTAAAGAAAATAGAGAACGCGATAAAATAAAGTTGTTTGAGAAGTCGAGATAATAGTCAGGTTAAAAATGACTAGGCTTCAAATACCATTTACCTAAATACATACCTACAATAAATACTACTATTACTTTACTAAATAAAATATAATTAATACTTAAAAATATAATAGAATTAATTCTTAAAAATATATTAGAATTAATTCTTAAAAATAGAATAGCATTCATTCTTAAAAATATAATAAAATTAATTCTTAATAATAGTTAATTCTTAGGAAAGTGGACTGAACCACCGTTCAACAAAATACTATTGTTACAGGAAACGTATTATACCACAAGGTAGTAAACCGCTCTTTTACCGCTATGTTTGCTATCAACACGAGCTTGATGGTGGTAGCCACATTGTACACCTTCATATTCCTCAAATGGCAGACGAGGCCTGAACAGAAGTCTTTGAAAGACGCCGGGGTGACCAATCCTGTGACGGACTTCTTAGACGTGAACAACATTGTTGTTACATTGAACACGCTCACGAAGAAGCGGCCAGAAAATAGAAGGCTATTCCTGTGGCTGCTGCTTTTATCTATGGCGTTTTACACGTTTCAAAGAGGTAAGACTTTTATATTTTACTAGCTGACCCGCGTGCAACTTCGTCACCCGTGGAAAAATTGTTTATTGTCAATCAATACTTACGAGTATATTCCTAAATCTACCCTCTGAAGAGTTGTAGCGTAATTTTATATAGCCTACGTCCTTTTAAATTGATTTATTGATTTAAATGTAAATAAGCCTTTATTTATAACATAAAATAAATAATGTAGCCTTGCGAAATTATTTAAAGAAACAACATGAAATAAATCTAGCTTTTCAGCTAAAACTTTACATACCTACATACTCATTAGGTATTTTCTGTTAGTGAAAATTTTTTGTACCTACTTTTATGTTTGCTATAAATTCACCCGAGTCCCGAATTATGAAATCCAAACACCCATGGGAATTTTCATGAATCAACAATAAACACCTTTTATGAATTAGCAAAAAATATTAGCAATGAACAATCATTTCAGTCGATTTAAGTCTTCAAATCAGAACATGGCTTTGTTGCATTGATGAAATCGATTACATCGAAGTCAACCTTCGGAGAATGAAAAATAACAAATACCTTCTTATATAAGGATGTTTTTTATGTGTCCTTCTGCGAATGCCATTCGAGACGCTGGAAAACAATGGATTGAAGAATTCAAGCGTTGGCTTGCTCGGTGGGAAATTTGAAATGAATGCCAATTATTAAAAGCGAATGTTTGTTAAAACATCACCAGACGCGGATTTGCCCTAAGGGCCAGTAGGCCCGCGCCTAGTGCAGCCAGTTATTAGATATTATACAACACAAACAGGGCAATAGAAGTGTAGTTTAAGTTTTAGAGCAATTATAGTAGTTAATTTAGTTATACAATACAGTCAGCTAACAACGTTTAAAAAATATTACACATTTTTTTTAATATTTTTGGACATTTCACACAACGCCATCTAGCCCCAAACTAAGCAGAGCTTACTTTGGGGCTAGATGGCATAGATTTACTATGGGAACCAGATAACTAATGGAATACTTATATACTTTTTTTTGTGTTAATAAACATACATATCACGTACGTATATAAATACGCAAATAGTATGGCATGGGTGCATAAAATTAAATCCTTTAGCCACACCTGTGTAAGTCTCATATTGCACATTATATGTACGATCTGTGGTACGACTCAAATTATTGCTTCAGAACTACTTTAGAAAGATAACCTACTGACTCACGACGTTTATTTCACGATATAGAATCGACGGGTGTTATGGGCTCCCGGCTCCGATAAGTTAGTCGAAGATAAGATATACCTATAAGTGCACATAAGTACCAACTCTGGTACTCTCCCGTCTCCCAATATCGCCTATGATATACAAACAAAAGTACCAGAGTACTCTCTCAATCTCACATATGATATGAAAACATATTACATACTTACCAAAAACACTAGTTCCATGACATGTTTAATTCCAAAATACTTCTTTGAACTTCCAAATGCCAAAAATAAAATATCTGCACATGTTTACCACAATGTACGGGTTTGAAACCTCTTGGATATTTAGCAAAAAATCTCACACACGTTATTGGATATTAATATATCAATCATGATCAAGAAAAGAAAAGAAAATAAATTTGTTTATTGGCTCCTCTAAAAAGGTATAGCTACACATGTAAGCAGGTACATAAAACATTATAACATAAATAACTAGGTATGCCTTAAGTCATGGAGACCAATAGGTCCGGTCTCAGCATATTGTCGTCCCAAAATGCCTAGGTACCCAGCAATCTAGATACCTAGAGAAGGCAGGACAACGCTGGTTTTAGCCCGGGCCTATGAGCAGTGACGCCTTCCTTAGCAATTGATCAGATCAGATTGATCAGTGAAATTAAGACAAAATATATGTATATTATAGCATCGTCTCCTTGTGCGATAGCTTGATATGCTACAATGTGTAATATACCTTATAGTACGGTATATAATATTAATATATTTCATAGCAACGTGTGTGATGGGCAAACAACACACCGAGATTAAAGCCGCAGTAACTTTCAGACAATTTCCCTTCGGATCCACCCTGTAAATTGTTTGTTCACAGATGAGCGTCCAGTTATGTACCTCTACACTTCGACGGTGTTCAAATGGGGCGTTACCACGTTCAGCCACTTCAGAACCTATCTGAGCATATTGTACGTGTTCGCAATGCTGTTTGGTATCCCACTTATGACAAAAATACTCCATTGGAGGGACACAGTTAGTATAAGAAGCCATAGTAACTTTAACCTTCCGGCGTGGTCTCATTTCAATGGAAAGTACTCAAATAAGTTTTCACTTTACTTTATGTTATCTATGGCCCTATTCATTTGACTTATATGTCTTGTATGTTACGCTTTTCGGTATGCTTCTAATGAACAAAATCTTTTGAAGAAATATCGTATTAGAAGCTATTCTAACCTTCATAACTTTAACTGGGTGTCCGTCCCTTCAACAGTTTGGTACCGGGAAAAGAATTTGTAGATATTTTATGTCTATTCTATCTCAAATGCTATAGGTACTTTTTTGTGTACGATGTATGTGTGTGTGTGATATGAATTGTATGTGTCTCCCTTTGGTACATCCTGAAGCCTTAAGGGCTTGACGGTAATAGTCTAATTTTCAAAAATCAAATAGCACACTTGTATTCTATAGCAAAAACTGCGGAGCAATTTTTGATTCGAATTCTTATATAATCCTTACATGAATGATGTGATGATGAAGTATGGTAAACTCAGGAACAAATTCTCACCCAAAGTAGCCTAGTAGTTACCTAATAAATAATCATGGTTTTACAAAAACATAGTAGGTACAACTGACTTCAATTGGACGTCACAGGGAAGCAAAATACGCAATTTCGTTTACTTCGACGACACATTTTTTTCAGTTATTTTGATATAAAAACTAAACTACTGAACCGATTTTGATAAAACTTGTATGGGACCATCCAGAAGTATATCCTCTGAAACAAAAATATTTTTTCAAATCGGTTTACAAACAACGTTCTAAGGTAACAAACACAAAAAAAATATTTACAACTGAATTGATAACCTCCGTTTTGAATTCGGTTGAAAAATAGTGCTGTACACCTGTGCTTAAAAAAAATCTATTGTCCAGTTGATAGTGATGCTCGGAGCAACGGCCCATATGACGGGACATTTCATCTACGCACAAGCTACGACTGACAAGATGATGTACGTAGGGGCCACAGCGGCTTCACTGGGCCCGTGTGTGGCGCCCCTTATACGGTCCATGACGTCTAAAGTCCTACCGCCGAGCGAACGAGGTATGAGGTTTGCCTATAACTTTTAATTTTTATGTGAAAAAGAGGTTGTTATTTAATGAAAAGAAATCACGCTTAGCATTAGTATGGCTTAATGTGGTCCCACTGCTTGGGCTCAGGCCTACTCTCGGCTAGGAGAGTGTTGGGATGTGTAAGGTGTGCGAAAAAAAAACCATAACCTACCGTATGTAATGTTATTTTGTAGTGCCTATCTTTTTATCCAGCTTATATGATTTAGCATTAGATGATTTTCTGTCTTAAACGTCGATGACACAGGGCTAGTTTATAAGCTACAAGCAGGCGAGTTTAAATGCTAGCGAGTGAGCGAATTAGCTTTGATTAGAGATATTTATTTTTTATTGACGGGGTGTCTGAAAATTTTATGTCCTGTATTCGCATCCATTTTGGTTTGATACTGTCTATCTTGGTGTTTAGGAACACCGTTATTAATCTATGTGTAGTAACTACACATAGATTAATAACGGTAGTAGGTATAGTGTCATACTTTTCAATACAAACGACATTTTTTTTCCTGACACGGTCCTAGCACGGTCATAGTATGATACGGGAAAGTGGGCAGAAAGCTTTATACCAATGCCAATTTAGTACGTGTGAAGATTTAGTCTTTATTTACTATGGAAACAAGGTCGAATCGATTATGATGAATCTTTGGAGCTGGGCAAGATATGAGAAGGTCGCGGGCCAAAATAAATATCTCGTTTCAAGGGCAAATGTTTTCTGTTTGAGTTTTCATTCAGAATATTTCAGACAGACCTTTTGGGGTCTTAAGTCCGACAAAGAGGGTCTTTACTTACTTAACCACGTTTAATAAATAATAATATAATTTAGCCCATACCTCCTAAACACCTGATTGTACTAACTTAAGAATTGAAAAAAAAAAATGTTTTCCTAGACCGAAGCACGTGTTTTAGGCACACATAGATTTTTTTTCAACAGAAAAATCCATTGGTGTACGACCGGGTTCAAATCCACGACCTTCGAATTGAAAGTCAAGGCACCTCCCACTCGGCCAACACGGCTTCTTAATTATGTACTATTATTCTCACTCAACTTATGATATTTGTTATGCAAGTTTAATTGGTTAATTCAAGTGATGTAGTAAAATAATATAAACTCTGCACAACAAACACACATACTCATAACTTAGGCACAGTACTAATACCTGCTACAGTAGGTACACACACTGAAGTGCACAAATTTGTAATAATAGCACACCTTGCCAGGCGGCTAGCTATACGCTCCGAGATACAGTTGTCCAAACTAGTTCGGAGTGTATAACAAAACCGACCCCGCTAGGTTAAATATGTATAAATAGATATCAGCTACCAGCTATGTATGTAAAAAAAAAAAAAATTATATATTTGAAATTTGAAAATTTGATGGCAGGTAACAGTCTTAATATTCCACTAATGGAACGGCTTCGCTAGTCACGTGGTGCCGCTGATGTCGGCTTTCTGCTTTTTATGCTTTTATTCATCATCATCGATCTATGGCAGTCCACTGCTGGACGTAGGTCTCTCCTCAGGCGCGCCACTGAGTCCGATCTTCGGATCTCCTCATCCACCTTATGCCAGCTATAGCGCACAGAGCATCGTTCCATCTGGCCAAAGGTCGTCCTACACTGCGGTTGACGACACCGTGGCTTAGTTGGTAGGGACCCTGCCTACGAAGCTTGGTGTCCCAGGTTCGATCCCCGGCCGGGGCTAATATTTGTGTGACGAACACAAATGTTTGTCCTCGGGTCTTGGATGTTGTGATGTCTGTGTGTCCATGCCACCTGCGACACAGGGAATCCTAGTGCAGGGGTGTGAGCATAGCTGGGCACCGTTAATCAAATAGTTAACTTCGTTAATCGTTAATCCGTTACAAAAAAAGTTAGCTTCGTTAAACGTTAAAGCGTTACATTTCGGAAGAATTAACGCAAGGGTTAATCGTTAATCCGTTAATATGTGTAAAATTGCATCTTTATATGGTTGCGTTAGTGAACTTATAAAACCTATTGGTTTGAAGTTAACAAGTTAGGAACAAAACAAAATACTTATAATTCAAATGTGTAATTTAATAGTTGGGCATAAGGTGCATATTCCCCTTCATGAACATTAACATGTTGAAGGTCCCGTCTGAAAGCGAGGCTCGTTTTGGTGTTAAAATGTCTTTATGTGGAAAAAAGACGTTCAACTGCAGCGCTTGAGGGTATAGCAGTAATGTATTTAATGAATAGATTTATGAATATCTGTTCCCTGAAGAATGCAGCATCGTTGAACGAGTCTTTTGATTTCATGTCCAGCCACATTTTAACGAGACTTGCTCTTTGGTTTTCCTATAGACTATTTCTATACCGTGCGGTAACTATTATTAGGCATTGGATTAACGATTAACGGACTTCTGCATATATTAACGGAAGTTAACGAGTCCGTTAACATTTTTAAAAGTTAATCCGTTTATCAAAATGTTAACTTCGTTAAATAACGATAAACGGATTAACGAGTTAATGCCCAGCTATGGGTGTGAGTGTGTGAATGTTTATATAATATGTTATGTTATTTATGTATATGTTTGCCTAGATGTGGTCTCCACGGCTTTTATTAAGTATTTGTTTTTCATTTGTTTCCAGGTGTCGCGTACGCATTCCTCTCTGTAATGGAAAACGCAGTGGCGATGTTTGCGTCAGTGATCTACTCGCAACTGTACAAAGCTACGCTCAACACCTCCTATATTAACGCTATCTTTTATCTTACCATCAGTACGCAAGTCATCGTTTTCTTAAGCGCCTTGTAAGTTATTTTTTAACATGTTTTATGCTTAGTCTCTTTCTCGGTTGTCTCTCTGTCTGTCGTTTCGGGTGAAATCTTGCAACTCGAATTTCGAGCACTTTCCGATTAGCTATCCGGCTGAACTTTCAGGGTACAAGTAGCGGCACGAAACTTTAGCGCTGACCGTTATAAAAGTAAGGTACCTGAGGGGGACTACACATACAGTGACCATGCGCAGTAAAACATACCTACTACATTTCAGTTGCAATGTATAAATAGTTTTTAATTTTAATTACAGAACAATGGAAATTCTGCTGAAGGGTAATAAATTAGAAGGAACTACTGATCGAGAAGAAAAGTGATATACCTACCGACATCAAATGGGACTCTGTATAGTACAACAAACACATTTAATTATAGGTACTTATTAATATACAAGGTGTATGTATGTATGTAAATTTAATTGTTACCTCCAAACGGCTGGATGGATTTTGACAGTTAAGGTATCGTTAGATTCGTCTCAATCACCAGTGTTCTTAAATGTTTTTTTTTTAAATAATCAAATGGCGGATTTTTGAAGCTAAAACGTTTATAATTTTTTGCTGACCAAACCTATCGAGTAGGGTATCAAAATGAAGGTATTTACAAACATATTTATAAAAGTTATAATATGTTTACATTTAATTTGGAATAATGAATTGACAATGAATGTATTATTATTTTGCAGTCGGGTTTTTAGTTTTTTTTTTTTAACTTTAAGCTTGTTTACTTTTTTAACTAATTATATAAGGAGATAAAAAGTAGCCTTTTTTTCAGCAAACACTATACCCATTATCAGCTTCATTGGTTCAGTAATTTGGCATGTATAAGAAAAAAACATCGATTCTCACATACCTACTGTACTGACTTTGAAATATTTCTAACACATAAAATATGTATGTATAATATTTTATGAATGAATATATTGGGGCATTTCACATAACGCCTTCTAGCCCTAAACAAAGAAGAGCTTGTATTATGGGAACCAGATACCTAACTGATAGAATACCCCTTACCCCTTAGTACGAGTTTAATAGTTTCCAAAACTCAATAGTTTTGGTGAGCTCGCTCAAACGAATAGTTTACGTTGTAATCGGCAGTACGGGCTAAATTTTTCGTATTAAGTTTACACGATATCAACCATCGACTAGCTCGATTGAACGAACTTCATGGTACCTATATACTTCTAACTCTTTTACACGCCGGCAAAAGAAAGAGACGAACATATCCTTAACGTTATGTACCACGTTTTGTTTTTCTTATAATTTGCGCATAGTGTTGAGTAAAGTCATATGACCATACTGCCTTGTCATACGTTTATTATTATTTTTTATGGAGGCATCGTTTTTTTAAAGGAAAAATGAGTCCATCACAATTTAAAATTATGGATAGATTTCATAGTGGTAATTATTTCTCTCTCTGGAAAAAAATCTACAAGATGTGTCTCGAAATTTGTATAATAACCCTACCCATATACATAATTTTAGAAATGGTGACTTAAATAAACCGGCCGAAGGTCCTCATGCCAGGCTGAGAGCAATAAAATGTGGCAGGATTTACAAATATTTACAAATACTAGCTTGTTCGCGTAGCTCTCACCGAATTTTATCTAGTGAGTGCGAATACTACAAAAGTTTTCGTAAACGTCCTAGTTTACTACCGCTGACTTGTCAAAGTTAGAACTCGTACTGCCAAAGTGCCATAAACAGCTCGAAAACTTTTTTGGTATTCGAATACTATGTTTCGATCGAACTCATACTGCCGATTTTAGTTCATGAAAGTTTTCGCTAGGGGCGCTGTAAGCAAATGTATGGAAGGAAACGAAACTACATAAAGTTTTCGAAAACTATCAAAACTCGTACTAAGGGTACTGAAATACCTTTTTTGTAAATACATATATACATACATAGAAAACACCCAGAGTCAGGACAAACACCGATAAAATCAGCACACAAATGCTTGACCTGAAGCGGGAATCGAACTCGCGACACCGGCGTGGCAGTCCAATACACTTGCCACTCGACCAATCGTGTGGTCATCTTTCTTGTATGTACAAAATACAATGTAAAATCAATTCGTCAAGGATAAATATATTTTCCTCGCGGGTTTATTTATTTTTCCACACATAATTGGATATAAGATAATACGGCGTACTTTTTGAGTATTTGTCCGAAACATTTTGTGTGGAATTCGGATTTGAGGATTCCCCTTAAGCCCTATAAACCCAGAGGTCCCTTTGAAATAAACGCCATCTTAAACTGAAATTCGAATTTATATCATATATCTCTATTTATTTAAAGAAAATAAATTGTTATCATATCATTGTTTTATCCACTAAAGAGAATGTACTTAGTACTTATTTTAATTTATTGTAAGCACAAAGTATAAAATAAAAACTTCAAAAGTAAAAATATTTTTTATTTACACATAGATTTGCGTTTAAACCAGACTGAATTACTGCATACTTAATTCTATGTGTTAAGCCATGTATTCACTAGGGAGACTAAGTCGAGGGATATGTCGCGAGTAGTCGCGGCACATTTACGTGCACATCCCGAGGACAATGTCAGCGGGCATTTCTCTCGTCTACATACAAAGTTGTGGTTGAGATGTCGGCTGAGGAATTATTGTTCTAAAGTCTCGTCGGTGTGGTCCGACGAGACTTTAGAACTACTTTAAGACTACTGCCATTTTGGAACAAAACAACACGCGTCCTCACTTTTGCGACTGTCTAGGGACAAAGTCGACATAACGTGTTCCGTGACCTTCCGCGAAACGTAGGTCAAGGTCGCAGGACAAATGTCCCCCAATGAAAACAGGGCTTTATTATTAACAGATACATTTAACGGTAACATTAAGCGCTGATCGCCATACTTGTAGACGTCTAGAAAGATTAACAATTAATTCGTAAAGTTGTGTACTTTAAAGTGAAAACTTATTTAAAAGCGAGGTTAACAATACATAATACAACTATTTTTGACAGTTTAACAGTGAGTACATTTACATGAAAAATTAATTTTGTTCAGTCATAGCATCAATAATACAGGCACTTTATTTGGTAATGTTAGGCGCTGTCCTTATAGACTATTGATCGTACAAGCAAACGATGCGATTTGGTCGTTCAAACTCGTTTCTAAATAAAGCTGTACCTAAAGGTTTCATAATAATAATCTACTTTAGCATCGCAGCACCGACACTTAAAATTTTAACTTACTAACCTAAGAACATTTATCCTTAGAATATAATTAACATTAAGCCTCTTTGAGACGCAATCCGAGAAATGGTAAGTATGAACCATAGATGTGTTTGCCATGGATGATGACCGTCGCACGGATGGATGGATGGCGGACGATGTAAGTCATTAATCCTTGAGCCATTTATCTATCACTGCCGCGATATGATTTCGAGCTTGGACCAGCTCATACGAGTCCGTTTCGCTTGACGGATACATATTCGCGCAGTGTGCGGTTCCTACAACAAACAATAATGAGTGAAGGCGGGTAACGGTACAGGTATAGTGACGTAACGGTGCAGGTATAGTAACGTAACGGTACAGGTATAATAACGTAACGGTACATGTACCTATTGTAACGTAACGGTACAGGAATGGAATGTCAATATACAATAGGTATTAGGCACCGTTGGATCGATTAATTAATAAATTCATTCAGAATTAGTGTTTCATTGTTTTCAAAATTTAATTTCAAATGAATGGCGAAAATGAACCGTCTGATAGAACCTTTTTAATAAAATACATAAAAATATTTTGAACATTTCACACAACGCCATCTACCCTCAAACTAAGCAGAGCGTATACTATGGGAACCAGATAACTGATTGCTGAGTACCGATACATAGAAAACACCAAAAGAATAATAAAATGTTTACCATGGATGTATATAGCTTTGTAATAGTTGGGCACGGTATAGCCGAGAGCGTGCCAGGGATCGATGGAGCCGTGCACGAACAAAATTCGAGGGATGTCTATGTCCAATGCTCCGTAGTCAGTGTTTGTCCATCTAGCAGCCTTGTTTATGAAACTAGCGTCGAATCTGAAAGTGTTTTACCAGTACATTAATAATGGAGAATTAAACTTCTCAATTTTCTTCCATAGATAAATATGAATAGGGACGGATGAAAGAATAGTACACGTGGCAGAGATGCGAATGCAGAGATGGATGGAACCCACCTAAGTGTGGGATAAGGGCAGGGAGATGATAATGATATTTAAAAAAAAAACTTCTCCAGACAAGAAATAAAAAACATGTAAGTACTGTTTAAAACAGTGAACAACACAAGTTAATTAAAATGTTTGTACTTATTTATTATATTCTTGGATTAATGAGTCATTAATTAATATTACATAGAATTTACTCTTTGTTAGAGGTACGTAGATGAATAATGGTATTTCTATAGAACACCAAGATGGACATTGGTGTCAATTCAGATGTCCTGTGCAGTGCTGTCAAATTAGTTTAATTTAGTTTTGGCGACATCTGAATTCACAGCAGTATCAAACCAAAATGGTGTCGTAAGACAGGACTAAAAAATTTCAGACACCTTGTCAATTAATATGAAATATCTCCATTTCAAATAATGTCTGTTACTTTTTACAATGCAGTTTTATCAACAATGAAAAAGCCTAGTATTTTTAACATATAATATTTATCTAGCCCTGTTACTTTTCTTTTTCGATGATAAGCCTCACACCAAAATGTACTAGAAGTTAGCCAATGTGGCTCCCTTTTTTTTGCCGCATTTTCATTGTACTACAGTATGTTTCTATACTTTAATACTTCTGTACAACATACTCGTACATTATATTGCAAAGTAGGTTAACTATGTTTACTGTGTAAATGTTATCGACATACGATACGACGGAAACGTGTAATGAAATAACTGATACAGCAAAATAGTTTTTGCATCGGTTTGTTTTAAATAAGCATTTTTCCTTACCTACAGATAAATAAAATACTGAATTGATCTACCTTTTAGTACAGAGTTAAAAAATCTTACATAAGCATTTTACCAACACAAACGAGTGGATGTATGTGTATATGGTCATAGAAAAAAGATAGATAGTGTATGTATGTATGTACTCGTACTAGCCGACCCTCGTGCGACTTCGTTCACCCGTGAGTGGATATTTATTTTTTCTTTATGTTTTAATAGTTATTCTGCGATTCGAAGCGGAGACAACCGCACAAAGCGACCCAACAAATCATGATTTTGAAAATTGGTCTAGAGTCTAGACGCTCCTGTATTATAAATGGTGTAACTAACCCGACTTTGTTTTATACATTGATTTACAATTTACATTTTACACTATATAACATTATTATTATTATTTTAATGTTTGACTTTTCACGCAAAGCCATCTAACCCAAACCTAAGTAAGCTATAACTATAAACTAAGTAAGGCTTGTATAACTGATAGAATACTTATATACTTTTTTTTAAAATACATTCATAGGAAACACCCTGATTCGGGACGAACACCGAAACAAATATTTGGATGTTCATCACCCAAATATTTGTTCTGAGCGGGAATCGAACCCGCGGCACCGGTACGGCAGTCTAACACACCTGCCAATCGACCATCCGTGTCTTATCTGTGTCGTGTGTGTTATAGATATACCTTGATACATAAAAGAAAGAAAATATGAGTAGGTAGGTAAGGAAGGTAAGTAAGTGTGTTAATTGACTTACTTTTTACCAAAAACATCTTGGCATTGTTCGACGAAGAAATTCAAATCGAAATCGCCAAAATATTCACGAGTCCCAGATGAGGTTTGGTAGAAACCAAACTCGGTACACGTTTGGTACATCCATTGGCGAGCTGAAATAAAGATATTTAAGAGGATACTATTTGCCTTTGATGATTTTCTGTCATTAGGCCGTGCACACTCGCTTCGCTCGCGTGAAAGCGTCTGCGATGTACACTTTAACAAGCACTCAACGGGCAAAAAACCTCAATTTTTACACTTTAAGACTCAAAATAACACAAGTTTTGGAAAAATATTTCAATGTCACGCGCTCACAATTCAATACTTTTTACGTGCCCATCAAAACCCATTTATTTATTCTTTAAGTTTGTTGAAAAGTTAGATTATTTCGCGACAGGCCCCTGTAAGGTCTTACGTACTTCCTTCAGGAGTGAGGGTGACATTTCTCAAGCTCTTTATTTCGGCATCGTAGCTGTAGTCCAGACAAGAAGAGTTGGATTGCTCCAGCACTATAGCGTTGAATTTCGCCAACTTTTTGTAAGATTCCTCAGATCTCGGTTCGGTCAGAATATTGCACACCTGCAAGAACATAATTTAATTAAAATTATATTTTTTATTTAATTAAATAGGCTTGGACTTTCTTCTTCTTATCGTGCTACTAGTTCTTTTCGAACCAGTGTGGTGAAAGGATTTCAAGTGCGCCTCGAAGAGGTTCCTTTCGTGCAATTGACACATGCTTTCGAATTTTATTGATTCTATGACATGCCGGTTTCCACACGATGTTTTCCTTGACCGTTAAGCAAGTGTTTTAATGCGCACATAGATTTTTAAACAGAAAAATCCATTGGTGTCGGACCGGATTCGAAACCCACGACCTTTGGGTCGAAAGTAAAGGCACCTCCCACTCGGCCAATACGGCTTTGTCAAGGCCAAATCACTGATCCAATGTAAATAATTGAAATTTGAAGGGTATACTCGTGAAGAAGTCTAGGGGTGTGCTAAGAAAGTGTTTCTGTAATCGCAACAAAAACGAGGTTGAGTGTGTCAGCGAGCTATATTTACCTACTTATTTAATACTTTAAGTTTATTGTACACAACTTGATAAAAATATAATACATATTGAGGACTTGAGGCAAATTTGTTTTTCCCAATCTCCTTTGCTTATGTTAAACATATCAAAACAGATAATATATTTACTAAATCATTTCGTGAGGTTATAGTGACACATTCAAAGCTCCACTTTTTTGAAATTGAGTCAAAAGAGAGAGAGACAATTTATATTTTCAAAAATGTGCCAATGTGCGTGCTATATAGAGTATGTGCTAGAGTCATTGATGGTAGGACTTACAGAATTGATTGTTATATTTTTGTATTTTGGTTTGACGCTGAATCTATTGTCTTCATTGTACTGCACTACTCCAGCAAAATCGTCAGCCACAGAGTTGAAGAAGTTTTGGATATCCTTAGAAGTCGCATTCGAAAATGGTGCACAGACTCTGCAACAAAATGGTTTCTTACTGAAGTTATAACTTCTTTAGGCTCGCTGAGCACTTAATTTGAGGGTATGGAATGATACTCAGTCGTCACGGTCTGCTATGTAATGCTGGTTCCTTTATAATAATATTTCGATATTTTTTTATCGAAGATATCTAACAATATTTATTTTAACTTGTTTAATTCAAATTTAAAGTTCAGCATCCTTAATCGAAAACCCTAGTAAAGTACCTAGTTTTTAGTACTACTTTTTTTTAGTACCTAGCGAAACATGATTCTAGATTGATGACAGCACTGTTCTGCGTATTTATACTTGGTATATTTGGCGAAGAGGACCCGTAAGACAGAAAGATGAAGCTCAGTACTAATTGATGGCTCAATATATATCATTTTTAATATTTTTTTATTGAATACATTTTTCAACAATGAATGCACTTACTTGAATTCTGTCTCAATTTCTTTGGGGTTGGTTTTCATGAGTTCGACAATCTGTTTATGGGCAATCTTCACTTGATTAACGCATTCCTCTCCCTTCGTCTTCTCGCGTAACGCCCGAAGCACCACTTGGAAGTACTCTGAAATCATTGACAGTACACTCATCTACAGCAATGAATCCTATTTTCTACTAATACTAAAAATGCTAAAATTTGAGAGTAGGTATATAAATGGTTGGTTATTCCTAAATCATCGTTTTTTTGTACATAGATAGAATACATAGAAAACACCCAAACTCAGGACAAACACCGATATTCATCACCCAAGTGCTTTCCTGAAGCGGAAGTCGAACCGGCATGGCAGTCACACTTGCCAATCGACCGATTGTGACGTCGAAGTATGATTACATGTATATGAGGTCAAAAGGCTGATATTATGATGAGAGTTTAGGAGTTGGAAAAACACATACCTATACAACGCTTTACTTTGATAAACACCACGCGGGCGAAGCCACAAGCGGCAGTAGGTAAATTAAACCTTTATCAACTTACCCTTGAAGTCAGCCTTAGCCAGTAAAGGTCCACTTGACGATATAGCAGCAAAAACCAGATGTGGATACTTCAATCTAAGCCAAGCGGCGAGTGAACCAGGGTAAGATCCTCCAAAAGCAAGCCATTTCACATCATGTTTTAATTCATACTTTTTATTCATTGCAACTATGAAATTTGCAAGATCCGCCAGCGCTTGGTAGGATGATAGATATTGCAGGTTTTTTACTGACAGATCTCTGTAATAGCAAAATAAATACGTAACAGCAAGGACTTTTTAAATGAGCAACCTAATTTGTAAACATTTGTAATTACTATAATAAACTACTATTTGTTACTTTAATAAAATTAAAATGGCTGCGACTTAGTACATTAATTAAAGATTAGATTAGGGTACATTGGATCAAAATCAAATTAAATAATATGTGAAATAGAATAACAAATTATATTAATATTGAATTAACAACAATAATGAGTGTTTGTTCATAATAATTATGCAAAAAATATGAATTGTGCTATGGGTTAAATATATGGTTTACACTTAGTTCAGAACCTAGATACTTTTAATCAGGACTTCACTCACTCAGGCAAAGCCACATTACAGCAACAACATAAATGATTTATTATTTACTTAGTAGAAACTTTAAACAGCAAATATAAACAAATAAAAGTAGGTGAATGTTATTTACTCTGTAGGAAAGCTTTCTCCGTAAAAACGATGTTCCAAAAATATACACAGAGCTTGGAACTTCTTTGCATATTCAATCCAGGCTCCTTTGACCATCCATCGAGCATCAGCCGGGCCTTCACCCCCAATCATCAAGAACACAGGGCCGGGGTTGTCAATATCAAAAAAGCTGCTATTGACATAATATCTCTGAAAATTTTAGTATCATTAATTTAATTGATATATATATATATATATTATATTAATATATTAAATATATTGACAAGATATGTTACATTTTCATAAAAATACAATAAAAACATGTTAAACCCTACCTAAAGCAACATAGAACATTTTAAATATATATATAAATATTTTCAACATAATTAACGTAAATCAATATTAACATTAACATAGGACCAATTTATTTTTCTTTTGGTGAGATAATATTGCTGCTTCTAATGGGATATGATGCAAAACCACCAGGAATCAATAGTTTACTTAGATGATTGACAGGCATTTAATGGATGTACTTGCTTCTGTTAACTTTCTCATTAACAATTAGATAGACCATTTTATAGCATCATAAGTTTTCAGGGCTCAAATAACTATCAAACTTGTCTGTAGTATCATAAGATGAATTATTACATTTTTTTACAATTTATATATTTAATTTATAATAATAAACATAATTTATTCATTATTTGACATTCATTTCTGTTACAATGAATATCAATATCTTTAGTATTGCTGGACTGGACAGGCATTTAATATTTATAGATAAGAGCATTCTATTGAATTTACTTGCTTATATTAGCTTTATTATCAACAACCTTTCACTTGTTGGTAATTTCTTCAAAGGTTCTTCTTTAATGGCTCCACACATGGTGTATAGAGTGTCAGGTAATTAATTGCATTTGTAGTCAAGTCAAGCCATGCCCCTGGAAAGTGGTGGTAGCGGCGACTTTACTAGAGGCTTATATGGAGGAGGAAACACGAAAAGTCACTTTGATGAAGACACTAATCTATGAGTACAAAATTAATAGGTAAAAAAAATGTTAACACCCAAAGTAATACAAGTATTGGAAAATATTACAATGCCTTCATAATGACATTCTCTCATTCCCGAAAAACTCAGGTTGGTGGTTGTATGTCTTGAATGTATATAGGCCACTTGCGACCCAGGGAATACTAGTACATGGGTGCGAGTGCAAGTAAAAGCAACAGCATGATTTTCACTTACCTGTTTCCAAGTTCTCGCGTCTGCGAAGGTAGAGTGATCCAGCGTTTGTTCAAACCATTGAGCGTCAGGAAGGTTGTCTTCTTCGTGATCTCCTGGGGCACCGAGATTGCCGCCGGTGCTACGTCCATGACGAAATAGTTTCTGCTGCATCGCATAACACAAGAAAAACACATCGAGGACCAACAAACTAATTATGAGTTTCTTCATTTTTCACGAACCTCTTCTCAGAAGAAAAGTAGACTAGTTCAGATGAACGATTCTTTGTACCTATTTGAATCCCTTTCTTTATAGCCGTTACGCGGTCAATAACAAAGAAAGAATCAGAGTCATTAAGCTTTCGTCAATACCGGTGTTATTAGACGTTTAAATTGTAAAACGGCTAAGTATATTTAAAACCACGCACGGTGCAGTAGGGTTCCAATGCATTACGGCCAAAGGGAAAGATTTAGTACACATTGGCACGAAAAGCGACGAAAGAGGGGTGGGAGGGGGGGAGTCCCCCTGCCTCCTGGTACCCCTCCCGAAACTAGAAAATGCGTTATTTTAGAGAAATAATAATAATTAAATTTTGAGGTTAAGTATGGAAAAATAGATGAAATATGATAAAAAATTACATTGTTTATCATTATGACATCATATCATGACATTATTTATTTTGTCAGTTGTCTGTGCACGCTCGCTTCGATCGCGTGTTGGCGCAAAAAAAAAAACCTAACAACCTACCGTCACCTAACTTTCATCAGCCCTAGACGGTTTCCTGTCATTAGACTGCACGCTCGCTTCGCTCGCTTCGCTCGCGTGTAGGCGCAAAAAAAAACCTAACAACCTACCGTCATCTAACTTTTATCAGCTCGCTTCGCTCGCGTGTAGGCGCAAAAAAGAAAAACCTAACAACCTACCGTCACCTAACTTTCATCAGCCCTAGATGGTTTCCTGTCATTAGACTGTGCACGCTCGCTTCGCTCGCGTGTAGGCGCAAAAAAAAAACCTAACAACCTACCTACCTACAAAAGTTCGAAATTTGACGTCTTACTTTGACATAGCGATGTATTTTGCGTTTCGTTATACGTTATACATTTAAAACTTACCCAATTTTCAACACTTGGTGACCCTTTTAGCCCTTAATTACGTTCCGTTTTCGTGTTTATTAATGTTGAAAGTGATTTGAGGTTGGAATTTTAACATAAGTTTTTCTTTAAAAATTTGCATTTTCAAATAAAAAAACTAATATTGATGTAATCAGTGACCAAAATCCTACCAATTAAAACCGCATTTAACCTGAAACTCGTGCCAACCTGTACTAAATCCAACCCTGGACAGCATAATAAAAGTTTAAGAGTTCTATTAGGACTTGGAACCCTAAATATTACTTGAGATATTTTTGAACTTCGTTTCAATGTCAATAATCGTTAAATGCCAATGTCATCAATTTTTTGTAGATAGAGCTATTGCCACACCAAATAGTTAAGTACACACACACTTTCAATGAAAGGTTTTGATTGGACACACATCGACACCAATTACACGGCCTTTTATGCAAGTCCAATCAAAAACATTAATTGAAAGTGTGTGTGGTGATCATTTTGGTGCGGGAATAGAAATAGCCGTATAGATTGACATTGACATTAAATCGCGCGGCTGTCAGATTCATACCAAGCTGTCAATCTGGTGCTGCCAACAAATTTCTTCGTTTACCCAAAATTATGCAGTCAAGGTCAATGGCTGGCTACGGCTCGTGGCATATATGCTTCTATGTCTACTTTTAAACAGAGACTATGTTTTTCAAAACTGTTATTCTATTTATAAGTTCTTATTATGTATTTTTATGAAGCAGGTTTTGCCCATTTTGGTTTGATCTTAATATTGATTAACTTACTAATTATCAGGCAAACAAATCTATAGAAGAGGGAAACACTGCTGACTGGCGCCCACTTTTGCGAATGCGATCGATCGCAAGCACGGTGTTGTGAGTGGTAGTTAGCGTTCGGTGGGATTAAAAATGGCTCTTTTCAGGATTACATCTACTAAATTGGCGGAAGTGCAGGTAAATATTCTTTGTATACCCTAAAATGGTTGATTACCACTACTTCACTCTCAGAATACTAGTAAATTCCATGTTATAAGTTTCGCTTTTCATAACCTACTTGTCCACATTTTGGGTTTGAAGTTATGTAATGTGAAAAATAATTATTTTGAATTGATGAAAGAGTTTTGTACTGGTTTGTTTCACTGATTATGTGCTGATTATTTAAATAATCACGTTTCGTTTTTCGCGAGAACATAGTTACCTACGTACTTACCTAACTAAAATATGGTGCATGCTTGCGGGGTCTTAGTGACTGAGTAAGTCTATGCTTGCACAAAGATCTACTGTGCTTAATGACAGGTACCTGTTTAGTACTTAGGAAATAGTAAAAAATAACTGAAGAGTTATTAGTAGCATTATTTGGTGAAAAACATTATATATATGTAACCATTATTTATAACTATTATTAGGGCCATTATTTGGTAAAAACCATTTACATATTATCAGCCATTAAAAAAATTCCTAAAAAGACTAACTTTCAATTCAAATATAGAATTCCTGTAGCTTTTTTGTTTTGGCTAACTAATTTCAAGTCATTATCCACTGACTATTATTACTACTGAGACAGAATTTTATAATAAAATGAAAGTAGAACCCATCATACTAAAATAATGGTGTATTCCATATATTAGCTGTTCTTTGTCTGTGTGTCTGTCAGTTTGCAGGCATCTACCAACTGCTGGATGTGGATACATGTTCTGAAGCATTTTATATGTAAAAAAATCGTCAGGTATTCCATATTTTGGGATTTTATAATAGTTTAATTTAATTTTGGAGAATGTAATGCAGAATGAATAAAAATATGTAATAATATCTCGTTGTAGTCTTCAAAATCATCTCTTTGAGTTTGGTGGTTGCAACTGTGCAAAAAGAAACAATACTTACCTAAAATGGTTTTAGGTAGTATTGTTTTTTTTTATAATTTTTAGTTACATTTGAACCCCATTTTTAGAGGTTAAACTTCTGTACAGTAACATAAGAGATTGCAAAAAAAGTTGAATATTATTTATTTAAATAATCAGAAATGTTTAGTATAATCAATAAAGCTTATAATATAGTTAGTAATAAATAAGAATTTTATAATGAATAGTTATTAATAAGTGGGTTCAGGCCAAATTTTTTATTCTAATAACAAGTTGCCATGTCATAGACATCTTCAAAAATGATAAATGCGCTGCTTCTATAAAGTCAATAAAGATAAAAATCTTCAATGACTTTCATAATAGCCGTGTCACATGCAGTGATCAATTGATTACATGTAGCTTATCTAGTCATGTGAGATTTACTCAGTATTGTGATTGTGTGGCTTTTATTGTATGTATGTGTTTTATTTCCATGGTCATTTGTGTCTATGCTGCGCACGGTGGCGTCTCGTAATAACGACGAAAGTCACAGAAAAATATACATATTGTAAAATCACTCCTTTTATTATCAATATTTCCATAATTTGCTATAATAACGTAATTGTACACCTAAACCACATTAGGTTAACACCCACCAACACGTGAATTTATCGTCCCTTGAATTATTAAATGAGCTGTTGCTTGTCTGGTAGCGTGGTATCGGTATAAAATGTAAGCTATGTGTTCTTCCAGTTCGAAAACTATATCCATACAAGATTTCAGCTCATTCGGATCAGCAGTTATTGGCATTATTGTCAGAATTTCTCGTAAATGCTATTCGGTTTCAGGTTTGTAAGAACGAACGGGGTTGTCCGTATCTACTTTTAAAGGTTATATAGATTTTCCTCAAGCGCGTTCAACTAGATTTATCTTAAAATAGAAAACGTTTAGTTACCTAAATTTTTTTACAAACCAACCTGAAATGACGTTTTAACGTGCTGACGTCAAAACAGTCGAGTAATATTCCTAGGCCGCTAACATAATCACCGTCACCAAGCACGTGATAAATAACGAATATGAAATTCCATTCGAAAATGTGACAGAACGGTAGGTATGCCAAGTCGTATGCGCGTGTCATGTGAGGGCCACAAAAATCCTTCGTCGCCAGCCAGAACACGTTGGCGGTAACGGAAGCGAAACCCGTCGTCATGGAAAGATTCCGTTATCAGTAGAGTAGAGAAGTAATGCATGTAACGCTGAAATCCTCACAATGACATTCACGCTGCGTGTCCTCTCTAAAGATAACCGCGTGCGCAGGTCAAATTCGCTCTCGCGTCGGGCACACGCCCAAATGCTCAATGCGTGTCACTGTTCCCAACAGAACGGTTAGGTAATTTCTGCAGATAATAAATTCACATAATATAAGATGTATTTAAATTACCTACCTATGTGATCAAACAAAACAAGCGGTTATTTGTGGTAGATTCTGTTGTGAATTTATAAATACAAACCAGTAGTTATCTGGCTACTGGCGGCGTGGTTATGACGCACTTGTTCAAGGTCATGAGAGTTACGGCTTCCAATGGTAGCTATAGCTAAGCCATACTTAATTAATGTAACATCTGTTTTTATTTTTCGGTGTGATCTGCGTTGACAAAATAAGAAGTATGCAAATGATAAACAATGATAGGGTAGGGATATTGTCTTGAAAATAACTATAACCATAGAAGATGTAGCTAGGTACCTAAAAACCTAATCAACTATGAAATTAGATAGTGTACGATTGGATACTCGTACATTAATTGAATGCTTACGCATAATTCACTTGGATCCTATTTTAGTTATCTTATCTCATGCTTATAGACAAGAAAAAATACTTTCCAGAGTTTGAATGCGTAACACGTATAATTCACTTGAATCCTATTTTGTTATCTCATATGCTTTTAGACAATAAAATATACCTTCCAGAGTTTCTCCACGAACCCAAAGTACCAAACTTTCAATAAACATCCGGGAAGGCAATTTCAGTTTTATTCGTAGGTATGTTTAATTCAGTATGATTTAGCCGATCTTAGCAAACTTGGTGTCACGTTTTATACGGATTTGATGATGTCATCATCGAGGTGCGGGCATAGCAAAATGTAATGGTATAGAATATTATAGCAAATCAGTAACCTAATTTTAATAGGTATTTTGAACTCGTAAGTCTCGAAACTTGTTTACTATATATATATATCTACATAATAGGTATTAAGCTAGGTACAATAAAGGAAAAACATAAATAAAATTGGTAGCATTAATCGTACTTAATGTAAACTTGACTTCACAACGACACCACCTAGTACCTGGCCTCAAATATACTCGTAATAACACCCCGACCTAGAGTACAGAAGCACTTTTTCCTCAATTCAAAATTGTACGTTTGTTAAAGGTTTTTCTGTAGGAATGACGAGGAAAACGTTGAGTGAAGTAGCTTTTTTACATAATGAGCGTTATGACCTTATTTCCTCTGGCCTCACGAAGCGTGCGGCATGCGCATGCTCAACCAACCTAGTTTCAAGATTATAGCTGATGACGTTGCAATGGGGCCGGGGATACCCCAGATATTAGTGACTGTTCCTGTTATTACCCTGGCTTATTTTTTATAAAAAAACTTGAAATTGGAAATTTCTTTTACTGCTTCAAAGAAACCAGTAAAACTCACAAATATAGGCACTGGGTGGTGTAGAGTTTCTTGTAGTAAAATGTTAAACTAATTAAATCCAAGATGCAAGAAACGATCAATCACAGGACGCAATGAAATCTAAGGCGCATCCTCAATCATTCAATTGCGTAACATATCGAAATCGTTTTGGTTCTTCAAATCAATAAAGCCCCCATTTGTCCTGTTACCAGTACCCAGATTGCTAAGTCGTCCAATTTACTATACTCTTAGATTACTCCTAGTCAGGTTGAGTCATTTTCACAAGCTCTGCTACTTCACATACTTTACGTAGTTTTACTTTATGAAATATGTTATTGATGTACCTAAATACGAATTTAAAATAAAATAAATAATTATTTTGCAGCGAGTATAACATCCCTTGATAGTGGGCTCAATAAAACAAGGATAATAAATTAAAAGGAAAACGTAATAAGCGTACAGATAAATTCAAGAAATATTTTTTTATCGAAGCAGTTTACCTTGAAACATACCAGTTTGATGAAAGACGTATGGCTATAGTAGGCCGCGCTCAGTCAAGTCCTAAATTCTAAAGCATACAAGGATGTTCAATTTACAAACAAAAATACGTAACCTGTCTTTGATAAGTCTTACAAGTACCGCCGCTTGACGTGTTTATATTTTTTTCTGCAGAAAGCATGCCCCACAGCCTCGATAATGCTCAGAGGCCTGAGCGCCGAGAACACCAACCTGAAGAGCATACTCCAGGAAAAAATCCCCAAAGAACAGGAAAAGATCCGTGAATTCCGCAAGAAACATGGATCTACCAAAGTCGGAGAAGTCACCGTAGACATGGTTAGTATCTGCTACACAGTTTGGAGTTGTCATCCGTGTAATTAACCTACATAGTAATCGACCGATTTACCTAATATGTTTTGACGGAAAAATACAGGCGAGCTCTAACGATTATGCAAAGTTCTTGTGATAGAGGCCATCGAATTTCACTCTGGTATAGGCGACATTATTTTCATTGAATGTCTGATGTTTCCAGTTTGGAATTATTATCGGAAGTTATAAATGTAATCTAGATGAAGTTGCAAAAGAGACTTCATTGTTCCGCTTGCACCGAGTACGTCGCGTCGGCAATGAATTGTGCGCGAGGCCAGTACGGGTCAACGAACGCCTATTGGGTCCTGCAAGGTTCAAGTCCAGGCGAGCGTCCTCAATTTGTGTTTCAATGTCTAGGTTGTTCCAGAACGTTTTATTATCGTATAAGCCTTGAGGAAGCGTGTCGTTACGAATCTTGATTTTGTTTGCCAGATGTACAGCGGTATGCGCGGCATCAAGGGTCTGGTTTGGGAGACCTCCGTGTTGGATCCCGATGAGGGAATCAGGTTCCGTGGGCTGTCCATCCCGGAATGCCAGGCTAAGCTGCCCAAGGCCAAGGGCGGCCAGGAACCTATCCCCGAGGGTCTGTTCTGGCTCCTCGTTACAGGAGATGTCCCCACCGACGCCCAAGCTCAAGCCCTCTCCAAGGAATGGGCTCAGAGGTACGTGCACAATTATTAAAACCTCACCAAAATTATAATATACTATATATATTTTTATTATTATTATATATATTGTTATGGTTGACTGGTAAAAAATTCTCAAACATTAAGTCCTCCTTTTGAACTACATTTAAGTAAGTATGTGCAATAAACGAACTAACTTACCCTAACCTTAATTTCTTATTCCACCACCAGGTCTTAAAATTTCAAAAAATTAAGAGGTGATCGGAGTGTTCAGATTTCTTTAACCATTTCAGAACAAAAAAAAAATGTTATAAAACCAGACCAAAATCAGTCCACCTGAGGTCTGAGAACCTCCTCCACTATAGAGTCTGTTAAAAGAAAGTGTCAAAAAGTGTGTGTAAAAAAGTATCTAACTTAAAACTAAGGATGAATAGTGAACACTGAACGCACACTCAGACGCAACGTACGCGGCGATTCTAACTTTCTATGCGATACGGTCATACGGTCATTAGTGTGTTTAACTAACTGCACGAACAATGCAGTTTGGTTGAGACGTACAATTGTTCCAGAGCTGAACTGCCCTCTCACGTGGTGACGATGCTGAACAACATGCCCAGCAAGCTACACCCCATGTCCCAGTTCTCGGCCGCAGTCACCGCGCTGAACTCCGAGTCTCAGTTCGTGCAAGCATACACTGAGGGCGTGCACAAGTCTAAGTACTGGGAGGTGAGGCTAACTGCCACTTGCACCAAAGTCGAAAAGTCGAATACTTTGATAGGTATTTTTTAATATAAGTACTGCCTAAAACTTTACTTAGATCAATTTCCATTGCACCAAACAGAACGCACTATGTAACTCCCAAGTCTGGTGATTTCTAAATAAGTGAATGAAAGAGCGATTAATCTCGCGACCATCTAGATTTTCTATGGTTTATTCTGTGGGTTTATTGGTTCATTGACCTTAGACAAATAACCAATATTATTTTATACAAAATATATAAAGCGAACAATTATTTAGGAAAATAGGCTCAGATATTTGGAAAACGAAGCTGAGATGGACAAAAAAGTGAAAACAGTCTGCGTTTTTCTCCGAATTATATAAATTAAAATAGGTAGTTCCTACTCCTACTTACAACAAGAAAAGGGAATAATATTATGGAAATTAACGTGCAATGATTCAAGAACAACAAAGTCAAAGCTGAGAAGAATATAAATGCCAATTTCAGCGGCTCTAGTGATTATATTTGTGATTATACGTAACATGTTTGTTGGTAAAATTATATATTTTTGGCTTATCAATGTGTTTTATACGGTTATTATGAAGGGCTATGTAGGTAAGTGAAGAGTTGGGGTCCGTCGTTGTCTAGCTAGATCATCTAGGAATTCTACATAATCGTATTTTCATTTCATATGGGTAGGTAAGTAGATACAGTACTAATGCAAAAATGTACCTACAAAAAACTGCTCAAAAAGGTACGTTATTTGACTGAAAGATACTTAATTTAACTATAATAGGAGTAAAAGGTACGTAAATCTAACTTTTTAGTACGTACTGGCATTGCTGGTTTAGAGTAGTACTGATATAGTAGGCATGCTCAATAAGAGTGAAAGAGACAAATATGTATTCTGACAGAAATGACATGACGGCTCATAGGGATAGGGAATTTCTAAGTGCTATGAGGTCGAGCAACTGGCTCCCAAAGTTAAGAAATTCTTTAGGCGTTAGATGAATACTTATAGTTGGTGCAATGAATTTGGATCGTAAAGATCTCCCTAGCGAGTAAAATGATTGTTTAGGATTTTTTTAAGGTTGGTGCAAGTAGCCATAACTTATTCAACTAGTATAGTCTGTAAAATATTTAGCTGCTGTCAGTGTTCAGATTCCGAATCTTAGTTCGTGCAAGCTTACACTGAGGGCGTGAACAAGTCTCTTTACTGGGAGGCGATGCTAACTTATTCAACTAGTATAGTCTGTAAAATATTTAGCTGCTGTCAGTGTTCGGATCCCGAATCTTAGTTCGTGCAAACTTACACTGAGGGCGTGCACAAGTCTCTTTACTGGGAGGTGAGGCTAACTTATTCAACTAGTATAGTCTGTAAAATATTTAGCTGCTGTCAGTGTTCAGATCCCGAATCTTAGTTCGTGCAAGCTTACACTGAGGGCGTGAACAAGTCTCTTTACTGGGAGGCGATGCTAACTTATTCAACTAGTATAGTCTGTAAAATATTTAGCTGCTGTCAGTGTTCGGATCCCGAATCTTAGTTCGTGCAAACTTACACTGAGGGCGTGCACAAGTCTCTTTACTGGGAGGTGAGGCTAACTTATTCAACTAGTATAGTCTGTAAAATATTGCTGTCAGTGTTCGGATTCCGAATCTTAGTTCGTGCAAGCTTACACTGAAGGCATGCACAAGTCTTAAGTACTGGGAGGTGAGGCTCATTTATTCAACTAGTATAGTCTGTAAAATATTTAGCTGCTGTCAGTGTTCGGATTCCGAATCTTAGTTCGTGCAAGCTAACACTGAGGGCGTGAACAAGTCTTAAGTACTGGGAAGTGTGGCTAATTTATCCCACTAGTACCCATAGTCTGTGACCTATCTTGTTAGCAGCTGTCAGTGTTCGGATTCCGAATCTCGGTTCGTGCAAGCTAACACTAAGGGCGTGCACAAGTCTTAAGTACACAGTAGTGAGGCTAATTAGTAATCCAAACATTACAAGCTTGAGGTTTATAAGAACTGAAATGTATATTATGTACCATTCACATCCATCTTCACAAAATTTACGCATTATTTTGATAGGATATGATTGAGTAAAAAAAATAAAGACGGGTTCTCTTAAAGGTTATGAATGGTAGAGATTTGAAGTAGCCATTTTGAAGTGGCCTGATAAGGGGTGTCGGCGTCATATGATTAATCCGACGTGATTGATAAGGTATGAGGGCAGATAACGTAGTGACCTTCGAGATGAGATGAGCAATCAAACTTCTCTGTCATTGACAGGCTTTGAAGGACTTATGAGGTCACAAGAAATCAATCAAGACACGAAACTTTACAATCTAATCTGAAAGCTATTCTTGTTGTCTAGATGCAGGATTCTCTGCCTCGGACGTTTTCAACAGACTTCAAGAAAGGAGGAGGTTATCAATTTGTTTTTTTTATGTTTGTTACCTCAGAACTTTGTTGTTTATAAACCAAATTGTTTTTTTTATATTGGTTTATATTTGTTTGAGAGGATGTACTTTCAGATTGGTCCTTTTGAAATTTCAGCAAAATCGGTTCAGTAATTTAGTTTTTATATCAAAATAACTGAAAAAATATGTCGTTGAAGTAAACTAAATTGCGTATTTTGCTTCCCTGTGACTTTTCAGTGGTGTTAACGGTCACTAGAACAGTCCAATTAAAGTCGGTTGTCTATGTTTTTTGTAAAATCTTGATTATATTTTGTGACACGAATTACACTACTGAGATTATTTACAATGAATAAATAGCCGTACTTAAAATTGAATGCAAAGTAGAGACGCTTACTACTGGAATGCAAATTTCAGAAATTGTAGTTGAATTTATCTACATACAAGCTACATTATGTTTAGGATTCAATTTTCTTATAGAAGGTTTTTTACTGACTGACTAACTGACAAAATACAGGCTAAATTACGAACAAAGATAGATTTGAAATTTCGAGGATATGTTCGTCATGAATTGTAAGCGTTACATAATTAAAGGAAATCTGTTTTTTACAACCTAATTTATAAGAAGCCCTTAACTCATTCATTGTTTACTAGCTGGTGCCCGCGACTTCGTCTGCGCAGGTATCTTTATAAATTATAGCCTATGTGTTATTCTGATGTATAAGCTATATTATTGTTAGGTTTCATTAAAATCCATTCAGTAGTTTTTACGTGAAAGAGGAACAAACATCCATCCATCCATCCATCCATCCATCCATCCTTACAAACTTTCGCGTTTATAATATTAGTAGGAAGTAGGATTAATAAATTAGTGTTGTACTTTGTTACCTGCGAGTAGGTTCTACTAAAATACAATTTTACTGTTTCAAATTGCAGTTGTTGAAAGAGTAAACGGTTAAAAAAAATGCACGAAAAAACAGGCTTCTTATTTTAGCCCGTTTGTTGCTCGCTTGATTCAGGTCGAGCTGGCTTCAAGCCAACATGGAAGTAGATGCCTCTATTGCACTTTCGTTCCACTTTGAACTCTATTATTCAAAGTAGAAGGTTTTAAATGGCGTATTTGCGTCTATTGATTTTATACAACTCCCTTACCCTTTTGAAAGATGCAAATAATTCGCTTGGTATCTGAAGGGGCTCGCTGCCCCTTGGCATGGAAATTGAATTACTAGAATACGATAGATTCGTGTGTAGCTACTAGGTTGGTGATATTCAACTTACTGCAATGACGACGTTCGTAATACGATCTGAATATTTTGCACTTTAAGGCGCAGAATTCGGATACCGTCGCCCTAGTTATGAAGAACTTAGTCTTGAAGTAGTAAATCAATATCCCTTGCGATAGTATGTGTTTAGTTTAACATTGTTTTAAAACCAAGGGATATAAATTGTCTGTTAATTAATGTATCAATTTATTTTTCAATCAATTTATTCATTATGGATTCATATCTCGCACTGTAATAGTTGTACCCATCTAGACAGAATTCTACAGAAGACGGGTAGTATTTATACATAGAATACATAGAAAACCCAGACTGGGTTTTAGGATGTTTGTAGTGCCCTGTCAATGTCAAATGTATTTCTCTGGTAGGTACCTACTGACCTATCCTTTACTCCCGAGTAAAAGTATGTTACTAAATGTAGTGCTAATATAAAAGCCTACGTAATTATTGAATTATATTGTTCGTTTTCTATGAGACACTAATTATTTATCTAATATGTAAATGTTTAAATTTTTCTTCTTTTTTATAAGTTTTTAAATAAGTCATCTGCACTTAAAAAAACAGAAAAAATATATGTTTGTCTAGTTTTTAGGAATATACGTACACTGGAACTATGCTAGAATAAGTTATGAAATAAAGAATTTTTGAAATTGAAAATTTTAGTGCCCTATCAGGGTCATGTACACCGCTAGCTACCATATTAGAACCTAAGCTAATAAGACGATCCTACGTGTAAGCAAATGAAATAAACAAATGTTGGTCCTAAAGCGGGAATCGACCTCACGACACCTGCGTGGCAGTCCAATACACTTGCCATTCGACCATCCGTGTCGTCAATGTTCTTAACGCAAATTCTATTGTCGCCAGTACATCTACGAGGATTCAATGAACCTTATCGCAAAGCTGCCCGTGATCGCAGCCACAATCTACCGCAACTCATTCCGTGACGGCAAAGGTATCGGCGCCATCGATGAGAACAAGGATTGGTCTGCCAACTACGCCTCTATGCTCGGCTTCGACAACCCGCAGTTCACTGAACTCATGAGACTGTACCTCACCATTCACAGGTAAAACAATTTTTTACAAAAAATTAGGCTCATCTCCCACTGGGATGACAGCATGGTCTTATAAATATGTAGATAATGTTTAAAATTGTTCGACACTGAAAGTGCTCTGCCGGCCGCTGCCGTCCCAGTGAGAATTGAGTCTTAGGTTTGTTTGGTATGTAAAGCGTCGATGACACACAGCTTTTTTACAAGCTGATTGTTGGCGTTTTTAAAAGCTAGCGTGTGAGCGTGTTAGCTTTCGGGAAGGATTGTCAACAAGCAGATTGTAAAAACGCCGATGACACTGGGCGACTTTTGGCTACTAGCGTGTAAAAAAGACGTGTATCATCGTACTATAAGGGAATTTTTGTCGCTATATGACTTCTTCAGACCTACCTTCGCCTGTATAATTAAAATAACACTTTTGGACCTTTCACACAGCGCTATCTAGCCCCAAACTAAGCAAAATTTGCGCTATGGGGAACTTTTTTTGAATAATAAGAATAATGTAAAAAAATGCTTGTCCTTAAATTGTGTTACGTATAAAATGAACAGCCTTTTTATCATGATCAAGGCGCTCTCCCGATAGTAAGAGATCATGTCTGCTCACGATCATTCTATTTGATTTTTATAAGTGTTGACTTCTATAATTATTCAAGCACCAATGGGTATCTAATTATATGGGATGCAATCGGGGTTGCAGGAAAAGGCCTTTCTTCCTGTAAAACTTATATTCAAGATTTAATATAACTTAATATCTAATTAGCCTAGTGTCAACCGGTCGAAGTATGTCATACTTCGACCATCTTACCGACTTACCGACTTCGGAAGTGCATATCGAGCGCCGTGCTCTCGTTCTCGTAAAGTGGATCATCACGTAAGGGCTGACGCTGCAGAAGCTACGACGTGTGAAGGTCGCGCTGTTGCTCTGCTGATGTAGCAGTCTGTACTCGTAACAATCTCGCCTAGTTATAGTAATCCATAAAAAAATAGCATACTGGTTGTTTCCACTTTTGAACGATAACTAGAACGACAAAATAGTAAAGAAATAAATTATAAAGAAAGACTTCTAAAAAGCACCGTTTAAAATATGTAGGGCTTTGAATAACAATTATTAAGACTAATACTTAATTCAAAAAAATGTGTAGGTACATTAGACTTTGACCAGAAGACTCTATGATTTACACGTTTTGTTTAGCCTCTTAGGGAACCGGACCGCCTACATATGTATATTGTGTATTTGACTATTTGAAATTATGATCTGTTTAAATAAAAAAATGAGATGGAATTATCCTATCTCATGGTCGCAGTTAACGTGTAAATTGAATATGGCACGCTAGATGACATGCTACAAGCAATTGAAATACTTGATCCTCTGTGGTTATGACATAGGTGGGTGGGCGGCACGAGTGTCTTAATGGTGGACTTCTTTGAAACCACTTCAGGGTCAGTCTAATCATTTTGTGTCGCTGAAAAAATGTTAGCGAATTATTAGAATAAAAAAATGAAATAGAATATAATAAGCAAAAAAAAATTTAAAAAAAAGCCTTTTTTTTCAAAATATATATTATATTATATTTTATTACTAGCCTGGAGCTTCGGCCACGTGTTTTCAAAATATATGTTATATTATATTTTATTACTAGCCTGGAGCTTCGGCCACGTGCGGTATATATATTTTTTCAGCTGCCAAACTATACTAATATTTGTGTATATCTTAGTACTCTGTGCAAATATGAATGTACTAATTTCAGCTCATAGCCAATATCTCGAGTTTGCCACTAATACGATAAGAAGAAGATTTTAGCTCAATCGGTTTGTAGTGGCATGAATTGTTTGAGGAACAAACATCTATATTTCCATCCATACTCACAAATTTCGCCTTATAAGTAGGATGTTAGTTACCCCGATTTAATATCGAAACCTTTAATTTTATTTCAACGTTAAATAAAATCATTGTTCATATCCCAACAACTGCTCAAACAATGAAGTTATTAATGACACGAACGGTATAATAAATAACTCCTATATTGCTATTGCGATATTCCATTGCCCAACAATGGAACTCTGGCTGTACAATAAATAAAATACGAATGAATAAGATAGTAATAGAGTGATGGCTGTGTGAGTGTAAGGTACATGGTGGAAACTCATTCAAGCCAAAACAAAATAAATTAAAAATCATCGGTATGAACAAAACCTTGAAAAGAAAATATCTATAGGTTGCTTTTTCCGTTGCCACGCAGGCAAAGCAGCAGGCAGCAGTAAATTGTGCCAAAGCTCAAGCGCCTACCTAGTCATTGCAAGATATAAAGGCCTATTGCGTGTTCAAACGGTCGTTTATTTTATGATATTTATGGAACAAGTCATTCCGAAAAAAAAACGTCAAAATTAATGAACTTATACGTGAATTATGAGATTTAAACACATATTCGGCTGGTCCCAAAATGGTCGCCACTTGAATAAAGAAAACGATTAATTTGCATGAAATGTGTCAGCGTTCTCAATGTTTTATTCATGCATGATACAGCTACATTCTTTCTTTCTGTACCTACATTCGGCGCAAGGTAGCGAGGGTTGCTTGTCAAATGTCATAAAATTACACAGTTTTTATGGATAAGGTGCAGTTTTTAAAGGTGGGGGCCTCCCGCCCGAGCCACGCCATACACTAGGCGCCAAAATGTCGTGCTCTAAAAGTCCTCCCGCGCGACGCTATATTCAGTGAGCGTCTAGTGTCGTGTTCTTAAAGGCCTACCAAGCTATGTTATACACACTGGGCGCCAAAATGTCGTGCTCTAATAGGCCTCTCGTGGCCCGCTATATACTGTAGCCGCCAAAACGTCATGCTCTTAGAGGCCTCCCGAACCACGCCATACACAATAAGCGCCAAAATGTCGTGCTCTAAAAGACCTACCGAGCTATGTCATACACACTGGGCGTCAAAATATAGGCCTCCCGCGGCAAGCTTTATACTGTAGGCGCCAAAATGTCGTGCACTTAGAGGCCTCCCCAGCCACGCCATACACAATGAGCGCCAAAGTGTCGTGATCTAAAAGGCCTACCGAGCTACGTCATACACAGTGGGCGTCAAAATGTGCTCTAGAAGGCCTCCCGGACCGCTGCCAAACATTCCGTTTCTATTTAGCTTACCTACACCTTACAAGCGTACTTGTACAATTAACTTCTTCGTGATTTAAATTGTACGGTATTTGAAAACATTAATTCGAAGAATTTGTATTGGACCACCTTGCAACTTGTTAGAAACAATCACCGATTCCATATCGAATTCCATCTCAAGTTTTAAAAACAGGCGTCGAATTTCTACCGCATAATTCATAACAAGCAAGACTTTACTAAAAAGTGCCTTATGTTTACAAATAATGTAGAAGATAATGAATACAAGCTGTTCAAGCTACATGAGTATCATTGACACAAAAATATTTTGTATAGGTAACAATGAAATAAACTAAATTAAATCATCAGCTATCCATTACTCAACATCTTCTCCCAGAGTTTGCCATCGCGCCCTGTCTTAGCTTGTCACATCCACCTTTCCTTCATCAAAACGTCTAATTGCTTGTTTAATTTTATTGACGAGATGACGAATGTGGTCCTTAAGTTACTCGACACATATGTAGTATATCATTGCACGAGTTATGCACAGCGAATAAGTTACTGTTTTTATTGCCTATGCATTATTGTGCGAATGTTTGCATGCATGTAGTTGTAATTAACCGTATGTGAGAGAATCATAAGCCTCGAAGCAGCAAAAACTTAAAAGGACTAGATGCCGACCGTAGTTTTGCCTGAATGGTATAAGAAGTAAAAGTAGAATATAAAAGTTAAAAAGTATATTGATATGTTTTTAGTCTTATTGGTTCAGTAGTTAGACGTAATTAAGTTACAAACATCCATATCCATCCTTGCAAATGACAAATTGACCTCGATCAGTAATTCATGAATTCATGTAGATTTTTGGACCCTTATCATTTACCTATAAAACTACTTATCTATTTTATTATCACCCCAGCAGTTAATATTTGAAAACAAATCTACTTATATATTTTTTCTTAAAACTATCTGTACATTAATAATTAAATTTAGAAAAAACATAGTAGTAATATAATAAGAAGAAGTTAGAAGGCCATAATGTTTTGAAGTGCTTTGACAGTATCATGTACACCGCTGACTACTATTTTAGAACTTAGGCTAATAAGACGATAATATGTAAGCAAATGTAATAAATAATAAACAAACAAAATCACGCATTTATGATAGAGTAGTCTGATAACATGGATTTGGAATTCGTCGTACAACATGTATATTTTATGAAAACAACTGAAGACGAGCCAGCCTTAAAGATCACGCATTATCATGACCAAAACACTGCTATAAATACTGTTTATTGAGTCCTGTGTGAGTGTGTGAGTGTTACAATAAATAAATATTTATTACAATGACTTGAATAAATAAAATCTACGAGTAGCTAGTAGAAAAGACTTTAACCAAAAGTACAAATTGAATTATTTGGTTTTAGGAAAGTCTAATTTGATTTTAAAATTTAATTGAAAATTTTATGTAGGTATATGTAAATGTATGATGGTAGAGTCTACAGGTGAACTGAGGCCAAATGAATGTTTGAAAGAATCGCAACAAAGAAAAAATATGTTCAAGGTCCTTTCAAAATTAAAATAAAAACTCTGGCTCAGAGATTGGAGGCGATAATTTACGTTAAATGAAGTGCGGTACTCGCAGATACTTACAAATTGTTTACTCACGATGCAATATTTTATGTTTTTTTATGTAAACATGTGATAAGGCGAGCAAGGTTCATCGTAAGAGATCACGTCTTCCCAACAGTATAAGTAGGTATAACTCGGTCCAATTAACATGGCACCTGGCTCGAATGAAGTTTGTGCAAAGTACAGCGTGGAATTGGATAATCTTGATAGAGAAGAGGTCCTGTAATACTTGGTAATGATAAGGCTTTGCAATGAGAGGAAGAATAAACACGGAGGGCGCCGCGGGGGGCAGCGGGGGAAGCATCAAGTTCCGAACCAGGTGCGAGCCAGGTGTCATGTTAATTCTCCCGAGTTATAGTCATAGAAATATGCTATGTTATGAATTTATGATGCTAAAAACGCTTTGCGAATATAAGCTGTACTGTACAGCCCTCTGTCGTCTAGCGAGAAGAGAGTGAGTGAATCAACAATACTAGGTGTTAAGAATTGGATGGCTCTTGTTTCAAATGGTTTTCAACACGGAAATGCTAAAGTGTTCCGTTTCCATTCTGAGCTAGCGTAAATGTTAGGTCACTACAGCTACTACTGGGATTTGAACCTACTGTAGTGGTGGGTAGGTTCAAATTTCGGTAGCAGCTAGCTCCTGTCTCTTCTCTCATCCTCATTGCATTAGCTTTTTAGGGTTCCGTATTTTAATAATAGGTGTCTCTACATAAATTTTGATTTATTTCCCGACGAATGACTCGAAATTGTAGATGGATGTTTGTTAGAGTTAACTTCTTATGAATCGATTTTCATACATACATATAACAAGTGTTACCTCAAAAGCGTTTTTCTGCGCAACGTACTTTGAGTACTTATCACTTTGTTTTTCAGTTTCTATGGTCACTAAGTTGATGGGAGTAAACTCCAGTCGTGCGTCAGAACGGACACACCCACTTTTTTATTGCTTAATTAATTCAAAACTACTGGACCGATAAGGATGAAATTTGGTATAGAAAATCCTGACTTTTATTGAAGCGAAGCCGCGGGCAGTGTTAAATAATTATGAGTACAAGTGCCTAATAAGCGAAAGCCTGCGAAAAACTATTACATAAGCCGTTATGCAGATTTGCACTTTGGATCAGAGTAACATGTGCGTGCTAAAATTAGCTTGCACTTCAAGAGAGCTGTTGTTTCTATGCGCGTCGCTCCTCTTCATTTGTCAGAGTTACGTAACGTTGTAGACCAATAGTGCTTCATCTTAATCAATGTATGGCCGTGAACAGATTCAATGGTACATCACAATGTTGGCGAATCCCTTGTCGTATCTTATCAGATAAAATACTTCTAGATTCCTCTAGATTAGAGATAAATCTATAAATTGTGTAGCTGCTATCTAATCGAGTTATTGACGCAGTGAAATGTTACGGAAGACTTATCAACTGATGTTGTTAATTTTGCACGACTTTGCCTACGACGGAAATTGACGAGATGACCTTAGCGTTTTCCTGATGTTATGCGGTCACGCCTACCTATGACCTGAAAAGTGCTACATAGGACTTTGCTTCACATAGGCCGGTCCAACACTGCTACAGTTCTCGTCTACTTTGAGACTTTTTGGTGGTCACTCTTGAAAGGCCAGTAATTTCACTAGCTCCAGTGCCCTTCGAACTGCAAAACAGCAATGCTTACCTACAAATTACTGCTTTGTGGCGAAATATCTGGCACATGTTATCGGAATTACTTACATACGTAATTTCCAAACGCGTGTGTTTTAATTTATTGATACATGTGTTATTAAAATTGCTGAAATATTTATGCTAAACTACATTTAAGCCATTCTAATAATACAAACTCTATTCAGTAGTTATGGGTCGTTAACATACTTCATAATGTTAATTTATTCATCTCTGAAATTTCATTGAGTATTTTTGGACAGCTTTTCAAAACTAAAACCAATGCAAATTTTTTACAAGCTATTTTTGGAATATTTATTTGTTTATTTATCGATGAGCAATACAGTTATATCTCTCGTTAATGTTTTTACTAAAAATATACCAAAACCTAAGAATCACGTAAATACATCATAATGTATAAGTGACAAGGTTCTCCCCCAAAAACCTCCTCTAGGGTAAGCGTAACTTGTATTTTTTATTAGTAGTGAATTGTGTTAATAAATATAGAATTACAAATTGGTTGATAAATTAATAGTTACTCCACATAATAGTGGTCCTACACGGGAAGCCTGACGGCCGTAGACCTCGAGGTAGACCAAAACTGCGATGGCTGGATGGCATTGAAAAAACTTAAAGCACTCGGAGTCTGCGGCTGGAAGGAGAAAGCCAAAGATCGGCTTGGATGGCGCCGTTTACTTGACCAGGCCAAGGCCTACCCGGGGCTGTAGCGCCAAGGATGATGATGATGACTTAATACACCACAAGATTTAATTTACCATAAAATAAAATATGCATCAGTTGCCGTTACTGAACACAATTATGGCATTATATTACAAAATAAATATGGTATAAATTGGATTGGAATTGGGTATAGTGGTGTCTAACTAGTGATTACAAAACATCGCCATCCTTCTACGCACTGAGGTAAAAATACTAGCGTGTCATTTTATCAAACACTTCATAGTGTGTACTTTGCTCGTGTTTATCGCTGAAGCGTGACTGTGTAGATAGCCAATCCAGTATGATAACGTTAAAATGAAACTTATAATATAACCTATACGCACACTCCAATTTCATGTTCACCGATGCAATACGACCTACTGTATTCATATCAACAAATTATATAAATATATTTAGTAATAAATCCGCTTAATTTCTAAACAAAGATTTTAATTAACTTAACTTTAGTTCAACTAAACCAAAGAGTCAACGAACAGAAAACCAAATTTAAAGATACGACACGTGTTTCGCCTCTACACGAGGCATCATCAGGAGGTGTGGACTCGCCGAAGTTTGAAACGAGAGTGAATAAACATTTTTTTTTTTCGGATGGACGTTTAATGCAGTTAGCCGCAGATGGCTGTTACTGCGTCACCGGACTCGAAAGTGAATAAACAACGTTGCCCGGCCCGTATTTATACCCGTTGTGGCGATGATACCTCCTGATGATGCCTCGTGTAGAGGCGAAACACGTGTCGTATCTTTAAACTTTGGTTTTCTGTTCTTTGACTCTTTGGTTTAGTTGAACTAAAGTTAAGTTAATTAAAACCTTATTTTAGAAATTAAGCGGATTTATTACTAAATATATTTTTATAATTTGTTGATATTTATGGATTTCCGCAAAGTAACGCCTGAATCAATCAATTACTGTATTCATATCATAATGAACGTGTACGCATTCATACTTATCACACACCTATTCTTCGTAACATTCTTTTACGTGTCGTGCTAATTTTGTAATCGGACGCTTTGGTACTCGTACTTTGTTTTAGAAGTCATTGTACTTTAAAGGTTAGGCTACCCATTTAGAATCGCGCTGGATTACCACGTGTAGGTATGAGGCGCATTGTTGACTCGCTGTAACAAGATTCAATAATAGTTTGACCTTTACGGCTTCACGATTGACTCGTCTAGACATTTGATTGAAATCTTCACTTCTCAATAGACGCGAACTCTTTGATTGTAGGTGATGGAATAACCTCAGCTAATAGGGCCCTATAAGCTATTAGCTTATATTGGTTATAATAGATAATAAGGTTCAAGCAGTAAATGAATCTTTATTATACATATAGATAGGCAAAACAAAGGACGGACTTCTCTAATGATGTTGGATAGGTACTTTATAATTTATATTGAAATTATAATAAGAAATAATAAGACATAACTAATTAAGACTAAATATGTCTGTCTACCTGTCGAAGTATGACACGGAAGTACGTCTAAAGCACCATCACGTTTTATGAGATTGCGGATACGATGTAGGAAGGCCGCGCTGATAGAGCAATTCAATCGTGTAATTCTCTTCTAGTAAAATCTTAATTTGTTTGACTGACTGACAAATACCTAGGAAGCTTGAAACCTGGTGGGGTTTAACCTTTTATAGGGATACAAATATAGTTAAGGCGTACATCATAAGTGAGTAGGTTTTAACCTAAATCTGGTAAATAAGTTAATATTCTATGAGTTAGGTTAGTCATATCCAGCTCTCGATAAACAGTGTAAAAACACTACGGGTAGGAGTAGACCACTACTATGACAAGATAAACCATTCTAAAGAATTATAAAATAATATAAAAAGCTATAATACAGGAACAGGATTCTAACTTTGTGTCTTTTTTTTTCCAGTGACCACGAAGGTGGCAACGTATCGGCCCACACCTCCCACTTGGTAGGGTCTGCGTTGAGCGACCCTTACCTGTCATTCTCGGCGGCTCTCAACGGTCTTGCCGGACCTTTGCACGGACTTGCTAACCAAGAGGTAAACCCAATGTCCTAGAGAAGCAATAGAGAGAGAGAGTGAGTAGTAATGTGATATTTAACCTTCTGGAGGCATCCTCAGCAGGATTTCGTCTAGATAGATAGACAGGGTATCACCACAGTGACAGATATTCTGCCGCAAAGAATGACTGTAGTCCGGTTTGAAAGGCACTGTAGCTAGTGAAATGATTGGGCATCCGAGACTGACCATCAAAATTTCTCAAAGAGAAAATACATACATTGGTTTCGTTTTTAGCGAAATACCATTCATATGATTTGTTGTACAGGTGCTAGTGTGGCTCGAGAGGCTCCGTAAGCAAGTGGGCGACAACTACACGGAGGAACAACTGAAGGAGTTCATCTGGAAGACCCTCAAGTCTGGCCAGGTGGTGCCCGGCTACGGACACGCCGTGCTCCGGAAGACTGACCCCAGGTACGTGCCATGTATCATTTATGCCGGTACCACGCTGGCAATTTTTTTTAATCTTAACATGTTGTGGTAACATACTCAGTATGGTGACTCCATTTTCCGTAGTCCATAGAATAGAATAGAAAAGCCGTGTTAGAGCATGGTGTTTGCGTTCAGAATTTGTCGACAGTATAAAATTTAACGCTTTTCGCAATTTTAGGTTGAATAAATAGATAGAAAATGCTTTATTGCACAAAGTAAAAAACATGTACATAGGCGAACTAAATGCTAGTTGGCATTCTCTTCCAGCTAACCTCTGTGTATTATGGAGATGTGGTAGTGTTAGATGTGTGATTGAAGAAAGAAAATAGTATAATGCTTATTTTTAGTAACATAATACTTACGATATTATACAAAATACACTTATAAATAAAATGCTCATGTATTTTGCAGTGCCAAGTAGTGACAAGATAGTGATATACACATTAATAAAGAAATAAAATGTGTGAAATGTCCAACATTATTTATATTCTATGGTTGCTACTTTTGTGCACAGATACACGTGCCAGCGCGAGTTCGCCCTGAAGCACCTTCCCAACGACCCACTGTTCAAGCTGGTGGCCACCATCTACAAGGTGGTGCCGCCCATCCTCACCGAGCTCGGCAAGGTCAAGAACCCCTGGCCCAATGTGGACTCGCACTCTGGTGTACTCTTACAGGTAAATAGTACATTGGTAACCAGATATACAGGGCGTCCCACTCTCGTTTCAAACTGCGGCGAGTCCACACCTCCTGATGATGCCTCGTGTAGAGGCGAAACACGTGTCGTATCTTTAAACTTTGGTTTTCTGTTCGTTGACTCTTTGGTTTAGTTGAACTAAAGTTAAGTTAATTAAAACCTTTGTTTAGAAATTAAGCGGATTTATTACTAAATATATTTATATAATTTGTTGATATTACTGAAAGAAGACATTATTTGAATTTAAAAAAACAATTTAAACTGCATTCATAGATATTTAAATAATTACATGGTTGAACCAGGAATCGTAGGCGTGTAAGCACAATAGTTGTTAATATAACGTAATGAACAGGATGGTAATCGGTACGTTTGTTTCAGTATTACGGACTGACCGAGATGAACTACTATACAGTGATGTTCGGCGTTTCGCGCGCCCTCGGCTGCCTGTCGCAGATGATCTGGTCGCGAGCCCTCGGGCTGCCCATCGAGCGGCCGAAGTCCCTCAGTTCTGAGATTCTCATGAAACAATTCGGCAAGTAAACCCGCCCGCCCAACGCACACACTCGGCACGACCTTCTACGATCACAACACACTCAATTTTAACCAATCATTATTTTATATTTAATTTTATTCGTATTGCATGTAGTTAAGCGAAAGTGATATTTTATTGTTGATCATTGTTGATTTGTATTTTAAATCTTGCGTACTTATTATTGTGATTTATTAATATCGATTTTGTATTGTATTTTTTTTAATAAATTATAATTTTAGTATTCACACTTCGAATGTCGGTGGTGTGATCGTCTGCGTCACTCACATGATGCCGTTTATGATTCAATACCTAAAGATCGTGCATATTTTAGAACAATAAAATATTATGTAGGATTTTTCGTAGTATGTATATTTATTAGACAGTAGGTATGCTGTGCATACTTTTTCGTCTCGGTGGATGGCCAATTTGTGCAACTGATACCTTATAAAGGTCACGTAACTGAAACATTTGCAGCTATTCGGTATTCTTGTTTCATTGAGTATCATTGGCAGTAAATTGGCCATTTATATTTTAAATAATGAAATAATGATAGGTAGTTGTTTGTAATACTATTTGAGTAGGTACGCCTGATCACAATTGTTTACTCGCCAACTTTACTTCGCAATACATGAGTTATTTATTTGTAAATCATGCTTTAGCTGTACTGTAATTTAATTTCGAGTTACCAAAGTGTTTAGTGTGAGTTTAAAGCACTTGTATTTATTTGTGAAGGGCTGTTTGCAATGTATTGTGATTGAATATTTTTTCATGTGCATAATGTTTTGGCTGTACAATAGGCATTATTAATTTATTTCACAATATCGTTAAAATTATAATTAACGGTAGATAAGAACTATTGCGGTGTGTAGCCGTAGCCGGAATTCGCATAGAATTGACTAAATTGTCACGGAACTTTACAAATATTGACAATACTAAAATAAATGGTATGGTGTAGTAATCTTCGTATTTTATTAAGCCCTCATCTCATCATTCAGCACAATGCGCACTTCCAAGTCAATCGTTATTAAATCAACAATCACATTCCCCCCCCCCCCCCCCCCCCCCTACCTCTATTCTTTTGAAATAACTTTCGATATAATCAAGGTTTTACAAAAACATACTACGACAGACTTCAATTGGACTGTTCTAGTGACCGTAAACACCACTGAAAAGTCACAGGAAATCAAAATACGCAATTTTGTTTACATTCACGACTTTAGTTAGGTATTGTTGGCGCCGTCGGCTCAATAGGCAACACTGAATTTGGTGGATTTAAAATAAACAGATGGCAACTCTGCCGCCATACTTGATGAGATTTCAGAATAGAACATTCGTATTATCCAATTATTTGTAATATTTAAAACCAACAATAAAACGAAGAAATATACTTTAAAACCCTTGTTTATCTCAAACAAAATTGGCGACCGTGACAGGACTGCAATCATAATCGGAATACGAGTTTGTGCAGGTCCATCCATATTCTCCAAGCATCACCGCATGGGGACGAACAAAGAAATATTTCAAGAGATTTGAAGAGGACAATCGAAGCCATCGCCGCGCGACGCACGCGCCGGGGCGCAGGCACAGGCGCAGGGGCGCAGGCGCAGGCGCAGGGGCGCCGACAACTCGCGCCGCGAGGGCGCCGCGTGGCAACGCGTCATCACCTTATTACAAGAAAATCAGCAAGCGAAGCCGCCTACATCCCGGAGCCGCGCCTAAATAGCTGTTGGCACAGCTGTGGTTGCCTGGATAACCAATTTCTTCGCATTGCCTACCATTATAAGTGAGCCCGTTCCTATCATTTTCCTAGTTCGTTCCCCTTCTATCTGTGTATGTGCGTTGGTCAACTCTAAAAGTGTTTGGTGATCTCATTTCAACTATATCTAGCCCTAATTATCGTAGCTTGTCCCTAAATTCGAGTGGTTATGAACTTCTAACACTAGTAAATTGAAGTTATTTCAATACAAATTTCATACCCATATTTCCCACATCGCAATACAGTGCTCCCAATCTGCTCTGTACAAAGTGCTATGTGCCTATTATACGTGAAACTTCACATCTATTAATCTTGTAAGTAAGATTCCTATAACAAAGGGACGGTGGTCTAATGAAAAGATCCTCTCATCCATCCAATCTATGCTAATGTAACAAACATTCATCAAGTATCATTGCCTACTTTCCTATTAATCTTCAAACAAACCTTTGCACCCATAATAGTTATTCTCCTCTTGCACGCCTACCGCTATCAGCTGTTCAGTGTGAACGACGTTGATTTCAGTGCGCTCCAGTTGTGTGCTACGGTTTGCAGCTCGACTGCATGGTGCGCTGTCCTTGCTTATGTGTGTGCATTCTCTGCACTGCTTAGCCCGGTCCTCGCTGACAAGAAACCTGCCTCGCCTACGTGCTGGACTACGAAACGAGGAGCGTAACGTACCTATTTTGCATACTATTGCATTTGCTTTGTGACTTCTTCGCAATGACTACTGCTGAGACATCCGACTTCAAACTTAGAGAATTAAATGTTAAACGCGGGTCTATTAAAGGACGTGTTACCAAATTTAAAATGTATTTAGATTCTTTGGCAACGTTTGAAAGCCTATCTTCTGTGGAACTCAGCAAACTTGCGATGAAGTTGTCAAGAATAGAAGCGCTATTCATTGAGTTCGACGAGTTGCAGAGCCGAATTGAAGTGTTAAATGAGCTCAATCAATCTAACGAATTAACTACGCGTGACCTAATGGAACAAGAATTTGATAATTGCATTGCGCTTTCTCAAGATTTAATTAATAAATGCGGCCCGCCTCCCAAGCCGGAAGATGCTAATCCTTCAAGCTGTTCTCATTCAAATGGATGCCACCATCATGACCACCATGGTTCTGATGGAATGAGCTTCAAATTACCAACAATTTCGGTACCTAAATTTGGGGGAGCTATCTTTAAATGGTTAGAATTCAAAGAAATCTATTCTTCCTTGATTCATGATAATGACAATATAAAAAACGTTCATAAATTCCATTATCTGAATTCCTACTTGGAAGGCGATGCTGCTCGAGTTTTAAGTAACCTAGAAGTTTCTGATAAAAACTATAATGAAGCTTGGACGCTTCTCTGCAACCGGTACGACAACAAAAGGCAATTGATTAATAATCATTTGAAATCTCTATTTAACTTCGAATCTATGCGAGAAGTTGATAAATCCTTAAGATTTATCATTGATCACGTGAATAAAAATCTACGTGCCCTCAGCACACTCGGGCTGCCCACTGATAAATGGGATGTCCTCATTATTCACATTCTATCAACAAAGTTAGACAGTAGCACTATGTTTAAATGGGAAGAGCATAGAAATACTCTCCCCGAAATCCTCACACTTGATGATTTCTTTTCATTTCTGAAAAATCGAGCAGATGTAATAGAAACCGTCAATGCAGCCAAAACCAACCTTCCTACTGCTCACAAGCACAGTTACCAACTCCCACAGCCTAAGACACAGACTAGGGCTTTTGTAGCAACGTCTAAAGAGACTACTCCTTCTTCACCCAAACCAAATTATGGATGTGCCGTATGTGCGGGACCTCACCGCGTCTATGAGTGCGGCACATTCAAGTCTAAAACTCCAGAAGATAGGAACTCTACTGTTGTGAAATTGAACTTGTGTCACAATTGCCTAAGGCCGGGCCACAGCTCGCAAGCTTGTAACCTCCCTGGTACTTGCCGTCTATGTAGAAAGAAACATAACTCGCTTCTTCACCAATCCAATGATCTAGCATCAACCAGCCTAAACCTCTGCAAGTCTATTGCCATGTCTGCTTTGTCTTCTTCGCCTGAAATTCTTTTGTGTACCGCAAAGGTACATCTATCTAATCCTATAACTAATGAAAGCATTACAGTTCGCGCTTTGCTTGACAGCGGGAGCCAATCGTCCTTCATCACTGAGCGTGTGAAGCAAAGACTCAACCTGGTTCCTCAGCCATCAAATGTCAGCATTGTTGCCATAGGTAACAACCCCCTAGATTTGAGTACTGAACGATGTGCTCTCCAACTACAATCCAATGATACCCAATTCAAAATCACAATGTGTTGTCTGGTATTGAAAACAATATCAGATGACTTACCTAGAGTTTCATTTGACACTAGTTCCCTAAACCTAGATAATTTCGAACTAGCAGACCCCAGCTTCAACGAACCGTCCCCTATTGATATGCTTATCGGCTCTGACCTGTTTTGGGACTTGATGGGTTCAAAACAGCAGTCTTTAGGATTTAATAATCCTAACCTACGTAGCTCTAAGCTCGGATGGCTCATTGCTGGGCCTATCTCTAATTTGTCAAGAGAAACGCCTACTAAAAGGTCTATAATTTGCAATTTTCTTCTCAAACAGGAAAATTCTAATCTAAGTGAAGAGTTGTCTAAATTCTGGAATCTAGAAAATGTTCCAAAAATCCAACCTCAATCAGAGGAAGAAAGGCTTTGTGAAAGGCACTATATCTCCACTACTCGCCGAGAGAGCGATGGTCGCTTCACCGTAGGTATCCCACTAAGAGACGAACCAGATTGTCTGGGAGATTCCTACTTCGTTGCTAAGAAACGATTTCTCAACCTAGAAGCTCGCTTTAGAAAAAACCCAGAACTAAAAACTATGTATTCTGATTTCATTCATGAGTACGCCGATCTTGGCCATCTTTCAGAGTTGTCGGAGCCAACTATTCCTCCAAACTCCTACTTCCTTCCTCACCACCCAGTTTTGCGTGAGAAAAGTGAGTCGACAAAACTCAGAGTTGTCTTCAACGCATCTGAGCAGACTACTTCCGGTCTATCGGTCAATGACCTCCAAATGGTAGGCCCTACTATCCAAGATTCCTTATTCAATATATTGATTCGATTTCGTCAGTATCGTTATGTTTTATCTGGAGATATAGATAAATTCTATCGTCAGAGTTTAGTGAGAGAGTCCGACCGTAACTTACAGCTTATACTGTGGCGAGAGAATGAAAATGAAACGCTGCGTATACTAAGATTAAATACTGTAACTTATGGGTTTGCTAGTTCCAGTTTCTTGAGCACCCGATGTCTCTGGCAGATTGGCGAAGAATGTGACGACATAAACATTAAAACTATTATACAAAATGACTATTACTGTGATGATTTATTGACAGGATCAAATTCAGAACAAGAGCTGCGTCACATTCAGCGCACAGTCTCCAGTGAACTGGCTAAAGGCTGCTTTCCTCTCCGAAAATACCGCTCAAATTTGCCCAATCTTCTAAACTCCGAAGAAATTAATTCTAATGAGTCTAACTTGATAATCAGCAATGCCACTAGTACTTTAGGTATTGGCTGGTTTCCCAGCAGCGATGAAATTAATTTCCCAATCGAACATACCCCAGAATCTAAGTTAACTAAAAGAACTATTTTGTCCAGTACATTCAAAATTTTTGATCCTCTTGGACTACTATCCCTTTGCACCATTAGGGCAAAAATTCTACTTCAGCAGCTCTGGACTGATGGCCTGGACTGGGACACAACAGTCCCACTTCCCATTCAATTGACTTGGAGAAAATTCAGTCATGAAATCAGCATTCTAAAGTCACTAAAAATTCCTAGGCATGTACTGATTAACGATGCTATTGATATTGAGCTTCATTGTTTTTGTGATGCCTCACAGCAAGCTTATGGGAGCTGCGTCTACCTAAAATCTCTTGATAGAGATGGCAACGTGCAAGTCAACTTATTGTGCGCCAAAGCCCGTGTAGCTCCTATAAAGGCCTGCACTATTCCTCGCTTAGAGCTATGTGGTGCTCTCCTAGGTGCCCAATTGAGCTCCGCTGTAACAGAAGCTTTAAGACTCGACATAAAGCGTCACATCTACTGGACTGACTCTAGCATAGTCCTAGGCTGGTTGAAGTCCCCTAATAAAACGAAAACTTTTGTTGCCAACAGAATTGCAGCCATAGGAGAACTTACCCATCCCGCTTCTTGGCGTCATGTGCCTACGTCTGAAAATCCTGCAGACCTCGCCTCACGAGGAGTAGACCCCAAAGAGGTCACTGACTCCAACTTATGGTGGCATGGACCCCTCTTTCTCGAGCAACCAGAGTCGTCCTGGCCTATAATGTCAGTCACTAAGGAAGACCTACCTGAAATCAAAGCAATGCCTGCTTTGGTGGCGGAGAATGTACCTTCAGTACCCGATTTCAATTTTCAAAGATTCTCCAAATTAGCTACTCTACAAAGAGTCTATGCAAGGGTATTTCGATTCATCCATAATTGCAAAAATCCTAACACTAAACTAACGGGAACCCTAAAGGTTAGTGAACTTGAAAAAGCTCTAACCGTTCTCACTAAAATGGCCCAAAATGAGTCATTCAATAAAGAAATAAATTCTTTACGCTCTAATAAACCTTTAAAGGTCGATACCCACCTATGTTCATTGAACCCATTCCTAGATGACGCGTCTATCCTTCGGGTAGGTGGACGATTGAAATTCACTTCATATCCTTATGAAAAAAGGCACCCTATAGTGTTAAAGGCTGATCACTATCTTACGAAACTAATATTTGAGGCAGAACACTTACGTCTCTTTCATTCAGGTCCTCAACACCTGCTTTCCTCTATCAGAGAGCGCTACTGGCCTATCGGAGGACGGAAACTTGCTAGAGACACAGTAAAAGGTTGTTTTGTCTGTCGTAGGTTCAAAGGTGAAACAATGACTAATATAATGAATAATATCCCAAATAATCGTGCAGAGCCAGACTTCCCATTCAGCACTGTGGGGTCTGACTTCGCCGGACCTTTCTACATAACTGATCGCAAGGGTCGAGGATGCAAAATAACAAAATGTTAGCTTTGCCTCTTCGTCTGCTTTAGATATAAGTGCCTACACCTAGAATTGGTAAGTGAATTAACTAAAGATGCATTTATCCTAACATTAAAAAGATTTATTTCTCGTAGAGGTTTGCCTAAAACTATTTACTGCGATAACGCAGGCAATTATGTTGCTGCCGCCAAAGAGATAGGCAGTTTCTTACAAAATAATAGCAATTCAATATGTGACTTTGCAGCCCGTCGAGGCATTGAGTTCCGTTTCTCACCCGTGTACGCTCCTCATTTCAACGGGCTAGCCGAGGCAGGTGTCAAGTCAGCAAAGTTCCATTTATATAGAATCTTAGGTCAATCTCACCTTACCTTTGAAGAGTTGACCTCGATATTTGCTCAGATAGAAGCAATCCTCAACAGCCGGCCCCTCTGTCCACTCAGCCCTTCACCCAATGACTTCCAAGCCCTAACACCCGCTCACTTTTTAATTGGTAGGACGATGACGACTCTACCATCCACGAGCTACCTGGACTCCAACACGAATCGACTCGACCGGTTCCAGCGCATCGAACAAGTCAAGCAGCACTTCTGGAATCGATGGTCGTCCGAATACGTCGCCGAGTTGCAACAAAGAACCAAATGGCGGGTAAAATCTAGAGATCTAAAAATCGACGATCTCGTCCTAATCAAGGAACCAAACTCTCCCCCACTCTGCTGGAGATTAGGACGAGTCACGAAGCTGTTGGTTGGACCCGACTCTACGCCAAGAGTGGCAGATTTGAAAACGGCCAACGGATCAGTAAGGAGGGCCATCAATCGCCTAGTTCTTCTCCCAAGTGCATGAAGACAATAATATCTTGAAAGAGATCTTTCAAGGGCCCGGACTATGTTGGCGCCGTCGGCTCAACTGGCAACACTGAATTTGGTGGATTTAAAATAAACAGATGGCAACTCTGCCGCCATACTTGATGAGATTTCAGAATAGAACATTCGTATTATCCAATTATTTGTAATATTTAAAACCAACAATAAAACGAAGAAATATACTTTAAAACCCTTGTTTATCTCAAACAGGTATTTTGATTTTAAAATTAAACTACCGAACCAATCTTTCAAAATTTCTATGGGACCAATGAAAGTATATCCTCACAAACGAAGATTTTTTCAAATCCGTTTATAAACAAAGTTTTGAGGTAACGACGTACATTGAAAAAAAAAACAAATTGATAACCTCCTCCTTTTTTGAAGGCTTTGAAAACCGGAAACAGGTATTGTCAGGAGTCTGATATTTCGCGGAGAATATCAGGAGTCCGGGAAGATTACCCTTGACGCACGAATCCACGACGTAAATCTCATTTCAGTCTTATTTGGTTCTAAATTAATTTGACACTCTTGATACGTATTCTTTATTATTAATATAGATACGTATACGTACGATACTAGCGCGCTTTCAATTTCGGATTCAGTGAAATTTGTTGGAACTTAACGAAATCGATTACGCGGTCGTTATTCTGAAGGTTTTGGTACTCTTGACGCGATTTGACGACTAATCGCTTGAATTTTGTTCAAGAGTCCCACCTAAATCTGAATAATATGAATCTGAGTTGGAATTATACGTAGCTAATTGTTTTCAACTTTCAGCAGTAGCCTTCCAGATCATTAAATGTTCCGGCATGTAAGATATATTTTTAATTATTTTACGCAGATGCCGCGGAAGCCTTCAGACACGAACAGAGAACATGTTAGATTATTCTTTGCTATGGCATCAAAGTAAAACAAAGACTTCTGTTACATTAAGTTTTATTCACAAATAAAGTAAACCATACATTAATGTAATTCTCACTCTAGTTATCACTAAGAACTAGCAGAATCTAACATAATATTGCTGTAAGTATGTAGTTGGCTGAACGATTATTATCTAATATTATTTAATATAAGAAATATTGCTTTATTAAATAAATATGATATCCAATCTAAATCGATGTAGGTACATAAGGCTTAATTTCAAAATGACACTAACCCAATTTCGATGAACACGATACGTTTTAAACCTATATTATATTAAGTACAATATGGATTCCAACAAATGTAAAGTTTAGCAATAAGCAATAACATATTTGTGCGTCTAGATAATTTTTTGTATAATGTATGTAAATAGGTCGTCTGTACTCGATACATTGAGCTATTTAACTACGAAATGAACTACATGCAAGTAACGGTTTATGATAAATCTAGCGAACTCCTAATTATTCCTTAAATTCCTTTATAATTTGTACCTAAAACAATCATAAGAATAGTTTACTTTTGGAATGTTTTCAGTTTCATTTGTATGATTTTAAGCATAATTTTATTCCAAAAAGTTGGTACACTGTTGTAAATAACATTTGTCTAACTAAGTATGGTAAGTATTGTATAAAAACATACATTAGTATTAACATTACTCTTAATGTTTACCCGACTACGGCGAAGCAAAAAGGATGGTTATAAACCAAAGAGTCAACGAACAGAAAACCAAAGCCCAAAGATACGACACGTGTTTCGCCTCTACACGAGCAACTCTACCGGGCAACGTTGTTTATTCACTCTCGTTTCGAACTTCGGCGAGTCCACACCTCCTGATGATGCCTCGTGTAGAGGCGAAACACGTGTCGTATTTTTGGGCTTTGGTTTTCTGTTCGTTGACTCTTTGGTTTATAATATAGTAATATGTACTAAAGTTCTAAACTAAAGTTAGGATGGTTATGATTTTGACCAGTCAGTATGTGGGTTTGTATGTATCTGTTCCCTCCTAACTTCCAAAATACATAATTATCATAATTTTGACAAATGAGGTATCGTTAGGAGCGTTTCGTTCGTCCGCTGGTATAGGTATGTGACGTCATAAAATACTGAATATAGCGCTCTCAAATATTGTAAAATAAAAATCGTTACATTTTTGTAGTCGGGTTTTAGTTTGTAACTTAATTTTTATATTATTTTATGCAGGGATCTATAATAATGGTTTCCCACAGTACAAGTCTGCATAGTATGTGCCTTAGGTTGTGGCAAAAGTCCAAAAATTTATATTTGAATTGTACTTCCCTTCTTATCACGATTTTCGGGTCAGATTTGTTACGGCCAAATAATCCTACAAGTAGAATTGCTATAGGTTTATAATGATGGATAAAAAGGCTAAACCACGGAACCGATTCGCCTGAAGTTCGATATGGTTTATGAGCTAGAAAAGGACATCTAGTCACACAGACTAGTTTAGACATTATTATATAATTGAGCCTTCTGCATACTTCCGATATCTCGGATTTGCCATTGACTTGAGAGGCATCCCCTGCAGGATGCCATCTAGATGGGTACCAACACAGTGCCAGATATTCTGCCGCAAAGCAGTAATGTGTAAGCATTACTGTGTTCCGGTTTGAAGCGCACTGTAGCTAGTAAAATTACTGGGTTTTCGAGACTGACCATCAAAATGTCTCAAAGTGGACGAGCGCCTTAAGCAGTGTTGCACCGGCCTATGTGAACCAAATTCCTGTGTAGCACTGTTCTGGTTATGAGCAGGCGTGATCTCTAACCATCAGGAGAACGCCTAGCTCCTTTCGCCACTTGTTTACATACAATAAAAATATTACCCTGAGTCAAATAAATCGGTCTTAATACTTATTTGAAACTGTCGATGAAAAGCAAAACGAACTTCGACATTGAAACTATCCACGCAGAAGTTGCAACAGTCAAATAAATCAGTATTAATCCTTATTTGGCAACGTTTGAAACTTCTGCGTGGACAGTTTCATATTCTACTGCTACAACTTCAGCGTCGACAGTTTCAAATTCGACTGCTGCAACATCTGCGTCGAGAGTTTCAAATATGACAGTGAAACTTTCCACGCAGAAGTTGCAACAGTCGAATAAATCGGTCTTAATCCTTATTTGGCAACGTTTGCAATTTCTGCGTCGATAGTTTCAAGTTCGACTGCTGCAACTTCTGCGTTTACAGTTTCGAATTCGACTGCTGCAACTTTTGCGTGGATAGTGTTACAGTCGACAGCGCTTGTTGGCCAGCAGGTTTCGAGGCCGAAGAATCCGGCTCGATTGTATAATCGCCGTCGCTCCTCTCATCACCGATCTCTTCAATAACACCCCCAAAGAACTCAGAGTGTGGCGTCATAACGCTGTCGAATTGTATTTCTTCGTCTATCATTTTCTCCACCGAGATGTCGTGGGTTATAAGTTTACTACTGCTTAGTCGCCACTGTTCAGTCATAAGTAGGTGTTTTGATAAGTCCCAGCCTGAAATAGATAACACAATTCAGAAAAAATCAGAACTAGTGGGATCCGGATTCGCAGAGCGGATATCATTTTTAACGTAAACCGAATGATTGGCCAGACTGATCCTGCTAAAAAATACTATTCAATCAATTTCCTCATATCACATGTGACGGTTACTTACACCTGTATTCTAAGACGATTGATTGATTGATGAAATTAGACAGGTGACAGCCAAAAAAAGCTTTATTAAAGCGGCGGCCATTTTACTACTTATGTAAGGTGAGTTTTATTATAAGGACTGACTTAGAATACGGGTGTGACTGCCACTTACAACAAAGTCGAAAAATCGAATACTTTGATAGGTATTATTTAATATAATTACTGCCTAAAACTTTACTTAGATCAATTTCCATTGCACCAAACAGAACGCACTATGTAACTCCCAAGTCTGGTGATTAATCTCGCGACCATCTAGATTTTCTATGGTTTATTCTGTGGGTTTATTGGTTCATTGACCTTAGACAAATAACCAATATTATTTTATGCAAAATATATTTACGATATTTTCCGAGTTTTGTGTATTTAAAGCGAACAATTATTTAGGAAAATAGGCTCAGATATTTGGAAAACGAAGCTGAGATGGACAAAAAAGTGAAAACAGTCTGGACTCCCTTTAGAGAGCTTGCATTACAATGTTCTATCGTGGCTGACTAAAATAACATCAGACCGTGTAAAATCGTTTTTTTAATCAATAAAATTACCTGTATGCCTAAGGCCGGCGTTTATCCTAGGCCACTCCTTTTGTACTATTTTGTCGAGGTACTTCATGAGTTCGTACGAAGGATCGTACGCGAACCTGCAGTCCTGTGAATGGGCTTCGTACCGGCTCCACTCCACAGACTGCAGCGTGCGGCAGACTTGGGCGAATGGACGCTGCTGTTGGTTCTTGTACACGGGCTATAAACACACAAATTGTTTGTCATCTATCTACTAAGGCTCAATTCTCACTGGGATGGCAGCGCTGCCCTCGTTAGCAAGAGAACAGTAAATTGTGAATTTTTCTGAATTATTTTTATATTTTTCAGTTTCAGAATTTCTATTATACCAATCTGAAAGTAAACTAAAATTAGTTAAGTTCATAAACAAAGTTTTTTGAGGTAACAAACATAAAAAAAAACATTAAACCGAATTGATAATCTCCTCCTTTATTTTTTAACTTTTCAGATAAGACTGAAAAACTATAATAATAAATAATATCACTAACTGTCGCGCCAACTTCAAAACAGTTCAAATTTCGTCTACACGTTCCATTTTGCACAAACTTCATTAGTGCAAGATAATTATCTTACTATACTACTATATCCTATATTACTATATCCTACTGATTGATTCAGAAAATTAATTGAAAATTGATTGAAGATTGAAGATAATTGACTCTCGTTTCGAACTTCGGCGAGTCCACACCTCCTGATGATGCCTCGTGTAGAGGCGAAACACGTGTCGTATCTTTAAACTTTGGTTTTCTGTTCGTTGACTCTTTGGTTTAGTTGAACTAAAGTTAAGTTAATTAAAACCTTTGTTAAGAAATTAAGCGAATTTAATACTAAATATATTTATATAATTTGTTCATATTCATTAGTGCAAACACGACAAACTTATGTTTGAGTCCTAATTAGAGAACAAACTTACCAATGGTTCATCATTGATTGCACAGGTGATGATAGCAAGTAGCGTGGCGTGCAAATACGCGCAGAGCACGTCATCGACTGCTGCCTCGTGTTTGATAAGGACGTGCATAGTCCTAGTCCGTATATTCGGTACCAATAAGTAGCTTCTATCGTTGTATATTTCATTTAGCTTCTTCAAATGCGCGGCCTCGGGTTTTTCACTGAACACATGCGCTAAGGACTGCCCCAGTTTTATTCTGAATCCGCTGAGTTTTAAATCTGAAATGATTATGAAATCATAAGACAGGACCAAAAAGTTTCAAACACCTTGTCAATAAAAAAAATATCTCCATTTTCAAATAATGTTTGTTACTTTTAACGATGTAGTTATATGAACAATGAAAAAACGTAGTAGTTTTGACATATAATATTTATCAGTTACTTCTCTTTTTTGAAAATAAGCAACGGACCAAAATGTACTATAAGTTGGCCAATGTAACTTCTTTTTTTGTCGCATTTTCAATTTGTGATTCTATACTTACGGTACTTTAATACTTCTGTGTTCACATTATATTAAAACGTACCTAATAAACAAGCTCCCAGTTGATAGAATATGATCGGTTCGCATCTGTTCATCTCGCAGAGGGTAGCTAACAAATTAAAAAACCGGCTCTTGGACAAATGTTTCTATACGATAGGTGAATACTTGAACTCATAGTAGATAGATTTTTCTTTTGTTTTAGTATATACTTACTTAGTTAATAAGACTTAATACTTGCATGCCTATTACGGCAGGACATAAAATGGACTCAATCTATTTAAGACCTTATTTGTAAACACATATGTTCTAGCAAATAAACAATATTTCATTTCATTAGCTATCATCACAAGGCACAGGTACTGATCAATGGCGAGGAAAACGAATCGTGCTAGTAAGGCACTAAGATAACTAGGCAAGATCACGCGTGTCAAAAAAAGAAAAGAAAAGAAAATAAATAATTTTATTGATGAAAACCACATGAAACATAAATTAACAAAAAAAAGGTCAGAGTAACAGAGTCCTCCATCAATGGGGGCCTAGCTCAGCTTTCATGCTGCAGCGTACTGGCAGCACGCTGCAGCGCTGGTGTTCTGCTAGACCCCAGTGGCAACGACACGGAACGTATAAATAACCAAAAACTAAAACTACTAAAATAAGACAAGAAAACATTATTTAAGACTAATTTTACAATTGTCTTACTGGCAACATTACCTATTTATGCAAGATCACCCAATTGGGTCATTTAAATTTTTAGCCATAGACAAGGCTAGAGTGATTTTAGCAATCATCCAATGGCATACATGGCATACTGCAATTCGATGAATCAAGTATCCTATACGACGCGTATTGCGACTTGATTGCGACGCCATATTGAGAAAGACAAAACAGCGATAAACATCATTATATTAAAACGTACCTAATAAACATGGTCCCAGCTGATAGAATATGATAGGTTCGCATCTGTTGATCTCGCAGGGGGTAGCTATCATCTCATGGCGTAGGTACTGATCAATGGCGAGGAGAAACCTCGGCTCGTTCAGTGTGCGGAGACAGACCGCCCGCACCGCGAAATAGTTGAACATCACGTGAAGTACCATCATTGTCATAAATATTATCAGGGAATTGCTGTAATACATAAGCTTTGTTTTATTCTAGTTGTCGTGTCACTAGTTCTTTCGAACTAGTGTGGTGAAAGGATTTTAAGTGCGCCTCGAAGAGGCTCCTTTCGTGCACTTGACACATGTTTTTGAACTATGGTTCTATGACATGCCGGTTTCCTCACGATGTTTTCCTTCACCGTTATTCACGTGTTTTAATGCACACAATTTTTTTGAACAGAAAAATCTATTGGTGTACGACCGGATTCCGGATTCCGGATTCGAACTCATGACCTTCGGATCGAAAGTCGAGACGCCTCCCACTCGGCCAACACGACTTTTCGTTTTATTAATCAACCGAATTCAAAAAAAGGGGAGGTTATCAATACGGTTGAATGTTTTTTTTATGTTTGTTACCACAGAACTTTATTATTTATTAATCGATTTGAAAACATATTTTTCGTTTGAGAGAATGTACTTTCAGATTGGTTCCATACAAATTTCATCAAAAAGTAGTGTTTATATTTATTACCCGTGGCACTACCAGGCTGGTTGCACACTAAACATTCACTAAGCCTAAAATTATTTTTAGGCTTACATACTGTTATACAAATATAATCTATTTTTTAAAGGCAACACTTCTCCATACGCCGCGCCGCGGTGGTGATTTGAAGGGATTTGAAGCTAGGTATTATAATGCAAGGGGGATACTTATCTATGACGCTGTCTGTACATACCCAAAGGTAGTAATAATAGCGAGTGCAGTGATGGACGCGATGAGATTGACAGCGGTCTCCTGCGCAGAATCCTTCGCGGAGACGTCGGCCAAGTTGCCTAGGATCGCGTGATGCTGCGTCATTGCCACTCGAGTGGCCCCACCTGATACAATGATACAAAATTAATAACATTTTTATCGCAAAAACTTCACAGCAAGTGCACACAAGGAGCCTCTCCGAGGCGCACTTGAAATCCTTTCACCATACTGGTTCAAAAAAACTAGTGTCAGGATAAGAAGGCCGCAAGAATAGTTTTGAAATATGTGTATGCTTTCTCGACTATAATAATAGCTAAAAAATAAAAATAAATATAGCAGTTATCTGGTTCCCATATTACAAGCTCTGCTGCTAAAACCTTGATCACACGTACCTAGTACTCAGTACTTATAAACATAGCGCCGAGTGCTCGGCTGAGCGAGTGATGGAAGCTTTCACTGTCTCGGCCGAATAATATTTTACTGTCTCGGCCAAGTACTCGGTATGTATGATCTAGGAATTAGTTTGGGGCTAGGATGCGTTGTGTGAAAAATCCAAAAAAATGTTTATATTATTTATTACATATTTATTTATTTATATTTGTCTTACCTGCTACTCCCACAATAGCTTTCATGACAGTGCTCAAGCAAAGAGCGAAGGAAGCATACACTTTGAACAGTGGTAGTGCAATCTCAATGCACATTGCTGCATTGTTCAAGATGTCCGCATACATTCTCCATTTCTTACTGTATGCATCCAGGTATGTACTGAAAACCAAATAGATTATACGCAATCGAATGGCGATGTTGCTCCGCGCTAATTCCTAGAACCACAGAGTATTAATATATGCACAACTAGAAGTTTATTCGGCTTTTTGTGGCCGCTCACAAGTATTATCAAATCTTAAAAAAAATGAAACACCTTTTTCTCAATTGTGTATTATTAATATTATGTAGGAGTCTACATTATGCAATCTTTGAGTCCACGTTTGGATTTGAGGGTGAGTGTGTTACAAGTCATTTTTTTAACAAATAATTGAAATGACACAATGACCTAGGCATTCTTCAGGTAAGAGATTATAGTATACGCCCATAACCAGAACAGTGCTACACATAACTTATCCTACTAATCCTGGAATTGTCTGTTAGTCATGCCAAAACCACTCAGTTAATGAGCTGAAGAAACACATAGCTGTTTTTTATCTTGATACCAGGTCTCCACGATACAGGTTTGCCTATTGTGGTGCCTTTAGTAAATACGAATATAATGTTTGAAATATACTTAGCTTTATTTAAGTTAGCTTAGTTAAACTTAGCTTGTATTTAGCATGTAAGGATTAAGATAAAGATTTGTGTGATAATTTTTAACAAAAAAAAAAAACCAAGGGCTTGCCAATAATTTTCACAATAATTATTGTCTTTTTTGGATTTTATCTATTTTTTACAAGATAGTTTTTTAAATCTTATGTGACATGTTGTGATTTGTTCATAGAATTTCAAATCCAGCTAATAATTTTTTCGAACATAAAACTCATCTAATTATAGTTTTCGCTGTTTATTCCTCTTTGCAGGTTTTTTTGAGTTAGGCAATAAACTACTTGTTTGAATCGATGCAATATTTGGACGAATGGACCATTCAGATTTCTGTTTTTTGTTAGTAAATAAATTATTTTTTATTCCGCTTGGCCAAGCCGCAGACTGCAACTAGTATAATATAATATGGGGCAGATTATAGCTATGCATTGTTTACCCATGAGAATATGCGAATAGTATCCGTCCAATATGGCCGCATCCATCTTTGAGGATCCAAGTAATGGTAGCGGCTAGGGGAGTTGCACTGCTGTCACCCACACCAACCCCACGTAACACCTCTTGAGTTGCTAAAATACCTGAAATCACAAATATCATAAATGCGACAGTTAGTGAAGTTGATGTTTTATAAAAAATAAACCTACTACTTGTGTACTTACTACATAGTTACAGACCCCATAGAGGGCAATAAATGTATACCGATAATTTTTGTAGCAACAATGGCTGCTTTCAATGGTCACATTGTATTTTTAGACATTGTAGCCTATTGAAATGACTTTCTGAGACTTAATTGATTCAAATGTCATTATCATAATCCAGCAAGCTGTTAAGTCTTCGGGCGTGCCTATGTAAGAGGCATAAATACACTCAGCACAATCATACACACTATGTAAGTTCAGTATAGGTACCACTACTTTGCAATCAGGTAAACATATTCAGTGGCAAAAGAACTTTACTAGCATTTATAAAATAACGCTATTGAAGGTTCAGAGATCAAGCTTCCATGTTTGGCAGTGTCCATCAGATAGTGACCTCACTCTCTTGATGAACTTCCCCAAATCTGTTGAGGCAGTTGAGATAAAATATATTTAAACTAGCAGACACCCGCAACATTGTGAATTAATAAAATCCCTTTAGTTCCTATAGTTTCTGCCCCCACTTCTTGAAGATTACACCTTCAAGTTTCAAGTCTCTACCTTCAGCGGTTTGGCCTGTACGTTGTGTGTCAGTCGTTCAGTTAATCAGGTCTAAGCCTTTTTGATAAGCAATATTCACCGGAAATGGTACTGCAGAAAGCTTGAGCCGTGTCCCATGTTTGGTATGCAAGGTAGTCTTTACTGACGCTGTCAGGATAGCCATCTGGTAGAAATATCCTCTGCAGCCAATCATTTACATTATTTGTTTCTCCCGAACTGATAAGTACAATACCAGGTTGATCTGAAACAAGAAACAAATTTAAAAGTATGATAGCAACAAATATGGGAACACTTTTTATGGGATTGAAGATGGAAACAGCTAGCCATGTTTTGTAGACCTTCATTATTATCACACATATTTATTTGATTGTAACAGGTTTTTATCATGCTCTTGGTATAACGGCCTGATGAATACTATTATATACTACTATGCCTGAGGTACTTTTTGAGTATTTGTCCGAAACATTTTGTATGGAAATTTGCCTTGAGGATTACACTTAAGGTATAAGATTCTAGTACTGAATCAGAGTTCCTGACAGCCTATCTAGTTATCACAACCATGATCATAAATAACCCCTATATACCTATCTGCATAATAATTTCAAAGATAAATATTTCAAAAACAATAAGAGAAGTAAATCGCCCAAAAAAAACAACATTTAGGAGAGAAGAAAATGAGAAGTACACCTTGATCGCTGGATTTTAACGAATGTTTAATATAAACCAACAGATCTCTGATACTTTCGGCTGCTGTAAAGACTCAAGGAATAAAAAGATTTTCATACCGGGAGGTCTTATGTAAAGTCTTTCCCTGGCAGTGGAACCAAATGTTTCTTTCAATACAATTTCTCCTTCATGTAATTTACTCATGTTTCGGATGGAATTGTTGTTTGTTTACTTTGCTATATTTTGCATACTAAGCAATTTTTTTTTTTTTTTTTTTTTTTTTCTGTCGAAGAATCTAAGTTCTTCGGTTTTGGCTTCACATCAAAGGTATATAGCCTGTGTCAAGTAATTGGAGAGATTATTTTGTCATAAGTCAGAGTCAATAAGTCAAGTCATGCCCCTGGTGCTTCTATGGAGTTTTGGAGGCAACACGAAAAGTCACGTTTTACAGCATTACACTATTCACTAACACTCATACACGTTCACGAGCACTTAATGGATAAAAAACCACCGTTTTTACACGTAAACACTCAAAGTTATACAAGTTTTGTCAATTAATTTAATGCCGCCAATGCGCCATTTTTCATGTTCCCGCTAAAACTCCTCTACTAAGCAATTTTGCTCAGACAGCAATATGACTTTGACATTGACAATCGAAAACACGTCAACATTACAGAAATATTTTCTCAAGAAGCTTTTTCCCATTCACTATCCCACAGCGTTGGCTCTAGGGATGAGTCGCGACAGATTAATCGAACGTTAATAATCGACTTAGGGTTTATCTTAAAAGAAAAAAACGATTCGATCAAAAATTGTTTGTTAGCAACCAACTAGTTGTATGGTCACGTCACGTCACGCACGTGTGGAATCGAATTAAAAAGGGTTCGTGGGTTTACCTCGGTGTTTACTCTAGCTGATTCAATAAGCCAAACCACGCGTTCGTCAAATTCTTATACTAGCAATACAGACCAATACCAAAAAAAGATAGTTGGTGCGGAAATAGCTACAACCATTTTCTATTTTTGACTTTTGACTGCAATCGCTAAATCACAAGCAAAGGCAAAGTTATTTTGTTTCGTTTTTTAAGCAATAATTCTACAGCAATAATTATGATATCAAAAGAAGTTATTTTCCTTTACTCACAAGAAATAATTAGTATGTAGTTTTCTGTATATTCGTGTGGGCTAGCTTTGGAACCATAGTACCTACTCCTGGCTGACCCAGACCATGTTGAAATCGAGAAAATGGCTATGTCTTCTGATTCCGTTGAGGAAAACCATTTAGGAATTAAAGTTAAAGGCGACCTCGGGGATTTTCAAATCGTCGAAGAGAAAAGTGAAAGTGAAGATGACGATACGATTGACACAAGTTCAAGGGCGGTGAGTACTGTGTCTACTTTTCCCCAAGACGTAGTGAAGCCTACGGCTCCTGTGTTCGGAAGCGTTTCGGTCCAAAACTCTGAGAACGTTCAATTCGGAAATAACACGTATTTCAATGGCCCTGTGACTATCAAGCAAGTGGTCCATAATAATCCTGAGCATGATAACCCAGGGTATGAACATACGGAAGAAGAAACGTCTCCAGTGCCTGACAAACCCAATCCATACATTCAGAAAGACATTGGTAAGTCAATAACTTGACATTGTTTTATACAGACACAGTTTATTTTTTTTTTCTATGATAGGGAATTGTTAGCATTAGATACATCAATATCAGTTTAACAATTCATTTTCAGTTATCAAAAAGCTAGGAATAAAGCTGTGGTTGAAATTGACATTATCAGCAGTTTGCATCATCGTGGTAGGCGGGATTTGTGCAATTTTATCCATAACCTTGGCAAATCACGCTCAGAGCAATGGCTCTCCATTTAATGAGGAAGAGAAGGCATCAAGTAAGTGTAATCATTGTTTTGATAGTTTTCAGCAATATATGTGGCAGTGTGTCATAATAATTGATTTATTTACTTACTGGTCTTGCTAATTTATATATTTGTTAAACTTACATTGTAATGCATTGTACAAATAAATAAAATACTATATCATACCACAGGGACAGTAAGCCTAATTGCAAACTTACTTACTTCCTGTTCTTCTTATCATGTCACTAGTTCTTTCGAACCAGTGTGGTGAAAGGATTTCACGTGCGCCTCGAATAGGCTCCTTTCGTTCACTTGTTACTGTACATGTCCTTATGTTATCCAAAGTTGGCTCTCTCCAGTAACAACATATAAGCCTTTGTTGAGTTGGTTTATAGCTACAGTGTGGGTAATTCCCAATAACAGTGATTGATAACATTTACAAATAATTAATTTTTATTTACTTTATATTGGCCTTGCCTTGAGGAAATTTTAAGCTGACGGACTTGAATGTATCTCTCATACAAAAGACTTGTGAGCGTTTTAATGTGTTTGTTTGATGAATTCTATAAAATTTCCACTGCTCTGGTTCTTGGCAAATTTGATTTAGTAGAGAACAGTAGCTATTACCTACTGTTTCACCTGTGTGGCATTGGGATGAAGGTAGCCGTTAAGGCTAATCCTCAAATCCAAATTCCATACAAAATGTTTCAGACAAATACTCAAAAATTACGCCGTATTATAGTAATTTCTTCACACTATTCGTTTCATTCATGTTTTTTGATTTCGTCAATAAAATAAATTAAAGGTTTCATACTTTAATTTAGATTTTATATGTGTTTTTAAGTTAGTAGGGTTAATTTTTGTATGGAATTCGGATTTGAGGAATTTCCCTTAATAAGTATATGCCTTTTCCACTTTATAAACTTTACCCATACTGAATTTTAGCTCAATACCTTCAGTAGAGCAACAAACATCCATTCATAATAATATATTAAATAAATATTTCTTGTGATAAATCAAATCCATCTTGATAACCGCAACCGCCTAATAAAACTGTCTCATTTGCCTCAGTAGCATGAAATTTTTGGGTTCAATTTGCTATTGTGAACTACTTGCAAGCAACTTATTTCTACTGTAGGTACTTTATAAATGACTTGTCTTAAATAAATTAGGATTCAAGATGTGTACCATATTTTTTTTTATTCATCCTGTTTTCTACATTTCAGGCTGTGCAATGGTGGAGGGAAATATTTACAACATCCAAAACATAAAAGTTGTCCTAATTTATCTGTTGATGGTACTGCTAACATTACTATGGGCTAACTTTTTACTAACAAAGAAAACGGTTGAGGTTCATAAGCCTGCTTCTGGGTCAGTGAGGAGAAAAAAAGTCTCATTTAAAATACATAAAAATTACACATACAATGCTGAAGGTATTTAAATCTTCATAAATATCATCTTATCAGCTTACACTCTGGACATACCCTCCTTATACAATGCCTAACGACTACTTTACATCAGTAAGATGGATTTCCGATGACCGCAACAATCACATTGGCCTATCGTGTTAGGGTCATTCTACATTTCGTCGTCCAGTTCATGGTCGCCATTCCATATTCTCATTTGTTTTTCGAGCTGAAGCATGCCCAATATCCCATTACTACCTTAGCTTATTTATTGTGAAAGCTATAAACATACATTGTAAATGAATACAGTTGAGCAATATGTACAGATTAGAACTATGTCGCTGTAAAACTAGTTTATTAACTTCAACAAACTTATGCTATCTGTGTATTCGCTTTGAGTGACACAGTACTAATTTGCACAAAAACCTAAACTTACTGATTATTCTTGCTACAAAAATAAAATGGAAAAACCTAGTAGATAAGTGAACCGAACCAATTATAATTGAGTTCATTACTCCACTTACCATAACCATTCGAGGCTATGTAATACCCACAATACATACATAAAGATGAGGACACATAACAGCCAAGCGCAACTTTCTTTATGTTTTGAGTAAAACAAGAATCCTTTTTGGTTAACAAAACCTCTTTAGGGACCATCACTCTAACAAATCACTCTTGCCTTGAAAACATCCAAATTATAAAGTACACTAAACACATTACAAATATACAACTCATTAAAAAACCATAAATAATAATAATAATAATGGTAAAATTTTCAGCCGATCCGCTGTTAATAGCACCCAACCACTTGCGCATAGTGGCCCGAACCGACTGGCTGGCGAAGCCTGTTGAGAAGCCGCTGGACGTACTGAAGCTGCCGGCTCCTTGGGTCGTCATCACGCATACCGACACCGAGGGATGCTCCTACCAGGTATTCGATTATTGACTAGTACGTCAATTTATTTTCGAAGTGATAACTTCATAGGGTAATCCTCAAGGCAAATTTCCATACAAAATGTTTCGGACAAATACTCAAAAAGTACGCCGTATTATAGTAATTTCTTCACACTATTCGTATCGTCTATGTTTACCGATTGTGTCAACATAAATTAGTAAGGTTTCATACTTTAATTTCTTATTATATTTAATTTATTTATTACTTTAATTTAGATTTTATACGTGTTTTAGAATTAACACTACTAATTTAAAAACACGTATAAAATCTAAATACACTACGTACACAAAAATTTTATGTTCTTTTTTTTCATACATATATACATAGAATAAAAAAACTAACTATTAATTTGATTTAATTTGCAGAGCGAATGCGTGCTCCGCGTGCGGCTAATACAGATGTTCCACGTAGAGTCACGCAAATGGTTCGACATCGGGTACAATTTCCTGGTGGCCGGAGATGGATCCGCTTACTGGGGCCGCGGCTGGGACTACCAAGGAGCCCATACTTTAGGTTACAACAAATACAGCATAGGCATAGCCTTTATAGGCACCTTCGAGAACGTCGCCCCACCTAAGAAACAGCTAGACGCTTGTCAAAAGCTAATCAAACGAGGCGTCGAACTGGGTAAGATTGCTAAAGATTACAAGCTCTTTGCACATAAGCAGCTCATGTCAACGCTGAGCCCCGGAGCCAAATTGTACGACATCCTCAAAACATGGCCTCATTTCTTCAATGACACAGACAAAGACATCTCTGAGGTGGTGCCAAATTATTGATATTAGCATATTGTGGTAAGAATTACTAAGGTTTTGATATTGCATTTACTTTATTAAAAGCTCTGTAGTTTAGTGTTGGTTTTTTTAATAGTTGTAGATAAAAAAACCGGTGTAGATAAATAAATGGAAAAAGGGGAGGGAGGCCTTTGCCCAACAATGGCATCTATAATATCTAAGATAAGATAAAAAACAAATCATGTTTAGAGAAAATTATTCTTGTGATATAGTTACCTACTGATTGTTGTACTTATGTATTTCATATATTTTTAATTCAATTTATACAATTTTACTTGAAATATATTTAGATTTAAATAAATTTATTGGCATTATATAGTATAGTATAGATCTTAATTGGTTTTATACCACATTTTTTTCTCGATTCGACGATGGCTAGTTGCAGAGATATTTTTGGTGCTTCCATTCTAAAGGCGTATACATACACGTAGAAAGCAGGCTACCAGCGCAGCGTCGAAGACAGTCAGTCCCTGCTTATACCCGCTTTCTTTATGTAGCCGTTATCTGAGCGGACCCGTACCGACAAGCGCTGGTAGATAGACGCTGGTAGCTTGCTTCCTACGTGTAAACGCCCTAATGCCATAAATTGACAAATAGGTAGGTATGTCATAAGTTACGGGTTATTGTTAGTAGATACTGTGATTAATCCTACTGTAGATGGTTAGTGTAGTAAGTTTCGTTTGGTCATTTTGTGTTATTAGGGCATTTTTGACGTGTAACATCTTTCCTCTTGCTCTCTGTCAATTTATGGGAGTAATTTCGTGAAAATGGGGTGGAAGCGTGTAACAGGAAGTTGACCGTCAGGTTGTACCAACCACCAAATTAAATTTAAAATTAAACCAAATTTAAATGCTCATTACCAAGGTGAGATGTCAGATGTTACATACACCTAATATGCGAATAATGTACCTAAGGCTCGGTCGTTTTTTTACCTGCCATAGTTATAATAACTGCATATTTGATTTTGATATGACATCTGGATGGGTCAGTGAGAAAATTCTGAACGTACATATAAGAGACAGGTACAGATAAAAAATACTGGATTCATTGTATATTTTATAAAAAAAAACTTTTTTGTTTTGCAACTTAAAGAATAAGATTGTAATTTGTTTTGACTGACTTATAAAAAGGAGGAGGTTATCAATTCGGTTGAATGTATTTTTTTAAATGTTTGTTACCTTTGTTAACTTTGTTGTTTATAAACCGATTTGAAAAATACTTTTTTTGCTTTAGAAGAAATCGGTACAGTAGTTTTTATAATCGTCGAAGTAAACGAAATTTCGTATTTTGTTTCCTTGTGACTTTTCAGTGTTGTTTACGGTCACTAAAACATCCCAATTGAAGTAGATTCTCCTTGATTATTTAAAATTACATTATTAGATCTGAGTACGCACTTTTAGCTCTTGATGAACACATCCTCCAAATTCAAGTGTCTAGGTTTAATGGTTTGGCCTGTGAATTGTCTGTCAGTCAGTCATGTCCAAGCCTTTTATATGTTTTGATTTGTCGCAGTCGATTGGTCGGATAGTTTAAGGATTGGCAAACTACTGATTGGCTACAACGTTATATTGATGATAGTGGTAGTACTTATAAATGGTATATATTATGGTATAGTAATATATTTTGTCTCAATTAGTATTGTAAATAATGTAAAAATAAGCATAAATACTTATTAAGTTGTAATGACATATCAAAATTAATACATTTAGGCAATATTTACTCCCAACTATGAAGGAAGAGTCAATTGAATCAAATAATGTTACATAGTTCTTAAGTATAGATATGATATTATGTAAATATTTTCTATGTTTATGTACTTACTCATTATATTCATGCATAAATTGTATTATTATTTATTATTATTATATTCTTTATTGCACAAAATACAAGATGTACAAAAGGTGGGCTTAATGCTAAAGCATTTTCTACCGGCCAACCTTATAGGTATTGAAAAATGTTGGCGTGCTAACTTATATATAACATAAACAATGGTATTTTAAAGACTAATCACAAGTTACACATATTAAACAAATTTGGTTACAGAGAAAGCAGTAAGAGAGAAAAGTTTATCAGCTGATGAAAATCTAAAATAGCTCCTTACTCTAAATAAATAAATAATAATATGAAATAAAGATGAAATAGGTATATATTATTATATATCAGTAATATAATATCTTAGGCCGGGTAGGAATTAATAACAAATGATTTTTAAAAAGAAGGAAAGATACCTAGGCATTGTAGGGCATCAATATAACATCTAGGAAGCAGAATACACCTTTTTTAAATAAAATTCACGAACAAGACGCTTGAACGTGGGTTGTATCGTATTATACTTTTTTTAAACTTTATAGATTGTGTACGCAATAAACTTTAAATTATAATAATACACACACACGACGACACGATTGGTCGAGTGGCAAGTGCATTGGACTGCTACGCCGAGTGTCGCAGGTTCGATTCTCGCTTCAGGACAAACATTTGTGTGATGAACATCGGAGTTTGTTCTGAGTCTGGGTGCTTTCTATGTATTATTATTATATTCTTTATTGCACAAAATACAAGATAAGATGTACAAAAGGTGGGCTTAATGCTAAAGCATGATGTAAATGTATTCTATGTATGTATTTACAAAAAAAAAAAGTATATAAGTATTGTATCAGTTATCTAGTTCCCATAGTGCAAGCTTAGTTTGGGGCTAGATGGCGTTGTGTGAAATGTCCAAACATTATTATTATTATTGTTATAATAAATGTTAAAAGTCATCCTACACATCGCCATCTAGCCTCGAACTGACCTCTTGTTCTACGGGAACTCCTTATGTGATAGAATACATGTATACTTTTTTGAATAAAAAACATTCTTGTAGAACTACATATTAGAACACAGAAGCAACACAATATTATCACACAATAATTTGTCTAGATGCGGGAATCGAAGTTACGGGAAGTTACTTGACAAAGTCCGTGGTTTGTAAGGTATAATAATAAATAATTATTATTGTACGAGTACGTACATATTGCCGCCTTACCCTCAGTGTGCATTTACAAAGCCGCGCGCCACACGCGGCTTGAGTGAACTCGCCCTTAAAATATTATTACTTACCTTTAACAACTTTTAACATGAACTTTTAAGAAACTTTTAAAAATACTTTACTTTCTATCTATATATATTTATTGAAGTGCTACGGTCCTAACTGGGATCGTACATTTTGGTCCTTCGAGCCGGATAAGCCGTAGTGTCATTGTACTACTTTACAAACCACTAAAATACCGTTTATAATTTTTGATATTTTTTTTTGTTTATATTCAGATAATAACTTAATTTGATAAAGTAGGTACGGTACACATTCCGATTTAACTTTTAAAAGTCCTATCTACCTATATACCTAAGTATTTGTAATTGTTGACGTGGCTGAAGTGTATGGTAATAAATGAGATTTAATCAGAAATTATAAAGCTATATGTACCTATTCTTAATAATGATTTATAATCGTTTTAATGCTTGATTTTGATCCACATTGTACCTAATCGAATAAATGTCTAGAAATAGTTAATTGTTTTTTTTTTCAACACTAAAAAGGAAAACAAATGCTCCCATTTGTAGAGACAAATGGGATCATTTTTTTTCTACCATTCAATAAACTCTACTTACTTTACATACTTTCTTGGTCAAATAAAGTAAAAGCTAAATTACATTATTATTATTAGCTATCGACACGTTATTATGATCGCGATGCAAAAGCAGCAGTTTTTTTTATGTAGGTGCATTCTGCAAAGCCCTTTACCTACTGTAAAATGAATTGTAGAAGTGCCTTTTTCGGTTTGTTCAAATCATAAAATATGCCTATGATTTTAGTTACCTACTAGTTAATTCATTTATTTTCAATTTCAAGCATTTACATACAATTTAAATATCTATCATAATTTTTAGTTATTGGTTTGCTTGAGACATAGTATGGGTTTCAGCCCCTACACTAAGCTGTTAAGCTGGTGTCGTAGATGCTGGTACCTTCCAGGAACATTGTGACTTTCAGCCAAGAAGTAAGACTAATCTACACAGGAGAATCTATGTAAATACATTTAAGTATATTATTTATTTATATTGAAATTTATGATTAAGAATTTATTCAATTAGCTAATTATATTCTGTTACCTACCTCAAACTTTAAAATTATTAAGGTTATTTCAAGTTAGATGAGGATACGTACTCATAGACCCTCCTATTCTTAGCTCATTAAGAATTCTGGTGGGTGGACCTCATCAAGATCTGGAGTCATTACCTTTATCAAGTTACCGTGATTAATGGACGTCGCTCGCTACTGATTCGCCCTTTGGCTTTGGTATACGAAGTTTACCTACGGATAGTATACGGAGCATACAATCAAATAAACTGAATATAGCGAGTTTGTTCTGATCCGATTAAGCTTGAATTTAGTATGGATTTATTTATAATCTGGGAAAACATAGGCTAATTTTTATCCCGATACCAGTGTCCAAACTATCCAAACACTGTGATCATGATCAATTTCGCCACTGAGCCCTAAACTGCCGTTTCGTTAAGTTCGTTTGTCCGTTGGTAGATTGTAAACCGCATTAGGTATTTCTATTTAGGGAAGAGCCTCCAAACCCTGTTAAAATCTAGGTACGTGTAAAATTTAAATATTAGGTATATATTTTTAATTTCATTTGATTTTATACTTACCTAGTCTGATTTTAGTCGTAATAAAACGTATAATTAAAACCAATAAAATCAGATTTTTTTGTTATTTTCTTGGATATATTCTGGTTAAGAAAGTTCCTTTCTCATAAAGAATACAACTTATATTCAGTTACATGAGAAAACAGTATACATAACATACTTATAAGTAAGTTGGTATTAAGTTTATGAAAACTATCCGAATTTCCCGAAACCTCTGGATATCCGAATATTGGGATTCACTACTATCCGGAATCCGGATATGTAAAATCACCGGATAACGCAAGCCTTAACTAGGATTGATTACTCAACGTTTATGGCTGTGATCACTAATCACCAACCTGTTGAGAAGACTTACATACATTGTAACAGGGCAATGCCGCGATGTCCATAATGTCCATGTCGTGTTTACAAAGTTATTTATCATTCAAACATCGAGGCGTGATCGTATGCTTATTTAGATCGTTGATAAAGCTCTAATCTGGCTTTTGACGCATTAACGATCGTGAAACAAAAAATAATGACTAGGTAGGTAGGTATACCTAAGTAATTAAATTTTTAACATATCAAGTGGTACAAGGTTAATTGTAGCAATTGTAGGTACGAAGAGTTCATGTTAGTTATGTACAGGTGTTGAAGACCAACTCTACCTAAGTACTACTTATAGGTTTTTTCTTCCTTACATAATCTAATGAATCACTGAGGAAGCGCGCTTTGGTTCATACCTACTTGCGTTAGTAATACCTCTCAAAAAGTAAAAGAGTTCTAAAAGCGTTTTTTTTTTAATAATTTGTAGTCAAAAATAGCCTATCTAAAAGACTAAAATGAGGAAAGGGAGGCCTTTATCTGCTTTTACCTCTGGTGGGACATACCTACGCTCGTTGGGGCTCTTTGTTATAATAATTGTCAAATCTCTAGGAACCTAAATGAACCTATCAATAAATATGGTAGATTATAGTAACTAGGCAAATTTATGAGTTAAAATTTCATAAATCCGACTAATCGAAGACAAAGCACAAACCGTGCGCTTGCATAATAACTAGCTTATTACTGAATCGGGTCAGAGTCCTACGTCACTTCTTGTTGCTTACGTGACTTAACCACCTTCTAAAATTGTATATACCTATTACTTGTGTATATCCTAGTACCTACTCTGTGCTATTACCGACAAAACAAACTAGATCTAATCAAGCTTATTGACGGCACAGAGTGTTAGAATACCACGCCGGCGACGAAACATTTATGTGATGAATATTGGTAGGTAGGTATTTATCAGTTAATATGTAGGTATGTTAGTAGAACTTACTACTTTATTACAACTTACCTACAATACTCAGTAGGGCAACTGATCTAAACTCCTGAAATTTACAGAAAATTACAGCTTACTCTAGGTGCACCAGTGAAACTGAAAATTAATATCAAAATCATTACGGCGTATTCCATTAGAAGCGAGGGTAGGTACCTAACTACCTTTGTAATCAAAAAAAATATATAATTATTCTCGAAACCTGATTTATGAGAAATTGATTGCGTTGAATGGATGGAATGCAATTCTAGATTTTTTTTACTTTCATTTTTTTAACACCTCACGATAGCCATCAACAGTTTTACTATTTCAGTTCGAATTACGAATTAATGAATGCCTGACATGCCTGCTCAAATATAATGTACCTACAGGTAAAGCTACGCTATCTCTCGATCGGAGTGGTAGTACCTAATTACCCTCGAGCCAGCTGAACAAAATCACGTACAATTTCCATAGAGGCAAGGCTGTTCCACAGGCCATTTGACACTCAATATCTGTGTGGGCACAACGACTGAACATGACGCGGTACACTCTTGAAAAGTCTGGAGCTAAAGTAAAAGTTTTAGGCAAAGGTAGACATACAGAAAGAAGTTTTTTGGCTTCTAGGTTTGTAGAGTTCTGCAAGAGGACCGATTTGCACGGGTATAAGTACATTGTGATGGAAGATCTCACTACCGTTGAAAGGTATTATTGTTTATTTAATTTGTAGCATTAGCTTATTATTATCAGCCTAATACATACTTAGTTCCCACTGCTGGGACTCAGGAATGCAGATTGGTGGATGTCACTTGCATTCAACTTTTTTTTTCTGTTCTATGATATGCCAGTTTTCTCACGATAATTTTCTTCACTGTTTTCAGTTTTCATTTGTATTGTGTTATTAATAAATTATGATTACGTAACTACGCACTTGGAATCTTAATAACTGAATTACTGTTTTTATCGTAGAAGTTGCTGGGCTTTTGCCGTTGTGGTGAGCATTGTGGTTGCAGCATATTTCGTGATGACTGCTTATAAATGGTACGCGAGGAATCCGATAGTAACGGTAAGGCATTTTGAAGCTCTTCTTCTGGTATAAATTAGGGCTTTGTTAGGGCGGCAGCTGGGGCAAATTATACCTACGAGTACCTTCCCCTTGATTTTAACTGATTGTAAGAAAGGGAAGAGATAATACATTCTTTTATTTTTTTTAATATGTTTATTACGTCAGAACTTCGTAATTTTTTAAATTTAAGTTTGGTCCCATAAAACTTTATCAAAATCAGTTCAATAGTTAGGTTTTTAAATCAAAATAACTAGAAATAAATGACATTCATGTTAACGTAATGGCGTGTTATTAAAATATTTAATTTTTTGTATCGTACCTCAACGAATGGTTCTTACAGGTGATAGAAAACACACAAGGAGCTATTTGGGATATCCCATTTCCAGCTGTTACTATATGTGACTTGAATATGGTATCGCGGAAGGCAGCTTGGGCCCTTGCCTCTAATATGTGAGTAAGAGTACAGTGGCCCGATTACCTACTAGAAAATCTGACAATCGAGTTTGTATTGTATCCACAGATTTCGGATACTTTCGGCTGTCGCCCCCATAACTTTATGTTTGAATCCTTCACAAAGAAGTCATCAGTTTGTACGATGTTTAAAAAAACATACAAACCCTTGTGGCGGATACGATACGAACTCGATTTACCTACTGATTTTTTTGTGATCGGGCCTCAGATGATAATATAATATTCTAGTTTACAAAACACATTAATTTTACGAAACAACCCGTATATCCTTGAATACTAACTACCATTTTTAAAACACATAAGTTTAGTTTCCACTGAAATAATAACGACACAAAGTTATAACAGAGTGATAAAGTAGAAAATGTATGTAAATAATTGTCTCGTTCTACGCGACCCGTAACGTAAAGCACTTGCTACGCCCGCCGGGTCTTCAAAACCTCGTAGCCTCGTGCTACAAAGTTTCGTAGAACCAACTGACTCGTAAACTCGTAATGTAGTTTTGCTTTCTTGTGATTAGTATTGCATCGATAAAAAAGTCTTACAAAACGCTCTCATGATAAAAGATCACGCCTGCCCATGACTAAAAAAGTGCTACGCAGGACTTTTAATGAAATAAACTAATCGAACATTATAGAACTCTCCCGTTAAACACGACTAAAGAGATCGTGTTCGAAGGCCTGCGACTGGTTCCGTTGTTGCATTCGATGTACACAGCTACAGAGGAACAGAAACAGCAGCTGAGTGAACTCCAACAAGTCCTGGACCTGAATGATATTTCTATAGAATCGCTGTTTCGGAGTGTAAGTACTTTTACTTTATCGTGTTTATAAAGAACTGACTCCTGCCCGCAGTTTCGTACATGGGACCCAAAGTAGCCTATCTCCTACTTCAGCTGATTATTTTATTCAGAATATGTACCTAATTTCAGTTAAATCAGCATATTTAGCCAATTTATTTCTCAACGAACATCAATCGTCACACAAAGATTCGCATTTAATTGGATTAGTGAGTCTACTCGTAGACTATGTAACTTCCACAACCCCGTTTAAAATGCCATTCAGTTTTTACTCACATTAAATTACTAACCTAGTACAAATGAAGTCTGGGAAATTAAAAATTCATATCAGAACCTAATGACATTTGTATGAGAACCGTATGAAACTGAGTACCTAACCCATCTTCAACAATTTCAGAACCGGAAAGTCAAACAATCAATTAGCTCTTCTATGTGTAATGTGTATTTAATGTATAATAAGCCCGAAAGGGATGATCTCTAATAATATAAAACCCATAACTTTTACATTTCTTGAATCGACGACAGGAGAGCGACGTTTTGCTTCACAAAGCATGTTACTAGCGAACCATTTCAGTCTTCCATGGAAATCCTTGAACAACTCAATTAACTCGAAGGCTCGCTCGGTTGACAGGAAATTACCTTCACTATACACGTTGCATTCTGCGACCTTCGGCATGAATGTGGCATTTAATTCAATATTATATGTTAATTGCATTCAGTTTTACCAGTTTTTTCATGGCATAGCCAGTCAATCCGCAGTAGATAAAATTTATCGATAATTATGCTGTCGGATTTTATAATGACGCATTTACCGACATATCTGGCTTGCTTTATAAGGCGACGACTCCTTCATTTTCTCAAGGACGTCCAAACCCCTACAATATAGCATAAGCATAAGCATAATCAGCCTATAATGTTCCTACTGCTGGGTCTCAGGCCTACTCTCGGTAGGAGAGCGAATGGGTCCTTCACCACGCGGACCCAATTGGATTGGTGGATGTCACATGCCATAGAACTTTTATTTTCTGTCCTTTGACATGCTGGTTTCCTCACGATGTTTTCCTTCACCGTTGCGAGAACGTGGGAAAAACCCCACTATATAATAATATACAAATGCGATGCTCGTCATTGGCAACTATTGTTGCGTTCGTTGTGAGAGTACTGACTTCGGATATCGCTCTATATCAACATCATATCAGCCTCTGGATGTCCAATGCTGGTTAGCCCTATAAGAAGCCACGACGATCGGTCTCGAGCCTTCTCCATCCATCGGGTTTCCTCGACCCCAACAATGTCTTAGATTGTCATCGCGTGGAGGCCGTCCTACACTGCGTCGTACAGTTCGTGACCATTCAAGAACCTTTATTCTCATTGGTTTTCGGTTCGTCGAGCTAACTGCTCTGCCCAGCTCATTGCTCCTTCAGCTTGTACTTTCTGAGAGCTATGTCAGTGACGGAACTACCAGCATAGCTCTCTCCATACCATAGCCCGCTGACTTTGAGCTTGTGCATGAGGCCATCAGTGAACAAACTATCTATTACACAAGTGAGGAATTCTAGCCGTAGGATGTTAAGGTTCGGCGTTATGTTTAGCCGTGAAAGGCAACAGGAAACACCCGCACCTCCATCGCCCAATAAATACAATGAAATATGTATGTATGTAATAAGGCATTTCTATGGGCTTATGAAATGGTTTTGTATGTGTTATTTTTAATAACATCAAAAAGCGAGCAGGAATTAAACGTTGCGTTGTACTATTTTGGGTACTTTTACAAGGTGTTTTTCAGGTATCACCAGCGTATCACTGCAGTGATCTTGTGGAGAAATGTATGTGGAAGAACACAATATTTCGGTGCGACCATATGTTCCAACAGGTGTTCACTATCTTCAATTTGTGCTGTGCCTTCAATTATTACGCTGTAGATCCGGACAAAAAGGATGGGTAAGTCAAAAATCGATCCACAATTAAAACAAGAGCATGTGCTTAAAGTATTAGGTTTAAGTACCTATACCGCTGTAGTCGAAAACTTTAAGTATAAAAAATGCTAAAGTTACTTAAATAAAAATAAAATAAAAAAAGCTTTTATTTCCTTTACACAAATTACATATTACAAATAAAATAAGGATTATATTTATTATGTGTAGGGACCGCCTATGGCGGTGAAAGCCTCCTCCAGGGTTTTCTATTTTTGCCTGTCTCTAGCTGTTCTAGACCATAGTTTTCTAGCCACCTTTAATAAGTCGTCGCTCCAGCGGGTAGCTGGTCTTCCTCTTCCCCGCTTCGTGTCACGGGGAGTCCAGTTAGTAATAATTTGGCTCCATCTATTCTTTTTTAACCTCTGTAACAGTAACAGAGGCTAAAGTTACTTACCTTATTTTAAAATTAGTGCCTACTCTACTTTGAGTGCTCCATCCATATCGTCGCTTTAGGTCAAACGCTTGTAATTTTTTTATAAAAAAAGAACTATTAATTTACTTATGTTATTCAAGAGCATTTTGTTTTGTTAACTTACGATGTTCCAAATAAACTTACATCATTTTTTTGTTGAAACTGAAAGTTCTGTGGACTGGCCTACCTTTTTATCGCTGTGATCACCACTGAACAACTGAAAGAATAGACGTTGTCATGACAACGAGCTTTTGTCCGGAATACGAAACCCTAAAAACTGAGAGCACCCTGTAATTTTATTCATTAGGAAACAAATAGAGTATAATCGAGGTGAGGTGGCCTACAAACCCAGTCCTCAAGAAACCCGGAGATGATTACTTACATATATTAGCCTATCCTTTTTTGTTTCGAAGGCAAACATTATCAGAGTCACAGAGTACCTAAGTCTTTCTTTGTATTTCAGGTCCTCAGACATTACTGTTTGTGTGAATTTTACTTTTAATACTCATTATTATGGCGTTGTTTCTTTTTTTACCCGACTGTGAAGAAATTGGGTCTGCCTCTTTGTGGCGCTGAGTAATAGCACAGAGTACTAGTTATACACAGTAATAGCCAATATCTAATAGTACTTAGAAGGCTAAAATATCTCTGTTGATTGTGTCTAGTCCACGATAGTGACTCGGCTACTTCCCAATTCGTACACTCCGATATTAATTTATGCTAATTCTAATTTATTCATATTTTAGTTTTCATGCTTTGACTTTCAATTCGAACCTATGGTTGAAATTTAAATAGATTTTATTTGGAAGAAATACAGCAATTGAAAGAAGCCATTGCTAATTTTATCTAGACTTGGTTATGGTTGGTAATGTTCATAGAGTAGGTACCTACTTACTTTGGTAAGAAACTAATTTAGTAGCTGCTAGCCGCAATAGCGTATTTTCAATGCAAAGAAATATCAAATCTTGATCAATTTCGATAATGATTGTCAAGATAAACTGAATGTCTGAAATTCCAAAATGGTGATATAGCACTTCAGTTTTCTGTTATTTCTTTATACAAACAAGCTCGATTCATGTGATCACGAAAGTCGCCTATTTCCAAAAGGTTTGAAGCAACTGATTACAATCTTATTAAATTATTATAGCGAAAGTTTCTGCAGATGGAGGGATAGAATGTGGATTGTAAGGTGATTGTATGTTCCTCAATCAAACCAAAACTACTGAATTAATATGTATAAATAAAATTTGGAATAGGTATAGTTTATTAACTGAAAAAATACAGGCTACTTTTACCCCGATGCCAGGCGGGCGGAGCCGCGAGCAGGAGCTAGTAGTATCATTTGAATTCACTTACGCTTGCGGGCCCAATTCTCGTTGTGGTCGAGGAGTTTGAGCGCAAAATCATTTCTGGCCAGCCGCAAACGCGCCACCGACCATAGCCACCGCTTGCGGGCGTTCACATACATTTTGACGCTGTAGCGCCTGGCCGCTACACGTGTCGCCGTATGATAGGATTATACTCTTCTAATTCTAATTCTAAAAAGGGGGTACAGCGGTCTGCACTGGCTTCCCGTTGAAGGATGCATTGTGCATTGCCCCCTGATATTTACTTAACTCTGTCCCAGCCATCCTAGCTCCTTAAAATAACGGAGCAGGACCCTGGGTTGATAACAGCACAGATCCAACAGAGTGCTTGTTGACACGTTAGGTGGAGAGGAGTTCAATAACTTGCGCAGGCCAGTCTTGGTCCTACTCTCCTCTGTCGCTTGACAGTGGATCACCACGTGCTCCACTGTTTCCTGGTCTAGTAGTAGATTATACTCTTCATTTCAGAAACAATAATAACTACATCCTGAGGAAGAAGACTCCGCGTCGCGTCGCATCTTGCGGCTATCAGACCGCTCTGACACTGCTGCTCAACACCGACATAGAGGATTACTACAGCGCGTCCGTCGCCTCTCAAGGTGTCGTGGTGAGTGACAAATTGCTGTATGTATGCACCTATATTATAGGAATAACTATGGTCAGAAGTCATGCAAGTGAATTATTCCCATCCGTCACCCTGCTCTGTCACCCTAGCAAGCTAGCTTTCAGTAACAGAGTTACAGATGTAACTTTTATTAATTGAAAAATTTCTATCTGTCCCCCCGTCAGTAACAGGGGGACAGACAGAACTATTTTATTAAACTGAACTGTATCAATCAATCTATCATATTCATTTGCATTAAATCCTCCTAAAATTGTAAATTTGCATTCTGTGTACTATAGTTTAAGAAAATGGATGAATGGAGATGGATGTTTCTTCTTTATTCAAGCCAAAACTACAGAATCGATTAAGTTCATTATTAATCTATGTTCGTATGCAACCTATGATCCATTAGTAACACATCTTTCTTTGTAACAATAGGTACCTAATCGGTTGTGCGGGGTGTGTAGCTACCAACTCTTGTTCCGTTCAATCCCTTGGTATTCCTTCAAAGTCATTACTGAAAGTAAACATCTCGAACAAAGGTCACGGAAGAAGAAAAGCTAATTATTTTTGACTCGTTTTATTTATCTAAGTTACATTGAGGGATATGAAATCCTTGACATGATCATGACCTATGAAATTATATTGCAGGGTTTTAATATGATTATGGTCTGTATACTTTTGTATTTTGTACATATATGTATATTTGAGGACATAATATTTTGGACACGGAGATAATATGAATTCTACTTATCTAAAAAAAATATTTTATGTTCGTGTTATACCTACCTATGGACTATGATTATGGTTGTTTAAAGAGCTTTATAATGATCGTTAATAACACTGGCACATAGGGGTATTTTGCCAATCTAGCCGGTCAAAAGTATTTCTTTCGATATTTTTATTTGTATTGACTAGAATAGCTATATAATTTTTTATTTATTTTTTTATTTGCCATTTCTCATTATTTATAAGAAATTTTGATTCTGTATTTTCTGTTTTCTTCCACCTTTGTCTGAATTCTGATTATATACATGAAAATTTATGCTTTAACATCTTTACTTCATCATCAGATTAGTTTTCGCGAGACAAAAGATAATCCTCTAAATGTTTTAATTTTCTTCAAAACTAAGAAAGTGTTTTTCTTTCATTTTATTAAAAAGTGACCTACGTGTCACTACTATTAAACCTAAGCCACTGGAATACCCTAAAACACAACAATTATTACGTTAACATAATCTAAGATAAAAATATTAATCTCGATTTTTTTTCACTCTCATGGTTGATCACCCCTTACTCAAAAAAGCGTGGCTAGGAGTGGCTGATTTTTTAATAATTATAATGTCGAAACTACTGAAATGAATAGATACCACCAACACTATATTTCACCACTTTTATAGACTTACGAGTATTATAATTTACATCAGGATATATATACGCCTAGAAATATTGGACAACGAAAACTACCGTGCTCAATACGACTTGTCACTGGTACCGACTGAATTCAACTACCCGTGTTCAAACGATTCTCTCCGAAGTTAGCTCGGTAGGCATCGAAATAAAACCGTTTTCAAGGCCATGGCCGCTCGGCCTTCCTCGCTCGGAACCAGTTATTCACCAACTAGTGTTCCCAACTAAAAATACTCAAGATATCGTTGCCATCTTATAGAAATAATACTAGAAAGTTACAAATATATCAAATTATTTCAATAGATCACGACATTCGGCCATCGGACATCGTACGACCTCCCGGCGTACGTAAGCAACTATAGAGTTCTTGAATATTAAAATTATAGTAAGGACCAATGAGACTTATCATTAGAATTTCACTCCATCAAGCGTACCTAATCTTATTTGCATAAATAATTATGGTAATAATTATAGTTAAACAAAAGAAGTAAATCATAATATTATTATTTTTTTGCATACTGATTAGGTGACTAAAGATTATCGTAAAGCCATAAGAATACGCAGAAATTACAGATACAAACAAAATATTCTAAATATGTAGGTATTACTTTTGGGTATAAATCACGACATTTGGCCTCAGCAAAGCTATGTATTTAATAGAAATTAATGTAATAATGTCCAATAATGTTATCAATAGAAATAAAGCTATTGATGTTAACCCAACATATTTTGTACTGAATATGCAAAATAATATGTGTTTTTGTTAAAGTACGCCAGATTGTATTCAGTATTTGCTGTCATTTAAAGTATAAAACTGACTATCAAGTGACTCAACAGTAAATTGACTTTACCCATACCTAAATATTTCAAATCCATAATAGCATTTTCGCATGTTCTCAAGTTTTAGTAATATATAAATAATAAAATATTGAGTATAATTTTATCTTACTTGAATGCCTGCCTATATCAGTACAACGTTAGTGTAAATTGGCCCATGAGCATGGGAATTAATTTCTGCATGTGACAATTAAACTTAGAAATAAATTATCACTATCATACATGATTGTCTAAAAAGAGCAGAACTAAATGTATTCTTTGTGTTAACTTACATTTATTTTTTTATCAAAGTAACCTATTAACTTAGACTTGCCGTAGTATCTACTGAGTTTTGACAAGTTTCTATTGAACCCTTTAAAACTAGAATAGATAAGACATTTTTATCCATACCAAAAACCAACATGCACCTGTTCGGTTCACCAAAGCTTAGAAAAATAACTTAAATACAATATAGGTCACATCTATTCCACATAACATTCTTTGCTCAATAGTCGTTCATTAAGATCTACTAGAAATGCTTTTATTTTTGTTATAATCTAATTTGTATTGGTCCCACTGAAAATTAACCGTTGATTCTTCTTTCACACTCGTCCACGCCTTGGGAAGATGGCGTGGTGCATTGGTCGTCCATCATCTACACATCCATTTTCATAATTTCTTACGACATGAATTATGCTTTGTCCTCCATCATAGTTCATCATGATCTCGCAAAAATCAATATTAATTTAAAACCAGAATATCGTAAAAAGTAATTAGCTGCCTTTCTCGATTCATCAATTATGTCGTTTCGTTTTATTTGATTTCTTTCAGTCCAGAGAAAGATAATATTAAGACTGTCAAAATAAAATAATCTACAAAGGCCGGATTAACCTTTCTCAAGGTATTAAAACCAAAACCTTAACAATTTTGAATAAGTCAAATGACTTGTAATATTTAGAATAACTCCAATAGTTTGAAAAGCTTTAATAGCTCGGATTTCTTAGAAACGTGTATAATCTGAGTTACCCGACTAAGTTACTCGAGCAACTTAATGTATAGTATTAGTATAGTATGGTAATCATGAATAACTTAAAGTATCTTTTATTCAACATGGTTACTTCAGTCGCCTAAGCAATCCGAGCAACTCTAGTAACTCAGAGATCCAATCGAACAAATTGAATGACTTAGGTGCAGACATTACCTGGATGCTTTAAATTACCTTAATGTCACATCACCTACTTATTTTGATAATTTGTATTAAATTTATTTTATTGATTGAACTAACTAGAATAATAAATGAACCAAACAATGAAAATACCTTATAAGATTTCGATGTTCGATCTGAACGAAATGAATGATTCAATTGTTTTCCATCATCCAATATTAATAATAACTTTTACATAATATTAATGAATTAATATGAAATAACTCTTAAGATACTTTGTTTAAGGTATTTTTATTGTATGTCCACTCATATGAATTATCAAAACTGCCTAATATATCAGTTTAAAAGACCAGTCTGAATTATCTTGGTTAAGGTGATCTGATTATTGTTTTTTTTTATTAAAATGTAACTTCAATAGCAATTTGCAATTCATCTAGCAGAGCTTTTAATATTTAAAATTAATTTAATTAAATCAATAATATAAATAATTAATTCTTTTAAGAAGTTGTTTATTCTTTTTTTTAAAGTTATTTATTCTGTTAATACGTTTTAATTATTAACTTGAGTTTGCTGGAAATTCTTCTAATAACTTTGAACTTACTTGAATCAAGTGTAGTTAGTAAAAGTAATGAATCATCCTCACGATGCGCAGTGACATTGACAAATGACATTGTTGTGGTCATAAGAAGTCTTTATGCAGTCCGCTAGTCCGTGGCGTCATACAAAAATTGGCCTGTACAGCAGTGGGCGATAAAGGGATGTTGATGATGTACTGGAATAAACTTGATATAACCCTGATTATCGGGAGTTACTTATATTTATGGCGCCAACCTTATTTAATCTTACTTGAATTGACTCAAATTATCTTTATTTAAATCAAATAAACTTTCAAATAATTAAAGCAATTAAATTATATTCAAACTAATTCAAATCTCATAAACACGATGTAAAATTTGCTATATAGCTAAATACATTATTATTTGTAAGTTGTTTACTTAAAAGGTATATTCGTAGGAAAGATTACTGCTAACTGTTTAAATACCAATACCGAAGTTCTTGAAAGATATTACATGCAAAGTGGACTCAATGGAAAGTCTAGTTATTAAAGAAGAATGGAAACCAAGAAATCCCGTGGTTGTTATCCAACTGTTTATTGGTAAAATCTAATTGAAACCCTCACAGATTCAATCAAGACCGACCGCTTTCACAATGCGTAAAACAGAGTTTATCTAAAGATGAATAGTTGAAGCTGCCATTTATCGGGCCTTTGTGAAGAGTGCCCGACTACGAAGAAGATACTTTATTTTGTATACCTAGATTTTAATTTATCGATAACTATACTGTCTTGAAAGATATACTTAAAAATTAACGTGTAAACATTCTTCAAATAAATTTGTAAAGTAAACTTGAAATGCAAACTGGGAATATAAACTTGAAATGTGAAGCATGAAATACTTGTGAAACGTTGTAGAACGTTTTCTTCCTAAAAACATTAAACGAGGTACTACTTACTAGATTTCTTTTAAGCAAAAGCAACCTAATGAATCAGTGAATGAACAGGCTTCTCAAATCCACTCAATAAAATTATTGTTCACCGTCCTAGTATCGCAGATTTACTTTTAAACCGTCAAGGTTACACTTTAAAAATAATCTTGATAGAAATACTCAAAATATAAACTTGAAATATCAATTTAAGAAAATAAACTCTTGAAATATTAACTTGACAACTTGACTTGATCTATGAGTTTAAATAAACAAACTTGATAGGTAAACTTAACTTGAAAAATTGACTTCTGATCGTGATAAATTAATTTCAGCAACTTGAAAAGATAACTTGTCGATCGCACAAGCGTGTTTGATTTGCACCCATCTCGAGGCGCTAAATGATGTAGTCGTCAAATTAACGTAGAAAATTAAGTTGATTTAAGTAATATAATTTTTTTTTTTTTGAAACATATAATTGAAGATTTAACTTTAAAATACTATGTGACTAACCAGAAAATAAATTTAAAATGTCTGGTTAATTAACAGGTAAAAATGTTCTTAAAAAAAACTATAAATTGGTTTTTGTTCAAAATGTCCCAAAAACTATTGTTAATATCATAATTAATAATTGAAATTATTGGAGAAAGTAACTGAAGAAAGTACTAGATAAATACTTGACAATTAACTGAAAAGTTATCTGGAAGATAAACTGAAAAATAACTTTAAAATAATTTGAGAGTAACTGAATAAAATACCTATATCTAATAATAAATTCTTGTCCAATTGTTGTACTGTACATATCTCATTTTATCTTCTGTTCTCAATTTTTTTCAATAACTTTGCCAATAGTTAAGTTAGTACTAAGGAATTGCTTTTTTGTTAAAGTCTATTGTGTTTTTGTATTTATAATGAATTGCTTTATTCTTATAAAATGTAACTATTTAAGTTTCATGTACATGTCGGGTAACGTTTCCTTAATTAAATATGTACATTATATTCTTAATAAATTATGTCAGTCAATAAACTAATAAACGCAAATAAACTTTGAAATCGTGCCTCCATTCTACGACGTTTCTAAATCCTGGACACACATGGTCCGTTGATTTTAGACATGGTTCAGTCAAAACATACTTGCGGAACGAGACTCTGAACACACATGGTTCAGTAAGACGACGTTTCTAAATCCTGGACACACATGGTCCGTTGATTTTACGTACTGAAATCTGAACACACAGGGTTCAGTCAAAACATACTTGTGGAACGAGACTCTGACACACATGGTTCAGTAAGACGACGTTTCTAAATCCTGGACACACATGGTCCGTTGATTTTACGTACTGAAATCTGAACACACATGGTTTAGTCAAAACATACTTGCGGAACGAGACTCTGAACACACATGGTTCAGTAAGACGACGTTTCTAAATCCTGGACACACATGGTCCGTTGATTTTACGTACTGAAATCTGAACACACATGGTTCAGTTAAAACATACTTGCGGAACGAGACTCTGAACACACATGGTTCAGTATGACGACGTTTCTAAATCCTGGACACACATGGTCCGTTGATTTTACGTACTGAAATCTGAACACACATGGTTCAGTTAAAACATACTTGCGGAACGAGACTCTGAACACACATGGTTCAGTATGACGACGTTTCTAAATCCTGGACACACATGGTCCGTTGATTTTACGTACTGAAATCTGAACACACATGGTTCAGTCAAAACATACTTGCGGAACGAGACTCTGAACACACATGGTTCAGTAAGAAGACGTTCCTAAATCTTGGACACACATGGCCCTTACATTTTACGTACTGAAATTCTGAACACACATGGTTCAATCAGAACATAAAATATCCTTCATTATTACTCGGAATCTACTAAATCAATTTCGAGAAAATCTAATCACTAGTATACTCAATCTCGAACATGCATGGTTCAGCTAGTTATTTTTGTTTAAATAATTCTAGAAATATTTATTATGCGAAGCAATGTAGTAAAACAGCACAAGGGATAACGAGTAAAAATAATTTGGTCAACATGTAGGTACTAAAGTGTCTCGTGAACGCCGTTGATCTTTAAAAATAATAATATGCATTACATAGTTATGCTCATAATAACGATCCTAAACAAAACAATTCAATTTTAAATCCGGATTACATCATTATTAATTTCTTACATTATTGACTTCATAAGATTCAAAACTTTAAATTTATAATAATAATCCTACACTTGAGCGAGTCAACCTGTTCATCACATCATAGTGTTTTGTTAATTTATCTAATGTTACTGAACAATACTGCACTGCTAGCAATTTCGCAAAATGTTATTACAGAGCAGCCCTGGTCGAACCCTGTCGACGGTGCCTTTTTAATAAATTCTAGTTACAAACTCGATCGAAATGTAAACCCGACCACAATCGAAGCATTAAACTAATCATGATGATATTACCAATTTTTTTTACAAAATCAGTGGGTAGACTCACAAATAAAATTACCATGATAATCACTATGCATTGTTTGCGACATAATTTGCCATCAATGGTAGTCCTGATAAAAATATTATGCAACTATTGCCTATGCACTTGCGTATTGTAAGCTGAAAACATCGGAGAGTAGCCCTGATCACGGTGTCAGCAATACTCTGATACGTAGTCAAAATATGATATAATGACTTCATTATGCAATAATATTTCAAATTACATACCTGGGTTCAGCCCCTCTTCTGACATGAAATGAATAGATACCACCAACACTATATTTCACCACTTTTATAGACTTACGAGTATTATAATTTACATCAGGATATATATACGCCTAGAAATATTGGACAACGAAAACTACCGTGCTCAATACGACTTGTCACTGGTACCGACTGAATTCAACTACCCGTGTTCAAACGATTCTCTCCGAAGTTAGCTCGGTAGGCATCGAAATAAAACCGTTTTCAAGGCCATGGCCGCTCGGCCTTCCTCGCTCGGAACCAGTTATTCACCAACTAGTGTTCCCAACTAAAAATACTCAAGATATCGTTGCCATCTTATAGAAATAATACTAGAAAGTTACAAATATATCAAATTATTTCAATAGATCACGACACTACCATCTCACAATGTCCATTTAAAATTTAACCGGGACGAACCCTAATATACAACTAAAACCTTTTTATTTGTAAAAAATCGGTAGTAAATTTTAAAATTCTTAGGCACTTTTTCAAACGATGAAAAAATAGTAATCCATTAATACAGAACACAGCAAAATCATGCATATGTGTTCTTACCTGCTTGATCCAAATACATTATATTTTTTTCGCTGAAATCACTATGAACACCATAGTTCAATTTCAAACTCACACAATCAAATTAAGACAACCGAAAACGATATGTACACTTTTAGCGATGGTCAAGTTCAGGCAGAGACTATGGCGCCGGTGTAGTCAAGAAGAGACCGGGAAGGGTTGCGTTTTGTTAACTAGGCATTAGACGATAAAAATACCTGGTTTTTGTTTACCTTTACCAACATTTTAAAAATCGACTTTTGACCGGCTAGATTGACTAAATACCCCTATGTGCGTCGTCGCCGCAAACGAGCCACCGACAACCTGCGGAGGGCGAATGTCTCGATGTTCAGACTCCTTTACCCAGCTTTTGGGATCGATTTTAGAGGAAACCATGTCGCGCTTCGCACTGTCCTTGAAACGTAAAATAGGACACCCCACCGGACGCTTAGCGTATGCAACTTCACTCAAAAGAGATGTTTGTATAAAACAGGTGTTCATAGACAGTGCATACAATATCCCGAACCACGACTCTCCTGCTCGGATGGTGAACCCATCGACGGAGGTTCTGATCGCCCTTTCCCCGGAGCGCACCTACGCCACCAGCGGGATCAAGGCCTTCTCGCCTGAAGACCGTATGTGCTACTACAGTGATGAGGTAGATAGATATATTTTTTTAATTGCACACCATTACAAGAACTAATAATAATCAGGTATTACAAAAACATACTACTGACTTCAATTGGACTGTTTTAGTGACCGTAAACACCACTGAAAAGTCACACAAAAGCAAAATATGCATATTCGTTTACTTCGACGATATATTAAGTATTTTTAGTTGGAAGAATAATACAAAATGCACTTTTTTATTAGTAAATACTAATTTGTTTTGTTTGATTGAATCTCTCTGCAAAATGCACTGGTAACTAAGTAGTATTAATGTCGCAGGCATATTGTATAACTCGGCATTTTACAAAAGGCGTCGTCCGTTTACAAACGCTCGCTGTTTTGCAATATGCGATCATTATTTCACACTCTTCTTGGCACTCATGCCTACTCAAAGTCCAGCTAAGCTAATCCACTACGCGGACCCTTGCGTATTGGTGGATGTCACATAACGTAGAAAATTTGTTCTCTATCTTATGACATGCCGGTTTCCTTACGATGTTTTCCTTCACCGTTCTGAAACGAATATATTATTTTTCTATGTTAATCTAATGGTCTAATATTGCAATGTGTTTTCAGATGCAAATAGGCGGGTTTACGCGGTATTCCCTGCATAACTGCATGGCGTATCTAGAAGTGAAGATTATAAAGGACATGTGCAACTGCGTGCCATTTTTCTTTCCAATGAAAGGTACCTAATCAGAGATTTAGTGATTACGATTACAAGGTTAGCGTTTTCGATTTGCGTCAATGCCGGGTTTAGGTATTAATTACTTAATCAATGATAAGAAATATAATTTTATAATTTTATGGCTTAGTGCAAGCTTAGCGTCAGCTATGTTAGTTAGGCTGTTGCTACCGAGTATGATGCATTTCATACTAAAAATAAATACATAATTTTCGTATGTTTTTAAAATTATAATGACACTGTGAGATAGTAAAAGTCATTATAAGGTGCATAGTAGTTGCATTTAGCGCCAATTTACACTAAGATGGATTTTGCAGAGATCTGACAAGCCTCAAGGTTGCTCGCGGCGCCGCGCCTCCTTTTTGAGCTTCTCAAGCGATAACGGTCTTTATAAAGTTTAAGATTATAAAATTATCACACTAAAAGTGCTTGCCACGTCGCTGCCGGCTATTGCCAAGTTGGTTTATTATTTGACGCGTTGGCAACCGTAAAATTTCTTACGATTATCACTAATTTTCGGTGAAGTAAATTGGTTTACATTTTATTTTCTATCAGACATCGGACTAATAATAATTATTAAAATTAACAACATCTCTAATGTCGCTTGCAGTTCCTCAAACTTTTGGTGACGCAGAAATATTTTCAAACGAAATACTTCGTAGTACTTTCTTCTATAATACCTACCTACCTTTGTTTCAGATAACCACCGCTCTTGCAATTTTCACGACATGACCTGCTTAGAGAATGCTTCTAGTAGGTATCCAAGCCAATCTATTTTTATTCTGTAGAATAACCAAGATCACAACGTTGTGTCCCCTTTTTAATATTACCTACCTGAATATATATAAGAAATTGTTGGTTTCTTATACTAACAATTGATCTTTTTTTATTTATTTATGGCCAGAAGCAATAGAGCCATCGACCAGAGCTACCGGTGGCGGGCGACCGTCAGTAAAGATAAATTTTGTCGTTGTAGCACGTCGCAACCACCGGCGACACGTGTATAGGCAACACGGTACAGTGACAAAATCGGTCGTCCGCCGCGGGTCGCTGTTTTGCAACGACCGTTATAATTGTGTTAAAGAAAACAGAAAATTCATTTCGAACGTTAATAACAATAATGGTTATAAGTTGTTTTTCCTTGATTTCTCTATGAAATCTTTGATTTAATTAATTATGTGAATTAACGTAATTTATTAAATAGGCGACTCCCTGAGTTTACCTAGTAACTATATTTACCTATAAGTATATTTTTTAGTCATCTTAATAATTCTGTACATTTAAACATATTTATTTATCTACTTTGGTAAAAAAATTTACAACCTGTACATTGTATAAGCCATTTACAACACCATTCTTTGATGACGTATATTTTCCAGAGTCAGTAGACGATGTGAACTCTACAAAAGAGTCGTTACTGTGCCTCCCAGAGTGTGACCACTTCGACTACCCTATAGAGGTGGCTATGGGGAAATTAGCCAGTCAAGTCGATTTAAAAGGACTACCGTTTTTGTGAGTTACTTGCACCACACTAAAGGTGCTATCAGACGGTTCATCAAGAAGAGGCTATCAATTAGGTTGAATGTTTTTTTTTAATGTTTGTTACCTCGAAACTTTGTTGTTTATGAACCGATTTGAAAAAAATATTTTGTTTGGGAGAATATTCTTTCAGATTTGTCCCATAGAAATTTTAACGAAATCGGTTACGTATTTTAGGTTTTAAATCATTTAATTCGGCATACTTCACTCGCAATAAAATGAATTATTTAATGAACCGATCCAACGGTGTTGGATATTAGCAAAATTCATTGAACGAAAAATGAACAGTCAGAACACAAGAGAGAAGACTCGGACATGTTTAAAAAAGAACAGTTTAACGTTCTTCTTTATGTCATTCTAGCTCTGCCATGTGAACATGGAGTTAAAGAAAAATGAAGCATTATAAACTGGAGAGAACATTCATTCAAGTGAATCGTCTGATACCACTTTAATCATCCAACAAACACAACGCCATCTAGCCCCAAACTAAGCAGAGCTTGTACTATGGGAACCAGATAACGAATAGAATAAATATATACTTTTATGTAAATACACATAGAATACATAATACTTATGTTGAAAGCACCCAGACTCGGGACCAAACACCGATATTCATCACTCAAATGTTTGTCCGGAAGCGGGAATCGAACCTGCGACACCGGCGTAGCAGTCCAATACACTTGCAATTCGACCAATCAAAGTCATCAAACAAATTCTAATAAGGTTTCACTTTTTCAGTAACAACGTGGATTTGAAAAATCAATCTGTTTTGAATGTGTTCTTCAACGACTTGGTATCTACCAGATACCGGCGTGATGTTTATTTGAATTGGCAAAATATTTTAGGTGTGTATACTTTACGCCGGCGTCCAGTGAGAGGATAGGACGGCACGGGATTTTCAATCTTGCAGTTAGAATATAAATACCAATATAATTGTTTAAAGTCTACTTTATGCAATACATTAATAATATCAAGCATTTTAGATTGTTTTTGCAACTCAAAGAGCTACAAATTTAAATTAGAATTGAACCTCAAGCAGTTTTTTTAGTTCTTAAAAATATGCTAGCTATTCCGTCCTGTCTAGCCTCAGTGAATGCCGGGCCTAAATGATGGCGATGACAGATTTATGTAACTACATACTTACATACTAAAAAATGAGTATTCGTCACGCGCGCTGCGCCGCCCGCCCCGGTGAAAAGTACACTTTTTACCACAATAAATAAAACAATTAATAATACACGATTATTTTAAAATAAAATATATTTAAAAATAATCGTGTTAAAATGAAATCTCATACATGAGTTATCACTGAAGTACATAAAAATTCATAGAAAATGTCATGCGAATCATCATTATCATCCTCAGCCATTATTAGCCCACTGCTGGGCATAGGCCTCCTCCATTAAATGCCAATATGTTTTTTGCTGTGCGGATCTATACCAGGTGTTGCCTGCAATATTGCGAATGTCATCAATCCATCGGGCCGGTGGTCGCCCAACGCTGCGGTTTCCCTCTCTAGCTCTAGGCATCCATTCTGTCAAGCCTTGTGTGTGTCCTGCCCAGCGCCACTTGAGTAACTGTAACTGTTGAGTACATGTAAATACTAAGTACTTATTCGATAAATCGATTATTTAAACTTACTTGTTACTGAGGCATCACCTTGATGGCAAAACGCCCATTAGAACTATTAAACAGACATTTTCCAAATAAATTCACAGTAAAAATATTTCGTAACGAGTAGATGCCAGCTTATTTCTGGCCAATGCGATTATATTGATCATCGATAGCAGAACCACTAAAACTTTCTACACGATTTAGAAAATGGTTGAACGATTGTATTCTTCTAATATTATTATTCGAGTTTTTGCAGATATTTTGTTTTTACATGTTGTAGTCGCATAACTTATGCAACATTTAAATTTGGAATGATTCTATTTACTTATTTTTTCCTGCGGTTGGTATACCATCTGACGGTCAATTTCCTGTTACACACTTCCGCCCTATTTTCACGAAATTACTCCCACTAATTGACAGAAAGCGAGAGGAAAGATTAACCACCAGTTTAAGGTCGCTCAGCGAGCTATGGAAAGAGCCATGTTGGGAGTTTCTTTGAAGGATAAAATCCGGAACGAGGTTATCCGACAAAGAACCAAAGTGATCGACATATGTAGCTCTCAGGATTAGCAAGTTGAAGTGGCAGTGGGCTGGCCATGTATGCCGAAGAACCGACAACCGTTGGAGCAGGCGGGTTCTTGAGTGGAGACCGCGCATCGGCAAGCGTAGTGTGGGGTGCCCTCCAGCCAGGTGGAGCGACGACCTACGAAAGGCAGCCGAAAGTAAAAAATAGATGCGGAGAGCCGAAGACCGAGTTCAGCGGCGCGTTATGGGAGAGGCCTACGTCCAGCAGTGGACTAACATGGGCTGATGATGATGATGAGAGGAAAGATGTAACACATCAATACCTTTTGTAAGATTTATATTCACCTATATGTTGTTTTCTAGCGGCCTTTGGTGGACTTCTTAGTTTGATGCTGGGCTTTACTCTGATATCCGGTGTCGATCTCCTGCTGTTCGTCTGCCTACGAGTGGTGTACGAGTCTGTCTCGAAGCACTTCAGCAAATCTGCCCGGAACAAGGTCAAAGCACGAGAAAGGGAGAGTAAGGTTAACACCTGGATGGACGCTTCATTGAAGAATAATAAATAAGATCAGGGTTGCAAACTAATAAATAATAACCTTATAAATAGGTTCTAAAATCGTTTAAATTATTTAAAATGTAAATGTACATATAGCAGTATAAATGTATATTGTAGATTGCATTTTATGTAAAATATAAATCGGTACGTTGTTTTGAAATCTGAATAAAATATAATTGTTTATTTTTCACAAGAAACTTGTAGAACAAAGATGAACCGGTAGGTTAGAAACCAAATTATTAGTCCTGTGTGGCGTAATCAGTTCCTAAAGTCAAATGTCGATAGCTGCAGTTTGTACAAAATTATAAAACCTGGGCATAGATCAATGAAATTATATTCAGGTCTCTTAAAACTCGGGTCTTTATAAGGTAAAACCTCCGCTATGTTGCTTGCATGATGGTATATTGTCAGTAGCATTTGACGTGTAGTGTTACGAGATGGGGTAGAGTTGGCCACCGGTTTATGCAAAAAGCAAGTAACCTGATGTGATATTATGTTTTTAAAGAGTGATGAGACTAAATATAGAATTTGCTATGTATTTAGCTGTTTTATTTCTTGGCCTCTATTTATCTCCAGACACTTTAATCGGTGGGTTACTACGAGTAACACTGCTACTCGATGGTATTTTTTTCCAATAAGTAACACCATGGCAGCATGGCACTGGGCGTTACTTGTTGGGAAGGAAATAAGAGAGTTACATCTAGGATGTTCTTTCTTAGTGCATCCTCTAGGTAAACCATAAAACCGTACTCTGTACTTCTAGGTCGTAATATAATATTCGTTTATATCTTATTCGTGAGTGAGTATGAGCATTGCTGTGGTCTTGTCAGTCATTCTAAATATAGGTACATTCTGTCACTGACGTGCATTACAGTAGGTAATTCATAATTGAATCTAATAATCGCTGTAAGGAGTCTTATCAATAAAGATTATCAACATATAAACCACAACCGTTGTTCTATATGTTTCAGTGTCCTGATTGAGATACTCGTTGTAGAGTCGTGTCAATAAACAAAATTAAATAAAAATGTTGTAATCGAAATAATTTTCAAAGTTTGTGATACCTACTAACCTTGTTCTTAGATGTAAGTACTTGAAAACTACTTGAAAATACTTTACCTTACATGGTTACAGAGTTTCAATCAGTCAATAAATTCTTTCGTATATGATAGAAACAATACGTGGATAATTGACGACACATATGGGCAAGTGGCAAGTGCATTGGACTGCTACGCCGAGTGTCGCGGGTTCGATTCCCGCTTAAGGGCCAACATTTGTGTGATGAACATCAGTGATCGTCCTGAGGCTGGGTGTGTATCAATTTATTATACATATGTATGTAGGTATTTACAAAAAAGTATATACGTATTATATAAGTTATCTGGTGGCCATAATACAAGCTTGCTTAGTTTGAGGGGTAACATGGCGTTGTGTGAAATATCCAATTATTATTATTATTTATTTATCATTTTTTCTCGTTATAATTTATTTTTTACAATAATATTATAAAAAAATAAACTATTTAAATAAACAGCTTATAAATACTATTGTAAAAAATATATAAAAACGGTGGACGACCAGCCGCGGAGTATTATTATTATTAATTGTTGGACAGACGCTTAGATTACCTACTTATACTTTACTTCCATACCATGAGATGAAATGAAACCAGAAATGGAACCCAGGTTTCATCTCGTGGTACCTATGGATAATTACGGTTTACGGTTTTCTATTAGATCCAAGGTAACGGTAGTTTTATGCGAGTTCCAGTTAATTTATAGTAACCTCTATTGTACTTTTGAAAATATAGAAAAGGAGGTTTGAAATATAGTCAATAATTTTAGAAGCAGAATTGGTGCTGATGCTGATGATATGAATAAGGTTAAAACTTCTTCAATAGCGTTGTATTCGGTAGGTACCTAGGTAGTACTTACCAAAAACAGCGAATCATTAAAATATATCATGTCAGGTATGTATAAATGCGGTAGATAAGTAGATAATCAAGGAAATTGATAAGAAATTATAAATTATTGCGATAATTTTCGTTAGTGATATGAATTGACACGTGATTTCCACTTTACCAAAGAGTTAGCTGAATATGAAAATATGGGGTACCTAATTGCTTGAATCACGTGAATTTCACGTACCCTATTGTTAAATAAGGTTCGTCTCGTAGTCATCCTGATGAAGAACTTAAAAAACAAAATTAAATATAACTTTTTTATTCATAATTATATTTGTTTTATTCTATCAAGTAAAGTTGTAGTTATTAAACTTATTAATATATTATTATCATATCAAATTTATATATTTCAAGGTTCAACTATGTACCTACCTACTGGTATATTATGTGCATATATTAACATTTTCTTTGTATTTACTACTCTTAGTAGATACTATTAAACCTACTTATTTTCCTGTTCCCGAAATAATATGCAACAGCGAAAGCGCAGGAGTCCCATTAGGGAAAATTCACTACGGGCTTGAGTAAAAAAACCTACCACAAACTGCCTTCTCTTTTTTTTATGTAAACAAGTTACAAGACGAGCTAGGCTCTCTCTCTTGATGGTAAGAGATTACGCCTGGCATTGCCCTAAGCAGCTACACAGGACTTTGATTCACATAAGCCCTTAACACTGCTACATTGCTCGCTTACTTATAGTTTCACTAGTTACGTAGTGCCCTTCAAACTGGAACAAAAAAGTGCTTCGATATTACTGTTTTGTGGCAGAATTTTGGGCGCTATGTTAACAGTGTTCTAAATGGGTTCTTGACGGAATCATACAGCGTACGCCTCTCACTTGATTTGGATCTAACAGCGTTAATTACAAAAACAGTAAAAAGTGTCGACAAATTGTGAACGCATTTATTTACGTACATTGTAGAAATCTTTAAAACAGACTTTTTTTGCCTTAGCGCGAGTGAAGTACGCTCCTATTGGGTCATCGTTTACAAATATGCGAAATAAAAAACCGTAAATTGCAAGCATTTCGTTGATTAGACTATTATATAGCATATTTTTCGAGTATTATCTGAAAACTTACGGTTTTCACGGTTTTGCGGTGACATATTCAACGGAACGTGTAAACTCCGTTCCGCACGTGCGACGGTTCTTCAAATAATTACCGTGAACGCAAGAAGGGGTCTGTTATTAATGATTTGCTTCCAAGAACCCCTCCTGGATCTTTGTTACGCAGCGACGCAGAGCATAATCGATGAGGAAACCCTCACGGGCTGTGTTGTCTTTAAAATTTAAATTAAATAGTAGGAAAAATTACTTGGACTATTCAAATTAATTAAGACGCATGTGCTCTCCTAACCGAGAGGAGGCTTGGGTTTTCAGTAGAGGGAAGTGAACATTAAAAGCTGATTTATGTTGATTTATTAAAATAAACATTATTTAAAGTTTAGGTTGTTAGATGCACACAAGCAATATCTGGTGTATAGAGTAAAACCAGGATGGCGGGTAAGCATTTGTTAAACTTTACCCGTGTTTTTATTAATATAATAAAATAAATAATAACATATCACCAATTTTTATACTCAAGAGCGTTACGTACATACAGTAAAAAAAACTGAAGTGAGAAAAAGTGAATAAATTTTATGACTTTACCCTGCCAGTCTTATTAGTGCATTTTTTTGTACCTATTCCAAAATTTAAGTAGGTACCTACTTACTACATTCTTTACTGGATTCGGCAAACGCCGTGGAGTCAAGAAAATCGTCTCTACTATTTTGACCAGAATCATACGAGTTCGTCAGTCAGCGTATGAAAATCAGTTTTCAATTCAATGTTGTCAATTATTCAATAAAAGATAGAAGTATGGCTTGGCAACAAGGTTATTGATAAAAATATTCACCATTTAGTAATTTTATTTAAACATAACAAACATAAACATTTACACAATCACCCTGTGTCGCAGGTGGCATGGACACATACAAGACATCACAACATCCAAGACCCGAGAACAAACATTTGTGTTCGTCACACTAATATTTGCCCCGGCCGGGGATCGAAAACGGAACACCAAGCTTCGTAGGCAGGGTCACAACCAACTAAGCCACGGTGTCGTCTTTTTCGTAGGGGACTTCCCATTCCAATTCATTTTGTCAAAGTAGGTTAAAATTCTGATACCTAATCACAAATTAAATAAGTTGAGGGTTTATTTTATTAGCACTCCGCTAATCACACTGATCAATACATTTCTTGTTTTCCTAACAATTGAATCTGAACAATACTTCATGATTTGATCACACAAGGATTTTTTTTCTACCTCTAGGTGAAGGTTATGTACAAAAAAAAGAGCGAGGCCTACAGTAGTCGTATGATTTTATATAGGTACATAAAAAGTAAAGTAAGTGTTTTTCTGAGGTTACCATCTGACGGTTACATACTTTCTTTGCATTTCACGAAATCACTGTCACAAATTGACAGGAAGTGAAAGGAAAGAAAATATACGTTAAAAATCTAAATAGTGTATAGTAGGCGAAATGCCACTGCGTATGTTAGAAGTGAATAAAAAATCATGAAGTAATGATGGGCTTTCAAGACAACCATGTCTTTCCTGGCAATGTCTTAACACGCAAGCAATAAGCTTTAGATAATATTATAATTTCGTAAATGATATTACCTACATTTAAATTAAAACAGGACAAGACAAACCAGAAACTACGATATTAATAATGCGGATTAAATCTCGGCTAGGTAAATTATTATCTGAAATCTATCCATCGAAATTATCAAAATCATGCGTCAATACAAGGCCCAATATGCGTCAATGTTAATTAGATTATCTATACTAATTAGCTACTCGGGTGTGTATTTTACATTTAATTGAGTTATAGGTATTATTATTATTTTTATCTTACATTATATATTACAAAATTTACAAAAGAAAACAATTTGGCCACCCATAGACCGCAAACAATCTATAGGTAGCTCAACTGCTCCAACTTAATACCTGATGGCAGCGTGATGGGGATACTGGCTGCATTACCTCTTTGTATTGCAAAGCTTATTCTTTTGTCGAGATAGCTGCCAGCCCTCTGATCACGCGTGGCTTCGACCAGACGCTCTGCGGAATTAACCCATTCCACATGAACCTAGGCTCTCGACCACAAAATGCTACAAACATATACGACCTAACAAGACCTACATATTTGCGCCTCGTGAGATCTTCAGCAGAGTTTGCCGCCGCAACAGCCCTAACTTGCGTCCCTGGCAAATGAGAAGGTGCCAAGGTGTCTACGCATGTAGTTGAGAAATTAAGATCGACTTTGGGTTATTTTAAAAATACAAAAATGGGACGAAAACGGAAAGTTTTATTGGGAAGTATATTCTCATAACCCGTTACGGTCCAGTGCTCTGCTCACTGTTCAACTAAATCGTGTGGGAATAAATTTCCTGTTATCCGGTATCAAATTGTGATATTTATGGTCGAGCTTGTTACATCTGCTTTATTTATGACTCTATGAATATAGTTATTTTTTATAAGGTAGGTAAAAAAGATAGAAACATTACTCAACTAACTAGCTAATAGGTATACATATTTGTTAATTATTGTAATACAAATTTAGGACATCGCTTTGTGACAATTACAAATTCAGACTGTATCTTCATGATGATTAAAACCCAGACTGAAAAATAGCGTCATAAATTCTTAAACTTTGAAAAAGATGGTTTTATCAATATTAGGTGGTAATTTCTACGATAGTGGTGTCTTTTAACGATTCCACAAGATGGTTTTATCAATATTAGGTGGTGATTTCTACGATAGTGGTGTCTTTTAACGATTCCACAAGATGGTTTTATCAATATTAGGTGGTGACTTCTACAATAGTGGTGTCTTTTAACGATTCCACAAGATGGTTTTATCAATATTAGGTGGTAATTTCTACGATAGTGGTGTCTTTAACGATTCCACAAGATGGTTTTATCAATATTAGGTGGTGATTTCTACGATAGTGGTGTCTTTTAACGATTCCACAAGATGGTTTTATCAATATTAGGTGGTGACTTCTACGATAGTGGTGTCTTTTAACGATTCCACAAGATGGTTTTATCAATATTAGGTGGTGATTTCTACGATAGTGGTGTCTTTTAACGATTCCACAAGATGGTTTTATCAATATTAGGTGGTGACTTCTACGATAGTGGTGTCTTTTAACGATTCCACAAGATGGTTTTATCAATATTAGGTGGTGACTTCTACGATAGTGGTGTTTTATAACGATCCCACAAGATTCTAAAACTAAAAACAAACAATTTGTATATCGTATACAAATTGTTTGTTTTTAGTTTGTAGAAGTTTTTCAGTTTTAAGTAATTATTCACATTTTATCTGTTCCTACTACAAAATGTGTTATGACGAATACATTTCAGAATTTTGAATTACTTTCACTCTTTAGTACTTGATAATTATGATAATAAGTGTTAGTAAACAAACTCACAATCGTGCTCCTATTTCAACTCGGTAAAAGATAAGCCTTTATCGAGCCTCTAACACATCATGTAGTTTAGTAAAATATGTATTAGTAAAATAGCGTGGCTTTTGAGACTGACCATTAAAATTTCTCATAGTGGACGAGCGCTACAGCAGTGTTGATTTCAGATTCAGATTTCAGATTTCATTTATTTGACCAATATAACAAAGACCGTTATACAAGGCAAGTCAAAAATACATGCGATGATACCTAAAGCTTGGTAAAAGCTCGCGCGGCCTATGTGAATCATAGTTATGTAGCACTGTTTTGGTGATGGGATCTGGGACCATCACGAGAATACCTATATAATTCGTCTCGTCACTAGTTTACATAAAAATATATATATTCCGTTTTAATAACTATAAATTGCAGTACTAAGGGGGCGTCCATAAATTACGTGAGGTGTTTTTTTAAATTTTCTGTCCCTCCCTCCCCCCCTGGTGAGATGTCGTGAGATTTTATTCAACCCCCTCCCCCATCGCCCAATCTCACGTGAGATTTTTCAAAATGTTGGTTTCTTACGTTGGTAAACGCGTTGGATTGTTATTGTAAAAAGAAAAATCAATATTGCTGTATAACGTCGAAGTATGAATGAAACTATTTTGGTACTTTCGAACGAATTAGTGAATGATCTTAATCGTATTACGATTGCGCTTAAGATTAAATCTTAAGCATGTAGGTCTTTTTTTGTTTCAATCAGAAACAAAAATTGCGTGATATTTGCCGAGACCCCCCCTCTCTCCAACGTAAGATTAGATGAGATTTGACTCGACCCCCTCCCCCCCTTAAACACCTCACGTAATTTATGGACGCCCCCTAATTGTGAATTATTCCCATCTGTCACCCTGCTCAGTCCGCCTAGGGTGACAGATGGGACAAAAAAGTTCTATCTGTCCCACCGTTGTAAGTGTAGCCAAGAAAAATCGTACCTAGGTAAATCTATAATATATGTGAAATTTTATTTACTAAAATTATTTGACTTATACGTATATGGGTCGATTGAATGGTGACTTATAATAACGCTTTCCTTGTTAATTAAGCCGCCGCCCGGTAGCTACCAATATCTATTTAGGTATGTATTACTTTTTATCGAATCGCAGTAGGTATAAAAATAGCAATGTTGACTTGTATAATAGAGATACCTATGGCTAATCATTATCATATTAAACTGAGATATACCTACATCTAGCATTATTTTATCTTAAGATAACGATGAATTAAAAGCTATTATAATTTGATAGGCATTTAAAACGTTAGGGTTTAAAATCAGAGTTAAACAAGGAATTCTTAGAGGTTTGCCATATTTGTCTGTCCGACCGTCCGTCCATGACACAAATTTTCTATGAAGAGACAGACATAGTCGAATAATTTACGTTTATAGTAAGGTTTAGATTTTTCTACTTATAAACTTACTAAGAATAACTTGGCATTTAAATTTTCATAATAGTGGTGTTTCAACTAAAAAGTTGGCATGACTCGGAAGTTTATGACAGTGTGTGGTAACGCGTACTTATAAGTTAATTATTTTTGTACAGTAAGCACCTGACAAAAGACAAACATGTGGAGAGCAGGCATCGTATACGGGACACTACTGTTGAGTCTTTGCACGTGCAGCGTCACAACTTTGGAAGATTTCAGTAAGTTTTTTTTTAATAATGACTTGCGACTCTACATGATACCAGAAAAATTCAATACAAATAATATTTATTATTTAATTTCATTTAATCAATCACAGTTTTTTTCACAAATCGTATAATGAATGTCTTATAGCTAAAGAAAAATCTAAATAAATTTAATTTAATAATGTAAACACACAAACAAAAATAAATAAATGAATAAAAAAAGAACTAGAATAAATATAGAGTTTCAAAATTTCTAAACTACTAGCGAGCCTACATACTACATACCTACTATCCTATGTATGTCACTAAACGTATCTTTAACTATTCCTCAGTAAGTAGAGTATTAGAACTAGTTTTGGCATTAAAACATATTACCAACTTATTAATAAGTTCATTAGCATTTAGCCTAGTCTAGAATAACCTTAGATAATTTTAACTATATAATGACTTGGCTCGGAGTCACTGCTGAGACTCCAGATATTTCGTCTATATTCTGTTTTGCACGCCTTTTGTGATAGAGTTACCCGTCAATAATAAAATTACTGGTCTTACGGCTAAAAACAAAAGTCTTACAGATTAAAACAATTTAAAGGAAAAAAGTTGTTAGTCAGTTAATTAATTTATTTGGTATAATTAAGGTTAAGGTTAATTAAGGTAAGTAAGTAATACACTATTTTTACCAAGATATGGTTTTATTTTACTTGTTTTGCTTTATTTCCATGTACCTAATTAAAAAGTTTGCTACATTTTTATCTTTCTAGTTGTAAATAAATAGACTTCAGACAGATAACTCTTAACTCATTATACATGTTTTTTTTTCGCGTTATGACTGTTTTTGAAAATCATTTATCAATTTGATACTGAACTCGTACGATTGTAGTAAGCATCCCTAATCCCGATTATTTTACCGATATCAAATGCTTCATCGATTTCGCTCTTTGTTTGTTCACGATAAGCCAGATATTTTACGGGTTCAATTGTTTCAGATGGCACAGTTCAGTATCGGGAGTTTTCGGTGAATGGGAAAACGGTTCTCATGCCCGAAGACTTGCTGAGGAGGCTGGAGGAGGAAAGTGAAGTGTGGCATTGGACGCCATGGCAACGCACGAGGCTGGAGTACATTGACAACGTTGCGAGGGAGCTAGTTACCAGGGACTCTATTGAAAGTTTTCCAGATGGAATATTAACGGGTAAACACTTTAATGAATAACTTTTTATTACAGCATAAGCTAACTATTACAATATATATTACACAATTTACATAAGGAAACAATTGGGCCACCCAAAGACCGTTGCAAACGATCTATAGGTAGCTCAACTGCTCCAATTCCATACCTGATGGCAGCGTGCTGAGGATGCTGGCTGCATTGCCTCTTTGTATTATGGATTTTTAAGGAATTATTTAATTGTTAGCTTAATAAATATTATAATGAATCGCTAGCTCACAAAGTCAAAGTAATGTCTAAGCATAGAAGTATTCAAGTATAAAATCATACCTTAGCAGATAGAAAACGCGCCAAAAATAAAAGTTGGCCAAGGCCAGGCTCATTTAGCCAACTTCTAGTAAATCTTGGTCCGATGCTACATTTCAAAACTGAGAAGCAACAGGGCAAGATAAATATCATAGGTTAAAATTACAAGGCTTATCATTTTTATTAAAACTCCATCGTAAATAAATATTTTGGTTGAAAAATTTTCATTATGAATTATTTGTCCTATTTTACGACTCCATTGAGATTTGAAGATCTTGGTGTTCTATAGAAACACCGTTATTTATCTTTGTGTCTATTTTGTCCTGATGACTCACTAAGTACCTACTATATCGGCTCTTCAATTCTTTCCATCATAAGAGGCGTTTCAGCTTCATTGATTCTTGGACCTTCATATTTCAACTTGATAGCTTGATAATACTACTGATTTTTTCGCCCTTTTGCCCTTTTTCAGATGAGCAGCTGCGACAGGGTGGGTTCATACTGTACGTGGTGTTCGGTGTATACGCGTTCACTCTACTAGCCGTTGTGTGTAATGACTACTTCCTACCCTGTGTAGAACTTATTTGTGAAGACTTGAAAATACCGCAGGTAGGTTTCGTTTAATGAATGAATGAAACTTTATTTGCTTATTACAGGTACATTGTGCTCGTTCATTAAATTAGAATCACTGGATCAACTTTGTCGTGCAAGTACTTTAATATAATATGTATATATAATAATATACAACTTTCAAATGGAAGAATTTTATAAATTTTCAATGCAAACGAAGCAATACAGGTAATTAATCAACGTTCTATTAAATATTTATCATTATATTATTTCTATACTCGTATTTGGTAAAAGAAGTAGTACCAAGAAGTACCTACATAAATATTACCTCGAAATATAGTCAAGTGTTGTTGCATTAAAACTTCTTTGTTGACTTTATCTTTACTCAAGCCTAAAAATACCAAACTCACAACGGAATAGAAATAAGTAGCTACTTACATAAGGGCTGTTATTTTAAGTAAGCTTTTGAGAAAGACAAATGAGCCTCCTTTTCGAATGATTTTCTCTCCTTCACATTGGTTCTGTAAATTGCTCCACTTTTCACTTTGTTGTAACTCAAAATGAGGCTTCTGTTTCCCAACTAAGATTTATAGCTTTGTAAGGATTCGAATTGTTTAAATTTAAGATTGTATTCCCATTTTGAGTACCCAGAGAATACCGGTAAATAAAGTTATACCTACTTACATCATTTTCATAGATGATTCCAGTCGTTCCTTGCAGGATTCCGTCTATTAGATAGACTCAGCGTCAGATATTCTTCCGTAAAGCTGTAATGTAGGCATTACAGTATTAGTTACACTTAGCTACCGAAATTACTGGGCTTATGAGACTGACCATCAAAATGTCTCAAAGTGGGCGAGAGCTATAGTTGCACCGGCCTATGTGAATCAAAGTCCTTTGTAGCACTTTTCCGGTAATGAGCAAGCGGGGTCTCTTATGCTCGGTTCCCACTAAATGGCAGCGACGAGCAGAGCGGCGTGTCAGCTGTCCTTCAAATAAAGGTCTTATATAAGTATAAAGGTAATGTTCAAAATAGTTTGACATTGAAATTGGTCTGCCGGTCACTGCCATCTTGAATTGAGCCTTACTATCGGGAGAGCGCTGAGCTCGTCACATCATTTGTTTACATAAAAAAACATCCTTTATGGTCATTTCCGTGTTAAGTAATTTCAGTTGTATCTTTCAGAATGTCGCAGCGGCTACTTTCATGTCGGTGGCGACGTCTTGTCCCGAGTTTTTCGTTAACATGATCTCCACCTTCCTGACGCAATCCGATATGGGTATAGGAACTATCGTCGGCTCTGCAATATTCAACGCTCTTGGAGTAGCCGCCATTGGTGGCCTGGCTGCTATACGGGTAAGTTTCAGTTTGTCAAATCTGTATTTTAATTTCATAGATTAAAAACAGACGTGTTTCTACAGAACATCAAGATTGTAAGTATCAAAGCAAAATGGATGTGGAAAACTGGTCAGAAAAATTATAGACACTCTTTCAACAAAAAAGAAATATCTCGAGTTATAAATATTAAATTTTTCAATTAACTACAGTATGCTTCTACTTTAATACTTCTATTTTATTTTTATTCATGTTACATAAAATTAAAAAAATACCGTTTTTCCTAAAAAAGAAATCTAGTCACGAAAAAATTATAATAAATATTTTTTTTTAGAGATTTGTTACCAAAATTAACTGGGATTGGTTTATTTTTGAACTTGGTTATCGATTCTGAGCAAACTAATTTCAGGTTTCGCATAAACAAATACCTACTAATGTTGTATAATGAAGCAAGAATTGAGCATTTGATCTGACTATTTGTAACTCTGTGTATGGTAGAGCTAGTTTTCTGTTTACTTGACCCATACAACTTAAACTGTATTTTTCTCTACTTCCAGCCAATTCCGATAGGTATGCGGCCGGTAACAAGAGACGTGGTCATTTACATGATAAATGTGAGCATTCTCGTCGCCGTGGTGTGGGATGGCCAAGTGGACTGGTACGAGGCGTTAGCTCTTGGAATACTCTACATCCTATACTTCTTCGTGATGTTCAACAGCATGAAGCTCTTCGACCTGTTCGATAGACTCGTACTAAGGTGCAGGAAAGGCAGCGAAAGCCAATCAAGTAAGAATTCAAAACTACATCATTAAAAATAAAATTAAAAAAATATTTTGGACATTTCACACAACGAGTGTGAAATGTCCAAAATATTTTTTTATTTCTATCTAGTCGATCCCAAACTAAGCAGAGCTTGTTCTATTCATATACTTATAACTATATCTTTTTTTTGTAAAGATATACATGGAATATACAGATAACACCCAGATTCAGGACGAACACCGATGTTCATTACACAAATGTTTGTCCTGAAGCGGAAATCGCACCCGCATCACCCGCAGTCCAACACATTTGCCACTTGACCATCCGTGTCCTCACTCACATCTTTTATATTATCAGAGTTTTATCACTATGGATATTTTGTTCTAAAATAGATGTATTAATAATAATAATAATTACGCATGATATTTGCATCCCGCGCGCGTTATCAATCGCAGTCATGATTCGTTCACACCTAATGGTCGTTGTTTATTTGCATAGATAAAAACGCGAAAGAACGAATGCGTGAATCTTCATTTTATGTATATTTTTCTATGGGTTATTCCTGTTGACCCCTATTCGTCCTCAGTAGAGGTCAACGGTTACCTATTTAATATTTGACTTTCACCCGTAGCACATATTTTTTTCATCACGTGTTGAAGAAGAGAAGAGATCAATAGGATGACCCGGATTTCAGGAACGGGAACGGAGATTAAAAAAAATAAAATAATTTATTCGTCGTTACTTCATAAGTCCTATAAAATAAACAGAGTAGGATCCGTTATGTAGGTATTAGCTATAAGCAGTGTAGAAGTAGTAGGAGGGACCCATATATAAACGCGTATATAGATATAATGTCATCGTAATTTTGTAAGTTAGATTTTTGAGCTGTTCAAGGCCAACCATAAACCTACATACTTAGTAGTTTTTTTTTTCAGTAATTTTATCGTAGTAGGTAGTCTTCATCTCATCTCATAATGAACTTTGTGATCGGTGGCGTGCCCAAAATATTGTGTCGCGTTCCATTATTGGCGAGCGTGCTATTAGTTCGTCATTCCTGGTTCAGTGGATATAGCTATCAAGATATTAGATCGATCAATCACAATAAATATCTAAAAGATGCCTATCTATAAATTGACTAGCGCACGTTTTTTATTACTTTTTTCAGATATTGTATCAGGAAATAATAGCCCAATCGAAGAAGGCGTGGACAACAAAGGATTTGACGGCGACAATAAGAGGCCAACTCAAGAAAAAAACCCTGATTCAGAGAAAGGTATTACGCAAACACATTTGAACTCACTGCATAAACAAGTACCATCACGGAAAATGTTGTCTCCTTCACTTGCTCGTACAGTCCGCAACTTCGTTTGCATTGCGAATTATTAAAATCCGTAACACACTCCAAATTTCAAGTCTCTACGATCAGCGGTTTGGTCTGTACGTGGTTTGACAGTCAGGTCAGTCAGGTCTTAGCCTTTTATATTTATTGATGATAATGATGATGACGATATTCTGCAAAATAACAAATACTATCAACACAATTCTTCAACCATTGCATCAAACAATCAATTTCATTGATAGTACGAGATATCATGTGTCTGTTACACGCTCCATCAATATATCGATATATAAAAGGCTTGGACCTGATTGAATGACAGACAATGTACAGTACAGACCAAACCGCTGAACATGCGTCAGCTAGTATCAATCAATATACATACCTATGTAGAAGGCTTGATCTTGACTGACTGACAGACAACGTACAGGACAAACCTCTGGACATAGAGACTTTTAACTAGGAGGATGTGTTCTTCAAGAGCTGAAAGTGAATACAAAGAAGGGAATAGAAAGGAAGTTTCAAAATACGCAACGCAAACGAAGTTGTGGATATCAGCTAGTACTCGTGTAAAAGACTTAACACTTAGTCCTAACTGACTGACAGACACACAAGCTAAACTACTGAGCGTAGAGACTTGAAATTTCGAGATTTTGTTCGTTAACATGTATAAACGCGTACAAAGAAAGGAATTTTGTAAATTCGCAACGCAAACGAAGTTGCGGGTGTCAACTAGTGTTAATATAAATTGTGTTAGCACGCAGACTTGGTGGACGTTAAATCATAGTAATTGACTGGAGCTTCCTATGGTAAATCGCTACACATGGCTCCCAGCCAAATCTATTACAAGCATTAATATATTCACTTCTCTGTCTTTCGTATAAAATATGTAACTACCTACTCATCTTCATACTCGCGGACTAAATACAGCAAAATACTTACACCATGGAAATGACAGCTGCTGAGTAGGGGCGAAGACTTATAAAAATATTGCCATTCTTGGCGGACAGTAAATAAACAATAGGTACTTAACTGTACCTATTGTTTATTTACTTGTATTGTAAGATTAAATTAATAATATTATATTGTAAAATATAATATTATTAATTTAAGATTAAATTAATAATATTATATTGTAAAATATAATATTATTAATTTAATCTTGGAAAGGCATTATGCTTTAATAATCAAATTATATATTATATGTATGTATACATATATGCCTATATTATTTATCTACGTAATATACATGTATGAAAACATAAATATACCCAATCAAAATAAGAACCTCCTCCTTTTAGGAAGTCGGTTGAAAATACTAGTTGCAATGCTTTACGCTAACAACGCTAGGAAACAGAAACAGTTAGAAATTATTATCTGAAAAATCCCAAGAGTAGAAAAATTATGCTTCCCTAATGAGCTTTATGTTTAACCCTTCCATTGCACTAATTTATTTGAAACATTGTTCCCATTATTCTGATAACAACCTAATAAAGTGGGATCATTATTAGGCGGCGCGTGAAAATTCCAACGCCAGCGCTGGCCATTACGGCTATCTGAATAAACCCTCTTATTAACTTAAGAGGATCAACATTGTTAAACTGGGGGACGGCACTTTGCCATCTGGTGTCTATGAATCAGTTGAGCCACTTACAATGCTGCTCGTGTTTTGTTCGTGCAGCATGTGTACGCGCGAAATTGTATAACAATCTTTAGCTCTTGTCCATTTATTTACTACTCGGGCGAATGAACATGATGACACCTGGCTAACACGTGGCTCGGAACTTGGGGCTTCCCCCGCTGCCCCGCGCGGCGCCCTCCGTGTTTCTTCTTCCTCTAATTGCGAAGCCTTATCATTACTAAATATTACAGGACCTCTTCAAGATTATCCAATTCCACGCCGTACTTTTCACAAACGTCATTCGAGCCAGGTGTCATGTTCATTCGCCCGAGTAGTAGATACAATCTGGAGGCCTATTTTCCCCTTGAAACCTAAAATATCACTTTTCTTTGACAATAATAGAGTGAATTTCTTTCAGTAGACAGCATCGAAGAACCAGTTAAATCAACTAGTATTTTTAAGTTCCCGTCAGAGAAGTCGTGGTTATACGTTTTGGGCTGGCTGTACCTATGGCCGCTCAAACTGATTCTTAGCCTCACTATTCCCTCACCCGTTACTCGAAGGAGGTTTTACCCACTCACGTTCTGCATGTGTATTATATGGATTGGTGTCAACTCTTACTTCGTGTCATGGTCTATGACTGTTATCGGTAAGTTTATAAATAATTAATATATTGTAAGTATTATGTATTAATCCAGTTCGGACTGAGCATCAAAATGTCTCAAAGGAGACGAACGCTCCAGCAGTGTTGCACCGGCCTCTGTTAATGAAAGTCTTCTGTAGCACTGTTCTGTAATGGGTAGGTGTAAACTCGCGAAAGGAGAGCGTTTAGCTTATCTAGTCAGTTCTTTTCCCAAAAAAATATGTTTTATTATACTTGTATTAAAATGCACATATTATGTATACATACATACCTTGCATAGATACTCGTACTACTCACGAAATTCGTCGCTTTGGCGCCACTCCGTTATCGGTACAATACAATTCCGTCTAGATGGGTACTGTCGAATAGTGACATATGTGCCGCTATGCAGTAATGTAATCGTTAGTGTTCCTTTTCAAAGGGTACTGTAGCTAGTGAAATTAATGGGCTTCCGACACTCGTACGAGTAATGTCGCGCTAGACCGCGCGTCACCAATGCGAGAGCATTATACGAGTATATAGAGAGTGTAGTAGAGATACTACACTCACTACACTCGCTACCAAAAAACCGAGCGTAAACGCCGGTGTTAGCCTCTATACGCGAGTACACGCGCGTATACGTGCGTATACAGGCGCGTTGCAAATACAAAACATGAGCGGCGAATCCTATTCTGAAACCGCTCTACTACGACAAAAACGTTCAAAGCAGAATAGGTTATTTTGACAGATACTGTGTTAACATTGCATTGCGTTTTTAGGGCATACTTTCTTCATTCCCGACTCAGTAATGGGGATGACGTTCTTAGCCTTCGGTGGATGCCTACCAGAAGCTTTTTCAATATTCATCATGTCAAGACGAGGTAACCGTAAATTTGCATATTTTGCTCATCTTTACACCTATTACACCTATTTGCATAATTTTCTGTGTCATATTTGCAACCTTCCACTTGATTAAATTTGCCGCTCTACCCTTGCGAAACACTTTGACAGATAGGGACTGCATATGCTAATGTTTTATGTTGATCGTTTGGTGTAATTCAATTGGTTTATTACTTCGTGCACTTGCGAAATTTCAATTACACTGCCCTTGGTGTAAATATAGTCTAAGGACGCTGATCACTATGTAGAAAAAAGCGACTTTGTATTCGAAACGTGACTCATCAATAAAAAATCTAATGCAGTTTTTCGTTTGCAGGCGAAGGTGGTATCGGCGTGTCTAATGCTCTGGGAGCGAATTCATTGGCGATTCTATTTGCACTCGGGATCCCATGGTTAATCAAAACCTTAGTTAACATAGCCCAAGGAGAAGAGATCACTGCTGTCCTCATTAATTCTTCAGGCATCGACTTCGTGGTCGGCTCCCTTCTAGTCGCCGTCAGTTGTCTATGGATAGTTCTTTTTATAGGCAAGTTTACGTTGCGCCGTAGCCTCGGAGTTGTTCTTTTGGTTTTATACGCCATTTTCATCACATTTGCCATTCTTGTGGAGTTGGGAATAATTCTCGACCGATGCATCGACTGCTGATCGAACTCGATCTGTTATTGGTTCGAATCGTGACTCACCCTGTTCGTAACTTCTCGTTTCCACAGTTAGTAGGTACCTAGGTATCAAGACATATCAAAGATATGAATCAATAACTCCGTGGTATGAACTTTTGCCAAATATCTAGTGTGCTTAGCTAATAACTTTTGTAGATTGTGATAATGTACGTAATACTCGGTAGAAATTTAAATGTAAAGTAGGGTTAATAAAACCTAAGTATATGTATTATTACAACGTATTGTCTTTTAATATCGATCGGATAAGTATACAAGAATGTGTGTATAATCTAATTTACTTACCTACTTCGTAAAAAGCATTGGGCACGATTCAGAAATACCTACCAAAATATTATATTTTATGATTATCTAAATAGATCTGATAAACCCTCCAAAAGATAAGCTTCTGAGAAAACATTTAAACTTTTTTTTTCTAAAAATCTCCTTAAAATCCATATATGTATGTACATACTATTTAATTTAATTTTGTTAATAATATGTAATTAAATGTAGTCGTGCCTTTTTTCGACCCGAAAGGAAGAAGGTGGGTGATGTTTTTGTCAAAATTTGTAAACAATGGTATGAATAATGCCATTTTTATACTCGTGTCTTTTAGCTTTACATATTTAATTTGATTTACTTAAGTAATATTTTCTTTGTAATAAACTTTTATTTATTATGTTTTAGAAAGTATTAATAATTTTCTTTTGCTAATTCATTTCTATTCAGTTAGAAAAAGTAGAGATGTCTGTGGTAAAAGGTTCATAGTTATGATTCTTCGCCTAAGCTGCGTAGGATTATCCTAATTAAGGTGTCACAATAAAACATAAAAATAATTGCGTACTTTTAATATTTACGACATACTTTCTTTAAATATTTTCATATATCAAACTTTGTTGATAGAGAGGTAAATATAGGTATTTTTTACCATTTTAAAGATAAAAAGGAGTAAAATTCAAAGACACGTTATAAACATTTGGTTATTAACGTTTCATATGATATCTCTTTTATTTAATAACTATTCTATTACTTATGAATAAACCATACTTATTTAACAAAACTACTCTACCCTGTTAAGTTTACCCGAGCCATATTTTCCCTGTTAAGGTTACTCGAGCCATATTTTCATCAGCATAAGAAGTGGGATAGGTAAATTACTCTGGCTTTACACGGCCTGTGCTAACACGCGCCGCGCCGCGCCATGGTCATCTTCACACGCCGCGGACGAGTATGAATCACCCCTTCTCACGGCCCGGCCCGGCGGGGCGGCGCGGCTCGTGCTAACACGGGCCTTGTGAAACCACCATAAGAGAATCGTCACACACCCTGAATGCGTACAACTCTCATCGACCAATGACAATGGCCATTGGGATAGGACACCTAGGTAGATGTCCAAGAAAAGTAGGAACTTTAGATGGTCAAGGATGATTAAGAATAAACTATTTTTTTACTATGTATATCTTATGTAATAAGTTTACAATTGTATTATAACATGATTTTTTGTAATTTACTTTATACATAGAAAAATAGACTAGAAAAGATGTTCATAATAATTATATCCACAACTTGTATAACTAATTGACCATTTAAACGATGTTGTCTCTCGTGTTGTTCATACTTTCGGCTCCAGTGACGCCTGTGGGGAATATATTTTGTATAAGTGAACGGTAAGTAATGTTAAAAAAATTAGTAAGATATAATTTTTATCTGTATCTTACCTAGTCTCCGTGAAATATCGGTGACAGAAATAGGTATATATATAGATAAAATTGACAGATACATAAATTATACACCACCAATTTTTAATTACAAAAAAAAATTAAATGGGCAATGCAGAATATAGAGACAGACGTTGTATATGTGCAGTCAGGATTTTGAATTTCTACAAAATGACAGAGTGACAGCGGCGCGAGTGCGGCGCCCGAGCCGAGCTTATGCGAGCTGGCTCGAGCTAGGTACCCGGGTTCGCTGAATGATGAATATGATGAATAAAACTTAAATTATTATCAATAAAGGGTACAGCCTGGTTATTCATTTTTAAATAAATTTTCAAAAATTCCACTTATATTTTCAAGTTTTTTTGCCATATCTGTGTTTAGTAACGGCAACTGACCGTGTGTATTTTTTTTCTGGTGATTAAAAATTGACCGTGTATATATCAAAATAGTAATGTTAGGTAATTGAAATTTGTAAACCGGTTAAAACTTTGAAAAATAAATATAGAATACCTTATATTTTACTAAAATAATTTATGTGTACGTAAATATATCGTCTGGGTTATTTAAACATTTTACCCCAGTATCGATACTATCTTTGTTGGTTAATTTATATTTTTTTGTTACTCGTTTTTCTTGACAACTAATAACATAATAAATAATAGTGTTTAATGAAGTGTAAAAGTAGATATTAACTTTAACACTTCATCAAATACTAAATTAATAAAAAATACCGACCGGGTGGGTTATCTAAACATTTTATAGATTAACTCAGAAAATTTGGTATTGGTTAATTTATACATATTTAAATAAATTATTTATGTAAGTATGAGGTAAGTTTTTGTAATTTTGTGCAACATCTTTAATTTAAAAGTTAGTGGCAAAAACAATCAGTAAAAGTGTTACCAGTCATAGGAAGGCCGTCGTTCCGGTGAAGAGCTCGTGTAATCTGAAGTCTGGCAGCGGAAGTGACGTCATGGTTGGTGAAACAGAACAGAATCGCCACACACAAACCCTGCGCGAATGGAATTGGTATAAATGATTACAGAGATAGACAAGCTTACAGTTAAAAAAAACTGAAAACCCAACTGCGAAATAATTACTTATACGTTCATTGTCAATTAATTATTCCAAATTAAATTTAAACATCCGTATAATATGTATAACTTATATTTATTTTTGTAAATACCATCATTTTGATACCCTACTTGATGGGTTTGGTAAACAAAAAATTAATAACGACTTACAATTTAGCTCCAAAAATCCGTAATTTTGATTATTTTTATTAAAACCCATCTAATCCATCCAGCCGTTTGGAAGGTACGAGGTTACCCAGAAATTTACATACATACATACAAGGTACGCGCAAAAAACATAACCCTTCCTTGGCAGTCGGGTAAAAAGTAAGTATTCATACGTCAATTTTGGCATTTTTTTCTTCCATTTTCTGCCAAAATTGACATACCATTCGATAACGAGAGTCGATGACAGCTTGATGAATTGGTCCCCCAGTAAGGGTCGGCGCCCAAACGGCAGAGCGCAGCGCAGAGCATTTTTACACTGTCAAACTAAATTAAATAAAATAAATTATCGACATTGTCCTCACTGAAATAATATCCAATATCACATAACACAACAATTGAGCGTCGAAGCAAGATATTAATTGTTCTATTATTTGACATTATGAGCCATCGTATGAGCGCCGGCCATCCCTGTATTTTACTTTTTTTATTATTTAAACAGTGTGTATGAATGATGAAAAATTGTCATGCCCTTTTTGCAGCGTACATAAAGAATAAATAAATCTGGTCAGTCAACAAAGGTTCGGTTAGACAACACATCTAAAAAAGCTTGCAAATAACATTGCTCAATCCAAAAATAACATTGCAAGTAAGTAAGTAATCCCTTTAAATATAGCAATCTATACAGTCGCGGATAAAAGTATTTCCGCTCCGCTCGATTCTCGTCAGCACTTTTCAAATAAGGCCTAAAGAAATCCCCCATATAACATTGAGAGTCGCTCACGCCTTGAAAATATATGTACTTAGTAGGAAAATATATGTTTCATTCCAAATAAGGCGATAACAAAAAATCTCACATTATTTTTATCGCCCCTTTTTCAGACGCCCCTTCTTATAGGCTATGTGTATAAAGCGGCGGATTTCTGCTTATTAAACTGACACGACCCTCATAAAATCAGAGAAGTAGCTGGCTTCTCAAACCCTGTTGTGGCCTGAACAAATAGTTTCATTTTATTAGGTTATCTTTAGTTGTTTCAGCGATCTTAAGTTATCCATTTTTGAACATCATCCCCTCTAAAGCCCAAGATAAAACAACTTTCAATTCTGCTTCTTCGTATTAGGTAAGCATGTAGAATTACCATGCAGGAATTATTCAGACAACATCATTTATAGCGTAGGATTCATAGATGAATAACGGTGTTCCTATACAACACCAAGATGGACAGCACCAAACCAAAATGGATGCGGTATATAGAACCGAAACTTTTCAGACATACTGTGTGGAAAATGAAATATCTCTATTTTCAAATAATGTTTGTTACTTTTTACGATGCAACTTTATTAACAATGAAAAAGTAGTAGTTTTAACATATAATATTTGTCTAGCCCTGTTACTTTTCTTTTCCGAAATTTTGCCTCGGAGCAAAATGTACTAGAAGTAAGCCAAAGTGGCTCCCTTTTATGTGACGCATTTTCAATGTACTACATTGTGTTTCTATGCTTTAATATTTCTGTGGTAAGGTTGCATTGCAGTTACAGTATTACTTGGGGTATTAGATAACGGACATCCACAGATATGTAAATGACGACAGCTTACCTGTAGGCTAGTCAGCAGCGCAGAGATGTATTGATACGGCTTCTCGATTGGAGAGCCGATGTCAGGTCGCAGTGGGATGAGCGCGAAGTGCAGTCCAAAAAGTGGTATCTACAGCAATAGTTCAAAGAAACATTCAAGTCAAGTATTACTTGGTGGTTCTATGAAGCCTTTATTGCCCTGAAACCAATTGGCACTTAGAGTCATTATTGTTTTAGGATGAACGTCGAAGAGAGGATCTTACTGAATTTAAATAAAGTATTATCTCACAGTATTATAACATTCTTTTTTATTAGATGAGGCTTTGTTTCCCGACCAATAAAGTGTTCAAAGCAAAAATGGAAAGGAATAATTATACTGAAAAGATCAAGAAGGACGTCAACCGTATGATCACTTACCTATTATCTAGTGAGATAAGTGGTCAAATTCAAGCATACTTTGTAAAAAACTTATTAACCTCCCTGATGGAATAATGAAATCAAATAATAAATAAATAAATATTTTGGACATTTCACACAGCGCCATCTAGCCCCAAACCAAGCAGAGCTTGTACTGTGAGAACCAGATAACTGCTACAATACCTACATAAATACTTTTTTTTGTAAATACATACATAGAATACGTAGAAAACACCCAGACTCAGGACAATCATTGATATTCATCATCACACAAAATGTTTGTCGTGAAGCGGGAAAAGAACCCGCCACACCCGGCGTGGTAGTCGAACACTTTGCTCTTCGCCCAATCGTGTCGTCGTTAAAATCATATTATCACCGAGAATTTATTTAAGTAGGTACAATCATATTGGGCTTACTCGGAGGATAGAGGCAGGAAGTGCATTTCCTGTGCGTACCATCTTCACAATCAAGGATACCTTTAATTTTCATTTTCAGCGTATTTCTGATTTGAATAGCACAAATCTTTTGTCTTTTAAGAAGAAAATTAACTAAAACATCTAAAATAGACTATTTAGTATGACACCGCGAATATCCGCGAACCCATTAAAAAAGCAAACTTACATTCATACATATACTCGTGCATATCATAGAAAAAGCATAGAAGGTAGTTAGAATGTAACAACGAGGTCAAACCAGTACGAATCAATGCGATCCATTCTTCTCCGTGTTTTCAAAGAAGGGCGTGCGTAATCGTTACCCAAAACCACAGAGCAAAGACTACCTGAGCCGAGGTATGAAACTTTAGTGATTCAATATTGTATGAAGATTTTAAATGTGTAGTGACCAACTTTATTTTAGTGCCTACCTTGTTTCCTTAAGAATTATCTTAGTGTAACATATTTTTTGCCAATAGTAATTTACTTACCTAATACCTACATCAATCCCAGTTAAAAAGCCGTGCTGAGTTGCAAATCATGCCTAAAGTTTATAATTTTGTAATATTGTTACATCTAATAAGTGTTGTGGATAACAGTACCAATGGGTACGTAGTGTTTGTGTGTACGTATTGTACCTACTACCAGCGGAGGAGACTAGCCACCCACGACACAGGGAATCCTAGTGTGGGGGCTAGTGTGATTATGCTTTATTACTTTGTTGTTGGTTGGTACCTACATTCCAATCCAAACTTACTACTTAGGTACCTAATTAATACCTCTGTACTCCAGCAGGTACTTTCCTACAATAAGTAAATGTATACCTAGTTTAAGATTCTGAAATAAATCATTCATTAATTCAAATCATTAATTCATTCATAGGTTTTTTAGCAACTCTACCACCACTTATCTAAGAAGATAGGCCCAAAGCCTCTTGGCTATCTCTTAATTTGGGTATAGTTTAACCTTCAAATACCCAATGCCTCTTGGCTATTTTGTATTATATTTGGGAATAAAATAAATTTTGTTTTGTGGATTGTATGTCGTGTTTAATTTAGTGTTGGTATTTGCAAAAATGTTAAGCTGCTCGAAGTCTTGGTCTTGGCTTGTCGACTGTAATTATATTTCTATACAAAATAACACGAACAAAGTGATAATTATGGCGATGTTTAAAAACTGTGTGTGATGTTTAACTACTACTAAGCCTTGCAATACAAAGATGCAATGCAGCCAGTATCCTCGGCACGCTGCCATCGGGTATCGAGTTCAATTTCAATTCAATTCAGTTTTTTATTTATCAAAAAACAGCAGTTGGAGCAGTTGAGCTACATATAGATCGTTTGCAATGTCTATGGGTGGCCCAATTGTTTCCTTTTGTTTATTTCGTAATACGAGTATACCTAGATTATAGAAGTTAGCTTATGCTGTACTACTACTTACATTAATAGCTACATAACAAATATTAAGCTTACGACAGTAAATTTTAAATGTCTGTTATCTTCAGGTAAGATGGTCAAACGCAACCTTATAAATTAGTAAAAAAATAGGTTGTCTGTAAATTTGGTTTACGGTCGATAGTTTAACATGAAAACGTCATAACCAGCGTAACGGGACAATAATCGTTACCGGACAATGACGTCAACGTTTTCGTGCACATGCAGCCGGCGTTCATCGCCTCACATCACATTTATTAGACGTAGTCACGTCAAAAAAAGATGAAAAACTAGTTACCAGTATAAGTGTGGCTCTTGCAGCTTTCTTCACAGCTTGCGAGGTGCGATGGTCCGCGGGATACATCTTATTGAGCAACACGCGTACTACGTTGATCAGGAACACTGCAGAATGTGAATATCATTAGAATAATAAAAAAATTACATTCCGCAATATAATGATGTTTACCGCTTGTTATCGCCAAGATGAGCTATGTTGAACAGACTAAAACAGACTTCTCCCAATTTAGCCAGAAAGTGCATGACGACAGATTTAAGACCAACGTACTAGAATTATTTTTGGGAAACTATTTTAGATTCATGCGATGGTACATTGATTATAAATTGCGTATAGGATTCTGCGCGTAAACGTACAATAAACAAATTTAACGATTTATATACCAACAAACATGTTTAAGGTTTTTTTGAGAAACTATTTCAGACTCATAGTCATATTTAAATAGCGATAGAGCATTGCGTTATAGAGTTGTACACGTAAATGTATAATTCAATTTTAACTACGAGTTACCCACATACATCCGCTTCTTTTAGGATTCCTCCCAATTACTGTCCAACCAACTACTGCAGTATCTTATGTTGCGGGTGGCATATTGAACCCTGAGCTAACGAGGATTCGTTCAGGAGTTATGTAGAGTCCTGAGTGACGCGAGGGGTTCAAGCTACACTATAAATAAATAAAGTAGTACTACAATATAATTATGTAGTTTCATGGGTGCTGCCCACAAAATGAAACCATCCAATGTCTACATATTTGTCAAAGTATAGTCAACATAATACCTATTACTTATTCTTTGGTATAGTGAAATTGTATTGTTGTGAGTTGACCAACCTGTACCCAACGAGAATATGTACGTAAGTTCGTACATATTCTCGTATGTGCGTAGTTTTTATTTCCTCAATGGTACCAATTGAAATTACGCAACTGACGAATGATTGTCGAATTTAATCAGACGTTAATGATAATATAAGCCAGATGCCAGATCCATCAACCATGCCATCTTAAGATCCTAACTCGTTATTTACTGCTGTACACATTCCATAGTGTTTTTTTTTATGACATGAATTAATTTTAATGAAAGATATCATGAGTCGTCCAATGATTAAGAGCGCGACTCGGGTCTTATTAAAACACTAACGACTTTGTTTTATTGATGGCTTTAATAGCAGGAAGCTGTCCATGGAAAAAAAAATAGTCGCCTCATAAGTATATACCGCGAGAATACCAAGTTTTAACCTAAGTGATCAATCTATACATGGATGGATACATAGATTACTTAGGTTCATCCATCCTATTTATCATTAATATTTATAAATTCTTCCCAGGCTTTATTACATTTATAGTTTTTAAGGACCAAAACATTTTTATTTAAATAAATCTTACTCGGTGAATTTTAGCATAATCCTGTAAACAATTTTTTTTTCTGAGATTAAATTATAATTTATGGATGAATCAGGAACAAAGGAAATGGTAAACTAATTATTTAGATGACGGAGTTCCGTAATTCCATCTAATCCCACTTCGATATCAAAGGATTTTGCATATTTGAGCCTCAAAAACTTTGAAACGAACCATACAATGAGATTTATCTCACGGATCAACAACAGGTCACAAAGCTGAGCCGATAATTATTAGATACGACCGAAAAATCATTGTTTGTCTTATGATAAGCGGTTCCACGGTTGCGGGATAATATTGTAATGAACTAAAAATTTGCATAAAAAATGGTCTAATGACGAATTTACTTTAACCCAACTCACCGGTAAGAACAGAATTTGCATGTAGGTAGGTAGGTAACCTATGTGTTCTTAGTTTGTGATCAACCCCTGATTAGAAATTTATAAAAGGCATTGACAAACTACAACTAAAGGAAATTAAATTATATTTTTTTCTAATGTGAGCAAAATATGAACTGCAGATTTTTTGACTGAGTTTTGAACTGACAAAAAAAATGAGTATCTAAGTAGTTATAGATCATTCAGTTTTCAGTTCAAAAATGCACGCCCTACTCGAGTTATCAGTCAAAGTTAGTATAGGGCATGATGGCGATACTGAACAAGTTCAATTTCCATTTTAGTCTTCAAATGTACACCGTATTGAAGACTAAAATGGAACTTGGAAAGATTGACTCACCGAATGAAGTAATCAGTGATAGAGCCACAGGGACGGCTATGATCCAGAACATCTCGCTCTCCTCCATCCAGCATCTAAATTGATAAAATTAATGATATCATTTTATATAAGTACACCATGCATTTTTTTATTATTTAGGTGCTTTATATGGCTACATCCAATTTGGACAAAGTTTAGTTTTCACGTTCATGATCGAGCCACAGATCCAAGAAAGTTCTCGAAGTTGATACATATGCACTTATTATATTATGTTTACGAGTAGAGGCTACGCAACATTTACCAAAAGTTTTTGGCGAAATATAAGGATTTTAGGAGTCACTCGAGCGAAACTTTCCTAACTTTCTGCCATAAGGGTATTTCCAATCGTGGAGACTTTTTAAACTTTCCCTCTAATATATTTATACATATTTTCGAGGAATGCTACTATTAAATAAATATTGTTTTATGCGATTGCTTTCGTGTTTTTTTTTTTCTTTCGAAGAACCTAAGTTCTTCAGTTTGGCTTCACATCCAAGGTATATAGCCAGTGTCAAGTGATTGGAGAGATTATTTTGTCATAAGTCAGAGTCGATAAGTCAAGTCATGCCCCTGTAAAGTAGTGGTGGTTGCGACTTTACTAGAGGCTTCTATGGAGTTTTGGAGGCAACACGAAAAGTCACGTTTTACAGCATTACACTATTCACCAACACTCATACACGTTGACGAGCACTTAAAGGATAAAATACCACCGTTTTTACACTTAAACACTCAAAGTTATACAAGTTTTGTCAATTAATTTAATGCCGCCAATGTGCCATTTTTCACGTTCCCGCCAAAAACTCTGCTTTCGTGTTGCATTGTTTGAGTGTAAGTACCTACACTGTGTAACTACTAGTTGTTCTCCTGTAGCCAGCTTTTAAGTTATTTTGGTTTTATCCGCTAGCAGACGTTTCAATTTCCTGATTTCCTTGTTCCTTATTGATTGATACATTTTCCACTTAGTTGGTGAAATTCAATCAATGTTATCACGACGACGAGGACGTGATGGCCGAGTGGATGAGGCCCTTGCCTTGCGATCTGATGGTCGCGGGTTCGAATCCCGGTGGCAGTCATGCGTAAATGGGTTTTTTCGGTCAAAAAAATCTATGTATGCATCCCACGTTCTCGCAACGGTGAAGGAAAACATCGTGAGGAAACCGGCATGTCAGAGGACAGAAAAAAAAAATGTTCTATGGCATGTGACATCCACCAATCCAATTGGGTCCGCGTGGTGAAGGACCCATTCGCTCTCCTACCGAGAGTAGGCCTGAGTCCCAGCAGTGGGAACATTATAGGCTGATTATGCTTATGCTAATCAATGTTATCAGAACAAGAGAGGAGAGATGCCTGTACGGAGCCTATCAAGTTTTCACCATCGTATTATTGTCCTATTAACGTCCCATCAAGGGCTTTCAAGGGTTCCATTATGTTCCATCCAAGTACGAAATAACTAGACAATTTGCCGACAGGCCTCTTTATACTTGACCTACATTAATGTCACAACTACAAATATAAGGCCAGACAATTATTATTGATTGCCCTGTAAATAAAAATACCTACTCTGGTGAACGAAATAATATGAAATATCTAGAGGGAAAACTGAAAGAATGTGACGTTTTTTTCGTCATTTGCTTCTATTTAGCGTCGACGACGCTTTTTTACACGCTACAAAGCCAGCGAGTTCCCTTGTAGCTTGTAAGCCCTAGTATCATCGGCTTTTTTACAATCTGCTTATTGACAATCCTTCCCGAAAGCTTACTTGCTCACTCGCTAGCTTTTAAACTCGTCGGCTTGTAGCGTGTAAACTAGCCGAGTGTCATCGACGTTTTAGCGGCGGCTCATATTTTTGTTACCATTACCTATATATATTTTCCAAGTTTGATGAAGTACCGTTTCATTGCCCATAATGTTTTTTAAGGGTGTTAAGGCAAACAGGAAGCGTTTTCAGCGCGCGTCAAGGCGTAACGTTACGTTGAGCCACAGGTTGAGCTATAACGCTGCATTGTGTTGTACAGATAGGTATACTTATTGATAGCTTGTGAAACAGTCCTGACGCCGCGACAGAACGTTGCGTACTGCAAGCGCCGGCGCTCGGTGTTACAGTAGAATACCGTCATAGTACATCACCAGTTCGGCGCTATAGCGCGGCGTCAACTTAGCGCCCTGACGCGGCGCAAGTACGCGTTCTGTTTGGCGAAGCCTTTAATTAGTTGACTTACTGACGCGTTATTCCATAGAAGTAGCGCACGACAGCATACAATAGTACGATGAAGAACGGCAGTACCCAGCCCACGACCAAAAACCAACGCATTGCCACTTCCTCCTTCACGAATACCTGCAACACAGTTGTTTTTTACCCATTTAAAAATGGAGGTATTGTTTTGGTTTGTTGCAGTATTTTTGACGTTAATTATTCAATAAACAGTTAAACACATAGGTACCACATACTAATATTAAAGTAAACGCGTTTTAAATTGTATTATGTAAAAATGAGTACCTACTTAAAAACATTTTAATACCTCAAGCTCGACTTTATCTATAAACAACTTCTTACAACAAAGAAGAAGAGTAAAATAAATTAGGAAGAGTCGGTAAATGAATGTGATAAAAAACTTTTGATAGTTAACATAAGACCCAGAGAGAAGCAGAAAAATAATAAAAATTGAGTTCAAAAACTAAAACCCGACTACGGAAAAATCCCGCTTGTTTCATCTAAAACGTATGAAACAAGAATATCATTCTCATATGAAATCGTTATGTTAGGTCCGTTGTCTTATGCTACTTTGCTCCTAGAGCATAACATGATCACTTACTTTTGTAAAAAAAATATTTTTTACAATTAATTTGCTAATTTGTCAGATTATGTATGTGTGGAAGATCTGAGAGAACAAATGAATATATACATTATACATACCGGTCAAAATCATAACCCTTCTTTTGCTTCGCCGTAGTCGGGTAAAAACAGACAAACTATTGGATGATAAGCTTCTCTCTGACCCAAACACGGAATTCCTATATTTGCTATCCCCCAGGGCAACCCGTACGTGACTCTGCCATAAATCAACTTTGAAAGTTAGTTTGCATGTTTATTTAGTGTGATAATATGAAGACTATTAAGGATGGTGTGCAGTGTGCATCTGAACTGAGGGCCCAAATTTTAAATTTTCGAGAAACGCTTTAAGATTTACAGGGAAATTAGTTAAAAATAGTAAAAACTTATAGCAATCAGCCATAAATTTCTTAAACTTGAATTAAAGCTGTTATGATGAAATTGCTTGGTCCCTCAATCCAGACGCTTGCGTAAATAGGCATATCCTGAATCTCAGAAAGTACTATCGCTAGGCTTATCATTTTTATTTCAGGATTTAGATAAGAATTTCTTAAAAGTTTAGAAATTTACAAGTCTGTATAATATAACATTACAGATTTATGGTGATTTCCCTTGGTCCCTCAGTCCAGACATGTTTGAACTGAGGGACCAAGCAAAAACGTTATAAATCTGTAATGCCTTACTCTACTGGACAACGCCTGTGGGTTGTACTATTAAGAGTAAATAATATTTATGCTATTCAAAATACTCAGATAGGTCAAAATAAAATGTTTTACATAAATGATTTGATTTAATAAAAAGAGGACGAATATAAAAATAAGAATGAAAGCAGAAGTCCGACCTCCACACACACCATAAGAATAACTTGTAATGTAATATAACGTAAAGGGGACTCCTTTTTCCGCAATTGTACTCTAATTGTAGGTCCTTTGTGTGTCGGGTGTCTCTGTTCGTAGTTTAGCAGAAACCTACTAAAATAATAAACATGTAGTCGTGTTGCTTACCAAAGTAAACAGTATATGTGTGTAAAATATGTCTCGTTATTTTTTTGGTTGTAAACGTGCGTGATTTTTGTGTGCAAAAAGATGCTCCCACATTGCTGTTAAAAATGTTTACAAACATTAGTAAACATTCTCTTAAGGTAAACATTCATTCTCAAACATAGAAAAATGTAATGTATCAGTGTTAGAAAATGTTTGTAAACATTTATAACAGCAATGTGGGGAGTAACTTTAACTTTTACGCAGTAAACATTGATTTCAAAAAATCATTATGTTTGGTGTTACAGTGGAATATTGCTTAGATACTAATATACATAATTGTACTCATATAGTATACTTCACTTTTAAATGTCTAAAAAAGGATCAGTGGCTCACTGGTACATTTTATATACTTGAAACTTGAACTTTAAAGAAACTCATGTAGAGTGCTACATGAGTTTCTTTGGCTCTTCCAGCTAGTGTTTTTATGTAAATCAATATGTATGTATATCCAAAGGTTAAGTCCTGACTGACTGACATACAACATATAGGTCAAACTACTGGACGTGGATACTTGAGATTTCGAGGATATGCCCATCACGAAGTGTAGAAATTCCGTTTATTCGTAACGTAAACGAAGTGGCGGGTTTCAACGAATCTTTTAAAAATGAATGCTAGCAGAATCTTACCACAACTAGAGCAATGTGCAAATGAAGTCCCTCGCAGAACATCCAGAAGTAATTCGTTACCATAAAATAGTGGGTTGCTATGTGTAGCAATTGACACCATATCTGTGGAACACAACGTACTTAGTTATCGTATTTCACAAGCGCCTAAAGATACAATTCGATTGTCAATATACTATGATACACATGACTTTCAGAGCATAGAGACAGAGAAAATTCTCGTGATAGAAAAAACGGGTTGCGCAAACGTGTGTCCTGTGTCTAACACAAGATACCGGAAAGTCCGTCAGCCGTAGATGTTTATACAAAACAGTTGCCGCTACAACAAAAAGTGGCGTGTTGCGGACTGTTTTGTATGAAAATCTTCAGTTATTTGTCTTGTGATAGATACAAGACACTCGTTTGTGAAGCGTCTAAATACTCTATAAAATTGTTATTTATACACGTCATATAATGGTGCATGGTTATGTAAAACCTATTACGAGTATTTTTGATAAGAACTTGTAAACTATACCTACTTCATACAAGACTATTTCATTTTTACGGTATGTGCATATTGTGCATGTATCCAGCTAACACCAATTTAATCTGAATGTGAACAAGAAGTATGATCTAAAATAAAAAATAAACGAAAATCACCATTTGGTCCTGCCTGGGCTTTTTTTTTGACGTCACCGAAGCTTTGGAATGAATAAAAAGAATATAAAAACGGAATAGTGGATATAATGGAGATGTCTGCTCTACAATCTCATGTTTCTTTAAATATTACAGAATTTAAAAATATATTCTGAATTACTTATTAAGAATATATATTTTAACCTTACCTATTCGTATTATAACTGGTATTACTTATATTACCTATGTTTATTACAAAAAGTTATTCATATTCCAACTTGGATATTTCAAAGTTACGCGCGTTATCCCTTGTGTATTACGAATGTGACTAAGAAATTGCTTCATAGGTGTAAGCAAAGTTTACTTATTCATATTTTGATATTTGAAATTGCATATTGAAGGAAAATTAATATGAGTATTTAATTATTATGCTGATTTAAGGGCTTCGAGGGTTTACATGTGGAGGTACCTCATTTTTGCTGACGACTGCTGGATCGGTGATTACAATCTTGTACCAGATAATCCAGAAGAGGTTGTTCAGGGCGAAAGAGCTGAACATATTCATGTGTATGCGAATCCTTGCGCACTGCAGCGAGCTGAAAACAAATTAACTTTATTACTAGGAACCAAATTATATTTTATTTAATAATGTAACTTATTTGAGGAATCGAAAAATGGATTATAACTTTATTCGGCTAAAGCATTGTTGTACCTAGTGTTGCATGTGAGTCTTTGAATAATATTTTGTTAATTCTACCTAAAATTGCAAAGTTTCCTAACATCGTAATGTCAAAAAAAAGGAACAGTCCTTTGATATTAATTTATTTTGCAACATCCTGTACAATAAGCGAACTGTTTTGTTATGCCATCAAGGCAAACTTACCGGAAATACGTGAAAATGGCTAAGGATATGATCAACGCCACGAAGGATATCCAGTATCCAATCACGTAGATGGAAGTCACATCAGTACGAAACTGCAACAAAAGATTCATTCAGCTTTAAAACCCTAACCATTATAAATAAATAAATAAATAAATTATTTGGATTTCATCATCTACGGTCGGATAAAAGTATGCTACAAACAACTTTTTGACGTGACTACGCCTAGTAAATGTAAATACATACACAGTAAAATATATACATAGTAAAAACTGGCTGCATGAACGAAAAGGTTGACGTCATTGTCCGGTAACGCTGTCATTTTCCGGTAACGCTCATTGTCGCGTTCCGCTGGTAGTCACGTTAAACTATCGTCTGTAAACCAACTTTACAGACAACCAATTTTTAATTTACCTGACCTCTATGCCTCATTACAGATGATTTAAACAACTAAGTATAAGATGTAAAGTTTTGAGAATCATCATCATCATCATCAGCCTATAGCTGCAGTCCACTGCATTAGGACGTAAGTCTCTCCCAAGGCGCGCCACTGAGCCCGATCTGCGGCTCTTCTCATCCACCTTCTGCCAGCTATAGCAGAATAAATAATAATATAGAGATAATCAACAACTTTGCTTTAAGCCGAGTAGGAAATAATGAGTGTGCTGTGATGGATTATAAGCGATAATGAATGCCGCTGGACGTGCCTTCACCTCGTCACTCCTCACACTCCTCTGATAACCTCCACTGGAATGTTAATAATATTTTATGAAAAATATTCTGTAAGTAAGTATATCGGTACTAAACCATTTTATGTTTATACTGACGGGCTGTGCGGGTGCAGAGTGGCAAGACAATGAACGGGACGATGCGTACAGGCGCCATTACTTACAGGCAGGATTTGTAGACAAAAGGGTTTCCAGCGGCAACGACCTGCTATTATGGCAGTCTTTATTCTATGGGAAAATAAACACGTTCAAAGTCCTTAATAATACTCTATCGCTAATCTATCTACCACTTACTTTTTAACCATCAACAACCATCAATGTTGGCAGACATAATCAAGGATCTTCTATAGGATCTAGTTTAGATTGCTAGATTCTCAAAGAGCTTAGAAGTTCTTTGGACATAATTAATATACAGATCATAAAATGTAGGTATCGTTGGAGTTGAATAGTAACTTGTGACATGCGCTGCCTACATAATAAACAGGTAAGCAATTATGAATAATTAAGTTAAATTTTGCTTTTCAAGCGATAATAATTTTACACTATAATGATTTTTATGACGCCTCATTTGTTATAATTTGAAGATATAACATTTTACGTAACAATAACACTTGTGAATTTTTTTACGAATTTTCAAGCTTAAGGGGTTTCGGACAAATACTCAAAAAGTACGCTGTATTATAGTAATTTCTTCACGTTATTCGTTTTGTCTATGTTTTCCAATTGTGTCAACAAAAATTAGTAAGGTTTCATACTTTAATTTAGATTTTATACGTGTTTTAAAATTAACACTACTTATAATTTGCCTCAAGGCAAATTTACATACAAAATGTATCGGACCAATACTCAAAAAGTAAGCCGTATTATAGTAATTTCTTCACACTATTCGTTTCGTCTATGTTTTCCGATTGTGTCAACAAAAAATAGTAAGGTTTAATACTTTGATTTAGATTTCATACTGTTTTTAAATTAGTAGTGTTAATTTTAAAACACGTATAAAATCTAAATTAAAGTATGACATTTGCCTTGAGGATTACCCTTAGAGCGTTCTTGACTCTCACACATCGCACATCTATGATTAAAAACAACCTTTCTAAAAAAAAAGTAGTGCTACGCTCGCAGTAAAAAGTCAAATGACATTTCGCGGACGAAAAACGGGTGATGACGTCAATCGCCTCTAAAGCGGTAACTCGGTCAGCGCAAAATGTTTTCAGGATGGCCGATATTGTATTCTTTATAAAATCGTCAGTATTCAGTGTATCTTCTAACTTTTTCACAGTTGTTATTTAAATAACGTAAATATGTAGAAACTGCAAGATTGTCATTAAAAATTAAATTCATGTTATCCATTGTACCTAAATGCGTTGCAAGTAAAAGAACAACGCCATATTGTGTGAACTCACACTCAAATCCGCCATGTCTATGCAAGTAGTGTAGTTGGTCCATGGTTTCCGTGGGTTGTCGGGGTGATGCATCCACGTTCCGTTTTCCGTGCATCTGCGTGAAATACAACCAGAAATTACTCTACCTAGAGATACAAGCATCTACAAATCTCTCGTAAAGTAATAGTAGATTATGCACCAAGAGGATAGAGCACGAGCAGCGGATTGAACCCTGAGCGCAACGAGGGACAAGTTATGTAGAGTCCTGAGTGAAGCGAGGGGTTCAAGCTGCCCAAGACGAAGACAGGCTTTATCCCAGAGGAGCAAACTCTACTTGTCACACCTTCTACATGCATGTAATGTAATTTAATGTAATTATACTTACTTATAATATTTTTCACTTTATGTAATCTAATCACGCTTGATAGTTATGATGCCCCAGTGAACATGGCATAATGGTAACATTCCCGAAGGTCAAGCAGTGCCTACAACACAAGTATAACACTTAGTGTAGGCATTGCAAACCAAAAAAAAAAAAAAATAAGCATCACAAGCCATCATATTGTATGTTATTTTTAGATTATCATAATATTTTAAGCTTGTTTATGGTACAAATAAATTTATCTTATCTTATCTTATCTTATCTTCTACGAGACAATAAAAATCCAGGGCACCAGCAGCAAAAACCATCTTTTGTTTCGCGTTCTTTGAAATCGCGCCTCTTTAATTATTATTTTTTGGATAGTGCTCTGTAGATCTAGTGATCAAGATCCAATTGGTTCTATTGAGAACTTTTTTTCCCAATAAATCTATTTTAAAAAACAACGTCACAAATAGGATCTATTGCATCTACTTACAAAATTACTAGATCCATATTGGTTCCATTAAGAATCTTTTTTCTCATTAAATCTATTTAAAAAAATTGCGTCACAAATTGGATCTACTGAGAATAAACTACGAAACTGACGTCATAAGGCCTGATTTTTAAATACAAACCACTTTTACAATAACTGGTAAATGAGAAGTCAGAATTTAACAAACCTTTTTACCTATAATTAGATAAAAGTCTTTTTTTATCTTGCCATAATATTCATCTATAAATAGAAATAATTTAAACGCAATAGGTAGTTCTAATAAAATACATTTATTAACGTAGTTTATCTAGAAAATGGCCAACATTGATATCCCCATTTACAAGTTGCATCTGAGCAAACAAAATGCAATTGTCACTTTCAATACTGCTTTTACGTCGTTTGCACGATGACTTGTTAAATCTTTCCAGTCGATTACAATTTAAGGAAGTGATTGATGATTCCTGTTGTAAGATATGCAAAATTTGCGAAAATTGCACCTCATTTTTATTTATGTTAGTATTTAGATTGTGGTTCCAACCTTCCGCGGCATTATTGGTGCGATGACGCAGTCCATACACACACCAGATTTTATAATATTCATCTTTCATCCAATTATTTTCGAAATAATTAACGAATTTATTTAAATCGTTGTCAGGCATAATTTCTTTCTTAATATAATTCCAGCCCTCTTCTATACAATTTTCAGGGAGTAGGGGAAGTTTAGTGCAAAGAGTAACGATCCTTCTATTATGTTTCGTTTTCTTAATGCCTAAAGCCTTAGCTTTGCGAATAATTGCATTACAAAAATGGTAATGGCAACGACTCATCTCCACACGAGTAAAGGGTATTTTTGATAAAGCGAGCATAAGGGCTTTCTCAAAGTCAGTAGTTACAGTTTTGGGGTGCCAAGTTGGTATCTGGGATTTAATTATATTGAACAAGATTGTATAAGCCTCCGACGTTTGATGAGACATGAATACATAAACCAATGGAAATATGTTCGTACTATCAGAGTCACTGCCGACATCTCCATAAATTATAAAAATCTGACGAAAAGGGACAGGACAGGCTTGGTACGTGCCATCCATAAAATAATTATTTAATTTTTCTAACTGTTTCCGCGCGTCCTGTGAACTAAATACAATAATTCTATATTTATTATCCGAGTAGTCTGCCATTAAAAAATCTTTGTATTGTACTGGTATCTCAACTGCTTCTACGGTGTTTGCCCTAATTTTTTGTACTTCAGCCAGTTTGTTTCGCTGTCGATATATTCCAGATTTTTTCTCATTGAAAGAAGGTACTGGTTTATTAGTAGCAAAATGCCAACCTTTGCTTTCTTTGAAAGCAAGGCCCCTTTTGTACACACGAGGAGCAGGTTCTTTACCTTTTGCTGCTTCATCGCAAACACCACGCAATGTATTTTCAATTGAGTTTGAAGCTAAGTCAGGACGACATATATTGCAATGCGGTTTATTTTTTATAATTAATTTTGGATCTAAAGGATAAAAAGTATTACCACTGGAACCAAATGGATCTTGATCATTGGGTCTACAGAAAGTAAAAGTTCTTCTTAGAACCAAATCATCAAAATTGGATCTAAAGACAAAAGGTATTCTCACTGGAACAAAATAAATTTGATCATTGGATCTACAGATAATAAAAGTTCTTGTTAGAACCAAATCATCAGAAATGGATCTAAAGAGTAAAAGTTTTCTTAATGGAACCAAATGGATCTTGATCACTGGATCTACAGAGAGTAAACGTATTTTTTTGTTCTGCTTATTGTGGCCTATTCGATTTTCAAACATAGTACATTACTACAGCGGCCTACATTCCAGGTATTAATGGACGAACATAATGATGTGAGTCCATATTTTGCCTGGTGGCGAAGCTTATTGAGAATAATTTATTTATAACAATTTTTACGGTGAAGAACCACCCTGTACCTATAGACGAGATAGTTACGTATATAAGCTTAAGTTATTCGTTATTCAATGCTCAATATACGGAAATATAACCACTCACTTTTTATACACAGATAAACGAGGGTCAAACGCAACGACGAAAGGTGGACAGGGTTGAACTGCCACTGTAGACGCCGGGGTGAAATCCCAGCATGTGAATCCGTCGAACGTACGTGGGCAAAAACGGCCAGACTCTGCAAAATATCACACGTTATGACCAGCCAGCAATATGCGTGAAATTGTTTTTACAATTTTTAGTATAAAATGAATAGACTAAAAGTATACCTAAATTAAATTATAATAAAGGTGAAAAACTGTTTTAACTATTGTATGTATAGGTACATGTACTTTGTAATATTCATTGGAAAGACCCGAATTAGAAGAATTTTTGAGTACCTCGTTCTAACTAAGTTTAATAGTTGTAAGTAGAGACGAGGGATTCGCTGCTTCAGCTAGCTTCAGGTGATTATTATAGTAATAATTGAGTTTGATTTTTGATTTTCTTAATGAGAGTAAATAATAGAGCACTGTGAAGAATACTGCATGCATAAAAATATAATAAAAGAAATAAAATCTTCAATAACAAAGGAGAGACTTTGATCTTAAAAAATAAAGAAACAACAAATATAAAAAAAAAACAAATGTAGATAGTATGCGATATTCATACATAGGTATATCATTCGTTGATTTTTCCGGTGTTATTCACTCACTCACGAAATATGGGGCCAATTTTAAGGGTCAGTCTTGGATTTCCGCCGTGTTTTTGGCTTATATGAATAAATGGAGTTTCTATTTCCCTATTATAGTTCGCTAGAAGGATAAATAGACTTACCATTATACTTCTGATCGGGAACCAGCTGGCTGTTGGTCACGTTGCTGGTGTAACAATCGAAACGCAGCCGTTTGATAAACTCAAATTTTGGGTTCCTAGTCGGTTCCGTCTCACTGAAATTCTTCTGCCACATCGCAACTGGTCGAGTGTTCGAGCTTCTTGGTATGGTTTTTGCTGCGTCAACCCATTTTAATGGGCCCGTGTCTGTAACAAAATACTACTTTTTCCGGTTTATTCCCAACAGTTCTCCTGCCCTTACATCACAAGAGGTTGGCTGTGTCAAAAATAGCCAGCGGCTCTTCGTTACATCAGGAGGGCGGATGAGGATAAGTTTGTTTCTCTATGTTTCATGGGACCCGTCAAACCTACACCTAACCTGTTCACTTGGTTGATAGTGGGTATAGAAGGCGCAGTCAGGTCTTTCGATGTCATGAGTGAGTATCTGAGAACCCCTGTTATATATTACTACTTCTATAATGTTTTAATGAGTTTATTCAAAGATAGTAATTATTATAGGTATCAATCGATTTATGGTCGTAAGTCAGTTACGAATTAAAAATATGTACATAAATGCAAAAGGATTTGTCCTGACTGACTGCTAAGCTGTACCAAACAAATTTGAATTTTTATAATAGGTATTTAAATTTTTAACGTATTGCTCTAGATTATAAGTTAGGTACCTATAAGTTAAATAAGTTCCTATTAAAATTAAGATAGTCTTTCATAATTATTTGTATTGCGGCGCCTTATCAAGGTTCATGTAATATTTTTATGTATGATTGCGAAATAAATAAACAAATAAATAAGTAAGTAGGTATATTTTTAAGTCTAAAATTGTGTTGCAACCTTAAACAAAATTGTAAAGTAGGTAGGTATAAATCCAAGACAAATAGTTTTTTTAAGGAATAACTAGATTGCGTTTATACCAAAGAATAAATAATATTATTACATAGCTATACTCTAACAGGGTCTTTATATTTTAAGCACTTAGTAATTAGTTTCCAACTGTATCTAGGCTTAAGTATAAGGTGCAATAAAAACATTTGAATTTGAATTTATCATCATGATACTTATTGATATAGGAAAAAATGTTAAATTCAAGAACAACACACTTGCGATAAGTAATAATAAGCAATGTTTATTAGGACTTCGAGTTGGCTGTAATTAGTTAATTTACTAATTTGGTAGTACAGTCAGTGTAATAAGTCTCTGAACTTCTTATTACAATTACAAAAAAGTGTCGAGATAAGCTAGGCGCTCTCCTGGTGGTAAAAGAACAGTGTTTTACGGTACTTCGATTCACATCATAAAGTTAGGGGCGACAGCCGAAAGAATCCGAGGTCTATGATTCACATAGTCACCATTCTTATGGTCAGTCTTGCTAGTCCAGTAATCTCACTAGCTACGTTACTTCAAACCAAATGAATGAAGTGCTGTAATTTGAAGAGGTATCAGGACATTTGCGCGAAAGACATTTGCGCGACTCCATTTGCGCGAAAGGACATTTGCGCGAATGGACATTTGCGTGACTGGGGCATTTGCATGACTGCGAATATCTCAGGAAGTATAAGTCGTAGAGGATTCGGGTTTTTTGGCATTGGTGGGTTTGTATGGTAATGTTTTCATGAACTTTTGAAAAATAGAACAATAATTAATCATTTTTCTAAAATCCAGATTCCTCTATGACTTGCACTTAGATATTCGCAGTCGTGCAAATGTACAGTCGTGCAAATGTACCGCCGCCCAAGTCTTCTCGCACAAGTGTATTTACACGCAAATGGAGTCGCGCAAGTGTCTTTCGCACAAGTGACCCAAATCCGTTTGTAGTGTAAGCAATAATTATAGTATTCAGTATCCTATAGGAGACTCCTCCCAACATCTTCCCTTATCTAGATTATTTCTCTACTTGGTGAATTTTGGTGCGTACGATAGCTTTATAAACATTTACCGCTGATAGTACCGATCGGCAAGATAAAGTTAATTAATTTTGTTTGTTTGTACATTTGTAGGTATATAGAGAAATACTTAAATAGATAATAAGGGGAAAGCCTTGGGAAATAATTTCTTTCTACATTAGAACACTCGGGCTCAATGTCGCGTTATGGGAAAGGTCTACGACCAGCATTGAACCAGCATTGGGCTGAAGATAGTGAAAGATTTTTACCCAATTGCGAAAAATGTGCTATGCCAGTAAGGACATGTTGCTTCATGAGAATAAATAACTCACCTTCCAAGTTTCTAGTCTCTACGTCCAGCAGTATCGTTCAGTAATGATGAATCAGTCAGTCTGTCAGTCACAACATTTTTTTTATGTTAGATCATTTCGCACAACGCCTTTAGGCGCCAAACTAAGCAGAGCTTTACTGTGGGAACCAGTTAACTGATAGAATACTTATAACACTATTTTGTAAATTCACCATAGAATACATAGAAAACACCGAGACTCACACCTATGTTCACCACACAAATGTTTGTCCTGAAGCGGGAATCGAACCCGTGTCGTCATATTGCTGTTTATGTATCTATAGGTAAAGAGCACACCTTCCAAGTTTCAAGTCTCTACGCTCAGCAGTATCGGCTTGATGATGATGAATTAGTCAATTTGTCATTCAGGACATCATGTTGATGTATCTATAAGTGTAGTTAAAAAGAACGCCTTTCAAGTTTCAAGCCTCATCTCTCAGCGATTTCGGCTCGACGATGATGAACCGTCTGTTATTCAGCTAGACCCAAAGGTATACGATTGTTTTCAACCATTTGTTTTTTTCGCTCGGCTACGTCCTTTCATGGAAATTTATGGCTGTTTGAGCGCTAATGTAGATCGAGTATCGGGAAATGTCTACTGCACGTCGAATAATGTGTCTACTTAACCTATACATACGTACGTATATAGGTACGTAGCTAGACATCAATGTATTTGCCTACCTAGACAGTCACATTGTTTCTGTATGTCATAGCTAGACGTCACTTTGCCTAGAGTCATATTGTTTCTGTATGTAGGTACCTATCTTTACGTATCTGCACAATTATGCACATAATTTTATTTTGTTACACTAAAATTTAGTATTTCGTATTTTATTTGTTGTTATATTATACTTATTAACTCGAAACCACCGCCGCTTAAGAGCATATTGCATATAAAAAAGTAGTTAATAACATAGCAAAAAAATATAAAAAAAACATCAACAGTTTTAAAGAATATCTAATTAGCCTGAAAGCCTGAAAATTTTATACTTAGATTTTTAGTTTAAAAACTCTGGAATAAGAACAAACTACAGCTTTGATGAGTCACTAATTAGCCTAATAATAAATCCACAAAAATCTCGGATATAGAAGAGATAAAATATCTAAGATATGAATTTACCCTCACAGACACCGACTTACGTGAAATTGTGATTTAATTATCCTTTTTCAATAAACTTTCACAAAAATACACTGGTCACTTATCGTTCAGTTATTTAATACTTATATTACTTTTTTACCAACAGGTAAATTTTTCATTAAGTTTTCCGGGAGCGTTAGGAAGTCGCGGCTAGGGCGGGCGGGCGAACTCTAGGGCGGCCGAGATCGCACTGAGTTTTGAAGAATACGGAACGGGCTTTTATAACCAATGTATACTAAATTTAATTTATGCGTTCAAAATTAATGAAGTCACCTTTTTAGTATGTTAATTAAAACAGTTTATTTTATACACTCTATTGATTTCAGGATTCAGGGTTCCAGCTCTTAGAAAAAACCTAAATGACTTAGTTTTTCCATCGAAGTAAAATGTGTTATCACTTTTTTTATTTGTCTAATTTTTGTGTCTAGTCCTTCCTAATTGACAGGCAACACACAGGTCAAACTATTGAACGAAAAGACTTGAAACTTGGAGGATGTGTTCATCAAGAGCTAAAAGTGAGTACTAAGGAATTTTGAAAATTCGAAACGCAATGTAGTTGCGGGCTTTAGCTAGTTAGTACCTACATAAATAAAAAGTTTGTTCCGACCGACTGACAGACAACGTATAGGCCAAACTAGTGAACGTAGAGACTTGAAATTTCGAGAGTATGTCTGTAAAGAAATGTAGGCGCGTAATAATCAAGGAATTTCGTTAATTCCCAATAATTACGAATATGGTGTCGCGGATTCGATTTCCGCTACATGACAAACATTCATGTGATGAAAATTGTTATTTGCCCTCAGTCTAGGTGCTTTCTATTACCTTTAGATTACTCATTAATTAAAACTTTAAAATTAAAACACTTTTTTTTGACAAAACTTTTTTGCTATCGTCAAACGTCGTATTGACAGTGTTTAATACCTCAAAAAGACGTTTGACGTAAACGTTAATTATATTACCACAGTCTAGGCATATTAATCTTCATGCAGTTGCGCAACTCCTTACTTGCGTATGCGTAGCGTAGGGCATTGATGGATTCTTGGTGGTTCATGGCGCAGGCCTTGAAGTACCTGATCACATACATGATCACAGAAGATCATGTATCTGAAAACACGAGTCGCTTTTTTTGTCTATGTACGGGATTTGTAAATTAGTTCTACTCCTTGCTGTCGTGGTGTGAAAACATTTGTTAGTACTACAGTGAAAAATACTATAATTAACGGTATTTAACTGTTTTGGTCAAGGGTATGACCATTCGGAGAATGATTACGTAATCTAGTCAATTCTTATATAAAAAAACGTTGTGTGCTTAAGACCACACGACAGAAGTGTTGACTTCATCAAGGCGACTCGAGCCGATTCAAGATTCAATACCCACAAAATATTTTAATCAGCGCCCCTAAAGAAGTTTTCACTTCAAAACTTTTAGTTGTGTGACACCCCTTGGAAAAATCAGATGTGATGTGAACAGCTTAGGGTGGGCGAACACAACACTTCAAAGGGGTTGCGCCAAGTTGCCCAAGGTGTATATACTTACACGGGCAATTATTTAGACTTTTGACAACCTAGGATATCTTGATACTTACGTCACAACAACATTAAGCCATTTTTTAACCTGTTAACATTAATGTTGCAAATTATTGCTCAAAAAATTGACCGTGTAAAAGAACCGATATGGTAATTCTAGGACTACATTATCTTCGTATCTTTGGCTAGCCGGATGAAACTAATAGGTAAAATCAATGGTTTGTAGACAAAAAGCCCTGTAATCACTATTCTGCAAGGATTTTTTTAAACTACGTAGTCTAGGTTATAAATTCATTGCTATTCTGTGATGCCTACTCATTGATTGATTGATGACATTTCATTTTGTGTTTTTATCTTTTGACAAAAGCATTCAAAACAATTTTAATTAAATAATTTTGAATTCAAATTGTAAACAAGTTTCAAAATACTAATTTATCATCCTAACCGTAACTAGTACACTTGTAAATTATGTCGGTTTCCCTGGACTCCGCCTTAGACCCTATGGAAGAGATTCGGTTTCGAAAGAAAAACGGTGCTTTGTGGATAGAAATACAAAAAGAAACACACTTTACATTTGATGAATTAGAACGTGAGTTTTTCAGCTTTGTAATTTGACTCAATACTCAAAAATTTATTGTCGTGGTGTTTTGTAGGTGTTGACAATGGTAAGATAGATAATAACATCTTCCCTGTCGGGTTAACAATATTATAGGTCAGAGGAGGACGTACTCCTTTAGACCGGTAGCCAAAGGGCTCAAGTACCTAGGTATCTTAGTACTCTGTGGTATGGGCTAGGTATTAAATTACTATTGATATCAAATATTGCGTATAAAGGTAGTGCAAGAACAATGCTGGCGACCGCCAGTCGAACAACAAAGATGTCCTTGTTCATGTCTATTATATCACAAGAAAACTCTTTCTTTCAGAAATTATGGTGATATTTTTTAAAATTCAAAAGAGGGACGAAAAACCTGCTGCTTCCGATTTGATATCAAGGTTGGCTTGAAATATGATGTTTTATGGTTTGTATTAGGTATTCTAGTATTGATTCCCCTATTCTGTTTCCGTTATTCTTAAAAGTTATCATTTAGTGTTGAATGTTGTGATATCTTGTAAGCGTCCACGTTACATGCACCACATTGAATTCTAGTAAAGGGATGTCAATATTATATAGTTCACCTATGTGCCGTAGGTGTTGTACTCGCTTGGATTAGATTTATACCAATAAAACACATAAATTGATATTCAACAATCCGTCGTTAGATAATTTAAAAAAAAAACTACAAAGAGCAAAAACACAGTTAAGAAATGATACTTACTAACCTAATGTAGAGCTTATTGTAATAATAAATTTAATAAAAGTATGAGAATTGGTAGTGTGAGTGAATGTATGTATGTATGTGTGATTCAGTGTGCATGCTTAGCCTATTACCTCTACCAACAGAATTCATTTCCGGGACGTGCTGCACACTGGTCTCGGTATGACAGACTCGTACATGATGGAGCGTGTAATGGTCGCTCTAGATCGAGGTACCTCACCGTTCGTTACGATGTCTACCTTCGCCAAAGCCATGTCTCTTTACCTCCGTGGAGATCTAGAGGAGAGAATCAGTTATGCCTTTACGGTGAGCACGCACTATCTGATTTAAGTAACATTGTAAGAAAATATTATTGACGTATTAATGATCATTGACAATGTTTAATCAATTTAATCATAATCATTATTTAGTGTTAAATGTAATTTTTAGTAAAGGACCGCTTGAGTGTTGACTATGTAACAACCTATTGTGTACAGACAGCGTCATAGATAAGCATCTCCCTTGCACAAGACCCCCAGTTTGAAACTCCCTTTAAAACACCCACGGCGTACAAAGAATTAATTGCGTTGCCTTCATAAACAAATTATATATTTATAACCATGTAAGCCGATTTAGCTCTAAAAGGTAGGGTAAGGTTTCAATATTTTGGACAGAGCTGAAAATTGGTTCGAATGTTGGGAACACTATTATAAATGAACTGTAAAAAGTCTCCATCGATCCCACATGTGCAATAAAAGTTGCGTATCCATATTAACGTATTATAAATATATAGAGCTTTAAAGTGATAGATTTTGTTTCAAACTAAAACTAAACTAAAAATAGGTTTTTAGACATCGAGTAATGTACTCGATGTGAACGTAGTGATCCTGCAGCCAGATCTCTTACTCCAAAATCAAGTATTCCAAAAAGTAAAATAAGTATATAAATATAATAGTAAAATAATAATGACACCTTTGCAATAATAATTATGTAATTAAATAATTTCAGTGCTACGATTTGCTCGGTGAAGGCTACTTGCGTCGTGAAACAATGTACCAATGTATAAAGAAAAGTTTGGCTAAGGCATCCAGAGACGATGACGTAGAAGAAGCAATAATAATTATGTAATTAAATAATTTCAGTGCTACGATTTGCTCGGTGAAGGCTACTTGCGTCGTGAAACAATGTACCAATGTATGAAGAAAAGTTTGGCTAAGGCGTCCAGAGACGATGACGTAGAAGAAGCCGTTAAAGTTAGTCTTTTTTATAACCAAAGGATATAAAAAAAACTCAATTCTTGAATAATATTTATCCAACAAAATTATGTAGTGAAAAATCCACCGACAGCGCCATCTTGTGGGATGTCAATAGAGCGAGCCGTATCGCTCTCGAAACCCAAAAATTAACCATCACCCTTGCTAGGAGTTGAACCTATAATATGACCTTTGCCTCCTTTAACCGTTTCGTGGAACCAATGCGAACTGTTGGGTGCTAGTTTTGGACTTAAAGTTTATAGATGGCATAAAAGAAAGAAACTTGCATTGCCGAAACAGTAAATAAACACAGTTGTGGGCAGGAAATATTACATACCGTCATAAAGAGAGTCCGGTGTTGCAGTAACAGCCATCTGCGACCGACTGCATCCGAAAAAAAACTGGGCCGTAAACGACACTTTCAGATTTGTAGAGGTTCAACCTTATCGTCATTCTCATTGAATTCAGAACGTATAAATTGGTTGTAATGTGTATTTTTTTAAGATAATTAAGTCTATAGGTATACCTATAGTAAAGTTTATCAATTTCATGATAATTGACCAAGCTAGTCTTCGACTAATCTAGATGTGGTTGAAGTCGCATCAGAAAGATACCCTACCATTATTATAATACATTTTAATAATAAGCAAACCCAACACATACATGTATAGTATAGCAAAATAATTAAAGGGATTTGTAGTTGATTTATTAACTCCACTTCGATTAATAGTAGGTATTTCTAAAAGACGTGCGAGGCGGGCCCCCTGCGCCCACTTCGCTCTGCCACTAAATAATATTAAAAAGTGGGAGATGAAACTTCATTGCACTCTACCAATTTTAATTTATTAGCGGAAAATGTTTTCACTTTATTGTGCTCTGCAAATCCGATTGTAGACGATTATGATTGGTAGCTTTTCTAGATCAGTAGTTTTTAAAGCCCACCCACTGCACGTTTTTAATTGAAGGAAATAAACATGTTTTCTTTTAATATGTTAATTTTATAATATTATCCAAGGTTATCCAATTTTGCTTATTCTCTATATAGTACCTACTCCGAGGGAGATCATATCCAAATTGAGCAAAAATTTTAACTCACACAAGAGGGGAAAAACTAACTAGGGGATTAAACTGTAAAATCGGCTCTTGTTCGTTGTAGGTACCATATCATCATATCATAAGGCTTTCATTCAGGGCTATCAAGAGGAGACTGGGAAAAACAGTTTTGCCCCATTTCCATCGCTTATGTTAAACAAATAAAAAAAACAAAGAATATTAACTATAACATTTCGTTCAAGGAACAAATTTATTTCTCCACTTTTTTAAATTTATACTTAGACAATGTTATTTCAAAAATGTACAAATGTGCGAGCAAGATAGCGCGAGGGCGCGGGATTCTTCTATTCTAAGAGCAGGTATTAATCCTGATAAATTGCCGGGGCGAAGCTACGGACAGTTTGAAGTTGTAAATAATACTCACAAAAAAATGCATTACGAAATGACATACTTGTTTATGGATGAGCTTTTACTTATTAGGAAATAACTAAGCTTGATTTTGTTAATTGGCTATCAGACTGTGAAGAGTTCACGCGGAGGCCCTCCCACACAGCGCATTTAATCCGGAATATTGATTCTTACTTTATACTCCAAGATGAAATTGATAATGTAGCTTATGCATATATTTGTGAATTTTAAGTTTAAAAAAAATATTTATCGAAATATTCTATAAATAAGTTTGATGAAAAATGTAGAGCCAATAGATAAAGGAAAGGAGCTGATTAAATAAATAATGTAGAAAAACATCGAAACCATACATTTGTTAGGATAGGGAGATATTTTATTTTGAGAGATAAAGTTACGCTAGGTAAAATGTACTCAAAGAAGTCAGAGACTATCGTTCTTTTGCAGGAGTTGGTGGATATCATGCTCAAGCGGATGGACCAGGACTTAGATGGTGTTATCAATTTCAACGACTTTCACGAGTCTGTCATAAAAACCCCATCTTTGCTGGAAAGTCTGGGATATTGTTTGCCTGAGAGGCCAGCGGTGTACTCCTTCATTGCGACCTGGTGTCCATCGTGGGGCAAAATGTAGTTTTAAATAAATCAACTATAAAGAATAATATACAGTGCATTCGGATTTCTCGTCGCTTACTTGTCGTATTCCGTCTTTCTACTTTGATCTTGACATTACATCATCTGTGCTATGCTACACAAAGCGGGGTTCTTATTTGGAAGCAGTTACACGGGGATAGAATAAAATTCGATTACTTCATTCTCGTACATCCATGTACTGGCTTTAGAGCGCTCTTTCAGGGAGCCAGAGTCGAAGAGCGCCCATTAGACTTCAGTGTTAATCATAGAGGGGTCGTATAAATCGGATTCCGTGAACTTTATATGATCATTGTAGAGAGAGTCGGAGTTCATAAAACAAAGTAAAGATAAGGGCTCAGAATAGCTATCCATTTATCACTTCCTGCCACTTGTCTTTAATATTCTTAGGTAACGAACTACCTTAGCCGGCGTGTCGAAGTAGATAACATACATATAACCTTAATACATTTCTTCATTCATGTTCATTATGGAAATTGTTTTTATTGGAATTTTAATATACATAATTAAATAAAACAATTCACAATCATGATCAATCAGTTTTTCTATAAATATGTGATTTTTATACGTCTTTCGTTTATTTATCTGCCCATTTTACTTCGATCTTTTTCCTTATCCTCTACTACATTTTTCCTATGAAAGCTAACTGAAAACTGATGTTCGCGCTGATACTCAAATTTCAGATAAGTGGTGCAGTTGAAAGTAATCCGTTTTAAATCAAACTGACGATCGAGACCAATTAGCTACCTATTTCCGTTATCCATTGTGAATGCCTTCGCCTCTTCGAATCTTGCTAGAGTTTATTTCCTGGTAATTTATAGTGCATACCCTATTCAACTCGCTCACTCACTGAAAGTATCAGATATAAATGATCAAAGGGTAGAGTTCTAGGAAATGATGCAGTTTATGCAGAAATACCGGAGACAGAGTGTGATGAAAATGTTAAAAGAAATAAAAAAATTGTTTAGACCCAATGTGCTGTAGTTTTTTTGATAATTTTTCAATTTAATAACTTTAAAAAGGTTCCGTTTTAACAGCAACTTTGGGTTTCGGGGGATGTTTCATAAATATAACGAACGATTTTATCAGTGGAGAATAAATATTCGCACAATACAAATATTTATGACCATCAATATAGGTAACAATAAGCTGAGCTGTGGCGAAGGAAAAGTTGAATTCGTTGACTCATATTACAATAATCACTTTGCACTTAAATACCTATTTTAAATCATTATTTTAATTCGGACAGTAAGAAAAGGGTTAGTATTAACATATTATTTTATATTCTTGTTGGTTTACAATAAAGTGTTCATAAATTTGTCTATCTATGTTTCATGTATGTATTGATTCTATGGTATATGATTTCTTGCCAGGAATTTTAATGATAATTGAGGGGCGACACACCATGATTGACATTTCCAATCTCTCGGGCAACCTGGCTGGGAGTTGAGAGAAACTAAAATAAATTCTCGAGTGGTCCAGAAAAAAAATAAAAATGAAAACTAGTTCCGTAAACGAATAGAATACCGACATAAAAGCTCTACTGACGAATTCCTGCCTTGCGGGATTCACAGGTCTATTGTTATTTTGAATACTTTTTTTTTTTAAATACTGGCGATGCGAGTGGACAAAAATATGATCTGTTATGGTTTTAATCCAACTGGTTCGCTCGCGTGGATCGTGAATAGCCGTAAAACCAACAATCCAAAACAATATTGTATTCATTATTCCATAATTACAGGTCATAACGTTGCCACCGTTTAGTTATAGCTTGATCGAGCTCTAAGAATTAGCTGATTTCTGTAATCATAATTATAATCAAGGTTAGAAACCTAACTTACAAAAAATATTAAGTAGGTACACTTAATTAAATCCAAGGAAATTACCCACCATTCTAAAACAACCGTGATGGAGAGAAGCAGTAGAAAAATATAATTTCAACATTTTATGTGCTAAGAAAAATTTACAGACATACACATTTTATAACAGTAATCTTATGCACGTGTACATCGTTCATAGAAATGATAACTTTATGTTACACGTGCCAACTAAATATCTACGTACAAAGGATGTTTTTTTAGAGGTAGGTACCTATACAAATGCACTTCTAAGAAAACACACTTTAATTATTGTTATTCAAAATACGACGGCGGCGACGAAGACGTGACGAGGACATTTGGCCGACTTGATGAGGCCTTTGCCTTGCGGTCGCGGGTTTGAATCCGGTGGCAGTTAAGCATAAATAAGTTTTTCGGTCGAAAAATGTATTCACAACGGTGAAGAAAAACATTGTAAGGAACCAGCATGTTATAGAAGTCTAACCCACACAGAAAAAATGTTGTGTGGCATGTGGCATGTAACATCTACCAATCCGCATTAGGTTTGCGTGGTGAATTAAGACCCATTCGGTCTCTTAGCTGAAAGTAGGCCTGTGTCCCAGCAGTCGGAACATAAGAGGCTTATTTTTATAATAAAAATAATATCCAATTCAAAATAGTTGCAGTAAGAGGCAGTCCCGGTGAACAACCTTATCCAATAGGGCAGATTAAAATCTGTTGTTCCATTTGTTGAATCACGATTTAATTTCAGTTAGAATTTCAATTTATCTGTCTAGTTTCAAATACCCGGAAGTTCAGCGAATTATATTGATGTAGCTAGTTCAAGTAGGTTTTAGTAGAGCTACGGAGTAAGTGAGGGTGTTTGAGCAGATAGACAGGCACTTGTAGCCTAAGCTGAATTCAATAATTTTAATCTGGGGATTTTAAACTTCATTGGCTGAAGAACTTACTTGAAAATTGTTAAATTATTTGTATAAGTCAATCATCCCAATCATTTATAAAAAAGTGCCCCATTGCCCTCCAATCTGTCAATTTCTTTGCTAATAAATTTCAATTAGATTTTAGATAAATACCTGCATTTTGCAAACCACCAAAGCTGTCACCTACACTTTTCTATCAAAGCAGTACATATGTTATCCAAAGTCGTTTTACTTTAAATATAATTATAAATAGTTTTTCACGTTCTGCTGTGAACGCCGAAAACGATTTACGAACATATAAACTTCTTTTCATAATAAATCCATTCAAATCACTATGAAAATGCTTTTAGCCTGTGTGAAAAATATTGATAATGGTTATTCAAGTAGGCTATCAGCTATTTAATTTTAATCCTTAATTAGTATCAACCTTAGTATTAATAACGTTTTTTTACATTTCTTCTACTTACGTATTTCTTTGAAAATTCTTCTGATTGTAACGTTTAGTCAGCCAAATTAGAAAAAAAATCATCTGACCATACTCTAAGCAGAAGAAAAATAACTAGGGAAGACTTATACCAAATTTTGCCCCTTAAGTCTCTGCAGTGGGTTTCATTTCGCGATGCACACAGCGTGCGCAGGAAAGTTTTTGAAAGAGCCTTCATACACAAGAACTCTATTGACACGAGGAATAAAGTAGATAAATGTGTAACACGAATCGCTAGGAGCTATTTAAAAATATAGACCTCTGCAAGTTTAAAACGCTTCACTGCGTATTATAACGATGCAAAATAGCTTTTTCAAAATATAGAGTTTTCCAAGTTCAAAACGCCTCACTGCGTAGTATAATGATGCAAATTTGTACGATAACATTGAACTTGTTAGGTTTCCGTGATCAAGATATCTACGTAATCGCAACTGAAATAAGATTGAAAACTTGATCAGTTCCATCTCACTAAACAAACTGAGCATCATTATAATAATGCAGTGGAATGCTTTGCATATAAAAAGTATTTAATTTTTTTGCATGAGAATTTCTCTAAAAGAGAAAATATCTAGAAAAATTGTCATGCAAAAAAATTAAGTTAAATTAATAATTAAATTCCTATTCCTACTATTCCTATTCCTACTAATATTATAAACGCGAAAGTTTGTAAGGATGGATGGATGGATGGATGGATGGCTGCATGTTTGTTCCTCTTTCACGTAAAAACTACTGAATGGATTTTAATGAAACTTTACAATAATATAGCTAATACATCTGAATAACACATAGGCAATTTATATACCTGCGCAGACGAAGTCGCAGGCATCAGCTAGTATATAATATTTTTAGAATTACTATTATTACATTTTACTCACACTTAAAATAACAGAAAAGTTTGTGAGGATGAATTGATATATAATCCTTTGTTTGTGAAAATCAGATAATTTATAATACCTACATATCAAACTATCCGATCTTTAATATACTCACAGGTAATTTTCAGTTTTTAAGTCTTAGAAATTTTGCTTACATGGAAAATCTATTGGCCAGGTTATCCTTGTGCCACTTATTTAGATATAAAAATATGTTTTTTTGAATAAGATTAAAATACTTTATTATGTGAAACTTTTCTCGATAGATTTATTTTTTTAAATAGGCCCTCTTATAATCTGATTTACATCCATCCTCCTAATTTAGAGAACATTTACGGTTTATTTTTATACTATTGAATGAGTAATCACAGAACTTAGATAAATGTAGAAGGATTTTTTTTATAAATTCAATACTTTTCAAGCACTACGATGTTTGATGTCGCTTACGTCCATTACTTTTGAGCGACAAAAATCTATATCTAACCTCTGCCCTCGGGGTAAGGGGTCTAATTGCGCTATCGGTGTCTTACAATTCGGCGGCTGTCATTTCTGACAGTTTCACACATCCTCTTAAAGAGACGTCGCCGTTTGTAAAATTCCGTAACATTACAAATTGCCTGCTACAGACTGATGACATTTGTGCGGTAGCGGGGAGTAGATGGTTCGATGTCCAGCAGAGGATGTCCTCTCTGTAGGTCTCTAGGTCTTCGGTTCAGGTAGGTAATATCGGTGCAGTAATTTAAATAAGATTTCAATCTAGGAGCTCTACAGAAAATACGTGTACTTATTTTCACTTCAAATTGCAATCTCTAGTGACGCTGGTTCAAGGGTAGATAAATAGACCCGGTAATTGGTCAACATAAGCGCTTCTAGTTAGGGGGCATAGATGAATAACAGTGTTCCTATAGACCACCAAGTTTGACAGCTTCAAAGCAAGATGTAGTCGGAAAATTTCAGACACCCCCTAATAAAAATGAAATATCTCCATTTTAAAACATTTTTTGTTACTTTTTATGACCTATTAATAATGAAAAAAGCCTAGCAATATACTATAATGTTAATCCAGGTACTTCTGTTTAAAAGTTCAAAGCATCAGATAAAAATGTAGGTTACTAAAAGTTGTAAAAACCGTTTTTGGCGCGTTTTCAATGTACTAAGGTATGATTCTAACGTAAAATACTTCTATGTAAGTAGGTAGGTAAATAAAATTAACCGTGAACCTCGAAGTGTCTCCGAGCCAAGTAAAGCAACACGGCCGTACTTTTCTTTTTTTGAAGCAACTCTAGCCATAATATTGTGCAATCTATTATGCCTTTGACTGTACAGTGTACATGTAATAGTGTACGATAGATTAGTTAGTATCAAACATATAGACTGAAGTACCTCAGTGTAATAGATAAGTACAGTATGCACCCTATGGTTGCTTCTCGACCATCTGTGTCGTTTATTGGAACAGTTTTAATGGTTAATACTATAGCCTATAGCCATACTATAGCTAATATAACTAAGCTACAGTCTCCTTCGCACGAGATAATCATAATAATGCGGTACAGCATTGTTTGCCGCAAAATCTGGTACAATGTTGGTTCTCACCATAGGGGACGAACGAAAAAGATTTATCAAGTTCTATGATGTATCATTCTCCACCAAGGTCGTAGCCAGGAATTCACTTCAGGGGAGTTGTACTTTTTTTACCCTTAGTTTAGTTCGCAAAATCACCAAACAATTAGTCAAAACTACCCAAATAGCTTTTGGTCCAGGGGGAGCAACAAATCAGATTTTTTCGAACTTAAGAAGTGTAAGTTTTGTGACCAATGGAACATAAAAGTCACTATTTTTTATACAATCACTACAGGTTGCACTAAAACGAAGCGTATTTTAATTTTTTACCCCTTCAATGTAGTCTCGAAGTTGTTCTATTAAAATTACTGGATTTTCGATACTGAATAAATAACTAAGAAAGTGCTTTAAACGTGGGCTACGCCGTAACAAGCTAAATTGTGCTACGGCGTAGCAGTCTAGCAGTCTTGTAGATGATCGAATAACGTTAGGACGAAGAGCTGTCGTTATCAGTTCGATCACACGGAGCTACATTTATACATAATGTTTATTATCAAATCAGCCAATAAATTGTTTCTAATAAGAGGATACGTGAAAATTTGGATTCGGATTCGATTTTGGATTCATTTTCACTCAGTAACGGTGCTGGTTACAAACTTGATGTTAATACAGTGATTACTTGAGATTGTTAATACAGTGATTTAGATTTTATACGTGTTTTTAAGTTAGTAGGGTTAATTTTAAAACACGTATAAAATCTAAATTAGAGTATGAAACCTTTCACTTTTTTTGTTGACGAAATCAAAAACATGGACAAAACGAATAATGTGAAGAAATTACTAAAATACGGCGTACTTTTTGAGTATTTGTCCGAATCATTTTGAATGGAATTCGGATTTGAGGATTGGCCTTAATGTAAAATTCACAACACACTCAGAGCTTTTCGGACGCAACAAACTGTCAGATTGTTTTTTATTTAATAATAACGAGTTCGGAATTTGAATTGTTTTAAACTTATCGTTTTATCCAGTCAACAAAAAGATCTCAACCGTCACTAAAAAAGCTTTTGCGTAAAATTTTCATACAAAATGTAAGGGAAAAGTTTTCTGCAATTCGTGACTTTTCGCAAAAAGTTTTATCAAAAACTTCTATGGACCAACCATCGTTGGAGTATGAGTACGATGGTCCAACGATGGTTGGTCCATAGAAGTTTTTGATCAGTATTAGAAACAGGATCGATGGGCATCAAAAAATGTTTTTGTGTAAAATGGCTATTTCCTAACTATATTTTTTTTGAAAATCTGTGAATCGTAACAAAATTCCATAAAAAAAATTATGGATCTATGTCTCCTAAGACCATTTTCGTGTAGCTGCAACGGATAAGATACTTCCCCTCACTGCCCCGCTATAAGTTTCCACCCTGTATACCTACATAATTTTAATAAATTATTTAGGTATTTATTTAATGAAACTTGAGACATGGATTACGAAATACGCATTTACTCTTATATTCAAGATTAAAAAACTTTTAGTTCTAATCTCATTAAAAAAACACAAGTCTGATCGTTTTTGTAGCGTTATAAATATTTAGGTGCTCAAATTCCACTTTCGTAACGCAGATGAAAATAATGACGAGTGTTTTGACTAACACGAAATTATGTAAAAATCTGTCTGCGCCTTTACGAAAAGATTCAAACAACACCCACGTGCCTAGTCTATCTCAGATTCCAAATACGGGACAAAACCAGATTTTAGTAAGTACTGATTCTTCTGTATTGTTCTTAATGTCCGTAATGAATTTTGTGTAAGGGCTGGCGCACATATAGTGGAGCGCAACGCAAAGCATTTTTCACTGTCAAACTATTATCGACATTGTTCTTATTGAAATAATATCCTTTATCAAATAACACAAAAATTGAGTGGCGAAGCGAGAAATAAATTGTTGTATTATTTGATATTGAATATTATTTCAATGAGGACAATGTCGATAATAAATTGACAGTTAAAATATTCTTCGCTCCGCCGCCGTAGGTATATATTTTGATGGTCTTTTTCAAAAGCTATTTCACTAGCTACAGTGACCGCTTAGTGACCTTTAAACCAGGACATAGTAATGCTTACACACATTACTACTTTGCGGCAGAATATGTGACACTGTGTTGGTACCTGCACACCATAGTAATTCAATTCAATCTTATATTGGCCAAAATGTTACATTGCATAACTCTGGTAAGTCAAAAATAAATTATACAGCTTTAAATACATAATCTTATAAAATATTTTCAATACTATACTCAATACTCAATATATTTATTGTCATCACAACGGTTGGGTAAGATGGAAACAATTACAATATTTTGATTCACATGTGAGCCCCTTTGGGGCATTACAATATGGTAGGAGGAAGTCCGAGGTTTTTATTATTAGCTAGATACTTAAGGCTAGCATGCAATTTACACTAAGTAGGTACCTACCTAAGTTATTTGATTCTATGTCTATGTTCTTAAGCTAGTAATAAACGGACCACAACTCAGGTGTAGGATAAATCTCAGATATTCTAGTGATCCAAATCAAATCAGATAACGCTTCATCCCATATAGATAAACGAGATGCTCTGGTTTTGAAATTTTAATTGGATAGGTATTAAGTCATCCTAGAGCAGGGGTGGCGAACCTTTAGGCACCCACGTGCCATTTTTCTAAATAAATGTTAAATAGGCCAATAAAGACGTGCCGACAAATAATTTTGACTTCGTGAACTGAAAACACAAATTTATATTTACTACCAAAAGTAAACCGCATTCAGTTTCACTGCATTTAGAGGTCGGTAAAATTCTTAATATTTCCATGCTACTTAAGTTCAGTTAAACTCATTATATTTAATTATGCATGAAATTTAAGACTTTCAGGCTAAGGCCATGGAAAAGATTTTTTAATCAAAATACAATGCATACCTACTCAATAATTGAATTTTCGAGCTGCTGAAGACTTTTTTCTCAATACTTCACTTTTTTTTCTAAGTACTGATAAATGATTGTGTTGTGTTACGGACCTCAAATGGGATTGATAGGTATGTTGGCATGCTACTGTTCTTTCCGTAATCTTTAGATAGCTATGCATGCATGCTAATTGCTGATATTGCGCACCCAACCTACCCTATCACTCATTGACTGTGTCAATTTATTACTGTCCGTCGGAGGACGCTTTGAACCGGGATACAGTAAAAACTTGTCCGGTTCTTAGCGCATCTGTCTAGAAGTAGGTACCTAGTATGAACATAACTATGTATTCCTAAAAACAAAAATAACTATTTTATACCTATTACTAATTCTAATTCTAAGCATTAGCATTAGTTTAATAGTGATATAATATAAGTACCTACTAGACCTACTAGTTACCTTTAAGTTTTTTGTGTCAATAAATCATTTAATTATTTATTTATTTTCTTAGTACTAACTACTACTTATTACTTTTTCCTTAGTAGGGAATCTACATTTCATCGTATAGTGAACTTTGTGACCCAGAGGCGTGCCCAAAATATTGTCTCACGTGCCATCCATTGGTTCACCATCTCTGTCCTAGCGTATTTTTGTGGAGTATGAAATGCGGACTGCATTTCATTAGGACTTGAAATACTCAGTATGATCATAGATCAATATACTACCTCTAGGATGCTTAATTTCTAGGAGTATGTTGTAACTAGCTTACACCAATAACTTCGTTTGTGTTGCGAAATTCCTATCTAAGTAAGCGATTACACTTCTTGACGAACATATCCTCGGTATAGAAGCATTCATCAACACACTGAAAACGCGCCAAATAAGTTAGCTAATTTTAGCCAACTTCTAGTACATTTTGATCCAAAGCTAAACTTTCTAAAGAGAAGTAACAGGGCTAAAGAAATATCATAAGTCAAAATTACTAGGCTTTTTCATCATCAACAATGATTAAAACTCCATCGTAATAAATATTTAATACCATTTTTTTTAAATAGAGATATTTTATTTTTAATACTTATTCAATACAACAGTCTGATTAAATTTGCCCTATTACGATTCATCTTGGTTTAAAAACACCAAGATAAACTCAAGGAACCAAGATGAATTGACGAATGAAGATTTCTTTACTCACATGGTAGTACGAATTTAATAATGTTGCAAATACCAAGTTAGCAATTTTTTCTGTTTCCCAGATAGGTACAATAATATCTTCATAATAAAGATTTTTGTTAAAGTCTATTGGACAGACTCATCGACATTCTACCAAAAATATATCACACATAAGTACAAACATTCTTGTAATAATAAATTACGTAAAAGAAAATTGCAACAGCTGAATCTGTGAACATTTATTGTAAAGGTTAACCACCACCCTTATAAAACTTAGTTAAGAGCACGTAACGAATAGGCAACTTTTAAATTTAACATTGTGATTCAAACTCAAATGAAATATTAATTCGTTATGATTTTTTCCGCTCAGTTACGCAAACGTTCTTGTTTTAACATTTTGTAAACATAATTATGATTTCGGAGTCTTATGTAAAAACCTTTTTCACCAAGTCCTGCATGTTCCAGTATTAGTTGACACCAAATACTTATAAACAAACAGGTTATCTGAATGGAATGAGAATTTCTATTACACACTAAAAATTCTCAATAAAGACTTCTAAATAAATATAGACACTTAAAACTTTCAAAATTATCCTAGTTCGCTAATATGGTATTATATAAAGTACTTTAAATATTATGTAGGCGAAGCTAAGCCCATATACCAAATTTAAACCCAAAAGAAGAAGTTGTTTCGGCTTGGCTGGCACTAAAATTAAATAAAAATATTAAAAAAAACTTGCTGACGTTACCTACTAAGAAATGAATTTCTTCATTTCTATTATTTATTTATATTACGCACCTAGCGCCTACACTCCTGTCCTCCGCAAGTTTATTAAGGACTTTTGGACTCAGGCCTATACTCTCGGCCAAGAGAGCGAATGGGTGCATTTTGGACTTAGACGTCTAAAACGTCGATGAAACGCATTTTTAATCTTATCTTGACCCGGAGTCCCTTGAAAAAAACTCTCTATATAAAACTTTTGTTTATTTTAGTACCTACTTCTCGAGCTAATACTCATAATTTGATTTAGGCTCTATTCCTGACCACCTCTTTTTTCAATTATTATTAATAAAGAAATTTAGTTTAATTCTTCGAAAAGACGAGTAAGTATTTACCGTAAAATTTAAGCATGATAGATGAGACGGCGAGGCCGAGGGTGGAAATAGATGCTCACGGAACAATTGGTACCTATCTCATCATACATACGTCATCATCACCATCAGCCCTTTAGGACTGATTTTTACTTTAGGACTTTAGGACTGTTGGACGTAGGTCTCTACCATTGCGTGCCAGGCCTTCGGCTCTCGGCATCAACTTTTTACCGGCTGTCTTTTGTAGGTCGTCGCTCTACCTGACCGGAAGGCGCCCTATGCTACATTGGCCGATACGGGGTGTCCACTCAAGAATGTGCCTGGTCTTCGGCTCTCGGCATCCACTTTTTACCGGCTGTTTTTCGTAGGTCGTCACTCTACCTGACCGGAAGGCACCCAATACTACATTGGCCGATGCGGGGTCTCCTTTCAAGAATGTGCCTGGTCTTCGGCTCTCGGCATCCACTTTATACCGGCTGTCTTTCGTAGGTCGTCGCTCTACCTGACCGGAAGGCGCCCAATACTACATTGGCCGATACGCGGTCTCCACTCAAGAATGCGCCTGCTCCAGCGGATGTTAGTTCTTCGACATACCATGACCAGCCCACTGCCACTTCAGCTTTCTTATCTCGTGAGCTATGTTGATAACTTTGGTTCTTTGTCGGATAACCCCATTGCAGATTTTATCCTTCAAAGAGATTTCCAACATAGCTCGTTCTATAGCTCGTTGAGCGACATTAAACTGGTGGAAGACCTACCGTGAGTGTCCACGTTTCGGCTCCGTATATACATAATAATGTAAAATTATCTAAGAAAATAAAAAGAAAATGCGATGAAAGAATAAAACTGTTAATTGGACGAAGCAAGGTAAGTACACAACACTAAGAAAACGTTGTAATTTCAAGTAGGTATATTGGCTTTGTATAGAGAAGCTACTAACAATCTACTTAGCATTAGTGCTGAATGTTCTATGCAGTGTTCTAAGTATTACCTACCCAACAACAAACTTGTTTTATTAAATAAATAGAAGTACCATAACGTAGAATATTTAAATTTGATTGTCATAAAGTATGCACTCAATCATTTTGCAGGCTTGCAAGGTCAGCGTAGGCGATAGGCGGGCGGGCGGCGGAGGCTGTAGGCGGCAGCAGAGTGCGGGACCTGGCTCACAGTCCTCTGACTCGCCGGTATGGTCACACGCCCCGGGCTTGGGACCTGCTCTTGAAGCTTCCGCAAATCACGATTTTTTTTGTCAGTGAAATAACTTTATCTGTGAAGTGTTGAAATAATCCGGTAATTGTTCTCGGCTGCTGAAGCCGCTTAATATGGCAGAAGAAGAGATGGAGCCACCAACAGGTGAGATTCGTTTCAAATTTTAGAACACCGGCTGTCGCGGCGGCGGCGGCGGCGGCGGCGGCGCAACAGGTAAAAGTGAATGATACCACACAAAAATCATACGGTCTACGTTTAATTCTACTTTTTAGCATATTACTTCCGAGTCTTTATCCCTTGTCAGCGTCAGCTCGAGTGTTCTTCGTGCAACAAGTAGCCGGCATTTATCGGCTTTACGAGAATACATACACCCATAACACCATATCAAAATTTTACTTTAGATAGAGCTACACCCGTTTTTTTCGTGGGATTTGCATTTAAGACAGAATATATACAATAGAATAAATAAATAGAATTTAAATTGTTTAATAAAGTTTAAACTCTGAACGTTCACAGAAAATAATTTTAACATTACAATTAAATGAAACATACATTATAATACTTTCTGGTAATTGAAAAAAGAAAACTATGCATATTGATTTTAAATAAACATTGCATGTAATTAAATAAGTTAGACCCATGAAGCACATAATTTTAAAGTGACTCGAGAATTTATTTTTCTCAAACATGCTTGGAAATTAGAACCTTATTTTGCAACCTTCTTCAAATAGAAAACCTCTGCAGTTTTAGTTTTGTCAAAACTGACCTCGAGGGTCCTTTGAGCTTTTTTAGATTACCCATACTCTAGGATTAGGCCATCCAAATCCAGTAAAAAAATCCTCGTGTAGAAGGCCTTAATAATTTTTTATTTTATTTTTTATTGTACAAAATCCCCAGCTCTTAGGTAATTTGTTAAATTATAAAATTGAAACAAAAGAGAAAAGAAAGAAAAAGAAAATTCTCGCGTACCTAACCCTTACCGGACATACAATAAGTTGGAAACTAATGCAAACGTGGCTTACGGGGTCACTTTCGTATCCTTGCTAGTTACTCAAGAATCAAGAATCAAGAAACATTTATTGTATAAAACTGTGTACAAAGATCTTAACATATTTTGGTAGGAAACAACAGTACAACTCTAGCAGGTTCCGCAACTGACGCCTTTTTCAACGCATACATTTTTCAACATAATAGGCAAATGATCACGGCTGCCCATTACCAGAACAGTGTTACAAAGGTCTTTGATTAAACAGGCCGGCGGGTGCAACACTGATATCGCTCGCCCACTTTTTGATGGTCAGTCTCGAAAGTCCAATAATTTCACTTTCGTATATTCATAGGAGTACCTACATTCTCAATGCGTTCTACTAGATTCATTAAAGATCGGCTATGAAAACAGACTGATAATACGGATATGACGAAAATATTATTTCTAGGGGCTACAAAACCCTAAAAAAGCCGGCAGATTTTTTTTTACTTCAACGACATATTTTTTTCAGTTATTTTAAATTTAATTAGTTTTTAGTTTTTAGAGTGCTGGACCGATGAAATCTCTATGGGCCAATCTGAAAGTATATCCTCTCAAACTAAAAAAAGTTTTGTTCCAATCGGCTTTAAAACAAAGTTCTGAGGTAGGTACCTAACAAACAAAACAACCGAATTAAAAACCTCTTTTTTAAAGTCGGTTGAAAATAATAACATCTCATAACACTCCTACATTAAAAGGACTTTTAATATCTGATCAAATTTAGCGCAGACAAAAGGCGCAAGACCCCTTCTGAACGTACATAAACAAGCTAAGCTGTAAGCCCTTTACCGCTTGTAACTTTGGTTCTACTTTCCACAGCATTATATTACTTTTTATTTCTACCAATATTTAAGAATTTTAGTGTTTATGAACCGATTTGATTTTTTTTTGTTTGGGAGGATTTTTTTTCTGATTGGTCCTATGGAAAATTCATCACAACCGGTTCAGTAGTTTAGTCTTTTATACCAAATAACTAAAAAAAAGGGCGTCGAAGTAACCAAATATGCGTATTTTGCTTCCCTGTGTGTGACTCAGTTTTCAGTCATTCAGATTCAGTGGTGGTTACGGTCGCTAAAACAGTCCAATTAGTTGGCGTAGGTATTTTTTTCTAAAACCTTTTGTTATTTATTATTTGAATTATAATATTTTTGTCCATGAGCAGGCGTGATCTCTTACCATCAGGAGAGCGCTTAACTTGTTTCGTCACTAGTTGACATTAAAAAAAAGCTTAAGGCACAGATTTCGGCGCGCCGCTTTCTCGCTCCCACAATCACATTTGTAAATTTTTGGAGAAGTCAGCAAGTCACATTGACTGAGGATAAATTTCAAAAAAGTGGAGCGGTGAATTTGTAGTTGAGGAAATAGGGAAAAAAGTTTGTCGTATTTCCTTCGCTTATGCTAAACATATGAAAACAAAAAAAATACTAAAACATTTCGTGAAGTTGTAGTATCAAATTGACCGCTTCACTTTTTTGAAATTTATACTCAATCAATTTATATCTTCAAAAATGTACAAAGGGAGCGAGATAGCGGCGCGCGGCTATTTTGACTGAATTTTCACAACACAATAGCGACATAACTTACTAGGTCATCGCTGCGACGACGTCACTGGCGTTTGTAACATTGACCTACGAAAAGCCGCCAGCGAGTGTACGACTCTCTGCCAATGAACTTTCGAGCGGGATGTGACCCACTGACACATATTTTGAAACATTCATTCACAAAGATCGCCCTGGTCCGCTGCACTGCATTACTTTGCCCTGCGATAGCTACGCCATTGATGCCAGGCCTCGTGAATGTCCCCACAATGATGGTAACGGACAACCGAGCAGTATTCATTTAGGTAGATCTACATAATGGTTTTTTTTCGCAGGTGGCTTTTGCGCTCAGCAGATGGCAATACTTGGATGTTTGAAGGACGCTGTCGTTGGTATCTTTTCATCGAAGGAGGAAGACAAAGATAATCCCATCTTTGGTCTGTATGACGTTAGAGAGGTGGTGGCCACCGCGGGCTCGGGCCTCGTGTGGAAGGTCCACGACGCAATTCAGAAGACAGATGGAAAGGTAAGTGATTAGCCACTGTTATACCTACCTACATACTCGTTTTTTTTGCTGTAAAGTAACGTAAAGTTAACTAATTATTCAGCTCAATGTAACGAGTATTGGTGCTGGGTAATAGGTACCTAACATTAAACAATACAAGGGAATTGGGATATAGCGATATCTTATGAATCAAAGTAAACTTTTTTTGGAATTCAACTAATTGAAGCTTGGATATCTTGGAATACTTATGAAAAATATTACCACACATGTTTTTCTGTTTCAATAAATTAATTCCACGGGAATGTTTATATGCAAAAAAATGAGACGACTATTCTATCAAGTGGCGGCGTGTGGTTCTGAGAATTGAAGCTTTTACGATAAAAAATAAAATGAAAAAATATGAAAAAAAGCGATCAAAGGACGAAACTAGGTAAGTACCAGAAAGTAATCTTTCTCCGCACTAAGACGCTTGTTGTTGCTTCTCACCAAGCTATTATGAAACAGGAAAATATATCACTAACAACTTGGCTTTTCCATTTTTCACTGTTTGAACTTGACTAGTGTTTAGTGTACTAAGCCGGTTCTCGTGTGAGTCGCGGAAAGAAACATAAAATTGAAAGCAAAACATTTGCACACATTTGTTTGGCGTGAAAATGATGTGGGTTGATAACCTACGTTCACGCGAGCAGCGTTCTCGTTCTCTACACACGTTCGTAGGTGTAAGTGTAAAAGGAAAATCAGACATCACTGTCAATCTAGGTATTAGTCCCAAGTCGAAGAAAAGAACGCGTCTTTACTCATTAATGTAAATAAATTTAAAATAAACACCGAGCTGAAACTACAAAAAAAAATACGGATCGAACTGGAGAACCTCCTCTTTTTCGTCGATCAAAAACGACTAGTGTAGGTATAATAATAACAATTGAATATCACGACAAGACAGGTCTTATTTGATATTCGTATGAATGTAACGAAAATATCCAAAGTCTTCTACATAATCAATAAAGTTATTAAATAATTTCCATCCTAACTATTCTTATAAACAAAATTAGTGGATGTATACACTCCCAAGGTTTCACATTTATATTAATTTTAATTTTGCAAAGAAAAGTGCACGCAAGCATTTTCAAATTAATGTAGTCATCTTACTTGTCAGAATTCTTTCTAGAAGAAGAATGTATTTGCAAAATTAAGAGAATAATATAAATATAAAAGCGTGGGAGTGTATACATGTCTGTGCAGCTGACTGTACATAGATATAATTTTTTTGTACGTAAAAAGGTTACCCAATTAGGAAGGTGCTTTTTATAAAATATTATTATAACTACCATTGCAAGACATGAGACATATTTTCGGTGTCTGTCTCGCTGCCTCCCAGAGCCAAATAGTACAAGCTAGAGAATCGAACCTTGAACTAAAACCTTTATATCATATTAAAAATAGCAAAATTCTACTCCACACGAAACAATTCAACACAAAGCGTACATTTCTAATTCAATACACTAGATACAGCGGCAATGAAGCGAACAAACGCTCCTTGAAACGCAACAAGTGAGTCGGTAGAGTACTTACCTATACTTGTACCTATATATGTATAGCTATTTAACAAACAGATATGTACCTAACTTAGTAATATGTTATAACCACAGAGGTATGATAAGGCCAAGAGTTTTGCACGTGACGTTAATATTTCGTTCAAGACTCGATCAACACCTCAGAAGAACGAAGTAAATAGAATCCCTCCTAAATTTGACAAATTCGCTATCTTCTTTGCGCATACCACTTTATGCACTAGATAAAACGAGACAAAACATGCATTTGTCGTACGTCATAATATAGGGGGCATCTGTCACACGTTGAGCCACAGAGATGTCCAAGTCATAAAATATCGATATCGATATTAAGAGTTCGATGATCCGATACCGATATCGATATATCAATCCTAACAACTTAAAGTTCGTGACTATGATAACGTTATCTAGATTCACTCTGGATTAAAGGAACCTTGAACTTTGTAAAAACCACGAATTAAGATGACATTTTTTTATTTGATAAAATAATATACAACATACACAGAAAAATGAGTACATTACAAAATTTATACTTAACAAAAGTTAACACTTGAGCTTAATACTTTTTTCAGCTAAACCTTGTTCTGCCTGCCCCCTACCTATAGATTAGTCCCCCGAAAGGGCTTACATGCGATTCTACCACTTTGTTGGTTTTTTGTAAGTATTTTACTATGTGAAGACAATAAATTTATTAAGTATTGAGTACTTTTCCTGTCACTGTGATAAGCATAACGTTGACGATCACATATTGATGGTGGAAGTGTTAATTTATCAAATATTTTTAACTCAATGCTATACGCATGTGGCGAAGACTCTTTTGCTACATATATTTCTATTAATTTATTTTCCTTAACTTTATTTATAATTATTATATTTTCTTGGTATACTTTATCAGTACTTTTTTTTCAAGGCTTTTCGTACGCTGTCTGAAACAGTTAATTTTTAGCAAACTGGAGTAGGCTAGATTTTTATCGACCATCTCACACTGCACATTCTGTACATTCTACGCTAGTGTTCTTCGGTGGTACGTCTGAAAACACTGATGAACTTATTTCTGTAGTATCCGAAGGTCCTGGCTTAGGTACGTTGATGAAAGGGATATCCTGAAACACATTATATTTTTAATTTATAGTTCATGTAATTATAATATACCTATAACACGCAATTTTAAGTACAGTACTGTACTGACCGTTAGCTTCACGAGCATTGCATTTGGTTCAAGTTGAAGAATAGCCGGAAGAACATTTTACCTCTTGCCGATCGTTATTGGACGCCAAAGAGACACCCTGAAATATTAATAGTGTAAACGTAATATTTTCCGTGATTATTTTGAAGCTCTCTTTTTTTGTATATTACACTATCATGGTTGAACACATAGATATTCTGTTTTACCATGATACAGTAGGCAGGACGGCAAATATATAATATTAATAAATAAAATATGAATCGAACAAAATACAAAGAGTGTGAGTGTGTTTAAGTGAGATGGGTCAGCTACGGGATCCCTCAATGGCTCACTTTATTCGGAGAATCTTACAAGGTATACTCGTCGTGTCTGCATAGCCTTATCGACAAATCTTTTTACGTTTTATGACATCCCTAGTTAGTATATCATAGCCTCGATTTATTCATGATTTTAGCATGAAAAACGCCGATTCTTCATATTTCTATACTTATTGGACGTTATTCAATGTATCTACGCAATAATTATGTGTTTAGTATGGGTTATTAATGAGTACATACACAAATAGATACTTACCGGTGAAAATTCAGGTTCTCTTGACTTTTCATGATACTTGCGGAGGCCTGGCATAATATGAGGACACAATTCGACATTTCACATATTTATTTCACTATTTACAATAGTTCAATACGTTTTAAACAATATAAAACATCCAAAACCCCGTTGAAAAATAAACAAAAACAATGACATTTTATGACACTATATTTGAAAGATAGTCAATGTAGATGGAAAGCGACAGAACCATTTAACAATACACTTGGTTGGATAATTATGTCCCACATAACAATTGTGGGACTTTCTTTGAAGTTTCCTATGATTATCTCTATTATAGGTATATCCAAACTCTTTGATCAACACCCGAAACCAAAGCTGAAAGCGTAATCTATAGATTATGCTTTATGCGTGCTATTTACACGATAACAAAAGAAGTACGATTTCTGTTCTTCTCAAAGTCCAGTTTTCAGAAAAATGACGCAGATACAAAAACGTCATTGAGCTAGGTAGAGCACCTCACGGTTTTATACATTTAAAAGATAGTTGGTTCATGGCAGCAGTTATGACGTAAGGGAAAGAGGTGAACACTCTTAGCCGCCTACTAGGATATAAGATATAGATCGCTAACCCCATAAACTCCTTTCGACTGCGTACTGGAGTGAAATGACTTTACATAATTTGTGCTCGGTGTATAAGCGGCATGAATGCACATTGGCGAACAACCGCTTCATTCCAACAGGCTCCTTGTCGGCCTTAGACACTTTTAGTCACTCCGCCGACCATAAGCGAGAAGCGAGTAGAGCTAGTAACTAAAAAAAGAGTTTGCAAGCAACGAGCAGCACTTGAGTAGTTCGGTTAGTTTTGTTTGTCGCTAGGCTGAGCGCGTGCGTGAAGGCCAAATATTTGCACCACTCACTCGGGTGGACTATTCAGTCACTTGCTGATAATTGGTATGCGTATTACCTTAGAAGCGATAATCTCTCAGCAAGTAATCTGCCCATTACGAGCGATTGTCGCTGAGTGAGTTATGTTTTTATACGACACCGATGGTCGAATGGCAAGTGTATTGGACTGCCACGCCTGGGGTCGCGGGTTCGATTCCCGCTTCAGGACAAACATTTGTGTGATGAACATCGATGTTTGTCCTGAGTCTGGGTGTTTCCTATGTATTATATTATGTATTTATAAAAAAAAAGTATATAAGTATTGTATCAGTTATCTAGTTCCCATGGTACAAGTTCTGCTTGGTTTGGGGCTAAATGACGTTGTGAGAAATGTCCAAAATATTTATTATTATATTTATATATTTTTATACTCTTGTCGCTGCGACAAATTTGTTGACTTAGAAATCTCTCCTGCACAGCATCGGCAGTGTGAACAGTAGTCTATGAACTATTAATATTTGACTGACAACGAAATCTACATCTACTGAACTGTATATCCTCGTCAACATTAGGACAGGTGCCTTACCTGGCCAGAAATTCTGCCGCAAAGCAGTAATTTTAGACATCACTGTGTTCGAGTTTAAGGGCACAGGGCAAAGTGGACGAGTGCTTAGGAAGTGTGGCACCGGCATATGTCATTCAAAGCCCATTGTAGCTCTATTTTGGTCATGGACAGGAGCGATTTTCACTATCAGGAGAGCGCCTAGCTTGTCTCTACACTTATTTTTATACTTAACATAATATTAACAAAAACAAAAAAAATGGTTGTCCGTAAAGTTGGTTTGTCTGTAATGTTGGTTTATGGACGTGACTTCTAGCGTAACGGGACAATGAGCGTTACCGGACAATGACGCCAATGTTTTCGTGCATGCAGCCGGCGCGGCGGCGTTCAACGATTTATTAGACGTAGTCACGTCAAAAAATAATACAGTTTAACGATTTCATAGCTTTCAAACGAATTTCAATACGACTTGTATTTCTGAACTCGACTTTGATTTGCACGAACGGCGTATCCGCTCGGTCTAATGCGCTAGTCTGAATCCGCTCTTAGGTTGATTTTACAGGCGTGAAGGTTCACAGCTAAATAAATTACTAGCATACCCGGCACGTGCAACCATGATACTTGCCTAGGTGTGAAATCAAATAGACAGTAATTAATGAGATTTTCATTAGCTGTATAGAACAGCATTGCCTGGAATACCGTAACTGATTACCATCCAGAATGCAGCAAGGGGTAGCTAGTAAAGGGTGTCTCAGTAAGAGTGCACTTTTTAAAGAATCCGGACCATTTTGGCCTGGGCCGACCTCACTCTTGACACATGCACTAGAGAGGGTCCGTGAAAAACCAATCCTATTCGCTATATTATTATTTTTTTCAGACTTGTTATAAAAATATATATTATTTGAAAATATCATGGTTTGTCTTCGTGTTTTGTATGGGGGTCTCATAAAATATAACAACCTCTTTGATGTATACTCGTACTTTGCAATAATTAAAAAAAAAAACAATGCCCAATGCCCATTTCAGTCGACTTTGGTCAAAGAGTTTGGATATACCTATAATATTATATACCTATATTACTTCATTCTTCTGAGACTTTGGTCCGGTTTGACCAAAGAGTTTGGATATACCTATAATAGAGATAATCATAGGAAACTTCAAAGAAAGTCCCACAATTGTTATGTGGGACATAATTATCCAACCAAGTGTATTGTTAAATGGTTCTGTCGCTTTCCATCTACATTGACTATCTTTCAAATTTAATTTCATAAAATGTCATTGTTTTTGTTTATTTTTCAACGGGGTTTTGGTTGTTTTATATTGTTTAATACGTATTGAACTATTGTAAATAGTGAAAAAAATATGTGAAATGTCGAATTGTGCCCTCGTATTATGCCAGTCTTCCGCAAGTATCATGAAAAATCAAGAGAACCTGAATTTTCAGCGGTAAGTATCTATTTGTGTATTTACTCATTAATAACCCATTCTAAACACATAATTATTACGTAGAAACATTGAATAACGTCCAATAAGTATAGAAATATGAAGAATCGGCGTTTTTCATGCTAAAATCATGAATAATTTGAGGCTATGATATACTAACTAGGGATGTCATAAAACGTAAAAATATTTGTCGATAAGGCTATGCAGACTGAGTATAGTAAGATTTTTCGAATAAAGTGAGCCATTGAGGGATTCCGTAGCTGACCCATCTCACTTACACCCACTCACACTCTTTGTAATTCGTTCGATTCATATTTTATTTATTGGTATTATATATTTGCCGTCTTGCTTACTGTATCATGGTTAAACACAATATCTATGTGTTCACTGTTCAACCATGATAGTGTAATATACAAAAAAAGAGAGCTTCAGAATAATCACGGCAAATGTTACGTTTACACTATTAATATTTCAGGGTGTCCCTTTGGCGTACAATAACGATCGGCAAGAGCTAAAATGTTCTTCCGGCTATTCTTCAAGTTGAAACAAATGCAATGTCGTGAAGCGTCGCAAGCTAACGGTCAGTACTGAACTTAAAATTGCGTGTTATAGGTATATTATAATTATTATTACATGAACTATAAATTAAAAATATAATGTGTTTCAGGATATCCCTTTCATCAATGTACCTAAACCAGAACCTTCGGATATTACAGAAATAAGTTCATCAGTGTTTTCAGACGTACCACCGAAGAATACTAGCATAGAATGTACAGAATGTGCAGTGTGAGATGGTCGATAAAAATCTAGCCTACTCCAGTTTGCTAAAAATTAACTGTTTTAGACAGCGTACGAAAAGCCTTGAAAAAAAGTACTGATAAAGTATACCAAGAAAATATAATAATAATTTTATTAACTTTATTTATAATTATTATAATTAAAGTTAAGGAACTAATCTATAGGTAGGGGGCAGGCAGAACAAGGTTTACCTGAATAAAGTATTTAGCTCAAATGTAAACTTGTGTTAAGTATAAATTTTGTAATGTACTCATTTTTCTGTGTATGTTGTATATTATTTTATCAAATAAAAAAATGTCATCTTAATTCGTGGTTTTTACAAAGTTCAAGGTTCCTTTAATCCAGAGTGAATCTAGATAACGTTATCATAGTCACGGACTTTAAGTTGTTAGGAATGATATATCAATATCGGTATCGATGAGAATAATTGTGGATCATCGAACTGTTAATATCGATATCGATATTTTATGACTTGGGTCATCTCTGTGGCTAAACGAGTGACAGATTCCCCCTATATTATGACGTACGACAAATACATGTTTTGTCTCGTTTTATCTAGTGCAAAAAGTGGTATGCGCAAAGAAGATAGCGAATTTGTCAAATTTAGGATTGATTCTATTTACTTCATTCTTCTGAGGGTTTGACAGATACAGCACAATCAAAATAATTTTAGTCTGTGGTGTGGTGTAAACCAAAGGTGTAAACGTAGTGGTTACATTCTCTTTGGTGTGGTGTTCTTGGCGCGTTTTAGAAATTAAATATTTTATAATAAATACCAAGGTTCTTCTTACTGTAATAAAAATGAAAGAAGCGGATAGGTGCATTATTTGTAGGTACCTTAAAATTGTTTGGAAGATACAATAACTTAATAACTAGTGAAAAAACCACATTGATTTCAACTGGTAGCCCAGCGGGATTCCTCAACGAACGTAAGTACCTTACACCTATTTATTTACCTACTTTTGCTAAAGACTGGGTGGTAGATAAGTCAAATTTCCGCTCATTTAACTTACTAGTCGGTAATTAACAGAGAAACAGTGTGATGAGGTACCTACTAGTGCCAAACCCATACGACAAACCTACCAGCTAATTACATAGTTACAATTTGTATATTTTCACATATATCTTTAATATTTGGGTATCAATTATCAAATTATATTAAATGGTTTATTGCATATATTTATGTAGGTACACTACGTATAAAAGAGTAATAATATACTGCGATATTTTTTTGTAAAACACTTTTATCTACAAAATTTTAATTCGTACCTAATTTAGATAACAAGGTAAGTATTGACTTATATTTATTTAAGATGCTCATACATAGGTACTAATTTCACTTCATGTTTACAGGACACACCATATCCACACTTTCGGAACCTCATACAAATTATGATGCTTCGACTTCATCATTGGAGGCTGGGTGGCTCCATGAACTATCGCTGAAACACCAAATGAGTCTGCTCAATATCTATACTAGATCAACAAGTACATGGCCAGCGACAGATAGACCCCAAATAATACTGCAAAGATTATCCAATGGCTTTTTAAAATTAGGGTGTGCAAAGGAATCTCAAAATGAACTGCTTACCAACTTTTCTGATTTCATAGCAAATAGATTTATTTCTTGATTACTACCTCAGCTAGTAAATTAGGTTATTCTTTATTAATACTTTATTTAGATCTGTGAATACTTTTGTCTTGTGTTCATCAAAATAACTTTGATAGGCTCTTAAAAGTACCTTCTGTTCAATCTTGTGAAAATAGAACTATAGTCGGTCCAGATCTCTAATAGTAATACAGTATTTCATGAGTAAGTTAAGTGTACCTAACTATTTTTCTGCTGTGCAATAAATGTAGGTAGATAAGTACTCCTATGTTACGAGAAGGCAATTAGATAGGAATGTAGGTATTATTTGTTCTTGAAGATTCACTCGAATGATTTACACTTTTTTAAATACTGTTCCACATCGATTGTAAATGTATTTAAACATTTTATTTTCGATCATAAACTGTTTTGTCATAAATAATGTTTTTTATTGATTACCTTGGGGGCATTTACGTGTCCTAGTTTGGCTAGATTTTCGAAGGTCTAAGTAGTATATGTGAATTGGAATCATGTATTATTGATTGATACTCGTCGAAGTGGTAGTCGAGGACCTGGTGGCCGAGTGGATGAGACCCTTGCCTTGCGATCCGATGGTCGCGGGTTCGAATCCCGGTGGCAGTCATGCGTAAATAGGTTTTTTTGGTTGAAAATACGGCCTATCCTAGACGTAACGTAACGTAACTAAAAAATCTATACAATTATATAGATTTTTTAGTAGTTTTTGAAATTTTTAAAAATAGCGGATATGTAGGTTCAAAACGTAAAATCTTTTTTTTTCAAACATTTTTTTCATCCAATAAACTTCAAGGGGCCAATGGGGAAAATAACGAAAAAAAACGCAAATTTCCTGTCACATCAATTCACAACGAAATTTCATCAGCTTTCGGAATATAACTATAATTTTTGGTGTAACCCATAGTTATCAACCAATTTTTTAATTAAGGTTGGTTTTTATAAACCGATTTAAAAAAACATTTTTTGTTTGAGATATAATTAAAGATTGGTCCTATAGAAATTGCATCAAAATCGGTTCATTAGTTTAGTTTTAAATCAAAAAAACTGAAAAAAAATATTTCGTCAAAGTAAACGAAATAGTGTATTTTGGTTCTCTGAGACTTCTCAGGGGTCACTAGAACAGTCCAACTGAAGTCGGTTGTTGTATGTTTTATTAAAACTTTGATTATTGTTCGCTACTTTACTTTCAGTCAGTTGATAATTAAATTAGATATAGGTGGTTGGACTGGTTTGTTACATAATATGAGTGTGTTAGGTAAGTGAAGTAGGTAATCAAGTAATATATGAGTCTTACTGACGCGAAATTTTGAAGACCTAAAACATTAAGTACTTATTACAGTGAGAAATTATCAATTAAAATAGGTAAATAAATAATAGACTACTACTTCTACTACACCGACTACTACGGATTACTACTACTAGACGCGCGAGATCACAGAGCCACTAGTATTATTGATGTATATATTTTATTAGAAACATTTTAAATAACAAGATAGTTAATCGAAGAGCAATGAAATATTTTATCTTTTAATATTAATATTTTTATAGTTTAAAAAATATATTTTCAATTAAAGAGTTTTGTCTTTATACTTTTTCCTTTGACTGTACTGTATTTGACTGGAACAATAGATTTTTTCATTCATTTCGAGAGTGGTCCCAATCGACGGAAGAAAAATAATAAAATTTAATCGTTCCGGCGATTGGGACCGCGGTCCTAAACCTAGTGGTCCCAATCGACGGAAGCCTCAGTTTACCTTGAACTTCGCATTGGTACGCGAGTACACATAATGGTGTCTAGAATTCTCGGATCTCTCGAGAAATCTCTCGCCTGACGGTTACGCTGAATGTACACTGCGATATTAATATAATAATAACTCTAACGGTGAAACCTTGAAGCACTGAGGAGGCATTAGCCAATCAATAGGCTTAAATCAATCAACGTTCGATGGGTTTGGGTACTCTTAACTAAAGTTATTAAATTCTATAACAACCTATGTAAATTATCCTAAAATCAACCACAAGTGGGAAGAAGTCCGGTGTGACAACATAAAATATTTCGTTATTATAAAAGGTAAAAGGTAAATATTGTATACATTGACAAAAACTCACAGGTCGAATCACTGAACGTTTGAGAAATTTTGAGTGTATAACTTTGGTATAACTTAGTGAAGCACGTGCATCACAAATATTTATTTACCAAAAAAACTTAAATGGACAATGCAGAAGTGATACGTTGTATATCTGTATTGAACAATAATTTAAAATTAGACTGAGTATGAGGGCTTATAGACTGTTAAAAGTTCTAAAAAACTGTGTTTTTATTTCTTTCGTTCAGCTAAAATTGACGAAGTTATTGAGAAAATGAAATGCCTTTTGGGTTCACTCCAGCCGCGCCGCCTCGATGTATCGATGACGTCACTATGTGTGATCTATTCTCTTTGCTTCACTTCATACGCCGCGACACCGCGCCACCCCGTGGCATGTGACGGTTACCCATAGGTACTGTTAGTAAGTTTAACCTTTACGGTAATGCTGAAAAGGGCAAATGGGCCGGATTCAGTTATAAAATTTATTTTTGGCTAATTAATTTATGAGTATAAGTGTCCTTTAGTTAGTAGACCTTACCTGTCACGTTTACATTTGTGATAACTTATAGAAGTATTATAGATAAAATAAAATCTTATAGAAGTATTATAGATAACGAAAATAAAAAAAGATGTAGGTAGTTTTCAGCAATGGTATTTTTATGTTATCATTTAAATTTTGTAATAATCCAATATGGCCGCCTTACAAGAAACATGGCTGCCATACAAAAAAAACCACTACAAATGCTTATATCTCGTATACGGTGATAGATAGAGCAATGTTTTTGCATGTATTTTTTATTAAAATAGTGGATTGAATTTTTAGGGCTAAAAAAAAAACACCCTGTATATGTATAGCACTGTTCAGGTCATGGGAAAGCGAGATCTTTAACCATCAGAAGAGCGCCTAGCTTGTTTCGTCACGTTCTTACATAAAAATCAATTTTCGACGGATCGATCTCACTAAAAAACAAGTCACGCATGCTTGGTGTCGTCACAACGTCATTCTAGCTCTCAGTTCTTGAGTGGAATACTATTTTTCGCCTAACTTGGTCAGTTTTGATTGGATTTCAGTGGTTTAAACACTCAAATTACCAGAAAACTATGAGGAATATCTGGAATAGTCCAAATAGCCGATATTACGTTACTTTGGCTTTGTCCATTATGGATTTCTACAAAATGACAGAGTGACAGCGGGGCGAGTGCGGCGCCCGAGCCGAGTTTTTGCGGGCTGGCTCTAGCTAGGTACCCGGATTTGCCAAACAATGAATGAAATTTTAATTATTATAAACAATGGGTACCGCCTGACGCAAATCCATAGGAAAACGACTAACGGTAACAGTTATCCAATTTTTATAAAATTTATTTGGACAAAAAATCGACTTAAAATTTCAAGTTACCAAAACAAGTTTTAAAGTACCCAACATTGATACTAATTTAAATTTTATTCATTGTTTCGCAAACCCGGGTACCTTGCTCACGCTAGCTTGCAAAAGCTCGGCTCGGGCGCCGCAATCGCCCCGCTGCCATTCAGCCATTTTATATAAATCCAAAATTCTGACTGCACACATACAACGTAGTACCTACCCCTTCTGCATTGCCCATTTAAAAGTATTAAAAATTGATGGTGTAAAACCCGAGTACAATTATAGTTGACGATAATAGTTTGACATTGAAAAATGCTATGCGCTGCGCTTCGCCGTATGTACGCCGGCCTTTAGGCTTAATTTCCACCGGAATGGCAGCGATCGGCAGATCACTCTCAGTGTCAAACAATTTTAAACATTATGCTTATGTATGTTTTAATTGCTTATGCTGCGACTGGATTGGCTCTCATGTGCTAATATGCAATGATGACAAGTTTATTTTCAAACATTTTAGAGCGCGATTTTTCGTTTTTTTTTTAACCAGTTTTTTACTATGAAATATATATATGAAGCAAATGGCGAAATAAGCGCAAGGCTCTTCTGATGGTTCAGATATAACGTCTATCCATAAGCAAACAAAACAGAGCTACACAGGATTGGTGCTGAACTCTAATGGTGGGTTCTCATGGCCTGTATTAGCACGGGCCGCGCCTGGTCAGGCCGCGCCATAGGCCGTGTGAAGCGAGCGGCCCGAGGCTGTACGGACAGGCGCGTGGCTGCCTGTAGCATGTAAGTTACTGACTTTACGTGCTGCTACAGGCAGCCACGCGCCGATGTATCGGCGCGTATTGTCAATAACTTACGAAAGAGCGGCGGCGCGGTGGGGCCTGTGCGGGCACAAGGCGACACGGGCGCATACGGCGGCGAGGTGGCGTGCGTGACTCATTTCATTCAGACGGCGTGGAGTCGGAAGGGTTCTACTCGTGACAACGGGTGACCCGGTTTCGTCAATGGCGCGAGCTCGCCCGTACAGATGACCTAGGCGCGGCTCGGCGCGTGTTAGCACAGGCCGTGTGAAGACAGCATAACGCGTAGGTCACGTTGGGGCGACGCTGCAAGCGGCGGCAATGAATGAAAAACGTTGTACGCCGTACGCATAATAACGTTTATCCGTTTTAAAACATTTTGATAGTTACTTTTGTAAGCCCAGTTATTTTACTAGCTACATTGTTATTCAAACTGGAACTCAGCAATGCAGCGTGGCACCTATAGCACTTCACCTTACAGGCCCCAAGGTCTGCATATTAGGTAGAATTGCTGCTCCCGGCTTCGCCCGCGTTGTATAGAGATAAAAAGTTTATGTGTTTATCAGCTCCTAAGCTATTAAGATACCAAGTTTCAGCTCAATCGGTTGAGTAGTTTTAGCGTGATTAAAGATTAAACATCCATTTATAATACTAGTATGGCCTGATTTGTATTTTTTTGATTGTTTACAGAAATGCTCGGTCTTCTTGTTCGATCAACGGGACGCAAACCAATCTAACAAAACAGAGAAAACTAAAGTTATTGCAGCGTTGAAAGACGCTATTGCCATACTCCAGTCAAATACTCTCCTAAACTCCGTAGAAGTATGGCATCGCCTGGAAGAGGGGCCTAATCTTCTAGCCTTTGCAACTGAGCCGGTGACAACAACACTGCAAAACATTTTTGAGTATCACGTAAGTACTATAAAAAAAAAAAATTGTGCTTAAGGCGAATAGTACCCCTGATTCGCCCTCTTGCTCCTACATTTATTGGAAAAACAGAGAAAAAAATATTTTGACACATGCAAACTTGTTTGGATTGAATTAGATTTTTTACTGCTTGTTTATAATGTTATTATCTAGTGCCTGGGGTTTTTTTTTTTCGTAATTACAAGTATTAATTTTTAAATCCTCAAAAATACACAATTTTGTTTACTTAAAAATTTATTTTTTAGTTAATTTGATTTAAAACCGATTTAAGGGTAATCCGAATTCCATACAAAATGTTTCGAGCAAATACTCAAAATGCACGCCGTATTATAGTAATTTCTTCACACTATTCGTTTTGTCCATGTTTTTTGATTTCGTGAACAAAAAAAGTGAAAGTTTTCAAACTTTAATTTAGATTTTATACGTGGTTTTAAGTTAGTAGGGTTAATTTAAACCGAACCGATTTTCATGAAATTCATAAATTAAAACGGTTGAAAAAGTAATTTTCAAGTCACTATCGTACCTATTTATAAATACCACAAACTAATGATTTTTGTAAACCATGAACGTTCTTATTAGCTCAATTAAAAAATGTCCAAGTTTATAAGTTCCGGATATACTCAAAACATCTACTTGTATGTGTTTTGTGGTCTAGGAAATTAAAACACAAATAGGGATGGTAGAGAAGTAAACTGTGTAAGTAAGATGAATTGAAATGTCCATGCTAGATATAGATAGAGCACAGAAAGAGGGTCCATATTTTAGCAAGCATAGCTCTAGAGCACTTTCTAAAGGTCAGACATCCAATCATGAGTCAACCAGGACGCAACTAATCGCGTTTTGCACATCATTTCAACTTTGCTTATAGGTACAAGATGTAATTGGAGAACCTTAATGAAATTGGTCCTCGATCTAAGTTAGGATAATAGCCACGATATAGGCAACCGTTATCTACCGGATAAGGCTAACACAGAGCACTAAACATACTTATAATATACGTAGGGGAAAGTGTGGAGGATTCGTACACTTTTTACTCTAAGCATTAGAAAATAAATTCTAGCAGCTATTTCAAAATAATTACAACGCTTTATTTTTATTTTAAAACAATTATATTAACTATATATCTGGCTTTTATAATAATACAGTCTAGTTTCAATACAATGCAAAATGAAAGAGCAGTTGTAGTTTAAAAAAAATGGAAAACGTACGAATGTACCCCGCGCGTGTGGTGGATTCGTACATAGTATGGGGCACATTCGTACATAGCAATCAAAAAGGCCATATAATACACAATAATGGGCTCAAAATTATCAAGGACTCTGCCATAAATTAAGTAGTATTAGTTGACAATATTGGTTTCAGAAATAAACTAGAAAAAATTAAACACTTACATATTTTAGTAATTTATTCTAGAATTTGTTAATGAAATTAAAATTACTCATTATTTCGAGTAACAGGCTTCTAAAAAGTCCTTGATTGGAAATTAAATCTTTATTATATTTAACTATCAGGGTAAAGGGAAGGAACAAAAAATAAAAATAAAAATAACTGTAGTGGTTCTCCCGAAATAAATGTTTGCATATAAATCTAGGGCATCACATCATAAATTATTATAAATTATATTTACAATTTGAGCTAAACTTATTAGAGAAAAACGGGTTCAAAGGTGAATCCAAAAATTATTTACACGGCCCAAAAACACTTTTCGACTCGTCCCAGCGAAACCAGCGGCCGCACAGCCACCCCACTTCATGGTTAGCCTAGGCGTTCGAGCGAGAGTCACGCAAACAAATGCAGACGTGCCAATGTATTTCGTAGTCCACTTTATGGCCACTGTACGAATGCTCCTTGTGTACGAATCCTACCCACTTTCCCTTATCGTATATGCGAAAATTTGTGTGTATCGGTGGGACAGCATAAAAGTGGTAATTACATACATAGAAAAAAAAATATGATTTTTTAGGGAGAAGAAAATTGAAGGGAAAATTAAGCGAAAAAGTATTGCGACTTTGATTCCTCGTCTTTTTTATCGGTTTATATCATACTACTCGGGCGAATCAACATGACACCTGGCTCGAATGACATTTGTGCGATGTACAGCGTGGAATTGGGTAATCTTGATAGAGAAGAGGTTCTGTAATACTTGGTAATGATAAGAAATGATAAGGCTTCGCAATTATAGGAAGAAAAAACATGAAGGGCGCTGCGCGGAATAGCGGGGGAAGCATCAAGTTCCGAGCCTCGTGTCAGCCAGGAGTCATGTTAATTCGCCCGAGTCGTAGCTTCTGTTTGAAACCCTTGGTTTTTTGTTCCACCTGTTTCAAAGTATATTTAATTATGCTTTTAGGTACCTACTTACACATTATTTGTTTCATGCAGTCTTTCATGGGAAAGAGATGTGATAAGGTAAGTCAAATGGATTTTGGATTTTGGCCTGTAAATATGATGATTATATAAATTTATCGCAGCCTGCTTAAATAGGAGGAATCATAAAAGATTTATTTATTTATTTGTTTACTGGTTTACAACAGCTATTACACAAATGAGTTCTTACATTTCGCTTGAAATAAAAACAGTCTTATGCTGTTTAATAAATGTTTGTTATGTACTTTATAACAACTTGAGTACGATAAGTAAGATAATATGTTAAACGTTTGCACTCACTACATTAACCAAAAATGTTACTTATGTCAAAACAGATAAATGTTTTTCTAATGCCTACGTATAATGTTACTGACTTCAAATTAATAGTTTAGCTAGATTATAATAAGCATTTCTCTCTTGGTGGTTTCCGGGGTTCAGATTCTGAGAACCAGCGTTTGCTTGAACTACCGGAAGTGACTAAAGCGATTATCCTTGTATCCTATAATTTGTAGAAAACTGAATATTTTATTGTACGTGTTTTATAGAATTTGTAGAACAAGAACTAATAAATATATCTCTCTTCACCATGACTTTATTTGCAGAAAGAAGAGATCGAGTTCTTGACTATGACTTCTTGGCCTATTAAAATGGTGCAACCATATGATTCATCTTTGCATCCGCCTTTAACCACTCATGGGCTCCCACCATACGCTAAGGAGTACTATTTCCTTGATTTAGAATGCCGATACGGAGCTATCCAGGTAATTTATCCACCTACTTAGATAGTATTTTTACTCGACTACGAAGAAGGTAAGGTTGTGTTTTTTCAAGTGTATGTATGTATGTAGGTATGTTTGTCTGACTATGCACCGCCCTGCAGGCTAAACGGCTGAACGGATTTTATTTATATTCATTTTTACAGATAATTGATGCCCTGTGCTACCTTCACAATATAGTGAAGATGGTACACGGCAACGTGTGTCCCTCTAATGTGGTCATTACGGCAGACGGGACCTGGAAGCTCATCGGATTCGAGCTCAGCCGTAAGTAATGTATTTTTACTCGATTTTTACCCGACTGAGGATCAGGGGGGTTATGTGTTTGAGTAGAAGTATGTTTGTCTGACTGACTTTTTGTGGCACCCTCATAGGATTCTCGATATAATCTCTCATACTCGATCATAATCTCGATCAAAACAAGTTGTTTTAAAAAACTTGTTTTAATCATGCCAACCCTGGTCAATTTATACTTCAAATACATACTATGTACTTTGCGAGCGAGATATACGCGCGAGATTCACTACATAGAATTCTAGAGCGGAGTTGATTTTACCAGGTTTATCGTATTTGTCTGTCTATCTGTCGATCCGACCTATTCCTTTCTAATACCAAAAACTAATACCAATGGTATTTGTTTATTACCCTAATTAATACTTAATTCCCGACGAATACCACTCATAAACGAATCCCAAAACAAGTTAAACGGTATGAAATACAGTCAGTAACAAAAATGATTTTCAATGTAATTTTAAGTAAGTAGTGTTTATTTTATCAAAATCAGTCTTTTCAATCAAATTAAAGTGTAGTAAGGGAACGTTCGGTTCATTATTATAATAACACAGACAATCAGACATACATATACGTAATTGAATTACCTAAATTCTTACACACGTAAAATAAAGTTTGTCCTTACAAGAAATCAAAATAATATTTTTTTTATAGTCTCTAAAATACAACGTTTAGTATTATTATGTAGTATAAAATATTAAAAAAAACAAATTTTATCGTAACTCTACAACAGTAGGTAAAAATTTTGGAAAACGTATAAAAAACTAGAAAAACAATTTTAGAATATCAGATAATCAACTTAGAGTATACAATAAGAATCAACTTTCTTGCTTAGTAAAAATCATCAAGTTTTTGGCATTACAATCATAAATTATGAAATTATTATTTTTTGCATATTCGTAACTATTAACTTTTTATTATAAAATATAAGAAATACCAATTTCAATATTAAAAAATAATAAATAACTCTTTTACCTAGTCAAAATTATCAAATGTTTGGCATATCAATCATAAGTATTTTGTATAGGTATTATTATAACTAATTTTTTTTTTTTAATTTTCCAGACATTGACCAACGGTAATTTTTTGGTCAACCAGTTGGTCAGTTACGTATACTTGATTCACTGTATAACTAATTTTTTAACTAATAAAAAAAATAATTAACTACTAATAATAATAATCTAAGCAAGGACAAAATAATTGTAAGCAAAACAAACCTTGTTTCATTGATTTAACGTTTATTAAAAAAAAAATACATTTTAGGAGCTTCGTTTGCACGGTGCTTGACTTTGATTGGTTGCTTCGAATTAAAAAAACAATAGGAGCAAACGCACCCTTTCTCGCAGCTAAACATTTTAGAAAATCATTTACTTAAGCTACTTGCGTCGATGTACATCGATGGCTACTTGTAAGTTAAAATGCCGGAATGAAGATAATTCGTAGAGGTTTATTGTATTATGATAGGTTGTATTGTATTATGATCATAATATTAAATGATCAGTAAGTAAATTGTTTCTTTGACTGTACCATAATCTATGTTTTGGTATTAGTTGGGAATAGATTTAGTACTTCATTGAAATATTTAAAATTTGGTACTCGTCGGGAATAGAATATTAATTAGGGTAATAAACAAATACCACTGGTATTCGTTTTTGGTATCGGACGGGAATAGGTCGTCCATCCGGCTGGAATCTTGCATCTCAAATTTCGAGCACTTCCCTATAAACTATCCAGCTGAAACTTTCAGGATAGCTAACAACTCGATAACAATGCATTCTAAATCTATTTATTAGCATGCAACGCCGACCTTACCCCAACAAACCGCTATTTCGTAAAGGAAGCGAGATACAGCATAAGCAAAAAAAACTTAGTTTTTAGATTTTAATCAATATTGTCAATTATTAAACGATGCATTTTATAAAAAAATAAAGCGCCTTTGTAATAGAACACCGATACAAATTTCAAGGATAAATTCTGTAGTTCAGCAGATTTACTGGTTACCGGCGGCGCGACGTCAACAACCTGTTGATTGTGTGTATACAAAGCTCTTTTTCAAGTCTGGTATCGAGTTAAAAAGTATCCTACCTATTGCAAGCTTTTTTTACCTTTTGCTTTTACTTTACGTACCTTTTGCAGCTTACAACATAAGTACCAAATTTTAGCTGAACCAGTTCAGAAGTTACAGAGTGATTGATCAACAAACATCCATCTAAGATATCTTTACAAACGTGTCAATTATGACGGAAGGCTTTCTAACATTCTTATATAACTGGTAATCATTGCAGATTCAGAAATTGAAACAGACGGACAAAAAAACATTTTTTCCGACATGTATTCCTTGGGGCTATTGATACTAGCTCTTTATAACTGTGGGAGACCAATCTTAAATGCTGAAGGCAGCCATGTTCAGCACTTTGAGGAAATTACTGATGTAAGTAACACTCATTGCTGTCCTCTAATTTCGTTTCTATCGTTAATTTCATCAAAACTTGATAATATTCAGACGTAGATGCTCAAAGTCACGAAGAATTCGTCAATGTATATTTATGTTACTTCTCATTCCTTGTCTGTTACTCTAAATTGAAAAGCATATGAATGAATGAATGAATTAAATATTTATTTGTCTCAAGTTACAAACAGGTCTTATGAATGTATAAAGTAGAGTCACATACTTCACTGAATAATACAGTATACACATTTTCTTTAAATTGATGAGGTATAAGTTTCTTATAATCTCGATAAATAAGTCTAAAAAAATCATACAATTTAATTTTACTGAATCACAAATTCACAATGTCCAATTAAATAATCACATGCAAAATAAAAACAAAATTAACCTACAAATTAACATAGATAGTTAACTACCCCTTACTCACAAACCCAATCATAAATCCCGTTTCTGTTCAATTCTGTGCAATTTGGAACTCTTGAATACGATAGAACGGTTTCGTTCGATTTAGAATTATGGTGGAAACTAATGGAATAATGGAACGATCGATGGTCGATAATTTCACGTTAAAAAATCAAGGATTTTGTTCAAGTGTGTCAAAAATACTGTAAGTATTAAAATTTAAATTGTACAAGGATTTCAATAGGGTTCAGGGGTACCTAGCCCCTTTTTTGATAGGAAACATCGAGTTACAAGTTTACACTTTATACTTGTTAAAGTTTATACTTTGTTTGAAGCTTGGTAAGAAAATAGCATTATGATCAACTCCTTTGATGTGTCTGTTCTGTACTTTCATTATGTTTGGCTACGCAACGCCGCGCGCCGGCGACTACTTGTCAACATGACGATATTTACCTACTTAGTTTTTAGTATAACAATCTTGTCTTGTCTAGTTGAATGTGACTTAAATGTAACTTAATAGGGATGGTTCTTAAATAGATTATATACAATGAAGGCGAACCGCTTCTGTTGTACGGTCTTCTAAGTAAGTAGTATATTTAACTACATAAGTATCCTTTTTAGATCTGGATCATAGGTAAATTTTTATTTAACCGACAATTCGAGCAAGGTCGAGAAATTTGGGGATGGCCCAACAATGGGACAAAGGGTAATCAAAAAACCGACTGAAACAATGTCACAAGTACTGAAACAAGCTAATTAATAACTTTCATTGTATTTACAGTTTTCCGGGCACTTACCTACTTGGTATTATTTTTTTTTTCTTGGTATTATTGTTTGCGGCTTTAGTGACACTGCGACCGTTGTCGGTCTATTGTGCTCGCCACTTGGACCTATGCGGTTAAAGTTCCTCACTAAACCCTGCCGCTATGATGAACTGCGGGAGTTTTTTGTGAGGAAGCTCAACTAATTCACCAGGGCTTAATATGTGTTATCCCAGATAAATACTGCGCTTATGCATTAGCGGTCCACATTCCTTCAGAAAATAGTATTGTAACGAAGTCATTAAACGAGCTAGCCTACACCTCATATTAATACAAATAAGGTTCATCCCTGACTCAGACATCGTTACGTCACGGACTCCAACCAGGGTAGCGTACTCGGCGACCCGCTTATTCGTAGCTTTAACCTTGGCCCACAAGGCGAGACTACGCCAAAGGTCTTTGCCCTCATTCTTTCACGTAAACGACGGAACTGTCTGAAAATTCGTGGCTTATTTCAGTACGTCGCGTCGTCGTTTTAACAGCAATTTTAGTTTCATTCAGCATTATTATACCGAATTTAATTTAATGAAAATGCAAATTTAGTTATTATTATGTTATATTTTATTACGTTTAAGCATTTAGTTAGTAGTTAATTGGGTAAATAAATAAATCATATTATTGTATAATGTGAATTGAAATTAAGATTTAAGTAATAATGCAAATTACAGATTACCCAATTGAAAGGGAAACATCCTGCTGGGTTCTTATCACCAAGGTATTTGCTGCGCAGCATTGTTTTGGCCATGGGCTGGGCAGGCGTGATTTCAAACTTTATTTACATTCGAACGAAATGATGATGAAGAATTTAATTCTTAATCAAAAGCTAATGGTAGAGCTTATTAGAAGCTCACACTACTTACCTAAATTACCTTCATAAGTTGTAAGTTTTTTCTTATTGTTTGAGTTTTTAACTCTGGTGAAAATACTTGTCATTACACTTATCATAGGTAAATTAATAAAATAAAATAATCCTTTATTCCTGACTGCTTCCAAAACATAAGTGTGTATTAATTAACCTATATTTACTACTTTTAGGAATTTTGCTACACCTTATCACTATCGTCGCTGTCCTCCTCCTCTGTAGCAGTCGCCTCTACGGCGTAGGCCTCCCTTAAATCCTTTCCCTCAGACGGAAACGGAAACAAGAGAAACCAAAAAAGAGACGGAGGGACGAATTTTTTTACGCAGCGATGCGGACCGAAGTGGATTAGGAGAGCCAAGGAGAAGGACGTGTGGAATCATACATTATTAGGATAATATAAAGCGTGACCACTTTTTCAGGTGAATATGCGAGCGGCAGAAGTGATGCAGCGTATGTCCCCATCACTTCAAGAGGTAGTGAGAAGGATGCTGGGTAGAGAGTTTAGCCCGCGCCCTCCACTGAGCATCCTACTGTACACCAAGTATTTTAGGTAATTACTTGTCCAAAACGGTCCAATAAAATAAGGTATGACACTCTGAGTAACCGGCTGTTACGTTTGGTCTGCGTTATTGCCGTTATTAACGGATAGTTAATGCGGTTTCCATTTCAAAAATATGTATTTTGTTATTTTTTATTAGATACAGATAAAGCATTCAAAAATTATACATGGTGGTTTTGTGAGAAGGGTGATGGTGAATTCCGAAACCATGAGAGTTAGAAAAAACTTTATAAATTAATATATAAAAATATGGGAATAGTTATCAACCTATCCATTTGCAACTGTTTTATATTTTCATTATTCGTCACATTTTTGTCATAGATGAATTAATTTAAGGTATCTATACTAACATTGGTGTTCTAGCTGTCTATTTGTACCTATATGGAATATAGAGCAACATAGAGGAAGCTTTGTTTCAGACATACGTTTTTTAGGTTCGATTTGCGTCGTTGTTCTACGTTTTAATCTGTCCTATATTTGAATCAAAGCGTTTTATTATAAAGCAGAAAAATAACGAGCTGCTTTGTCAATAAAAAAAAAACTAGGATGTTTTAAGGTGCGCGTTCACAGGCCGAATCGGAGGATCCGCACTGACCGCATAAAACAAATGTTAGTACCTATTTCGCACGGAGCGGACGCATCGGACTGTCGGCAATGCCGGCGAGGATTCTCAAAGAGGCAACTTTTCCGTTTAATTTAGTTCCGTTTTTCCGGATTGCCGATCACGCCTCGCACGCCCGCTTCGTCCACCAAATAATTATTACCTCAGTATGTCTAAACTCGGTCGAATTAACATGACACCTGGCTCGGAAGTCGAAGCTTTCTCCGCGGCCGTCCTTCGTGTTTCTTCTTCCTCTTATTGCGAATCCTTATCATCACAAGTATCCTACGTCCTCTTCTCTACCATGATTATCCATTTCCACACTGTACTTTGCACAAACGTCATTAAGCCAGGTGTCATGTTAATGCGCCCGAATTGTAGAAGAGCAGTAGTAGATATACTTGGCATGAGACATAGGTACGAAAGAACTGGAAAAGTTTTACGTCGTCGTTAACTAAATCCGGAAATCGTGAACGCGCACCCTTATAGGGGATCTCAATCATTCAATTCATTTTATTTTCAGTGGATATTTATCCGATGGAGCTATCAGATTGCTTCAGTTTTTAAAACAATATTCAAACACAAGCGCTAGAGAAAAAGCGGATTTCATAAAAAATATCAAAAAAGAACACTTGGATCTTGTTCCAAAGGTAAGATAAGCATATTTGGATGTTTGTTTAAAGTGAGTCTAAAAATATGGAACCGCGACCAAGTTTTTCATAGCAGTTATCTCAGTGTCTCTAAAATAAGTTGATAGTAAAATATTGGATCAGCCTGAAAAAGATTATGTTGTTAGTTACAACGTAGCAGTAGTACATACCTACATAGTATATTCTTATTAGGTACTCTTTATTTCTAAGTAAAGTACCTACATTGTAGAAAACAAGTATGCTGGAATAGGTACATTTTATGCGGTGGTTAAAGGCTAAATAATATAAAGGTTGAAAACCGACTGCTTCTTGCGCACTGTTATATGTTACTTTAAAGAAAATTGGCTGACTCTTTTAGTTTACCGTTGATATAAGTTCTAGGCAAGGATGCTGTGATTGTAATTCGTGTTATTTGCTTTCAGAAAATGCTCATCGATAGAGTATTTAACACGCTGAAACCTGATCTGACGAATCCATCGTTACTGGCGGTAATAACACCGGTGGTGATACAAATAATTCGTCTTGAAACTGAAGAAAATTTTAGCAACATTATCTATCCAGTGATGAGGTTAGTATCGCGTAGGCATGGAAAGTATAGCGAGTAACATGTTATTTATCATGGTATAAAACTGATCACACAAAACACTTGTTACTTTCTGAGACCAAGTCTGTTACAAAATCACCGGTGACATCCACCTGGCGGGCGATTTTGTACACTGTGATGTCATGATACGTGTCACCATTCACAATTTCATTCGTATCGTAAATAATATTATTTAGACTACAGACTTATTAGATATACATTGTAATTACTTTATTTTTTACAACTAAAAAATGTCAATTGGATATATTTCATATAATTAAAGGCAATACAAAAGACGATCTTATCGCTAAAGCAACTGTTCCAGGCAACCGATCCATGGACAGTAAAGAAAAGAGACTAAGATGGGGTATCAGGGCTAGCAGATAAAGTTCATGTATTAAGTATATTATAAAATTATAGTTTATACTTTGTAGGTACATTTTTTTTAAATAAACCATTTAAAACATTACTGTATTACTGCTTGAAGGATTAAACAAAATCTGTTTCAGAAAAATATACACCGTGGAGTCTTTGATAGCCGAAAACAACGCATCCATCATACCCTATATCAACGGATTTGGAATTATTTTATCTAAATGTATCTCGAATGGAGTTATCCGTCAAGAACTGATTTCTGTATTGGTACATGCACTAGAAATTCCAGTTCTTTGGGTTTGTATTAGTTCTAAATACATATATGTACACCACCAATTTTTAATTACAAAAAAATAATAAATGGCCAATGGAAACGGGGTACTACGTTGTATATGTGCTTAAATTATTATCAATGATAAGTACCGTCTGACGCAAATTCATAGGAAAACGACTAACGGTAACAGTTATCCAATTTTTATCAAATTTATTTTTTGACAATAATTCAGCTTATTTTTTTCAAGTTTTTTTTCTATAAATGTGTTCAGTAACGACAACTGATTATGCGTAGATATTTTAAAAAAAAAAATCGGTGTTTTCTTATTCTATTTCGGGAAAAATCTGCTTTCAGCGGATTTTCCCGCATAATAAAAATAGATAAAATCTTTTTGTGCCGATATAATACCTACTTATAACGTGCTATCATTCAATTTATGTGTTTCAGCATGCTGCAATAGCTGCAGTCAGGAATACTGCAGTGTGGATAAGTGATGAGATATTGCTGAAAGAATGCTTGCCGCGTGTTCATGACATCATGATAAAAAGTAACAACCAAGATAATGATATAAGCCTATCCACCATCAACTTATTTGAGCACCTCATTGGAAGGGTGGATCGAGTCCACCTATATGCGTTCATAGTTCCATCGATTCAGGCTCTGGGACTTGTAGAACCAACTGTGATCAGCAGCGTCGTAAGTGAGTACCGCAGCAATGTACCTACATTTCAGTGTTTTCATTGCGGTAAAGAGAGTAAAGGCCCAGAATCCTACGCACCGTTATCTCGCTCGCTCATTTGTACCTACATCTTTGATTCAATTCAATTTAAAAAAAATGGAGCGATCATTTTGTTACTAGGTACGAACCTTACGAAAGGTATATTTTTTGAAGGAGATTGGGCAAAACTGTTTTTCCCAATTTCCTTAAGAGCCACACTTCTCTGTTGGCATAGACCGCGCTGTCTCTGTTACCTTTATAATTTTCAGTTGTGTAGTAAAATTTTACGGTATTGTTGAAAAATAAAGAACAGAGATAGATAAATAAATAGAACCCGTTTTTCTATAAGTGGATACGACTTAAAATATTGTTGCAGTGTAGCAAGGGTTTTAACTGTGGCCTTAGCGAAGTTGCCTTGTAGCAAGGCAGCGATGAAGCAAAATGCGATTATATTTTGTTTTCACAACAGAATACTCGTAGAATATGACATTGGATTGTGAGACCAATTAATAATATTAATAAATGTTTTTCTTGCTCATAAAACAAGATATTCTTCTCTCAAAAAAATACTATGTTTACAATATTGCATACCTGTAGATACCTTTATAATGTGTCGAAGTCGCATATTAGATAACCTACTAGTAGGTTTGTAATTTTTGTGTATAGTTACGCCCAATAGCATCTTGATATTGATAAAATGATGATTCCAGACCTCCTCCATTTGATGGTGAATGACAATAGGCTGGGTCTTAACAACACACAGTTGGTAGCGAATATCCTGGCATGCGTGGCTGCAAACGCTGAAAATAATACCGACAACCAATTGGCTATTACTGTTACGGAGGTAAGATCAACACATGAACTAAGAAGGAACTTCCTTATTTCACACATGGCACATTCTAACTAAGCAAATGTTTGGTCGATCACATCAAGTTCTCTGTTGGATTTTTGGCGGGAACATGAAAAATGGCGCATTGGCGGCATTAAATTAATTGACAAAACTTGTATAACTTTGAGTGTTTAAATGTAAAAACGGTGGTTTTTTATCCATTAAGTGCTCGTGAACGTGTATGAGTGTTGGTGAATAGTGTAATGCTGTAAAACGTGACTTTTCGTGTTGCCTCCAAAACTCCTTATAAGACTCTAGTAAAGTCGCAACCACCACTACTTTACAGGGGCATGACTTATTGACTCTGACTTATGACAAAATAATCTCTCCAATTACTTGACACTGGCTATATACCTTTGATGTGAAGCCAAAACCGATGAATAAAAAAAAAAAAAAGTTATCTGTCATGATTTCAAACACAAAATGTTAAATATAATTATGCTTGTTTTTGATCAATAATATCACCCTGTGACAGTGAAATAGTAGTAGAAATCATTTCCATGTCTCTAGCTACAAACCGAAAAGCATTTAAATGAGGCAAAATAAGTGACCCATAACTGATAGAACACCTAAATGCTTTCTAATACATACATACATACATAGGATAAATACTATACTAATACACTCAGACTAAGAAGAAACTTCTATTCTTTTTGATCATATTTTTATGCTCGTAGATTCTTCAGTCGATGATGGAAATGTTAGAGAGGGAACAAAACAGCTTATTGGAAGAAAATAATTCATTAATGGCTCAACGTCAACGAAGCCTAGATGGAACAATACAGTTTTGTATACCGAACTTACGTGTCGAACGCAAGGTAAATATTAAAATAATTCAGCCTTTTTGCCGGTTATGTTCACTTTTTCTCTTTCGTGCTTGGTAATTCGAACCTTATTTTGGCTCTACCTGAAATTCAAGAAGCGAAGCGGTAAGAGCTGTTTAAAAACTTGATTCCTCCAAAATTAGAAGACTACATTAAGCACTAAGCACTTAGTTTGAAACTTTGAATTATATATTTATATTATACAAAACTTGTCCGTAACCAGGCATAATATGGAGTCACGTTCCTATGCGTATGCACATTTTCACGTTCTTCCATAGATGCCTGAAATGCCGGCCGCTGCAATAATGTACCTACCTACTACAACACTTCCATTCTGTTTTCAGTTAACGAGTGTTGGAATGGCTCACAAATACTTCGCCCTTGCCGCCGAGCAAGCTAACTCGCGCTCCGACAGCGTCGCAGGAAATATTAGAAGTGAGTAGTATCTACTTACAAATTAAATTTCATTTTAAAAATATATTAGGTACATGATGGCATTTGACTTCTATCGGTTTTTAAACTTGGAGAATTTTAGCCTATCGTTACAGATTTAATGTAGCGACTGCCATGGTACCCCCATAACTGTAATTTACACCTGTAAATGGTTTTTTTCCTAGCATTTTTGACTACACAAAGAACAGGAATGACCCAATGGTTCTTCGGTTCGAACGATTCTACAAACTCGAACAATAAGAACGTCGCTGGGCCGAGCGGCATCTACAATGCAGCAGCTTCAAGCGGTAGAGGGATCAGCGGTAATTTGCTGCGTGTTGAGAGCGTGTTGCCGAGTCACCGTTCTTCTGACAATTCGTTGATGGCACCGAAGATCAAGATTGTACCGTCGTGTGCGTCCACACCAGGTGGCACGCCTGTCGGCTCGCGGGCCATTCTGAGTGCGTGTTGTCACTCCAGCATCAGCCCGCAGAAGCACCAGTCCCCTCACGCTCATCTTTCGCCCCCACCTGTAAGTAATCTGATAAGTCAGCACAAGTTTCTTAACAGTAGGTACCTACCTATTTCTATCAGGAACCTATCTTTCGAAGACATGTTCGTCGCGAGGCGTGCCTACGCAGCTATCATAATAGTATTTCTATTTTTTTTTATCATCAGGAGGTCCACGGTCGCGGCCGAGACTATGGCTCAGGCTCGAACTTCTCCATGGCGACTTCACGACCAGCCGTAAGTAAAAACAAGATCGGTCCCTGCCGAGACTCTATTCCTCAATCCTGTAATCCCTATTTGGAACTAACAAGCGAGGGTAAATAACTTATTTACCGTAGCAATACCTACGTGTACGATAAAGACTAAGTATTTTTGTCTTTTGCGAATAGGGTGGGTCGCTGGCTGGTTCCAAAACACAGCATCTTGATACGTCGAGAAAGAACTCGGGCGCGTCCGTGAAGTCAGAGGAGTCTGCGCAGCCAACGAGAGTGGCTGCGCGCAGGTCCGTCTCGGCTCGCAGCTCGCCCGTCCAAGATAATCGGGGGAGAGGGCCGCTCCAAGACAATCGCCCCTCCCCATGTGCAACGAGGGCATCCTCCGCCGCTTCTATAGCTTCCGCTCCTAGGGCATCAACTTCCGGAGCATCTACCACTAGAGTATCGACCCACGCAGGGACATCCTCCGCCTCCACCGCTGTGACGCAGCCACGGGGACGTAACTACGGGATAAGGCGCCTCCCGATTATGGGTTCAGGTGCCCCACCTATACGTTCCCCCAGGCGCAAACTGCCAAACATTCACCGTCGCATGAACACAAACATCACAGCTCAGGCAGAAGTCGTCGCCAACAACGTAGCCCATAACATCAACGATATGGCGGAGGTTGTTTCTAACGCCATACCGAATTATGCTACGGTTACACGTATGAGCACGCGCTCTATCCGCTTGTTCCATAACCCTTTGCACTAAACGTGCTGTCGGTAAACGTAGAGGCTCGGCACGACTTTTCTACCGTGTCACCGTTATAGAATACATATAATTATATTTTGACTAGGTACAATCTATGTTTGTGGAAATATAGAAGTTGTCGTCTTGTTACTAGGCTATATAGTAGAAAAATGTCAAAAAAACGTAATTTATGTAAAAAAAGAAACGGTGGCCGCCTTTAGTTAATAAATCACTTACACGAGAGCTTTGATCAAGACTTGTAGCGTCAAAATTTCTCTAGAATGTTGACTATCAGCTTCTTGTCTACTAGATGTTGATCTATATTTTTTAGAGGTAGGTATATACTTGTGATTGTAAGTATTTAACTTATACTTGTTCCTGGGGGGCAAATCAGATTTTTTCTGAGTTTAGTAGGTACCTACCTAGTGTAAGTTTTGTGATCATGAACATGAAAATCACAGTTTTTTCTACTTGTACCTACAATCACTACAGGTATCGTAATCACCGGGCAGCGGTACCTAGAGAGAGTAGAGATAGAGCAAAACGAATCGCAAATTTTTCATGCCTTTATTTTATTAAGGAAAATTAGAATGATTTTCCTTAATAAAATAAAGGCATGAAAAATTTGCGATTCGTTTTGCTCTATCTCTACTCTCTCTAGGTACCGCTGCCCGGTGATTACGATACCTGTAGTGATTGTAGGTACAAGTCGCAAATTTTTCATGCCTTTATTTTATTAAGGAAAATTAGAATGATTTTCCTCAATAAAATAAAGGCATGAAAAATTTGCGATTCGTTTTGCTCTATCTCTACTCTCTCTAGGTACCGCTGCCCGGTGATTACGATACCTGTAGTGATTGTAGGTACAAGTCGCAAATTTTTCATGTCTTTATTTTATTAAGGAAAATTAGAATGATTTTCCTCAATAAAATAAAGGCATGAAAAATTTGCGATTCGTTTTGCTCTATCTCTACTCTCTCTAGGTACCGCTGCCCGGTGATTACGATACCTGTAGTGATTGTAGGTACAAGTCGCAAATTTTTCATGCCTTTATTTTATTAAGGAAAATTAGAATGATTTTCCTCAATAAAATAAAGGCATGAAAAATTTGCGATTCGTTTTGCTCTATCTCTACTCTCTCTAGTTACCGCTGCCCGGTGATTACGATACCTGTACAGGAATTGAAACACCCAAAAACAACATAGATCGCAATTTTCTACACCGTTACTTTAGGGCTAAAATCATTATATCAGGACCCTAAAACAAACATTAACACAAATGTGATATCGGCGAGCACAGCGAGTAATGAGAATGGGCAATCAATTAATTGGATTTTAAGCCTACAATAAAAATATTAAATATCACGTTTAAAATACGAGTACCTGCTCGCAACATTTGACTGACAATCGTAATCAGAATTTTCAGGGATTCAATACTCTAACGTCCATTTAGGTAGGTACATATAGTACTTACCTAAGATTTTAAATTAAATTATAGAATCTCTGTCTAAATAATAATTTATAAATTGTTAGGTAGCCATTTTTAAATGTTTTTACCTACTTACTGATGAGATCCATATCCTCCATTTACATTTTGATATAAAGTTATCTACGTGGATTTCCCGTACCTAAACATTTTTTTATAAAAACTTGTATAATGTATTTTGAAACAAATCTTTACAAAAGTATTTCTTACGTCGTGTATCTACCTACTGTTTATAAGTAATTATATAATACTTTTGTCATTCTCATTTAGCTCAAATATTGATATGAAGTAATTTTATTGTTGTGGTTAGTATCTAGTTATATATTAATAATAATATATTGTTGTTGTAATAGTTATATTCTATTATAAATCTCTTTACAGGCATGAGGTGCTCTAGCGCTTTAGACTTCAAGTCTCGAGCGATGGGATAGGTAATTGAAAGACTTGAATTTGGTAGGTAAGTATGTACTTGAAGCGAAAATAATTTATAGGTAAAGAGATTTTTGTTAAAAAGTTATTGTAAATTGTAAACTATTGCATAGTTATGCAATTTTTTTTTGTTTTCGTATATTTCTTGATGTTTATAATTAAGTAGGTATACATACCTAATGAATGTCACTCACAAATTGATTATTTAACCAAAGAATAAATAATATTATTGATTTAACTTAGGTATCTTAACCATTTTTCAAAAAACGGGGGGTTACTGCGCATGTTTATTGTAGATATGTGAAGTTCCCCTCAGGTAGGTACCTACCTTACTTTTTACTTTGCGCAATAAAGGTCAGCGCTAAGGTTACGTGCCGCTATTTGTACATTGTTAAGTTAATATAAGATAATGATGTCCTTTATCATAATTATCTATTCAAAAAAATAAGTATGTACTTTTTTACCTAATAGGTATACATACTTATTTCAAGTTGTTTAAGCATAAGTATTTACTCAATAGATTTATTGTCATCTTATAGTTATAGGTAGTAAGTAATAGGAGTTTAAAGACGAGCTAAGCGCTCTCCTGATCGTAAGGGAGTCCTTATCACACAGGAGTTGCAATCACCAAAATCAGTGGCAGCAGTGATACGCTCGTCTTCTAGGAATTTATGTACTTGGGTATAAATATGACATTTTGATGATTATTTATTAGTCTCGAAAAGCAAATGTTGTTTATTATTATTTTACCTATTATTAAACTACTGTCCCAATGTAGGTACTTCTGGAACAAATGGACTTTACCTTTGACCTAAATACGAATAGGTATACTTACCTAATACATATTTATTATAAACCTGTTATTATGTGTAGGTACCTGAGTGTTTGTAGATTTTTTTAAATAAAACCATAAAATATAATCTGTTGTTTTACTTAAAAGGCATTTTGTTGGCGCCAACGAATTGTACCTATAATCAACCTATAATTTTCCCACTGCTGGGACTCAGGCCCATTCTCGGCAGGAGAGCGAATGGGTCTTAATCCACCACGCAGATTCAATGCGGATTGGTGGATGTCATATGCCATAGAATTTTTTTCTGTTCTTTGGCATGCCGCTTTCCTCACGATGGTTTTCCTTCACCGTTGCGAGAACGTGGGATGCATACATAGATTTTTTCAACCGAAAAAACCCTATTTACACACGATTGCCACCGGGATTCGAACCCGCGACCATCAGATCGCAAGTCAAGGGCCTCATCCACTCGGCCACCACGTCCTCTCCAACCTCGCCAACAATATCGCTCAACGAAATTAAAATAGATTTATATTACAAAACCGCGCGAAAATGCACCGTACATTCTCGTTGTAGAAGGAATACTACCTACTAGAAAAGAAAGAACACGCTCGGTGAATGAAACGTTTTAAATATTTGAAATCTCCTAATGAGTTCCTAATTGACACATTCTTTACAAAATTGTAGCCCTTTTTAGAGCAAGATCCCACTGCAGGATCACTTCGTTCATGGAGTAGGCGCTTAAACCCTATTTCGTACAAAAATGTATGAATAGGATAGTATATATAATCTAGAAGGGTGCCTATCGAAATTTGGCCGCAAGTATTAGTACCGAACTAATTAATTTTAAATTGATTTTAAAAAGAAAATCATTTCTTATTGTTTTTGCAGGTGTAGAGGTATGATTTTGTTATATTTTACCTACCACTAGGCTACCACGTAAACCACTAGGTACTTAGATAAAAGGGGGATGTCAAGAAATTAAAAATATTATTTTCTTTTTATATTTTATTACATTTCCAAAAAGCATCTACTTATGTAATCTGTTTATAATAGTTTCGGTATGTACGCTTATTCTAAAACAACAATGTGATCAGTTTTTGACTCCGTTAATAAAATCACAAAAAGTCAATAAAATTCTGCGAAAAGTGTAGCTAAGTAACAATTTACTTCACAAAATGTCGTTTTAGAAACAGAAGAAATATACACCAACAATAAAATAAAGAGAAACAAAAAAGATTTTTTTACCTAAGTAAATTAAATATATAACAAAATGATTGATTTCGGTCCGAGAACGAAAATATTTAATATAGATAATTGTTTAAACAACCAAACACGTTAGCTCTCACACTATCAGTAGAATCAACAGCATAAGTAGATTAAACAATAACCTAGAAATTAAGATAGTTCAGAAGAAAATGATCAACTTTATTGAATTTTATTTGTGATTATCACCTCAGTTACTCACTCATACAGTGGAAAATGTCTTGAAATTCGTGCAAAACTTTGAGTAAAAATTCAAATGTATGTCTAACCTACTTTCGCTGTTGACTGTCCCTTCCTATCGGCTGATCTTGCGTAATACCTTCGCATGTCATTAAAATTACTAAAATATCTGAAATATTGAATTAGCTTGTACTGTGAATGAAATAAGAACTAAACTGCTCTAACAATCCAACTTAGATACATCGACTATGAACGTAGGTACTTTTGACATAGTTTTTCCACTAAAATGCAAGGAATTTCCATCTTTAGCTTTACTTTAGTGCGATTACAGGTTAGCGGATTAGCCGAGCAGTTTCGCCTCGTTTTGTTTTTTTCAGCGCGTGTATTCTTGACTTGAACCGCGAGACACCTTATGCTACTGACACGCTAGAAAAAACCGAGTGTAATCGCCGGTATACGCGCGTTGGGCTTTTGATGTTTCGCGAGTATACTAAGCGTCAAACCACTTGTCCTCTGGCGAACCACGTGACAAAGATGCGCGGAACCAATTTGACATACGAATTGCGTTCTGCGCATCTTTGTCACGTGGTTCGCCAAAGGACAACTTGTTCAACGCTTACAATACCAATCCGTCCTAATACGCGCGACAATAATACGCTAGTCTGAAACCGTACTCAATGAGATGGGCGACACGTCATTATAAAATTTGATAATATCATATATATCAATATCATTTGCGTATATTATGAACTTGCGTCTTTAAGTATCAACCAACAACGTGCAAACTAAGCGATGTAGACACGATATATATATACTCAATTTATGGAATCTGTCGCAGTTTTGAGTGTCTAAGCGCAGCGATGCCAGTCCAAGCATTTTATTGGGAATTAGGACTCACTTTCCATTCTTCTATTACCCATTAATATTTCCCATAAAAAATTAAATGAACTCATAAATGTTAAATTAAGTATGTTACTAATGAACGATCGGATATCAAGAGTAATAAAACGATAAGTATTGTGTTTACAGAATACGTGTCCTCTAAGGACGTTCATAGAATATGCGAATGTAGTTCGGCAAAAATAACAAATTTCTTATTTGAGAGTGTGCATTTCTTAGTTCAAATCGGTTATGTATAAAATGTCTAATGCCTACTTGCACCAAACTGTCAAAGTCCCTAAGTAATTACTATGCTCGCTTGGTAGTTCTTGACAGTACAGATTTTGACCGTTAAGAACTGTCAAGCGAGTAAAGTTGTTGCTTAGGAACTTAGAAACTTTGGTGTAAGTAGGCATAAGGCTAGTAATAAACAAATGTTCAACCATTCAGATCAGTTTGACTTATAGAATTGTTAAAATAAAATAAGGGCCTGTTCCGATGACGGGCGAACTGAGTCTTAATAAAATGGCGCAAGTGTAAAAAACTTAAGTTTTTTTTCTTTGGTATTGCACGTAGGTCAGATATACTAAGCGTCATAAATGTTGTCCTCTGGCGGACCACGTGACAAAGATGCGCAGAACCATTTTGACCTAAGAATTGCGATCTGCCCATCTTAGTCACGTGGTTCGCACAGGACAACTTGTTTGACGCTTACTATACTTGCGTTCTGTGCCGTTATCTAGAATCATTTAGTCGGGTAAAGACCTAATCTTGCTTTAATGCAATAATTGATCATGAAATACAAAAATTAGATTTCTAAACGTTGCACAATTAATACTACTAGCCCTAGTATTAGTAAACAATCTTCTTAACCTACACTACTGATAAAATGTCTTCGAACCGAATACCTACGCTACATTTATAACAAATGCACTTATTATAATTTAACACCAACGCACTGGCAATATTTTTACTAAAAGTTATTAAAAATCAGAAAAATCAGCATTTACTCATGCACCAAAATCACGACATAATTTTATGAAGAATTTTTTACTTATGAAATATCATTAGTTTGAATCAGAACATAATTTATTTGATTTAAAATTTTGTAACAACAGCATTGGCAAATATGGAAAAATGAATGACATAAACAAAATGCGTTGATGACATGTTACTACTTAAATTAATGATTTGAATAAATAGGAGAGGCTTTCTTCTCATCAACAATAACCATAAAATATGGTGAATTCAGTTACTCTCAAAACCATCTATTAAGTGCATTTAAAAAAATAATTGAAAAAAGAGTATTTGGAAGGTTTCATAAATAATAGAAATAAAACTCTTCCGTTAATATAAGAATAAGTTTCCTATAAACTTCTAAATTAAAATAGGTTCACTCTTCTTGCCGCTGACTTGAAATACGGTGATAACAAGACGAACTATTTATAAATATTTACATATATAATTAGCCTACAGAATATAGATTCGGGGTAGAAAATACTAATTTTATCTGGAAATAAAAGAAAATATTCTAGTCTTTGTAAAATATTGCCAATGTAAAGTGTGATTGTTTGATTCATAAGAAGCTGATCATCTCGTGATGTAGTTAACGGTGGAGCAAAATATGAATCTAACTCATTATTATTAATAACAATTGCATAAAAAAAGCTATAAAAATATAGCATTTTTATTCAATTGTATACATATTACATGGACTTTACAACGTATCTGCAAAACAAAATTGCCGATACGCATGAAAATACTTAAGGCGAATATCACCCCTTTATTCGCCCTCTCGCTAGCGCGTAAATTACGATTTTCTATTTTATAGTGCCTTTGTTAATATTCAATTAAGATTAGAGATTTTTGACTGATATGAAGCCATCCGTTGAATACATCACACGATGAGAACTTTATAGGTACAGACAGCGTCATAGATAAGTATCCCCCTTGCATTATAATACCCAGCTTCAAATGACCGTCGCGGCGAATGTAGAAGTTTTGCCTTTAAAACATAGATTATATTTGTATAACCGTATGTAAGCCTAAAAATAATTTTGAGTTTTACAATTTTTTGTAAGGATTTATAGCTGGGCGTCTTGTGCAAGGGGGATACTTATCTCTGACGCTGTCTGTACATTGGTAAACGTCATAACGTGAGGCTCAATTCTCACTGGGATGGCAGCAACCGGCAGAGCACTTTCATTGTCAAATAATTTTAAACATTACCTTATTAAAAATACCAGTATTAAAGGACGCTGAAAGGTCGCTCGATGCCGCGTCCGGCCGCGCGCAGTTTGTCAGCGGTCCTTCAATACTAGTCTTAAAAAGTATGATAGATAATGTTTAAAATTGTTTGATACTGAAAGCGCTCTGTCATCTGCTGCGCAGTTGAAATGGAGTCTTATGCCTAGATCACACGTACCGAGTACTCGTCCGAGACAGTGATTTCGGCCGAGTACTCGGTACATATAAACATAGCGTCGAATGCTCGGCTGAGCGAGTGACGTAAGCTTTCAATGTAATGAACATTTTACTGTCTCGGCCGAGTACTCGGTACGTATGATCTAGGTATTAGTGAGCCGTCCTAGAGGTAAGACATCTATGCAATACAGAAAATAGATTTCATCAAATCTGCCTTCTGAGATAACTCGGGAACGGAGACTTCACATTGCGACATCTGTACTACAGGGTTCGTTTCCATACGCGAGAAAAAACGATTAGTTTATCAGATCTGTGTAGTTTATCTACAAAATCCATAATTTTTTAAGGCCTAGGAATCCGCGCATTGTATTTCACTCGCATATTTTTACATAATTTATAAATTAGTAATTAGTATATTTTTTTGTTTTTTATTATTAAGTACCTACGTATTATTACGTATGTTAAACATAATTAAAACAGAAAATAAAACTTTCGTGAGGTTGCAGTAATTCACCACTCCACTTTTTTGAAATATATGTATACTCAAACAATTTATATCTTAAAAATGTACAAATGTGCGAGCGAGATAGCACCGCTTTTGGGCCTTAACTACAGGCATCAGAATGAAATAAATGATACGTCTCGTCTAATTTCTAATAATGCAGTTTTATCGCAAGCTCGTAAGTGATCCGTGTGCATGAAATTCGCGATCGCCAAGGCCGCAATGATTGTCGCCAATATTGCACAAATTATTCTATCAATTTAAGAAGCATCCTCGCGTGTGGAAATCGAGCCCTTTGACCCTACAAGTACCCTTTTATAAACGTTAGTGCATATATGTCACGTACAAATTATGGTATCTACACATAATAGACTCAGAAAAAGACTATATTAAGTTTAATCTACTTTATACGTCCATCTTCGCATTTATCATGTAATAAATATATAGTGACGCGTTAAGATCTATAAAAAGGAACATTTACATCAATAAATCCGACCCCAGATGTTGCCATTTAAACGTCATTATTTAACATCAAAACTCATTAAAATACATTTCATTCACGACATAATTTTATATAGATTGTTTACTAATTAAATATCATTCGTTTGAATCACAACACATTTTTTTTTTATTTGATTTAAATTTTTTTAACAACAGCCTTGGCAAATATGGAAAAATTAATGACAAGAACAAAATGCGTTAATGACATGTTACTACTTAAATTAATGATTTGATTTAATAGGAGAGGCTACATTTTACTGTTGAGTTTTATTTGTGTAAGGCTCCATTCACACTAAGATGTCAGGGGGCGCGGCGATCATTTTGATTTGATTATATCACAGAGTACTAAATTATATACAAAATATTTTGTAATATGGTAACACCAAAATACATAATTTGTTTAACTTTGGGACTTGGGTGCAAAATAAATTAATTCAGAATCATGCTGTTATCGTATCCATAGGACATATCTTTTTTTAAGCCGAAATTATTACTGATACATTCGCAAAAATAATTGATTCGGGGTTGCTAGGATGCATTCATTCTGTTGATGTATTCAGTTCGCTTAAACATACCTGTTTGCGACCAAACTTCATAAAGAAAACTTTTCAAAGACGCCTTCGTGATGTCACCATATTGAATTTAACTATTATAGAAAAACTAAACATATTTTTTTTTGTTTTATCAATGAAACTTCCACTTATATAACACTGACGGACTTTTTTTTCATCATAATTTCATTTCATTTCATCCATAAAGCCCGCAGTTCCTATCAGCGACAGATATGATAGTAATTAAAAGTAGTAATAATATTTTGATACTAATCCATGTTCCTTTTTATAAATATTAAAATATCCTAACTACACATCGAAATTTTTCACATTGATTAATGTTTTTTTATTATTATTTTTACATTTAAAAATTACCCCAAAACTTTAAAACTTAGCTCATATCTTATCACCGCGTGTATTTGCGCTTTGAAAGTTTGATTCTAAACAATCGCGCAAATGATCGTGTTCACTTTCGTATCGCACTCCATTCCATGGGTACTATCGTAACACGAATACATTAATACTAAACTACATACATCAAGTGATTACATACAAGATAAGATTTTCTGACAACAGGGTAAGCCACGCGATTCACACTACTATTTTAATCTTAATGCGGTCATCGACTTTTGATGCTGACTGTACACGTCCTTCAACTGACTGAAGATGAAACTGCACATCGCTATCTCTCTCTCTCTGTAAACTCTTTTATATCCAGCTAAAAAGACACAACAACCAAGTGAATTTTGCGTCAAGCGTGGTGGTGGGTTATATTTATCCACGGCTATTTTGGCCAGACCATTATATAATACCATAATTATGTAGTTTAATTATCAGTTAGAGAGCATACAGTCGCATTTATCTTTAGTTGCATCGACGTCATAGATTAAATCCGATTGTAACGAAGCCTGTTTCATGATGTCAATAATTTATTGAATTCATGATACAGACTTCGTTACCCTGTAATGTTACTCTGCAGGATTAGATTATATTTAATGGTGCGTTCTTCAAGTTATATTTAATTTTTAATTTGTTTTGACTCTTCTGATTCGAGGAGTGAGTAAATGGTAAAATCAATTTGAACTTGTAGAATGCACTAAACTTTTTATGATACGAAATTGACCGTATTTCTAAAGCGAAACTTGTTTGAAAGTTTGAATCGAGCCTCAAATCATTTTTTTCAGCTTGAAATCATTGAATGTTAATTTAAAATTAAAATAACAATAAATAAATATTACTTGATGTTAATAACAAGTAAAAAAAATATGTAAAAATTTCATTGAGTCAAATAATTTGTGTTTGGCAAAAATGTATAAGTATCAAATTCAATTGAGATAAATAAATTTGTGTTACGGGCTTTACTAAAACTCAAGTTTCGATTCAGAATACGAGCCATAGACTATCTTTAACTTGTAAAGTGTGAAATAGAGTGACTGAATCGCACAGCTTACCATTTAAAAAGCCTTAGGTGTAATAATGTAAATACCTATTACCTAACATAGAGATTAACAATAAAAATTGAATATGACGGCTTACCGGAAACTGAAATCCGAATCTCACCTTTATCGCTCCTTTTTTTCTGTTGATAGACTTGAGCATTCACTTGTAATGAGCATTCTAGCGAATGTTACATTAACCCTCGTTCTCACTTGTCAGGTGTCAGAGCCGACACAATAATAAATACTCCATTTTGTGAGTTCTTGTAGGAGCATGTGAACAGCTTCACATAAAATAAAAATCATGTCGGATGTGAACAGCTTCACATAATATGTTTAGCCACTAGAGTATCGGACATTTTGACGAGCCCAACACCCGACAAGTGGAAACGGAGCCTTACTGGTAAAAGCTCACAAAATAAACAGGAGTGTTTTAGTGAGCATTCTAGCGAGCGTACTAGTGAGCATTCTGACAAAACATAAAGCTTAGAGTTTTTTGCCGAGCCGAGCGATTTTCTCTTTGTTCCACCTGTCGTTTCTCTCTACCACCTCCTACCGTAATTCCTTTATAGACGAGCAATTACTAGAACTTTAGTTCTACTTTAGTTTTAGTTTACTTTAGTTAACTAGAGTAATTATTAGAACGATCGCTTACATATTCGCGAAATCGTTCGTAGCGATCTTTAGCTTTATGCGTGGCTCTATTCATTGTTCAGTTCGATAAATTTAAAAACGGCGAATGCTCGATGTTCTGTTACAAGTGAATGTTCAGATCTATCAGTACAGTCTGGTACAATAACCTTTCAAATCACACAAATTTCAGTTTCACCGGTAGGGAGACCAAGTGTCAGCCATAAGTAGTCGGTCGCGCGAGCTACACAACACAGTCAGTAACCGAACATTGCTGACTATTGACTTCGTATCGTATTCGTTACAGATTAGCGTATTAACGGAGAGGAAGGCGCGAAAGACGCCATACAAACTGTTGATTAATCTGTGAAGGATTCGAAACTTATCAAAATTTTGGTGATAGCTACAGATCTCATAATCATACACTAATCAGGATTCAGCTCGCACAACTAAATACATATTTATGGCAATAACCTTCCACTTAACTCTAACATAACAAATCAAATTCAAACTGAACAGTTAATAAATAAACCTACACAAACCAAAACTTCACATAGCCCAAAGGAACATTGTTTAATCGAAATCACTTTACAAAATGAGCGACACAACGTTAATTTAAACTGACAAGCATCCGCCATGACCGAGGGTGGTCCGTCGGATCCAGGGTGGCCTAAAGGATCCTAGTTTACTACTCTACTGGATCTGGTGTGTCTTGTTTAGGTGTGGGTTCAGGATTCTTTTCCTTTGGTTTCTCATTCTTCGGCCTGAAAAAAGAATATGTTTTTTTCAGCTACAGCTACGCTACAGGTTTAAGAAACCCGGTCCTAAACGCATTGTCTCGAATGACCAAGCCAGCTAAATCTTAATTCGAGACTGGTTAAATCAATGTCTATGCGCTATGGTAGTGTTTTGTGTAATTCAAAGTCCTAGGTAGTCAAGTTAAATAAATGTTTTCACTTCATACTAATGCAGAAAATTGAGAACTTTATCAAATTTCGATCTTCGGTTCTCCATAATCAGGGTATTTTAAGGGACTTAAACATAACCTTTTTCAAATTTCCAAAATCGTGGTAACATTGGATAGCATTAGATGTCTGTTTTTTAATTATGCAATTTGTATGCTTATTTCAAAGTTAAAGTAATAAAATCTTGTGTATACCTCGTTCCTGAACCCCATTTTATCTTCGACTTAAACATCCGCCCTTGCCATTGGCTTGGGCTGATTACAAGCTTGGGAAGATTACAGGCCTTAGTGTACCAATAACTATTACGTTAACAAGTGACGTAGAAGAAGTAAAAAAAGGGTTACATACATTGCTTGGTCTATGAAGGAGGCGGTATTTTGGAACTGCGTTGGGTTGAAGTCCTCCGGCTCCTGAGCCACGCGCTGGCGGACGAGCGAGCGCACTGACTCGCGTAGGAACTCGCGCAGGTCGATGGGGTCCACGCCGGCCGCCGTAGCCACCTCCGTCACCTCCCGGATACCCTCTGTACGGACAATCAGCATCGTAATCATGCACTTGCTGTAGATAATAAGTTAATAACTAGTGGCTCGGCGAGCTGTAGACCTCGCGAGTCCAGTAGTATTAGTCCGTAGTACTAATAGTAATAAAATAACCGCACGGACAGTGGCTGGACAGACGTACGAAAGCATTTTTGTCCAACCTGAAGTAGAGACCTTCGGCTTTCGCTTCGCGCTCGTTCGGTCAGCTAGAAATACTACTATAAACTACTATAGGTATATGCAGCTTTATATAGAGCTAAAGCTAATTAAAAATTATGTAGGTACTATAAGTACATAACTCTACAAAAAATATTTCTTGTAGTTATTTTGTACCCGATACAAGCATACTCTTTACATTTGTGTGTGGTGTTTTAAAATAATCTGCAGGTGGTAGATTCATTACTGTGGTGGCGTCCATTTCAGTTTTCTGAGGCTGCCCCATTGACTTGTAACGATGTTCAGTATCTAGTCATACTGATTTTCATAAACTATGGCACTATGATAGAGAATGACAGACTTCACAAACTAAATAATGTCGTGCATAATTTAATTTGTGATATCTGTCATCGCGGGAAAACTGACACAGGTCCGGCCTCCGTAAGCGCCAGCGCGCAACTGAGCAAGCCTGCCAAGCCGCCGCGCTCGCGAATTTGTAGTTATTTAAACTTAGTAAAAAAGAAAATCGTTTTATCAAGTCAAATTCTACGAAAATGTCTAGAAATATTTATTGCCTATAGTTACGTGCAAAAATTAATTGTAAAATATCATTAGGGTAGTCATAGTTTTGAAAAAACACTACAAAGAGGGGTAACTTTGGGATTTTTTTCTATAGAGTGAAGTACTTATGATCTTGTAACTGGCTACGAATTTGGCTAGACTATATCCTCAACTTATGCATATATTTTTTTCAGAATTTATAACACTATTTTCGATTTCTCAGATGGTTTTAAAAACTCAAAATATCGGCCTAAGTGTTACTGCGCCGCCTTAATAAAAATAATTGTTACCGTTCATGAGTCCGTCGAGCGTGGTATCGGGCCGCGATTCCCGCAAGCAACGGCGCTTACGCGAAGGCATCCCCGACAAGTAGGCGTCGCTGAACGGTGCCTGCGGTCGCTGAGAGCGGGCCTCCTGCGCCGTCTCATCAGCTCGGAACACCGGCTCCCAATCCTTCCCGAAACACTCCACCACACTCTCCATCGGAGTCACGCTCGGATTTTGCACCTTAAATCATATTACACATTTTAAATGACAAATGTAATAAGACGACCATTCTCAAAGGTCACTGTTCTAATTTCCGCGATACACGCATTACAAATTAGAAAAATGACCTATGCACGATAAAAGCTCACATTTAAATGTTTTACAGAAAAGATGAGCGTGGAGTTTGTTACGATTTGATACGCAAGCGTCCTGCCACGATGAAATGTGCGACTCATAGAACAGGCGTTGTTTCGTAATGCACAAAAAACTAGTATACTATTAGAGTGTGAACATAAAAAGCAGACTTTCTAAACTTGCAATATGACGCGTGTTCGTTTTATGGAGTTAAACACAGACAAATCATGCACCATACATAAAGCACGCATTATAAAAAAATGTAATATACCGTCCGTCCTTTGTCCAAAAAATGATGATCCAAGAAATGATGACGGATGTTGCCTTTTTAAAATAGTAAGTTTATGTGTTGATTTTTTTTATAAAAATAACCGCCGTGGACATTTTCCACGTGAATTATTAATACTGTCAAATATTCAAATGGTTCGTCTTCGATACAAATGATCAACATTGGTGTTTTTATTAACTAGCCACCAAATTGTTAAGTAGAAGTTATTTCCGTCGGAAATAACTCGAGGGCAGGGCCATTGTCATAAACAGCGGTGCTTTTCCCAAGTCTGGGTGTTTTTTATGTTGTCTATGTACATATGTATTTACAAAAAAAAACTATAACTGGTTCTCAATTCTCATAATAAAAGCTCTGCACAGTTTCGAGACTAGATGACGTGAAATGTCCAAACCTTATTGATATATTTATTGGTTACAGCATTGAAAATAAAAAAATACAGGTGGTATGGTGCTTTAATTTATAAATTGGGTGATGTCTCAAGCGGTAGGCTTTGCAACTTAGTATTTAGTCTTAGCATTACAACCTAAGGATGCTCTTAGCTTTAATTTCTGAGAAAATATAATCAGTTATGTATAGTTAATGAATTAAATCTTCGAAAAATGAGCTCGGGAGGAAATATTACAAACAAAAATTATACTTCTTATTTCCTTAAGTTAAATAATACATAAAGTACGAGATTCAGCTGAAGGATCACTACGTTCCTCGAGTACATGCTATAAATCTATTCATACATTTAAGTAAAAAAATGAATTAATAAGAGAATATACAATATGGCCGGTCTTGAGTTACCAATATTTAAGGGGGTTGTTTTTCAAGTTTTTTTGAAGTTTGGTTTTTTAGCCGAAAATACGTCAGTTCATGTACAGAAATGACCATAATTATCTAAATACTTGTAAGTCCTAGGAATGTACATTCATAATTTATAAAAAAAAAGCATTTTTTTTTCGTAAAAATATTAAAAATAATATACCTGTTAATCCTGCTAAGCCTGGTTAACAAGTGAATGAAATGTTTATCCGAAAATCTATTAAAAATATTAAATTAAACATACATGCGGCCAAATTTCGATGAGCACCCTGTTAGACTCCTATTTATATATTTATGTAAAAAATAGGATTTTAGGACGTACTCGATGAACGTAGTGATCCTGCAGCCGGATCTTATGCTAATAGTTAGTAATTACAAAGTCGTTTATGCATACAATAACTTAAATTAAAGTAAAATTAAAACTAAATTGTTTTAAAATAATATAATAAAAATACCTTAAACAATGGTGTTTTAAAATAAAATATGGCTTTAATAAGAGAAATCAATAATTAAAACTCAGGGTAGCTGATTCCTTTTATGTACCTAGCTAGCCGGTTGCGAGATAAACGTTGATGAGCAATATGTCCTTTGACAACAAAATAAGAAAAGTAAAGTCGCCTGAACTAAGAAGTCTAAGCCACAGATTTTCAATTTCACGTTTGACTCGTATAACACCATTGGATTCATGATTCTAAACCCATATTTGGCCTAGCCCTTGTGTTATTTCCACTCTGAAAAGAACTACTACTATGTAGTTCTTATTCACCAGTCTTTTGGGCAAACGGCAGTGACTATTGTACGACAAAGAGCATAATGCTAAATTATACATAAAGAAAATGAGGAATACTCGAGTTGAAAACCATGATACACTTTGAAATAACATGTCATGTTCGACAATTTAACGAAACCATTTTTTTTTTAAATATTATTTACGCATATTTTTTTTGATCATTATTAGTTATACATGTTATGGACTAAGTGATTAATTTGGCATAATAAATAATGCCCGAAATGAAGGCAATATGATTTTAACTATCGAAATAATCACATTGCCCGGGCATTATACATAATGCCCATCGCGTGTTGGGCAGTGTATTAAAAATACATGTTTTTAAACTATTATTCCTATTTATATTAATAGACACAAATAAATATAAAATTTCTCAAATAGATATCGTAGATGTACTGTAATGAGGTCATGCACGCTCGCATCGCTCGCGTGTGAGTGCAATAAAACAAACAAACCATAACCTACCGTCACCCAAATTATTTGTGTCTTAGATGATTTTCTGTCATCAGGCTGTAAACGCTCGCTTATAAAAAAAAAGGCTTGCTTGAGGTACACTAGCCATCTAAAGATAAACATTTATCACATTGCTCGACCATCATAAAGCAATATTCACAATGACCGGGCAAAGTGATAAATAATGAAGTTTAGATAATAATTAATCACTTTGCCCAATGTAGCTGGTTATTATTCATAATGCCCGGGCATTATTAATAAAAACTTTATCCATAACATACACATAACAGCTGGTCTTTTACAAGACCATTCAAAAGCCGGTTAAACTACCACATCGGCACGCGCAAAGTGTGTTTGATCTGTTTTCTCGAGTACGTCCCAGTTTCCTAAAGCTTCATTTACTCTTCTTATTTTAGGATTGGCTCTCTGCGATATCTCAGATTTAAAGACACCCTAGAGCCAGGCCGATGAACATTCCATCTTCTGGTGTAGTATTGCCGAATCATAAATTCCAGTTTTTTTTTTCAATTACTAATAGCTAATATCAATTATTCTTCCATACTTACGCTTTTAGCCTCATTGTTTTCTTCTTTTTCATCCCAACATTGATTAACTTCTGGGCGTTCCTGACTGGTGTCAGCCCTTGCTATACCGAATACTTCGCTGGCCTGAGCTAGGCGCAGTATAGCCGGTTCCATCAATCTAGTCTGTTCAGGGCACATGATACGCATGCGTTGTATGATCTCTGGCGTTATTTCTAACCATTCAAGATCAGTGTTGTCTTCATATGGCATCGCCACGTTTCCCGACCATTCATCATTATGTGTGAAGGGAATTTCAAACGCATATCCTTGGTCCACGATGCAGTCAGCAGTCGATCTAAATCCATACGTCTCTGCCAATTGCAAGCCGGAGTCGAGACTGGACGAGGGGCGGCCGGCGCTGTTTTCCGTCGCGCATGCGTAATCAGGGTACGAAAACAATTCAGGATCACTGTGCCTGCGGTGTTTTATAGCAAAACTTGGAGCTCTATATGCAGGTATATCATCCAGAATATCTTGATTGATATTAGGATATACATTTACACCATCTTCTCCGGTCCCAGTACTTTGATTGGTCAACGGCGTTAAAAAATCTTCTTCTGCAAAGAATCTGCGGCGACGATGTGGTATTATTATAGTTTGATTTAAAAATGGATCGTATTCATCATCATCTGTATCTTGATGTGGGTAAGGCATCGGCGGCCAGGATAGGTTCTCTAACTGGTTTGCGCTATTTGATGCATCATTCAGCTCGAAACTAGCGTGATCCCCGCTATCGACGCACAGGGATATCATCAAATTAGCGTCACATTCCCTCGACCTCATAGATGACTGTGTAAGTAATTCCATGTGCGGAGCTCCTTCATCGTCCCGCAATGAGCCTTCATTGGATTCCGTAAGTAGACCTTGATCCTCGAAAAGCCTGGTACGATTGATGCTCTCTAGCTCAGCCATTATATCTTCACCCGTTAAACAACATCTATCATAAGATGGTATTTCATTGTTTGTATCAGATGTCTCGCTCGAATCGTCCCAAACTTTGCTGATAATGAGATCACTATGAGCAGTAGCTGTTAAATACTGGTCGTACCCTATATCTTCTTTCCCAACGAAGGCCAGTTGATTCGCCGAGAGCGATTCAATGCCGTTATATTCGAAAGCCGTAAAGTCCGGGTCTAGATCGATGTCTGTGGCTTGGCTGAGTGTATCCAACTGTAAAAAGAGATCACTCCGCCTTACTTTAGACCCTCATGGGTTACTATTCAAGACGGGTACGGCGTCGACGAGTTTAGTGATTTATACTTCTGTCTACAAAAGTTATGACGATGTGCGTGTTGTGACGTTATACAGGGTGTGCAAATATAAAAGTTTAAACGGGAAGTATTTTTCTTTCTTTAATTACAATTTTTTTTTCTGAAGGGAGAAGGGAGTACCGAACATCGTAGCGCCTCACGGGGAATTGGATGATGATGATGTAAAGTCATTCGTGTTAACAGTCTTACGCTCATATTAACAGTACTTGTGTATCTTAGTACTCTGTGACAGCACTAAAGGTACAGACAGAGGTACAGTGCCCGACACTATGGCATAGCGTTTCTGCGCCGTGTCACACGACGAGGTACAGTGCCCGACACTATGGAATAGCTTTTCTGCGCCGCGTCACACGACGAGGTACAGTGCCCGACACTATGGAATAGCGTTTCTGCGCCGCGTCACACGACGAGGTACAGTGCCCGACACTATGGCATAGCGTTTCTGCGCCGCGTCACACGACGAGGTACAGTGCCCGACACTATGGAATAGCGTTTCTGCGCCGCGTCACACGACGAGATACAGTGCCCGACACTATGGAATAGCGTTTCTGCGCCGCGTCACACGACGAGGTACAGTGCCCGGCACTATGGAATAGCTTTTCTGCGCCGCGTCACACGACGAGGTACAGTGCCCGACACTATGGAATAGCGTTTCTACGCCGCGTCACACGACGAGGTACAGTGCCCGACACTATGGAATAGCGTTTCTGCGCCGCGTCACACGACGAGGTACAGTGCCCGACACTATGGAATAGCGTTTCTGCGCCGCGTCACACGACCAGGTACAGTGCCCGACACTATGGAATAGCGTTTCTGCGCCGCGTCACACGACGAGGTACAGTGCCCGACACTATGGCATAGCGTTTCTGGGCCTGTCACATGGTCGACACTGTTTAACTTGCATTTACTTCTGAATAACATAGTAGGCATAATACAGTTTCATAAACGCCATGCCTCATTTGATATTTAAATACTTTGTTTATCTGATTTTTCTCTAACAAAGTGTTCGCAGGCAAATTATGAAGAAACCTACATACTTTTAAAAATGTTTCATGATAAAATATTAACAAAACACCAACTTACCATATAATTCCACTTAAGCTTCTAGTATCCAAAACATGGAGACACAAATCAATATTTAAAAAAACTGAATATAACCTTACTTAATCAATTAAATTTAAAACAGCGCAACAAAATTAATTTAAAACTGTCTCACCTCGCTCATTTAATTCAGATTCTTGCTAGTTCTACGTTGACAATAAAATGTGAAACACTACCTATTTATTTAACAGTTTAAAACGTGTTTGATACTACAAAAATGGCCGATCGCAGACTCTGCAATATACCGCCAGCGCCGATCAGTTAGTAAAACATCGTCCGCAAGGTGAGTAAATGAATTATTTAAAAGGTTCAAACACACGACACAATCATGAATATGGGGTCATTCAGGTCATATTACAGTCATCGTGTACATTTACAGCTTGCGAAAATGTTAGATTGAGAGAATTTGGGTGTTATCTTACCGCAAGAGTTTGTCAAACATCCATTAGGATAGTGTTATGTGGTAAGGATGTGTGTAAGTGCCATGGGATACTTACCAACGATGAGATGGCCGAGCCTGGTCTGTCAGAGGATTCGGCTGGCTCGGTACTGGGGGTAGGAGGCGATTGTGCAGCGCGGCGTGTCGGTCGGGATGCTGCCGTTGGCTCGTCGGAGCGTGAACAGCGAGGCTCTGAACTCGCGTTCTCAGCTACTGGTGCATTTGGCTCACATGGGGACCTGACAATCACGTTTCTTCCTTTAATTCACAAGGTATTTACAGAAAAAACAGACGTCCCGTAACATTGTACGTAGTCCGCGGTATTATTTTACTGGTTCTCTGACCCGATATTTACAAAAAACCTTTACACGTCTAATTCTATTCTTAAACTTGGTGATTAGTTCTATGAAACCCGGTTAACCTTGTGTTTTTTTATCGTCAATACTAATGTTTTATTATTATCAAACCGTACTAGTTTGACCGGTTTGTCTTTGATTCCACTAAACATGCTGATGTTATCGAACTGAACACAAGGATACGGCAGGCGTAAGTAGATAATTGCTATTGATAACAGAGTTATAAACAATTTACTGTGATAAATTAAAATCGATCTGATGAATATATTATTATAATATTTTTATTAGACGCAGTGTCGGTGCAGTGACTCCCTATGCCAGGGGTGGCGAAATTTTTTGGTGCAACGTGCCATTTTTCTAAAGAAATGTTGAATGAGGTCATATTCGTGCCCTCAAATAATTTTGACTTCGTGAATTGAACACTTTTTATTTACCTAAAAAACAACGTACACAATGATTTATTTTATCGGTTGAGCGTTGCGAATATTTTATTAAACATTTGCGTCGCGTGCCAACACAGGCACGCGTGCGTGCGCGAACGTATTGGTTCGCCATCCCTGCTCTACGCGATGGACCGAGGAAATTGCTGCGTCGGTGAAGTCGATGAATGAAGAAGTCTCGAGACCGTTCTCTTTCCTTTAAGATGTGTTAGCCTATTTGTTTTATTATTATTATAATTTTGTTTGTTTTTTTTTGTAAATATAAATTTTATCTTATGTTATATTAAAAATGTACTCAATCATATTTTGTTAATTTTGTGGTGCCAATAAACCAATTTTCTTTCTTCATTCTTTCTTTTATTATATTTTGTCCCTTGTGTTTAGGGACAAAATGTTATGGATTATTTCAAACAACTTCTTACAAAAGTAACATTCCTTCAACATTGTGAGAGTAATAAAGAGACTTGCCTGGTATCCATGGAGCTCGATGAAATGGTGTCTAGATCGTGATGCGGGCAGTTGGAGTCGTGTGAAGCGGACGGCTGGCTGTCATCAGATCCGGGCGAGTCATCGGTATCCTTGTCCGACGGGGTGTCGGAGTTGAACGGTCCGTCGGGCCTGGCCGACGGCCCGTCCTCCGACCAATCGGGCAGCGGCACCTCGGGCGAAGGGGGAGCCAGCAAGGGAGGCGCTTGCATCGGCATCAGTAAGCTTTGGTGGCGTTCGCAATACTGAGGCAAACCCTCGCCCTCGCAAGCTTCACTGAGGTTCTCTCGCAGCGCCTGATAGAGGCAGCACTGAGACAAGTGTGGCGCATTTTTCTGACATCTAAACCCCGCCCGCGGCTTATGTTGTTCGCTTGGTTTTTTTCAACCGGAGGTGGTTCTTAATTCAGTAGGGTTTTTTAAATGGTCTCCTACCTCAGTACTTTGTTGTTTATAAACCGATTTGACACATTCTTTTTTTTATTTGCAAGGATATACTTCCAGATGAGTCTTATAGAAATTAAAATAACTGAAAAAATGACATCATCAAAGTAAACGTAATTGCGTATTTTGCTTCCCTGGACTATTCAGTGGTGTTTACAGTTACGGTTAACACTGACACAGTGTTAGTACCCATCTAGACGGATTTCTGCAGGGGTCAGTCATTCAATAATTGTATGCCACGTCACTAACATCGACAAATATTGGAATGAGTGATGACCCAAGGGACAATATTACAAGTAGCATAAGATTTTTAAAACAAACGATCATAAACCTTAGCGAACAACATTTTATAGTCACGGGCGGATCACACCACCGTTTGATTTCCGTTAATACATTCATTAAATTATATACAAAAAGGTAATATAAAGCGACTTCTAAACGCAAAATAAAATAAAACTTTCTAAAACGTAGTTCAACGCACGGAATATTTGGTCCAAACTAATCTTTATCGAAGGAATGTAGCATAAGTGTTCAAAATGGAAAACTACGTTATTATGGGATTCAAGCAATCATACGGCAACAAATTAGCTATTTAATATTTCCAAAGATGTTCAGATACTAGTTTTTTTTTATCTGTTCTGTTTCTGTCACCAATGGGTTCGGTTGCATTGTTATATCGCCTTAGGGCCAGCGCCCATTCGGCAAAGTGCAACGCAGAGCATTTTTCACTGTCATACAACTGCGATGAGGAAGATGATAATGCGCAGCGCTACGTCGTATGGGCGCCGGCCCTTAGATAGTTAGATAGTAATGCTTTATTGTACATCTCGAGGAAATATACATTATAAAAGGAAACTAATAAAAAAACCAAAAATAATAGAGGCTACAATGGGCGGCCTTATCGCTAAAAGCGATTTCTTCCAGGCAACTTTTGGATGGAGAGGAGTGATAGTAGTTGGCGTCTGGACGGGTGAGTTGTAATAATATGTATGATACATACATACACATATTTACACAGATACACAGATACCTACATACTATATATTATAATAAATAATATACATATATATATTATATACCCTAATTATTACAAAACGTTTATGACAGCAATTTCAACTTCTCTAAATATAAGTTCTTTACAGAGTGCTTAAACACAGGCAGCGACCGTATTGTTCGCAAAGATACTGGTAGTTCATTCCACAATTTAACAGCTTGCACAGAGAACGAGTCATAGTAGAAGTTGGTGTTAGACATCGGTATACTGAGTTGGAGATTTTCGGATGACCTAAGATTGCGAGAGTGGGAGTTGTATAGAAAACCAAAACCTTACGGCTACTACTACACGTTACTAAAACACGGCCCTTAGTGTGGGATAAGGGCAGAAAGATGATGAAGAATGCTTATTGTTTATTATTGATGATGAAAAACGCGCTGCGCAAACGAGTGCCCTGCAGCAGCAATACGTTTTTTATTGTAGCAGCAACTGTTTTTATGAAATTCTGCAGTTTACGCAGCAATTTAGGCCTGCCTTCCTGCTACGCTGAGATCCGTCGCGTAAATCCGTAGGGCGAGGGTGTCGCGTCAATGAATCCGTCGCTGACATCAGCATCGTAGTGCGGTGCCGACTTCAGCTTAAGAGGAAGGTAGGCATCGATGACACAGGCTTTTTTACAAGAAATTGGGTGTTCTTGCATAAATAGGTAATGTTGCCAGTAAGACAATTGTAAAATTAGTCTTAAATAATGTTTTCTTGTCTTATTTTAGTAGTTTTAGTTTTTGGTTATTTATACGTTCCGTGTCGTTGCCACTGGGGTCTAGCAGAACACCAGCGCTGCAGCGTGCTGCCAGTACGCTGCAGCATGAAAGCTGAGCTAGGCCCCCATTGATGGAGGACTCTGTTACTCTGAACTTTTTTTTGTTAATTTATGTTTCATGTGGTTTTCATCAATAAAATTATTTCTTTTCTTTTTCTTTTTCTTTTCAAGCTGATTGTTAGAGAGTTTAAAAACTAGCGTGTGAGCGTATTAGCTTTTGGGAAGGATTGTCAACAATCAGATTGTAAAAAAGCCGATGACACTGTGCGAGTTTCATCAAGTCGCTGGCTTGTAGCGTGTAAAAAAGCCGTGTGTCATCGACGCTTAAGACGATATTCCGTGCGTTTTTTCATTTGGATTTTGTAAAATAAACAGGAGAATGGATAAAACAATTGAGATAAAAATTAACGGAGAACCAAATAGGACGGCGGCGGGTGGTTTTTGTAGCCTACCGCCTGTGGAGGTGCGGGGTGGTCGGTGCGCATCAGGTATTGGCGCTCCACTGCCCATCTATTGGGTTCCAAGCTGTTGTGGGCGGCGCGCAGATTCTGGCGGCTCACGAGACTCAGCCAGGCACGGTTTGTAGCGTTGAAGTTTCTTGTGATACGAACCTGCGGACAATCACATATATATTTCTAAAGTTTGTTAGGATGGGAGAATAGATTGTTTATTGGTTATCAACAACATACATATGATGGAAATTATCTATAGAATAAGTAACAATGCAACTTATATATCAACTAGTATCTATCTATGAAGAGTAATATCAATGCGAGTTTAGTATACAAGTATATATTTTCGACATTTCGCACAACGCCATCTAGCCTAAAACTAAGCAGAGCTTATACTATGGGAAACAGATAACTGATAGAATACTTATATACTTTTTTTTTGTAAAAACATTCATATAATACATAGAAAAATCCCGGACTCGGGACAAACACCGATGTTCATCACAATTTTTTTTGTCCTAAAGCAGGACTCGAACCCGCAACACCGGCGTGGCAGTCCAGCACACTTGCCACTCGACAACTATGCAGAAATACTCACAATAAGATCGTCAAAGAGGACGCTTAGCCCATGAAAGCCGTATGTTTTTGTAAAACCTTGATTAACCCTGTACAACGCGGCCCACAGCTATGCAGAAATACTCACAATCAGATCGTCATAGAGGACGCTAAGTCCGTCGAAGCCGTCCTCACAGAAGCACAGGAACAGAGTGCACAGGTCCGTGAAGAGTCTGGCGAAGACGCTGTAGAAGCGCGCCGCGAACATGTCAGTGAATGAGTCGGACATCACGCACGCGATGACGGCCGGCAACCGCGCGCGAAGCATCAAGTTGAGAGACCCGGTATGGTTCACGTTCGGTGTTAAGCGAGTTAAGTTGCCCTGGGAACAAAATGTTTATTCATATTTGTTTGTTTCTTTTGTAAATAATTATTTTCTCCTTCTTCTTATCGTAGTGAAAGGATTTCAAGTGCGCCTGTAAGAGGCTCTTTTCGTGCACTTTTTGTGCACATGTCCTCCTATGTTCCAATACGACCGACGTATCTTGGCGAGTCTGAACATAGGCTATGCGAACTTTAGCGCATACACACGTATTACATTGTTATATATGTATAATATATCAACGCGGGCGAAATCACGGGCTTATGCTAGTTGGTTTATAAAAAAGAAATTGGCATCAACAGTTTTCTATTTTAAGATAATTGATTGATTCAGGCGTTACTTTGCGGAAATCCATAAATATCAACAAATTATATAAATATATTTAGTAATAAATCCGCTTGATTTCTAAACAAAGGTTTTAATTAACTTGACTTTAGTTTAGAACTTTAGTACATATTACTATACCACAAACCAAAGAGTCAACGAACAGAAAACCAAAGTTCAAAGATACGACACGTGTTTCGCCTCTACACGAGGCATCATCAGGAGGTGTGGACTCTCGTTTCGAACTTCGGCGAGTCCACACCTCCTGATGATGCCTCGTGTAGAGGCGAAACACGTGTCGTATCTTTGAACTTTGGTTTTCTGTTCGTTGACTCTTTGGTTTGTGGTATAGTAATATGTACTAAAGTTCTAAACTAAAGTCAAGTTAATTAAAACCTTTGTTTAGAAATCAAGCGGATTTATTACTAAATATATTTATATAATTTGTTGATAGTTTTCTATTGCGTGTTTTCACGCAAAAGTTCGCATAACCTATGTTCAGACTCACCAAGATACGTCGGCCTATATGAAAAATGTACCTTTAATTTATAAGGCCTTCAACCTCGCGCGTAAGAACATGTTTGAAGATTTAAAAATGACTACTAATTACGAAAAAAAAAGACCGCCAGGCACTAGAAAATAACATTAAAAACGTGCAGTAAAAATCCAATTCAATACAAACAAGTTTTCATGTGTAAAGCTTGCCCAGAGAAAAATAATATGTCTCTATTTTCAAATAACGTTTGTTACTTTTTACGATGCAGATTCATTAAAAATTTATCTAGCCCTGTTAATTCCCTTTTTCGAAAGTTGGCATCGGACCAAAACGTACTAGACGTTAGCAAACGTGTCTCCCTTTTTTTGGCGCATTTTCAATGTGATTCTATACTTTAATACTTCTGTGTACTTACCATATTGCGAAGGAATTCCGCGTTTTGCTGAACGAGCACTTGACCGGCCCTCTCGAAGGTGTTGGTTCGTCCAGTCCTTGTGACCGCGCGGTCCAACAATCCTTGCACGAAGTGGCGCAGTTGGATTCGAATGAACGAGAACTCTGTAGGCATCCTATTCATTTCGCTGGGCAACGCGAACAAAGGCGTCAAGAAATAGTGACGAGCCTGGAATCAAACATGCTTTTACACGGATGGAGCTAGATGACCTGTGTTAATGTGTACATTTATTTACAGATTATCGATTTTACAGAAAAAAACTGATAATCGAGTTCGTATCGTATCCGTCACAGAGAAGTGAACAATCTGTATGACGTTTTGAAAAAAAAATAGTCGCAACAATAGCTATAGCAACAGCCGACTCACATCAGCTCATTTTTTCTATATTATTCGGCCTTTTAGGAAGTTTATTTCGGGCCTAGACAGTGATGTACTAAAAAGCTAACATTTGGTTAACAATCAGATCACGGATGGCCTGTGAAAATGACAGGTTTTGCGTCTCGATATCTTTCAGGTTAAGCTTAATTTCCACTGGAAAGGCAGCGTAGAGCACTTTGAGTGTCAAACTATTTTAAACATTATCTACAGTATTAAAAAGACCAATATTGAAGGACCGCTGTCCGGCTGCCATCAAAGTGGGAATTGAGCCTAAAGCCGTGGGTTGTATACAGTAAAAAGGTCTAATAATAACTGAATCACTTACAACGATCACCATGAATGCGTTCAAATGGCCCTCCGGAGAAGGTGGTCCGCTGAAGAGGCTTATCATTGTTGTCATGTCATCCTGTAATGAAAACACATATTTAGGAAAGAGGGACGAGAATTATGTCACGATAAACTTATTTCGTCCAGTGGTTTAACCTGTGCATTGTCTGTCAATCAGTCTCTCAGTCAGACCAAGTGTTTTATATCATATTGATTGATTGTAATCATACCTCAGAGAAGTTAGGGTTCCTGTTCATGAGAACGTCGATTTCAGGGGCCGGCGGTCTTGAGTTGCGCGCCATCGTCTCTCTCTCAGCTTGCTCTTGGTATTGCGCCCTGCAGGACATAAGAAATGTACATTAAGGGGAATTCTCAAGGCAAATTTCCATACCAAATGTTTCGGACAAATACTCAAAAAGAACGCCGTTTTATAGTAATATTTTCACACTATTCGTTTCATCCATGTTTTTTGATTTCGTCAACAAAAAAAGTGAAATGTTTCGAATTTAAATTTTATACGTGTTTTAAAATTAACCCTACTAACTTAAAAACACGTATAACATCTAAATTAAGGTATGAAACCTTTCAATTTTTTTGAAAATTAACCCTACTAACTTAAAAACACCTATAAAATCTAAATTAAAGTATGAAACCTTACAAATTTTTGTTGACACAATCAGAAAACATAGACGTAACGAATAGTGTGAAAAAATTACTAGAATACGGCGTACTTTGTGAGTATTTGTCCGAAACATTTTGTATGGAATTGGATTTGAGGATTAGCGTTAAATCTAAAAACCACGTTTCTATGCTTTTGTTTCATTTTTTGTCATCGAGTTATGAAGTTAAAGGTGTCTTCACGGTTTAACAGTGCACGGCGATTGTGGAGGGGAGCTTTGCGCAAGTGAGGTGAGGCGAGACGGTAGGAAGGTGGCTAAACGACCAATAGACGCCGGCGCCGGGCATCTTCCCTGTCGCGTCGCACCCCTCCCGCCAAACACATCTAAAAACCGACTTCTGCGCATTCGAGGTCAGTGCTATTAAACCGTGAGGATACCTGTTACAGGTATCCTGTAGAGTACCTACAGTACCCTGATTAGTATTTGTATTTATACTTATTAGTGATGAGACCGCCCATTGTTCACTTTTAAATACCTAGCTTTGTTTTTCCAATGTAACTATGTATGTATGTATGTAGTACCTGTATGTATGTATGTATGTAGTTAAGATCTCTGTATTTGTCAAATAAACAATGAGACGACTAGCCTGCGTCTTTGGATGCGGCGGCGCGCGTGAGGGCTATCGCAAGGCATGAATCGGTCGTAAGTCATGCAAGCCATCGCGAAAGCGAGCGCGCGCTCGTTCAGCCGACGCTGCTGTTGGAGAGGATCTGCAAATAACACAAATAATTAATTACCTTGCTAATTATATTTACCGTTGGGAGGCGCCCCTGCAGGATGACGTTTAGATGGGTACCAAATACCAAAACGGATTTCGAATTAACGAAATCCCTTTCTTAGTACGCCGTACTTCGTAGTACTTCTTAGATTTACAGTCAGCTGCACAGACATGAATTGTATACACTCCCAAGCTTTTACATTTATATTATAACTTAATATTGCAAATACATTTTTCTTCTGAGAAGAATTCTGATAAGTACATACTACATTGATTTGAAAATGCTTGCGTGCACTTTTCCTTGCAAATTAAGAGCAATATAAATGTGAAAGCTTGGGAGTGTATGTCTGTGCAGCTGACTGTAAATTAAAGTATAACTATCAACCTATCGATCTACAGTTTTTGTAGTAACTCATTTAAAAACTCTACATTCAGTTGTTTGGCCTGTGTTGTCTGTCAGTCAGTCAGGACAAAGTCTTTTTTAAATCTGCGCACAATAGCTCGTGGCAATTGGATGAGAAAAGCAAATGATCTGGCTGCTTGCAATATCGACAATACCTTGCCTGTCCCGCCGAGACGTGTCCTGTCTTGGGTTCGGAGATTGCCCTTGATTGCGCGCTTGTCCTTGGCTCTGCGCTTGTCCTTGGTTCTGCGCTTGTCCTTGGTTCTGCGCTGGCCTTTGGCTCCGCGCTTGTCTTTGGCTCTGTTCTTGTCCCTGGCTTTGCGCTGGCCCTTGGTTAGGAGGTTGTCCTTGGCTTTGCGTTTGTCGTTGGTTTTGAGCTTGTCCTTGGCTTGGCGTTTGTGCTTGAGCCGCGTCACGATTTTGCTGTCCACGCATCAGCAACACATTTGTGATAACATTCTGAAGCAGTTCAGCCGGAGGTTGTATGTTTCCCGCATTCCCGATGTTGAGGGGTGTTACAAACACTGCTAAATAAAGTGGAAATGTATAACCATGTTAAGTTTTATTATTATAAAAAAAGTGTTTTTAGATAACTCAAGATCCCAGCTAAGCCTGGTAGCAATAATGTGCATGTGAAACCATTTGACGAATAAACAGATAAACACAATGCCTCTTTAAAGAATTTTATATCTCCACAGAAAATGGTGAATACTTATCAACTCATACTGGTGAATACTTATCAATTTTAGGTTTCATTACCAAAAAGTGCCATTGACTTATCAAAAAAGGTTCACCTCTATCATTCGGGTTAAGTTCTTCCATTGCAGCGCCGGTTACGAAGGCTGGAATCTCCTCCATGCTCATAACCACTTCCACACCGCCGGCGTGAGTCAGTCCACGAAGTAGGTTCTCCAAATCTAACATAAACCATTTAAACCGTTTAGAGATTGCCAACGAGCAACAAAAGGTATCGGTGTAAGCAAATAAATGACTTTATGGAGCTAATGTCTTCTAGAATAGACTTTAATGCCTATTTGCACTAAACTATCAAAGTCCCTAAGAAATTACTTTACTCGCTTGATAGTTCTAAACCGTCCAGATTCTGACCGTTAAGAACTGCCAAGCGAGTAAAGTAATTGCTTAGGAACTTTGAAAGTTTGGTGCAAGTCGGCATAAGTGTCCGTAAATAAGTAGATAAGAAAGATCCTAATAAGCTCAGGCAATGGTGCGTATTGCGAGAATCAGCGGATATAAGAAACGTAGGTAGATGATGATGATAAGGAACTGCTCGATCACGGAAAACATACTGAACAGACTATGGGGTGGGCGGATAGATCAATGGATGGTTGCTCGTTAACGCAAAACCTACTGAACAGACTATGGGGTGGGCGGATAGATCAATGGATGGTTGCTCGTTAACGCAAAACCTACTGAACAGACTATGGGGTGGGCGGATAGATCAATGGATGGTTGCTCGTTAACGCAAAACCTACTGAACAGACTATGGGGTGGGTGGATATATAAATGGATGGTTGCTTGATCACGCAAAACCTGCTGAACAGACTATGCTGCAAAACAGCCGCTAGGGTGGTATAACTTTATATAACTTTTTATTAGGAAAGTACTCCTAGTTGGGATTTGTTTTAAAACTCTGGAACGCAAAATTGCAAACGCCACTTTTTTCTACTATAACAAAGAATAATTTAACTAAACATGAGTTATATTTGTGCGACTAACGAATGAACAGCTGATCAAATATCCAAGAACTTTTGCAGTGCCGTATAATATACCTATACCGGTTCCCATGAGAACGCGGGGCTGTTGCTCTTGGGCGTTGTCGGCGTCAGGCGGCGGGTTGTCCGGCTGCGCGCTGTTGTTGCCCATCACGACGTGTGTGGTGATGAGCTGCGCGCCGGCGACCGGCCTCTCCCAGCCGCCCTGGCTGCCACCGCGCCGTCCGTGCGGGCAGCGCCGCGAGTGAGCTCGTCCACGCCCGCTTTCTCCGCGAATGCCGTGGATGCCACCCACAGTCTCCCATGGCTCTGTACCGTCATCCTCGAACTCCGGCTCGTCTGCGAGCGGAGCTCCATCTTGAGACTCCATCGGCATCATCCCTTCCATCGATAGCCAGTACCCTTCCGAATGCACGGGGACCGAAGCCCGATGCGCGTCGGTCGTCTGTGTCCCCTCGTCAGTGGTCGGAGCGGGGACTTCGGTGGAAGAGGCATCGGTCGGCGGGGCCTGCGGCGGCGGCTGGCTCGGATCTTGCGCGCGCTGCTGTGCTCGGTGCAAGTTTGCAGCGACCGATGCGAGCTCGTCGAGCATGCTGTTGTCCATAGAGATCGGGATGGCGATATGTCCGCGCGTTTCAATTTCGAATTGATGAGTGTCGGAGAAGGACAAGTGGCGGGTGCTGGTCGCGGTGTGAGTGGTGGTGGCGGTGCGCGGTTGTTGTGCGCTCGCAGCGGGTGTGGCGCGGTCTGGCTGCGCTTGACGCGAGACCCGAGACGTCATCGTGACTCCGACACCGAGCGTTGGGGATGCGAACGAAGAACGCGAGGCCGCCCCGGTTTCGGCCGTGCTGGATCCGCTGGAGTCGGCGGTACTGTTCGGAGGATTGCGCCCGTCGGCTGACGTCGCACGACGACCGGCCGTTGTCACCAAGTTGATGCGAGCCTGCAGACGATTAATAACATCTGATTGTGTTTATTAACGAGTTTTTAAGTAGAAACCACTTAGAGACTTAGGAAGCGTAGTGTAGGACGCCCTCGCCTTGTAGGAAGATAGGACGCGATAGCGCACAATGGGAGTAACTTTTTTCAAGGCCCAGAATACCGCGCGCCGTTATATCGCTCGCACATTTGTACAATTCAAAGATATAAATTGACTGAGTTTAAATTTAAAAAGTGGAGCGGTGAGTTTGTTACTACAACCTCACGAAATTCCGAAGTTGTGAATATAATGTCGCAAATAATAGTAATGTTTATACTGAGGCCGCAGCTCGCATTAACATATTGTAGGTGCTTTCACTACACTTTTACAACTTTATTTATATTTTACAACTTTTTTATTCAATATTATATATAGGTACACAATATTCATAGTTTATTTCCTATCGCTTTAGAATTGCCGTGCTTGTGCTAAAAACTTTATTTTCCATTGTGCCTACGGAAATGTGTACATAACTGATAGTGTTGGACAATACATACATGTTACAGAACCGTGAGTTGGTGTATTTATTTACCTACCTACCTAACACCTCCCGCCCTCTTAACCACAATATTATAGACTTAAGGGTAACCCTCAAATCCGAATTCCATACAAAATGTTTCGGACAAATACTCAAAAAGTACGCCGTATTATAGTCATTTCTTCACACTATTCGTTTCGTCCATGTGTTTTAATTTCGTTAACAAGTATAAAATCTAAATTAAAGTATGAAACCTTTCACTTTTTTTGTTGACGAAATCAAAAAACTTGGATGAAACGAATAGTGTGAAGAAATTACTATAATACGGCGTACTTTTTGAGTATTTGTCCGAAACATTTTGTATGAAATTCGGATTTGAGGATTACCCTTAAGTCGTTATGGGTCCTAGACCAACCTGGTGTTTTTAACCCTTAGAATAGAAACATATTGTCAACTTTTTTGACGAATAAACAAAAATACAAATACACAATACCTGTATCGGGATAGGGTAGCGGTTGAGCGGCACCGGCTCGGCAGTGAGCTGTTGATGCTGCCCCACGCGGTAATCGATGTCGCTGATGGCATGGTAGCAGTGAGCGATGCTGTGCATCACATCTGAGCACAGCTCCACTGTGCGCTGGTGATGCTCTCTTCTATCATCCGGAACCTAGATTACACTTTACTTTATTCATTCCGTAAATGATAAATGATTTTTTTATTATATATATTTATAATTTTCACCTTATTACATGTAATTAAATAAAAGCAAATTAGTTTTCAAAGATAGCATTAAGGTAAACCACGTTCAGTTTAAGTGTAACTACTGATACCTAAATTCAGTTCATTTATTTGGGTCATTAACAAAATTTACATGGTGTCGTGCATTACTTATTTAACTCTATAGTAACTAAGTTGCATGCAATTTCAATTATAAATGACCACATCGTGCATAAAACTTATAGTACACAAACTATACTTAGCCACTTTAATTTAGATTTTATAAGTGTTTTAAAATTAACTCTACTAACTTAAAAACACGTATAAAATCTAAATTAAAGTATGAAACCTTTCACTTTTTTGTTGACGAAATCAAAAAACATGAACGAAACGAATAGTGTGAAGAAAGTACTATAATACGGCGTACTTTTTGAGTATTTGTCCGAATCATTTTGTATGGAATTCGGATTTGAGGATTGGCCTTAAACTAATGGTTACTGTATGATAGGCATCAACGCCCACCCTCGGTTAATACATTACAACTGAAATAAAAAACTAAAAACAAAAACTTGTGGTCTATACTCATAAAAATGTATTTGAGTCTGACTCTTTGGCGCACACTGTACAGGCCGTTTGGTATTATAGCGGGTAGGGGGTGTCCGTGAATACGGCTAGGAGACACTTGACCAATTTGTCGAAGGTCCCCCACGTTAGGTCCCCACTAATTTCCGCCGTCGGTTCTTGAGGGTTAACTCGAGTGCCCCGCTATTTATTGTTAATGTTGTAGCTTATTCTTCTATAGGTACTTAGCTGTGTAATCGGCGGCAGGCAGGTTCGGGTTTGGAATTCCGTTGGAATGAACGGACTTTTTGATTCACAGGTAAGAAGGTAAAGTATACGAAAAAGCACAAAATGATATATGAAATGGCGGCAAAAATGCGGAAACGAGTAACGTGCGTCAGGCGTCGAGTGAGTGAGAGTGAATAAAAGTGTTTATATATTAATATATTTGTATGTAGATAGTTGTAGATATTGTTTAGGTAAGTAGGGTACCTAGCCTAAGGTAGGTAAGTACCTAATGTACGTGGTATGGTAGAAGTAAGTCTACTGCAGGATTTAAGTAGGTACCTAGCACCGATATTAATAGGTAAGGATGAGTAGGTATCTAATATGTGGGAGTATCCCAAAGTATATTCAATGTTACAAAAACGACCATAGCTCGATCTGATGATCAGATGAGGTATTTATCATTGGAGTAACAAAAATCCAAAATGACAAATCCAAATGCAATATTTCAGGAAGTAAGTTTTCATCTCCTTTTCATTCAACAGATTTGGTATGATTATTCAATTAGGTAAGCGTCGATGACACACAAGCTTTTTTACAAGCTGATTGTTGGCGTTTTAAGCGCTAGCGCGTGAGCGTGTTAGCTTTTAGGAAGAATTGTCAACAAACAGATTGTAATAACCCCTATAGTACGACACACAAACGTTTTTACAAGCTGATTGTTGGCGTTTTAAGCGCTAGCGCGTGAGCGTGTTAGCTTTTAGGAAGAATTGTCAACAAACAGATTGTAATAACCCCTATAGTACGACACACAAACGTTTTTACAAGCTGATTGTTGGCGTTTTAAGCGCTAGCGCGTGAGCGTGTTAGCTTTTAGGAAGAATTGTCAACAAACAGATTGTAATAACCCCTATAGTACGACACACAAACGTTTTTACAAGCTGATTGTTGGCGTTTTAAGCGCTAGCGCGTGAGCGTGTTAGCTTTTAGGAAGAATTGTCAACAAACAGATTGTAATAACCCCTATAGTACGACACACAAACGTTTTTACAAGCTGATTGTTGGCGTTTTTAAACGCTAGCGTGTGAACGTGTAGCTTTTGGAAAGGATTGTCAACAAGCAGATTGTAAAAACGCCTGAAACTGGGCGACTTTACACGCTACATGCGAAGTCGCTGGCGTGTAGCGTGTAAAAAGCCGTGTGGCATCGTACTATAACTCCATGTGTGGTACTTACGTCAGTTTGGTTGCGCATCAGTGCGATGTAGTGATTGCGGAAGGGTCTGAAGTCCTCCTGAAGTACTTCCAGCTCCTCCATCAACTGGGCGAGATCGCTAGGCTGGAACTGGCTGGAGCGTAATGCACGCAAGGAGCGATCAATTCTGTCAACATTAAAAAAAAATTGTTATAAATCGATTTGAAAAAATATTTTGTTTATGAGGTTAATCTTTCAGGCTGGTCCCAGAGAAATTTCATCAAAATCGATTCAGTAGTTTAGTTTTTAAATCATGATAACTGAAAAAGAAGGTCATTGAAGTGAAAAAAATTGCGCATTTTGCTTTACTGTGACTTTTCAGTGGTGCCTACGGTCACTAGAACAGTCCGATTGAAGTCGGTGGTTGTGTGTTTTTGTAAAACCTTGATAATTATTAACACTTCAGTTGATATTTTAAGGTTACTAACCTGCTGTTATAGCGACTGCGCGATTCCTCGCTGTCAACCTCAAGATTCAGCTGCTAAAATAAAAATATCAAACATAGAAAAGTTATTTCTAAAAAGGCTTCAGCTTACAGAAAAGAATATCTATAACTTTTAGAGACACTAGTTTTTATAAGCTCAAAGGAAGCCAATTTCAGGTTTTTGTATTAAAATGACTTTAACGAGATTTGTACAAAGAAGGTTGAATGTTTAGATCTATGGATAAGGCGTGTGTCATAGCTTGACCAAAAACTGCGAATGTAAGAATATCATATATTTGATGCGACACACTATTTGAAAGCAAAATGGATTTATTAACTCCATAATAAAAAAAACTATAATTAACTTAGACTAGGTTGAAACAACATGTTAAGTTAAACAAAAACATATGCAAAGCTATTTTCTAAATTATAAAAGCCAACGAGTCCGGTCTCAGCATAATGTTGTCCTGCAGTGCCTAGATAAGTAGTTGTACCATAGTTTTGAAATTATGCATACTTTGAAGTTCCAGTGTCGACACTAGTTATAGGTACCATAGAGCTGGTATGATGAAGTTAACTGTGGCCAAAAATCTCTCAAATCTCTTAAACTTGTCTCAGTGAATCCTCTGGTAGCGTGGTTTATTTTTTATTTTTAATCTTATTTACTCTTTATAATGCACATTTAACTTAAAAAAGGTCCAAACAAAAGAATCTATACACTTCAGCATCCGGGTTTTAAGTATAATGCTATAAGATTACAATGACGAATTACGCCATGCCTTCTGATTATACTCGTATCTCGGCTACTAGTTCAAAATCTTCCCTTTTTTTGCAGTAAACTCTGAAGTTTCAAGGCCAGAGCCGGATAAATGCGCCTGGTCCTATTACGGGCAATACAAGGCAAGAAAGAACTAATAAATTGATAAAGCAGTTCATAGTCGGCTAGGCTAGTTAAAGTTGTTAATTTACGCGTAACAAGTTATTAATAGGAACTATATGAAGCTAGATATTATCAAATTCAATGCAAGAGAAGGGTAACAAGGCGTTAATAGGAACGATATGAAGCTAGGTATCAAATCATATGCAAGAGAATTAATTAAAGTGTCTAATGTAAGTCTGTGAGTCTAATGTAAATAAAAAAATAAATAAAAAAAAAAAAACTTCAAACGATTGCGAAAAGAAGCTGCAGCCCAAAAAAATATTGTATGACGAAGGCTGTGCATCATAAACTTAAGTCAAGGGCTATCAATATCCAAAAACTACTAACGAAAAGAAACTATTATTATCTCGAGACTTCTAAGACTTCGAGCGAACCTGAGGATGAAGAAGGCTGATTTATTGTCTTTTGAAGTGAAAGGCTAGAATTGAAAACCAAAAATTTCATCTCGCACTTTATGCCTAAGCAAGCATAAGTGGCATAAGTTAACATAGATAGATAGTTTATTTTCTCTCTCAAAAGGTTAACTTATAAAATATATGTATGTATGTATGAATGCCGCAGGTACACACCAATAAATATATCTAATTTAATTTTGTCGAATGTTCTCAAAGGTACGATGGATAAATACACTGCGCATGTGAATTATTGATTTTTCATCCAGGTCAGTCATTGCATAGATAACTGGGCGTTGCACATCATTTGAGACGAGAAGGAAGGTCGTTTGGGATATGCATTTCAAAACCTATTTTTGTCGTTACGTTACTTTATAAACATTTTTATTAGGTGGCGATTACGCTACACGTTATTTGGTATGACGCATTGTCTGCAAAGGTTCGATTGCTCTGAAAAAACTTGTGTTCAACGCAAGGGTTTGCTATTGGCTATTCTAAATATTTGATAATAATATTATTTTTTTCTGTAAAACACATGTTCATAATTCAAAATATAGTTTTACAAATGGCAGTCTTATCGTGCATCACGATTTTTTTCAAACTTAGTGGCGTTTCTAATTACCAATTTTAATTTATCAATCAGAACGGCACAATAACCAATAACAATAAAAAAAAAGTATTGTGTATTAACCTGTTTCTTCAATATAACCCCAACCAGCCAGCCAAGCTCTAAAAATAAGAGCAGGACTCTCAAGTATGCTAATTTTGTTAATTTGCCTTTTATCTAAAAGACTATTCAAGGAGTTAGTTCAAAATTGATGCGAAAACTAACCTCGGTGCTATTTCCCGCAGCGGCGACTGTTTCTGGAAATTCGACGTCCATAACGCGACCCTATTAGAGACAATACAACAATTAAACCCGCAAAATGTCTATAAAGTAACATTAATTTGTCTGATACATAAACCACTATTCCAAGAGTATAGGGTTAGTTCAAAATTGATGCGAAAACTAACCTCGGTGCTATTTCCCGCAGCGCCGACTGCTTCTGGAAATTCCACGTCCATAACGCGACCCTATTAGAGACATTTCAACAATTAAACACGCAACATGTCTATGTATAAAGGATTCACAAGAAAAGTTTAATATTAGGCTCAACAAGTCATTACTATTGAAAATTATTTTTATTATCATCTGTCTTTGTGGTCAGGTCAGCGCAATGGTACCAATACCACCGCAATATAAGGAACTACCTATGTGCAATTATAGTTATTTGATCGAATAGGGAAAATCACATCAATCCTTACCACCAAATCAGGTACATGAGTCCGGAGCAAGGAAATTGTCTCTCTGATATCTGAGTTCATATGACGAATTAACTCGATTCGCCCTGCTGATGGTGACAATGACATTTCCTGACGAAGCTCGGGTGGCACAAACTGAAATAAAAACAGGATATATATTTACAGCAATTAACAGTTTTCCAAAAGCTATTATTTAACCCCCAGGGGCAAATTAATAAACATTAAAAACTACATTTTAATGAGTTTTTTTTTCAAATATTACAGGACCAACAGCCCTTTTATGTGTCTATCTCAGCCTTTCCCATTGATACTGATTACATTTAAATCAACTACTACCCAGCCTCTTGCACCCACTGTTGGGTATAGGGCTCCTCTTCATTACGCCACTTTTTGCGGTCCTGGGCTAGCCTGATCCACTGGCCTCCGGCTGTTGTAATGATATTGTCCAACCATCGGGCATTTAAATAATAAATAATATTACATGTCGCATGGGACTGTCCGAGGATCTCTGTCCAAACTGCCTGGTGCCGTCTCCATCCAACTCTCTGGCTCGTCGGAGCGGCGAGCATGGTGGTGGACGCTGCACAAGGTGCAAGCATTTCCCATCATCCACACCTATAACAAATAAAAATTTGGCTATGTGGCATCTCTTAATAATATAACAATTTCTCTAGGAACTATTGTAGGATGGACTAGATAAGGTACATAAACTTAATAATCATCATGGCACATGGGTAATCAAGACACACAGTTGAATATTATAAGTATCAATTTATGCATGTGCTAGAGAGTATTAAGCGTCGATGACACACAAGCTTTTTTACTAGCTGATTGTTGGTCAGTTTAAATGCTAGGGTGTGAGCGTGTTAGCGTTTATTGATGACAAACACAAATTTATACACGCTCAGAAGCAAACTAGCTAGCGAGTGTGTCATACGCAAAGATACTCGCTACAAGCCATCACGCCATCAATGTTGAAACAGCCTTTTTAAAGGCCACAAGCCTACACACACCTTCGTTGATTTTTCCGGTGTTATTCACTCACTCACGAAATATGGGGCCAATTTTAAGGGTCAGTCTTGGATTTCCGCCGTGTTTTTGGCTTATATGAATAAATGGAGTTTCTATTTCCCCATTTAAATTGTAGTTCGCTAGAAGGATAAATAGACTTACCATTATACTTCTGATCGGGAACCAGCTGGCTGTTGGTAACGTTGCTGGTGTAACAATCGAAACGCAGCCGTTTGATAAACTCAAATTTTGGGTTCCTAGTCGGTTCCGGCTCACTGAAATTCTTCTGCCACATCGCAACTGGTCGAGTGTTCGAGCTTCTTGGTATGGTTTTTGCTGCGTCAACCCATTTTAATGGGCCCGTGTCTGTAACAAAAAACTACATTTTTCGGTATATTCCCAACAGTTCTCCTGCCCTTACATCACAAGAGGTTGGCTGTGTCAAAAATAACCAGCGGCTCTTCGTTACATCAGGAGGGCGGATGAGGATAAGTTTGTTTCTCTATGTTTCATGGGACCCGTCAAACCTACACCTAACCTAACACTTGGTTGATAGTGGGTATAGAAGGCGCAGTCAGGTCTTTCGATGTCATGAGTGAGTATCTGAGAACCCCTGTATATAATACTACTTCTATAATGTTTTAATGAGTTTATTCAAAGATAGTAATTATTATAGGTATCAATCGATTTATGGTCGCAAGTCAGTTACGAATTAAAAATATGTACATAAATGCAAAAGGATTTGTCCTGACTGACTGCTAAGCTGTACCAAACAAATTTGAATTTTTATAATAGGTATTTAAATTTTTAACGTATTGCTCTAGATTATAAGTTAGGTACCTATAAGTTAAATAAGTTCCTATTAAAATTAAGATAGTCTTTCATAATTATTTGTATTGCGGCGCCTTATCAAGGTTCATGTAATATTTTTATGTATGATTGCGAAATAAATAAACAAATAAATAAGTAAGTAGGTATATTTTTAAGTCTAAAATTGTGTTGCAACCTTAAACAAAATTGTAAAGTAGGTAGGTATAAATCCAAGACAAATAGTTTTTTTAAGGAATAACTAGATTGCGTTTATACCAAAGAATAAATAATATTATTACATAGCTATACTCTAACAGGGTCTTTATATTTTAAGCACTTAGTAATTAGTTTCCAACTGTATCTAGGCTTAAGTATAAGGTGCAATAAAAACATTTGAATTTGAATTTATCATCATGATACTTATTGATATAGGAAAAAATGTTAAATTCAAGAACAACACACTTGCGATAAGTAATAATAAGCAATGTTTATTAGGACTTCGAGTTGGCTGTAATTAGTTAATTTACTAATTTGGTAGTACAGTCAGTGTAATAAGTCTCTGAACTTCTTATTACAATTACAAAAAAGTGTCGAGATAAGCTAGGCGCTCTCCTGGTGGTAAAAGAACAGTGTTTTACGGTACTTCGATTCACATCATAAAGTTAGGGGCGACAGCCGAAAGAATCCGAGGTCTATGATTCACATAGTCACCATTCTTATGGTCAGTCTTGCTAGTCCAGTAATCTCACTAGTTACGTTACTTCAAACCAAATGAATGAAGTGCTGTAATTTGAAGAGGTATCAGGACATTTGCGCGAAAGACATTTGCGCGACTCCATTTGCGCGAAAGGACATTTGCGCGAATGGACATTTGCGTGACTGGGGCATTTGCATGACTGCGAATATCTCAGAAAGTATAAGTCGTAGAGGATTCGGGTTTTTTGGCATTGGCGGGTTTGTATGGTAATGTTTTCATGAACTTTTGAAAAATAGAACAATAATTAATCATTTTTCTAAAATCCAGATTCCTCTATGACTTGCACTTAGATATTCGCAGTCGTGCAAATGTACAGTCGTGCAAATGTACCGCCGCCCAAGTCTTCTCGCACAAGTGTATTTACACGCAAATGGAGTCGCGCAAGTGTCTTTCGCACAAGTGACCCAAATCCGTTTGTAGTGTAAGCAATAATTATAGTATTCAGTATCCTATAGGAGACTCCTCCCAACATCTTCCCTTATCTAGATTATTTCTCTACTTGGTGAATTTTGGTGCGTACGATAGCTTTATAAACATTTACCGCTGATAGTACCGATCGGCAAGATAAAGTTAATTAATTTTGTTTGTTTGTACATTTGTAGGTATATAGAGAAATACTTAAATAGATAATAAGGGGAAAGCCTTGGGAAATAATTTCTTTCTACATTAGAACACTCGGGCTCAATGTCGCGTTATGGGAAAGGTCTACGACCAGCATTGAACCAGCATTGGGCTGAAGATAGTGAAAGATTTTTACCCAATTGCGAAAAATGTGCTATGCCAGTAAGGACATGTTGCTTCATGAGAATAAATAACTCACCTTCCAAGTTTCTAGTCTCTACGTCCAGCAGTATCGTTCAGTAATGATGAATCAGTCAGTCTGTCAGTCACAACATTTTTTTTATGTTAGATCATTTCGCACAACGCCTTTAGGCGCCAAACTAAGCAGAGCTTTACTGTGGGAACCAGTTAACTGATAGAATACTTATAACACTATTTTGTAAATTCACCATAGAATACATAGAAAACACCGAGACTCACACCTATGTTCACCACACAAATGTTTGTCCTAAAGCGGGAATCGAACCCGTGTCGTCATATTGCTGTTTATGTATCTATAGGTAAAGAGCACACCTTCCAAGTTTCAAGTCTCTACGCTCAGCAGTATCGGCTTGATGATGATGAATTAGTCAATCTGTCATTCAGGACATCATGTTGATCTATCTATAAGTGTAGTTAAAAAGCACACCTTTCAAGTTTCAAGCCTCATTTCTCAGCGGTTTCGGCTCGACGATGATGAACCGTCTGTTATTCAGCTAAACCCAAAGGTATACGATTGTTTTCAACCATTTGTTTTTTTCGCTCGGCTACGTCCTTTCATGGAAATTTATGGCTGTTTGAGCGCTAATGTAGATCGAGTATCGGGAAATGTCTACTACACGTCGAATAATGTGTCTACTTAACCTATACATACGTACGTATATAGGTACGTAGCTAGACATCAATGTATTTGCCTACCTAGACAGTCACATTGTTTCTGTATGTCATAGCTAGACGTCACTTTGCAAGAGTCATATTGTTTCTGTATGTAGGTTCCTATCTTTACGTACCTGCACAATTATGCACATAATTTTATTTTGTTACACTAAAATTTAGTATTTCGTATTTTATTTGTTGTTATATTATACTTATTAACTCGAAACCACCGCCGCTTAAGAGCATATTGCATATTAAAAAGTAGTTAATAACATAGCCTAAAAACATAAAAAAAAAACATCAACAGTTTTAAAAAATATCTAATTAGCCTGAAAGCCTGAAAATTTTATACTTAGATTTTTAGTCTAAAAACTCTGGAATAAGAACAAACTACAGCTTTGATGAGTCACTAATTAGCCTAATAATAAATCCACAAAAATCTCGGATATAGAAGAGATAAAATATCTAAGATATAATTCACAGACACCGACTTACGTGAAATTGTGATTTAATTATCCTTTTTCAATAAACTTTCACAAAAATACACTGGTCACTTATCGTTCAGTTATTTAATACTTATATTACTTTTTACCAACAGGTACTTAAATTTTTCATTAAGTTTTCCGGGAGCGTTAGGAAGTCGCGGCTAGGGCGGGCGGGCGAACTCTAGGGCGGCCGAGATCGCACTGAGTTTTGAAGAATACGGAACGGGCTTTTATAACCAATGTATACTAAATTTAATTTATGCGTTCAAAATTAATGAAGTCACCTTTTTAGTATGTTAATTAAAACAGTTTATTTTATACACTCTATTGATTTCAGGATTCAGGGTTCCAGGTCTTAGAAAAAACCTAAATGACTTAGTTTTTCCATCGAAGTAAAATGTGTTATCACTTTTTTTATTTGTCTAATTTTTGTGTCTAGTCCTTCCTAATTGACAGGCAACACACAGGTCAAACTATTGAACGAAAAGACTTGAAACTTGGAGGATGTGTTCATCAAGAGCTAAAAGTGAGTACTAAGGAATTTTGAAAATTCGAAACGCAATGTAGTTGCGGGCTTTAGCTAGTTAGTACCTACATAAATAAAAAGTTTGTTCCGACCGACTGACAGACAACGTATAGGCCAAACTAGTGAAGGTAGAGACTTGAAATTTCGAGAGTATGTCTGTAAAGAAATGTAGGCGCGTAATAATCAAGGAATTTCGTTAATTCCCAATAATTACGAATATGGTGTCGCGGATTCGATTTCCGCTACATGACAAACATTCATGTGATGAAAATTGTTATTTGCCCTCAGTCTAGGTGCTTTCTATTACCTTTAGATTACTCATTAATTAAAACTTTAAAATTAAAACACTTTTTTTTGACAAAACTTTTTTGCTATCGTCAAACGTCGTATTGACAGTGTTTAATACCTCAAAAAGACGTTTGACGTAAACGTTAATTATATTACCACAGTCTAGGCATATTAATCTTCATGCAGTTGCGCAACTCCTTACTTGCGTATGCGTAGCGTAGGGCATTGATGGATTCTTGGTGGTTCATGGCGCAGGCCTTGAAGTACCTGATCACATACATGATCACAGAAGATCATGTATCTGAAAACACGAGTCGCTTTTTTTGTCTATGTACGGGATTTGTAAATTAGTTCTACTCCTTGCTGTCGTGGTGTGAAAACATTTGTTAGTACTACAGTGAAAAATACTATAATTAACGGTATTTAACTGTTTTGGTCAAGGGTATGACCATTCGGAGAATGATTACGTAATCTAGTCAATTCTTATATAAAAAAACGTTGTGTGCTTAAGACCACACGACAGAAGTGTTGACTTCATCAAGGCGACTCGAGCCGATTCAAGATTCAATACCCACAAAATATTTTAATCAGCGCCCCTAAAGAAGTTTTCACTTCAAAACTTTTAGTTGTGTGACACCCCTTGGAAAAATCAGATGTGATGTGAACAGCTAAGGGTGGGCGAACACAACACTTCAAAGGGGTTGCGCCAAGTTGCCCAAGGTGTATATACTTACACGGGCAATTATTTAGACTTTTGACAACCTAGGATATCTTGATACTTACGTCACAACAACATTAAGCCATTTTTTAACCTGTTAACATTAATGTTGCAAATTATTGCTCAAAAAATTGACCGTGTAAAAGAACCGATATGGTAATTCTAGGACTACATTATCTTCGTATCTTTGGCTAGCCGGATGAAACTAATAGGTAAAATCAATGGTTTGTAGACAAAAAGCCCTGTAATCACTATTCTGCAAGGATTTTTTTAAACTACGTAGTCTAGGTTATAAATTCATTGCTATTCTGTGATGCCTACTCATTGATTGATTGATGACATTTCATTTTGTGTTTTTATCTTTTGACAAAAGCATTCAAAACAATTTTAATTAAATAATTTTGAATTCAAATTGTAAACAAGTTTCAAAATACTAATTTATCATCCTAACCGTAACTAGTACACTTGTAAATTATGTCGGTTTCCCTGGACTCCGCCTTAGACCCTATGGAAGAGATTCGGTTTCGAAAGAAAAACGGTGCTTTGTGGATAGAAATACAAAAAGAAACACACTTTACATTTGATGAATTAGAACGTGAGTTTTTCAGCTTTGTAATTTGACTCAATACTCAAAAATTCATTGTCGTGGTGTTTTGTAGGTGTTGACAATGGTAAGATAGATAATAACATCTTCCCTGTCGGGTTAACAATATTATAGGTCAGAGGAGGACGTACTCCTTTAGACCGGTAGCCAAAGGGCTCAAGTACCTAGGTATCTTAGTACTCTGTGGTATGGGCTAGGTATTAAATTACTATTGATATCAAATATTGCGTATAAAGGTAGTGCAAGAACAATGCTGGCGACCGCCAGTCGAACAACAAAGATGTCCTTGTTCATGTCTATTATATCACAAGAAAACTCTTTCTTTCAGAAATTATGGTGATATTTTTTAAAATTCAAAAGAGGGACGAAAAACCTGCTGCTTCCGATTTGATATCAAGGTTGGCTTGAAATATGATGTTTTATGGTTTGTATTAGGTATTCTAGTATTGATTCCCCTATTCTGTTTCCGTTATTCTTAAAAGTTATCATTTAGTGTTGAATTTTGTGATATCTTATAAGCGTCCACGCTACATGCACCACATTGAATTCTAGTAAAGGGATGTCAATATTATATAGTTCACCTATGTGCCGTAGGTGTTGTACTCGCTTGGATTAGATTTATACCAATAAAACACATAAATTGATATTCAAAAATCCGCCGTTAGATAATTAAAAAAAAAACTACAAAGAGCAAAAACACAGTTAAGAAATGATACTTACTAACCTAATGTAGAGCTTATTGTAATAATAAATTTAATAAAAGTATGAGAATTGGTAGTGTGAGTGAATGTATGTATGTATGTGTGATTCAGTGTGCTTGCTTAGCCTATTACCTCTACCAACAGAATTCATTTCCGGGACGTGCTGCACACTGGTCTCGGTATGACAGACTCGTACATGATGGAGCGTGTAATGGTCGCTCTAGATCGAGGTACCTCACCGTTCGTTACGATGTCTACCTTCGCCAAAGCCATGTCTCTTTACCTCCGTGGAGATCTAGAGGAGAGAATCAGTTATGCCTTTACGGTGAGCACGCACTATCTGATTTAAGTAACATTGTAAGAAAATATTATTGACGTATTAATGATCATTGACAATGTTTAATCAATTTAATCATAATCATTATTTAGTGTTAAATGTAATTTTTAGTAAAGGACCGCTTGAGTGTTGACTATGTAACAACCTATTGTGTACAGACAGCGTCATAGATAAGCATCTCCCTTGCACAAGACCCCCAGTTTGAAACTCCCTTTAAAACACCCACGGCGTACAAAGAATTAATTGCGTTGCCTTCATAAACAAATTATATATTTATAACCATGTAAGCCGATTTAGCTCTAAAAGGTAGGGTAAGGTTTCAATATTTTGGACAGAGCTGAAAATTGGTTCGAATGTTGGGAACACTATTATAAATGAACTGTAAAAAGTCTCCATCGATCCCACATGTGCAATAAAAGTTGCGTATCCATATTAACGTATTATAAATATATAGAGCTTTAAAGTGATAGATTTTGTTTCAAACTAAAACTAAACTAAAAATAGGTTTTTAGACATCGAGTAATGTACTCGATGTGAACGTAGTGATCCTGCAGCCAGATCTCTTACTCCAAAATCAAGTATTCCAAAAAGTAAAATAAGTATATAAATATAATAGTAAAATAATAATGACACCTTTGCAATAATAATTATGTAATTAAATAATTTCAGTGCTACGATTTGCTCGGTGAAGGCTACTTGCGTCGTGAAACAATGTACCAATGTATAAAGAAAAGTTTGGCTAAGGCATCCAGAGACGATGACGTAGAAGAAGCAATAATAATTATGTAATTAAATAATTTCAGTGCTACGATTTGCTCGGTGAAGGCTACTTGCGTCGTGAAACAATGTACCAATGTATGAAGAAAAGTTTGGCTAAGGCGTCCAGAGACGATGACGTGGAAGAAGCCGTTAAAGTAAGTCTTTTTTATAACCAAAGGATATAAAAAAAACTCAATTCTTGAATAATATTTATCCAACAAAATTATGTAGTGAAAAATCCACCGACAGCGCCATCTTGTGGGATGTCAATAGAGCGAGCCGTATCGCTCTCGAAACCCAAAAATTAACCATCACCCTTGCTAGGAGTTGAACCTATAATATGACCTTTGCCTCCTTTAACCGTTTCGTGGAACCAATGCGAACTGTTGGGTGCTAGTTTTGGACTTAAAGTTTATAGATGGCATAAAAGTAAGAAACTTGCATTGCCGAAACAGTAAATAAACACAGTTGTGGGCAGGAAATATTACATACCGTCATAAAGAGAGACCGGTGTTGCAGTAACAGCCATCTGCGACCGACTGCATCCGAAAAAAAAACTGGGCCGTAAACGACACTTTCAGATTTGTAGAGGTTCAACCTTATCGTCATTCCCATTGAATTCAGAACGTATAAATTGGTTGTTTTGTGTATTTTTTTAAGATAATTAAGTCTATAGGTATACCTATAGTAAAGTTTATCAATTTCATGATAATTGACCAAGCTAGTCTTCGACTAATCTAGATGTGGTTGAAGTTGCATCAGAAAGATACCCTACCATTATTATAATACATTTTAATAATAAGCAAACACTTAACAAACATTTAATAAAGCTGAAGATCTCAAGCGGCGTAAATATGTAGGTCTTGATAGGTCGTACATGTTTGAGCCCTTTGGGGTCGAGACCCTAGGTCCATGAGGAATGGGAGCCTTCCGCGTTTTTAAAATTTTGTCAGAGCGTCTGGTCGAAGCGACGCGTGATCAGAGGGCTGGCAGCTATCTGGGCCAAAGAATAAGCCTTGCTATACAAAGAGGCAATGCAGCCAGTATCCTCGGCACGCTGCCATCGGGTATCGAGTTGGAGCAGTTGAGCTACCTATAGATCGTTTGCAACGGTCTATGGGTGGCCCAATTGTTTCCTTTTGTAAATTTTGTAATAAGCAAACCCAACACATACATGTATAGTATAGCAAAAGAATTAAAGGGATTTGTAGTTGATTTATTAACTCCACTTCGATTAATAGTAGGTATTTCTAAAAGACGTGCGAGGTGGGCTCCCTGCGCCCACTTCGCTCTGCCACTGAATAATATTAAAAAGTGGGAGATGAAACTTCATTGCACTCTACCAATTTTAATTTATTAGCGGAAAATGTTTTCACTTTATTGTGCTCTGCAAATCCGATTGTAGATTATGATTGGTAGCTTTTCTAGATCAGTAGTTTTTAAAGCCCACCCACTGCACGTTTTTAATTGAAGGAAATAAACATGTTTTTTTTTAATATGTTAATTTTATAATATTATCCAAGGTTATCCAATTTTGCTTATTCTCTATATAGTACCTACTCCGAGGGAGATCATATCCAAAATTGAGCAAAAATGTTAACTCACACAAGAGGGGAAAAACTAACTAGGGGATTAAACTGTAAAATCGGCTCTTGTTCGTTGTAGGTACCATATCATCATATCATAAGGCTTTCATTCAGGGCTATCAAGAGGAGACTGGGAAAAACAGTTTTGCCCCATTTCCATCTCTTATGTTAAACAAATAAAAAAAACAAAGAATATTAACTATAACATTTCTTTCAAGGAACAAATTTATTTCTCCACTTTTTTAAATTTATACTTAGACAATGTAATTTCAAAAATGTACAAATGTGCGAGCAAGATAGCGCGAGGGCGCGGGATTCTGGGCCTTAAGAGCAGGTATTAATCCTGATAAATTGCAGGGGCGAAGCTACGGACAGTTTGAAGTTGTAAATAATACTCACAAAAAAAATGCATTACGAAATGACATACTTGTTTATGGATGAGCTTTTACTTATTAGGAAATAACTAAGCTTGATTTTGTTAATTGGCTATCAGACTGTGAAGAGTTCACGCGGAGGCCCTCCCACACAGCGCATTTAATCCGGAATATTGATTCTTACTTTATACTCCAAGATGAAATTGATAATGTAGCTTATGCATATATTTGTGAATTTTTAGTTTAAAAAAAATATTTATCGAGATATTCTATAAATAAGTTTGATGAAAAATGTAGAGCCAATAGATAAAGGAAAGGAGCTGATTAAATAAATAATGTAGAAAAACATCGAAACCATACATTTTGTTAGAATAGGGAGATATTTTATTTTTGAGAGATTAAGTTACGCTAGGTAAAATGTACTCAAAGAAGTCAGAGACTATCGTTCTTTTGCAGGAGTTGGTGGATATCATGCTCAAGCGGATGGACCAGGACTTAGATGGTGTTATCAATTTCAACGACTTTCACGAGTCTGTCATAAAAACCCCATCTTTGCTGGAAAGTCTGGGATATTGTTTGCCTGAGAGGCCAGCGGTGTACTCCTTCATTGCGACCTGGTGTCCATCGTGGGGCAAAATGTAGTTTTAAATAAATCAACTATAAAGAATAATATACAGTGCATTCGGATTTCTCGTCGCTTACTTGTCGTATTCCGTCTTTCTACTTTGATCTTGACATTACATCATCTGTGCTATGCTACACAAAGCGGGGTTCTTATTTGGAAGCAGTTACACGGGGATAGAATAAAATTCGATTACTTCATTCTCGTACATCCATGTACTGGCTTTAGAGCGCTCTTTCAGGGAGCCAGAGTCGAAGAGCGTCCATTAGACTTCAATGTTAATCATAGAGGGGTCGTATAAATCGGATTCCGTGAACTTTATATGATCATTGTAGAGAGAGTCGGAGTTCATAAAACAAAGTAAAGATAAGGGCTCAGAATAGCTATTCATTTATCACTTCCTGCCACTTGTCTTTAATATTCTTAGGTAACGAACTACCTTAGCCGGCGTGTCGAAGTAGATAACATACATATAACCTTAATACATTTCTTCATTCATGTTCATTATGGAAATTGTTTTTATTGGAATTTTAATATACATAATTAAATAAAACAATTCACAATCATGATCAATCAGTTTTTCTATAAATATGTGATTTTTATACGTCTTTCCTTTATTTATCTGCCCATTCTCTTCGATCTTTTTCCTTATCCTCTACTACATTTTTCCTATGAAAGCTAACTGAAAACTGATGTTCGTACTGATACTCAAATTTCAGATAAGTGGTGCAGTTGAAAGTAATCCGTTTTAAATCAAACTGACGATCGAGACCAATTAGCTACCTATTTCCGTTATCCATTGTGAATGCCTTCGCCTCTTCGAATCTTGCTAGAGTTTATTTCCTGGTAATTTATAGTGCATGCCCTATTCAACTCGCTCACTCACTGAAAGTATCAGATATAAATGATCAAAGGGTAGAGTTCTAGGAAATGATGCAGTTTATGCAGAAATACCGGAGACAGAGTGTGATGAAAATGTTAAAAGAAATAAAAAAATTGTTTAGACCCAATGTGCTGTAGTTTTTTTTGATATTTTTTCAATTTAATAACTTAAAAAGGTTCCGTTTTAACAGCAACTTTGGGTTTCGGGGGATGTTTCATAAATATAACGAACGATTTTATCAGTGGAGAATAAATATTCGCACAATACAAATATTTATGACCATCAATATAGGTAACAATAAGCTGAGCTGTGGCGAAGGAAAAGTTGAATTCGTTGACTCATATTACAATAATCACTTTGCACTTAAATACCTATTTTAAATCATTATTTTAATTCGGACAGTAAGAAAGGGGTTAGTATTAACATATTATTTTATATTCTTGTTGGTTTACAATAAAGTGTTCATAAATTTGTCTATCTATGTTTCATGTATGTATTGATTCCATGGTATATGATTTCTTGCCAGGAATTTTAATGATGATTGAGGGGCGACACACCATGATTGACATTTCCAATCCCTCGGGCAACCTGGCTGGGAGTTGAGAGAAACTAAAATAAATTCTCGAGTGGTCCAGAAAAAAAATGAAAATGAAAACTAGTTCCGTAAACGAATAGAATACCGACATAAAAGCTCTACTGACCACTACTGACGAATTCCTGCCTTGCGGGATTCACAGGTCTATTGTTATTTTGAATACTTTTTTTTTAAATACTGGCGATGCGAGTCGACAAAAATATGATCTGTTATGGTTTGAATCCAACTGGTTCGCTCGCGTGGATCGTGAATAGCCGTAAAACCAACAATCCAAAACAATATTGTATTCATTATTCCATAATTACAGGTCATAACGTTGCCACCGTTTAGTTATAGCTTGATCGAGCTCTAAGAATTAGCTGATTTTTGTAATCATAATTATAATCAAGGTTAGAAACCTAACTTACAAAAAATATTAAGTAGGTACACTTAATTAAATCCAAGGAAATTACCCACCATTCTAAAACAACCGTGATGGAGAGAAGCAGTAGAAAAATATATTTCAACATTTTATGTGCTAAGATAAATTTACAGACATACACATTTTATAACAGTAATCTTATGCACGTGTACATCGTTCATAGAAATGATAACTTTATGTTACACGTGCCAACTAAATATCTACGTACAAAGGATGTTTTTTTAGAGGTAGGTACCTATACAAATGCAATTCTAAAAAAACACACTTTACTTATTGTTATTCAAAATACGACGGCGGCGACGAAGACGTGACGAGGACGTGTGGCCGACTGGATGAGGCCTTTGCCTTGCGATCTGATTGTCGCGGGTTTGAATCCGGTGGCAGTTAAGCATAAATAAGTTTTTCGGTCGAAAAATGTAATCACAACGGTGAAGAAAAACATTGTAAGGAACCAGCATGTTATAGAAGTCTAACCCATACAGAAAAAATGTTGTGTGGCATGTGGCATGTAACATCTACCAATCCGCATTAGGTTTGCGTGGTGAATTAAGACCTATTCGGTCTTTTAGCTGAAAGTAGGCCTGTGTCCCAGCAGTCGGAACATAAGAGGCTTATTTTTATAATAAAAATAATATCCAATTCAAAATAGTTGCAGTAAGAGGCAGTCCCGGTGAACAACCTTATCCAATAGGGCAGATTTTAATCTGCCCTATTGGATAAGGTTGTTCCATTTGTTGAATCACGATTTAATTTCAGTTAGAATTTCAATTTATCTGTCTAGTTTCAAATACCTGGAAGTTCAGCGAATTATATTGATGTAGCTAGTTCAAGTAGGTTTTAGTAGAGCTACGGAGTAAGTGAGGGTGTTTGAGCAGATAGACAGGCACTTGTAGCCTAAGCTGAATTCAATAATTTTAATTTGGGGATTTTAAACTTCATTGGCTGAAGAACTTACTTGAAAATTGTTAAATTATTTGTATAAGTCAATCATCCCAATCATTTATAAAAAAGTGCCCCATTGCCCTCCAATCTGTCAATTTCTTTGCTAATAAATTTCAATTAGATTTTAGATAAATACCTGCATTTTGCAAACCACCAAAGCTGTCACCTACATTTTTCTATCAAAGCAGTACATATGTTATCCAAAGTCGTTTTACTTTAAATATAATTATAAATAGTTTTTCACGTTCTGCTGTGAACGCCGAAAACGATTTACGAACATATAAACTTCTTTTCATAATAAATCCATTCAAATCACTATGAAAATGCTTTTAGCCTGTGTGAAAAATATTGATAATGGTTATTCAAGTAGGCTATCAGCTATTTAATTTTAATCCTTAATTAGTATCAACCTTAGTATTAATAACGTTTTTTTACATTTCTTCTACTTACGTATTTCTTTGAAAATTCTTCTGATTGTAACGTTTAGTCAGCCAAATTAGAAAAAAAATCATCTGACCATACTCTAAGCAGAAGAAAAATAACTAGGGAAGACTTATACCAAATTTTGCCCCTTAAGTCTCTGCAGTGGGTTTCATTTCGCGATGCACACAGCGTGCGCAGGAAAGTTTTTGAAAGAGCCTTCATACACAAGAACTCTATTGACACGAGGAATAAAGTAGATAAATGTGTAACACGAATCGCTAGGAGCTATTTAAAAATATAGACCTCTGCAAGTTCAAAACGCTTCACTGCGTATTATAACGATGCAAAATAGCTTTTTCAAAATATAGAGTTTTCCAAGTTCAAAACGCCTCACTGCGTAGTATAATGATGCAAATTTGTACGATAACATTGAACTTGTTAGGTTTCCGTGATCAAGATATCTACGTAATCGCAACTGAAATAAGATTGAAAACTTGATCAGTTCCATCTCACTAAACAAACTGAGCATCATTATAATAATGCAGTGGAATGCTTTGCATATAAAAAGTATTTAATTTTTTTGCATGAGAATTTCTCTAAAAGAGAAAATATCTAGAAAAATTGTCATGCAAAAAAATTAAGTTAAATTAATAATTTAAAAAAATAATTAAATTCCTATTCCTACTATTCCTATTCCTACTAATATTATAAACGCGAAAGTTTGTAAAGATGGATGGATGGATTGATGGATGGCTGCATGTTTGTTCCTCTTTCACGTAAAAACTACTGAATGGATTTTAATGAAACTTTACAATAATATAGCTAATACATCAGAATAACACATAGGCAATTTATAAAGATACCTGCGCAGACGAAGTCGCAGGCATCAGCTAGTATATAATATTTTTAGAATTACTATTATTACATTTTACTCACACTTAAAATAACAGAAAAGTTTGTGAGGATGAATTGATATATAATCCTTTGTTTGTGAAAATCAGATAATTTATAATACCTACATATCAAACTATCCGATCTTTAATATACTCACAGGTAATTTTCAGTTTTTAAGTCTTAGAAATTTTGCTTACATGGAAAATCTATTGGCCAGGTTATCCTTGTGCCACTTATTTAGATATAAAAATATGTTTTTTTGAATAAGATTAAAATACTTTATTATGTGAAACTTTTCTCGATAGATTTATTTTTTTAAATAGGCCCTCTTATAATCTGATTTACATCCATCCTCCTAATTTAGAGAACATTTACGGTTTATTTTTATACTATTGAATGAGTAATCACAGAACTTAGATAAATGTAGAAGGATTTTTTTTATAAATTCAATACTTTTCAAGCACTACGATGTTTGATGTCGCTTACGTCCATTACTGTTGAGCGACAAAAATCTATATCTAACCTCTGCCCTCGGGGTAAGGGGTCTAATTGCGCTATCGGTGTCTTACAATTCGGCGGCTGTCATTTCTGACAGTTTCACACATCCTCATAGAGAGACGTCGCCGTTTGTAAAATTCCGTAACATTACAAATTGCCTGCTACAGACTGATGACATTTGTGCGGTAGCGGGGAGTAGATGGTTCGATGTCCAGCAGAGTATGTCCTCTCTGTAGGTCTCTAGGTCTTCGGTTCAGGTAGGTAATATCGGTGCAGTAATTTAAATAAGATTTCAATCTAGGAGCTCTACAGAAAATACGTGTACTTATTTTCACTTCAAATTGCAATCTCTAGTGACGCTGGTTCAAGGGTAGATAAATAGACCCGGTAATTGGTCAACATAAGCGCTTCTAGTTAGGGGGCATAGATGAATAACAGTGTTCCTATAGACCACCAAGTATGACAGCTTCAAAGCAAGATGTAGTCGGAAAATTTCAGACACCCCCTAATAAAAATGAAATATCTCCATTTTAAAACATTTTTTGTTACTTTTTATGACCTATTAATAATGAAAAAAGCCTAGCAATATACTATAATGTTAATCCAGGTACTTCTGTTTAAAAGTTCAAAGCATCAGATAAAAATGTAGGTTACTAAAAGTTGTAAAAACCGTTTTTGGCGCGTTTTCAATGTACTAAGGTATGATTCTAACGTAAAATACTTCTATGTAAGTAGGTAGGTAAATAAAATTAACCGTGAACCTCGAAGTGTCTCCGAGCCAAGTAAAGCAACACGGCCGTACTTTTCTTTTTTTGAAGCAACTCTAGCCATAATATTGTGCAATCTATTATGCCTTTGACTGTACAGTGTACGATAGATTAGTTAGTATCAAACATATAGACTGAAGTACCTCAGTGTAATAGATAAGTACAGTATGCACCCTATGGTTGCTTCTCGACCATCTGTGTCGTTAATTGGAACAGTTTTAATGGTTAATACTATAGCCCAGTAATATAACTAAGCTACAGTCTCCTTCGCACGAGATAATCATAATAATGCGGTACAGTATTGTTTGCCGCAAAATCTGGTACAATGTTGGTTCTCACCATAGGGGACGAACGAAAAAGATTTATCAAGTTCTATGATGTATCATTCTCCACCAAGGTCGTAGCCAGGAATTCACTTCAGGGGAGTTGTACTTTTTTTACCCTTAGTTTAGTTCGCAAAATCACCAAACAATTATTCAAAACTACCCAAATAGCTTTTGGTCTAAGGGGAGCAACAAATCAGATTTTTTCGAACTTAAGAAGTGTAAGTTTTGTGACCAATGGAACATAAAAGTCACTATTTTTTATACAATCACTACAGGTTGCACTAAAACGAAGCGAATTTTAATTTTTTACCCCTTCAATGTAGTCTCGAAGTTGTTCTATTAAAATTACTGGATTTTCGATACTGAATAAATAACTAAGAAAGTGTTTTAAACGTGGGCTACGCCGTAACAAGCTAAATAGTGCTACGGCGTAGCAGTCTAGCAGTCTTGTAGAGATGATCGAATAACGTTAGGACGAAGAGCTGTCGTTATCAGTTCGATCACACGGAGCTACATTTATACATAATGTTTATTATCAAATCAGCCAATAAATTGTTTCTAGAGGATACGTGAAAATTTGGATTCGCTGCGTTACATTTTCACTCAGTAACGGTGCTGGTTACAAACTTGATGTTAATACAGTGATTACTTGAGATTGTTAATACAGTGATTTAGATTTTATACGTGTTTTTAAGTTAGTAGGGATAATTTTAAAACACGTATAAAATCTAAATTAGAGTATGAAACCTTTCACTTTTTTTGTTGACGAAATCAAAAACATCGACAAAACGAATAATGTGAAGAAATTACTAAAATACGGCGTACTTTTTGAGTATTTGTCCGAATCATTTTGTATGGAATTCGGATTTGAGTATTGGCCTTAATGTAAAATTCACAACACACTCAGAGCTTTTCGGACGCAACAAACTGTCAGATTGTTTTTTATTTAATAATAACGAGTTCGGAATTTGAATTGTTTTAAACTTATCGTTCTATCTAGTCAACAAAAAGATCTCAACCGTCACTAAAAAAGCTTTTGCGTAAAATTTTCATACAAAATGTAAGGGAAAAGTTTTCTGCAATTCGTGACTTTTTGAGTACTCCAACGATGGTTGGTCCATAGAAGTTTTTGATCAGTATTAGAAACAGGATCGATTGGCATCAAAAAATGTTTTTGTGTAAAATGGCTATTTTCTAACTAACAATATTTTTTTTTGAAAATCTGTGAATCGTATCAAAATTCCATAAAAAATTATGGATCTATGTCTCCTAAGACCATTTTCGTGTAGCTGCAACGGATAAGATACTTCCCCTCACTGCCCCGCTAAAAGTTTCCACCCTGTATACCTACATAATTTTAATAAATTATGTAGGTATTTATTTAATGAAACTTGAGACATGGATTACGAAATACGCATTTACTCTTATATTCAAGATTAAAAAACTTTTAGTTCTAATCTCATTAAAAAACACAAGTCTGATCGTTTTTGTAGCGTTATAAATATTTAGGTGCTCAAATTCCACTTTCGTAACGCAGATGAAAATAATGACGAGTGTTTTGACTAACACGAAATTATGTAAAAATCTGTCTGCGCCTTTACGAAAAGATTCAAACAACACCCACGTGCCTAGTATATCTCAGAGTCCAAATACGGGACAAAACCAGATTTTAGTAAGTACTGATTCTTCTGTATTGTTCTTAATGTCCGTAATGAATTTTGTGTAAGGGCTGGCGCACATATAGTGGAGCGCAACGCAGCGCATTTTTCACTGTCAAACTATTATCGACATTGTTCTCTTTGAAATAATATCCTTTATCAAATAACACAACAATTGAGTGGCGAAGCGAGAAATAAATTGTTGTATTATTTGATATTGAATATTATTTCAATGTCGATAATAAATTGATTGTTAAAAAAAATACTCTTCGCTCCGCCGTAGGTATATATTTTGATGGTCTTTTTCAAAAGCCTAGTAATTTCACTAGCTACAGTGACCTTTAAACCAGGACACAGTAATGCTTACACACATTACTACATTGCGGCAGAATATGTGACACTGTGTTGGTACCTGCACACCATAGTAATTCAATTCAATCTTATATTGGCCAAAATGTTTGCCTATTTGCATTACATTGCCTAACTCTGGTAAGTCAAAAAAAAATTATACAGCTTTAAATACATAAGCTTATAAAATATTTTCAATACTATACTCAATACTCAATATATTTATTGTCATCACAATGGTTGGGTAAGATAGAAACAATTACAATATTTTGATTCACATGTGAACCCCTTTGGGGCATTACAATATGGTAGGAGGAAGTCCGAGGTTTTTATTATTAGCTAGATACTTAAGGCTAGCATGCAATTTACACTAAGTAGGTACCTACCTAAGTTATTTGATTCTATGTCTATGTTCTTAAGCTAGTAATAAACGGACCACAACTCAGGTGTAGGATAAATCTCAGATATTCTAGTGATCCAAATCAAATCAGATAACGCTTCATCGCATATAGATAAACGAGATGCTCTGGTTTTGAAATTTTAATTGGATAGGTATTAAGTCATCCTAGAGCAGGGGTGGCGAACCTTTAGGCACCCACGTGCCATTTTTCTAAATAAATGTTAAATAGGCCAATAAAGACGTGCCGACAAATAATTTTGACTTCGTGAACTGAAAACACAAATTTATATTTACTACCAAAAGTAAACCGCATTCAGTTTCACTGCATTTAGAGGTCGGTAAAATTCTTAATATTTCCATGCTACTTAAGTTCAGTTAAACTCATTATATTTAATTATGCATGAAATTTAAGACTTTCAGGCTAAGGCCATGGAAAAGATTTTTTAATCAAAATACAATGCATACCTACTCAATAATTGAATTTTCGAGCTGCTGAAGACTTTTTTCTCAATACTTCACTTTTTTTTCTAAGTACTGATAAATGATTGTGTTGTGTTACGGACCTCAAATGGGATTGATAGGTATGTTGGCATGCTACTGTTCTTTCCGTAATCTTTAGATAGCTATGCATGCATGCTAATTGCTGATATTGCGCACCCAACCTACCCTATCACTCATTGACTGTGTCAATTTATTACTGTCCGTCGGAGGACGCTTTGAACCGGGATACAGTAAAAACTTGTCCGGTTCTTAGCGCATCTGTCTAGAAGTAGGTACCTAGTATGAACATAACTATGTATTCCTAAAAACAAAAATAACTATTTTATACCTATTACTAATTCTAATTCTAAGCATTAGCATTAGTTTAATAGTGATATAATATAAGTACCTACTAGACCTACTAGTTACCTTTAAGTTTTTTGTGTCAATAAATCATTTAATTATTTATTTATTTTCTTAGTACTAACTACTACTTATTACTTTTTCCTTAGTAGGGAATCTACATTTCATCGTATAGTGAACTTTGTGACCCAGAGGCGTGCCCAAAATATTGTCTCACGTGCCATCCATTGGTTCACCATCTCTGTCCTAGCGTATTTTTGTGGAGTATGAAATGCGGACTGCATTTCATTAGGACTTGAAATACTCAGTATGATCATAGATCAATATACTACCTCTAGGATGCTTAATTTCTAGGAGTATGTTGTAACTAGCTTACACCAATAACTTCGTTTGTGTTGCGAAATTCCTATCTAAGTAAGCGATTACACTTCTTGACGAACATATCCTCGGTATAGAAGCATTCATCAACACACTGAAAACGCGCCAAATAAGTTAGCTAATTTTAGCCAACTTCTAGTACATTTTGATCCAAAGCTAAACTTTCTAAAGAGAAGTAACAGGGCTAAAGAAATATCATAAGTCAAAATTACTAGGCTTTTTCATCATCAACAATGATTAAAACTCCATCGTAATAAATATTTAATACCATTTTTTTTTAAATAGAGATATTTTATTTTTAATACTTATTCAATACAACAGTCTGATTAAATTTGCCCTATTACGATTCATCTTGGTTTAAAAACACCAAGATAAACTCAAGGAACCAAGATGAATTGACGAATGAAGATTTCTTTACTCACATGGTAGTACGAATTTAATAATGTTGCAAATACCAAGTTAGCAATTTTTTCTGTTTCCCAGATAGGTACAATAATATCTTCATAATAAAGATTTTTGTTAAAGTCTATTGGACAGACTCATCGACATTCTACCAAAAATATATCACACATAAGTACAAACATTCTTGTAAAAATAAATTACGTAAAAGAAAATTGCAACAGCTGAATCTGTGAACATTTATTGTAAAGGTTAACCACCACCCTTATAAAACTTAGTTAAGAGCACGTAACGAATAGGCAACTTTTAAATTTAACATTGTGATTCAAACTCAAATGAAATATTAATTCGTTATGATTTTTTCCGCTCAGTTACGCAAACGTTCTTGTTTTAACATTTTGTAAACATAATTATGATTTCGGAGTCTTATGTAAAAACCTTTTTCACCAAGTCCTGCATGTTCCAGTATTAGTTGACACCAAATACTTATAAACAAACAGGTTATCTGAATGGAATGAGAATTTCTATTACACACTAAAAATTCTCAATAAAGACTTCTAAATAAATATCATAGACACTTAAAACTTTCAAAATTATCCTAGTTCGCTAATATGGTATTATATAAAGTACTTTAAATATTATGTAGGCGAAGCTAAGCCCATATACCAAATTTAAACCCAAAAGAATAAGTTGTTTCGGCTTGGCTGGCACTAAAATTAAATAAAAATATTAAAAAAAACTTGCTGACGTTACCTACTAAGAAATGAATTTCTTCATTTCTATTATTTATTTATATTACGCACCTAGCGCCTACACTCCTGTCCTCCGCAAGTTTATTAAGGACTTTTGGACTCAGGCCTATACTCTCGGCCAAGAGAGCGAATGGGTGCATTTTGGACTTAGACGTCTAAAACGTCGATGAAACGCATTTTTAATCTTATCTTGACCCGGAGTCCCTTGAAAAAAACTCTCTATATAAAACTTTTGTTTATTTTAGTACCTACTTCTCGAGCTAATACTCATAATTTGATTTAGGCTCTATTCCTGACCACCTCTTTTTTCAATTATTATTAATAAAGAAATTTAGTTTAATTCTTCGAAAAGACGAGTAAGTATTTACCATAAAATTTAAGCATGATAGATGAGACGGCGAGGCCGAGGGTGGAAATAGATGCTCACGGAACAATTGGTACCTATCTCATCATACATACGTCTTCATCACCATCAGCCCTTTAGTCCACTGTTGGACGTAGGTCTCTACCATTGCGTGCCAGGCCTTCGGCTCTCGGCATCAACTTTTTACCGGCTGTCTTTTGTAGGTCGTCGCTCTACCTGACCGGAAGGCGCCCTATGCTACATTGGCCGATACGGGGTCTCCACTCAAGAATGTGCCTGGTCTTCGGCTCTCGGCATCCACTTTTTACCGGCTGTTTTTCGTAGGTCGTCACTCTACCTGACCGGAAGGCACCCAATACTACATTGGCCGATGCGGGGTCTCCTTTCAAGAATGTGCCTGGTCTTCGGCTCTCGGCATCCACTTTATACCGGCTGTCTTTCGTAGGTCGTCGCTCTACCTGACCGGAAGGCGCCCAATACTACATTGGCCGATACGCGGTCTCCACTCAAGAATGCGCCTGCTCCAGCGGATGTTAGTTCTTCGACATACCATGACCAGCCCACTGCCACTTCAGCTTTCTTATCTCGTGAGCTATGTTGATAACTTTGGTTCTTTGTCGGATAACCCCATTGCAGATTTTATCCTTCAAAGAGATTTCCAACATAGCTCGTTCTATAGCTCGTTGAGCGACATTAAACTGGTGGAAGACCTACCGTGAGTGTCCACGTTTCGGCTCCGTATATACATAATAATGTAAAATTATCTAAGAAAATAAAAAGAAAATGCGATGAAAGAATAAAACTGTTAATTGGACGAAGCAAGGTAAGTACACAACACTAAGAAAACGTTGTAATTTCAAGTAGGTATATTGGCTTTGTATAGAGAAGCTACTAACAATCTACTTAGCATTAGTGCTGAATGTTCTATGCAGTGTTCTAAGTATTACCTACCCAACAACAAACTTGTTTTATTAAATAAATAGAAGTACCATAACGTAGAATATTTAAATTTGATTGTCATAAAGTATGCACTCAATCATTTTGCAGGCTTGCAAGGTCAGCGTAGGCGATAGGCGGGCGGGCGGCGGAGGCTGTAGGCGGCAGCAGAGTGCGGGACCTGGCTCACAGTCCTCTGACTCGCCGGTATGGTCACACGCCCCGGGCTTGGGACCTGCTCTTGAAGCTTCCGCAAATCACGATTTTTTTTTTGTCAGTGATTTAACTTTATCTGTGAAGTGTTGAAATAATCCGGTAATTGTTCTCGGCTGCTGAAGCCGCTTAATATGGCAGAAGAAGAGATGGAGCCACCAACAGGTGAGATTCGTTTTCAAATTTTAGAACACCGGCTGTCGCGGCGGCGGCGGCGTCGGCGGCGCAACAGGTAAAAGTGAATGATACCACACAAAAATCATACGGTCTACGTTTAATTCCACTTTTTAGCATTTTACTTCCGAGTCTTTATCCCTCGTCAGCGTCAGCTCGAGTGTTCTTCGTGCAACAAGTAGCCGTCATTTATCGGCTTTACGAGAATACATACACCCATAACACCATATCAAAATTTTACTTTAGATAGAGCTACACCCGTTTTTATCGTGGGATTTGCATTTAAGACAGAATATATACAATAGAATAAATAAATAGAATTTAAATTGTTTAATAAAGTTTAAACTCTGAACGTTCACAGAAAATAATTTTAACATTACAATTAAATGAAACATACATTATAATACTTTCTGGTAATTGAAAAAAGAAAACTATGCATATTGATTTTAAATAAACATTGCATGTAATTAAATAAGTTAGACCCATGAAGCACATAATTTTAAAGTGACTCGAGAATTTATTTTTCTCAAACATGCTTGGAAATTAGAACCTTATTTTGCAACCTTCTTCAAATAGAAAACCTCTGCAGTTTTAGTTTTGTCAAAACTGACCTCGAGGGTCCTTTGAGCTTTTTTAGATTACCCATACTCTAGGATTAGGCCATCCAAATCCAGTAAAAAAATCCTCGTGTAGAAGGCCTTAATAATTTTTTATTTTATTTTTTATTGTACAAAATCCCCAGCTCTTAGGTAATTTGTTAAATTATAAAATTGAAACAAAAGAGAAAAAATAGAAAAACTAAATTCTCGCGTGGCAACTAATGCAAACGTGGCTTACGGGGTCACTTCCGTATCCTTGCTAGTTACTCTAGCAGGTTCCGCGAGTGGCACCTTTTTCAACGCATACATTTTTCAACATAATAGGCAAATGATCACGGCTGCCCATTGCCAGAACAGTGTTACAAAGGTCTTTGATTAAACAGGCCGGCGGGTGCAACACTGATATCGCTCGCCCACTTTTTGATGGTCAGTCTCGAAAGTCCAATAATTTCACTTCCGTATATTCATAGGAGTACCTACATTCTCAACGCGTTCTACTAGATTCATTAAAGATCGGCTATGAAAACAGACTGATAATACGGATATGACGAAAATATTATTTCTAGGGGCTACAAAACCCTAAAAAAGCCGGCAGATTTTTTTTTACTTCAACGACATATTTTTTTCAGTTATTTTGATTTAAATTAGTTTTTAGTTTTTAGAATGCTGGACCGATGAAATCTCTATGGGCCAATCTGAAAGTATATCCTCTCAAACTAAAAAAATTTTTGTTCCAATCGGCTTTAAAACAAAGTTCTGAAGTAGGTACCTAACAAAAAAAACAACCGAATTAAAAACCTCTTTTTTAAAGTCGGTTGAAAATAATAACATCTCATAACACTCCTACATTAAAAGGACTTTTAATATCTGATCAAATTTAGCGCAGACAAAAGGTGCAAGACCCCTTCTGAACGTACATAAACAAGCTAAGCTGTAAGCCCTTTACCGCTTGTAACTTTGGTTCTACTTTCCACAGCATTATATTACTTTACAACCGTCTTTAGAGGAGATTTTTAATTGAATTATTTTTATTTTTACCAATATTTAAGAATTTTAGTTTTTATGAACCGATTTGATTTTTTTTTGCTTGGGAGGATTTTCTTCTGATTGATCCTATAGAAAATTCATCACAACCGGTTCAGTAGTTTAGTCTTTTATACCAAATAACTAAAAAAAGGGCGTCGAAGTAACCAAATATGCGTATTTTGCTTCCCTGTGTGTGACTCAGTTTTCAGTCATTCAGATTCAGTGGTGGTTACGGTCGCTAAAACAGTCCAATTAAAGTTGGCGTAGGTATTTTTTTCTAAAACCTTTTGTTATTTATTATTTGAATTATAATATTTTTTGTCCATGAGCAGGCGTGATCTCTTACCATCAGGAGAGCGCTTAACTTGTTTCGTCACTAGTTGACATTAAAAAAAAGCTTAAGGCACAGATTTCGGCGCGCCGCTTTCTCGCTCCCACAATCACATTTGTAAATTTTTGGAGAAGTCAGCAAGTCACATTGACTGAGGATAAATTTCAAAAAAGTGGAGCGGTGAATTTGTAATTGAGGAAATAGGGAAAAAAGTTTTGTCGTATTTCCTTCGCTTATGCTAAACATATGAAAACAAAAAAAGAATACTAAAACATTTCGTGAAGTTGTAGTATCAAATTGACCGCTTCACTTTTTTGAAATTTATACTCAATCAATTTATATCTTCAAAAATGTACAAAGGGAGCGAGATAGCGGCGCGCGGCTATTTTGACTGAATTTTCACAACACAATAGCGACATAACTTACTAGGTCATCGCTGCGACGACGTCACTGGCGTTTGTAACATTGACCTACGAAAAGCCGCCAGCGAGTGTACGACTCTCTGCCAATGAACTTTCGAGCGGGATGTGACCCACTGACACATATTTTGAAACATTCATTCACAAAGATCGCCCTGGTCCGCTGCACTGCATTACTTTGCCCTGCGATAGCTACGCCATTGATGCCAGGCCTCGTGAATGTCCCCACAATGATGGTAACGGACAACCGAGCAGTATTCATTTAGGTAGATCTACATAATGGTTTTTTTTCGCAGGTGGCTTTTGCGCTCAGCAGATGGCAATACTTGGATGTTTGAAGGACGCTGTCGTTGGTATCTTTTCATCGAAGGAGGAAGACAAAGATAATCCCATCTTTGGTCTGTATGACGTAAGAGAGGTGGTGGCCACCGCGGGCTCGGGCCTCGTGTGGAAGGTCCACGACGCAATTCAGAAGAAAGATGGGAAGGTAAGTGATTAGCCACTGTTATACCTACCTACTGTAAGATCTACTTCTGTATCAGGATAGAGACTTCCAAGAGTACACCAACGTACTCGTATAAATCACACTTTATTCTTCGAACTAGGTACATACAGGTTATACAGTTAGATAGATGTTTCTTCGCTGAAGGCACCGACAGAATGCCGGTCTGAATATCCCTGAATAAAGAAGAAAAAATTATCATGGACGACATCATCAATTTCAAAGAAAAAATAATAATTCTGCTTTAAGTATTCCCGTTATGCTAGTGAAAATAATAACTAAGTTAAGTTATGAAAAATCAATATAATCTAGGTCTAGACTAAGATCTCAAGCATCACTCTAAATTAATCTGATAAAAGTGGAAATCAATTAACTTGAAGTCAATAAATACTTTACTACTTATTAATACATTTTTTTTCGACTTGATGTCAAAACAAAAGATCGTATCTAATCTACAGTATGCTCGTTATCGCGCCTTGATGGCGTACGACTTTGCCCGCTGCTGCGCCTCGACGGCATACGGCGCGGCATTGCTCATGTCTGTTTCTCGATGGCATTTGACAATGTCTGCTGCTGCAGTGCTGTGCCTTGATGGTAAAACCTTGACCCTGAACTTCGATGACACCCAGTGACGCTTGTCGCCAGACCTCGATGGCACCCGGTGACGCTTGTTGCCAGACCTCGATAGCACCCGGTGATACTCGTTCCTGGACATCGATGGCAGCGAGTGTCACAAGCTGCTGTGCCTCGATGGCGCTTGACGATGGTCGCTGCTATGCCTCGATGGCATGCCGATGCTTGCTGCTGTGCCTCGATGGCGCTCTACGATGATCGCTGCTGTGCCTCGATGGCATACTAACGCTTGCTGCTGTTCTTCGATGGCACACGTCGATATTCGCTACTGTGCCTTAATGAAGAACTTTTAAAAACAAAAACAAAACAAACTATGCCTTAGTGGCACCAGTCGACGCTCGCTGCTGTGCCTCGATGGCATACCGAAGCTCGCTGCTGTGCCTTCATGGCGTTTTACGATACTCGCTACTGTGCCTGGATGGCACACGTCGATGATCGCTACTGTGCCTTAATAAATAACTTTTAAAAACAAAAACAAAACCAACTGTGCCTTAATGGCACCACTCGACGCTCGCTGCTGGACTTCGATGGCTTACAGCGACGCCCACTGCTGTGCCTCGATGGCATGCCGATGCTCGTTGCTGTGCCTCTATGACACACGGCTATATATACCACTGTGCTTCGATGGCTTCCTACCCGTGCCTTTTATTCAGATGCAAGCGTGGATACGAAATAACACCCATAACCAATATAGCGACCGCTGCACTAACACCACGGACTGTAGACAGTCTAGAATGGCCTCGCCAAACCTATCACCGAGACTGAGGCCTGTCTATATCTGTAGCCAGCGGGTAACTTACGCAAATAGGACAGACTTACGAGTCCAATCGCTGAAAATGGAAACACCATACCATACACATTTATCATTTATATTATCTTCTGGGTCTTTTGAGATCATTAAATGATTATTATTATTACTATCCTAGTTTTTCTCTTAAATAACCAGTCAAAATCAGGTCACGCACACGAGAACACGAGTAACGGTAAGCTTTTCCTGTAACTCGTTCCTTAAAAAAACATGTCTTCAATAGAAACGAAGCCAAGTAGTGGCCCGCTTACCGAAAGGCCCTCGACTCTAACGTCATCCAGATAAAACATACTGTTTATTAAAATCCTGTTAACCATTAATAATAACTATCAAGTCCTGCACTCGAAACCACGATAATAAATGCTACAAACCAATGATAGTTTTAACATAATACTTTCCATTCAACCTTTTTATGTAATTCATATTTCACTAATCAAGAATTTATCATTTTATGACCTTCTCAATATCATTTGGCTATTTTAATGATTGCTTCAACAGTCTTATATTATTGAATTTACCTTGAATATCTTGAATACAGGACTGTGATGACTGTTCTCACTTATCTCCGTCGTTTCAAAGATTAAAACCATCTTTAGAATTAAGTATTGATATTTCAATGCAAAGCTATCACGACTTCAGCACCGTCGCCATATTATCAAATTCACTAAACATTCTGTAACAGTACCTACTTTGCAACAGTAACTTTGATATTTTAACCCTTTACCTCTAGAATCTTCGTCATTCAAGTATTTTGACCCATTATTATATAAATTCTCAACTTCAAAACCTGTAAAAGTAATTTGCAGCAGTAACTCTACCATTTTAACTTTTAACCTTTGAATCTTTGACATTCAAACCCTTATCCAACTTGAGATCAAAACATAGATCCTGACTTCTCCACTCCGACTCCAACTCGCTTCATCTCCAGTTTGAACTCATTAACTTCTTACTTGTAAAAGTATTAACCTTAACTTTTTACTTGTAAAAATATTAAACTTAAATTTTTACTTGTGAAAGTATTAACTTTATCTTTTAAAAGTATTTGAACTTCACTTTTAACTTGCTAAAGTATTAATTTTATCTTTTAAAGGTATCTGAACTTCACTTTTAACTTTTAAAAGCATTAACCTCAATTTTTAAAGTATTAACTTCAGCTTTTAAAGTATTAACTTCAGCGACGCGTGATCAGAGGGCTGACAGCTATCTGGGCCAAAGAAAAAGCCTTGCTATACAAAGAGGCAATGCAGCCAGTATCCTCGGCACGCTGCCATCGGGTATCGAGTTGGAGCAGTTGAGCTACCTATAGATCGTTTGCAACGGTCTATGGGTGGCCCAATTGTTTCCTTTTGTAAATTTTATAATATACCTATATATTGTAGTAGTTAGCTTATGCTGTAATAAACAATTAACTTCAGCTTTCAAAGTATTAACTTCTAATTTCAAAGTATTAACTTCAACTTTCAAATTATTAACTTCAACTTTCAAATTATTAACTTAAACTTTCAAATTATTAACTTCAACTTCAACTTTGTTCGACTCGGGCTAGGCTCGACTCAGGTTCCGACAGGGCCGCGGTCGAATCCGACCGGGACCCCGTGACCCTGTCTAGTGCTGATGCGCCGTCAAACCTCTCGTCTGATGATGAGTGGTTTGACGACGCATTGGCTCTGAGGTGATTGAAGGAATATCAATGGGTTTTTAGTTGGTATGCCACCGGCCACTAGCACTCCGCTAGTAGTCTGGTGGTGAGCCCGACATACCCCTTTAGCCCTCCCTGGCTAAAGGGCATGCGTAAAGCATTTTCCCATTGTAAAAAAAAAAAAAAGGCTCGACTCAGGTTAGGTTCGACTTAGGTTAGGTCCGACCTAGGTTAGGTTCGACATAGGTTAGGTTCGACTTGGGTTAGGTTCAACTTGGGTTAGGTTCGACTTGGGTTAGGTTCGACTTAGGTTAGGTTCGACTTAGGTTAGGTTAGACTTAGGTTAGGTTCTACTTAGGTTAGGTTCGACTTGGGTTAGGTTCGACAGGTTAGGTTCGACTTAGGTTAGGTTCGACTTAGTTTTAGTTCGACTTAGGTTCGGTCCGACTTAAGTTAGGTTCGACTTAGGTTAGGTTCGACTTAGGTTAGGTTCTACTTACGTTAGGTTCGACTTAAGTTAGGTTCGACTTACGTTGGGTTCGACTTACGTAAGGTTCTACTTACGTTAGGTTCTTCTTACGTTAGGCCCTACTTACGTTAGGCCCTACTTACGTTAGGTTCGACTAACGTTAGATTCAACTCACGTTTGGTTCGATTAACGTTAGATTCGACTTCAAAAAGTATTAACTTCAACTTTAAAAAATGATAACTTTGACCCTTAAAAGCATTATCAATCTTCTAACTATCTATCTATCTAATCAGACTGCAACACTCACTGTTGGGTAAAGGCCTATTCTCTATGACGCTGGTCTTAGCGTCTTGTTGGTCTTGTGTAAGACGAATCCATTGTGCTCCTGCTGCCTCCACAATGTCATCGGACCATCGGGCTGGTGGTGACAAAAACTAATTACAGAACTTTTAAAAATATTTACTTTCACTTTTCAAAAGTATGACCTTTAACTTATTAACATTGGCTTTAACTTCTCAAAATTTTATCATAGCATCGTTTAGATTAGACTGATATAACCTCACAGTTATTTTCTATAATTTATTTAGTGCACCGATGCATCCTTTTCCATTTATCACTGTTCAAATCTGTTCAATATAAACAATTACTTACTTTACTTATTGATTGTCTACTATTATTTTCAGAAATTATTCAACTTCAAAGGAAATTCCCAAAGCTTTGAGCCTAGCATGTATCAAAACTTGCATTATTGATTACCATAAGTTTTGAAAGGTCTTTTGACCTGAATTTGTTTATATCTCAGTACCACAACACTAGATCATTTACTTGTCCTTATGTCACAGTTAATATAATAGTTTCCCTATTTGTATTTGGTGATTATACAAACTTGGTCGCAATATCAATGCGATCATTATAAGCATTATCTCTAGAGTACCCAAAACAATATTTCAAGTACCTTGTACAACATACTTTCTGCGAATTTATGTTTCTGTATTCTATGCGTGGTAAGTCACTTACTTACTTACCGTAAGTGTTAAGTTCGCATACAAGTGTGACTGCTAAAATGCAAGTACAAAACCAAATAATATAGTCTTAAGGAACATGAGTATCATGCTCGGTAGCACTGCCTATGAGTATCACTCCTCTCTATCTTTACGAAATTCAAAGTAAATTGTATTGTAGAGTAAATGTGTAATAAATAGACAGTCTAGTTTATCCATGTTTTTCTATTTTGTTTTTCGATATAACTTTAGGTTATGTTACTCTTACTTGTTTCGATCCGGAAAAGCAGTATCTGCATAGTGCACGATGCACTTTTCTCGCTGCGAAGTAAAATATTCACATTCCTGTCTGCACGCACCTGAACATCCATGCTTTGCTGCTGGGCAACGTACGCAGCCGATCATCCCTGGCGCGTGCTGTCTTCCGCTGGCCGGCAGAACGCATCCGGCGATCCTTGACGCGCGATGCTTGCTGCTAGGCGTCGCCCGTACCTGATCATCCTTAACGTGCTTTGCTCGCTGCTGGGCGGCGCACGTTTCTGGTGATCCTTGCCGCGCGTTGCTCACTGTTTAGCGATGCACGTAGCCGATTATCCTTGATACGGGTTGCTCGCTGCTGTGACTCGAAGGAGCATGGTGACGCGCTGCTGTGCCTCGAAGGCGCATGGCAACACTCGCTGCTATGCCTCGAAGGCGCACGGTGACGTGCTGCTGTGCCTCGAAGGCTCATGGTGCGCGTTGCTCGCTGCTTAGTGACACACGAAGCCGATAGTCCTTAACGCACGTTGCTTGCTGCTGGGCGACGCACGTAACTGATCATCCTCGACATGCGTTGCTTGCTGTTGTGACGCGCTGCTGTGTCTCGAAGGCTTACGGTTACCGTACCGCTCGCTTCTGTGACTCGAAGGAGCATGGTGACGCGCTGCTGTGCCTCGAAGGCGCATGGCAACACTCGCTGCTATGCCTCGAAGGCGCACGGTGACGTGCTGCTGTGCCTCGAAGGCTCATGGTGCGCGTTGCTCGCTGCTTAGTGACACACGTAGCCGATAGTCCTTAACGCACGTTGCTTGCTGCTGGGCGACGCACGTAACTGATCATCCTCGACATGCGTTGCTTGCTGTTGTGACGCGCTGCTGTGTCTCGAAGGCTTACGGTTACCGTACCGCTCGCTTCTGTGACTCGAAGGAGCATGGTGACGCGCTGCTGTGCCTCGAAGGCGCATGGCAACACTCGCTGCTATGCCTCGAAGGCGCACGGTGACGTGCTGCTGTGCCTCGAAGGCTCATGGTGCGCGTTGCTCGCTGCTTAGTGACACACGAAGCCGATAGTCCTTAACGCACGTTGCTTGCTGCTGGGCGACGCACGTAACTGATCATCCTCGACATGCGTTGCTTGCTGTTGTGACGCGCTGCTGTGTCTCGAAGGCTTACGGTTACCGTACCGCTCGCTTCTGTGACTCGAAGGAGCATGGTGACGCGCTGCTGTGCCTCGAAGGCGCATGGCAACACTCGCTGCTATGCCTCGAAGGCGCACGGTGACGTGCTGCTGTGCCTCGAAGGCTCATGGTGCGCGTTGCTCGCTGCTTAGTGACACACGTAGCCGATAGTCCTTAACGCACGTTGCTTGCTGCTGGGCGACGCACGTAACTGATCATCCTCGACATGCGTTGCTTGCTGTTGTGACGCGCTGCTGTGTCTCGAAGGCTTACGGTTACCGTACCGCTCGCTTCTGTGACTCGAAGGAGCATGGTGACGCGCTGCTGTGCCTCGAAGGCGCATGGCAACACTCGCTGCTATGCCTCGAAGGCGCACGGTGACGTGCTGCTGTGCCTCGAAGGCTCATGGTGCGCGTTGCTCGCTGCTTAGTGACACACGAAGCCGATAGTCCTTAACGCACGTTGCTTGCTGCTGGGCGACGCACGTAACTGATCATCCTCGACATGCGTTGCTTGCTGTTGTGACGCGCTGCTGTGTCTCGAAGGCTTACGGTTACCGTACCGCTCGCTTCTGTGACTCGAAGGAGCATGGTGACGCGCTGCTGTGCCTCGAAGGCGCATGGCAACACTCGCTGCTATGCCTCGAAGGCGCACGGTGACGTGCTGCTGTGCCTCGAAGGCTCATGGTGCGCGTTGCTCGCTGCTTAGTGACACACGTAGCCGATAGTCCTTAACGCACGTTGCTTGCTGCTGGGCGACGCACGTAACTGATCATCCTCGACATGCGTTGCTTGCTGTTGTGACGCGCTGCTGTGTCTCGAAGGCTTACGGTTACCGTACCGCTCGCTTCTGTGACTCGAAGGAGCATGGTGACGCGCTGCTGTGCCTCGAAGGCTCACGGCACCGCTCGCTGCGGCTAGGGCTGCGGTTTGACTCCGGAAAGTTCGCGTAATCATCTGCACCGGATCAGGAGGCACCTCGCGCCTTTGGCTACCTCGATCTTCGTCACCGCTTTGTTGCTCCAACTCATCCATTGTAGAAGAAATTTCACCGCGGTGCACATGCGGATAAACGAAAATGTATCATCGTAAGTTATTAAGAAAACCAAGGCCCAATTTCGAGAAAAATAATTTGAAGGTAGTTAAATATTACTGGTCGTCATTCAAAGATTTTATTTCATTTCAATTCATTTCATTTCATTTCAAATAGCGTACAACTATATTCAAACTACGATATGCTTAATCATTTACCATTTTGTAAAAAGGTTTATCAACTCGATATGAAACCACACTTCTAAAAAAACGATTACATGGGCGTGTACTTACGTGTTTTGAAGATTCAACACACTTCTGATATGTAAGATCTACTTCTGTATCAGGATAGAGACTTCCAAGAATACACCAACGTATTCGTATAAATCACACTTTATTCTTCGAACTAGGTACATACAGGTTATACAGTTAGATAGATGTTTCTTCGCTGAAGGCACCGAACAGAATGCCGGACTGAATATCCCCCGCCATTATCGTTAACCGATAAAAAACTCTCTCGAAAAAACCCGAGCTCCAACGATCGGTCATCGGCAACGACCAATCGCAGCGCTCGGCCATCGAGCGGAGCTCTCCGATTAGTTCACGTCATTCCCTGATCGTGGATGTTTTCACTACCGACAATTCTAAAATAGTCGCCAGCCAAATAAATATGAATGATACGAATTAATGAACAACCATCAGACCGCTCCGTTCCAACCACGGATTCTAGTGGCCTGCAGTATGCAATCATCAGCACACTTCCATGAATATTACGAACCCTAACACTACATACTCGTTTTTTTAGCTGTAAAGTAACGTAAAGTTAACTAATTGTTCAGCTCAATGTAACGAGTATTGGTGCTGGGTAATAGGTACTTAACATTTAACAAATACAAGGGAATTGGGATATAGCGATATCTTATGAATCAAAGTACACTTTTTTTGGAATTCAACTAATTGAAGCTTGGATATCTTGGAATACTTATGAAAAATATTACCACACATGTTTTTCTGTTTCAATAAATTAATTCCACGGGAATGTTTATATGCAAAAAAATGAGACGACTATTCTATCAAGTGGCGGCGTGTGGTTCTGAGAATTGAAGCTTTTACGATAAAAATAAAAATGAAAAAATATGAAAAAAAAGCGATCAAAGGACGAAACTAGGTAAGTACCAGAAAGTAATCTTTCTCCGCACTAAGACTCTTGTTGTTGCTTCTCACCAAGCTATTATGAAACAGGAAAATATATCACTAACAACTTGGCTTTTCCATTTTTCACTGTTTGAACTTGACTAGTGTTTAGTGTACTAAGCCGGTTCTCGTGTGAGTCGCGGTAAGAAACATAAAATTGAAAGCAAAACATTTGCACACATTTGTTTGACGTGAAAATGATGTGGGTTGATAACCTACGTTCACGCGAGCAGCGTTCTCGTTCTCTACACACGTTCGTAGGTGTAAGTGTAAAAGGAAAATCAGACATCACTGTCAATCTAGGTATTAGTCCCAAGTCGAAGAAAAGAACGCGTCTTTACTCATTAATGTAAATAAATTTAACATAAACACCGAGCTGAAACTACAAAAAAAAATACGGATCGAACTGGAGAACCTCCTCTTTTTCGTCGATTAAAAACGACTAGTGTAGGTATAATAATAACAATTGAATATCACGACAAGACAGGTCTTATTTGATATTCGTATGAATGTAACGAAAATATCCAAAGTCTTCTACATAATCAATAAAGTTATTAAATAATTTCCATCCTAACTATTCTTATAAACAAAATTAGTGGATGTATACACTCCCAAGGTTTCACATTTATATTAATTTTAATTTTGCAAAGAAAAGTGCACGCAAGCATTTTCAAATTAATGTAGTCATCTTACTTGTCAGAATTCTTTCTAGAAGAAGAATATATTTGCAAAATTAAGAGTTTAATATAAATACAAAAGCGTGGGAGTGTATACATGTCTGTGCAGCTGACTGTACATAGATATAATTTTTTTGTACTTGTGTGTTGTGCTTTTTATAAAATATTATTATAACTACCATTGCAAGACATGAGACATATTTTCGGTGTCTGTCTCGCTGCCTCCCAGAGCCAAATAGTACAAGCTAGAGAATCGAACCTTGAACTAAAATCTTTATATCATATTAAAAATAGCAAAATTCTACTCCACACGAAACAATTCAACACAAAGCGTACATTTCTAATTCAATACACTAGATACAGCGGCAATGAAGCGAACAAACGCTCCTTGAAACGCAACAAGTGAGTCGGTAGAGTACTTACCTATACTTGTACCTATATATGTATAGCTATTTAACAAACAGATATGTACCTAACTTAGTAATATGTTATAACCACAGAGGTATGATAAGGCCAAGAGTTTTGCACGTGACGTTAATATTTCGTTCAAGACTCGATCAACACCCGAAACCAAAGCTGAAAGCGTAATCTATAGATTATGCTTTATGCGTGCTATTTACACGATAACAAAAGAAGTACGATTTCTGTTCTTCTCAAAGTCCAGTTTTCAGAAAAACGACGCAGATACAAAAACGTCATTGAGCTAGGTAGAGCACCTCACGGTTTTATACATTTAAAAGATAGTTGGTTCATGGCAGCAGTTATGACGTAAGGGAAAGAGGTGAACACTCTTAGCCGCCTACTAGGATATAAGATATAGATCGCTAACCCCATAAACTCCTTTCGACTGCGTACTGGAGTGAAATGACTTTACATAATTTGTGCTCGGTGTATAAGCGGCATGAATGCACATTGGCGAACAACCGCTTCATTCCAACAGGCTCCTTGTCGGCCTTAGACACTTTTAGTCACTCCGCCGACCATAAGCGAGAAGCGAGTAGAGCTAGTAACTAGAAAAGAGTTTGCAAGCAACGAGCAGCACTTGAGTAGTTCGGTTAGTTTTTTTTGTCGCTAGGCTATGAGCGCGTGCGTGAAGGCCAAATATTTGCACCACTCACTCGGGTGGACTATTCAGTCACTTGCTGATAATTGGTATGCGTATTACCTTAGAAGCGATAATCTCTCAGCGAGTAATCTGCCCATTACGAGCGATTGTCGCTGAGTGAGTTATGTTTTTATACGACACCGATGGTCGAATGGCAAGTGTATTGGACTGCCACGCCTGGGGTCGCGGGTTCGATTCCCGCTTCAGGACAAACATTTGTGTGATGAACATCGATGTTTGTCCTGAGTCTGGGTGTTTCCTATGTATTATATTATGTATTTATATTAAAAAGTATATAAGTATTGTATCAGTTATCTAGTTCCCATGGTACAAGTTCTGCTTAGTTTGGGGCTAAATGACGTTGTGAGAAATGTCCAAAATATTTATTATTATATTTATATATTTTTATACTCTTGTCGCTGCGACAAATTTGTTGACTTAGAAATCTCTCCTGCACAGCATCGGCAGTGTGAACAGTAGTCTATGAACTATTAATATTTGACTGACAACGAAATCTACATCTACTGAACTGTATATCCTCGTCAACATTAGGACAGGTGCCTTACCTGGCCAGAAATTCTGCCGCAAAGCAGTAATTGTAGACATCACTGTGTTCGAGTTTAAGGGCACAGGGCAAAGTGGACGAGTGCTTAGGAAGTGTGGCACCGGCATATGTCATTCAAAGCCCATTGTAGCTCTATTTTGGTCATGGACAGGAGCGATTTTCACCATCAGGAGAGCGCCTAGCTTGTCTCTACACATATTTTTATACTTAACATAATATTAACAAAAACAAAAAAATGGTTGTCCGTAAAGTTGGTTTGTCTGTAATGTTGGTTTATGGACGTGACTTCTAGCGTAACGGGACAATGAGCGTTACCGGACAATGACGCCAATGTTTTCGTGCATGCAGCCGGCGCGGCGGCGTTCAACGATTTATTAGACGTAGTCACGTCAAAAAATAATACAGTTTAACGATTTCATAGCTTTCAAACGAATTTCAATACGACTTGTATTTCTGAACTCGACTTTGATTTGCACGAACGGCGTATCCGCTCGGTCTAATGCGCTAGTGTGAATCCGCTCTTAGGTTGATTTTACAGGCGTGAAGGTTCACAGCTAAATAAATTACTAGCATACCCGGCACGTGCAACCATGATACTTGCCTAGGTGTGAAATCAAATAGACAGTAATTAATGAGATTTTCATTAGCTGTATAGAACAGCATTGCCTGGAATACCGTAACTGATTACCATCCAGAATGCAGCAAGGGGTAGCTAGTAAAGGGTGTCTCAGTAAGAGTGCACTTTTTAAAGAATCCGGACCATTTTGGCCTGGGCCGACCTCACTCTTGACACATGCACTAGAGAGGGTCCGTGAAAAACCAATCCTATTCGCTATATTATTATTTTTTTCAGACTTGTTATAAAAAATATATATTATTTGAAAATATCATGGTTTGTCTTCGTGTTTTGTATGGGGGTCTCATAAAATATAACAACCTCTTTGATGTATACTCGTACTTTGCAATAATTAAAAAAAAAACAATGCCCAATGCCCATTTCAGTCGACTTTGGTCAAAGAGTTTGGATATACCTATAATATTATATACCTATATTACTTCATTCTTCTGAGACTTTGGTCCGGTTTGACAGATACAGCACAATCAAAATAATTTTAGTCTGTGGTGTGGTGTAAACGTAGTGGTTACATTCTCTTTGGTGTGGTGTTCTTGGCGCGTTTTAGAAATTAAATATTTTATAATAAATACCAAGGTTCTTCTTACTGTAATAAAAATGAAAGAAGCGGATAGGTGCATTATTTGTAGGTACCTTAAAATTGTTTGGAAGATACAATAACTTAATAACTAGTGAAAAAACCACATTGATTTCAACTGGTAGCCCAGCGGGATTCCTCAACGAACGTAAGTACCTTACACCTATTTATTTACCTACTTTTGCTAAAGACTGGGTGATAGATAAGTCAAATTTCCGCTCATTTAACTTACTAGTCGGTAATTAACAGAGAAACAGTGTGATGAGGTACCTACTAGTGCCAAACCCATACGACAAACCTACCAGCTAATTACATAGTTACAATTTGTATATTTTCACATATATCTTTAATATTTGGGTATCAATTATCAAATTATATTAAATGGTTTATTGCATATATTTATGTAGGTACACTACGTATAAAAGAGTAATAATATACTGCGATATTTTTTTGTAAAACACTTTTATCTACAAAATTTTAATTCGTACCTAATTTAGATAACAAGGTAAGTATTGACTTATATTTATTTAAGATGCTCATACATAGGTACTAATTTCACTTCATGTTTACAGGACACACCATATCCACACTTTCGGAACCTCATACAAATTATGATGCTTCGACTTCATCATTGGAGGCTGGGTGGCTCCATGAACTATCGCTGAAACATCAAATGAGTCTGCTCAATATCTATACTAGATCAACAAGTACATGGCCAGCGACAGATAGACCCCAAATAAAACTGCAAAGAATATCCAATGGCTTTTTAAAATTAGGGTGTGCAAAGGAATCTCAAAATGAACTGCTTACCAACTTTTCTGATTTCATAGTAAATAGATTTATTCTTGATTACTACCTCAGCTAGTAAATTATGTTATTCTTTATTAATACTTTTGTTTGTGTTCATCAAAATAACTTTGATAAGCTCTTAAAAGTACCTTCTGATCAATCTTGTGAAAATAGAACTATAGTCGGTCCAGATGTCTAATAGTAATACAGTATTTCATGAGTAAGTTAAGTGTACCTAACTATTTTTCTGCTGTGCAATAAATGTAGGTAGATAAGTACTCATATGTTACGAGAAGGCAATTAGATAGGCAGGTAGGTATTATTTTATCTTGAAGATTCACTCGAATGATTTACACTTTTTTATATACTGTTCCACATCGATTGTAAATGTATTTAAACATTTTATTTTCGATCATAAACTATTTTGTCATAAATAATGTTTTTTTATTGATTACCTTGGGGGCATTTACGTGTCCTAGTTTGGCTAGATTTTCGAAGGTCTAAGTAGTTTATGTGAATTGGAATCATGTATTATTGATTGATACTCGTCGAAGTGGTAGTCGAGGACCTGGTGGCCGAGTGGATGAGACCCTTGCCTTGCGATCTGATGGTCGCGGGTTGGAATCCCGGTGGCAGTCATGCGTAAATAGCGAAAGTGGTCCCAATCGACGGAAGAAAAATAATAAAATTTAATCGTCCGGCGATTGGGACCGCGGTCCTGAACCTAGTGGTCCCAATCGACGGAAGCCTCAGTTTACCTTGAACTTCGCATTGGTACGCGAGTACACATAATGGTGTCTAGAATTCTCGGACAATCTCTCTCGCCTGACGGTTACGCTGAATGTACACTACGATATTAATATAATAATAACTCTAACGGTGAAACCTTGAAGCACTGAGGAGGCATTAGCCAATCAATAGGCTTAAATCAATCAACGTTCGATGGGCTTGGGTACTCTTAACTAAAGTTATTAAATTCTATAACAACCTATGTAAATTATCCTAAAATCAACCACAAGTGGGAAGAAGTCCGGTGTGACAACATAAAATATTTCATTATTATAAAAGGTAAATATTGTATTCATTGACAAAAACGCACAAGTCGAATCACTGAACGTTTGAGAAATTTTGAGTGTATAACTTTGGTATAACTTAGTGAAGCATCACAAATATTTATTTACCAAAAAAACTTAAATGGACAATGCAGAAGTGATACGTTGTATACTGTATTGGACAATAATTTAAAATCAATCTGAGTATGAGGGCTTATAGACTGTTAAAAGTTCTAAAAAACTGTGTTTTTATTTTGTTTGTTCAGCCAAAATTGACGAAGTTATTGAGAAAATGAAATACCTTTTGGGTTCACTCCAGCCGCGCCGCCTCGATGTATCGATGACGTCACTATGTGTGATCTATTCTCTTTGCTTCACTTCATACGCCGCGACACCGCGCCACCCCGTGGCATGTGACGGTTACCCATAGGTACTGTTAGTAAGTTTAACCTTTACGGTAATGCTGAAAAGGGCAAATGGGCCGGATTCAGTTATAAAATTTATTTTTGGCTAATTAATTTATGAGTATAAGTGTCCTTTAGTTAGTAGACCTTACCTGTCACGTTTACATTTGTGATAACTTATAGAAGTATTATAGATAAAATAAAATCTTATAGAAGTATTATAGATAACGATAATAAAAAAAAGATGTAGGTAGTTTTCAGCAATGGTATTTTTATGTTATCATTTAAATTTTGTAATAATCCAATATGGCCGCCTTACAAGAAACATGGCTGCCATACAAAAAAAACCACTACAAATGCTTATATCTCGTAAACGGTAATAGATAGAGCAATGTTTTTGCATGTATTTTTTATTAAAATAGTGGACTGAATTTTTAGGACTAAAAAAAACCACCCTGCATATGTATAGCACTGTTCAGGTCATGGGAAAGCGCGATCTTTAACCATCAGAAGAGCGCCTAGCTTGTTTCGTCACGTTCTTACATAAAAATCAATTTTCGACGGATCGATTCACTAAAAAACAAGTCACGCATGCTTGGTGTCGTCACAACGTCATTCTAGCTCTCAGTTCTTGAGTGGAATACTATTTTTCGCCTAATTTGGTCAGTTTTGATTGGATTTCAGTGGTTTAAACACTCAAATTACCAGAAAACTATGAGGAATATCTGGAATAGCCAAATATCCGATATTACGTTACTTTGGCTTTGTTTATTATGGATTTCTACAAAATGACAGAGTGACAGCGGGGCGAGTGCGGCGCCCGAGCCGAGTTTTTGCGGGCTGGCTCTAGCTAGGTACCCGGATTTGCCAAACGATGAATAAAATTTTAATTATTATCAATGATGGGTACCGCCTGACGCAAATCTATAGGAAAACGAGTAATGGTAACAGTTATCTAATTTTTATCAAAATTGATAAAAAATCGACTTAAATTTTCCAAGTGTATTTGTCATATCTGTGTATTTTTTCTGGTGATTAAAAATTTGCGGTGTAGATATAGGTATTTTATCTGTTTAAAGGGTGCCAAAATAAAAAAGTCGACAATAAGTCAGTCCATCACAGACAATGAGCCTTTGAGCCATTACTTAATTTCACTGAACGAAAAAACATGTGTACCGAAAAATGAGGTAGTAAGATAATAGACAGACAAATATTTCAATTAATTGAAAAGCGGCCAGCAGCAGCCGGTAGTGACGTTCTGCATCAATCTGACAGGCCGCGAGGTTCCTCGTGGCGCCGGCCGCGGGCGGCTGTCATTCCATTAGGCCTCGGGCGGGCCAATGGAATGGCGCCCATAGCGGCGGAGCGCAACGCAAATTATTTATCACTGTCAAACTATTATCGACATTGTCCTCATTGAAAAAATATCCAATATCAAATAACACAACAATTGAACATCGAAGCAATAAATTAATTGTTGTATTATTATTATACACCGAATTTTTAATCACCAGTAAAAAAAAATACGCTCAGTTGTCGTTAATGAACACAGATTATAAATAAACTTGAAATTTTAAGTCGATTTTTTGTCCGTATAAATTTTATAAAAATTGGATAACTGTTACCGTTAGTCGTTTTCCTATGGATTTGCGTCAGGCAGTACCCAACATTGATACTAATTTAAATTTTATTCATCGTTTCGCAAACCCGGGTACCTAGCTCACGCTAGCTTGAAAAGCTCGGCTCGGGCGCCGCAATCGCCCCGCTGCCATTCAGCCATTTTATATAAATCCAAAATTCTGACTGCACACATACAACGTAGTACCTACCCCTTGTGCATTGCCCATTTAAAAGTATTAAAAATTGATGGTGTAAAACTCGAGTACAATTATAGTTGACGATAATAGTTTGACATTGAAAAATGCTATGCGCTGCGCTTCGCCGTATGTGCGCCGGCCTTTAGGCTTAATTTCCACCGGAATGGCAGCGATCGGCAGATCACTCTCAGTGTCAAACAATTTTAAACATTATGTATGTTTTAATTGCTTATGCTGCGACTGGATTGGCTCTCATGTGCTAATATGCAATGATGACAAGTTTATTTTCAAACATTTTAGAGCGCGATTTTTCGTTTTTTTTAACCAGTTTTTTACTATGAAATATATATATGAAATAAATATATGAAGCAAATGGCGAAATAAGCGCAAGGCTCTTCTGATGGTTAAGATATAACGTCTATCCATAAACAAACAAAACAGAGCTACACAGGATTGGTGCTGAACTCTAATGGTGGGTTCTCATGGCCTGTATTAGCACGGGCCGCGCCTGGTCAGGCCGCGCCATAGGCCGTGTGAAGCGAGCGGCCCGAGGCTGTACGGACAGGCGCGTGGCTGCCTGTAGCATGTAAGTTACTGACTTTACGTGCTGCTACAGGCAGCCACGCGCCGATGTATCGGCGCGTATTGTCAATAACTTACGAAAGAGCGGCGGCGCGGTGGGGCCTGTGCGGGCACAAGGCGGCACGGGCGCATACGGCGGCGAGGTGGCGTGCGTGACTCATTTCATTCAGACGGCGTGGAGTCGGAAGGGTTCTACTCGTGATAACGGGTGACCCGGTTTCGTCAATGGCGCGAGCTCGCCCGTACAGATGACCTAGGCGCGGCTCGGCGCGTGTTAGCACAGGCCGTGCGAAGACAGCATAACGCGTAGGTCACGTTGGGGCGACGCTGCAAGCGGCGGCAATGAATGAAAAACGTTGTACGCCGTACGCATAATAACGTTTATGGCCGTTGTAGGTGCTTAGAGGTCATCCGTCATGGGCGGGATCACTCGGATTTGTCCCCCGCAACCCGCACGCGCACTACGACTAACAGAAACAGACGCCGCATGGCTTTGCCATTGCGTAAGGTCTGATTCAGACAATCATTTGAGTAGTAATAGTAAGAAAAGTTTCGTAAGTAGGTACATATTTTTTTGTAAAATAAATTTAGGATATTTATTGAATGCCCACTTACTTACTGTTGCGGGCCAAAAAATAGCATCGTTCAACTACCTACCGACATTTCAACCAGTTAAGTATTCAGAAAAAAATTGATTGCGAGATTGCATGGCATTTACCTACATAGTTTATTCAAAGATAAGTAAGTAGGTACAGACAGCGTCAGAGATAAGTATCCCCCTTGCACAAGACACCCAGCTATAAATCCTTTCAAAAAAATGTTATACTTAAACTTATTTTTAGGCTTACATATGGTTATACAAATATAATCAATTTTTTAAAGGCAAAACTTCTCCATTCGCCGCGACTGTGATTTAAAGGGATTTGAAGCTGGGTATTATAATGCAAGGGAGATACTTATCTATGACGATGTCTGTACCTACCTAATATCAACAAATAGTACAGAACAGATTAGTATTTTACTAATCGGTCGGTACTCAGTCAGATCCATACATACTAAAAATTCGCAATCGAATGGCTAAATGAATGTTTTTTCCTCAATCACGCCAAAACTACTGAACCAAAATTTGGTACGTATGTGAATTGTTTGGAAAATACACCTACAAAATACAAAATAAACCTAGGCTACATTATATCATTATTACGAGTGTGTTTCGAGTGGTCGAGTGGCAAGTGTGTTGGGGACTACCATGCCCCGGTGTCGCGAGTTTGATTCTGGCTCGCCTACTTACTCGCCTACTTACTCGCCTACTTACTTGCCTACTTACTTGCCAACTTACTTGCCTACTTAAGTAAATACCTTACTTAACTTACTTACTTAAGTACTACTTAAGTAAGTACTCAAGTAAGAAAGACCAGTGTCTACTTACTTGCCTACTTAAGTGAGTACCTAACTTAACTTACTTAAGTGCTACTTAAGAAAGTACTAAAGTAATTAAGACAAGTGCCTACTTACTTGCCTACTTACTTGCCAACTTACTTGCCTACTTAAGTAAATACCTTACTTAACTTACTTACTTAAGTACTACTTAAGTAAGTACTTAAGTAAGTACTTAAGTAAGAAAGACCAGTGTCTACTTACTTGCCTACTTAAGTAAGTACCTAACTTAACTTACTTACTTAAGTGCTACTTAAGAAAGTACTAAAGTAATTAAGACAAGTGCCTACTTACTTGCCTACTTAAGTAAGTACCTAACCTAACTTACTTACTTAAGTACTGCTTCATCTCTTCTTCGTGTCACTAGTTCTTTCGAACCAGTGTGGTGAAAGGATTTCAAGTGCGCCTCGAAAAGGCTCCTTTCGTGCACTATGAGTGAGATCGATTCCGGCTCGCCTACTTACTTGCCTACTTAAGTAAGTACCTTACTTAACTTACTTACTTAAGTACTACTTAAGAAAGTACTTAAGTAAATAAGACAAGTGCCTACTTATTTGCCTACTTAAGAAAGAACCTAACTAAACTAACTTACTTAAGTACTACTTAAATAAGTACTTAAGTAAGTAAGACAAGTATCTATTAACTTGCCTACCTACCTACTGATTGCCTACTTACTTGCCCACTTACTCGCCTACTTACTAGCCTACTTACTCTCCTACTTATTTGCCTAGTTAAGTAAGTACCTTACTTAACTTACTTAAGTACTACTTAAGTAAGTACTACTTAAGTAAGTACTACTAAGCCTAAGTTACCTTACTTAAGTAAGTAAGACAAGTGCCTACTTATTTGCTACTTAAGTACCTAATTTAACTTACTTAAGTACTACTTAAGTAAGTACTTAAGTACTTTTTAAGTAAGCACTTAAGTACTACTTAAATAAGCCCTTAAGTATTACTTAAGTAAGTACTTCAGTAAGTAAAAATTAATAAGTACTTAAGTAAGTACCTTACTTAAGCTACTTATTTGCCTGCTTAAGTAAGTACCTAACTTAACTTTCTTACTTAAGTACTACTGAAGTAAGTAAGGCAAGTGTCTACTTACTTGCCTTCTTAAGTAAGTACCTAACTTAAATTACTTACATAAGTACTCTTTAAATAAGTACTTAAGTAAGTAAGACAAGTGCCTACTTACTTGCCTACTTAAGTAAGTACCTAACTTATCTTACTTACTTAAGTACTACTTTAGTAAGAACCTTACTTAACTTACTTACTAAAGTACTATTTAAGTAAGTTATTAAGTAAGTACTTAAGTAAGTAAGACAAGTGCCTACTTACTTGCCTACTTAAGTAATTACCTTACTTAACTTACTTATTTAAATTCTACTTAAGTAAGTACTTAACTACTACTTAAGTAAGTTCTTAAGTTACTACTTACTTAAGTTAGTAACACAAGTGCCTACTTACTTGCCTACCTACTAACCTACTTATCTACTTACTTACTTACTTGCTTACTTGCCTACTTACTCGCCTATTACTCGCCTATTTACTCGCCTACTTACTTGTCTACTTGAGTAAGTACCTAACTTTACTTACTCATTAAGTAAGTACTTAAGTAAGTAAGACCAGTGTCTACTTACTTGCTTAAGTAAGAACTTAAGTAAGTAAGACAAGTGTCTACTTACTTGCCTAAGTTACCTTACTTAAGTAAGTAAGACAAGTGCCTACTTATTTGCTACTTAAGTACCTAATTTAACTTACTTAAGTACTACTTTAGTACTACTTAAGTAAGTACTTAAGTACTTTTTAAGTAAGCACTTAAGTACTACTTAAATAAGCCCTTAAGTACTACTTCAGTAAGTTCTTAAGTAACAACTTACTTAAGTACTACTCAAGTACCCACCTACTCGACCACCAACTCGCCCACCTACTCTACCTTCAACTCGCCCACCAACTCACCCACCAAATCACCCACCTACTCGCCCACCAACTCGCCCACCTACTCACCCACAACTCGCCCACCTACTCGCCCACCAACTCACCCACCAACTCGCCCACCAACTCGCCTACCAAGTCACCCACCTACTCGCCCACCTACTCACCCAACAACTCGTCCACCAACTCGCCCACCTACTCGCCTACCAACTCGCCCACCTACTCGCCCACCAACTTGCCTACCTACTCGCCCACCTTCTCGCCCCCCAAGTCACCCACCTACTCGCCCACCTACTCGCCCAACAACTCGTCCACCAACTCGTTCACCTATTTGCCTACCAACTTGCCCACCTACTCGCCCACCAACTCGCCTACCTACTCGCCCACCAACTCGCCCACCTACTCGCCCACCAACTCGCCCACCTACTCGCCCACCTACTTACCCAACAACTCGTCCACCAACTCGCCCACCTACTCGCCTACCAACTCGCCCACCAACTCGCCTACCAACTCGCCCACCTACTCACCCACCAACTCGCCCACCAACTTGCCCATATACTCGCCCACGTACTCGCCCACCAACTCGTGCACCTACTCGCCCACCTACTCGCCCACCAACTCGCCCACCAACTCGCCCACCAACTCACCCACCAAAACGCCCACCTACTCGCCCACCAACTTGCCCACCTACTCGCCCACCTACTCGCCCACCAAGTCGCCCACGTACTCGCCCACCAACTCGTCCACCTACTCGCCCACCTACTCACTCACCTACTCGCCCACCAACTCGCCCACCAACTCACCCACCAAAACGCCCACCTACTCGCCCACCAACTTGCCCACCTACTCGCCCACCTACTCGCCCACCAAGTCGCCCACCTACTCGCCCACCTACTCGCCCAACAACTCGTCCACCAACTCACCCAACTACTCGCCTACCAACTCGCCCACCTACTCGCCCACCAACTCGCCTATATACTCGCCCACGTACTTGCCCACCAACTCGCCAATCAACTCGCCCACCAACTCGCCCACCTACTAGCCCTCGTACTTGCCCACCAGCTCGCCCACCTACTCGCCCACTACTCACTCACCTACCTACATGCCAGTACTCACTTTCAGCTCTCGACGATCACATTCTTCAAGTTTCAAGTATCTACGTTCAGCGGTTTGGCCTGTAAATTGTCTGTCAGTCAGTCAAATCCGAGCCTCTTATAAATGTTGTTTCATGCGCGTATTGACAATAAAGCCAATAGCCATCTCATTTGCATACATAAATAAATTTATCTATAACGGACGTACTATCTAACAGTATTAGGGTGTGAATATTACTTTATTCAGTCATGTTTCGTAAAATCGTTTCGCGAGGCGGTGCGCGCCAGCGCGACGCGGCCTCCCCGTCCCGTAGTCAGATGGGTACTGAGGTCCAGAGCGGTGCACGCCTACTTTTATTGCAAAATTACGTTAAATAATTCGTAGTCGCAAGAAAAAATACTGTATCAAAAAAAGCTTACCGAGCTATTTAAATATATTTTTTTCCCTAGCGAATGGTAAAAAAATAAATTATATATATATTGCCGTTCAGGAGGAGATACGAAAAAACCATCCAGAAACAGCTTTGTTTTGAGATTTTTTTATTAATATTAAATAAGCGAATATAATAAATGTTTCTCTGATATTTTCAAGATAAAAGACCAAATAATATTATAATATATTTTTTTAATTTTTATTATCACCCCTTGACGCTGTTTAAACCTGAGTATTTTGGCCTATGTTCCAGATTACAATGTAGCGACTGCCATAGTTAAGCCTTAAATCATTTTGATAGTTACTTTTGTAAGCCCAGTTATTTTACTAGCTACATTGTTATTCAAACTGGAACTCAGCAATGCAGCGTGGCACCTATAGCACTTCACCTTACAGGCCCCAAGGTCTGCATATTATGTAGAATTGCTGCTCCCGGCTTCGCCCGCGTTGTATAGAGATAAAAAGTTTATGTGTTTATCAGCTCCTAAGCTATTAAGATACCAAGTTTCAGCTCAATCGGTTGAGTAGTTTTAGCGTGATTAAAGATTAAACATCCATTTATAATACTAGTGTGGCCTGATTTGTATTTTTTTGATTGTTTACAGAAATGCTCGGTCTTCTTGTTCGATCAACGGGACGCAAACCAATCTAACAAAACAGAGAAAACTAAAGTTATTGCAGCGTTGAAAGACGCTATTGCCATACTCCAGTCAAATACTCTCCTAAACTCCGTAGAAGTATGGCATCGCCTGGAAGAGGGGCCTAATCTTCTAGCCTTTGCAACTGAGCCGGTGACAACAACACTGCAAAACATTTTTGAGTATCACGTAAGTACTATAAAAAAAAAAAAATTGTGCTTAAGGCGAATAGTACCCCTGATTCGCCCTTTTGCTCCTACATTTATTGGAAAAACAGAGAAAAAAATATTTTGACACATGCAAACTTGTTTGGATTGAATTAGATTTTTTACTGCTTGTTTATAATGTTATTATCTAGTGCCTGGGGTTTTTTTTTCGTAATTACAAGTATTAATTTTTAAATCCTCAAAAATACACAATTTTGTTTACTTAAAAATTTATTTTTTAGTTAATTTGATTTAAAACCGATTTAAGGGTAATCCGAATTCCATACAAAATGTTTCGAGCAAATACTCAAAATGCACGCCGTATTATAGTAATTTCTTCACACTATTCGTTTTGTCCATGTTTTTTGATTTCGTGAACAAAAAAAGTGAAAGTTTTCAAACTTTAATTTAGATTTTATACGTGGTTTTAAGTTAGTAGGGTTAATTTAAACCGAACCGATTTTCATGAAATTCATAAATTAAAACGGTTGAAAAAGTAATTTTCAAGTCACTATCGTACCTATTTATAAATACCACAAACTAATGATTTTTGTAAACCATGAACGTTCTTATTAGCTCAATTAAAAAATGTCCAAGTTTATAAGTTCCGGATATACTCAAAACATCTACTTGTATGTGTTTTGTGGTCTAGGAAATTAAAACACAAATAGGGATGGTAGAGAAGTAAACTGTGTAAGTAAGATGAATTGAAATGTCCATGCTAGATATAGATAGAGCACAGAAAGAGGGTCCATATTTTAGCAAGCATAGCTCTAGAGCACTTTCTAAAGGTCAGACATCCAATCATGAGTCAACCAGGACGCAACTAATCGCGTTTTGCACATCATTTCAACTTTGCTTATAGGTACAAGATGTAATTGGAGAACCTTAATGAAATTGGTCCTCGATCTAAGTTAGGATAATAGCCACGATATAGGCAACCGTTATCTACCGGATAAGGCTAACACAGAGCACTAAACATACTTATAATATACGTAGGGGAAAGTGTGGAGGATTCGTACACTTTTTACTCTAAGCATTAGAAAATAAATTCTAGCAGCTATTTCAAAATAATTACAACGCTTTATTTTTATTTTAAAACAATTATATTAACTATATATCTGGCTTTTATAATAATACAGTCTAGTTTCAATACAATGCAAAATGAAAGAGCAGTTGTAGTTTAAAAAAAATGGAAAACGTACGAATGTACCCCGCGCGTGTGGTGGATTCGTACATAGTATGGGGCACATTCGTACATAGCAATCAAAAAGGCCATATAATACACAATAATGGGCTCAAAATTATCAAGGACTCTGCCATAAATTAAGTAGTATTAGTTGACAATATTGGTTTCAGAAATAAACTAGAAAAAATTAAACACTTACATATTTTAGTAATTTATTCTAGAATTTGTTAATGAAATTAAAATTACTCATTATTTCGAGTAACAGGCTTCTAAAAAGTCCTTGATTGGAAATTAAATCTTTATTATATTTAACTATCAGGGTAAAGGGAAGGAACAAAAAATAAAAATAAAAATAACTGTAGTGGTTCTCCCGAAATAAATGTTTGCATATAAATCTAGGGCATCACATCATAAATTATTATAAATTATATTTACAATTTGAGCTAAACTTATTAGAGAAAAACGGGTTCAAAGGTGAATCCAAAAATTATTTACACGGCCCAAAAACACTTTTCGACTCGTCCCAGCGAAACCAGCGGCCGCACAGCCACCCCACTTCATGGTTAGCCTAGGCGTTCGAGCGAGAGTCACGCAAACAAATGCAGACGTGCCAATGTATTTCGTAGTCCACTTTATGGCCACTGTACGAATGCTCCTTGTGTACGAATCCTACCCACTTTCCCTTATCGTATATGCGAAAATTTGTGTGTATCGGTGGGACAGCATAAAAGTGGTAATTACATACATAGAAAAAAAAATATGATTTTTTAGGGAGAAGAAAATTGAAGGGAAAATTAAGCGAAAAAGTATTGCGACTTTGATTCCTCGTCTTTTTTATCGGTTTATATCATACTACTCGGGCGAATCAACATGACACCTGGCTCGAATGACATTTGTGCGATGTACAGCGTGGAATTGGGTAATCTTGATAGAGAAGAGGTTCTGTAATACTTGGTAATGATAAGAAATGATAAGGCTTCGCAATTATAGGAAGAAAAAACATGAAGGGCGCTGCGCGGAATAGCGGGGGAAGCATCAAGTTCCGAGCCTCGTGTCAGCCAGGAGTCATGTTAATTCGCCCGAGTCGTAGCTTCTGTTTGAAACCCTTGGTTTTTTGTTCCACCTGTTTCAAAGTATATTTAATTATGCTTTTAGGTACCTACTTACACATTATTTGTTTCATGCAGTCTTTCATGGGAAAGAGATGTGATAAGGTAAGTCAAATGGATTTTGGATTTTGGCCTGTAAATATGATGATTATATAAATTTATCGCAGCCTGCTTAAATAGGAGGAATCATAAAAGATTTATTTATTTATTTGTTTACTGGTTTACAACAGCTATTACACAAATGAGTTCTTACATTTCGCTTGAAATAAAAACAGTCTTATGCTGTTTAATAAATGTTTGTTATGTACTTTATAACAACTTGAGTACGATAAGTAAGATAATATGTTAAACGTTTGCACTCACTACATTAACCAAAAATGTTACTTATGTCAAAACAGATAAATGTTTTTCTAATGCCTACGTATAATGTTACTGACTTCAAATTAATAGTTTAGCTAGATTATAATAAGCATTTCTCTCTTGGTGGTTTCCGGGGTTCAGATTCTGAGAACCAGCGTTTGCTTGAACTACCGGAAGTGACTAAAGCGATTATCCTTGTATCCTATAATTTGTAGAAAACTGAATATTTTATTGTACGTGTTTTATAGAATTTGTAGAACAAGAACTAATAAATATATCTCTCTTCACCATGACTTTATTTGCAGAAAGAAGAGATCGAGTTCTTGACTATGACTTCTTGGCCTATTAAAATGGTGCAACCATATGATTCATCTTTGCATCCGCCTTTAACCACTCATGGGCTCCCACCATACGCTAAGGAGTACTATTTCCTTGATTTAGAATGCCGATACGGAGCTATCCAGGTAATTTATCCACCTACTTAGATAGTATTTTTACTCGACTACGAAGAAGGTAAGGTTGTGTTTTTTCAAGTGTATGTATGTATGTAGGTATGTTTGTCTGACTATGCACCGCCCTGCAGGCTAAACGGCTGAACGGATTTTATTTATATTCATTTTTACAGATAATTGATGCCCTGTGCTACCTTCACAATATAGTGAAGATGGTACACGGCAACGTGTGTCCCTCTAATGTGGTCATTACGGCAGACGGGACCTGGAAGCTCATCGGATTCAAGCTCAGCCGTAAGTAATGTATTTTTACTCGATTTTTACCCGACTGAGGATCAGGGGGGTTATGTGTTTGAGTAGAAGTATGTTTGTCTGACTGACTTTTTGTGGCACCCTCATAGGATTCTCGATATAATCTCTCATACTCGATCATAATCTCGATCAAAACAAGTTGTTTTAAAAAACTTGTTTTAATCATGCCAACCCTGGTCAATTTATACTTCAAATACATACTATGTACTTTGCGAGCGAGATATACGCGCGAGATTCACTACATAGAATTCTAGAGCGGAGTTGATTTTACCAGGTTTATCGTATTTGTCTGTCTATCTGTCGATCCGACCTATTCCTTTCTAATACCAAAAACTAATACCAATGGTATTTGTTTATTACCCTAATTAATACTTAATTCCCGACGAATACCACTCATAAACGAATCCCAAAACAAGTTAAACGGTATGAAATACAGTCAGTAACAAAAATGATTTTCAATGTAATTTTAAGTAAGTAGTGTTTATTTTATCAAAATCAGTCTTTTCAATCAAATTAAAGTGTAGTAAGGGAACGTTCGGTTCATTATTATAATAACACAGACAATCAGACATACATATACGTAATTGAATTACCTAAATTCTTACACACGTAAAATAAAGTTTGTCCTTACAAGAAATCAAAATAATATTTTTTTTATAGTCTCTAAAATACAACGTTTAGTATTATTATGTAGTATAAAATATTAAAAAAAACAAATTTTATCGTAACTCTACAACAGTAGGTAAAAATTTTGGAAAACGTATAAAAAACTAGAAAAACAATTTTAGAATATCAGATAATCAACTTAGAGTATACAATAAGAATCAACTTTCTTGCTTAGTAAAAATCATCAAGTTTTTGGCATTACAATCATAAATTATGAAATTATTATTTTTTGCATATTCGTAACTATTAACTTTTTATTATAAAATATAAGAAATACCAATTTCAATATTAAAAAATAATAAATAACTCTTTTACCTAGTCAAAATTATCAAATGTTTGGCATATCAATCATAAGTATTTTGTATAGGTATTATTATAACTAATTTTTTTTTTTTTAATTTTCCAGACATTGACCAACGGTAATTTTTTGGTCAACCAGTTGGTCAGTTACGTATACTTGATTCACTGTATAACTAATTTTTTAACTAATAAAAAAAATAATTAACTACTAATAATAATAATCTAAGCAAGGACAAAATAATTGTAAGCAAAACAAACCTTGTTTCATTGATTTAACGTTTATTAAAAAAAAAATACATTTTAGGAGCTTCGTTTGCACGGTGCTTGACTTTGATTGGTTGCTTCGAATTAAAAAAACAATAGGAGCAAACGCACCCTTTCTCGCAGCTAAACATTTTAGAAAATCATTTACTTAAGCTACTTGCGTCGATGTACATCGATGGCTACTTGTAAGTTAAAATGCCGGAATGAAGATAATTCGTAGAGGTTTATTGTATTATGATAGGTTGTATTGTATTATGATCATAATATTAAATGATCAGTAAGTAAATTGTTTCTTTGACTGTACCATAATCTATGTTTTGGTATTAGTTGGGAATAGATTTAGTACTTCATTGAAATATTTAAAATTTGGTACTCGTCGGGAATAGAATATTAATTAGGGTAATAAACAAATACCACTGGTATTCGTTTTTGGTATCGGACGGGAATAGGTCGTCCATCCGGCTGGAATCTTGCATCTCAAATTTCGAGCACTTCCCTATAAACTATCCAGCTGAAACTTTCAGGATAGCTAACAACTCGATAACAATGCATTCTAAATCTATTTATTAGCATGCAACGCCGACCTTACCCCAACAAACCGCTATTTCGTAAAGGAAGCGAGATACAGCATAAGCAAAAAAAACTTAGTTTTTAGATTTTAATCAATATTGTCAATTATTAAACGATGCATTTTATAAAAAAATAAAGCGCCTTTGTAATAGAACACCGATACAAATTTCAAGGATAAATTCTGTAGTTCAGCAGATTTACTGGTTACCGGCGGCGCGACGTCAACAACCTGTTGATTGTGTGTATACAAAGCTCTTTTTCAAGTCTGGTATCGAGTTAAAAAGTATCCTACCTATTGCAAGCTTTTTTACCTTTTGCTTTTAGTTTACGTACCTTTTGCAGCTTACAACATAAGTACCAAATTTTAGCTGAACCAGTTCAGAAGTTACAGAGTGATTGATCAACAAACATCCATCTAAGATATCTTTACAAACGTGTCAATTATGACGGAAGGCTTTCTAACATTCTTATATAACTGGTAATCATTGCAGATTCAGAAATTGAAACAGACGGTCAAAAAAACATTTTTTCCGACATGTATTCCTTGGGGCTATTGATACTAGCTCTTTATAACTGTGGGAGACCAATCTTAAATGCTGAAGGCAGCCATGTTCAGCACTTTGAGGAAATTACTGATGTAAGTAACACTCATTGCTGTCCTCTAATTTCGTTTATATCGTTAATTTCATCAAAACTTGATAATATTCAGACGTAGATGCTCAAAGTCACGAAGAATTCGTCAATGTATATTTATGTTACTTCTCATTCCTTGTCTGTTACTCTAAATTGAAAAGCATATGAATGAATGAATGAATTAAATATTTATTTGTCTCAAGTTACAAACAGGTCTTATGAATGTATAAAGTAGAGTCACATACTTCACTGAATAATACAGTATACAAATTTTCTTTAAATTGATAAGGTATAAGTTTCTTATAATCTCGATCCATGTAGAATATGATAAAGCCGCAAACAATAATAATATATATTATTGTTTGCGGCTTTAGTGACACTGCGACCGTTGTCGGTCTATTGTGCTCGCCACTTGGACCTATGCGGTTAAAGTTCCTCACTAAACCCTGCCGCTATGATGAACTGCGGGAGTTTTTTGTGAGGAAGCTCAACTAATTCACCAGGGCTTAATATGTGTTATCCCAGATAAATACTGCGCTTATGCATTAGCGGTCCACATTCCTTCAGAAAATAGTATTGTAACAAAGTCATTAAACGAGCTAGCCTACACCTCATATTAATACAAATAAGGTTCATCCCTGACTCAGACATCGTTACGTCACGGACTCCAACCAGGGTAGCGTACTCGGCGACCCGCTTATTCGTAGCTTTAACCTTGGCCCACAAGGCGAGACTACGCCAAAGGTCTTTGCCCTCATTCTTTCACGTAAACGACGGAACTGTCTGAAAATTCGTGGCTTATTTCAGTACGTCGCGTCGTCGTTTTAACGGCAATTTTAGTTTCATTCAGCATTATTATACCGAATTTAATTTAATGAAAATGCAAATTTAGTTATTATTATGTTATATTTTATTACGTTTAAGCATTTAGTTAGTAGTTAATTGGGTAAATAAATAAATTATATTATTGTATAATGTGAATTGAAATTAAGATTTAAGTAATAATGCAAATTACAGATTACCCAATTGAAAGGGAAACATCCTGCTGGGTTTTTATCACCAAGGTATTTGCTGCGCAGCATTGTTTTGGCCATGGGCTGGGCAGGCGTGATTTCAAACTTTATTTACATTGGAACGAAATGATGATGAAGAATTTAATTCTTAATCAAAAGCTAATGGTAGAGCTTATTAGAAGCTCACACTACTTACCTAAATTACCTTCATAAGTTGTAAGTTTTTTCTTATTGTTTGAGTTTTTAACTCTGGTGAAAATACTTGTCATTACACTTATCATAGGTAAATTAATAAAATAAAATAATCCTTTATTCCTGACTGCTTCCAAAACATAAGTGTGTATTGATTAACCTATATTAACTACTATATTTACTACTTTTAGTAATTTTGCTACACCTTATCACTATCGTCGCTGTCCTCCTCCTCTGTAGCAGTCGCCTCTACGGCGTAGGCCTCCCCTAAATCCTTTCACACGTCCCTCAGACGGAAACGGAAACAAGAGAAACCAAAAAAGAGACGGAGGGACGAATTTTTTTACGCAGCGATGCGGACCGAAGTGGATTAGGAGAGCCAAGGAGAGGGACGTGTGGAATCATACATTATTAGGATAATATAAAGCGTGACCACTTTTTCAGGTGAATATGCGAGCGGCAGAAGTGATGCAGCGTATGTCCCCATCACTTCAAGAGGTAGTGAGAAGGATGCTGGGTAGAGAGTTTAGCCCGCGCCCTCCACTGAGCATCCTACTGTACACCAAGTATTTTAGGTAATTACTTGTCCAAAACGGTCCAATAAAATAAGGTATGACACTCTGAGTAACCGGCTGTTACGTTTGGTCTGCGTTATTGCCGTTATTAACGGATAGTTAATGCGGTTTCCATTTCAAAAATATGTATTTTGTTATTTTTTATTAGATACAGAAAAAGCTTTCAAAAATTATACATGGTGGTTTTGTGAGAAGGGTGATGGTGAATTCCGAAACCATGAGAGTTAGAAAAAACTTTATAAATTAATATATAAAAATATGGGAATAGTTATCAACCTATCCATTTGCAACTGTTTTATATTTTCATTATTCGTCATATTTTTGTCATAGATGAATTAATTTAAGGTATCATTGGTGTTCTAGCTGTCTATTTGTATATGGAATATAGAGCAACATAGAGGAAGCTTTGTTTCAGACATACGTTTTTTAGGTTCGATTTGCGTCGTTGTTTTACGTTTTAATCTGTCCTATATTAGAATCAAAGCGTTTTATTACAAAGCAGAAAAATAACGAGCTGCTTTGTCTATAAAAAAAAAACTAGGATGTTTTAAGGTGCGCGTTCACAGGCCGAATCGGAGGATCCGCACTGACCGCATAAAACAAATGTTAGTACCTATTTCGCACGGAGCGGACGCATCGTACTGTCGGCAATGCCGGCGAGGATTCTCAAAGAGGCAACTTTTCCGTTTAATTTAGTTCCGTTTTTCCGGATTGCCGATCACGCCCTCGAACGCCCGCTTCGTCCACCAAATAATTATTACCTCAGTATGTCTAAACTCGGTCGAATTAACATGACACCTGGCTTGGAAGTCGAAGCTTTCTCCGCGGCCGTCCTCCGTGTTTCTTCTTCCTCTTATTGCGAATCCTTATCATCACAAGTATCCTACGTCCTCTTCTCTACCATGATTATCCATTTCCACACTGTACTTTGCACAAACGTCATTAAGCCAGGTGTCATGTTAATGCGCCCGAATTGTAGAAGAGCAGTAGTAGATATTATACTTGGCATGAGACATAGGTACGAAAGAACTGGAAAAGTTTTACGTCGTCGTTAACTAAATCCGGAAATCGTGAACGCGCACCCTTATAGGGGATCTCAATCATTCAATTCATTTTATTTTCAGTGGATATTTATCCGATGGAGCTATCAGATTGCTTCAGTTTTTAAAACAATATTCAAACACAAGCGCTAGAGAAAAAGCGGATTTCATAAAAAATATCAAAAAAGAACACTTGGATCTTGTTCCAAAGGTAAGATAAGCGTATTTGGATGTTTGTTTAAAGTGAGTCTAAAAATATGGAACCGCGACCAAGTTTTTCATAGCAGTTATCTCAGTGTCTCTAAAATAAGTTGATAGTAAAATATTGGATCAGCCTGAAAAAGATTATGTTGTTAGTTACAACGTAGCAGTAGTACATACCTACATAGTATATTCTTATTAGGTACTCTTTGTTTCTAAGTAAAGTACCTACATTGTAGAAAACAAGTATGCTGGAATAGGTACATTTTATGCGGTGGTTAAAGGCTAAATAATATAAAGGTTGAAAACCGACTGCTTCTTGCGCACTGTTATATGTTACTTTAAAGAAAATTGGCTGACTCTTTTAGTTTACCGTTGATATAAGTTCTAGGCAAGGATGCTGTGATTGTAATTCGTGTTATTTGCTTTCAGAAAATGCTCATCGATAGAGTATTTAACACGCTGAAACCTGATCTGACGAATCCATCGTTACTGGCGGTAATAACACCGGTGGTGATACAAATAATTCGTCTTGAAACTGAAGAAAATTTTAGCAACATTATCTATCCAGTGATGAGGTTAGTATCGCGTAGGCATGGAAAGTATACCGAGTAACATGTTATTTATCATGGTATAAAACTGATCACACATAACACTTGTTACTTTCTGAGACCAAGTCTGTTACAAAATCACCGGTGACATCCACCCGGCGGGCGATTTTGTACGCTGTGATGTCATGATACGTGTCACCATTCACAATTTCATTCGTATCGTAAATAATATTATTTAGACTACAGACTATTATTAGATATACATTGTAATTACTTTATTTTTTACAACTAAAAAATGTCAATTGGATATATTTCATATAATTAAAGGCAATACAAAAGACGATCTTATCGCTAAAGCAACTGTTCCAGGCAACCGATCCATGGACAGTAAAGAAAAGAGACTAAGATGGGGTATCAGGGCTAGCAGATAAAGTTCATGTATTAAGTATATTATAAAATTATAGTTTATACTTTGTAGGTACATTTTTTTTAAATAAACCATTTAAAACATTACTGTATTACTGCTTGAAGGATTAAACAAAATCTGTTTCAGAAAAATATACACCGTGGAGTCTTTGATAGCCGAAAACAACGCATCCATCATACCTTATATCAACGGATTTGGAATTATTTTATCTAAATGTATCTCGAATGGAGTTATCCGTCAAGAACTGATTTCTGTAATGGTACATGCACTAGAAATTCCAGTTCTTTGGGTTTGTATTAGTTCTAAATACATATGTATGTACACCACCAATTTTTAATTACAAAAAAATAATTAAATGGCCAATGCAAACGGGTTACTACGTTGTATCTGTGCTTAAATTATTATCAATGATAAGTACCGTCTGACGTAAATTCATAGGAAAACGACTAACGGTAACAGTTATCCATTTAATTTTTATCAAATGTATTTTTTGACAAAAATTTAGTTTATTGTTTTCAAGTTTTTTTCTATAAATGTGTTCAGTAACGACAACTGATTATGCGTATTTTTATCTGGCGATTAAAAAAATTCGGTGTATATGGGAAAAATCTGCTTTCAGCGGATTTTCCCGCATAATAAAAATAGATAAAATCTTTTTGTGCCGATATATACCTACTTATAACGTGCTATCATTCAATTTATGTGTTTCAGCATGCTGCAATAGCTGCAGTCAGGAATACTGCAGTGTGGATAAGTGATGAGATATTGCTGAAAGAATGCTTGCCGCGTGTTCATGACATCATGATAAAAAGTAACAACCAAGATAATGATATGAGCCTATCCACCATCAACTTATTTGAGCACCTCATTGGAAGGGTGGATCGAGTCCACCTATATGCGTTCATAGTTCCATCGATTCAGGCTCTGGGACTTGTAGAACCAACTGTGATCAGCAGCGTCGTAAGTGAGTACCGCAGCAATGTACCTACATTTCAGTGTTTTCATTGCGGTAAAGAGAGTAAAGGCCCAGAATCCTACGCACCGTTATCTCGCTCGCTCATTTGTACCTACATCTTAGATACAATTCAATTTAAAAAAAATGGAGCGGTCATTTTGTTACTAGGTACGAACCTTACGAAAGGTATATTTTTTGAAGGAGATTGGGCAAAACTGTTTTTCCCAATTTCCTTAAGAGCCACACTTTTCTGTTGGCATAGACCGCGCTGTCTCTGCTACCTTTATAATTTTCAGTTGTGTAGGAGATGCAACCCTAAAATATTTTTCTAATTTTATTTTATGGTAATCGAAAACTAGCCGTGTATATATAAAAAAAACTGTCACTGTTTAAAATTTTACGGTATTGTTGAAAAATAAAGAACAGAGATAATTAAATAAATAGAACCCGTTTTTCTATAAGTGGATACGACTTAAAATATTGTTGCAGTGTAGCAAGGGTTTTAACTATGGCCTTAGCGAAGTTGCCTTGTAGCAAGGCAGCGATGAAGCAAAATGCGATTATATTTTGTTTTCACAACAGAATACTCGTAGAATATGACATTGGATTGTGAGACCAATTAATAATATTAATAAATGTTTTTCTTGCTCATAAAACAAGATATTCTTCTCTCAAAAAAATACTATGTTTACAATATTGCATACCTGTAGATACCTATATAATGTGTCGATGTCGCATATTAGATAACCTACTAGTAGGTTTGTAATTTTTGTGTATAGTTACGCCCAATAGCATCTTGATATTGATAAAATGATGATTCCAGACCTCCTCCATTTGATGGTGAATGACAATAGGCTGGGTCTTAACAACACACAGTTGGTAGCGAATATCCTGGCATGCGTGGCTGCAAACGCTGAAAATAATACCGACAACCAATTGGCTATTACTGTTACGGAGGTAAGATCAACACATGAACTAAGAAGGAACTTCCTTATTTCACACATGGCACATTCTAACTAAGCAAATGTTTGGTCGATCACATCAAGTTCTCTGTTGGATTTTTGGCGGGAACATGAAAAATGGCGCATTGGCGGCATTAAATTAATTGACAAAACTTGTATAACTTTGAGTGTTTAAATGTAAAAACGGTGGTTTTTTATCCATTAAGTGCTCGTGAACGTGTATGAGTGTTGGTGAATAGTGTAATGCTGTAAAACGTGACTTTTCGTGTTGCCTCCAAAACTCCTTATAAGACTCTAGTAAAGTCGCAACCACCACTACTTTACAGGGGCATGACTTATTGACTCTGACTTATGACAAAATAATCTCTCCAATTACTTGACACTGGCTATATACCTTTGATGTGAAGCCAAAACCGATGAATAAAAAAAAAAAAAAAGTTATCTGTCATGATTTCAAACACAAAATGTTAAATATAATTATGCTTGTTTTTGATCAATAATATCACCCTGTGACAGTGAAATAGTAGTAGAAATCATTTCCATGTCTCTAGCTACAAACCGAAAAGCATTTAAATGAGGCAAAATAAGTGACCCATAACTGATAGAACACCTAAATGCTTTCTAATACATACATACATACATAGGATAAATACTATACTAATACACTCAGACTAAGAAGAAACTTCTATTCTTTTTGATCATATGTTTATGCTCGTAGATTCTTCAGTCGATGATGGAAATGTTAGAGAGGGAACAAAACAGCTTATTGGAAGAAAATAATTCATTAATGGCTCAACGTCAACGAAGCCTAGATGGAACAATACAGTTTTGTATACCGAACTTACGTGTCGAACGCAAGGTAAATATTAAAATAATTCAGCCTTTTTGCCGGTTATGTTCACTTTTTCTCTTTCGTGCTTGGTAATTCGAACCTTATTTTGGCTCTACCTGAAATTCAAGAAGCGAAGCGGTAAGAGCTGTTTAAAAACTTGATTCCTCCAAAATTAGAAGACTACATTAAGCACTAAGCACTTAGTTTGAAACTTTGAATTATATATTTATATTATACAAAACTTGTCCGTAACCAGGCATAATATGGAGTCACGTTCCTATGCGTATGCACATTTTCACGTTCTTCCATAGATGCCTGAAATGCCGGCCGCTGCAATAATGTACCTACCTACTACAACACTTCCATTCTGTTTTCAGTTAACGAGTGTTGGAATGGCTCACAAATACTTCGCCCTTGCCGCCGAGCAAGCTAACTCGCGCTCCGACAGCGTCGCAGGAAATATTAGAAGTGAGTAGTATCTACTTACAAATTAAATTTCATTTTAAAAATATATTAGGTACATGATGGCATTTGACTTCTATCGGTTTTTAAACTTGGAGAATTTTAGCCTATCGTTACAGATTTAATGTAGCGACTGCCATGGTACCCCCATAACTGTAATTTACACCTGTAAATGGTTTTTTTCCTAGCATTTTTGACTACACAAAGAACAGGAATGACCCAATGGTTCTTCGGTTCGAACGATTCTACAAACTCGAACAATAAGAACGTCGCTGGGCCGAGCGGCATCTACAATGCAGCAGCTTCAAGCGGTAGAGGGATCAGCGGCAATTTGCTGCGTGTTGAGAGCGTGTTGCCGAGTCACCGTTCTTCTGACAATTCGTTGATGGCGCCGAAGATCAAGATTGTACCGTCGTGTGCGTCCACACCAGGTGGCACGCCTGTCGGCTCGCGGGCCATTCTGAGTGCGTGTTGTCACTCCAGCATCAGCTCGCAGAAGCACCAGTCCCCTCACGCTCATCTTTCGCCCCCACCTGTAAGTAATCTGATAAGTCAGCACAAGTTTCTTAACAGTAGGTACCTACCTATTTCTATCAGGAACCTATCTTTCGAAGACATGTTCGTCGCGAGGCGTGCCTACGCAGCTGTCATAATAGTATTTCTATTTTTTTTTATCATCAGGAGGTCCACGGTCGCGGCCGAGACTATGGCTCAGGCTCGAACTTCTCCATGGCGACTTCACGACCAGCCGTAAGTAAAAACAAGATCGGTCCCTGCCGAGACTCTATTCCTCAATCCTGTAATCCCTATTTGGAACTAACAAGCGAGGGTAAATAACTTATTTACCGTAGCAATACCTACGTGTACGATAAAGACTAAGTATTTTTTTCTTTTGCGAATAGGGTGGGTCGCTGGCTGGTTCCAAAACACAGCATCTTGATACGTCGAGAAAGAACTCGGGCGCGTCCGTGAAGTCAGAGGAGTCTGCGCAGCCAACGAGAGTGGCTGCGCGCAGGTCCGTCTCGGCTCGCAGCTCGCCCGTCCAAGATAATCGGGGGAGAGGGCCGCTCCAAGACAATCGCCCCTCCCCATGTGCAACGAGGGCATCCTCCGCCGCTTCTATAGCTTCCGCTCCTAGGGCATCAACTTCCGGAGCATCTACCACTAGAGTATCGACCCACGCAGGGACATCCTCCGCCTCCGCCGCTGTGACGCAGCCACGGGGACGTAACTACGGGATAAGGCGCCTCCCGATTATGGGTTCAGGTGCCCCACCTATACGTTCCCCCAGGCGCAAACTGCCAAACATTCACCGTCGCATGAACACAAACATCACAGCTCAGGCAGAAGTCGTCGCCAACAACGTAGCCCATAACATCAACGATATGGCGGAGGTTGTTTCTAACGCCATACCGAATTATGCTACGGTTACACGTATGAGCACGCGCTCTATCCGCTTGTTCCATAACCCTTTGCACTAAACGTGCTGTCGGTAAACGTAGAGGCTCGGCACGACTTTTCTACCGTGTCACCGTTATAGAATACATATAATTATATTTTGACTAGGTACAATCTATGTTTGTGGAAATATAGAAGTTGTCGTCTTGTTACTAGGCTAGTAGAAAAATGTCAAAAAAACGTAATTTATGTTAAAAAGAAACGGTGGCCGCCTTTAGTTAATAAATCACTTATACGAGAGCTTTGATCAAGACTTGTAGCGTCAAAATTTCTCTAGAATGTTGACTATCAGCTTCTTGTCTACTAGATGTTGATCTATATTTTTAGAGGTAGGTATATACTTGTGATTGTAAGTATTTAACTTATACTTGTTCCTGGGGGGCAAATCAGATTTTTTCTGAGTTTAGTAGGTACCTACCTAGTGTAAGTTTTGTGATCATGAACATGAAAATCACAGTTTTTTCTACTTGTACCTACAATCACTACAGGTATCGTAATCACCGGGCAGCGGTACCTAGAGAGAGTAGAGATAGAGCAAAACGAATCGCAAATTTTTCATGCCTTTATTTTATTAAGGAAAATTAGAATGATTTTCCTTAATAAAATAAAGGCATGAAAAATTTGCGATTCGTTTTGCTCTATCTCTACTCTCTCTAGGTACCGCTGCCCGGTGATTACGATACCTGTAGTGATTGTAGGTACAAGTCGCAAATTTTTCATGCCTTTATTTTATTAAGGAAAATTAGAATGATTTTCCTCAATAAAATAAAGGCATGAAAAATTTGCGATTCGTTTTGCTCTATCTCTACTCTCTCTAGGTACCGCTGCCCGGTGATTACGATACCTGTAGTGATTGTAGGTACAAGTCGCAAATTTTTCATGTCTTTATTTTATTAAGGAAAATTAGAATGATTTTCCTCAATAAAATAAAGGCATGAAAAATTTGCGATTCGTTTTGCTCTATCTCTACTCTCTCTAGGTACCGCTGCCCGGTGATTACGATACCTGTAGTGATTGTAGGTACAAGTCGCAAATTTTTCATGCCTTTATTTTATTAAGGAAAATTAGAATGATTTTCCTCAATAAAATAAAGGCATGAAAAATTTGCGATTCGTTTTGCTCTATCTCTACTCTCTCTAGTTACCGCTGCCCGGTGATTACGATACCTGTACAGGAATTGAAACACCCAAAAACAACATAGATCGCAATTTTCTACACCGTTACTTTAGGGCTAAAATCATTATATCAGGACCCTAAAACAAACATTAACACAAATGTGATATCGGCGAGCACAGCGAGTAATGAGAATGGGCAATCAATTAATTGGATTTTAAGCCTACAATAAAAATATTAAATATCACGTTTAAAATACGAGTACCTGCTCGCAACATTTGACTGACAATCGTAATCAGAATTTTCAGGGATTCAATACTCTAACGTCCATTTAGGTAGGTACATATAGTACTTACCTAAGATTTTAAATTAAATTATAGAATCTCTGTCTAAATAATAATTTATAAATTGTTAGGTAGCCATTTTTAAATGTTTTTACCTACTTACTGATGAGATCCATATCCTCCATTTACATTTTGATATAAAGTTATCTACGTGGATTTCCCGTACCTAAACATTTTTTTATAAAAACTTGTATAATGTATTTTGAAACAAATCTTTACAAAAGTATTTCTTACGTCGTGTATCTACCTACTGTTTATAAGTAATTATATAATACTTTTGTCATTCTCATTTAGCTCAAATATTGATATGAAGTAATTTTATTGTTGTGGTTAGTATCTAGTTATATATTAATAATAATATATTGTTGTTGTAATAGTTATATTCTATTATAAATCTCTTTACAGGCATGAGGTGCTCTAGCGCTTTAGACTTCAAGTCTCGAGCGATGGGATAGGTAATTGAAAGACTTGAATTTGGTAGGTAAGTATGTACTTGAAGCGAAAATAATTTATAGGTAAAGAGATTTTTGTTAAAAAGTTATTGTAAATTGTAAACTATTGCATAGTTATGCAATTTTTTTTTGTTTTCGTATATTTCTTGATGTTTATAATTAAGTAGGTATACATACCTAATGAATGTCACTCACAAATTGATTATTTAACCAAAGAATAAATAATATTATTGATTTAACTTAGGTATCTTAACCATTTTTCAAAAAACGGGGGGTTACTGCGCATGTTTATTGTAGGTATGTGAAGTTCCCCTCAGGTAGGTACCTACCTTACTTTTTACTTTGCGCAATAAAGGTCAGCGCTAAGGTTACGTGCCGCTATTTCTACATTGTTAAGTTAATATTAGATAATGATGTCCTTTATCATAATTATCTATTCAAAAAAATAAGTATGTACTTTTTTACCTAATAGGTATACATACTTATTTCAAGTTGTTTAAGCATAAGTATTTACTCAATAGATTTATTGTCATCTTATAGTTATAGGTAGTAAGTAATAGGAGTTTAAAGACGAGCTAAGCGCTCTCCTGATCGTAAGAGAGTCCTTATCACACAGGAGTTGCAATCACCAAAGGCAGTGGCAGCAGTGATATAGCGCTCGGCTTCTAGGAATTTATGTACTTGGGTATAAATATGACATTTTGATGATTATTTATTAGTCTCGAAAAGCAAATGTTGTTTATTATTCTTTTACCTATTATTAAACTACTGTCCCAATGTAGGTACTTCTGGAACAAATGGACTTACCTAAATACGAGTAGGTATACTTACCTAATACATATTTAGTATAAACCTGTTATTATGTGTAGGTACCTGAGTGTTTGTAGATTTTTTTAAATAAAACCATAAAATATAATCTGTTGTTTTACTTAAAAGGTATTTTGTTGGCGCCAACGAATTGTACCTATAATCAACCTATAATTTTCCCACTGCTGGGACTCAGGCCCACTCTCGGCAGGGGAGAGAATGGGTCTTAATCCACCACGCGGATCCAATGCGGATTGGTGGATGTCACATGCCATAGATTTTTTTTTTTCTGTTCTTTGGCATGCCGCTTTCCTCACGATGGTTTTCCTTCACCGTTGCGAGAACGTGGGATGCATACATAGATTTTTTCAACCGAAAAAAACCCTATTTACACACGATTGCCACCGGGATTCGAACCCGCGACCATCAGATCGCAAGTCAAGGGCCTCATCCACTCGGCCACGACGTCCTCTCCAACCTCGCCAACAATATCGCTCAACGAAATTAAAATAGATTTATATTACAAAACCGCGCGAAAATGCACCGTACATTCTTGTTGTAGAAGGAATACTACCTACTAGAAAAGAAAGAACACGCTCGGTGAATGAAACGTTTTAAATATTTGAAATCTCCTAATGAGTTCCTAATTGACACATTCTTTACAAAATTGTAGCCCTTTTTAGAGCAAGATCCCACTGCAGGATCACTTCGTTCATGGAGTAGGCGCTTAAACCTATTTCGTACAAAAATGTATGAATAGGATAGTATATATAATCTACCAGGGTGCCTATCGAAATTTGGCCGCAAGTATTAGTACCGAACTAATTAATTTTTAATTGATTTTAAAAAGAAAATCATTTCAAATTCTTTTTTAAATAAATTATCATCCACTTCACAGCATAGGCAGGTGTAGAGGTATGATTTTGTTATATTTTACCTACCACTAGGCTACCACGTAAACCACAAGGTACTTAGATAAAAGGGGGATCTCAAGAAATTAAAAATATTATTTTCTTTTTATATTTTATTACATTTCCAAAAAGCATCTACTTATGTAATCTGTTTATAATAGGTTTCGGTATGTACGCTTATTCTAAAACAACAATGTGATCAGTTTTTGACTCCGTTAATAAAATCACAAAAAGTCAATAAAATTCTGCGAAAAGTGTAGCTAAGTAACAATTTACTTCACAAAATGTCGTTTTAGAAACAGAAGAAAAATACACAAACAATAAAATAAAGAGAAACAAAAAAGATTTTTTTACCTAAGTAAATTAAAAATATAACAAAATGATTGATTTCGGTCCGAGAACGAAAATATTTAATATAGATAATTATTTAAACAACCAAACACGTTGGCTCTCACACTATTAGTAGAATCAACAGCATAAGTAGATTAAACAATAACCTAGAAATTAAGATAGTTCAGAAGAAAATGTTCAACTTTATTGAATTTTATTTGTGATTATCACCTCAGTTACTCACTCATACAGTGGAAAATGTCTTGAAATTCGTGCAAAACTTTGAGTAAAAATTCAAATGTATGTCTAACCTACTTTCGCTGTTGACTGTCCCTACCTATCGGCTGATCTTGCGTAATACCTTCGCATGTCATTAAAATTACTAAAATATCTGAAATATTGAATTAGCTTGTACTGTGAATGAAATAAGAACTAAACTGCTCTAACAATCCAACTTAGATACATCGACTATGAACGTAGGTACTTTTGACATAGTTTTTCCACTAAAATGCAAGGAATTTCCATCTTTAGCTTTACTTTAGTGCGATTTCAGGTTAGCGGATTAGCCGAGCGGTTTCGCCTCGTTTTGTTTTTTTCAGCGCGTGTATTCTTGACAAGCCGCGAGACACCTTATGCTACTGACACGCTAGAAAAAACCGAGCGTAATCGCCGGTATACGCGCGTTGGGCTTTTGATGTTTCGCGAGTATACTAAGCGTCAAACCACTTGTCCTCTGGCGAACCACGTGACAAAGATGCGCAGAACCAATTTGACATACGAATTGCGTTCTGCGCATCTTTGTCACGTGGTTCGCCAAAGGACAACTTGTTCAACGCTTACAATACCAATCCGTCCTAATACGCGCGACAATAATACGCTAGTCTGAAACCGTACTCAATGAGATGGGCGACACGTCATTATAAAATTTGATAATATCATATATATCAATATCATTTGCGTATATTATGAACTTGCGTCTTTAAGTATCAACCAACAACCTAAGCGATGTAGACACGATATATATATACTCAATTTATGGAATCTGTCGCAGTTTTGAGTGTCTAAGCGCAGCGATGCCAGTCCAAGCATTTTATTGGGAATTAGGACTCACTTTCCATTCTTCTATTACCCATTAATATTTCCCATAAAAACTTTAAATGAACTCATAAATGTTAAATTAAGTATGTTACTAATGAACGATCGGATATCAAGAGTAATAAAACGATAAGTATTGTGTTTACAGAATACGTGTCCTCTAGGGACGTTCAATGCGAAAAAAAAAAAAAAAAGTGCGAATGTAGTTCGGCAAAAATAACAAATTTCTTATTTGAGAGTGTGCATTTCTTAGTTCAAATCGGTTATGTATAAAATGTCTAATGCCTACTTGCACCAAACTGTCAAAGTCCCTAAGTAATTACTATGCTCGCTTGGTAGTTCTTGACAGTACAGATTTTGACCGTTAAGAACTGTCAAGCGAGTAAATTTGTTGCTTAGGAACTTTGAAACTTTGGTGTAAGTAGGCATAAGGCTAGTAATAAACAAATGTTCAACCATTCAGATCAGTTTGACTTATAGAATTGTTAAAATAAAATAAGGGCCTGTTCCGATGACGGGCGAACTGAGTCTTAATAAAATGGCGCAAGTGTAAAAAACTTAAGTTTTTTTTCTTTCGTATTGCACGTAGGTCAGATATACTAAGCGTCATATATGTTGTCCTCTGGCGAACCACGTGACAAAGATGCGCAGAACCATTTTGACCTAAGAATTGCGATCTGCCCATCTTAGTCACGTGGTTCGCACAGGACAACTTGTTTGACGCTTACTATACTTGCGTTCTGTGCCGTTATCTAGAATCATTTAGTCGGGTAAAGACCTAATCTTGCTTTAATGCAATAATTGATCATGAAATACAAAAATTAGATTTCTAAACGTTGCACAATTAATACTACTAGCCCTAGTATTAGTAAACAATCTTCTTAACCTACACTACTGATAAAATGTCTTCGAACCGAATACCTACGCTACATTTATAACAAATGCACTTATTATAATTTAACACCAACGCACTGGCAATATTTTTACTAAAAGTTATTAAAAATCAGAAAAATCAGCATTTACTCATGCACCAAAATCACGACATAATTTTATGAAGAATTTTTTACTTATGAAATATCATTAGTTTGAATCACAACATAATTTGTTTGATTTAAAATTTTGTAACAACAGCATTGGCAAATATGGAAAAATTATTGACATAGACAAAATGCGTTAATGACATGTTACTACTTAAATTAATGATTTGAATAAATAGGAGAGGCTTTCTTCTCATTAACAATAACCATAAAATATGGTTAATTCAGTTACTCTCAAAACAATCTATTAAGTGCATTTAAAAAAATAATTGAAAAAGAGTATTTGGAAGGTTTCATAAATAATAGAAATAAAACTCTTCCGTTAAAATAAGAATAAGTTTCCTATAAACTTCTAAATTAAAATAGGTTCACTCTTCTTGCCGCTGACTTGAAATACGGTGATAACAAGATGAACTATTTATAAATATTTACATATATAATTAGCCTACAGAATATAGATTCGGGGTAGAAAATACTAATTTTATCTGGAAATAAAAGAAAATATTCTAGTCTTTGTAAAATATTGCCAATGTAAAGTGTGATCGTTTGATTCATAAGAAGCTGATCATCTCGTGATGTAGTTAACGGTGGAGCAAAATATGAATCTAACTCATTATTATTAATAACAATTGCATAAAAAAAGCTATAAAAATATAGCATTTTTATTCAATTGTATACATATTACATGGACTTTACAACGTATCTGCAAAACAAAATTGCCGATACGCATGAAAATACTTAAGGCGAATATCACCCCTTTATTCGCCCTCTCGCTAGCGCGTAAATTACGATTTTCTATTTTATAGTGCCTTTGTTAATATTCAATTAAGATTAGAGATTTTTGACTGATATGAAGCCATCCGTTGAATACATCACACGATGAGAACTTTATAGGTACAGACAGCGTCATAGATAAGTATCCCCCTTGCATTATAATACCCAGCTTCAAATCCCTTTAAATGACCGTCGCGGCGAATGTAGAAGTTTTGCCTTTAAAACATAGATTATATTTGTATAACCGTATGTAAGCCTAAAAATAATTTTGAGTTTTACAATTTTTTGTAAGGATTTATAGCTGGGCGTCTTGTGCAAGGGGGATACTTATCTCTGACGCTGTCTGTACATTGGTCGTAAACGTCATAACGTGAGGCTCAATTATCACTGGGATGGCAGCAACCGGCAGAGCACTTTCAGTGTCAAATAATTTTAAACATTACCTTATTAAAAATACCAGTATTAAAGGACCGCTGAAAGGTCGCTCAATGCCGCGTCCGGCCGCGCGCAGTTTGTCAGCGGTCCTTCAATACTAGTCTTAAAAAGTATGATAGATAATGTTTAAAATTGTTTGATACTGAAAGCGCTCTGTCATCTGCTGCGCAGTGGGAATGGAGTCTTATGCCTAGATCACACGTACCGAGTACTCGGCCGAGACAGTGATTTCGGCCGAGTACTCGGTACATATAAACATAGCGTCGAATGCTCGGCTGAGCGATTGACGTAAGCTTTCAATGTAATGAACATTTTACTGTCTCGGCCGAGTACTCGGTACGTTACGTATGATCTAGGTATTAGTGAGCCGTCCTAGAGGTAAGACATCTATGCAATACAGAAAATAGGTTTCATCAAATCTGCCTTCTGAGATAACTCGGGAACGGAGACTTCACATTGCGACATCTGTACTACAGGGTTCGTTTCCATAAGCGAGAAAAAACGATTAGTTTATCAGATCTGTGTAGTTTATCTACAAAATCCATAATTTTTAAGGCCTAGGATTCCGCGCATTGTATTTCACTCGCATATTTTTACATAATTTATAAATTAGTAATTAGTATATTTTTTGTTTTTAATTATTAAGTACCTACGTATTATTACGTATGTTAAACATAATTAAAACAGAAAATAAAACTTTCGTGAGGTTGCAGTAATTCACCACTCCACTTTTTTGAAATGTATGTATACTCAAACAATTTATATCTTAAAAATGTACAAATGTGCGAGCGAGATAGCACCGCTTTTGGGCCTTAACTACAGGCATCAGAATGAAATAAATGATACGTCTCGTCTAATTTCTAATAATGCAGTTTTATCGCAAGCTCGTAAGTAATCCGTGTGCATGAAATTCGCGATCGCCAAGGCCGCAATGATTGTCGCCAATATTGCACAAATTATTCTATCAATTTAAGAAGCATCCTCGCGTGTGGAAATCGAGCCCTTTGACCCTACAAGTACCCTATTATAAACGTTAGTGTATATTTGTCACGTACAAATTATGGTATCTACACATAATAGACTCAGAAAAAGACTATATTAAGTTTAATCTACTTTATACGTCCATCTTCGCATTTATCATGTAATAAATATATATAGTGACGCGTTAAGATCTATAAAAAGGAACATTAACATCAATAAATCCGACCCCAGATGTTGCCATTTAAACGTCATTATTTAACATCAAAACTCATTAAAATACACTTCATTCACGACATAATTTTATATAGATTTTTTTACTAATGAAATATCATTAGTCTGAATCACAACACATTTTTTTTTTATTTGATTTAATTTTTTTTAACAACAGCATTGGCAAATATGGAAAAATTAATGACAAGAACAAAATGCGTTAATGACATGTTACTACTTAAATTAATGATTTGATTTAATAGGAGAGGCTACATTTTACTGTTGAGTTTTATTTGTGTAAGGCTCCATTCACACTAAGATGTCAGGGGGCGCGGCGAGCATTTTGATTTGATTATATCACAGAGTACTAAATTATATACACAATATTTTGTAATATGGTAACACCAAAATACATAATTTGTTCAACTTTGGGACTTGGGTGCAAAATAAATTAATTCAGAATCATGCTGTTATCGTATCCATAGGACATATCTTTTTTTAAGCCGAAATTATTACTGATACATTCGCAAAAATAATTGATTCGGGGTTGCTAGGATGCATTCATTCTGTTGATGTATTCAGTTCGCTTAAACATACCTGTTTGTGACCAAACTTCATAAAGAAAACTTTTCAAAGACGCCTTCTACTAACTAACTATTATAGAAAAACTAAACATATTTTTTTTGTTTTATCAATGAAACTTCCACTCATAACACTGACGGACTTTTTTTTCATCATAATTTCATTTCATTTCATCCATAAAGCCCGCAGTTCCTATCAGCGACAGATATGATAGTAATTAAAAGTAGTAATAATATTTTGATACTAATCCATGTTCCTTTTTATAAATATTAAAATATCCTAACTACACATCGAAATTTTTCACATTGATTAATGTATTTTTATTATTATTTTTACATTTAAAAATTACCCCAAAACTTTAAAACTTAGCTCATATCTTATCACCGCGTGTATTTGCGCTTTGAAAGTTTGATTCTAAACAATCGCGCAAATGATCGTGTTCACTTTCGTATCGCACTCCATTCCATGGGTACTATCGTAACACGAATACATTAATAGTAAACTACATACATCAAGTGATTACATACAAGATAAGATTTTCTGACAACAGGGTAAGCCACGCGATTCACACTACTATTTTAATCTTAATGCGGTCATCGACTTTTGATGCTGACTGTACACGTCCTTCAACTGACTGAAGATGAAACTGCACATCGCTATCTCTCTCTCTGTGAACTCTTTTATATCCAGCTAAAAAGACACAACAACCAAGTGAATTTTGCGTCAAGCGTGGTGGTGGGTTATATTTATCCACGGCTATTTTGGCCAGACCATTATATAATACCATAATTATGTAGTTTAATTATCAGTTAGAGAGCATACAGTCGCATTTATCTTTAGTTGCATCGACGTCATAGATTAAATCCGATTGTAACGAAGCCTGTTTCATGATGTCAATAATTTATTGAATTCATGATACAGACTTCGTTACCCTGTAATGTTACTCTGCAGGATTAGATTATATTTAATGGTGCGTTCTTCAAGTTATATTTAATTTTTAATTTGTTTTGACTCTTCTGATTCGAAGAGTGAGTAAATGGTAAAATCAATTTGAACTTGTAGAATGCACTAAACTTTTTATGATACGAAATTGACCGTATTTCTAAAGCGAAACTTGTTTGAAAGTTTGAATCGAGCCTCAAATCATTTTTTTCAGCTTGAAATCATTGAATGTTAATTTAAAATTAAAATAACAATAAATAAATATTACTTGATGTTAATAACAAGTAAAAAAATAATGTGAAAATTTCATTGAGTCAAATAATTTGTGTTTGGCAAAAATGTATAAGTATCAAATTCAATTGAGATAAATAAATTTGAGTTACGGGCTTTACTAAAACTCAAGTTTCGATTCAGAATACGAGCCATAGACTATCTTTAACTTGTAAAGTGTGAAATAGAGTGACTGAATCGCACAGCTTACCATTTAAAAAGCCTTAGGTGTAATAATGTAAATACCTATTACCTAACATAGAGATTAACAATAAAAATTGAATATGACGGCTTACCGGAAACTGAAATCCGAATCTCACCTTTATCGCTCCTTTTTTTCTGTTGATAGACTTGAGCATTCACTTGTAATGAGCATTCTAGCGAATGTTACATTAACCCTCGTTCTCACTTGTCAGGTGTCAGAGCCGACACAATAATAAATACTCCATTTTGTGAGTTCTTGTAGGAGCATGTGAACAGCTTCACATAAAATAAAAATCTTGTCGGATGTGAACAGCTTCACATAAAATGTTTAGCCACTAGAGTATCGGACATTTTGACGAGCCCAACACCCGACAAATGGAAACGGAGCCTTACTGGTAAAAGCTCACAAAATAAACAGGAGTGTTTTAGTGAGCATTCTAGCGAGCGTACTAGTGAGCATTCTGACAAAACATAAAGCTTAGAGTTTTTTGCCGAGCCGAGCGATTTTCTCTTTGTTCCACCTGTCGTTTCTCTCTACCACCTCCTACCGTAATTCCTTTATAGACGAGCAATTACTAGAACTAAATAACTAGAGTAATTATTAGAACGATCGCTTACATATTCGCGAAATCGTTCGTAGCGATCTTTAGCTTTATGCGTGGCTCTATTCATTGTTCAGTTCGATAAATTTAAAAACGGCGAATGCTCGATGTTCTGTTACAAGTGAATGTTCAGATCTATCAGTACAGTCTGGTACAATAACCTTTCAAATCACACAAATTTCAGTTTCACCGATAGGCAGACCAAGTGTCAGCCATAAGTAGTCAGTCGCGCGAGCTACACAACACAGTCAGTAACCGAACATTGCTGACTATTGACTTCGTATCGTATTCGTTACAGATTAGCGTATTAACGGAGAGGAAGGCGCGAAAGACGCCATACAAACTGTTGATTAATCTGTGAAGGATTCGAAACTTATCAACATTTTTGTGATAGCTACAGATCTCATAATCATACACTAATCAGGATTCAGCTCGCACAACTAAATACATATTTATGGCAATAACCTTCCACTTAACTCTAACATAACAAATCAAATTCAAACTGAACAGTTAATAAATAAACCTACACAAACCAAAACTTCACATAGCCCAAAGGAACATTGTTTAATCGAAATCACTTTACAAAATGAGCGACACAACGTTAATTTAAACTGACAAGCATCCGCCATGACCGAGGGTGGTCCGTCGGATCCAGGGTGGCCTAAAGGATCCTAGTTTACTACTCTACCGGATCTGGAGTGTCTTGTTTAGGTGTGGGTTCAGGATTCTTTTCCTTTGGTTTCTCATTCTTCGGCCTGAAAAAAGAATATGTTTTTTTCAGCTACAGCTACGCTACAGGTTTAAGAAACCCGGTCCTAAACGCACTGTCTCGAATGACCAAGCCAGCTAAATCTTAATTCGAGACTGGTTAAATCAATTTCTATGCGCTATGGTAGTGTTTTGTGTAATTCAAAGTCCTAGGTAGTCAAGTTAAATAAATGTTTTCACTTCATACTAATGCAGAAAAATGAGAACTTTATCAAATTTCGATCTTCGGTTCTCCATAATCAGGGTATTTTAAGGGACTTAAACATAACCTTTTTCAAATTTCCAAAATCGTGGTAACATTGGATAGCATTAGATGTCTGTTTTTTAATTATGCAATTTGTATGCTTATTTCAAAGTTAAAGTAATAAAATCTTGTGTATACCTCGTTCCTGAACCCCATTTTATCTTCGACTTAAACATCCGCCCTTGCCATTGGCTTGGGCTGATTACAAGTCTCGTATAAAATGGCTTGCTTCAGGCCTTAGTGTACCAATAACTATTACGTTAACAAGTGACGTAGAAGAAGTAAAAAAAGGGTTACATACATTGCTTGGTCTATGAAGGAGGCGGTATTCTGGAACTGCGTTGGGTTGAAGTCCTCCGGCTCCTGAGCCACGCGCTGGCGGACGAGCGAGCGCACTGACTCGCGTAGGAACTCGCGCAGGTCGATGGGGTCCACGCCGGCCGCCGTAGCCACCTCCGTCACCTCCCGGATACCCTCTGTACGGACAATCAGCATCGTAATCATGCACTTGCTGTAGATAATAAGTTAATAACTAGTGGCTCGGCGAGCTGTAGACCTCGCGAGTCCAGTAGTATTAGTCCGTAGTACTAATAGTAATAAAATAACCGCACGGACAGTGGCTGGACAGACGTACGAAAGCATTTTTGTCCAACCTGAAGTAGAGACCTTCGGCTTTCGCTTCGCGCTCGTTCGGTCAGCTAGAAATACTACTATAAACTACTATAGGTATATGCAGCTTTATATAGAGCTAAAGCTAATTAAAAATTATGTAGGTACTATAAGTACATAACTCTACAAAAAATATTTCTTGTAGTTATTTTGTACCCGATACAAGCATACTCTTTACATTTGTGTGTGGTGTTTTAAAATAATCTGCAGGTGGTAGATTCATTACTGTGGTGGCGTCCATTTCAGTTTTCTGAGGCTGCCCCATTGACTTGTAACGATGTTCAGTATCTAGTCATACTGATTTTCATAAACTATGGCACTATGATAGAGAATGACAGACTTCACAAACTAAATAATGTCGTGCATAATTTAATTTGTGATATCTGTCATCGCGGGAAAACTGACACAGGTCCGGCCTCCGTAAGCGCCAGCGCGCAACTGAGCAAGCCTGCCAAGCCGCCGCGCTCGCGAATTTGTAGTTATTTAAACTTAGTAAAAAAGAAAATCGTTTTATCAAGTCAAATTCTACGAAAATGTCTAGAAATATTTATTGCCTATAGTTACGTGCAAAAATTAATTGTAAAATATCATTAGGGTAGTCATAGTTTTGAAAAAACACTACAAAGAGGGGTAACTTTGGGATTTTTTTCTATAGAGTGAAGTACTTATGATCTTGTAACTGGCTACGAATTTGGCTAGACTATATCCTCAACTTATGCATATATTTTTTTCAGAATTTATAACACTATTTTCGATTTCTCAGATGGTTTTAAAAACTCAAAATATCGGCCTTAGTGTTACTGCGCCGCCTTAATAAAAATAATTGTTACCGTTCATGAGTCCGTCGAGCGTGGTATCGGGCCGCGATTCCCGCAAGCAACGGCGCTTACGCGAAGGCATCCCCGACAAGTAGGCGTCGCTGAACGGTGCCTGCGGTCGCTGAGAGCGGGCCTCCTGCGCCGTCTCATCAGCTCGGAACACCGGCTCCCAATCCTTCCCGAAACACTCCACCACACTCTCCATCGGAGTCACGCTTGGATTTTGCACCTTAAATCATATTACACATTTTAAATGACAAATGTAATAAGACGACCATTCTCAAAGGTCACTGTTCTAATTTCCGCGATACACGCATTACAAATTAGAAAAATGACCTATGCACGATAAAAGCTCACATTTAAATGTTTTACAGAAAAGATGAGCGTGGAGTTTGTTACGATTTGATACGCAAGCGTCCTGCCACGATGAAATGTGCGACTCATAGAACAGGCGTTGTTTCGTAATGCACAAAAAACTAGTATACTATTAGAGTGTGAACATAAAAAGCAGACTTTCTAAACTTGCAATATGACGCGTGTTCGTTTTATGGAGTTAAACACAGACAAATCATGCACCATACATAAAGCACGCATTATAAAAAAATGTAATATACCGTCCGTCCTTTGTCCAAAAAATGATGATCCAAGAAATGATGACGGATGTTGCCTTTTTAAAATAGTAAGTTTATGTGTTGATTTTTTTTATAAAAATAACCGCCGTGGACATTTTCCACGTGAATTATTAATACTGTCAAATATTCAAATGGTTCGTCTTCGATACAAATGATCAACATTGGTGTTTTTATTAACTAGCCACCAAATTGTTAAGTAGAAGTTATTTCCGTCGGAAATAACTCGAGGGCAGGGCCATTGTCATAAACAGCGGTGCTTTTCCCAAGTCTGGGTGTTTTTTATGTTGTCTATGTACATATGTATTTACAAAAAAAAACTATAACTGGTTCTCAATTCTCATAATAAAAGCTCTGCACAGTTTCGAGACTAGATGACGTGAAATGTCCAAACCTTATTGATATATTTATTGGTTACAGCATTGAAAATAAAAAAATACAGGTGGTATGGTGCTTTAATTTATAAATTGGGTGATGTCTCAAGCGGTAGGCTTTGCAACTTAGTATTTAGTCTTAGCATTACAACCTAAGGATGCTCTTAGCTTTAATTTCTGAGAAAATATAATCAGTTATGTATAGTTAATGAATTAAATCTTCGAAAAATGAGCTCGGGAGGAAATATTACAAACAAAAATTATACTTCTTATTTCCTTAAGTTAAATAATACATAAAGTACGAGATTCAGCTGAAGGATCACTACGTTCCTCGAGTACATGCTATAAATCTATTCATACATTTAAGTAAAAAAATGAATTAATAAGAGAATATACAATATGGCCGGTCTTGAGTTACCAATATTTAAGGGGGTTGTTTTTCAAGTTTTTTTGAAGTTTGGTTTTTTAGCCGAAAATACGTCAGTTCATGTACAGAAATGACCATAATTATCTAAATACTTGTAAGTCCTAGGAATGTACATTCATAATTTATAAAAAAAAAGCATTTTTTTTTCGTAAAAATATTAAAAATAATATACCTGTTAATCCTGCTAAGCCTGGTTAACAAGTGAATGAAATGTTTATCCGAAAATCTATTAAAAATATTAAATTAAACATACATGCGGCCAAATTTCGATGAGCACCCTGTTAGACTCCTATTTATATATTTATGTAAAAAATAGGATTTTAGGACGTACTCGATGAACGTAGTGATCCTGCAGCCGGATCTTATGCTAATAGTTAGTAATTACAAAGTCGTTTATGCATACAATAACTTAAATTAAAGTAAAATTAAAACTAAATTGTTTTAAAATAATATAATAAAAATACCTTAAACAATGGTGTTTTAAAATAAAATATGGCTTTAATAAGAGAAATCAATAATTAAAACTCAGGGTAGCTGATTCCTTTTATGTACCTAGCTAGCCGGTTGCGAGATAAACGTTGATGAGCAATATGTCCTTTGACAACAAAATAAGAAAAGTAAAGTCGCCTGAACTAAGAAGTCTAAGCCACAGATTTTCAATTTCACGTTTGACTCGTATAACACCATTGGATTCATGATTCTAAACCCATATTTGGCCTAGCCCTTGTGTTATTTCCACTCTGAAAAGAACTACTACTATGTAGTTCTTATTCACCAGTCTTTTGGGCAAACGGCAGTGACTATTGTACGACAAAGAGCATAATGCTAAATTATACATAAAGAAAATGAGGAATACTCGAGTTGAAAACCATGATACACTTTGAAATAACATGTCATGTTCGACAATTTAACGAAACCATTTTTTTTTTAAATATTATTTACGCATATTTTTTTTGATCATTATTAGTTATACATGTTATGGACTAAGTGATTAATTTGGCATAATAAATAATGCCCGAAATGAAGGCAATATGATTTTAACTATCGAAATAATCACATTGCCCGGGCATTATACATAATGCCCATCGCGTGTTGGGCAGTGTATTAAAAATACATGTTTTTAAACTATTATTCCTATTTATATTAATAGACACAAATAAATATAAAATTTCTCAAATAGATATCGTAGATGTACTGTAATGAGGTCATGCACGCTCGCATCGCTCGCGTGTGAGTGCAATAAAACAAACAAACCATAACCTACCGTCACCCAAATTATTTGTGTCTTAGATGATTTTCTGTCATCAGGCTGTAAACGCTCGCTTATAAAAAAAAAGGCTTGCTTGAGGTACACTAGCCATCTAAAGATAAACATTTATCACATTGCTCGACCATCATAAAGCAATATTCACAATGACCGGGCAAAGTGATAAATAATGAAGTTTAGATAATAATTAATCACTTTGCCCAATGTAGCTGGTTATTATTCATAATGCCCGGGCATTATTAATAAAAACTTTATCCATAACATACACATAACAGCTGGTCTTTTACAAGACCATTCAAAAGCCGGTTAAACTACCACATCGGCACGCGCAAAGTGTGTTTGATCTGTTTTCTCGAGTACGTCCCAGTTTCCTAAAGCTTCATTTACTCTTCTTATTTTAGGATTGGCTCTCTGCGATATCTCAGATTTAAAGACACCCTAGAGCCAGGCCGATGAACATTCCATCTTCTGGTGTAGTATTGCCGAATCATAAATTCCAGTTTTTTTTTTCAATTACTAATAGCTAATATCAATTATTCTTCCATACTTACGCTTTTAGCCTCATTGTTTTCTTCTTTTTCATCCCAACATTGATTAACTTCTGGGCGTTCCTGACTGGTGTCAGCCCTTGCTATACCGAATACTTCGCTGGCCTGAGCTAGGCGCAGTATAGCCGGTTCCATCAATCTAGTCTGTTCAGGGCACATGATACGCATGCGTTGTATGATCTCTGGCGTTATTTCTAACCATTCAAGATCAGTGTTGTCTTCATATGGCATCGCCACGTTTCCCGACCATTCATCATTATGTGTGAAGGGAATTTCAAACGCATATCCTTGGTCCACGATGCAGTCAGCAGTCGATCTAAATCCATACGTCTCTGCCAATTGCAAGCCGGAGTCGAGACTGGACGAGGGGCGGCCGGCGCTGTTTTCCGTCGCGCATGCGTAATCAGGGTACGAAAACAATTCAGGATCACTGTGCCTGCGGTGTTTTATAGCAAAACTTGGAGCTCTATATGCAGGTATATCATCCAGAATATCTTGATTGATATTAGGATATACATTTACACCATCTTCTCCGGTCCCAGTACTTTGATTGGTCAACGGCGTTAAAAAATCTTCTTCTGCAAAGAATCTGCGGCGACGATGTGGTATTATTATAGTTTGATTTAAAAATGGATCGTATTCATCATCATCTGTATCTTGATGTGGGTAAGGCATCGGCGGCCAGGATAGGTTCTCTAACTGGTTTGCGCTATTTGATGCATCATTCAGCTCGAAACTAGCGTGATCCCCGCTATCGACGCACAGGGATATCATCAAATTAGCGTCACATTCCCTCGACCTCATAGATGACTGTGTAAGTAATTCCATGTGCGGAGCTCCTTCATCGTCCCGCAATGAGCCTTCATTGGATTCCGTAAGTAGACCTTGATCCTCGAAAAGCCTGGTACGATTGATGCTCTCTAGCTCAGCCATTATATCTTCACCCGTTAAACAACATCTATCATAAGATGGTATTTCATTGTTTGTATCAGATGTCTCGCTCGAATCGTCCCAAACTTTGCTGATAATGAGATCACTATGAGCAGTAGCTGTTAAATACTGGTCGTACCCTATATCTTCTTTCCCAACGAAGGCCAGTTGATTCGCCGAGAGCGATTCAATGCCGTTATATTCGAAAGCCGTAAAGTCCGGGTCTAGATCGATGTCTGTGGCTTGGCTGAGTGTATCCAACTGTAAAAAGAGATCACTCCGCCTTACTTTAGACCCTCATGGGTTACTATTCAAGACGGGTACGGCGTCGACGAGTTTAGTGATTTATACTTCTGTCTACAAAAGTTATGACGATGTGCGTGTTGTGACGTTATACAGGGTGTGCAAATATAAAAGTTTAAACGGGAAGTATTTTTCTTTCTTTAATTACAATTTTTTTTTCTGAAGGGAGAAGGGAGTACCGAACATCGTAGCGCCTCACGGGGAATTGGATGATGATGATGTAAAGTCATTCGTGTTAACAGTCTTACGCTCATATTAACAGTACTTGTGTATCTTAGTACTCTGTGACAGCACTAAAGGTACAGACAGAGGTACAGTGCCCGACACTATGGCATAGCGTTTCTGCGCCGTGTCACACGACGAGGTACAGTGCCCGACACTATGGAATAGCTTTTCTGCGCCGCGTCACACGACGAGGTACAGTGCCCGACACTATGGAATAGCGTTTCTGCGCCGCGTCACACGACGAGGTACAGTGCCCGACACTATGGCATAGCGTTTCTGCGCCGCGTCACACGACGAGGTACAGTGCCCGACACTATGGAATAGCGTTTCTGCGCCGCGTCACACGACGAGATACAGTGCCCGACACTATGGAATAGCGTTTCTGCGCCGCGTCACACGACGAGGTACAGTGCCCGGCACTATGGAATAGCTTTTCTGCGCCGCGTCACACGACGAGGTACAGTGCCCGACACTATGGAATAGCGTTTCTACGCCGCGTCACACGACGAGGTACAGTGCCCGACACTATGGAATAGCGTTTCTGCGCCGCGTCACACGACGAGGTACAGTGCCCGACACTATGGAATAGCGTTTCTGCGCCGCGTCACACGACCAGGTACAGTGCCCGACACTATGGAATAGCGTTTCTGCGCCGCGTCACACGACGAGGTACAGTGCCCGACACTATGGCATAGCGTTTCTGGGCCTGTCACATGGTCGACACTGTTTAACTTGCATTTACTTCTGAATAACATAGTAGGCATAATACAGTTTCATAAACGCCATGCCTCATTTGATATTTAAATACTTTGTTTATCTGATTTTTCTCTAACAAAGTGTTCGCAGGCAAATTATGAAGAAACCTACATACTTTTAAAAATGTTTCATGATAAAATATTAACAAAACACCAACTTACCATATAATTCCACTTAAGCTTCTAGTATCCAAAACATGGAGACACAAATCAATATTAAAAAAAAACTGAATATAACCTTACTTAATCAATTAAATTTAAAACAGCGCAACAAAATTAATTTAAAACTGTCTCACCTCGCTCATTTAATTCAGATTCTTGCTAGTTCTACGTTGACAATAAAATGTGAAACACTACCTATTTATTTAACAGTTTAAAACGTGTTTGATACTACAAAAATGGCCGATCGCAGACTCTGCAATATACCGCCAGCGCCGATCAGTTAGTAAAACATCGTCCGCAAGGTGAGTAAATGAATTATTTAAAAGGTTCAAACACACGACACAATCATGAATATGGGGTCATTCAGGTCATATTACAGTCATCGTGTACATTTACAGCTTGCGAAAATGTTAGATTGAGAGAATTTGGGTGTTATCTTACCGCAAGAGTTTGTCAAACATCCATTAGGATAGTGTTATGTGGTAAGGATGTGTGTAAGTGCCATGGGATACTTACCAACGATGAGATGGCCGAGCCTGGTCTGTCAGAGGATTCGGCTGGCTCGGTACTGGGGGTAGGAGGCGATTGTGCAGCGCGGCGTGTCGGTCGGGATGCTGCCGTTGGCTCGTCGGAGCGTGAACAGCGAGGCTCTGAACTCGCGTTCTCAGCTACTGGTGCATTTGGCTCACATGGGGACCTGACAATCACGTTTCTTCCTTTAATTCACAAGGTATTTACAGAAAAAACAGACGTCCCGTAACATTGTACGTAGTCCGCGGTATTATTTTACTGGTTCTCTGACCCGATATTTACAAAAAACCTTTACACGTCTAATTCTATTCTTAAACTTGGTGATTAGTTCTATGAAACCCGGTTAACCTTGTGTTTTTTTTTCGTCAATACTAATGTTTTATTATTATCAAACCGTACTAGTTTGACCGGTTTGTCTTTGATTCCACTAAACATGCTGATGTTATCGAACTGAACACAAGGATACGGCAGGCGTAAGTAGATAATTGCTATTGATAACAGAGTTATAAACAATTTACTGTGATAAATTAAAATCGATCTGATGAATATATTATTATAATATTTTTATTAGACGCAGTGTCGGTGCAGTGACTCCCTATGCCAGGGGTGGCGAACTTTTTTGTGGCAACGTGCCATTTTTCTAAAGAAATGTTGAATGAGGTCATATACGTGCCCTCAAATAATTTTGACTTCGTGAATTGAACACTTTTTATTTACCTAAAAAACAACGTACACAATGATTTATTTTATCGGTTGAGCGTTGCGAATATTTTATTAAACATTTGCGTCGCGTGCCAACACAGGCACGCGTGCTATTGGTTCGCCATCCCTGCTCTACGCGATGGACCGAGGAAATTGCTGCGTCGGTGAAGTCGATGAATGAAGAAGTCTCGAGACCGTTCTCTTTCCTTTAAGATGTGTTAGCCTATTTGTTTTATTATTATTATAATTTTGTTTGTTTTTTTTTGTAAATATAAATTTTATCTTATGTTATATTAAAAATGTACTCAATCATATTTTGTTAATTTTGTGGTGCCAATAAACCAATTTTCTTTCTTCATTCTTTCTTTTATTATATTTTGTCCCTTGTGTTTAGGGACAAAATGTTATGGATTATTTCAAACAACTTCTTACAAAAGTAACATTCCTTCAACATTGTGAGAGTAATAAAGAGACTTGCCTGGTATCCATGGAGCTCGATGAAATGGTGTCTAGATCGTGATGCGGGCAGTTGGAGTCGTGTGAAGCGGACGGCTGGCTGTCATCAGATCCGGGCGAGTCATCGGTATCCTTGTCCGACGGGGTGTCGGAGTTGAACGGTCCGTCGGGCCTGGCCGATGGCCCGTCCTCCGACCAATCGGGCAGCGGCACCTCGGGCGAAGGGGGAGCCAGCAAGGGAGGCGCTTGCATCGGCATCAGTAAGCTTTGGTGGCGTTCGCAATACTGAGGCAAACCCTCGCCCTCGCAAGCTTCACTGAGGTTCTCTCGCAGCGCCTGATAGAGGCAGCACTGAGACAAGTGTGGCGCATTTTTCTGACATCTAAACCCCGCCCGCGGCTTATGTTGTTCGCTTGGTTTTTTTCAACCGGAGGTGGTTCTTAATTCGGTGGGGTTTTTTTAATGGTTTCCTACCTCAGTACTTTGTTGTTTATAAACCGATTTGACACATTATTTTTTTTATTTGCAAGGATATACTTCCAGATGAGTCTTATAGAAATTAAAATAACTGAAAAAATGACATCATCCAAGTAAACGTAATTGCGTATTTGATGTGATGACCCAAGGGACAATATTACAAGTAGCATAAGATTTTTAAAACAAACGATCATAAACCTTAGCGAACAACATTTTATAGTCACGGGCGGATCACACCACCGTTTGATTTCCGTTAATACATTCATTAAATCAAATACAAAAAGGTAATATAAAGCGACTTCTAAACGCAAAATAAAATAAAACTTTCTAAAACGTAGTTCAACGCACGGAATATTTGGTCCAAACTAATCTTTATCGTAGGAATGTAGCATAAGTGTTCAAAATGGAAAACTACGTTATTATGGGATTCAAGCAATCATACGGCAACAAATTAGCTATTTAATATTTCCAAAGATGTTCAGATACTAGTTTTTTTTATCTGTTCTGTTTCTGTCACCAATGGGTTCGGTTGCATTATTATATCGCCTTAGGGCCAGCGCCCATTCGGCAAAGTGCAACGCAGAGCATTTTTCACTGTCATACAACTGCGATGAGGAAGATGATAATGCGCAGCGCTACGTCGTATGGGCGCCGGCCCTTAGATAGTTAGATAGTAATGCTTTATTGTACATCTCGAGGAAATATACATTATAAAAGGAAACTAATAAAAAAACCAAAAATAATAGAGGCTACAATGGGCGGCCTTATCGCTAAAAGCGATTTCTTCCAGGCAACTTTTGGATGGAGAGGAGTGATAGTAGTTGGCGTCTGGACGGGTGAGTTGTAATAATATGTATGATACATACATACACATATTTACACAGATACACAGATACCTACATACTATATATTATAATAAATAATATACATATATATATTATATACCCTAATTATTACAAAACGTTTATGACAGCAATTTCAACTTCTCTAAATATAAGTTCTTTACAGAGTGCTTAAACACAGGCAGCGACCGTATTGTTCGCAAAGATACTGGTAGTTCATTCCACAATTTAACAGCTTGCACAGAGAACGAGTCATAGTAGAAGTTGGTGTTAGACATCGGTATACTGAGTTGGAGATTTTCGGATGACCTAAGATTGCGAGAGTGGGAGTTGTATAGAAAACCAAAACCTTACGGCTACTACTACACGTTACTAAAACACGGCCCTTAGTGTGGGATAAGGGCAGAAAGATGATGAAGAATGCTTATTGTTTATTATTGATGATGAAAAACGCGCTGCGCAAACGAGTGCCCTGCAGCAGCAATACGTTTTTTATTGTAGCAGCAACTGTTTTTATGAAATTCTGCAGTTTACGCAGCAATTTAGGCCTGCCTTCCTGCTACGCTGAGATCCGTCGCGTAAATCCGTAGGGCGAGGGTGTCGCGTCAATGAATCCGTCGCTGACATCAGCATCGTAGTGCGGTGCCGACTTCAGCTTAAGAGGAAGGTAGGCATCGATGACACAGGCTTTTTTACAAGAAATTGGGTGTTCTTGCATAAATAGGTAATGTTGCCAGTAAGACAATTGTAAAATTAGTCTTAAATAATGTTTTCTTGTCTTATTTTAGTAGTTTTAGTTTTTGGTTATTTATACGTTCCGTGTCGTTGCCACTGGGGTCTAGCAGAACACCAGCGCTGCAGCGTGCTGCCAGTACGCTGCAGCATGAAAACTGAGCTAGGCCCCCATTGATGGAGGACTCTGTTACTCTGAACTTTTTTTTGTTAATTTATGTTTCATGTGGTTTTCATCAATAAAATTATTTCTTTTCTTTTTCTTTTTCTTTTCAAGCTGATTGTTAGAGAGTTTAAAAACTAGCGTGTGAGCGTATTAGCTTTTGGGAAGGATTGTCAACAATCAGATTGTAAAAAAGCCGATGACACTGTGCGAGTTTCATCAAGTCGCTGGCTTGTAGCGTGTAAAAAAGCCGTGTGTCATCGACGCTTAAGACGATATTCCGTGCGTTTTTTCATTTGGATTTTGTAAAATAAACAGGAGAATGGATAAAACAATTGAGATAAAAATTAACGGAGAACCAAATAGGACGGCGGCGGATGGTTTTTGTAGCCTACCGCCTGTGGAGGTGCGGGGTGGTCGGTGCGCATCAGGTATTGGCGCTCCACTGCCCATCTATTGGGTTCCAAGCTGTTGTGGGCGGCGCGCAGATTCTGGCGGCTCACGAGACTCAGCCAGGCACGGTTTGTAGCGTTGAAGTTTCTTGTGATACGAACCTGCGGACAATCACATATATTTCTAAAGTTTGTTAGGATGGGAGAATAGATTGTTTATTGGTTATAAACAACATATATATGATGGAAATTATCTATAGAATAAGTAACAACGCAACTTATAGATTAACTAGTTACTATCTATGAAGAGTAATATCAATGCGAGTTTAGTATACAAGTAAATATTTTCGACATTTCGCACAACGCCATCTAGCCTAAAACTAAGCAGAGCTTATACTATGGGAAACAGATAACTGATAGAATACTTATATATTTTTTTTGTAAAAACATTCATATAATACATAGAAAAAACCCGGACTCGGGACAAACACCGATGTTCATCACAATTTTTTTTGTCCTAAAGCAGGACTCGAACCCGCAACACCGGCGTGGCAGTCCAGCACACTTGCCACTCGACAACTATGCAGAAATACTCACAATAAGATCGTCAAAGAGGACGCTTAGTCCATGAAAGCCGTATGTTTTTGTAAAACCTTGATTAACCCTGTACAACGCGGGCCACAGCTATGCAGAAATACTCACAATCAGATCGTCATAGAGGACGCTAAGTCCGTCGAAGCCGTCCTCACAGAAGCACAGGAACAGAGTGCACAGGTCCGTGAAGAGTCTGGCGAAGACGCTGTAGAAGCGCGCCGCGAACATGTCAGTGAATGAGTCGGACATCACGCACGCGATGACGGCCGGCAACCGCGCGCGAAGCATCAAGTTGAGAGACCCGGTATGGTTCACGTTCGGTGTTAAGCGAGTTAAGTTGCCCTGGGAACAAAATGTTTATTCATATTTGTTTGTTTCTTTTGTAAATAATTATTTTCTCCTTCTTCTTATCGTGGTGAAAGGATTTCAAGTGCGCCTGTAAGAGGCTCTTTTCGTGCACTTTTTGTGCACATTTTCTCCTATGTTCCAATACGACCGACGTATCTTGGCGAGTCTGAACATAGGCTATGCGAACTTTAGCGCATACACACGTATTACATTGTTATATATGTATAAATATATCAACGCGGGCGAAAGCACGGGCTTATGCTAGTTGGTTTATAAAAAAGAAATTGGCATCAACAGTTTTCTATTGCGTGTTTTCACGCAAAAGTTCGCATAGCCTATGTTCAGACTCACCAAGATACGTCGGCCTATATGAAAAATGTACCTTATTTTGTTAAGGCCTTCAACCTCGCGCGTAAGAACATGTTTGAAGATTTAAAAATGACTACTAATTAATAAAAAAAAAGACCGCCAGGCACTAGAAAATAACATTAAAAACGTGCAGTAAAAATCCAATTCAATACAAACAAGTTTTCATGTGTAAAGCTTGCCCAGAGAAAAATAATATGTCTCTATTTTCAAATAACGTTTGTTACTTTTTACGATGCAGATTCATTAAAAATTTATCTAGCCCTGTTAATTCCCTTTTTCGAAAGTTGGCATCGGACCAAAACGTACTAGACGTTAGCAAACGTGTCTCCCTTTTTTTGGCGCATTTTCAATGTGATTCTATACTTTAATACTTCTGTGTACTTACCATATTGCGAAGGAATTCCGCGTTTTGCTGAACGAGCACTTGACCGGCCCTCTCGAAGGTGTTGGTTCGTCCAGTCCTTGTGACCGCGCGGTCCAACAATCCTTGCACGAAGTGGCGCAGTTGGATTCGAATGAACGAGAACTCTGTAGGCATCCTATTCATTTCGCTGGGCAACGCGAACAAAGGCGTCAAGAAATAGTGACGAGCCTGGAATCAAACATGCTTTTACACGGATGGAGCTAGATGACCTGTGTTAATGTGTACATTTATTTACAGATTATCGATTTTACAGAAAAAAACTGATAATCGAGTTCGTATCGTATCCGTCACAGAGAAGTGAACAATCTGTATGACGTTTTGAAAAAAAAATAGTCGCAACAATAGCTATAGCAACAGCCGACTCACATCAGCTCATTTTTTCTATATTATTCGGCCTTTTAGGAAGTTTATTTCGGGCCTAGACAGTGATGTACTAAAAAGCTAACATTTGGTTAACAATCAGATCACGGATGGCCTGTGAAAATGACAGGTTTTGCGTCTCGATATCTTTCAGGTTAAGCTTAATTTCCACTGGAAAGGCAGCGTAGAGCACTTTGAGTGTCAAACTATTTTAAACATTATCTACAGTATTAAAAAGACCAATATTGAAGGACCGCTGTCCGGCTGCCATCAAAGTGGGAATTGAGCCTAAAGCCGTGGGTTGTATACAGTAAAAAGGTATAATAATAACTGAATCACTTACAACGATCACCATGAATGCGTTCAAATGGCCCTCCGGAGAAGGTGGTCCGCTGAAGAGGCTTATCATTGTTGTCATGTCATCCTGTAATGAAAACACATATTTAGGAAAGAGGGACGAGAATTATGTCACTATAAACTTATTTCGTCCAGTGGTTTAACCTGTGCATTGTCTGTCAATCAGTCTCTCAGTCAGACCAAGTCTTTTATATCATATTGATTGATTGTAATCATACCTCAGAGAAGTTAGGGTTCCTGTTCATGAGAACGTCGATTTCAGGGGCCGGCGGTCTTGAGTTGCGCGCCATCGTCTCTCTCTCAGCTTGCTCTTGGTATTGCGCCCTGCAGGACATAAGAAATGTACATTAAGGGGAATTCTCAAGGCAAATTTCCATACAAAATGTTTCGGACAAATACTCAAAAAGTACGCCGTTTTATAGTAATATTTTCACACTATTCGTTACATCCATGTTTTTTGATTTCGTCAACAAAAAAAGTGAAAGGTTTCGAATTTAGATTTTATACGTGTTTTAAAATTAACCCTACTAACTTAAAAACACGTATAACATCTAAATTAAGGTATGAAACCTTTCAATTTTTTTGAAAATTAACCCTACTAACTTAAAAACACCTATAAAATCTAAATTAAAGTATGAAACCTTACAAATTTTTGTTGACACAATCAGAAAACATAGACGTAACGAATAGTGTGAAAAAATTACTAGAATACGGCGTACTTTTTGAGTATTTGTCCGAAACATTTTGTATGGAATTGGATTTGAGGATTAGCGTTAAATCTAAAAACCACGTTTCTATGCTTTTGTTTCATTTTTTGTCATCGAGTTATGAAGTTAAAGGTGTCTTCACGGTTTAACAGTGCACGGCGATTGTGGAGGGGAGCTTTGCGCAAGAGGTGAGGCGAGACGGTAGGAAGGTGGCCAGAGTCCGGTGACGCAGTATCAGCCATCTGCGGCTAACTGCATTAAACGTCCATCCGAAAAAAAAAAAAAAAAAAAAAAAAAAAAAAAAAAAAAAAGGAAGGTGGCTAAGCGACCAATAGACGCCGGCGCCGGGCACCTTCCCTGTCGCGTCGCACCCCTCCCACCAAACACATCTAAAAACCGACTTCTGCGCATTCGAGGTCAGTGCTATTAAACCGTGAGGATACCTGTTACAGGTATCCTGTAGAGTACCTACAGTACCCTGATTAGTATTTGTATTTATACTTATTAGTGATGAGACCGCCCATTGTCCACTTTTAAATACCTAGCTTTGTTTTTCCAATGTAACTATGTATGTATGTATGTAGTACCTGTATGTATGTATGTATGTAGTTAAGATCTCTGTATTTGTCAAATAAACAATGAGGCGACTAGCCTGCGTCTTTGGATGCGGCGGCGCGCGTGAGGGCTATCGCAAGGCATGAATCGGTCGTAAGTCATGCAAGCCATCGCGAAAGCGAGCGCGCGCTCGTTCAGCCGACGCTGCTGTTGGAGAGGATCTGCAAATAACACAAATAATTAATTACCTTGCTAATTATATTTACCGTTGGGAGGCGCCCCTGCAGGATGACGTTTAGATGGGTACCAAATACCAAAACGGATTTCGAATTAACGAAATCCCTTTCTTAGTACGCCGTACTTCGTAGTACTTCTTAGATTTACAGTCAGCTGCACTGTAAATCTAAGTGTGTGTATGAATTGTATACACTCCCAAGCTTTTACATTTATATTATAACTTAATATTGCAAACACATTTTTCTTCTGAGTAGAATTCTGATAAGTACATACTACATTGATTTGAAAATGCGTGCACTTTTCCTTGCAAATTAAGAGCAATATAAATGTGAAAGCTTGGGAGTGTATGTCGGTGCAGCTGACTGTAAATTAAAGTGTAACTATCAACCTATCGATCTACAGTTTTTGTAGTAACTCATTTAAAAACTCTACATTCAGTTGTTTGGCCTGTGTTATCTGTCAGTCAGTCAGGACAAAGTCTTTTTTAAATCTGCGCACAATAGCTCGTGGCAATTGGATGAGAAAAGCAAATGATCTGGCTGCTTGCAATATCGACAATACCTTGCCTGTCCCGCCGAGACGAGTCCTGTCTTGGGTTCGGAGATTGCCCTTGATTGCGCGCTTGTCCTTGGCTCTGCGCTTGTCCTTGGTTCTGCGCTTGTCCTTGGTTCTGCGCTGGCCTTTGGCTCCGCGCTTGTCTTTGGCTCTGTTCTTGTCCCTGGCTTTGCGCTGGCCCTTGGTTAGGAGGTTGTCCTTGGCTTTGCGTTTGTCGTTGGTTTTGAGCTTGTCCTTGGCTTGGCGTTTGTGCTTGAGCCGCGTCACGATTTTGCTGTCCACGCATCAGCAACACATTTGTGATAACATTCTGAAGCAGTTCAGCAGGAGGTTGTATGTTTCCCGCATTCCCGATATTGAGGGGTGTTACAAACACTGCTAAATAAAGTGGAAATGTATAACCATGTTAAGTTTTATTATTATAAAAAAATTGTTTTTAGATAACTCAAGATCCCAGCTAAGCCTGGTAGCAATAATGTGCATGTGAAACCATTTGACGAATAAACAGATAAACACAATGCCTCTTTAAAGAATTTTATATCTCCACAAAAAATGGTGAATACTTATCAACTCATACTGGTGAATACTTATCAATTTTAGGTTTCATTACCAAAAAGTGCCATTGACTTATCAAAAAAGGTTCACCTCTATCATTCGGGTTAAGTTCTTCCATTGCAGCGCCGGTTACGAAGGCTGGAATCTCCTCCATGCTCATAACCACTTCCACACCGCCGGCGTGAGTCAGTCCACGAAGTAGGTTCTCCAAATCTAACATAAACCATTTAAACCGTTTAGAGATTGCCAACGAGCAACAGAAGGTATCGGTGTAAGCAAATAAATGACTTTATGGAGCTAATGGCTTCTAGAATTAGCAATTACTTTACTCGCTTGATAGTTCTTTACAGTCCAGATTCTGACCGTTAAGAACTGCCAAGCGAGTAAAGTAATTGCTTAGGAACTTTGAAAGTTTGGTGCAAGTCGGCATAAGTGTCCGTAAATAAGTTGATAAGAAAGAGCCTAATAAGCTCAGGCAATGGTGCGTATTGCGAGAATCAGCGGATATAAGAAACGTAGGTAGATGATGATGATAAGGAACTGCTCGATCACGGAAAACTTACTGAACGGACTATGGGGTGGGCGGATAGATCAACGGATGGTTGCTCGTTAACGCAAAACCTACTGAACAGACTATGGGGTTGGTGGATATATAAATGGATGGTTGTTCGATCACGCAAAACCTGCTGAACAGACTATGCTGCAAACAGCCGCTAGGGTGATATAACTTTATAAAACTTTTTATTAGGAAAGTACTCCTAGTTGGGATTTGTTTTAAAACTCTCAAACGCAAAATTGCAAACGCCACTTTTTTCTACTTTAACAAAGAATAATTTAACTAAACATGAGTTATATTTGTGCGACTAACGAATGAACAGCTGATCAAATATCCAAGAACTTTTGCAGTGCCGTATAATATACCTATACCGGTTCCCATGAGAACGCGGGGCTGTTGCTCTTGGGCGTTGTCGGCGTCAGGCGGCGGGTTGTCCGGCTGCGCGCTGTTGTTGCCCATCACGACGTGTGTGGTGATGAGCTGCGCGCCGGCGACCGGCCTCTCCCAGCCGCCCTGGCTGCCACCGCGCCGTCCGTGCGGGCAGCGCCGCGAGTGAGCTCGTCCACGCCCGCTTTCTCCGCGAATGCCGTGGATGCCTCCCACAGTCTCCCATGGCTCTGTACCGTCATCCTCGAACTCCGGCTCGTCTGCGAGCGGAGCTCCATCTTGAGACTCCATCGGCATCATCCCTTCCATCGATAGCCAGTACCCTTCCGAATGCACGGGGACCGATGCCCGATGCGCGTCGGTCGTCTGTGTCCCCTCGTCAGTGGTCGGAGCGGGGACTTCAGTGGAAGAGGCATCGGTCGGCGGGGCCTGTGGCGGCGGCTGGCTCGGATCTTGCGCGCGCTGCTGTGCTCGGTGCAAGTTTGCAGCGACCGATGCGAGCTCGTCGAGCATGCTGTTGTCCATAGAGATCGGGATGGCGATATGTCCGCGTGTTTCAATTTCGAATTGATGAGTGTCGGAGAAGGACAAGTGGCGGGTGCTGGTCGCGGTGTGAGTGGTGGTGGCGGTGCGCGGTTGTTGTGCGCTCGCAGCGGGTGTGGCGCGGTCTGGCTGCGCTTGACGCGAGACCCGAGACGTCATCGTGACTCCGACACCGAGCGTTGGGGATGCGAACGAAGAACGCGAGGCCGCCCCGGTCTCGGCCGTGCTGGATCCACTGGAGTCGGCGGTACTGTTCGGAGGGTTGCGCCCGTCGGCTGACGTCGCACGACGTCCGGCCGTTGTCACCAAGTTGATGCGAGCCTGCAGACGATTAATAACATCTGATTGTGTTTATTAACGAGTTTTTAAGTAGAAACCAGGACTTAGGAAGCGTAGTGTAGGACGCCCTCGCCTTGTAGGAAGATAGGACGCGATAGCGCACAATGGGAGTAACTTTTTTCAAGGCCCAGAATACCGCGCGCCGTTAATCGCTCGCACATTTTTACAATTCAAAGATATAAATTGACTGAGTTTAAATTTCAAAAGTGGAGCGGTGAGTTTGTTACTACAACCTCACGAAATTCCGAAGTTGTGAATATAATGTCGCAAATAATAGTAATGTTTATACTGAGGCCGCAGCTCGCATTAACATATTGTAGGTGCTTTCACTACACTTTTACATCTTTATTTATATTTTACAACTTTTATATTCAATATTATATATAGGTACACAATATTCATAGTTTATTTCCTATCGCTTTAGAATTGCCGTGCTTGTGCTAAAAACTTTATTTTCCATTGTGCCTACGGAAATGTGTACATAACTGATAGTGTTGGACAATACATACATGTTACAGAACCGTGATTTGGTGCATTTATTTACCTACCTACCTAACACCTCCCGTCCTCTTAACCACAATATTATAGACTTAAGGGTAACCCTCAAATCCGAATTCCATACAAAATGTTTCGGACAAATACTCAAAAAGTACGCCGTATTATAGTCATTTCTTCACACTATTCGTTTCGTCCATGTGTTTTAATTTCGTTAACAAGTATAAAATCTAAATTAAAGTATGAAACCTTTCACTTTTTTTGTTAACGAAATCAAAAAACATGGATGAAACGAATAGTGTGAAGAAATTACTATAATACGGCGTACTTTTTGAGTATTTGTCCGAAACATTTTGTATGAAATTCGGATTTGAGGATTACCCTTAAGTCGTTATGGGTCCTAGACCAACCTGGTGTTTTTAACCCTTAGAATAGAAACATATTGTCAACTTTTTTGACGAATAAACAAAAATACAAATACACAATACCTGTATCGGGATAGGGTAGCGGTTGAGCGGCACCGGCTCGGCAGTGAGCTGTTGATGCTGCCCCACGCGGTAATCGATGTCGCTGATGGCATGGTAGCAGTGAGCGATGCTGTGCATCACATCTGAGCACAGCTCCACTGTGCGCTGGTGATGCTCTCTTCTATCATCCGTAACCTAGATTACACTTTACTTTATTCATTCCGTAAATGATAAATGTTTTTTTTATTATATATATTTATAATTTTCACCTTATTACATGTAATTAAATAAAAGCAATTTAGTTTTCAAAGATAGCATAAAGGTAAACCACGTACAGTTTAAGTGTAACTACTGATACCTAAATTCAATTCATTTGTTTGGGTCATTAACAAAATTTACATGGTGTCGTGCATTACTTATTTAACTCTATAGTAACTAAGTTGCATGCAATTTCAATTATAAATGACCACATCGTGCATAAAACTTATAGTACACAAACTATACTTAGCCACTTTAATTTAGATTTTATAAGTGTTTTAAAATTAACCCTACTAACTTAAAAACACGTATAAAATTTAAATTAAAGTATGAAACCTTTCACTTTTTTGTTGACGAAATCAAAAAACATGAACGAAACGAATAGTGTGAAGAAAGTACTATAATACGGCGTACTTTTTGAGTATTTGTCCGAATCATTTTGTATGGAATTCGGATTTGAGGATTGGCCTTAAACTAATGGTTACTGTATGATAGGCATCAACGCCCACCCTCGGTTAATACATTACAACTGAAATAAAAAACTAAAAACAAAAACTTGTGGTCTATACTCATAAAAATGTATTTGAGTCTGACTCTTTGGCGCACACTGTACAGGCCGTTTGGTATTATAGCGGGTAGGGGGTGTCCGTGAATACGGCTAGGAGACACTTGACCAATTTGTCGAAGGTCCCCCACGTTAGGTCCCCACTAATTTCCGCCGTCGGTTCTTGAGGGTTAACTCGAGTGCCCCGCTATTTATTGTTAATGTTGTAGCTTATTCTTCTATAGGTACTTAGCTGTGTAATCGGCGGCAGGCAGGTTCGGGTTTGGAATTCCGTTGGAATGAACGAACGACTTCTTGGTCACTTGTACGGTTTATTACGATCACAAACAAGTTTACACAAAACACAGGTATAGTACAGCAGTGAAGACAAGCAGATGAAGGAGTATAAATGAGCACAGAAGATAGTCACAGGTAAGAAGGTAAAGTATACGAAAAAGCACAAAATGATATATGAAATGGCGGCAAAAATGCGGAAACGAGTAACGTGCGTCAGGCGTCGAGTGAGTGAGAGTGAATAAAAGTGTTTATATATTAATATATTTGTATGTAGATAGTTGTAGATATTGTTTAGGTAAGTAGGGTACCTAGCCTAAGGTAGGTAAGTACCTAATGTACGTGGTATGGTAGAAGTAAGTCTACTGCATGATTTAAGTAGGTACCTAGCACCGATATTAATAGGTAAGGATGAGTAGGTATCTAATATGTGGGAGTATCCCAAAGTATATTCAATGTTACAAAAACGACCATAGCTCGATCTGATGATCAGATGAGGTATTTATCATTGGAGTAACAAAAATCCAAAATGACAAATCCAAATGCAATATTTCAGGAAGTAAGTTTTCATCTCCTTTTCATTCAATAGATTTGGTATGATTATTCAATTAGGTAAGCGTCGATGACACACAAGCTTTTTTACAAGCTGATTGTTGGCGTTTTAAGCGCTAGCGCGTGAGCGTGTAAGCTTTTAGGAAGAATTGTCAACAAACAGATTGTAATAACCCCTATAGTACGACACACAAACGTTTTTACAAGCTGATTGTTGGCGTTTTTAAATGCTAGCGTGTGAACGTGTTAGCTTTTAGGAAGAATTGTCAACAAACAGATTGTAATAACCCCTATAGTACGACACACAAACGTTTTTACAAGCTGATTGTTGGCGTTTTAAGCGCTAGCGCGTGAGCGTGTTAGCTTTTAGGAAGAATTGTCAACAAACAGATTGTAATAACCCCTATAGTACGACACACAAACGTTTTTACAAGCTGATTGTTGGCGTTTTAAGCGCTAGCGCGTGAGCGTGTTAGCTTTTAGGAAGAATTGTCAACAAACAGATTGTAATAACCCCTATAGTACGACACACAAACGTTTTTACAAGCTGATTGTTGGCGTTTTAAGCGCTAGCGCGTGAGCGTGTTAGCTTTTAGGAAGAATTGTCAACAAACAGATTGTAATAACGCCTGAAACTGGGCGACTTTACACGCTACATGCGAAGTCGCTGGCGTGTAGCGTGTAAAAAAGCCGTGTGGCATCGTACTATAACTCCATGTGTGGTACTTACGTCAGTTTGGTTGCGCATCAGTGCGATGTAGTGATTGCGGAAGGGTCTGAAGTCCTCCTGAAGTACTTCCAGCTCCTCCATCAACTGGGCGAGATCGCTAGGCTGGAACTGGCTGGAGCGTAATGCACGCAAGGAGCGATCAATTCTGTCAACATTAAAAAAAAATTGTTATAAATTGATTTGAAAAAATATTTTGTTTATGAGGTTAATCTTTCAGACTGGTCCCAGAGAAATTTCATCAAAATCGATTCAGTAGTTTAGTTTTTAAATCATGGTAACTGAAAAAGAAGGTCGTTTAAGTGAAAAAAATTGCGCATTTTGCTTTACTGTGACTTTTCAGTGGTGCCTACGGTCACTAGAACAGTCCGATTGAAGTCGGTTGTTGTGTGTTTTTGTAAAACCTTGATAATTATTAACACTTCAGTTGATATTTTAAGGTTACTAACCTGCTGTTATAGCGACTGCGCGATTCCTCGCTGTCAACCTCAAGATTCATCTGCTAAAATAAAAATATCAAACATAGAAAAGTTATTTCTAAAAAGGCTTCAGCTTACAGAAAAGAATATCTATAACTTTTAGAGACACTAGTTTTTATAAGCCCAAAGGAAGCCAATTTCAGGTTTTTGTATTAAAATGACTTTAACGAGTTTTGTACAAAGAAGGTTGAATGTTTAGATCTATGGATAAGGCGTGTGTCATAGCTTGACCAAAAACTGCGAATGTAAGAATATCATATATTTGATGCGACACTATTTGAAAGCAAAATGGATTTATTGGCTCCATAATAAAAAAAAAACTATAGTTAACTTAGACTAGGTTGAAACAACATGTTAAGTTAAACAAAAACATAAGCAAAGCTATTTTGTAAATTATAAAAGCCAACGAGTCCGGTCTCAGCATAATGTTGTCCTGCAGTGCCTAGATAGGTAGTTGTGCCATAGTTTTGAAATTATGCATACTTTGAAGTTCCAGTGTCGACATAGTTATAGGTACCATAGAGCTGGTATGATGAAGTTAACTGTGGCCAAAAATCTCTCAAATCTCTTAAACTTGTCTCAGTGAATCCTCTGGTAGCGTGGTTTATTTTTTATTTTTAATCTTATTTACTCTTTATAATGCACATTTAACTTAAAAAAGGTCCAAACAAAAGAATCTATACACTTCAGCATCCGGGTTTTAAGTATAATGCTATAAGATTACAATGACGAACTACGCCATGCCTTCTGATTATACTCGTATCTCGGCTACTAGTTCAAAATCTTCCCTTTTTTTGCAGTAAACTCTGAAGTTTCAAGGCCAGAGCCGGATAAATGCGCCTGGTCCTATTACGGGCAATACAAGGCAAGAAAGAACTAATAAATTGATAAAGCAGTTCATAGTCGGCTAGGCTAGTTAAAGTTGTTAATTTACGCGTAACAAGTTATTAATAGGAACTATATGAAGCTAGATATTATCAAATTCAATGCAAGAGAAGGGTAACAAGGCGTTAATAGGAACGATATGAAGCTAGGTATCAAATCATATGCAAGAGACTTAATTAAATACTTCAAACGATTGCGAAAAGAAGCTGCAGACCAAAAAAATATTGTATGACGAAGGCTGTGCATCATAAACTTAAGTCAAGGGCTATCAATATCCAAGAACTACTAACGAAAAGAAACTATTATTATCTCGAGACTTCTAAGACTTCGAGCGAACCTGAGGATAAAGAAGGCTGATTTATTGTCTTTTGAAGTGAAAGGCTGGAATTGAAAACCAACAAGTTCATCTCGCACTTTATGCCTAAGCAAGCATAAGTGGCATAAGTTAACATAGATAGATAGTTTATTTTCTCTCGCAAAAGGTTAACTTATAAAATATATGTATGTATGAATGCCGCACCAATAAATATATCTAATTTAATTTTGTCGAATGTTCTCGAAGGTACGATGGATAAATACACTGCGCATGTGAATTATTGATTTTTCATCCAGGTCAGTCATTGCATAGATAACTGGGCGTTGCACATCATTTGAGACGAGAACAAAGGTCGTTTGGGATATGCATTTCAAAACCTATTTTTGTCGTTACGTTACTTCATAAACACTTTTAGTAGGAGGCGATTACGCTACACGTTATTTGGTATGACGCATTGTCTGCAAAGGTTCGATTGCTCTGAAAAAACTTGTGTTCAACGCAAGGGTTTGCTATTGGCTATTCTAAATATTTGATAATAATATTATTTTTTTCTGTAAAACACATGTTCATAATTCAAAATATAGTTTTACAAATGGCAGTCTTATCGTGCATCACGATTTTTTTCAAACTTAGTGGCGTTTCTAATTACCAATTTTAATTTATCAATCAGAACGGCACAATAACCAATAACAATAAAAAAAAAGTATTGTGCATTAACCTGTTTCTTCAATATAACCCCAACCAGCCAGCCAAGCTCTAAAAATAAGAGCAGGACTCTCAAGTATGCTAATTTTGTTAATTTGCCTTTTATCTAAAAGACTATTCAAGGAGTTAGTTCAAAATTGATGCGAAAACTAACCTCGGTGCTATTTCCCGCAGCGGCGACTGTTTCTGGAAATTCGACGTCCATAACGCGACCCTATTAGAGACAATACAATAATTAAACCCGCAAAATGTTTATAAAGTAACATTAATTTGTCTGATACATAAACCACTATTCCAAGAGTATAGGGTTAGTTCAAAATTGATGCGAAAACTAACCTCGGTGCTATTTCCCGCAGCGCCGACTGCTTCTGGAAATTCCACGTCCATAACGCGACCCTATTAGAGACATTTCAACAATTAAACACGCAACATGTCTATGTATAAAGGATTCACAAGAAAAGTTTTATATTAGGCTCAACAAGTCATTACTGTTGAAAATTATTTTTATTATTATCTGTCTTTGTGGTCAGGTCAGCGCAATGGTACCAATACCACCGCAATATAAGGAACTACCTATGTGCAATTATAGTTATTTGATTGAATAGGGAAAATCACATCAATCCTTACCACCAAATCAGGCACATGAGTCCGGAGCAAGGAAATTGTCTCTCTGATATCTGAGTTCATATGACGAATTAACTCGATTCGCCCTGCTGATGGTGACAATGACATTTCCTGACGAAGCTCGGGTGGCACAAACTGAAATAAAAACAGGATATATATTTACAGCAATTAACAGTTTTCCAAAAGCTATTATTTAACCCCCAGGGGCAAATTAATAAACATTAAAAACAACATTTTAATGAGTTTTTTTCAAGTATTACAGGACCAACAGCCCTTTTATGTGTCTATCTCAGCCTTTCCCATTGATACTGATTACATTTAAATCAACTACTACCCAGCCTCTTGCACCCACTGTTGGGTATAGGGCTCCTCTTCATTACGCCACTTTTTGCGGTCCTGGGCTAGCCTGATCCACTGGCCTCCGGCTGTTGTAATGATATTGTCCAACCATCGGGCATTTAAATAATAAATAATATTACATGTCGCATGGGACTGTCCGAGGATCTCTGTCCAAACTGCCTGGTGCCGTCTCCATCCAACTCTCTGGCTCGTCGGAGCGGCGAGCATGGTGGTGGACGCTGCACAAGGTGCAAGCATTTCCCATCATCCACACCTATAACAAATAAAAATTTGACTATGTGGCATCTCTTAATAATATAATAATTTCTCTAGGAACTATTGTAGGATGGACTAGATAAGGTACATAAATTTAAAAATCATCATGGCACATGGGTAATCAAGACACTTGAATATTATAAGTATAAATTTTTGCATGTGCTAGAGAGTATAAAGCGTCGATGACACACAAGCTTTTTTACTAGCTGATTGTTGGTCAGTTTAAAAGCTAGGGTGTGAGCGTGTTAGCGTTTATTGATGACAAACACAAATTTATACACGCTCAGAAGCAAACTAGCTAGCGAGTGTGTCATACGCAAAGATACTCGCTACAAGCCATCACGCCATCAATGTTGAAACAGCCTTTTTAAAGGCCACAAGCCTACACACACCATCGTGTGGCATGAAAATTAGCATGGCTTTCTGTTTTTTTGGCGACTTAACACGCTAAAAGCGTTAACGCTGCCTTGTGGTCATCGTACAATAATGATAACTGAACAAAATTTTATTAGAATATTTATAATGTTCAGGTTCATAAATCCTGCTTACCGACTTCATTGAGCTTTTGGTCATCTTGAAGGACTCTTCCGCAGAAGATGAGTCGCTGCCGATCAATCTCAAGGTTCAATGCATCTCTGATCTTTTCCTTGAGTTGTTGAACTGTAGACTAAAAGACAATTTAATTTATTAGCTTATTATTTCATTCCCCAATACATTAAGGTGATGTAAACTGATGTTGTAAACAGTAGAAAGGACCACTACTGACGATAAACAAGGCCCATACCAAATTTTAAACTCATTGTTTTATTAGTTTTAGCATGGTTAGGAAATATTCTGTATACATTTTGCATAATATTTTAACGAACCATCGCTTATAAAATATTATTGATATAATATCAACTAAATAGAAAAGATTGATGAATGGAAGCAATACGTCTGATTAAAGAACAATAGTATTTTTGGAATGATATGCGCAGAATCGATTGATACCTTGCGACTACCTGTTACTTTGAGAGTGCGATTTTAGGCCATTGGTCCGATATTAGAAGCGAGGGATTCTTGCCGAGCAGTATCAATTTGATATTGTTGACCCAACTAAAGTATCATCAACTAGTATAAACTCAACTCCGAGCTAATCTTTTTAGTTGAAATCGCCCGACCGCATGCAACCCGCCCAGGTAGAAATCGTCAGCAAAATGGACTCACCTCCGCTTCCACCGAAAAGGTGTGGTTTGCAGAATCTAATGTTTTGACGGTTAATTTAATCATCTTTCACATGAGGATTTCGTCGACGACATTGAGAAAGATAAATTAACGCGTGCCCTACAACAAAACCAGAAATCGATAATGCAACAGACACACAGTATTGATCAGATAGTTTACGGATTTTAATCACTTTAATACAATACACACGTGCGGCACGAAGAACACAGTAATTTAGAGCACTATTGAAAGTAAAAACATAACGAATAGATCATTTGTTTTACGAAACTAAGTTATTGCGAACAGTAACCGAAACGAAAAGACATGGATCCATGAATGCATGATCCATGTATTTTTTTGTCATTTTCAGTGTTGCTAGCTATTTATAATTAACGTTCCATTCTTCTTTTTTTATCCTCGTTTCTTCGGTCGTAGCGGTATCAAAATCTTTCCACAGGTACCTTATATAATATGCGACAAATAGGTACCATGTACCTATTGATAAAAAAAAACAGACAAAAACAACTCCAAGCCCAGCAATAATTTCAGCCTGAAATGTTAAAAAATACCTGTAAATGAAAATAAGGCTTAGAGCACCGAACCACCGCGTACTAAACCCGCTGAAATGAAACTTCCGTAAAGTGCGTTCTGACGTTCAAGCAAACAATAGCTTGATAGTGTACAGAGCCCTAAAAAGATACTCTGTGGCAAGGTCATCATATTTAGTTCTGCTCCTCCCCAATAGATGGCAGGGCTGTTAACTTTAGGACTTAGCAAGAGATAATTGTTTTTACTATTCTGCAATAGATGACAGTATAAGTACTTTATATTTTAAACAGACTTTTTTTCATTTATTTTAAAACAAAAAATATTTTTAGTTTAAAAATCCAAAATTGTCGTCATACATCATGACATTACTTTGTAAGTGGAGAGGCTTGCATTCTTAGCCCAAAAAATATGGTTTTACCCAAAGATTATACCTACTTACTCGTAGGTCTCTTAAACCTACGTTCAACCCATCGAGTTGGATCTAAAACTCAATGGTTCAACCTGCTTTGATCCGTGATCTCTGTCTGTGCTTTAACTTTGACGTAGTAGGTAGGTAGGTAGGTACCTACAGCAGGTAGGTAACTAGGTAAGGAGGGAGAGCTATAGGTATTAGATTGGGTTGGGAGCCTGGGAACAATATCAACTGAATAATTGAGGATCGAGGGGACCGCGACCTCGTCACCTTCTAGGTAGGTAGGTAGTTGAAGGTACTCAAGTAGCGGATGCTTCACAGTCTGTATCATTGTTTTCCACAGACACTTACGCACGCAAATAGTTAAAAGAAGACGAAGGAATTCCAGATTTTTTCAAAAGCTAATGATAAACTATCTACGAGTAACTACCTATGATTGTTTATATTATGGCTTGACATCTAGATCGGGGTATGAATTTCAATAGCCGCAGGTACTCAAATAAATAGCTACCTACCTACTTACTCAGAATTTTTTAATATCCTCTAATATCTATTTTATAAGTATCCCCCTTGCGCAAGACACCCAGCTATAAATCCTTTAAAAAAATTGTAATACTTAAAATTATTTTTACGCTTACATACGGTTATACAAATATAATCTATTTTTTAAAGGCAAAACTTCTCCATTCGCCGCGACGGAGATTTAAAGGGATTTGAAGCTGGATATTATAATGCAAGGGGGATACTTATCTATGACGCTGTCTGTACCAAGTTGTAAGTCGTTTTGTGATAATGTAGTATCTACTTAGGTAGTCTCTACTACACCTACTACACTATCACAAACCGACCAGACCGACGAGTTGTTTTGCGTCTCCCACGAAGTAATTTCGTACAAATGGGGGAGTCACTGACATTCCTATGAACATTGTAACCTATTCTCAGTAAGTAATACCTACCACCAATGGGTAGGTAGTTTATGTTTCTTATTTCGAATTATGTGCACGTCCATAAAACGTGTTTGTCATTGTAACGTCACTAATTAAGACCCATTAACACTAATTAATATGCTTTTATCAAAATGCGGCATGCCTACTTAACAAACGAGTTAAAGAGGAAAAACATAATTATTGGAAAAGAATAAAGAAACATTACCTAATAAATAAAGGTGTTTGTTTTTTGTACGCATTAAGTAATACTACGTACACATACCTATTTTTAGTTTTATCCTATTTCTCTACACACCTATTTACGAATTATTCCCATCTGTCACCCTGCTCCGTTACCCTAGGGGGACAGATGGGCCAAAAAATTTATATTTGTCACTAGGTAAAACTTAAACGTAGGAACCTCTAACTTACATGCAATACTTACCTAGATAAACATGTTCATTATTTCAGCATTTATTATACCTACATATTACTCGTCCGTACAATAAATTAAAGGCAAAATTATTTTGTATGTAGAAGGCAAATAGTCATGATAATTCAAGTAAAGTCAAGTAAAAATAATTACTAAATTGATAAGCTTGGATAAAAATCTTAAGGCGTCAATTTATAACCAAAAATTTAATTATAATGACGGTACCTATGTTATTATCTCTAGACATCAAGTAGCCTTGAGCTTGACCTCGAAGGCTTGATACAAGTACCTACCTACTCACATATACCTACTTGTAAACAACCTGACTGCTGACATTGCCAAGGCCAACCAGCTGTCGACGTATGTATTGTATATCACTCAAGCTACGAGCGAAGAATTGTTATTCCAGATTCATCACCAATTAATGGACGTCAAGTCCTAATGCAGTAACAACAGTCATGTGGACGGTTGTTAAATTATTGTGGTCAGGTACTAAGGCCTCTTCTGCTATGCTCTAGCTAGAATAACGCCTATCCCTCAGAAATAATGAAAAAATGACTTTTAGTCCTTGTTATTCAAAATTTCAGTTTGGTAGAGTCACAGTTATAAACTCTCTCTCTCTCTCTACTGTTGCCTTTGTGAGGCGGGTTAACGATGCAGTCAAGGAACTAAACATTTTGAACGGCCATTAAAAGTGTCTTGAACCCGAGTATATATATTATTTAACACGCTACAAGACAGCGAGTTCGCTTGTAGGGTGTAAAGTCGCCCTGTGTCATCGGCGTTTTCACAATCTGCTTGCAATCCTTCCCGAAAAAGCTAGCTCGCTCCCACGCCGCCAAAAATCCGTGTGTCATCGACGCTTAAGGGTAGTAGCAGGTATCGTAGTAGGTGTCGTTGCCACTGGGGTCTAGCGGAACACCAGCGCTGCAGCGTGCTGCCAGTACGCTGCAGCATGAAAACTGAGCTAGGCCCCCATTGATGGAGGACTCTGTTACTCTGACCTTTGATGATGATTATGATGATTTATGTTTCATGTGGTTTTCATCAATAAAATTATTTATTTTCTTTTTTTTTTCTTTTTTCAGTTATAGTATTGGCTGATGATATATAGTAATGGTGGGAACATTGGACATTTTATCAAATAACTGTAGCATGTAGGTATGCACTTCTCAGCTTAAAATCGAAAGTGTCGATGACACAGGGCTAGTTAACTACAAGCCAGCGAGTTTGAAAACTAGCGAGTGAGCGCGTTAGCTGTCCGAGATTTTCAACTAGCAGATTGTAGAAAAGTTGATATGCATTACTATATGTATACCTGATATATACCTTACGCAAGTTAGGGCTGGTGCGGCGGCAAACTCTGCTGAAGATCTCAAGCGGCGTAAATATGTAGGTCTTGATAGGTCGTACATGTTTGAGCCCTTTGGGGTCGAGACCCTAGGTCCATGGGGAATGGGATCCTTCCGCGTTTTTAAAATTTTGTCAGAGCGTCTGGTCGAAGCGACGCGTGATCAGAGGGCTGGCAGCTATCTGGGCCAAAGAATAAGCCTTGCTATACAAAGAGGCAATGCAGCCAGTATCCTCGGCACCCTGCCATCGGGTATCGAGTTGGAGCAGTTGAGCTACCTATAGATCGTTTGCAACGGTCTATGGGTGGCTCAATTGTTTCCTTTTGTAAATTTTATAATATACCTATATATAGATTGTAGTAGTTAGCTTATGCTGTAATAAACATGTATACCTGTAAGAAATATATTTATAACGAAGTAGAACAAAAACATACGAACATTATTCTGTGTTTTGCTCGTCTCATCAAGTTACATAAACGAGTAGTTACTATGTGTCAATTTGCTACTAATTTAAAAAGACACGAAGTTTATCACACTTTTCTTGAAGGCTATTGTGATAAGTTCAATGTAAGTCTAATAAAGAAGTTAACCCAGTAAAGAAACTTCTGTGGAATGCAAAATGGCTACGTAACTGGCTGTTTCTCGCGGCTTGACCAAATTCCAAGTTTGAAGCCTCTGCGTCTACTTGATTAGTCTCTACGAAGTCTGTCAGTAAGTCAGGACAAAGTTTTATATAGACATTGATGACCGATATTCCCTCTTAGGTCCTCGAGATAACAAATCTGTTGAACTTCAATAGTTGGACTTCAAAGATACGGTATGTGTGTCAGTAGGTAGGTACTCCAAGAACATAAACCTCTTGGTGAGAGCAATGACTGCAGTCATTGTTTACAAAATTAAAAAAAAAAAAACAGATTTACTTGTTCTAGTTCATGTCATCGTTGAATTCTATCATAGTATCGGACTTCATTTTGATCACAGTTGAACTATCGAATTTAAAATCTCATTAGCGAAATGTTCTAGTCTAGGCGATTGTTGTCTCCACCAAAAAGCAACGTGTCCAGAATGCTGGCGGTATTGCCACGTTGAATGGCAATGCTTATACCATCGATGTATCGATGGCTTATACGCTATGTAAAGTAAAAAGCTTTCTGGTAACGTGTAGACTCTTTTATCCTATCGCTAGATCTTTGTAGATCATGTGTGCCCCTGGTCCACAAGGGCCTTATATCGTTAATATTAGGGCCTTAATAGTGGGGCAATATTTAGTAATAGATATCTTGTAAGTTCTACGAGTATTCCTGCTACGTCACGTCGTTCAAATCAGTATTTACAGCATTGTTCAGATAATCCTATTCTACGTATTATATTTTTTATTGTTATGCCCTCTAAGATAATAGAAAAATACATTGTTTTGTAAGCGAACAATAAGATTATTGCGATGGTAGTAAATCTATTCACCACAAACTTGTGAAGCTCGGGCGATTTATCTATGCATGCCTTACAGACCTAGAGCCTAGAGTGCCACCTAGAGTTGGTCATTGGCTTACAAGAGCCGACCAAAAAACCAAAGGGTAAATATCTAGCCATGCAGTTGCTTAGATACTTACTTGTACCTATTTATAGTGGTGTCGATGCACGCACCACAGTCAACTCACATATTGCAAACTAGATAGGTTAGTCACTAACTATTTTATGGTCCTTAATAAGCGTCTGACACAGGGCTAGTTTACAAGCTACAAGCCAATGAGCTTAAAAGCTAGCGAGTGAGCGGTCCGGAAGGATTGTCAACTAGCAGATAATAAAAAATGTCAATGACATGGGGCGAGTTTACAAGCTACTAGCTAACTCGCTGGCTTATAGCTTGTAAACTCGCCCTGTATCATCGACGCTTTAGGGATCATTGTGTCAGTCGGACTGACTTCACCACAGCACGCTATGTTTCAATATGTACCATGCAATTTCTGTTTATGGTACTGACATGATTTCTACTAGCTGCGAAATTCTTTCCACATCTTCACATCTTCCAAGTTTCAAATAACCCCAACCTCATAGGGTAAGCTAGGCAATGTATATGATGTAGGCATATCAGTATTGACGAAAAGTTGAAAAAAGCCGTTGGCTGAGTGCCGAGGAGGTGCCTTGACTTTCGATCCGAAGGTCGTTGGTTCGAACCCGGTCGTACACCAATGAATGTTTCTCTTCAAAAAATGTATGTGTTTGTGTGCATTTAAACAGGTTTTTAACGGTGAAGGAAAATATCGTGAGGAAACCGGAATGTCATAGAACCTAAAAAGTGCGAAAACATGTATAAATAAATGCACGAAACAAAGCCTCTTCGAGGCGCACTTGAAATTACCACACTGCACTGGTTCGAAAGAACTAGTGACACGATAAGAAGAAGATGATGACCGGGTTACATAGGTAGCCTGGCAACCTATTTATTTTTTACTAGTAGGTATAGTTCACACTCGCAACTTCGTTAACAAAATTCCTTTTTTTTAACATTCACACACTAGGATTCTTTGTGTCGCAGGTGGTATGGACACATACAAGACATCACAACATCCAAGACCCGAGAACAAATATTTGTGTTCTTCATAAATATTTGCCCCGGCCGGGGATCGAACCCGGAACACCAAGCTTCGTAGGCAGGGTCACTACCAACTAAGCCACGGTGTCGTCTTTCTTAGTCCGCACCTACACTTTGAAGAACATACCTGCCACTGTGCGGTACCCATATAGACTGCATCCTGCGGGTGCTAACTGTTACCACTTACCAGTTAAAACTCCTCAGCTTCAAAGTTCAAGCCCACAGTTCTTGCTGCGGTTTTTATTTATCAAAAATAAAATAAAAAGTAATAATCTGTCTGTGGTTTTGCACGTTGGTTTTGCCAAACAACCCGCGTCAATGCCTCTCTTCCATTTAAGGAAATAGGTACTTACCTAGTCTAGCTACTACCTAGTAATTTAAAAGTAAAGTTCTGATTCAAAATTATTACAAGACAGACAGACTTCGATTGGACCGGACCTAAAAGACAAAGTACACAGGAAGCAAAAAATTGAAATTTCGTTGTTTAATTAAACGAGCTTGTACTATGGGAACCAGATAAACTGATAGAATGCTTATATAGGTACTTTTTTTTGTAAATACATACATAGTGTAAATAGAAAACACCCAGCCTCAGGACAAACATCGATGCTCATCATCACACAAATGTTTGTCCCGAAGCGGGAATCGAACCCGCGACACTCGGCGTAGCAGTCCAACGTTCTTACCACTCGACCATCCGTGTCGTCTAAAACGAAACCACCGAATTGAGAGCCTCCACAGACCTAGAAAGAGGTATAAGAGGCTCTCTTAAATCACCTAACATAGAAGTCTACTAGTTATTTTAACAAAATATGATAATTATCACATTAGGTCACTAATGAAAAATCACCGGTGACAGAATCACCGGTTATAGAGCTGTTACAAAATGAAATAATATCACCATCATGTGACAATAAAATAGAAGTAGCAATCATTTCCATGCCTATTAGTAGATCTCTCGAAGCTCATACTACGTTAGATAACAGCTAAGTACATATTTCGTCTTTAGGCGTTGTCCTAATAGAACCCGATCACGCGATCGTCGCGCGAGCAAGCGATGAGACCGTCGCGCGAATCCGCGATCAAACGTTCTAACGTCAAATAGACGTCCCGATTGGCAATCGCGCGATCGCGCGACGCGACGCGATGCCAATTGGGACGCCTATTTGACGTTAGTACGTTTAATCGCGTGATCGCGCGATCAACGTTCGCGCGAACTTGCGATGGTCGCGTCATCGCGTTCTATTAGGACACTGCCTAAAGCATGCCGTTTGTTTATAAGCACGTCGATAACTTTAGATTAAAAATATTGTAGTACCACTTAGGTACAGTCAGTGTTTATGTTAATGAAACTCTTTGATGGAATTTATCTAGGCGTTTATTGTGTTTTACAGAGCTCTACTTGTAGATAAATAAGAAGCCTTGAAGGAAAATTGCGTTCCTCTCGCGTACTCTGTGGTCGCGTATTTGATGGATAGAGCAATATAAGTAATATTTAAACAAACATACAAAATAATTGTAGGCATAATAAAATTAATATAAAGTGCATGAAATGTTTAAGATTTTCGGCCAAATTGTAAAGTAGGTAATACTCGCTCAATTGAAAAGGAAAGTATAGTATAATATATTATGAAAAGTCATGTTTGCAAGTTCAAACCCCGCTGACGAAAATTTTGAGCACAAAATCGTTGAAATGCAAAGATACTTAACTTACATTAAATAATAGATTGTGGTACCTTGAAATGCAAAGTACTTATGTACATAAATGAATGGATTGTGGTACCAGTAATGATATTTTACTATTCAAGGTACTAAACGAGATTTTAGTTAGTTCTAATAATGTTAGCAGCTAATCAAATCAATGTTATTTTCAAAACAAATAGCTAATTTGTGAAGTCCAGAATATATTTAATTAGGTGACTGTACTTGAATTGTGTTTATATTTGCTGATAAAATACAAATAAATAAGCGTATGTACATATGTACCTATATAATGTACATTTGCGTCAATGATGACATGGATAGTCAAGTCAAAGAGCAAGTGTGTTGGACTGCCACGCTCGGTGTCGCGACCTCGCGGGTTCAATTCCCGCTTCAGGACAAACATATATGTAATGAACATCAGTGATTGTCCCTCTAGGGTTTATCCCGAGTGGATGTTTTCTACGTAAAAAAAGTATTGTAAGTAGATATAGGTCCTAAGTATTCTATCAGTTATCTGGTTCTCCCATATCATAAGCTCTTATCACATAGGTTGGTGCTAGATGGCATCGTGTAAAATATTTATTTACCTAATGATCTTGCCACTAACTGCGTAGAGTGATTATCATTTCCCTGAGCACCTGTTTATTATGCCGCTGCGGTGCCGGTGCTGACCAACCGATCGTGCGGTGAACCGAAGGCACGCGAGGCCCGCGTGGATATATATTATGATCATTGATGACTTACACCCATATTCTTAGTCGATTTTTTCACTCAAGGGAATACTTACGTGAGTGGTAAAATGGCCGCCGCTTTACCAAAGGTTCGGCTGTCACCTGTAAAATTTCAAATGTAAGTAGGTAGGTATTCACTTGAGTGAAAAAAATCGACTTAGAATATGGGTGTTAAACTTAGACTTTGACTTATGCCTAGATCACACGTACCGAATACTCGGTACGTATAAACACAGCGCTGAGTGCTCGGCTGAGCGAGTGATGTAAGCTTTCACGGTCTCGGACGAGTAACATTTTACTGTCTCGGCCGAGTACTCGGTACGTGTGATCTAGGTATTAGGCTGAGGCCAAACGAGCGTAAATTGAGATGTCAGTCGCGTAATTTCGGTCGCGTAATTTCTGCTGCATTTGTTTTCATAGAAAAATCATGTTTAATTCACACGGCGAGGCAAAATGAGTTAGTTTTTCTGTTGGGCAAAATTTACGTAACCGAAAATACGACTCACAACTCAATTTACGCTTAAATCAAATTACGCTCGTTTGGCCTAAGTTTACCCTACAAGATGCGCTTGTTATACATATGTTTTATACCTATACCTACTCTATACAATCTATTATTTAATCTGGTATTGTAGGTAGGTACTTAACTTCTTTTGTATTCAAAATATTTATATCATGTAATTATGTTTCTATTAATATAGACTTTTGATAAAAAGTCTTACTTATGCACATACGTCGGTTACATAATTCACTTACCTACCTACCTACCTTCAGTTGTTGGTTGAATCTGGTTATAATCAGTTTTGTGTGCAAATCTGTTGATTATTTGGTAGTGCTCGTGTTATAAAGTACCGGCTTCGACGCTAGATCAATGACACTTGGTATAGCCGTATAGTACCTACATACATAATACCTAATAGTTGTGTATATCTTAGTACTTTGTGCAAATATAATAGTAATCGCACTAAGCACGTGTGTTTCCAAAATCAGCAAGTACTGCGCAGAAGCAAGAAAAAAATTTAATTTCCTATTGAGTAAATTATTCTCCTATACACATGGTTGGTACTTGGTACTTCCAATGTATTATTCGCGTTACTTAAAATAAAATATCATTGTAGACGGTAGGGTATTAAGCAGATTTTTCGTGTTTCGTAGATCGGTAGAGAAAAGGTTGCCCTTTCTAGATATTACTGTGCTTCCAGAAATAACCCGAATTATACTGATTCGATACTTAGTAGAGGCAGCGTAGCAGTTTCGTAAAGACAGGCGTTGCGGTCTCGTAGCTGCAGTGCGGCATAGCAGTATCGTAGCTGCAGTAGTGCGTAGCAGCTAGCAGTGTTGTAGAGCCCGCGTAGCGCAATCGTAGCAGTAGCGTAGGAGTCTTGTTTAGCTTTAAAGCTCGCCAGCCTCGCACTTGTATAGCCAGCTAGATCGTCTCATGGTGGTATAACAGACATTTTAGGGCGTAATATCCACTATCTTAGCTATTTTTTAAAAAGCCTACGTAGGTACCTTTTAAAGAAGTCATTCTATTTCATACATTAATAAAACAGTACCTAACACCCAATTTTTTTTAGGTTAATTTATTTTCTTTGTGGGTTTGTTTGTACGTCCATTACGTAAAAATAGTAACGGATTTAACTGAATCAACAATATCATAGCTTCTAAGCCAGAATAGTACATAATAATGCTGAATAAAATTACGCTTCATCTTTTCAAAGGGTAGAGAGATAGAGAGCGTTTTAAGTTTATATGGAAAAAGTATTTAATGTAATGTTTCTATCTGAAACTTTGGCATAGTGGTTTTCATAAAAAATAAGTAAATACGGATTGAACCAATTTTCAAAATTATAATAAAAGTAGTAAAAGTACGGATTCAAGGTAGACCTAAAGTTAAATTAACCTTTGTCCTCAAATATAGGTAGGTACACATTTACACAATATATGTATGGTAACGGATTATCTTTTTTTCGACCCAAAGTATGATATTAATTGGAAAGTTCATAATGTTTAAAGATGCCATAATATTTACATAATAAAGGAGTACAGCTGATTTTCACGCTTGAGAGACGTGGTAGATGACTGGGCAAATGAGATAAATTTATTGGGATATTTGGACAATTTTGTCCAATTCGCTTCGCAACTCTAATCAATAACACTTACTTGATAAGTGTGGTAAAAGAATATTCACACAAAGATATGGAATCGTGACTTTAAAAATTATCTATAACAAGTAGTTATATATTCTGGGTCTGATTATTTATCAGGCGAAGCGCGCGTGTTCATTTTCAGGGAAAACTAACAAAACAAAATGTTTGTAAATTAACAATAAATCACTTGTTAACAGTTTGTAGGTGTTATAATTAGCTTTATTTTGATAAATACTATCAGTAATTCAATGAATATTTCTGTTATAATTTAGAGTTTTGGACCATTTGTAAAGTCAATTAGCTCATGATCGCTCGCACCCGTCCGTCTGTTTATCCCGGTTCCAAAGCCAAACAACGAAATATATTACTACGGTGAATTTCGGAAAATTTGGTGAATCACCTACATATTATGTACACGATAGCAAAATTAGAAATGGTGAATAACTTTGAGTGGAGTATCAAACTAGTTAGCTCAAAAAAACTAATATTAAAGATATATGTATACTTTGGGCATATATTTTGGTTCAAATGGACCAAAAGCTATGCCCAAAGTATACATATACCTTTAATATTAGTTTTTTTGAGCTAACTAGTTTGATCCATGAAACGCAATATAATAAAATAAAATACAATTAAAATAGAATTAAATGAAATGATTGATTTTGCTTGAAGTATGCGTTACATCAAAGGTCATAAACTAGTTTTGGTCTCACACACTTCATCGTGAATACATCATGCAAAAAGGAAAGAACATAAAATATGTATAAACCATTAATGTACATATAAACCAGATAAAAATGGTTTTGACCTTTGCAATAAAGATTGTCTTACATGCTGTTGATGTGTCAAGCTGAGCCGTGAGTTGACACGAGATTGGGATGGGCAGACACTGAACTTTTATAACACGTAAGTGTTTTCAATATTGTTTGTATGACGACACACGATTGGTGGAGTGGCAAGTGTGTTGGAGTGCTACGCCGGTGTCGCGGGTTCGATCCCCGCTTCAGCACAAGCACTTGTGATGAACATCGGTGGTTGTCCTGAGTCTGGGTGTTTTTTTATGTATATTTAGGTACATAATAATATATATATTAATTGATTGATTCAGGCGTTACTTTGCGGAAATCCATAAATATCAACAAATTATATAAATATATTTATTACGGATTAATACGGATTTATTACTAAATATATTTATATAATTTGTTGAAATATATATATTTACAAAAAAATGGTTCCCATAGACAAGCTTGCTTAGTTTGGGGCTAGATGGCGTAGTGCGAAATATCCACAATATTTCTCTATAAGTATGTGTTTTAGTGAACCAAAACTGAAAAAGTAAGAGTATATCATTGTATAAAAAAATGGAAGGTAATGTTTTCGGTGAAACACCAGTTTACGGTCACTAGAACACTGAGAACAGTCCCAATCGATCTCGATTGAATCGGTTGTCGTATGTAAAAAAATATTATCTTATTATTATTTTAATTTTTAATTAATTATTATTATTTAAAAATTATCTTTCTTGTAAAAACTTTGATAATGTTACATCGTTTATCGACTGTTTAAAGTATTTAGTTGTAATAATAGTATGTAATGCTTATTTTTATTGTAGATAGGTATAAGTAGTGCGTAAGCCTTTATTTTTTTTATTGTATTTTTTAATTAATGTTAGTTTTTTTAATTCTTCGTTGTTTTACTACCATAATTGTACCTATTGTGTGTCAACCTGTGTACAGTATACCTTAAGTTATTATCACAAATAAATAGTTTTTCTTTCTTTCCTTCTTTCTAATGTAGAGTTTTGTTGCCCCTGTTACTCCGGGGTCGGACTCCGTCATCAGATAATGTGGCAATGACCGACTTTTACTCTATGAACTTCGCTAACCCCGTCCTAATCCATCATCAGATCCTGGTAACTATTACAATCTTCGAGCATCATTACAATAGGTAGGTTTGAGTTAAGTACTTACATAGATAAACCTGCCGAACTCCATTTTCAGATCATACTAACGTGCAGCGCAACGAACAATTTGGAACTTTTCACATTCAGAGAAGTAATTTCATACTCTACTAAAATAAGTATTTTTACCAAGGGAGCGAAACTCTAGCATACCAGTAAATAACACTTTAGCTATCGCTATACTCGCTTTAAATAATGAAAAATTCAGTTACGCAAAGTGAAAATTAAACAAGAACTTTTTAACAAAAGGAACCGACGGACTTCAAATTAAACTGAAAAGTAAGAAAAAATACGCAATTAAGTTTACTTAGATAAACGTCATTGTTTTCAGTTATTTTGATTTCAAACCAAAGTACCTACTGAACTCATTTTGATGCTCTATTATAGTAGGTGTACCTTTCAATTAAAATTATTGTTTTCCAAATCGGTTGATTAATGACGAAGTTCTGAGGTAGAAAACATAAAAATACAACCGCATTGACAACCTCCTCCATTTATGGAGTACTTTATTCACCACAGTATAAGTTGATTGAACGCTAGCTCGACCTCGAGCTGAGATCCCTATCTCCCCCTCGCTAAATGCTAGCCCCAGTGGAAGTGGGGCGCGGGTTCGAGTCTCCAGAACTCCCGGTACGTAGTGGGATAGGAGGTAGCTTTAAGTGAATGAATGGTTACGTACGATGGTTGTCAGGCCGAGTGGTGTACACGGAGGTGACGGAGCTCTCCCACCACGGCGCAGGCGCGGGGAGATGCGCGCGCATAAATACTCCGGTTCTTTGCCCGACCACCAGTCAATCCGCAGGCCGCCCCGCGTGCCGATCGAATACAAGACGGTATAACACTTTGCACACGAACTACACACGTACTATTTCGCGCGTCTACACGCACGCATCAAGAAACTGCGCTAAGGTACGTGTATAATTAAGTTTTCCTTATATCCCAAAAGTTGAGTTAAGTTTGAGTCGTTTGACTGCATACTGCGTTCCGTATGCGGAGTTTGAGTGGTGTGATGATGCCGATGTGGAAACTCCCCGGTGACCTTCCCTAGCACGTGCAGAGTGAGTGCACGCGCCTCTCACAGAGTGCCTTCTCCCTGCACCGCGAATTACAGCAACTTCGGTCAAAATATATCGCCCAATCCCGTACCCGATTTGCTCGCTTTCCGACTAACTTTGCTGTGCGAACTTTTCATAAGCGAAATTAAGTACATAAGTAATCACAATTCAAGATGTTTTACCCACCAGTTATAAACTCATACAATAAACACTTTTTTTACCTAAATCAAGCCCATAAACCGGCAACAACCTCTCAGTTATATTGGAATTTTTACTCGGAAGGAATTGTTTGAAACCGTTGCACTTTTTCTCGAAACAACTCCGGCATGACATGTTTATCGAGAATACTGGTTTATCGACCTAAATGGCACCTTGCTAGGTACAAGGTATCATTATTTTTTAAGAAAATCTCATTTTAAATATCACTTCTCTCCGTCACCCCTAGCAATGGGACACAGCATGTAGTAAACTTGTGTAAAAGAAACAAAAGAACAAAAACAAACTAAAACATCACAAACAAAAGTTTTGAAACCCCAAAAATATAGAGGCTGCACTTTAAAACAACCCACGCGACTAACAAAGTAACAAAGAACTCATTTCTGTGGATAAAAAAAAATATATTCCAACAAAAGGAAGAGACAAAAAAGGTTAATAGGTTGGTTCTTAAAATACACTATTCGGTTTAAAAAAAAAGATCAGGAATAATCCATCTGTTACGGCCTACATTAACATGACATTCTTTGTTTTTATGTGTTTATTTAGTATTCAGTACTAAGTTAGGTACATAACTTGTTATTGTTAATATAATGTATGTATACGCCACAGTTAAGAATCTGCCTTGGGATGTCCTTAAAATAAACTCATCTCTGTTTTTTTATGTTTACCTTTTAGATTTGTTATTATGACTGGAATGACTTAACAAAGAAACCAACTGTGATGATTCGGAATAATAATCTTGTAGGGAAAACGGAGAAGGAAGTAAATTAGGAAATGAGGACTAAATAATTGGGTTTATTTAAATTCAATGTCAGCGTTCTTTTGTTGCCTGCCGGTTACATTTTAACAATGACTTTAGTTAAAAGGAATTTAATGAACTTGACCTAATAAGTATCTTATCTACCATTGGTCATTCGTCAACTCATCCAACACAAAAGCCATATAAATATCCAACATTATAATGAATTGGCGAATTAAATATTGTATTTTATTTTCGTTCGTCAACTCATCAGTTTCCTTTTTTGCTTCAAATTCAGAAACAAAAACAAAAGTTCTATGATAGTTTTGAAATAGAAGGCTATAAGGGTGTTTATACATTATGTACCTACATAAATAAGAACATATCATGCTATCTTATAAAACTGACTGAATTACGTAACGGCCTAAACTACAACGTGTAATAAATAGGTAAATGTATATACCTTATAGGATGAAACTAAGACAATAATATGTCAAAGATTGATAAGATAATTTATATATTATAAAGAAACGTACGCAACTATCTTACCTACCATTTCTCCTTAAAAATACGTTATTTAGGATTAGTAAGTAGAAAATAATTAAAGTGTTTGGATGCAAGTTAAATTTGCCAATGTAAACCCAAACCAACCAAAAATAACCCAGCTAACCAAAAAGGGGTTACAATTATTATAAAATACACGAATGGTTAAATTGATCTTCCCTTGACATACATTTTTGATTAACGACATCCTTTACCGATCACCATATTTGTTTACCATATCTTCATATTTTATCCTGTTATATACGTGACCCTTTTTGAAGAGACATCCACATCTGATGCAATAATATTTTGATCGTATGTCTAGCTCGACATTTTTAGGTCAGACATTGGACAGAGATGTTCAAGATTTCAAGAAGGTTCAAGGTTTAATTCAAGGTTTTTATGTTACTGAAAGACCAAGTACAATAAAGTATTCATCTATACATATATACATACAAATAATATCAAGTTAACACCGAATCTTTCGTACCATACCTTTTTATTTTTATAATACGTATTTGTACGTACATACTCAATACACAAAAGTATGTTTAAAGTATTTAAGTAACTAGCAGATTGGAGTTTTTTTTCGAGTCTTATTTTAACGATCATGCATAATACAAATACTCGTCACTAGACATAGTTGTGATTGTATTTTTAAAACTATAGTGTTTCTCTAGTTTATTTCAGGTAGGAATTTGTGGGATTTCCGATTATTTAATCTTCATCTTCATACATCTTCACAAGAACGGTGATGACGGTTTTATTTCAACCCGTTTTTAAATGGAACAAACCTTTTCAAAACTTTCTTACAAAAATATACCTACTTGTTTACAATGTTCGAAGTGGACTACGTCCTTGAGTGTCTAATGGGTACTGTGGGGTTATTAACTGATAGCTACTAATTATAGCCTAATTAACCTAGCCACTTCAGATAGTGCTTGCATATATTGTATCGAAAACAATATACTAGTCAACAACGCGGCTATTCATCGAAATACTTTGGATGTATACGTACTTTCATACTTTGCCTTCTATCTATTGTTTTTTTTTTTATTTAAATAATATTTAATATAAAAAACTTATATTATTATATTAAATATTATTGTGGTTCTTATTGTGTCCGCTTAAACATAGGTTCTCTATTTTTTATTTTAACTATAACTTAATTTAGTTTTGTTGAATATAATTAGTTATGGATTTTGGTCTGAAATTAAATATGATATATTACGTAGTAAATTACTAGATAAACTTTTAGATAAATATTTAATTTGTAAAATTACATTTAATAATTACATTACTATAGGTACCTACACATCGTATATACTTATATATGAGACGTGTTCTACTGTTTGTTGGTTACTATTACTCATAGAGTAGGTGAGTAGGTGTACATATAAATTTGTTTACTAACATCAAAATTCATGCCAAACACAAACAGCGTAGGTACGGAATATTCCAAAATCATTGCAGAATTTATACTAGTCACGTAGTCAACGCAAAATTTCCTAGCATTCGTTGCCAACAGAGCCAAAGAAACAATAAAATGTAGATAAAAAACTATGTTACAATTAAGTATTGGTTAATGTCTCATACTGTAGTAGTTTAAATAACATAAATTATCTGCCTTATCGTTAAGTGCAAAAAGTCGGAAAAATTTCATCATTTCATTAATGATAACTTTATGGACGTCTAAACAATGACGGTGTTCTTTCAGTTAAATTGTATGTGTAAAAAGTTTGATAAGAAATTATAAATAGGTAGACTTATGTCAAAACACATGATAGTTAATAATATATTTGTTACTGAATGATGCAATATATGTATTGAAAACTTCTAGACGATTGCCTTATGAATGACCCATAGTTGTATGAGGCAGTGTCGCAATAGAACGCGATGACGCGACCGTCGCAAGTTCGCGCGAACGTCGATCGCGCGATCACGCGATCAAACGTACTAACGTCAAATAGGCGTCCCGGTTGGCAATCGCGTGATCGCGCTACGCGACGGTCGCATCGCTTGCTCGCGCGACGATCGCGTGATCGCGTTTTATTAGGACAACGCCTTATTTGACATTCCACTTAAAAGCACTCGAGCGACTAGTATTTTCGTACTACTATACTCAAACCTAAAGTAAAAAATCTACCAATGTTAAAAAGTCGACAAAACACGCATCGAACACATGTTTATGACTCGTAAATAAAGCAAGCGTACTTCGACACAGAATGAGTCAGAGGCTACGTGAACTCTAGCTATTTTTGACGGAAACTTTCTCAATGAAGTGTAGCTATACATAGACGCACTACGTGCTTTACACTTTCGTTACCAGGCGATACTGTGTTTACACCCTAGCTATTCTAAAATACTTTTAGTTTTTATAAATACTGACATGATTCCAAGTATAGGTTTTTTATGTGGTAACAAGATTATGTTAGAAAACTATATTCAACCAACAAGCCATTTCTTATTTTTTATGACTACAATTGTATCTTTGATTTCACATAGCAATTTATCTCGTTTTATCAAAATAAAACCAGTAGGGTTGGCGCTACGAAGCATCATTTGAGTCCAAATACTTACCACCCATAAAAAACAGATACCTAAGAAGTTAACATTTTATTGTCCGCATAAAAATTGCAATACCTACATAAAACCCGTGACTACTTTTTTTTATTTATTACTTAGGTTCACAAATAGAAATGTGTATAGCATCTATACCCAAAATCTTATAAGTATTTTGACTATAATCTACCCAGAATAACGGCTCTGATGTTAAACTAACAAACTAGGCACCTACTACCTATTTGGTATAATAGATTGAAGAAAGATGCGCCTGGAAGGAATGGACGGCCTGATATTCCAAAGGTCGTGGGTTCAGGCACAGTTGAATGCACGAACGTGTTTGTTTTATGTAGACCGCATCTCTTGTTTTGGTGTCATAAACCTTAGAGCGGTTTCGACTCCGCTCGAGTTTTGTATTTTGCAGCGGACACTCATACACGTGCTAGAAGTCTTTGTGACGCTGGCATATTATATAGGCATTTTGATCTAGGTATACAATACCATTTAGAATAAGAGGGGCTCTTCTAACACAGGTTTATCATTATCAAACTTACCAGAAAAGCCTCCAAACTATATAAATAGTTTTCATATAAAAAAAAATTGATACAAAACGATAAAACTAGCAAGGTACTCTCTGGAAAAAAATTGCGGCTCACCATAAATGATAACCAAATCAATGCTTTAGTAAACTTATGACTGTGAATCACATAGCCTAGTGCAACGAGGCTTATCGCTCGTCAACTTTGAGGCATTTTGAGCATATCATTGCCGGAACACAGTATTGCTTGCCGCAGAAAATCTGGCACTGGGTTAGTACCCATCTAGACGGAATCTTATCAGTGCCTCGACTCCGGGTAAAAATAATTCCTTTAGGCCTGTGTCCTATCCAAGAGCGCAGAGGAAAGATAATTTTGTCATTACCGCCTTAATCGGGGTTAAAACCTCTTAAAGTTATAAATAAAAAAATAGTTAAGAATCTAGGGTAAAAAGCTTCGCTTGCAGGGTCATTCACTAAACAAGTCGTATTTTACGCAACACCGAATTATTAATTTTACGACTTCGAATCATGCTTATGATCACCAGAAAATTGGTCCTAGTATCTGGTTAGTAGGTATCTAAATACTTAGGTACTTTGTATCAATTTAACACTTTCCACGAAATATTGTGTGGATGAATAAATGGATATTTATATGATTGGCAGCAGCGTACTAAATAAAAACAGTAAATGAAGAATTTTGCAGAACAGTAAAATATATTGAATATAATGTTTTAATATTAGATACCTAGCTGCCGACATTTGTATTAAAATAATCAAACTTATGTTATGAACAAGTTTTAAAAACTTGAGTGCCTTGATCGAGCCGAACGAGCAAGACATAAAACGCAACGTCTTTTTTGGTGTTCCGAGATCGCTAAAAAAGTTGAGTTTAGCCATGTCATGTTCATTTGTCTGTCCGTGATTCTTATAAATGATTATTTCAATACCGATAGTAAAATAAATAATGTTATAAATCTTATAATACCTAAGTATAAGCATAGATTAATAACCACAAGTATAAGTGTTGGGAGGAAATGGCAGCATGCATCAGAAGTGGTAAAGGATGTTTTGGACAAGCAAAAGGCAAAGGAATCATAAATAAGGGTCTAGGGATAAAGTGAAGGAGGACAAGGTAGGTATTTTGAAAGAAAGGAATGGAAGTGGTTGACGTTAATAATAATGGAAAAGTGAAAGAGACTAAAAGGATGTAAGAGCAGGTGCATAAGCATAACAAATCACTGGAGAGCCCCCTTATAGACAAAAAGATCTGTACAGGATAACAAAAACAGAGAGAAAGAAATGCAAGGGATATAATGCTTGTTGAGTGTACTAAAGATGATGGAGTATGAGTTTTGACGAATGATGCTAAAATAAAATAATGTTGGACAGAACAATTCTCCCAGTATAAAGACTCTGATACCTCGCTCGTCAATAAATACCTAAACTATCAATGATAAGTTATTTCTTGTAATTTATTAAACAAATATTTTGACGCAGCTACCATTGTAATGGAGGTCGGGAAAGCCTATTATTACGTTATTCTGCGGTGGATGACTACGCCACGCCATTGTCCAACAAAACAGTAGAGGAAATATTTAAAGGTAGTCTAGGTTCCCTTTACAACTCATACCGAGTTTCAGGTCAACTGTGTGTTCATAAAACTACGTTCATATAATATGGATGGCTTGGCTACATCCCAGTTCGTACACTCTTTTGTTATGCTAATATGATTTTATTTTATACATACTCGTACATTCTCACAAACTCTAGCCTTTGCAATAATATTAGGTATGTGAGGTGATTAAAAAGACTTAACTACATGTTAAGGTTGACAATACAATAGGGCATTTTGAATATAAATGGAAGTTTTTTTTTTTCAAAAACTAATTTTTGACAACTACAAAAACAAAAAAAAAACTCAATATATGTATTGCATCATCATGCTGCTATTATCATAAATACGTACTTAACTACCTATCTTGCCAAGTGAGTCTCTGCAGAGAGCACAAGCAAGCTGGATACTTATAACCTAATAATATAATCATTTAAGTAATAATATTGGATATAACTTTAAACGAGAGAACGCACCAAATTAGTTGGACATTTTAGTAAACCTCTACTTACTAGATTTTGGTAAGAAGTAAAATTTCGAAACAGTGAAGTAAGAGTGCTATTGAGATAATATTATGATAAAAATCTTATTAACCACCCACATATGGACTCACACACAGGATTACACACAACTACAAATCGTGAATGGTCAACACCAATTTTATGACCCTAATAAAACCTATAAAATTATCTAATCCGTAACCCAAAAGAGGTGATTTGCCAAAAGCACGTGTATTTTTTTTAACTCGTAATCAGCACGCGTTTGAAGGCGTCCCCTGCAGGATGTTCATAGGTACAGACGCGGTGTCAGATATTCTGCCGCATTGTCAGATAATCTGCCGCAAAGCATTACTGTGTTCCGGTTTGAAGGCAACTGTAGCTAGTGAATTTACTGGGCTTTAGCAGGTGTTGCACTGGCCTATGTGAATAAAAAAAAAGCAAAGCCACGGGTAGCTACTCGCTTTTAATAACAAAGACATTGATAATATTGATAACACTATAAATAGGTGCAGCAGCATCGCTATCTCATTATGTAAACCGCACGCACGTACATAGCTACGTTTACTATTCCCTGACCTAAAAACAGTCTTGATCATAGCATCAATTAACTCCTTGACCTCATACTTTGTTTACTTGTTTACGTAATAGTTGACTTATACAGGGTGTTACAAAATAAATGAACCTCACGAAAAAAAAGGTTATTTTTTTTCTAAAATTTTCAGTAAATGTGAAATCTTGGTAGTGTTTACTATGTCTGTGCAGCCGACTGTACCTACATCAGACAGACGACGAACGCGTCCGAAGAACGGTCCAAAAACTAAAATTTGTTTTTATCAACGCTATTAAATATTTTTTGAAGTAACAGACCATGATCAAGTTTTCATATTAAGGGGAATCCTCAAGGCAAATTTCCATACAAAATGTTTCGGACAAATACTCAAAAAGTACGCCGTATTATAGTAATTTCTTCACACTATTCGTTTCGTCCATGTTTTTTGATTTCGTCAACATAAAAAGAGAAAGTTTTCATACTTTAATTTAGATTTTATACGTGTTTTTAAGATAGTATGGGTTAATTTTAAAACACGTTAAATTTTTATTAGAAATTATTATAATACGGCGTACTTTTTAAGTATTTGTCCGAAACATTTTGTATGGAATTCGGATTTGAGGATTCGCCTTAACTCAAAAAAGTTATCAGTAATAGGTATTATATGGTATTATGTACGATCCTTGGTAATAATAAATCAGTCACCATGTGAACATAACAAATATGTCAGCGCGGGAATAACGTCATCCAAAATGGCCCACAGATTTCGTTGAATTTCGTAGCATGCCATTCATGGCAGGTATTCTATTTTATTACCACTTTTTTATTAAGTGCGGTTTTAGATTAGCGGATTAAACGAGCTGATTAGCCGCTCGTGTTTTGTTTTATGCAGCAGAACAAGCCGCGAGAGACGCCTCATGCTACGCTGACACTCGCTAGATAAAACCACAGAGTACTAATTAACTAACTAACTATACACAAATGAAACTGAGCGTAGCCGCCCGGTATACGCGCGATCGGCTTTTGAAGTTTCGCGAGTTTCGTGTATCCGGCTGAAACTCACAATGAGTGAGAGTTTCAGGGTAGCTCACAACTCGATGACACTGCAATCTAAAACGATTTTCCTAGGACTTATAAAAATTCAGATATGGTCATTTTTGAAAAAAAAAAACAAATTGGTTGCCTTTTCAAGGGGAGTGGGGTCGATCTTGGGGGAAGGGCGGATTTACCGATAAAAAATCTTGAAGAACAACCCCCTTAAATATCGGCAACTCAAGATCGGACATATTGTATAAGTAGACGTGTATGTATATGTATGCAATCTCCATTTAAGTTGCTTCATTTGATAAATGTATTATGCAATCAAATGAAAAAAAATTGTAAAACAAGACGTTCTTATATCTCAGGTTAAGGCCATTCGTTCGATCTTATACGTCACATAGATACATGAATACCATTTCCAGTTTTGTTGTATGATGGAATGGTTTTAATCAATTTACTTTTTCGATATAACATTGCTAAAATACGTAGGTTCTATTGTTTATAATCTTGTGAAGATCATTACTAGAAATATCTAAGGACTTAATAGATAGATAATTCTTTATTGCACACCATCACAAAACAATCAATAATATACATAAAGAAGAAAATAATGTTATAAATAGTGGACAATGGATAATGGATAATAGATCTTCCTTAAAAATATTTAATCAAACTTTCTAAAATAATTTCTTTTGCATCTGCTTAAGTTCCACTTTGCCTAGCGTTCATCTTGTTGATATTACTTATTTTTAAAAAAAATATGTAAAAGTATACTAAAGGTACCTATAAGGTTAAAATAAGTTTGAATACTTACGCACTATGACTTATTTAATTTATAATAATATTTTTTGTTTTTTTCTTGACGAGATATTATCAGTTGAAGTCAAACCCAATTGGGTTAATTAATGTGTAGGACAAAATGTCGACCTTTATCAGTTATTATTGAGTAAATATAGCAGAATTGTCAATAATTTGTTTTTGTTGGTGAGAATAGGCGAGAAATAAATAGAAGAGTACCTAATGATTGTGTTCGATGCTTCGTCCGCGTAAAAATATTGTTCAACACTAATCAAGGTTTTACAAAAACTTAAGCACAACTGACTTCAATTAGACTGTTTTGTGACCGTAAACAACACTGAATAGTCACAGGGAAGGAAAATTCACAAATTCGTTTACTAATGGATGATGTAATTTTTTCAGCTATTTTGATTTCAAAACCAAATTACCGATTTTCATGAAATTTCTATGGGACCAATCTGAAAATAACTATATAATTACACATATGAACTAATAAAATATAACAAATATAATATAATCTAGCTTAACTTAAAAAAATATATTAAAAAATTGGCTGGCGGCATTACTTCGTCTGTTTTTTGCCTAAAATAATAGTCTCTTACTCAGCTAGCACTTCATCTTTCACTAGAATTTAAAAAAAAAGATGTTAATTTTAATGAAAATGCGCAGTTGTATAGTCATCTCATCGCTAATATCATACGAATCGTATTAATAGATACCTAAGTACAAAGAATAATGTACTAACTGTATTTACTTGTATCCTTACCTCATTTATATTCCATGCTGGTATTGTTGTTTCCATGATTTTATCTCATTTAGCTACGTTTTAAGTTATGCCAGCCAACCATAGAATATTCAATTGAAATTATATTTATATTTAAGTAATAATAATGTTTGGACATTTCACACAACGCCATCTTGTCTCAAACTAAGCAAGTTTGTAATATGAGAACTGAACTAGCTAAGTAACTGATAGAATACTTATATTATATTTTTTATATACATACTTAGATTTAGAATACATATATAACACCCAGACTCAGGACAAACACTGACGTTTATGACATAAATGTTTATCCTAAAGCGGTAATCGAACCTGCGACACCAGCGTGGCAGTTCTACACACTTGCCACTCGACCATCCGTATCGTTATTTTAATTTGTTTTTGTGCGTAATTGATTCAGCATATTGTATCATAACTAACTACCACATTTGTAGTGAATCAACAACAAAGCCGATAAGGAAATCGGCCTGACAAAGAACAGAAGATTTTTTTTTGTGGCATGTGACATCCACCAATCCGCACTGCGTAGAGTAGGCCTCAATAATAGTTAACAATATACCCTGATTATGCTTAAGTACATATAACTAAATAACAAAATCAAATATGATTAGAACGTAACACGTGATATTCATTATAAAAAGTTATATTAGATACCTATAATTATATTTTTACTGCGTCTTAGTTATACCACAGAGTACTAAGATCACAAGTTAGGTTATGTTAGGTTAGCGTATACGTAACCCGGGACGGCTGCAGTGCACGGGTAGGCATGCACTGCAAGCGGAGCTCGGGGTTGGCGCTAGCCTTCCCTGGGATGGGCCTCACAGCAACGTGCGTGAGGGACACCGGTACGTGTTCTTCGGATATCCCGGGGTCCCTATAATGAGCAGAGGTCGGCCACCATGGGGTTTTAGTCGGTATGAGTCCGCCCCTCCGCCCTCCCCCAAGGGCGGGGGGCATCCATGAGGTCTTCCCCATGTAAAAAAAAATAAAAAACGAAGACGAGAGAATAGGTGCCCCTTTTACTATCTTATTTTCAAACATGAAGTGGAAGTAATAATAGATATATTTACTAGCATATTTTTATACTTCATACGTTATCTAATTAGGTAGGTACTCTCATTTGATTTATAAGGCAAGGTTTTTAGGAAAAGGGGCACTATCCTTTTATTTAGGTTATCTAACCTTGTTTAACCCTAGTAAAAAGTATCCAAAGTGATTTTCTGAGATCTAAGCTAATTCATGCCAATCTTCAAATTTATCGATTCGATAGTTTTCCTCCACAAACTACCGAATTCTACCTATACCTACAAATTCAAACTTTGGCATTTAAGTGTGTGTGCATAGTAATAGGTGGTAATATAGGTAACTTGCAATAGTTTCCTTTTCATTTCCTTTGCCTCTTCAAACCAGACTCAAGTTACTATTAGGCATTGGAAATGATTGTAGTAATATTTCATTATTTGTGATGTTAATGATCGGAACACTAACTAATGGGCCGTTGACCTGAAATAATAGATAATTACTCATAATAAGCGATGCGGCGTACAATATTATTGACAATCGATGAATGATATCATTAGTATTTTTTTATTATTGATTTGCGGCTTTAGTGACACTGCGACCGTTGTCGGTCTATTGTGTTCATATCATTAGTATAGTGAAACAAGTAACTAATCGTACCTACTAACGTTTCTCTGGATTTCAATGTTGACATTGCGTTAATAAAGCAGTTAGAACTTAAAACTATGCACGCACAGCACTTTTTAACTACACATATAATTATGTAAACATAAAAATACTGATAATATACTTACTTTAAGTACAGTAAATACGCGTGATCAGAGGGCTGGCAGCTATCTGGGCCAAAGAATAAGCCTTGCTATACAAAGAGGCAATGCAGCCAGTATCCTCGGCACGCTGCCATCGGGTATCGAGTTGGAGCAGTTGAGCTACCTATAGATCGTTTGCAACGGTCTATGGGTAAAGCAAATGTCAAATTCTTTAAGTACCTACCTATCTACTATAAGTACTAACTTTAGAAATTTATCGTTTAACTTGTCAATACAAATTATAGCACAAATAAACATTATAAAGACTGTACAGTATGTATTATGTATATCATACATATTATAACAATGTAAGATTGAGTCTAATGTTTACTATAATAATGAAACTGCTTTTGTGGTGTTTAAGTAATTCAAAAATAATTGCATTTTTTATTTTTATCTGTTTTTACGTCTGATACTACTTATTCATATTATCCACTTGCTGAAAACTTAAAAATAACATAATAAATCGTATCGTTAGCTTATGTTATCACTCAAATTCAGAAATCAGGCCACGCTTCGTCCACGTGCAAGTATAGAAAAGTAGGTTTAAATAGAAAATTATGTAATTTCGCCATTGCGGCATTTGATTGTTTAGTAACAGTCCGAATTTATCTGTCGATAACGTTATCATAATCCAATAAGCTTAAAGTGAATAGCAACAAGACGATGTCTATATATAGGCCTAATATAGGTATAAAAATATATAATCTGTGTAGGTACCTATATAATATAGCTGTTCGTTAGTAACATTATTAATAAATGCATGTTTGAGGTTATTGTATCAAGTTTATCAAATGTACAGTCAGCTGCACATACATGTATACACTCCCAAGCTTTCACATTTATATTACTCTTATTTGGGACTTGGGAGTTTATACATGTCTGTGCAGCTGACTGTACCTATGTTCAGTGATAGTGAGCAAGTAGATAGTGATACGGGTTGATGTTTGGCAACAATAATGACAGTTATGAGTCTCATTCCAACGCAAATGAAATGCTTTGTTCTGGCAATCGAAGTGGATATCGAATTCTACATCGAAGCAGCCAAAACGTTTCAGGTGCAAACGTTTTGGCTGCTTCAGTGTGGAATACGAACGAGCCAACACGTAACAACAAAAAATTGTTATCTGTAAAGTTGGTTTACGGACGATAGTTTAACGTGACTACTAGCGTAACGGGACAATGAGCGTTACCGGACAATGACGTCATCTTTTTCGTGCATGCAGCTGGCGTTCATCGATTTATTAAACGTAGTCACGTCAACAAAAAAGGCTGAATAATGACGGGGTTGGGCAAAGATGAAAAATTCTATAAGTAAACTAAACACAATAATCAGTTACTCAAATTAATTAACTATGGTAGAAAACAAGACTATTTTTCTACTAGGAGAGTACCTAGCTGGAACCAGAATAATGTCTGAGAAATTAAGTAGTTTAGATGAATTGGGTAAACTATGAAGAGAGGTCTCATCATCACTGATGACGGAACCGTTAAGAACTTTATAACAAACTGCTGTAAGTTACCAATAAAACCTAGAAGGTTTAGGTCATAGACGAAAAAACAGTTTATCTCGTAGTATATAAACTGTTTTTTTTTGTCTACGCATAGTCTACTTACGCAGACTATCTAGACACTAGAATCTAGTGTCTAGCTAGAGTCTGCGTAGAAGACGGGGTTAGATGCCTTAAATTATGTTTCCTTTTCCTAAAAACCTAACTTTTGAGATGAAATGAAAGGAAAAATAGTTTTTTAGCATATTTTTGCCCTATTTCCTTCGCTTATGTTAAAAATATCAAAACAAAAAATATACTTAAACACTTCATGAGATTGTATGAAGTAGGTACCAAAATTACCGCTCCACTTTTTTATGTAGTGCTATGAAACAACAATTGTGGTGTAGCAGGTAGGTAAAAATACACTAACTATGTATAACTATTTATGTACAGACAGCGTCATTGAAAAGTATCCCCCTTGCAATATAATACCCAGCTTCAAATCCCTTTAAATCACCGTAGCGATGAATGGAGAAGTTTTGCCTTTAAAAAATAGATTATATTTGTAAAACCGTATGTAAGCCTAAAAAAAATTTTTAGTATTACAATTTTTGAAAGGATTTATAGCTGGGTGTCTTATGCAAGGGGGATACTTATCTCTGAAGCTGTCTGTACGTGTACGGTACGTGGGATGTGCACGCTAGACATGAATGCTTTCTGATCTGTGACGGCTGACGTAACTAATGGTCGTAACGTGAAACAAATAGATACATAGGTATACAATCAGTGAAGGAAAAAAATGCGTTCACTGTATACAATGCATTGCTGTATTATTCACCACTTACTCTAGCTAGTGTTTTTAAAAACACGACTTTTTGTGTTCTTATTTGTTAAAAATCATGCATTACTAGAGAAAGTAGTTGTAATACCTTTTTTCAAAGAAATACATTAATTGGTCATAAAAACCTATGTGTAAACAACATCCCAGTACTCAGACACTCAACTGTCTCACCTTGTAAACCAAAAAGTATACCGCCTTTTAACTTCTGAGTATACTCACAAAGGAAGAGGCTAGTACTTTGGTGTCATGTAGTACAACGTACTGAGTTAGCCGTGAAAATGTTGGGCACAATGCCAATCGATTTCGTCAAATAACCTACCATCAGTGTGTGTTGTCGGCACTTGGCACTTTAGACCTTGCTGGCACATGGAAACAAAGAAAAGCCAAAAACTTATTTTAAATTTTAAAAATGAATGTTGGCGTAGAATCCTCTACGGAATCTACGCTACGGCTACAATATTTCATCCGCTCTACTAGGACTCTGTAATTTCCGCGAAAACACGAATACATAATACAATTTCATACAACCGATTTCTTAGCTTCAGTTCTACTCGTAATTCCTAATACCACAGGTTCACAGCACTTTCTTAACAGTAAAATTTAAGAGTGATTGGTGCTTACCATAAAAACAGTGTGTGCTTATGAACACGCGATAGAAATGAAAACTTCATCACATATATTATACTTTTTCCGACTTCACCCGAACGAGCGTTACATAGCCAAGCGTGATGGCTCAGTCTCATTTAATACCTAAAAAATAAAGTGCACAGTACGCCTAAAAAAGAAGTTAACACTTCAAAAAACACTTGACAAGTTTATAATTTTATTTGATTTTTTCGGAGTCAGGCTATCCCTCTGTAAAGAAGCAACTTTAATAACCCATTTGTTCTCAATGTGTTCTAAATTAAAAACTGCACATAATGAGGTTCTGCTTGACCTACTTCGAAAGCAATTTGTTTAATGGTGCTGTTTCGTTTCAGATAGAATCAATCACCAAACATGGCGGACGCAGCACACGGAAAGAGTGAAGGTATGAAAGATTTACCTACTGCCCTTCTGGTATAGGATTAACACACCAGAGGGTTAGAAATAGGCTGTTCTTAATTTTTGTATCGAAGAACTTTTTTTCTCCTTCTTTAATTCAACAAAGTCATCGCATTTCATATACCTACCTAATAAATAAATAATGAGTATTGAAATAAATACAAGTGTGAACGTAACGTATTGAAGAAATAACTCAAGGCGATAAGGCCGCCCCTGGCCTTTTTATTCTTGTTCTATTGTTTTACTCTGCTTTGTTCTTGTTGGTGTACAATAAAGTGTTCATCTTTATCTCAAATTAGGACATATTTTCTTTGCTATTATTGCTCTACCGTTTTTTACAATATTATGATAGTCTATAAAAACGAACGAATAGTCGAATCTCCTTTCTTTTGCTGATGTGCAAACGTCAAATTTTAAATCTGACATTTATGTCAAAATATTTTTATTATTCCAACAATCAATTTTGCTATGACACGCTAAATTAACGACGATAAGTTATTAAAATCTTTTGTTTCATGTAACTGTGACTTGATATGTGCTAAATTCTTAGTTAACATTGATTGTTAAAGTAAACCACTTTCAGTAAAATCAAAAGTGTCGAAAATATCTTCCGATTTGATAAATTTGTTGACATAAGTGCGCCCATAATGACGGATTCTACTATTATTGATCGACGGAATACTAGTTAGTAACCTTTTTGCTCTTTGTACCCAAAAAGTTCACGATAGTTACATATAAGAACAGTAAAATGGCTCTACATATTAAATTTATTGATCGTAAATATACACCATACATCATAGACATGTATGGTCTATGTTGTTAATATAAATGGCATCAAAGTTACTCAAAGAATTTCTGTTACCGGCTACATGATTTTTTATAAGCTGTAGGGTAAAACAGGGCTAGAGGCCCCAAAAGGATAGGTGCCTCTTTTCCTAAAAACCTTACATCAAACATAAAATTATAGTAATAATAGGTAACATTTTTAGCATATTTTTATGCTTCATGGTTTACCTATTATTACTTTCATTTGATATTCGAATGTAAGGTTTTTAGAAAAATATCCCTTATCCTTTTGGACATCTAACTGTATTTGATGTACCTTATTCGTGGCTATTTTATTAAGAAAGTTAAGAGATAGTCATTTTTTAACGTACAAATAGAGACTGCAAAGCCTGTGTTATTGTCCACAGATAACCCGAAAATACTGTCTGGTCCAGTGTTGACCAACTCTCCAAATGCAGTGCTGTCTAAGACGCTGCTCAGCCGGTACTACGACCTACCTCTGCCGGCTGACCAAATCATTGCCACCTACATCTGGATTGATGGCTCCGGCGAACACATGCGGTGCAAGGACCGCACCTTGAACTTCATTCCCAAACAACCCAAAGGTAATGTATTTTTCACACCACCTGCTCGACAATATCCAATTACATATCATGCTATCATCAAGGTAAAGCAAAGCATTACCTACCTAGGGAGATAATGTTGTATGTAACTCCCAAGGGTAGTAATGATTGATTTGAATTGAATTTGGAACGTCAAATTCGTGTGGAAACTCGTGGAAAACTCTAAGTAAAAGAACTTTGACGTTTTGATTGCCTCGCAGAAGGTGTGAAAAGTAGAGTATGCTCCTCTGGGATAAAGCCTGTCTTCGTCTTGGGCAGCTTGAACCCCTCGCGTCAATCAGGACTCTACATAACTCCCTCGCTTCGCTCAGGAGTTAAGTGAGTCCCTCGTTAGCTCAGGGTTCAATATGCCACCCGCGACATAAGACACTGCTTTATCCCCTTAGTGCATAATCTACTATTATGCTATAGGTTATATTCTAACTTCTTTGGCAGAGTAGCAAGATTACTAATGACTCTTACGTACCTATTTATTTTATGCGTAATTTAGTAACGTTAAGCTGAAAAATGTGAGAGAAATTATGTTTTATATTTTGGTAAGATATGACTAAGGGCAGACTCTACTATGAAAGTCCCAGGGGAGTCATCTACTAAGTATTCAGTAGGAATGCCTGGCGTAGCAGTCGACCTATTAGGTCTGGCAAAGTACTTGTACACAAACAACAGGATTATAATGATCATGTTATGATGTTCATAATTAAAATGTTCAGCCACTTGTCGCGAACAACGATAAAAGTCATGCGTGCTCGTAAATAAATAGCAACCTTGCTCTGAGAGCTTTTATACTCTTGTTAACCTGCATTTACGGTAATAATGGAATTGATAAGTGATACTGCACCACTCATCAGTATCGCCATGAAACAGTAATTGGCAATTTCCATTCATGTTGTGAGTTTCCCGGTAACTATCTTCAGGCAAATTACTCTTGCGTGCTCGAATAGATTTGCATAAAGTGGTCTTCCACATGGTATTATAGGCGAGCAAGGCTTCGGGGGTAGGTAAGTAGTATCTTTTTCCTTTGTTCAGTCAAGCTATGCAAATCAGGTATCTGAATGGACAATACTTGTCAGTCAATGTCGCAGACAATCATTCACAGCTTATATTAGTCACAACACTTTTCGATAATGCCTAGCTGATTGTTTATCTCATCCACTACAGTCGTGGAAATTTTAAGTCAGTCATGAAACAAATTGAGAAATGCTCTGAATTGAAACTACTGGTAATGAGAAACGACAAGCCTATTGAAGTCAGCGTGGTTTTATTACATCCTCATTAACAATAGTGATTAGCATACATTCGACAAATTGTTTGGCCTTCAGACGAGATGTGGCTGCGTAAACAAGTTCAATTTAAAAAAATATTATATTAACTACTTAACTAGTCAACTGTTATTAATTGAATTAAATGCGTTGTTTATACACGAAATGTGGAAAATTATGTCGTGACCTGTTGTTATACGATAACAATTCAACAAAACAAGGAATTCAGCAACTGCCATTGTTTTATAGATAAGCTGGCACTCTTGCTAGAAGACATGAATGCCAATTACACATCGAAGTTAGATAAGAGTATCAAATGGACTCATTCAAAGGAGTATTTGCCGCCATATTTCGTCCCGAGGGATCTAGAGAGCGTTTTCGATGCGCAATGCAAGCTGATAGAACGGGGGATCTTGGACAGCTTTGATGAGAACTTGAAAGGTTTCATAGTAATATTGTACTCCGCAGACGTAGAAATGTTCCAGTAGATCGTGACTTACTTATTGAACAAGACCTTATTCGTAGAATGCAGTTTGAGTATAACTTTAGGTATTACACACTACACTATGTTATGTTCAACTTTATGCTAGTAACGGGAAGTAAAACTACATTTCGTGCTCTAGGACAAAAAAAAGCAATTGCTTATAAAATAAGAGGTTCAGTTTATAACAGGTTTTATGCAGGAAGTTGAGATCTTTTTTTCAAGTTTCGAACTTCGGTTCTTCAGGTTAGGGTATCCTATACCTCAGGGGGGGGATATTAACATAATATTTTTCGAATTTCGAATATCGTGGTGGCATTGGATGGCTGTCTATGTTTTTGAATTACGAAATGTCCGCACATTTCAGTTAAAATTTGTTTAATTTCCTCGAAATTAATGTGAAAAGTCTTGTGTAAACCTCATTCCTAAAGCCCATTTTATGCAAGAACATTATCAGCCCGAACCGAAGGACAGCGCGGATATTTAAGGGTAATCCTCAAATCCGAAAGGTTTCATACTTTAATTTAGATTTTATACGTGTTTTAAAGTTAACCCTACAAACTTAAAAACACTTATAAAATCTAAATTAAAGTATGAAACCCTTCACTTTTTTTGTATACGAAATTAAAAAACATGGCGTACTTTTTGAGTATTTGTCCAAAACATTTTGTATGGAATTCGGATTTGAGGATTCCCCTTAAGTCGATGATAAAATGGCTTGCTTCAGGCACTTGTTGTTCAAAAAACTATTTGTTATATATGAAGGTGTGCCGCAGCGTAAAGATAACTCGTAGTAGAGTCATAGAAATAAGATTACCTACTAGGTGGGTAGAGTTATGAGTAGATTAGATACATAAAGTAGACCAGAAGACTTCATCTAAAATGTAACAAGTTTGAACCCAGCAATGGTTGCTCTTCATTAGCAATTCATAGAGGACCTTTCATCTGTGCTTTCAATTATTCGTCGGCTTTTGAGTATCCACGAATGACCTGGCAGCGTTGGATTAATTTACGTATTTCATCGATTTCAGATTTGCCGATTTGGAATTTCGACGGCAGCTCAACCGGTCAGGCCGATGGCCACAATTCAGATACATTTTTGGTCGCGAGAGCCATTTACAAAGACCCCTTCAGACGTGGAAACCACATCCTCGTCATGTGTGATACATTCAAGTACAACATGGAGCCAACAGGTACGAAAACTAAACAGTTCATGAGTAGAACATTTTTATAGTGAAATTATGGGAGTTATTTTTTTTAGTTTTGCGTTGCGCCAACTTTTATCGAGGCCGCAACCTTATTCTGAGATCACGGGTACCATGAATGCACTGTACTTAAGATTAAATACATTATCACTGCAGAGGCTTCTAGAATTTATACTTAGTACCTAATCGTACACCTTCGAAGGCTAACATTGGTTTTATTTACAAACCAGAATGAATGAATGAATGACCAGAATCTAGTGCTACACAGGACTTTGGTTCACATAGGCCGATCCAACACTGCTAAATCTCTCGTCCACATTGAGAAATTTTCATGGTTAATCTCAAAAGGGAAAGCCCAGTAATTTCACTAGCTACCGTGCCCTTCAAACCGGAACACAGTAATGCATATACATTACTGCTTTGCGGCCGAATATGTGTTGGTATCCATCTAGACGGCATCCTGCAGGGGATGTCTCCGAACGGTGAGATAAAGCATAAAAACGTGGTTTTCTGATTACTTCATCAACATTTCTTGTTATTTTAGAGACCAACCACCGGCTGAAGTGCCAGGAGGCGCATGACAAGTGCAAAGACCACGAGCCGTGGTTCGGCATCGAGCAGGAGTACATCCTACTGGACTCTGACCTGAGGCCTTTCGGATGGCCCCCAGGCGGATTCCCCCCGCCGCAAGGCCCCTACTACTGCGGAGTGGGTGCCAACAAGGTGTTCGCTAGAGACCTGGTTGATTCTCACTACAGGTAAGGGATTTTTTGAGATAAGATTTACATCGATGTTTGAGAATTATTCAAATTAACTTTCTTTATTTGATACAAGTTCTTTATTTTTTCACAAACCGTTAAATTCGGCATGCAAAAATCCTTACAAAACAAATACTTAAACAAGAGTTCAGGGTTCGATCCCCCGCCGGGGCAAATATTTGTGACGAACACAAATGTTTGTTCTCGGGTCTTGGATGTTGTGATGTGTTGTATGTGTCCATGCCATCTGCGACACAGGGAATCCTAGTGCAGGGGTGTGAGTGTCTTAGATATTAGAGTGAAATGCAAATTGATACAATTAAAGAATTCAAATAACAAGTTAGTAATATAAGGTCAGTTACCTTCTTATTAATTATAAAAAAAAATAACACTAATATTGAAGGCGATAACTAATGACGCCCATATGATCGAGAGGCAAGTGTGTTGGACTGCCACGCCGTTGTCGCGGGTTCGATTCCCGCTTCAGGACAAACATTTGTGTGATGAATATCGGTGCTTGTCCTGAGTATTATGCCTACTTGCACCAAACTGTCAAAGTCCCTAAGTAATTACTTTACTCGCTTGGTAGTTCTTATCAGTCCAAATTCTGACCGATAAGAACTGATAAGCGAGTAAAGTAATTGCTTAGGAACTTTGAAAGATTGGTGCAAGTCGGCTTTAGTGTTTTGTAACAGTCTTAGTGTTTTGTACGTTCCTTACCTGGATAATTTTCTAGATGCTGCCTATACGCCGGGGTGCCAATCTCCGGCACCAACGCCGAGGTGATGCCCTCTCAATGGGAGTACCAAGTCGGGCCCTCAGTGGGTGTTTCAGCAGGCGATGACCTCTGGATGTCGCGGTATATCCTGCACCGTCTCGCTGAGGAGTACGGAGTCATTGTGACCTTTGACCCCAAGCCTGTGGCCGACTGGAACGGATCTGGCGCTCACACCAACTTCTCCACGAAGAAGATGCGGGAAGAGAATGGTATTATGTGAGTATCGACATGGTTTTATTGGAGAAAAATTTTATAGTTTTTAACCGACTTCGAAAAAGGAGGTTTTTGATTCGAATGTATGTTTTTTATGTTTGATATATAACTTATAAATATATATTACTCCACCAACTCAACCAATTTATGAATTGATTTCATTCCCACCCAATTGAAGTGGTTGTAAGTAGTATGTTTTCGTTAAAATCTATAATTATTGAAGTGAACATTTCTTTAGGCGCGCTGAACAATTTATTTTGTGGTAAAGGATTTTTATTTCTTTAATAGGACATATGCAATTACAAATATACCTAAGGGAGAACTTAATGCTATAATGCAATAGAAAGGTTGCATAAAAAAAATAACATTTCTACAACAGTAAACCCGGACGTGCAGGCAATTATTCTGTTCCATTTTTTTGTATAGATTAAATAAATTAGATTGGTTCATTCAGTCATTGGAACATGCTATTCTGCATGCCAAGCAGTTCCTGGTGTTCCGGTTGAATGACTTAACTAATAAGAAACTAAAAGGAAAATTAAGTATGAAAATTTTATTTTCAGTATAATAATATGTCCGACAGTATCTAGTCCATCCAAAGGTTGTCTGAAAGAGATCAATTATTATCGATAAGACTGCCTATTGTCCACTGTTTAATACTTTACTTTGTTTTCAAATGTGTAGTAGGTACTAAGATGGTGAGCAAATTGAGCAATCAAGAAAATTCCATCTATCTATGAAAATGTTCCTTCAGCGATCAAAGTCCTGGCTAACATTGGACAGAGTGTTACAGTACCTTTGTTTGGTGTTCCAGTGAGATCGAGAAGGCTATCGACAAGCTGTCCAAGGTGCATATGAAGCATATCAAGGTGTACGATCCCCGCGGAGGCAAGGACAACGAGCGCCGCCTCACCGGCCTCCACGAAACCGCCAGTATTAATGACTTCAGTGCTGGTTAGTACCATGTTTGTAACCCTACAGGTAAATTTTATTATCTTAAAAAAAAAAAAAAAAAAAAAAAAAAAAAAAACAAAGCTGGCATGAACAACATAAAGCAGTAACAGCCATCTGCGGCTAACTGCATTAAACGTCCATCCGAAAAAAAAACAGCATAATCACACGTGTGCTTGTGTAGTGTCTGTGAACGTAAGTGTCCCTATTGTTAGGTTAGGTTAGCTTTCGTTGAGCGACCTTTACTAGGTACTATACTAAATTGCCTGCGCACATCGGTGGACGGTACGGTAGAAGATTTTAAATTTATCAACTGAATTATCCAATAGTTACTATGACTATCGTCCTCGGAGCATCGCTTGTGAGCACTGAAATATAAAACTTTATTTCGATTGGATAAGAATTAAATCCAATTGATAAATTTAGAATTCTCTGACGTTCCTACTGTACCTACTATCATACTGTGCTATTTTAGCAGGAGGGTAATGTTGTTTGTTACCCCACTATGAAGGGTAATGTCGTGTAAAACTTAAATCTGAAGGGATAATGTTGTTTCTTTAACAAGAAGAAAGAATAGCCTTCGCTATTTTTCTCACTATTTATTATGCATTTAAAAATGGACTTGACCTCATTTCCCATAAAAATGTCATCACATTGAATGGTTCAAATCGAATTATTTTGATACGCTTCATTACCATTATAATAAATGCATTGCTACGATTGAACAATAGTGGAATCAATATTAGTTAGGTACAGACAGCATGATTGATAAGTATCCCCCTTGCATTATAATACCCAGCTTCAAATCCCTTCAAATCACCCCCCCCCCCCCCCCCCCCCCCCCGCGGCGTAAGGAGAAGTTTTGCCTTTACAAAATAGATTATATTTGTAAAACCGTATGTTAACCTAAAAATAATTTCAAGTATGTCAATTTTTGAAAGGATTTATAGCTGGGTGTCTTGTTCAAGGGGGATACTTATCTCTGACGCTGTCTGTACCTACCTATCCATGTGCGTCATAGGAAAGATGAAATCACAAACGTACCTATTTACTCCGCGGGACGAGTTTCATTACTACTATATTACACTGTGGCTTAGTTGGTAGTGACCCTGCCTACGAAGGGTGGTGTTCAGGGTTCGATCCCCGGCCGGTGCAAATATTGGAGACGAACACAAATGTTTGCTCTCGGGTCTTGGATGTCTTGTATGTGTCCATGCCACCTGCGTCACAGGGAATCCTAGTGCAGGGGCGTGAGTGTGTGAATGTATATATATAACGTATAAGCTAACCGCAATTTGTTGCAGGGGTCGCGAACCGCGGCAGCAGCATCAGAATACCGCGCGCGGTCGCTGAAGAGAAGAAGGGTTATCTGGAGGACCGTCGGCCAGCGTCTAACTGCGATCCATACGCCGTGACCGACGCACTCATGCGCACTTGCATACTCAACGAATAACAGCGGACACGTCTGCGCCTTTACGTGGCCTAGCACGCTCTGGACGCACCAACCGACACCCCCGTTGGACACTAGGACCATAACGCAAGTTCACAACCACAATCGCACTTCCTGGACCGATCCGCACTTTGAGACAGACGGTTGGGCTACAGACTGCAACAATATTCAGTGTTACAAACCCTGATCGATCTGAAATCGATTCGTGAATCAATAAGCACGTTAAGTTGGGCTATTGAAAATTCTTGATATCCAGAAGACCGTAAATATTAACGCAAAGATACTGTCTGTCTGTTCTGGATCCTCCAATACACCGACTGTGAAGCAAGGACTTGAGTCGCCTTCATACCGCCTTATGGCCTGCGCACATTGGCGAACGTTACTCTGGCGCCTTATTTTCGCAGGTCATTTGAGGTCAATTTCTAGTGATAGCGCTGATTAGCAGCTATGATATACGCGCTACTTTTAAGTTGCGGCGTAGGTACGCTATATAGTATAATGGGTACATTACCTTTTGTGAGCACAGCCTTAGTGACGTCATATCTACCGTCACTCCAGAAGGGAGACCCGTATCCAACCAGCCGTCAATTCATCGTGCCTCTGCCGCGGTACCACTTCCGAGTGGAGCCGTTGGTGATAAGTCCTTGATAGCCTCGCGCACGTTTTGTGACCCTATTGCAATAAGTAGGTACATACCTAAAGAGCAAAATTTACAAAATTTTTATATAGAGCGATAACTTTTTACAGCAATAACATAAGTGGCCTAGATTGTCCTTTATCGGAATAGCCTTAAAAATACAAATTAAATAAAATAATAATCCTAGAGAATAGAATACTTATACAAAGCAGACACGTGATTAGGTAGCGTAAAAAGGACCATTTTTTAATAGATTTTAATAGAATATAATTACTACGAATATTATGTGATATTTAAAACTTGTTACTTTGATGTTAATACTTATATAAATTGTATACATATAACCACATATCATTATTTCTAACAAGTTCATTATGTACGGAGAGTCGGTTTGATAACGAAATTTCTGAAGGAGTGATCGACACACTTATCACTAACTGAATTGGGTGAATATCTTTTGGGAGCACATCATTCATTATTTTTTTAAATAAACAAAGTGTTCCAAAAGGTTACCTAAAAATAAATTAATTTTGAAAGTATCCCGAAAGGTAGTCACTTTGTCAAATTATTATGTCAGCCACTCTGCGGTTATAACACAGGCGATGTTTTTTTTCAATGACTTATTCATTTCGAATAGACGTTTCCGCAGTGTTTGGATTATCGGCGATTTTATGGGACACCCTGTATGAGCTGTAAGAAAGCTATTTCCGAGGAGTTAGCATAGCAAGTAAATAATTTTAATCATATATTTATCAATATTACGCGCCTTTTGAAATTATAGCACCTATGAACACCGGACGTAGAGCACAAATTAAATATTTTATTCAATATCTAAGATCAACAGATTATTACAATTAGGTATAGATTTATTCGTTATGTTGAGATATAATAATTTGCATGCATCAGAAATTTGTATTAAAAATTTTAAATGTAAAGTTATATTATAAGATGTTAATGAAATTAAATATTACTTTATTTTATTGAAACCAAACATTTGTTTTATTTATATCCTCACAAAACCTGCATAATGTAAGACTTTTTTAATAAATTAATAGGTTGTTAAGCAAATATATACAAAAAAATGTGAAGAAGAATGAATGTTGAAATCAAGTTTCGAAAGTAGGTACAGATTAGACAATTGTGAACAAGAACAATTTTCATAATCAATTATGTATGTACCTAATTGATTATACTTTCTTAGGCATTTTCGGCTAAATTTTTAAAACAAGGTCTTCACCTAACTGTTAATTTTGAAAGGATAGAGACTAATCTATGCTCCATAAACCACGGTTATCACAGGAAGTAAATGAGATACGCTAACATTACTTATACTTTTTAGGCATTTTCGGCTAATGTTTTAAAACAAGGGTTAGTCTTCACCTAACTGTTAATTTTGAAAGGATAGAGCCTATAATCTATGAATAGAATAGAATACATTTTTATTTCGTTCCAAAATCACACAATTTCCAACAACATGGCCAGCCATTTCATGAAATGGCCAATTCAATGATCCGGCCACGACATATACATAATTATATTTCTTTAGTTTTTTTTAATAATATTCTTATATTCCAGTGTACGAAAGGAGCCTCTTCGAGGCGCATTTGAAATCCTTTCACCACACTGGTTCGTAAGAGCTAGTGACACGATAAGAAGATTCTAGTAATAACTAGAACTGGCATGAAGGCATCGACGGTCATCGGTCAAAACAAGCATTATTTGTTTTAACACATTTAATCTCTACATTACATACAATAATATATTATAATTAACAATAGTTGCTACACAAAAATATAAGGATCAACCACTATGAGATAGAATAAAAAAATCACAGAATAAGAAAGAGGGACGATGTCGGTGAATATTATGACGGTTTACGACTAGTGTAGTAGAGACTTTGCTTTGTCTCATTTATGATAAAGCATAGTCGACACATTGTGATCTCATATCAACTCTTATTAACTATGATTACAATGATTATCTTATTTTAATAAATCTTCTACTCCAATAAGTTATTTTTTAATCAAATAAAGACTTATGTTACTTATATAAAATTATCTGTCCTACAAACGTAACCAACAAATCCTTGAAAAATTATTGATTGATAAAAATCATCACGACAGTTTAACGTATTGTTACACAACCGATTTCCACTTCAGTTCTATGAAAAATAAACAACATTTTATATTAACATCGAGATTTTAAGTTATTGGATTAATATAACAGCTATATAATTAAAACACGAATTATTTAATTACAGCTACTGTTATGAAATGGTTTGTTTTACTAAAATTGGTAATAAAAGTGATTTCGGCTTTTTTAATTATTATTAAAATATCGAAACACCACAAATATCTTCAGGGGTTCAAGGGGTTAGTCTGCACCCCTTGAACCCCTTGCATCTGTTATTAATATTAATACTACTCGGGCGAATAAACATTCGGCTCGAATGACGTTTGTGCAAAGTACAGTGTGGACTTGGATAATCTTGATAGAGAAGAGGTCCTGTAATACTTGGTAATGATAAGTAATGATAAGGCTTCGCAATCAGAGGAAGAAGAAACACGGAGGGCGCCGCGCGGTGCAGCGGGGGAAGCATCAAGTTCCGAGCGAGTGTCAGTCAGGTGTCATGTTCATTCGCCCGAGTAGTAGTGATTACACTATAAAACTGGCGACTCATGCAACAATGAAAAGCTGATAATGCGATGAATAAAATCAAACAAACTAAAGAAAATAATGTTGTAGCAGAATGATCACAAAGGCCCATTTACACGATGCAAGTTTCTTGCCTGTTGCATACAATACAATTGAAGCAATAAATGACTTGTATGGTCTAAACAACACGTAACATTTTTGATTTGGTTTACAAGTTTTGTTTGAAAACTATTCTTGGTGTAAAGTTAAACAGCACATGATATAATTTCTTACGCAATTCTTATATTCAACTGGATTCTCTCTTCATTTGCAAACATGAGTGCAGTGAGTGAGGGTGTGTTAATATATATAATCTCAATGAACTTTATTAAATCAGCGGAAAAAAATAATACAATTTGACTCATATTTTTTTAATAAACAGTAGCTTTCAAAACGTTCAACACTTGAATGAAAATTTGCTAACGCAAAAACATGCTATACTTGAAGCCACCCGCTGAAAAATGGTACAGGCACACACAAGTCTGTGTTTAGACAAGTCAAAACTTGTCAGTAACAATCGCCTGAACATAATTGAATTGGTGTCAACAAAAGACATCAGCAATTATTTATTGTCAAAACTTTCATACAATAATTGCACTCCATTTTTTTACTTAAACAGTTAAACAGCGTGTAAACAGTTACTTACAATTCTTTAAGAATAATTATTGCGCGTAATTTATTGTATTCAAATATTGCCGTTGTATGTACAATAAAATGGCATCGTGTAAATGGGCCTTAACTCATAGGAAAGGGATTGAATATCAATAAAGCTACTATATTCTTAGATTCTGAAGCAACAGATCAAATCTTAAACACCGACATCTTGATTTAGGCTTGGCTTAATTGTAAATCATAATCAAATCATAATTGAAATCACTACAAAATTAACGACTATTTACAATGTAATTAAACCATTGCACAGCGAACCGAATTCAATAAGAGTCTTTATCTCGAGAGAGAAATTTGTATCGAAACGCTTCACGGTACTTACCTACGATATTTTTTTTTGCCCGTGGTCCTACTGACTTGTCTGGTAGGATTACGGGAGATTTTTAATTACCCGTGGCACTACCAGGCAGGTTGGACACTAAGCATGAATATAATTATTATTTTTTGCCTTCCTATTATTTGTAGGTATAGTATTGGTCAAGCACTCGGTCGTACCTACCTATAAATTGAGTACGACCCTTCAACCAATGAACTTTTTGGGCTTTATGTCCTCCTGGTAGCTTGGACAGAGGCACAGAAACTGTCCTATCAAACGCAAACCGCAACTATGAGCTAACATCTCATAGGTATATTCTTCCAACTTACTAGGTAGTTATGTAAAAAAAAATATGCATTCTTAGTGTGCAACCTGCCTTGTAGTACCACGGGTAATTAAAAATCTCCCGTGGTCCTACCAGACATGACAGTAGGACCTTGGGCAAAAAAAATTACCCGTAGTACCACCAGTAGGACCACCGGTAGAACCACGGGTAAGTACCGGGCTAGGACACACCACAGCGAGTCGTAGAGCCCGTAGCTTGCATCCAGACGACGATCGTCGAGCTAGAACCGCTCGCGGGCTTAACGTTATTCGGAGCTAGCACTGCTTGCAACTACACACGTCTCCACATCACGTTTCTTGAACGCAATACAATTGTTGATCACGATCTGAGCCAGCTCTTTGATCACGGCGTATGGTGCCGGTTCCTCTATGAGTTGGTTCAGCATGATAAGTCCACCCTCCGATTCCACCAGAGCGCAGTATTTCTCCGCTGTAAACAGTGAAAATTGAGCCATAATGTCCGAAAATAATGGATGACAAAGACAAACCTCTACATAGCCGAAAAACCGCATAACTCTTTCTACACACTACTACTGGCACTGTCTGGTACCTACAAACGGTAACTAGCTACAGGTTATGCAGATCAGTATTGCCAACCCATACCAAATTTTACCTCCAAGTATTTTTTTCAAATCCCCCAAATATAATATAAATAAATATTATTCCATAATTTATTTTTGTATGCAGTGCAAATCACGTCTCTAATTTTAGAGACATAAAATATAGCACAGAACTGTATTTTAAGTATTGTTAGTGCCCAAAGCCTTCAACTTTCAAATTATTACAACAACCGACAGATACGCGTGCATCTATGAAAGGTATGCATTTCTTTTTAGTCGATACTTGAGTTTTTGTCGTATTTTTTTGTGAAGCCTCATAAAAAATAAAAATAGTCTCACGTTACAATACCCATATACATAGGTACAATATCATTCGCATGAGACAAATGTCACGCAGGCTTAATAATAATAAGCCTTTGGGGTCGAGACCCTAGTCCATGGGGAATGGGAGCCTTCCGCGTTTTTAAAATTTTGTCAGAGCGTCTGGTCGAAGCGACGCGTGATCAGAGGGCTGGCAGCTATCTGGGCCAAAGAATAAGCCTTGCTATACAAAGAGGCAATGCAGCCAGTATCCTCGGCACGCTGCCATCGGGTATCGAGTTGGAGCAGTTGAGCTACCTATAGATCGTTTGCAACGGTCTATGGGTAGCCCAATTGTTTCCTTTTGTAAATTTTGTCATATACCTATTTATAGATTGTAGTAGTTAGCTTATGCTGTAATAAAATATAATAATAAGCCGTTTATTTCCAAAAGAATAAATAATAAATATTAATAAAATAACTTATAGTGTTTGTATGTATATAATATAATAATATCTAGCTTCAGTAGGTACCTACATATTTCCTTTGTTTTGTAATGGATACCCATCTATGTAAGGGTGAAGGCCTCCTACCCCCCTGGAAGAGGTCACGCAGATTTAGCTCTATTTAATTTCAGGTTTTGACAGCGCCTAAAAACCCCAAAGAAAATTTACCCCTAACCTAACTAAACTACCCCTGTACATAATTTATATTAATATATATTAAAGCTACGTGTGTGACGAGCTTAAATATAATTATGAGCTTAATTATAACTATAATTTATATTGATATATAATAATAGCTACGTGTGTGACGAGCTTTAGGTTGTCACCAATGGCAGATACTTACGGTAAACGGAGGTGAGATTGGCGAGGGCCCACACGGCCCAATGCTGGCACTGCGGGGTGTGGTGCGCCATCAGCAAGCCCAGGATAGGCTCGAAGGAGCGGTAGTTTATGTTCCGCTCGGCGCGCAGGTCCCAGCGGCCGACGGCGGTGGCGACGCGGTCTAGCACTTCGCCCCTATCTGGCTCTTCCACGGTCCACGCTTCGGGGCCGTCGGACGCTATGTGAGCGAGTACACCCGCCGCATTGTAGCTCACCTACCAATCACATACATTTATATAATACTAGCTGACGCCCGCAATTTTGTTTGTGTTGGGAATTTTCATCATCGGGATAAAAATGTAACGACGGACATAGTAAAGGGTATCCTATGTCCGTCTCCGGTTCTAAGCTTCCTCCCCACCAATTTCAGCCAAATCGGTTCAGTCAGCCGTTCTTGAGTTATTAATAGTGTACTTAAGGGCTCTTTCAATTTAGACGTTTCGTGTCGGACCGCTGCAGTGCCGAAGCGGTGCGTTTGTCGTGCGGCGTACGGACGGTCATTTATTTTCAAACCGACGCCCCGTGCTTTTTGTATGAAAATAAATAACCGTCCGTACGCCGCTCAACAAACGCACCGCTTCGGCACTGCAGCGGTCCGATACGAAACGTCTAAATTGAAAGAGCCCTAACACGACTTTCTCTTATTTTTATTGATCATTAATGATTAATAATAATATATTATTTTATTATTTATCAGCCATGATCGTCCCACTGCTGGGCAAAGGCCTCCCATCTCTCTTTCCATACATCTAGGCATACGGCATCGGTGCTCCATGTTTTGGAGAACGAATCAAGTTCGTTCGGCCATCTTCTCCTGGGTCTTTCACGATGTCGGTTGGAATTGGGTGGACTCCATTCTGTGGTGTTTTTGCACACAGTTCACTGGACATAAGACAGACGTGGCCGGCGCAGTCCCATTTTAGATTGGCTGCTTTGAGACCAACAGTTTTGGAGCGCACTATGGTGTTCTGCACCACAAATACAGCACTGCTGTAGTGCTTGTTCATATAAATTCATATTTTCACTAGCTACAATGCCATTCAAACCGAAACACAGTAATCCTTACAGCTTGACAGCAGAATACTGGAACTATGTTGGTACCCGCCATAAAATCCTAAGTTGCCTCGGAATGATAAAGAAAATGTATGAAATTACCTCGATGCCATCACTGGCGGAGTCGAGCAGGTCGTTGAAGACCGTCAGGAAGGTGGGGTCCATCAGTTGCGGACGGAGTTCAGCTACCTCGGCAACATTCCCGAGCAGACCCATCATATTGCGAAGGAGCTCTTCTTTAGTAGGGAATATCTGAAATAAACAAATGAAGTCGCTATAATACGCTGTTCGCGTTAAAATCATCGATGACACACGGCTTTTTTACAAACTACAAGCCAGCGAGTTCGCTTGTAGCTTGTAAGCTCGCCGGCTTGTAGCGTGTAAACTAGCCATGTGTCATCGACGCTTTAGGGACTTAACACACGAGAAAGTAGTTGCGGCTACAGACAACTCGCTACCGTTAACATCCACTTTTGTTGCTGTAACTGCCAGAATCGTGTGTAAAGTTGGCGGCAACTAAAATAGTTCCGTGTGCTGATGGGCTGTTTACATCGGTCAATTTTACGACACGACGAGTTGACGACACGGATGGTCGAATGGTAAGTGTATTGGACTGCCACGCCCGGTGTCACGGGTTCGATTCCCGCACAGGACAAACATTTGTGTGATGAACATCGGTGTTTGTCCTGAGTCTGGGTGTTTTCTATGTATTCTATGTATGTATTTACAAAAAGAAGTATTTAAGTAATCTATCAGCATCTAGTTTCCATAGTACAAGCTCTGCTTAGTTTGGGGCTAGATGGTGTTGTGTGAAATGTCCAAAATATTTATTTTATTTAATTTTCGCCGAGCGTCAAGTCAGTAGTCACATCGGCTATCTAAGCCGATTACTTCAATTTCCTTCATAATGTCGATTTCGTTATTTGTACACCAGGGGCCTGAAGTAAGCCATTTTATACGAGACTTTTTTCAGCCAGAGTCGAAGGCGAGGGCGGATATTCAAGTCGAGTATAAGCCACACTATATGGGTGTTTTATTCTATGATTGTATAAGCTAAAAAAAAAAAAGAAATGTACCTTCAAGCAGCCTAAGAAGAATTCCATTCCACGGTTGTCGAGGAAGCGCCGGCAGTTCTGTGGAGTTTCGTCTGTGACATTCCACATAGTAGACCAAGCCACTTCAAGCACATCGTCGCATACACCACGATCCAGACGATCCGCGATCAAATTCAACATCTTCTGGAACAAATGTGACGTCTGAAGGAAACATTCTAAAAAAAAATGAATGCGGGCGGCCTCTTAGCTTTAGTGCTGTTTCAGATTAACGGATATGGGAGAGACGCCACATGCTACTGACACTCGCTATAAAAAACCGAGCGTAAACGCCGATATACGTGCGACATGCTTTTGAAGTTTCGCAAGTACCAATCCGCCCGTATACGCGTGGACTAAAATACGCTAGTCTCAAACAGCACATAGGTATATGAAACGAAACTCAACTCAAAGCACACATGGAAACTAAAAAAAGTGACACAGCACGGAAACAATATAAAGATTAACATCGCGGTGGCGAGCGCGAGCTTTTTTTGGACAACTTGTTACTTTTTTAAAACAGGCGCTTTGAGCATGCGCTTGCTCCTCTGATAACAACGTTCAAGTTCAACAGTTGATATGTACAGACGCAGTTGCATCCGCGCTGCGCATCTACACAATAAAAAAACAGTGATCTAAAGCAGAAAGCTATCTGACCATGTTTATGTTTGTTAGTTTGAAAAAGCGTTAGCCAAGACTACCGAGTTTGTAAACTTATCTCCAAATAAGTATTTAGGCAGTGTCGTAATAGAACGCGATGACGCGACCATCGCAAGTTCGCGCGAACGTCGATCGCGCAATCACGCGATCAAACGTACTAACGTCAAATAGGCGTCCCAATTGGCATTGCGTCGCGTCGCGCGATCGCGCGATTGCCAATCGGGACGCCTATTTGACGTTAGTACGTTTGATCACGTGATCGCGCAACGGTCGCATCGCTTGCTCGCGCGACGATCGCGTGATCGCGTTCTATTAGGACAACGCCTTAGTTATAATTATAGCTGTACTTGTAATCGTATTATGCATTGCTTTCTATTTAAATTTCTGTGATATCAACTACCTCCACGCGAACAAAGTCGCATGAGTAGTAGTCCAGCGTGAGATACGCGTGACTCAACACAGCTTCAGTACCTACCTGGGATTCAGGTCTAATCGATACAGTCGCTGTTACTACTGCGCAGTGCATCCTACAGTGCTAAGATAGACTGTTGGGTATAATTGAATCACAGCTCTCTCGAGAATAACGATCGTATCGAAGTTTTTAGTTCGCTCGCAGGTTTCTCTTATGGAGAAATTATTAGCAGTCATAGAACGATCATAATCGGGACCGTTATTATATCACTGCGACTATCAGTATGCGCTAGCTCGCGAAGCTCACGCAAATCTTTTAGTTTTTGAATTTATTATATATAACAGCCAATTTTTTTAGAAAACTTGATTATGTATGACAGTCGCGAATCAAACAATGTTCTTATAGCTGGTATTTTTTTGTTGGTATCTTTGAAGTGCTATTAGTATTTTTTTTATTCAAGCAAGGGACGGGATGAGCTAAGCGCTCTCCTGATGGTAGGAGATCACGCCTGCTTATGACCAGAATAATAGTTCTACACAAGACTTTGATTCACATAGACCGGTGCAACACTGCTAAAGCACACGTGCACATAGACACTTTGATGGTCAGTCTCGAAAGCCCAGTAATTGCACTAGCTACATTGCCTTTCAAACCGGAACACAGTAATGCTTACACATTAATGTTTTGCGGCAGAATATCTGACACTGTGTTGGTATCATCTGGACGGCATCCTGCAGGAGACGCCTACCAATGCTAACGGTTTGTTAACACTTAAAAAATTCCTCGATCGCATTTTTCGCAAAGGTCTCAAAATCGCATAATAACTCGATTCGCAATGGTATGTGATTTGCTGAGCATATTTTGGCAAAGTTGAACAGCATATACCTGCTACCTACCTCTGCAAAGTACGAATTCTATTAGACATCAAGTCCTCGTAGAGGGATAATTTATTCTCGTACTCGAATAAATGTCATAGAAAGCTCTATGTATTGACAAGGGTGACTACTACAAGGAGAGAAAGGAAGACCATACTTATGTCATCATTATTAATATCTAAATCGCACAACAATCGCAAAAGCAGCCTTCCTATACAATAATAATAGACATACATGACATTGGCTAGGCTTTCCTGTTACTCGATTTGTTAGATTATTTTAGTTTTCATAACTTATTACCTACGCCACAATAGTAAAACCCCACATGGACACTAGACATTTTTTGACAAACATTTTCTTGTAACAATGGTAGCGATATGATACCACATTTTTTAAATTATTTAGTTCAGTTATACTAGTGGTGCATAAGAAATAATAAAATTTAAATTTTTTGATTAGTAAACCAAAATCGGTTAGGTCGGTTAAATTTACGTATTTTTAGATTTATTCATGAATTCATTATTTCTCTGCGCCAAAGGCGTTCACACACAACATTCTATGTTTTAGTTCAAAACTTTACTATTGTTATATGTTTAACTTTTGTAATTTCCATGAAAGTAATGAAATTCATTTAAAATACGTTTCATAATTTTTTGAATATTTTAAGAAAAAAAAAACAACGAAGCTCATTTCGATGTAGATTTGGCTATTTATTTCTGCAAGGAGATTTTTGTATTCGTACTAAACTATTTAGCACGTAGATTCATGGTATGTCTTCAACCCATCCATCAGTTACAGCCATTGTATTATCCAAAAGCACCAATACATATATGTTCGTCGTACAAGCTGCTTAACACGTTATATGACGCACGAACGAAGTCAACAAAACAACAGTATAATTTAAATCGATCCTGGTATCAACTTAATTATCCAAGCAGAGCTTAGCGCTACATGAACTGAAAAAGCGGGGGTAGCTGCGTAGATCGGTTAGCTATCAGTTACAAAAGAGATTGAAAATGTTAGCTAAATGTGTTACCGATCGGGAATGTAATGTAACTAGTATGGACCCATACTAGTTTCTTTCTACTTCAAATTTCACTTGATTACAGTTACATTACTTCAAACAAAACTTATGCATAACATTGTAGATAGATAGATAACACTTAATTGCACACCATAATACAAGAAAAACAGACAGTAACACAAAGTATATAAAAAGCGAAGCACAATAGGTCTTATCGCCCATTGTGTGTACTATAGTCTATTCAAGATCGCTTTTCCATAATGTAAACAAATATTCGTTTTCATATTGTATTGGACTTAATTTGCAAAAAAAATGTGAATAAGTTGATCACATTGCTACACTTTGTACTTATTATGAAGTAAAAACCCTATCTTCATAAAACATGCAGCAGATAGGATGCTGCAAAAGCGTAGCAACAATAAATAATGCAAATTTAATATAAATAATGAGCAGTTTGTATTACGAACAGTTATGAACTAACGCGCCATATTGAACGGACTATAGTGGTTGTTGTAGGGCCACTCACTGATATCGCGCCGTGATTCCCCAAGAACTGCTTCTGCTGGCCATCGACTTGGCAGGCCAATGAGTTGAGGAGGTAGATGGCTATGCGTTGCACGAAGCCCTCCTGATTTACATCGCTCACTCCGGTCAGTAGAATCAGCACCACGCGGTCGTATTCAAACAGCTGGAAAATATTTTTTTACGTTAAGTGAAGTGACGAACTAAACGCTCTCCTGATAGTTATAGATCACGCCTGTCCATGACCATAACAGTGCTACAAAGGATCCCGAATCAAAATAACCAGTAACCATTGTAACAGATATATTTTAATGCTGAGTCTGCAAAGTCCAGTAGTTTCACTAAAAAGTTTCATGTTATTTATTTTACGTATGTATGTTTATGATGGGCTTCTTGTTCTTGGATCTTATATGTTGTGGTGTAAAACATATTATGTATAACATTATAATGTACCGGTTGACACCCACCCGCAACTTCATTTATGTTGCAAATTAACCAATTTCTTTTTCATATGCGCCAACTTTTTGATGCACATAAACCTCTTTAAATTCTCGACACGCAGTTATTTGGCCTGTCTGTGGTCTGTCAGTCCATGAGGACTAACCACAGATCTCGGATACTTTCGGCTGTCGCCCCCAATTTATTAATTTATACATTCTAACTTTATGGGACTAACACCCATATTCTAAGTCGATAATGGCCGCAGCTTTACCAAAGGTTCGGCTGTCCCTGTCAAATTTCAAACGTAAGTATTCACTCAAGTGAAAAAAATCGACTTAGAATATGGGTGTAAGCCTTATGTATATATTAATGATATGCTTGCACAACTGGCATTATCATGTTTTGTAGTTTTAATATTTACCACATCCTGAGGAATCTTGAATTGGCAAAGAGTTAGACATCCATTCCTCATCATAGTATCATCACCGAGGTGAGCTTCCATTGCGTCAAGTAATGTTGATATGATTTTTCGCTTGAGTCGAATACTAATGCGTTCTTTTTCCCTTCCTTTTACAATGTAGAAGAGGGTTGCACTGGAGGAAATCAATAAAATCTGATTAATAAATTATGAATAGTTTTTTAATAGACAAAAATATAACACAAATGTTTTTAAACATTCCATAATAAAACTGAAATAGAAACAAGTATTTCAAGGTACCTTCCGGATATCTGAATGTGCTTTTCAGTAGGGTGTTTTTCCATTGCTTTAAGCACAGTGCCCAGTGCGTGGCCTACAAACCCATTGTTTTCGTAGCGGAAAAGGTAGTAGAGATCATTTAGCACACGGGTCAACATTGCTGGCCTGTCCATGTACGAGTGTGCAGCCAGCAGAATCTGCTGTTCATTAGCATCTCCAGTTATCTAGAATGTTTTTATAAAGAGTAGTTTTGTGTCCCAAAAGTTATCTACATATACATATTGTACAAGTAAAATGTTGTTGGTACTCACCAATTTAGCTGGTATGTCATGCCTTTTGCATGCACCGTGGTGCGTCCCATATAATCCAAGAAATTCAAGTGGTTTGTCAACTCGGCTAACCAGCCCAGGAATATCGCACAGCGCTTTAGCTTGATTAGTATCCATTTCTTCATCACCATTCTGATTGAGGATGGGCACCGCAGCACCCGAACCAGCAAGATTTGTTCCAGATATGTCCAAAGACTCTAATTCGGTTAGATGGGTCACAATCATTGTGAGAACATCATTAGGATTGCAAAACTTTCCATGTCTTTCGTTCGCTTGAGATATGTCCAAATGAGTTAAAGACGGGATGCATACAATCGACTCCACAACATCCTTAGAGCAATGGACACTGTGCAGGATTAGGGATTTTAGTTTTTGCATCTCGCTGAGTGCCCAAATGGATCCCGGAGATGTACATTCTGAGAGATCCAAGTGTACCAGGTTAGACAGAGGCTTTAGTAGCAATGTAGGGAAGATGGTGAGACCACGCCGCTGTATTGTAAGACTGCGCAAATTAGGTGCATGAATAACATAGCCTCGACTGCGGTAAAGGCTCTCGTCTTGCGATAGAACATATGTGACGGGACCAAACTTTAGAGTGTGCAGATTTTCACTGTTGCTGTTAATGGTCTCCAGAGAGGCTTGGGAGAGATACTCACACTGTACCAGCTCTAACTCAGTAGGCTTGTGCTCCAAGAAGAATCGGAGACCCGTGTCCGTCACCCGAGAGTTTCGCAGTCTAATCAAATTCAACCGCGTCGAGTCCTTGTCGCGAAATAAATTCGCAATATTATCGTTGATTCGTTGAGTTTTCTGATAGCGCAAGAGAAATCTCTCGCATATCTCCCTCGGCAGCACCACTTCGTCCTTGAGTTTCCGCCAACGGCTGGTAGGATCGAGCACAGTCATAACGTGAAGATTCTTCACGATGTAGTTGAGACTCAAATTGAACAAGGAGTCCGGGGTGTTGTCGTACATCAAGAATACGTCTTTTGTCGCCATCGTGATCACGAAATTCTCGATCTCATAAACGGCTACCTTGACGATTTCACATCCCTTCGTGCGTCTTCAATATTTGATGCCCATATAATGAAATCACAAGGTTTTCACTACGAACATTTTTACTTTGTCATAATTAGGGCGATGCCCTACACATCAAATACTACCTTTTACGCCTACGTTTTGCCAAGAAATCCAATAATTCTAACGAAAAGGCAATAATTATTCCACTAGTTCACAGTGTTGGGGAGACTGACATGAACATGACATGACAATGACAGTAACTAACTACCACAGATCAAATAAATATTGGCAGCATATTCTAGAATTCGTGTGCACATACACATTAGAAAAATACATTCTATTTTCTATTTGAATTTTGGCGGGAACGTAAGAATGCTCTATTGGTGATATTGTAATATTTTTCAAAACTTGTATTACCTTGAGTGTTTAATGTAAAAACGGTGGTTTTTTTACCCAATAAGTGCTCATGAACGTGTGACAAGGCGTTATGGTCTCATATGACTTTATTCCAAAGAGCTTCTATGTTAGTATACAAGTTCTTTGCTTTATTCAGTCTAACAGATGGGCAAATTAAAAAAAAAACAGTTTTCAATGTTTGCGAGCGAGAAGTAAGTTAACAATAATAAGTCTCATTCACTCACTAGGGTGATCATCTCGATTTTCACTGAGTTAGGACCTCTCGTATTACTTTTTTATTGTCCTGTATAAGCCCAAAAGGACTCTCCACGTCTTTGATCAAACTATCCCGGGACACTGCTGTACTGACGTACCTACTACATACTATTACAACACAGTAAGTAATTCAAGTTCCATGAGCAAAAGGATATTAAAGATAAGTAGATAGGTAGGTAGGTACATTAAAATTAAAATAACGATAAGTATTTAACTTTTTAATTTGTTAATGACATTATTAGTTTTACTAAAATATTAACTTAGGTAGGTACACATAACACATAGAAAAATATTTCATTACTTAAATTACTTTTAGGTAGGTATACCTATCTACATTAATAAAGGTGCATTAATTTCTACAGACTGAATAGATAGCTCAATATCATGTTTTGCTTTTTATATTTTTAATTAATACAGGGTGGTAATTTGATGGGGTACGGACTACGAAAGGTTTAAAATCGTTTTCAAAGAATACTATTATTACTACGCCCGCCGGCGCCGGCGGCGCCATCGCGCCCCCGTTGTTGTAGTTAGCGGAAAATGTTCATAAGACTGTCTCTGATTTTTGAGCCATTTTGATCTGTAATTCAAATGTACACTTCGCAAAAAAAGACAAAAATGCTATAAGTCGTCAAATTTAAAGTCTTATGATTTTTTCTTCATTAGCATAACACATAATTGATTGGTTTTATTATAAAAGTGAGAATGGTAATTTTTGGTACCTAGGTATTCTTTTTCAAAATCTGTAAATGCAGATCAGAATATTACAAATATTTACAGTTTGCAGTTACCTGGTTTTCTGCTAACTACAACATTAAGGTTTCTTTCATGCCCGGTTACCACACTGTACAAAATTCTACTTACTAATTATTACAATTTATCTACACTCATGAAATTCCTTATTTGATACTTTAGTCAAGCAAGACTGACTTCATTGTAATCACTCTTGGGCTTTTCACTGCCCCATTATTGAAAAAATATTGTTTTTTTTTTCTAATTTTTATAGAAAAAAATTGTGGTCTATATTGGGTGATTATAGTATGGGTAGGACTAATGCCTAGATCACACGTACCGAGTACTCGGCCGAGACAGTGAAAGCTTACGTGGCACTCGCTCAGCCGAGCATTCGGCGCTATATTTATACGTACCGAGTACTCGTCCGAGAGCACTGTCTCGGCCGAGTACTCGGTACGTGTGATCTAGGCATTACTTCCAATATTTAACAGGCAAATAAATGGATCAATTTATAAAAATTGCACACAAAGGTAACATTATAAAGAAACAATAAACTATGTACCTACATAGCTACATACTAGGTATATCATAGCATTATTATGTATGTTTACATCTAGGTATAAAATCTTTGGGAAATTCAAGCTTTGGTTTTCCTAAAACACTTATGTAATACTAAAATGAGAAACAAGTAACATAAGCTAAAGTAAAAATAGGCTTTTTGAAAGTCCTCTCCAAATCTTCTTTTTTCTCCTCCGCATTTTTTGAGTAAACCACGCCCTATATTTAGGAGTGTTTCGGCTAACGTTAACCTAACTAAATAAAGTGAAACGAAAAAATAAGTTTGTACAAAATTCAATCTAGGTCTGCTTTCAAAACAAATATTTTTACTTCAGCTTAATTAAATGTACAAATAATTAAAACCCTTTACAAACTTACAACGACAATTTACCATCACGCGTCAAAATTCAGGAGCCGCTACCATTAAAATTAACCATGAACAGCCCGGTTCAAGAAGAACGCAACTCGCCTAGGCCGACGGCTACCCCAAGCGAACGAGGGGTGAGGATCGCGTTATTCAGCGCGGAGAGTCGTTCTTGTCCCGGAGGCGAAGCGGATGAGCATGAGCTCGCTTCTCATCCGGCCATTTAACCACGACGTTGGTGCCGGACGGAGGTAACGTCACGGGCGGCTCGAGCAGGACTGGCAGGCCGTCTTCGGAGAGGACTTGTCCGACGCGCGCTCCGACCCGGCGGTATATGAGCGAGGCGGGGTCGGGCTCGGTGCGGAGAAGGACCACTGGCGCCGCGGGCAGCACGTCGTTCAGCGCTCGCATGATGACGGGGGAAGCTGTCGGGCATACCGCGCCGCCGCTCAGCCGCACATTCAGGCTTTCCAGTACCGATGTCAGCTCGTAAACGCGCTCGTCGCAAAGCACAGGGTTTTCTGCAACAATACCAGATACTTATTGCGATGCATATCGCTGTTTTGCATTTTATTAATTCGTTTATTGGATAGTAGTGACAAAGTTTCAGGAAAATCCGTGTAGATACGTTACGTATTTACCCACGTAGGTAACATATTTGTTTTCATATGATACTATGTTCCTGCTATTTCATCCAATAGGTACCTACATAGGTAATAAGTAAGCTATATATCAAATGAAAACAAATATGTACGTGGGTAAATACGTATCTAAATATATATAAATAGTAAATAAATATAATAGGTAGTTTAGTTTAACATTATTCAGCGTGCGTGTCCGTATCGTTTAAATAAAAACAAAATCGCAAAGCCATAAAATAATTCGCATCACACAGAATTATGTTACTGCAGATTATCAAATTACATCAACATCAATCTTATCTTAATAAGACAATACGTATTTTGAATAAAGCAGAATATTCGCTACGCAAAAAGCATCGCCTAACAGCAGCGTAAGTTTGTGAAGTACCTACTACTCGGGCGAATAAACATGACACCTGGCTCGAATGACGTTTGTGCTAAAAACATCGTGGAATTGGATAATCTTGATAGATAAGCTTTAGAGTAGAGAAGAGGTCCTGTTATTCTTGGTAATAATAAGACTTCGAAGGGCGTGGCGCGGGGCAGCGGGGGAAGCATCAAGTTCCGAGCCACGTGGCAGGCAGGTGTCATGTTTACTCGCCTGAGTAGTAGCTACTAGCTAGAATTTACAGGAAATACTAATATAAAGTAGGTACCTACGTCGGTTCATATTATTATGGATTTGTATGTATAGCGCTCAAACTGACAAACAAGTCGTCGCTCTCCTATCAGAATACACGACTATCCATCATTCATAATGCTACGCAAGACTTAGAATATTGATAGTGTTCAGATTGCAGTACTGCATTGTCGCTTACTATAATGACCAATTAAATTCGCTAGCTTAATTTTATGCAGCTAACGTCAAAACGAGGAGAAAGGAGCCTAGGTGCAAATTCAATCATAAGACATACGAAATATTTATGGGTCTGTGCTCGGTTTGTTTTATATCCTTTTCTTTGATTTGCTGAGACCACTGAACACATCTGTTGCTCTCAATAAATATCTCCCTATAATACCTATTGAGAGCAACAGAACTTTGCGTGTCTGAAGTTATGTAAAGTACCTTAGCTACTATACTGACAAATTCGTAGCGCTCTACAACGGTGACAAATTTGTAGCGCTCTACTACGCTGACAAATTCGTAGCACTATACTACGCTGACAAATTTGTAGCACTCTACTACGCTGACAAATTCGTAGCACTATACTACGCTGACAAATTCGTAGCGCTCTACTACGCTGACAAATTGGTAGCACTCTACTACGCTGACAAATTCGTAGCACTATACTACGCTGACAAATTGGTAGCACTCTACTACGCTGACAAATTCGTAGCACTATACTACGCTGACAAATTCGTAGCGCTCTACTACGCTGACAAATTCTTTCCTTCGTTTCCTTCCATGGATTTATGATGTAGGTTAGGTAACCTACTTTCTCAATATAGCAATAAACTACTACTGAATACGCTGTAGTAATTTTCAGTCAAAATTCGGCACCTCTTTTTTTATTTAATTTAGTTGACCGTAACTATGTACAACTAGGACGAATTAACATGACCTGGCTCGAATGGCGTTTGTGCAAAGTACAGTGTGGAATTGGATAATGTTGGTAGAGAAGAGGGACGTGGAATACTTGGTGATGATAAGGCTTAGCAATAAGAGGAAGAAGAAACACACGTGTATATAATATGTATAATATATTATATACACTATTTTATATTAGTATATAGAATATATATATTTATAGAATATAAAATAGTAATTTGTATATAATATATAAGTAGTGTATGTAAAGTTCTAAACTAAAGTTAAGTTAATTAAAACCTTTGTTTAGAAATTAAGCGGATTTATTACTAAATATATTTATATTATTTGTTGATAGGTACATACCTTGAAGGTCAATCTTCAAGATGCCGGGCACTCCGTTGACCGTGCACTGAGACTTGGAGACCAGATCGTAGTTGACGCTCTGTATCTGATTGAATGAGAGGTCGGCCATGCACAGCGAAGGCAGCCCGTGGAAGTCCTTATCTAGCATGGTGATGTTGTTGTGATGTGCGATTAACTCCTCTAGGTACGGCAAAAACGTCTGAAAAAAAAAAACTTTTATATACCGCGCGACTAGTAAAATTAAAGTACCTATCAGTAAAAAAAGCCTTTATCTAACATTTTGTAAAAAAAAACTGTAAATATACTACACAATTTTATCACAGAGTAGGTACAGTCGGGATATAAACCACCAGTAAACCACTGGTGGTTTAATATTATGGGTATACCTTAAGTGGTCACACACTTTTTGTTGTTTACTGTAGCAAACAATTCGTAAGTTCATCTTAAGGGTCTCTCCTATAAAGCCTGTAAGACTAGTAGGATAAGTAGAATAGTTATCTCTTTGGTCGACAATTTATAATTGGTAGAAAAGTCATAGCTGTTTGTCAGAAGGCTGTTTAGCTGGAGAAAAAGCTATCGCTATATTTTCACTTGAAAGAAACGAACGAACCTTAGATGTTTCCTCCAAGGTAGTGAGCTGGTTATGTGATACATCAAGCAGCCTCAAATCCTCCAAGGCAATCAGGTCGTCAGGAGCTATTTGCTGCAGGAGGTTGTTACTCAAGTTGAGTCGTAGGAGACCGCGAAGACCCATCAAGGCACCGCCCAGGCTCAAAATGTAATTGTGGTCGAGCCGCAGTTCCAGGACTCGGGTTTCAACATCCACCAAGTTCTGGAAAAAATATTGCCGTGGGAATTTCCCATGGAGTTAAATATGTACTTGCTTATGTTTTTGTTGCACCATAAGCAGTATCAAATTCTGCTATACTCGAATTAGTGTCACGTAGACCTTGCTTCGCCATAACATAAGCCTCTAAGCGCGGCCTACGACGTGTATTCCTTTAGTTTTGGCTTTTGATTTATTTTATCCTAAGGTAAGGTGAGGTACCTCATAATTTGTATTTCAAGAATACGTACATATGTAGGCTTCAACTCTAGTTTTTGTATCTACTTAGTAGTACCTAGGTATTTAATTTTTCGTAGACCACGGCTGTTGGAAATGTCAATACTACAGCCGAAACGTCGGCGTCGGGACCAACAAATAAAATAGATAAGGTAAGCGCGATAAATACCCGTTACAATCTAATAACTATATAGTAGTATTTATGTATATATATATACAAGTACTTTCTCTTTGTTTCATATAATATATCAAATTGTGCACTTTATGTTTACGTCGTGCCGCGTAGACCCACCGTAGCGAGTATCGATACTACGGGAGATCTACGCGACACATTCAAAATACTCTTTAGCAACAACGTCTAAACAATGCTCACCTGCATATTCCCTGTAATGACATTAATTTTGTTGTGGGACAGGTCAATGACCGACAGTATCTTCAACCCTTTGATATCTTGAAGTGAAAATTCGGTCATCATATTGTGGGTAACATTCAAGTATGTCAGTGACTTTAAGCTTCTCAGCGAACCGTTTAGGGATTTAATTTGGTTGTACGCGATATCCAATTCTGCCAATTTTTCTGCTTCCGTAAATTCATCTTCAGCCAACTGGGAGAATAAAAAATAAATTGAAATTATTTAAAACCTGTGGCACCTACGTATAAATTATTTTCTAGTGGAGTACTTATGAAAGTACCTACTTAGATTCTGTATTGTACTCACGTATTCAATTTTGTTGAAGGAAAGTCCAATCCTTTTTAACTTCCGAGACTTTTGAAGAGCTCCGTCCAAGGACTTCAAGCTGTTGCCGTAGAAATAAAGAGAATCCAACGACGTCATTTGTTTTAGATCTTGAGGTAAACTTTGAAGCTCGTTGTCGGCCGCGTGTATGAGAGATATCCGTTTCGCCTTCTGTAAATATCATGAGTTTATAAGATAATAATGAAAAATTTGTAACAACTTGGCTAGGGGGCGCTGCCATGTCCGAGACAAAAAGCATAAATAATATTATTCGAAAAATATCGTTATCGGAGTTAAAACCGATATAGCTAATTAATATAATTGTACACCATTAGCAACAGCTATCTTCAGAAACAACGAATGACTGTAAATGTCATGCCTATAGTTTCTGAAGATACCTGTTGCTAATGGTGTACGTACAATAATATTGATTAAACATATCGGTTTTGGGAAAGCCTGAAAACTCCAATGCCCACCAACAAGCCGGTAGGTCACACGATAAGTAAGCAGGGTTGATTATGCTTATTATTACAACTTACTACTGGCAGTTCATTATCAATAGTCTTCAAGCTGTTCGCATTTATGAATATCCACTCCAAGTCCTCAAGGTCCCGGAGAGCACCGTTCAAAGTGTTAAGCTTATTAAGGCCGAGGTGCACGTGCTTCAAGGCTTTAGGGAGCGCGTCTCGCTCTATCTTGGATATCTGGTTATCAGCTACCAAAAGGTGTTCTAGTTCTTGAATGTCCTGTAAATTCAAGCACTTTTGTTTACATTTTACCTTTTTATTAATTTACGTAAAAACTACTGTTAACGTAACGTTACTATAGTTTAAACCAATATTTTTGTAAACCTCTAAAGGTTTGTGTGGACAGAAGTTTCGTCTTGAGCTACATGAACGCGTTGTTTTACACAATTCTTTCTTATCTCTACTAACATTAAAAATTGAGGTAGGTATGAAAAACACTACAAACAGTAGGTATGTATTTATGCGGGTTGCAGCATTAGAGATGCTGTAGCAAAAAAGACATGGTTAAACAAAGTGTTTTTTGACGGACACTAATCGGTTTCTCCTACTTCTGTCGGTTTTTTGTTGGGACCCTAAATATAGAGACAAAAGAGTAAACGTAGGCTTACCCGGAAGTCATCAACTGTTAGCTTGGTGATCTTGTTCCTGCACAAGTCCAAGGTCTTGACGTGAGGTAGATGCTGCAGAACGTGGCGTGGCATCTCCGTCAGCGGGTTATCGGCCAGGCTGAAGTAGTCTACTAGATCGAGCTTCGTGAATGCACTCTCCGTTAGTTCACTGAAAAAACATCGAATGCTATTCATAAAAAAGATAACTGTAGGTTTTCATACTCTTTTTGATCGCTATAGGATAACCCATAAGCATCTCTTTGATGATGAGCCCTTCATCACGAGCCCTGTAATGTTTGATATTATTTATAAGGACAAGGCTAATCCTGACTTCACAGTTTCATCTCTTATTTTCTCCACACTTGGGTGGAATATTTCGTTCAAAATTTTAAGAGTTCTCGGAGCACACTACTTCATCGTATACTAAAATAATCTGCAAATTCAGATGACTAAAAGTAAAAGCGTGTATAAATTTTACGTAGATGATTTTTATGATAAGAACGGGCCCTGACCAACGCTAGCGCTGTTTTCACAGTTTATCTCTTATTTTCTCCACTCGTGGTAGGAATTTTTTGCTCAAATTGAAACGGGACTACCGGTACGTGTATTAAATACAAAATAATCAGCAAATATCGAAAATGCGTGAACATACATAAAAAATGGGTTGAACTGAAAACACTCCTCCATTTTTATTTTCGAAAGTAAAAAAACAACGAGTATAAAGTAGGTAGAAAGTCTATGTCGAGGCACACTTAAACCAAAACAGCAAAACTATAGAACACAGAAATCAAGATAATGGGGATGAGGTATTTTTTAAGGATTGGTCGAAAGAATTTATTGTTACAAATCACGACGTTATTCATCACTAGCACCTATCAGTCGAGAGGGTAAAAATAATATTGTTGAGACAAATATATTTTTTTTATCGCAACAAATGTGAAGTGACGTGAACGTTACTGTAGTATCGAATATTATTATAAATATTTATAGTCTTGTATGACGAATTGAATGGTATCCAAAGGAATGGGAAGAGAAGCAAAGGGAGACAAAATAAACGACGGGAAGACGAGATCGTGAAAGTAGCTGGGGCAGAATGGATGCGGGTAGCGAAAGACAGAACAGAATGGAAATCTTTGGAGGAGGCCTTTGTCGAAAGACAAGCTGTAGATTAAAAGAAACCGATTGTCAATACCTAGACTTGTAAAACATTAACAATAATTAATTTATTAATAATTAATATTTATAGCTAGCTATAGCTAGCTTTATTCTCAATAGACAGCATAAAGCATGACCAGTGATAGAGTAAATTAAACATTCACACACTCACACCCCTGCACTAGGATTCCCTGTGTCGCAGGTGGCATGGACACATACAATACATCACAATATCCAAGACCCGAGAACAAAAATTTGTGTTCGTCACACAAATATTTGCTCCGGCCGGGGATCGAACCCAGAACGCCAAGCTTCGTAGGCAGGGTCACTACCAACTAAGCCACGGTGTCGTCAAATAACGATTATTATTGTTTTCGTGCAAATACTTGTTAGACGATGTATTCGTCAAGATGTTACTTTTGCATTACAAGATTCAAAAGAGATTCAATTTGCTTTCCTTTTTGCCAATCGGGTAAAAATTCAGCGTTCGTCAGCCTATGATTTACATCATTAAATGTGTTACCGATCCTACTTTCAATACATTCTCATACTTGTTAATGTCAAATGAAGACCCGAAAAAAATGCTGCAACCGCGTCCACTACTTTCCTTTTCGTTATTTTAGTACCCATTACTTTAGTTCTTATCTACTATGACTAATAAAAATAAACTGGTAGGTATCACAGCACTTTGAAAATCGAATATGTTTACTCAAACTCAAGGTACGTTTTATCTCTCTATTAATTGATAGAAATAATCAAAGACACGTTGAAATTTCTCTACTTTTCCTCTATTTTGCTGAAACTTTTGTAACATCCTGTACGCTTGAAGAGAGTCACTTTTTTGCCTATGCCTGTACGATTGTAATCATGTCATGGCAGTCATGGTTATCTCAATTTTTTCTAAACTCTACTTTAAAATAACATATTTCATTGCAAGTGCAATATTCAAGTTACTCTACATAATCTGATACTTTTTTTTTAAACATCTAGGTACTCTAATTTTTAGGGCATAAAATGATAAAATGTCATTTTTTTCCTCAGGTACCTACCAGCAGTGTCGCTCTTTCAAAGCAGTGGTTATGATTTCGTCTTTGAAACACCCAACGCTGAAGGGCACGTGAAAAGGCGATGCGCACGCGCTAGTACATGCAACTTAGCAATTGTAATGCATGTGAGTAGTGTCAGTTTAGTAAACACAAATGTGAGGGGTCAACGTTCCGAGGTTATCGCGACAGGGGCGGCGCCAAACGGTCGTATGGTCTGTCAGCCGGGCGCCTCCGGTCCTGGCCTACCATCTCACAATACCTATAAGTACTAAGTAAAGTACCCAATAAAATAAAAAAACTTACAATTATGAAAAAATCATCTGAGTAACGGAAAGAACGACAACGATAATGCACTGATTTCAATATTTATTTGTTTCATGAATGAAGACCTCACGCGTAGCCGAAGATTCAGAAAAAAATCTTTATCGTTCTTGGAATATGTATTCATAATATCAAAATATACCTACACTAAGAACAATTTATTTTTGAAATATCTTGCTTACCTTACCTACTTTGTGGTGTAACAAATAACAAGTCAAATTGGGGGAATAAAAGTAGGTTGAAAAAAAAATAGGCAAGTGTGATCATCACTATCGTATAACAATAATTTTGCGACCTATGTATTAAGGATAATGTATCATAAATTTTGCATAAAATTATTATAGAAAACACCCTATCATGAAACATTAAAATATTTTATTCTTGCTTATATGAGTGGTTTTAATTTTTTGAGTTAGACTCACGCGATTTCGAAACTCGTGTTCGTTGCGCGCTGGCGCTGGTAGAGCCCGTTTGTAACGTGATTTTTATTGTTATATGGCATCGATAAAAAGCCGCCTCCATTTTTGAACTATATGCTCTAACGCTTTATTACTATTATTATGACACTCTTATAATCAAGAAGGAACATCATTTTACAAATCCATCTGGAGATTTGTAAACGGAAGAAGCCATTTTCAACCACCGCCGTATTGACATTTTAGGTATTCTTTCAAAAAAATAATTGAGCCGTTTATATCCTACAAAGCGTTTTTTGCGCTTTGCATCATACATAAACATACCCGAAACACTTACCCTTCGCGGTTTGGTAATAGTAGATTATGCACTAAGGGGAGACACTGCGTCTTATGTTGCGGGTGGCATATTGATCCCTGAGCTAACGAGGGACTCAGTTAACTCCTGAGCAAAGCGAGGGAGTTATGTAGAGTCCTGAGTGATGCGAGAGGTTCACGCTACCCAAGACGAAGACAGGCTTTATCCCAGAGGAGCATACTCTACTTTTCACACCTTCTGCGAGGCAATAAAAAGGGCTCCGAACTCAGCAGCCAACACCGTCTTTTGTTTCACAATCTTTGAAGTCGCGCCTTTTTTCTTATTTTTAAGAGTGGCCAGTTCGATTTTAGAACAAACCTTTTTACAATGCCATATGGGCGTTCTATTACTTAGAGTTTACCACGAGTTTCCACACGAATTTGACGTTCCAATTTCAAATCACATTACAACCCTTGGGAGTTTCATACAACATTACCTCCCTAGAGAGGTAATGCTTTGCTTTACCTTGATGATAGCATGATATGTAATTGGACATTGTCGAGCAGGTGGTGTGAAAAAAATATTAATACCTTATAAACTATCTTAGTACTCTTTGTTATAAACCAATCTATATCATTTCAAGACTTCGACATCGAGATCGATGAATATAGGCCATCTGTAACACCTTGTAGGTAGGTACTTATACTATTTTTGAGAACGCTGACTAGTGACTTCGATAATCAATTATCGTATCGTATAAGATGTTGTTCCTATTCGTATATTCCCTGCATTGTCTGAAGCGTAGAAGTCATTGACATTCGCTATTACTTATATAGTTTTAGCAGGGCTAACAAGTCTTCAATGCCGAGTTCCATATTTGCATGCAATTGATCCGAGTCCGTTGCAATGAAACTGCCACATTGAGGCGTTTGACTCATGACGTACCTATTTCTAAAGTGTATACAGTGCTACTTGGCGACCAGCGTTCTTCGTTAAATTGTACTCTCTGGTCCCGTTTTGTAATTTAATTACCCTTTGGCCCAAGCGAGCACGTCAATTATGAATCGTTGGAGTGGAGTGGTCCAGCAAGTGCGTGAAATGGTCGTGCCTGTTTTTATTACTAACCCGACTACGAAGAAGGAGGGTTATGGTTTTTTAAGTTATGTATGTTTGTCTGATTCTACGAGGCACCCCCCAGGCTTAACGGTTGAAAGGATTGTTACAAATGTGGTGACATTTGATTGGTCTAGGTAATATGACAGCTGTAAGCCAGCAGAATGAGAGGTGACACAAACGATCAAGACTTGATGAATTTCGTTAAATGAGGCATCTTTAGATTCGTTTTGATCATAGGAGTATCATAGCATTAAAATAAAGTGCCAATAAGTGGCTTACAAAACAAATGAAATAGCCAAGAAATTAAAACAATTGCTTCTTTTCAGTACAGTATCTATAGATAGACCCAATGTAGTAGTGTTTAGGTTTGGCCTCTAAATTTCTTCTTTCACTCTGTTAGTTTTGAAATCTTCAGCCGTAATTTTGTACGTTCTAACATCGTTTAGGCGTTATAATAGCGTTATGTACGAGAAGGTGACGATAAATCAAAAACCAAGAAGGAGCCTTCATGAGAGCTCAGAGGAAAGATATCTGCGTGCTAGCCGCTTGATCAGCGAGTCATTCACTCACTTTCAGACAATAAACTGTCAGACAAATAACTTGACCAGAGTTTTTCTTAAATGAAATCTTTGGTGTTAATAACAGAGTTTTAGTCTAAATATTCGCGTACCTACTTATTATTTTTATGTCCTGTTTAAAATAGTCTTGTCCGATGTGGCTGATTCTTTTTATTTAATAAAAAATGAGTATATTTCTATGAGACTATAAACTTTGACCAAGAAAAAAATTTAAATAAAATATGATCATAAATAATATTATTGTAACCGGACAAGGGGAATACCCCTTGCACGACTGTGGCTCTGTAGTAAGTTTACTTTAGCACATTTTTTTGTATATTTTTGGAAATTGACACTAGTCTGTCTAGGGAGAAACACACACAATCGCAAGTTGCGCTATCAGTAAAATATAATATGTATAGGTACGATGTACCCTACGAGTACATGCCACTGCATAATTATGTTCACATTGTAGTCATTATATTACATTACCTACAGAAATTGGAATTATCAAGTTTGTTGACAGTGATTTTTATATTGATATAGTGACAACACCCCTACATTAACATTAAAATACTATTTTGTACCAAAAACAGATTTGTACAAATAACAATGGGCAAATGACAAGATTTAAATTTGGTAGAGTAAGGTGAAATTTTAATGTATTTGATAGATTAACACCCCAGTAACTTTTTTTGCAATTTTTTTTTTGTCAGTGCGAATCAGCGTAGCATAAAATATATTATGATGTTTAAATACCGATACTGTTCGTTGATTGGTCAGTTAATTGGGTCAACTTTTTGATTTTTGATTTTTATGAAAGTTTTTAACAAAAACATGCTAAAACCAACTTCAATTGAGACTTTTCTAATAGGTACTGTAAAAGTCACAGGAAAACAAAATGTGCATTTTCGTTTGCTTGGATGACATATTTATTTTATTTTGATTTAAAAACTAAAGTAATAAATCGATATTCATGAAAATTATATGGCACCAATGTGAAAAAACGAACCAGTTCTAAGGTTACAAAAAAAAATTACAATCGAATTGAGTACCTCCTCCTTTTTTGAAGCCGGTTGAAAAAATGCATGTAGCCGGAGAGTAGGACACTAGGTATATATTTCCAATACGCAAAAGTGGATAGTGCTATCACAGAGAAAATGAATAATGATATTGACCATTTGATGCTCTTATCACATCCGAGAGTAAATGATTAGGACAGTTCAGTTGGCACAACACGAAATAACCGCATAACATTGTACTCGGTTATTTTGTATTAGTCTCGAGCAAAGAAGACTTCAACTAACCCAGTTTCCTCTTTCTTTAACTGTTCTCGGTAAAATAACATATTTTTTTTGTTTAATTGCTAAAAAACTCACTCAGTAATTTGTTAGTTCACCATAAATGGGTAAATACAGAGAAAACAACACGACTAAACGGTATCATTCAATTTTACTGCTTTAGAAGCGACCCCAGATAACCCGAACAACGTCTCCTAGATGCCATCCTCATACGGTCTGAACTTCACGCTAGAACATTTATATTAATGTAGATACCTATTTCCATATAGGTACAAGAGAAAGATAGGGTACAGTTTGATAAAGCGAGAGGTGACATCAATTTATCAGCAGTCGAAGATGTGCCGGAAACTGTGAAATTCGGAATACGTAAGTAGAACTTTTATCAACGCAAACAAGGAAGAGTCAGTCTGCTGTAGGTCTGTACGATACAAAACAAAAAGGTAGAGACACGATCAAGAGGATAAACGTTTATTCATTTACATGAGTCATTTCAAGGCAATAATTAGTAGGGAAGCAGATAAAATATTTCATTTAGTAATTATAGTCACTGGAAATCTCCGAAGATCAATTGAATGGTCAATAGGAGTAGAGCACAAGGGTCACGGGCATCCTAATTGTTGCCTGTTTGAAAAATATCACCAAAACTAAATAGCAAAGAGCGATGGACAACTATCACGATATATTGGACTCGTATTCACAATGGTTAGCATTTACTCGTAAATTATATTAATATTTTGTACTAATGTAACTGATAAGAGACGTTTCAATAAATAAGCACATTCCGAAAGGAAATTTACTGAGAGATGGTCGTCTCGCTCTAATGAAATATGGACAAACAACTCAACTGTCTTTTGTTTTGGAACAGGAGTGCTCGTGATAGATGAGAGGCTTTTCTGCGGTTGCATCTGGCGACAGGGTCCGCCCACTGCGTGATAACGAGCCGGTCCTCACCTACCGTACATCCCCTTATCATAGCATATACCTGTGGTTTGCACATATAACTAACACCATACTTTGATGTTAAAACATAAAATTATATAAAAATCATTATAAAGTTTATTAAAAGATAAGCAGAGCTGGTAAGAACCTTTTATGAAGATGGGCTCACGTAGTCATTAATCAGAAGATGAAATGAGAACACAGAACGGGTACATCTTAGAGTGTTTCTAAATAGACTTGCCTTAAGTTGTCGAAGTTGAGTTTGAGCCTCGTGATAGAAAGGCCGAGCTCACGGAAACTGTGTTGACCAAAGTCCGGGAGCTGCGAGAAGGATATGTCGAGGCCGATCTTAGTTTCGGGGCTAAACTTATCGGTGAGGGCAGTCACGATCTGCGCATACGCATCGATCCTCGTGCAGACGATGAGTATGGTCCCAGTACCGGTCTCCTCGCGGCGGCAGGAGCAGGGTGAGATCTCGCGACGCATGGCGCAGTGCAGGCTGGCTCCGGCGCCGAGCTGTCCCGCTAGGGTGCAGAGTAGCGCGGCGGCGAGCGCGTACGCGAGCGTGATCATCGTGTGTGCCGTGCGGGGCTGAGCGCGCTACTGTAGCCGAGCCGCTGTGCTGAGCCAGCGCCGCGCCACGCCGCGCCGGGCGACGGCGCTCCACCCCACTACCCACACTCAATACCCACACCCCGCGCCAGACTCTATTCGCATAGCATAACACTACACAAAATATCAACTGCCCACTTGTTATGCCGTTGATATTCGACACACAGTTTCCTCCCAATCAGATAGGTATAGACTTTGGTAATGCCTCCGTTATAGAGTTTCAGGCAGGTTTCAGGACGATAATACTAGACAAGACACCAATTATGCAAATATCTTATTCTAGAAATATCTACCTACTGTATGAACTGTTTATTATTTATTTAGAAATCAACACGTCGCTTAGAATTACATAACCATTTTATTTCCATTACTATTTGGGATTTATACCTACATTAGTGTATTATATTATATCAACACCCTATGAGGACAAGTATGTTTTATACTGTTATGTATGAATAGATTTCCCTATCAGGACAAAATTTTTCCTTTTGTGATGAATTTATATGTTTTGTTAACTTTTTTCTCAAATAAATAGTTTTTTTTACTGAACTAAATTTTGATTATCTTCAAAATCATCATCAATAGTGAACATTAATTACTGACTTGACGTGTGTTGTATGAATTATACTCTACGTAGGTATGAATATGACCTTATCACCAGGCCAAGTTTGTGTAGATAAAGATGAACCCCTTATCGAAGATATGCCATCCAAGTTCGCAATAGACTTTCATCGCATATCCAACGTTTTTAACAATTAGTCACTTTAATTATTTAATATTTCTTCTATACCAAAAGGCTGGCACTTACTTTGGTCAAAGAATTAGCATCGCTATTCAAGGAGGTTAAGTCGCCAGCCTTTTGGGTAGTAGGTACCTATACTGTGTATTTTATTTATAATTTAAGAGGAATCCTCAAATCCGAATTCAATACAAAATGTTTCGGACAAATACTCAAAAAGTACGCCGTATTATAGTAATTTCTTCACACTATTCGTTTCGTCCGTTTTTTGATTTCGTCAACAAAAAAAGTGAAAGGTTTCATACTTTAATTTAGATTTTAAACGTGTTTTTTCAGTTAGTAGGGTTAATTTTAGATTCCCTTTAAGATGCAAATACTTACAAATTGATTATTTACCAAAAAACATTTACAATATGTAGAGATCAATGATGTAGTTAGGTGGTTAGGTTTATCTTTATATAGTTTTTTTTAGCTAGTTAAGGAATTTTAGTCTTATTATGTTTCTCCTAATGTCGCAAGTAAAATACTAATTTTGTTTGAACAGAAAAACAAATCTAGGACTGAAATATATTAATTTCAACAAGTACAAGTAGTCGTCCATTAGTGTTTATAACTATTAATTTACTACCCCAGTAAAAACAAATTAAAAGTTGCCTATTTTGTTAATAATAATATGTATTGCTACTATCTAGATAGTAGAGATACCGTAAAATAGGTTTTGTGCAGTTTCGCAGCTGAGCACAAATGTTGGTTGGTTGGTCATAGACATTCTTACTACTGTGAGTTAATTTTTTCCTTTCATCTTCAATCTTATGGATAAAATTGAAAATAAGGTTCTTTGTAATTTTTATCTGGTTTTGATTAATATTTAATTTTCGGTTTTTATCCAGGTACCCAAAGTGCAGTACAAGCGAAGCTTTTATGTATCATTTACACCCGTATTCTAATGCCGACTAGCACCAACCTATAAAAATTCCTAAGCAATTACTTAACTCGATTGACAATTCTTAACGGTCAGAATCTGGACTGTTAAGAAATACAAGTAATTGCTTAGGGACTTTGACAGTTTGGTGCAAGTAGGCATAAGTCGATTTTTTCACTCAAGGGAATACTTACGTGAGTGGTAAAATGGCGGCCGCTTTACCAAAGGTTCGGCTGTCACCTGTCAAATTTCAAATTTAAGTATTCACTGAAAAAAATCGACTTAGAATATGGGTGTAAGATTATCATTCAGAGTTATTTTATAGAAAAAAAGCAAATAGGTACAAAGGATTACTAGCTTTTAATGAATAAGTGCACGAAAGGAGCCTCTTTGAGGCGTACTTGAAATCCTTTCACCACACTGGTTCGAAGGAACTAGTGACACGATAAGAAGAATGAATAAGTACCTAAACAATTAACTATGTAAGTATGGGGTATGTAAGTATAAAACATATGTATGTGTATGTATTTTCACAACATCTTTTTTGATTATCTAACGATGATGTTTTTGCATTCTAGTCATAGCGTAATTTACATCATTGATATTTTCCTAAACATATGTATTTAACTGGTAAAAAAAGCTAATTTGCATTAGTACCTACCTATCTATCTTTGACCTGACCACAGACTCGATGACTCTATCGGCCACCCGGATACAAACTTGTTTCCAGGCTAACGAAGAGATCTTCCTTTTTTCTGAAATCACCATTCCACCCCAATTTCGCACCTTCGCTTTGAAAACATCTAGGTACTAAAATATTCCTTCCCCTTCCACTAATATTGATGGTACATACAGCGTTCTATTTCAGAACCAAAAAACTGTTGGTGTAAGCAAAACCATTCTAAAGTATTTATTTGGAAGACAATGATTATTTGAAAACGACTCTTCTATACTTTTGAAAATGCAATGCAAATTTTTTTGTAGAAATTCGTGGTAAGAAGTTTTGTAAATTACAGTCGATATATTTAATGATATAATTGGAACTATTATTCAGAAATGTTATTCATATTTTTAAGTTTTAGTTTAAGATAGGAAGTGTTTTGCTGCAAAAACTGTTAACTGCTATCTTTTAAAATAAATAAATACAAATACAGTATTGTTTATTATATTATCCAATTGATACGAGAAGCTCAGATATCGTAGGTATGTACCTACCTATGTAAATAGTTATGTACATATTCATATGTATGAGTAGAATGTGGTACTTACCTTTCGATAAGAAATTAGCATAATTATGGCCCATAATTGTGGTAACAGTCGCAGATTTATTTAACAAAAAAATATAAAAGTCCGCGACACGAATTATGGAAAAGTATAATTTTAAGAAACAAGATTTTATACATCATGTGAATGACATCACAAATGGTACCTACATCGAAATATGAGGTTGGTAACCTTTACGACCCATGGTAAAGCCCATAGCGACATAGGTTATACTCGTCTATCTATGCTGGGTAAAATATAAATAAAACCATTAACATAATAATCGTTTAAGTTCCGTTGTCTCAAATTTCGTTTTGTTAGTCAAAGCAAAATCACAACACAGACATCTAGCTAGCCCTTCAAATAGAGCATCACATACAAATATAATACCTTACATAAAATGAAGTCTCCCGATGTAGACTACCTTCGATTAGGATTAGGTACAAAATAGGTTGAAATGGTTTGCGTTGCGAATTAACAAAATTCCTTTCTTAAGGCTAATCCTCAAATCCAATTCCATACAAAATGTTTAAAACACGTATAAAATCTAAATTAAAGTATGAAACCTTTCACTTTTTTTGTTGACGAAATGAAAAAACATGGGCGAAACGAATACTGTGAAGAAATTACTATAATACGGCGTACTTTTTGAATATTTGTCCGAAACCTTTTGTATGGAAATTTGCCTTGAGGATTCCCCTAAACTTATTGACGAGCATACCTTACCCTCAAAATTTCAAACCTCTTATGCCTGTTACCCATACAAAATATATCAACGCGCAGCAAGTATTAATTGAGTCTAAAAAGATCTGAAGGTTTTTTCGGAGAGGTTTTATTTGTGTTTATATGTAGGTATTGCTCGGTGACAAAATTATTAATAAATACTTAAGCCTAACAATGCATATTTAAAAAAAAATATTCAGAGACGAAGAAGAAGAAGAAGCTTAAACTGGTCATTTTCTGAATAAATGCTGACGATGTAAATATGTATCTGTTTTTATAATTATTCGTAAGATAATTTTAATTCTTCGATAATTACCGGATATGACAAAAAACATTTGTGGTGTGGCCTTAATGCAGTTTTGTTCTATAAGTTGAATCATACTTTATTTGGATGACCTTTTATGTAGATTTGCTCAAGGCGCCAAGTGCGTCTTCACCTCGCATAGTTTGAAAAATATTTATTTATACTTAATATTAAACATGTGCATATAAATCTACTCAGTATCTTTTCTCACGAGATAATGCATCAAGTGCATAATTTAATGCGCCCATTCAAAAAAATGTAGCCACTCTTTTGCGCCCGAGGTTAGTACCTCTTTCCCTCTGTGTTACCTCTCAGCAGTTATTTATATCAATACAAAGAAAATACGAATCAATATTTTTTTATTGATCTATTAATTTATAATAAAAATTATAAGAAAATAAAAAAGTTCTTATTTCAATAAAATGAAAATTATGTTGAAGTAGTTCAAAGTACCTACTAGAGGTATTTCTATATTATTTTCTTCGCACATTTTCAGTAAATTAAAAAAAATGCACTCAATTTGGACTAAAACTAAATAGCGATCACGACTGTACAACAAATTACCTTTATTGTTATCATACATACAAGCAACGCTTGAGTTTTCATTCATCTTGGATTTTGACGTTCACGTTAAAAGACGTATGTTACAAGTATTTGGATTTTCGTAAACCCGTTGACATAACCTTGTGGGTTTGAATAGGCGGGTTAACCAGACTCGCGATTGGTATATAAGAGTCGAAACAGGTGCCCGCGCGACACTTGCCGCTTCGCTGGTTAAGAAGCACCACGGGAAGTGATCATCATGCAGGCGATTTGGGTACGTAAATCATATTTTATCAGATTTATAGGTGAAACAGTGTATAACTTAGTTTAAACTGCGTATTTATTTTATAGAAAGATAACTAGAGGCAACCGATTTTCAAAAAAACAGTTTGAACTGAAAGTGTAAATTAGAAAATTACACTTACCGAACTAAAAAAAAAACTGTTTTTAGAATGAAAATGCTTGATTCATTATAATTTGACTAATATTTGTCTATTATATTTGCCACATTGTCACTTAACATAAGGTGAGATTGCGATCAATCGAAGGGTCTATTTTCACAAAAAAAAATACGTATACTCGTAGATATATGAACTTTGAACAATCAATACAAATGTGTTAATTAATTTAATTTACAGAAAAGTTCTCAATGGGTAGATGTTAAACAAAATAAAGCAGCTTTGCACGCGTTACATATTACGAGGATCTGTGTGAAAATATAATTTATATTTTTAATCGAGTCGTTTGAGCATATTTCCATGTTCCCTTTACTTTATGATTTGGCCATTGGAGTCCAGTACATTTTACAATACCTTTTTGTAACATTCACCATGTATGTTAGGGCTTCGACCTGAGTGACAAACTAACTGACTAACTGACAGACTGACTGACTGACTTACAGATAACTACTAATAATTAATTAATATTATAAATACGTGGGTTTGTAAGCGCGTCATATTGTTTGTTACAATAGAAGCGACCGAGCTGAAATTCAGTATGAGGATATTTTATGCGATGAAAAATGACATAGGCTACTAGTTTATTATATACATACTTAAAAGATTTTTTCCTGACTGACTGACAGATAACGCACAGGCCATACCTACCACTAAAAAAATTGGGAAGGTATGTCGTGTAAACGCGTAATAATAAAGGTAATAGGAGTTGTGGGTGATAGCTAGTTTCATTATTATTACTTACTTAAATAAAACTATAAAATATTCCTTCTCTATGGTGGAAATTTTAGCAAAACAATAAAATTATTCACTGAATGTGAGTGAACTTATAATAGCAGATCCGGCTAGTCTGGTTTTCCTTGAAACATGAATTTCTCCATAACGTCACAATAAAGAAACAATTACTTAAATTTAATATACTATAATAATGTACTATAAATCTTATCAGTCTCTTACACACCCACTGTCCACGTCTCTTTTTTAAATTCTTGAGCTAGTCAGATCCTCTGACCTCCGACTGATATAACGATATCAGTCGACTATTTCTATGTATTTTATGTATCTAATACAAAAAAATAATAATTAAGTATTCTATCAGTTGTCTGGTTTTTATAATACAAGCTCTAGTAGTTTGGGACTAGACGGCGTTGTGTGAAAAGTCTAAATTCCATATTTAGTTATTTATTTGACGAGAGCGAGAGGTTTGCCTTTATCTTGACTAACATCCCTTGGCCAGCACAATCTTGACGCTTTGGTCCACCTGCCAACATCCCTTCTAGTGCCCTATCAATATGTCAGTTGTTGTACAATCGGCTCTGTAATTGTCTTTACACCCAGCTTTAAACTACGCCGGTTTACTCCTGTGATTAAACCACTCACACAAACACATCTTGTTTGTGTGTGAATAAACTACTGAAGTGATTAAACCACTTTAGATATAGCCCTAATATAACCCACAAGTAGTTTATTCACAAAAGAACATCGGCGTAAGCTGGGTGTAAAGACAATTACTGAGCCGACTGTAAATCCACTGTTATACATAACCCTCCCTTGATACCACGACGAACAGTTTCGCAGCAGGGTTGTGATGATTTAAATCACTATTAAAATCAAGTGGTTTATTTATAGGAATAAATTATTCATATCAATATGATTTACTGAAACCAAATCAGCTAAAGAGTGTACATGCTTTGTTTACTTACCTACATAGTTCGGGGATTCACCGATATTTAAACTCATTTATGACAGCAAATATGCTACCTACTCGTACTAGACGAACGTCTTTATTTTTGTTAATTTTATAATCAAAAAAACAACAATTGTTATATGATTTTTCTTAAAGAAAGTGACTTTCGAATTGAAAATGATATGAATATGAAAAAAATCTGATTTCAATCAAATAAATCGGATTTAAGTAAAAAAATCCGATTATTTAGGTTTTTCTCAATAGTCATGATTTTTATCAACCCTGGTTTCGAGTCTTGTAAGAACAAGCCATTGACTTCCTGCAACTGCAACAAATTGTCGTCGGCCCGTCAAGCCGAGCCGTCCAACTACGTCGTTTACGCGATAATTAATGCAAAATTAAGAGTATAAAGCTTCAATGACACAGGGCTAGTTTACAAGTTCTAAGCCAGCTCGCTTGTAGCTTGTAAAATCGCGGCTTTTTTACAATCTGCTAGTTGACAATCCTTCCCAAAATGTAACTCGCTCACTCGCTAGCTTTTAAGTGTCGATGATACAGGGCTTTTTACAAGCTACAAGCCGGCCCTGTGTCATCGACGCTTTATATAAATGTGAAAGCTTGGAAGTGTATACATATTGGTGTAGCTGATTGTACATTCCTATTAATATAATATTGCCACGTTAACTTCAAATGCGAAAATACGTGTAGGTATATAGCTACGGGTCAAGTTTATAACGAACTTTGCATATGACTATTATGTCTGGTAAATCGATTTAAGCAGTCATTATGCTAATGATGTTTTCTGTATTCGATTTATAATTTAGATAAATAATTTTGACCATAATATTTATAACCCCTATTGCACCTTTATCAGTACCTAAATATGTATATTATCTGCCTGGGTAAACGAAAAACTTATTAAAAGTAGCAGGATTACCTATGTATAACGGCCTTTTTAATTTAATTGATTTTTTATTTGTATTTGGAGTACAAAGTACAATTAAGTGTTCATCTATTATAATCTAGCTGGACCTAAAAGACTTTTAGACTATTTATTTTACACTTACGCCAATTTTGTTTAACTTTATAATTCAATCGAACTCGTCAAAACGTAGAAAATGAACTCCCATGTAAATAAGCCCTAAATTGGTTACGTACTTGACCCCCAGAAGATTAAAATACAAACGCATAGGAGTAAAGAATGAGCTAATTTCCATATATTTCAATGCCGTGTAGGAGGAGATCGAAATCATTCAGAAACAGCTTTGTTTTGGGATTTTTATTTTATATTAAATAAGCGAATAAATTAAATTCATTATAAAAAAACAAATAATATTACTAAATTTTTCATTGAATTTTAATAGCCACTTCTACGGCTATCGTTTTTAAAACCGACCCTATTATCGCCATATAGGTAAAAACATTAAATTCTTACCAAAAAGTTGGGGTTTTCCGGCCATAATGATATCAGGTATGTAGGTAAGTATACTACGGGCGTGCCCTTGACATTTAATAGTTATTATTAATTATCTTAATACCTTATTAATCCTCTTAGTAACTTAATTATTTTGACGAACATCAGCTAATAAATATAATACTTTACAGTACTATACTCTTTAACTTCTTACTCGTAAATGCAAGAAACTACTGGATATTTGAATTCTCAGTCGAAGTAGATTAAAACATACCTAAACATTTTTATTTGAGCAATAATGGATTTTCACGGTCGAAATAACAGACGAAAGCTTGTTTTTCAAACAAATCAATCAATATATAAAAGGCTTGGTCCTGACTCACTGACTGACAGACAACGTACAGGTCAGACCACTGAATGTAGAGACTTGAAACTTTGAAATGTGTTCATTAAGAGCTGAAAGTGTTATTATAGACTGCCAAAATATGATCACCATATTGGATTTCTGACACTTTATTCTTGTTAAATGACAGTCTTGTGACAATAAACATAAAATATGACATAATATATATTTTATATATATTTACTACTTGTTTCTACATCAGGTAGACTCTACTCGATAGGTTTGGTAAATAAAAATTTATTAACGACTTACTATTGAGCGCCAAAAATCCGCCATTTTGATAATTATTCCTAAAAACATTTAAGGACAGTCGGGTTATTAAGATAAATCTAACGATACCTTAACTGTCAAGATCTATCGAGCCGTTTGGAAGATATGAAGTTACAAAAAAACATACATACATACATACATACAAGACACGTGTGAAAAACAACCATTCCTTCCTTCAGCCGGGTAAAATTATATATAGGAATTTTGATAATACACAACGCAAACGAATTTGCGGACGTCAACTAGTGTATAAATCATACCACAGAGTACTAAGTTATACACAAATAATAGCAAACATTTGGACAGTGATTAACACCTACATCGCGTCATTCGGTAAATACAACAGTTTATTCCTAAATCTGCATAATTATTTTAAAATTTTATACATTAGTATAAGCACAGAGGTATAAGCGTATAGTTGAATGACGCCTAGGGCTGCCCCTCAGGGAATCCCCGGATTTATCCTTCTTTGAAGAGTATCCGGGGTACATCTGGAGAAGCAAGGTTTGTCGACACGTCCTTATTTTTGTCAACGCATACCCATATAACATACTCACGTATGTATATCTATTAGTTTTTATTTACTGTATTTGTACTGTTCTATTAAGCCAAATAATTTTCATTTCATTTTTATTTCATTATATTTAACGATATAAAATTTAGTAAGCTCAGCTTTGACGATGTTTGACCTACAGTACACCATATTTTTCTTGCATGCCGGTGTTGGCTGGTACAAAATGCTATTATAGCATTAAATCCTCCCTCACTTAATTGTAAGTGTTAAAGTGTTAAATACATTAATAGATACAGCCTATTCTATATGGGCTAACTGCCCATAGTTAGTCTATGTTGTATTTTTCATATATATTTTTTCTCAAAAGAGGGCTTTTCGAAAGCAGATTGTTATGTATATGTCTTAAAATGAATAAGGGTTAACTACACACGCTAGGCAAAGAGTAGTTTTTTTTTTTAAACCTATTATCCGGATTTTTTAGCAACCTTGTCAAAAATTTTAAAGTTTGTTGACAGCTGCCCTAGACATACATACATAGAGTAGGTACCTTGATATCGATACTATAGCTGCAATTATGGTTACAATAATAGTTGTGACTATATTATTGCGGCTATCAGTGCAGAGTATCTAAATTTAGTAGAGTTGGTGTGTAGGAAAAATTTGCAAGAACATGCGAGTCTTAGCAAAAGTTCAAAGTCATTTATTTGAAGAAAAAACACTACAAGGTGTGTTCTAAAATCAATATATGTAAAAGACTTGGTCCTGACTGAGTGATTGACTGACAGATAACGCACATGCCAAACCACTAGAACGTAGAGATTTGAAATTTGGAGGGTACATTTGTCAAAAGTGTAGGAATTTTGTGTAGTTGCAACGCAAACAAACTCAGCTAGTGATAAAATTAAGTAGGTATAATAATAGTTGTCTGCAAATATATATTCTTAATATATAGTGGATGCGGAGAGCCGAAGACCGAGCTCAGTGGCGCGTTATGGGAGAGGCCTACGTCCAGCTGTGGACGATGATATATTCAGATAGATCGATAGTAACACTTTATTGTACAACCCGAAGAAACATAATTACATTATAATGAGAAGCTTTAAAATAGAATACCCAAAAATAATAAAGGCTGGTTATGGGCATTATCGCTAAAAGCGATTTCTTCAAGGCAACCTTCGGATAGAGAGGAGCGATAGTAGTTGGCGTCTGGACGGGTGAGTCTTTATAAAAATAAATAGTAAGTAAGTATATAAGTAGTAACAAATAGTAGTCTAAAAACAACGACTCTACCTAATTTTATACTCTACCTTAAATTTTCCTATTATGAGACTTATTTTACGCGTTTTGTCTATCTCTCCTGCAAATATTTTAATTTTTCCCTCTTTCTAGGAATGTTTTAGGCAATCATAACTATGTTGCATATTATTATTTATTATTATATCGAAATAATAACTACCTATCAATATAGGTTCATGTATTGTGGCAGTGGATTCACAAAAATTCTTTTATCGATGACAAATAAACCGGTTTTTGGAATATGTTATGTAAAATTGTAACTTTAATCGTAAAATTAATATGCTAGCGAATCAAAACTCAGACTCAAAATATTTTCAAATAATCTTAGTGTAAAAATCTAACCTTGATTTTCGGATACAAGGTTGCTATTTTTTTTTATTAATTATGTATATTTCACCTTCTTACTCTGCGTTAATGGTTTCCCAATTGCTTCAGTCTATTGTTTCTGAAGAAAAAAATAGTACATTGAAGCCCAACCGCCGCCAAACGTTTAAAAATCTTTTTAGATATGTATCTACCAACTTAAGTTCATATACCAGGAAGTTGGGAAGTTCAAGTTCATCGCACTCACTTCGTTGACCCAACGTAGCCAATGTGGTCTGGGCCAGTAGTTGCGTAAGCGAACAACGGCGCAAGAGCATGCACGCACGTTACTCACAAGATTAAAACCAAAATACGACCTTGATAACTTTCTCTCCAGAAAAATGCATCCAGCATTAAGATACAAGCTACTTTGAAAAGTTGACAAAATGCTACAAAATGAATGAAGTTTGCCAAAAGGGTTACAAATGGGATGTAGCCAGATATAAGACATACCTACTATGTGTATATTATGTTAGTAATATATTGTTAAATCTTCTTATCGTGTCACTAGTTCTTTCGAACTAGTGCGGTGAAAGGATTTCAAGTGCGCCTCGAAGAGGCTCCTTCGTGCACTTGACACATGTTCTCGAACTTTTAAACGAAATTAAATGATTCGTTTCATTGAAATGAAATGTAATGAAGTCGGTTATTAAAAAATAAAAACGTATACAGTTCTTAAATTATAATATTTAGTTTCACATACTCCACCGTGTGACGGCGTGCAAAATTTATCATGTATTATATGTAGGTGTCTAATTTAACAATCTGATTTAGGTTCTATGACATGCCGGTTTCCTCACAATGTTTTTCTTCACCGTTAAGCACGTGTTTTAAATGCACACATAGGTAGATCTTTTAGAACAGTAACATCCATTGGTGTACGACCGGGTTCGAACTCACGAAAGTCGAAGCACTTGGCCAACACGGCTACTAATTTATTGTTAACTATTTTGATGAATAAAATACCTAAATTACAAAATATATTAAATTGTTTTTTTTTCACTAAAACCATCTAAAACTTACACATGTGGGGGAGGACTTGTTGCTATAATAGCATTTTCTACCAGCCTAAATATAATTCTTACTAGCTCCAATAACTCTTAGTGTAAACTTTTGTGAATGAATGGATATTTATTCCTTAATCAACCAAAGCTACTGAAACAATTGTCAAAAATTCTGTTAGCTTGACGTTTAGGCTTTTTATTATATTCTCCCCTCATTCCTGGTAAAGAATCTACGGGCGGGTAATTTTAGGATAAAAGCAAATATGTTAATAGAATTGAATCTTGGAAAATAAAAATAAATTAGTATCTAACATTTAGTTAGGCATCTATCTAGATAGGTTTGGTAGTATAATTAAAAAAAATACAATTTGAATAGGTTGGTCAACTACTTATGTAGATAGATATGTAATTTAAATCAAGAACCTACTAAGCAAGGTAATAAAAAAAATCCACTCTTCTATGAACGTTCGTATTAAATGTCAAGTAGGCAAAACCAGGCATCTACCCAGGCTTCCAAAATACCTGCATCCATTCAATATACCTACCGAGTTCGTTCGATATTCCGAGATTTACAGAGTTCATTCAATATAATAACCATTACATCATGCATAGCCCGTAGGTAGGTAAATAAAATGGATCCAATTACTGTGGAACGCACTATTGCAACATACCGTGGCACCAGGAATCCATTTGCTGAAGAAAGACCGGTCTCATCGCATGCCCGGTGCGGATATGACTGCAACCGGTAGTTTTTTCCCCATACAATAAACAATGAAACCACAAAATGTAATCGCAGTTCTCATACTCGTAAAGTTCAACTTCGTGCACGCTTTAGGGGGCAGTAAAACTGAATTTTAGGCCCTAGGAAAAAAACAGTGATTGCTTATAAAATCTGTTTGAAGAAGTTCAGTTTTTATTAGAACTTTTTTCAATTTCGAACTTTGGAGCTTCATTATACCCATATATAGATTAGGGTATTATGGGGGACCTAAACATTACTAATTTCAATTTTGGAATATCGTTGAGATGGCGGGCTCTCTGTTTTTGAATTACGAAATGGGCGCTCATATCAGTTTGATTTTGTTTAATTTATGTGATACTAAAGTGATATTGTGTTACCTCGGTCCTGAAAAGGTCTGAAGGCTAAAGATTACTGAAGATATACTCGACATAAATATCAATAAAAATAATAATATCAATTTTGTCAGAGCGTCTGGTCGAAGCGACGCGTGATCAGAGGGCTGGCAGCTATCTGGGCCAAAGAACAAGCCTTGCTATACAAAGAGGCAATGCAGCCAGTATCCTTGGCACGCTGCCATCGGGTATCGAGTTGGAGCAGTTGAGCTACCTATAGATCGTTTGCAACGGTCTATGGGTGGTCCAATTGTTTCCTTTTGTAAATTTTGTAATATACCTATATATAGATTGTAGTAGTTAGCTTATGCTGTAATAAAAACTCCATAATATCAATAATTTAAAAGTCTCGTCTTTGGTGTACAAATAACTATTTATTAATTTTTAATACATATTTATTGTTTCCTTGTAGCGGGCACAACTCCTTCTATGTGTGCCAAATTTCAGCGCTTTAATCATTAAATAACATACGGACGGATAAGGCGAAACTCATCGGTCTCTGATCGAAACCCTAAATAAACAGAATTCTGACCCACCTTATCTACACAGTAAATAGTAAATAATTTGGACATTTCACATAAGGCTTTCAACCCAAACTAAGCAGAGCTCTTACCATGGGAACGAGATAAATGATAGAATATTTATGTAGGTACTACAGTAGTATTAAAAATATTTATTGTCAAGGTCATTATGACAAACTGAATAGGACTCGTCTCGTTGAAAAGGTAAATACTTAAAATATACTAGTTTAACTAAATGGATGCATTTCGTCTTGTTTCAGGCTTTAGCGGTTCTTGCTGTGGCATCAGCAGATGTCAGCCACCTTGGCTATCACTACAAAGTGCCTCAGACATCATATGGAGTACCCTCCTACCAAAACGTTCAAAGCCATAACGTCCCATCCGTTGTCACTGGTTTCGGAGGCTCTACAGGCCAGTACTTGGGCTCTACCTTCAGCCATGGTGACCACGGCGTTCCCAGTCATTTAACCGGAGATGCGCACTCTTCTGCAAGTCATCTTAGCAGCGGAGTCGTCAACGGCTTCGGAAGCGGTTCCTCCAGTAGTTTCGGCAGTGGCTCCAGCAGTGGATTTGGAAGTGGCCTCAACAAAGGTTACGGAAGTGGCAACACTTACGGCGGCAGCTCAAACAGCGGCTACAACGTCGGCTACAACACTGGCGTTAACAACGGTTTCGGTTACGGTAGCTCCAGTGGCAGCAAATATTCGCAGACTTTCGGCGGATCCAGTGGTGTCGCACAACCTATCTATGTTGATGGTTCATCGAGCCAATATTCCAACACTCAGTACCAATCTGGTGAAAAGCACCAACAGTTTTACCAGGTACAGTCTCAACAACCTGCTCAAGTTTTCAAGCACTTCTACGTGCATGCTGCACCTGAAGAACCCGAGGTACCCAAACCACGCACCCCGATCGTCCTGCCCCCACCCCAAAAACACTACAAAATCATTTTCGTCAAGACTCCCAGCACAGAAACTCGCAACTCTCAAATTGTACCAGTACAGCCTCAGAATGAAGAGAAGACTATCGTTTACGTTCTAGTTAAAAAGCCTGAGGAACAAAACGAAGTCATCATTCCTAAAGTGGAGCAGAAGCCTCCGACAAAACCTGAGGTGTTCTTCATCAAGTACAGCAACAAGGATGATTCTCAGGCCGTTATCAACAACATCGTCAACGATTACAATAAGCCTGGACAGTCGGTGTCTTTCAGTGGCAGTGGCTCCGAGGGCTCTACCGGTCTTACTGGACTTCCATCCAGTTCATCAAGTGGATCTGGTTACGTCAACTACAATACTGTTCCCAGCTCTAACTTCCCCAGTGGTTCTAGTCTCTCTGGATTCTCGACTGGTTATCAAAAATACCCCAGCAGCTCCACTTTCACAAATTCGCCCACTGGCAACACCTTATCTTCTCTTCCTGCCAGCTTTTCGACTGTATCTGGAGGTCAATCTTCCTATGATGCTCCCCCTAGCATCTCAAATGGATTTTCTCTTGGCACGACCTCGATAACAAGTGACTCCAGCGTCAATGACAACTTGGGTCCATCCAGTGGTATTATTTCTGGAATTTCCAGTAGTTCCAATGCTGGTTTTCCCAGTGAATCCAGCTCAGATCTGAGTAGTACTTCCAACTCCGGCCTGACCAGTGGATCTTCCAGCTTTTTCGGCAGCTCCGCGCAAGTACCTATCGCGTCTTCACTCGGCACCCCATCGTTTGGTGTGAGCACATCCGAAGTCCACAACTCAGGCAGCGATTCTGGTACTGATTCCAGCTCTTTAATCTCCACGCCCTTGGTTTCTGGACAAGATGAGATTAACACCATAACCGCAACGCAAGGCCTTCCCCACGAAACGTACGGAGTACCCAAATTCAGGGATGTCGAATAAAATATTAGAATTTTAGTTTTATAATACCAACTCAATTATTTATAGCAGATAATGAAGTGATACTTAATACTTATTATTAAAATATAAAAATACAATTGGTTTTTGATTCATGCCTTACAAAATATATTAAATAGTTAGTATTATATTAGTTACCTAATATGTAGGTAGATATAATGATTTTATGACCAGTTTCGTTGGTAGTGCTAATACGACCTTTTATAAATAGAAATCCGGCTTCAAGGACATAATAAAAATAAAATAAGTCAATTAATTTCATATTTCTTTTGACATATAAATGCATTAAAATCAAAATACATATTATTATTTTTTACATTGCATGATACTCACTGGCCACGGCAGACTGCGTTGTTTATTTATATACCAAAGAAAATGTATTTAAAAATTACTATTTTTTACCCTACAGATTTTTCTGTACCCGACAGAATTTTGTAATGCTAATAACTTTTAAACCATTTAAACTTCTCAGGGGTACGATTTGCGCATTTTTTGGCATAGGTCACAAAGTTCAAATCCCTTTAGTTTTCCGTGGTCAGGGAGTAAACTCCTAAACTCCGCAAGTGACATCAATATCTCAAGATATACGGGGTATAATTCTATTTGCGGTAAATATTATAACATTTTTGGTATTTTTTTTTAATGTTATATAAATAACCTGCGTAGGCCGCCATGGCTCCGCCTCGGAAAAATCGCGCGGTATACGCCTTCCTACCTGCTCGTTACCAAAACAAAGGTTCTATCTTCTTATTATCGTGTCACCAGTTCTATTGAACCAGTGTGGTCTAAGGATTTCAAGTGCGCCTCGAAGAGGCTCCTTTCGTGAACTAAAAAAGGTTATATAAGATCGCGAGATATTGAGATCGCCAGTGGCCATTACTTGTTATTTAGGGCCCGAGGGAATGTACCTACTTATCGATCAGTTTGCTATCCTTCGTTTCGTCTTGGCGTAGTACGTATGGTATGGTAGGTACCTACTTTATTTCAATTTTCTTTGCTTATTTACATGGCATAAACCAGAAACAGAATATTTGAAATAAAACCTCCAACGCACGTAGCACGTCTGATTAATAAGGTAGGTACTAATGCAACCCGAGTTGGCACAATATTTAACACACATTAATAGAAACCCATCTGCATAACTCCATAACGTTATCTTGATTGATTGGACTGGAATGGAATGCTTTCATTTCAGAATACCGCGTCGGCTAATTCATTCGGAGTAAATTTTGCGATGGTAGTATTTCATTCATTGCATTGTTTATGAATGGTATGCTTCTATTTTGAGGCAATGGCGCGTGTTGGTTTGTTATCGAGCATCACGGTAGCTCGTTCAGTGGTTATGTTTATTAGCGGATGCACTTTGGCCATCCAAGATCGTCGGACGGAGCGCCGGCGCCAGCGCTCAGAGCCGCTATTTTTTCATTTCGAACGGTCCATCAACAGCTATTAAACGCAATTTGATTTTATTACAAAGAGTCGAGTTGGATGTATGTTTCTTATTTATTAACACAAAAAAAAAAAAATTAAATGAACGTTGTATGGAGGACGTGGTGGGTGGCCGAGTGGATGAGGCCCTTGTCTTGCGATCTGATGATCGCGGGTTTGAATCCCGGTGGCAGTTATGCGTAAATAGGTTTTTTCGGTCGAAAATATCTATCCCACGTTCACGCAACGGTGAAGGAAAACATCGTGAGGAAACCGGAATGTCAAAGGATAGAAAATAAATGTTCTATGGCATGTGGCTTCCACCAATCCGCATTGGGTCTGCGTGGTGGATTTAGACCCATTCGCTCTCCTGCCGAGAGTAGGCCCGAGTCCCAGCAGTGGGAACATTATAGGCTGATTATGATTATATAAAATCTTTCGCTAAATTATGAAAACTAAGAACACCGATCTGGTGTGAAATAGACCAATCAATTCACAGTTCACAAATTTCCAGCTTTTATATCGCTCGTAAAGAGCTCTAGCATTTCTCGTTGTAAGCGAAAAGAACACATTTTTGCCGTAATGACTCGCTTTTTAAAGTAAGTGGTCTAACACGTACTTAGCAGTTTTATTTATGGGATTGATTGTGTAAAACCACTTCTGCATTTGATTTCTGCTCGTTTCGATTTTCATATACCTACCTACCTTTATAGGTTCCTTTGTTTTATTTCTACCTACATAACTAAACTATTAATTTCATTATGCACATAAAACTTTTATATATTTCCACAATCGTTATCGTGCAAAATATTAGTTTCGTGGCCAGCATATACGTGGACAACATAGTGAATTTCACATGTTTAAGTTGTACATGGACTTGTTGTTTGGGAACCTTAATCCGACCAAACATCGTGCTAACGACCTCGTTTTGTGCCAATTCCTGTCAAGGAATATCCAGGAGTGGCAGACCAGGCAATATTGTCAAGATCTACACTTATACGCAAAACACGCCTTTCTACGAACAAAATAATATTCAAGAGTTCTCAAACATTGCTTTAATTTTGCTGCAACCAAACATACTGAGTAAAAAATATGCTGTTCTTAGTGCAGTGGATCCTTCATCTACAATCGGGCTTAAAATTTTTATTCCAATAATAGATGAGCAGAAACTACGTTTGCAATCAGCTGTGATACAGCGTTGCGATAATGCTTACATTCGTTCAAGTGGATTCCATGTGTGCTCTGGTAAAACATCTTCAGATTTGAATTCCTGCCAGAATATTCAGGGGGCTCCTTTGCTTTTAAACAATCGCTTGTTTGGAATTTCTATTGCTGTCGATTGTCGGTTGACGCAAAGAGTTTTTATAGCTATCGGGCCTTCCGTACCATGGATAAGATCGACGATTGAAGGAATAGACCTGAACCTCAAGTCTACGACATCGTTGAAGATGCCGTGGATACCTGCATCTTCAAAGATGACACTATTACCATCAACAATGTCTACTAGTTCTATCACCAGCCTGATAACGAAATCAGAATTTATTAAAAAGGGTTTCGATATCTCTACTAGCAAGCCGGCTATAATGTATAAATGGACATCAGAAAGACCCGTTACAAATTCATTAACATTTCAAAACAGGACAAAAACGGAAGCTCAAGAGAAAAAGCTGACTATGAAGCATATAACAGCATTCAAAGAGCACGTTACTGTAAAAAAATCTGTGACATTACAAAACAGGATAATATTAGAAGCATTAAAGAAAATTCTGTTAATGAAACATAAACCAGCATCAGAAGAGCCCGTAACTGTAGGAAATTTAGCATTACAAAACAGGACAACATTAGAAGTTCAAAAGAAAATTCAGGCTATCAAGCCCGTAACTATAGGAAATTCATCATTACAAGACAGGACATCATTAAAACCTCAAATGAAAGTTCTGACTATAAAGCAAAAATCAGCAACAGAAGAGCCCGTTACTATAGGAAATTCAGCATTACAAGACAGGACAACATTAAACGCTCAAGTCAAAAATCTGAGAGCAAAATCGGTGGCTCTAGACACCGCAGCAGTTAACTCAACTTTACCAACTCCTACAAATTCTAACAAGGCTTTGATTTTGAGGAACAACAACACTACACCAACTGTTTCTCGATCAACAGGTTTCGTAAATGCAATGGAATGGTTTAAAGCGCAAAAGAAGAGACTAGATAAGAAGCCAAAAACTTTTCTCGTTTTGACAACATCATCTTCTGGTTGGCTTCCAACCAATTTTATGGACCTGACTTAAGCAGGTAATAAATAATAAATAATGGTGTAATAAATAAAAGTAGATTGTAAAAACCATTCCGAGGATCAGCCATTTTATTTATCCGAGACGTCTCACATACTCTCTTAACTAACAGCCCGAGCCAAATGTCGAAGAAGTAAATATGGATTTATGCACGAATTATTTAGCACATAAAATGTTTGATATTTAACTGGGTTTTCTAAAAAAATGTTTCATCGCAATAAGTATTATTTTTCAAGAAATTAAATGCAAAAGCCGCTTTACTTTCATGCACTGAATCAACCGTTCGTTGGAAGGAGTGCAAAAAAGTATCCTGCTGCAAAGCAAAATGTAAGCAGGGTTAATAAAAATCATGATTTTATTTTAAAAAAATGTTTTTTTATTTAAATCAGATTATTATTTATTCGTACCTATTTATCTTTTTTAATTCGGAAGTTAGTTAGATATATTAAGAAAAAACAATACAATTTTTGATTAGGTAACTTATGAGTATAAAAATAACAAAATCAACTATTTCGTTTTTCTATCAAGTTTGTAATAACTAAGAAAAACATTGTTAACATATTTATTTATTAGCTATATATTTAACAACACGAATTGAAAATCATCAAGTTCTTTATGAAGTTCTCTTCAACAATTATTTAAAAAAACATGACCCTCTTTCAAAAGGATTTATTATCATATCGATTGATTATTATTGATTATGATATTTATTTCACGGTCGGGTTAAAACAGAAACATACATAGCATAGCATCCCTGAACTGTTTTGCCTTTAGTATACCTACCTAAGTACCTACTTGTGTGTGCGCGCTGCGCCCAAGTACGGTCCAAGATACGAGGGAAAGTCCCTTGTACCTTGGACCAAATGACTGGACTATTGACATTTTTTGTAATCGCAATATCGCGATTCAAATCACTGATTCAAGTGATTTAAATCATCACTAGCCTGAATTTAAGCGTTGCTGTGTTTCAGTTCAAAAGACACTGCAGCAGCTTGTGAACTTACTGGGCTTGCGAGACTAACCATCAAAATTTCTCAAAGTGGACGAGCGCTTTAGCAGTGTTGCAACACTTGGCAACCCGGCGGCGGCGTATGTGAATACTTTAGTGTCTTCCTAGAGCTGTTCTGGACATGGGTGTTATCGATTTTACGTCGCGTCTCGCAGAGGACATATTGTGATCAAACATAAAGTAGGTAGGTACCTACTCACAGCATGTGTTGCTAAAGCACGGGCTTATTTTGTAAAAAGTAGGGTCCTGTCCTGACGTACGAGTTACGACTATGTAATAGCGCAGCTTTTATCATAGTCTAACTAACTGGTTTGTGGCCTTTGCTCCATCCACACCCGAAAGTTGGGGTGTAAGCTAAAAGTAGCCGAGCATTTCCAATAGGTACCTAATATGTAATAATCAAAGTAGGTGAAAAATATAAATGAACTTGTTAAGATTTTGTAATTTGATAAGGCTGCTTTGCCTGGATCAGAGATGCACAAGATCTAAAGCTAAAATGAAAGGAGGCTAGTCCTAGTAGTGGGTCCTACGTTTATTCTCGAAGGGTGATGATGATAAGTGTTTAAAATCCGTATAGCGCCATCTGACGTCGAATCGAGTAGCACAAACAATTGAAAATAAACGTCAAAATAGCACTTGTGACGTGGCCGGGCTAAAATATTTAATAATTTTACCTCTCCCTTCTCTAAATGTTAAATCCTGGTAATAAAAACTGGTTCCAGAGTGACAGTGAAGTTTAAACGTAGTGGTTATATTCTCTTTGGTGAAGTTATGATATTTATCAATTTTATTTCTTGTTTCGGCTGGAATCGAGTAAAAAAATAGATATCTATTATCTGGGATAAGATTTAAAAGTGATTACTAGTGCTTAAATCGTTACAGCGTCCCGGTAGTTATTCCCGATCTCGCTAAAGTAATGTAAAACACCCAACCAACGATTGCTGGTTAGTTGTGTTGAAGGACGACTACTTATTTAATTTGCAAATTGGAGGCCTAGATAATCCCATCAAGGCCCAATCGGTATCCGATACGATGGCAGCAGCTGCCGGAACTCAAAATTTGAAAGTAGTATTGCTGGGAGAAGGATGTGTGGGCAAGACGTCGCTGTTGCTACGGTACATCGAAGACAAGTTTAATGATAAACATCTCACGACGCTGCAGGTACGGTACTGCGCATTTATTTTCCTACACAATTACATTGTAATCTCGATTTTGGTTTCAGTTACCGAATGTCTAGTAATATCTACTGTAGATATTAGAAGACAGAAGTAACTCATAACTAATGCTGAACATTGATACACATTCAGTAACAACCATTCAATTATTTGTCTGTATCTATGTATGTTCCTTTGGTTAGAATTATTGTTTATTTTTCACTGTTGACAAAACTTTTTTGATTGATTGGTTATATAAAGACCAATTCCTGTTTTCATTGTTGTATAAATACAATGGTTTCTTTGTTTTAGGCAACTTTTTTGAACAAAAGATTGAACCTCAATGGGAAACGTGTGAACTTGTCGATCTGGGATACAGCGGGTCAAGAAAAGTTCCATGCACTTGGCCCCATCTACTACAGGAACTCTAACGGAGCCATCCTTGTGTATGACATCACCGATGAAGATTCATTTGTTAAGGTATTCCCTTCACGTACGCTAGTACCAAAAATGCAAAAATAATCTTATGACTTACTCTGAAGTGGGGGTACAAAAGTCTGCACTGGCCTCCCGCTGTAAGGTGCAATGTATATTTTCCAATCGTCAACAATGTTGACTGTTGGAAAATGCACTGTTGGAATAAAATTACTTTTCTGACAACAATGTTAATTTCAGGTAAAGAACTGGGTGAAAGAGTTAAAAAAGATGCTTGGAGCTGATATCGTTCTCATAATTGCTGGAAATAAGATTGATTTGGAACATGAACGAACAGTCCCATTAGAAGAAGCCGAAAGGTTAGTTTGTGTTTTATATACAGAAGAAGGAAAAGAAGCTTTTCATTCTTGTACGGTATAAGGGGTACGGTCTGCACTGGCGTCCCATTGAAGGGTACATTGTGCATTGCCCCCCGAAAAATACAATTATTCCTGTCCCAGCCATCCCAACTCCTGTAGTAACGGAGCAGGATACTGGGTTGTTGACAGCACTGTCCCAGTAACGTGCTGGTCGACACAGTTGGTGGAGAGGAGTCTGTCCTAACCCTACTCTCCTCTGTAACTTGACAGTGGATGATCACATACTCTACAGTCTGAAAAGAAGCTTGTATGGAAGTCTAAGTTTCTTAGAGCTATTTGTTAGCTGGCCGTATTATTTTTTTATTTCAGTTACGCTACCTTGGTGGGAGCAAAGCATTTCTACACATCTGCAAAAATGAACCAGGGAGTTGAAGATTTATTCCTAGAGCTTACTCGGGAGATGTCAGAGAGATGTGAGAAAAATGTACAGACTAACTCAACTAGAACGTCGCAAGTTCTAGTTGTTGATGATGAAGCCCCGACACAAACGTCTTGCTGCTCTGGGAATAGAGCTAACTGAGCTTCTATAGAAATAGGAACAAGTGGGCGGCACAGCTATTATGGAAAGTATCTCTGGTTCTCTGGATGAGAAATGTAGTACCAAGTCCGGAGACGGAATTCAGATTTTGATAATTATGAATAACCCCTCATAAATCTATTTCGCTATAATAATTCACTATTTCAACATTCAATTGTAAGAGGTTAGTATAATTGAACTACAAATTCTTAACTGATTTTGTGTATATAAAAATCCGACGCTCAAAGGACCAACAGGAGCCCAAGTGCAAAAAACGTGCGTTATTTAAACCACAAATGCTCAACTGCTGTTATGTCTAGTAATTGTGGTTATGAGATTGAGCAGTGACGATTCAAGCTGGTAATCCTAATGTTGATTTAATATAATTAAAAATGTACTAAAACTGCAGTTATCTACATAACTATGGCAACATCAAATCATGCATCCATATTTACTTATTAAAATTAGTTGACAAAAGGCAGCGGCAAGAAATGTATAGTACCTATTATTGTGTTTGTAGTATCAAGTATGTACTTTTCTAAGCTATTTTTTATATCTTATTGGTGTGCCGTGTGCTTCATAGTCACTCTAGAGATAAGATAATTTTTGACACTTTAGTATAATATACTTAGTGCGATTCCGAATTGCGTATCGGCTATGATATATTTCTGTGCATTGTTATCATTGCTCATTAGAGGTGCAAAAATGTTATCGTTCTTGTTTGCTGTTATTTTAATTGTTATTATGAAAGAGCGCTGTGCAGAATATTGTTGAAGCGAACGTAAATAACGTCACGAATTGGCTTTTTGATGTGTAACATCTTTCCTCTCGCTTACTGTAAATTTGTTGCAGTGATTTCGTGTAATGCAACGAAAGTATGTAACAGGAAGTAAGCCATCAGATGGTCCCAAACCTCCTAAAAATGAAGTACATAAATATAATCCCTCCAAATTTAAATGAGATGTCAGATGTTACACATCCTAGGCGACTAATGTAAGGCTCGCTCGTTTTTTTTATTTTAGTATTTTATCGTTGTACAGGACCAAAAAACAACTTGCTATTGAAATCGACTACTTCTAGCGTTGAAGAGTGTGATTCGATCGGGTACAAGTAGCGGCACGAAACTTTAGCGCTGACCGTTATTGCTCAGAAGTAAAAAGTAAGGTACCTGAGGGGGACTACACACACATACAGCATACAGTAACCATGAGCAGTAACCCTCCCCGCGTATCGTTCAGAGCTAGACTTACGTGCCGCTACTTGTATATGAATGATATAATATGTATAGCTAGAATAATAATGCGTATGAAATAATCATCTAAATGTTAAACCGTTAGTTTATAATTTGACAAAATCCATAAAGCTATAAACTATAGTGATTGTGGTTATTAAATGGTAATTAATTTCTAACTCCACTTTGTTCATGCATCAAAACTATTTTATATAATTCTGAAAATAGTAGGTAATTGTTGGGAAATTAAATTTTAAACGATGGTTCATTTAAAAAAATCATTTAATGATCTTTCTTAAAGTTTGTTGTAGGTATGTTACTGATAAAAAAATATAAACTCTTGTGATTAAATATCTAGTTGTAATATGTATACTTATTTAATTAATATAATATAAATGATAAAGCTTGTGACGTTAAATGGGATGGTATGTTTGTTACTTAATAACGCCGAAAATACAGAATCGATTTGAATGTCAGTATTGTTCAGAACGATAGATATGTCATTTGTTTATTTAATGGAATTTTATATAAGAGGGATAATAGGTCTTTAAATTCCCTCTAGACACCAGTACCTACTACTTATCGATGGGACTTTACAACATAAGGTAAGGGAATGCACCCAAACTACGTAACCCATTTTTTTTTCTTAATGCAGAGCACCCCTTCCTCCCTGTGAAAGCGTGGTATTTTAAAGAAACGGGTCACGTAGCTTGGGCATAATATTACTTATTCTTTGGTTTGGGTATGTTCCTTAAGCAAAAAGCGAACATCATGAATTTCCATTTTATTTTACGTACCTGTTTAATATTTATTATCTCGTAAAAGGGTAGGTAGGTACTCTACTTCTTCCTACTTAATTTTTTTTATGTATAAGTAGTTTATTTATCGAAACTGACGAAAACAAGGCCTTTTAGATATTTAGGGCCTTGTATTATAGTATAATTATTTTGTATGTTGTAAGTAAAATAGTAGTTTTATAAAATTAAAACAGATAATATTGCATGAAATTGATAATGTACATAATTAAATCAAGTCTTGAAGATTTCTGTAAACAATCAAATGTAACGCTTTAAATATAACAATAAACAATTACCCGTTTTGGCTTTCTTTTCTTACAGCAATTCTTATCCCATTCTAAGAGTTTAAATAAGTTCCTTACGTGGGGGTGGCTAACACAAAATTATTGCAGCGGCTTCCCTAGACACACTATCAAATGCAAACCGCAAGTATGAGTTAACACCCCGTAGGGCTTCATGGTCTTGCTCGGACGTAAGCGAAGCACTCAGTCCTAAACCTATTGCGCTTATGATTTTTCCTTTGGCTTTTCGTAGTCCACTCCATACTTATTCTATAATGGAACTAGTGGGAATAATTTATTCCCACTACTACTATTACTGGTAACTATCAATTTTTTTAATGTATTGAATTTGTCATAATTTTTAAAAATGTATGCTCTTCGGCCCCCTTAAGCTTAGGATCAATTCTCACCGAGTTGGGCGGAAAGATAGTCAAATAGCAGATTGTAAAAAAGGCGATGCACGGGGAGAGTGAACTAGCGAACTCGCTGACTCGTAGCTTGTAAACTAGCCCTGTATCATCGAAGCTCTAATGCCTGTTATCCCGTCGGTACCTATAAAAAAGGGTGGTTCGAGTTTAACCAGTAGAAAAACAATGTTGATAATGATAACAAATATTTTAATTGTTTTCTATGTATACAGCTATAGCTAGATACTAACATTATCTCTAACACGGCTCATTGACATCTTTCAATACAAACAATCTGTGGTTGACTTTAACTTTGAATAATAAGTATATTCCATCAGACAACCGCGCCACATACAACATATTTTTCACAATGTCGTAGCAATAACAGGAACTACCTAAAGCGTCGATGACACACAAGCTTTATCACAAGCTGATTGTTGGCGTTTTTAAACGCTAGTGTGTGAGCGTGTTAGCTTTTGGGAAGGATTGTCAACAAGCTGAATGTAAAAACGCCGTTGACACTGGGCGACTTAACACGCTACAAGCGAAGTCGCTGGCGTGTAGCGTGTAAAAAAGCCGTGTGTCATCATACTATAACGAATATACGACCTTACTTACATCATTATTGAACTGAATGGGTTGAACATCAATCGTCAATTTAAATTCAATTTAATTATATGTAGTTTAATCTAATTTAGGACTTGACGATTATTATATTTTTATTAATTTCTGTACCCCATCAATCAAACAAACCCAAGGGACATCCCAAAATATGTTATTTATTCATGCAACAAATATTCTTTGTACCTTTCATTACCTACTCTTTAAAACTAACTAACTCTTCAACCAAATAGCCCTTTTGGCTATATTTTTACATGCGCTATAACAACTGTACAAAAAGTTGTCTACCTAAATAGCCATGTTGATATCTTTCGAGTCAAAACTGGTTAAAATAAATGCTCTGCTTTTTAGATTTTCTCATACGACACTTTTAGTTGAATATTTTTAGTTAGCAACTCTCATATTTTCATATTTCAAAAAGGCCATACGCTTATCTAAGGAATAAAATGAAGTAAGTATCCAAATAAAAGGCAGACGAAAGGTTAAAAGTAGCCTTTCCTGAAGTATTTTTAAGTAAATAATTACAGTATGCCAAACTTAACTTTTTACACATTGCACATAGCATAAAGCACATACATTTGAATTCATCACAAAGCTAGGTTTGTTTACATGTGATAAATATAGCGCCCGGCGAATACGTAGAAAAGATATATTATTTTGATAGAAAATATTAGCATCTCCCCCTAATTATTTTTACAGACGATTTCAAAAATAATTATCAGATGAGAATGTGATCAAACTTAATATTTAACTTTTTTATGATAATTATAAAAAATTGTTTGTCATTTCACAGTTTACTGATCACATTATCACTACATATTTAATCATTTTTGTCGGTCATTTCATTATTAGAAAAGAAATTCTAATGATAAATTCTATCTATCTGACCTACATTTTACCGGTATACATACAGCCAGCGCAATATACATATTACTATAATAATAGTTTTATTATAATGTGAAGTAAAGTCACTCTAAAATGTTTAGGTAGCTAATTTTGTGCCAAGGTAAAAGTCGTTTTCACCATTAAACAATGCCATTTAGGCTAACTTTTTGTCCTTATTAATTTTATTCCTTAGAACGAGCTGACGAAGTGTTTCCATGTCTGAATCAGTGAATTTAAAAATATTTTTCGGATCAGACATTTTTAAATCGTACAAGAATTTCTTGTTTGTATCACAGTCCACTTTGTGTATGTTAGTATCGGAGCTTGTGTTGGGTTCTGTGTGTACTTCGCCGCGCGGGAGACTTTGTCACTTCTCCGATTCGACTTCTTTTGATATGCCTTTCTTAAGGGAAGATTTTGATTTGATGGTCTGGTCTTTGGCTTCATGGATTTCTGTGATTGTTGCTTTCGAGGTGCCTTCCGTGCTGTCCATAGGTGGCAACTCCAACAGATACGGCATCATACTGCGGGATTTCTCCTCTTCAGATAGCCATTCCATCTGTAAAAGAAAATAATCAAAGCATTCCATCAATATCACATACTTTTCACTGCTGTCAAAAGATGTAATAAAAACGCTTGAATAGGACAGTAACGGCATATATCAACGGTGTCTATGGCATTTTAAGTACCATAAAGTCTCTAGAAATTATGTTAGTATACATACATGTATTCTTGTGATAACAGTTGGTAAACCTAATTAATAAAGAAATGGGCGAGTTTCCACTGACGCGGAGCTGAGCGGAGTGGAGAGGCGCATAACGTAAATTGGGCAATCACATTACTCGAAATCTCCATTCGTATATTCAACAAAACATTCTAAGCGTTACATTACTCGCTACGACCTTACAGCCACCTAAGGATTCGACAATTTCTAATACCGAATTAGACTCTTTGGTATATAAAGCCAGAGGATCCCAAGCCTGGAATGGTCACGCAAATGAAGCACCTTCACTGACAAGCGCATAGCTGAAAGTACCCGAGATCTGTGGGCAAGCGAGACGTGTACGCGAGTCTTCCACGTTTCGCGTACTAGCACGTACACTGTGTCACCAGTCACCACGCTAATCCACCCCTTATTGATAGTTAATAATTACAATAGACAAGTTTAGCGAGCAAAGGGGGGAACGCGACTGCTTGTCCCAGTAACGTTGTTGAGTACGCGAAACGTGGAAGTCTCGCGTACTATCACGTATACTGTGTTACCAGACGTACCTTCTGTCGATGATCGTACACAGCATCATCACAGATGTCGATGCACATTTGTTCAGTGAGGCGGCCGTCATCGGAGGCATAGGCGGCCGCTTGCCACGCCACGCCCAGTTTGGACAGAGCTCGGCCCGACATGCCAGCTGTGCGCGCTGCCAGGGTTGTGCAAAGGGCGCCGTAGTCGAACTGATCCACGCTTAGACGCCTGCCAAAGTAAATTGTATAATCAAGTTAGTAGGGTTAATTTTTAAACACGTATAAAATCTAAATTAAAGTATGAATCTATTCACTTTTTTTGTTGACGAAATCAAAAAACATGGATGAAACAAATAGTGTGAAGAAATTACTATAATACGGCGTACTTTTTGAGTATTTGTCCGAAACATTTTGTATGGAATTCGGATTTGAGGATTCCCCTTAAGTATCTATCACTATAAAACAATTTTAATTTTAAACAGACTTCAATAAAAAAGGTTTATAATTTGGTTGATATCATCATTCTTTTTTTTTAATTGCAAGGATACACTTCCAGATTGGTCCCATAGAAATTTCATGAAAATCGGTTCAGTACTATGGTTTCGAAAGCAAAATAACTGAAAAAAAAATTCGTTGAGGTGAACAAAATTGCGTATTTTGCTTCCCTGTGACTTTTCAGTGGTGATTAAAGTCGGTTTATGTATGTTTTTGTAAAATCTTGATTACATAGAATACATTTTTTTTATTAAACACTACATTGTTAAACCTAAACCTTAACTTAAACCTACCTCTTGCCTTCCGACGCAGGTTGCAGAACAAACTTGTCAAAGTAAAGACGGATCAAGCGTTCCCTCTCTTCAACGCCCGGCAGTCCAAACTCGATCATTTTATCCAATCTGTCATTGATAGCGGAATCAAACTGCTGTGGCGTGTTCGAAGCAAGCACTAGCATTATTCTGTTGCTTTGATCCGAAGTGCGGTAGAGGAATGCGTTAAGGGCCGCGCGTAGGTCTTCGCTGATCTTTTCAGAAGAACGTTTGCGGAGAAAAGCGTCCGCTTCGTCAATGAAAAGCAGCACCCCTAAAATATAAAATTAATATTAGAAAATATAACGTGAAAGGGTTAAAATCTATTCTTATTGAACGGAGATCGAGATAAATATCAGTTTTAGACCGGAGATAAGTTTAAGGCTAATCCTCAAATCCGAATTCCATACAAAATGTTTCGGACAAAGACTCAAAAAGTACGCCGTATTATAGTAATTTCTTCACACTATTCGTTTCGTCCATGTTTTTTGATTCGTCAACAAAAAAAGTGAAGGGTTTCATACTTTAATTTAGATTTCATACGTGTTTTTAAGTTAGTAGGGTTAATTTTAAAACACGTATAAAATCTAAATTAAAGTATGAAACCTTACACTTTTTTTGTTGGCGAAATCAAAAAACAAGGCCGAAACAGAGCGAGCACATTTGTAAATTTTTGAATATATAATAATTGGCCGAGTGTGATTTTTTTTAAAAAGCGGAGCTGTGTTGTTATACGACCTCACGAAATGTATTAGTATATATATAGTAAATATTTTTGTTTTGATATGTTTTATAGTACGATGACATACAAGCGTTTTTACAAGCTGATTGTTGGCGTTTTTAACGATAGCGTGTGAGCCTGTTAGCTTTTAGGAAGGATTGTCAACCAGCACATTGTAAAAACGCCGTTGACACTGGGCGACTTCACACGCTACAAGCGAAGTCGCTGGCGTGTAGCGTGTAAAAAAGCCGTGCGTCATCGTACTATAACACGATGATAATTAACGGGCAAAGCTGTTTTTCTTAAAAAATATACTCATTTACGAGCAAGATAGCGGCACGCGGGATTCTGGGCCTAAATGACCTTTCCTGGAACGCTTCACGCTTCGGGTTCTACACTCGTCTGTTTGTATGACGTCCATAAATGTTTATGTTTATTTGCGCGTATTTTGGTGAAATATGTGTATCAATGCCACGGCTAGTCACGTTGTAAATTGCAACTAGGAACCTACTTTATTTTCCCTAGAAATACTTTATTTATTTATTTTCCCTAGAATTCGGGTACATACCCTTTCTGCTGGTATTTGCCCAGTCGAACACCTTGTGTATAGCTGCGACAGCATCCTTGCCCATAGGCGCCACGTCTCCGCCAGTTAAGATAGCGTAGTCCATTCCAGAGTGCATAGCCAGTTTCTGTGAAAGTCACCTCTTGTGAGATAAACTTGTTTGCATAAACTTAAAACTCCTGCTGCTAACATACTAAAGCCTAGTTGCAATAAACTGTCAAAGTTCCAAATCAATTACTTTACTCGCAAGGAAGACCTTCACGGTCCAGAATCAGACCGTTAGGATCTTCCCAGCGAGAAAAGTGATTACTTAGGGTAAGTGCAAGACGGCAATAACAATCGCAAAATCGCTAAATTACTATGATTTTGTAGCATTGAAAATAAAAATGGCAGCTGAGAGCCGCCTAACTGAAATTAATGATATTTTGGTGTCGTCAAAACTAAACTAATTTGACAGCACTCAAAATTATGCCATCCTTTTTATTTCGATGGTTATAAAAGGGACAGCAACATTTTTAAAACTGGCAAATTAGTTTAGTTTAGTTTCGCCAACCGACATCTGAATTGACACCAAAATGTCATTAAGTTCAGTTAGGCGGCTCTCAGCTATCATTTGTATTTTAAATACCATTTGTAATTTAAATGCTACAAAATTATAGAAATTGGTGGATAAAAATTAAGTTAAAATATTTACCTTCGAGAATAGAGTTTTGCCGGTACCAGGCGGTCCGTACATCAGCAGATTCCTATAGAACCCTTTGTTTAGTCGCGTGTTTTTTGTGGCTATAGCGATGTCTCTCAATCGCGTCTCGAGTGTTGGCGCTAGGACGACCCCAGAGAGCGCGTCTGATGGTTTGCGGAACGTAGCAAATGCCTTCGAAACTGTCAGTATAGGGTGTTTCACAGCCTCTAGTATGGAGAATCTTGATGTTTCATTGACGAGGTTAGGTTTACCTGTAAATTTTATAATGACAAGCTTGTGGTAATAAACATTCCATAACAACGGAATGTTGTTATGAAGTTATCTGATGTATAAGAAACTTGTGCCTATAATCTGATGCTAAATTATCGACATAAAATCCAATAATTTTCGGATAATTATCATGATAATGACCAACTCTGTCCTAGGAGGATTAAAGATATATAGATAGATAGAAATTGCTTTATTACAAAAGGTAGAAAACAAGTACACAGGCGAACTTAATGCTAGTTAGCATTCTCTTCCAACTAACCTGTGTATTGTGGATTATCACAAGGGATGCTTCCCAAAGGTAATATGACATTGCCTGATAAGATATCTGAAGCAAACTCTTACCGATTCGAGCTTCAATAAACCGCGCCGTGACAGAAGTGGCGCCCTTAGCCGTGTAAACGCCAAGAGCAAGTAGAGACAACCCTCCAGCGGCCGCGAGCGTCTTATCCCAATCAGTAACGAGGGCGTTCAATCCGGCACCGACCACGGTGCCTGCTGTCCTGTAATTAACCACAAAATGAAATGCAAATGTAACCACAATGCCTTCAGCTCGCGGGATATAATCTTAATGCGTTGTAAAAAAAATAAAAAGAAAATTTTCAAACAATCACTTCAGAAATTTCTTAGTGAATGAGTAGCTGAATAATGTTTAGATTTCATTACTTAAAACTTTATAATAATAATTTTATTATTCTTATATCCTATTCTTACACGACTCAACTATAAAAAACGTGTGCAACGCATTCACTGTAGGTAATTTCTTGGGAAAAAGTACATAAGACTTATTATAATAAACTTTATAATAAAAAAAAATGTATTAAAACCGGTACATCCGTTTGGGAGCTATGTTGCCACAGACATACAAACAAAGGGTTGAAACCTGTGGTTGGAACATTCATATATTATAAGTATAAGGTCACGCAACAAGAGTTGGCGCTGTCAAAGTCCTCGCACGCTTTGACAAAAGGATAATAATTTTGTCAGGTCACAATAGGAACACACCGTGGTCATATTCATAGACACTACACAAGCGCACGCACGTGTGAATGTGTTGTTCATGCCGACTCTCACTATGCGACCATAAATACTCTTCTTTTGAATGAGGTTTTAATTTATAATTTAAAATACATACTTGATACTCTCGAGGATAGTGGTCCGGTTCTCGGAAGCTTTCAGCCTGATCTGCTCCAGATTGATGTCTCGGTTCTCGCGGTCGGCTTTAGCGCGGGCTCGGGCCTCAGCCTCAATCGCCTTGAGTTTGTTCTTCTCACGGAGCTCCATTTCATGCTCTATGGTCGCACGGCGCAACGCTTCCTGCTTCGCCACACTCTCTTCTTGTCTATTGAAATAATAGGTTTTTATGTTAACAAGTGGCGAGACTAACTAGTCTCTCTCCTGATGGGAAGCGATCACGCCTGCTCATAACAGTGCTACACAGGGTTTTGATTCCCATAGGTTCATTTAACACTGCTAAAGCGTCCATCTTGAGACATTTTGATGGTCAGTCTCTGAAGCCCAGTAGTTTCACTAACTACAGACCCTTTCAACCGGAACACAGTAATGCTAACACTTTACTGCTTTGCGACACAATATCTGGTACTGTTTTGGTACCCACCTAGATAGCATCCTGCAGAGGACACCTACCAACAGTACAAAATCTTATCTTATAAGATAGAGCTTGAAAGATCTTATGCTACTTGCACCAAACTGTCAAAGTCCCTAAGCAATTGCTTTACTCGCTTGGTAGTTCTTAACAGTCCAGATTCTGACCACTAAGAACTGCCAAGCGAGTAAAGTAATTGCTTAGGAACTTTGAAAGTTTGGTGCAAGTTGGCATTAATGGTCTGAATCTGACACCAAATTTCAGTTTAGTTTTGACGTGGTTTAGGAACAAGCATCCATTTAAGCGTGATGGAGCACATTACGAGAGGCCTAAGTCCAGCAATGAACTGTGATAGGCTAATAATTTATGAATCTTGAATGAGTAAAAGATAAAGTTTATTGTTCTTGTCAGCAGCTTTATATAGTACCAGAAGCCCAGAAAGGGACGGACAGAATCGCTACAACATACCTATCTAATAAAAGATATGAACTCACAACAGAGGAGATGTCGCCTGATGATGACTCCACATCTCCCACTTTATACATCTATACAGATGGAGCCAAGAAAACAATAGGCGCAGGCTGTGGCTTCCACTGCCCGGAAACTGGTATAGCTAGGGCTCAGCCCCTTAATCGGACCACGACAGCCTTCCAGGCGGAAACCGTGGGGCTAACACTGGCGGCAAAAGAACTAGACAGACTCACAAAATAATGTTCACTACAGATAGCGCCGCACTGTTAAATGCACTTAGGCGACCTGACACAAGATCGAAAGCGGTGGCAGAATGCCATATAGCACTACAAAACCTAGCAACCGTTAATAAGGTCAATATTAAGTGGACTAAGAACGATGGATCCTGCCCAGGAAACGTCAAAGCCGACTCTTTGGCAAAACAGGGGGCGAAACTAGTCCCTAGTTCATCGGACAAAAGCCTAACACAACCGCCAACAGCGGAGATAAAAGCTAGACTGAATCAACATTCAGTACAAGAACACCAAAAATTTTGGAACAAAAGAACGGAATGCAAGCACACAAAGATGCTTCTACCGAATATTGATAAGAAAATGACAAACACACTCATGAAGATGAGAAGAGAAGAACTACGTACAATGGTAGGAACTATAACCGGCCACTGCGACCTGAATCACCATCTGTTCAAGATGGGTGCGACGGACAGCGTGATCTGCCGCGGTTGCTTCGCAGAGGAGGAAACCGTAGAACACGTGGTTGTGCACTGCACAGCTACAGAAGAGGCCAGAAAGAAGACTGGGCTGAGGAAAATCCTGGATACGGGCCCAGATGACCCTACCGGGTAACTGGAACACACCATCCATCAACCCAGGGCCCTGCTCCGCTATTTTGGGGAGCTGGGCTGGCTGGGGTAGAGTTAGTACAATAAGGGGTCAATGCACAATACACCCCACAGCGGGACGTCAGTGCAGACCACATGTAACCCCTTCCCCAAATTAGAATTAGAATTAGCAGCTTTCAATGTATGTACTTACTTTCTCAATATTTCTTCCTGTGATCTCTGCTGCTGCACTAATTGCTCTTCATATCTCTTTTTGGCCAGCTGATCTTGATACTGGGCCCTCATCTGGTGCTGCTTTGTCTCTTCCTGTACAGATATTTATCCTCATGATCCTTAGGGCCTTATCTCTAGGATGCTGGGACAGGGTTATATCGGGGGGCAATGCACAATGCCCCCTTCAATGGGAAGCGAGTGCAGACTACTGTGCCCCCTTTTAGAATTAGAATTAGGGCCACCGTGGTGTCCTGAGCTACAGACAGAGCTACAAATACGCCAAATAGATCTATAGATTACATATTAATGGTTACGCTAATGGCGGGTGATTCGGTGTCTGCCATCAAATAGGTTACACAACCAAGCGGACACCAAGTGAGATACCCTCTGTAAAGTGGTTGGTGGGGTTTATTTGTGCCGGCAGTTGTCTCCACTTTTCACATTATTTGTCCTTAAATACTTGATTGCTATATGCGTCAACAGTTTTGAATGAATCTGATATTATTTAGTAATAGTTTCAAATGTTTTATTCCCACTAAATACATAATAAATGTGAATGGGAAACTTTAATCTTGCCTGTGGCATGTCAGTTTCGTCTCAATTTTGTTCCTGACGTAGTATTTTTTATTAGGGTACATGTTTTTCTGACTAAGCCATAAAGACAAACCTGTAATGTTTTGCGTCTCTCTTCATGATCAATACGCCTTTGTTCAACTTTGGACTGTTCAATAGAGGCTTCATATTCCTTCATCTTGGCCATCATCTCTTGTTGCTTTGTTGACTCTTGCAACTTGCTGAGTTCCAATGCCTCTTTTGCATGTTCTGAACAGAAAATGGAATAGTCAGACAGTTTAACAGACCAAATTAAACACCTACGCTACATTCTAAGTTTGTGTATCCGCAAGTATATGTCAGTGTGACCATTTCAGAATCTATTCTTATAGAATATCACAATCCAAGAGAAGTTATATCCTATCATATTAAAATTTTAATGTACAAGTTTGTTATGAACTACTGAAATTCAATATTGTTGAGATAATGGTATGGTTATAAGCTGTAACACGCTATGTTTTACACTGATGCTACACCGCTAGCGAAGCTGCTAGCAGCAGTTGGTATAAAAATAAATTATTTATTGCTCTTACAGCAAATACCATTAAATATAAGCCCTATAATTATATAAAACCCTAATCAGATAAAACTTGGTAGAAATGGTAAGATGTCATATTATACTCTTTCATTGCCCCTCTACACTGCCTGGAATTAGGCTAGGTCAGCAGAAACTAAGCTATTCTGTAAAGTTTTTAGTAATTAGTAACTAAGTATACATTAGCAACTAACGAAGGGCACATGAGAAGAGCATGAATGGGTGTAAGGTTATGCGGTCGCTTATGCAATAGCGCGCAATGTGACCGATACCATTGATAGTACTTACTCGACTTCTCTAGTTCTTTGGCAGCTTGCGCGGCCCTCTCCAAGGCACTAGAATCAAAGCGATAAGCCTCCATGGCCTTCTTTTCAGACTTGGTGAGGTTAACCGCAGGTGCGGGCGCGGGCGCGCCGCCCTCCGCAGACGACTCGTCAGCCGGCAACTGCGGAGGCTTCGAACTGTATCCGAATAGCCAAGACATAGTCACGTCCGTTTATGTTTCACTGCATAGAATAATCAGTTATGATCAAGACCATTTGCGTTTCCGTAATTTCGAAATCAGCTCGCTAGTGGTGCAGCAGCGGCCTCCGCGACATGACAGTGACACAGCGTCGGCGAGCTACTTTCGCACAAAATCTATACACTCTGGAATGTTTGATAATGGTGGCTTCACACGGCCTGCGTTAAATACGAACATTTCGTTAGGTTAAAGATTCTCGAAGGGTTGAAGGAACAAATTCACCGCTTCACTTTTTTATAATGAATAGTCAGTCAATTTATATCTTCAAACATATAAAAATGTGCGAGCGAGTGAGCGGCGCGAGGGATTCTGGGGTATATCACTGAAAGTAATACAAGTATTGCAAAATATTAATTATAATGCTGCTTTGCAATGCCGCGCCGCCGCCGCCGGCCGTCAAAACCCTATTCATCAAGTGATTCCAACTCTTAGTTCGAAAAACCATATTTTTGAAAAAAAACACGTACTTTATGTACCACTAACATACCAAAATATGTATAAAAGAGTGGCCGAAGTGACCATATGATCCTAGAACTTTAAGTAGAACTTAGTACATAGATCACACGAAGCGAAGAGTAAAAATTCTTGTTATTATAGATAGTCCTTTATTAAAATACACATACAGTAATCAATTATTTATTATATTTACTTATTACGTTAAAAAGGTACTTAGTAACATTTTCTACCTTGCAAAAAACTCAAATTGTCAAAATAACAATTTGGATTCAAAACTATTAAGTTGGTACAGTCAGGAGTAAAATTATGTTTCAGCAACAAAGCATATAATTTAAAATATTGTTTTATCCAGAAGTTCAAACCAGATAAGTCGCTATCAAAAAAATGACATTACAAAATTAAATCTTAAATTGCATTATTTTGTACCCATGACTGTACAAGTACCTACCTACACCGATTGTACTGACTGAAGTGACACGGCTCTTTTTTTTTTTTTTTTTTTTTTTTTTTTTTTCGGATGGACGTTTAATGCAGTTAGCCGCAGATGGCTGTTACTGCGTCACCGGACTCTCGGCGAGCGCAGATGGCGCTCTGCCTTAAAATTTAGGTTGGGGCAAACAGCACAAGGGTACCCAACGGTGGGTCGAACCTCGGCTTGGACTGTTGCCAGGGGGATGATTGGACTATTGACCCAAGGCACCGTTAGGAATCGAACCTAACGATGTAGAGGGCCTGTAAGAGAGATTCCGACCACGCCGGCGCGGTCGGTAAGCGAATTGTGGAGTGTTACGTCTGTCGCGAGATGACTGCATTTCCGCCACCGGATTGGCGGCGGTGATGTCGTCATCTGGGTCGCCTAGAATATGTTTAGGCCTACGGAGGGATTTGACTACTGGCGGGTCTTCAGGATAGTCGGGACCGTTCGAAATGAGAGGATTCGGATGGTGGGGCGCGAGGTCATAATGCCGCCGGGCGGCGCGCATCATGAAGTGAACAACGGACTCGAGATCGAAATCGCGGTGGAGGTCTATATTTCGCATATATTTAGGGGCTCCGGAAATTCTGCGCAAAAATATGCTTTGCACAGCTTGTAAACGAACTACGTGACGCGTATGACAAAACACCACGGAAGCGTATGTCAATATAGGACGAATGCAAGCTTTGTAAAGGGTCAACTTATTTCTAAGTGACATTTTACTCTTCTTGCATATGAGGTAGTTAAGGCGACCCATGATAAATTTAGCACGGTTCACCACGTTACGGATGTGAGGCTGGAAGGTTAAGCGTTGATCGAGCGTCACGCCAAGGTACTTGGCGGCCGCTACCCATGGAATGGGTTGATCAAAAAGCGTAAGCGGTTGGGATTGGCATCTTCGGCCCTTCCTAGAAAAGTACACTGCTGCACTCTTCGTTGGATTGACCTCAATACGCCATTTGCGGAACCAAGCGCCAAGCGCCTTAAGGGCGGCTTGGAGTCGAATGCATGCGCGTTTGGGATTAGGATTGGATGCGTAAAGCGCGGTATCGTCGGCAAAAAGGGCCAACTCTACCTGCGGCGTGCGAGGGATGTCACTAGTATAAAGCGTAAATAGAAGCGGTGCTAGAACGGAGCCTTGCGGGACTCCGGCCCTGATGGGGCGAGGGGAAGAAAGCTTCCCCTCCACGCGGTATTGAAAGCTGCGACCAGATAGAAAGTCTCGTAAGATGAGCACGAGCCTATCAGGGACACCAAGTTGGGATAGCTTGTAAATCAAGCCATTGTGCCAGACCTTGTCGAAAGCTTTCGCTACATCGAGAAAGACAGCGCCGGTACCGGAAGGGTAAACGGCGTGCATATGAGTCAGTATGTGCTCCGTGATGCGGAGACACGGCTCTTATTTTAGTGTAGGTACTTTTATAACCTTATTTTAGTGTGGTTAATTTATGAGGTAAAGTAAGATACTTAACTAGGTTAGGTACAAACAAAAAATATTGTAGATACCTACCAAGTAAAAGTACACTGATTTGTAAAAGAGTATACTTAATTATACCTATATAAAAAAAATATGACTGAAACTTACGTTATAAATTAAATACTTAGGTGAGGAAGATATTATGATTGTGTTGTGATACCTAACTACTATTATAATAAGTAGGTACATGATAGTACTAAGTGTTTAAAAACACATGTAGATAATTGTAATTTCAAGTTATATTTTCATCATCTGTTGTAAAGTAGATATTAAAATTTCATCTCATTATTATGTTAACTTGATTTATATAAATCAATATAAATTAAACGTGTAAGTATAATAATAATAACCCTTAAATCTAAAACGCACAACACAAATAATATTAGGTATTAATAATTAAGTTTTAATTTTTAAGCTTAAACAGTAGGTATAAAGTCAGGAGTGTTAATAGATAATCAATTACAAATGCTTTAATATAGCGACTTGCATCTGTATTAGGTACTGAAGGTTTGGCATGGCGATACACTAACCTAATTATTAATGGAACTAATGCCTTCTTACACCAAACTGTCAAAGTTCCTAAGCAATTACTTTACTCGCTGGACAGATCTTAACTTTTTGAATCTGGACAATTAAGAGCTGCAAAGAGAGTTAATGAACTTATGAACTTTGGTAGTTTGGTGCAAGTCGGCATAAGTATTATATTAAAAAACTTTAAAATGGTCTTTACAAATTTTAAGAGATTCTAGTCTAGACCTTATGTTAAGAATGGTACATCCGAAGACTTATTATCTACTTATATGAAATCGCAATGTAAAAGCCCTAGTAACAAGCATAAACAATTTTTCTGCCTGATGAAAGAAATATAACCAATCGGAGATAATTAAAGATAAAAGTTGTCTAATTTAGCCAACTTCTAGTCTGATCTTAAGATTAATTTAAGATGTTAGATTTTTGGCCAGATGTTCAATTTCTATTTCTAAAAAGAGAAGTAACATGGCTAGAGAGAAGTTATAGGCTTTTTCATTTTTTTTTTTAAAACTCAATCGTAAAAAGTAACAAAATATTTATAAATATGGAGAAACATTATAGAGTGAATTTTTTTGGTCCTATTTTTCGACTCTGTCTTAGTTTGAAAACGACAATCTTGGTGTTCTATAGGAACACCGTTATTTATCTATGAGATAACCTTATAATAAAGAGGGAGGCAGTGTAAATTCCGGGCTGGAATGGCCAAAGCACTTTGGCACTCTGCAACTTATGTCACTAAAAGCTTGGTGAACCTTAATTATAGAAGGTACTTACTTCGTAATAAATAAAAGAGTAAAAATTATATAAAATAGTGTAAATGTCGTGGCCGGATCATTCATTTAGCCATTTCATGAAATGACCAGTTAAAATTGGCCATATCGTTCGAACGTGAACATCTACGTTTGGCCATATCATTAATTTATGGTTTCCATGATATCAATGCACAACCTAAGAAATATAGCTGTTCATATCATCAAACGCAGATTTATTCATTGATCTGGCCAGGCATGAAATGGCCAATTCTATGATCCGGACACGACATAAATATGGGATTCAGGATAAATATCCCAAATGGTGATATTACCAAATTTTTCAAAAGATGTCCGATCTGAAAGTTTTTGCAATACAAATACAATACATATAGAAACGAAGTGTTATTTAAGTCTTAGAATAAATACTAAGTATTAATGGCTGAAGTACATGTCTATTATATTTATATTATGCAATTGTAATACCATATGATACCAGTAATAAAACCAGTGGTTGGTTCATAGAAGACAAGCAATCATGTTAAATATGTATTTTTTATTATTCAATATTAATGGGATATAATTGGTTTTCATTTTCTATTAACCATCCACAGAGTATTAAACACTTTTTAATAGTCATATGTGTGTTAAGAGGATATGTGAAAATTTGGACTCGTTGCATTACAAACTTGATGTTAATACAGTGATTACTTGAGGGTATAATCTAAATAAATGTAAGACAGAAACACTATTGGTGAAACTTTTCTCGATAGATTTATTTTTTGAAATCGGCTCTCATAAAATCTGTTTCACACCCATTCTCCGAATTTAGAGAATATTTACGGTTAATGTTTATACTATTGAGTGAGTACTCAAAAAACTTAGATAAATGTAAAAGTATTTTTTTTATAAATTTAGTACTGTTTAAGCAATACGATGTTTTATCATTTGTCGCTTACGTCAGTCACTTTTGAGCGACAGAAATCTATATCTAACCTCTTCCCGTGGGGTAAGGTGTGTAATTGCGCTATCACTGTCTTGCAATTCGGCCGCTGTCATTTCTGACAGATTCACATATTCTCTTAATTTGTATATTTACATGTTTGTATAAAATACTTTGTATAGGTAATTATGATAAGAATTGCAGCTGCCAACATTCATAATTACAACCAAATTACAACTCATGAAATTCAATGGATAAACAATATTAAATTTCGGTGATATTCAAATTAATTAGTATTGAATGATAGAATCGTTTTCAGATCTCTTTGTGATGGATGAGATTACCATAATATAGGTTTTTTAAGCTGGAATCCTTATTAAGTCAGGTGGTCAATTAAGTGTTTGGGATTTTGCTTATCGACGAAAACGGCCCAAATACGCACTGCAGTGGGGACATTTATGATGAACGTCCATGCAGCTATCAATGCAACAGGGGATAAGGCAGCATCCGCAGAAGCATCTGGGCAAAAGAAGACAAACATCAAAATCTTAGAGAGAAAAGATATTATAAAAATACGGAAGTGGTATAGAAACCAATATAAATACACAATTCATTTAATATAAGATTTTTTTTAAGATTTACTAAACTAAACTGGTAGTTAATAAGTTTGTGATTTGTGTTCAGTAGTAGCAGTCTATGGTTTTGGTCCAAAACTTTTGGGGACTGGATAAACTAATTATAGAGGTTCTAATTCTAATTTGGGTAAGGGGTTGCAAATGGTCTGCACTGGAGTCCCGCTATGGGGTGTATTGTCCATTGACCCTTTTTTTCCACTAACTTTTTTTTACCCCAGTCAGCCCAGCTCCCCAAAATAGTGGAGCAGAACCCTGAGTTGATGGACCAAAATAGCGGTTGATAGAAAACTGTTAATGAAAGACATTGTATAAATAATTAATAAATAAATAATGTTTGTACATTTCACACAATGCCATCCAGCCACAAACTAAGCAAGCTTACTTATATACTTTTTTTTGCAAATACACACTTAGAAATAACCCAGACTTACGACAAACACCGATGTTCATTACACAAGTGCCTGTCCTGAAGCGGAAATCGAACCCGCGACACCAAAACCGCATCAATATTATAAAGACTTAAGAAGAAAGAGAGATGGATGTTTGTTACCAAATCATGATAAAGCCAAATTAAATACCAAATACCAAATTGACTGAAATTTTATAAAGATATGGGATATAGGTTTTTATTATTCCGATACAACGCAACGGTTAGTCTGTGGGGCAGCAACAAGTGAATAAAAAATAATATTACCCCAAAAGAAATATGATTGCTCCTGAAATGTATGCAATGAGCCCAGGCTTGGTTTGAGTAGCAGTGTCTATTTCAGCATGGCAACTGGGGCAGATCATGATAAAGCTACTAAGTATACCAAATTGACGTTTTTATAAAGATATGGGATGTAGGTTTTTATTATTCCGATACAACGCAACGGTTAGTCTGTGGGGCAGCAACAAGTGAATAAAAAAATAATATTACCCCAAAAGAAATATGATTGCTCCTGAAATGTATGCGATGAGCCCAGGCTTGGTTTGAGTAGCAGTGTCTATTTCAGCATGGCAACTGGGGCAGATCATGTGAGTGGGCTGAGGTCCCACGGGAACTACAGTTGTGACGATCTGTGGGCCAGAACCTGAAACAGAAATTATAAAGTAGGTAGTAAACAACCTGCTTGCTGACGCCAATGTGTTGAAGATGCAATTGAGATGTTTACGGCAATTCATTGAAAATGCAATTTTGTACATTCAGCTACCGTATAGTGTATGTATAAGTAGGTAATACATATTTGATGCTAGCTTGATGAAAGCTTGGGAGTGTATAGGTATACATCAAATTTGTATACCTATACACTCAAGCTTTCACATTTATATTATACTTTTAATTTTGCAAAGACATTCTGTAACAAGAATTCTGACGAGTAAGAGGACTATATTAATTTCGAAATGCTTGCGTCTACTTGTCTTTGTAAAATTAACAGTACTCTAAATGGGAAAGCTTGGGAGTGTTAGTGTTATTATGTTAGTGCAGCTGACTGTACATATGGGATCTGCAACTGGTAATATAAGCCTATTATTTTTTATAAAATGTTGTCTGTAATTTCATAAAAAACATACATTTCAGCAAAGTTACGCAGTTTTGATTAGATTCACATCCACCCTTGCTTGTAAGTCAGCATCAAAAGTCGATGACCATATTCAGATTTTCGAAATGATTTCCGACTTTTGATGCTGACTGTACCTACATACCTAATTCTAGTATCATTCAATCAATTTAGTAAACGTAATTCTAAATTAACAAAAGCTTATGGTTGGAATCTACCCACTGTGTTTATCATGTTACTTTTAGATATTTAACCTTGTATGCATGATCAATGATGTCAACTATTGGCTATTATTATTGGATTAAATAAGGCTAATGCCATATTCAAACCTATTATATAAAAAAAACACTTCCTCAAGGAAATGGAGGTAGTATTCAAGGTTATTCAAATAAGCTGGTTAAGTTTATCAAATTGGGTATTAGGCAGTGTCCTAATAGAACGCGATGACGCGACCATCGCAAGTTCGCGTGATCGCGTGATCGCGCGAACGTCGGTCGCGCGATCACGCGATCAATCGTACTAACGTCAAATAGGCGTCCCAATTAGCATCGCGTCGCGTCGCGCGAATGCCAATCGGGACGTCTATTTGACGTTAGTACGTTTGATCGCGGAATCGCGCGACGGTCGCATCGCTTGTTCGCGCGACGATCGCGTAATCGCGTTCTATTAGGAACGCCTTAACTGTATTAGTTTATTCATTAAACATTAGATTCAGTTTTATTACAAAAAACCTTTAAGGAAACAGAAATCAAGAAACGTTCAGTATGTATGTAAGAATTATGAATGTTTATTTTGGCCTTGTTGTTTGAGCCTTGATTAATTTATCAAACGCGGCCAAGGTGAATTGTTAGTGCTCAGTAATATGGCAGTCTTCCCATGAATTTCAACAAAAAAATAGGAATATAACAACATTCACAACAAAGACGACACCGTGGCTTAGTTGGTAGTGACCCTGCCTACGAAGCTTGGTGTTCCGGGTTCGATCCCCGGACGTGGCAAATATTTGTGTGACAAATGTTTGTTGTTCTCGGGTCTTGGATGTTGTGATGTCTTGTATGTGTCCATGCCACCTGCGACACCGGGAATCCTAGTGCAGGGGTGGGAGTATGTGAATATTTATTATTTATTTATTTATTCATTCAAGACTAGTTTTAGTTGAAAATAAAACTAATAACTTTAGAAAAGGGTAGTAACAGATTCATGGGCAAAGAGCTCCCTTGCTATTATTTAGTAATTTATTGCATATTATGTACAGTAATTGTCTGTAATGATCACTCAGCTTACGCTGGTGTTCTCCTGCAGTTAAACCGCTCACGCAAACACATCATGCGTGTGTGTGAGTAAACTACTGATGTGATTAAACCACTTAAGATATACCCATAATGTAAACCACCAGTGTTTTAATCACATGAGAACACCGGCGTAAGATGTGTGAAGACAATTACAGAGCTGACCCTACTAAAACACCAAATACGAAGCTTAGGTGCTAGCTAGGGTACATATTACCCTATTGGGTACAGTAAATTTTAGGTACCTATTTTATACAATATCTACAGATTATGACCAATAATAACATTCTTAGATAAATAGTATTCTTGATAAAGAAGAGAAATGAGACTAGAACTGATGAAAATCAGAATATATTATGTACTTGCATGGTTTTGTTTTGTCAACTAGCCAACTAGGTCAAGTAGACAGAATTTTCACATACTTGGCAGATACTGCGGTGTATAGGGACTTGAAGGGCCAACGCCACCAACAGCTTGTGAGTAGCTTGGAGGCGCTGCGGGCGGAGGCTGTAGCGAGTTGCCCCAGCCGTATGGAGGCGGATTACCACCACCCTTCTCCATTTTAACTGTGAAGTAGAACACAGAATTTATTGAGCTATTCAATTATTATCAACAAAACCTGCTAATGATGCAATGCAGTCTTCAAGCTATTTTTAGGTATGACTTCACGTAACGTAACCAAATGACTCACAATCGCGTGAAAATAAAGGTCATACAAAAATAGCCAATTTACCGGATAATAAGTATTTCACTGGTGTCTGTTGTATGTGTCAGCTAGAATCAGATCACAATCCTCGTTAATTATCTAAAGAACCAACAATTTAACCTCATATAACTATGTAATCAATACTATTTATATGCACAAACAACGCAGCATTGGCAAAGATCAATTTTTATTGGAAAAAATGTTGCCTACATGACTATCTGAAAAAGTACGCAAAACTTCTGGTGGTGGGTGGGCGACTTTACTAGAGGCTTCTAAGGAGTTTTGGACACAACACGAAAAGTCACGTTTTACAGCATTACACTATTCACCAACTAGGTATTATGCATTATTATTCATAAGTACTTATTGGGTAAAAAACCACCCGTTTTCACATTTTATCACTCAAAGTAATACATAATTTAGAAAACGTTACAATGCCATATGCCACCACATCCTAACATCCTCACGTTTCCACCAAAACTCCAGGTGCCAATAAGTTAATATCTAAGCAATATTAAAAATAAATTGTCACGTCAAGCATTTCATGTGCAGGTAAGGATTTTTTTCGAATGGTTATGCAGTTAATGCAATTAATGCAGTTGGCCGCAGATGGCCATTACTGCGACAACAGACTCAACTAAGATACGGGATGGACCAAGGTACGAAAGGTACGGACGGGTGGTAAAAGGTATGTTATTCTGAATTATTAGTGTGTACTGGCAATGCATGAGTACAATAAAAATCAATTGGGTGAAGCTATTCTCGCACCAAACTTAGTTCGCTTGTCATGTACTTCATTCATAATTTGAAATAATGTCTCCCTCTGTCTCCCTTTACAATACGCACTACGTAATCTGTGCTCTTGAACATTATTCAATCTATAGGTCAATAAAATTAATCTGTGGCGAAGAAAAAAATACAAGGATTTGTCCAAAGAGAATATAACCACTACCCACTACGTTTAGATTTGTCAGCGATAAAAATAAATAAAAGTTGAATTGGTTGCTGTTGCTGAAGCCGTGATTCCTAGGTATTATATTCGATAAATGGGCTGAATATTAATCTGATTAATTCTGAGTCTAATATTTGTAATAATAATAGTTCTAACGCCTATGTCAATAAATCGTAGACCATAGATTCACTGGTGATTCATTCGCCTTGGATTCAATTCTGCCTTGTTTTTCCTGTTTCAGTTCACAGGAAAATGTCATCACCACGCCCAAAGTCTCCTCGCACTCCAGTTTTACCCAAAAAAGAGGAAGAATCCTTTTGGGATAAGATTGGGACGCTCGGCCGAAAGAAGCGCATAAAGGAAGGTAAATGCTGTGATAAACTAATTCCAGATTGTCTGTTGTGTGGGAAGTAGCAAGAGCTCTGTTATCTCATAGCTATGAATGACCCACTTAGTCATTTCGTAAATTCGCCCACTATGATCCATACCTTCTATGTTGTTTTAAGGGTTTAGGGTCTGCCAAAGACCTGTAAAAATGTTTAGAGTTCTAGATGTACATACAAAGATACTAAAAACTAGGTTTGTTTCAAATCAAGACTTCATGCATTTCTTATCTCCCTAAACCACCCTAAACCAAAAGAGCTCATCTACGAACCTAATAATTCTAATAGCAATCCCGCTATACAGGCTTTATAGACCTAGTGCAGGGAACAGAGTCCACTATGGTATCTTTGCTTCAGAGTTTTACAGACTTTGTCAAACTTAATAACTGAACTTTGATCAAGAGTGTAATATTAAAAAAAATCTAAGCAATTATATTTGATATATTTTTTAGTGCAAGAGGTTCAAGCAGAAGGCAGATATGCTATTGACTCTCCTGGAAGTCCAGCTGCCCCAGAAATACCACCAGAAGAGTACAGTTTACGTAAGTCTTGTTACTTAATTAGTTGTATGATGATAATATTGTTGCAGTGAGCTTATAAAAAACAATAACATCATGCTCAGTGACTTGCCTTGAGAGTACAATGAGCTTGAAGACTATAAAACTTGTTTTTATTTTATGACAGTTGACAATGAAGAAAGAGCTATCATTGAACCGAGATCTTTGGAAGACCCGAGAGTGAAAGATCTCATTCAGGTGCTCATTGACTGGATCAATGATGAGCTTGCAGTCCAGCGTATCATAGTGAAGGACATCAGTGAGGATCTTTATGATGGCCAAGTTCTCCAAAAACTACTGGAAATACTCACAGAGAAGAAACTTGATGTACCTGAAGTTACTCAATCTGAGGAGGGGCAGCGGCAAAAGCTTGCCATTGTGTTGCGTGCTGTCAATAGAGTAAGACTATATTATAAACTATTTTCAAGCTCTTTCAGAAAGCAACATAATAAGTATTAATCTAAGTTCCCTGACAACCAGAATAAATAAAAAAATTAAAAGTTCATTTGGCAAAATCCAACAAGTTTGATATTGTAGAACTGAAAACACAAACAAGGCCACTGCAAATAGTGCTGATGCATTTGTGTCTATTTCAGGTGCTGTACGGAACTTCCAAACCTGTACCAAAATGGAGCGTGGACTCCATTCATTCAAAGAACATAGTTTCTATTCTGCATTTGCTGGTTGCCCTTGCCCGTCATTTTCGTGCGCCTGTTCGTCTACCTGAAAATGTGACCGTCAATGTAGTTGTGGTGAAAAAGGATGCGCCTCAGCATCTTTCACACAGGTAAAGTTTCAATACTTATAAGGGTTCCTAACTTCCTACACAAGCCACACTACTCCGTTGCATTGTTATTTTGTACTGGCATTTTGTAAAAAATGCATCCACATGTAGCGTTGCGACGCAACACAGCAGTGTGGCTTCAATCTTATTGGGATTAATGTAATCCGTTGATTTGGATTGCCCGCCGGTTCACTTGTGGTATCATAATAAAATCCAAATTATCCGTACATTATTTGGCACTCCAGAACGCTAGCTAGCTTATTATTATTTATAAGTATTATTTGTATATTTAGTTCAGTAGCTTTCGCGTAATAAAGCTTTTCCCCCCGTTTTCTTGAGTAAAAAGCCTGTAAGGTTATGCTAAACACGGTAATTTCACTTATAATTTTAGAAGTTTTAAAGGAAAATGTTAAGGCTGTGACTTGCGACTAATTGTTTATTTTTCAGACAATTCATTGAAACCATCACTACAACGTATGATGACTTGGGTATGAAATGTGAACGAGATGCATTTGACGCACTGTTTGACCACGCCCCGGAAAAGCTACAAGTCGTGAAGAAATCACTTATCACTTTTGTCAACAAGCACTTGAGTAAAGTGAACTTGGAAGTGATGGATCTTGACTCGCAATTCCATGATGGTGTTTATCTGGTGTTGCTGATGGGTCTGCTAGAAGGGTTCTTTGTGCCATTGTATGATTTCCATCTCACTCCCGAAGACTTTGACCAGAAAGTTCACAATGTCTCTTTTGCATTTGAGCTGATGCAGGATGTTGGTCTTGCCAAACCCAAGGCTAGGCCAGAAGGTGTGTTGATTCTTCTTCTTATCGTGTCACTAATTCTTTCAAACCAGTGTGGTGAAAGGATTTCAATTGCGCCTCGAAGAGGCTTCTTTCGTGCACTCGACACCATGTTTTCGAACTTTTTAGGTTCTATGACATGGTTTCCTCGCGATGTTTTCCTTCACCGTTAAGCACGTGTTTTAATGCACACTATTAAACCATTGGTGTACCACCGGGTTCGAACCCACGACTTTCGGATCGAAAGTAGAGGTACCTCCCACTCGGCCAACACTGCTTTTTTGTGATTGATGGTGAGATGGTGGGTTGATCGATTCACGGCGTAAGATTAACCATGGTTTTTGGATTCTTTTGAATAGTAATTCCTTTGTTTCAGATATCGTCAATCTCGACCTCAAGTCTACATTACGGGTGCTGTACAACCTCTTCACCAAATACAAGAGCATGCCATAATAATCTCTATTTGCGTTTACTTACTTAGTTGAACTAAGAAATTATAATTTAATATTTTATTTTATTAACGTATTTTTAAGTAATTTAACAAACTAATATGGTGCCTTTCTGTATTAATAAAATATTTTCATACTAACTTAATCAATTGTTCAGTATTTTCCTTCCTGTTCCTATGTAAGTAGGTCTGTGGTACCTACTCAGTTGGCAAAATGGCTAGAAAATTGGGCTCCTACTTTCCTTTTTTTGTATTACTGAGGGGAAATATCAATAATTATCCGGAATTTTTTATTACAACCACCAGATGCAAGTACAAGCTAAACGTAGTGATTACATTCTCCTTGGTACAAGCGTAAGACAAGAGGGCACTCTAGTATAATAGTAGATAATGATAGATAGAATGTGAAGATAACCTTTATAAACTAAAACTACTGAAACGCTTTAGCTGAAATTCGGAATAGGCTTAGTTTTGCGGCTGGATACAGGACAGGCTTCTATGGGTTCCTATTCCTTCCTACATTGTAACTTTCTAGGTAAGGCAAGGTTAGAACTTACCTATAATAAATAAAAGAAAATGTTTAAATACATACAATTTATTTTGCTATATGTACCTACTAAGACAAGTAAAGTATATGAGACATAATTTTTTATATCAAATAAGAATTTGATCAGACTAAATTGTTATAATTTGTATTTAAGTTTAATAAATTAAATCATTTTTTTTTGTAGTACATAGAATATAATTTTAGTACATACATAGAAGTCAAATCTTACTACATAAAACCGACTTCAATAGGGGATGTTCTAGTAAAATAAATACGCAAAAATATGCAATTTTGTTTACTTGGATGACATATTTTTCTTCAGTATTTTTATCTCAAATCTAAATTACTGAAACTATTTTTATCAGACTTAAATTAATGGTCGCCTCAAATTCACAGGCGGGCCGGAGGTGTTATCTGAAGTACCACAAAAAGAAAACTACCATTTATTGAAGTTTGTTAAAAATTATTTATTAGATTATTTGAGAGGTGGACCAAAAATAAATTTAATCAATCGATAAAATTAATTTTGGGTGCACCTCTGTATTATAATATGAAGTACCAAACAAAAATAGTCGTAAGTTAATAATTATGACGTAATTGTCGGAGTACCAAAAAACCTATTGAAGTCGGCTAAAAATAGTTTTACATATATTGCTACTAATTGCTGAAATATGTTATACTTTACATACGGCTTTTGATACAGTCTGATTGGGTGCTTGTATACATATTAGTCCAGAGATATTAAACAACTGTTAAGCTCCGTACTCACATTCGGTTTTGCTCGATCGAGCTATCATGTTGAGTAAAAACCATGGCATGAACTTTCGTCCACACATTCAACATTATCTATCGAGTGACGCGCACTGTACAGTATTCACCGAACCGTTCGATCCTTAATTCCATCGAGCTGGCTCGATGCGAGCCTTCGAGCTTTAAGTTTTGCGGTCCACACGTTAATATTTACTCGTTTTGGAGTACAACTATCGAGTAAAACCGTATGTGAGTAAGGAGCTTTAGAGAAATAACGAGAATGCACTGCAAATACTATAACTAGGTAGAAAAAACACAAAAATGCCTAGCAGTTATTTACTTATCCTTTTTAGCTTTAGTTCGATCATATAATATAGCTGCCTTAGCATACATATAAAACAATGTTTGACATGTGTGAAAAATTAGGTACTAAAGCATCGATGACACACGGCTTTTTTACAAGCTGCTTGTTTAAAAGCTAAAAAGCTAGCGTGTGAACGAGTTAGCTATCGGGATGGATTGACAACAAGCAGATAGTAAAAAGCCGATGACACTGGGCGAGTTTACACGCTATAAGCGAACTCGCTGACTTGTAGCTTGTAAAAAAGCCGTGTGTCATCGACGCTTAAGACAGACTAAGACATATTATTATCACACAACTGGTATATCATCTTTTCATCACATGAATGTGTGTCACAGATTAATATTTATGTAGATAAGATGTGTGTAAGCACTTCACCGAATGGATAGTTGAAACTATAAAAAATATTGTGATAAAGACACATTATTATGTACCAGAAATACATAATTAATTCTTAGAAAGTAGATTCGATGATTTTTATGAGTGGTTTTTATTGCGAACGATACCGGGAGCCGTAGCAGAGATAGATTGATTGAACGTCGCGTCGGAAGAAGAAAGAAAGACATAAGAAGCCTCTCAATTCTGTTATCTACTTTTTAAGTTTGTTTCCAGCATATCAACTGGTGCTTATAAGTATCGTTATTGAACGATCTAAACAAGTAAGTACATGTATTTTTAATTTTATAGGAAATACAATTGACGGCTGACCACCACTTAACTTAAAAATATGTATGATATTACTTTACTTTATCCACGTAAAAATTATATTTTATTCCCATTTAAGTGGCTGTTGAGTATTTCAAGAATACAGTTATTACATTTAAAATATAAATAATTTTCCTATTAACTAAATTATAAGCATCTGATAAGTACGCTTAATATTGCCAAAATAGTTGCTTTCAAAGTGCTATGCATTTAATTCATAACACGTTAACACTAATTAATAAAACCTTTTGGTGTATTAATAAGAAATATAAATTATACCTACATAAAATTATCAATAAATAATTAAAATTGGAATGTTCATATTTAATTAATCTGCGTAATAATTATCAATACTGTTAGAAATAAAATCAGTAATGAACAATAACGAATATAAAATAACGAATACTTGTCGACGAGTTGCCTTTATCTATGATTTCAATAACTTCAGTCGCTACTAGACTGTCGATCGTAAACACTGATAGAAAATTAATATCTGCTATGAAATCTTCACTACAAAATTGATGTAAATCTACACGTCTAAGATAAACATTTTAATTATTAAACTACAGACATACAAAATATCTATTCACTAACGTGCACCGATGATCTCTGTTGGCAACATGAGTGATGTAATCTAACCTGATGATGACGTTTATTTTAACTTTCATCTATCCTAGTAATAAATTGATATTATCAATGGTTATTTCGATACCGATTATTATAAGGTATCTAGCTACATTACTATGAATGAATTATTTGTAAATAAAACTACGCGGTTTGATGAGCGTGTTATCGACACCAGAAAATCGCTGCAAAACCGCATCCCTGGATTACAATTGACCACGTAAAATGCTAAATTCGTTTCAATTTTATCGCGTTTTTTTTCACTACTATAATATAACATATGTAGTTGTAGGAAGAGAGATCGAATAAATAATTGTCAAAATATAAGAAAGGAAGAGTTATCAACTTATTAATAAGTGAATCGAATACAAATTGAATACAATAAACATAAAAACTAGCAAATTCTATAAGTAGTAAGTTGTAAGTAAATATTTATCTAAGCAGTTTAGCTAAAATCACATCAAATGTCATGATATAAAAAAATATTGAATGTTAAATCGAAGCAATCCATCATCTTATAGGATTATAATTTATACTGGACCCAGATTCGGAAAAGAGGTCGCGTAATGGTGGCTTCTCATGGCCTGTGTGAGCACGGGCCGCGCCACAGGCCAGCGGGCGCGTATTACGTAACACAGGCCGTGTGAAGCCACCATGATGGTCCCAGAAAAAATGACTTCATTTGTAGTATGATTCAAGCGGGAAACGTATGTGTCGAATGCTATGACGTTTTGCGCGGTGTGGCGGGCATGTCCAGGGAAGTGGATGACTCTCGGCGCAACACGAGAAGTCTGTCATCCTCCTCAAGATCTTCTTCTACGGAAATAGCGCGGCTCAGTTCGGTGCGACCCAGAGCTCGCGACCTCCAAGCTTCCAGCCTCATGACCTGTTTACATGTTGTTCTATCAAATATGACACTGAAAAAGGGAGGCAGGTCCAATTTGTTAAGAAATTTACGAGTTGTATTGCTCTTCAATGGTTGCCCAAACCGTGACTGAAACAATGCATGTTAAGACTAGGAATTAAGTTAATAAGGGTGCGTTTCTACTGACGCGGAGCGGACCGTGAATTAGCTAATCACTGTCAATCAATTTTGAGCACTGTGATTGGCCGATTCACGGTCCGCTCCTCTCCATTTCGCCCAGCCCCGCGTCAGTGGAAACTGACCTTTAGTCTGGTACATAACTGCTATAAAAGCAGCATATAATAAAGCTATGTATGTTTGGGTGATGCAATAAAGAAATTGAAATATTCGATTAATTAAGGGGCTTGTTAAATGACTGGATTTTTTGGACTTGCCTCCATATTTAGGATTATTTAATAAAAAAAAACTGAGTGTAGCATTAATTTGTAAAAAAACATACATCCTTTTAGAACAGATTGTTTTTATGTAATAATTACTAGCTAAACCAACATGCTTAGGACATAAAAAAATTATTTATACCACAAGTTCTCTAGCTACCTACATTTAAACACAGCTGTAACAACACACCAATACAATTTGTAATTCTAAGTACAATTGGGATTTTATTAGAACTACCTAATTCATGACAAAAAGATGCTCTAAAAGTAAGTAACATGAAAGCAAGCATTGTTACTACACATTAAATAAAACATGAATATGAAATGGTGTCAATTTCAGGATCTCTAATTTTACTTCCAAACGACCTCAAAAAGTACTGTTCCTTGGCAAAAACAAAACGAATCCTTGAGAATTCATGATAACAATTCAAAGTTTTATTTGATGTGCTCGAACAAAACATGCGAATGATCCATGCAGTTTATGGCAGATATGTTAATGTACGAAAATAGTAGATTATGAGTTAATAGAGTAGAGTTATGTAGAGTCCTGAGTGACGCGAGGGGTTCAAGCTGCCCAAGACAATGACAGGCTTTATCCCAGAGGAGCATACTTTACTTTTCACACTTTCTGCGAGGCAATAAAAAGCCAGGGCTCCGAACTCAGCCAACACCGTCTTTTGTTTCACTCTCTTTGAAGTCGCGACTTGTTTCTTTTTGTTTATGAGTGGCCAGTTCGATTTTAGAACAAACCTTTTTACAATGCCATATGGGCGTTCTTTTACTCAGAGTTTTCCACGAGTTTCCACACGAATTTGACGTTCCAAATTCAAATCACATTACTACCCTTGGGAGTTTCATACAACATTACCTCCCTTGGTAGGTAATGCTTTGCTTAACCTTGATGATAGCATGATATGTAATTGGATATTGTCGAGCAGGTGTGAAAAAAAATATATACATCCGGTATTTATTATCCCACAAGTCCCATAGTCACCTTTAAAAAAAATATTTTCGGAATTAGTGACATCATCATCTCATGCCCTCATCCCACACTTAGGTGGGGTAGGCACAACATGTCTACAACTCGGGCGAATGAACAGACACCTGGCTGGAATGACGTTTGTGCAAAGAACAGCGTGGAAATGGATAATCTTGTCTCATACCTTTCCCTGATTACACGCCCCCTTCTTCTACTTATCTAAACGTAATTGAATATCAGTGTTTTTTTTATGGCGACGAAGAATGACGCGCATATGGCGATAAAAAAGCAAGCAAGCGGCGAATAGCTAGCGATGATTCCTGTACTTATTGTGTTCTCCGTTTTCCTACAAAACATAAACATCGCTAACATCAATACTTCATTCATAAGCTAAACACAAAACTGCAAACCCTTTTGTGCGTTATGATAAAGACTTGCTACTATCACAAGTTGAAAATAATTAACAAAACGAGAATGCCTATTCTTATGGATACTAAATATACGTTCAAGAGTCGTTACTATATAACTTCAAATAATTGTCATGATGTTTTATTATTAGAAAACATGCATGTTTTGTGATACACGCTAATGGCAAAATAAATCAGCTATTGTCTAGTCTAGTGTTTTTTTTGCTTGCATGCAAATGATAACTGCCAATATTCGGTTGAATGAGTTTAATGTTAACGCACAAAAGGGGTTATCTGATTGATACAAAATGCACTTACTCGAGCCACTTCCAGGGCTCAGATTCTATGTCCGGTGATGTAATCGGTGTCGGAAACTGTGCAGTGTGAAACAACACGAATCAGAATGTATTACTAAACAAACATTATTTCCCCTACTATCGACACAGCGATTTGACTGTTCAAATAGTAGCCAGAAATGGTTATGTAACAGTAGCCATATCACCAAACTTACTGGCAAGGGTATTCGTATCACATACCTCGGATGGGGCATCAAATCCACCACATAAGTCAACGTATTCTGTGACGTTCTAAAAATTCCTTACAAACTGATTTAATGAATAATCTTTCAGTGACAGCTTCGATACGAATAAGATTGCTAAAAAGTTTGATAAATATGGTTAGAAAACACAATTATTGTTATTCTCATTATCTGTTATCTGGCTTGTACTAGACTGAGATGATTATCAATAGAATTGATGGAACTGTCAGAATTATTGGACTCAGATCAACCAAATCATGCCGTCTATTAAGATGGGGGGTTAATATGGTTGTAGTCAAGAATCTCACAGTTATTATCCTTATTTGCGGTACAGCTTTGTGTCTTTATATTTACACGTGATTCCCAAAGCGCAGAAGACAATGACGTAAGCGTCGTGTAGCGGTGACTCACACTGTGCAATCGCCCCTCATAAAACACCCACTTTAAAAATATCTATAAAACATGTTTTCTTAACCTTAACTATTTAAAAACTTATTCACGGCTATTCTGATCGGTCGCACACTGAGAGTTTTAAATTTAAATTTGCATTAATAATGAAAAATTTGACACCCTAGTTACTAAATGTAGCAAGACTAAATGATTATTATTGTTAGGGCAATGCAGACTACAATACGTTGTAGTCTGCATACAGATACGTCTGTGCAGTCAGAATTTTGGATTTCTACAAAATGACTGAGTGACAGCGGGGCAAGTGCGGCGCCTGAGCCGAGCTGCAGCGAGCTAGCTCGAGCTAGGTTTGCCAAACGATGAATGAAACTGAAATTATTATCAATGATGGGTACAATCAGCTGCAGATACATGTATACACTCCCAAGCTTTCACTTTATCACATTTATATCATAAGATATAAATGTGATCAGATATCAAGATATCAAAGATATTCTTCTTCTGACAATAATTCTGATAAGATGACTTCATTAATTTGAAAATACTTGCCTGCACTTTTGTTTGCAAAAATTAAGAGTATTATACATGTGAAAGCTTTGGAGTGTATACATATATCTGCAGCTGACTGTACCTATTGATGCAACGCTATAGGAAAACGACTAACGGTAACAATTGTCCAATTTTTATCATCATTGAAAAAAAAATGCGACTTTATTTTCAAGTTTTTGTTTGCCATATCTGAAATTAATATGCGTATTTTTTAAAATTCTGGTGATTAAAAATTTGCGGTGTATGAAAAGCTTTGTCCTGACTGATAGACTGCAAACGTAGTTGCTGGCGTCAGCTAATAAATTATGATTCATTGTCCCGTAACGAGTGTCAGGTTCTTTGGGTAGCTGGTATCAGACTCACCTCGGCCTTGAGTTCAGCGACCTGTTCCTGCAGTTCGCGAACGCGCTCCGAATCGTCGTTGTTACTGCGAAGCTCTCCCTCCGTTACCATCACTTCGTTCTGTAATGTACACATCATTATTATTTAAGTCAATTATATTTAATTTCAATTTTATTTTCAATTAATATTAGTATATTTTATGTCTGCAGATTCTGACATTTGACGTCTCCTTTTGCTAGATGAGGCCACATGGCCAAAAAGGTTATATGGCCAGCAGAGGGATACGCCTTGCATTAACATCTCTTTTGGCTAGATTCTCGAAGGTTCACAAACACGTTAAATTACATACTGTCAAAAAATTTTAACGTTTTATTGGTCTATTTCATAGCACACGGCTATAAAAATATATTTTCAATTAATTAATTATTTTTTTAATATTTTTCTGATACCAATTTCAATTTAATTTAAAATGTATGACTGTAACCAGTGTAATTTCTAATTTTTATTATGTTACTAACCTTAGAATAAGCCTTATACTAACAAAATATGGTGTAATACCGAAATAAACGATTTGAATTGAATTGAATTATTTAACTATGTCACATGTAACAATCGTAAACTTAACCGTTCTCAACTTCGAGAATCTAGCAAAAGGAGACGTCAAATGTCAGAATATGCAGACATAAATTTCTGCCATGTTTGACGGGGGACGAGGTAAACACGCATTGCACACACGCCTAACAAAATCTTATTCATGTAAACGCACACTAAAATAATCTCCATACCATCTTAAAATATACACACAGTTATCAAATACAGCGTATAGTTTTATTTAACGTGAATGGCCAAGAAGGTTATATGGCCAGCAGAGGGATACGCCTTGCATTAACATCTCCTTTGGCTAGATTCTCGAAGGTTCACAAACACGTTAAATTACATACTGTCAAAAAATTTTAACGTTTTATTGGTCTATTTCATAGCACACGGCTATAAAAAACGGCATACTTACTTTCAGTTTGTATTCAGAAACTTCGGTCTCGAGTTCGGCTATTCTTTGTGCGTCTTCCATGTTCCTAATGTTAGCTTGCATAGACTCGTATTTAGCCTGAAAGTAGAAGAAACTAGAGATGGCATTCGATAGTTTTTATACAACTGTATTTGTAAATAAACAGGGTGAGGGATAATAAATTAACCTCAAGAGGAAGGAGTACCTTTATTTATGAGGTAATAACATTCAAGAACACATCAATTTGTCATAGAAAATGTCGATATTAGTTTTTAGGTTACTTTATTACCTATAATATCTCCAAACTAAGTTAGGGTTATATTAACACCACACAATTGACGAAAAATAAACCGATTCTTTTTTTTTTCGGATGGACGATTAATGCAGTTGGAAGCAGATGGCCGTTACTGCGACAACGGACTCTTGGTGAGCGCTGAGGTCTCTCGACCATAAAGGTTATGTTGGGGCAACAGCACATGGATAAACTTTATAGTTTTTCTAATTATATCTGTACTGACCTGTAATTGTATTTACCAATAAAATGTTTATCTGTTGCTTCTGTATGATATTCATATTTTGTGGTGTGTAATAAAAAAATGAGGTCGATGATCAAACAGGGTTGCGGCGTCTAAAAGTGGCTTCACACGGCACATTTTACCTTGCTTTCCAAGTCAGTGTATTTATGGTTAAACTCCCGCTGGCGAGATTGAAGCGCCCTCTCGCGTTGCAACGCTGCGTCCAAAGTCTCTCGTAGCTGCCTCGTCTCCTCATCCTGGCGACGGAGCTGATTGGTCGACACTTGCACTTGTGTTTCGAGCTCCATTACCTATGATCAGGGTTTTAATTTCAAGTGTCAAAGAGAATATCTTTTTCCGCCAAACTACGAACCGAGTTATCGGTAACGGTCACGCAGAAAGAGTTGGCGCTGTCAGAGTACTCACTAATGCAATTTCACTACGCTTTGACAAATTTAGGATGATAATTATGACAGTTCACAATAGGGACACGCCGCGCTCTAATTCACAGACACTACACAAGCGCACGTGTGAATGTGTGGTTCATGCCGACTCTTGCTGTGCGACCTATACGAAAGGGGTAACCGAGGGCGGGCACTGATAAAAAAAAAAAAAAAACTTTTATTGGGCACAAGAAATTTGACGGTACAATAAAGAATTTAAGTAGGTAGGTTACTTAATGTAACGGTTACATAACAATAACAATGTAGTACCAGAGTTTAGTCTCTGTTCCTCGCACTAGGACTGAGAGCCTGTAAAGCGAGGTCACAGCGATTCCGCTAAGGCCTATTTTCATTACTGTAACATTTGAGTTCTTTAAATTCATTATAGAATACTGTATTACTGAGACGAAATTGTAGAGCGAAAGCTCTACTTTCATGAAACATTGAGCTATCAACTTATAGATGAGTACAAACAATATTGTGATCAATGTGCCTGCCTAAACTATTTAATCTATTACTTATGAGAGAAAAAGAAAATATAAGTTAAGTTAAATACCTACATCTATGCAAAGAAGTATATTATGATAGCTTATAACTAAGTATGAGGAACTAAAATAGGTACATACCTACGAACAAACTAAAAGAAAAAAAGAAAAAAAGAAACTACATTATTTGATAACTACCCCATATAAAGACAAACTAAATTAGATTAGATTGATGCCTATCATACAGAGTAACCATTAACCTAGTTTATGTATTAGGTTAGTTACACTAAAACTGAACGTTGATACCTTTAAGCTATCATTAAAAACTTAATTGCTTTTGTTTAATTTCTTAAATGTAAAAAAATAAGGTGTAAATGTTGTTTTTTGTCAAATGAGGCGTCATTTGATTTGTCTAGGTTTACAATAGGGTTGTTACAATAGCTATCTCGTGTCGCATGTCGTAAATTGGCCATTTATACGAAATGCCAACAACCAAAAAATTCCGCATGTGTTTAGGACGCAAAATCAAAATTAAATTTGAAAATGAAGCGACCAACAACAAAATCCTGTAGCTTAGTTATTTCATTGTAACAGGTATTTATCGCGCTCACCTCACCCATGTTTTTGGGTCCCTTTTATGTTTTTGGACGGTAGCTCCAATACGCCAGTCAGTTTTGTTTTGCGTTCCTACGCGAATATTTTGTATGCCAGTTCTTGGTGAGACATGTATGTACAGACAGCGTCAGAGATAAGTATCCCCCTTGCACAAGACGCCCAGCTATAAATCCTTACAAAAAAAATAATACTCAAAATTATTTTTAGGATTACATACGGTTATACAAATATAATCTATTTTTTAAAAGCAAAACTTCTACATTCGCAGCGACGGTCATTTAAAGGGATTTGAAGCTGGGTATTATAATGCGAGGGGGATACTTATCTATGACGCTGTCTGTACATACTCTGTTACCTACCACCTGACCTACCGTGTTACGTGCAAAATAAAAATCTTTATCTTTATCAATCCGTGACCACGGCTGTTGCAATACAGTCGAAACGTCGGGACCCAAAAACATATGAGGTGAGCGCGATAAATACACGTTATAATCAAATAACTATGTGTGATAATCGCGAAAGTCTACGAAAAAATTCCGTGGCGCTCTATATTCCACCATCTTGGAACCCATTATTACCTTCAGTCTTAACTCTTTCAGTTCAGTGAGGGCTTCAACCTCCTTGATACGCGTAGACATGAGTTCCTCCTCTATTTTCTGCACGTCTCCAGAGCGGCCCTCCCAAGCACGCAGCAGTTTCTTAGGGGTTGCCATTATGTCTGACACCACATTCGACTGCACCGGAACCGGCGGTGCCTCTTGTTTATGCTCCTAGGAAAAAAAACAATAATCGAGGTTTTACAAAAACATACAACAACTTTTTGTTTTAGTAACCGTGACACCACTGAACAGTCACAGGGAAGCAAAATACGCAATTTCATACGATATACATTTTTTTTTAGTTATTTTAATTTTTAACTACACTACTGAATTGGTTTTGATGAAATTTCTATGAGACCAATAAGTACAAATTATAATACTCTATTAAAGTATTGTTTTTTTTTAATCTTTTTAGAAACAACAAGTTATGAAATAACAAACATAAAACAAAAACAGCTGAATTGAGAACCTTCTCCTTTAACTGGAAGTCAGTTAAAATGTAGACTATGATACGTCCTACAAAACCATTTCACATATAAGCGAACTAGCGCTGCGACGCAACGCAACGCAACGATATGTAAGTACATACAAATTATATACTCTATTAAAGTATTGTTTTTTTTAATCTTTTTATAAACAACAAAGTTATGAAATAACAAACATAAAACAAAAACAGCTGAATTGAGAACCTTCTCCTTTAACTGGAAGTCAGTTAAAATGTAGAGTATGATACGTCCTTTAAAACCATTTCACATAATAGGGAACTATAGCTCCGACGCAACGCAGCGCAACGGAGAAGTACGGCTTCGCTCTCTGTGGCTAGCCTCTTTCAACGCGACCGACGTGTCTGCGCTACCACGGACGATACATTCCCATAGTGCATCTGTGCGCATCGTTGAATATTACTCAAGTATTTTGTGTAACTCACCTGAAGATGCCGTTGCCAACTCTCAGAGAGTTCTGTAACGCGTTGCCGTAGCTCTTTCAATGAGAGGTTCGCCTCGGCCTCGCGTAGCTTAACAGCGATCAACTCGTCCTGTTTAAAAAAAAGAGAAAATCAGACAGTGTGAGGTTTCAATTTAGAGGTGTCTATTAGCATTATGTAATGGAACTAAACAAAATGATCTACGCGCTCGTAATTCTCAAATTTTTAGTTCTCTTGACGCTATTTGACGTTGACAAATCGACCTGTGACTCTACCTGTAATTGAGCGACGTTGTTGTCGACTCGCTGCCTGCGTAGACTCTTTTTCTCGTTCTCGAGTTCTGCTATCCTCGCCGTGAGCTCTCTCTCGGCCGCGTGAAGCCGCGCCCGCACCAGCTCGCGTTGGAGTCAATTCTAGTTCATCGCCTTCAAGAGCGACGGCTGCAAGTATCCAAGACCTGTGACTCTACCTGTAAATGAGCGACGTTGTTGTCGACCCGCTGCCTGCGTAGACTCTTTTTCTCGTTCTCGAGTTCTGCTATCCTCGCCGTGAGCTCTCTCTCGGCCGCGTGAAGCCGCGCCCGCACCAGCTCGCGTTGGAGACAATTCTAGTTCATCGCCTTCAAGAGCGACAGCTGTAAGTATCCAAGACCTGTGACTCTACCTGTAAATGAGCGACGTTGTTGTCGACTCGCTGCCTGCGTAGACTCTTGTTCTCGTTCTCGAGTTCTGCTATCCTCGCCGTGAGCTCTCTCTCGGCCGCGTGAAGCCGCGCCCGCACCAGCTCGCGTTGGAGACAATTCTAGTTCATCGCCTTCAAGAGCGACAGCTGTAAGTATCCAAGACCTGTGACTCTACCTGTAAATGAGCGACGTTGTTGTCGACTCGCTGCCTGCGTAGACTCTTGTTCTCGTTCTCGAGTTCTGCTATCCTCGCCGTGAGCTCTCTCTCGGCCGCGTGAAGCCGCGCCCGCACCAGCTCGCGTTGGAGACAATTCTAGTTCATCGCCTTCAAGAGCGACGGCTGTAAGTATCCAAAACCTGTGACTCTACCTGTAAATGAGCGACGTTGTTGTCGACTCGCTGCCTGCGTAGACTCTTTTTCTCGTTCTCGAGTTCTGCTATCCTCGCCGTGAGCTCTCTCTCGGCCGCGTGAAGCCGCGCCCGCACCAGCTCGCGTTGGAGACAATTCTAGTTCATCGCCTTCAAGAGCGACGGCTGTAAGTATCCAAGACCTGTAACTCTACCTGTAAATGAGCGACGTTGTTGTCGACTCGCTGCCTGCGTAGACTCTTGTTCTCGTTCTCGAGCTCGGCTATCCTCGCCGTGAGTTCTCTCTCGGCCGCCTCGCGCTCGGCCGCGTGAAGCCGCGCCCGCACCAGCTCGCGTTGGAGACAGCGGGCTAGTTCCTCGCCTTTAGGGGACGAGCCGTCGATGCCTTCCAATGACGATTGACGGGAGTTGTTCTGTTCAATATAATATTTTTGGATTGGTGAGATTGTTGAAATTAGATTAGATTATAACAATTTCTTGTAAACCCAGGAAAAACATAAGGAAACAAAACTAAGGCTTATAGAACGAAGGAATGTCTCTTTCAGGCCCTCGACATCGGTAGGTTCGATTCCTAACGGTGCCTTGGTAAGTCAAAATAATCCACCGGCAACAGTCTAAGCCGAGGTTCGACCCACCGTTGGGTACCTTTGTGCTGTTTGCCCCAACCTAAATTATAGGGTCGAGCTGTTTGTATAAACATATTGTTATTTAGGTCGTGTAAGTCTATATTTATTTGGCTAGTGTAAGTCTATAGTTATTAAGCTTGTGTTAGTCTAATGTTTTTAGCTTGTGTAAGTATATTGTTATTAAGCTTCTCTTCTTCTTCGTGTACTTCATTACTGAAGGTCGTGCCCGTCTTGAAAGACTTGAGTGGCTCGATTGACAAGCTGCTTCCATGCTTGTCTGTCTTCTGCATGTCTTAGGGCGGCATGTATTAAGCTTATGTAAGTCTATAATTGTTTGGCTTGTGTCAGTCTATAGTTATTAAGCTTGTGTTAGTCTAATGTTTTTAGCTTGTGTAAGTATATTGTTATTAAGCTTATGTAAGTCTATAATTATTTGGCTTGTGTCAGTCTATAGTTATTTAGCTTGTGTCAGTCTGTCCAGACTGGACAGAACTGGCCCAAGACAGAGGAAATTGGAGAGAATGGGATGAGGCCTTTGCCCAGCAGTGGGACATAGAGGGCTCATAATAATAATAATCGTTACGGTGAACGGACTAATAGCGAAGAGTCTCGAGAGTACCTAAAGAGGCTCTCGCTTGGTGGCTGGGTCAAGGGCCAGATACAAAAGGCGGTACTCTTGGAGTCGGCTCGCATTGTGAGAAGGTTCCTCACTCTGCAGCCCTAGCGACCAGCCGCTTGGGCTCTACTCCGCGGCTGGTGGTCAACCGTTTTTATAAATTTTTTACAATAGTGTTTGTAAGCTTATAGAATTTTTTTTATAATAATATTGTGATAAATATATTTTAATGAGAAAAAATTATAAATAAATGAAATAATCAATCAAGTAATTTACCTCAGCAATGGTCATTTCCAGCGAGCGTATCTCGTCCTGCGCAACGGCGAGCCTCTGCTGCGCGTCGACGTGAGCTCGCCTCAACGCTTGCACCTCCCTTGCGAGTGCGAACGTTTCTTCTTCACCCTCAGCCCGGTCAACCTGACCGCGGACCAGTCTCTCGGCCAGCGCTGACGATTCCTTCTCGAGGAGTTCCACCCGTTGTTTGAGCAAGCGATTCTCTTGTCGTAGGCACTAGAATTGTCATAACATAATAATCCTCTCTCTGAAGCCCTAAACCCACATTGGATTAGATTTTTACAATATCTCCCAATGTGGGTTAATTTATCAATCTATATTGTGTAGTGTAGTCACTGTAAAAAATTGTAAAAAATTTGAAATGTATTTTAGAGTAACTATACAATAAGTTTTTGATTAAATATAAAATGAACAAAGACGAAATAATAAAAATAAATATTTTGGACATATCACACAAAGCCCCCAAACTAAGCAGAGCTTGTACTATGATACCAGATAAAATGATAGAATACTTATATACTTTTTTTTTTGTAAATATATCATTATCATTTTCGGGTCCTTTTCCACTTACGAGGCGACCCCACAATAAGTAGTAGTAAGTAGTTGTGCACAAATAAGTGCACAACATGTCTTCTTCTTCCATTCCTCTCTATCACCCGTCATCTCTGTACTTACACCTGTTTTATTCATATCATCTTTCACACAGTCCATCCATCTTTTCTTCGGCCTTCCTCTACTCTTATACCCATCCGCTTCTATATTCAGCACTCTCCTAGTCACATGACATTCTTCCGTTTGCATCACGTGTCCATACCAAGCTAACTTATTACCTCTTAATTTATCCATCACTGGCGCTACCTTCAGGCTTCCTCTTATATGTATACTCAATCTTATATTTTTTGTAAATATATACATAGAATAAATAGAAAACACCCAGACTCAAGACAATCATCAATGTTCGTCACACGAATATTTGTCCCGAAGCGGGACTCGAACCCGCGACACTCGGCGTGACAGTTCAACGCAATTGCCACTCGACCATCCGTTTCGTCATAATCAAGAGATATAGGGAAGATAGGGGATAAAGCTTCTAGGCCAATATTTAAAAATAAGATCGGTCAGCGATCTCTCGTCTTCAGTCATTTGGAGTAGTTAATTGATTGATTCAGGCGTTACTTTGCGGAAATCCATAAATATCAACAAATTATATAATTATATTTAGTAATAAATCCTCTCGTTTCGAACTTCGGCGAGTCCACACCTCCTGATGATGCCTCGTGTAGAGGCGAAACACGTGTCGTATCTTTAAACTTTGGTTTTCTGTTCGTTGACTCTTTGGTTTATAATATAGTAATATGTACTAAAGTTCTAAGCTAAAGTTAAGTTAATTAAAACCTTTGTTTAGAAATCAAGCGGATTTATTACTAAATATATTTATATATTTTGTTGATATTTGGAGTAGTGTATATTTTAGTTTCATGGCTCACCCGCAGTACAGCGATATCACCCTGTTCCTTTGTCTTGATGACAGTGTATTCCTTTTCAAGTTTCTTCATCTTCTTGGGGTTAACTTTGATTGTGTATGACAGATTCATAAACGCGTCCGGATCACCCTCCACTTTCGTCGGGAGCTCTTTCTGTATGTACTGTGAAACGTTTAAGTTTAGTTTTCGAAGTTAGAGACAGTTTCATGTGATGATTAGGATCTATGATTAGGATCGTATGTACAATCAGCTGCACATACTTGTACACACTCCCAAGCTTTCACATTTATATCACTCTTAATTTTGCAAAGAAAAGTGCACGCAAGCATTTTCAAATTAAGGGGAATCCTCAAGGCAAATTTCCATACAAAATGTTTCGGACAAATACTCAAAAAGTACGCCGTATTATAGTAATTTCTTCACACTATTCGTTTCGTCCATGCTTTTTGATTTCGTCAACAAAAAAAGTGAAACGTTTCATACTTACGTTTCACTTTTTTTGTTGACGAAATCAAAAAGTTTACAAAATTTTAGGAGTATAATATGAATTTGAACGCTTGGGAGTGCATACATGTATGTGCAGCTGACTGTACGGTTAGATATCCAGTTTTGCGTCTCGGATTACAAAATCATCAATCAATATATAAAAGGCTAGGTCCTAACTGACTGACTGACTGACAAGGTACAATAACTAATTTACCTTTATAAAATGTTTTTAAATTTATTTATTGTAGAATCAAGATCACTCATATCTATAGGTATAACTTATCTAAATTTACCCTATTGCCAGAAACAGATTCTCACTATTTAAATAAGACTACCTTACCTTCAGAATGCTTTCCATATCAAGCGATAGAAGGTCATTTTTCCCCACTGTGAGCATAGCTATGGCTACTTTGAACACGATCTCGATGCCTTCAGAGAGAAACACGTCCATAATACGACATGCCAGTGGGAGGGACAGCGTAGTTGTAAAAAGAGTCAGGAACCAGCTGCTAGCGTATAATGTCGTGCTAAAGTTCTGAAAGAAATCGAAAATATTATAAGGAAGTCATGACAAAAGTTATGCTTGGGGTTTATCTGAAGGGGTGGCATCAGGAACGAGCAAACTTAAGTACAGACAGCGTCATAGATAAGTATTCCCCTTGAACAAGACACCCAGCTTCAAATCCCTTCAAAACGCCTTGCCGCCGCGACGTAGGAAGAAGTTTTGCTTTTAAATTCTCGAAGTTTTATATCAAAAATATCAAAGTCAAATGTAAATTCAAAATAACAGCTATTTTGTTTCTTCTTTTTCTATGGTATTTTTAGTTTAGTATTTTTTTTTGGTTTGCAAGAGAATATATAATATATTTTTTTTTTTCATTATCAAATGCCTAATAAATATCTGCATTTCATTCAAAAGAAGATTCCGAAAATGGGATTGATGAGATTTGGTTAAATATTTTGTATTATTTTACAATAATAAAAAAAAACATTAATAATAAATAACTTGACCACTAATGCGATAAATTACTTGACACTGGCTTAATACACTATATGTGGAGCTAAACGCGTAGAATAAACATTTTTAGATAATAGAATGAAAAAAAAAAGATTCAGTCATAGTCGAATTCATGAATTCATTTAACGAGTAAAATAATGCATACAGTACATTAGTACCTGAGATTGGAAGTGCACGTGAACTTCCGGCAGTAGTTCTTGAACCAGGTTCTCCAGTTGGAACACACAGAGCCCTAGTTCCGCCATGCTCGGCTTAAACATATCCCTCATGCGATGATGTTGCATTATCTTCACTAGCACTGCAAAAGCCTCTTCCTCTGGCATCTGGAAGTAAAGAGAGTATTAAATACTGCTAAGAGCGTTATTATTGCGTTATTGCTAAGCCGTATTGGCCGAGGGGGAGGTGCCTCGACTTACGATCCGAAGGTCGTGGGTTCGAACCCGGTCGTACACCAATGGATCTATGTGTACATTAAAACACGTGCTTAGCGGTGAAGGAAAACATCGTGAGGAAACCGGAACCTGAAAAGTTCGAAAACATGTTTGTGTCAAGAGCACGAAAGGATATTCGAGGCGATGCACACATAAGATTTTTATATTATATATATATAGATTTTTTGAACAAATAATCCCTTAGTGTACGACCGGATTCGAACCACTCCGAAAACACGGCTTTCTGTACCATCCAGTACTTAAATAACATTAATAACACACCTGCATGAGCAAAAGCCCTACGATGAACCCGGATCCCTGGCAGTAGCCGACCTCCCTATCATGGAGGGAGTAAGCCTTCATAACGTTAAACAGAGATTCTTGTCCAAGGCCATCCTTTTCCTTAAAGAAATCATGCTCCGGATATGTGCGAGCTATGTCGCGGCGGATCACTTTTTCGCACGCTGATTTCGCCTGGGAAATTAAAACAATAAAATTAAAATAACTGTTAAGTTTCTTTGATTTTAAAAGTAATGCGCATACAATGTCGACGGCATTCGTTCGTCAAATAACAGATGGAAAATCAGTGAAAAAAATGTGGTCGGTTGGGCCATCAATTTTTAAATTTTCTGCCATAAACCAAGTAGTAACTTTTTGATGAACTAAATTCACTCGCCTATTCTGAACATATATAAATTTTAATAACTAGGACAATATTATTTATCATTGCTTTGAAGAAAGGTATTTCAGTTAACACGTATGTGACGTAACAGGTAATGCTGAGAGGAGAGATATCAATGCAATTTATTAATCAATGCAAATCTTGCAAGCAAACAGAGTATGTGTGGAAGTATGTTCTTGCTGCAGAAGAAAGTATACCTTAATGTACGTGGCGTAGAGTTTCTTTTCCGCCGTCATATCAACCCCTGCCAATAGCTGCCATACGATGCCCCTGAAGTGATGAGGCACTCCCTGTCGAACCAAGTCTCGAACGAACTGGTTTCGCCGCCTCCATTCAGTCTCCCAGTTCGTGACTATCCGGCCCCAGAGACTCCATAGATCCTTTTCGCCATTGCTGCTGCCACTGACCCTAGCTTCGGCCTCATGGCTTGAACTTGTCACTGAAAACAAAAAACTTGATATTACAGATAAGATAATTTGGTACGAAAACAAGCCAATCTAATTCAATCTGATACACAATCTAAACAATGTGTGTATACATGATTCTTTTATTCACGTGAGTCACGGTGCAGAGACCTCGTAAACGGGATGAGCAATGATAGAACATACGAACATAATGAAAGGTTTTCCAAAACGATACACCGATAAAAGTCTGCAACACTTTTCGTACTCAACAGAAGGTTTAAATCGCTCATTTTGAAGTTAAATCACGCATTTTTTATTGAAGTGTGAGATACGTATCTGCACTATCACGTTTCGTTGGCGACTGATAAGAGATAAACAATATGTGGCCTGCGTTAGAGCAACGTGTTTCACAGCACTATTTATAAACACTGCGCCACACGATGGGGTCGGTAGGTTGTTCTAAATTTTTGTAATGCTCTCGGTAATTGTGTCCTAAATTGTATGATTGTGTAATAAGTTGCGGTAAGCACAGACAGGCGAATTACAAGACGCTCGTCATGTTTGACGATGCGTTTAAAAATGCTCGCTTTTTGCACTTAGTTCATTTTATGATATATTCTGTGTTATGTAAGGAAAGTATTAATCCTAATATAATAATGTTATATAATGCGAAAATTGGTGAGGATGGATGGAAAGATAGATGTTTGTACCTCAATCCCGACAAAACTACCAAACCAACTAAGCTGAAAATTATCATGGTTAAAAGTTTATGAGCTGGAAAACACATGGGCTACTTTTTATTCAGATAACACAAGGGCGAATATCGGTAAAATAGATTTGGTAGATACTTCGGTTCAAGAAACAGGGAAACATACCGGATGTTAAGGAGATCTGTGAAGTGTCCGAGCTCTTTCGGCTGTGCACGTTGACAAGCGAGGCACTCTTCGCATCGGCCTCGATTCTTCTATTCTCTTCCTCCAGCTTGGCGAGGAGCCTTCGATCGGGCGTAGGGATAGACTCCGGCACATGCAAGTCTGATCAAGATAACTATTATAAATCTGATTCCAAAAAAAAGTCTTTAACACACAGCAGATAACGTTCAGTGGTGTCGTCACATAGATGACTATCTAGTTACAAGTGTGCGCTTCCATTTTTCAGAGCACGTTAACCCGATCGACGGCGACGCTCCTGCTTATAACAAAATATGTAGTTGTCAAACCAACTAGGGCCAACAACTTTTGAGCCGTTTGAAATCTCCGACACCTAGGCGAGTCACTGGCTCACACGAGCCGAGACAGTTTCAGTGGCGTATGTAAACTTGCGGGGACTTGTCGCATCAGGGGAATAGACCCTGGACTTCCTGTTTCCCAACCGGCCTCGTCACGGACTCACGGAGGTCACATTTCACCCGAAATTAGAAAATATTTTATGAAAGCGATATAATACGACAAAGAATACTGGATGAAAGTGTTTCCAGAAATATTGTATATAGTATTATTAGACGTTAGAATTGACCCTCACTGAATTATTATGTAACCACGTATCCCGTTAATTTAATATTCAGTACCTTTATACCTTTTGTAAGCAAAGTTTTAAAAATGGAGAGATAGAATTTTTCGTTGCTGAAGTGGCGGACCAGAGCTCTACATAATACCCTGCAAACCCTAAATTTACCCGAGCGGATTTCAGTACTTTATTTTATGAAACTTGTGAATTTTAAATCATGTAGCGAATAAAAGTATATAGAGCCACTTTGCTTTTGATTCGGAACGTAATTTTGTACGCTCTTTTCATAAGATTTTTAAAAAATGTATTCTTCTTTAACATTCAATGGTTGAATACCATTGAGAGAAAAGCATTCGTAAGATTTGCGTTTTCTCGGTTTATTATTTAACAAGATTGTAACATCAAAAATCAAACACGGTACAGGTAAATATTTATTTGTGGATCAACAAGAGCTGAAATGTAAAAAAATCATGAAATGGAGTGTTATGTACTGCATCTTTGTATAAACAATGTCTACCGGAATGCGTTAGCCTATAAGCAGGACAGCAAAATGTTAAGGTTAGGATCTACGCTACGTGGAAAATGAATATGGCTTACTGCAATGGCGTGAATTTTTAATGCAAGCGAGATATTTACATGTGCTTTGTGGTGTTAGTGTTAAACCAACAAACCATCTAGAGATGACACAGGCGATTCAGTATTACTAGCGTCGGAGGTCCCGGGCGTAGCGGCCGGCGCGACAGGCGCTGCAGGCGCGTCTTTCACGTCCGCATCCACCTTCATGGCGAGTCGGGATCTGCCATATATAGCTCTCCCTTCGTCCTTCTCCCGGCCACTGAGCGCGCTCCTCTCTGCACCAGACACGCGCGTCACGCCATCAGCACCACTATATCAAAGGTGTAACGCCCTCCACGTGCCACTCAACTCAACCGTACCGTACGTACTCCCTATACCTGTTCATCGTACTCTTCAAGCTTTGATAACAGTGGGTCGTTGGATAAATATAGGATGCAATTAGGAACCCACTCAGTAGACAGTTTTACTTAGGCAAGAAAAGATAATGTTTTTTTGTAAGTAAAACTTAAACCAAGTACCTATTTAATTAAGTGCGTAAGTATTTGATTTATATGGGATAATAAAAACTTGAAAGTAATGTTTCCTGACATGCTGGAATTCAATTATATAAACATGATTTACTTTACGTGTTTGAAGGTGTTATTATTTTGAAAAAATGTATGGCTAGTAAATGACATCCATTTTGTGATATTTATACTAAAACTAAACAATATAATCCACCAATCATGCACATACACGATGAACGATAAGTGATCGTGAAATCATGAACGATGATAATACACTAGTCACAATGCACCACAAACAACGATTATTATACGAGTATATATTTCACGGTTAAAGGTGTGTGGAGTGTAAGGCATGTCAGACCGTTCCAACTGCGTTGTTATAAAGTTTTGTTTTGATAAACTGCGTTCGTAGGTGAAAGTTGGTGCGGTGTGCTCCGCGGCCAGCCGCCCACTAACCATGAAGGCCGCTCCGTTCTTCATTAGGTACACGGATTTTTGTATTAAGCTAAACCACAGCTAAACTCACAAAAGGCATTTGCGCACGTTTGGAAAAATCTTGATTTTATTAAAAATCTGCAAAAACTGACAAGTTTCCAGTTTTTTTGATACAAAAAGAATACACGGTAGGTTTTTAATGACATAGCATAAGCATAAGCATAATCAGCCTATAATGTTCCCACTGCTGGGACTCAGGCCTACTCTCGGCAGGAGAGTGAATGGGTCTTAATCCACCACGCGGACCCAATGCGGATTGGTGGATGTCACATGCCATAGAACATTTTTTTTTATTGTGTCCTTAGACATGCCGGTTTCCTCACGATGTTTTCCTTCACCGTTGCGAGAACGTGGGATGCATACAAAGATTTTTTCGACCGAAAAAACCCATTTACGCCCATGACTGCCACTGGGATTCGTACCCGCGACCATCAGATCGCAATGCAAGGGTCTTATCCACTCGGCCACCACGTCCTCCACGTCTTTAATGACATAATGGTTAGTAAATAAAAACCAGACTTTTATGACTCATTATAAGTCATTTAATTTACTGATGATGTAATATTAAAATGATGACCTATGAGTAATGATTTACTCAACGTCTTTGTTAAAAGTGAAAGTATAGTCTTGCCACGAAGAGCATAATAAATTATAAACAAGTGTCTTATTAGGTAATTTGACTAAAATTATAATTTACTAGTATATTTGTAAATATTACAATATATTTGTTACATTTTATAATGGGGTTTGTGTGCAATTACTTTTTTGTTAGTTATCTCTCGATTTACCCATAGTACCAACGACTTGAAGCTATCGTTTAAAACCATTATGCTGTAATTTGTGACGTTCTAAATAGTCTATGATCATTGAGGGCATACCTATCCTAGATTACCTACTACAGACCAGGGCGTGTCAGTCTACAGGACAGGGCGTGAAGCACTCGATATAGAAATGGGACACCATGACTAACAGATTAGAGGTAATGTGCATACACTTCAAACATAATTCCAAGAATTATTACATTATTATAAAACAAAATAATATAAAATGTTACGTAATTGAATATTTATGATAAATTATAAAACGATATAAAAACGCGGATTTATTCAAATAGCTTCATTTTAATATTATTTGTAAGGTGAGCGCATAATTATAGCCCCAAGACAAGGTGCTGCTCTGATATAACTCCGTGGCAATGCAAGCTCTCTCCTAACCTGGCTGCATATAAATTATGCAAAGGCACGAGCACCCGAGGGACGCTAGACCTCTTATTTAAACCTAGGCTTCGTTGAATTTCAGTTTGAATAGTACGTAAAGCCGATGATATTGGATTCTGGGACAGTAAAGCGATAGCTGCTAAATATTGGTCTAGTCAGGTAAGCATTAGAGGAATATAGAGCAGCATAAAGTAACATTTTCCATTTAAAATCATCGATTGATGTTTAAAATAGAAGATAATTGATCGATTCAGGCGTTACTTTGCGGAAATCCATAAATATCAACAAATTATATAAATATATTTAGTAATAAATCCGCTTAACTTCCAAACAAAGGTTTTAATTAACTTAACTTTAGTTCAACTAAACCAAAGAGTCAACGAACAGAAAACCAAAGCTTGAAGATACGACACGTGTTTCGCCTCTACACGAGGCATCATCAGGTCTTCAACAAAAGTCAAAAGGTCAGGAACTTCGGCGAGTCCACACCTGATGATGCCTCGTGTAGAGGCGAAACACGTGTCGTATCTTCAAGCTTTGGTTTTCTGTTCGTTGACTCTTTGGTTTAGTTGAACTAAAGTTAAGTTAATTAAAACCTTTGTTTGGAAGTTAAGCGGATTTATTACTAAATATATTTATATAATTTGTTGATATTTAAAATAGAAACTTTGACTTTATTATACAAGAAGCTGAACATTAAAAACAATAAATAATCTTAAAAATAATTCTCTACACTGCCTCTACCATCAACCAATGGTGCTGCACTTCCTCGTATATTCTTTCACCAGAAGACTTATGAGAAGTAGAAAGGCATGAAACCAAAAGCATCGTACTTCTACTGAGGAAATTGAGATAAAGTTTGGTCAATGTGTATATGTCGCAGGCATATTGTATAACTCGGCATTTTACAAACGGCGTCGTCTGTTTACAAACGCTCGCTGTTTTGCAATATGCCGAAGGCAAATTGACAACTCGGTCAATTCGACATCAGGTGAAATTGTAGGGTGACCATCATACAAAAAGTAGTAAGTACTTTTTTGCCTATAATGATTTTCTGTCATTAGTCTGTGCAAACTCGCTTCCTTCGCGTGCAGGCACAAAAAAAAAACCTAATAACCTACCGTCACCTAACTGTTATTAACCCTAGATGGTTTTCTGTCATTAGGCTGTGCACCTACTTTGGTTTGTTTTGTGCGCCTACACAAAAAACCTAATAACCTACCGTCACTCAACTTTTATCTGGATCGAAATTTTAATCATTCTAACCTCTTGCTCGACGGTAGTGTCCTTTAAAAGCACCAGATTCCATGGACACCTTAGTGTTCTTTATGTCATTTTACAAACGGCGTTTGAATGGTCCACCAATGTTGTGGCATATTACAAAATGCCGAGGCAATTTACAATTTGCCTTCGGCATATTACAAAACAGCGAGCGTTTGTAAACGGACGACGCCGTTTGTAAAATGTAGAGTTATACAATATGCCTGCGACACATACATTGATTAGAATCTAAAAATGGTTTTATGTGTTACATGGCTACATAACTCTTTATCTGTTTTATATTTCAAGAGTCAATCGATTCAAATACAACCCCTTCTGGAGTAATTCAATGATTTGTATCTGGGGATTTTTTCCGATTCGATCCGAGATTTTGAGATACTTTTTTTATATATTGTGTGTAGTGTAGGTATTAATATCGCTATCAGTCTGATATGTGGGGTATGATAAATAATAATACGAGTTTCTTTCAGTCTTTTTAAATAAAATATCTCAGTTTTTCTTTATTTTCGTAATACGTGGACCCCTAGTTAGTTAAAACCCGATATTTTCGCATCCTTATTTTGTTGATATTGCAGAAAGGGCACTCAGGGAGCTGAGACGTGCCTACGACAGTCAATATTTGCCAAATGCTAGGTAGTTTGTGGTGGATAGCAAACAAATCAAATTACAGATTTACATTTAGGTGTCGGTTTTTTTTTCCATAGAATTACAGAGTTTCGTTAGGTTTTATAAAAGGATAATATGATATTGACATCATGATCACTGATTATGGTGCTTTTGGTTTTTGGCACAAAACCACTAATGATTTTTGACAAAATCTTTTTATTATATTAGTGCTTTTAACAAATATAATACCTAATTATTACTGCTAAAACACACGTTACTTACAATAGAACCTGTATCATCGGGTCCGCCTATAAATAAAATGCTTATGTTATAGACGGGCGATGGACAGACAGACGGACATAAAACTATTGTTGGACTCGAAACAAACCCTAAAAATAATGTTCGTTCAATAAATTGAAGGGGTTGAAACAAGGTTAAACTTAATTGAGCAAAGTAAGTTATGACCACTTAAACGAGTTACTTCGATTGAAAATCAAGTGCTTTATTTTAAAAGCATCGCATACGCATTTCAATGCGCGTTCTAAAAGCATAATTTTAAGTACGTTACCTACTTTGATTATTGAAAAAGCTAACAAAGTTTGTAGTATTATTTGTACTGCATCATACCAGCAGTTTTAAATATTTTTTTGCGTAGCTCATGCTTCGTAGCAGTAGTTTTTTGAAGTGGCTAGTCAGCTGGGTGTGTGCAAAGGCATAGTTAACTTTACGCAACTACCTAGGGATATCGGCCTGTCTGTTTTCCAATATTTGTATTGTTTAGTTTAAATTACACAATACTAATTCTGAAAAACAAATTGACCTATAAAACTCACAAATATAATATCAAGACAAACGCACGAACCGTGAAAAAGAAAATCAAAGGCGGTTTAGGAGCTATATTCTTACCTCGGATTACAGTAAAATTTGATGCACACGACGCAACTGGAACTGACTCAAACATTAACTGAAAAGAAGAAGAAAGAGTTTAAACACCATCCGTGTTAGTCGGCCAGAATGCTAAAAATAACATTAATAGGTAGGTGGTCTAGCTATAGTCTGACCCTAAGCTACAAGGGTTTTTAATGGGTTTTGTCAAATTAGCCAACTTATGGTACATTTTGATTAGAAACAGTATATATTTTTATTATTGACAAGGTGTCTGAATTCGAACTCTAAAAAAAATCGTTTCATTCAGTACAGTCAAGATTAGGATCAATTACGTATTGCAAAGACTCATCGTGGTTAATAAACTCCAACCAACAGGTAAGTAGATACTGTTAGTTTTTGCTCGACTACTCGCTCGAGACTGACTAAAAAGTGGTTAGGGCAGTCAGACCACGTGGGTCGTTAGTGACTCATTGTACAATTCAAGCGGTTTTACGGACCGACCATTCAATCCAACCCAGGCTATGGCCAGTCGCTTATTCGCAAATTATTTTCTACTTTCAGTAAAATTTACTGGCATTTTTGTTAGACACCCTGTACAGTATAGCATAGCAAGTTGGAATGTCAAGTTCTTGTCGGATAATTGATATTAGAGTGAATTTTATACGCTTGTGAAGTCATTGTCGGGTGCCCCGTTACTTCCTCCGAGCGTGAAAAAATATAGGCGACATTTCAACATAGCATAGAAACGAGTAGTTTCGATCTCATGGTTATATGAGTCATAGTTTGTTACCGTATCCGTATCGACAATCTTTTGTTATTTTATTTTAGAAGAAATTACAGACTGGTTGAGATTTTTGATTATGGAGAGATAGCAAAAGAAGTACAGGATAGGTTTGTGAATAGTTAAAAAATAAATGGAAATTTTATATCACTTAGAGACGATAACAAACTGGTCCTACTAATCCACTAATAACTGCAATCGCGGCGAGTGGAGCGAGCAGCAAATGTTTTTCGCGCTAGCTTGTGTTCCTAAAATTATGTAGCGTATATGGTGGGGCTAGCAAAGCAATCCGCTAAAAATACACATAATCAAACGGCTACAATACAACATAAAATTATCAAAGAGCAGCACAAATATTTTGAACTGATTTTTTTTACGTCTTAATCGCAGATCTGACAGAAAAAAAAAACTCCTTTTTCGTGTATGTTACACACAAAATTACAGTCGCAAATTAAACCACGAAGCAACTAAAATCGCGCAAGTGCAATCGCTACGGCAAATAACACCAAAGCAATTAGATCAGTAGACATTAAGATGGGCAAGTGTAAGTGACAGGCTTCAGGTACATCGACCGCGTCACGCCGCTCTCCCGTTTGCGCGCGTGAGGCCAATATCCTCATTATCAGTGACAAAAGTATTGCTTTTGCACGCCCCGTTTTGATGAGAGTTGAGCATTACACGCAAGCTTTACAAATACTAATGGAATAAAATAAAAATATTACAAATAATAATTACTGGCTGACGCCCGCTTCGTTTGCGTTGCGAATAACATTTCTTTCTTAGTATGCGCCTTCACTTCTTGTACCATCCAAATTTGAAGTCTCTATACAACTAGTGGTTTGGCCTATGCGTTGTCTATCAGACCGTGAGTCAGTTCAAAGCCTAAATTGCACTAGCTACTGGCCGCGCTTCGCCCGCGTCAAATAACAAGTTAAAAAGTTGCTAGCTTTTTCAGTTCATAAACAATACCTATGACGAATTACGCTAAATCGGTTCAGTAGTTTAGGCGTGATTAAGGAACAAACATCCATCTACCCAATCATCCTCATAAACATGTGCCTTTATAATAATTTTAGGATACAGCGGCTGTATTTCAGCATTTAATGTTCCCACTTCTACGACTCAAGCCTTCTTTCAATTAAGAGTAAGAGTAATTAACCTTATCTCTTTGCAGACCCAATATGAACTGTCTATTGATAAATCTATACATTTATAATTCGCGAGAATCCTCACAGTGCCCAATTCATCATTTTCTGCTACAGTTTTACGAGTTATTATGTTACAGCAAAGGATAACAACAAATGCTGGACAATACAAAGAGTAAAAATGTCTGGAGGCATGAGACTGTTTTTACTCATAGGCAAGCAAAGTGTAGAATGCTTCCTAATTAGAAAGATGACAATCTAAACAATGTAGTGGCAGAAATTGGACGAGAAGAGCCAAAGATTAGACCTGGCAATGGGCTTAGTAAGACACTAATGTAGCGTAGTAGACTGTCTGTGTCTGTGTTACTGTGTGTGTAATGTAGTGTGTGAATAGAAGAGATCAATTATGAATAAGTTCACAATACTCCTCAACAAAACTACATAAAAAGGATGCAAGTAACAGGTTTCTATACAAAATATTTTTTTATGTACAAATCTACATTTTTGTTACCGCTATGACAATATTGATATTGTGTTTTGTTTATTACATAGATTTTTTAGTTATGCTGTCAACTGAACCTATCTTCTTAGAACAACTACAGAATAGCCCATGTTAAATAGAACTTGAGTATTCCACCTAGCAGGTGAGCAGCAGCAATATATTTAGGAAAAATGAGAAAATAATTATTCATCAGGATCAATATGATATGGTAGTAGTGATACCAAAGTTTTAACTATTGCACATTACTTTTTTAGATCTTAAGACCAATGGGTGGCCTCCTTTCTAAGCTAAAAGAGCTAAGTGGAACGAGCTCTAAGTGGATCTAGACACACACATTTGTTCATTCAAGCTGATCGAGGCATCATACAAAAACATATTGTGAGTTCATCATACTTCTATAGAAAACAGTGGAGTAGTTTTGTTGTTATTTCCGAAATGGTTGCGTGGAAAATAGCTGCCTCATAATTCAAGGATTGTATTCTAGCTGGTGTATTCGGTCCCATCTCTATTGATTCCGATAGGCAGCAGGTAACATTTTACCGTCACGCATACAGAACAAACTTTTAATTAACTAACGTATCATACTCACATTTTGCTGTTTGTTGAATTTGAGAAGAGAATTCTTCAGTCACTTGACCTATCAACTACTAATAGGGTGTTTTTCTTTAGATTTTATCACCAATTTAGATTCATTGAAGAAATATTTACAAAAATATGAAATTCGGAACCGCCCAGCTGGCAAACCTTATACCACAGAGTAAACATAAATGACAAAATTGAACGAACGAAGCGATCGAACGAAACATTCGTGAACGAAACCGAACGAAATGGAGCAAAGAATGAATAATTCGGCCGCGTTCATGAATTTCCATTCGCGATATTGCAAGTTGCAGTCTATGATAGCGTTAGTACCAAAGAGAATATAACCACTACGTTGAAGAGACGGGACTTCAAACAAAAAAACAACAAAAAAAAACATTGATCATTCTACGTCAAAACGAGGAAGACTCGCCATTACCAACATTCTAACAAAATAATCGTTAGGAGCCTTACCAACATGAAGAAAAAACTAGTGACGTCCTGGCAAAATTATCGATAGCTTACATATCGATGCTTGTCTAATTTAATTGAATCAGTAGAGATTTAAAGTCACACATGTTTATTTGAATATAAAATACCATGTTCATTAAAATGCGAGGTTTCTAACATTTTAATGAACATAATATTTTTTGTTCAAATAATCATTGTGTGGCTTTAAATGAAAATAAAAATATATATATATTTGTAATTTACAGTTTATATATAATATATATATATATATATATATATACATTACATCTCAAATGAACGCATTATTATTATAAGGTCTCCTGCTGCTTCCACAGCCAGTCTAGAGCAACGTCCAAACGTCCCTTTGCATATTTCAACGCGCGCGGTGCTGTATCCTGCAATATACAATATATCAATTGGACTGTTAGCCTCAAAATTCTAGTAATAATTAAATCAAATTGTGTTAACTACAAGTTTCTTGTCAGACTTAGACTATTACTATTACTGTTATTATTATTATTACTATTACTATTACTATTACTGCAACAAAAGTAATATTAAATTAAAATTTCTCGCATATCGATAAAGTACTTTATGAAGTTACAAGATATATCACCGTATAAAAAAGTATATACCTTACTAGGATCACATGTTGTGATTTCGACAGTATTCTCTATCGGAATTTCATACTCATGGTATATAATTAGCTCCTCGTGAAACATATCTGTAGCATGGGCTAATGAATGTTCTGTAATGTTGTTTAAAAAACAAAATAGCAATATAATTTGATAGCAAGTGTGATAGTAGTCCAATGCAAAACAAATACAAATAAAGAAATCTGACACTTAACAATAAATAGGTACTATTATTTGTCGTAAAGTGGTGGTTTGCAAGGCCTCTTATTTGCAAATCACCCATACGAGCCTGGTTCACGTCTAGTTAACACATACCTTCATTTGTTGTACAACTTTTATTTAGGCTCAAACAATCAGAGAAAACATGATATGGGAACTCTGATAGAATCTTGTCTGATAGAGGTTGAGCTGTTAGTCGTAATGAAGGTACAGCAGTATTTTTCAATAGGGTTTTTTTCTTTTTGAAATCCTTGTCGTGGAAATGTTTGCCACATATAAATTTATTTGCGTATAACTTTTCAATGGGTATATACGCCAAATCTTCTTTCCCTGTCATCTTAACCCACAGCTTGCACCTGTACACATTAGAACAAATATAATTTTATCGATATCGATATTTTAATTTGACGCACTATTTTCCAAATCCACTATTTTACAAATAAAATGTAAATAATATGATGTGGTTTAAACACTGTTTACCATTGTATCATTTTACTTGTGTTGTACTTACCGAGATTCATCATTTCGAGGGAATCTTGCCATGAAATACCTTCTTTTACCATCTTTTCTTTTCGATATCAAACCACAAATTTCACACTTTCGGTACGTCATAGTAACATTCTACAGTCATAAAACTGAAAGTATTTTGTAACAAAACCACTAATATATGATATAAATCACATAAGAAAATTTAGAAATAAATAAAGCAATAATGATCGGAATGTCGCGAATGAATGACGTGAGACAGAAGAGCGAGAGGTTGGAGACGTGAGTGAAACGTATATATAGCCACCATTAAAATTTTGCCTCCGTCCATACAAAGTTTTTTTAGCCCGTAGTTTCGACAGCCTGGTTAGTACATTTTGTTGTTCACCAGATGGCAGTGTGCCGAGAATGCTGCGCTGTGTGTTTCGTGTCTCTAGCTAGAGCAAGGAATTCACTAAAAACTACTGATACAAATAGCGGCACGTAACTTTAGCGCTGACTGTTATTGCGCAGAAGTAAAATTTATGGTACCTGAGGGGGACTACACGTACAATAAACATGCGCAGTAACACACCCGCGTATAGTTCAGCGCTAGACTTACGTGCCGCTACCTACGTATTTTTATACTACCTACGTATAAGTATACGTAGGTAGTATAAAAATTCTTTGAGCAAGACGTCCGGCACTGTTAGGACATCGTGCCTAGTCTACTCTACTTTTTGGTCTGGCCATTAACTCATACATTTTTGATTTTAGAAAACAATACCCTCTAGTCTAGTGTATACCTAGTATATCTACCTACCATAGTTTGCTTAGTTTTCACGATAAAGGAAGGGAGGCATTTTACCCAGCAGTGGGTGATACCGGGCTGAGATGACGATGATGATGAATAAAAGGAGAATTGGAGATTAACTTCTGTAGTGCATAGGTTTTATTTACCTAGGTACTTTCGTCAAGTCAAGTATCATGATCAAGTTTGTCAAGTACGAGGCTTTATGGGCGGTAGGATCCTTAAACTTCATGGTAATTATTTATTTCTGAACGCAGCTTGATACTAGACTTTATGGCGGGAAATTTAAAATAAAACCGCGAACCACTGCGCGCCTTAGCGCGGCAGAAGATGGAGCGGAAATAAAATGAACCTTCAAATTATTTAGCGTAGAAAAGAATAGAAAATGAGATTTTTTTTAAACTAATAATAGTAGCGTATACTTTGTCCGTGCCGCGATAGGCGTGGATAGTACCTACCTGAACCGATTTAGCAGCTCATCTACGGACTCAAAAATTCTGAACATAACCAATAAATCGTTAGGTATAATTATGTAAGTATTAACACAGAAGTATTAAAGTACAGAATCACACTATATAGTACATTGAAAATGCGCCAAAAAAAGGGATCTAGGTACATAATATTAGCTAGAAGTTAGTAGGTATATTTTCTCCAGTTGAACAGGGCAAGATAAATATTAGGTATACAGTATGTTAAACCTACTAGGCTTTTTAGAGTACATACCTCGTAAAGTAACAAACATTATTTGAAAATAGATATATTTCATTTAATTGACCGAGTGTCTGAAAATTTTCAGACCTGTAGGTATTCCGTATTCATTTTGCCTTGACACTGCCTACTTGGTGTTCTACTAGGAACACCGTTATTCATCTATTATGGTAGGTAGTATTAGGAATGGTATGTAGTGAACAAAAGATAAACCGAATATTGTTTTTTTTAACCTTTTTCAATACAAATCTCGTTAGGTACGTAGATTATGAAAAAATAAGTTTACCTTTTATATTGAATTTTTAATATAAAATTAAATGTAAAATCAAAAGCATGCGATTTTAGCAAGTTAAGCTTAGTTTTTCAGAAAATTGTTTTAAAAGTTGCAATATTTTTTGCAACTTCTAAATCACAGTGATCTTGATAATTTGTAATTAAAGGAGGTCGGTAGTTCATCACCTTTTCATCATGATATCGGGTTCGATTCTCAGCGGAGGCCAACATTCATATGATGAATTTAAATGTTTGTTTTAAATTTTGGATGTTTTTTTTAAAGTCCTACTAACATACGCATATAAAAAAACAAAGGTTTGTGATGCATTCGATTGGATGGATAGATGTCTATTACAAGGGTACCTATATTATGCTAACCTTTCATGCCAAAACTAAAGTATTAACTAGTTTGGATACTCTTCGGCATTGGTTTATGAGCTGGAAAACGAAAGCTGGAGCTTTTTAATACATGGTACCTAGGTAAGTATAGCAAGCGAAGCTGCGGGAATCGTAGGTTTGCTAACTATGGATGTATTTTTGATAATCCCATCGAGGATTTCCAAGCGCAGTTGAAAAATTTATAGGTTTTGTACCTAAGTACCTTACCTACCCATACCTACTTATTTAAAAGCCCTCTCTTAAACTTATCATAAATAAACCACTAAACCACACTAAAACCGGATTTCAACTCATGTAGAGTTTTCCAAACGACCGCGGAAATGTAAAACTTAGGTTTTACTCTTCAGACCATTTCCGGAAACCCAGTATCTTAGTAAACGACCACGAGGAACAGACAGACACTCACTGAAAACGGCTATGCACTTTCGCATTTACCCGAGAGATTGTGAACGCTCGTGGTCTCGGCAACAGCTCGAATAAAAGTATCTCACTTGAATATAGCTTCTTTTAAAGTACCTATTTTCTTTTAGTAAAATGGAATCGGGAATACTCACGGGGGAGTTCTTGTCTGGACTCTGATACCGACATTAGCTGCCCACCTATCTGTTTATTTCCTTCAAGAAAGTTCTAAGAATACCTAAAACTGTCAACCAGGGAATTAGTGGGCAATTTAGACTGTCCCTTATATGACAAAAAATTTTTTTTTTGGTAATTCGAAATGCATACCCTCTAATATTATTATAAATGCTAAAAAATACTCAAATATGAAATTTCATCTTTCTAGCATGATCGCAACCCGTGCCGACCGAGCTTCAAAGTTTATTAAAAATCGTGTTTTGTCCTGATATTTCGGTCTGCTATAAAACTTATATAAATGCAACAAATTAAATTAATATATTAAAATAAAATAAACATTAATCTTTGTTTTAAAACATAATATAATAACAATCAGCAAGGGTAACTTCTTTTTAGTGTAGTTTTTACAGTCCGTATACAGATTTCTATGTTCCTGGACACAGCGCAACAAGAATTATTTTGCTCTTCTTCAGCCGTGATAAGTCCGTTAAAATCTTTCGTTATTTTGACAGCCATTTCAGCAGTCATTTACAACCTTCAAACGATCTTTAAGCTTCCAGAAAAGCAGCATTATCATCCCAAGAAGATAGGTACATCTTCCTGAAGAAAACACGAAATATAAAGTGTCTGCTATTGTACGATATAAATCATCCAGCGTTTTATCCAAAAGAAACAACAAGTTTATTACCAATAAAACTAAAAAAATAAAATGTTAAACTAAACAAAAAAAATATTTAGATTATTAAACAACTTTTGAGTCAGTTCTTCCTTCGATTTTTAACATAGCGATGGCCAAAATCTGAGCTTTCATCCCTGTTTAGGTTAGAAATCATTTTTATCTAAGTTTGGTGAACATTTTTATTATCTAAAACTGATAGAATGACTGTCTAGTTACATTATTACTACAAGTGAGAGTTAAATTTGCTTAAGAAATTGTTGCGCCAACTTTTTCGTACTCTTTTAACGCCTTCAAGAAGTACAAATCTTCGTTGGGTACTTTTGTCGCCAGTATGCATTCGAACCAAGGTTTAACAAAGGTACAATGACGATAAATAAGTAAATATCTTGTAGAGCCTTTATATTCTTCGTAATAATTCTGAATTGTGACAGAAGCAAACATATTTTTAAAGAATAGATCGCTCTCGCCATCCATCGTGCCTGATGCATAGCTCCAAAGCCATAGCTTCTTTTAGAAAATCAAGAGATAGTCACTGACTGGCATCGATGTTTTTCCAATTGTCTCTGAACTTTTTGAAGGTTGGAATGTCTGGACTACTAGTAATTTGCTTGATCTCGGTTTCGAAGACAGTTTTTAGGACCAATTCATAAACATGATGTCGACAAGTGAAAAGTAATTTAATCTTTCTAAAGTGCATGCTGGAGCTCCATTAAAAAAGCCAGCATTTGAAGCTTTGTGTCGCAGCACATTATTTATACTTTACTATAAAGGTTCTAGTAAACAATAGCGTATTAATAATCTTAAAAATCATGTATAAAATGATAAATGAAACACATAGTTACAGGCCGCAGCGCATTACCCGCGCAACTTATATGGACAAACTTAAATCGCAAGTTGGCACGGGTTATCGTTTATAAAACGAGCTAATATTTTTTTCTAGATAATATTGGGTTATTAGAAAACTTTTAAGAAGGTATGCGTAAAAATATATCGAACTTGAAATTTAAGGGACACCCTAGTGGGCATTAATTACGTATTTTGGCAATTTTTCGACCCCCACTCTCCCCTAGTGAGATTTCGTGAGATTTTGCTCAACCCCCTCCACCCATGTGTAATCATAACAATAAGTTTAAGTTTACAACCACCTTAGAGTAAGTATACTTAGATAAAATTAATTATTATTTTATTGATATTTTAAATACCTAAATGTCAGCAACAAAAATTTTGTAGGTCTATGACACTACTCGTAATAAACTTCAAAAGAGCACGAATCGCTACCAATTGGGAAGGTATTTTTTAAACTGCTGTTTTTTTTATCTTTTATCTTTTGCTGTACCTTATCTTATAATATTAAACTGAAATTTAAAATTTTGTATTTTCAATTTGATTCAATTCAATTAATTTATTTGAGTCATTAACTTAATTTATTTATTTTTGTATAATTCTCATCTTTAGTGTTTAGTTTTTAAGATCACCTTTATGGATCTATGGTCAGAATTAAAAAAAAAAAATTTGTAAACCATCTACCTACATTATGTGTAAGCTATCATATAACACTCCAGTGCTACGTTCTAACAATTAGTATAATTATTTGATCTCTATATAATTATGTTTATGAGTGAGTGGGAACAATATTTAGGCGGATTAAGCTTATGCTTATATTAATCTTTAAGGGTCTCTTTCACGGTGCACCATTAAGCTGATATTCGTCTCTACTCATCCATCAGCTCAATGAATCTGAAGGTTTCAATAAGGTTATACCTACGTACCTTTTATATGCAAAAGGGATTTATAGCTTTTTAATATTGAACGAAGACGGGCTCAGCGCGACGTTTAATCAATGGCTAGGCATCCAATTGACTGGCTAATTCAACCTGCCTTATGGACACAAATTGCGTAGGTAGTACGCAAAAGAGATAGGAGACTAGCGTTTGATTTGCATTTGAATTAGAGCTGTTCCGGGATGTTGTCCTGTCCTTAACAATGGCCGAGGATTACTACGTAAATGCAAAGGAATAATAGAACGTAATTAGTAATTGTACAGGTGCATAAGCGTAGCATAAGCATACCCTTAATTAGACTATGTAATTACTCTAAACTACATGCTAAGGAATTAATTTATTTCTTAATTACTTCAGTACCTAGGTTGGTAGAGTCCTAGGTAGAGCCCAAGCAAACCCGTTGCTCATGATTTGTATTTTCACGAAAATAAGCGTAATATTAGTCTAAACATCTCCGAATTTTTAATTTATTTCAGGTTTTTAACTATTCCGGAATTTTTAAGTTGAAAGAAAATTTCAGATTTCAGAAGATCAAATATTTATTTTCCCGGAACTACATAAATGCTTAGGTACTTACCTACTTTCTGTATTGTTTTTGGGTAGAACCACTTGTATTTTGTTAATAATTTCTGGTATTAAAAGTATATATATATATACATTTACATTCCATTCAACGTGGCAATGCCGCCAGCGTTCTGGGCACGTTGCCTTCTGGTGAAGACAAGGGCTGACTGGATTATTTATATTTTTTTTATATTTATTGTAATTTATTCAACCTAAAGTAAATAAGTTAATTATGTTACGTTAGTGTGTAGATATAGATAGTATAGGTATATATAGTAGGTATTTTGTGAATTTAAATATACTACTGCCCAGCTAAAGCCACGAGACACAATAAATAAAACTAATGAGTACGTTAATTGTGTTATACGGTTACGAACAACGAACGAAAAGGTAAAATTTACTGTAAACCTTTAGCCCCACAAATGTCCTTATTAGAAATACTGTTGGCATCCCAAACTTTACTGCCATAACGTGTCTCTAATTAGGCAGTTAAGGCAGTTTTGCTCACAAAAGAGACATTTATTTCCCTCGCGTCCAACTTGTCGCAGTTTTTGTGTGATTCGCCGAATGATTACAGATACTGTTGCAAAATGTTATCTAGCCTTTTTAAGTACCTACATAGTAGTATGAATAATGTGGGTAAAAGTCAGACAAATATTTATTACGTAGAGCGTATGACACACAAGCTTTTTTACTAGCTGATTGCTGGCGTTTTTAAACGCTAGCGTGTGAGCGTGTTAGCTTTTGGTAAGGATTGTCAACGAGCAGATTGTAAAAACGCCGATGATGCTGGGTGACTTTACACGCTACGTGTAATAAAGCCGTGTGTCATCTAGGTACTATAAGTATAAAATTAATAGTAAAACAAAAGTTTATTACCTACTCAATCACTCCAAAACCCTTTTTATATTCCGTTACTACGTGATACGTGGACAAAGCTACAGGATGTCGGAATTGGCACGAAGCACAAACTTTGATACTGTTTCTCTGTTAAACCTACGTGGTACTTTATTTCTCTGTTACAATATCTATAACTTTTTTTCCATGAAAGTGCTAACGAACCGTCAATACATTGTCTCTACTATATAATGCCATTTATATCGCAAGCTAAATGAATCACGTAACTCGGTACCAACACAAACCAACCCACTGCTTTACAAAATCAAGCGTTTTTGTTTCATTAGACGCATTTTTCAATGCTGTTGCATAATTATCTGTGTATTGTAAACCTAGCTTAGAGCCTGAATTTTGTTGGCATCAACCTTATCCTAAATTAAAAATGTTGCTGCCTTTTTTTGCTTAGTTTTATTACTCAGTCTAAGTCATGTCATGGAACCTAAGGTTCGAAAAACATGTGTCAAGTGCACGAAAGGAGCCTCTTGGAGGCGCACTTGAAATCCTTTCACCACACTGGTTCGAAAGAACTAGTGACACGATAAGAAGAAGATTAGTCTAAGTAACTAAAACGTCCCAATGATCTATGTATACTTAGGTACTTTAGTAATTAAACTAGATTCATTTAATGAAGCCAATATTGCCAACCTTTGTAACCAATAAATCAAAGCAATATTTAACCTCTGTAGATTCAGTCAGTATTCTACGACTGGCGCAGTAACTAATTGCAGGCAGTATGCTCCTATTTGATCCGCTGTCAAACATCATTGGTTTCATACGTTGACATCACACATGAAATACCTCTTTGTGGTAGCCAGACTAGTCAGGATACACATGAGCCTGAGGGAATGTTAGCTTTCCAACGAAACAGATTGTCATCATTTCGGTTGCCGGTAGCCATGTAGGTATTTACCTCGAAGTTAATTAAACCAGCTCTGCTAGCAAAGGTAAACTATTATAGTACCTTTCCTATCAAAAAGTATTATCAAACATTTTTTAATAATATACAACGAAGTACACTAGTAGGATAAGTGCCAACAGTTATAAATCGATGGAGCCAAAATAAGTAGGTAAGTGATCAAGTGGCTACATAGTAACCCTTGTTGAATAGGTACGTATCCAAATGTGGCATTTCGCAAACTTTTTTTATAACATTTTCATTCATTTTGTAGCATTTGGACAACTTATAAAGCGTATATTTTGTGTCATTTGGCAAATCTTTTGTAACATTATTTCATCAGTGTTCTCATAAACAAATACCTAATAATAAAAAGGAAGTAACTAGCTGCTCATATATCATTAAAGAAGTGTAAGCTGGCTGTATCTAATGCTACGCAATTAATGAAAAATTAAAAGTTTGCGTAATGCCACTTTTGGATAGGTATTTAACAAGGATTACGAAATGAAACGTTGTTCAAATGGGATGTAGCCGTTAAAGCTAATACAGTAAGTAGGTAAGTAAGTGAGTAATATTTATTTTAAACCAACAATTACAAGGGTACCTATAAAAAACACTATGGCGTAAGGATTATAGACTTTGTGATAGTTTCATTATTATTATATGAAATGAGTGCCCTAGCCGTAGAGGCGAGCGCTGGATTAGTGTACAAGCTTTGTCGTGAGCATGGATTGTTTGATGGATTAGGAAATTCAGGTAGAGTTTGCTGGAGTTTTCACCAGCTGCTGTTTATAGGTAATTGGTATTGCTATAAGCAAAACAGGTTTACTAATAAAAACAATTAAGTACTTATTAGTGTACTGAACCATTTATTCGTTTTTATTAACCTATTCGATTGGGGGTGGCAATCGAAAACTTGCTTTGGGAAAAAGTAGCACGCTCTAGGAAAGTTATCGAAGCTCTTGAAAGTTTGGAACACTTTAACTAAAAAAAAGTTGCGTGCTTAGGACCAAACGACAGAAAACTTCTTCAAGGGGAGGTTATTATTACGAAATTCAACTATTTTTAACAGTTTGACTTGGTTTGACAGTGAGTATTGAAATGACTGTAGAAAGGATGCTAATTCAAAAATACATTTTGTTTATTAAGTAGTGTTTCATCCGAGCGTTGGGAGCCCATTAGCCCATTCCAATCCACATTTTACTTTCCTTATAGTATTCGGACAAGACTTGCGAAATTTCTCGGAAAAAATACCTTGGAGATTTTATTTCTAAAAGGGTAAAAGTTGTAGATTTTTAGTCAAGGAGGAGGTTATGATTTTGACTAGGTAAGTTGACGTTAAAAAATAGTAGAAGTTTTCTTAAAAATATACCTTTATTATTAGCTTATTTAGCCGACACGATGACAAGAATAAACACAGACCTGTAATTTGGTTTCTCAGGTGGAGATTTCTGTCCGCGTTATCAGTGTTGATCTTGATTTCCCTAGGGTGTTGATTGGGAATATTGGTAGATTAATCAACGAATGGGAACCTTGTCGCATTGCATCAATGGAGATAATAAGTGCAAATCATTATCTACCAGTATTAAAACTGCAGAGGTTCAGCGGCTAGTTGGAAGCGTAGCATTTTATTTTTCACCCGACTTAAAAAAGGAGGTATTTATTTCGACTGTATGTTTTATAAAATACTTATATTTATAACAGAGATTAATAATAAATATCACTAAATATAAAAAATAAACTATAAATAACCTAGTCGGTCGTGGTCACCACCAGACGGCAACGTGCCCAGAACGCTGGCGGCATTGCCACGTTGAATGGCAATGCTTATACGCTGTGCAAAGTAGAAACGAGCATTCTGGTGTAGACTCTTTTAGCCTATCAGCCAGATCTTTGTAGATTTTGTGTGCCCCTGGTCCCCAAGGGCCTAATGTTTCTACCCCAAACGGCTCAAACATGTATCCATTATCTAGAAGTGAATATTTGCGCCGTTTGAGGGACTCCGCTGATCTTGCTGCAGAGCCGGCCTGCACGGATGTACCGGGAAGATGGGACGGTGCCAGTGTATCAACGCAAGTTGCATCCCAAACTAGCGGCCGTCCCAGCTTCCAGGGGACCAGTGTCATACCGTCGGGTCTTTTACCATCGTCATTCCATTCCTATGTTTTATTGTATAAGTTTTTATTTAATATGTAGACTTCAAATCCTTATTTGCAGGTAGGTACTCAATTCGACTGTTACCGACTTGCACCAAACTTTCAAAGTCCCTAAGCAATTACTTTACTCGCTTGACAGTTCTTAACGGTCAGAATCTTATCAGGTGAGGTTGTGGTCAAATGCTTGCCTATTCCATATATAAAAAAAAAAAAAAAGAATCTGGACTGTTAAGAACTACCAAGCGAGTAAAGTAATTGCGTAGGGGACAGTTTAGTGCAAGTAGGCATGTATATTTTATTGTATATGTTTTTATGTATCGATGCAAGAAAGGTTCTGCTTTGTAATTTCTCCCTTGCCTACCTTACACACTTTTCTACATAAAAGTACTTACCGCAGTGTATATTAGCCTAGTTGGTAGTACCTCACCACAGAGTACTAAGATACTACGTAGGTACTAGTACTACCTACCTACATAGCTTTGGCACTTTCTGCGTTGCTGTCACTCATCATATGAATATAGGACACAACTCATGGTTTTCCAATATTTCCCGAAACTGCGAAAATAAATTTCAGCTTTTAATTGGTATTTCAATTTCAACCCTAGTATAATAAATTTACTGAAGCTCAAACCGCACAAACAAGTTCTCAGAACTAGCGAGGTCACTTCGTTTTCTTCTAAAGAATTATATATTTCATTGAATATTTCTTTATTACTATGAAGTTATCTTAGAATATCTTGTACTTAGATAAATTCCTTTTCTTATGTGGTTAATTTAACGCGTTGAATGATATTGATGCAGAATTTATTGATTGAAAAAAAACGCAGAATAACCTGCTCAATTTTGTAAAATAAAAATAAGTTCATATATTTACTTATAAAGGATATAGTTACAAAAAAATTCGTGAGAAACACTTCGATATCGTGTTTAAAAAAATCCATAAAGTAAAGTAATTTTATATAATTATATTTATTGTAATTTATGATTCTTCTCTGTTAATAGTTAGTTGTGTAAATAAATGAAAAAAAAGTAAAGTACTTACCTACTTAACTATCAATTTCACTGCTCTAAGACATTATATGCACAGTAGATTGATTTTTCGGACAAAACGGAGATTTTCGTTTACTCTCTGTAGATCCAGTGATCAAGATCCATTTGGTTCCATTAAGAAAACTTTTACTCTTTAGATCCATTTCTGATGATTTGGTTCTAACAAGAACTTTTATTATCTGTAGATCCAATGATCAAATTTATTTTGTTCCAGTGAGAATACCTTTTGTCTTTAGATCCAATTTTGATGATTTGGTTCTAAGAAGAACTTTTACTTTCTGTAGACCCAATGATCAAGATCCATTTTGTTCCAGTGGTAATACTTTTTATCCTTTAGATCCAAAATTAATTACTTTGATCTAACAATAATTTGTTCACTCTGATTAAAAAGTTCTTGCTTTGCTTCGGGCTGATTCTAGATGAATCGCTTTTAAACAAGATCCGTCAAGTGCGAGTGTAACTCGCGCGCCGAGGGTTTCGAAAATATGCCAATTATACAAATATGCACCTACCCAACGGTTAGACTTGGCTATTTAGTTCAAACTGAAATTTTTTCGACCTAATTCAAAATATTTCAAAAAGTATGACACCTACAAAAACTTCAAAACCTGTTTTGAAATGTACAAACCGATACCTTTCATTTGATATCCCATTTGCCCCCATAAGTCTCATTTGAAATTTCAACATCACAATTTGTACTGAAAATATTCATTTTCATTTTTCATTTATTTTTTAGGAATGGTGCAGGAAATGTATTATTATTTCAAATTTCAAGGTAATAGCTGCAGTAGTTACTGAGACATTCAAGCAAAACTGCGGACGGACAGAGCGAGACCGGGTTTCGAAACCGATCTTCGAAACCCTAAAAATAGGTATATTTTCTGATATAGGGTAATCAATCTATTTACAACAAAGTAATAAATAAAGTCTCTTTGATATGACCTTCGTTTATAGGATGACAAACGTCAATAACTGATCAAGACGATAATTATAGTATACTTACATTCAAGTGGTTATATTCTCTTTGCTTACATTGAGTTCAATATTCACATAATTCTCCGATTGCATAAAATATGGATGAAGACGAAATAAAAATTATTAACAGTAAAAGGTGGCCATGTATTATTGTATGCGGGTTATCGTTTTCACAAACATGTGACTAATAAAAATAACATAACTTTGTGGCGTTGTGAAAATTACAAAACCACTAAGTTGAAGTGTACCGGATCGGTTACTATAAATTCGGTGAGTATTTTTACTGTTTCTTAGACCGTCTATTCCCCACCTAGTCCCCTCACGTAACTTAGCTTATTCAAGGTAGCTAGGTACTAAATATTTCTTATTCATTATTTTTAGGAGCAGACTACAATCATAAAAAATAAACCGCATTGCAATATATGTCGTCCTGACTTAGCTTCAAACTCAATTGAAAATACATTGCGTGGTGTTTGCGATGAAGCAGCAAAAGGTAAAGAACCTGCTCCTCGTGTGTACAAAAGGGGCCTTGCTTTCATAGAAAGCAAAGGTTGGCATTTTGCTACTAATAAACCAGTACCTTCTTTCAATGAGAAAAAATCTGGAATATATCGACAGCGAAACAAACTGGCTGAAGTACAAAAAATTAGGGCAAACACCGTAGAAGCAGTTGAGATACCAGTACAATACAAAGATTTTTTAATGGCAGACTACTCGGATAATAAATATAGAATTATTGTATTTAGTTCACAGGACGCGCGGAAACAGTTAGAAAAATTAAATAATTATTTTATGGATGGCACGTACCAAGCCTGTCCTGTCCCTTTTCGTCAGATTTTTATAATTTATGGAGATGTCGGCAGTGACTCTGATAGTACGAACATATTTCCATTGGTTTATGTATTCATGTCTCATCAAACGTCGGAGGCTTATACAATCTTGTTCAATATAATTAAATCCCAGATACCAACTTGGCACCCCAAAACTGTAACTACTGACTTTGAGAAAGCCCTTATGCTCGCTTTATCAAAAATACCCTTTACTCGTGTGGAGATGAGTGGTTGTCATTACCATTTTTGTAATGCAATTATTTGCAAAACTAAGGCTTTAGGCATTAAGAAAACGAAACATAATAGAAGGATCGTTACTCTTTGCACTAAACTTCCCCTACTCCCTGAAAATTGTATAGAAGAGGGCTGGAATTATATTAAGAAAGAAATTATGCCTGACAACGATTTAAATAAATTCGTTAATTATTTCGAAAATAATTGGATGAAAGATGAATATTATAAAATCTGGTGTGTATGGACTGCGTCATCGCACCAATAATGCCGCGGAAGGTTGGAACCACAATCTAAATACTAACATAAATAAAAATGAGGTGCAATTTTCGCAAATTTTGCATATCTTACAACAGGAATCATTAATCACTTCCTTAAATTGTAATCGACTGGAAAGATTTAACAAGTCATCGTGCAAACGACGTAAAAGCAGTATTGAAAGTGACAATTGCATTTTATTTGCTCAGATGCAACTTGTAAATGGGGATATCAATGTTGGCCATTTTCTAGATAAACTACGTTAATAAATGTATTTTATTAGAACTACCTATTGCGTTTAAATTATTTCTATTTATAGATGAATATTATGGCAAGATAAAAAAAGACTTTTATCTAATTATAGGTAAAAAGGTTTGTTAAATTCTGACTTCTCATTTACCAGTTATTGTAAAAGTGGTTTGTATTTAAAAATCAGGCCTTATGACGTCAGTTTCGTAGTTTATTCTCAGTAGATCCAATTTGTGACGCAATTTTTTTAAATAGATTTAATGAGAAAAAAGATTCTTAATGGAACCAATATGGATCTAGTAATTTTGTAAGTAGATGCAATAGATCCAATTTGTGACGTTGTTTTTTAAAATAGATTTATTGGGAAAAAAAGTTCTCAATAGAACCAATTGGATCTTGATCACTAGATCTACAGAGCACTATCCGAGATTTTTAGGTCATGAAATAAACTTCGTTCACAGAAGTTGTACTGTACACATCTGTAAAATATATATCTTCTCTTTCCAGCCTTTATTGAAAATAATGCCTATATTACAGCATACATTGTTCAATATGACAACGTAGTTTAATAACAGCCTCGCCTTATTTTTTACGACCAAAACTTTTGTCAATGCCCTTGTCCTTTTCACTAAAGTAAGCACGAAGAGTGAGTACGTGCGTGGGCCCTTCCGTCCTAATCAGTATTCAAAGAAGATAAAATTCCCGTTGTATCCACCGTCAAGTGAATAAGGGTATGCATTTATGCACTCCGTGTGTAGCAACGTGACTTAAATTACTATGTGTAATTAAACTTCTCGTCCAGCAAAAGATTTTGTACATCCAAAAGAAAATTTCTACGACCTTGATAGTGATTTGCAAAAATGCTCGAACTATGTTACATATTTCGTCCTTATGTATGTACGAACATACTTTCATGGAGTGAGATTAAAATATCCAACATGAATTGTTGCAATTCGAATATCGAACAATTGAATTCAATTGCGTTTTGCTATTCAGCGAACGTGGTAATTAAAGATTATTACATCCAACTTTTACCGTTGTGAGGAGTCTCCTACAGAATGTCTTCTAGATAGATACCAAACCATTACGTTGCCTGTGATTATGTTGTCAAGCAGTATGTGTAAGAATATTCCGGTTTGATAAACACTGTAGCTAGTGAAATTAGTTTCAAAATTGACTATCAGAAAGCCTCAAAGTGGACGAGCTGATAAGGGTGTAGCGTTGTTGGGTCATGGGCAGGCGTGATCTCTTACAACCAGGAGTAGCATTGCTTATCTCGTCACTTGTTCACAGAAAAAAAATGATATAGTCATAAAATTCTACATATTACACCCTCAATCTAAACTTACTTGATTTTTGCGTTGAATCCAGTGTCATTCCTGGCTATCTCCCGAGGCATGGTTTTGTCAGTTTCGTCCACGTTGTCTATTAAGATTCACCGACGAAGGCGTGCGATGTCACTCGGCGGGAAGGAGGCATTGATAAATGACGCTTTTCTTTGGCAATTTTCCACTTTCCCCACCACTTCCCCCTCTAGATTTGCTAATCTCTTTGAAGAATGAATTATTTTGAACAGTCGAAAAATCACGCCTGATTTATGTCGTATAGCTTTCCCTTTAAATAAAGTACTCTTAATAGACGTTTTACATCTAAAATTCATGCGCTTGCCTATCCGATTAATAAATAATTACTTACCTCGTCGAGTGCCTCTACATAATGCAAATGTTTGACTGTTTAAAATTTAACTAAGTCTAAACTAAGGTAGAGATTAATGCATGCTCTATAGATAAGTTTGTGTCCAAAATTTGAGGGTCGTTATCTCATGAAATTGTGGTTCTCCTAATTCAATATTAGTTTCTAGAGCAAATTTGTGATGTCATTTTGTCTGCGACCTTGTATCAGTATGTCTGAAGCTTACCTTAGTAAGAGGTAAAGAATTCCTCTCATATATGATTTAAATACACACGAAATACCAACCTATTCGAGACAGCGACTCAGGCAGGACACGGCGAACACTATGGGGGCGTCCACGTAGCACCGGAGTGGACTGTTGCACAAAATCGATGATGCACTACGTGGATACTACCGTTTCCTAACCTTGCCTCGAATAGTTTGCTGGGATTGATGTCCCGCGAGTCAAAGAACACAAAACAAATAAAACAACTGATTGTCACACACTTAACAGATGAACGACGCCACCAGTACCACACGATAGATTTTTAAACACAAACTGACACACGCGAATCGAAGATAGAGTAGAACTCTATGATAAACGAATGATCGATACGCGCGAATGAATCTATCGGTGCTCGATGTTAACTTTACGGATGACGGATATGAACTCTACGCGGATGATGGGCATGAACTGACGCCGCCCCTCTACAAACGTCCTTTTATACTAGGCTGTGCGTCTTGACTGCGCGTATACCGTTATGACGCCGCTTGGACGCTAAGGGCAGCGTTTCTTACTTGTGGTGTTTTGTCTGGTGACGTCGAATCTTCTTAAAACTTTATTCAGATTTATACCTAAGCCTAGTTACATTATCAAACTAATTTATAGGCGTATTATTTTAGAGGTATATAAGATACAAAGTCAACTTATAACTAACTATCTGAGCTTAACTAACATAACACAATTCACATAAACTCACAGCAGAAACACATAGGTAATAAATTTATATACACTCTAATCACTCTAATCTATTAAAAATACCATGTTAGGGACGCTATGGGTACTATTTTCTATTGGCCTAACGGTCGCACAGTCCAGAGAGATTCCCACGATTTCTCTCTGGCTTGTTACAATGCGAAATATCCTAATGGTTATGGTGTTACAGCTGTTCATTTAAATCTATTTGTTTGAAAACTATTTTACTACAAAGCAATAACCGTTTAAATAAAAATGTAAAGAATCGTAAAGACTATGTTGTTGGGCAAGCAAACCAATAAACATTACTTTTAAACTTAAAGAAATATGCCGACACAATGAGAGACTAAAATAACAAAGAATCGTACAAACTAAATCCTACAACAATGCTGTTGTTTCAAAGTTCTACCTATGAATGAAAGCTATCCCTAACTGTATATGTTTATTCCTACGATATAAGTTTAATTCTATCAAATCGTTACAAATATAACTAATCTAATTTTATAGTATAGTCGTCCGGAACATCCTCCCGCCGTTCAGTGACGCCCGTCGCTGGAACTCTCGTGGTGAAGGACGACTGGCTCGACTATGGCGGTGACAGGATCCGTCGGTAACACTATCAGTTTCTTGGTTGGTCTCCTCAATATACCTCCTTGAGTGCGGACATCGACAGCTCGTACAATACCATCCTTGCCCGGGAAGGTGGTGATTACAATACCTTTGGGCCAAATGTTGCGTGGCAAGTTTGGGTCGGCAATGAGGACTATGTCATTCTCCCTTACTGGTGGTCCGCTGCCATGGGGATCGCGGCGCATCTGTAGATCCGGTAAATATTCACGAAGCCACCTGGTCCAGAAAATATCGGCAAGGCGTTGAGATGCACGCCAGTGTGTCTTCCCGATGAGATCCCGTTCTGTGAAGGGCCCGTATGTAGGAGTGCGAGCGGGTCCCTGAAGTAGGAAATGGTTCGGTGTCAGGGCCTCCGGATCGTTTGGTTCCACCGAGACATGAGTTAGGGGTCGACTGTTTACCACAAACTCTGCCTCGGCGAGAAGAGTCTGCAGTACTTCTTCGCGGGGATGACGCTCGTTTAGGGTTGATGCGAGAGCCACCTTGACGCTTCGTACTAGGCGTTCCCAGGCGCCTCCCATGAATGGTGCGCCAGGCGGGATAAAATGCCAAGAAATCCCTCTGATGGATGCCTCGTCAGCTGTAGCGGCGTCGATTGTTGAGCGGAGTTCCCTCTCAGCCCCACGAAGATTGGTTCCGTTGTCGGACCATATGGTGGTAGGGCAGCCCCGTCGCGCTATCATGCGTCGCAGGGCCATCACTGCGGCGTCCGTAGATAGGTCGGATGCCAATTCTAGATGCACGGCGCGGGTCGTCAGGCAGGTGAATAAAGCGACGTACCGCTTCTGATGTGTTCGCCCAATGGTGACAGAAATGGGCCCAAAGTAGTCGACCCCGGTGTTTGTGAAGGGACGACAGTGATGTGCCAACCGCGCGGACGGATGATCACCTGTTGGTGGTTGAGGTGGGGAAGCGCGTCGGATGCGACAGATCAGGCATAGACGTACTATCGTTCGGGCCACTGGTCGAAGGCGCACAATCCAAAAGTGTTGGCGACACTCGTTGACGGTCATTTCAACGCCAGCGTGACTCATTGTTCTGTGGACATATTCGATGTACAATTTAGCTAGCTTGCTATCACCATGGAGGACCGCTGGTGACCTTTGTGCCTCTGAAATTCCACATGTTGCCCCAATCCTCGTCTTGAGTACGATGACCCCATTCTTCGTTTCTATCGACATATTTCGTAACCGGCTCTCTGTTGGAATTTCCTTTCCCTGAGTAAGACACTTTATCTCGATATTGAAGTTGACCTGCTGACTTGCACGTACAAGGAGTTCTTCTGCACGGTGTAACGTCTCCTGATCCAATCTTATGTACCTTTTGCATTCTGTCAGGCTAAAGCGTACCTTGTTTGGGGTGCGGGGTCTCTCGGTTTTCTTTCGCCAGTCCGGATCCTTCTTTGTAGCTCTTTTTGTACGTTTGTAGTGTACACGTTCCTTTTTCATCAATTCTATAAACTGTAAGACCCTGGCTGTTGTTCTTAGTAGTCTTTCGTATTTTGAAAACCGTTCGGGATCTGGCAGCGCTGATGCTAAAGATGATGCTGCGGCTTTGTTCGTCGTGGTTTGCACCCGTTCCTCTCCCGTTTCTTTGACTGGTGGTGGAGTCTCCGTAGGCCAAGTTGATGAGTCGTTACGAAGAAATTCCGGCCCACAGAACCATCTATGTCTTGAGTTAAGATCTTCCGGTATGTCTCGAGTTGCATCGTCAGCCACGTTCAATTTTGTAGGAACCCACCTCCATTCTTTGCAGCTGGTGAGTTCCTCTATCGCTGCGATGCGGTGGGCCACGAAAGGCTTGTATGACCGGGCACCTGTTTTTATCCAAGTTAAAGTAGTCTTACTGTCAGTCCAGAACGTCTTCGTATCTGGCTTCCTGTCATGTTCTTCTAAGACTGCAGATGCCATCCTGCTGCCCATCACTGCTGCTTGTAGTTCTAGTCGCGGTATTGATGTTACCTTTAAAGGAGCGACTCTCGCTTTCGCTAAGATCAACGACGTTGCTATTTTGCCGTTTGGTGTGCTGACTCTCCAGTATAACGTTGCAGCGTAAGCTACTTCTGAAGCGTCGACAAACACATGCAGTTCCAAAGTTATGGCATCACTGTAGCTGTTGTAACACCTAGGGATCGTTACCTTTTTGAGGTTTTCTAAGTGTCTCATCCAGTCTGACCATTGTTCTATCAAGTCAACAGGAATTTTTTCATCCCATTCTGTGCCACGTCGCCAAACTTCTTGGAGGATCTGTTTTGCTCGAGTGGTGACCGGAGACGCGAAACCTAGTGGATCAAATAGAGACATAATGATTTTTAACATTTCCCTCTTCGTCGGATGTCCTGATGTTAGAATATGAGACGGTAGCCGAGCCATGTCCAAATTGAAAGCTAGTTCATCTGTCTGTGGTTGCCATAGCAATCCAAGGGTTCGCTCGGCTTTTGTTCCATCGTCGAATGATCTTTCCGTTTGTGTTTTTCCTGGCTCCAATTCTTCCAAGACACTCTTGCTATTTGACGTCCACTGCCGAAGGTCGAAGTGTGCTGTGGCATGTATCTCTTTCACTTTCATAGCTACCTTGCTCGCCTCATCTTCTGTGCGGAAACTTTGCAAGTAGTCATCCATGTAATGATTCTTCACTATAGCCTCAGCAGCATCCGGATAATTCTTAGAAAACCGAGACGCGTTGCGGTTTTTGACGTAAATGGCAGTCGCAGGTGATGACGTTGCTCCGAAAATAAGTGAAGTCATCCTATATTCTGTGGGTTGCGAATCGCCACGTTCGTTACCTCTCCATAGATATCGAAGGGAGTCTCTGTCGACATCTCGTATCTTTACTTGCATGAACATCTCCGCTATGTCAGCGGAGACGGCCACCGGATGCTGGCGAAATCTCATCAATACTCCAGGCAGCGATTGTAGTAAATCCGGTCCAGTTAGAAGCATATCATTCAAAGAGGTACCTTTCGTTTTCGCTGCCGCGTCATGAACAACCCGGAGTTTTTCCGGCTTCAATGGATTGAACACCGCAAAGTGTGGCAGGTACCATTTCTTCTTCTCATTCGTTGTCGTAGGAGCTAACTCAGCGTATCCCTTTTTTATCAGATTTTCCATCTGCTCATGGTACTTGGCTTTTATTTTTTCGTCCTTGTCGATTTTTCTTTCCGTACTTAAGAGCCTGTTCATGGCGGTCTCGATGTTGTTAGGCATGTTAATGTTTTCTTCCTTCCACATCAAGGCCGTCTCAAAGTAGCCATCAGGTCGTTGTGTCGTTTGTTCATCGAGAATTTTTAGCGCTCGTTGTTCCAGATCATTCTGCGGGCGCTTCGGCGTTATCGTCAGAGATTCTATAGAAAAATGATGACGTAACTCCTCGTCCATGTTGTCGTCAATTTGTACATGGTGAACATAGTCTACCTGTCGGCCAATCGTTCTCATTTTTGCGCCATGCATAACCCATCCCAGTGGCGTAAGGGATGCCACTGGCTGAGAGGGCTCACCTGTCCTCATCTGTGTCGCCACAAGTAAATGCCAGTTGTCCTGTCCTATTAGCATTCTTGGTTTCGCCTGTACGTGTATAAGATGCGTCTTTATATCGCTGAGATGCTTACAACCGCGAATATCTTCTTCCTCAATCGACTGTGGGGATAATTTCAGACTGCCTATAGTGCGCGCTTGAATCACATGTTGCTCTAATCCCTTCAGTGTGATCTTTATCCTTCTTGATCGTGTTTCTTTGATCGTAGTGTTGCTTATCGCTTCTATATTCATCGGATCTTGAGGCCCCCGCGCTCCTATTGTGTTCGCGATTTCTTCATCTATGAGTGTCACTGTTGAACCATCATCTAATAGCGCGTAAATGCTCACCTCTCCTTTCGGACCCGATACTGTTACTGGCACCACCTTAAGGAATGCTTTCCTCTTTACCGGAACCCAAGTTGACGCAACCGCTTCTATACATACTTCCGTTTTTTCAGCTTGGCGATCATTATGCAACAGTGGGTGGTGCAAATTACTACATCCATCCTTCTCGCATGGTTTGCGTTTGCAAAAGTGCCTTTGATTTCTGTATTTAAGGCATCTGAAGCATAGCCTGTGTTTTTTAGCTAAATCCCACCTTTCTTGTGAAGCAGCATCCTTGAATTTTCGACAGTCTAAAATCGCGTGGGATTCATTTTCGCAGATCGGGCACGCCATTTTCACGGTGACTCCACTATTGTTATTCTTACCAGTATTTTTTACCGTGAATGCTCTATCTCTGTTTTGCGCCGATCTGAAATCTCTATTACGTGTCAAACTTGTCTCTGGCATTGCATACGGACCACAAACAGTTGCCTCACTACTCAGGTATTTCGATAGTTTAACCAACTCCGGTTCCGTTGGGTCCGATTTGGACGCGAAGTGGTACCATCCGCGTTTTAAGGTTGGAGTAAGTTTATCTATAACCACTGTAGTGACCTCAGGATTATAAAGGTAACTTGTTCGTTCTAGCGCCTGTATTGTTGCTACTACATTGGCCACTTTGCTTGCAAATACACATAATTCTCGCGCCGATTCAGGTAAACGTGGCAGGTTACGAAGGTGATTAAGTTCAATTATAGCAATTGCGTCAGGCCTTCCGAAGCGCTCTTCTAGAGCTGACATAATACCTCTCGGATTCACTCCCTGTGTCAAACGAGCCTGTACTGTTTCCTTAGCTAAACCCTTGAGACTTCGTCGTAGGCGAGCGATATTTTCCGAATCTGTGTAGTCGGATGCTGTATCATTATAACATGCTTTGAAACCGAGCCATTCTTGATATGAGCCTCCATAATAAGGTAATTCTATAGGCCGACGGGTATTCGACTGGATTCCCTTTTGAATTCCTTGAGCTATAGCACATGTGAGATCTGTAGTCGTTATTTGGATCTGTCCTGCTGCTGCTCCCGCCGGTTCGAGAATATTTATCTTCGGGGAAACGTCATTCTTTTTCGCCCCTTGTTTGTTTAATGAATTCTCATACCTTGTAAATCCGGCGGCTCGTGTCGCTCCATTGCTGCATACTGGATACACAATGCACTCGAGTTGGTCACTGGGTCCCGGGTTCAAACAGGCACTTTGTTCGTGTTCTTTGTTTCCAACCGGCGCGCTATTGTTGCAGATAGGAATATAAACACTATTGTTCGAAGTATTAACTATTTGGGGGCTATTGCTTACAATTGCCGCGATTGTTCCATTGGCCCCGTTGGTTGCCGGCCGTCCCCGTTCTGTAAATTCCATTATACCTGGGACTGCAACTTGTGGGATGTCCAACAATGGCATCGGTCTAGCTCCCATTGTCTTCGAACACTCAGCTTGGCCAGCCGGTGGAATTGCTTGCGACGTCCTCTCAGCCAGGACGGAGTTCGTTTCTATCACCCATTTTGATGTTCTCGCCATATTCTCATGTTCACTTACTACAGTATTTCCGTCACTAACTGTTTTCGCTTGTTCTTCTTGAAATATTTCTCTGGCGATTTCCTGCTCCATGCGTGCAATGCGTGCGTTTGCCTCTGCTACAGCTGTTTTAAGTTGTGCCCGCATATATTCTGCCTTGGCTGTTTGAACCTTTTCATGTCGACCTGACGCGGAGCACTGCGGCGCGGAGAGTTTAGCGGAATACGCGGTCGCGGGTTGCGCAGTGGGCGCAACGTAAGGCTGTGCTATTGAAAACGAAGGCTGTGATACGGTCACAGGCGCGAAGCACAGGGGCACGGAATGGTCAGCGAAGTTCGCGGTCGCGGGTTGCGCAGCGGGCGCAGCGTAAGGCTGTGCTATTGAACACGAAGGCTGTGATACGGTCACAGGCGCGAAGCACAGAGGCGCGGAGTGGTCAGCGAAGTCTGCGGTCGCGGGTTGCGCGGCGGGCGCAACGCATGACTGTGCGATCGAGAACGGAGGCTGTGATACGATCACAGGCGCGGAGCACAGAGGCACGGAATAGACAGCGAAGTCCGCGGTCGCGGGTTGTGCAGCGGGCGCAACGTAAGGCTGTGATACGGTCACAGGCGCGGAGCACAGAGGTACGGAGTATGTGTACACGGTACTGGAATGCGACGCTGCATTCGTCGATATATTCACAGACATGAGTACGGATGTAGTTGTAGATGGCGGACTTACTGTAGATATGGCTGTGGTGGTCACTTGTTTGGCACCTTTTTGTGAGCGTGTAATCACCATCTTCAGATGTTCCTTATTTCTTCTTCCCACGAAACATAAATCCGGCTTACGAAGGACCAGATATTCGAGACAGCGACTCAGGCAGGACACGGCGAACACTATGGGGGCGTCCACGTAGCACCGGAGTGGACTGTTGCACAAAATCGATGATGCACTACGTGGATACTACCGTTTCCTAACCTTGCCTCGAATAGTTTGCTGGGATTGATGTCCCGCGAGTCAAAGAACACAAAACAAATAAAACAACTGATTGTCACACACTTAACAGATGAACGACGCCACCAGTACCACACGATAGATTTTTAAACACAAACTGACACACGCGAATCGAAGATAGAGTAGAACTCTATGATAAACGAATGATCGATACGCGCGAATGAATCTATCGGTGCTCGATGTTAACTTTACGGATGACGGATATGAACTCTACGCGGATGATGGGCATGAACTGACGCCGCCCCTCTACAAACGTCCTTTTATACTAGGCTGTGCGTCTTGACTGCGCGTATACCGTTATGACGCCGCTTGGACGCTAAGGGCAGCGTTTCTTACTTGTGGTGTTTTGTCTGGTGACGTCGAATCTTCTTAAAACTTTATTCAGATTTATACCTAAGCCTAGTTACATTATCAAACTAATTTATAGGCGTATTATTTTAGAGGTATATAAGATACAAAGTCAACTTATAACTAACTATCTGAGCTTAACTAACATAACACAATTCACATAAACTCACAGCAGAAACACATAGGTAATAAATTTATATACACTCTAATCACTCTAATCTATTAAAAATACCATGTTAGGGACGCTATGGGTACTATTTTCTATTGGCCTAACGGTCGCACAGTCCAGAGAGATTCCCACGATTTCTCTCTGGCTTGTTACAATGCGAAATATCCTAATGGTTATGGTGTTACAGCTGTTCATTTAAATCTATTTGTTTGAAAACTATTTTACTACAAAGCAATAACCGTTTAAATAAAAATGTAAAGAATCGTAAAGACTATGTTGTTGGGCAAGCAAACCAATAAACATTACTTTTAAACTTAAAGAAATATGCCGACACAATGAGAGACTAAAATAACAAAGAATCGTACAAACTAAATCCTACAACAATGCTGTTGTTTCAAAGTTCTACCTATGAATGAAAGCTATCCCTAACTGTATATGTTTATTCCTACGATATAAGTTTAATTCTATCAAATCGTTACAAATATAACTAATCTAATTTTATAGTATAGTCGTCCGGAACACAACCTCTATAGTAATTACGGAAAAACCCGATGTCTAAAACGTAGAGAGCTTTTTTCATCCTTTGCTGAGCTCCACTACGTTAGTAGGTTCTTTTAAATATTAGACGCTTCTATTATGAAAAATATAATAGAAGCTTTTGCATATATGTTTAAGAAGTCGGGATGTAGAGACAAAGTTTGTGAAGAAGGATGGATGTCAAAACTTAGATACGAACCTGAAAAGTTTGGTACTTTATATCCCAAATATTTTTTTATAAATGTTTAATAACATATTTCAACATAGACAGTTAATGTACAAAGGAACAAAAATAAACAAAATATTATTTTAAATTCCCTACGAAAACACTCTACGAAATTGAATACAATTACTACAATATCTGTTTCAAGGGAAACCTTTTTTTCTAATTGTTCCTGTGTTTCTTCCGTTTTCTTATTTAATAGCTTCCTGGCAAGTAATATCTGCATTGTACTATTCAGACGATTTAATTCAGATAACTTATCAAATGGCTGCATCAATTTTGTTTTGTCCGAAAACTCTTATTCACTTCGAAACCCACCCCATTGTCGACTCTACATTGTAGAAATATTGAATTTATTGTTCTAAGTACTTACTGGGAATCGCATTTAACCATTCAGTTATTATATTTAAATAACTAAGTATTTATTGGCTATTTCCATTTGATATGATCTGATTAGTACAATCATTCAATCTTCAAGCTGCCCTATTGTTAAATTTACATTTTACATTTATTTCCTACTTGTTGTGTTCGTTAGCATTTCAATACGAAATACTATTCATCATATTTTGTTTACGAATCAATTATTTTACTTTTACTTAGAGTCAGGAAATTCTTATCTTACTCTGGCTAAAATTAGTACTTACCTAGTTTTATAGAACAAATATTTTATATAAATAAAGCAACGGGTTGTGTCGGACATAATCAACCGTATAAAAATTATAAGTGGATACTTCTACTGACACTGACACATAATGCGATCACATCACAACAGAAGTTAACAATGGCGGCGCTTGCTAAATGTTATGCCGATCATTATAAGGATTGACTTTTTATGATTAAAAATAATAACTTATAAAGGACGTATTAAAAAGCATTATAAACTTATATCGAAATCAATTAAGTCTTTGTTTAGGAGCACGGATGTGACGTTCATTTTGAACTGTAGGCCTATCAATTTACATACAATTTACAATCTTACAAACTAAGAAGCATCCGCTTCAAAAAATTGCACATAGTCACAATGTAACTGCTTGGAAATTACTAAGAGATTCGAACAAATAGTTTCTCATATAAATAAATAAGATGTAAAAATACTTCTAAATTAATTTGTCATGGGTTAATTTTATAAACTTGAACTTATGTTCGGGTGGCTGTTTGGTGGAGTGGAATAAAAAACAATACGTAACCAAAAGTACAGTCAACAACATCCAACTGTTATGCTGAGTGGAATCGGAGCACTGCCTCGGCTCTACACTGCCGCCGCCGCCGTCCCGCGCTGCCGTGATTTGTGTTTGTAATTCGGGCTAGAACGAAAATATTCAATAACACCGAAATTGTGACCTGTGTTTGTTTATACGCAACCGTAGAATTGAATTCATGTATGTTTTAGTTTATAACGTTTTTACACGAAAGGCGCGCTGAAAATAACGTTAATCTGATATACGCACGTCATATCACGCTTTTGTTGCCACGTACTCTGTTACTGGACATGATTATTACTAAACAACATGATATCTTTTTGGTAACTAGTACTTTATTGTGGTTCAATGGTGCTGATATTTAGTCATTTTATATAGTAGCTTTTGTTCAGTTGCTGTTGGCACTACGAGGGCGTTGAAGGTCTACGGTTTATTGTTTGCGAAGCGAAGGTCTTAGAGTATATTTGGGGTAGGTAGACAGACACCTAATGTAGAGTATGTTTGTGTATGACAATAGTTTCTAAACCTTACCTTGGTTGGTCTGATTTATAAGCAAGTAACATTATGGTGTTACCAATTAGAACTTTGTTAAGAGTATGTAAATTTTAAAGAGGTTGAATCTGCACCAATTTAAATAACTTATTTCGGTGTTCCTGGTTTATATATACCTACATACCTACATGTTTTAGGGCGGAAACATAAGGTCAGTGGGGCTCGGACGCTTTGCTCCTGTACAAGGAGCTAGAAAAGTGACTTATAGACAAATCAAACGACCAAAGGACTGACGCTTAGCCTCGGTCAAAGAATTGGCATCGCTATTCAACGAAGTAACATCGCCAGCCTTTCGGGTACTTTGCCCGTAGACAAGTGACCTAAAATAAGGTATATTATAAGTTTAAATAAGTTTATTCTTTATTTTTATAGCTAGTTGAGTAATTTTAGTTTTATTATGTTTTAATATTTAGTTAGGAGTTGATTGTGTTAATAAATAAATAACTAACATTTTATTAACAGATAGTAAAACTTGAGTTAAATCACATAAAATGGAGTACACTCACATATCTAATAGATTAAAATCACACACTTCAATAACCATATTTTTTTGCCTGTTAACTTATTCTTTTAATTTCAAAAGAAAATAACATTGAAAAACACTCCTTGTTATGTACGTCTTTGTACGGAAGTTTTTGGCTCAATTCCCACTGGGATGGCAGCGACCGGCGGCAGCGCAGCGGCCGGCAGTTACGCCAAAGAATAAGAAATATTATGTACCTACCAATAGTTACGCGACGATTTTGCATGGATCTGACAGGCCGCGAGGTAACTTGCGGCGCCTGGCTCCGGGCTCGCCGCGCGACCTTCTTGAGCTTTTTAATGAGTATATAAATAATGTAAAGAATTAATTAACACTCAAAGTGCTCTGCCGGCCTTGCCTACCAGGCAGATTGGTGGAAGCTGGCTAGCGACCGCAAAAAGTGAAAGGAGATGGATGGACCTTTGCCCAAAAGTAGGACACATATTACTTAGGTTATTAAAAAAAATAAAAATCTAACATTGTTTCATTGAATTATAGCATATAATCGCGCCCTTGTTACATGTTTAGGTTATATCATGAAAAATTATATAATGATATATAAATAATAATAACCATTATTTATTTACTTATTAAAGAGTTGGTAGCTAAGTTCTTTCTGGGGTTTTAATGAAATTATTATAACAACGACTCTTTGAATTATTGCATAATCGCCGCCTTTGTTTGTTACCTACATCCCATCTTACTAAACCTACTATTTTTTAGTAACATCTCACCATAATGTACCTACGATTCATAGAAATAGAAATAAACAGGCAACAATAAATGTCTTATGAATAATGAATTGGTAGACTTTGGCCTGCTCTGTCAGGCAATTGCCTCAAACGATGCTCGATGCATCGAAGGTAATCATTCAATTTAATGCATTCAAACACTTGTGACTGGACATCTACGTTGAACATTCAAAAAGCGCTTCTCTAATATTCTTATAATATTTTGTTGAATATATACGGTTTGGTCTGTCGAATTTCAACTGCGTATGACAATGTATTCTCCTTTTAAACGTTAGAGAGGATGAATGTTTGTTATCAATGAATATTAATAATATAATATTTTGCTGAAATAAAATAGTTACTACGGTAGGTCTGGAAACAAGAAAAAGACCTAAGCCACTATAGTACTGTTACGGGTAATAGCTAGAGAAACTTAATACTCTTATACCTATCAGTAATACTACGACTTTCCTCTTTTTATTAGTAAAAAAAATAGGAAAGGGGTCTAGGTAGGTATTTGGTTAATCTGTACCTCGCAATATGTCCATATTTACAATTTTGCATATTTATGTTGGTTCACCACATCACATATAGTACGATATCCCCCGGATTAATAACTCTATTGACCCTACATTAAATATACCTACACATAGCACCTATGTTACACCGTAAGTATATTCAAACCGCAAGTGAAGCAAAATGCAACCACTATTTGTTGTGGTTATTTCAAGGCGCATGAGATGCTCGCATCAATGCGATAACAATACCTACTTATTCTAGTTTCTCATTGTACGAACTGTCAACTTTCAATAAGCCACCTCGGCAACGCAACGGAGACATTACCTCTGTGTATAATATAAGATGAATTGCTTGCTGGATAGCATATTGTAATCAGTAATAATGTAGTCAGTCATTATTGTATTTTCCTATGATATGATTTGTTTCAATATTTCATAAAAACCAGGGACAAAACTCCGACTTACACTTGTTCGCACACGAACACACACCCATGCCCACAGTAATAAATATTGCCACACATTATTACCAACCAACTTGGAGCGGGGCGGGCGGGGGTGGCGGTAAGGCGGTATTCGCGTTATCTAAGTATTTTTTCTCATGCCCGCGTCCTCCATCCGATTAAACTTCCAAACTTCCTCAAGACACAAATCCGCCATTTTCCGTGGATTACAAGAAGAACAAGGATAACAGCGTTATAAATTAGAAGACCTATCGGAACATTACAGTACTGCTCATCGTACTAATTTATTATTGAAAATCACAATTTTTTTTTCAAATACAATTTATTTTTATTTACATTTATATTAGCAACTCGTTACAAGTTGCCTGGCCACTGAAACCTAGTTACATAATAGTACATTATGATATAAGTGCGGTAAGTTGAGAATTACAGCCGAGGCGATATTGTTAGCCCGAGCCGTAGGTGAGGGCTACAAGAAAGCAGAGGCTGTAATTATCAAACCGCACGTATGTCATACGACGTTTTATAACACATTTGCGAGGAAATAAATAAATAAATTCATCATTACTTGACATTTTCAAATAAAACAATACAGCGAAAAGAAACAGCGCGCGGATTACTGGTTCATGCTGGTTGTCAAATTAGCGATGCGCGCACATCAGCGCTTTTTTTTAAGGCAAAGGCACAAAACAGCCAGTATTATAATAATGTAAATAAATATTTTTGTGTTTTGTTACATTTAAATGGTTGTAATTTATGGTCAATATTAATTAAATTAAAGAATTAAATGTTTATTTATTATATTTTATCTCCCAAAGTTAATTTTATTCATAAAATGTTGACCACTTTTCTGACATAAAAACTCTTTGCTAAGATTTAAAAAAAGTATCGTTCGTTTTAAACGGAGAAAATTGATAAACCTTCCTTTTTTTATTACATTACCGCACTAGTGCGTAATGAGATACAATACGATATTGAAATTGGTGCAATAATAGACCCTTTACGAGCAAATGTGTTATAAAAACTTTGTTAGCATAAATATCTAGGGAGTTAACTTTTGTTAAACATTATTTTTTGTAAGTTTTAGCATAGGTGGTATAGTTTAGCGTGTAAAGTTTTACAGATAAACTGTGTTAGGACAATAATGTTCACATATTTATTAAAAGAGTCACAAAGTTCCAACTAATTTGGTGGATGCTAGAATCGCATGCAGAAGAAAATTCTTAGACGTGCCCAATTTCTCCCCTGTTTTCCTACACCGCGTACCTACTCGGCTAACGTGACTCGTATCCATAAAAAACTAGAGGTCATATTTACTCTGCAACAACTTTATGTAAACAATTTGGTACAATACAGTAAATAAAAACCATTGTAAGCTTGTTTCTACAAATAATTTCCAGCATTTAAAGCTTGAGCGTTTATCTTACAACTCTCGCAAAGTTGGATAATTGGAGTGGTTTTCAATTCTCTTGAAGAGTTGAGCTTGTTAGGAGCCGGATCAACTTGTAAAACGAAGAAATTGTTGCACTTGTTTTGGAAATCAGAGTTGATGCATACAATAGTTGTGGTGATAAATTATTATTGAGTCGCTAAGTATACCTTTCATAATTTTGGTATGCGGGACGAATGCGGACAAATATTATCGTGCGGGACGAATAAATACTTTTTAATGGCGTGGGCCGAAAATTAGGGACGAATATGGCATAAATCACAATAACTTATAATTATGGATAATTGCCTGGCCGAGCGGTAGGTATGCTCCAATTCTAAGTTATAGTATAAATACCGGCATGTAAGGTAATAAGAAACAAATTAAATAATATATGCTTATAAAAACACATATTATTGAAAACATGCAGGACCAAAATACCTCCTAAATAAAAACACACTATACGAGATAAGTTTTGATTTTACTTTGTTATAAGGGAAAGAAATAGTTTCCGGAAAAAGCAGAATCGATTTATTTAAATAACTTACACTGTGAATGCAAATTATATCAAACAAAACGCATCAAACTTTAATGAAATTCGGTTCTAAATGTAGCGGTAGGTTTCACGAAAATTATCTCTACAAAAAGTGCCCAGGAAAAAGGTGAATCCCTCAACAAATATTTGCCGAGATATATATCACGGCCCGCCCGACCGCAAAAATCATGCATCGCAACCATTATTTGACTACTCGGCACTTTTGCCCGTTTTTGTGATGGTTGACGTCCTATGTCCGGCAAAGAGGTAATGCGAGGGGAAACAGAGTTGTGCGAGTGACAGGGCCGAGGGTCGGCAGGTGCGGGAAGCGGTATCCATCCACCCTCCGATGAGCATATAAAACTCCAGTTCACCCCTAACTCCGTTCAGTCTCTCGTAGTTCGTCGGTCGACCGACACTTTTCGTGCCGAGCTCGCCTTGCGCTTAGCTTGCCATTCGTGCGGTCAAAGTTTATTCGGACTTTTGAATGATAAACTGTGCGAATATGGAAGCCCTGAAAATTCAGCGAGGCGTGATGCCGAGGCTAAGGTTCGTACATAATTTAATGACTGTTTAATTGCTTATTCCTTATTTATTTGCATATAATAACTGTATTGCACGGGGCTAAATATACGAATTAATAATAAATTAGCATGATTTTATAATTATTTTTATTTTGTATCATTATCGTTGAAATTTTATTTATTTTGAAGCAATAATTTTATAATATATTTTTTTTATCGTGAATTTATTTATTTATTTATATTGGCAATTTGCCACTGATTATGCGATTCACTCATGTATGTACCTACTTAGTTTGTATTTGGACACTGCAGCCAGCTCGCGATTGAAACAGCTTTTATGAGTTTGCCAATTATTTTTATTGTCAACTCTCCGATTGTTGGTTAAATTTATTAATAGTAGTACATAACTACGTATGAAAATAAATACAAAGTATATATATGCGGGATGTGCTAACGAAATTGCTAAAAAAAATTACAATAAAGTCACGGGGTTTAATCAATACATACAATGCTCATTATATACAGATGTTATTAAAAATAAGAAACTTACGAGAATGCTCCATAAAAGCATTGTTTTTGTGATTTGAGGTTACTGTAAGACGCTTTTCGTTATTATATTTTCTAAATCGCCCTAAAAACTTATTTACTACCACCTTCTTTGGAAACGTGGCGAAAGCATAAAAAGACAATAGTTTTGAAAAACAATTTAATGTAGGTAATCGTCCTGAAAAATATCAGACCAATCTCGCTCACTAAATATTTTTTTATAGTTAGAGTACTTATAAAAATATTTTTGGAATTTAACCTGAACTTACTTTGAGAATAAAACCCACGACTAGCGTTATAAAAAAAAATACACTAAATTTGTTTTTTTATTACACGGATTTTTTTTTTGAAATAGAGCACGCACAACGGTCTACCAATTTATAAAAAAAAAAAAAACTACGACTTTAAGTACTCAAGGTATATCGTTTACTTACTTTTTTAAGTACTTATTGGTGTACAGTTTTTTATTAAACCATTTTTTAAAATTATACGAGTAATATTCAAATTCGAATTTAGGGTTATGTAGGTTAAAAATGTTATTTAAGTAAATCTAAAATCTAATGAAAAATATGTTACATTCTATTTGACCTTTATAACGGTTGATTTAGTGCGGGAAATTGGGCACCGCAATGAGACTGGGCCACGATATCCTGTTCCTTCGGAAACAAATATTTATTATAAGATCGTACTTTTAATCGGGAAAATTGGTTTTCTTGATTAAAAGTATTGCAAGTAGCGATAATTCAATTAAATAAATTAATTGAATCATATTCTTCAGTTCACAAGCTGTTTTTCTTATGTATGATGATAATATTTTAATTTACGTCTGTTTGGAAAAGAGTGAAGCTAGTTATGGTAACAATTGGTTTTGATTAGGTTAGTTTTTTAAATTATTATTTATTACCTATAAATTATAATATTTTTATCTAAACTAAAATACCAACTAGAAGTTTTCAAAGAATTTATCAAAATTAATGTAGGTTTTTATACTCACCCAACTTTGCTACAGGTTCTTATACAAAGAGGCTGGCTGGCTAAGGCCAGCGTCGTTTGCATGATAATTAGGTGCCTTCGTCTAATACGTTTAGTGGTGGTCGTTCCTGTCGAGGGAAGTCGAAGTCCAGGCACGTACCCGTACTTCGACAGAGCGCATTCTTGAATACCCATCGTATCCTGGACATAGTATCAACTTCGTAAACAAAGTCGTTGCTTGTGTTTTATATCGAAGAATTCAGCTCGTTACGTTTCACACGATTTCTTAGCATCTAACGGGCAACTTGTTATATCAAATGGAGTAATAACAAGTCGTTACGGTACGAGTTTCTTATAACTAAGAACAAAGGGCGTACAAAAGGACATAGTATCATGATTAGGAAAATAGTTTCACTACAGCGTTTGAGGAAAATATATATTTTTATTTGGGGGTTGCAGTGGATATAAAAATAGTTTTTGAAGTGGATACTTCTTTGTTTGCAAGATTGGTTTAGTTAATAGGTATCGTTCAAAATTTATTACGTCGGCTTACTCTCTATGAGCATAGCAAAGGCTTTTAATTTCCAGTTTTTTTATTGATTTAATAAATTGTTATTTGGACATTGCAAAATTCGAGACATTATTGATTATTTTACGCTACACGCCGAGGGTCTCTACGCGTATCACCCCGATTTTAATCGACCCCAAATTATATGTTGACGTTGGGGGAGAGTTTCTCACAATAAGGGTGCAATTGCGATTGCTCGGGCGCATTGAAACGATTAATTTTGTCAGTTTTGCAACGAAACATATTTTTTTGCACTTTTTAAACTGGGTGTCCTATAATTATACTTCATCTAACCACGTAAAACCACTGAATTGGTTCCAATTAATATTTGTTAATGTGTTTTGCAATAAAGATTTTTTTTTTATTAACTGCCAATATTTAGGTACTTACGATTCGACCTGTGTAATATTAATTAAAATAATAATTTATCTAACCTAGAACTCCAAAATATTAGCAAGTTGAAGTAAAACTATTCAAATAAAACCGGTCTAAACGACGAGATGGATACTTTTTCCAGGTAAGGTTTTCAATTACACCATTTCAGGCATGTTCTGTAGAAAGGTATAAAAGCTCCGTCCTCAGGGATGACTCGTTTGTCATAACTTTCGAATCGTTTGACATAAGGTACTCGTAGGTAAATACGAGCTCTCGTTGAATTTGAGCCGCGCTGAGGCAGGCGGTTCGGTTTTTTTCTCCTATTTACGTACATTGCAACATAAATTATTAAAATCTTTGGCATTTCTGTTTTATTTTCATAGAAATAACTAATATCCATATTGTAGATTTAACCCTAGCTTTATTGCAAATATTAACTAAGCGCTTTTTGTTTCACGATTATGAGGGCAAGGAAACTACATGTGTATTTTGAAGAATAAAATGTTGCAAGTTTTAAATTTTAAACTATGGTCATTTCTAGTCTGCCAAAAAATATATATGTATTATAAATACCTACTTATAAAATGTAAAGCTGGTCTCAATCAGTTCTATGATAATTACTAAGTAGGTAAAAAACATAAAGTTCAATCTAAAGTAGTTTACAAAATCACGGACAAGTTTTTTTGAAAAATCTATAAAATTAATATTTTTTCTAAAGTGAATTCATTGTTCGTGAAATGTTTTATACTTTTTTCACATGAATTCTCTTGGTAGACGTTTTTCAAGTTCTTTAAAAAAATTAAATTGAAATTGAGATTTCAATATTTATACAAAACCTGATATAATTAAATATTTAAAAGATTTTTCAATCTTACATAATTAGAAAGATACCATTATGTATGTCCAGAATATTATTCTGGATTGTTCTTATACATAAAAATGTTTTGTTCACACCTCAGCTTCTCGTGAGCGCTTTTAAAAACCTCTGCATTGCGTGAAACGTCAGCCCCGAGTTTTTTATCATATCGCGGGTTTATTTCGTGAGCTCAGTAGAAAATTATATTACGAGTACATTGACGTTTCTAGAATTTCTTATAAGTTCACTTTTACTTTATACGAGCCTCCATTTTTGTAATTGCATGAGATTTGTGCCCCGGGGACTGAGAACAAACTGCAGATAGGAGACGCTTCTGGCCAATTACTTTGCAATCCTTTGCAGATTAAGATAGCTAGATGGGTTATTTTCTTTTTAGGTAACTGCTGCGTGCTCTTTGTTATCCTCAAAACGATTTGTAGGATATATTACCGTTACTCATTTTCTTAAAATTTTGGAGCGACCAATCGTGTTACTCATTTTATTCAGATTGGCGAAAATCCACATAAAATAATTCCTAGAATTTCTATGACATACCGATTTTCTCACGATGTTTTCCTTCACCGTTTAGTAGATGTTTTTATTTAATTATTACTATTGCTACAGCACTGCTATAAGCTGCTCACTTTGATAAATATTACCTACCGACCCTCTAGTAGTCTTCTTATGTAAAATTGTTTTTATGAATTTGTGGATAACGCAGTGAGTAGTAATATTGTTAATATAAGATGTTATAATTATTAAGTAAAATATATATTGCAGTTGTTTTTTGTCCTGAATAAATAAAATTAAAATAGAACTCGAAAAAACAAACGTGAGGATTCTCGGTAGCGCAAATTAAAACAATCCTAAATATGTTTTACTATAGAGTTTGAAACAGTTAATGCGTTTGCAAGTAATGAGAAATTTAATATTTTCTGCTCTTTCAAAAAGTAGTTTCCCTGGTATGTCACATACACAAAGTTATAAACAATTCTAGCATTTTCATGAATAACCTATAGGTACTGTAGAGAATACTCTCTCTGCTTCAAAATAAACTATTTGCTTTTTCTAAAGGTATTTCGTAGTGTGATACTCGTACGACAGTCATAACTTAGTACCTAATTATTAATAGATAATTAAATCAGAATGATATTCACCTATATACGAATATAATACACATTTGTTATAACTAACGTAATCTTTTCTTGAAAATATAACTGATTCATTATTTTTTATCACATTTCCACCTCTTTTTTTTAACAATCCTTCATTATTATCTATAACTATTTCATTATTTATTTTTGCTTTCCTTTATGGATTATCAAGTTGTCGTCCGTTCATCACCTCTTATCTAGCTTAAATAATCAAACCTAAGCGAGGAAAAAGGTTTGTGCAATTCAGAGAGAAAAAGTTAGCCTCATTTCTTCTATCCTTTTCATGTTTAAATTACCTTGACTTGCTGTGGGTAAAACAAAGCTTCCTACAATACGGGCAGCGAACAAATGTTTTTTTTTTTACTAAATCTAAATAGCTTCTGCGAAACTGCTTGAGATATCTAAGTAGTTTTTTTTATACACGGTTAATTTTTAATCACCAGAAAAAAAAACACATGGTCAGTTGCCGTTAATGAACACAGATATGGCAAAAAAACTTGAAAAAATTAAGTCGATTTTTGACAATTTTTTTTTATTAAAAATGGATAACTGTTACCGTTAGTTGTTTTCTTATGGATTTGCATCAGGCGGTACCCTTTATTGATAATAATTTAAGTTTTATTCATCGTTTGGCAAACCCAAAAAACGCCGCACTCGCGCGGCTGTCACTCTGTCATTTTGTAGAAATTCAAAATTCTGACTGCACAGATACAACGTAGTACATAATATTATTTATTCTTTGGTAGTACCCCGTCTGCATGGCCCATTTAATTTTTTTTGGTAATAAAAAATTGGTGGTGTGTACATATTATACATTCCTTACAACTTAAATATTATTACTTGGTATACCCCAAGGTATATAATATACAATACAAACGTAAACTTAATAATGCACCAGGTTAGACGGGAGTTTTCTTCTCAGAAGGTTTTATATCAAAGGAGCATTACTTTTACCAAAGGTAGAATTTTAATTTTGAACTGGGATTGTAAAAAGGCTTTTCTTACGAATATAAATCTCAAGTGAAACTAGAGCGCGGTACAAAGAGCTATCTACTATACACAGCTACGCACCTAGAACGCTAGCTAATAATGTGGGTCCGATTCGCCATTTGTAAAGAAAATGGAAGAGAAATCGTTCCGTAGCCGTAGTCTGTTAATGTCGGCCCCTAGTCCCGGACCGGAGTAGATCAAGCACCGGGCAGGTTACTTACCTAATGTCGTTCGGGCCATTATTAGCACATCGTAATAAAATCACTTTTGTTTTGTGGTCGAGTGGTTGTTTTACTCCGGGAATGGTTGGATAATCGAGTGGAGAGGGTAAATTGTTTTTCCGCCACCTGATGATAGAACCGGACTCGATCCTCGATATCGGTCGTTAGGGACACACGGCTGCGGTTTTCGTCAATCTTTCCGACTCACTCAACGCGCTTTTTATCTTGTTAATACAAAACGAAAGCAATAGTTCAATAGTATTTTATCGGCAATGAAAAAATAATGAGAGGCCAAAAATTTAGTACATAGCAATTTAGAACATTACATCCACATATCTCGGATACTTTCGGCTGTCGGTACATTCTACCTTTATGATTACATCCTATATTACACTTCTAAAATTAATGATATTAGTGACACAGGTAATAATTATAGGATTCATAAAAAAATATGTCAATTATCAATAACTTAATTAATTAAAATAAAATATCAGACAATTTAAAAACACAATGAATTTCTCAAATGTGTAAAAAGTATGCTCAAAAGTAAGCTTGTGTTAACATCAAGTGCTGGGGTTATGAAGCGAAGAAGTCTTGGATTCTGCGAACATTTCTGGTCCAATGAAGTTGACAGCTACTATAGTTGAGGTAGATAAGACAGAGCTCTACCCAAGTTGGGTTCGAAGTTTGGCATCGTTCAATTTTGAAGACGTCGGTAGCTATCATTGTCCCTCCAATCTTTGAAGAGGGATTAAGTTAGGCGCAGAGATTCTTCGGCGCCGTTTCTTTGAACTGGTAGCTGAGTGGATTACGGTGCTTTTAGTGATTGAGGGTCTAGACCTAGTCTAGTCAAGTCTCTGTCTAGTCTCAAACTAAAAAAACAAAAGGCAGAACTTACCTAACAAGTACCAAAAAGGTTTTTCTTTCTGTAAGCATATCGTTTACACTTAACATTTACTGCACGTGAGAGCTGTCCTCAAAAAAGCGCGCGAGCTGTGAAATCGATAACCTGGAATGTGGTTTAGTATTAAGTTTAACTATGTTTCTAGTTATGACATTAAACAAAGTAGTTGATTTATGTGAGCATTGAGATGTACATACGTTGCCTCAAATACGCCAAATCGTAGTGAGTATCAGAACCTGCAGTCTCTGTTACGGCCTATTTTTGCAAGTCGTCGGTGCCATTTACAATGTAGGTACGCGTGGCTATGTTTAATTTTATCCCGGTTCCTTCAAGTTAATGTAATTGCACCCAGTTTTTTAAAGAAGAATTGAATGAATTCTTCTACCTCATCCTACTAGTTGTATAAATATTACAAAACAAAAGCTTCGAGGGTTGCATGGAAATATTGATGTATGTTCCTCAATCACAACGTATTAACGTAGGTTACGTTAATAACTAGGATTTAAGTTAATTAAGCTGAAGGTATAGGTAGTATATATTCGGATATACCTAGTTTACAAGCTGGTATTGGACATAGACTATTTGTTATCCCAATTCCACGCGTCCGAAGCCATGGGCAGCCATTGTTACACAAACAAACTAGTACTAAGTATGACAAACAACGTTCGCTAGATAGGTATCAGATATGAATTGTATCATCAAATAACAAACATCTCCTTTGACGTCAGGCAGCTTGATTCACTTAAATTACATATACATAGATAGAGGTACTCTAGGAGCTGTGTTTGGCCCGTTTTAGTATCAGTAACTCACGTGATTGTTGATATACTGGGTTAGTTTTTATTTATTGATGAATAATTATCATCAAAAAAATAATGATACGAAACCTGAAATTAGTTTGCTCAGAATCGATAACCAAGTTGTAGTTACGTATGTAGGTACCTAATACAATTGCACTATTAAATAGTATCATGTAAATGTACAAAGTGTCCAATGCTCAATAATGTAAATAATTTAAAAATATTAAGTATTCTCTGTAAGCGATTTATGTATAAATCTTTGGAGAATAAATATCTTAAACCGTAAACCGTAAGTTTAAAAAAAAATAACCAATAATAATAAATTTTAAATATATAATAATATTATTTTTTTCGTGACTAGAAAATAAAATAAAATAAACGAGGCTTAGCTTTTCATAAACAAAAAATAACCGTATACATACGGTTGAACATGAATAATTAAGCGCTGGAGTAGGTTCTCCATGAAAAAGGTAGGACAACGAAGCAACACAATTATAGATTATCTCAGTGAGTTTTAGACAAAAAAATTAGACTTTTATTTAGGTACGCATAAGTTATAAACAGGCAGACGTTTTATTGTTAGACATGGATTTTTAACTAGTTAAAAAAGAAGATCAAATCTAACTAAGATAAAAAAATATGCGATCAGTTTTTAGAGATAATTATTATTAAATATTCTATACGCTAACAGGAATTACTGGAATTGTCGCAATTTTAGCAAAGTATTAGTTTACTAATATTTCCAAGCTCCTTGATTTACTTAGTTTAAACCTTCAAAGTCACTCTCTCCATTACTAATTATTATACACTTCGTGTTTAGTTAACCCCCGACACCTAAATGTTATGTACGTTTTAGCTACGAACCAATTTACAACTACTAATTAATTCATGTACCTAATCTCTACGCGTTATTTATGGAGGAAAACACACGTTGCTCGAAAAGGGATTTCTGCATCTTATTTGAATCAAAACACCTTTATAATTATTTGATCCAGATTTAAGCTAATGAAGATAAACCAGTTATATATAACCAAAATTACTTAGTACGCACTTTCAGCTCTTGACGAACATACCCTTCTAATTTCAAGTGTCTAGGTTCAGTGGTTTGGCTTGTGCGTTGTCAGTCAGTCACTCAGGTCTAAGCCTTTTATACAAATTGATTGATTGATTAAGAAAAAGAAAACAACAGTTTAAAATTGTTTTATTTTACCCCAGTTTTTACCTCTATCCTAAAGTTAGATGATGTCATACCATCTCTCTAATTATTAGCACAGAGTACTAAGAGATATGGTATTAGTCTACCAGTATAATGCCTCCATGCACAAAACTTTCAAAGTACCTGTGCAATTACTTAGTAATTACTAAAGTAATTGCCTAGGTTTGGTGCATGTGGGTATAAGTCTAAGGTAATATATGTTACTGTTTTAACCGCGTTCTTCTAGAACATTCGTATACTAGTGGATTTGTGAGCTGTGAGGTGTAGGAGTACCCGGCCTAGCCTACCCGAGCTCGCAAGGAACCCGCATGAATAAACCTCTTTACTACCGGTACGAAAGTCACTTTGTGCTGATGAAGTTAAACCTACTTTCAAAGTTTTATCTTCACAAAGACTCTATATTTTAAATTAATATCAATTTTCTATTCAAATAGCTGCTCACCTCAGCTTCACCTACGTATACCTATGAATATGAAGTAGCCTTTGTTACAATAGCCTTTTCTAGTTATGCAAGTATATCTATCTGTCTAAATGTACCTTAAAGGTGCATATAAAATTGAATAATGACTATAGTAAGTTTCAGTTTATTTATGTGTTTTGTGTGATTGAGTAACAAGAATCCATGCATTTGCACAAGTATTTTCGTAATGCGTCTAATGCGGTTGTGTTATACTTTATATACATATATCTGCTGTATATAATAGTATGCCCACGTTATAAAATCCCTTTGATTTTCTATCGAGTAAATATCATCGAAACACTGTCTCAAGAGGCAGGACTCACATAAGTGATACAAAAATAGGATTGTTACGAGTCCACTTGTATCAAGTTGCTTAAGATCGTTGTGGTCGAGGTTGCTTGCTGGTTTAATGTAATATAATTCCAAATAATTCCAACTTCATAGCGTGAATAAACTTTTGTGTCATGGATGTTATTAAACTACATGAAATGTTAATTTTCTTAAGAAATAAAAATATCATAAGTTTTAGCATACACAGAATAAATTAGGAAGATTCAGGCAGACTTTTCCGTTTTTATTTCGGTGCTAGGAAATTTCATTTCAGAGCACAAAAAGTGGCAAATTTTATGCAGTTTCCTTGTGAGAGTTTCTATCTTAAATTAGAAACACTAACAATCAATATAAATCTCCAAAACCGAGTCGCAATATATACATAATTGTACGGAGTCAGTTCTAAGGAAAATATTTAAAATTATTGATGAATTTTCAATCCCATTTCAATAATAACTTTACAATATTAATTTGGCATTTATTGGCAAATTGGCATCGACCTTTGGCCAGATGGAGCGATGATCTGCGCGCTATAGCTGGCAGAAAGTGGATGAGGAGAGCCGAAGATCAGGCTCAGTGGCGCGCTTTAGGAGAGACCTACGTCCAGCAGTGGACTGCTATAGGTTGATGATGATGATGATGATTAATTTGGCTAAGTATATAAGCTTTTTTAACCACGGATTATATTATACAATATCCAAAAATGTGGATGTTTCTAAACAATTCAGATATATTTTTAGAATTGTGTTTATTTTAACGTGAACCCATTCCCACTTTTCATTAAAAAGAGGTCCCTAATAACCCATGACCTTGTTAGGACATTTAAATAAAGGAGGTCTATAGAAGGCCTGAGAACGCTATCCCAAAGTCTATGGTGGTTTGTCTCCTATGGTAAACTCTCACCAGAGAGACTTAGGTACTTACAGGAGATTATCCTCGTAGTGCAGCAAATTTTCATATGCGGTGGATTTCATGACTTTATCACAGATTCAAGACGCTGCGCTGGAGAATAAAAAAAGCTGTTAGAGCTACACTTTGCGGAAAGTAATTTCCTCTATATTAACCCTTTGGCTATCTTTATTATCAGTAATGTACAGTCAGCTGCACTAACATGTATACACTCCGAAGCTTTCACATTTTTATTACTCTTAATTTTGCAAAGATAATTTTCCTAATTGTCCTATTACTTGTCAAAAAAAGAATTCCCCCAAAATTAAGAGTAGGTATAATATGAATATGAAAGAGAGTTGTAGTTAGAGTGTATACATGTTGGTGCATCTGACTGTACTCATTGAATAAATTAACATTTTTTCTATGAATAATCGCAACACAGGATATCCTAGAATGAGGGCTAGTGCGAAATATTATGACCTAATTAACATTATAGTCATTATAACCTTTACTAAGTAAAATGAACCGAAAATAAATATAGGTAGGTAAAATTTGTATAAAAATTACTTTTTTTAAAGTGGTGTTTTCTACACCAAAAATACGGGGTCATAATAAATAAATTCTCGAATCAGCTATAGTAAGTGGACCGTGAAGAGGGCGGTGGTGTTTTATGTCCAAAAGTCCCTATCCGATCTGAAGTAGCGTAGTTTAAACAGTCCATGATGCGGATATAATTTATTAAAATTACTTATGCCTACTTGCACCAAACTGTCAAAGTCCCTAAGTATTACTTTACTAGCTTGGTAGATCTTAACAGTCCAGATTCTGACCGTTAAGAACAGCTAATCGAGTAAAGTTATTGCTTAGGAACTTTGAAAGTTTGGTGCAAGTCGGCATTAGGGTCTTATGATTCTCACTTAGAATTAAGAAATTTTGAAAATGTAATCACCTGTGGAAAATTCACACATCTGGACTGAAATAATATCGCAAATAAACAAATTAGTTCTGACACTACGGCAAAGAATAAATAATATTATTACATAACTACGGGTGGAATGAAATAACTATGAGTATTAGAATAAGATTAATTTATCATTCGAGAAAATCATGGCGTTTTGTTTAGATAAGATTCGTTGTCCGTAATTGGGTGGCGTTGCGTAATTAATCACAGATTAATAGGTAAAAACGATGATTTTCAATCTCCATAAATAATGTCCAAATGTTTATACCTATAATTCTAAATATCCATCTACATTTTATACATAATTTCCCTTATTTTATATTATTTTGAAGCATGTCCAACTGGAATTTTTAAAAGAAAAGATATAAAATAAGTACAGATGTACTCGTAGTCTATTTGTTTAATTTTTTTGCAGAGATATTTATTAACCGAGCATATTGGATGGGCTTATAAATTGTTGTTGTTAATGCCTTGTAATTTAAAAGGAAAAACAAATAAGTTTGTCTAATGTTCATTATTTATCGTTATGCCCTACAATGTAATATATTACTTTGATCAATGAAGTTCTATCTCGCTTTTTCAATTTTATTTCTTTACTTCATTACTTTTAAGTTCATACTTGTACGTATGGATTATAAATAGGTTTTCTTGTTTGGAAGAATAGAATATGACAAAAAATAAATCATGTCTTCGGGCGGTTTTAAAGCTCAGATACCAGAGAGCATCCACAAAACATGCTCACGCTGCTCTTTCGTCGGAAAAACAATAGTCCGTTATATAGTACTTAGACAAAGCAATATTTCAAAAACGAACATAGTTTAGTATTACTTTATCGGTTAAATTATCATTATTAAAGTTTTACTGTGTCGGGTGCCACGTACTGACTCTACACCACATTCACACACAGCGCTAGTACAAAAAAATCTTGTATGACACTCACCCCATTGTACGACAAAAATAAAACGCAACTCGTATGCGTCAAACAAAACGTAGAAGAGTAATGATGATGCTTGTCCATTTTTAATCAAAATATAGGTAGGTACCTACATTATAAATTCACACGGCCAGGTATTTATATCTTTTAACCAGTGCATCATTATAGTAAACCCACCGCCCCGCCGCGCTGCCCAGTCGGAAAAATCGAAGCGACCTCCAAAAATTTAGTCTCGACGGAGACAATGTCTGATGCCTGCTCATTTCTCGTGTTGTGATAAATAAATATTACAACGGCGCAAATTCGCATTCAGATACCAAAAGGTACAGCAGCTGCGCCGCACGGGATTAATTCTTTTGATAGTATTGAGAGGAACCGGCTTTGGGGTGCCATTATATACAAAAGAAATCAGGTTTTAATACAAATATACGACACTGAACATTAAAGATAATAAGCTGTTAAACGACGCAATAAGGAATGACGTCGCTCGGCCTGAATGCTTGGTTAAACATCTCATATTTTCATATTCGCTATTTAAAGGCTAACAAAAGATTTCTTTGAACAGTAGAACACAAAGAACCAGTCGCACGTGGATTTTTACGTGGTTCTATTAGCACACCGACACCGAGTTATTTGAGCTACTTTTATAGCTTGCGTTCGTTAGATATGAGTTCCTTTGATTATTGCGACTAAAGATAGCTGATTATTGAGAGTAAAGAAGTACGTTTGGCGTTAGCGATAGTCACTAAGGCATTCTTTGAAAGAGACTTGAATAGAAGGTACATACTTACTTACAAGTGTTAAGTTCCTTTTCAATATTATACTTTCTTCCACAGTCATCCTGTATTCCAAAAGGTAGCTTTAGAACAAAGGTAGTTTTTTTTTGGTTTTTTATTTGATAGGACTAACTTACAAGTATTTATGAAATAAGTAGATATACCAAAATACGTACCTACCTAAAAAATAAAAAAAGATTTACCAAGTTCTAAAATTCGCTTGAACAGTTGTACCTAAATCCTACCAATATTATTATGAAGGACATAGAAATTTAGGAGTGATGGATAAATAGATAGATGTTTGCTCAATAAAACTAAAACGAATGAACCTATAAAGCTGAAATTAACTATGAGCAATTAGGGATTTTTTTTTATCTATAAAATAACATAGTGTTTTTATTCCGATATCACGCAGGCGGAGCTGCGCAAGCAAAAGTTTCATTATATTTATTATGTATGCAATGCAACCAATACTTTTGCTCATTAAAACAAGAAAACATATATACCTCACGAACACGAAAAATATCATGATTCTTTTCGTAGAAGATGGGTGGAGAGGCTGGCTAGTTTTTGACTTTGGTTATTTTTTGTTGGTATTATATACGATTACGTAACAATTTTGTAATTTTATATAGCAATTATTTTTATAATTTTAGCAGGGCCGCATTATCACATTAGTAACAAGTAAGACGGCGTCAGCACGACGAATGTCTCAAAAAAAAGGAGCGCTTTAGTAGTCTTGCACCGGATATAAGTGAATCAATTTGTTCTGTTTCTGTTCTGGCCATGGGCCATGGACAGGCGTGATCTTATCCATCAGGAGAGCTTCTAGCTCATCTCGTCACAAACAAGCGAGCTTTACAGAAGTCGCATTAAGATGTGCAACATGTCACATCTCATATTGGTTATAAGGAACATTTAAATTTGGAATGATTATATTTACCTAATTTTTCTTTGGTTGGTACTATTTGACGGCCATCTTCCTGTTACATACTTCCATCCCATTTTCACAAAATTACTCCCACTAATTTACAGAAAGCGAGAGGAAATATGTTACACATCAAAAAACACTTTTTGTTACGGCTATGACAAACATGCTATACGCACAGTAGAAGCGTGACTACGTGTTTTTATCATAATCCTATCATCCTAGGGGAGCCTGAGAAATCAATTTGTACTGCGTCCTCGTCATGTAAAATGAAGGGATGTGAAGAGGAGCTCCGACAAATGTGTTTCAGAGATAAATAATAACGATAAAGTCCCTCAATTTGACCCGCGCGTAGAATATTCTTTATGTATCACTTTATCTCATTGTGTTTTAGACTTGTACAAAAAGGTCATCTGCGAGCTTTTTATTCATTAATAGAAAAGTATTGCTATTATACAAACCCACACTATAAAAAGTTTTCTTATGGGTTTTTTTATATATTATCATTCCTGTTTAATTTCAAAATTCAAAGTAAAGGAATTTTTCATAAATTATAAACGAACATATGTATGTATGTACATACCTAAATGTACATTTTACAAAAAAATTCTTAAAATAATTACATAAGTACATGACGCTTAGGAACCTATTTTATTTATACCAAAAAATGATTTCGTCAATTCGAAATCCTCTGATTTACTTAACCCAGTCCTTGACCTCATGTTGATGAAATCTAAAAGACCGCACTTCAAATAACTACCTATTTATTTTTCGTTCTTCAACAAATATCGAGGGATACGCAAATGTGAGCCAGGTCGATCACTTAACATTTATCGGTGTAGGAATCTCCATATCTAGGGATCTAGGGATCTAGGTATATCTATATCCCTATCGCAAGACGCACATCTGTGCGTCGCAAAGGATTATTCTTGTTGTCCCCCCCCTACTTTAATACCAACCCAATAAGTTCACAATACTATTAAAGTATTTTTTATATGTTTATAAGTACCTACATTAAAATAATATATGAACACTTATACATACACCACCAATTTTTAATTACCAAAAAAAAATTAAATGGGGAAAGCAGACGGGGTCCTACGTTGTATCTGTGCAGTCAGAATTTTGGAATTCTACATAATGGCAGAGTGACAGCGGAGCGAGTGTGGCGCCCGAGCCGAGCTTTTGCGAGCTGGCTCGAGCTAGGTACCTACCCGGATTTGCCAAACGATGAATAAAACTTAAATTATTATCAATAAAGGGTACCACCTGACGCAAATCCATAGGAAAACGACTAACGGTAACAGTTATCTAATTTTAATCAAACTTATTTAACAAAAAATTTACTTAATTTTTTCAAGTTTTTTTGCCATATCTGTTCTTTATTCTTTATTCAGTATTAAAAATTGTGGTGATTAAAAATTAACGGTGTATAACTTTTAATCAAACGTGAACTTAGTCGAGTAGATAGGAATTGTAAGAAATATGTTTGTTATTATTGTAGTAAAAAACATATAAAAAACTCAACAAAAAATAAAAAAAAGAAGGGGATAACAGTAATAACCCGTCACGACGCCTAAGTGCGTAGTGTCCCTTTCAGATCGCTTCTCGAATCCCGAAAAGAAGTTGTCTGACAAATGACATTTTTGTTAGGGTACTCCGGAATCTGAGCATAAAAGGATCGTAAATCTTGTAATGCATTTTTCATGCTTGGTCAAGCTCTTAAGCAGATGACCTGAGTAAGGATTTTTTTACCTAAATTTGTCGTATCGGTTTGGCGTAAAAATGTCGTGGAACCGTTGGAAATCAAAGTAAGAACCTATTTTTTTTGAAAAGCATGGAGTCGTGGACCTCATGGAAATAAGCTTCAGAACAAACATTAGTGTAGGTAATTAATAAACATCGGTGTTTGTCCTGAGTCTGGGTGTTTTATATGTACCTACTCTATGTATGTATGTACTTATTTAAAAAAAAAGGAATATAAGGTATTATATCAGTGTGGTTCCCATAGTAAAAGTACAGTACAAGCTCTGCTTAGTTTGGGGCTATATTGCGTTGCATCTTGTGTCAAATATCCCAAATAAGTATTTATAAATACTTAGCGGTTTATAGAAAATCTCCCGTTTTAGTTGCCTCGTTGCCCGACTTATAGTTTTCTAGGTATAAATTAGTTGGGAGAGATAGGTACGACATAAACTAACATTGATTTGGTATGTCGCGTGTCAAAAAGGTGTTGCTTCTAGAATATCCTGTTCCAATTATCCATACACGGGCTAAGTATATGTGTTGCCCGCGCGGTGATTTCCTGGTTGTATGGCGCGCTACGTGACTGGAGCCGCGCAAGCTTCATGCAAGGCATAGGCTCAGTAGCTCAAGCATGAACTTTTGCGTTGACGTTAACGTATCGCATCCGCCAAAGAGAAGTCAAACAGTTCGTATGACGTTTTTAAAAATAATTATGCATACTGTTAACTTTTGACAGTGGTCACTAATTTGACTATTCTGACCACACTTTAAACTTTGGTTGTATGTAACAGTCAATAGACAATAGACATTCTGAACAGCATAAGCTACTAGCATTTTACTCTAATTAAAATTTATCAGAAAACTGTCTACTGTCTCAACAACAATCTGACTTCTTGTAATAGTTTTTCGTAGACTTTCGCGATTATCACACATAGTTATTTGATTATAACTCTCTCTTCTTCTTCTGACTTCTTGTGTTCTTATTAGCAAGTATTGCACAAATCAGTCAATAATTCAAAATTATTTTTAAATCTTAAAATAAGCAAATAATTTCTGGTTTGTGCAAGCATAGTATTATTAACGTACCTAACCTACTGATAATAGCTATTGTACAAGAAAGTCAAAATGATATTTGATTTGCAATCATCGATGAATTTTCCTAATTTATTCACTGGGGTACTTAGGTATCATCAATCATTTTGAAATGGAAAATGAAGAGGCGATAACAGATATAGAGGTAGTCGAAAAAATGACATCATAATAATAAAACTCCGAGCAGAGTTCGCGTAATGAGAAAAGTTTTGTAGAAGTTACTAAATTAATAGAAGTTTTTAGGGTACCGTTCGTCTACTGACACAGAATGACCACGAGGCCAATTAATCTCGTTCTACTCATGCTTCACGCATGAGCTTAGATTCCGAAGTATCTTATTCATTCATATCATTCATTTTGAAACCGGAAACAAAAAGTTATGAGTAAATCGATATTCCTTTTATTAGGTTTTTTAAATAAGGCGATTTTACGCCGTTGTGTATTTTAAAATCACATGACAATTTAACAAGAGTGTTCACCTACTGCCATAATATTAATTCCGTATCCGTAACCTATAATTTCCGACAAGGGTATCTGAATAGGGGCATTAAGAAGCCTTTCTGCAGTTATATGCCTAATCAGGATCTAAATCGAGCACGGTTGATTCGAATTCAATGGCCCGTACATTTGCGGGAAGATAGCGAACTCAAAAGCGTAGTATTCAGTAGCCAAAGATCTACAACATTTATTTTATGCTAAAGAAGACAAAACGGGAATAGGCCAACCAGTGGTACCTAAGTAAAAAAATTAAATAAATAATTCAAATCATTTTATTGGAACATAAAATAGAGTAGTAGTAGTAGAGTACCTAAGTCGAAAATTAATGTATGGTTAAAAACTTTTTCTTGTTAAAGTTCTCTTGGTGGAGTTGTCGCGGTTACGTCTTTATCTATGTATCTCTGTTCGAGGTTGTATCAAAGAATAAGTAATACTACATAATGTACCATAGTTGTATGGACAGTTGCATGCAACAAGCTTAAAGTTTATAAAAATTGAAATCTCTACTGCAAAAACATTATCGACAAATTACATTTTTAACACTTTATTTATGTTCTATGACACTCCCACGACTAAAACGAATCTAAACATACCTCATAATGGTTTTGTAAATATTCACACATTTTGACGATAAAAAAATCCAAATAGTAAATTATTTAAATTTTTATAACATTTAAGGTAACACTCGTAAACTATAAATAGTTTATGATAATTTTTAGAAGTTTGCAACTTCTGTTATGAAAACAAACTAAACCTATTTTTAAATATTTTATATGCAATTACTTTTTGCCTTAGGGTCTTAAATGAAGTTTTACTCCCTTAGCATAAAGTTGAACTGCACGAGCATGAGAAGTGAAATTTATAATGAATTTAGCATGACGTTGATTTTAGGATAAAATTTGCATAAATTATGTTGATTGTAATTGATTTCTAGTCTGAAAAAAAAACTTTATCTATGTACGGTGCTAGTTATTTGTACAACATTAACTCAAGGCAGTTTTCTTTTGTTGCAGGCTCTCTTGGCTATCGCTGAAGCTGATGGTGCTGACAATGATGTTGAGTGTTGAAGCCAACAACGCTAAGCTGTGTCCCCATCAGTGTGACTGCGGCTTTATCAAAGACAAAAATGGTACAAAAATTCTACGTGTGCAATGCTTCGATGGCGGCATGACTAGAATCCCAACGGATCTTCTGGACGCCTCTGTATCTATACTAACAATAGCGGCCCCAACAGATGTTGCAAATCATTTGACAGTCGGACCTATCTTCACCCAGCCCAGGGCCTTCGTCAAACTCAAAGAAGTGAGTATTGTCAATTCCAACATACCATCTATTGGCCATCACTCTTTCTGGGGACTCGCAAACCTCATCAAGTTAAACCTCACTCACAACAACATCGCCGGTGTCGGCAAGGAAAATTTTAAAGGACTTTTAAATCTGGCTGGCCTTTATCTGGATCATAACACAATAGGTGATATGCCGAGTGAAACGTTTGTGTATTGTCCTTCGTTAGAAACACTCTCGCTGTCATACAACCGGATTTTCATTCTGATGCCCAGGGTGTTCAGAAATCTTGCCAGACTGCGAGTTCTCGATTTGAGTCATAATCGAATACAGGACTTAAATCCAGAAGTCTTTCAAGATATTCAATCATTGAAGGTTTTCAATTGCAGGAGATGTATGCTAAGCAGAATAAATCAACAGATTTATCACTTAGCACCGCTTTTGGAAGATATAGATTTAAGTGATAACCTTATAAAATATTTGTTATCAGATGAATACTCAAATTTGAAAAGATTAAGAAAAATAAATTTGGATGGAAACCAACTTTCTGTTATAGTTGACAATGTATTTGGACAAAACCATCACATGGAATCAATCAGTATCGCGAGGAACAGGTTGGCAATACTCGCCCCGAAGGCATTTACGAATTTGACCCAACTAATACACCTCGATATTAGTCACAACAAACTTGATCGCTTTGATCCACAAACTTTTAGCCCTGTGAGTGGATCAACAAAAACCATTAACTTCAGCGGTAACAAATTGCCTATAAATGAAATTGCAATTATTCTTCAAATAATACCAGATATACATGTAGTGGGACTCGCCAATCTCTCAATATCAGATTTACCCCACAATTTGTTTCTCTATAACAAAAACTTAAGGCGCTTGGACTTCTCCCACAATAAACTCAAGAGACTTCCATTGAACCATATTTCTAACAAAAAATACCTACAGTTTTTAGATATTTCCAACAATGAGCTCACATTGCTACTGGAGGCAGACCTTAGACGATTAGAAGGAATATCACAGGTCATTTTATCTAATAACCAGTGGCATTGCTATGAGTGCACGGCTAAGGCGATGATGAAGTACATGGACAACTCGGCTCTGAGCGACGCGTTGCAGGACGTGGAATGTTACTTACCGATCCGACTGCGCGGCGCCAAGCTTAGTCACTTGACCATCGAATTACTTGATGTTTGTATAGTATCTCACGAGACGCAGATCACCGTCGCAGCCGGGATGGTGCTTGTGCTAGTGACGGCGCTGGCCACGGTAATGTCAGCAATTTTCTGGTCGCGCCGACGTGCCGCTCGGTATTACACCAACGAGGGGAAAAGGTGTGAGCATGACCACGATCATCCCGAGGAGCTTCTGCCGCCTGCCGAGCTGAACGCCGTGGCCGCAGTGGCCACCATCCACGCTCCGTACAACGCGGGTAATCGCAGATAACGCCATGCTCACAGCCACGCTTCTAGGCGGGGCATGCGCGTTTCGTTCAGACAAACCCCTTATTCTTCACCGACGGACTCAGCATGCAACATGGAACTCGAAGAAATTCCGATTCGCTTCCTACCCCCTCCGCCCCAGTTTGATGACGATGAGATCATGTGATATCAGGACTATTGTCTCATAACAGGAGAACCAGTGTAAATACTTACACGAAATAACTTAACCGACTTTATTTTTTTTATACGTTACATACCTATATCTTACAGGCTTAAGAATAATGAGAGACGTTAGAGATAAAAGTGAAAGGTGATATTAGTGGAACATCGTGATTAGAAAGGAACTTGTACTTAAGTGCAGTAAGGAAATGCCTATTAGATATATTTTTATAAACAAAAAATATTAACAAGACTTTCTTAGTATTAAAAAGTCCATTATAGTGGATATTATTTACGTAGCATTAGTAAATATCAACATTTTGAAGCTGTATGTACTTGTAGGTACAAATTTTAAGCAAATCGTAATACGATAATAATTATTACCTAATCGAGCTTACTATAAACCATTTTTATAAATTTTAATTGGTTATTTACATAGACAAAAAATACATTCCTCTTCAACTTCTGAATTTAATGGTTATTTATTTATCGGTTTAATTCGAGCTTGTTTTCATTTTGGGATCGCAGTCCGTCTGACCTATATCTGGAAAGTAGAAAATAGAAGGCATCCAATTAGAGTCCGGTGACGCAGTAACAGCCATCTGCGGCTAACTGCATTAAACGTCCATCCGAAAAAAAAAAAAGAAGGCATCCAAATACCTACTACCATGATTGTTTGTTCTCAAAGCGTCAAAAGTTTAGTTCAAGCCTTCTACTGACAAAGGAAGTAATCATCTAGAAGCATCTACAATGTTACATAGAATAAAATATGTACTTGTAACAGGAAGGGCTCTGTATTCTGTAATACAGTTTATAAAAACTAAAACGAAAAACAGCGACTGTACTACAACTTTGTACCTATTTTGAAATAAACAATTTTGTATTTGTACCTACTACCTAAAGGCAATGAAGATTCCTTTCCTACAAAATATTTTTTTTAATTTCTGTGTTTTCGTTCACTACCATCCTAAATATGATTTTGTGACGTCTGCGGTCCAAAATATGATCCTCAAGTTAATGCACTCATGTTGTTTACATATCTAGGTAATTAATTACACAAAGGTATTATTCTGCAAGCTAACTAATACACGCTGTATTTTGAAAGTCTCTCTGTAATATTGTAAGCAGTAAATTATATAGTTGAGTTTTATTCTCTACAGCCTAAAAGTTACAAAATTTGTGTTTCATATCAGCAGCAGGGTCTTATTTGTGATTTCAGATACTATCTAAAACTACAGCGTGTACAGTACCTACAAGGTAACGTTAAATGTGTATAATGTACAGGTTAATATGGCACTAGTGTCTATGAGACCTTTTGGCAGCACAGTGATTTAATTTTGGGTTAGAAAATATATATGTTTTATTTTTTAAAGCATAGGTATTACTCGTAGTAGGAAATTAATGTGTGTTTTTTCTAAGCCATTCATAGCGGTAAAAGAAAACCGATACTAATGTACGATAAGATGTACATAGCTACCTATTTGCTGGTAGTAACAGAATAATAAAGAATAGTACCTACCAAGTTACCTTTTCTTAATAAGGTAATCCAGATCATAAGCTTTCTATTTAAATACAATTAATCAGTGTTTTTATAAAAAAAACAAATATACATAAAAAATACATAAAAATACAATAATAATAGTTTAAGAAGTACCTAAGGCTTATTTTACTTTATGTACATTATTCAATGTAAGGATGCAACACCAAATAGTTAAAGAAATATATACATACATACATATTAATTCAAACTTCTCTATTTAAAAAATCTTATACAATAATATTAACATTAAATAATAAATGAATATAATCAATTAGACATATGAAAATAAAAACTAAATATACCATTAAATTAAAACATAAATTTATTAATTTATTTACGATCCATAGTTTTATGTTTTCGTGTTTTGTAAATAAATTTGTATTACAATAGTGCTTAGTTTTCAATACAAGTGTGAAATAAGCTGGACCTAATACGTGAAGCTGGAAATGTTCCAGAAGAAATATAAGTTTAATAAAATATTAATCATAACAGTGTAAGCAAGTAATTGTAATCAATACCATATATCAAACTTAAGACCATCGATGTATTTTGAATAATTATATCTTGCGATCTACTGACTTTGCTTGTGACTCGTAAGTGTAGGATATAAGCAACGACATTTTCTCTCAGTTTATCAAATAACTTTGAAGAACAATACAATTTAGTTGATTGAATTATATTTCCAATTAAAAACAATAACACATAGTCTGTAACTATGTTATTACGAATGTATTCTTGTCAGAACCTTTAAGAAATAAAAAATAAAAAAATATGAAAAAAGAAATAACTATAATAATGGACTCAGGATATTGCATTTTATGCCACCATCTCTCAAGACTTAAGACTAGAAAACGCTCATGTCCACTTAACTAAAGATTTGCTTGTGGTCGCTATAACGCTTAGAAATTTATAAAAACGACCAAAATCTTAATCTTTATTAAAATGTTGCTTTTAACCAATAGAAGTACCTACCTTTATTCATAAAAATAACAATTAATTATGTAAATTTTTATAATTTCTACAATTTTTACCCATTATTATGCAATTCTAATAAAATTTAGTATGAGATACCTAGGTAGATATAACATTCACATGCTATCTTATCTTATGTACTAATCATATTTAATCAAACTGCTTTTTTTCATACATTCGATCATGTATTTCTTTTGCCTAGAATATGTACCTTATTAATATAATATTAATACTTATTTAATAGTCGTGTAGAATTTCGAGCCGACTGAGATCCCACCATTAAAATGTTCATTCAAATTATTTCCCTCACGTCTTTATTTTATAATTACCTCGTTCAATGCTGGTAGGTACCAATTATATTTTTTGATAATGAAAGCGTTACTACAAAAAGCGAGAAATGTTTAATATATTAAATCTACGTCATAACAAATTTTGACATGAAAATCTTCAGATTTATTCTACGCCACGTATTTTACACTAATACACGATTAAAATTACATATTTTGTTATATTTTTTGGGATGGCGCAGTTATAAAATAAAAAAGAAAAATGTAATTTTTACAAAAATATAGTCAAATAGTTTCTAAACGACTTGTCCTAACTGAACAACAATATATATTCCCTGTGCTGCCATAGGTATTACTACTACACTCATCTATAGTAAAAATTGGCACTTTTACGAATAAGTACTTGCTTACTTCTATGTCTTAGCTAAATATAAGTGAACTCTTTTCCAAACGAACATCTGCAAAACTTTCTACAGGTCTGTTTTTTTTGTAAAGGGGTTCTGTATATAAGTTATACTGGTACTGTAAAGTTTCATGACTTAGGACAACTACCTGTTCTAAACTTATGCCTAGTAATTTTTAATATATTATTGGTGTATACATAGATTAAACGTTTTGAAGTGACGAAAACGTCGTCAAATAATTTATTTAATGTTGGTAGTTATAAAACATACTTATACAAAAAAAAATGAAGAAAAAAAATGTAATCTGTTTTCAAAGCTACCAAAGGTGGTTTTTGTGTTTTAAGACATATCTTTATAATTATAACTGTTAGTATGTAAGCCCTTAGAATACCTGCAAAGTAATGAGTCGGTTCTGTGTTACCTACTCAGATCAAGGTATGTCTAGCTACGTACTAACCCAGGAGCTGTATAGTAGGTATATACCGTTCCTATACCTTTCGAGAATGTGTTTCTAATCTACATTACTCTGTGACATAAAGTTAAGTAGGTACGGTACAGTAGGTAGGTACCTACGGCTGAACCTACTCGGATTAATAACCATATAATCAATGTTGTTGTAGATCTAGTTTTTGTAATTTTTACTTGTTAAGCCGTGGATACACAAACTGCTTTTGAATTATAATTATTTTCTTCAAGCGTGCTTCATCTGCGACCACACCATCACCTACCACCAGTTGAGTCAAACGCTTGTCTATAAATAAAATAAATAAAAAAAAACTTAAATGTAGAGAAAGACTGTTAGTTATATAGGGTAGAACAGTCTTAAGACTGTTAATAGGGACTATAGCTAGAGAAGATATAGTGCCCTACTCTATCTAACTAACAGTCTTTCTCTACATTTGCATAAAGAAGTTTCTTTTAAAAAGTGTTTAAACTAAAACATCATATTGAAAATAATAAGTTTTCAACCTACACCACCGCAACCAAATGTGAGTGACAGTTATGTAAATGTATTCACGGCTTAAAAATAATTGAGAAAATCTATATTTCGTAACCAACCGCTACTGAGACTCTTCTATCAATCTTCTTACCAAAATGTGTAATTTAATAATAATGTGTACCTAATGTGTATCCCGGTCAATTTAGCTGTAATGGGTGGGGTAAGGTTGCAATAATTCGGACAGAGCTAAAAATTGATGGAATGTTGGGAACACCATTATATATGAACTGTAAAAAGTGCTCATCAATCCAAAATGTGCAAAAAATGCGAGCGCGCTCATATACACTCTATCATTTCTCAATAGTATCAGCATATATAGCATATCTACTAAGAAAATAACTACTTTGAAACAAAATCTTTCTAAATGTAATGGTCTTTACCTATAGGTATTTATAATAAATATCTATCATGATGTATTGGACCTATAGAAACCGAGATAATCGTGAAAAGCCGATGGTGACATTTGGCCTTGAAGAACTTTTTTGCACATGTAGGACCAATGGGGACTTTTCACAGTTCATTTATAATGGTGTTCCCAACATCGGTCCGAATTATTGCAACCTTAAATGTATATTTTGACTGGATTATACTTATTCAAGTTTAAGTCTAGTCTGGCATGATACCTACTGTATGTACTCAATGTTTTGCCAATTTTGATGTAATTTTTAGACCCATATTAGAAGGGGCATTTTAAAACTAAATGTTAGTGATCTATAAGGTATTATCAAACAAGTAGTTATAAAAATCCAATGATATCTGCTTTTTCCGAGGTATCTCTGACCGATTAAGTGATCTCAATCAAAGTTGACCTTAACAAAGTATTTGAGAATTTCTAGAGTTACTTTAGCAATCATATTTCATATATATTTAAAACTTATTAATCAGATATTTTCGAAATTAAGATAGATATCAATCTATCCATGCCATTATACTACGAAACCGGGCTGTCGGTACAGGCATAGGTACACTTGATATTCATAGTGTGAAATCGACGTTTGGTCCTCCGTGGTTTGGTCAACGTTTTATTGATAATTTTTGGAAACTTTCTACTACTACTACAATAATATTTTGCCTTAATTAAAATTTCATCATTGGGAAATGTTGTTTTTTTGTACCCACTAATTATTATGTATCGATTTATACTAACTTTATAACTTTTCCTAGGACTTATGGTTCGCAAGCCAAACTAAACATAACATGGTTTAACCAAAAGAGTAAAAACATAGTTTATACAAAGCTTAATGCCTGCTATAAAGTTATTCTACACGAAACAAACTCCCGACCAAAACACTCGCTATAAGATTCCCTAAATAGTAATGCTATGGAGAGAAATAGGCCAAACTGGATTGAAAATGGGGACTAAGAGCCAGTCGAAAAGTTTCATTTCATTACGGAGCCATCGTAGATTGCCGACAAGATAACTCGAAGCTTAAATGTTTTTCTAAAGTGCAAGCTATTCTCATTACGGAAAATTAAAGGAAATACTGTTGAGTTTAACTCAAAGGTAAGTAATTACTATTCAAATAGGATAGGATAAAGGCATACTTTGTTTCGTATGAGATTCTTTTGTTATAATCTGAGTATTAAAAAGTGCAATTGAATATATCAGGCAATTATTGAATAAATAGTAAAAGATTATGCATAATCAGTTGCCGCTACTAAACACAGATAAACAAAAAATTATGTGGATTTTTTAACGGCATATGCTACCGCCCTAAAAAAATATGAAATATTGTTATTCGTAATAGAATTTCTCGGTAGCTAGCTATTCGTGTTCCGTGCCGGCCTTAATGGAAATATTAACAGTAGGACTCACCTTCCTAGTTCTCTATACCTTACGCTATTGTATTTCGGGGGATAAAAAGGGGAGAGTTTAATTGTAAGTATTTGCAAGAATAATTTTATCCAACAGAGATCAAGACGCCATGTTGTACGCTATATAATATAGTTATGGTACTTCTCTCAGACCGAAAGATTACGCCTGCCCATGACTAGAACAGTGTTACACAGGACTTAGATTCACGAATGCCAGTGCAACTTTGATAATAGCGCTTGTAGGTAGTCTGTAGCAAATTAACCAACATAGTGGCTATGCATAGTATCATTTCGATGTTTTGGTAACCTGTTATTGTCGGAAGCTGCAAGAGACATCTTTCCACTCGTTAACTGGTCGTTATGGCAATAGCTCCAACGGCGTTTACCTATCTGCTCTCGTATAATCTCTTTTGAGATTACGGTAATCTATATTTCTATCATCTACTAAGGCTGTTGTTACTTCACTTGTTGTTGGTATTAGCCAAAAATTGTCTACTATCTCGACACACGACAGTGTGTCAAGCCACGGTCATGCGCAGCGAACTGGCGAGTAGCACTGTGTGTAAGTTTACACGAACCATTTGGAGCCACTTTTGACCTTGTCATAGCTAAAAAACTAATCAATTTAAACACACCCAATTTGGTTTATGTATTGAAAGCCCGGAGTTAATAAAGTACCTCAAAATCCCTAAAAAGTTATTTAGATATTAACGTTCAAAAATCGTCATTTTTATCACTGACATATAGACGTAAAACCTAACCCACTTCCAGATGACCTAGAAACTTCAAATTAGGCATCCAGCTAGATAATTGTGTGTATACAAAGGAAAAAATCAGAAAACAGTAAATTTATAAGATTTGGTTTTTTTTTTTCAAATTATTCGATTTTATGAGGTAAATGTAGCGCCTTGCAAATTATGAGAGCAATTGCCTTGCAAATTTTTGCAGGATATTTCTATTTCCATGATGAAAGGTTATTTTTATCGTTTTATGTACTTACTTTAAAATCAATAATTTAAAAATTATTTACAAGAGCCCAGATGAACGCAAGCTAGTGGAAATGCAAATTGTCGGAAAACACTTTAATCTCCCGGCACATGGGTCATGGGTACCACACCTTGTTAGGAAAAGAAATAGGTTGGTAACTATTATAATTATAGTAGGTACCTATATACCTTTAAATAGTAATAAATTTATTTACAAAAAGTAATGATATCTGTACAAACCACATATAATATGTGAAAATAGCGAGCCACGATCAGATGGATCGGATTATGATGGATAAGTCGTTTTCCCCGAAAAAAGACTTGAGATCTACATATATGGCTTTGACTTCTTTCGAGTATCAGACAATGGGCCAATGACGTTGTTGCTCCAGTAGGGTTTCGGTGGATAGTCTCCAAACCTTTTAAATGAGTAAGGGCTGGCAAAAAACAAACCGCAGGTAGCGTTAAGTTGCGGGTAGAGGTGTTATTTATTTATTTTGAATATAGAATATTGATCAAATTCTTTCATTTCCCATAGAATTAAATTAATTAATTATCTTTAGTCCTAATACAAAGTTGTCAAAATAAACATAGACATGACATAACGTAGTGTCTACATCAAAGAGTTTGGTCTACAACGTAAATAAAGTCAAAGTTATGTCAAAGTTCATCGCAGTGTCAGCGCCAAGGAATTTATAAACTACCTATGTATCAGGAATGTTTACACGCCCTTTTATTTTATTAAAGGATTAAGAATTTTGAAGCTTATCATGACCGAATAACGTTCTTTTTTATTTAAAAAAAACTAGGTATAAGGATACACAGTCTCTCGAGAGAATCTCTTTAAGTTGCTGTGTCCCTTTGACTTAGTTGCCAGCATACCATTAAAATGGAAATTCGCATAATCTTGAACTAAACAAGTTTTTTTTTTTTTAAATTAGGCGATTTGCACTAAACATTATTTCATTCCATTTGAATGTTTTAGTACATTCGTTTATTTTGTTGGCTAGGCTAGGCTACCTGCCTAGAAAAATAGTTACTGTTTGAAAGAAACAGTAACATACCACTGAATTATTTTTCCCTTGAATTTATATTCAAAGTTCAAAAAATATGGTCGCCCTTTAGAAAAAGACACCTCTATTTTATCTAGTGTATTTCGGCTCGCGGTTTTCGTATCAGTCAGCCTTCCAAATACGTAGTTTATAAATTCCTTGAACAGTGCAGTACGTAGTGGTTATATTCTCTTTGAGTGCAGTTATCTGTGGTGCAGTGTCAGAAGCCAAAAACCCCCGTGCAATTTATTTTTATAAAAATTGGGAAACATCACGGTCGTTTATAGCGATACACGCGAAACATATAATTTATTTAAATAGGAATATCAAAACCATTAGCTAAGTTTACGATACACCATCATGTTTCTGAAATGCTCTAAAACAGGACTGGCACGTCATCGAACAGTGAATTTGTGGATTCGGTGGCAGTCGAATGGTTTTGATCCGTGCAATCCATGCGCACCTATGTGCCCTCCGTGCCCTCCGAATCCGCCCTACCCGGCGTGCGCGCCTCCGCCCAGCCCGCTCTACCCGCCCTACTACTGCTGCCCACGAACCATGTACGACGTCAAGTTCGTCTACATCAACGATAGACCCCCCAGAACCACCATGAAAGATTTCTTCGATCGCGCTTCACAAATAATTTTCTGGACCGAACTAGCCCGAGGTAAGCAGCCTTGTTTTATTTTATTACGGTCCGAGAAAATTCTCGAAAATACGCCGACCAACTAAATCGCGCCTTGCTTCAGTAACCTTTCGGTGATTTTACCTATGAGCGAGCGATCCACCCTTCTCTATGTCCAAATAAAAGGATCAGTGCCCGACCAGAGGTAATTGTACCTACGTTCTCAGAATACTTTTAATAAACACGTTTATCAATGCGCAATCAATGTTCTATTTCACTTGTAGTAGAAGCTTTAATTTTCTTTGTACCTTAAATATTAAAATCCCTCGCTCTTTACTTTAAAAGATTCAGATTTCTGTAGAGCGCATATTTCTCATTTCTCATGAAAATATAATTCTACGGAGATAAAATACCCAAATAATAAATGTAGAAGCGAATGAATAGTATTTTCCTGTCCAGCTAGCAGAAAATCCAAAAGCAAGCGCTAAAATGCAAATTACTTTTTAATTCTTCGTCTTTAAGTTTTAGTGCAGACTTCGCGAGCACGTTCATTTTCATATTTCCACAGAAATACATATAAATTTCTTGCTGTATAGTAGATAGGATATGCTTGTTAGCTGTTGTGGTAAGGATGTTGCTATTGGATACGGAAATTCCAATCGCGCTAGTTACCGTATCGCCATTTTCATACTATAGTGTAGTTGAAGTTGTGATTGCTTGATTCTCATTTTTATTATATTTGATTGCGGCTTTACTTATTCTCGATTAATTCTTATAACCGGTACGAGAAAATAAGTAGTAGTTTTTTATGGTTTTCAGGTTTCGCCGTAACATTGGCCCACATTTTCAAAGAGCCGGCCACAATAAACTACCCGTTTGAGAAAGGGCCGCTCTCACCAAGATTCCGCGGCGAGCATGCTCTCCGGAGGTATCCGTCAGGCGAGGAGCGCTGCATCGCTTGCAAGCTGTGCGAAGCCATCTGTCCCGCTCAGGCTATCACTATCGAGGCCGAGGAACGCTGCGACGGCTCCAGGCGCGCCGTCCGCTATGATATCGATATGACAAAGTGTATATTCTGTGGATATTGTCAGGAAGCCTGCCCCGTCGACGCTATTGTTGAAGGACCTAATTTTGAGTACAGCACAGAGACGCACGAGGAGCTACTGTACAACAAAGAGAAGCTCCTCTCTAACGGGGACCGCTGGGAGCCCGAGATAGCGAGCAACATCAAGGACAATCATCTTTATCGTTAGATTTAATTATGGTTTATTGATAAATTTTATTGTCCGAGTAAAGTATCCAATTACGCATTTCGCGGAAATGTTTGTAAATTGGATTTAAATCATGATGATAAGTTACTGAAGCTTCGAATTGAATTTTGGCTGTAATAAGTATGGATCCTGCCTGATATATGTTATCAAAATTGATTTGGGAATAAAAACGATCGTGTTGGCTGAGTCAATCTGGCTGTTAATATCCTATAGATTTTTGTATCAAATTTTCGAGGATTATTCTAGGATGTTAAGGTAATTTAGTATCTACTATTAATGTGATAAAAATTATGTTTTAGTAAATAGCTAAAGCTTGTTATTATACATTATGTTCTAAATAAATTAAACAGTTTTCAAGATGCCGTTTTTGTTAGTTTTGCCGAGCCTGGCTCAGGGGTCATAATTTAGTTTTAAATCACGACGATGTGCTGACTCGGTCGGAGTCGACACAGCTTTGCAGTAAATGGTCTACTCACTATAACTATTACCGAACCAGAATGGTACTTATGTAGGTACATACTAAGTTTCATTCAGAATGTAATTAGCTTACAATATTACAAGCTTCTGGTAGCGACTTCGCCTGGGCACAAATTAAGAAGTTGTGTAATTCCTTAGAAAAAAAAATTAATAATAAATAAATAAAAAAACCCTTTTTTCTGAACTCTGAATGGAACTAAGAGAAACTGATTGAATTCTAATATAGGTACTTTTTAAAATATATATTAGGATAATAGAAAACATTAAAACACACAATTTTCTTACACTATATATATATACTTTACACTATGCAGTATTTTTTGGCATTATGTTAATGTTTCTTTTGTAAGCATGCAAAGTGCAAAGTAACTCAACTGAAAGTGAGCTAGCTTTTCTTGGCGAGCTAGGCAGCGGGCAGTGGGCGCTTGCCTAGGTCATTCGTTAGGTAAATGCGCTGGTAAAAGGTCGTTAGGGGCAGCGACAACGCCTCCGTGATGCCAGCATTAATGACCCCGATTACCGGGAATTAAACCAGAATTGCTCTCTTTTATGATTTTAAAACGAACCTTCCTCGCAAATCGGTTTCTTTATCCAAAGCGCAGTCTGGTGTGAATACGATTTAAAACCGGAGTCTGCGGCAGAATTGACTGATCTAGGTAAGTAGGTACCTATACATTAAGATCGGTAAATGTTAAAGAAAATATTAAGTTAATAAATAAATAAATTGGACATTATACACAACGTCATCTAGTCCCAAACTAAGCAGAACATGTACAGACAGCGTCAGAGATAAGTATCCCCCTTGTATTATAATACCCAGCTTCAAATCCCTTTAAATCACCGTCGTCGCGGCGAATGGAGAAGTTTTGTCGTTAAAAAATAGATTATATTTGTATAACAGTATGTAATCCTAAAAATAATTTAAAGTATTAAAAATTTTTGAAAGGATTTATAGCTGGGTGTCTTGTGCAAGGGGGATACTTATCTCTGACGCTGTCTGTACTATGGGGAACCAGATGGTTGATAGAATACTTAAATACTTGTTTTAAAATTCATACTTAGAATACATAAATTAAAGAAATATAACTTTATCATACTCAAGTGGTTTATAGTTATTTGTTTACCTACAGTCATGTATGATTTACTTTTCTAATAAGCTGGTAGAGCATCTCAATGTTAAAACTACTAATGAAACCCAAGTAATAAAAATATTAGATTCGGACATGCCTATCGAATTTTGAAACCTGCCATGATTCATATCGTAAATAAACCTCATGAAAAAATATCATTTTTTTTCCACCATAGACGCGAGGTAAACGTGGGTTATCGCTAGAAAACAATCAGTAGGTATAATGAAATGTATGTCTTGTCTTCAGCTCGCAATTTTTAAATAAGCAGTATTCGGTGATCGATCACTGCTTCAAAAGATAACTATATTAGTTTAGGAAAATCTGGATATCAAAAACTCTTTACCGTTGTGCTTGACGATGACAGGGCCCATAATATGATGTAGATAAAAGATCCTTTGATGTGGAAGATGCTAAGACCTAGGGGGAGATGTCATTACCAGCGACGTTTCTATTAAGCCTTTCATAGATAGGTACAGGGTACAACTTACATGCTTCGGTTTTCGAGACTGATAATAATATTTTTGGACAAATCACGCAGCGCCCAGCCCCGAAATTTATAGGTCGAAGCAATGTAACCGCAACGTGAATGTGAATGTTTACCCACGTAAGAGCGAGCCAAATTATTATAAGTTATTCATTTCATTTTGTCTATTAATTATGTTCGGTGAATATTCATTTCATTTATTCACCAATAATATACTTACGTTGAAAACAGTGCCACATAAATAAGCTTTTACAAACCTACTATTTACTTGGTCCTTGTTCAAATAAGATATTATTAAATTAAATTAACTACATCCTTTACTGTAGGTATATATATATATATATATACTATGTAGCCAGCGTGTGATTTATACAGTAGTTTTCTCATTAGTAGGTATACCACCAACTGCTGCGGTTCGCTGTAGAATGAAACTTTTTGCTGAAGATTCTATGATAGCTAGATAATCCAGATTATATCTTCACTTGATGTCTAGTATGTTCAAATTAGGATATCCAAAATCGTTGTAAAAAACGATATCTACGCGAGTTGAATGCTGTTTTAAGAATAAATCGAAATCGTGCATTCCTAAAAACAATGAAAGTAATGATTTTTTGTTAGAAATATAATTTAGCGATAATGATATCGAGAACACTGCGCTGCGGCATAAAACTAAATTTTTGTCATGGTAAGTAGGTTTAGAGAGTTATTAGTTAGGTTGTTTATGCTAGGAATAACAAAAGTAGGTAACACATCTACATATATTAGCGAATGCTATATTTAATACTAGCTGGTGCCCGCGACTTCGTCTGCGCTGGTATCTCTATAAATTGTAGCCTATGTGTTATTCTGATGTATAAGCTATATTATTGTAAAGTTTCATTAAAATCCATTCAGTAGTTTTTACGTGAAAGAGGAACAAACATCCATCCATCCATCCATCCATCCATCCATCCATCCATCCATCCATCCATCCATCCATCCATCCTTACAAACTTTCGCTTTTATAATATTAATATTAAATAATATTAAATATTATATTATTATAGTAGGAAGTAGGATAGGATAGGATAAGATAATGCAAAGAATACTGAAAATTATTACATACTAAATGTTATTTCAGTCACTAATTTTAATATTAACTTTTGGTTTTCACATGTGAATATAACGTGATTTCCACCTGTTTTCACCGAAGTGGATTAAGACTGAGCCCGGATGTAAGCCATCTAGCAGTGCTGCCATGAAAAGGATTGCAAGAGCTTACCTGATAGGTTGTAGAGGCAATTTATTGGTCGCTGCACATCAATGGAATTGTTCTGAAGGAGTCTGTTCAGAAAGAAAAGAGGAGTGGCAATATGGGGTCCTAGTTTGGACGGCACAATAACGGTCAAATTATCTCAAAGCTCTCAAACTCAACCATTTTTGTCTGTACTAAATTCTCTACTCTACTAAAACTCTACTAGTAAAGAGCAAAGCACGTAATGTTTTTGCCATTTGCTTCCCATAGGTATACACCACTGCATTTACGAGTATTTTTTTCTAAGTGCACTGCACACCTCTACACTGTAAAAGAGAATATACTCACCTTGTTTTGCTTATTGGACTTAGGATTTTTCAAAGACTTTGAAAAATACTATATTTGAACGCATAGGCGTTGATTGCCAGTCAGTTTTTGATACATACATTTGTATATGTTTGTATATTTGAATTACCATACAGGATGAGTATACTTATGTATACTCATCCTCATCGACGTTAGAAAACTCTTAAAAGGTCCTTAGGTTTAAGTTGGACCTTTCTTAATGGTATTAACTTACAATTAACGTGGAAGTATGTTATCTTCTCGAAGTCTGGTTTTGTCGTTTCGCTAAATTGAAATATGTTGCGAAGGATTTTACTAAGGCTTTAACAATTTCAATAAAACTTTGCGGCGCCCGCCATTGGAGATGTAAATTTAAATTAAATGATGTAAATAATTTGCTAAACGGTTTAAAATTTAAATAACTTCGACTTATATTTGGATGTTGATGTTACCAAAACTTAAAAACGGGTTTGTTTATGTAGTTAGACTCCGGTAATAGGCCATCTTGGAATTTTCTAATCAAGATTTAATAAGTTCTTCGTTGGCGTGCTCCATTCTCAATCACACCATCACTTACCGTCAGGTGAGGTTGTGGTCAAATGCTTGTATATTTGTATATATACTACCCAATAGACTCCGACTACAGGTGAGGCTACTCCCATTTTCATAAAATAAATATCTTTTCTCAATAGTTACTTTTTTATTTCCTACATTGCCGACCCTTTGACCCATCCGAGCGTCCGTTGATTATTAAGGTTATTATCTGATCTCGTATGGGTTCAGTGTCGTTGTCGATGGACGAAATTGATTCTGTCTATTACGCGAGGTGTCACGTTAGGCCCTTAAATACTTCCACTTTATTACCGGGCTATCCCCACATTATCCCATGGATGACCCATCTTCGTTACACTGTCATTTTTGTCGTTACATGTAACGAATAAGAATACAATCCTATCAACTAATATTACAAATTTGAAATTTTGTGAAATTAGATGTTGGTTCCTCAAACACGACAAAATCTACGGAACAGGTACGGAGAAAAAAAATATTTGTAATCAACCTCAACGACTTGTAAAAACAAAACGTTAGCAGAATTCGATCATGTCTATCGGGATTGTTTTTATAGAAAAATAATCATAATATTATGAATAGTTAAAATGAATGGAGCTAAAACTCGTTATAGTACCTAAACGGTGTGAATGAGCTATAAAATTTGCCTATGTTATTTTTTATCTCGATACACGGGCAAAACCGCAAGCAACTGATAGTATACGAGTATATATATATATTATGTACGAGTTTAAGCAACTAAATCCATCTAGTTTCTCAACGGGTGCTCAGAACCGTGAAGATATAGGTACCTAGTTTAAGCGATTCGCATGAATGCACCCAAACTGAGCTTTAGAGCTTACAAAGAGCTATGTGAGATTGAAATGTTGAATCAAATTAATACCTACTGTATAAGTCTTACATACGTCATACCTACCCAATATGGTAATAAATGACTGAATACTTAATAATCTCAATATTACAATCATCGTACTCATCTTAGCTCTCTTTAAGATTATGGGGTTGCATCAGTAAATTTCACACTTAAAAAAAACGTATCAAATTTTTTTTAGTTAAAATGTATAACAACAATCGAAGCCGGCTGGTGACAAGAGGGCTTGTTCATTCTTCGTGCAAAGATTTTCTTTGGCGATTCAGCGCGGGAATGCAGTAGATATTCTTGCCACTTGAACAAAATTTTCTATTTGAGATTTTTTTTATACCTATAACTTTTGCAACTTTCGGATGCGAAAAACACAAGACCCGAGAGAATGGCGTGTACAGAAGGAGGCCTACTACACCCAGCAATGGGTAATTATGGGCTGTGGATGATGATGATTTATACCTATATATTTAGGATAGTTTCATTTAAATAGGTTGGTTTTATATTATAATTAAAAACATAGATTTAAGTAGTTTGTTTTTATTGTAATAAAAGATTCAGAAACACTAATCTGTTAATGCCTATCGTACTCGTAGTGTACCTACTATTCTAGGGACCCTCGCCGAACGTCGGACAGAGATCTGATATTAACGGATTTCGTTTTTGCGCTGCGCTGTGTATTTTATTGATGACTAGGAACCAAATAAAAATATAAATATTCAACAGATTCGAAATCAGATTTCTATGAAAGATTTTCGAACCAATTTGATGGAAATTGAACAGAACTTTTTATGCTTTTTGTAGGCTGTTATTGAAGGCTTCCTCGAAAATCGAACTACGATTTATAGCGTTTTTTTACTTTTTGGGTTGAAGAGTATTTACTTCGTAAAATAAACGTGAGAATTTCGAGCTTTATTTAAATTAAAAAATGGAAGTTTTACTTATATAAAATAAAAAAATAAATGATACTCGATGCTCGAACACCTTCGAAAACTGGGAGTGTACTTTACTCGGGACTCGATAGGACCATTTTGACGTGACTACGTCTACATCGATGATTTGCCGGCTGCATGCACAAAAACGTTGACGTCATTGTCCGGTAATGCATGAGCGTTACGCTTATGACGTTGTCACGTTAAACTATCGTCCGTTAACCAACTTTACAGACAACCAATTTGTTTTGTTGTTATATAAATTATTTCAAATATTTAAGTGTTAAATAAAATAAGTGGTTAAATAATTATAATATAAAAGAGCTTTAATAATACAAGGATTTCCAGTATGAATTTCAAATAATTATAAATAAATTACAACTTCAACTAATTTCTTATATAAATATTATTATTTACCAAAGACGCAGTAACAGAAACAGATTAACAGTAGTGAATAAAATACAAAAACTTCATTTCTTATTTTAACTTTTGAATAAATAAATACAAATATGTATGTATGTACATTTTCGTACTTGGTTACAAAGCTCTACGACAACATTGGAATTGTTTTTTATTTGATTGAACACGGTTGATGAATAAATCAGGGGTGATCGAACGTAGAATTTCCAGAGAATGTATTGGAAATGTGTGGTTCTTTCTTGTAAAATACAAACGCGTGATTTTGAAAATGTTGTAAGCTTTTGCGGTACATATTGCTACCGAAAAAAATATATTGGAGCCTCAAATGTATGGAAGGATGGACTGATGTTTACGAGCTACCTACTCGTACACCAATTTAGCTGAAATTCGGTACGACTATAGTTTATGGATTGGAAAAGGGGCTTAGAAGTATTATGGTATAGAATCATATTGTAGGTAGATTGAAAACACTTTAAAGGCGATGCCGCGGGTTATTAGCTAGTAATGAAAGACTACAAGTTATACAAAATATATATTAAATACTGCATGGATTTATTTTTCAGATTCAATATATCCTGGTACAGCTTTATTATGAAACGACATAATATAAGCTGCTACATTCATGACTTAAAACTGTTAAAAAAATGATACGCTAAATAGAAATAAAAACTGCTATTTAGCGTATCATTCACTAATGTTTCGTTTACACTACATTCGAACCCATAGACAAACTAAAGATAAACGTCATTTACATTTAAATAATATTTGTATAACTACAAAGATATAATTTTGCTCCTTTTGGAACAACAATTATGTATATATATAGGGTTAGTATAGAACTCGTTTCTTATTAAAGCTGTTAGTGTTGAATCTAAAGGCCTATACATACCAATGCCACCGGCTCTCGCCGGCCTGAGTAACCAGGCTCCTTTTGAACAATCGCTAACAAGACGCTAACACGGCGGGTTTTGCCGCCAGGCTGGCGGCTTTAGTGTGTAGAGGTCTTAACTGAATGAGCGTTTCCAATAACGGTACCCGTAGAAGTGCTACGAATCGTTAGAAATCGCCTACGCTTCGTAGCGTTGCCGTAGCAATCAGAAATACAGTTATTGATTAGTTTAAATGCACATAAATTGATGATATCAGTATAAAAAGAAGTAACAAATTAATTAAAAATGATTGAAATGAAATAAAATACTATATTAAAAAAAAAAACATTTTTTTGAACAAAATACAGATTCATTGGATTTTAAGCTAGGTACTTATAGTACTCAGTTTATCAGCCGTGCAAATTATCTAGACATAATATATAATATCCAGAATATCCAGTTATAATAGAAGTAAAGTCCTACTTATATGTTTATTAAACATACATTCGCACTACTGTATACAAGTGATGGGAATCCTCAATCTCAATAAAATTATCTCAATACCCAGTGGCCCAAATTAATTACACTACGACGCGAATTCCCACTTGAACCGATTATGTTGTATAAATAACATAATCCATTCTTATATCTGATAAAGTTACAGAAGAATCAATAAACAGTGATGTCCACAAGAGCAAAAATAATGTTTAGAATAAAAATATGAGAATTATAGAAATAATATAAATAAATAGAAAAAATCTCTTATACGCGTAGGAATCTAAATTTTAGTAACAACTGGGTGTTTTGCATATCTACCAATTCATTCATTCATTCTTCGTGTCAATGGCTCGGTTTTAGACTAATCTCGACCAATAAGTGTCCACCTTCACCGCCTCATCTGAGGCTTCGTTAATCTACCAATAGATTTTGGCGTGTTTTTGTTTTGCGTCTAAGTTGAATTGGTCTTTGTTAAATGGAAGGAGGTATTTAATCATTTTATTTTGATTTATATTGCGTATTGCGCAATGCGGAAAGACAGGAAATAAAACACAATACGTACTAACTTATTTGTTAGAAACTTGCTAGTTCACTGTTTTATGGAGAAGCAAAATTTTGCGAGGTAGCATTTTGTTTCTACGCGCTACTACCGAAGCCAACCAGCTAACGATCTCACAATTGCACATATAGATGTTTTAAACGCTATGAAGTAGTGATCGAAAAAATCGAAATTATCAATTTACACCAAATCAAATCTACATAATTATGACGATCTATAATTATACACAAAAAGTATACACACATATGGATCTTTACAATCTTTATACAAAAAAGCTACTTAAAAATGCTTTCAATTAATGCTGTCAAAACAATCTGGTTATCATTAACAAAAAATAATAATAAAGGTTTTGTAAAAACAGTACCTACAACAGACTTCAATTGGACTGTTTTAGTGACCGTAAACACCACTGAAATGTCACAGGGAAGCAAAGTACGCAATTTCATTTACTTCGACGACAAAAAAAAACCGTTTTTGTGGTGTACAAACTAAACTACTTAACCGATTTTGATGAAAATTGTATAGGACTAATCTGAAAGTAAATCCTCTCAAACAAAAAATGAATTTTTCAAACCGGTTTATATACGGTTTATGAACAAAGTTCGGAGGACACATTAAAAAAAAACAATCGAATTGAGAACCTCCTCCTTTTTTGAAGTCGGTTGAAAAGTAGGTGCATGTAATCTTACGGAGTAGGCTGGTGTTCGTGCTCTACGCCGGCAACGCAACGACAAGTCCGCCATCGTTCTTTCATTCATTAATTTGGCAATTATCCAGAAAAGCTTTATACTAATTACGGACGTCCTTGGCGGGGTTCTCTAACATTCATTACCAAGCCACCATTTCCGCTTTGTACCGTAATTTTACATTTGCTTAAATATAAAATTCATTCAGGCCCTTCCTGAATTTTATTCTCACAAAATTAACTTTATGCTATGGTCGTGAAATGGGTCGTCTAAAATATTAGCAATTAATTTCGTGAACGAAAAAATAATCGCCTTAACGAATAATCATTACTTTTTGTAACTCATTTAAAATATTTTAGTAATTATTAGTTGCACGGTCAAGACATTTAACCCGTTATTCATGAAATAACGAGATCTAGACTCTACCATAACACCTCAGAAGTCTTTGAACAAATTCATTTGCTCCGTCCAACCTGAAATGAATGTAGAATAGTTGTACATTTTGAATTCAAAGCGTGCACTTTGCTACCTTTCAGAAAATACCTGAAGAGCTCATTTCGTGCAAATGGCAATATTAGCTCAAATGTAAATTCCATTTCGTTCCTAGTCACTATTCATTTTGCCGTCTGAAGTGTAAACAGAATCCAAAACATTTGTCGTGCATTTTCACTATAAATGTTTCTCTAAAATAGTTAGTAAAAATTATGATATTTTAGTTAGGGATTAGGAATAATATTCTAATAATAATAATAATAATATATTATTCCTAATCTCTCATGGACTAACTAAAACTAGCCATAATACATATAATAAAATTATAATATAAAAAAACTTTTTTAAACTTATTACCTGTTTTCAGATCGTACTGAAAACAAGTAATAAGTCTAAAAGACAACTATAAGAAAGAAACAGCTCCTTTTATACTATACACATCTAGTAAGTGTGAATAAACTTAAAAATCAGGGTAACGTATTTTGTGAATTTATGTTGGTATCTACGTGATTTTCTCGCAGAAGTCCAAGATCCCATTATCATTTTATAAGATCTCGTTGCCGCGTTATTTCCCTCGAGGTAGCCAATGAAGGCATTACCAAAGTTCGTATGATTTTTTGCTTAAAGCTTACGTCCAGGTTTCAAGCTATAGATAGGCTAATGTACATTATCGACATCATGCGTAATTTATCATCTAAGCTACTGAAACGCCAATAAATCATATCTAAGAAGCTTTTTCGTAAAGGGATAAGTAGGTATAATGCCCTGCAGCCTTCTGGAGAAGGTCTTTATTAATATTGTATTAAAGTTGTTTTAATTTAGAAGGGTCTTTATTGTGTTAACTTTGAGGGTGCCAAGGTCCGTCAAGTAAGCCGTTTTCTTTTATTTTTCTCCCGACTAAAAACGACGTTACATTTCTATTTCAACTATTTGCATAAACCGTTATCAAGTCACGGGCTGACTGTAGTAAAAAGCTGCGTATTCACCAGACATGTGCGAGGGAGCTAAGCTGTGCAAGAATGTGTAGTGGAGTTCTGAAACATTAATTGGCAGTGCAGTAGCTTTGGCTCGCTACACCTACTCGCACTCGTGTCTTTTAAACACATTCCTTGCTCGCGTAAAAGTATATCGCTTATTCCGATGCACAAATACCTCGATTCTCTAGCCTTTTTCCATCGGAGCTGCGCTGAGGCTAGGGAAATAAAGTGATGCTATTGGTGGAATTTTCCTTGTTCACCGCTCAGCTTCTTTGTAGGTACATTTCTGGTGGACACGCAGCTTACGAGACAGTAGCTTTATTTTGCCTCGATAGTGGATTTGTGTTGTTATAACTTAGCAATTTTTAACGTTCAGTGTAAATATTTTGTAATATACCCATAGGTAACCTACCTATACGTCTTTACGTACAGACAGGCAAAATAATATAATATTAATAAATAGTATAAATATATTTAGTAATAAATCCGCTTAACTTCTAAACAAAGGTCTTAATTAACTTAACTCTAGTTTAGAATTTTAGTGTCTTAATCAAAGCGCCGAAAACAGAAAACTAGAACTCTGACTTGGGTTTTCTGTTTTCGGCGCTTTGATTAAGACACTAAAATTCTAAACTAGAGTTAAGTTAATTAAGACCTTTGTTTAGAAGCTAAGCGGATTTATAACTAAATATATTTATACTATTTATGGATTTCCGCAAAGTACGCCTGAATCAATCAATTATTAATATTACTTAAAATATTTTGCTGAAATATATAATTTTCAATATGCTGTCTGATAGGTAAGTCAATATGACACAATCAAGTTACAAAACTCAATTTGAAAGGAAATTATGTTTAACCTCGTTCATGTTATTTCGTGGAAAATTTATTTATGTGTTGTATTTTCATACTCTGTTATGCCACAGAAAAATTTAATGAAGAGAAGCAATCTAAGACCAAAACTTTATTACGGTTCAATATACTCAATATTTAATTTGCATATTAGATATGTTTCGAGTAAGACAAGGCTTCTTTCTTTACCTCAACAACAAAACACATTTATCGAGAATAAGACATTTACCGAAATAATTTTTGGTGTTGATAGCTCGAGTACAACTTTTAAATACGATTCGTTATTATCATTGGCTTTTTTATTCTTAGCTTAATGTGTAAAAAAAAAGTTTCAATCATTAGTAAAAGATCAGTCAGAGTTTCACATGTTCCAGCAACTTATAGGCCTAGTTATCTTAGTTTTTCTTTCTTTGTGGTACCGAACCAAGCCCTTTAAATTATCAAAGAAAAAAATATTTATATAGTTTCACAACATAAAGCAAAATATAAAATAAAGTTTTAAGGTGATAGTTTAGCTTTTAGACGCGCTTGAGAAAAACTCACCTAAAATTATTATATAGCTATAATAGATTGCATCTTTTTATTGAAACTCATTTCTTTGAGGGTTCTTTGGGACATACCTAAAAAAATTGCTTACATTCATGCTGCGATAGAATATGGATACTACGTGATCGTGAACTGACTCTTCAATACAGTTCGTTTGGGTTGGGACTGTACCTATATGAACTATAATATTATGTAGCATAGGTATAGGCTTTCTTGTTTTAGTTCGATTTCAGGTAAAGCAAAATAATAGGTTTTGTACAAAAAGTTAGGTATCTATCAAATTGATTAACAAATATTGTATTGGTACTATTTAAGTAAATGGTATACGCCTTCTTTGAATTAGGTACTGTGTGCTTTTTAATTTAAGAAATACATTATTGAAATCATATCTCACTGGTATTTTATGCTTGTGTCTGAGTCTAATTGCCATGTTATTTGTTCACGCCCAAACGTGAACCGGCGACCTCCAAATACGCAAGCCGCGAGAGCCGCGTCCCACTACGCCGCAGGCGACAAAACCGGCTACCTGCGCGCTGCCTGTATTGCTGGTGGGCTCGGTTAAGCCTGCTGCGTGGTTTGACCTGGTCGACGGCTGGATTGTAAACTGGTTAGATGCACAATTCATTATTACTAACCTACCTAACTCATTGCTGATCTAAACTACGTAGGTATTTATAAGTAGTATATAGGTAACATAACTTCAGTAAATATGGCAGATTGTATACCGATTCCTTTGTTGAATTTAAAATCTAGCAAAGATGAGTCCGAGGTTTATTTAAACTTGTTGATCAAGGAACGGAAATTATGTAGGATGCGCCTTGACAATGTAAAAACCTTTATCCAAAAATACAAGGGCATCGAATCATGTATAACTAGTTTGCAAATTAGAGAATTATATTTAATTAATACCAATTTATAATTACCACTACTTCATGAATTATTGTCTAGTTTTTATAATATTCAAACTGAAATTGAAGGGCTTTCTCACAACGTTGAGGACCATATCACATACCGACAGTTTGAATCTGACATGCATTCTCAAACTTTACTTGCGCAAGGTGTAATTGATTTATTTTCAGCCAATAAAAAACAAAATGAAAATATTTCTGTAAGTTCATGTTGTTGCCATGTAACTGACAGTAACTTAAGATTGCCATTTATCAATTCGCCCAGTTTTGACCATGTTAGTCAATTAAAAAACAATAATTCACAAAATATTTTTATTGCTGTTTCGGAGGGTTCTCACACTGTTCAGTCTTCCGAAAGGGTATGCTGCATCATCTGCAACAAGTCACAACATCCTGTGCACCAATGCCGACTTTTCAAATCCATGAATGTAGATGAAAGACTGCGTGAAGTTTCCAAGCACACTCTGTGCACCACCTGTCTTCGCTCGGGTCATGATCCTGTAGACTGCACTTTGAAAGGCACCTGCCGCATCTGTAAAGAAAAACATAACACAATGTTACACAAACACACCAACACACACAAAATGGTAGCTACCGTAAATACCGAATGTTCGACTTATGATGGTCCAGTCAGTTTGTCAAATGACTCGTCAAACCAGGTCATCTTATGCGCTTCCCGTGCGCTTCTTGACTGTGGGAGTCAGTCTTCCTTTCTCACGGCTGACCTGAAACAGAAATTAGGATTAAAAGGTGAACAAATAAATGCATTAAATGTGTGTGCTATAAACAATGTGACGTGTGAGGTAACAGAGCGAGCAAATGTTGTTCTTGGTGATCCCTTTCTTCACAAACCCTCCAAAACAGATAATCTGCTACGCGCAGACATAGTGTCCGGTACAACCGGGGAATTCAACCACCTTAAAGTCCAATGCGACTTTGTGCAACCTTTATTAGGGATGTCACCTCCATACATACCCAACATAATTGCACAACCTATTTATGGGATGTCACCTCCTACCAACATGCCAAGTACTTCTGGAATGTCACTTCCTTACATTCCAACCATTAGTACATCAATTCAATTCGGGATGTCACTTCCTTACATGCCCACCAACAATTCACCCTGTACTTCTGAAATGTCACCTCCTTACATTTCTACCAATGGTACACCACCTCAACCTGTGATGTCACATCCAGACATTCATATTAATTTCTTGCAACCAAATTGCAGAATGTTACATCCAGACTCTCCTGCCAATAATGTACAATCTATACCAGTGATGTCACTTCCGGCACACATAGATTTTGTGCAACCTGATTGCTGGATGTCACCGGGATTTCCTCACATTCCTGACAATATTGCAAGTCCTATATTTGAGCAGCCTATTTCAAGGACGTCACCTCCAGACATGCCTACCATTGCTCAACATAAAGAAACGAGTATAATGTCACTTCCTGACAACCATGACTCAACCCTAAAAAACTGGGATGTTGAAAATTCACCCTCAGATATTGTAAATGAAAGAAATAATAGTCACTTACCTCAAAGTCGCACTTTAACCATGCTGCCGCTGCCGGAGGCCCCGGAGCGGACTCACATTTCAAGCGCCGAAACATGTCACATTGTAAGTAGCCAGAACCATGTTCCAACTGATAAGGTTCCTGCAGAGTCAGCTTCGGAGAGCGCCGACCCGCCACACCTGCAGGCATCTTCCTTGTTTTTGGAGGAACCTTCTGTTCACAGCGCGCTTACCAAAACACCTGAAACAAAAATGATATATAAAAAATGTAACCCTAACGTTTCGGCCATCCCTTTTAGTGAAAATAATCATGATATTTCAAACAATCATAATACTGAATCGCATTCTAGCTACATATTACAAAATACACACTTACGTTTGTCTTACGCAGATCCTCCGCTTCTTCGTTCTTCTGTCCGCCAGGAGTTCTGTCCACTAGGTGGTAGAAACTTGGGCAGTTGTAACACCCAAAAAGATGCACTCTTCACACACACTTGTTGTAAGATCATGCAGCCTATCAAGGAGGACTTGCCCAGTGTGATCCGATCCGATCCAAACGTTCCTTTAATTCTTTGTAGCACCAATAATGCCAAAAGTAAAATCGTAGGTAACAACAATGAGTTAGGAAGAGCTATGCAGTCCAGTCGTCGATCAGCATCAGAGTACGTAGCACATCGCCACACGTTATTTTCCTCTCATGCCTTCTCTCCTCACTTCGTAGATTTATTTACTTCACTTTCACGTATAGCTGACAAGGCCTCACTTACGTGTAAGGAGTTAGCGACGCTTTGCACACAAATAGAAGCCATCCTCACTGCCAAACCTAGCTCTCCCCCCTCTCTCTCTACCATATCTACACCGATCCTCCTGACTCCCGGGCTCTTTCTAATCGGCCGCCCGCTGACGTCAGTACTGTCGCTACCCATCACCATCACCATCGCTAGACCATACCCAGCCGGTACCAGCAGAATCCAGCAGAGCCGGCTACAACCCTGGACGAGATGGTGGCGTTTCGACTTCATGGCCAACAACAAACCGCACCGAAAGAAGAAGGACCAGTCCCCTATTCTCCCCTCTTCAACGACCTTATACCAGAAGAGGACGGCCATACACTTCTTCATTCCCATGCCTAGACGTCTATCTGACCAGAGGCATGATCAACGAAGATGCCAGTTGGATGTCCCTCGACCTTTTCTATGAACGCGATGAGCAGACACCCTATTCTCCCCTCTTCAAAAACTTCGTACCAGAGATGGACAACCGTACACCTCTCCATACTGCGAGTCCCATGCTACCAAGCTGGAGGCAGGTCTTAAAGACAGAGTGTCACGTCCACCCAACCAAAGGCACGATCACCGAAGCTGCCAATCGTATGTTCCTGAGCCCCTCCCTCCAACACATAAAACAAGGATGACCAATCCAGCTCCAGTATTCCAGCATCAACCCTGAACCAGAATCTATAGCTATTCTGCTGGCTCCGCGATGAGAGTATGTTTTGAAAGTAATCTTTCAACGCCGTGGAATATGTTCACGCCCAAACGTGAACCGGCGACCTCCAAATACGCAAGCCGCGAGAGCCGCGTCCCACTACGCCGCAGGCGACAAAACCGGCTCCCTGCGCCGCCCCCGTGCGCCCGCGCAACCCCGCAAGAACGAATTCCCCTGAGGCAATCGAGCCGACCGCACGCGTATCGCACTAAATAACTGTCGGGATAATATTGTATCCATATTTATAATAAACCTTGTAAAATCAAGAAGGTCTTTAATTCAAGACATTATTATCTAATTAATACTTCCTTATATTACGCAGGTAGGTACTTTAAATAATTGGATCATGCAGATTTTTATTTAAAGTTAAGCTTGAATCGGCAAAAAAGACCATTATTTTCCGTTTTACCGATTCAAGCTAAAAAAAACTTAAAATAAAATCTATGTTTGTTATTCTTACTTGTTTTTAAGCGTACTCATGCAGTTAGGTCAAATTTAAAGTATTTATTTATTCATGTCTCCATGGTCTGGACCATAACACTTAACAAAAGGGCAAGATCTTTTCATAATTTTCAATTCTTGAGTTAGCCCTTTTGTTAAGAACAACCAAGGAAAAAAGATATTGAGCCTATAAAATATCGATAACATGTGTACAGCAAAGGCTAGTCATAATAATAATTATGTTCTACTAAAATTAGGTTTTAATATTATTTCTAAAAATGTTTTAACTATTCCATGATTTCTCTAGTTCTAGTGTTCTTAGACCACGTCAAGCCAAGCGATGCAAAACTGGCTTACTGAAGTTCAACTTTAGTAAATTGTACCTTAATCATGCCGTTTTATAGTAATTCATATAAAACAGTTTCTCTTTTGCAAAGCCCTTAATAGGGCCCTGGCGTGATAGGCCGAGTAATATCGGAGGAAGCAGCCAAGTGCGAGCCGTTGCTTGTGGCAGAGTGCCAGTGCCCCGCGATGCCATACCATTCGCCGAAGTGCAGTTTCCACGATACTGAAAGCTGTCGATAAATCCGATTGCTGATTTGGCTCCCGACGATTCGTGTTTTTGCACCGTTCCGTACGCGATTTCAATCGATACGCTCGTCAATTCACAGTTATTGGTTTCGAATATGATAAACACGAGCTGAATTTTTATATAGCACTCAATATGATTTAGTGATAAGGATAGATTGTTATAGGTGCCCTACCTAACTAGTGCCCGTTAAGGTTTAAGTACCGTAGATCATACGCAGATCATACAGATTATACAGAAGACCGAAGAGTGTAATCGGCAATTTTTTTATTAAGTAATTTTTTTTTATACCTATATTTTTTGTACACTACAAGATTTATCCATCTATGACTAGAAACATCATGTGAAATAAAAACATATTGGAAAATAACATGTAATACTCAGTTATCATGTTATTATAAGGAACGGGAACAAAATAACTTGGAGATTTTTTTTACTAAAATAGCTCCACAGGTCGCGATCCACTTAAAAGAATTTAAATGGACGATATAAAGTTCGGATGAAACTGAGTAATAATGCACATAAAATGCTTAAGGTTCGAAAGTTCTCTACTCAGTTATGCGAATATAAATCATCTCAGAAGTTAAGAGGAAACGGTGTGCCGTGGGATGTTCCCAGCGTCCGTAATAAATAATTGTTTTTGCATGCTGAAAGCCACAAAGGACACGGAATTTCATCATCTTATCCTGTTTTGTATGTTTGGTATTTTTTTTATACCTCATTGTGTTAGAGGCCGGATAATTCAAAAGAACATTTACAATGTTTTCATTTAAACTTTTGATATAAGTAGGTACTTAGGTGATTTTAACAAATTGTATTGATGCAGCACTTGTAACGATTATCCTATGACGGACCTATGACATATAGCATAGGTATAAGTGGTATATGAAGCAAATGTCTATTCTCTACGGTTCCCTGTATTGGCCGTGGCCAGCCGGCCCGGGCACGCTCTGCAAACCGACCACGGATGGCCTTGGATATTTAAACCGCTACCTAAAATGATAGGTAATAAATTAATTATCAATTATGATTGTTGTACAATTAAGTACATGTTTCGTTCGTATTATTCGTTGTATAGATACGTCGCAGGTATTTTGTAAATCGGCATTTTACAAACGGCGTCGTCCGTGACGTCCGTTTACAAACGCTCGCTGTTTTGTAATATGCCGAAGGCAAATTGACATCCATTAGTTAAAATTGTAGGGTGACCAAGTGACCATCATAAAAAAAGTATAGCCTTGGATGATTGTCTGAAAAAAGGCTGTGCGCGCTCGCTTCGGTCGTGTGTAATAAAAAAAACCATAACCTACCGTCACCCAACTTTCATCTAGATCAAAATTATTTTATTTGACTACACCGCACCGTTTGTAAAATGCGAATTATATAAAATGCCTGCGACAGACATACAATTGCCCAGTTAACATTTTTAACCATTCGAACCAAAATCTCAATTTTTGGCTTGTACGTTTCATGGAAGTCAATGTTAGCATTCATTGTAAAATATTATCAACTTTATTGGATGTAGACACGACGCGAGAGAGAAAATACCAAAATGAAAAGGAAGGCAAAATATATTGAAAAAGTAAATTGATTGTTCAAGGTTCTTATTAAAAAATAATTTTTAATAATCAGGTGGGGCCTGCTTTTACCAATAAATGCAGAGAGAAAGGAAGAACATTAATTCAATCCAATGCCCATTATGTATTCCTACAAACTTAAGTCGGCAAAAACACGGAATAAAAAAACTTGGGAGTCTTAAGACACTCCTTGTTCAACGAGTCGATCTGAATTTGAATAAATCTCTGTGTCGGGGCATCTTTACTTGAAAAAAATGTAACTTTTCAGAGCTAGTACGCTCCCCGTTGTTAACTTACAATGCTAATATCTAGAGGCTTTTTTTGTTAGTTCTTGGAATATTTTACCGTTTGTGCTATTGACCTTGTGTTTTCAAACTGCAACCTTTGCTCTGTGACCAAACTAAAGAGCCACAATTTGCATCCATTCTACTTATTTACTTTGAACAGCTAAATTGTACAGACCTACAAGGCAAGGAGTACGGCCAAAAGGCGGATGAATAATTTTTCACCAGTTGCACTATAACATTTTGACCATCAGAGTTCGCAGTACAAAATACGGCCCTAGTTTCCTACGAAGTAACATTGCGCTACAAAATCCATTCACAAACAAAAAGCTCGCAGCAAAACTTGCTTATGAGATATTCGCTTGAGAACTTCGTGTATTCTCGTATTCACTTCGAATCCAATATCCAGACCAATATGTTTTGTTTATTAGAGAGTAGCTACATTCTAGAACCATTTTTGCGTACTATGCCAGTGTTTCCGCAAATAAAAAAAAAGGTTTGGCCTGTACGTTGTCTGTCAGTCAGGTCCAAGCCTTTTGATGATCAAACCAATTTCATGGGAACGGCTTAGCAATTAGTTCCTGCGAATGTAGAGCAAAGAAGAATTTACGTAGATAGCTTCCTATACTTCTCGATATATTTAATATCTACAGTGTATCGTAACATACGAAATCTACAGTAACGACACACATTTTTGTACACATTCGTAGTTGGGGGGCGTCCATAAATTACTTGCGTTTAAGGGGGGGAGGGGGTCGAGTCAAATCTCATCTAATCTTACGTTGGAAAGAGGAGGGGTCTCGGCAAATATCACGCTGTTTTTTTTCTGATTGAAACAAAAAAATATACTATTTTGGTCCATTTAATCCAGATCGTACATGCTTAAGATTAAATCTTAAGTCCTTTGTTTAAATTGTAATAACAATCCAACGCGTCTACGTAAGAAACCCACATTTTGAAAAATCTCACGTGAGATTGGGGGTTGGAGGAGGGGGTTGAATAAAATCTCACGACACCAGGGGCGAGGGAGGGACAGAAAATTAAAAAAACACCTCACATAATTTATGGATGCCCCCTTGTAACTGGCAAAGGTCTGGTATGCAGTAAAATCTGTGTTGACAAATAGCATCAAAACCAACATTTCCACACGATCCAAAGCTGAAACAATATTATCATTGTGTAAACAACTTTATAGTTAATAGCCGGTGTTTATTCCCGTCCCGACACCTGCCTGTTTCTGAAACAGTAAATGAACACCCACCACATTACGTACGATTATGGATTATCCGATTTAACTTATCAACCTTCAGTCAATTATACTCGATTACCCACTTCATTTCAACTCGTACAGTCATAACTTATGATAGGCATTGTTTATCATCGTATGAACTTTAAGGTGAATTTCTTTCACGTTTTTTTTTAATCCCAAACTAATTCGAACTTACAACTTTCAAAAAGTTGCTGTAAATACTGTTTCTCGTGTAAGCCAGTGGCCGGACGATACCTATTGCACTAGAATAGATATTGAATTAAATTACTAGAATGAAAGCCACTTCTCTTGGCTGCATTCGCTGAACTAAAAAGCTCGGCCGCAATGAAAAGGGAACCCTTCCAAAACGTTTGATTCGATATCATTTGAAAGAAGGCTAATCTTTGAAAACGGGTAGCTTTGATATGGGGCTTGATATGGGGCTTTATCAAATCGAACGCCGGGTCCGTTTCCCATACGATAATCCTAAACGATAAATCTTTTATTCGATTGTCGGACCTCATAATAATTGAGTGGGTTGGACTTAAGTTTTCAGCTGAAAATATTTTTTATTTTCAACGAACAGTTAAAATGCAGTGCTTCAATGCATAATACTTATATATAACGAGTATTTCTGAAATAGCACATACCGATACCTACTACATAAAACAATGTAGCTTAGCTTAATGCAAAAGTGTCCATATGACCTATTTCTAAACAATTGTCTAGTGCACTTTTTAAATCATTACGTAGTCTGCATCACCTTAGGTGTTACTAAAGGTACTAAAGGAGTGAGAAAGAAATGGAAGCTGCATAAAACACGAGGTGTGAAAATGGACATCAAGAAATATTAAAAAGAAAGCTTCGCTTTTTGTACATGCTTTCCACTTTTAAACATTTACAAAGCAGTGATTCGGCTCGTTCAAAAACGGCAAACCATTAAAAATATTATAAAAATAGTATCATGGCGGTCGGTCCTTTAGTATTTTTTGTTCTAAAAGTAAAGGGAAAACAAGTCGTGCGGATGTTAATAAATATTGAACTCATACCTATGTAAATACAAGCCGTTCCATCGAAATATTGGGTTCCAAAAATCCAAATAACTATTACTTTTCTAGAAATAACGTTTCGGTTTTTGTTTGTCTGGCTCAAAAATCATGCGTCAAAGTTTTCCGCTGGATTTTACGTTTGGTTTCAAAGTTAAAATAGAAACGGATATTGAAAAATATATTCGAATTTCAATCCGGAGAGAAAAAAAAAATATTTTATTTAATTATTGCAGTTACCTAATAGCAAAAGTTGGCATCACAAGATAAGACCATTGTTTCGTTTCCTGTGAGGTATTCCTTTCATGTACCTACTAACATTCTCGGCTTCAGTTAATAAATTAGAAGGGAAATCATACTGTGGAAGGATTATATTCATCCCGCTGTACTTTTTGGTCTCCCAGTTTATGTAAGTGATTATTTTCTGTGCAAGACGACACGACGTTAGCCTTAATAATTTTTAACTAATTAACTTCTTTAAGACGCATTGTGGATGTTCCTATGATATAAGTTTTTTCTCGTTTTTCTCTGAAACATTGGGTTTCACTTAAGCACTTTGTGTGAACTACTCGAATAATTAACCTTTAGTGGGTTTTAGCTATTACTTCCAAGATATCTCTGTAGGATATTAAATCACATAATTAATTAGTGTAACCTTTTCTCGGTAATAAAAGAGTAAATAATATATAACGCACAGATTGTTAGAAAGTTTTTCAAAAACTCCGAAGTAGTACTAATACTACTTTGTAACTTTTCCAAGTGGGCCATTGTAGCCTTCGTAGAAGTAACGCAGGCGTCCGCGTAGACCGTCGTAGTCACCGAGTTGCGTAGACTTTTCGTAAAAATATACTGTGTAGACTCATTGGTATGTAGATTTATTCGTAGACATTATGCTTCTTAAGGTTTTTCGTAGACTGTCTATATAAAATCTATCGCAACGATTAACTCTTTTTACAATAACGGGATATGAAGCGGTAATTACATAGCGTAGTATTGTATAATACATACTATAAGTGTTTCCTTTAGGAATCATGAAATATAATAAAATAATATATAACAATCTTAAAACAATCATTACTTACTCAACATTTACATCCTAATAAATAGGCTCAATCGTAGTTGGTAATTGGTAGACTGTAGACTATTATTGTGTGCATTATTTTCAATAACAGAGCAAAATACCTGCAAATAATAAATATTTTATAATAATACATAAATAAAACAATCAATTTCGAATATTGTCGCTGAAGTAAGTACTATCAATAAACTTTTTTGAATTGATGAAACTTACAGGTTCATCTAACTTTGGTTAATTTAGAACTGTGTTGTCGTACGTCTGTACCATTCGGCTCTAGGTCGGCCCATTATGAGAAAACTTTGACTAGACGAGAATCAAGACTAAATTTATCGTCTTGATGCTTCATGCTAATTCCGGGATTTAGCTTGCATGGTGCTTTCAAACAAAGACAATTGCTTACAATCGCTCTTTATATTTCTACTAGACGAAATAAGACGTACCTAGAAGATGGATTTTTAGCTAAGCTCAGCTAGTAAATATATTTTGACATTTTACACCCTGTCGCACCGAAAAAGGCATTTTAGTATCTATGCTATTTTCTATCTGCGGTCATAAATGAGGCTGTACCTATAAATATACAAGTTCCTTTCGTTTAGTGTCTTCAGCGTGATGATTGTATTTTTTTCAATTTGGGATAACAAGCAATTGACTGCGACCTAGCCTATGATGGTAAGTGATGTAGTTCTACTTATAAATATACATCTAGGTATGCTTAAAATTTATAGTATTGACACGACACAATGTAAAAATTGTTTGTAAATGAAATGAAATTAATGAATATTCATCATAATTTTCGGGTCCTTTTCCCACTTACGCGGGGTCAGCACAACATGTCTTCTTCTTCCATTCGTCTCTATAACCCGTCATCTCTGTACTTACACTGCTTAAATTAATATTATTCGTGTTAAAATAATGAATTATGTTCGTAGTACTTTTGTTATTGATCTTACCTATAACTTCTTCTGTTTGTGTGCACACAGCAATTTGGTCATATTATACATTTTGTATTATTGTCATATTGTATTTTAGGTATCTAATTTGTTTTGTTTTCTTGTTTTAGTAAATTAGTTTGTTAGAACATGCATTTTCTTTACAAAACTCCAATTCACTACGTGAATTTTTATCGAACTTTTTATTTGAAAAAACTACCTTTTCCCGTCTTAACAGGGATCTTCTCGGAATTGGTAGCTGGAAACACCAAGTGCCATACCATTTCTAAAAGCCAATGAAATAGGCAAGTTTTTCACAAATTGGTCACTAGGGTCAAACTTTTGGAAAAAATGAGTAAAACACATTTTCTTTGCTAAATGATGCTGTATCAAAAAAACTGTACATGTGGCACAAAAACAGGAAATACCATTCGATAGCACAGTTATCCAGAAATTCTATAGCAAAAAAAAATGAGAAAATTCCTAGATTTGCAGTCTTGGCAGCAAAACAATGGACAAAGGTAAAAAAAAATGGAAGTTCGACAACGTCCAGTAACTCGAAATCCGTGGGATTTTTACTGGGTACATAATTTCATTTTCTGATCAGTCCTAAAGTCCCCCACCTGCCCCTGAAGGATTATCCACTCATTACGACACACCCTGTATAAGCGTGGTAAGTATACCTACGTTATATGTATATGACCAAACTGCCAAACCATTATAAAATATGTTTACAGATGGAGATGAAAGTCATTGAAAAACTAATAGTCCAGTCATTGGGTCCGAAAAAAGGGGGTTAGGCGTAAATAATTCCGGGAGTTTTGAAAATGGATAGGTTTATGTATTTCGATGTGCTCTTTCAGAATTTCAACTCTGCGATTTTTATGCGCACGCTGCCATATTGTAAAATATAAGTGAGATATAAATAAAAATGTTACTCAAGGTGAATGCGTATTTTATGAGCTTATTTACTTCAATTCAATTCAATTCAATTCATTTATTTGGGTCATTAACAAAATTTACATGGTGTCGTGCATTTCTTATTTAACTCTATAGTAACTAAGTTGCATGCAATTTCAATTATAAATGACCACATCGTGCATAAAACTTATAGTACACAAACTATACCTAGTCAAAACAGTAGGACCTAATAATTTAAAAACTTTACTTTAAAAAAAAAAACGAATCTGCCTAAATCTTAAATTTATCATGCACATAAAATATGTTATTAAAATATAAACTTACTTACTTACTTGGCCTAATGTTTATGTAGTTTTTTTTAATTTAGTCTTTTGTTTATTTAGGTCTCGACCTGCTAATGGACGGCTAGTAGGATCCGTCGAGATTTTCATTTAGCCCGACTTGAACCCCTTGCCACTTCTTAATCCTTGTCCTATTAAAGTGACTTACGTAACTTGAACAATAAATTTGAGCTTAGGATCAGTCCCTAATTAGTTTTTAGCTGTATAGTAGAGCTACTTGCCACGGTTTTATTGTCTATTCAATTTCATTTGAAGATCATCCGTGTATAATAAATATTATCATACACAAAATTACTAATTCGATGTATGATGTACGAAACGATTCGTATTCGCATTTTGTAAGTAGGGCTATGAAAATTACGTTGCTAACAAATTATCGTTACGTTAATTGTATGTGTTAAGTAATGTCACATCGAAAGAGTTGTTTTAGTTCACTGTATAACTTACTATGGTCTTTTCCTCGCTTAAAATAAGAATTACAAAGAATGTAAAAGATAGATACCGCGTACAAGAAAGTGCGACATGATAGTCCCTTTATTTATTTTTACAGCCCCATGTCAAGTCCACGCCGCGAACATTTGTCTCGCCCGCGCCCTATTATCTCTGACGTACGAGGTGTGACTGTCGCTTTACACCGCCGTGCACGTATATCATAACCGAGGTGCTGAGCCAACAAGCTTGCTGAATTGCTACGTACTATGTATAATACTGAGAATGAAACATTTTCGATGCGCAAATGTAGCTGAACTTGCAATGGGACGATAATGTGTTACTGTGCCTTGCTTTTAGTTTAATGTTTATGAAATACTAGGTCGATGTATCAAGCTAAAGTAAAAAATGTAATATAATAAGTTGTAAATAATAAATATTATCTACTAACATTTTTAAATCAAAAAGACGAAGTAAGTATAAAAGTGCACGAAAAGAGCCTCTTCGAGGCGCACTTGAAATTCTTTCACCACACTGGCGCGCAATATATACTAGCGTATCACTTCACTAGTTCTTTTGAAACTAGTGAAGTAGTGATACGCTAAGAAGAAGAAGAAGTATGTTTAAGTAAGTTATGTGTAGATAAACATAAAAAAAAAACAGGGTTAATAAAATGACGATTACATTTGAACCCTAAAAACCAAGGATCATACGAAATAAACCGAGAATAAGTATACCTGATACTTATATACCATAAAACTTTAAACTAGTGCATAAAGTATATTTCTCTGACGAAATATTTTTAGGTCGTTATTCAATGTCCAGACGTCCTTGCACGCTAAAAGCCGTAACATAATATTGTGTATGCCAAATCTCTGGCACAAAAGAAGCTCCAACTTCTATCTCCATTCGACTAAAAAGCCGGGTTCTTTGTAGTTGGACAGATTGAGCTGAAGTATTGATAGACGGGTGCTTTGTGTCGGGCCCGTTCGTTCGACTTTTATGTATGAACACTATTTAGCCCGTTGGAAGAGCCATTAAACTCGTGTTACTTGCCTACGTTGATGTAAGTAGTTAGCTACTGATTGTTTGATTTGTAAACCTATAGGCTAGAAATACATGTCATGGGGCCGACAGTTTACAACAAAAACGCTGGCTTATTGAACAAACAGAACAGACACACTTGAAGAATTCAATAATTTTGAATTGATTGATGTTTTACTATACCTAATTAATTATATTAATTGATATTTGACATATTTTATGAATTTATCCTAATATTACCTATGTAATTAGGTATATTTAGATAAGTTGTAGATATACAGCTAAGTTCTAAGTTTTATGACCTGTATTTATTTTTCATTACCTATATAAGATACTAAGTATTGAACTAAAATATATTATTATATAACTACGAAGGCAGCTTATTTGGGGTTGATATTGAGCACTACATACGCCAGCAACTACCATAGGTACGAATTTCAAGCTCAAGCTATTAAAGTACCCTTAAGTAATAACTAGGTATTCAGACAGCACATTATTGCTGGAACTGAACAAGAATTCACTCAGCTAAAATTTACCTCCTATTATATATTATCCGTACTTAGTTAGGCATTCACGCTACTATATTGTGTGATGGGTTCAATTCAGAAGTCTATATTAAGACTTCGTTAGTTCGTTTGTTTGTGTGTGCGTCCATCACGTAAAACCACTGAATGGATTTAACTGAAACTTTACAATATCACAAGTACGAAGCCTGAAAAGGACATTTGCTATATATAATTGCGCTACATCTCTTCAGAGGGTAGAGTAGATATCTACTGTACGTACGTATACATATACGTATACGTTATGATTGACTTACTTAGTACTGAAACTTTGCTATTCTGTGCCATTTTCCGCGAGTGGAATAAACAATATCGACAATAAACATTTCTTCAACGGGTGACGAAGTTGCACGCGGGTCAGCTAGTTGTATAATATGTACCTAATGTGTCAACGGTTTGGTGGGTATTAGCGGGATTATAGAACCTTCAAACGCGGAATGTTTAGTGAAATAGGCCTTTAGGGATCCGGGATCGTTGCGGGATCCCGGCAGCTGAGGCCTCCCCCGCCAAATCTTCTTTGACACCGGACCACGGATTTCCTTTATGGCGAGCAAAAAAATTATACCGCTATTATTTTTTATGATATTCTATCATAAAGCGACAAGCTCTTTTGAAAACGATTTATGATCACGTCATGAATATTATTATTAGGTTTACTGGTATGTACCAAATTTTTTTTCACTATTTTACTACATGAGAGGTTATCTGTTCCGTATCGTTGCATTTTATAAATGGGAACTATGTTCGAATGTGACAGTTTTACCTTGGGTTCAATTTTCGGCATTCAATAATTTTGAGCGAATTTTATGTAACTACTAGCATCTACTAGTATCTTGTTTAAATATGTGGATTTTTGTACCATGTCATCTGTTTCATCTGTTGCGCATATAAGAATAGTTATTGGGGGGATTATAGTTATGAATTATTGAGGATTTATTGGTTCTTATTTATTAATAATTGGTCATGGACTTTGTTCATCTGGGATATTTTGTTTAGCTAACATTAATTATGAACGATTAAATAGTCGAAGCTTAATAATTAATAAGGGTATGCTAAGTTTCATGCCTTCCTAAAGATTATGATGATTTTTATTATTATCTTCCAATATAGCAGCTCCTCCATCATTAAATTTAATAGGTGAAATTATATTATTAAATAGATTAGTTAGATGATCTAGTTTAAGTATATTATTATTATCTTTAATTTCTTTTTTTAGAGCTGGGTATAGCTTATATTTATATTCATATATTCAACATGGAAAATACTATTGCGGAATTTATAGATTTTATACTGGAGTTTCTCGGGAATATTTATTATTAATATTACATTGACTTCCTTTAAATATAATAATTTTAAAGGTTGATTATAGAATAATTTGATTTTATTTAAATAATTTAATAAAAATATTGATTTGTGGTATCAAAAATATGATTGTAAGTTCATTTTAAATTATTAATTTAAAAAATTACTCTATTTGTTTTATTTCTTTTTTTTTTTTAATAATATTTAGATTAATTAATTTTTTATTTTTTATTTATTTTATTATAAATAATATAGTTATCTTTTTAGAATGAGAATTAATTTCTTTTAATTCTGTTAGAATTGTGATATCTATTTTATTAGATTGGATATCTTTATTATTTATAATATTTGTATCTTTAATTTCATCAGTAGTTATTTATTATAGAAAAAGATACATAAGTTCAGAATTAAATTTAATACGATTTATTATTTTAGTGCTATTATTTGTATTTTCTATAATTTTATTGATTATTAGTCCTAATTTAATTAGAATTTTACTTGGGTGAGATGGGTTAGGATTAGTTTCTTATTGTTTAGTAATTTATTATCAAAATTTGAAGTCTTATAATGCTGGTATGTTAACTGCCCTATCAAATCGAATTGGTGATGTATTAATTTTATTGGCTATTTGTTGGATGATAAATTATGGTAGTTGAAATTATATTTTTTATTTGGAATTTATAAAAAATGATTATAGAATAATTTTTGTTTCTTTTATAATTATTTTAGCGGCTATAACTAAAAGAGCTCAAATTCCTTTTAGTTCTTGGTTGCCAGCCGCTATAGCGGCCCCAACACCTGTGTCAGCTTTAGTCCATTCTTCTACATTGGTTACAGCAGGGGTTTATTTATTAATTCGGTTTAATAGACTTTTAGTAGACACTTTTTTTTTAAAAATATTATTGTTATTTTCTAGATTAACAATATTTATGGCCGGAATTTCCGCTAATTACGAATTTGATTTAAAAAAAATTATTGCTTTATCTACTTTAAGACAATTAGGGTTGATAATAAGTATTTTAAGTATAGGGATTCCTATTTTAGCTTTTTTTCATTTATTAACACATGCCATATTTAAAGCTTTATTATTTATATGTGCGGGGGTAATTATCCATATAATAAATGACATACAAGATATTCGCTTTATAGGGGGGATTAGATTTTATGTGCCTATAACTTGTTTATGTATAAATATTTCTAATATAGCTTTATGTGGTATTCCATTTTTATCTGGTTTTTATTCTAAGGATTTAGTTTTAGAGATAATAAGATTCAGAAATTTTAATTTTTTAATTTTTTTTTATATTATGTCTCTACAGGGTTAACTATATTTTATACTATTCGATTGATAATATATTTAATAATTAATGATTTTAATTTAATATCAATTTTTAATCTTTATGATGAAGATTATACAATATTAAAAAGAATAATAGTATTATTATTCATGAGATTAATAAGAGGAAGAATGTTAATATGATTAATTTTTTACTATCCTTATATAATTTATTTACCATTTAATATAAAAATAATAGTAATTTATGTAAGTTTTATGGGGGGAGTATTAGGATATTTTATTAGTAATATAAAAATTTATTCTATTAATAAGTTTTTATCAACTTATAATTTAAGATCTTTTTTATGCGTTATATGATTTTTACCAAATTTAAGAACTTATGGGATTACTTATTATTTTTTAAATTATGGACAAAATTTAATAAAAAATATAGATTTAGGTTGAAGTGAGATATATAGAGGTTGAGGTTTATTTAATATTATAAAAAATTATTCTATTTTCTATAATTTATATCAAATAAATAATTTTAAAATTTATTTATTTAGATTTATCTTGTGAATTATAATTTTTATATTTATATTTATTTTAATTTATTTAAATAGCTTATATTATAGAGCATAATATTGAAGATATTAAGGAGATAAATTTATCTTTAAATAATTTATAAAAATTTAAATAATTTTATTTTTACAGTGAAAATGTAATGTTTTATTTTAAACTATATAAATGGGGGTAATAAGTGAAGGTCAGAAATATTAATGGAATTAAACCACTAAAAATTAAGTTAGCAGCTTAATTTTAAACTTTATATTTCTTTAATTGGAATATTTATTCAATTTTATCATTAACAGTGATATACCTCTTTTTGGTTTCAATTAATAAATAAGGAGTTATAAACTCTATCTTTTAAGTCGAAATTAAATGCATATTTATTGCTTCTTACTTATATTAAGATAAATTATTCATAATAATATTTTTTGAATGCAAATCAAATGTTTTAATTAAACTATAATCCTTTTGTTATTGAGTTCAATTTAATATATTTTGATTTCATTCATGATATAACCCGACTAATAAAATTATTAAAAAAAAAAATCTAATGAATATTCAAGAAAAAAAATTTACTAAATTAAATAGTTTAATAATGGGGAAAATTAAAGCAATTTCAACATCAAAGATTAAAAAAATTATAGTAATTAAAAAGAAATGTAATGAAAAGGGAATACGAGCGGAAGATTTAGGGTCAAATCCACATTCAAATGGAGAAGATTTTTCACGGTCTATGAATGATTTTTTTGATAGAATAATAGATAAGAATATTATAATATTTGAAATAATAATGATAATAGTTGATACTAAGGTTATTAAAATAATTATTTATATTAAAATAAAATTAAACTTTTTGATTGGAAGTCAAATATACTAAATATATTATATAAATAATTAATTACCTCATCAATAGATTGTAATATAAAGAAATAATCATACTACATCAACAAAGTGTCAATATCAGGCTGCAGCTTCAAATCCAAAGTGATGATTGTTAGAAAAATGATTTATTAAATGTCGTAAAAAACAAATAAATAAAAATATAGTCCCAATTATTACATGAAGTCCATGAAATCCTGTAGCCATAAAAAATGTAGATCCATAAATTCTATCAGCGATTGTAAATGGGGCTTCAATATATTCATAAGCTTGTAAAATAGTAAAATATACTCCTAAAATAATTGTAAAAAGTAATCTTTGTTTACATTGGGTATAATTATTTTCTATTAATGCATGATGAGCTCAAGTAATGGTTACTCCTGAACTAATTAGAATAATAGTATTTAATAGTGGAATTTGGAAAGGGTTAAATGGATTAATTCCTTTAGGGGGTCATATAGCTCCAATTTCAATATTAGGGGATAAGCTACTATGGAAAAAAGCTCAAAAAAAAGATAAAAAAAAAAAAATTTCAGAGACAATAAATAAGATTATTCCTCATCGAAGTCCTTTAGTAACTAAAATTGTATGTTTACCTTGAAAGGTTCCTTCACGACAAACATCTCGCCATCATTGGTATATTGTTAAAATTACAATACAATATCCAATAATTAATAAATTTATATTAAAATCATGGAATCATTTTACTATGCCAGTAACTAAAGTTATAGTTCCAATAGCTCCAGTTAAAGGTCATGGTCTATAGTCTACTAGATGAAATGGGTGATTAAAATTTATTTTCATTAATTAATTAACTTCTCTAGAATATAATGTTCTTAAAATAGCAATTACATAAGATTGAATTACTGCAACTGCTGATTCTAAAATTAATAGTAAAATTTGTACTATAACTAAGAAAAAAATTAAATAGGAAGGTAAATTTGTTCCAGTCCCTCTTAATAAAGTTATAAGTAAATGTCCTGCAATTATATTAGCTGTTAATCGTACTGCTAAAGTTCCTGGGCGAATAATATTACTAATAGTTTCAATTAAAACTATAAAAGGCATTAAAACGGTAGGAGTTCCTTGGGGAATTATATGAATAAATATATGTTGGTAATTATTAATTCATCCATAAAGTATAAAACTTAATCATAAAGGTAAAGAAATTGATAAGGATAAAGTTAAATGACTAGTTCTTGTAAAAATATAAGGGAATAATCCTAGGAAATTATTAAATAAAATAAATGAAAATAATGAGATAAAAATAAATGTTGACCCATTAAAATAATTATTTTTTAATAAGGTTTTGAATTCATTATGAAGTTTAATTAAAATAAAATTTCATATTATAAAATGTCGGTTAGGGATTAATCAGAATGTATAAGGAATAAATAATAAACCTAATAAAGTTCTTAATCAATTAATTGGGATATTAAATAAATTAGTTGAAGGGTCAAAAATTGAGAATAAATTACTTATCATTTTCAATTAAAATTTTTTTTAACAATTTTATTATTTATTGTATTTTTATTGTTTAAATTTATAAAAAAAATATAATAATTTATAATATTAAAAATTAAAAAAATAAAAATAAATAAAATAAAAGAAATTAATCAGTTGATTGGTATTATTTGAGGGATAAAAGAATATTACTTAGGTAATAATTTAAATTTGACATATTTATGTTATAAATTAACTAATTCTTTAATATTCATTAAGAGTAATTGTTAATTTACTATAAAATGGTTTAAGAGACCAGTACTTACTTTCAGTCACTTAATGAAGAATAATTATTAATTCAGTTAATAAAATTTTTTATTGAAATTCTTTCAATAACAATAGGTATAAATCTGTGATTTGCTCCACAAATTTCTGAACATTGTCCATAATAAAGTCCAGGACGATTAATATAAAAATTTGTTTGATTTAGGCGTCCTGGGTTAGCATCTACTTTAACTCCTAAAGAAGGTACAGTTCACGAATGAATTACATCAGTAGCAGTTACTATAATTCGAATTTGATTATTTATAGGGATAACAATTCGATTATCAACATCTAATAGTCGAAAACTATTGTTTCTTAATTCATTAGATGGAATTATATAAGAATCAAATTCAATATTATTAAAATCAGAATATTCATAACTTCAATATCATTGATGTCCGATAGATTTTAAAGTAATTAAAGGGTTATTTAATTCATCTAATAAATACAATAATCGTAAAGAAGGTAAAGCAATAAAGATTAAAGTGATAGCCGGTAAAATTGTTCAAATTAATTCAATTATTTGTCCCTCTAGTAAGAATCGGTTAATATATTTATTAAATATTAAATTAATTATTAAATATCCCACTAAAATGGTAATTATAATTAAGATAATTAAAGTGTGATCATGAAAAAAAATAATTTGTTCCATTAAAGGTGAAGCTCCATTTTGTAGATTTAAATTTGATCATGTTGCCATTTCTAAAAAAAGGATAATCCTTTATAAATGGGGTTTAAATCCATTACATATAATCTGCCATATTAGAATCTTCTTAAAATAGGTAATTCATTATAAGAATGTTCTGCTGGAGGTAAATTTTGGAATCATTCAATTGAAGATGATATATTTAATGTAAATAGGATTATTCGATGGTTAATTATTGATTCTCAAATAATAATTAAAATTATTATTACAGCTAATAAAGAAATGTAAGACCCTAAAGATGAAATTATATTTCAAGAAATATAAGAATCTGGGTAATCTGAGTAACGTCGAGGTATCCCTGCTAGTCCTAAGAAATGTTGGGGGAAAAAGGTTAAATTTACTCCAATAAATATAACAAAAAATTGAATTTTTAATAAAAAAGGATTTAAATATAATCCTGTAAATAATGGGTATCAATGAATAAATCTACCTAAAATGGCGAATACAGCCCCTATAGATAAAACATAATGAAAATGGGCTACAACATAATATGTATCATGTAAAGTAATATCAATTGAAGAATTAGCTAAAATAACTCCTGTTAATCCTCCAACAGTAAATAAAAATACAAATCCTAATCTTCATAAAATTGAAGGTGTGTATAAAATTTGAGTTCCATGAAGTGTAGCCAATCAACTAAAAATTTTAATTCCAGTTGGGACTGCAATAATTATTGTGGCAGATGTAAAATAGGCTCGGGTATCAATATCTATTCCTACCGTGAATATATGATGAGCTCAGACAATAAATCCTAAAATTCCAATTGCTATTATAGCATAAATTATTCCTAAACAACCAAAAGTTTCCTTTTTACCTCTTTCTTGGGAAATAATATGAGAAATTATTCCAAACCCAGGTAAAATTAAAATATATACTTCTGGGTGCCCGAAAAATCAGAATAAATGTTGGTATAAAATAGGGTCTCCTCCTCCCGCCGGGTCAAAGAATGATGTATTAAGATTTCGGTCTGTTAATAATATTGTAATTGCTCCGGCTAATACAGGTAAAGATAGTAATAATAAAAAAGCTGTAATTCCTACAGCTCATACGAATAAAGGTAATTGATCAAAAAATATGTTATTTAATCGTATATTAATAATGGTAGTGATAAAATTAATTGCTCCTAAAATTGATGAAATACCAGCTAAATGAAGGGAAAAAATAGCTAAGTCTACAGATCTTCCTCCATGTGCAATATTAGAGGATAAAGGCGGGTAAACTGTTCATCCAGTTCCAGCTCCATTTTCTACAATTCTACTTGAAATTAAAAGAGTAATTGAAGGGGGGAGTAATCAAAATCTTATATTATTTATTCGGGGGAAAGCTATATCAGGAGCTCCAAGCATTAAAGGGACTAATCAATTACCAAACCCTCCAATTATAATTGGTATTACTATAAAAAAAATTATAATAAAGGCATGGGCAGTAACAATTGTGTTATAAATTTGATCATCTCCAATTAAAGATCCTGGGTTTCCTAATTCAGCTCGAATTAATAAACTTAAAGAAGTTCCAATTATTCCAGCTCAAATTCCAAAAATAAAATATAAAGTTCCAATATCCTTATGATTTGTTGAATAAAGTCATTTTCGCTAAATAAAATGGCTGAGTTACTAAGCGATAAATTGTAAATTTATTAACGAGAAATTTTCTCTTTTATTAATTAAATAAAATTATTTAGTCTTATAGTCAAAAAATGATATAAAATTGCAAATTTTAAGTTATAAATAAATTATTATTAAGGCTTAAAGAAATAATAATTCTTTATAAATAATTTTGAAGATTACTAGTTTAATTTAACTTAAAACCTTCTAAATAAAAAATATAGTTCTTAAAATAATTCCTATAATAGAAATGATAGAGAAAAAATTTATTATTGTGAAAAAATTATTTTTTAGGTTAATTTTTAATCATTTTATTTTAAAGTAATTTATTATAAAAGAGGAGTAAATAATTCGAATATAAAAAAATAATAAAATTAATCTTATTATAATAAAGATAAAAACTAATAAGTAGTAGTTTTTTATCATTAAAAAATTAATAACAATTCATTTAGGGAAAAATCCAATAAAAGGGGGCAATCCCCCTAAGGATAAGAAATTAATTAATAAATTTAATTTAATTAAAGGTTTGATATTATTAATAAATATTTGATTGATAAAAAATATATTTATTATATAAAAGAAAAAACATATTGTTGAAATTAAAAAAGAATATATAATTAAATAAAATATTCATAAGTTTTCTCTAATTATAATAGATGAAATTATTCAACCTAAATTATTAATAGAAGAAAAAGATATTAATTTTCGTAGGGAAGTTTGGTTTAATCCTCCAACAGCCCCAATAATTATGTTTAAAATAATAGAAAAAATTAAAAAATTTATATTAAAATAATAAGACAATAAAATTATGGGGGTAATTTTTTGTCATGTTATTAAAATAAAATTATTAAATCAAGATAATCCTTCAACAATATTGGGGAATCAAAAATGGAATGGGGCGGCTCCTATTTTTATTAATATTGATGAATTAATTATAATTGAAATAAAATTATTAATTTCTAAATTATTAAATATAATTATTTTTATAAGAATAAAAAATAAAAAATTAATAGAGGCAATAGATTGAGTTAAAAAATATTTAAGAGCTGCCTCTGAAGATAATATATTATTAGAGCTTGAAATTAGGGGAATAAAACTTAATAAGTTAATTTCTAAACCAATTCAAGCTCCTAATCAAGAATTAGCTGAAATTGAAATCATTGTTCTAAATAATAAGATAAATATGAAAAATATTTTATTTGAGTTAGAGAAATAAAAAATAAAAAATAAACCAATAAATGATTATTTATGAATTAGTTAATTCATTAGTTAATTATATTTTAGTGTAAGATGCACATTAATTTTTGATATTAATAGATATAGTTTAATTCTATAAAATATATTTAATTATTTTAATAAAGGTAGTTATAATCTACTTAATTTATCCTATCAGAATAACCCTTTAATCAGGCACTTTATTTTTAAAAAAAAGGTATTTCCTTTATATTTGGGGTATGAACCCAAAAGCTTAATTTAGCTTATTTTTAATTTATATTTTTTATATTTATATAAAAAATTATTAAAAATGGCCTAGGTATTAATAGTATATATATATTAATATATTTATAAATATTTAATTATTTAATTATTAAAATATTTATTAATAATAAAATATTATATTAAATATTTAATTTAATATTAATTTATTTTAATACAATAACTTAATAGAAAGATAATTCATAACAATTATTTTAATTTATACTACATTTGAATAGAATAAACGGGGTTAAACAATAGTATCCTATTTAAATTCAATGTTATAAAGAGAAAAAAGAAAAATTATTTAAAATTTAATAATTTATATTAAATATTTTAATTTATTAAAATATTTAATAATAATTAATAAATTCATTTTAAAGATTTATATATTAAATATTTATATATTAAATATTTATAATAATGGAATTATTAAAAATTTATATATTAAATATTTATATTATTATTATTATTAAAAATATAAATTATTTAAATATAAATATATATATAAATAGTATATATATATTTATATTTAAAGTATATAGGAATTTAATTTTAATATAAATATTTTAATATAAAAAAAAAAAAGAAAAAAAATCTGCTTAAAAATAATCTCATATAAATAAATTTTTTATGATTTAATTAATTTATTATGAATTTATTTTACATACAAATTTTAGTGTTAATTTAAAATTATTTAAATAATAATTTTATTGGTTAGTTTGTAGTAATTAATTTTAAAAATTTAAGAAATTAAGATTTAGTAATATAAAAATTATTAACAAATTTTGTGCCAGCAGTTGCGGTTATACAAAAATTAAATTAAATTTTATTAGATATTAATAAATAATTTAAAATTATTATAATTGAAAAATTAAATTATTAGGTGAAATTTTAATTTAATGAAAATTTATATTTTTTATTTATGAAATTAATAAATTTTTTATAAAAACTAGGATTAGATACCCTATTATTAAAAATTTAAATTTATTATTCTAAAATAGTAGGTGATTATTTATTGAAACTTAAATAATTTGGCGGTATTTTAGTTTATTTAGAGGAATCTGTTTATTAATTGATAGTCCACGATTAAATTTACTTAATTTATTATTTTGTATATCGTTGTTAAAAAAATATTTTTTAATGATAATAATATTTAAAAATTAAAATTAAAAATTAAATCAGATCAAGATGCAGATTATAATTAAGAATATAATGGATTACAATAAATTTATTTAAATGAATATTAATTTGTAATAATTAATTAAAAGTGGATTTAAATGTAATTTTATTTAATATAATAAAATGATTAAAAATTAAAATATGTACATATTGCCCGTCACTTTCATATAATAAATTGAAATAAGTCGTAACAAAGTAGAGTTACTGGAAAGTGTTTCTAGAAAGATCAAATTAGAGCTTGAAATAAGTATTTCATTTACATTGAAAAGATTATTAATTAAAATTAATTAATTTGAGGGGAAAAATTAATTAATTAATTTTAATAAAAAAATTTTTAATAATATTTTAATTGGGGAGTTAAAGTATTTATAAAGAAAAAATTTAAAATTTTATAGTAAATTAGTATTGTAAAAGAATTTTGAAATATATGTAAAATAAATTCATAATAAAGTAAATTTTATTTATTGTCTCTTGTGTATCAGAGTTTATTAAATAATTTTAATTTAATGGTTAAATTCTCGAATTTAAAAGAGCTAATTAATTAAAAAAGTTATTGTAGCAAAACTATTTTAAATAATTAATTTGAAATGAAATGTTATTCGTTTTTAAATATATCTAGTTTTTTCAGAAAAAAATTTAATTTTATATTTTTATTAGGGGGAAGTTAATTAATTAATTTTCCCTTAGAAAAATTTTTATATTTTAAGGGATAAGCTTTAAATTAAAGTATTATAATAATTATTAAATATTTTTGAAAATTATATGATTTAAATTATCAATAAAATTTAATTTATTATAAATAATTTCATTAAAATAAAAATTTAATTTTAATTTAATTTTTTATGGGGGAAAAAATTAAAATAAAAAAAATTTGGTTATAATGATAAAATTAGTATATAAAATCAATTTAATTTAAAAATTTATTTAAAGTTTTAAGTTAATTAATAAAAAGGAATTCGGCAAATTTTATATTCACTTGTTTAACAAAAACATGTCTTTTTGAATTTAATTTAAAGTCTAATCTGCCCACTGATTTAATTATTAAAGGGCTGCAGTATATTGACTGTACAAAGGTAGCATAATCATTAGTCATTTAATTGATGACTTGTATGAAAGATTGGATGAAATATAAGCTGTCTCTTTATTAATTTATAAAATTTAATTTTTTAATCAAAAAGTTAAAATAATTTAAAAAGACGAGAAGACCCTATAGAGTTTAATAATTAAATTTATTTAATGTTATTTATATAATTAATTAAAAATTAAATTTATTTAATTATTTTGTTGGGGTGATAAAAAAATAAAAAAAACTTTTTTTCTTGCAAACATAAATAAATGAGTTATTGATCCAATTTTATTGATTATAAGAAAAAATTACCTTAGGGATAACAGCGTAATTTTTTTTTTTAGTACAAATAAGAAAAAGAGTTTGCGACCTCGATGTTGGATTAAGATAAAATTTAAATGCAAAAGTTTAAAATTTTGATCTGTTCGATCATTAAAATCTTACATGATCTGAGTTCAAACCGGTGTAAGCCAGGTTGGTTTCTATCTTTTAAAAAAATAAATATTTTAGTACGAAAGGATCAAATATTAGAATTAAATTTAATTTTAAGAATATTAATAACAAAAAAAAATAAAATTATTTTTACTAATTAATAAAAAATAATATTTAAATTAATTATTATATATTTATTTATATAGTTTAATATTAAAATTACTATTTTGGCAGAAAAATGTAATGGTTTTAGAAGTCATAAATGTATAATTTAATTATATAGATAGTAAATGTTTAAATATGATATTTTAATAATAATTATTGGATTTTTTATTTTAGTTTTAGGAGTATTAATTGGTGTTGCTTTTTTAACTTTATTAGAGCGTAAAGTATTAGGTTACATTCAAATTCGTAAGGGTCCCAATAAAGTTGGGATATTAGGAATTTTACAGCCTTTTTCTGATGCTATTAAATTATTTACTAAAGAACAAACTTATCCTGCCTATTCTAATTATATTTCCTATTATTTTTCCCCTGTATTAAGATTTATGTTATCTTTAATAATTTGAATATTAATTCCCTATTATTTTAATTTATTAAGATTTAATTTGGGTATTTTTTTTTTTTTTTGTTGTACTAGATTGGGAGTTTATACTGTTATAGTTGCGGGTTGGTCTTCAAATTCTAATTATGCCCTTTTAGGGGGGCTACGAGCAGTTGCCCAAACAATTTCCTATGAAGTTAGATTAGCTTTAATTTTAATATCTAGAATTATTATAATTATAGAATTTAATTTATTAAATTTTTTTTTTTATCAGGATTTAATTTGATTTATATTTATTATATTTCCTTTAATGTTATGTTGATTTTCTTCAAGATTAGCGGAAACTAATCGTACTCCCTTTGATTTTGCAGAGGGGGAAAGAGAATTAGTTTCTGGCTTTAATGTAGAATATAGAAGAGGGGGATTTGCTTTAATTTTTTTAGCCGAATATTCGAGAATTTTATTTATAAGTATATTATTTATTTTATTATATATAGGGGGTTATGACATAAATATATTTTTTTATTTGAAGTTAACTTTTTTATCTTTTGTTTTTATTTGAGTTCGTGGGACATTACCCCGATATCGGTATGATAAGTTAATATATTTAGCTTGAAAAAGATATTTACCAATTTCATTAAATTTTATTTTATTTTTTATGGGGGTAAAAATTTTATTGTTATAATATGATTTTTTTTAGTATAAATTAATAGAATAATTATTCTTTCTTAAGTTTTCAAAACAAATGCTTTTACAAGCTCATTAATTAATAATTTAAATTTATTTATTTATTAAATAATAAATTATCTCAGTATTTTCCAATTAAAGGGTTTAGGATAAAATATGAAAAATAAAGGACTGTTAATAATTGACCTGTTAAAATATAAGGATTTTCTACTGGTCGAGCCCCAATTCATGTTAATAAAATAATTACTACGATTATAAACCAAAATAAGATTTGATTTAAAGGGTAAAATTGAATACCTTGTATTTTTTTATTTGAGGTAAATGGTAAGATACTTAAAATTAAAATTGATATGATTAATGCAATTACTCCCCCTAATTTATTAGGAATAGAACGTAGAATTGCATAGGCAAATAAAAAATATCATTCAGGTTGAATGTGAACTGGAGTAACTAATGGATTAGCGGGAATAAAATTATCTGGGTCTCCTAATAAATAAGGATTAATTAAAGTTAATATAATTAAAAAAAATATTATTGTGATAAATCCAATTAAATCCTTAAATGTAAAAAATGGATGAAATGGAATTTTGTCTAAATTTCTATTAATACCTAATGGGTTATTTGATCCTGTTTGATGTAAAAACAATAAATGAATTATTGTTATCATTAAAATAATAAATGGCAATAAAAAATGGAAAGTATAAAATCGAGTTAAGGTTGCATTGTCGATGGCAAATCCCCCTCAAATTCAATTTACTAATATAGTTCCTAAATAAGGAATAGCTGATAGTAAATTAGTAATTACTGTAGCCCCTCAAAATGATATTTGACCTCAAGGTAGTACATATCCTATAAAGGCTGTAGCTATTAATAAAAATAAAATAATTACACCAACTATTCAGGTATATTTAAAGTTATAAGATTCATAATAAATTCCTCGTCCAATATGGAGATAAATACAAATAAAAAAAAAAGATGCTCCGTTAGCATGAAGGGTTCGAATTAATCAACCATAATTTACATTTCGGCAAATATAATTAACACTAAAAAAAGCTAGTTCAATATTAGCTGTATAATATATAGTTAAAAATAGGCCTGTGACAATTTGGGTAATTAAACATAAGGCCAGTAAAGACCCAAAATTTCATCATGCTGAAATATTTAAAGGTGTTGGTAAATCGATTAAAGATCCATTAAGAATTTTAATAATAGGGTGTGTTTTTCGCAATAAATTAAAATTATTTTTCATTAGAGTTTATTAAATTGTTCGTAAAGGACCATAAAAAATATTGGTAACTTTTACTACAGCCACTAATGTAATAAATAGGTAAATTACTATTATTATCATTAATATAAAGTTATAATTATTATAAAGTTTATTAATGTTAATTTTATTTTCATTATTAAAAAAATAATTATTGTAAAAATTATCAATATCTATTAATTCATTAGATAAATTTATTCATCTTAAATTATAGAAAAAATTATATTGGAAAATAATTAATATTAATAAAAATAACGTTAATATGAATTTTAAATTAATATTTAAGGGGGAAAATATTTCATTTGAGGCAACACTTGAAACATAGATAAATAATACTAATAATCCTCCTAAGAAAGTTAAAAATAGGATGTAAGAAAACCAATAAGTTTTAATTATTAATCCTGTGATTAAACAAATTAGTAGTGTTTGGGTTAAAATTATAAGTCCTATAGATAGGGGGTGATTTAAGAATATTATTGTAATTGATAATAATAATATTATAGATGAAATTAAAATTTTTATCACGTCAAATCAAAGAATAGTTTATTTAAAATTATAATTTTGGAGATTATAGATAAAGAGTTTCTTTTTCTTTGAAGTTTTTAAAGAAATAATCTTAATTTTGATTTACAAGACCAATGTTTTATTTAAACTATAAAAACAAATGATAATTATAAATATATATATATTAGTAATAATTATATTTATTTTAGGAAATATAATTTTTGTTTCTAAACATAAACATTTATTAATTGTATTGATAAGATTAGAATTTATAGTTTTAAGAGTTTTTTTTTTATTTTTAATATATTTATTAATAATCAGTTATGATATATATATATTGATGGTATTTTTAGTGTTTTCTGTATGTGAGGGGGCTTTAGGCTTGTCAATTTTAGTTGCGATAATTCGAACTCATGGCAATGATTATTTTCAAAGATTAAGTTTATTATAGTTTATGATAAAAATTTTAATAATAATAGTTTTTATAATTCCATTATGTTTTAAAAAAAATATGTTTTGAATGGTTCAAATATTTTTGTTTATGTTAATATTTATTTTTATAAATTTAAGTTTAAATATTAATAATTTTTGTAATATTAGATATATATATTCTTGTGATTTAATTTCTTTTGGTTTAATTATACTAAGAATTTGGATTTGCATTTTAATAATTATAGCTAGAGAAAATTTATTAAAAGCAAATTTTTATACTAATTTTTTCTTACTTAATATCATTATTTTATTACTATTATTATATTTAACTTTTAGATCTATAAATTTATTTATATTTTATTTATTTTTTGAGGGTAGTTTAATTCCTACTTTAATATTGATTATTGGTTGAGGGTATCAACCAGAACGAATTCAGGCGGGCATATATTTATTATTTTATACTTTATTTGCTTCTCTTCCTTTATTAATAGGAATTTTTTATGTATTTGATGAAATAAATTGTATTATAATATATTTTTTAAAATTTTATAATATAAATTATTATTTATTATATTTAGCTATAATTTTAGCTTTTTTAGTAAAAATACCAATATATATTACTCATTTATGACTTCCTAAAGCTCATGTTGAAGCTCCTGTTTCGGGGTCTATAATTTTAGCGGGTATTATATTAAAATTAGGGGGTTACGGGTTATTACGATTTATAATTTTTTTACAGGAAATTAATATAAAACTTAATTATATATGAATTATTGTTAGTTTATTAGGGGGATTTTATATTAGTTTAAAGTGTTTTTGTCAGGTGGATATTAAATCTTTAATTGCTTATTCATCTGTTGCGCATATAAGAATAGTTATTGGGGGGATTATAGTTATGAATTATTGAGGATTTATTGGTTCTTATTTATTAATAATTGGTCATGGACTTTGTTCATCTGGGATATTTTGTTTAGCTAACATTAATTATGAACGATTAAATAGTCGAAGCTTAATAATTAATAAGGGTATGCTAAGTTTCATGCCTTCCTTAAGATTATGATGATTTTTATTATTATCTTCCAATATAGCAGCTCCTCCATCATTAAATTTAATAGGTGAAATTATATTATTAAATAGATTAGTTAGATGATCTAGTTTAAGTATATTATTATTATCTTTAATTTCTTTTTTTAGAGCTGGGTATAGCTTATATTTATATTCATATATTCAACATGGAAAATACTATTGCGGAATTTATAGATTTTATACTGGAGTTTCTCGGGAATATTTATTATTAATATTACATTGACTTCCTTTAAATATAATAATTTTAAAGGTTGATTATAGAATAATTTGATTTTATTTAAATAATTTAATAAAAATATTGATTTGTGGTATCAAAAATATGATTGTAAGTTCATTTTAAATTATTAATTTAAAAAATTACTCTATTTGTTTTATTTCTTTTTTTTTTTTAATAATATTTAGATTAATTAATTTTTTATTTTTTATTTATTTTATTATAAATAATATAGTTATCTTTTTAGAATGAGAATTAATTTCTTTTAATTCTGTTAGAATTGTGATATCTATTTTATTAGATTGGATATCTTTATTATTTATAATATTTGTATCTTTAATTTCATCAGTAGTTATTTATTATAGAAAAAGATACATAAGTTCAGAATTAAATTTAATACGATTTATTATTTTAGTGCTATTATTTGTATTTTCTATAATTTTATTGATTATTAGTCCTAATTTAATTAGAATTTTACTTGGGTGAGATGGGTTAGGATTAGTTTCTTATTGTTTAGTAATTTATTATCAAAATTTGAAGTCTTATAATGCTGGTATGTTAACTGCCCTATCAAATCGAATTGGTGATGTATTAATTTTATTGGCTATTTGTTGGATGATAAATTATGGTAGTTGAAATTATATTTTTTATTTGGAATTTATAAAAAATGATTATAGAATAATTTTTGTTTCTTTTATAATTATTTTAGCGGCTATAACTAAAAGAGCTCAAATTCCTTTTAGTTCTTGGTTGCCAGCCGCTATAGCGGCCCCAACACCTGTGTCAGCTTTAGTCCATTCTTCTACATTGGTTACAGCAGGGGTTTATTTATTAATTCGGTTTAATAGACTTTTAGTAGACACTTTTTTTTTAAAAATATTATTGTTATTTTCTAGATTAACAATATTTATGGCCGGAATTTCCGCTAATTACGAATTTGATTTAAAAAAAATTATTGCTTTATCTACTTTAAGACAATTAGGGTTGATAATAAGTATTTTAAGTATAGGGATTCCTATTTTAGCTTTTTTTCATTTATTAACACATGCCATATTTAAAGCTTTATTATTTATATGTGCGGGGGTAATTATCCATATAATAAATGACATACAAGATATTCGCTTTATAGGGGGGATTAGATTTTATGTGCCTATAACTTGTTTATGTATAAATATTTCTAATATAGCTTTATGTGGTATTCCATTTTTATCTGGTTTTTATTCTAAGGATTTAGTTTTAGAGATAATAAGATTCAGAAATTTTAATTTTTTAATTTTTTTTTTATATTATGTCTCTACAGGGTTAACTATATTTTATACTATTCGATTGATAATATATTTAATAATTAATGATTTTAATTTAATATCAATTTTTAATCTTTATGATGAAGATTATACAATATTAAAAAGAATAATAGTATTATTATTCATGAGATTAATAAGAGGAAGAATGTTAATATGATTAATTTTTTACTATCCTTATATAATTTATTTACCATTTAATATAAAAATAATAGTAATTTATGTAAGTTTTATGGGGGGAGTATTAGGATATTTTATTAGTAATATAAAAATTTATTCTATTAATAAGTTTTTATCAACTTATAATTTAAGATCTTTTTTATGCGTTATATGATTTTTACCAAATTTAAGAACTTATGGGATTACTTATTATTTTTTAAATTATGGACAAAATTTAATAAAAAATATAGATTTAGGTTGAAGTGAGATATATAGAGGTTGAGGTTTATTTAATATTATAAAAAATTATTCTATTTTCTATAATTTATATCAAATAAATAATTTTAAAATTTATTTATTTAGATTTATCTTGTGAATTATAATTTTTATATTTATATTTATTTTAATTTATTTAAATAGCTTATATTATAGAGCATAATATTGAAGATATTAAGGAGATAAATTTATCTTTAAATAATTTATAAAAATTTAAATAATTTTATTTTTACAGTGAAAATGTAATGTTTTATTTTAAACTATATAAATGGGGGTAATAAGTGAAGGTCAGAAATATTAATGGAATTAAACCACTAAAAATTAAGTTAGCAGCTTAATTTTAAACTTTATATTTCTTTAATTGGAATATTTATTCAATTTTATCATTAACAGTGATATACCTCTTTTTGGTTTCAATTAATAAATAAGGAGTTATAAACTCTATCTTTTAAGTCGAAATTAAATGCATATTTATTGCTTCTTACTTATATTAAGATAAATTATTCATAATAATATTTTTTGAATGCAAATCAAATGTTTTAATTAAACTATAATCCTTTTGTTATTGAGTTCAATTTAATATATTTTGATTTCATTCATGATATAACCCGACTAATAAAATTATTAAAAAAAAAAATCTAATGAATATTCAAGAAAAAAAATTTACTAAATTAAATAGTTTAATAATGGGGAAAATTAAAGCAATTTCAACATCAAAGATTAAAAAAATTATAGTAATTAAAAAGAAATGTAATGAAAAGGGAATACGAGCGGAAGATTTAGGGTCAAATCCACATTCAAATGGAGAAGATTTTTCACGGTCTATGAATGATTTTTTTGATAGAATAATAGATAAGAATATTATAATATTTGAAATAATAATGATAATAGTTGATACTAAGGTTATTAAAATAATTATTTATATTAAAATAAAATTAAACTTTTTGATTGGAAGTCAAATATACTAAATATATTATATAAATAATTAATTACCTCATCAATAGATTGTAATATAAAGAAATAATCATACTACATCAACAAAGTGTCAATATCAGGCTGCAGCTTCAAATCCAAAGTGATGATTGTTAGAAAAATGATTTATTAAATGTCGTAAAAAACAAATAAATAAAAATATAGTCCCAATTATTACATGAAGTCCATGAAATCCTGTAGCCATAAAAAATGTAGATCCATAAATTCTATCAGCGATTGTAAATGGGGCTTCAATATATTCATAAGCTTGTAAAATAGTAAAATATACTCCTAAAATAATTGTAAAAAGTAATCTTTGTTTACATTGGGTATAATTATTTTCTATTAATGCATGATGAGCTCAAGTAATGGTTACTCCTGAACTAATTAGAATAATAGTATTTAATAGTGGAATTTGGAAAGGGTTAAATGGATTAATTCCTTTAGGGGGTCATATAGCTCCAATTTCAATATTAGGGGATAAGCTACTATGGAAAAAAGCTCAAAAAAAAGATAAAAAAAAAAAAATTTCAGAGACAATAAATAAGATTATTCCTCATCGAAGTCCTTTAGTAACTAAAATTGTATGTTTACCTTGAAAGGTTCCTTCACGACAAACATCTCGCCATCATTGGTATATTGTTAAAATTACAATACAATATCCAATAATTAATAAATTTATATTAAAATCATGGAATCATTTTACTATGCCAGTAACTAAAGTTATAGTTCCAATAGCTCCAGTTAAAGGTCATGGTCTATAGTCTACTAGATGAAATGGGTGATTAAAATTTATTTTCATTAATTAATTAACTTCTCTAGAATATAATGTTCTTAAAATAGCAATTACATAAGATTGAATTACTGCAACTGCTGATTCTAAAATTAATAGTAAAATTTGTACTATAACTAAGAAAAAAATTAAATAGGAAGGTAAATTTGTTCCAGTCCCTCTTAATAAAGTTATAAGTAAATGTCCTGCAATTATATTAGCTGTTAATCGTACTGCTAAAGTTCCTGGGCGAATAATATTACTAATAGTTTCAATTAAAACTATAAAAGGCATTAAAACGGTAGGAGTTCCTTGGGGAATTATATGAATAAATATATGTTGGTAATTATTAATTCATCCATAAAGTATAAAACTTAATCATAAAGGTAAAGAAATTGATAAGGATAAAGTTAAATGACTAGTTCTTGTAAAAATATAAGGGAATAATCCTAGGAAATTATTAAATAAAATAAATGAAAATAATGAGATAAAAATAAATGTTGACCCATTAAAATAATTATTTTTTAATAAGGTTTTGAATTCATTATGAAGTTTAATTAAAATAAAATTTCATATTATAAAATGTCGGTTAGGGATTAATCAGAATGTATAAGGAATAAATAATAAACCTAATAAAGTTCTTAATCAATTAATTGGGATATTAAATAAATTAGTTGAAGGGTCAAAAATTGAGAATAAATTACTTATCATTTTCAATTAAAATTTTTTTTAACAATTTTATTATTTATTGTATTTTTATTGTTTAAATTTATAAAAAAAATATAATAATTTATAATATTAAAAATTAAAAAAATAAAAATAAATAAAATAAAAGAAATTAATCAGTTGATTGGTATTATTTGAGGGATAAAAGAATATTACTTAGGTAATAATTTAAATTTGACATATTTATGTTATAAATTAACTAATTCTTTAATATTCATTAAGAGTAATTGTTAATTTACTATAAAATGGTTTAAGAGACCAGTACTTACTTTCAGTCACTTAATGAAGAATAATTATTAATTCAGTTAATAAAATTTTTTATTGAAATTCTTTCAATAACAATAGGTATAAATCTGTGATTTGCTCCACAAATTTCTGAACATTGTCCATAATAAAGTCCAGGACGATTAATATAAAAATTTGTTTGATTTAGGCGTCCTGGGTTAGCATCTACTTTAACTCCTAAAGAAGGTACAGTTCACGAATGAATTACATCAGTAGCAGTTACTATAATTCGAATTTGATTATTTATAGGGATAACAATTCGATTATCAACATCTAATAGTCGAAAACTATTGTTTCTTAATTCATTAGATGGAATTATATAAGAATCAAATTCAATATTATTAAAATCAGAATATTCATAACTTCAATATCATTGATGTCCGATAGATTTTAAAGTAATTAAAGGGTTATTTAATTCATCTAATAAATACAATAATCGTAAAGAAGGTAAAGCAATAAAGATTAAAGTGATAGCCGGTAAAATTGTTCAAATTAATTCAATTATTTGTCCCTCTAGTAAGAATCGGTTAATATATTTATTAAATATTAAATTAATTATTAAATATCCCACTAAAATGGTAATTATAATTAAGATAATTAAAGTGTGATCATGAAAAAAAATAATTTGTTCCATTAAAGGTGAAGCTCCATTTTGTAGATTTAAATTTGATCATGTTGCCATTTCTAAAAAAAGGATAATCCTTTATAAATGGGGTTTAAATCCATTACATATAATCTGCCATATTAGAATCTTCTTAAAATAGGTAATTCATTATAAGAATGTTCTGCTGGAGGTAAATTTTGGAATCATTCAATTGAAGATGATATATTTAATGTAAATAGGATTATTCGATGGTTAATTATTGATTCTCAAATAATAATTAAAATTATTATTACAGCTAATAAAGAAATGTAAGACCCTAAAGATGAAATTATATTTCAAGAAATATAAGAATCTGGGTAATCTGAGTAACGTCGAGGTATCCCTGCTAGTCCTAAGAAATGTTGGGGGAAAAAGGTTAAATTTACTCCAATAAATATAACAAAAAATTGAATTTTTAATAAAAAAGGATTTAAATATAATCCTGTAAATAATGGGTATCAATGAATAAATCTACCTAAAATGGCGAATACAGCCCCTATAGATAAAACATAATGAAAATGGGCTACAACATAATATGTATCATGTAAAGTAATATCAATTGAAGAATTAGCTAAAATAACTCCTGTTAATCCTCCAACAGTAAATAAAAATACAAATCCTAATCTTCATAAAATTGAAGGTGTGTATAAAATTTGAGTTCCATGAAGTGTAGCCAATCAACTAAAAATTTTAATTCCAGTTGGGACTGCAATAATTATTGTGGCAGATGTAAAATAGGCTCGGGTATCAATATCTATTCCTACCGTGAATATATGATGAGCTCAGACAATAAATCCTAAAATTCCAATTGCTATTATAGCATAAATTATTCCTAAACAACCAAAAGTTTCCTTTTTACCTCTTTCTTGGGAAATAATATGAGAAATTATTCCAAACCCAGGTAAAATTAAAATATATACTTCTGGGTGCCCGAAAAATCAGAATAAATGTTGGTATAAAATAGGGTCTCCTCCTCCCGCCGGGTCAAAGAATGATGTATTAAGATTTCGGTCTGTTAATAATATTGTAATTGCTCCGGCTAATACAGGTAAAGATAGTAATAATAAAAAAGCTGTAATTCCTACAGCTCATACGAATAAAGGTAATTGATCAAAAAATATGTTATTTAATCGTATATTAATAATGGTAGTGATAAAATTAATTGCTCCTAAAATTGATGAAATACCAGCTAAATGAAGGGAAAAAATAGCTAAGTCTACAGATCTTCCTCCATGTGCAATATTAGAGGATAAAGGCGGGTAAACTGTTCATCCAGTTCCAGCTCCATTTTCTACAATTCTACTTGAAATTAAAAGAGTAATTGAAGGGGGGAGTAATCAAAATCTTATATTATTTATTCGGGGGAAAGCTATATCAGGAGCTCCAAGCATTAAAGGGACTAATCAATTACCAAACCCTCCAATTATAATTGGTATTACTATAAAAAAAATTATAATAAAGGCATGGGCAGTAACAATTGTGTTATAAATTTGATCATCTCCAATTAAAGATCCTGGGTTTCCTAATTCAGCTCGAATTAATAAACTTAAAGAAGTTCCAATTATTCCAGCTCAAATTCCAAAAATAAAATATAAAGTTCCAATATCCTTATGATTTGTTGAATAAAGTCATTTTCGCTAAATAAAATGGCTGAGTTACTAAGCGATAAATTGTAAATTTATTAACGAGAAATTTTCTCTTTTATTAATTAAATAAAATTATTTAGTCTTATAGTCAAAAAATGATATAAAATTGCAAATTTTAAGTTATAAATAAATTATTATTAAGGCTTAAAGAAATAATAATTCTTTATAAATAATTTTGAAGATTACTAGTTTAATTTAACTTAAAACCTTCTAAATAAAAAATATAGTTCTTAAAATAATTCCTATAATAGAAATGATAGAGAAAAAATTTATTATTGTGAAAAAATTATTTTTTAGGTTAATTTTTAATCATTTTATTTTAAAGTAATTTATTATAAAAGAGGAGTAAATAATTCGAATATAAAAAAATAATAAAATTAATCTTATTATAATAAAGATAAAAACTAATAAGTAGTAGTTTTTTATCATTAAAAAATTAATAACAATTCATTTAGGGAAAAATCCAATAAAAGGGGGCAATCCCCCTAAGGATAAGAAATTAATTAATAAATTTAATTTAATTAAAGGTTTGATATTATTAATAAATATTTGATTGATAAAAAATATATTTATTATATAAAAGAAAAAACATATTGTTGAAATTAAAAAAGAATATATAATTAAATAAAATATTCATAAGTTTTCTCTAATTATAATAGATGAAATTATTCAACCTAAATTATTAATAGAAGAAAAAGATATTAATTTTCGTAGGGAAGTTTGGTTTAATCCTCCAACAGCCCCAATAATTATGTTTAAAATAATAGAAAAAATTAAAAAATTTATATTAAAATAATAAGACAATAAAATTATGGGGGTAATTTTTTGTCATGTTATTAAAATAAAATTATTAAATCAAGATAATCCTTCAACAATATTGGGGAATCAAAAATGGAATGGGGCGGCTCCTATTTTTATTAATATTGATGAATTAATTATAATTGAAATAAAATTATTAATTTCTAAATTATTAAATATAATTATTTTTATAAGAATAAAAAATAAAAAATTAATAGAGGCAATAGATTGAGTTAAAAAATATTTAAGAGCTGCCTCTGAAGATAATATATTATTAGAGCTTGAAATTAGGGGAATAAAACTTAATAAGTTAATTTCTAAACCAATTCAAGCTCCTAATCAAGAATTAGCTGAAATTGAAATCATTGTTCTAAATAATAAGATAAATATGAAAAATATTTTATTTGAGTTAGAGAAATAAAAAATAAAAAATAAACCAATAAATGATTATTTATGAATTAGTTAATTCATTAGTTAATTATATTTTAGTGTAAGATGCACATTAATTTTTGATATTAATAGATATAGTTTAATTCTATAAAATATATTTAATTATTTTAATAAAGGTAGTTATAATCTACTTAATTTATCCTATCAGAATAACCCTTTAATCAGGCACTTTATTTTTAAAAAAAAGGTATTTCCTTTATATTTGGGGTATGAACCCAAAAGCTTAATTTAGCTTATTTTTAATTTATATTTTTTATATTTATATAAAAAATTATTAAAAATGGCCTAGGTATTAATAGTATATATATATTAATATATTTATAAATATTTAATTATTTAATTATTAAAATATTTATTAATAATAAAATATTATATTAAATATTTAATTTAATATTAATTTATTTTAATACAATAACTTAATAGAAAGATAATTCATAACAATTATTTTAATTTATACTACATTTGAATAGAATAAACGGGGTTAAACAATAGTATCCTATTTAAATTCAATGTTATAAAGAGAAAAAAGAAAAATTATTTAAAATTTAATAATTTATATTAAATATTTTAATTTATTAAAATATTTAATAATAATTAATAAATTCATTTTAAAGATTTATATATTAAATATTTATATATTAAATATTTATAATAATGGAATTATTAAAAATTTATATATTAAATATTTATATTATTATTATTATTAAAAATATAAATTATTTAAATATAAATATATATATAAATAGTATATATATATTTATATTTAAAGTATATAGGAATTTAATTTTAATATAAATATTTTAATATAAAAAAAAAAAAGAAAAAAAATCTGCTTAAAAATAATCTCATATAAATAAATTTTTTATGATTTAATTAATTTATTATGAATTTATTTTACATACAAATTTTAGTGTTAATTTAAAATTATTTAAATAATAATTTTATTGGTTAGTTTGTAGTAATTAATTTTAAAAATTTAAGAAATTAAGATTTAGTAATATAAAAATTATTAACAAATTTTGTGCCAGCAGTTGCGGTTATACAAAAATTAAATTAAATTTTATTAGATATTAATAAATAATTTAAAATTATTATAATTGAAAAATTAAATTATTAGGTGAAATTTTAATTTAATGAAAATTTATATTTTTTATTTATGAAATTAATAAATTTTTTATAAAAACTAGGATTAGATACCCTATTATTAAAAATTTAAATTTATTATTCTAAAATAGTAGGTGATTATTTATTGAAACTTAAATAATTTGGCGGTATTTTAGTTTATTTAGAGGAATCTGTTTATTAATTGATAGTCCACGATTAAATTTACTTAATTTATTATTTTGTATATCGTTGTTAAAAAAATATTTTTTAATGATAATAATATTTAAAAATTAAAATTAAAAATTAAATCAGATCAAGATGCAGATTATAATTAAGAATATAATGGATTACAATAAATTTATTTAAATGAATATTAATTTGTAATAATTAATTAAAAGTGGATTTAAATGTAATTTTATTTAATATAATAAAATGATTAAAAATTAAAATATGTACATATTGCCCGTCACTTTCATATAATAAATTGAAATAAGTCGTAACAAAGTAGAGTTACTGGAAAGTGTTTCTAGAAAGATCAAATTAGAGCTTGAAATAAGTATTTCATTTACATTGAAAAGATTATTAATTAAAATTAATTAATTTGAGGGGAAAAATTAATTAATTAATTTTAATAAAAAAATTTTTAATAATATTTTAATTGGGGAGTTAAAGTATTTATAAAGAAAAAATTTAAAATTTTATAGTAAATTAGTATTGTAAAAGAATTTTGAAATATATGTAAAATAAATTCATAATAAAGTAAATTTTATTTATTGTATCTTGTGTATCAGAGTTTATTAAATAATTTTAATTTAATGGTTAAATTCTCGAATTTAAAAGAGCTAATTAATTAAAAAAGTTATTGTAGCAAAACTATTTTAAATAATTAATTTGAAATGAAATGTTATTCGTTTTTAAATATATCTAGTTTTTTCAGAAAAAAATTTAATTTTATATTTTTATTAGGGGGAAGTTAATTAATTAATTTTCCCTTAGAAAAAATTTTATATTTTAAGGGATAAGCTTTAAATTAAAGTATTATAATAATTATTAAATATTTTTGAAAATTATATGATTTAAATTATCAATAAAATTTAATTTATTATAAATAATTTCATTAAAATAAAAATTTAATTTTAATTTAATTTTTTATGGGGGAAAAAATTAAAATAAAAAAAATTTGGTTATAATGATAAAATTAGTATATAAAATCAATTTAATTTAAAAATTTATTTAAAGTTTTAAGTTAATTAATAAAAAGGAATTCGGCAAATTTTATATTCACTTGTTTAACAAAAACATGTCTTTTTGAATTTAATTTAAAGTCTAATCTGCCCACTGATTTAATTATTAAAGGGCTGCAGTATATTGACTGTACAAAGGTAGCATAATCATTAGTCATTTAATTGATGACTTGTATGAAAGATTGGAACCAAGAATGTTAATATGATTAATTTTTTACTATCCTTATATAATTTATTTACCATTTAATATAAAAATAATAGTAATTTATGTAAGTTTTATGGGGGGAGTATTAGGATATTTTATTAGTAATATAAAAATTTATTCTATTAATAAGTTTTTATCAACTTATAATTTAAGATCTTTTTTATGCGTTATATGATTTTTACCAAATTTAAGAACTTATGGGATTACTTATTATTTTTTAAATTATGGACAAAATTTAATAAAAAATATAGATTTAGGTTGAAGTGAGATATATAGAGGTTGAGGTTTATTTAATATTATAAAAAATTATTCTATTTTCTATAATTTATATCAAATAAATAATTTTAAAATTTATTTATTTAGATTTATCTTGTGAATTATAATTTTTATATTTATATTTATTTTAATTTATTTAAATAGCTTATATTATAGAGCATAATATTGAAGATATTAAGGAGATAAATTTATCTTTAAATAATTTATAAAAATTTAAATAATTTTATTTTTACAGTGAAAATGTAATGTTTTATTTTAAACTATATAAATGGGGGTAATAAGTGAAGGTCAGAAATATTAATGGAATTAAACCACTAAAAATTAAGTTAGCAGCTTAATTTTAAACTTTATATTTCTTTAATTGGAATATTTATTCAATTTTATCATTAACAGTGATATACCTCTTTTTGGTTTCAATTAATAAATAAGGAGTTATAAACTCTATCTTTTAAGTCGAAATTAAATGCATATTTATTGCTTCTTACTTATATTAAGATAAATTATTCATAATAATATTTTTTGAATGCAAATCAAATGTTTTAATTAAACTATAATCCTTTTGTTATTGAGTTCAATTTAATATATTTTGATTTCATTCATGATATAACCCGACTAATAAAATTATTAAAAAAAAAAATCTAATGAATATTCAAGAAAAAAAATTTACTAAATTAAATAGTTTAATAATGGGGAAAATTAAAGCAATTTCAACATCAAAGATTAAAAAAATTATAGTAATTAAAAAGAAATGTAATGAAAAGGGAATACGAGCGGAAGATTTAGGGTCAAATCCACATTCAAATGGAGAAGATTTTTCACGGTCTATGAATGATTTTTTTGATAGAATAATAGATAAGAATATTATAATATTTGAAATAATAATGATAATAGTTGATACTAAGGTTATTAAAATAATTATTTATATTAAAATAAAATTAAACTTTTTGATTGGAAGTCAAATATACTAAATATATTATATAAATAATTAATTACCTCATCAATAGATTGTAATATAAAGAAATAATCATACTACATCAACAAAGTGTCAATATCAGGCTGCAGCTTCAAATCCAAAGTGATGATTGTTAGAAAAATGATTTATTAAATGTCGTAAAAAACAAATAAATAAAAATATAGTCCCAATTATTACATGAAGTCCATGAAATCCTGTAGCCATAAAAAATGTAGATCCATAAATTCTATCAGCGATTGTAAATGGGGCTTCAATATATTCATAAGCTTGTAAAATAGTAAAATATACTCCTAAAATAATTGTAAAAAGTAATCTTTGTTTACATTGGGTATAATTATTTTCTATTAATGCATGATGAGCTCAAGTAATGGTTACTCCTGAACTAATTAGAATAATAGTATTTAATAGTGGAATTTGGAAAGGGTTAAATGGATTAATTCCTTTAGGGGGTCATATAGCTCCAATTTCAATATTAGGGGATAAGCTACTATGGAAAAAAGCTCAAAAAAAAGATAAAAAAAAAAAAATTTCAGAGACAATAAATAAGATTATTCCTCATCGAAGTCCTTTAGTAACTAAAATTGTATGTTTACCTTGAAAGGTTCCTTCACGACAAACATCTCGCCATCATTGGTATATTGTTAAAATTACAATACAATATCCAATAATTAATAAATTTATATTAAAATCATGGAATCATTTTACTATGCCAGTAACTAAAGTTATAGTTCCAATAGCTCCAGTTAAAGGTCATGGTCTATAGTCTACTAGATGAAATGGGTGATTAAAATTTATTTTCATTAATTAATTAACTTCTCTAGAATATAATGTTCTTAAAATAGCAATTACATAAGATTGAATTACTGCAACTGCTGATTCTAAAATTAATAGTAAAATTTGTACTATAACTAAGAAAAAAATTAAATAGGAAGGTAAATTTGTTCCAGTCCCTCTTAATAAAGTTATAAGTAAATGTCCTGCAATTATATTAGCTGTTAATCGTACTGCTAAAGTTCCTGGGCGAATAATATTACTAATAGTTTCAATTAAAACTATAAAAGGCATTAAAACGGTAGGAGTTCCTTGGGGAATTATATGAATAAATATATGTTGGTAATTATTAATTCATCCATAAAGTATAAAACTTAATCATAAAGGTAAAGAAATTGATAAGGATAAAGTTAAATGACTAGTTCTTGTAAAAATATAAGGGAATAATCCTAGGAAATTATTAAATAAAATAAATGAAAATAATGAGATAAAAATAAATGTTGACCCATTAAAATAATTATTTTTTAATAAGGTTTTGAATTCATTATGAAGTTTAATTAAAATAAAATTTCATATTATAAAATGTCGGTTAGGGATTAATCAGAATGTATAAGGAATAAATAATAAACCTAATAAAGTTCTTAATCAATTAATTGGGATATTAAATAAATTAGTTGAAGGGTCAAAAATTGAGAATAAATTACTTATCATTTTCAATTAAAATTTTTTTTAACAATTTTATTATTTATTGTATTTTTATTGTTTAAATTTATAAAAAAAATATAATAATTTATAATATTAAAAATTAAAAAAATAAAAATAAATAAAATAAAAGAAATTAATCAGTTGATTGGTATTATTTGAGGGATAAAAGAATATTACTTAGGTAATAATTTAAATTTGACATATTTATGTTATAAATTAACTAATTCTTTAATATTCATTAAGAGTAATTGTTAATTTACTATAAAATGGTTTAAGAGACCAGTACTTACTTTCAGTCACTTAATGAAGAATAATTATTAATTCAGTTAATAAAATTTTTTATTGAAATTCTTTCAATAACAATAGGTATAAATCTGTGATTTGCTCCACAAATTTCTGAACATTGTCCATAATAAAGTCCAGGACGATTAATATAAAAATTTGTTTGATTTAGGCGTCCTGGGTTAGCATCTACTTTAACTCCTAAAGAAGGTACAGTTCACGAATGAATTACATCAGTAGCAGTTACTATAATTCGAATTTGATTATTTATAGGGATAACAATTCGATTATCAACATCTAATAGTCGAAAACTATTGTTTCTTAATTCATTAGATGGAATTATATAAGAATCAAATTCAATATTATTAAAATCAGAATATTCATAACTTCAATATCATTGATGTCCGATAGATTTTAAAGTAATTAAAGGGTTATTTAATTCATCTAATAAATACAATAATCGTAAAGAAGGTAAAGCAATAAAGATTAAAGTGATAGCCGGTAAAATTGTTCAAATTAATTCAATTATTTGTCCCTCTAGTAAGAATCGGTTAATATATTTATTAAATATTAAATTAATTATTAAATATCCCACTAAAATGGTAATTATAATTAAGATAATTAAAGTGTGATCATGAAAAAAAATAATTTGTTCCATTAAAGGTGAAGCTCCATTTTGTAGATTTAAATTTGATCATGTTGCCATTTCTAAAAAAAGGATAATCCTTTATAAATGGGGTTTAAATCCATTACATATAATCTGCCATATTAGAATCTTCTTAAAATAGGTAATTCATTATAAGAATGTTCTGCTGGAGGTAAATTTTGGAATCATTCAATTGAAGATGATATATTTAATGTAAATAGGATTATTCGATGGTTAATTATTGATTCTCAAATAATAATTAAAATTATTATTACAGCTAATAAAGAAATGTAAGACCCTAAAGATGAAATTATATTTCAAGAAATATAAGAATCTGGGTAATCTGAGTAACGTCGAGGTATCCCTGCTAGTCCTAAGAAATGTTGGGGGAAAAAGGTTAAATTTACTCCAATAAATATAACAAAAAATTGAATTTTTAATAAAAAAGGATTTAAATATAATCCTGTAAATAATGGGTATCAATGAATAAATCTACCTAAAATGGCGAATACAGCCCCTATAGATAAAACATAATGAAAATGGGCTACAACATAATATGTATCATGTAAAGTAATATCAATTGAAGAATTAGCTAAAATAACTCCTGTTAATCCTCCAACAGTAAATAAAAATACAAATCCTAATCTTCATAAAATTGAAGGTGTGTATAAAATTTGAGTTCCATGAAGTGTAGCCAATCAACTAAAAATTTTAATTCCAGTTGGGACTGCAATAATTATTGTGGCAGATGTAAAATAGGCTCGGGTATCAATATCTATTCCTACCGTGAATATATGATGAGCTCAGACAATAAATCCTAAAATTCCAATTGCTATTATAGCATAAATTATTCCTAAACAACCAAAAGTTTCCTTTTTACCTCTTTCTTGGGAAATAATATGAGAAATTATTCCAAACCCAGGTAAAATTAAAATATATACTTCTGGGTGCCCGAAAAATCAGAATAAATGTTGGTATAAAATAGGGTCTCCTCCTCCCGCCGGGTCAAAGAATGATGTATTAAGATTTCGGTCTGTTAATAATATTGTAATTGCTCCGGCTAATACAGGTAAAGATAGTAATAATAAAAAAGCTGTAATTCCTACAGCTCATACGAATAAAGGTAATTGATCAAAAAATATGTTATTTAATCGTATATTAATAATGGTAGTGATAAAATTAATTGCTCCTAAAATTGATGAAATACCAGCTAAATGAAGGGAAAAAATAGCTAAGTCTACAGATCTTCCTCCATGTGCAATATTAGAGGATAAAGGCGGGTAAACTGTTCATCCAGTTCCAGCTCCATTTTCTACAATTCTACTTGAAATTAAAAGAGTAATTGAAGGGGGGAGTAATCAAAATCTTATATTATTTATTCGGGGGAAAGCTATATCAGGAGCTCCAAGCATTAAAGGGACTAATCAATTACCAAACCCTCCAATTATAATTGGTATTACTATAAAAAAAATTATAATAAAGGCATGGGCAGTAACAATTGTGTTATAAATTTGATCATCTCCAATTAAAGATCCTGGGTTTCCTAATTCAGCTCGAATTAATAAACTTAAAGAAGTTCCAATTATTCCAGCTCAAATTCCAAAAATAAAATATAAAGTTCCAATATCCTTATGATTTGTTGAATAAAGTCATTTTCGCTAAATAAAATGGCTGAGTTACTAAGCGATAAATTGTAAATTTATTAACGAGAAATTTTCTCTTTTATTAATTAAATAAAATTATTTAGTCTTATAGTCAAAAAATGATATAAAATTGCAAATTTTAAGTTATAAATAAATTATTATTAAGGCTTAAAGAAATAATAATTCTTTATAAATAATTTTGAAGATTACTAGTTTAATTTAACTTAAAACCTTCTAAATAAAAAATATAGTTCTTAAAATAATTCCTATAATAGAAATGATAGAGAAAAAATTTATTATTGTGAAAAAATTATTTTTTAGGTTAATTTTTAATCATTTTATTTTAAAGTAATTTATTATAAAAGAGGAGTAAATAATTCGAATATAAAAAAATAATAAAATTAATCTTATTATAATAAAGATAAAAACTAATAAGTAGTAGTTTTTTATCATTAAAAAATTAATAACAATTCATTTAGGGAAAAATCCAATAAAAGGGGGCAATCCCCCTAAGGATAAGAAATTAATTAATAAATTTAATTTAATTAAAGGTTTGATATTATTAATAAATATTTGATTGATAAAAAATATATTTATTATATAAAAGAAAAAACATATTGTTGAAATTAAAAAAGAATATATAATTAAATAAAATATTCATAAGTTTTCTCTAATTATAATAGATGAAATTATTCAACCTAAATTATTAATAGAAGAAAAAGATATTAATTTTCGTAGGGAAGTTTGGTTTAATCCTCCAACAGCCCCAATAATTATGTTTAAAATAATAGAAAAAATTAAAAAATTTATATTAAAATAATAAGACAATAAAATTATGGGGGTAATTTTTTGTCATGTTATTAAAATAAAATTATTAAATCAAGATAATCCTTCAACAATATTGGGGAATCAAAAATGGAATGGGGCGGCTCCTATTTTTATTAATATTGATGAATTAATTATAATTGAAATAAAATTATTAATTTCTAAATTATTAAATATAATTATTTTTATAAGAATAAAAAATAAAAAATTAATAGAGGCAATAGATTGAGTTAAAAAATATTTAAGAGCTGCCTCTGAAGATAATATATTATTAGAGCTTGAAATTAGGGGAATAAAACTTAATAAGTTAATTTCTAAACCAATTCAAGCTCCTAATCAAGAATTAGCTGAAATTGAAATCATTGTTCTAAATAATAAGATAAATATGAAAAATATTTTATTTGAGTTAGAGAAATAAAAAATAAAAAATAAACCAATAAATGATTATTTATGAATTAGTTAATTCATTAGTTAATTATATTTTAGTGTAAGATGCACATTAATTTTTGATATTAATAGATATAGTTTAATTCTATAAAATATATTTAATTATTTTAATAAAGGTAGTTATAATCTACTTAATTTATCCTATCAGAATAACCCTTTAATCAGGCACTTTATTTTTAAAAAAAAGGTATTTCCTTTATATTTGGGGTATGAACCCAAAAGCTTAATTTAGCTTATTTTTAATTTATATTTTTTATATTTATATAAAAAATTATTAAAAATGGCCTAGGTATTAATAGTATATATATATTAATATATTTATAAATATTTAATTATTTAATTATTAAAATATTTATTAATAATAAAATATTATATTAAATATTTAATTTAATATTAATTTATTTTAATACAATAACTTAATAGAAAGATAATTCATAACAATTATTTTAATTTATACTACATTTGAATAGAATAAACGGGGTTAAACAATAGTATCCTATTTAAATTCAATGTTATAAAGAGAAAAAAGAAAAATTATTTAAAATTTAATAATTTATATTAAATATTTTAATTTATTAAAATATTTAATAATAATTAATAAATTCATTTTAAAGATTTATATATTAAATATTTATATATTAAATATTTATAATAATGGAATTATTAAAAATTTATATATTAAATATTTATATTATTATTATTATTAAAAATATAAATTATTTAAATATAAATATATATATAAATAGTATATATATATTTATATTTAAAGTATATAGGAATTTAATTTTAATATAAATATTTTAATATAAAAAAAAAAAAGAAAAAAAATCTGCTTAAAAATAATCTCATATAAATAAATTTTTTATGATTTAATTAATTTATTATGAATTTATTTTACATACAAATTTTAGTGTTAATTTAAAATTATTTAAATAATAATTTTATTGGTTAGTTTGTAGTAATTAATTTTAAAAATTTAAGAAATTAAGATTTAGTAATATAAAAATTATTAACAAATTTTGTGCCAGCAGTTGCGGTTATACAAAAATTAAATTAAATTTTATTAGATATTAATAAATAATTTAAAATTATTATAATTGAAAAATTAAATTATTAGGTGAAATTTTAATTTAATGAAAATTTATATTTTTTATTTATGAAATTAATAAATTTTTTATAAAAACTAGGATTAGATACCCTATTATTAAAAATTTAAATTTATTATTCTAAAATAGTAGGTGATTATTTATTGAAACTTAAATAATTTGGCGGTATTTTAGTTTATTTAGAGGAATCTGTTTATTAATTGATAGTCCACGATTAAATTTACTTAATTTATTATTTTGTATATCGTTGTTAAAAAAATATTTTTTAATGATAATAATATTTAAAAATTAAAATTAAAAATTAAATCAGATCAAGATGCAGATTATAATTAAGAATATAATGGATTACAATAAATTTATTTAAATGAATATTAATTTGTAATAATTAATTAAAAGTGGATTTAAATGTAATTTTATTTAATATAATAAAATGATTAAAAATTAAAATATGTACATATTGCCCGTCACTTTCATATAATAAATTGAAATAAGTCGTAACAAAGTAGAGTTACTGGAAAGTGTTTCTAGAAAGATCAAATTAGAGCTTGAAATAAGTATTTCATTTACATTGAAAAGATTATTAATTAAAATTAATTAATTTGAGGGGAAAAATTAATTAATTAATTTTAATAAAAAAATTTTTAATAATATTTTAATTGGGGAGTTAAAGTATTTATAAAGAAAAAATTTAAAATTTTATAGTAAATTAGTATTGTAAAAGAATTTTGAAATATATGTAAAATAAATTCATAATAAAGTAAATTTTATTTATTGTATCTTGTGTATCAGAGTTTATTAAATAATTTTAATTTAATGGTTAAATTCTCGAATTTAAAAGAGCTAATTAATTAAAAAAGTTATTGTAGCAAAACTATTTTAAATAATTAATTTGAAATGAAATGTTATTCGTTTTTAAATATATCTAGTTTTTTCAGAAAAAAATTTAATTTTATATTTTTATTAGGGGGAAGTTAATTAATTAATTTTCCCTTAGAAAAAATTTTATATTTTAAGGGATAAGCTTTAAATTAAAGTATTATAATAATTATTAAATATTTTTGAAAATTATATGATTTAAATTATCAATAAAATTTAATTTATTATAAATAATTTCATTAAAATAAAAATTTAATTTTAATTTAATTTTTTATGGGGGAAAAAATTAAAATAAAAAAAATTTGGTTATAATGATAAAATTAGTATATAAAATCAATTTAATTTAAAAATTTATTTAAAGTTTTAAGTTAATTAATAAAAAGGAATTCGGCAAATTTTATATTCACTTGTTTAACAAAAACATGTCTTTTTGAATTTAATTTAAAGTCTAATCTGCCCACTGATTTAATTATTAAAGGGCTGCAGTATATTGACTGTACAAAGGTAGCATAATCATTAGTCATTTAATTGATGACTTGTATGAAAGATTGGATGAAATATAAGCTGTCTCTTTATTAATTTATAAAATTTAATTTTTTAATCAAAAAGTTAAAATAATTTAAAAAGACGAGAAGACCCTATAGAGTTTAATAATTAAATTTATTTAATGTTATTTATATAATTAATTAAAAATTAAATTTATTTAATTATTTTGTTGGGGTGATAAAAAAATAAAAAAAACTTTTTTTCTTGCAAACATAAATAAATGAGTTATTGATCCAATTTTATTGATTATAAGAAAAAATTACCTTAGGGATAACAGCGTAATTTTTTTTTTTAGTACAAATAAGAAAAAGAGTTTGCGACCTCGATGTTGGATTAAGATAAAATTTAAATGCAAAAGTTTAAAATTTTGATCTGTTCGATCATTAAAATCTTACATGATCTGAGTTCAAACCGGTGTAAGCCAGGTTGGTTTCTATCTTTTAAAAAAATAAATATTTTAGTACGAAAGGATCAAATATTAGAATTAAATTTAATTTTAAGAATATTAATAACAAAAAAAAATAAAATTATTTTTACTAATTAATAAAAAATAATATTTAAATTAATTATTATATATTTATTTATATAGTTTAATATTAAAATTACTATTTTGGCAGAAAAATGTAATGGTTTTAGAAGTCATAAATGTATAATTTAATTATATAGATAGTAAATGTTTAAATATGATATTTTAATAATAATTATTGGATTTTTTATTTTAGTTTTAGGAGTATTAATTGGTGTTGCTTTTTTAACTTTATTAGAGCGTAAAGTATTAGGTTACATTCAAATTCGTAAGGGTCCCAATAAAGTTGGGATATTAGGAATTTTACAGCCTTTTTCTGATGCTATTAAATTATTTACTAAAGAACAAACTTATCCTGCCTATTCTAATTATATTTCCTATTATTTTTCCCCTGTATTAAGATTTATGTTATCTTTAATAATTTGAATATTAATTCCCTATTATTTTAATTTATTAAGATTTAATTTGGGTATTTTATTTTTTTTTTGTTGTACTAGATTGGGAGTTTATACTGTTATAGTTGCGGGTTGGTCTTCAAATTCTAATTATGCCCTTTTAGGGGGGCTACGAGCAGTTGCCCAAACAATTTCCTATGAAGTTAGATTAGCTTTAATTTTAATATCTAGAATTATTATAATTATAGAATTTAATTTATTAAATTTTTTTTTTTATCAGGATTTAATTTGATTTATATTTATTATATTTCCTTTAATGTTATGTTGATTTTCTTCAAGATTAGCGGAAACTAATCGTACTCCCTTTGATTTTGCAGAGGGGGAAAGAGAATTAGTTTCTGGCTTTAATGTAGAATATAGAAGAGGGGGATTTGCTTTAATTTTTTTAGCCGAATATTCGAGAATTTTATTTATAAGTATATTATTTATTTTATTATATATAGGGGGTTATGACATAAATATATTTTTTTATTTGAAGTTAACTTTTTTATCTTTTGTTTTTATTTGAGTTCGTGGGACATTACCCCGATATCGGTATGATAAGTTAATATATTTAGCTTGAAAAAGATATTTACCAATTTCATTAAATTTTATTTTATTTTTTATGGGGGTAAAAATTTTATTGTTATAATATGATTTTTTTTAGTATAAATTAATAGAATAATTATTCTTTCTTAAGTTTTCAAAACAAATGCTTTTACAAGCTCATTAATTAATAATTTAAATTTATTTATTTATTAAATAATAAATTATCTCAGTATTTTCCAATTAAAGGGTTTAGGATAAAATATGAAAAATAAAGGACTGTTAATAATTGACCTGTTAAAATATAAGGATTTTCTACTGGTCGAGCCCCAATTCATGTTAATAAAATAATTACTACGATTATAAACCAAAATAAGATTTGATTTAAAGGGTAAAATTGAATACCTTGTATTTTTTTATTTGAGGTAAATGGTAAGATACTTAAAATTAAAATTGATATGATTAATGCAATTACTCCCCCTAATTTATTAGGAATAGAACGTAGAATTGCATAGGCAAATAAAAAATATCATTCAGGTTGAATGTGAACTGGAGTAACTAATGGATTAGCGGGAATAAAATTATCTGGGTCTCCTAATAAATAAGGATTAATTAAAGTTAATATAATTAAAAAAAATATTATTGTGATAAATCCAATTAAATCCTTAAATGTAAAAAATGGATGAAATGGAATTTTGTCTAAATTTCTATTAATACCTAATGGGTTATTTGATCCTGTTTGATGTAAAAACAATAAATGAATTATTGTTATCATTAAAATAATAAATGGCAATAAAAAATGGAAAGTATAAAATCGAGTTAAGGTTGCATTGTCGATGGCAAATCCCCCTCAAATTCAATTTACTAATATAGTTCCTAAATAAGGAATAGCTGATAGTAAATTAGTAATTACTGTAGCCCCTCAAAATGATATTTGACCTCAAGGTAGTACATATCCTATAAAGGCTGTAGCTATTAATAAAAATAAAATAATTACACCAACTATTCAGGTATATTTAAAGTTATAAGATTCATAATAAATTCCTCGTCCAATATGGAGATAAATACAAATAAAAAAAAAAGATGCTCCGTTAGCATGAAGGGTTCGAATTAATCAACCATAATTTACATTTCGGCAAATATAATTAACACTAAAAAAAGCTAGTTCAATATTAGCTGTATAATATATAGTTAAAAATAGGCCTGTGACAATTTGGGTAATTAAACATAAGGCCAGTAAAGACCCAAAATTTCATCATGCTGAAATATTTAAAGGTGTTGGTAAATCGATTAAAGATCCATTAAGAATTTTAATAATAGGGTGTGTTTTTCGCAATAAATTAAAATTATTTTTCATTAGAGTTTATTAAATTGTTCGTAAAGGACCATAAAAAATATTGGTAACTTTTACTACAGCCACTAATGTAATAAATAGGTAAATTACTATTATTATCATTAATATAAAGTTATAATTATTATAAAGTTTATTAATGTTAATTTTATTTTCATTATTAAAAAAATAATTATTGTAAAAATTATCAATATCTATTAATTCATTAGATAAATTTATTCATCTTAAATTATAGAAAAAATTATATTGGAAAATAATTAATATTAATAAAAATAACGTTAATATGAATTTTAAATTAATATTTAAGGGGGAAAATATTTCATTTGAGGCAACACTTGAAACATAGATAAATAATACTAATAATCCTCCTAAGAAAGTTAAAAATAGGATGTAAGAAAACCAATAAGTTTTAATTATTAATCCTGTGATTAAACAAATTAGTAGTGTTTGGGTTAAAATTATAAGTCCTATAGATAGGGGGTGATTTAAGAATATTATTGTAATTGATAATAATAATATTATAGATGAAATTAAAATTTTTATCACGTCAAATCAAAGAATAGTTTATTTAAAATTATAATTTTGGAGATTATAGATAAAGAGTTTCTTTTTCTTTGAAGTTTTTAAAGAAATAATCTTAATTTTGATTTACAAGACCAATGTTTTATTTAAACTATAAAAACAAATGATAATTATAAATATATATATATTAGTAATAATTATATTTATTTTAGGAAATATAATTTTTGTTTCTAAACATAAACATTTATTAATTGTATTGATAAGATTAGAATTTATAGTTTTAAGAGTTTTTTTTTTATTTTTAATATATTTATTAATAATCAGTTATGATATATATATATTGATGGTATTTTTAGTGTTTTCTGTATGTGAGGGGGCTTTAGGCTTGTCAATTTTAGTTGCGATAATTCGAACTCATGGCAATGATTATTTTCAAAGATTAAGTTTATTATAGTTTATGATAAAAATTTTAATAATAATAGTTTTTATAATTCCATTATGTTTTAAAAAAAATATGTTTTGAATGGTTCAAATATTTTTGTTTATGTTAATATTTATTTTTATAAATTTAAGTTTAAATATTAATAATTTTTGTAATATTAGATATATATATTCTTGTGATTTAATTTCTTTTGGTTTAATTATACTAAGAATTTGGATTTGCATTTTAATAATTATAGCTAGAGAAAATTTATTAAAAGCAAATTTTTATACTAATTTTTTCTTACTTAATATCATTATTTTATTACTATTATTATATTTAACTTTTAGATCTATAAATTTATTTATATTTTATTTATTTTTTGAGGGTAGTTTAATTCCTACTTTAATATTGATTATTGGTTGAGGGTATCAACCAGAACGAATTCAGGCGGGCATATATTTATTATTTTATACTTTATTTGCTTCTCTTCCTTTATTAATAGGAATTTTTTATGTATTTGATGAAATAAATTGTATTATAATATATTTTTTAAAATTTTATAATATAAATTATTATTTATTATATTTAGCTATAATTTTAGCTTTTTTAGTAAAAATACCAATATATATTACTCATTTATGACTTCCTAAAGCTCATGTTGAAGCTCCTGTTTCGGGGTCTATAATTTTAGCGGGTATTATATTAAAATTAGGGGGTTACGGGTTATTACGATTTATAATTTTTTTACAGGAAATTAATATAAAACTTAATTATATATGAATTATTGTTAGTTTATTAGGGGGATTTTATATTAGTTTAAAGTGTTTTTGTCAGGTGGATATTAAATCTTTAATTGCTTATTCATCTGTTGCGCATATAAGAATAGTTATTGGGGGGATTATAGTTATGAATTATTGAGGATTTATTGGTTCTTATTTATTAATAATTGGTCATGGACTTTGTTCATCTGGGATATTTTGTTTAGCTAACATTAATTATGAACGATTAAATAGTCGAAGCTTAATAATTAATAAGGGTATGCTAAGTTTCATGCCTTCCTTAAGATTATGATGATTTTTATTATTATCTTCCAATATAGCAGCTCCTCCATCATTAAATTTAATAGGTGAAATTATATTATTAAATAGATTAGTTAGATGATCTAGTTTAAGTATATTATTATTATCTTTAATTTCTTTTTTTAGAGCTGGGTATAGCTTATATTTATATTCATATATTCAACATGGAAAATACTATTGCGGAATTTATAGATTTTATACTGGAGTTTCTCGGGAATATTTATTATTAATATTACATTGACTTCCTTTAAATATAATAATTTTAAAGGTTGATTATAGAATAATTTGATTTTATTTAAATAATTTAATAAAAATATTGATTTGTGGTATCAAAAATATGATTGTAAGTTCATTTTAAATTATTAATTTAAAAAATTACTCTATTTGTTTTATTTCTTTTTTTTTTTTAATAATATTTAGATTAATTAATTTTTTATTTTTTATTTATTTTATTATAAATAATATAGTTATCTTTTTAGAATGAGAATTAATTTCTTTTAATTCTGTTAGAATTGTGATATCTATTTTATTAGATTGGATATCTTTATTATTTATAATATTTGTATCTTTAATTTCATCAGTAGTTATTTATTATAGAAAAAGATACATAAGTTCAGAATTAAATTTAATACGATTTATTATTTTAGTGCTATTATTTGTATTTTCTATAATTTTATTGATTATTAGTCCTAATTTAATTAGAATTTTACTTGGGTGAGATGGGTTAGGATTAGTTTCTTATTGTTTAGTAATTTATTATCAAAATTTGAAGTCTTATAATGCTGGTATGTTAACTGCCCTATCAAATCGAATTGGTGATGTATTAATTTTATTGGCTATTTGTTGGATGATAAATTATGGTAGTTGAAATTATATTTTTTATTTGGAATTTATAAAAAATGATTATAGAATAATTTTTGTTTCTTTTATAATTATTTTAGCGGCTATAACTAAAAGAGCTCAAATTCCTTTTAGTTCTTGGTTGCCAGCCGCTATAGCGGCCCCAACACCTGTGTCAGCTTTAGTCCATTCTTCTACATTGGTTACAGCAGGGGTTTATTTATTAATTCGGTTTAATAGACTTTTAGTAGACACTTTTTTTTTAAAAATATTATTGTTATTTTCTAGATTAACAATATTTATGGCCGGAATTTCCGCTAATTACGAATTTGATTTAAAAAAAATTATTGCTTTATCTACTTTAAGACAATTAGGGTTGATAATAAGTATTTTAAGTATAGGGATTCCTATTTTAGCTTTTTTTCATTTATTAACACATGCCATATTTAAAGCTTTATTATTTATATGTGCGGGGGTAATTATCCATATAATAAATGACATACAAGATATTCGCTTTATAGGGGGGATTAGATTTTATGTGCCTATAACTTGTTTATGTATAAATATTTCTAATATAGCTTTATGTGGTATTCCATTTTTATCTGGTTTTTATTCTAAGGATTTAGTTTTAGAGATAATAAGATTCAGAAATTTTAATTTTTTAATTTTTTTTTTATATTATGTCTCTACAGGGTTAACTATATTTTATACTATTCGATTGATAATATATTTAATAATTAATGATTTTAATTTAATATCAATTTTTAATCTTTATGATGAAGATTATACAATATTAAAAAGAATAATAGTATTATTATTCATGAGATTAATAAGAGGAAGAATGTTAATATGATTAATTTTTTACTATCCTTATATAATTTATTTACCATTTAATATAAAAATAATAGTAATTTATGTAAGTTTTATGGGGGGAGTATTAGGATATTTTATTAGTAATATAAAAATTTATTCTATTAATAAGTTTTTATCAACTTATAATTTAAGATCTTTTTTATGCGTTATATGATTTTTACCAAATTTAAGAACTTATGGGATTACTTATTATTTTTTAAATTATGGACAAAATTTAATAAAAAATATAGATTTAGGTTGAAGTGAGATATATAGAGGTTGAGGTTTATTTAATATTATAAAAAATTATTCTATTTTCTATAATTTATATCAAATAAATAATTTTAAAATTTATTTATTTAGATTTATCTTGTGAATTATAATTTTTATATTTATATTTATTTTAATTTATTTAAATAGCTTATATTATAGAGCATAATATTGAAGATATTAAGGAGATAAATTTATCTTTAAATAATTTATAAAAATTTAAATAATTTTATTTTTACAGTGAAAATGTAATGTTTTATTTTAAACTATATAAATGGGGGTAATAAGTGAAGGTCAGAAATATTAATGGAATTAAACCACTAAAAATTAAGTTAGCAGCTTAATTTTAAACTTTATATTTCTTTAATTGGAATATTTATTCAATTTTATCATTAACAGTGATATACCTCTTTTTGGTTTCAATTAATAAATAAGGAGTTATAAACTCTATCTTTTAAGTCGAAATTAAATGCATATTTATTGCTTCTTACTTATATTAAGATAAATTATTCATAATAATATTTTTTGAATGCAAATCAAATGTTTTAATTAAACTATAATCCTTTTGTTATTGAGTTCAATTTAATATATTTTGATTTCATTCATGATATAACCCGACTAATAAAATTATTAAAAAAAAAAATCTAATGAATATTCAAGAAAAAAAATTTACTAAATTAAATAGTTTAATAATGGGGAAAATTAAAGCAATTTCAACATCAAAGATTAAAAAAATTATAGTAATTAAAAAGAAATGTAATGAAAAGGGAATACGAGCGGAAGATTTAGGGTCAAATCCACATTCAAATGGAGAAGATTTTTCACGGTCTATGAATGATTTTTTTGATAGAATAATAGATAAGAATATTATAATATTTGAAATAATAATGATAATAGTTGATACTAAGGTTATTAAAATAATTATTTATATTAAAATAAAATTAAACTTTTTGATTGGAAGTCAAATATACTAAATATATTATATAAATAATTAATTACCTCATCAATAGATTGTAATATAAAGAAATAATCATACTACATCAACAAAGTGTCAATATCAGGCTGCAGCTTCAAATCCAAAGTGATGATTGTTAGAAAAATGATTTATTAAATGTCGTAAAAAACAAATAAATAAAAATATAGTCCCAATTATTACATGAAGTCCATGAAATCCTGTAGCCATAAAAAATGTAGATCCATAAATTCTATCAGCGATTGTAAATGGGGCTTCAATATATTCATAAGCTTGTAAAATAGTAAAATATACTCCTAAAATAATTGTAAAAAGTAATCTTTGTTTACATTGGGTATAATTATTTTCTATTAATGCATGATGAGCTCAAGTAATGGTTACTCCTGAACTAATTAGAATAATAGTATTTAATAGTGGAATTTGGAAAGGGTTAAATGGATTAATTCCTTTAGGGGGTCATATAGCTCCAATTTCAATATTAGGGGATAAGCTACTATGGAAAAAAGCTCAAAAAAAAGATAAAAAAAAAAAAATTTCAGAGACAATAAATAAGATTATTCCTCATCGAAGTCCTTTAGTAACTAAAATTGTATGTTTACCTTGAAAGGTTCCTTCACGACAAACATCTCGCCATCATTGGTATATTGTTAAAATTACAATACAATATCCAATAATTAATAAATTTATATTAAAATCATGGAATCATTTTACTATGCCAGTAACTAAAGTTATAGTTCCAATAGCTCCAGTTAAAGGTCATGGTCTATAGTCTACTAGATGAAATGGGTGATTAAAATTTATTTTCATTAATTAATTAACTTCTCTAGAATATAATGTTCTTAAAATAGCAATTACATAAGATTGAATTACTGCAACTGCTGATTCTAAAATTAATAGTAAAATTTGTACTATAACTAAGAAAAAAATTAAATAGGAAGGTAAATTTGTTCCAGTCCCTCTTAATAAAGTTATAAGTAAATGTCCTGCAATTATATTAGCTGTTAATCGTACTGCTAAAGTTCCTGGGCGAATAATATTACTAATAGTTTCAATTAAAACTATAAAAGGCATTAAAACGGTAGGAGTTCCTTGGGGAATTATATGAATAAATATATGTTGGTAATTATTAATTCATCCATAAAGTATAAAACTTAATCATAAAGGTAAAGAAATTGATAAGGATAAAGTTAAATGACTAGTTCTTGTAAAAATATAAGGGAATAATCCTAGGAAATTATTAAATAAAATAAATGAAAATAATGAGATAAAAATAAATGTTGACCCATTAAAATAATTATTTTTTAATAAGGTTTTGAATTCATTATGAAGTTTAATTAAAATAAAATTTCATATTATAAAATGTCGGTTAGGGATTAATCAGAATGTATAAGGAATAAATAATAAACCTAATAAAGTTCTTAATCAATTAATTGGGATATTAAATAAATTAGTTGAAGGGTCAAAAATTGAGAATAAATTACTTATCATTTTCAATTAAAATTTTTTTTAACAATTTTATTATTTATTGTATTTTTATTGTTTAAATTTATAAAAAAAATATAATAATTTATAATATTAAAAATTAAAAAAATAAAAATAAATAAAATAAAAGAAATTAATCAGTTGATTGGTATTATTTGAGGGATAAAAGAATATTACTTAGGTAATAATTTAAATTTGACATATTTATGTTATAAATTAACTAATTCTTTAATATTCATTAAGAGTAATTGTTAATTTACTATAAAATGGTTTAAGAGACCAGTACTTACTTTCAGTCACTTAATGAAGAATAATTATTAATTCAGTTAATAAAATTTTTTATTGAAATTCTTTCAATAACAATAGGTATAAATCTGTGATTTGCTCCACAAATTTCTGAACATTGTCCATAATAAAGTCCAGGACGATTAATATAAAAATTTGTTTGATTTAGGCGTCCTGGGTTAGCATCTACTTTAACTCCTAAAGAAGGTACAGTTCACGAATGAATTACATCAGTAGCAGTTACTATAATTCGAATTTGATTATTTATAGGGATAACAATTCGATTATCAACATCTAATAGTCGAAAACTATTGTTTCTTAATTCATTAGATGGAATTATATAAGAATCAAATTCAATATTATTAAAATCAGAATATTCATAACTTCAATATCATTGATGTCCGATAGATTTTAAAGTAATTAAAGGGTTATTTAATTCATCTAATAAATACAATAATCGTAAAGAAGGTAAAGCAATAAAGATTAAAGTGATAGCCGGTAAAATTGTTCAAATTAATTCAATTATTTGTCCCTCTAGTAAGAATCGGTTAATATATTTATTAAATATTAAATTAATTATTAAATATCCCACTAAAATGGTAATTATAATTAAGATAATTAAAGTGTGATCATGAAAAAAAATAATTTGTTCCATTAAAGGTGAAGCTCCATTTTGTAGATTTAAATTTGATCATGTTGCCATTTCTAAAAAAAGGATAATCCTTTATAAATGGGGTTTAAATCCATTACATATAATCTGCCATATTAGAATCTTCTTAAAATAGGTAATTCATTATAAGAATGTTCTGCTGGAGGTAAATTTTGGAATCATTCAATTGAAGATGATATATTTAATGTAAATAGGATTATTCGATGGTTAATTATTGATTCTCAAATAATAATTAAAATTATTATTACAGCTAATAAAGAAATGTAAGACCCTAAAGATGAAATTATATTTCAAGAAATATAAGAATCTGGGTAATCTGAGTAACGTCGAGGTATCCCTGCTAGTCCTAAGAAATGTTGGGGGAAAAAGGTTAAATTTACTCCAATAAATATAACAAAAAATTGAATTTTTAATAAAAAAGGATTTAAATATAATCCTGTAAATAATGGGTATCAATGAATAAATCTACCTAAAATGGCGAATACAGCCCCTATAGATAAAACATAATGAAAATGGGCTACAACATAATATGTATCATGTAAAGTAATATCAATTGAAGAATTAGCTAAAATAACTCCTGTTAATCCTCCAACAGTAAATAAAAATACAAATCCTAATCTTCATAAAATTGAAGGTGTGTATAAAATTTGAGTTCCATGAAGTGTAGCCAATCAACTAAAAATTTTAATTCCAGTTGGGACTGCAATAATTATTGTGGCAGATGTAAAATAGGCTCGGGTATCAATATCTATTCCTACCGTGAATATATGATGAGCTCAGACAATAAATCCTAAAATTCCAATTGCTATTATAGCATAAATTATTCCTAAACAACCAAAAGTTTCCTTTTTACCTCTTTCTTGGGAAATAATATGAGAAATTATTCCAAACCCAGGTAAAATTAAAATATATACTTCTGGGTGCCCGAAAAATCAGAATAAATGTTGGTATAAAATAGGGTCTCCTCCTCCCGCCGGGTCAAAGAATGATGTATTAAGATTTCGGTCTGTTAATAATATTGTAATTGCTCCGGCTAATACAGGTAAAGATAGTAATAATAAAAAAGCTGTAATTCCTACAGCTCATACGAATAAAGGTAATTGATCAAAAAATATGTTATTTAATCGTATATTAATAATGGTAGTGATAAAATTAATTGCTCCTAAAATTGATGAAATACCAGCTAAATGAAGGGAAAAAATAGCTAAGTCTACAGATCTTCCTCCATGTGCAATATTAGAGGATAAAGGCGGGTAAACTGTTCATCCAGTTCCAGCTCCATTTTCTACAATTCTACTTGAAATTAAAAGAGTAATTGAAGGGGGGAGTAATCAAAATCTTATATTATTTATTCGGGGGAAAGCTATATCAGGAGCTCCAAGCATTAAAGGGACTAATCAATTACCAAACCCTCCAATTATAATTGGTATTACTATAAAAAAAATTATAATAAAGGCATGGGCAGTAACAATTGTGTTATAAATTTGATCATCTCCAATTAAAGATCCTGGGTTTCCTAATTCAGCTCGAATTAATAAACTTAAAGAAGTTCCAATTATTCCAGCTCAAATTCCAAAAATAAAATATAAAGTTCCAATATCCTTATGATTTGTTGAATAAAGTCATTTTCGCTAAATAAAATGGCTGAGTTACTAAGCGATAAATTGTAAATTTATTAACGAGAAATTTTCTCTTTTATTAATTAAATAAAATTATTTAGTCTTATAGTCAAAAAATGATATAAAATTGCAAATTTTAAGTTATAAATAAATTATTATTAAGGCTTAAAGAAATAATAATTCTTTATAAATAATTTTGAAGATTACTAGTTTAATTTAACTTAAAACCTTCTAAATAAAAAATATAGTTCTTAAAATAATTCCTATAATAGAAATGATAGAGAAAAAATTTATTATTGTGAAAAAATTATTTTTTAGGTTAATTTTTAATCATTTTATTTTAAAGTAATTTATTATAAAAGAGGAGTAAATAATTCGAATATAAAAAAATAATAAAATTAATCTTATTATAATAAAGATAAAAACTAATAAGTAGTAGTTTTTTATCATTAAAAAATTAATAACAATTCATTTAGGGAAAAATCCAATAAAAGGGGGCAATCCCCCTAAGGATAAGAAATTAATTAATAAATTTAATTTAATTAAAGGTTTGATATTATTAATAAATATTTGATTGATAAAAAATATATTTATTATATAAAAGAAAAAACATATTGTTGAAATTAAAAAAGAATATATAATTAAATAAAATATTCATAAGTTTTCTCTAATTATAATAGATGAAATTATTCAACCTAAATTATTAATAGAAGAAAAAGATATTAATTTTCGTAGGGAAGTTTGGTTTAATCCTCCAACAGCCCCAATAATTATGTTTAAAATAATAGAAAAAATTAAAAAATTTATATTAAAATAATAAGACAATAAAATTATGGGGGTAATTTTTTGTCATGTTATTAAAATAAAATTATTAAATCAAGATAATCCTTCAACAATATTGGGGAATCAAAAATGGAATGGGGCGGCTCCTATTTTTATTAATATTGATGAATTAATTATAATTGAAATAAAATTATTAATTTCTAAATTATTAAATATAATTATTTTTATAAGAATAAAAAATAAAAAATTAATAGAGGCAATAGATTGAGTTAAAAAATATTTAAGAGCTGCCTCTGAAGATAATATATTATTAGAGCTTGAAATTAGGGGAATAAAACTTAATAAGTTAATTTCTAAACCAATTCAAGCTCCTAATCAAGAATTAGCTGAAATTGAAATCATTGTTCTAAATAATAAGATAAATATGAAAAATATTTTATTTGAGTTAGAGAAATAAAAAATAAAAAATAAACCAATAAATGATTATTTATGAATTAGTTAATTCATTAGTTAATTATATTTTAGTGTAAGATGCACATTAATTTTTGATATTAATAGATATAGTTTAATTCTATAAAATATATTTAATTATTTTAATAAAGGTAGTTATAATCTACTTAATTTATCCTATCAGAATAACCCTTTAATCAGGCACTTTATTTTTAAAAAAAAGGTATTTCCTTTATATTTGGGGTATGAACCCAAAAGCTTAATTTAGCTTATTTTTAATTTATATTTTTTATATTTATATAAAAAATTATTAAAAATGGCCTAGGTATTAATAGTATATATATATTAATATATTTATAAATATTTAATTATTTAATTATTAAAATATTTATTAATAATAAAATATTATATTAAATATTTAATTTAATATTAATTTATTTTAATACAATAACTTAATAGAAAGATAATTCATAACAATTATTTTAATTTATACTACATTTGAATAGAATAAACGGGGTTAAACAATAGTATCCTATTTAAATTCAATGTTATAAAGAGAAAAAAGAAAAATTATTTAAAATTTAATAATTTATATTAAATATTTTAATTTATTAAAATATTTAATAATAATTAATAAATTCATTTTAAAGATTTATATATTAAATATTTATATATTAAATATTTATAATAATGGAATTATTAAAAATTTATATATTAAATATTTATATTATTATTATTATTAAAAATATAAATTATTTAAATATAAATATATATATAAATAGTATATATATATTTATATTTAAAGTATATAGGAATTTAATTTTAATATAAATATTTTAATATAAAAAAAAAAAAGAAAAAAAATCTGCTTAAAAATAATCTCATATAAATAAATTTTTTATGATTTAATTAATTTATTATGAATTTATTTTACATACAAATTTTAGTGTTAATTTAAAATTATTTAAATAATAATTTTATTGGTTAGTTTGTAGTAATTAATTTTAAAAATTTAAGAAATTAAGATTTAGTAATATAAAAATTATTAACAAATTTTGTGCCAGCAGTTGCGGTTATACAAAAATTAAATTAAATTTTATTAGATATTAATAAATAATTTAAAATTATTATAATTGAAAAATTAAATTATTAGGTGAAATTTTAATTTAATGAAAATTTATATTTTTTATTTATGAAATTAATAAATTTTTTATAAAAACTAGGATTAGATACCCTATTATTAAAAATTTAAATTTATTATTCTAAAATAGTAGGTGATTATTTATTGAAACTTAAATAATTTGGCGGTATTTTAGTTTATTTAGAGGAATCTGTTTATTAATTGATAGTCCACGATTAAATTTACTTAATTTATTATTTTGTATATCGTTGTTAAAAAAATATTTTTTAATGATAATAATATTTAAAAATTAAAATTAAAAATTAAATCAGATCAAGATGCAGATTATAATTAAGAATATAATGGATTACAATAAATTTATTTAAATGAATATTAATTTGTAATAATTAATTAAAAGTGGATTTAAATGTAATTTTATTTAATATAATAAAATGATTAAAAATTAAAATATGTACATATTGCCCGTCACTTTCATATAATAAATTGAAATAAGTCGTAACAAAGTAGAGTTACTGGAAAGTGTTTCTAGAAAGATCAAATTAGAGCTTGAAATAAGTATTTCATTTACATTGAAAAGATTATTAATTAAAATTAATTAATTTGAGGGGAAAAATTAATTAATTAATTTTAATAAAAAAATTTTTAATAATATTTTAATTGGGGAGTTAAAGTATTTATAAAGAAAAAATTTAAAATTTTATAGTAAATTAGTATTGTAAAAGAATTTTGAAATATATGTAAAATAAATTCATAATAAAGTAAATTTTATTTATTGTATCTTGTGTATCAGAGTTTATTAAATAATTTTAATTTAATGGTTAAATTCTCGAATTTAAAAGAGCTAATTAATTAAAAAAGTTATTGTAGCAAAACTATTTTAAATAATTAATTTGAAATGAAATGTTATTCGTTTTTAAATATATCTAGTTTTTTCAGAAAAAAATTTAATTTTATATTTTTATTAGGGGGAAGTTAATTAATTAATTTTCCCTTAGAAAAAATTTTATATTTTAAGGGATAAGCTTTAAATTAAAGTATTATAATAATTATTAAATATTTTTGAAAATTATATGATTTAAATTATCAATAAAATTTAATTTATTATAAATAATTTCATTAAAATAAAAATTTAATTTTAATTTAATTTTTTATGGGGGAAAAAATTAAAATAAAAAAAATTTGGTTATAATGATAAAATTAGTATATAAAATCAATTTAATTTAAAAATTTATTTAAAGTTTTAAGTTAATTAATAAAAAGGAATTCGGCAAATTTTATATTCACTTGTTTAACAAAAACATGTCTTTTTGAATTTAATTTAAAGTCTAATCTGCCCACTGATTTAATTATTAAAGGGCTGCAGTATATTGACTGTACAAAGGTAGCATAATCATTAGTCATTTAATTGATGACTTGTATGAAAGATTGGATGAAATATAAGCTGTCTCTTTATTAATTTATAAAATTTAATTTTTTAATCAAAAAGTTAAAATAATTTAAAAAGACGAGAAGACCCTATAGAGTTTAATAATTAAATTTATTTAATGTTATTTATATAATTAATTAAAAATTAAATTTATTTAATTATTTTGTTGGGGTGATAAAAAAATAAAAAAAACTTTTTTTCTTGCAAACATAAATAAATGAGTTATTGATCCAATTTTATTGATTATAAGAAAAAATTACCTTAGGGATAACAGCGTAATTTTTTTTTTTAGTACAAATAAGAAAAAGAGTTTGCGACCTCGATGTTGGATTAAGATAAAATTTAAATGCAAAAGTTTAAAATTTTGATCTGTTCGATCATTAAAATCTTACATGATCTGAGTTCAAACCGGTGTAAGCCAGGTTGGTTTCTATCTTTTAAAAAAATAAATATTTTAGTACGAAAGGATCAAATATTAGAATTAAATTTAATTTTAAGAATATTAATAACAAAAAAAAATAAAATTATTTTTACTAATTAATAAAAAATAATATTTAAATTAATTATTATATATTTATTTATATAGTTTAATATTAAAATTACTATTTTGGCAGAAAAATGTAATGGTTTTAGAAGTCATAAATGTATAATTTAATTATATAGATAGTAAATGTTTAAATATGATATTTTAATAATAATTATTGGATTTTTTATTTTAGTTTTAGGAGTATTAATTGGTGTTGCTTTTTTAACTTTATTAGAGCGTAAAGTATTAGGTTACATTCAAATTCGTAAGGGTCCCAATAAAGTTGGGATATTAGGAATTTTACAGCCTTTTTCTGATGCTATTAAATTATTTACTAAAGAACAAACTTATCCTGCCTATTCTAATTATATTTCCTATTATTTTTCCCCTGTATTAAGATTTATGTTATCTTTAATAATTTGAATATTAATTCCCTATTATTTTAATTTATTAAGATTTAATTTGGGTATTTTATTTTTTTTTTGTTGTACTAGATTGGGAGTTTATACTGTTATAGTTGCGGGTTGGTCTTCAAATTCTAATTATGCCCTTTTAGGGGGGCTACGAGCAGTTGCCCAAACAATTTCCTATGAAGTTAGATTAGCTTTAATTTTAATATCTAGAATTATTATAATTATAGAATTTAATTTATTAAATTTTTTTTTTTATCAGGATTTAATTTGATTTATATTTATTATATTTCCTTTAATGTTATGTTGATTTTCTTCAAGATTAGCGGAAACTAATCGTACTCCCTTTGATTTTGCAGAGGGGGAAAGAGAATTAGTTTCTGGCTTTAATGTAGAATATAGAAGAGGGGGATTTGCTTTAATTTTTTTAGCCGAATATTCGAGAATTTTATTTATAAGTATATTATTTATTTTATTATATATAGGGGGTTATGACATAAATATATTTTTTTATTTGAAGTTAACTTTTTTATCTTTTGTTTTTATTTGAGTTCGTGGGACATTACCCCGATATCGGTATGATAAGTTAATATATTTAGCTTGAAAAAGATATTTACCAATTTCATTAAATTTTATTTTATTTTTTATGGGGGTAAAAATTTTATTGTTATAATATGATTTTTTTTAGTATAAATTAATAGAATAATTATTCTTTCTTAAGTTTTCAAAACAAATGCTTTTACAAGCTCATTAATTAATAATTTAAATTTATTTATTTATTAAATAATAAATTATCTCAGTATTTTCCAATTAAAGGGTTTAGGATAAAATATGAAAAATAAAGGACTGTTAATAATTGACCTGTTAAAATATAAGGATTTTCTACTGGTCGAGCCCCAATTCATGTTAATAAAATAATTACTACGATTATAAACCAAAATAAGATTTGATTTAAAGGGTAAAATTGAATACCTTGTATTTTTTTATTTGAGGTAAATGGTAAGATACTTAAAATTAAAATTGATATGATTAATGCAATTACTCCCCCTAATTTATTAGGAATAGAACGTAGAATTGCATAGGCAAATAAAAAATATCATTCAGGTTGAATGTGAACTGGAGTAACTAATGGATTAGCGGGAATAAAATTATCTGGGTCTCCTAATAAATAAGGATTAATTAAAGTTAATATAATTAAAAAAAATATTATTGTGATAAATCCAATTAAATCCTTAAATGTAAAAAATGGATGAAATGGAATTTTGTCTAAATTTCTATTAATACCTAATGGGTTATTTGATCCTGTTTGATGTAAAAACAATAAATGAATTATTGTTATCATTAAAATAATAAATGGCAATAAAAAATGGAAAGTATAAAATCGAGTTAAGGTTGCATTGTCGATGGCAAATCCCCCTCAAATTCAATTTACTAATATAGTTCCTAAATAAGGAATAGCTGATAGTAAATTAGTAATTACTGTAGCCCCTCAAAATGATATTTGACCTCAAGGTAGTACATATCCTATAAAGGCTGTAGCTATTAATAAAAATAAAATAATTACACCAACTATTCAGGTATATTTAAAGTTATAAGATTCATAATAAATTCCTCGTCCAATATGGAGATAAATACAAATAAAAAAAAAAGATGCTCCGTTAGCATGAAGGGTTCGAATTAATCAACCATAATTTACATTTCGGCAAATATAATTAACACTAAAAAAAGCTAGTTCAATATTAGCTGTATAATATATAGTTAAAAATAGGCCTGTGACAATTTGGGTAATTAAACATAAGGCCAGTAAAGACCCAAAATTTCATCATGCTGAAATATTTAAAGGTGTTGGTAAATCGATTAAAGATCCATTAAGAATTTTAATAATAGGGTGTGTTTTTCGCAATAAATTAAAATTATTTTTCATTAGAGTTTATTAAATTGTTCGTAAAGGACCATAAAAAATATTGGTAACTTTTACTACAGCCACTAATGTAATAAATAGGTAAATTACTATTATTATCATTAATATAAAGTTATAATTATTATAAAGTTTATTAATGTTAATTTTATTTTCATTATTAAAAAAATAATTATTGTAAAAATTATCAATATCTATTAATTCATTAGATAAATTTATTCATCTTAAATTATAGAAAAAATTATATTGGAAAATAATTAATATTAATAAAAATAACGTTAATATGAATTTTAAATTAATATTTAAGGGGGAAAATATTTCATTTGAGGCAACACTTGAAACATAGATAAATAATACTAATAATCCTCCTAAGAAAGTTAAAAATAGGATGTAAGAAAACCAATAAGTTTTAATTATTAATCCTGTGATTAAACAAATTAGTAGTGTTTGGGTTAAAATTATAAGTCCTATAGATAGGGGGTGATTTAAGAATATTATTGTAATTGATAATAATAATATTATAGATGAAATTAAAATTTTTATCACGTCAAATCAAAGAATAGTTTATTTAAAATTATAATTTTGGAGATTATAGATAAAGAGTTTCTTTTTCTTTGAAGTTTTTAAAGAAATAATCTTAATTTTGATTTACAAGACCAATGTTTTATCTGTTCATAACAGATCTTCATCATGTTCATCTGTTCATGTACAGACAGACAGGTAAAGTCATTTCAACCCTGAAGGTCTTCTTTTTATGGTGCCACTAGTTCCTTCATCCAGTGTGGTTTTCAAGTGCGCCTCGAAGAGGCTCCTTTCGTGCAATCGACACATGTTTTCGAACTATTTAGGTTCTACGACATGCCGGTTTCCTCACGATGTTTTCATTTACCGTTTCGAGAACGTGGAATGCATAGATAGATTTTTCAACCGAAAAAGCCCATTTATGACGCATGACAGCCACCGGGATTCGAACCCGCGATCATCAGATCGCAAGGCAAGGGCCTCATCTACTCGGCCACCACGTCCTCCCAAAAGAAAGAGTCTCATTATCATTTCGCATGCGATATCGAACTAGTACAAAGTATTAACAAGCCGAGGTTCGGCTTTGTTTGTCTTCTAATTAAACTAATTACACTTGGATAGCCGCTGAAAGCAATCCAGGCGTACCGCAAATGGTCCATGCTCGTGGTAAATGGGCTATTAACACGTGTTAGTTGCAAAAAGCTGAAAAACTTTGGCGCTTTCACCTACGACATTTTTGCGTCTACGAATGATTAATGCAAGTAGAATAAAGGCCACTTTTAACTTTGGAACAACGAATATTCACCTGATTTTTTTCATAAAACTAAGACAGAATTGTTTTATACTCATATAAATCATTGTACTTTAATTTTTGAACTGAATTCTTTGTTTGAATGCATTGAGTTTGATCCAACTCAATGCATTTTTACAGTTCAAAATGTAGTGCAACACATCTGTTCTCACTTTTTAAACGAAGGCTATTTTGATGTTTGTTCAATTTAATCGTACTTTATTTGTTATCTCTAAGTATAAAAGGCTTGGTCTTGACTGTCTGACTGACCAACAACGCACTGGCCAAACCACTGAACGTAAAGACTTGAAATTCGGAGGGTATATTTGTTAAGTAGTGTAGGCGCGTACTAAGAAAGTAATTTTGTTAATTCGCAACGCAAACAAAGTTGCGGGCGTCACTAGTTAATTATAATTAAATAATTTACCAATACAATCAATTACCCCTAATTATTTCCTGCTATTCTGCACACTAATAATAAAATTGAGAGCACGCTTGTATGTCACATTTAGTTTGAAATTTATTAGCTGATAAATAATTGACGTTTTGCCCACCATATTTTCAGCCCGGAATCAATTTCGTCCAACAATACATTAATTTAACAGGTACTCTATCAAAATGAGAGAGGTATGCTCATTGATGATCGTCCAACCGTTTTGAAATAGGAAATGCCTGCTGTCACCAACACCACAAATATATTGCTTTTGATATTTAACACAATCATCTGGAGATTGCTGAAAAACATAGTATCAATAATAATAAGAGGCTTAGTTCTTATCTTACTGACTGACAGACAATGCCCGTGAGGGCATGTTCATATTATTCATGAAGACGTGTATTTAGTAGGTGTGAATTTTAGTTGTGAATGTCAGCTAGTTATAAATAATTTAAAACGGGAATTGCAACTGCCCACTTATATATCGTGTCCCTAAATTCAACGATAAACTGATTGCGGATGGTGGTCCTGGTCGTGACTATTAAGAAAAAAATAGATTTTTTTTTATTACAGTACAATTTATGAAATATTTCGAGAATTGACACCCCTTGTGACACTTTTAACTACCATGACCCCATTTCTTAATAATACTGAATTATTTTGCAACCAGAATGCCAAAAAAATAAATTATACTGAAAAACAAAAAAAAAATATTTTATTTTCTGTAGTGGTCACGACCAGGACCACCATCCACTACCCGCTTATCGTTGAATTTAGGGACACCCTGTATATTTGTCTTTCGATTCTATTTAATAAGGATAAAAGTCACACTCTCTCCGTTCTATTTAATTAGGATAAAAAGTCACACTTCTCTCCTTAGCCAAGTTTTCACTAAGTCCCTATTAATTTTTTCACTATAAACTTTGTAGTTTACAGCTTTATTTCTATAATACCTAATGCTCAGTAATACTTTTCTTCGTTTTATCTACACGTGAGAAGTTATTGTGGGTTCATCTTAAGCCGTTGATTTCCCCTGAGACAATCTCAGATTCATTGTCCAGTGTCAATTGTGGTCATAACAGTAACCACAAAAGGTTTTACTGTCGGAGCTCGGGTTAATTTCTATAGGACGTTACACGTGGGTCAATAGTAACAGGCCTTACATGTATTGCGAAGACCAGTTTCAAAAAGTTTGTACAATATCACAATTTTCTTATGTTGTCTATTATTGGATTAGATTATAACCCCCGGATAAATATATCTCTAGGATACATCTAATATAAAAGTTTAGCTGTACCTACTTCTTCTTATCGTGTCACCAGTTCTCTCGAACCAGGGTGGTGAAAGGATTTCAAGTGCCCCTCTAACAGGTTCCTACTCAAAAATAATAACAATATAGCAATGCAATATGGTACCGATTGGTGCCTACTTATTTTGAACTATAAATTAAATACCTTTAAATTTCAATTTATTGTTAGTTAATCGGCAAACGTAGTGTAGAACGCCCTACGGCCAGGTGAGGTGACGATCTGCGAAAGGCTGCAGGCAGAAGGTGGATGCGGCATGCCGAAGACAGGGCGCGATGGCGCAAATTGGGTGAGGCCTATGTCCAGCAGTGGACTGCGATAGGCTGATGATGATGATGATGCTATTTAATCTTGTTTAGAAAACACTGTCTTCTTTTTATCGTGTCACTAGTTCCTTCAAACCAGTGTGGTGAAAGGATTTCAAGTGCGCCTCGAAGAGGCTCCTTTCGTGCACTCGACACATGTTTTCGAACTTTTGGTTCTACGACATGCCGGTTTCCTCACGATGTTTTCCTTCACCGTTGCGAGAACGTGGGATGCATACATAGATTTTTCGACCGAAAAAACCTATTTACGCATGTCTGTCACCAGGATTCGTACCCGCGACCAAGGTAAGGGCCTCATCCACTCGGCCACCACGTGCTCTGAAAAAGAAAACACTGTGAATTTAGTTAATTGAAATACATGATTTAACATTGTTATGACTAAGGTAAAGAAGGCACAATACCCGCACCCTTTATGAAGAACGTCGTAACACTGATTCCGTGAAGACCTAATTAGAGAAAGTTATTTCGTTCCGAGTGTGCTTAAGTAGATCACGGCTAAATGAGGATGATTGTGTTTTTCGCGCGATCGTTCGCCCTTTTGCCCTCCCTCATTCCCATTCACCTCCCCCCAATCTCGTCTGACCTCCTATTTGCTGACGAATACTCCTAAACCGCAAAGCCTCATCAGATTAATCGCTTTTAGTGTTTGCAACAATACACGGTCCATGTAAGAAGCATTCCTTGCGAAGTTGAGATCGATATTCAATCTTTGGATTTCTAAACTCATTATTAGCACAGAGAAACACAATAATATGTATAATATACAGCAACACTGGACAGCAAATAAACCGAGCCACCCGCCCCTTGGAACTCTCATTCGATTTTCTCAACAAGTATAAAACTTACGACTATGAAAGGTATACCTACAGATAAAAGTAATGACCATACATTTATTCTCAAGTAACGTAAACTCACAATGCTAAGGATTTGTTCTGTTTAGATGAGAGTTTGCGATTAGCGTTCATGGCCCATGCAATAAATGATATCTTTTTTAAGGTGCGCTTACACGAGCAACTAAAATTGCTCAATTCCAGTCAATACTCGTCAACTATGACGTCACGACTACATCAAGCAATTTACAGCAACGGCAACAAGCATCAATATTGCGCAATACAATATTGAGCGATATGGCGCAACTTAATCAACTAGGCAATACTGTCCCTATACGAGCATTTACTTCCACCCGACCTCTCGCTCTCCCCGCGGAAACAAGACGGCAAGCCGCAAAACAAACAAGTGCGAACGAGATACATACAAAAATTGCCTGGAATTTCCAAGCCCATTGGATATTCGTCAATTCGTATCTGCGACATTGAGCGATATGAAATATGGAGCAATTAGAAGCAATATCGCCGAAATAATTGCCGCAATTTATTGAAATTGCTCCATATTGCTCCACTAATTGCTCCAGATCGGTCCATTCGTGTCGCCGAGCAATTATTGCCCTCGTGTAAGCGCACCTTTACCCATGTAAAAAGGTATCATTATGTGTTGGAAAAACACATAAGCTTCTATTTGTCACAAATAGAGGTAGCAGCTAGTTATATCATAAAACTTATATCGTAAATGTTGAAGATAAAAGCTCAACGGGTTAGCATCTATTGGCCATCCTTTCTAAAAATAAAAGTATAATTATTTTTATTTTTCGTAAATGCCTAACCCTTTTTTACCTTTTGTGTAAGTTGGTCGTTAACTTACATCTGTTTTGAAGCAATAAGTATTACCAAAAATACAGTGAGTATCCTACCAGAGTCATAAACATTCCATGAAAGGTCGTATTTCTCACAGAATGGTTCTGTAATCGAACAGGTATGAAATAAAGCGGTTTGATTTCAGAAACACTACATTTTATGATATAAAAATTAAAGAAACCTTCCATACTTTTAAAATTCGTATAAAAAACAAAGTTTGGTGCAAATAGGCATTATAGGCTCATTATGCTTATGCATCTTCATTGTCAGTCTTTGGACGTCCACTGCTGGACATAGACCTAAGACATAAGACGCCACGAGGAGCGTTGACGAGCCTCTTCTATCCACTGACTTCCCGCAACCGCAACAATGTGATCAGTCCATCGCGTTCATTAAAATATCCTGAAACATAGTAAAAAATGTTTCAAATAATGCTATATTTTTGAGCAACTCTACGGGACTTTCGAGGGTAAACATATCAGTGTCATTACATTACCTGGCGCGTAATTTATGGAATTACTTCCATGTGCACGAGCGCTCCGCCCTGCAGCTATATTGGAAGTTTTTCAAAACTGCTCTGAGGCATAATAAACGACATTCTTCTCAATATTGTCAGCGCTTTCGATAGGTACAGTTAATTAAATTAATGAATGGTATGGTACTTTTTCAGAAAACAGTAATAACTTTTATGCTAACACATAATAAAACTGAAATTACTTAATTAGCTATATAAAATAAAGGATTAACCTATCTAAAGTTATGAATAATACACAGAATTTAGGTCACTGTCCATGGGCAAAGTATTGCGGCGAAAGGCTAGGATGTTACCTACGAGCCGAGGTAAGCGCCCGCCCTTTGGTCGTTTTTATTTAACTTTTATAATTATGTACTTAAAAAATTTTGAGCACCTAAACCATTTAGATACATACATAAATCTTTTGATTACAGCATAAGCTTAGGTACTACCTACAAAAGGTACATGAATGTCAATCATACGGCTAGACTGATGAAATACCTTTTAACTTTATTAGTGAAGGTTCAAAACCAGACAATAGAATAGAATATTATTATAATTTTATTTACACATATTAATTACTAACTTTATATTATAATTAATATTTAACTAGCCTACTTATATAATAAATATCCTAATTTTAGACACCTTATTATAACAACTTAAAACTGAAAATGTACATGTCGCATGGTGCCAAGAATACCTACCTAATTGCTGCTTTCCCGCGCTGAATCGCCAAAGACAATGTTTGCGCAAAGCATGAGCCAGCTCTATAATAAAATACACTACTAAAAAAACAGGTTAAAACTAAATCAAAAGCTTAATATTTTCAATTCAGGCACATTTTACAAATCGACTATGAATATAAGTAAATACTGAAACTTCTCGCTTCAGAAATTAATAGGTTTGTCTACAAAAATCTTATTTTATTAGTAAGCCTCATTAAAATAAGGAGTTATATACCCGGATAGTATTAAGACTGCTCTTCAAGAAAATATATACAGTTTATCAATGAGGTACCGTCGAACTTCGGAATATCTTATTTCCATTCTGAAGCATTCATTCATAATGTATTTTCTGTAGCAGAAGATCGGCTGAATCTATTTGGACATAATTGGCATTGATAAATATTTATTTATTTCTTAAACTAAGAGTTAAGTTACTAATCAGCCTTTATTGTAATATTATTAGAGAACCTTAGTAGATTAATTAATGTGCACTAAATAAATAATAATTGCGTGGCTAATTTGTGGGGCAAGATTATACTCACTTTACTTTACATAATACAATTAGATCCCTGACCATCCCTTACTGAATAATTAACAATGTTTTTTTTGTTTGTTAGTAATTTTTTCGAGTGTACATATTATGTACTCGTATGTATGATTCAAATAAAATCAGCCCAGCTCAAGTGGGATTGGGCCGGCCACGTCTGCCGCATGCCTGACGATCTTTGGGCCAAAGCTGCCAATGATTGGATCCCTCCCAACGCTAGAAGGCGGCGCGGTAGACCGCGGCGAAGATGGCGCGATGAGCTAGATAAATACCAACCTGACTGGCCCACTGCAGCACTGGACAGAAAATCGTGGAAGAAAGATAGGGAGGCCTTTGCCCTGCAGTGGGACAGTACAGGCTAGTAATAATAATAATAATAATAATAATAATAATAATAATGTATGATTGTATGAACCTATGTTTATAATGAATGTATCCATGGATGGATATATATGTATGTACCTTTGTATTTATTTATGTAAATATGTATGTTTGTAACTCCATGTGCCGCCCTGCAGGCTAAACAGTGGAGCTGATGTTGATAAATGAGGTGTCTATATATATTAAATGTCAAACAAAACTATAATGGCGGCATTAAGCCAACATAAATAAATCCCAGAATCTAAAATGTAAGCCGATAACTCTTGGATTCCAAAGTCAAGGCACTTTCAGATAAGAACTGGGCTCATTTTTCTCACTTCACTCGGTTAATTTAGTTCACCCAATGCGGAATGGTGGAAGTCGTATGACATAGATTTTTACTCTATTCTACTATTATAAATGTTCAAAATTTTGAAGCACACGACCATTCTCTCATATCTTTGAAAGCATTCATTTTATCAACTGACTTCCAAAAAGACGGAGGTTATCAATTCGGTTGAATATTTCTTTTTTTATGTTTGTTACCTCAAAACCTCATCATATACATTAATGTATATCGAACGATTTGGTTTTTTTTTTTAAAAAAGATACATTTAGTTTAGGCCCATCCAAATTTTATCAAATCGGTTCAGTAGTTTAGTTTTAATTTAAAATAACTAAAAAATAATAATATGACATTGACGTAGGTAAACGAAATTGCGTACTTTGGTTCCCTGTGACTTTTCAGTGGTGTTTACGGTCACTAAAACAGTCCAGTTGAATGTGGTTGTAGCATGTTTTTTGTAAAACCTTTGATTATTTTAATAATATCCGCTTACTGACTCGGGAAAAATAGAGACACTTTTTTTTCGATAAGTATTATAACTGCATGCTACTCGTCTCTAAAGGACTATTTGATAATATGTTAAAGTGTGTAAACATAACTTAATTATAAAAACGTGTAGTGTAGGCACAAACTTTTGGACATACTTAATTCAATTTTGAGTCGTATTGTTTCCCCTCCCCTATGTTGAGATACCTACGCATTCTGGGCGCAGGCCTTTGAATTACAAAGTGTGGTTTAGCCCGGTGGCGCTATCACTTTGATACATTACGTAGAAATCTCGTCAGCCCAGAATATCTAAAGCTAAATTGTTCTTTGAACCCGAAACAGCTGTAGCTACGAAGCTACAGTATTATAATAGATTATACGCTCACGTTATGGTTATTGTACAAGAATGTTTGTGTTCTACAGATGTGCAGTAGAAATAAAAAAAATAATTCTAAGGCGTATTTACGAGTTTGGATGAACCCCTTCTTTCCTCATAGAATGTAAAGTTGTGGACCTAGAAAAGGTCTGAAAATAACAGTATTTAATAATAAGCATTATACATTATGTAGGATTTGTATTTGTCAAAATCGTCTTTTCAAGGTCCGTATTATCTCAAACAAAAAACACAACAATGAAATAATTTCTTCGGACAAAGGTTTTATGTGGGTCTAAATCCGCAGAGCCTCAACTGCAATAGCAATACATGGTAAAACTTAAGGAATAAAACATTAGGGCTTAGCCGCTACGAGTTGGTGGGTCTTTCTTCCCAAAGCAAATACAGTTCCATATATATGATGGTCAGAAACACGCTTTCACTCCTATGCTTAAATATTTTAGTACCAACCAGAGATAAATTTAATGCCTCGTGAAGTTCCATTATTATTCATGCAAATGAGATATGTAGGAAAGAAACAATAAAATTGTCATAAACGAGGTAGAGTTCCGATCTATTGCAGTGATTGAAAATCATAGTGATGAATTGTGTATTTCAGGGATGTAGACAAAACTCAGTGGAATTCTAGTATTGGTCATACACAACATAAATACTGCAATTCTATAATGTAGCATTCAATTAATTTATCGTAAGATGTTTTCTAGTACAAAAGTGTTATTATTATTATTTTTTTGCTTCTCTTCGTGTTTTGAATTTTAATAGACACTATATATGTTTACAAGTAAAACTTAATACCTTTTACTATAAAGCGAAACTGTCTGTTTACTCATCTCATACCAGAAAATATCACTAGAAAAATACATAAGTCGAATAAATAGTATTTTACTGTACGCCGTATACGGATCATAAAACCGGCGTACAAAAATACAGGAAGAGGCTTTCTGTGTTTATTACGGAAGTAAGGTTTGCGAACGTCACAGAATATCTAATAGTCGATACTGGACGGGCTTTACAATCAACTCCGAACTACGATCAGAAGCTGAAAACAACACGGGCATAGAATACTATTTCTAGCATAACACACCTATTGTAAGCATCATCAATGGAAACAGACTTCGAAGAGTCAAAGCTAGTTCTAACAATGGTTTATAATAAGGGGTAATAAAGGGCAAATTGTTCTGGAATAGAAATGGCGACGCAATAAGAACTCGCAGTGTAAATGACTATCCACACATAACCGGGACGGGGCCGGGACGTGTCAGGGCCGTGGCCGTGCCAAAAACGTGCTTCCGTGTTCCGTCAGGGGCTTTCTGTTCACACATCTCAGGGCCGTGACCGGGCCGCGACAGTTTAAATTTTGTCCGATTTCATTCCATATATTGTTTTTGTAATTCGAATCCATATATTTCGGATGAGACAAGCCGTACGAAACGCGATGTATGCGTACCTCTTCTATTAATAACTCGTCATTCATATTTTTCATGAAAAAAATTGCCGCGAACGTCACCGCGTCTGCCCGGGCACTGAAGCCCCGTCGCCGGCCCGGACACGGACGTGTGTGAACGAGTTCATATTAAATGTACGACACCGATTTTTGGACGTCCCGGCCACGGCCCTGATATGTGTGGATACTCCTTAAGGCGTGTATGAAAACACACACCTAGAAGTCCTAATGAAGTTTGCGAGGCGGACGCCAGCAGCTGTCGTCCTACTATTGTTTTTGCACAAACACACACACGGTGGTCCGGGTGTCTTGCCAATTTCCGTCGGAAATGGTGCCTAACTATATTCTTCTCTAATGTGCGCACATTGCAAGAGCAATGTAGATTATCAAATTTACTTAATAAGAAATTTTATACTTATTTAATTTATACGATGTGCTTTACTCTTTAAGCCGATACTGACCAGTGTTACGGGGTGAATGTGAACGGTATAATGTACCACTCCCAGCGAGCATTCTTGCAGTCATTACGTGGAAATCGACACGAACACAAGAGCAACGAGCCCTCTTTGCTCGCTGGGAAGACGCTTGCAGCGAGCATATTTCGGTCAGTACCCACCTTTAAGTATTCTACCTTACGAATTTAATAGAGATGCGAGATATGTAACTTCATTGGGTGTACCCAATGTATAAGATGCCCAATAATTATTATTGCTGGTCTCATTAGGGTTTTTCATAATCTAATCTGAAATGAATAGATACCACCAACACTATATTTCACCACTTTTATAGACTTACGAGTATTATAATTTACATCAGGATATTATACGCCTAGCAATATTGGACAACGAAAACTACCGTGCTCAATACGACTTGTCACTTGTACCGACTGAATTCAACTCCCCGTGTTTAATCGATTCTCTCCGAAGTTAGCTCGGTAGGCATCGAAATAAAACCGTTTTCAAGGCCATGGCCGCTCGGCCTTCCTCGCTCGGAACTAGTTATTCACAAACTAGTGTTCCCAACTCAAAATACGTAAGATATCGTTGCCATCTTATAGAAATAATACTAGAAAGTTACAAATATATCAAATTATTTCAATAGATCACGACATTCGGCCATCGGACATCGTACGACATCCCTGCGTACGTAAGCAACTATAGATTTCTTGAATATTAAAATTATAGTAAGGACCAATGAGACTTATTAGAATTTCACTCTATCAAGCGTACCTAATCTTATTTGCATAAATAAGTATGGTAATAATTATAGTTAAACAAAAGAAGTAAATCATAATATTATTTTTTTTGCATACTGATTAGGTGACTAAACATTATCGTAAAGCCATAAGAATACGCAGAAATTACAGATACAAACAAAATATTCTAAATATGTAGGTATTACTTTTGGGCATAAATCACGACATTTGGCCTCAGCAAAGCTATGTATTTAATAGAAATTAATGTAATAATGTCCAATAATGTTATCAATAGAAATAAAGCTATTGATGTTAACCCAACATATTTTGTACTGAATATGCAAAATAATATGTGTTTTTGTTAAACTTTGTACGCCAGATTGTATTCAGTATTTGCTGTCATTTAAAGTATAAAACTGACTATCAAGTGACTCAACAGTAAATGGATGACTTTATCCATACCTAAATATTTCAAATCCATAATAGCATTTTCGCATGTTCTCAAGTTTTAGTAATATATAAATAATAAAATATTGAGTATAATTTTATCTTACTTGAATGCCTGCCTTTATCAGTACAACGTTAGTGTAAATTGGCCCATGAGCATGGGAATTAATTTCTGCATGTGACAATTAAACTTAGAAATAAATTATCACTATCATACATGATTGTCTAAAAAGAGCAGAACTAAATGTATTCTTTGTGTTAACTTACATTTTTTTTTTTTATCAAAGTAACCTATTAACTTAGGCTTGCCGTAGTATCTACTGAGTTTTGACAAGTTTCTATTGAACCCTTTAAAACTAGAATAGATAAGACATTTATATCCATACCAAAAACCAACATGCACCTGTTCGGTTCACCAAAGCTTAGAAAAATAACTTAAATACAATATAGGTCACATCTATTCCACATAACATTCTTTGCTCAATAGTCGTTCATTAAGATCTACTAGAAATGCTTTTATTTTTGTTATAATCTAATTTGTATTGGTCCCACTGAAAATTAACCGTTGATTATTCTTTCACACTCGTCCACGCCTTGGGAAGATGGCGTGGTGCATTGGCCGTCCATCATCTACACATCCATTTTCATAATTTCTTATGACATGAATTATGCTTTGTCCTCCATCATAGTTCATCATGGTCTCGCAAAAATCAATATTAATTTAAAATCAGAATATCGTAAAAAGTAATTAGCTGCCTTTTTCGATTCATCAGTTATATCGTTTTTTATTTGATTTCTTTAAGTCCAGAGAAAGATAATATTAAGATGTCAAAATAAAATAATCTACAAAGGCCGGATTAACCTTTCTCAAGGTATTAAAACCAAATCCTTAACAATTTTGAATAAGTCAAATGACTTGTAATATTTAGAATAACTCCAATAGTTTGAAAAGCTTTAATAGCTCGGATTTCTTAGAAACGTGTATAATCTGAGTTACCCGACTAAGTTACTCGAGCAACTTAATGTATAGTATTAGTATAGTATGGTAATCATAAATAACTTAAAGTATATTTTATTCAACATGGTTACTTCAGTCGCCTAAGTAGTCCGAGCAACTCTAGTAACTCAGAGATCCAATCGAACAAATTGAATGACTTAGGTGCAGACATTACCTGGATGCTTTAAATTACCTTAATGTCACATCACCTACTTATTTTGATAATTTGTATTAAATTTATTTTATTGATTGAACTAACTAGAATAATAAATGAACCAAACAATGAAAATACCTTGTAAGATTTCGATGTTCGATCTGAACGAAATGAATGATTCAATTGTTTTCCATCATCCAATATTAATAATAACTTTTACATAATATTAATGAATTAATAAGAAATAACTCTAAGATACTTTGTTTAAGGTATTTTTATTAAATGTCCACTCATATGAATTATCAAAACTGCCTAATATATCAGTTTAAAAGACCAGTCTGAATTATCTTGGTTAAGGTGATCTGATTATTGTTTTTTTTTTTTTTTTTTTTTTAATGTAACTTCAATAGCAATTTGCAATTCATCTAGCAGAGCTTTTAATATTTAAAATTAATTTAATTAAATCAATAATATAAATAATTAATTCTTGTAAGAAGTTGTTTATTCTTTTTTTTAAAGTTATTTATTCTGTTAATAAGTTTTAATTATTAACTTGAGTTTGCTGTAAATTCTTCTAATAACTTTGAACTTACTTGAATCAAGTGTAGTTAGTAAAAGTAATGAATCATCCTCACGATGCGCAGTGACATTGACAAATGACATTGTTGTGATCATAAGAAGTCTTTATGCAGTCCGCTAGTCCGTGGCGTCATACAAAAATTGGCCTGTACAGCAGTGGGCGATAAAGGGCTGTTGATGATGTACTGGAATAAACTTGATATAACCCTGATTATCGGGAGTTACTTATATTTATAGCGCCAACCTTATTTAATCTTACTTGAATTGACTCAAATTATCTTTATTTAAATCAAATAAACTTTCAAATAATTAAAGCAATTAAATTATATTCAAACTAATTCAAATCTCATAAACACGATGTAACATTTGCTATATAGCTAAATACATTATTATTTGTAAGTTGTTTACTTAAAAGGTATATTCGTAGGAAAGATTACTGCTAACTGTTTAAATACCAATACCGAAGTTCTTGAAAGATATTACATGCAAAGAGGACTCAATGGAAAGTCTAGTTATTAAAGAAGAATGGAAACCAAGAAATCCCGTGGTTGTTATCCAACTGTTTATTGGTAAAATCTAATTGAAACCCTCACAGATTCAACCAAGACCGACCGCTTTCACAATGCGTAAAACAAAGTTTAACTAAAGATGAATAGTTGAAGCTGCCATTTATCGGGCCTTTGTGAAGAGTGCCCGACTACGAAGAAGATACTTTATTTTGTATACCTAGATTTTAATTTATCGATAACTATACTGTCTTGAAAGATATACTCAAAAATTAACGTGTAAACATTCTTCAAATAAATTTGTTAAGTAAACTTGAAATGCAAACTGGGAATGTAAACTTGAAATGTGAAGCATGAAATACTTGTGAAACGTTGTAGAACGTTTTCTTCCTAAAAACATTAAACAAGGTACTACTTACTAGATGTCTTTTAAGCAAAAGCAACCTAACGAATCAGTGAATGAACAGGCTTCTCAAATCCACTCAATAAAATTATTGTTCACCGTCCTAGTATCGCAGATTTACTTTTAAACCACTTTAAAAATAATCTTGATAGAAATACTCAAAATATAAACTTGAAATATCAATTTAAGAAAATAAACTCTTCGTATAATCTTGAAATATTAACTTGACAACTTGACTTGATCTATGAGTTTAAATAAACAAACTTGATAGGTAAACTTAACTTGAAAAATTGACTTCTGATCGTGATAAATTAAATTCAGCAACTTGAAAAGATAACTTGTCGATCGCACAAGCGTGTTTGATTTGCACCCATCTCGAGGCGCTAATTGATGTAGTCGTCAAATTAACGTAGAAAATTAAGTTGATTTAAGTAATATAAAACTTTTTTTTTTTAAACATTTAATTGAAGATTTAACTTTAAAATACTATATGACAAACCAGAAAATAAATTTAAAATGTCTGGTTAATTAACAGGTAAAAATGTTCTAAAAAAAAAACTATAAATTGGTTGTTGTTCAAAATGTCCCAAAAACTATTGTTAATATCATAATTAATAATTGAAATTATTGGAGAAAGTAACTAAAGAAAGTACTAGATAAATACTTGACAATTAACTGAAAAGTTATCTGGAAGATAACCTGAAAAATAACTTTAAAATAATTTGAGAGTAACTGAATAAAATACCTATATCTAATAATAAATTCTTGTCCAATTGTTGTACTGTACATATCTCATTTTATCTTCTGTTCTCAATTTTTTTCAATAAGTTTGCCAATAGTTAAGTTAGTACTAAGGAATTGTTTTTTTGTTAAAGTCTATTGTGTTTTTGTATTTATAATGAATTGTTTTATTCTTATAAAATGTAACTATTTAAGTTTCATGTACATATCGGGTAACGTTTCCTTAATTAAATATGTGCATTATATTCTTAATAAATTATGTCAGTCAATAAACTAATAAACGCAAATAAACTTTGAAATCGTGCCTCCATTCTACGACGTTTCTAAATCCTGGACACACATGGTCCGTTGATTTTAGACATGGTTCAGTCAAAACATACTTGCGGAACGAGACTCTGAACACACATGGTTCAGTAAGACGACGTTTCTAAATCCTGGACACACATGGTCCGTTGATTTTACGTACTGAAATCTGAACACACATGGTTCAGTCAAAACATACTTGCGGAACGAGACTCTGACACACATGGTTCAGTAAGACGACGTTTCTAAATCCTGGACACACATGGTCCGTTGATTTTACGTACTGAAATCTGAACACACATGGTTTAGTCAAAACATACTTGCGCTACGAGACTCTGAACACACATGGTTCAGTAAGAAGACGTTCCTAAATCTTGGACACACATGGCCCTTACATTTTACGTACTGAAATTCTGAACACACATGGTTCAATCAGAACATAAAATATCCTTCATTATTACTCTGAATCTACTAAATCAGTTTCGAGAAAATCTAATCACTAGTATACTCAATCTCTAGCATGGTTCAGCTAGTTATTTTTGTTTAAAAAATTCTAGAAATATTTATTATGCGAAGCAATGTAGTAAAACAGCACAAGGGATAACGAGTAAAAATAATTTGGTCAACATGTACGTACTAAAGTGTCTCGTGAACGCCGTTGATCTTTAAAAATAATAATATGCATTACATAGTTATGCTCATAATAACGATCCTAAACAAAACAATTCAATTTTAAACCCGGATTACATCATTATTAATTTCTTACATTATTGACTTCATAAGATTCAAAACTTTAAATTTATAATAATAATCCTACACTTGAGCGAGTCTACCTGTTCATCACATCATAGTGTTTTGTTAATTTATCTAATGTTACTGAACAATACTGCACTGCTAGCAATTTCGCAAAATGTTATTACAGAGCAGCCCTGGTCGAACCCTGTCGACGGTGCCTTTTTAATAAATTCTAGTTACAAACTCGATCGAAATGTAAACCCGACCACAATCGAAGCATTAAACTAATCATGATGATATTACCATTTTTTTTTTACAAAATCAGTGGGTAGACTCACAAATAAAATTACCATGATAATCACTATGCATTGTTTGCGACATAATTTGCCATCAATGGTAGTCCTGATAAAAATATTATGCAACTATTGCCTATGCACTTGCGTATTGTATGCTGAAAACATCGGAGAGTAGCCCTGATCACGGTGTCAGCAATACTCTGATACGTAGTCAAAATATGATATAATGACTTCATTATGCAATAATATTTCAAATTACATACCTGGGTTCAGCCCCTCTTCTGACATGAAATGAATAGATACCACCAACACTATATTTCACCACTTTTATAGACTTACGAGTATTATAATTTACATCAGGATATTATACGCCTAGCAATATTGGACAACGAAAACTACCGTGCTCAATACGACTTGTCACTTGTACCGACTGAATTCAACTCCCCGTGTTTAATCGATTCTCTCCGAAGTTAGCTCGGTAGGCATCGAAATAAAACCGTTTTCAAGGCCATGGCCGCTCGGCCTTCCTCGCTCGGAACTAGTTATTCACAAACTAGTGTTCCCAACTCAAAATACGTAAGATATCGTTGCCATCTTATAGAAATAATACTAGAAAGTTACAAATATATCAAATTATTTCAATAGATCACGACAAATCAAAGTTTAAAAAACTCACCAAATTATTTATTAATTTATGCTTCAGACAATCCCTAAGGCTCTTCCCACTGGGATGGTAGCGACCATCAGCCGGCCTGTCAGCGGTCTATTGTCTATATCTATAAATACTATTATTTTTAACTAGCTGGTGCCCGCGACTTCGTCTGCGTAGGTATCTTTATAAATTGTAGCCTATGTGTTATTCTGATATGTATAAGCTATATTATTGTAAAGTTGCATTTAGTAGTTTTTACGTGAAAGAGTAACAAACATGCATCCATCCATCCATCCATACTTACAAACTTTCGCGTTTATAATATTAGTAGGAAGGATAAGGTAGATAATTTTTAAAGAGAGTATTCCGCCGCGCCGCGCCGGTCACTGCCATCCCAGTGGGAATTGACCTTATACACTGTAATGAGATGTGTCGTGAACCACAACATTAATTCATGGAAGAGCACTGTCACGTACCTAACTGAATATCCTGAATGATCGATTGTTGCGTACCTATTCAAACCTTTGTGTGGTCTAAGGAGCACGTTTACTTTCAATACCAGCTGCCTCAAGGTCGTTAGGGCATATCCAATCCTGTATGCTGAAAGATCTTCGATAAACCTCGACCTCGATGAAAGTTACAAGCCGTAAAACATGCTACCCTGTTTAATAAAACTATTTTTTGCAATATTTTTGTTGCTGTGTTCACTAAATCTTGGAAACTTTTTATATATTTATGTAATAAAGGATGTTAATAAAAATAAGTTTGAGATGTTATTTTATGTAGAGGCGCAGCAACGAATACAAATAAGCACAGAATACAATGTTTTACAAATAAAGTAACATAAGTTACATGTTATAAGGAGTAGTTAGTATCGAGGAAAGTAATATACATATGTATGGTAATATCGATGATATATTCGTAATAGATATAATAATATCAGTATGGAGCTGTAACTGCGGCGGCGGGCCGCGGCGTCTTCGTCGATATATTACGTACGAGTAAATAACTGGACGTCAATTTACAGGGTTTTAATAACCAGTAACGGGGTGTATTATAATACTGTTAATAATTTGAAGTATTTTATCCGTCTATAGCATTGTAGGTCATAGACAGATTCCTGATTTTAAATTTGATTTTATATTTATCAGGATGAAAATATATTTAGTCTCTTAAAATAATTTTATTTGTATTCTTAATTTCATTGATCAAAATAATTGCTATTTATGTATCTTTGAGCAAAACCGTCCCGTCCATGTAGCGTGACGACTGACATGACGATGGTCGATGAAAACATTTCCGATACGACATTGGAATCTGATAAACCTCTTTTATTATCTTAACGTAGAAAAATATTGTTATTGTAAAAGTTGCGACATTCCGTCAACATGCTACATTATGTTACAATGTTTATGCTACATTTAGCACGGCCTCAGTTACGAATCTGATTTGCGTCGTTTCCTCTTTGGGTAGGTGTTGCTCCCCACGGCTGAATTCGCTCTGATATTTTTATTACCTTGTTCCTCACCGGTAAGATAAACTCACTAAGGGAGATTAAGATACACAAAATATATATTTACGAGTTATTCGAAACTGTGTTATACAAATATTTTTCTTCTAGATATTTTCCAATAAGTTAATTTTGTTTGATTCTGAATGCCAACTAGAGACATTATTACTTTTGGACTGAAGTTATTCAAAATTCATGTAAAAATTACAAAGTTCAGGATAACACTACCAATAACTTACGGTACTTTAGGAAACGTATTACCAACATATTAGTAGGTAAATGATATAACTGCAATATCTTAAATGATTTCAATCATCATCTCCCTGCCCTTATCCCACACTTAGGTGGGGTCGGCACAACATGTCTTCTTCTTCCATTCGTCTCTATCAGCCGTCATATCTGTACTTACGCCTGCTTTGTTCATATCCTCTTTCACACAGTCCATCCATCTTTTCTTTGGTCTTCCTCTACTCGTAAATCCATCTACTTTCATATCTAACACTCTCCTAGTGACATGGCATTCATCCCTCCTCATTGCATCCTCATCTCAAATGATTTCAATAAAAAATATTATTTCAATAAAATATTTAAATTGGATTTCAAAATCAATAGATGTTAAAAATATGAAATAGGTTTGTTCAATTTCGTGGAGCTCTACGCACGCAGCAGCAAATATTTATTTCATTAATTTTTTTGCGAACTTTTCCTATATTATTTTCTGAAAATAAATATTCGGTATTGCAATTCTCAAAAGTAAATATTTCAAATTCTTGTTTGCATGAATTCGTGGTACTTACATATAATGTTAAACATCTGCTATGATTATGTACTTACTTCTACTTATGCATGTTTATTATTTAAAAAAAACATCGTATTAAGATTTATTTTGAAAATGTTTGTTAGGTGTTCATAAATTCATATTATTTAAAAATGTAAGATACCTACATTCTCCTGTGATTAAACTACTCACACAAACACATCATGTGTGTTCGTGAGAAAACTACTGATGTGATTAAACCACTCACACATACACAATCAAGTGTGTGGTTTAATCATAGGAGAACACCGGCGTAAGCTGGGTGTAAAGATCATTAGAGAGCTGACTGTACCAACTTGTAAAAAGGGTACTACGTGAAAAGTTTATATATTTAAAAAGTTTTTGATTGGTATGACCGGAATATTTCGTTGGGTAGCTTCAATATAGGGTAATCTCGCTAACGTTGAAAGCAGAAGCAGAGACAACAAGATATCTGCGGTTGTCTGACCTAAATCTCCGCGCGATGTGTATGTGGTGCAATATGCAATCACGAATAGAATGAATGAAGAACATCTTGAATCTCAATACTTAGGCTTTTATGGCCATAGATTATATCCTCTTATAACTTGTCCTTCTTCCTTCTCATGTAAACCACTTCACCTACCGTAGTACGACTATTAATTATACCAAAAATCAATTTATTTTAAGATTAACATACATAGTTATTTGTACTTACACAAGGGCCTAAAGCAAGACATTTTAAACGAGACTAAGTTAATTTAAGTAGAGGACAAAATGGGCTTCAGGTTCGAGGTATACACAGTATATTTCTACTTCAATTGCGATAAAATTAAACAAACTTAAACTTAAATGAGTAGTAATTTAAAAACAGAGACAGCCACCAAAAGTAGAACTATGTTGAGGTCCATGAAGTTATCAGGGTTTTATGAGACTATGATCTATGGTATTATGAAAGACCGTACTTAGTTCGATATTTGAAAAAAGTTCTGAACTTCCGGAATGAAACCTATTACAAACTGAACCTTTATGAACAGATTTTAAAAGCCGTTACTTTTGTAAATGGAGTTTTAGTCCCCCTAAAACGTACATGAAGTTGAACTATATGAGCATGAGAACTGAAAACGTATTTTTACAAGACTTACTAAAGAAAACATTCAGACCAACTTGTTTACAACAAACGATCTTTGGGTATATTGATCAAATTCGAAATCTGATCGCAGCATGCTGAGACAACTGTCAGTATTGCCCCTTTATAAAGCAAAAGCTTTTTCTTTGGACTAGATATGAGGCAGCCCTATTACAATACAAAAATACAGCACAGTATTGATCAGACGTAGACGGTTCAAGCGGCTATTTTCATTATAAAGTTGGAACTCATAGCTTTAGGAAGGAGCGCGTTTTCGACGACCCTGGCTATCTTACAAAAGCTCCAAGACAGCATTACTAAGTATACCTACCTACCTATTTGCATAAACAAAGGTCGAGTTAATGAGCTCTGCCATAAATTAGCTTCTCTATTCTCCTAATATTACGGTCGTTTATAATTTGCCTGGAATTTGGTGAAATTATTGCAAAATGAAGATAGATCCTTTGTTTCTACAATATGATTTAAATTTAGATTGAAAGCTTAGGTGAGCAGAAAATAACTTTTGATTTATTTGAATATGCATTTATCTGACCTATTCCCGTCCGATACCAAAAACTAATACCAGTGGTATTTGTTTATTACCCTAATTAATATTCTATTCCCGACGAATACCACTCTTAAACGAATCCGAAAACAAGTTCAACGCTATTACGGTTAACGGTACGGATTAGGTATTCGTTTTTGGTATTAGAAAGGAATAGGTCATTTATCTAAATAAATTAATAATAATTGGCTAGAAGGCTACCATGCAGTGGTAGGATCTCATGCGAGCCCCTTTAGGGCAGAGCCTTTTATGGTTCATTACGCCTGTATAACTCCTTTAGATAAGTGTATATTCTGCAGGTTTTGAGTATGTGGTAGGCATTGATAAAGAAAAAGGCTTTGTTGACCCAATTATTCATAGCGCAGCACCTACGGTCCCCGGCTCAAAGCTGTGAAGAGATCTCTGGGGAAAACACAATCCAATTTTAGCCAGCCACTTTGAAACATATTCAATTTTTATTCTGGCAATGCTGATATTTTTACGGAATTTTATCTCGCTTTTCGAATCAGCCGTGCGACTTTGATCCGCTTGTGAACGCTACCCTAAGTAGGTTTTATAAAAAAAACGAGAAGGTAATTTTCGTCATGATTGGTCACGATTATTTTCATAAAGCGTAGCATATAAATTATATAGTATTATTAGATAATTAAAAAAAGTTTAATAAAGTTTTCTTAATAAATAACAGTATACTTTCAAGGTACATTACCTAAGGGTCATAAATATATAAATGGTCGCATAAAAATGGTATCACAATAGCATTTTTTTTCTGTAATGTAAACTGCCAATAATTCTGGCAAAGGTGTAATCTAGATACGATAAGCTTCATTCATCTTGCTATCAATATCAGCCCGCATCGCTGAAAGTAGGATAACTGCGTTATATTCTCATCAAGGATAATTACCATCACAACTTGAGATTGAGATTCTCAATAGGGTGTTTGTATTAAAGGTTGGATTTGAGATGCACTCAATTTTCTCATTCAGTGTGCACAGAGATTGGCCTGATCGAGGCCACTCGAGAGCGCTCATGAATTGGATGAGCAGAATTGTTTGGCGCTGTCGTAAATCCTTAATGGGACCGACGGTAGGTAGGTATAGGTGGGAATAGCAAGCTCAACTCGGGTTCACAAAATAAATTACAACAATAAAGCCGCAGTGGAATTTCGTAGGCGTCCATCAGAAGCGTGAATTGATGGCCACCATAAGGAGGCTATCCATTTATCACGTTTATCTAGATTTCGCACCGGACCGCATCATTTACTGAGAAAAAATCTAAAGCACATTTCAAATAGGTAGGTTACGATTTATAATGACGATTATTTAAGCACGCCTCGCTTTTCGACGCCACATTTATGAACAGACCCGAATTTATGTAGAGTACCTACTAATCTAATGAAATACGGAACAGAATACATATAATAGGTAATATACTCTCGACGGACACATCGGTCGTAAACTTAGCGGAAGTAGTTTCGGTAGATAGGTACAGATGTGTTGCTTTCCAACCGCCATGAAATCCTCGATATTCTGAAAACGTGCCGGCATTAACCTGGCGTTGGCGAGCCTCGCTATGTTTTGCTGCAATGAGTTATGGCATAATTTGTTCTGTTGGGCTACCGACACAATAAGGATCCAAGACGAGGTGTGAACATGCAATACGTACCTACTCGTACAATATGTAGAATGAAAATTGATGAGAGCTCATTTGTTACGATACCCATGGTACCCGATACGATACCCGGTACGTGTGGCCTTGATGCATTCATCTATCTATTTATATATTTTGGTTTCACGAATGACAAAAATTATCCGTTTTGTTTCAAGGAATTTATAAACTACGATACGTAGTTTACAAATTCTTTGCCATTTTCCAAAGAACTTAAAAACTAAAATTAGATCCTTATCAGGTTTCCTGCCATTTTCTGATACACAGCAAAGAGAATATAACCACTACGTTTAATACACAGTATAATATATTTTGACATGAGACATATTTGACATACATACAAAAAGATTGGATTTTACTTAATTTTTCTGAGCATTTATACCTATACCTGTGAGTAAAGTCAAGTCACTTTCCACCGACACATTGACTATAAGTCATACCGTCATTTTCACTCACAGTTTAACATCAAGTTAAACCCGCTCTTAAAACCACAACATACTTAGGTATCTAAGCTATGTATATCTCTAAACAGTAAGATCAATGTGTAATTTACTTCATTGTAAGCACTTGCTTTGTTTATACTGCCTAAAAAGTAAGAAGTTAAGATCATAAAATGTGTTCTGAATGGAGAAAGGAGGTGCAAAGCTTATTGTTTGTCTATTTTTGCATTTCTTTGTTCTTTGCTCGCCTTTACACCAAATATCACTCACAACCAAATAATGAACGTGAACAACTTGTTCCTTTTGTTGAATTCCTATGACTCCGCTAAATAAAATGAACCGTATTTTTGCGTTTCGTCCGTATTCATAAACCGTGTTATTGAAATTGCATTTTACGCTTTGACGTAGAAATAATGATGATATGCAATAAAATTCCTGATAGCACTGTTCCCTGTACTTAATTCAATTCAATTCATTTAGGTTTGCCTTTGGAAGGCCTATTTGGTTCATTAATATTTACATGGTGTTGTGCATTTCTTATATATCTACAGTAACTAAATTGCATGCAATTTCAATTATAATACATCATCGTGCATGAAACTTAAAGTACACAAACTATACTTAGCCAAAACAGTAGGACCTAATCATTTAAAGGCTTTACTTATAAAAATACGAATCTGCCTAAATCTTAAATTTATCATGCACATAAAAAAAACTTATAAAAAAATAAAATACAAATTAATGAAAATACCTACCCCTAAAAAGGTAAAAAAGAAACATAATAATACAATCTATGTTGTACCTACCTACTCCTCAAAAGCCTTTATTCGGAATTCAGGAAGTAAATTCACGTAGGAATTTTTTTGGTTTAACGAACCTGAATATGGAAAACCTGGATAGACAAAACTCACTCACGGGCATTGTCGCCCCGGCCAAGCCGAATACTCGTACATGCGTGTATACTAGAATAATGTATTTTGGTTTTGAGCTGGGGATATAGGCATATCTGATCTGGCATATGTGTACGATCACAGGTCTACTGAACAAACATCTCTACAACACGGAACTTGACTAGGACGTTTGACATTTGACTGAATAATTATTTTTATAATTTTTACAATAATTTTAAAAAAACATGTACCTATGTATATTAAATAACTTGACCACGTTGCGATAACTTACTTGACACTCGCTAAATACACTAATATATGTGGAGCCAAATACGAATAATAAACGTTCTTCGTTAAATAAAAAATCTCTACAACACCAGTAACACTGACAGCCCATAGAAGATGAAGAATCAGCTACCCACGTAGTCCTGGAATGCGTGGGATTGACAGCACAATGACACGAAACCCCCAGGCACCCACGGTCGCTCAGCGAAGCCTGTGAGGAGCTCGGGAATCTTCTGCGCTTCTGGACGAAGTAAGGCTGGCTACATCCGCAGCCAGCAGGCAACATTCTCAAGCAAAAAGGTCTGAATAACAAGTCCAATTGCGAAAACAGGAGTCAACACACATACATAGGCCAATATCTATAATAATATGATAAATCATGTGTATTTAAATAAGTGTCATGATAGAAGTCAATGTGTTTTGGTATCATGGTATGTCAATCAACATACTATCGCGTCACCAAAATTATGGTCAGTTTTGATATGGCCAATTTGATAAGTGCAAAATATTACGTTGGTAATTTTTCATTATTTCCTAAAGCATAAGTTGCTTGGAAACACTACACAAAAATAAAAACCATCTTGTTAGTATTATAATTGTCGTTTCTTGTAAAACTATAACCGCTCTGCGCCAACTAGGGTATTCTCTTGTTACTAAGTTTTGCTGAAACTGCGAAACTGAAAATAACTTTAACTAATGTATATGCCTAAAATACACTTCTACACCCAATGATGAAGCGAAGGAGGTAATTTAATTGCCCGTACCCCAATTTTCGCATAACTGCATGCATTAATTGATACGATTTTTTAGACGAGCTAAGCGCTCTCCTGGTGGTAAGAGATCACGCCTGGCCATGACCAGAACATTGCTACACAGGACTTTGATTACATCGTTCGGTGACTTTGATTCAGATAGGTCGCTGCAATGCAATAATACTATAGTGCTCGTCCACTTTGTGAAATTTTATGGCCAAAATGTCACAAAGTCCACTATAACCGTCTAGTGCATTGCCTTTCAAACCGAAACACATTGCTGCTTTGCGAAAGAACATCTGGCACTAGGTTCATGATGATAATTATTATAGGATCTATAAACGAGTAACATTCAAGGTGGGAATTAAAAATATTTTATCTTAAGCTCGATGACACAGGGCTAGTTTACAGGCAAATAGCCAGCGAGTTCGCTAGTAGCTTGTAAATTCGCCCCGTGTCATCGGTTCTTTAACAATCTGCTAGTTGACTATCCGTAAATCTAATCTAATCTATTATTTTGTAAAAATCGACTCGCTAACTCGCTCACGCGCTAACTTTTAAACTCGCTGACTAGCTCGTAAACTAGCCTCGTGTCATCGAGGCTTTAGTATCAAGGTAAATAGTTCGTTTAGTATTTGGCAAGTGACTGAATCCGGTAATAGGAGCATGGATGGAAGCGGACGTGACGTAATCAATCACCGATGACTAGCGGCGGGGTCGACTCGGACGTTCCGCTATTACCGAAAAACGAGGGAAGACTGGAAAAAATATTACATTGCGTGTGATTTAAAAACAAAACCAAAAGAATTTTAGCAAGTTTTGTGAGAAACAAAAGAAAATAAGAGAAAAGAAATTATAAAATAAGGTATATAAACGAACATGTTAATACATGTTCGTTTATACCTTATTTTGTAATTTACACAATGTAATTTTATTTTATAATTTACTACGTACACAATGTAATTCCCGGGGAAAATGAAATTTAATGAAATATTGTTTATTTGCTAGAACATATGTAATTAAAAAAATACACACATATTAATTTTAATCTTTCCATAATGAAAACGATAGGCAATATGGGATTAAACCGTATTCACTACACTACGATCGTTTGTTAATGGTACGAATATACAATACCCTACCGGATACTAGGTTACTAGGACTTACTACATGTGAATGAATGATGAAATACCTACATATTTTAATTTTTTAAAGATGAAAAATATAGGCATATAGGTAATGAAATCGGACAAGAAACGCATTGTATACTATTTTCTTTGATTGGATACACATTATATCCACTACACTATCATCTTAATTTAATGTACATATAATAACACAATGAGAAGATTATACTCGTAGTTATGAAAAAAGTAAAACTACATAACTAGGTATATCTTCAAAAAAACTTAACATTTTCTATAAAATATTATAGTAAATACCGCAGATTCTAAAACTGTATTTTCTTTGAAATGAGTCGGCAACAGGACTATGTTTCAGGACTACGTAAAAAAGTCTCTGGCCCGGCTCCTAGAGCATTCTCCCTAATGAGCCGACGCGGAAAAAGAGGTTATCGGACGAATTAGCTAAGTAATGAATAGGTATGTACTTTGGTTATAACGCTCCAAACGGCCGAGCGCAAATTCACTTAGAGCTAAGTTCGCAGGCTGCTTACAGACGGTTATCTTTCATCAGCCAGCTAATGTCTCGTAATATAACATGCTACCGTGTGAGTTTAGCCGTAAAAGACTCTTTGGATTTATGAAAATACAAAAACTATTTGTTTACAAAAATCTAGTTTACATATTTTTTTCTTATAACATATAACTTACATTTTTGTTTGAACTAGTGTAGTGGTGTACCACTGGGTTCGAACCCATGACCAACACTACACATTAACGAGACAAGAGTTGCCCGAAAAATAGTTATTTATTAAGCCTAAGTTTTATTTAGAAGAGATGAAAGATGGAGTAAAAGAGTAGGTACTTCACTGGTTCCCAAGAAACTCTATTCGCCCTATAGGATGACCAAGGAGGAGGTGGAATGACCTAAACGACCTGAACGACCTCGTGGGAGTAGCAGGCGCTACCTGGACTAGACTCGCCCAAGATAGGAAGAAATGGCAAGGGTTGGAAGAACCAAAAATGGGTGCCCCAAAGAAAATAGAAATAAATAATAAGAAAAAGTTTTATTGAGTAAAAACACTCCAAAACGAGCTTAATTTTTTTAGTAACGTTTGGTTAAATCATACATCCTAGAATCACAGGAGAGAGCGTAGTGCTCAAAAGCTTTTAAGCCGATGCTTCGGTAATTGGCAATTGGCACCTGCTTCGAGTCGGATATTAAACCTTAATCCGCTTGAGACGATCTACTAAATCCATTTTCTGCGTAATATCCATAGCACAGGGTTACTATGTACGTACGTTACCTACAAATTATAATTAACATGACATAGAGATGCGACAAACGTATTTGGTAATTACATTTAATTAGCTACTTGGTAGTTGCTAACATGCAATGCAATATCATTTTCTGAATTACGGATATTATTAACTTAGTACCACGTTATTTAATCAACCTAAGACATTTACCTGTATTAGTTGGTAACTGCTTTATTATTATGTTCTTCTAATTAATACAAGATGTATGGGAATAATCAAAAGGAATGAGTAAAGTAATATTTGAGCAGAAAGAAGCCTGATTCAAATCTAACAACTAAAGTTTATAAATTTCCCGAAAGTCAGTAAATAATTCATCAAAAATATTTAAAAAAAATCAAAGCATTTTATTTCTACAAGTTTTCCTTTAGTGGAATCGATAATTCGTGCAACCTAAGTAGAACAGTTGATTAATGTTTTTATTCCATCCCCAGATACCCACTCGTACATAACCGATATTTATTTTGCGCCAAACAAAAAACTTTATTCCTAAATCATTGCAGAACTTTAATCTAAGTAAACTCCATAAATATCACGAGCCAACCAAAACTTCGTCGAGCTTACCAGGCTATTACGTGTAAGTAATAGTTTTAAAGTGATAACAGTAGAGCGAGCGTACGGAAGTGCAACGGCGGACTCCGAGATAAAAGGAAGCTAGAGTTAGTCCGCAGGTGCTGTTTATCAGTGAAGCACTTTAAGAACTCTTTTACCTAGTAGACATCTTGGTTATAAAATATACTTTAAAGAAAACAATGACAAAATTAACCACGGAATATAACCAATATTACTACTTTTATCAATATTTATAAACGGCTTAGTCAGGCCAAAGCACTGAACGTAGAGACTTAAAATTTGGTGGGTATATTCGTCATGAAGTGTAAGCGCGTACGATAGGAATTTGTTGCGTCAGCTAGTAAGAATGTAAGTTTGTTTTCTATTTCCTATTTATTGGTGTAGGTACTTACAAATTATTTTTACCTGTACTTTCAATACTGTTAGCCATTCGAGCTGCAGGCAGAAAAAAATACCTCACCCTCGTATAATACAAGAGTAGGTTTAAAAATGCTACTCAATTTATCAGTTAATTATACTTTTATGGAGAGCATGGAATGGCAAATATTTTAAATTCATGATGGTACTGCAGCAAGGCGGCAAGCGATGCTCTTTTAAATTGCATTTTAATTGAGGTACCAGTAAATATTTGCATTTGGTCATTTACATTTATCTCTGCGGTTTATTCTTCCAGAGTATGTGAACAATGAAGCTTCATCTCTCGCTTCGAATTATTTGTATGTGAATAATAAAACTAGATCCCGTACCGCTGCCTGATAGGTTTAGGTTTAAAAGTGATTTCATTTAATGAATAATAAGTAATATAAATAAAGAACACTGAACAGAATGTTTTGAATTCTTCAAAAAATTTAGACAGCGGGCAATATAACGTAGGTCTCGCAGACAAAGTTACGGAAGTTAGTATGTCTATAACTCCACGCCAGCTTATTGCGAGTACCCAACAAAACCTTATAACGACTTGATGATACAAATTAATTTTTGTAACGACTTTGAAATAGAGAAGCCATAATTTAACGCATAATACATTTTCTGAGGAATATTCTTTTTCAAACGTCAATTAGTGCAAAATATGGTTTATACTTTTGCTAAATATTTGGTAGATATTATTGCTATAAAAGTACATACCGGCCAAAACAGTTGATGTAGATTTCTTTCGAAGCAGCACACTGTACTAAGTGGTAACAGCCTAATATCCGTTGCACACCGCAGCTGCATAGCATCTTCGTAGAAAGCTACGTACGACAGCTACGCAGGCTCATGGCGTAGCATTGGTATCATAGATTTTAGAATACTATATACTTATGTAGGTATACATATACATTTGTATAAATTGTTCTATCCTACTCATTTTTTTAGTTTTTCTTATGTGTGTTTAGATACTTATTTATGCAAGTAAGGCTCTCTACCAATAGATGGTAAGTAATAATAAAATGTAACTATTTAGGTAAAAGTCTACATAAAGTTTTTTATTATTTCTTATTCTTCTAGTTTAGTTAAATAGTACAAATAAATGTTATGAATGAAGCAATAGTTTCACTACACACACATTATAGAACTAAAAGCAATAAAGATTGGTGATTTTCCACTATTTCCTATCTCGTCTCATACCTGGTACAAAATGGATTGTGATTCCGACGATTGGATGAACAGCGAAAATGATGAAAATTTTCTATTTCCGTAGGTACACAACGAGTTTGCTTCAGGACCGTTCCAAACAATTGATACACACCAAGGTTTTTATTACCTATACGTTTTCACCATGTAGGTACCTACGTACATTGTATTTTCCTTGGTAATGTAAAGAATAAGGGAGAAATAGAACATTACTCTCCGTTTTCGTATTCAGGTAAAATAAGATAGTATTTCAGTTAATTTAATGATGTTTATTTTTCAATCCTAGGTTGGTTGAAGTAGGCCAGGCGAAGGAAAAGTTTTATTAAAGTTGACGCAGCATCTTTCGAATAATGGAAGTTTGTGGATGGACGTGCTTCTCAATTCTTTCTCGCAATACTTTTATAACAAACTGGTGCCGAGTTAACAGCGGATATAGATACAAAGAATATTTGTTTATAACTCTAAATATCTTAATATTTATTATTAATATTATTATTTTTTGTTTTGAGTACATTTATAAAAACTTTGTGGTAAAACGAAAAAATAAAAATCTTGTTTTTTTTTTCTTTTAGTATACATTTTTAAACAACTAACTATGTGGTAAAACAAAGAGGTATAAACTTTTTTTTTATTATTAAAATTCCATATGTTGACGTTCAGCTCTGCCAGCATCTGATGGATGAATTTTGATGAGAAGAGCTGTAGATTGAGTTTATTGACGTCTACTTTGAGAGACGTGCGTCCAGTATTCGCTTGAAGTTGATGATGATAAAAATAGAGTCATAGAAAGTTTAATGATTATTGATTTAGCTCACAGAAGCGAATGCTTAATTCAAGGTCAAGATGACCTGTTTTTTACATGTAGGTCATCATCATCGCCCTGCTCTTATCCCACACTTAGGTGGGGTCGGCACAACATGTACATGTATGTGTTTACATGTAGGTAGTTACGTGATAACTATTATTACGTTGGTCTTGTGTGTTATCTTGCTATTGTTTATTTTCCCACAGCTAGAGTGGCTAGACTTTATTGTAGCAATGTATGAAGGTGGTGGTGTCGATATCCAGAGGTTAGTCAACAAAAACCCTAGCAATAAACACACAATGTTATTTCGTGGTCAGCACTAGACAAATATTGTAGTTTTTGCCGCTTCGCTTGTTTACATACTTGTACATGGGCTGGACCAAGAACGAAAATGATTGGAACCGATTCAAGTTGGTACTTAAATTGTTTCTTTCGATGTTAGATCTTTGCTTATATGTATTTTTAGAAAACTTTTTTTATATTGCCTTATTTCATACTTTAATTTAGATTTTATACGTGTTTTTAAGTTAGTAGGGTTAAATTTAAAACACGTATAAAATCTAAATTAAAGTATGAAACCTTTAAATTTTTTTGTTGACGAATACAAAAAACATGGACGAAACTAATAGTGTGAAGAAATTACTATAATACGGCGTACTTTTTGAGTATTTTTCCGAAACATTTTGTATGGAATTCGGATTTGAGGATTCCCCTTAAGACCAATTTGCTCTACTGGCTGATTATTATGTGACGCATTGTGACTCGTAAGATAAATCGGACGTCAGTTAGTCTGATATTATGCATTGTTTAAGCGAACGGATGGTCCTCCTAATCCGACACTGTTTGCAAGTGTCAACTTAGCTATACTCCGTGTAAGCTGCGTATCTGTGTGGGAGCAAAGTGCCAAAGGAAACAACTAAGGGGAAAATAGTGGGGCTACTAAGCAAGAGATCTTATTAGGTACCTCTCTTTGTAAGTCGTTTTCTATATTTATATACATAAAATTTCCCAGGGATTTTCTAAATTATTGTTAGGAATTTATTGTAGGTAGGTACTTATAAAATAAACTTTCTTCAGGTGTATCAAAATTATTTTTTGTTTGTTCCTTTTTATTATTCATTTTATTCGTTCATGGGAAAGAGGTACTTTTATTGAAATTATATGTTCAAAGATATGCACTTGGTAAGTATGTGACTATGCGAACAAAACGTTTATGAAATATCAAGTATCACTAATGTACGAAAGGAGCCACTTCGACGCGCACTTGAAATCCTTTCACGACACTGGTTCGAAAGAACCACTAGTGACACGATAAGAAGAAGAAATGCACTTGTATATCAGGTGATTTAACGCGGATGTCGAATAAGACTAACTAAGGAGAAGCTAGAAGTGTTGGTACTGATTTTGACCATCTCAAGTTAAACCTAAGTGATGTCGATTGCCTCTGACCCAAATTACTCCTATAATTTAGAAACTTGACGTAGTCCAGACCAAATTGCTGTCAATACTCCATCTAAGTTTTAGTGTTATCTCGTCATTGAAACTTAACCATTCTGAAGGGAACTAGATTAACCGCAAGTTTGATGACTTGTTGTCAACGGCAACGCCGCAAACTTGGCTCACTCTCGTTGAGCATCTCCTCAACGATATTGAGCCAAGCTCGCTAACGTGAGTCCGGTGAGCTGAAGTCGAGTGCACGTTCCTTTGTATTTCAGTAAATTATATTCTTGAAGATGATCTTCAATGATTTATATGTATATGTAGATATGTATGTATACACTCACTATGTATTTGATTTCGTATTTGTTTTATCTTATTTTTACAAATGTATTGGTTACAGGCAAAGTCGCATTGCGATTTTATACGTGTTTTAAAATTAACCCTACTAACTTAAAAAAACTTATAAAATCTAAATTAAAGTATGAAACCTTACACTTTTTTTGTTGAAGAAATCCTAAAAAATTGACGAAACGAATAGTGTGAAGAAATTACTATAATACGGCGTACTTTTTGAGTATTTGTCCGAAAAAAATTGTAGGGAATTCGGATTTGAGGAATAGCCTTAACTCTTAATTTGCAATTATTTTTACCTCAAGAATCCATTAAAAGAACCATAAACAAAATATTATGTAAGTACGAAACTGAAAACATGAGGCTTCCGTCGATTGGGACCATTAGGTTTAGGACCGCGGTCCCAGTCTCCGGAATTCCGTCAATTGGGACCACTCTCGAAATGAATGAAAAAATCTATTGTTCTAGTCAAATACAGTACAGTCAAAAGAAAAAGTATAAAGAACAAAACTCTTTAATTGAAAATATATTTTTTAAACTAAAAAAATATTAATATTAAAAGATAAAATGTTTCATTGCTCTTCGATTAACTATCTTGTTATTTAAAATGTTCCTAATAAAAATATATACATCAATAATACTAGTGGCTCTGTGAGCTGTCCCTGTGATCTCGCGCGTCTAGTAGTAGTAATCCGTAGTAGTCGGTGTAGTAGAAGTAGTAGTCTTGTATTTATTTTTTAATTTACCTATTTTAATTGATAATTTCTCATTGTAATAAGTAGGTCTAATGCTTTAGGTCTTCAAAATTCCGCGTCAGTAAGACTCATATATTACTCAATTACCTACTTCACTTACCTAACATACTCATATTAAGTAACAAACCAGTCCAACCACCTATATCTAATTTAATTATCAACTGAGTGAAAGTAAAGTAGCGAAGAATAATCAAAGTTTTAATAAAACCTACCTCAACAGACTTCAATTGGACTGTTCTAGTGACCACGTAGAAGTCTCAGGGAACCAAAATAAACTATTTCGTTTACTTTGACGACATATTTTATTCAGTTTTTTTGATTTAAAACTAAACTAACGAACCGATTTTGATGCAATTTCTATAGGACCAATCTAAAAGTATATCTCAAACAAAAAATATTTTTTTAAATCGGTTCATAAAAACCAACCTTCTGAGGTAACATACATTAAAAAAAAAATCTTTTTTTTAAAAAAAATTACTTTAAAAAAAAAAATTTGGTTGATAATTATGGGTATACCATGGTATCATACTACATATCCTATGGGTATGGATACACCAAAAATTATAGTTATATTCCGAAAGCTGATGAAATTTCGTTGTGAATTGATGTGACAGGAAATTTGCGTTTTTTTCATTATTTTTCCCCTTGGCCCCATGAAGTTTATCGGATGAAAAAATGTTTGGACAAGAAAGTTGCGTCGTAAAATGAGAAACAAATAAGATTTTTTTACGTGTTCAACCTACATATCCTTTTTTAAAATTTCAAAAACTACTAAAAGATCTAATTAATTATCGAATTTGGTCACAAAATTTCACGAGAATCGGTTGAAAAATGCGACCTGGACAGGAGAACGGGCGGACATCTGGACAGACAGACATACGAAAACATTTTTGCCGAAGCGGGAGTAACGGCCGTCTAGGATAGGTAGGTAGGTACTCATTGAATAAATTTATAGGATGCACTTTTATTTCGGATCTGTATCTGACGACGACTGTACAATATACGTCACGTGGTCTGTGGTCCCAATCGACGGATTCAAAAATGGGTTCCGGCGATTAGGACCGTGGTCCCAATACCTAGTGGTCCCAATCGACGGAAGCCTCAAAACATTATGCCAACATGAATTGAAATGAAATGAAATGAAATCGTTTATTGCATGAAGTATGGTATACAGTTCTTAAATTATAATATTTGCAATACATGCGACAGCATTTGTTTTTTGTGCCGCATTTTTCAAAACACGATAATAATTCCGTTAAAAATCGTTGCTATTGAATAAGTATCATCATGACCATAAATAACAAGCAAATATAAATGGGTACTAACCCAAATATTTCCTTTCTTTACTAAATGTACAGGTAATCAATCAACTGGCCAAATAGCCTTATAAAATAGGTACGCCTATAGAATGTGGAATCGTCAAAGGTCGGACGTGACCACAAATCACGGGTGACTCATCAGTCAGATGACCACCGCCACATGTGACGTCCCTGTACTACTTTGTAGCCATGATTGGCTACAAAAGCACTTATCAAACAATTGTGTATTAGCATCATGTTGTCATATGGTTTTATTCCGGCTTAGGCTGGATTAATTGTAATCCTCAAGGCAAATTTCCGTACAAAATGTTTCGAACAAACACTCAAAAAGTACGCCGTATTATAGTGATTTCTTCACGCTATTAGTTTCGTCTATGTTTTCCGATTGTGTGAACAAAAATTAGTAAGGTTTCATGCTTTTATTAAGATTTTATACGTGTTTTAAATTTAGTCGAAATTCATGAAAACTCACGACACGGAATAGCTAATAGTCACATCCCAACTATTAGTATTAGTCACATGACAACTAGTAGTCGTTAGTTTTTATGAATTCCGTTTGAAATTCGTATGAAACCTTACAATTTTTTGTTCACAAAAACGGAAAACATAGTCGAAACTAATAGTGTGAAGAAATTACTATACTACGCCGTACTTTTTAAGTATTTGTTCGAAACACTTTGTATGGAAATTTGCCTTGAGGATTACCCTTAATGTTGATTTCTGTAAAGAAATATATGATAATCGATTATGCTGAGCCGCAAACAGTATTATCTGTATTAAACATTCACGATGTATATTTAATCCGTCTCCATTTTCATTGAGCTGGTACTGATCACGAATGACAAACCAAGTATTTACTGAAATTTGCAGTGTGTATTTTTATAAAATTACTACTACTCGGGCGAATGAACATGCCACCTGGCTGACACTCTCGCTCGGAACTTGATGCTTACCCCGCTACCCCGCGCGGCGCCCTCCGTGTATCTTCTTCCTCTAATTGCGAAGCCTTATCATTATCAAGTATTACAGGACCTCTTCTCCATCAAAATTATCCAATTCCACGCTGTACTTTGCACAAACGTCATTCGAGCCAGGTGGCATGTTCATTCGCCTGAGTAGTAAATACCTACCTAATAAAGGTTACACGCTGTTAGAGCTATCGTGTACGCTTTTAGTCAAGGAACAAGGATCTAGTTTGTAAACTTCATATAAGTTAGTGTCACTTGTCTACCAAACTTAAAATCTCAAGATAGGATAAGTTCGGAGACAGCTTGATGAACATTCACGCTGACTCTATTAAAATCACATCTTTGATAGAGTCGAGTCACTCGACTCGAGTGTTTACAAAGTGTGTAATAAAATACTGTGACTTAATTTTAACAATTTGATGATAGATGGATTTGAGTATAGTCTATGTGAAGATGCATTGACCCTGACATAAGTTCACATGGAAAAGTTAGAGCTAGTGAGTACTTATATAGATAAGAACTCTGTTATATGTAATAATAATTTAAAATTAAAAGTTAGTAGCTATCTACTAACTTTTAATTTTAAATTCGGGTAAATGGTAGGAATAACCTCTAAAACCTGAAACAACTAGCTATTATTACTTCAAGAGCAGTTACTGACTTTGCTGAAAGCTAGTTTAAAATTTCGAACTCAAAAATGCTCGTGTAAAGTATTGGATGCCGACTATCCTCTTTTTTCATAAATTGATGGGTGCTTATAAATGAGATTAACAATTTTGAAGGGGATACTTCTTTGTTTGCAAGTTGTATAAGGCACCAGTTCTATGATCGGCCTAGTAAGGAGGTTAAATTGGTTAAAATAATGAAATAGTAAATTGTACAACAAGTCAATGATAATACACATAATATCTTATGATAAGTAGGTATGTACTTACTCGTATATAGTTTACGAGCGGAAATAGAACACAGGCATTTTTATCCTGATCCACGCCATAGCTAGTTATAATACCTAGTAGTTACTAAATAATAAAAATATATCATAATACATCTGCATGACACAGAGTTTAATTTTTGTTATAACATAAACGTCATGTAACTTTTTTGTTTGAACTGCAATAACTATGATGATGTTTGGCGTAGATAGAGGGGTATATACTACTTATTATTATTATTATAGCACACTACAAAACAAGAAAATAAACAGGAATACCAAGAATATAAAAGTGAAGCACAATGGGCGGTCTTATCGTTAAAAGCAATCTCTTCCAGTCACATCTATTTGTTGGATCTGGAAAAGATAAAAACAGAAAATGACGTTTGACGTCTGTCCTGTGAGATAATTAAGGCATTTATAAAATTAGGGAAGGGATGAGTGACTTTTACAGATTTGGTGAATCACATTTTTATCAAATCTGTCACTTGGGCTTTACCTCAAGTGTATCATTTATCGCGAGCGACCCTCGTCCTCGCCATCCCTCTTGTGAATTCCATGGCTTTGAAAATATCTGAAGAAAAAATTACATTATAAAATCACGAGCTCACCACAACAAGGCAATTTTGGTAAGTCAACAACGCATGTAGAGTAGTCGCAAATGACGTGAAAGACGGGCCCATGACAGACAAGACGGGCTCGGAAGACAAGAATGACGTTGCCAAGATGACGAGTATTTATTGACGTCAGAAGATACGCCTCGTGACATGACTTCGCGACTTTTACATAAACGGGTCCGTTACTGTAGGGTAAAACCGAGATACGTGCCCCATATGGATATTTTGATAGGTGCCCTTTTTCTTAAAAAACCCTCCCCGGTTAAAAGCACATAGTTATAACATTGTATTTTAGGATTTTCTGTAGGCAACAAAGGAGTCTTTTTTTGTATAAAATTGTATAATTTTTCCTTACCTACTCTACCCCGTCGGATTATATTACAATGAAAGGCAAATTATTTTCGAATATAATAATAAAAGAAATACTAATGTTAAATGTTACTACCTATTGTGTTTTCATAATATTTAGGCTCACATCTGTTGTCACGTTTGCGTGGTAATTTTTATTTTTTAACAGGGCTTATATGGTCAAATCCTTAAAAGTATGGAGAATATCAAATAACGCTTAAAAGACCCTAGGGCCGATTTCGATTAAAACTTAAAAAAAATTGCACACCTACTCAGATTTTATAAAATCAATTCCCCTAGCCTGGAATCGAACCAGTTATCTACACTATCATAGTGTGTGTCTTCATTTGGATTAAATTCTGGGAAGTAATGTTTAATCGAAAACTAATGGAAAGCTTTTTAAGAAAACATGTCGAGTGGTACTTTCACCCTGTATACATATAGCTTTAGTATCCTTTTGTACTTTCACTAGTTCACTAGTGCAAACGCGGTCATAAGCTTTTATGACTTATCCACTCGTTAACCCTCCGTTGTCGGGCATGAAACAGATTCGACAGAATCATAATTACCGCAGCCTGATGAGTCGAACCGGTCGAGTAAAATAAACCAGATAGACTACAATCATTAAGCGCATTCAAAAGGGGAAACGGATGAGAAATATTACCGCGTCTCGGCGCCCTCTCTACTAACAATGTCCGGTATTTTAAAAAGTTTTTGAAAGCTGGCTCGAAGAAAACTGGAAAACTGTCTATACAGATCTAAGTAGAACCACAAGTTGAAAGCGATTAAAGGAACTTTATTGGTCATTATCGATGATTTTTTGACAATCAGTCTGAGTTTGTACTACAAATCTCGTTTCAGAATGATTTCAGATTCATGTTTTGTTTTACGATACGGTTCTTGCGAAAATTCCATGTAGGTAAACCATTTATCTTGCACTAGCCGAAAATAGAAATAGCCAGTTTGACCTATATGGACCTTTCCGCTGAATAAAGTTGTGCTGCACTATAATACTCCTCGCAAGATGACTTGGTTTTTCTGTATTTTCCATATTTTAGGATTAAAAAAAACAAATACCTAGTATACAGGATTCTACACCTAATCGTACAAGTTGCGTTGACGATTTTCTTTTCAGGTACTAGGTAAGGTCGTATCGTAGTAATATCTTTACCTGCATATCAACTAAAAAAATATATTAAAAAATATTTCGTAAGACGTTATAGCACGTAGCCGAAGTGAAATAAGTTATGTGCACTATGCACTTAATGATCTTTGCTAATTACATCTACAGTACGCAGTTTTTTTAAAATTATTGCAGTTTTTTCAACAAAGCTTGAAAAATAAAACCCCTTTATTCCATCGAAAATCAATCTTGCCTAATTCCATCTGCTATTATTTTGTTCATAATAATGAAGTTAAATAATATCGGACGTAGCAAAAATGTTGCGGAAAAGTTAGATTTTTTTCTCTGTTTCCGCTTTCCGCTAATATATAAATGAAACAAACCGTTGGGATTATAAGCTCATAATCAACGGCGATTAGGGAGCTTTTGCCCACTGTTGCAACAACTGTTTGCGAATGAAAACGTTGAGAATTGCACGGATTAAGGATGTTTTCGAAAATATGTAGGTATTCATAAACTACCTGAACAAACAGTGGTATGTTTCATTTCAAAACGACTTTATTAAATTGTGATTATTATTATAGAAACCAACTTTAAAATGGTAGTTTTAAAATAATGTTATACACCACCAATAAAATTTGACCGAACCGCGAAATGGAACAACAAAAACAACTTGAAAAAATCAAGTTGTTTTTTTTTTATGAATATGATAACTCTTACCATTAGTCGTTTTCCTATAACCTTGTCAATTAGTAGGTACACATAATTGATAAATACTTATACACTATAGCTATAGTGTTAGTTTTTCTATGAGGCCATTTAAAAGCTAAAGATGTATTACCTACTATAAGTTATATTTTAAAATATTTACCAATTATGTGTACCTACTGATTGACAAGGTTATAGGAAAACGACTAATGGTAAGAGTTATCATATTCATTTAAAAAAAACAACTTGATTTTTTAGTTGTTTTTCCATTTCGCGGTTCAGTAACGGCCACTGACTATGCTTATTTTTTTCTGGTGTAAAAAAAATGTATATTGTTTCAGATTCCCCTCACTGGTCCATCTCAATTAATACATAATAGCTACCTATCAAGACTTCATATAGATGACGGTCCCCATAATTTTATGAGGACCCTGGACTAATAATTATAGCCGAGGGTAAACCTATCATTAGGCGAGCCATTAAACTAATGGCATAAAGGACTTGCGTATCCTAAATATTTTAACAGTGCGCAGACAACTGACATATTTTAGTTAATACATTTGTCGCTTTAGTGCTTAAGTCACAAGACGCAGCGGTTTCAGATTAGCGGATTATCCGGGCGGATTCGCCGCTCGTGTTTTGTCTTTTGCAGCGAGTGTACGCGTGACAAGTGGCGAGAAATGCCTTATGCTACTGACGCCTTGATCACACGTACCGAGTACTCGGCCGAGACAGTGCTCTCAGCCGAGTACTCGGTACGTATAAACATAGAGCATATTATATCATATTAAACTAATGGCATAAAGGACTTGCGTATCCTAAATATTTAAACAGTGCGCAGACAACTGACATATTTTAGTTAATAAATTTGTCGCTTTAGTGCTTAGGACACAGGACGCAGCGGTTTCAGATTAGCGGATTAACCGGGCGGATTCACCGCTCGTGTTTCGTGCGTCGTGTTCGCGCGACAAGCGGCGAGAAATGCCTCATGCTCCTGATTCCTTGATCACACGTACCGAGTACTCGGCCGAGACAGTGCTCTCAGCCGAGTACTCGGTACGTATAAACATAGCGCCGAGTGCTCGGCTGAGCGAGTGATGTAAGTGATGTAGTCCCTTACCGAGGTGATATGTGTGCTACGATCTTTAGCTTTCACTGTCTCGGCCGAGTAACATTTTACTGTCTCGTCCGTTTAGTCGGTACGTATGATCAAGGCATCATACTCGCTAGAAAAAACCGAGCGTAAACGCCGGTATACAAGCGTTAGGCTTTTCAAGTTTCGCAGGTACCAATCCGTCAGTAAACGTGCAAAAAAATTCGCTAGTCTGAAACCGCACTAAAATTTTGAGGCTGGGTTTTTGATGTCATTTTTCAACCCTTAGATAAACCAGTTGCAATTCTAAAGAAAAGGAAATATAAAATCTTGACCACCAAACAGTTTTACACACTCGTTTATAATACTAGCCAATTTTTAAAAGTACTAACTGCTAAGACACGCATATTAAAAATACCCACAATACTTATAATATCCGCTCAACTAGTATGCATAAACAAGCCCGAATCTCTTATTATACATAGGTAACAAAAACACAATAACCTTAAAAATTAACACTTCAACCGAAACAATAACCATAACAGTAAGAAGACAAAAGGAGGAAAGACCCAAGCCTTTTAACAAAAGAGGAAGCGGTTGCTATATCATTAAAAGAAAAAAACAATAAACTTGTTAGCTTGTGTTGTAATATAAAAACTGTTAAAGTTGAAAAAAAAAATTATACCTACAACTTGCACGCCCAGAATCCCACGCATCGTTATCTTGCACATTTTTGAAGATATAAATTGACTGAGGATAAATTTCTAAAAAGTATTAGTTACCATTCACGAAATACAATCACTTACCAGTATCAATATTGGATATAGCATCTGTTAATGTGTTTAAATTTAAACTAAAAAAACTGCTTTTAATGAAAAAATATTATACTATAAATGAATATTTTATGGACAATCTAAATGACATTGTTATGTTGGTGTGGTGTGTATTTGATTCAATAATCTATGTTGACCTGAATTTTAGTAATGTTCTTATTTTATTTTCAATTCATTTATTTTGACACAGAAATTTGACATTTAAGTTTTAAATCATTTAATTATTATTATTTTTTTCAGTTTTGTATTGCATACTAATCATAAGCTGACTAAGGAGAACCTCATTCATTTATGTTATTATAAGATCTTTTTGTAACCACCCCCTTATTCGCAATAAATAGTTTTGAATTTGAATTTGAAATTTTTTGGTATGTTTTTTGTTCTGATATGTTCGCTTCGCAATCTTCTTTGCTTATGTGAAACATATAAAACACAAAATATAATAAAACGTTTCGCTTTTAAGCCTTAAACATTTGTCTTAGTATACGAACAAGTATACTTACTATAAAGGTAGGTACATAGTATACATGTTCGTACCTATTCGAATAAAAAGTTGAGAAAGCTAAGTAAGATAAAAAAAAAACCAAAATATTATTTTGCCATGCTACAGCCCCAAACTATTCAGTAGTTCAGTTTACTTAAAAAAGTTGATTAAATAACAAACATCAAACTTTCGCAGTTATTTTTTGAGGTGTAATGATGCTATACTTCGATCGCAGTAGAAGTGTGCATTACAGTTCTAGAATTAAATCGTAATATACCGTATTTAAAATTTAATATCCTTTTGTTATAACTTTATGCTTTGAGCTGGGAGAACAAATGCATTCATCGAAATCAGAACTCGAGATAGTTAACATCAAACGTGTAAAACTTTAGACATTTAATTTTACCCTTTACTGTTTCGTAAAACATAAAAAATAACCGGCATATGCTTTGTCTGCTAGGGCGAACTGTATGTACTTGTTTAGGCCCTGGCTTCATTCACGCAGTACCAAAATATTATAAATATTCATATTATTATATAACGGCCGCAACTTCGTTTGCATTTAGAAATTGTTAAAATTCATTTCTTAGTACGCACCTGCACTTCTTGACGAACAAATCCTCCAAGTTTCAAGTCTCTACGTTCAGCGGTTTGGCTTGTACGTTGTCTGTCAGTCAGTCAAGTCTTAGCCTTTTATATGTTAGATAATAATAAAATTAATACCTAATAACTATCTCATCTAATATATAGGCTTCCCAAAATTGACGGTTCCCATATTTTTTTAGGGGTCCCTAATAATAATAATAATAATATGAAATAATAATAATATTTTCAGACAACAACATACAACAAAAGTATAGGCCAATATAAATAAAAAACCTTTTACGTAAACACATAAAAAAAATTAAGTATTTCTCTCAAGTCTTGAACTACTTCCATCTACGCGAATAACTTTGGTAGTTTAGGCGTGATCGTGATTTAGTAACTTCTAATCCATCCTGACAAACTGTCGCATTCTTATTATAAGCTAGTCGCTTGAGTAAAAAGCTCATATTGCCTGAATATAAATGTCTTTGTTTAAATAACGTTTATGAGTTTATAACTAACTTTAAATATGTTAGTCATTCATTAAAAAGCTCATTTTTAACTGAATATGCAAAGTGTTTCCATGAGTTCATAAAAACTTTAGCTGTGTGCCAGTCAGCAAAAAGCAAATGTTTTACTGAATTGCCTTTGTGAAAAGTCATAACAAACTTCTAGTGCAATAAATTTGTAGAAAATCCATGTAGATATTTCATATAGTTGTTGCTAAATCTAAGTCATAGGAAGCTCACAAAGCTCTCGCCATAACGAGTGCATTATGCTAATGAAATGATTATTTTAATGATATGGATTAACTACGTTGCAGAAAGTATCTAATAAAACATACTAAAAAAACACATCATACTATACGCTTCAAAATTCCATTAGTCGACGTTCCTCCGTTAGTTATATAAAACTGAACGAATCGTAATTAATCTGTTAGAAACACAGGTTTATATTAGATAGGGTATAAGGTAGGTATACACCACAAGTAATATAAGTTTATTTTTACCAGAAAAAATACACATATACACATAATCAGTTGCCGATTGAACACAGATAAGGCAAAAAAAAAAGATTGACATATTATTACCGTTTGTCGTTTTTCTATGACCTTGCGTCCATCGGTAGGTACGCATCATTGAAAATAATTATTTGACTTTCATTCGTCATTTGGCGAACATGGGTTCCTTTTTTTTGTTTTTAACGATGGGTAAATGCATTTATGCATCCCTCAGGCTGGGACAGGTCAGAAGGTATGTCGGACTCACCACCAAAAGGTAGAATACCGACTAAAAACCCATCGAGTTCCCGACAATCGCTTTAGTAACAGGTCGCGGGCACCCGGAACTTGGGTTCCTAGCTCGAGCCAGCTCGCAATACTTTTTACCTCTCATGTTATTAAATTAATTTAGTACCAATAAAATGTGTGTATAATTATTTATATTTAATTTAATGATTGTAATCTGACTTGTACTTAATGTAAGATATGTAAGGCAATTTAACACTTGGGCGCTTTGGCCTAGGCTGTAAGCTCATTTGTAAAGTAGATACCTATATAAAAAAGGAACGGTTTTAATAGACCCAATTTTATTGTTTTCTTATAAACATTTTTTAATATTGATTGTAGAAGGGATCTTACGGTGAAGTAAATTATCGAATCACAAATTTTATCCAATCTACTGTAAATACATTTTAATATACAAACGTCCGCTCTTAATAATGAATGTCATGAAAAATTAAACATTAATTTCACGAAATGTGGAATGGTTTACAGTGTTTACTGAACGATGTTTCAAACGACAGAATATCAACGTGTTATTCCGACCAACATCTGACAGCATTTGTGTGTGCTTATGAATATTAATCTTGTCAACTGCGAATAGAAATAGGGCTTAGAAAACAAATACTTACTTACTTCTTTTTACCGACGCGACGCACGACGCTCGGGTGGCCTCGAGCTTTCTTGTTTAAACACTTGCATAAAATTATGAACGTTTTTTAATGTATTTTATTCGTTACACGAGTTTGGTATAGCTATTATTATTATTTATTATTAATATCATTGGTATTTGGTATATGGTATTCTTGGTTTAACGATTACTTACCTGTATGTAGGTATGTATGTTGACTCCTTTTCCCGCAATTGGACTCGTTATTCGGGAATTTGTGCTTGAGTACCTATGTTAGGTGTGCAATATAGTGAATCCCTACCTTATCTACCTGTATGTTTTCAGAAGCTAGGGGCGTCCGTCAACGCGCTCGTAAAATATATTTAAAAATTAGCGCAACGAGTTTTACAATCCGGTCATGAACTGTCTGCCTAAAATTCCAATAGATACAAGATTTATGAGGTGACTGAACTATCAAATAGCACACTATAAAACATTTATGTATGCGTTGTTAATTCAATATTTATTAGGTATTTATTTATACGATTTTGAATCGCTCTCTACAAAGGTTCTCCTTCGCCGTGTAATAGGTTGACGTAAAGTGCCATTTGAGAGTTCAAAAGGCTTAAAGTGTCAATAGCTTGCAACATAGAAGGTGAGTATATGTGTAAGTATTAATTTAGCTCATTAGGATTTTCCAGTAAACAGTAAAGAACCTAAAACATCACGTTAAATTAGGTACAAAACCACAAAGCGATATAAGAAATAAGAAAATAGCGAATTGCCGACAGAAACGCAAAATCGGAAAGCAAGAAACGATAACACACTTATAAAAATAATCCTTCAGAATAAGAACAAAGCTGCTACAGCGTCTACATTGATTTTCGCTGCTATTTACGATACGAGGAAGCTCTCTCAGTAGGTATCAATACAATTGTCCCCTCGACTGTACGGTCGCGATATTGCGACTTAGCTTGAACACAAACGTAATACGCACTGATAGAGTACTCTTGGAAGGTATGCTTTTCAGGGTGCAATTTCCAGGTAAATATTAAGTAGATTATGTTAAAGACGATAACGATACTAAGGTATAATAGTCTGTTGGAGGTAAAAATTATAAATTGCACTTTGAAAAAACTCTAGCCCCAGCCTCTAGATAACTGATAGAATAGTTTAACACTTTTTTTTTCGTAAATACATACATAGAATACATAAAAAACATCCAGACTCAGGATGTTCATCACACAAGTGTTTTGCCCCGAAGCCGGAATCGAACCCGCGACACCGGCGTGGTCCAACACACATGCCACTCGACCAATCGTGTCGAAATGTTTAATTGAAAATAATATTGTTTTCTTAAATTCTAGAAACAGATGAATTTAGAAGCATCTGGTTTTCAAAGGTAATCTTGTATTGTCCACATTACTAGGAGCACTTAATCAGATTAGCGACGCACCAAATGGTAAGCGAGCAATCGAAGCGGGGCAGATACCTACATTGATTATATTTGTAGAGACCGCTTCTCTTGACGTAGCTCTTGCATTGCATAGAAACGTGATACAATGTACGAGCTTCGTACATCAGTAAATCAGAGATTAATTAATATGACAGAAGTGCCTTTCATTAGTACCTATGCAATGTTAAGATCCTATCATCATGACTTAATTACAATAGTAAAAATACATATTTTATGTAATATTACTTTACCTTGTCTTCTTCTTATCGTGTCACTAGTTTCTTTTGAACTAGAGTGGTGAAAGGATTTCAAGTGCGCCTCCAAGAGACTCCTTTCGTGACATGTTTTTCGACATTTTTAGGTTCTATGTTTTGCAGATGTAGATTGCAGTTTCCTCACGATGTTTTCCTTCACCGTTAAGCACGTGTTTTATTGAACACATAGATTTTTTATTAGGAAAATCCAGGGGTTACGACCGGTTTCGAAACGGGAATCCTAGTGCAGGGTTGTAAGTGTGTGAATATTTATTATATATTTATTTATTATTTATATTAAATATATATTCACGATAAAATGGTCATGCATAATACTACTATTACTACTATCCACACATTCTTATGATTTCAACTCCTCATTGTCATTGTCACCCCAGATAATTTGATTCCCAATAACTAACTGTGTTACGTGAAATAATTTGAATAAACCACAAAATCGAGTTAGGTCAATCACGAAGCAAACTTTGTGACAATCGCCGCCGAGGTACCGGCACCGGCGGCGATGCTTTAAACTGTAAATTGAATTCACCAATTTCATTCATGAAAACTAAGGGAATCTGTCATTAACAAAGTTTTAATTTCAGTTGTCGAATTGTTATAATGGGCCCGAAATAAATTGGAAGGGAAAATGTTTCAAAATGACGAAATTTCCAACTATAAGGCTGTGTGCTGGCTTTGAGAGTCAGCTTTAGTGGGTAATATATTATCTAGACGGGGTAGTTGCAAATGATGATGTACATTGTACATACATTAAGAGGAATAAAGAGCAGTCGCTAAATTTTAATCTGTGACGGTAGGCCAAAACACTCCTGGGCCCTGTACAACCAAACTTACAAATTGTAAATTGTAATTGTAGTTTACAAGTTACAATTCTACAAATTTCTGTTTAACCAAGACTACAACTTACAATTCTACCATGGTGGAAAACTGACAAAATTGTAAAATTGTAGCTTCAATTCTACATATTTCTGTTCAACCAACATTTTATCTTTACAAGTGACAATTTACAAATTTGTAGGGAAAACTGCTTGGTTGAATGCATAATTGTAATTACAATTTTACAATTTTTGTAAATTGTAGTAAATTTCCGACAGGCGGGCTCGCCATGAGTCAGAAACTTACAATTTTTTTACCTGAGTTTATTAAGTGAAAAAAAAATGGTTTTATAATCATTAAATAATGGTTCTAACAACTAGTAGTGGAAGTAGGGCAACGGCGAGTTTTTCGTAAAAAAAAAACTTTTGATGTGAGATTTTACATGCAATAAAATATTTTGAGTCTGCAAAATAATACATTTATACATTAGGTAAATAAAATATTTTATACAATTTTAGGTATAAAATATTTTATTTTAACATTTTACAAAATATGGTATCATTGAATGAACTGGAATAAACAATTTTGATTTTTATTGGATTTGAAAACTACTGATTGTCATAAAAAACTCAATTTAGGAATCTTCAACACAATACTTACATTTTATGTAAATTGAACTTACAATTACATATTTGTAGTTACAGTATTGTCATCGAAATCGACAGGCGTTTAGTGCACTTGTAAATGTTGGTTAAACAGCATGTGTAATTTACATATTTGTAATGTTTTTACTTGTAAAGTTTTTACATATTTGTAAGGTTGGTTAAACAGCACTTGTAAACAAGTCACACACAGAAAACTTAAGACCATAAAAGCCAAAAACACTTTTGGAGAGAGAACAACTGATTATATTATACCTAGACTAAAAAACCAAATTCCTCTTGAAACACACGACAAAATCACCAAAATAAACATTAAACGAATAATAAATCAGCTGTTTCGAATACAATAAAAACCTTCACGTACTCACCTAAATAACTAGAAACTACATATACAAATATCTATATATCTACAACAATAACTAATACCTATTAACTACACATTAATATTCGTTCTACCTACTACTTACCTACAACTTACAGAATAGACACTTTCTTTTTTCTTTCATACATTACTTTACCTATATTTTTTACACTAGCGTCTTCCCCAAACCTGTTTACGCAACTAAGTTTAAAGTAATTTTAAAGTTAAACCTAAACCTATATGTTAATACATAATCTCCTAATGGAGAACCAGCATACATAGATGTTTTGTTTTTATCGTTATGTACTAATTTCTTATACAATAAAAAATGAAAAAAAATACAATTTTACAAATATGTCATTTATTTACAAAATTGTCATATTGTAATGTTGGTTGAACACGGCCCAGGTTTAAAAACCGAAAGAAGTCAAGGTGGGTCAATTAATTAAAAAAAAACAAAATATTATAATAATATATGGTCTTCTCAATTGAAAAATTTAAAGAAATAGTAGATTATGCACTAAGGGGATAAAGCAGTGTCTTATGTCGCGGGTGGCCTATTGAACCCTGAGCTAACGAGGGACTCGGTTATGTAGAGTTATGTAGAGTCTTGAGTGACGCGAGAGGTTCAAGCTGCCCAAGACGAAGACAGGCTTTATCCCGGAGATGCATACTCTACTTTTCAAACCTTCTGCGAGGCAATAAAAAGCCAGGGCTCCAAACTCAGCAGCCAACACCGTCTTTTGTTTCACAATCTTTGAAGTCACTCCTTTTTCCTTTTTAAAATGAGTGGCCAGTTCAATTTTAGAACAAACCTTTTTACAATGCCATATGGGCGTTCTTTTACTTAAGAGTTTTCACACGAATTTGACGTTCCAAATTAAAATCACATTACGACCCTTGGGAGTTTCATACAACAGATAATGCTTTGCTTTACCTTGATGATAGCATGATATGTAATTGGATATTGTCGAGCAGGTTGTGTGAAAAAAATATTTTATACGCTTATTTGATATGAAAATATCCCATATTTTTGTCCCATATTACATGGCAAAATTTTTTTTAGCGTCCCTTGTTTGCTATCGGTTTTTTAACCTTAGTATACTGGCCTACTGTCACAGATTACAATGTAGCGACTGCCATGTATGGATCACAGATTACAATGTAACGACTACCATGGTACGCTCTTAAGTAGGTAGACTGCACATTCATCAATATCAAATGCTTATCCTGACTGACCATAAAGATAGGATCGACAGCCGAAAGTATCCGAGATCTGTGTGACTGACTAACTGACAGACACACAAAGCACAGGCCATAGACCACTGGACAGGAATTTTATTATTTCGCAACGCAAATGAAGAAACGTGATTTTATGTATGAAGGTACGTGCATACCTAAATACATTCACCATCCTACTCTAAGGGCTGGCGCACATATGGCGGAGCGCAGCGCAGCGCAATTGAGCATCGAAGTGAGAAATTAATTGTTGTATTATTTGATATTGGATATTATTTCAATGATGACAATGTCGATAATAGTTTGACAGTGAATAAGGCTCTACGGCTCTCGCCATAAGTGCGCCGGCCCTAAGAAGGTACCTATTACATAGTCATATCTACTCGTAGTTTATCTTGAAAGGGTGTTTAGAAAGCCCAGCGTCGGATATTACAGGGGAAGTGGCAAGACATCGATCATCGTTACTGCCAGGACGTCTTTAAGATGGCGGCACCGCACAACCCTGGCCCTTGCCGAAATATAACTGATAACGCCCGCAGCTGTCGAACAATGACAAACAAACAAACCGATAAGCTGTTTCGCCAGTGATAACATAAAATAAACGAGTTTATAATATTGGCTTTTAATAAAACAAAGAATCCCATTAGTACCTATTTTATCTGATTGATTATGTTGGTTAACTAAGAGCGGGTACACATTGGGTGTTTTGAAACGCGCGCTTTGCTAACGCGTGTTTTGAGAGGTTTGAGAACGCGCGTTAGCAAAGTGCGCGTAATAAAACGCCCAATGTGTACCCGCTCTAATGCCTACTTGCACCAAACTGTCAAAGTCCCTAAGCAATTGCTTTACTTGCTTGGTAGTTCTTAACAGTCTAGATTCAGACTGTTACAAACTGCCAAGCGAGTAAAGTCATTGCTTATGATCTTTGAATGTTTGGTGCAAGTCGGTATAAAAGTCTTAAATATATTTTTGATGCTTATCCGTTAGTTAGTACCATTTTAGTAAGGTGGTTTGCAAAGACTTTAAGTTAAGTAAGACTTTAAGATAGGTACTTTCCGAAGTAAATAAGAAGATTAGTAGATCTTATTATGACACTCACCAACGAACAATCGTTAGATAAATTTATTGGAATTACTTTAAGATAAGCACAATTTTTAAACGAAAGTGGTCTACGTAGTAATTTATATAGTTTACGAATTTAGCGTGCTTTTGTATGTATGTTGTAGATTATTATTCTATCTCCATAACCACAATTTAATATTGTTTTGACAAAAATAGATGTGTGTACTAAAATATTTTTATGGTTGAAATGATGAATTCTATGTATTTGTTGCATACTCAACTACGTGAGGGACCTACGCTCTCACATGAATCATAAAAAAACATTATAAAGTGGAGTATAGTGAGAAAAAAAATTGAGCCCTTCAAAACAGTTTATTTTATAGAGAGGAGTGAGATAGAGTTCAGTTGATTTCAGTAACAGCCCTCAAAGTTTTAATGTGTATACTTCTTTGTTTGCAAGATTGTACAATGTAGGTACATAGGTATAAGGCTACAGTTGAAATTATAGTACGTCACATCCAGACTATTTTTTATAAACGAGGGCTTATTTTATTACAATAAAACATGTTTACGCGTTTTAATAGTATTTTATTTATTAAGTAGGTAGGTATTAGTTATTTATTAGGCATGATAATTTGCTTATTTGATCAGCATAGTAAGAATGTTAAAAACGCAAGCGCTGCCATTGTTTATTTCCTCTGTGCTAGACAGCTATTCCGAAGTCGCATTTTATAAGGTTTTATTCTATTCATCTTATAATTTTGTTAGCACGAAACTCTACCAAGCAAGTAAAAGTTAACTATTCCATTGATTACATATCTTGGTAATCTTGAAATATGGATGTAAATTTGCTAAGTTTTCAATCTGCTAGAAGTTACAACGCGTAATATCCTAACTGCCCAAGTAGGCACCCACTATTGCCAAGTTAACACGAAGTGCGAACGACAAACTTCGCTTAAGAAACTTTCATGTCTTGACGAGAACTACCACGAGCATTTCCAACGGATATCCGAAGCATACCTACTAATTTGGTATTGACTATGGCTTACCTTAGTTATTTTAAACGAATGGAGGGCATTTTTCCCAGAAGTGGGACACCTTTTTTAACATTATTTTAGTATCTTTTTTTGCACCAGTATTGAAATAAAATCGTTTATTACATGAAGTATGGAATACAGTTCTTAAATTATAATATTTGGTTTCACATACTCCACCGAGTGACGGCGTGCAAAATGTATCATGCACTATATACATAATTGTATAACTAATTTGACAATCTGATTTAATGATATGATGTCAAAATTATAATCTAAAAAGTCACTATTTTATAAAAACATTTTTCAGCCAGCCATGCATAAAGCTTTGCCTTGAATTGTCGAGTAGGTAACTCTCGAATACCTTTTGGTAATCTATTAATTATATAAATGGTCATTATGTAACAATTCTTTCTTTTTTATGCTGATTTAGATCTGGGTAAAATGAGCTTATTGGGGTCTCTTTTCTGTATAACTGAGGTAACGTTTATGGGTCAAACCGCGAAAAATTGTAAATAACATTCATGACGTTACGTTCATGACGATTATAAAGCTTAGTTCATAAGTATGGAAGTAAAACATAATGTATATGAATAAACATTTTATTGAATATTAACTAGTATTTTTTTTTGTATCTAAAAGTAGTAAGTATTTTTTTTTCACATGAGGCAGTATTTAGCGTAGGTGTATGTGATTAATTGAAATTATAGCACAATATTATTAAGTCATCAATTTTCATTCATTCATTTTTTATTACACTCTGGTTTTTATCTTAGTCCATCTGTCTTATGGTCTTATGTTCCTGATTAGGTAGGTTTTTTTAGTATGGTCATGGAACTACACTAGTGTATTCTCAGCTTAACTATCGGTCATGACTGTAATGTAACGCTTTCGTTACATATTGTCTCATTCATGGCAAAAAAATGCGTGGGACATACCCTCAAATTCAAATAACACTTTATTGCGAATAGCCATAGACTAAAGAGTGGTTTTATTCTTTTGTGTGATAGTTAGCCTTCATAAACAAGTAAAATAGTAAGACATATTAATAAAACTTTCCCTGCAATCGAAGAATCAATAAACACTTTTTTCTTGTGACAAATGTATCATCCACATAAAATACTATTTATCTTAATATAAAAATGGCGTTTTTTATTATTAATGTGTTGGCATATGTTTAATGATGTTGCCACGTAAGAAACTAATTTAAACTACTGAATTATTCCTATAGTTCCAGAAAAAAACGTTACCTTCATGACATCAAAAACATGAAAAATAATGGACACTTTTTTAAAATGGTATAAAAAAAACCAAAGCTTTGTTTATTTAACGGTTTTTATGAGCATGTTGGATAAGTTTCATAGAACTTCAACTTAAAATAAAAAACCTCATACGTTTCGTCAGTAATAATAGTTGTAGACACAAAATTGGTAAATGGACACATCATCTTGTATGGGAGAGAAATTTGTACCAATGAAAAAAACCGAATAAAAACCAAACTGTAAGAAATTGCTAAAACATTGAGGAAATACCTAATAATATACAAGCATACCATTCAGTACAATATGCAATAAATCTTAACTAACAAATAATGTTGATGTTATAAGAACAATAAAGCGAGGACAAGAGGTGTGTTATAAATCTAAATTTTTTCGCGGTTTGAGCCTTATCTCAGATAATAAGTACCTATATGATGTATGGAAGAACTTTACTGTAAAGTGCACATAAAAAATTGGTACCTAGTAGGTATATGTAGGTGCTCTTCAGTCTAGGACTACCTCTCGACTGTCTGTTTACCGATGTAATGGTGGCAGTCCTAAAACATCAAAGTGGGTTTACATACTCAGATCGTAAGCTTCTTACAAAAAGGGCATTTTAAATGATAAACATTTTCTCAAAACAATAGAACAATTTTATTCGGTGCTGTATATAGGTCGCCTTAACGAGTCTCGTTTAGGCCAGCTTCGAACTAGTTCGGACAATTCCAATTAAAAAATATTTAGTTGAAATCAAATGTGAATATCATTTTCACTAATAGCTCCAATGCACTGGCATGGCGCTGTGAACTGTAAGTAGGTAACGACAGTAGCGGCGTTAGGGCAGGGGGCGGTCGGGCGACCACCTAGGGCGCCGGATACAAAGGAGCGCCGCAGGCACTCCTTTATATACTACAAAAAACATATAAGAATTCTATTGTAATATATATAATAATCATTGCGAATATTATTGACTATACATGTAACGGTTGCTAGTGGAGAGAGTAGTTTTTCTAAGCTTAAGCTGATATTAATATATCTGCGATCGACAATATCTCAATCGAGGTCGACAAACTTGACAACTTTGTAAATCGAAAAATAAATTGTTGAAAACATCGACTTTGATAACATGATAAAAAAATATCCGATGGAAAAACCAGAAACGTTAAATTTTATTAGTTTTTTTTTTAATATATGTATATTTCTTTTAATGAATGGTTTCAACGAATCCTTTGCCTTTTTTCGTATGGATTTGATATGCAATTAGGGGGCGCCGAAGAAATCACGCCTAGGGCGCTGGTACTTACTACTAAAACCGGCACTGGGTAGCGAACGAAGTTTACAACTGAAGTTTAATTTTAGTTCAACTAACATTGAAAAGTCTGGTGCTTGCAACACTCTACAAGTTAACAAAGCTCTTGTTAATGTTTTAAGGTATTCATTTTCGCTTAAACTGCTAATAGTAGGTAAATAAGAGTATACCCTTAATCTAGTGTACTATGAGTTTGTGCCGTAGGTATAGAAAAGGTTTAATTAGAGAGAATCATTTTAATCTCATGTTAGGACGGTGGCTACCAAAAACTACATTAATCCGACATGTAAATGCCTTTCACTTAATAATATTATCCTTTTCTGTTGTAATAACGCGATTATTCTTGTTAGGAGATTACATTTTCACATTCAATACATCTTAATTGAGCTATAAACCAATCATTTCCGCAGCTAAAGACTTTTCTTTAAAATTGTTTTTGCTCAAACTGTCCGATGGTAAGAAACGAATTAAGAATTACATTAATATTGAGTCAATATCAAAAAGTAGGTAGCTATAGGTATAGTCAACTGCACCAACATGTATACACTCCCAAGCTTTCACATTTATATTACTCTTAATTTTGCAAAGACGAGTGCACGCAAGGTATTTTCTAATTAATATAGTCCTCTTAGTTGTCAGAATTCTTATCAGAAGAAGAATGTTTTTGCAAAATTAAGAGTTTATTGTTTATTGGTTTTTTTTTAAGTTTATTGGTCCAGCTAACTGTACCTATAAGGCGCCGACTCGCTGAGACAATCAATATCGATTAAATTATTTCAGGAGCCTAACTTTAGGTCTGATTACATAAGTAATATAATTAAGGTATAGGTACTATTTAAATTTACCTAAATTTATAAGAATTAATTAAAAGAGTTAATTTTAAATTCTGATTTTTAAAGCTGAATTAATATGACGCCCTTGACCGCAAGAAGTGGAAAGAGAGAAGGGAGGCCTTTGCCCTGCAGTGGGACACAAATGGCTAAATAATACTTACATAATTAATAAGATTAATAATTTGCCTCTATTATTTTGTTAACAGGAGTTTCAATCTGCTTGGAAAGTACCTACTACTCGGGCGAATGAACATGACACCTGGCTGACACATGGCTCCACAGATCTCGGATACTTTCGGCCATCTTTCGGCTGATGCGTGGCTCGGAACTTGATGCTTCCCCCGCTGCCCCACGCGGAGCCCTGTCTGTGTCTTCTTCCTCTAGTTCCGAAGCCTGATCATTACCAAGTATTACAGGACCTCTTCTCTATCAAGATTATCCAATTACACGCTGTACTTTGCACAAACGTCATTCGAGCCAGGTGTCATATTAATTCGACCGAGTTATATCTACACTAGGCACTAGCGAGAAAATAATACTTTTGAAGTCAGTTTGAGTTTGGTGCTGAATCGTCTCAAAAGCTCAGCAGAGCGTGTATCAGACACTTTGAAGATTAAATGAGCCCTGTCAAGGGTATCAAATCTTCAATCCCAAGTTAAGCTGGACTCCTGTAGGTCGCGACTTTTAACTTTTCTATCGCGACCATAAAGTTATAAAGTACCCGAGATCTGTGACCCTGGCCGACAATGACGAGAGTGGAAGCCCACCCTTATTATTATTTGAGCTGGTTGTTTCCAAATAAATATATTTTAATAGGTCTTAAGAACATACCTTAAGAAATACAAGCAATAATTTTTTGTTTCATTATTTAATAATTGGTTTTTGTTATTAAAGTGCATAAAATTCCAAATATTAGGACAGTTTTTAGTTAAGTAAGTACTTTTATTTTTGGTTTTAATGTACCTAGTAGGTATGTGAATTAAATGAAGTATAGGCATTGGCAATAGTCGAATCAGGGCGTTAGTTTGCCGTGCGTGGTAGAAAATTCGTGAGCGTTGTCAGTCGCGGTGAGCAGAGACCCACCTTTATAAGGGAATGATAAATGATGCATAAATAAATCAGATTCACTAAAAACTTCGCTAATGGCACAAAAATTGTGTGAACGCTTTATGAATGATCGCCAGTCCGCAGTTTTTACTTACAACTTGCTTTACTTCATTCCTTACAATAAAATTATCTCTGTCAGGACTCTAATAAGACCGAACCTATACCGAAAGTTTCAAACAAATCCATTTAGTAGTTTCGGCGATATAGAAAAAATTAAATTCATCTACCCATCCATTGAAATGAGATTAAGTATCTGTACTTACAAAAAATAATGGAAATAAAAATTTTCTCATCTTGAGTATCGTAAGAAAAAAAACTACTTCAGTATTTACAATAAAAATATGATGGTTACGAGAAAGAAGTAAGAAAAATAAATTTATACCATTATTCAAAAATATTTTAGTGAGCACAGCGTACGGTGCATCTCAGACTTATGACAAAATATGGTGCAAAATGCATTAGCACACCGACAGACTCATATTTCTGGTGGGAAGCCAACTTAGCCAACATGGTGCTATTATCCTCACAAAAAAAACTTTTTTGTGATTAATATAGAAGTACACCTAGATAACATAAATAAAACAAAACAGTTCTATAAATGTTGCCACCGGAAACTAGACAGGAAATGGTCAACTCGTTCCGCCATCTTCTCCGTAAAATAAACTAAACATTTACTTAAGTACTTAAATCAATTTCAGTAATAATGCAGTGTAATAGTACAATTATAAACAACTTGAGTTGGCTTATTCTACTAAAAATGCCTCACGACGAGAGTTAAAAATGACCAAATCGCAAACGTAATGAATATAAAAATGCCGTCGTCGGCGCGGCGTAGAGCGCTACGGTCTACGAAACAACGTAACTAGTCAGCTACGATCGTATAGCGTTATGTAGCAGTAGCTACGGACTACCGTAGCTACTCAAAAAGGTCTCTCAGTGATTCCATCTAGAACAGAAAAGTTCATATCTTGAAACAACCGAGATATTTAAAACGCTATTAATGGTTAGGTAGTGCCACTAAATTAACTTTTTGAGCCCAGTAAGAAGTTGGCATTGAGCCAAAAGGTAAGTGGGTAATGTTATAAAATGTTAGCTTTCGGTGCAAAAAAGTAAAAGCAACGGAAGAAAATAAAATATAAAAATTCTATGAACTAAAATTTTCTTGTTAAATCCAGATTATATTGTTTTAAAAGTAATAAAAATAATTTACTGTATCGAATATTAAGGGTAGATTCCATCTGATGTGCCTAACTAGGTATTTTGATTAGGTACTCAGGAGGAAATGTTTTTTTTTTTATTGAAAACAGTAACAGTTACCTACCTATATAGCAGTAGGTAGGTAGTAGGTACATATCGCTAGCAAAGGTTAAATATAGTAAAATAATTCTATATTTCTTAAATTCTTCAAGATTTCTTAAGCTTAACTGATGTTTTTTGGACCTAAGACATACATGGGTTTAATAGTAATACACACACCATAGTATGTGAGAATCAAAACAACAAGCAACGCCGTCTGGATGCTACGAGTGTCCTTTTTACTCTATTGTATAACACCTCTTACAACGCCTTCCCGTCCCAACCTTCAAGTTAAAACCACAAAGAGTAGATAGGTAGGTAGGTACCTAAGTCTCGGTAGGGTTCGGCCAGCTCAGTTTTGTTGGGAACTTACAGCGCAACGGAAACAGAGGCAAAACCGGCGGGAAGTCGCTAGTACATCCGGTGCGCTGCCAAGCACCGTCTATATTTCGGCTCATTGTTGTTGGCTATTTGCATAAATGATTTATGGGCGCAGGCTTTCTTTGGACTCGGGACTACCAAATTGATGAGGTAGATACTTACCTTTAGGTATCTGCTGTCGGTCCATACCTTACCTACTTAAATACAGACTCTTCCTAACAAAATAGGACAACTAAGAATAAGTAGGTACTTACAATGTTACCACACATGTCGTACCTAAGTACCTGCCTAAAATGTTAAGTTCAAAAAAAAAATTTTTTTCTTTTTTTTCCTCTGAAAATACCCATTCTAGTCAGACAAATTAGGGGACACCTAATTACCTTACCATGAAACTTAAGGCCCAGAATCCCGCGCGACGCCATCTCGCTCGCACATATTTGTATATAATGAAAACATAAATTGACTGAGTATAAATTTCCAAAAAGTTGAGCGTTGAATTCGTTACATACACTCACGAAATGTTAGTATATTTTTACCCGATTACGGCGAGGCAAAATGAGGGTAATGATTTTGACCGGTATGTATTGGTTAAGTCGGTATGATGTATGCATGTTCCCTCACATCTTCCAAACTACTAATTAATCATAATTTGACAAATGAGGTATAGTTAAAAGCATAGTTTTGTACTAATTGTTTACCAACTTCTTTGCAAATTTTTATTGTATGTACAGACAGCGTCATAGATAAGTATCCCCGTTGCACAAAACATCCAGCTTAAAATCCCTTATACCTATCTACATGGTTATAAAAATATAATTAATTTTTGCAGACAAAACTTCTTCGTACATACACCGCGGCGTACGTTTTGAAGGTATTTGAAGCTGGGTCTCTTGTGCACGGGGGATACTTATCTATGACACTGTCTGTACCTACCTAGTGGCGCACCTATCTTATAACGCGGTAATTAAATAAAAACAAATTGAAACATTATCTATCAGGAGAAAACTTTATATTGTTTACACATAGGTACTTAACTATAAGTATTTATCACATTCTTTTTATGAAATCAAAATCTATGTAGTTGAATAAATTTAAAAGCTACCTAATACAATTAGTGTTAAACACACTGCAAACTTGTACAATGCAACATTTTTGAGATTATTTCATAAATGCGATAAAATTAACACTAGCACGTTCAAGTTTATAGGTACCTACTTACAACAATTTATTACTGAGAAATAACAAGAGTTAAACAACAAACGTTCTTTTGAGAAATAAATAGAAATGTAAAGTAATCAAAACAATTTACAAGTTTTAAAACTACACTAATTTAGAATGGAACAACTTGAAAAAAATACTAGAATATCAACCACTTTGAACATAATACTGCTCTGCAAAGTCATTCGCAACTGAAAACATTGCACCATTGTAAAGTCAAAAAAGTATGCTTCTGAAAATGGTTGCTAGCATGAAGATATAAACTAGCTAGTATACAAAATGTCCGGTCTTGAGTTACCGATATTTAAAGGGGTTGTTTTTCAAGCTTTTATCTGTAAATCAGTAGAATTTATTGCTTAGAATATCCTTAATTGGTATAGGTACTTTGGGTCTATTATGCCCTTAATATCAAATAAAACTGTATCATACAAGAGTGACCTTTTGTCATTAACTATAACTATACTTAACTTTTGTCATTAAATATATGTACTATTTCCTATGATCTACAAGTATTTAGTCATGATCATTTTCGCTAATGAACTGGCGTAATTTCGATTTAAAAACAAAATGGCTGCGATTTCAAGGGGAGTGGATTTACCAATAAAAAATCTTGAAAAACAACCCCCTTAAACATTGGTAACTCAAAAGACCGTACATATTGTATAAACAGTTTTCATGATTCAAGATTTTATACAACTAATTTCATAGAACAGAGTAATTATAATCCAATTAATAATTAATGAGATCTTAGTTTATGACATTTATTGAAAGTTTAATAAAATTATCAATTGCTAGTAGAGCAAATAATAAATTGGATTATTATTAGATAAGTACTGTAGATATTCAACGACTACGTAGTAATTTAAGATAAGATTTTTTCTTTTATTCGTCTAATGTATAATAATATTTCTATTTGGATTACCTACAATCAAAAAACCACGAAATATTTGTAGGGCAACTATTTTTTCAATAAATTCTACTTTTTATAATTTAGACTTTTTATATTTAATCACTACTACAACACGACAGAGAAGATGCCCGACAAACACATATTTTACAATCGTAACCATGCAAGTTATTTTATGTCTTAAATAATTATTAAAACATGATTTTAAAAGTTTCACGACATAAATGAAATCACGAAGCCAAAATTTTATAAAAATATTTACAAAAAAATAACATTAGTAAGTATTGTATTAACTACTTCAGAAACCCTATGTGCGAAAAATGCATTATTCGGACATACATTTTAAATTCTTTGAAAAATAAGAAAAAAAGAAAATTTTAACATAAAATGTTCACAGTATAGTAACACATTTTTCACTAAGTAGCGCATAATCCGACTGAAGCTTCTTACATATTTTAAACCTAGCCTAGGCTCTATAATGGCCTACGTAGTTCACAATACTATCCTCAAGACCGTACATACAGCCTATTTTTTATCCTTACCAGTTTAACCGTGAATTTTTTAACTTACTACGATTACACAACGACTTTTAAATATACAACACCTAATTTTCTACCCTGGATAAGCGTTAAAGTAATGTATTATGTTTTAAATTAGACACTAAAATGGAATATTTACAACACTTAAAACTTTAGGAACAACTACAACAATTTTAATTAACGATGCTCGTAACTACTCTGTAGCTAAAAGTCTCGTAATATTTTACATTTAAAATATTAAATTTTATATTTATCCATATCAAGTGGTATCTACAGCAGACTTAGTACATAAAATAATACATATTCGGGTTTTTTCTTGCGCGATAACCGTCGTCTGGTTGATTACTATTATCTTAATTATACAATGACAAAAAGTTGATAAATATCAATCACATACAGACAGATCAAATTAATTTATTGTATTAATATTTGGAAGCCAAAACTCATGCACTGAATAAAGTATTACATACAGGAAGTGAATATGCCTCGAGTATTGGTAAGTTGTGTCTGTTAACACATTTGCACCCGATATTGATGAAACACAACTACCAATCATCTTGTTTATGTGCAGGCAATCATAGAGAGCATAGTTAATTTATCTTACTGATTTAAACAGTGCCTGTATTATTAATCTATGAACACTATCACTTATTTTATCAAGAATCCAACAATAAACACTGCAATTTACATTTTATCATAACAACGAATGACTAATATCTATTGTGTTTGTTTGTCTGCACTTTGGGGCGTATTCTGAGGCAACGTACTAAAACTGGGTAACTCCGTTGACGCTGTAGTTACGACGTTCGGTATCGGCGGGGAGGGTGCAGCGGTCCGGGACAGCATAGGATCGCGGTCTTGTAAAGCCGTTCCTAGTACGTGTCGCGGGATCGTTCTGATGATATGTCGTTGCACATTAACAGTGGACTGGTTCTGGCCAGTCGGTTGGGTCGGAAAGGAACGCCGCGCAGCAAAGTAAGCGACGGGACGCCTGATCACAACTCTCTCGGTAGAGGATGAGGACGCCGAGGTCGTCGGCGTGATAAGCCGAGCGCCGGGTTCCGCACGGGCGATCGTCGACAAGTTCTTAAACACGGTAGTTTTATAATGGGGCATAATAAGCGTCGTACCCGTAGGCAAGGTCAGGGTACTCGTAGAGTGCGCGAGAGATTTCACGGAACTGTTTCCCTGCAGGGATGTATTAGAAAGAGATTCGTTCTGCGTTTTTGGGAGAACTTCTGCGGTCTTTTGTAATGTGACCTGATTAGCAATGATATTTTCAGCCGCAGATACACTGGGTGCGGAGGTCCTGATTATCAAACGGTGATGCGTGTGCGCGAGCGGATGGAACTGTGCATGCGAGGTGGTCTGAGGTTGCGTAGTCGTACCAGATTGAGACTGTGAAGCTGAGGCCTTCGGCGACTGCACTAATAGAGCGGTCTGGATTTGCGTGGGTGGAGTGGCCAGATGGGAGGTAGAGGTGGTTTGGGGTTTCGTGAATAAGGCAGCCGTGAATTGCGCGTGGGATACGATCTGCGGTTGGGCGACAGAGGAAGCTTGGATCTGTGAGGTGGTTCGAGGTTGGGCTTGTGCGACGGCTTTGAGTTGGGCTTGTGAGACTGATTTGAGTTGGACTTGTGTAGCGGCTTTCGGTTGCACCTGCAATGCCGCCTCCAGTTGAGCGTGGGAGGCGGCCTGGAGTTGTAGAAGCGATTTGGCTTGGAGAACTTCACGTGAAGTTGCGAAGTGGTTAGCATGGATGGCTTTCTGAGCCTGTGCTTCGGCGTGGTGTTGCGCGTGCAAGGCGGCCTTTATTTGCGCTTGCGTGGCCGCCTGTCGCTGCACTGCTGATAAAGTGCGCGGCCCCGGAAACGTCCGAGGTGGAAATTTCCGCACTTGAGGTATCTCGCCGGGCTCCAAGTGTCTACTCTTATAAGGAGTCGCACGAAAGGCAGTTGTGGCGCGCTGTGCGGCACAAGCGGGATTTGTCATAAAAGTAGCAGCGATCGGAGCTCTATGCAGAGTTATCGTAGCCGCAGTAGACATGCGAGTTGTATCCTTGTCGGGTATGATCCGGCTTCCGACGTGAGGTGGCCGGGGTCCAGTGTAAGGCGTAAGTGTAGCAGGTGTTGTGGCTGGATCGGGCGATAGCACACGCGCCGCAAAATTGCCGAGGGTGACAGGAACGTACGCCTTCGTGAATGCGGGGTAGGTCGACGAAACTCGTGGTTTTTGGGCCGTGGTTGTCGAAAAAATAAAAGGTTTGATTGCTGGGCTCGATACGACACTAGTAGCCACGGGAGCGGCAGTGGTAGGTATGTTTGAGGAGATGGTGTAAGTAGTTTGGGTCGTGGATGGGAGCAGCGTGAGGGGTGTGGACATCGCCATTTTAGTGGCCCCGAGAGGGCTGCTGGGAGAGCTGTGTGTCGTGCCCGTGGTGGTTCTAGCGAAAGCGCTGCGGGCGGCGGCGGCGGCGGCGGCATATCGTTGTGTCATTTCCTTCACAAGCAGGTTGTGAGTGATGATCGGCCGCGCCGTCACGCCCGTATTTCTGACGATCGAAATGGGATTGGTCGCACTTATTGGCACGTTCACTATCTGTGTCTTGCCAGCGTGTTGGGTAGAAGCTCTAATGATAAAGCTCTGAGTGGCCGGCTTGGGAAGTTGCGGCCTCGCTATGAAAGAGCCAGGAGTCGTGGTTTGCGCAAGCAAGGCTTTTATGAGCTGATTTTGATTTGGGTCCGAAGGTTTGGGTTTTTGATAGTTTTTCACGTTGCGAGGTTGTGGTTTGGCATAGGTTATTATGGGAAGAGGAGTAAGGAAGACGGTATCGTCGCTTGTTTTCAGAGGCTGCGTGGTGGCAGGCTCTGAAACCGGGACGGCAGAGACCGGAGGAGCAGACAGGACCGGAGGGGCAGGAGATGCCGGAGGGTCAGGCAGGACCGGAGGAGCAGGTAGTTCGGGCGGGAAGTTCGGTGGCAAAACAGACCGTCTCACTGACTCGGGCGTCTCCGATTCCACAACAATGGGCGTCACAGCCGGCGCGGTCGTGACAGAAGTCACGGCCGCGGAAACGTCATGCTGGAATGAATATACGTCGCCCTGGGACACATAATCCATATGTGTTGCTGTGGTAGGCACAGGGGTCGCGTTTTGCAAAAGTGCATAAGTCAACATCTCCGATGTGATCGGTGGCGTTACGTCAGGTGTCGGCGACGGCGGGGGTACAACGATAACATCAGCGTTCAAATGTGCGATTTCTTCTGCGATTGGTTCTTCGATAATCTCTACATCGTCAAAAGAGTCCACAGTTTCTAAGTCGATGATATCGCCTTGTAATACGCCCCGCGTGATGGAACCCTGAGGCGCGACAGGCGCCGGTGTGCTGAGAGGCACCCCACCCGCCGATGCAACTGCACCCGCGGATTCAGGGTTAGGCAAATGTCAGTGGAGCGTCTTAGACCGTTTCGACCTTTTCTGAGCTTTCGATACTCTCACCCATGGAAGTCTGAAATCGCTGTAAAGAAAGACATAGTTAGTCAAATTGTATCACTCAATATCAGATTTAACGTGCCGACCAGTGACGTATCCATCAGTGTCAGTTAAAAAATGATATTTTCGCAATCCGTACTGGAGGGCTATTTGCTAAGCTGTCATTAGTTCTCGTTATCGAATGGTACGTCAAATCTGACAGAAAATGGCCGACCTCTCGAAGCCGATAGCGACAGAAATCCTATGGTGACGTCATTTTTTTCACAGTCTTGACCATCGAATTCGATAACGAGAACTAATGACAGCTTAACAAATAGCCCCGCTGATCAGTGACAGTGATATCAGTGCTGCGCCAAGCTTATTGGTTAAATTGTGATACGGTTGTGTTGGCATTGTTACGTGCGTATAGACCTTAAATAATGTACTTACACGTCCGGCAGCAATGGAATGTCGTCCCCGAACGCGAGCACCGGCAGTACGTCGGTGATCTCTATCGAGTGCAGGTCCCTCAGCGGGCTGGGCCACACCGTATACGCCGGCGGTGAGCTTTGTGGTGTGGCGGCCCACGGATCGCGCTGCCTCAGCCGCAGCCGCTCGACGTGGCGCTGCTCGCGTATCCGCCGCATGTGCCACCTTCACACAATACTTTATACTTTATTGTACATTTGAGCATTAAATTGCAAAAACCGCTAGTATACTATTTTGCGGTTTGAAAAATCTTAAGTTGTAAACTGTCGAAAAATGGTGAACTAAGTACCATGCTCTTTAAAACAGTCGCCCTCTGATTAATAGGCTAGGTTGTTTTTTTTTTAATTTTCCTAGTTATTTTAAGGCCGTAAATTTGTGGACGGTCCTTTGATTGGTCTATTTCATAGCAGACTTTCGCAGTGTTTACAAGATTTCGTCAATTTGTAATTTAACGTTTTTGAAATCCTGCCTGCGGTTTTTACAACATCACGGTGACATATACACGCGAATGGGCGTACAATATAATAAAATATCAATCATTATAATGATGGCTTGTCATGGCGCATGTTAACACGGGCCGCGCCGGATCATTTCGCGCCATAGGCCGTGTGAAGCGAGCGGCCCGAGGTTGCCCGGGCGGGTGCGTATTGTCGGTTAACACATGCCCGTTTTAACACAAGCCGTAAGATCCGGATTCATCCGCGGCGCGTACAGATGATCTTGGCGCGGCGCGTGTTAGCACAGGCCGTGTGAAGCCACCATAAAACAGCTTAGTCCAAACTGATAAGACAGCCTACAAGCTAAACCAGTGGACGTAAAATCTCGAAATTTCAAGAAGTGGTGTAGCCGCATCCTATGAAATAGAAAGAGAATATATATGAAAGAGGATTTATTTTAATTCGCAACGTAAGCAAATTGGGGACGTAAGCAAATTGGGGGCGTCAGCTAGTAGTAAATAAAGGCTATGCTTACCGGAGCTGTCGCCGTTCCTCAGCTTCCAGTTTCTGGTGGCGTTTCCTGTACGCTTCGTCGTCCGTATTTTCCGTACCCTCTGCGCTGTCTAGGCTCGTAAAGACCATCTCTCTCCACCGCGGGACCTGAAACAACACAAAATAAGGTTCTTTTCAACCGACTTCAAAAAGGAGGAGGTTTTCAATTCTCTTGTTTTTTTTATGATTCAAATTTTTTTGTGTTTGTATCAGATTGGTCCCATAGAAATTTCAACAAAATTTGTTCAGTAGTTAAGTTTTTAAATCAACATAATTGTAAATAATATGTCATCGAAGTAAACGAAATTGCGTATTTTGATTTTCTGTGACTTTTCAGTGATGTACGGTCACTAGAACAGTCCAATTGAAGTCGGCTGTAGTATGCGTTTGTAATTGATTATTATTACCAGACTTGCGAAGAAGGAAGATTTTGATAAATGAGGAGTCGTTGGATTCGTCTCGGTCACGCAAGTGCTAGGCTAAAAAAAACATCAAATTTTGATGTTTAATTTAACTTTTTTACTATTTATTTCTACTTTAAGTTAGTTTTTATTTTACATCCTTGTCTTTTTTTGTGCCAATTTGGTTTAACTTATCGCTATATCGCTCTCCATCCAGGAGAGTGAATAAAATGTATGAAACCGATTTTAATTTCTATGCTATGATGAAATAAGTTTTTGGTGTACAATAAAGAATTTATATCTATGTATTTATAGCTTTTGTTGCATTGCTGCTTCTTAGAGTTAGTTTGGGTCCAGTATTTTGGTATACATGGTGAATTTTTCAACCGAGCTTGGATGGCAAAATCCTAAAGTGATATGATGAAAACTAAAACTGTAAACAAAGATAAAAAAAATCAAAGTATGCATTTTTAGTAAGCCCAGTTGAAAAATTCACTTGTAGCGGGATTTTAAGTTTACTACACGGGATGTTTGGTGTTTCAAAAAAGACGCAAATAAAGCATCTCAATGTGTTTTGAACCCAGTCAATGTAAGTATCAAATCAGAAGGGTTGAGACTATGTGTAAAACACTTTCAATGCCTACATTTACTAAGCGTTATAATTAATTTATTTACTATAGTTTGATTGGAACCGCTGTACCGCGCTTAAGGCTCAATACCCACTGGGATAACAACGACCGATTGAGCACTCTCAGTGTCAAACAATTTTAAACGTTTTCTACATGTAAACAAAGACCAGTATTGAAGGACCGCTGACAGGTCGCTCGTGGCCCTGCGATATTGGTATTATAAGTATGTAGATAATGTTTAAAATTGTTTGACGATGAAAGTGCTCTGCCGGTCGCTGCCATCTCAGTGGGAAATGGGTCTTAGGTATGTGCGTCTCTGTCATTCTGCCGTCAACGCTCCAGCTCGTACTCTTTCCTTCCCTTCCCCCGCACGCCAGCCCCGGTACAGCGGATCCGAACAAACTATATCTAAAGCAGTCAGCTAGTAAATAAATTCAAAGACTATTTGTAACTTGACTTATAAATAAATTACCAAAATTAAATTAATTTCACGCGTAATAGTATGGAGTACCTCAACATTGGGGGATGTGCTCTCAGCTAGCTGTTCAACATCCTCTTTCTTGATGTCCGGGTCATGGCCGAGGTACCAAGATATGTCAGGATGACCCAACGCAGTGTAATACGGTGTTCTTGTAGTAAGCGTGGGCACTGGAATCCACGATCCGCGTTTTCCTCGATAACCACCTAAAATATATATTGAACAGGGCGTGTTTTTTTCAGCCTTATTTTGTTACATGCCATATTCAGATAAGAGCGGGGGTTGGCTAAGGGTACATACATGTAAATAAAATTAGGTTGTTAACATTATGGTTTAGATTCGATCTGGTTAGATCAAGATTTATAATTCGTTGTAGACCTGGATTTCTGCCTACTTGCACCAAAGTGTAAGTTGTTTAGCAATAACTTTACTTGCTTGATAGATATTAATGGTGAATCTGGACCATTAAGAAATGCTTAGCGAGTAAAGTAGTAATTGTTTAGAAACTTAGACAGTTTGGTGAAAGTCGGCATTGATGGTATATGAAGTTGATATATTAAAGCATGCTTTACATAAGTTTTAGTACTACGCCTATAAGTATGAATGATATTGCATCAATCAATTCAATATTGAAAGTGTTTCACACTTTCGTCTCAACAAAGTCTGTCTCTAATGAAACAGGCAAAATCAACACACGCTTAATTTTAAGGGATTATATTCCAGGCAGCAATGGATCGCGAAGTTTTGACCCAATACAGTTAACGAGACTACTGTGCTATGCTGTTCGTGACGATTACTAAGTTTAACCTTTGTTCGAAGTTGAATAATATTTAGGATATTTATTTCGTATAGTTAGCCATAAAGTAATGGCTGTATGAGCATATTATTTACCTCGGCCTCCACGGTTGGACTTGGGTTTGGGCAGAGGTTTGTCGCGTTTCGTAGACGACGCGGATGAATGCGCGCGTTTTCTGCCGCGCTGGCCGTCACTTCGAATGCCGTCTGGACCGTGACGAGCATCCACTATGTCCTGTCAATACATATAATAAATAAATTAATAAATATTTCGAACATTTCACACAACGCTATCTAGCCTTAACTAAGCAGAGCTTGTTCTATAGGAACCAGGTAACTGATATACTTCATTTTGTAAATACATGCATAGAAAACACCCAAACTCAGGACACACATCGATGTTCATCGCTCAAATATTTGTCCTGAAGCGGGAATCGAACCCGCGACACCGGCGTGACCGTCCAACACACAGTTATTACATACTTTAATGTTTCATCAGGTGATGTGGACGACAAGAAACTCTATTACTGAACAAATATACAATACACACCTCGCCAGCTGTCGAAGAGCCGGCTCCGCTTACTGTCCGCGAGCCTCGCTTCTTCGTCCTTGGATCGCCAGATTCACTTTCTAGGGTCGTCGCCCTAGCCGTCGAGACCGTCGGCTTCGCTATGGCCGTCATCTTCACTGTCGTCACAGCAGTCGTCACAGTCGTCGACTCAAAAAAATTATCATCTGGATCCATAATATCATGCAAAAGCGCAGTTTGCATGGCGTAAGAGCTAAGCGAACTATCCTCTCCAACTTCTGGTTGGAAAATTTCAGTGAAATTCATTTTGGTAATGTCCATGGGCGACATGATTTCTTTATCGCTGGATGGCATCAGGTTGGTGGACGGCAACCGTTTGACGGTCGACGGCCGACGGGGAGAAGGCAGCAGATTAATGGCCATGGTTTGATCGGGAGACAGAAGCAGATCAGTGGACGATGTGAGATCAACAGTCAGATTATCGGGAGATGGCGCTAGCGTAGAAGTAGCTAGGTTTGCAGTCTCTCCATACGAGAAGTCACCCAGGCTTGTTTGCCTGGGTTTCTTCGTGAACCTGTTCCAGCTGTCTCTTTCCCGTTTCGTCGTAGTGGAATCAGGTTCGGGTTTCATGGTTTTCATCGTGGAATTGATCGAAGCGATAAATTGTCCGCGAGAGTTCGTCGACCTTCGGTTGGTTTTGATCCTCGAGGCCTTCTTGCTCTTCTTGGGCTTTGGTTTGGAGTCGATAGGGTCGTAGATGCGCCGCGCTGGCGTGGTTATGTTGCCAGACACCCCCTTCGAGGAGTCCAGTTCAAACCCCGCTGCGGTGTGGACCCTCACTCGGTTATTCTTCGGCAACACCAGTCTAGGAATAGGCGATTGCTCTCTCATTTCTGCTTCGCCGATCTGATAGGGGTCTTCTCCAGTAGGGGTGGTGTCGATCAATTGCAGCCGGTCCGAGAGTGAGCCCGTGTTCGGATGCCGCAGCGGATCCAGCTTTCCGCTTGTGTTGATCATTTTAGCTTTTTTACTTGTGCTGTTCACTGTCATAATCTCGTTATCGTAAATTGTACCTGAAAGTGAATTATTCTAAGTTCTTTACATTATGGTCACATCGATTGAGGAAGATGATAATTAATAATACTTTTATGCCGACTTGCACCAAACTGTCAAAGTCCCTAAGCAATTACTTTATTCGCTTGGCAGTTCTCAACAGTCCAGATTTTGACCGTTAAGAACTGCCAAACGAGTAAAGAAATTGCTTAGAGACTTTGACAGTTTGGTGCAAGTCGACATTAGTGATATAAAAGTAAGAATACATACTAGGTTCTTGTTTTGGCGTTTTATGAAACCGATGTAAGCTGCCTAGGCTTGTTGCCTTTCTGCGAGCATTTCTTTGGACTTTTCGTATTACAGGACTACCACTGAAAACATTTATTTGATTTTATTAGCTATGTTTTGATTATGCGAATGCGTAACTTTCTGATGCCCAAACTTGCACCAAACTGTCTAATGTGCCTAGGCAATTACCTTACTCGTCAGAAAGATGCCAGGTGGACCATTAAGAAATTTTCTAGCGATCACAGTAATTGCTTAGGAACTTTGATAGTTTGGTGTGAGTCCCATAAATTAGAAATTATTATACACTAGCTGAGCCCGCGACTTCGTCTGCGCAGTATCTTTATAAATTGTAGCCTATGTGTTATTCTGATATATAGCTATATTATAAGCTATATTATTGTAAAGTTTCATTAAAATCCATGAAGTAGTTTTTACGTCAAAGAGGAACTAACATCCATCCATCCATCCATCCTTACAAACTTTCGCCTTTATAATATTAGTAGGAAATTTTATATTTTACTCCACAATTTCTACTTTTATGGTTTAAACTAAACTTGTGTTTACCTGTTGGTGGTGACGGTGTATTTAGCTTCCCTACGAGACTCGGGTTTGATCTCTTTTTTCATTGTAGATAGTTTATTTAACATGTTGTAATCATTGTGGAGAGGCAGAGGCGTTAGCGGACTGTCCAATAGGGTAGGCATCGTCATATCTGATGACAGTAAATCTGGAACTACACAAAGACACTGACTTAAAAACTCAATAAAACTAGACATTAAGGCAATTTTAATATTTAGTTACATGAAGAGGAATGTAAACTTTTATTATCATTAAGAGATACATTAGCTTATTTGTGATCTTTCATTTCCTAAATAAATGCTTTAGGCCTAGAATCCCGCACACCGCGTTATCTCGCTCGCACATTTATACATTTTTGAAGATATAAATTGACTGAGTATTAATTGAAAAAAAAAAAAAAAAAATGTCAAGCGAAGTGTCGGACTTCCAGCCGCGAGATGGGTCGACGACATTGTCAGCGTTGTGGGTCGTACCTGGACCCGCTTAGCACAAGACCGTGCAGCGTGGCGAGAGTAGAGAGGCCTATCTTATACCCAGCATTAGGCCAAGTCAGGCTGCGGATGATAATGATGATGAAGTATATGTTTAAAAAATAATGAGAGCAGAAGTGAATTGTTACTACAACTTCACTAAATGTTAAGTATTTTTTCTATTTTGATATGTTTAACATAAGCGCAGGAAATATGGCTAAGCCGTTTTTCCCAATCTCTATTGCTTATGATAAACATATCAAAACAAAAATTTACTCAAACATTTCGTGAGGTTGTAGTAACGAATTCATAGCTTCACTTTTTTATATTAATACACAGTTAATTTATATCTTCAAAAATTTACAAAAGTACGAGCGGGATAACGGCGCCCGGGATTCTGGGCCTTAAGAGTTTTAAGAGCCAATTTATCTAAGAGTCAGTTGATAGATTTACTTACGTGCTTCAGATGGTCTTCCCATATCAAATGGATCATGGCCAAAAGGTTTGCTGTACGAGTCAGTTATCGAATCCGTTTCCAGTAGGACACTGTGGAAATCGTTGCTGAATGAGTCCTGAAATAAGTTTTGATTTTACGAATATTAAGTCCTAAGACCTAAGAGTCCGATCACAATCCCAAATAAGACAACACAATACTCAATCACTCTCGCTTATCTCCACTAGCATGACTATATAGTATACTACTATGAAGTACTATAATACTATATACTGGTTATCATAACCAGTTGTTCTCAACTACTTTATGTGTTTCTTTAATTATGTATACCCAGCTTATTTTTATTATTTATGATACGCCTGTGTATGCTATACACATCGATTATATTTTGCTTTAAAATTATATTATTTTGATTATATTAGCCTAAAGCTGGTGTGTATAATATACACATCGATTATATTTTGTTGTTGCACTTTAAATATTTGTTCAGTTTATTTTTGGAAGAGTTCATATACTACAGATAAATCTGTCACATCTGGCATTGGGTGAAGCTTCCTAAATATTAATTTATTTATCTACCTACCATTATACATACTACCAAACGTCCATCTATCCCATACTTCTCGAAATATCGCAACAACAATAATATGTTATCGGCTCAACTATCAATCACAGTTGGCATATTATGAGAGCAAGGAGCATCAATACATTATGAATTGCAATAATATTTCCGAAATATTTATTATCAAAATGCGCATGTTTATTTTTGATTTGGAATACTATTTCAATTTAGTCTAACTGCCAATGCTCAATATATTTCAGACTAGCTGACACCCAAAACTATGTATACGAATGTGAATGAACAAAATTCCTTTATTAGTACATTTGGCTCTAATGGTCTTTATACCTAGCTAACGCCGGTGTTCTCCTGTGATTAAACCACTCACATAAACACATGTATGTGTGTGAGTAAACTACTGATGTGATTAAACCACTCACTAGTTTAATCATAGGAGAACACCGGTATAGGCTGGGTGTAAAGACCATTGCAGAGCTGACCCTACATTATTACATTTCTTAACTAACATACTCTACCATAATAGTAGTAACACACAGTATAATATAGTCTCTGCATTCAGTGGTTGGGTTTATGCATTGTATGTCAGTCAGTCAGGACAAAGTATTTTATTATATTTCAGATATTTAAAAAATATTTACCGGTGATGGCACTGAAGGACCACCAGGACTGAAATGGGGAGAAGGCACTGTTCGTGACTCGAGCGGCACTGTTCGCGACTTAAGGGGCACTGTTCGCGACTCGAGGGGCACTTGAAACAACGGTGACTGGTTCAGATGCCTCTCTGAAAAAGCCTTTCCAGCTTGCTTTTCAATCTTTTCTTTTAGCTAGAAAGCAATATTATTTTAATTATTAGATGCTGTACAAGTACATTCTATTTAGTAAAACAAATTAACAATTATCAGATGCTCAAGCTTGGATTGGTAATATATTTTTCACAATATGTATTATTAAAACTTATCACCGACGACAGCGTGGCTTAGTTGGTAGTGACCCTGCCTACGAAGCTTGGTGTTCCGGGTTCGATCCCCGGCCGGGGCAAATATTTGTGACAGACACAAATGATTGTTCTCGGGTCTTGGATGTTGTGATGTCTTGTATGTGTCCATGCCACCTGCGACACAGGGAATCCTAGTGCAGGGGTGTGAGTGTGTGAATGTTTGTTTGTTTGTTTGTTTATCAGACATCTGCAGAGTGAATCTTTCTACTGAACATCTATGACAAATCAATTTCAAACAAATTTCCTCATTAAAGCCATGTATTAATTGAGAAACAATGTTTCGGATACACTGTTTCTGAAACATCACATAGATATTTACAGAAACAATGTTTCGGAAACTCTGCCAACCACAACATCAGTTGTTTACAATAATAAATCTATTAATTTGAAAAAAAAAATTCTTTGCTCCAACTTATCTCCATGTTTATGAAACAAGTTTCATGCACATCCACACTCATATGCATCTGTTGCGAAACTGATTTGTATCTGAGCTCTCCATCCTGAGCGGGGAGCATGAAACGTGCTGAGAAACATGTAGTGTTTACCAAAGAAATGAATATTTTTCAGAAACATATTTATTCATTTCACAAACACATAAATTTTGTTTCAGAAACAGTGTTTATAAACAAATGTTTCTCAATGAATACAATACAGCTTAACTTAAAATTTCTCCCATGGCTAGGCAAAGTGTACATGTACATACATAAATATCGCTGGTTGACAGAATTAAATTTAGGAAGAACTAAATTAAGAAGAAGAAGTAGACCTTCAAAATAAGCTACATAGCTTTTGCAATGGATTGGTTATTATTATTGTTATTATTCGGCGGTTATTATTTGACTGTTTGCTTTTATTTACTAGTTTAAAACACTTATTCACTCGCTTTTGCTGTATAATAAAAGCAATTTTGACAATATTAGATACTTATTAGGAATTTATTAGTAATGCTAATTAGCATGATTTCCTAAACGCCAGCTGAGGATGTTATTAAAGATAGAATCTTTGACTCTTCTGATCACAAGACTCAAAGGTTTTGTTAATAAAATCACACCATGATAAAAGAGTACATAACATAATTCTATTTAATTTTGCCCATACTTCAACAAATCAATGAACCTAGAAGCATTGTTTAGGTATTATTTGTTTATTTATATCGAGCCAATTTGTTCGATAAATGAATAATAGTCAAGTAGTTACTCAGGTAAAAGACTTACAGTATCAATTTCAACTTGAACTGTTGACAATGATTTTTCTCTGTTAGATAACGCATCATTCTGCTGTTGAATCAAATCAAGGTGGTAGACAAGAAGTTCCTTTAACCTCTTGTTCTGAGTTTTTAGAGCAAAAATTTCTGCATCCTTTTCTTGAATAGTTTGTTCCATACATTGCGTCGATAACTCCACATTTTTGTCCAAAGTGAGCGACTGCCCGCAATCCGAGCTCTCAGAGTGGCAGGCGTACAGGTGATCAAACGGAAAACTGAGCAACGGCTCTTTGTCTAATGCGTTTAAAGTGGAGAGATCGGGCGGAAAATTGACCAAATTCGATTCATTTACACTGCTACGACTGTTCATTTTGTATTGTAATGCGCCGATCTCACGAACATACGTCGAGCCTGCCGGCTGTCACGGACCAGCCCGCGGCCACTCGTATTTGTTTTAGGAAGGCTTGCACTATAGTTCGTTTCATCACATCTCAAATGTTTAGCACTCTTACACTTACAGTTCTTGCTCATTCAGGAGCATTACATTGTCAAAACAGGGTAGGTACCACAATCACGATCACTTTTGCCTTCTTGATTCTGACACTTCTTTCACGCGCATGGAGTGGTAAAATACGCATTTAACGTTTTTTCGCCCAGAAAAGGGATAAACAAAAAAGATTCTAGAAAGATTCATTGGTATATGAACAAATATATTTTATTGGAATAAAGAAAAATCACAAGATTCGAATTAAATTTTATCAATCCGAAAAATTCGATATTCCAAAAGCGTCAAGGCGTCAACCATAGACAAATTAGGATTTTTTTTTGCAAAGTTTTATTGTCAATGTCATTTTGTAGACCATAGATCACATTAGAGAAATCTTTGGCAAAACTGACATTCTCGTTCTTTGTAAAGTTGCATAAAATACTTCGATAGCAATAAAAATATGACTCAGAGAGTCAGAAGGCAATAGGCTTCTAAGCCTTCGGTTCAATTGCTCCAAACCATAAAAAAAAACAACACCAGTGTTGCTATTTTCTATTCTTTTGGCGTCACATCTAGCGTAATTTTCTTTATATTTCCAACTCTTAATAATTTACACTAGTGGCTCTGTGAGCTGAAGACCTCGCGAGTCTAGTAGTATTAGCAAAGAATAGGTAATATTATGTATTAGTTCGTAGTAGTCTGTGCAGAAGTAGTAAAGGTAGACTAGCAAATATACAGGGTGTAATCGTTAAGTGTGCACAGGCGATTATTCCGTAACTATTGCAGATATCAAAAATCTTTAAACTGATATCGAAAGTACTTTACCTAATGAGTAAAATGACATTAATAACTTTTTAAAAATAAAACGAGAAATATCCAAAAAAAATACATTAATCACTCCCATACATTTAGTATGAGATAGTAGAAAGGTTTTAGTTTCCTTATTTTAAGTGGAATAGTACCTATTCATTTTACCCTTGTCATTTTATAATTATGTACGATATGAAGGTATTAATGAATTTCAAGTAGATACACGTGTAGATTAATTATCTTACCACTTCAAATTTATAATAAACCTTGTTTCAATATTGTATTGATTTGAACTAGCTGAAAAGCAACATACTAAATAAAAACAAAAAGAAAGATACTCTTTGGTGTTCGTTCTAAATTCAAATTGTTTATCGCGGGTTCTCGTTCCCGCCAATTTATTGTATTTTTCAATTTGCGTTAATAATCGTGATTGTTGCATTTATTGATTGAAAAATGGCATATTCCAATACAGAAAAGAGGGACATGTTAAAAATGTACTACAAACATGATTGTAACAATAGGGCGGCCATTATCGCCTACAGAAGAGAGTACCCAGATAGATAAGTTCCTTCTGGTACGTATTTACGTAAGTTGGATAACAATTTGATAAATTATGGATCTTTTAACAGAAAAAAAGGTTCGAGAACAAGAGCTCCGGAATTTGATAATGACTTAGATAACAATATTATTAACTACGTAGTAGATAATCCACAAGAATCAACGCGTTCAGTGGCCCGATCATTTCCAGTGTCCCACAATTATGTACACAAGTTATTAAAAAAACACAACTTCAAAGCATTTAAGATAAAACCTACTCAAACGCTGCACAATGATGATCCTGCTCATCGGCTGGTCTATTGCAATTGGCTAGTCAATAATTATGTCAATGTAAGGTCAATTTTATGGACCGATGAAAGTAATGTTTCAAACTGCGGCATTTACAATAGAAAAAACTCGCATTATTGGTCAATTGACAATCCTCGCTTAACTACTGAAGTTAGAGCTCAGGTGCGATTCTCAATTAATGTGTGGTGTGGTATTCTTGGAGATCGGATCATTGGGCCATATTTTTACAGTGGAACCTTAAATGGACAGAGATATTTCTCCTTTGTACAAAACGATATGCCAAGTCTCTTAGAACCAATTCCAGACGATGAAAGAAGGTCGATAATTTTTCAACAAGATGGAGCACCTGCACATAATACAAATGTTGTAATGAATTTCTTACGAAACAATTATAATGGCTTAATAGCCAATAATAGTGCAACCCCTTGGCCTGCCAGATCCCCGGATCTCACGCCTTGTGATTTCTTCCTATGGGGATTTGTCAAAGACCACGTGTACGCTGAGAGAGTACACAGCCTAGAAGAGTTACAGAATCGTGTACGTCGTGCAATTGCTTTAATTACTCCGCAAATGTTAAGGAAAGTTCATTTAGAAACTGTAAATAGAGCTCGTCATTGTATTGCACAAGGAGGACGTCACTTCGAACATATGCTTTGAACACAAAATTTTGTACTTACTAAGAAATAAAATGTATGGGAGTGATTAATGTAATTTTTTTGGATATTTCTCGTTTTATTTTTAAAAAGTTATTAATGTAATTTTACTCATTAGGTAAAGTACTTTCGATATCAGTTTAAAGTTTTTTGATATCTGCAATAGTTACGGAATAATCGCCTGTGCACACTTAACGATTACACCCTGTATACTAGACTTCTAGTATATATTTGCCTATTTTTATTTGTAATTTCTCACTGTTATGTAGGTAGGTAGGTACCTAACGCTATAAGTAGGTCTTTAATAAAACTTATTTATTATTCGTTTACCTACTTACTCTATCACACTCATTTATGTAACCAACCAGTCAAATTAAGTGATTAGGTACCTACCTAATTTAATTATCGATCGATTGCAACTTTATTAGCAAATATTATATAATCAAGGTTTTACAAAAACATAGTACCTATCTACCTACAACCGACTTTAATTGGGCTAGAACAGTAAACTTTTCACTAGAACAGTGACCGTAAGCACCACTGAAAAGTCACAGGGAAGCATAATACGCAATTTAATTTAGTACTTCGATGATATATATTTTTTTTAATAACGCATACCATTTGATACTTTTAAAACACACAAGGCCACTTTATTACATACTTTACCTCTTATTATTATACTGAATTTATTTTTTAATTAATTTCATATATTTTTCCTTCAGGGAAATAAAGGTTGGTTGGATGAGACAAGCAGGACCCCTTCATTTGGTCTGTAGTCGTACTATAGGTAATTAGGTAGTAGCGTCTGATATCATTATGTTTATCCGTATGTTTCATCTCCTCTGAACCTTATGCATCTAACGTGAAGTTAGTAAAAATATTGCCACGAACGACCTTAGAATCTCCAGTTAGAACGTTATGAAAAAGATTTGGATCATTGCCAATAAGCCAACATTAACTGCATCGCGTTCCCACCATAGACGTCTGAACATTCTCAGTGATTCGAGCTGTTTCAGTTATATTTACACATTGACTAAGATTTAGAAAGGAATAAACCTGGCTCACCAATTTTGGATTTCTTATCATCCACCTACTGGTAAGATAAATATGCTGGTATGAATGATCTACAATACCAAAATGTTTACTTTTATACCTAGTTCTCTAGTCTAAGATCATATAATACTAATCATTGGGTACTGGTACTATAGGAGGAAAACACACCTCCAGTGGTGATGAAACTCCGCCCATACCAGAGGAAGAGCTTGAACAGCAGAAAATTGAGCATGAACGTCAAGTGCAAAAGGTATTGTTTATGTTTACTAACTGTAGAAACTACATAATACTCGTATGTAGGTATCTACGATACGATTAAAATACCCTGGTAATCAAATTCGAATTTTATGATTTCCTTGCGACATATCCATTCATTCGCTTGTTTTAGGAAAAAGAATGTCAAGCGCGAGAGGCCCAAGAAATAGCACAGCTCGATATAGAGCTCCTACATCAAAGAGCCATAGAAGCTGAGGAAGAGCAAAAAAGAGAGGTAGGTTCTATTCCCCGACTGCGGAGAAGAAGGGAGGTAATCTGTACCGAGTTTGTAAGTATGTGAGTCTGACTCCATATAGCGGCGCTCTACTACTAAACAGCTTAATATATTTTAACATGGTATTTCATGGGTATGGGGCCACAAGGGCAATACATTTTTAGGGATAATCTTTTTTCAAGTAACATTGTTTATTGTAACATGCGCTAAGTACTAAAAACTAATAACAAAATGTATAACAGGAAATTATTGGGCCAACTAAATAGATCGTTGAAAACGATATATAAGTGTGTAGGTATAGGTAGCTCAATTGCTCCAACTCGATTGTCTCTTTGTTTAGCATAGATATTCTACGAATGACTTCTAACAAATAATCTACATCCACAATCAACATAGATATAGGTAATCTAAGAAGTTCTATACTGACTTGCTATTTCAAATCCGACTTCCAGTGTTCTAGCTTTCACATGTAGGTAGGTGCTTCGAAGACACGCTTCGCAACTCTCCAGCAGCTAACAGGTTAGTTTAGATTGCAGAAGCTGTTGAAGAGCTGCGGGGTATGAACACGTCGTGGTCGCACCACCGGCTGTGCGACCTGCAGCGGCAGGCAGCGAGGTGGCGGCACAGCAGGCCTTCCATTCCAGACACCACTAAACCTTATCGGGCAAGTATCGTAGAGTATCTACGAGTAAATCTGCCGTCCTATGTCTAATGGGCCTACCACTCGCCAAGCTTTACGGCAGTTTTACCTGCGCAGGCCGGCTTGTACACGGAACACCGTGCGTGTAGTTGGTAATTTTACCGTGGTGTTCCGTGTAAAAGCCGGCGTGCGTAAAGCTGTGGTGAAGCTTGTGTGTGTGGCAGGCCCGTAAAAGACAGTTAAATGACAAGACCAAATTTATGGGTACAACCAAAAACGTGCGATTTAGTACCATTATTCCTAGTGGTCCCTACAAATTTTTAGGTACATCCAAAAACGTCTTCTTCTTCTTCTTCTTCTCCTGGCCTTATATCCCATTTCTATTTGGGATCGGCTCTCCTGATCACGCGTCTCCAGGCCTCTGGCCTGGGTCGTTTTTGGGTACATCCAAAAACATGCCACTTAATAATGGTTAACTAATCCAAGTGGTACTAAGTGGAGTAAGTGGCACGTTTTTAGCTGTACCTACCCAAAAATTCGGTCATGTCGCAGGAATACACTGCTTGCGTATCTGGGTTCCTCGTTCGAATCAACTTCGGCACTTGCACAAACCTAATAAGTATAAGTACTTAATATTTTTGACACTATTTTAATACATAAATGATTAAAAAATCATGGAGCGAACTGTGTTCCTTTTTGAAGAGCACTTATTAAGCTTTCGAGACTGGTCATCAAAATATCTCAATCGAGGGTAGGCGTTATTTCTAACCATGAGGAGAGCGCCTGGCTCTTCTCACGCGTGCTTACTAAAGACCTTAGGGCACGGATGGAATTGTAGGTCATAGGTTACATAGGTATCTATGATCTGTTGCATTGAGCGGGCTACCAGGGGCGGGGTGGCGAGCCCCGGGTTGATCGATCGAGGTCTTGGGTCACGGACCACGTTCTTATTGATAGTGTATAGATGCGCGACCGGGTGACCGGGACCCTGCCGTGCAATCGATGCACTCCTGCTAGCTTTTTGTAGAGTGACGTACCTACTTATTTACTTGTGCACGTTTGTGGTTAGTAAATAAAATCATTATGTGTTGAGTAAGGGATTTAATTTGGTAGAAATAGGTAAACTGTTTCATCCATCGAACATCGATGGTTTCATCACACATCCTGTGAAAGTAGGCTATGAAGTTTGAATACACACAGCGAAAGTTCAATTTCATCAAAATGTTTTGTAGAATAAAATTTAAAAATAGGACTTGCTCAATTTACTTGTGGTAAAAATAAAACAATCAAACTCGACCATGAAGGTCGAAGAAAACAGTATGAAACTCAATTTTTAAACTTCGAACTAAACAATTGGCACTCACGCCTGGCGAAAACGTGTGTATAATTCGCGGGCAGGTGAAATTAGCTAGACCCAAAGAACTTCTAAACTATAGAAGATCTTTTTTGTATGTTTCCAATAAGGCCCCATTCCCACTTGTCGAATATCGGGCTTGACAATATGAGGGATGCTCTACTAGTGGCTGAACATTTTATATGAAGCTGTTTCTCATTTATCCGACATGATTTTGGTCGGCCCTATTTTGACACTCGACAAGTGAGAATGGGTGTCAAAATTTAATATTTCTTCTTCCTATCGTGTCACTAGTTCTTTAAAACCAGTGTGGTGAAAGGATTTTTAAGTGCGCCTCGCAGAGGCTCCTTTCGTGCACATTGATACATGTATTCGAACTTTTAGGTTCTAATTTATTATTATTTATTCAGAGTGTCCTGAAGAAGGCGTGCAGTGCTCAGCTAACCAAGCCTCAATCGAGCCAGAGCTTCGACGGTGACGGTATCTTTATAAATCTGTCAAGATTGGGATCCTGCAGAGGTAGGAGTCAGCAGTCAGCTGTTGCCATTCAATCGAAAGTCGCGGGTTCAAATCCCGGAAAAATCTCACAACGATGAAGAAAAATCGTGAGGAAATCGGCTTGACAATAAAAATGTTTCTTTGGTATCCACATCTCTATTTTGCTCTATTAGTCGAGAAAAGGCTTGAGTCCCAGCAATGGGAACATTTTAGGTTGCATAGTAGGCTTATTCTATTTCGACTTTGATTTTCCCGTCTCCGACTTTCTTAGTTTTCCCCATCCTAGTCTTATTAACCCTAGTAGGTAAGTACTATGAAAAATCCTGAAAAAATACCCTTTTCAAGATTCAAAAGCGATTACTGTCGGAGGAATGGAGCATTTCAAAATTTCAAGTCTCTCCTTTCAGCGGTTTCGGTTGATGATAAATTAGTCAGTTTGTTAATTAGTGTATCAGGATACCTCTGTTTTTCATAAGTACCTATAGATTGCTGACCTGACACAGATATCAATTGACTACCTTCCGGCCACACACCACTTGTTGCGGGTTTGACTCCAGTATCAGAGCATGAAATATTTATATATACAGGATGGTTTTTTGAGGAGGGCGTCCTAAAACCACGAGAGTTAGAGAAAAGTCGGGAAAGGAGTTAAGCCCTCGATTTATAAGATAATAATAACAAGCATTATTTAGTTTTTTTTTTTAGTTTCGTAGTGTTGTTGTAGATTATGAAAGAAAGAAAAAAAAATGTATTGTTGGAAGACTAGACTAACTATTACACATTTTTGGTGGAATAGGTATTTTTGGTGTGGTTATCAGTTTAAGAGATGACATAAAGCTTCTGTCTTTTCTAATTTGAGATATTTCTCTTAGATGAGTCGATGGACAGTGTAGGCTGCGACAGTCCAGGCTGCAACGCAGAAACTCGGCCATGGCGCGCTTCGGCCAACGATATCAGCTTGCAAAGGCGCATGGAACTTGAGCGAGCTCCCTCATGCCCAGGGTAATTTACTTATGAAATCAATATATTGTGTTCATCCTTTGGTATAACTATAACTCTTAAGACGTTCCCTTGGTGAGCCGATGCTGATGAGCCGGATTGTCTACGGCGTAGGCTGCAACTGCAACACAAAGAAACGTATTCATTTTGGCAAGCTAAAAAGTAGGTCGATTGGTCGGATGGGTGCTAGGGGGTGGCTTAGTGGTTTGAGGGATTTCGGGTTGGAGTAGTGGGTGACAGTTCAGACCCGTATATAATGTCACGGGTGTAAGGGAGAGATAGAAAGCTGCGCGCGCAGCCATTTTGTCATTTAGTCCCCCACCCTCAGACCGCAGCCCGCAGTACGTCACCTACCATTTGTTCCTTTTCTCCGCATCGCAACTTCTCGTATGATCTGTGCGTAGTGTCTTTGGCTGTCCCGGTGAGTGCCTCTACGTTAAGACTATCTGCACTTTCCTCTTTCCGTTACATTTAAAGTCCGTTCTAATCGAGTGTTTTCTGATCTGATCGTGTTTAGTTCAATGCGTAGATTCTCGTTGTGGAAGGCCCGTGACCCGCTAACGGGCTAGATTAGCTAGGCCATGCATGCTCTGTTCCCCTATCCTGTGTGTTACGTTGGCCCTTGTGTTCCTTCCTAGTGTTAGTGCGGAGTGTTCGTGGCTCGTGAATTATAATGAAGTAGGGAGTTAAGATGCGGTGATAGCGTAGGAGCGGAATGAGGAGACACGAGACACAAGGCAGGGACGCGGAGGGCGGGAAGGAGTCGGCTATGATGTCTCGCAGCGAGTCCACCATCAGCCGATGCACGCCGCATACGCCGCTGGGGCTACCCGACAGTGTCAGCGTGGACTCCAACCCAATGCCCACCATTTATCGGTAACTGGACCGTAGACAACTACATATCTGCCAACATGGGAGAAGACGTTCCTACTCAACTAACGTATTTTTACCCTCATACTATTGAGCTTGAAGACGAGTCTCTCAGTCTCTGTGCGTTAATGCAGTCATTGATTTTATCGCAAACGCAGGCGCAATGCGTTCGAAGGTTTCGCATGCGTACAAGGAGCACCTAAATGACATAAATACCTCTCGTAACGCATGTTAGTTTACTACCAGGTACATTAAGCTGCACTTTAGACAGCTTTGATTACGTAAAGACAAGCATTTGTAGTGACGAAGCACAGCTGTATTTTGTTGACTAAACCAGGCTACACCAAGTTTCAACTCAATCAGTTCAGTATTTCAGGCATGAAAACGTTACAACAACCCATCCGTTGATAGTAAAACCAAGTTTAAAAAGCAATGTCTTCTCCCAGAGGCAAGAGTAGGTACATAGTCCAGAGAGCACCCCGCCGAATCGCGCACTGCGATCGTCGCATGCAAGTAGGTATACCTACCACCCTATATTAAACTTATAGTCTACAGTTATTGTGAAGCTACAAGAATATTCATGGAAATATAAAACCGGTTTATGTTTTTCTTGTTTTAAATTCTGAAGATGCTGGCCGCATGCGAGCTGCAGTGGCCAACTTGGGAGTTCTAACCGGCTTCGGGTTCAAGTTGGCTGATGTAAAGATAACAAGGTCAAATGGGGCTACATCGACCTGTCCCGGAATTCCTGTGACTGTGGAGCTCTCACAAAGAGTATGATCCACCTGCTCTCATGCCCGCTATGTCCGACCAGCTGTATTCGGGAGGATCTATACAGGCCCCAGACAAAGGGATAGAGGTTTTCGCTTTTTGGGCCAAACTAATAGGTATAATTGAGCCTTCTAATTAATTCCAAAATCTTGGGCTTGCTATTGACACGATAAGAATAAGAAGAAGAATAAAGCAAGTTACTCACGCACTACATTGACGCCAATACTTTTCAATAAAGCTTCAATCGCTTGTTCAAGTACTTCACAATGACTGTGGTGTAGATCGATCAGCAGATATCTGCGACGCTTGGCTTGTCTCATGCTGATCCCAGGTGCCAGCTGCCGAGTCAAGGTACCGTGTTATCCTTTGTCGTGTACACTGTAGTTTCTATTCACAACCTTTCTAGTCTGTTTTAGCACTTTCTAGTTTTGCGTAGAGATAGAATAGAAAGTAGAGATAAGTTGGTAACTATGTTCCTACACTACAGCATTGCTTCAAAACGATAAATGAATAAACATAATACTAATTATAAACATAAACAAAATTGCTTCAAAGCAGAACGTGAGGCATATTAGGTACCTTACTCGTAATGTTACGGTTGGTTAGAGTTTCACTCTTATTTTTGTTTCTAAACATGTTAACCAAACTGTTCCATCTTACAAAGGTTGGCTGGTAGAGAATGCCGTTAGACATTGAGCCTAATTTTAGTGCAAAAAATAATTTTAATACTTAAGGGGCTATCCTCAAATCTGAATTCCATAAATTAAATGAAATGAAATGAAATGAAATTGTTTATTGCATGAAGTATGGTATACAGTTCTTAAATTATAATATTTGGTTTCACATACTCCACCGTGCACCATACAATTTTTTTCGGACAAATACTCAAAAAGTACGCCGTATTATAGTAATTTCTTCACACTATTCGTTTCGTCCATGTTTTTTGTTCACGAAATCAAAAAACATAGAGAATTCGGATTTGAGGATGCCCCTTAATCATAATAATAATAGGTAGTATAATTAATTCAGGCCTTCGGGTGGCCTACGGAGGATGGATTGCCCACAAACGTAATACCAAACCATACGTAAAACGTAGGGCGAGCATATTTCCATCATTATTATGAAAATATTCGGATTCATATAGTACCTATTAATCAAATTACTAGAATAATGTAAGCAAATTACTTTTACCACAGGATTTTTTTTCATCACTGTATTTCCCCTCCTAATATAAATAGGTACGAGTTATATTAATTGGACTCTACAAAGGTATAATAAAAAGTACGTACTAAATGAACTACAAAAGCCTTTAGAATGAAAAGCTCATTATACATTTTTGCACCGTAGTAGATAAAAAAATATCTTTTGTACAAAATAATAACAGCAATTTAAAAATAAGATAATTACATCCAATATTTATAAATGATATATTTTTTTTTGTTTTTATATATTTTTAGTAGATTTAGGTCCAGTAGAGTAGGTAAAATTTAGAACTAACCGGAATGGTATCCTTTAGAAGTAATTAGAAAAAAATATCGATACGTAGAATAGGCATTGTACACATGTATGGTCTCTACCTTTTATTTTGATGTTCAAATGTTTTCATCGTGTCTCTCTTAGTCTTTTAAAATCAGCATAAATATGTTTATTAATTAGATATACATATATTATATTATAATATTAAATTGATATTTAATTATATTATAAATCAGCATAAATGTTTATAGTAAGATGGCAGACATGAATTATAACATTACTTGCAAAATACTTCGATGACATGCTTTAAGTTTATAAAAACTGAAAACCCGACTGCCGAAACCAATAATAGAATATTGGATTTTTTAACTATAATTTTATTCCTTGACATTTCTATGACTAAAACTTAAAATTTACAATTTATTGGCTTACAGACAAAATATTGTTTTTTTCCTGAATACCTAAACGAATTCAACGACACCTAATTTGTCAAAATCCATTCAGATGTTTAGCCTGTAGGGCGGCTCATAGAGTCAGACATACATACATACACTCGAAAAACATAACCCTCCTTTTTCGTAGTCGGGTAAAAATATAATCTTTCGCTATGTTTTCGAGTACAGTGACATACCATTATATAGGTACTTCTATTGATTCGATCGTGTGTCGCCGGTCATTGAAACAGAAAAATATCTGTATTGTTCAGATGTCGAGCTCCGATCGCGTCGCTGGACTGTATGGACGACTTTAGTGCTCATTCCCAACAGATGCTAGATCAAGGTGAGTCAAATATTTATTTTTACATAAGTATTTCTTATATTCCTAGCGCGTTCTTAAATAGTTTTTCAAAATGTATAAAGTAATTAAACATTAATAAACATAGTAAACAAGATGTTATTTACTACATACAACATTTTAAAAAATAGAAGGCGAAAAATTATAAATTTATCGATGATATTTTATGCTTTTGATGGTACTTATGTTGTCGTAGATTTTATGGGAAAAAAACTATTATGACAGATTGTTTAATTTGTTATTAAATATAAATTATTGTTTATATATTTAATTTTTCTTTGAACGTAACGAATTTATTATGTCCGAGGTCTGACTGCAGAGCTTCTATTCGGAGACTTTCAAGATAAAGGTGACAATAAAATAGCTAAGAAAAAAAAACACAACAGCGTGTCTTTTTGATTGACTTTAACATGCTTTGATAATAAAGCAGCGCGCTTACGCATGACAGCTAAAAGTATGCGCGATAAACAAATAATTTAGAAAAAGTGAATCTTTTTTTAACCATTCTTTTAGCTATTAATACAACAACGAAAGCGAACGATCGCAATTTTGTTGGAATCAAATAATTATTTGTTATTTGAATAGCAGGAGATATGGCGTTGACTCGTCCGATGTGTACCGTATACACGGGGCATCCATCTGCTGTGGCTTCGTCTGTGACGCCAGGGCTGCGGTACAAAAGCCTCGGCAAGTCAGGGCTCCGGGTCCCCAACGTCGGCCTCGGCATATGGACCCTGATGAATGAGGAGAGCGCAGAAGATGTCGTCATGACGGCACTGGAAAATGGAATCAATCTCTTTGATCTCTCTGAGGCACATTGCGGTAAGTGCTATTTCGACACACATTTAGAATGATTTAGCTTACATGTGCAGAAGACCACACAACAGAGGTGAAAACTTTATCACATAAGCGACTCTAGCCGACTGTATTCAAACGTGCGTTACATAACCGAGCCTACAAAATAATTTGCTCAGCGCGCCTAAACAAGAATTCACTTCAAAAAAGAAGTAGTGTTTATTGAACAAAAGATTAAGTCTTACATACCTAATATGGGACACTGGTTTACCATACTCTACATATTTTTCGGCAGGGTGGATAAACCATGTGTCAGGTAGTCACACACAGCTTATCCACCTGGAGTTCTACAAGTAAATACCTACTATACCTACAACATTCATGTTATAATAGGTATTTTTGATGTCAACTGTTTTTTTTTGTGCAGCAAAAGGCGAAGCAGAGTTAGGCAGGATTCTCAAAAAGAGAGGAGTCAGGAGATCCAGCGTTATTATAATTACAAAAATATATTGGAGCACGAAGTAAGTTCGTTTGCTGCTTTTTTGCGTAAATTTAACATTATATTAAGCAATCATTTATTAAAATAAATAATACACACATTGTACATTTGGTGCACATCGATTAGTTATTTAGTAAGTACGTACAAAACTTCAAAACCAGCTATTCTTAAAATGCTACTGCAAATAGGTACAATTTTAGTAACACAACATTTGAAGCTTGTAACATTGTGGTATGTATGACACATAACCATAGCATTTAATAGATTTATCTAAAATAAAATTTAGTTGTAACAATTTAGCATTGTATTTGTAATAATATACCTTTTTTTAGCAAAATAGAAGCGCCGTAGCTCTTGGTTTTGTTAAGGTGCGTCTGTATTGTATTGCATTATTATGCGTACATTGCGAAAAAAAATCATTTTTCACGTCACCATAGCCAAGATTTTTTATTTGTCTATGCATCTCGGTCTGCTTTACCTTGCAATGCTGCAAACCAACGCACACAGGCTTATACACCGTATACATACAAGGACAGATAAACGTCAACACAACCAAGAACCATGCGCTCTCTTATTTTGCAAGAGCTCTAATGATTTTGCCAAGTCTTTACGCACGAGGACCATATCACCAACTCATATCCACTAAAGGACAAACGTTCGTAAAACACCCCAAAAACGCTTATAATTTGCTAATGAGACTAACCTATAGATTTTTCACGTTTATTTGGTCTTCTTTTCCATACTTCTTTAAAATAAAGAAGGCCCCAACTTACCAGTAACGCCATTAAACAAGCTTTGAGGTCGAATGTTGCTCTTCCATTAGACGGATGTTTATCGAATCGTAACTAAAAACCATAACCCTTCCTTGGCAGGGTAAAAGCTCAGGAACAATTGAGAGCTCTACCAAATAGGTTGTAGTGGAAAGGGGACCAATGTGACGTGGAAGATCATTACCAATACATATTTTATCCTATATCTTCGATCCGCTTATCGCTTGATGCATTTTACTAATGACGATCCAACTCTTCATTTACTAGGGATGTTGATAATGATAACAGGTCGATAGAGAGAGGTCTCTCTCGTAAGCATATATTTGAAAGCGTTAAAGCGTCCCTGGCGAGACTGCAAGTTGAGTACATCGATGTGGTACTCTTGCACAAAGTGGATCCACTATGTCCGATGGAAGGTAAGTACTAAGGCTTATGGTTCTATGTTGCTGAGTTATGTTTAAGAATAATAATGTACCTAGTTACCTACCAATCATTGTTTCCACAGAGGTTGTTCGCGCTATGAACTTCGTTATTGACAAAGGATGGGTATCTTATTGGGGAACTGCTCGCTGGTCTCCATCAGAGGTATATTCAGAGCATTAAATTGTTCGCAATTCATGAGCGCGCGTGAACCTAAGAGCGGCTTCAGATAGGGTGGATTCGCCACCCGTCTTTTGTTTTTTTACAGCGTGTAAACGTGAATAGCCGTGAGAGACTCCTCATGCTACTTCTTCTTATTATGTCACTAGTTCTTTTGAACCAGTGTGGTGAAAGGATTTCAAGTGCACCTCGAAAAGGCTCCTTCCATGCACTATTCTACATTATACTCCTTACATGCTTCATGCTTCTGACACTAGCTAGAAAAATGCTAGTGAAAAAGCCGTTACATGCGCGTTACGCGCATTCGGCTTTTGAAGTTTCGCGATTACTAATCCGCCCATATGCGCATATACGCGAGACAAAAATACGCTACTTAGTCTGAAACCGCACTTACTCGTGATTGTATCTTTATGCAAGTGTTAGTATGTTTTGCAGCTGCTACCATCGCGATTTTTTAATGTTTATGACGTATAGCTTTATAAATCAACATATTTGGGAAACACGTGCTCTCATAAATTGTTAAAAATATTGAGGTTAATGAATGTTTTCAAGTAATATTCTCAAATTTTCGTAGATAATGGACGCGTACACAAACTGCAGACAGTTCAACTGCGTAACCCCGATAGTAGAGCAGACTGAGTATCACATGTTCTGCAGGGAAAAAGCAGAATTATACATGCCAGAGTTGTACCACAAAATTGGAGTAGGTGGGTTTAAATTATACCTTTGTCGTAAGTTATTCATTGAACTTCAATCAATATTGGTACACTGGTCACTTATCATTGTCAATTATATAAAAGGCTTAGTCCAGCCTGACTGACTGACAGAGAATGCTCAAGCCAAACCACTAGATATAGAGACATGCAATTTCGAGGATATGTTCGTCAAGAAGTGTGAGTGCGTATAAGGAAGTTTTAAAAATGTATACACAGGTAGATGCCACGCACCTACAAGTAAGTAAGTATTAAAATTCACAAATGCTCTTACTTACTGGGACTAGTTTTTCGTAGAGTTTCCCGATTATGACACATAGTTATTAGATTGTAAGGAATATTTATCGCACTCAAATTATCTATTTTTGTCTTACTAGGACTGATGGTGTGGTCTGCATCAACCACGGGTAAGGGTTTGGGGCCTGATGATGTCACAAGTCTCTTCGCCAAGTCGCGCTTCAATAGGAAATATAGTACCTTCAGTTGGTGCGAAGATGACCTCGCTATGCCTGAAGTGAGTTCTTCACTAAACACCACACGTTTTTAATTACCAGAAATAATACGCATAATCAGTTACTTATCTTTAATGAAAGGCTCCTGTATACTGTATTCTACAGTCATGTATGTGACTCTACTTTATACATTTATAAGACCAGTCTATAACTAACCATACTTGAGACTAATAAATCATTAATTCATTCAAATTCAAATTCGTTTATTTATATTATAACATAACAGATATCTCCAAATCGTTATATATAAGTTTTTTTAAAATAAAGTACAATACCTTAAAAATAAATAAGATCTTCTCTTAGAGTAAGACTTTGAAATAATAAAACAATAAAAATAACTAACGGACTCATCAAATATAAAGAAACTGAACACAACAAATACAATTAAATAACAACTAGGTACCTAAATAAAAATACAATTTATTCATTCATTATATGCCTACTGAATACACCTGGTTAAATGGAAGAGATTTTGTGTGATACAGGCATTGCCGGTATCCACCAGTAAGGAACAAGTTGGAGCGGCCTTGGAAGAACCACGCACTTACGGAGACAAACTTCGAGACCTCACCAACTTAGCTAGGTCACTCAGTAAGTCAAATAAGTACTCACTCGTATTTAGTAAATAAGTTAAGGGGAATCCTCAAATCCGAATTCCATACAAAATGTTTCGGACAAATACTCAAAAAGTACTTTAATTTAGATTTTATACGTGTTTTAAAATTAATCCTACTAACTTAAAAACACGTATAAAATCTAAATTAAAGTATGAAACCTTTCACTTTTTTTGTTCACGAAATCAAAAAACATGGACGAAACGAATAGTGTGAAGAAATTACTATAATACGGCGTACTTTTTGAGTATTTGTCCGAATCATTTTGTATGGAATTCGGATTTGAGGATTGGCCTTAAATAGTAATTACTTTGTTTCTTACCGTGTCGTCGCATTACATTTTTTATGGCGGCGATAATCGGGTGTCCTTCAAATTTTGACTTTTCTATTCTCTATCCCCTACGACTAATTTAATTAAGTCTTTTATTCATTTAATGACATGATATAATGTGGTTTTCTTATCAGATTGTTCGATCAGCCAGTTGGCGGTGGCATGGTGCCTCAAAAACGATTCAGTCAATTGCCTCCTGCTAGGCGCTACGAACGTTGAGCTGTTGCGTGAAAATATTCATGCTTTACAGGTAAACGTAATACGGTTCATAATAGTAGGTTATGCACCTAGGGGATAAAGAATTGTCTTAAGTCGCGGGCTGCATATTGAACCCTAACGAAGCGAAGGAGTTATGTAGAGTCCTGAGTGAAGCGAAGGGTTTAAACTGCCCAAGACAAAGACAGGCTTTATCCCAGTTGCATATTCTACTTTTCACACCTTCTGTGAAACAATAAAAAGTCAGGGCTCCAGCAACCACCAGCAAACACCGTCTTTTGTTTCACAATCTTTGAAATTGCACATTATTTTTGAGTATTTTTTTTAAGTTTATGGTGGTCAGTTCGATTTTAGAACACACCTCTTTACAATGCCATATATGTATTCTTTTATTAGAGTTTTGCAAAGAGTTTCCACATTAATTTGACGTTCCAAATTCAAATCACTTTACTCCCTTGGGTGTTTCATACAACCATATCTGCCCAGTTTGCGAAGGCCATAGTTGGCATCGCCTTCCCGTCTCTAATGCCTAGATCACACGCCAACCAACATATCGCCGAGTGGTCGGCTGAGCGAGTGACGTAAGCTTTCACTGTCTCGGCCGAGTACTCGGTACGTATGAGCTAGGCATATGACTGCAGTAGAGGACGTGGTGGCTGAGTGGATGAGGCCCTTACCTTGCGATCTAATGGTCGCGGGTTCGAATGGGTAAATGGGTTTTTTCGGTCGAAAAAATCTATGTTTGCATCCCACGTTCTCGCAATAGTGAAGGAAAATATCGTGAGGAAACCGGCATGTCGTAGAACCTAAAATTCGAAAACATGTCGAGTGCACGAAAGGAGCCTCTACGAGGCGCACTTGAAATCCTTTCACCACACTGGTTTTAAATAACTAGTGACACGATAAGAAGAAGACTGCAGTCAAAAGTAGGAATTGAATAGAAGTTATTGTGTGTAGTCCCTGAAGTGGAGGTGGTCTGGACACACAGTTCGTGGCATAGATAAGTGGAGCAGGAGAATCACAGTCTGGCAACCGAGATTAGGGAAAAGGAAGACAGGAAGGTAAGTCAAGCGATGGCGAGACGATATAGACGCTATAGGTGGGAAGACAAGGATTGCAATGGATAGGGGCGATTGGAGGGAGTTGGCCTATGCCAAGGGGCACACAGACTAACCATGCCGGAGTATAGATAAGGATAGGGATTAGTTAGGTAATAATATAATAATTACAAATTGTTAAAAAATGTCTTAATAAAAGGCTTATATATTTATTTATTTTATTACTATTATGTGTAGATCGCTCCACAACTGACGCCATCAGTGCTACTGGACATAGAGCGAGTCCTCGGGAACAAGCCGCTTCGTCCTCCCATGGTGTCCACACTCGCGATGCGCAACCAGCAGAACAACTCTGTCCGCATTGACATGACGTTTGTACCCGATATGATTATTCTACTAGGTTTAGATTACCTATGGTTGAAAGGCTTCCTCAGTACCCAGAGTGTGGTTTCAGATTAGCAGATTAACCGGGCGGATCCGTCACACGTGTTTTTTTTTTTTTGTAGCGCGCAACGACTTATTTATTGTTGTTTTGATTTCAAAACTAAACTACTGCACTGATTTTGATAAAATTTCTATGGGACCTATCTGAAAGTACACACAACTCTCAAACAAAAAAAAACTTTTTCAAATCGGTTCATATTCAACAAAGTTCTGAGGTAACAAATATAAAAAAAAAACATTCAACAGAATTGATAACCTCCTCCTTTTTGAAGAAGGTTGAAAAACGAGTGTAAGCGCCAGTGTTCGCGTATACAGCGTTCGGCTTTTGAAGTATCGCGAGTACCAATCCACCCGTATATATACACGCGACAAAAATACGCAAGTCTGAAACCGCACTGAAATTACAAAGCTTCCGTGCGATTGTGATCACACTCAAAAATGTTTGCATCGTTTACATAAAAGGACCTTTATGTAAACGATGCAGGTTTCTTAGGATTGGTGAATAATGATTGTTTCTCAGTGGTGCCACCTCGGGTAGTGACACGCCAAAGCTGGAAGAAGCGATCGCGGACGGTGAAGCGACCACCCCCGCCAAAGAAGGCGTGGGGCGCGCCTTCTGTGAGATCCAGTGACTGTGGTGGAGAGGAAGCACTGACTCTGCTTCCAAATCTAGCAAATCAAAGGTAAGGTTAAAAGAGGGCCGGCAAAATCTACCCCAGTAACCGAGCATGAGTCAACATGTTCGTAAGTCAAGATCCAATAGATCATAGCGGTCATCATCGCCATATTAAAAATGAAAATGAAAAATTGTTTTTTTTTAATAACAAAACACTAATCAAACTTATCTTAATCCTTAAATTATAGGCTAAATTAAAGCTAAGTTAGTTACCAATGCATATCGCATGACGCAGAGAGATACCTACTAAGCGTCAAACATGTTGTCTTTTAGCGAACCAATTCTTAGGTCACCAATGTGACCTAAGAATTGGGTTCTGCGCATCTTTGTCCCGTGGTTCGCCAGAGGGCAACGGACGCATACGATACTTTTATATTATAATTACATAGTCAGAGTATATGAGGCGATGCTTCTCTTTATTTTCGGTTACAGGAATCAAAGGACGACAAAAAGGACGAACCGAAAACAAGCTTCTTTTTGAACAACGCTGGGGAAGTGATACGTCGTGAAGGTGAGTTTATACTCTTGAGCCTGTGCAGATGCTGTTTAGTTTTCCTAGGTCCTAGCATTAACTAGAACATATGAAACCGTGAAAACAGGTTAGTTCGATGGCTATAAATAATAATAATAATCCACCGTTTTTATATATTTTTTACAATATTGTTTATAAGCTATTTATTTAAATAGTTTTTTTTTATATTATTGTAAAGAATATATTTTAATGAGAAAAAGTGATAAATAAATGATAAAATAATAATAATTTAAATGTATATCAGGCAACTTAATATAACAGAAAAGCAATAAGCCCATATAAAAGAGATATGTGTATATACCTTACAAGCTTACAGACTAACATACATACTTCAATAAACACACAATTCAATGCAAGATGGTAAGGAATTTTTCTTCGAAATAAAGGAATAAAGATAGCATTGCTTTAGCTTAATGAATTTTGGTATAATCGAAGTTTAGAATTAAAGGTATAACTACAACAAAAAATTTTTTTTGGTAATAGAACACGACGGCCGCACAACCAATGTTGTCGTCTCTATTTCATCTTTGAAGAGCAAACAGCAAGCCGCGGCCGCTGCGAAGCAAGCCAAGAAGAACCAGGCTGAGATGGCGGCCAGGCCTAGATCGGCTTCTATTCAAAAGTCTAACTCTGGCCAAAACATGCCATCGACCAGCCGAGACCGTCGTCAGTCCAAATACGACCTGACCTCAGTCACCGATCTCTAAACAAGGCACTACGACACTACAATGAGGTCGTTGTTATAAAATCAGATTTAAATACTGATTTAGAGAGATAATAATCCATGTGTAATCATGCGATGTGTATCTTATGGATTTAAATTAAATTGTATAACATCGGAACTCTGGTTCAGTCTCCCCGGGAGACAAATGTATTAAGTTTTTCTTAGACTTTCGCGATTACCATAATATACTCGAAGTTATAAGATTATTATCAGACTAACGTATTTTTGTTGCGCGTATACAGGCGGATCGGTATTCGTGAAACTTTAAAAGCCCAACGCCAGGCGTTTACGCTCGTTCTCTCTAGCGAGTGTGAGTGCAGTAGCATGAGGCGTTCTCGCCGTTTGACGCGCGTACACGCGCTGCTAAAAACAAAACCCGAGTAGGTACATTGACTAGTGCATGCGATCGGTAAAGACGCTTAATAATCTAATAACTATGACTATGTATTTGAACCTAAAGAACCAGAATGGTTTCGTATTTGTTAATAAATGTAATTGGTATTAGAGACAGAGAATTATAATTAAACAGTACCTAGTCACAATGTGTTTCGGTGTTTAAATATATTACACGCGGAGGGTATATTGAAATGTCCTTGAATATCTGTGATGATCAAGTGCTGGATGATATAAAATAAAGAAAGTAGGCTGTAGTAGTTGGTAAGAATCGAAATTGTACCACCAAGGGAATTGATTGTTGTGTGATGTCTGTATATTACTCATAACTTGTTGTATGTACCTTTCATAATACATGATCTAATCATGAAAATCAATACGAAGGGCCAAGTATAATGGTTTCCTTGATGGTACAATGTAAGTGTAGCAATAGTTATAAAGTAATATCTACTAGAAAGTGAATAGAGTACCTTTGGAAATTGTAGTCAGATGAGAATCTGTAAATATTTGGTAGTCGGTAATAGTGGAGGAAAAAAAATCTCAAAAATATGTATTGTTTTATTATGTAAAGCCGGGTACTCATTAGCGAGCTGTAACTGTAACTAGCTTAATACACAATAAGGGTGCGTTTCCACTGACGCGAAACTGAGCGGATTGGAGAGGAGCGGACCGTGAATTGATAAACTAATTTGAAAAAATATTTTCTTGTTTGAGAGGATATACTTTCAGATTGGTCCCATAGAAATTGTATCAAAATCGGTTTAGGTTTTAAATTAATATCCCTGAAAAAAAAAATCGTTTAAGTGACCATAATTGCGTATTGTACTTTCTTGTGACTTTTTAAAGGTGCCTACGGTCACAAGAGCAGTACAATTGAAGTCGGTTGTTGTATGTTTTTGTAAAACCTTTATTATTGGTAAAACATGAAACGGTTACGGTTACGGCTCGCTAGTGATCCGACTTTACTTTATGCGACTTCGAAGCACCATCGTCTAGGGTTTTCTTGAACACAGAGTCGTCATCTTTGTAGTTATTTGTAGTCCTTGGGTAGACTTAAATTCCACTTGTAGCGTCAAAATTGATTCCTTTGAATTACGAGGTTCGGAACCTTAAATTAGTAATTATAAGATAGGTCACTGTTTGAAATAGCATTTTTTGAACTCAAGGTTGAAGTTTTTAGTACAACAATAAATATTTAACTGTACTTAGCACAGCTTTACGGATGACGGCTTAGCTCTCTATAAAATATAGAGACATTTTCCTATAGTTATAATAATAATAATTCTGAAAGTAACTTTTTCAGTACCTACATTTTGATTATAAAGTAACTAGAATTATTTTATGGGATATTTAAATACCAGACAAAACAACTTTCCATAATTTAATCATTATTGTAAACATGACTTGGTAATTGGCCAAGAAAAGTATCTTTTACAAAATGGCTTCATGTTAAATGCTATATGGATAAAATTTTGTTAAGTAAGTATTTACAATACAATGATTTATATTTATTTCGTTATGATTGGTACAGATCCTAAATTGAGATAAAAAACTGGCTACTTAGGTATCTTGGTATATTCATTCGAGTGAATCAGCGATAGAAAGGAATAATTAACTTAAAATGATGCAACACAGAAAATTGTTTGAATTTATAAAATTAGATTTTAGAAATATAATTATTTTTTAATTATTGATTGTTTTAAAAAAATGTTCATAGAATATGGTCATAAGATAACGTAACATAGCTGTTTCTGTGTGGTTTAAATGGATATACATATTGTCATAGAATGAATATTTAATGTTACCGTTATTCATATCTGTATTCAAAACAATATAAAACGACATTTTTATTATCTTAGTTAAGTAATTAAAATTAAGGCAAAATTTCAGAGTGCAGTACCTACTTAAAATTAAAAATAATCATTCATAAAATCTTCTCGTCATACTCGTAAATTACTAAATTGTTTGATGTTGTAAAGTAAGTAGAAAATAAAATTGAAATCGATATTACAGTAATTTACAGAAGTGGGCAAGAAAAGTAAGTCGATAATCTGGAATTTGGAGACAACTTCGAATATATTTAGCTCAAAGAGCTTCTATACATAGTAGGTATACAAGTTATTTGATTTAGCTTTGTAGAGCTACGCGTCACTGATCTCTTTTGTCAATTTGTTATGCCATTTTGTCATTCAGTTGTTCAATTAAGGCCTAGAATCCCGCACGCTACTATCTCGCTCGCACATTTATACATTTTTTAATGAAAAAAGTTGCTTGCTTCGTGCGACGCTCTTGACAAATCTGGAATTAAACGAGATATATGCTGGAAGCAGACGATTATGGTATAGATTTTTCTAAAGCTCAATGTCTATAATATAAAGCCTGCATCTGTATCTAAGTATCTACTCACCATTTTGTATGTAATATTAATTAAATATTTTATATGTAGGTAGATATATTTTTATAAAATTTTGAAATACTTTGCACTTGATTTTAGTTTTTATATAGGTTTATGAATTGTGGATTAATTTTTAATTATTAATTAAGTTCTCAATTTTATAATATTCAAATTCAAATTCTATACTATAAGTAATCTAAATTTTACAGTAAATAAATCCTATTTAATCCAATCATAAAAGTAATATAGTAAATATACGAAGGTATTATACCTACATAGGATGTGTTCTAACTAATTGATCTAACTATGTAGATTAGACTATCATACTTAGCACACTAATATAATAATCAAGATTTTCAAATCTTTTAGTCGATTACGGCTATTTAATTATTCATTAGCTAAATATATGTTAGTTGTTAAATTCGGTGTTTCAATGTTTTAGCCAAAATTTGACATCAATAAATGTTTAGTTACTAATCTTGTTTGATTTTAAATCTGAATAGTGAAATGGGATTGGCAGGAAGTTGAAGCGAGGATCCCGCTCCGTATGGTCTGAGTGACGTGTTTGGTACGTGGTAAGACCAACGTCCAGTCTCAGTTTAAATGTGGGTTCATATTGAAGTAGAAAGGTAGGTAGAGGCAATGACACCGGTGGCCAATTAGTATCTACCTCATCCCTCCAACCAAAGTGTCTGTACCTACATCCTTCAAAGGATAAATATAGCTACGATCCCACTGCAAGTTCCGCTCGGCAAATGCCTATTGTACCGAGATGGAGTTTAAGTGCCTTAGCGGACGGACGCGCTATCTAATGTGTCATACGCTCTGTAAAAACAGCTAAAAGTTCCCCATAAACAATTATACTATTACAGCAAAATGACGGTTGTGTATTTTGATTGGCTGGACTATCTGGTTTTTGGTACTATGCTGGCCTTGTCGGCCCTCATAGGCGTCTACTTTGCCTTCTTCGCAAAAAAGAAACAGAACACTACGGCAGAATACCTGATGGGAGGAAAAACGATGGGCATATTTCCCATTTCGATGTCATTGATAGCCAGGTACCTATTATATCTAACTTTTCTTAAAGCATGTAGTACCTCATTTCGAATGGTTTAATTCATTGCGTCGTCCCTTTCATATCCATATCCACATAAAGAGCTTCTTCGAGGCGCACTTGAAATCCTTTCACCACTCTGGGTTGAAAGAACTAGTAACAAGATAGGAGCCATTTCTTAGTACATACGATTGAAGACATCATCCGCTTATACCCATCCTACTTATTTTTCTTGCCCTCTCTTTCAAGCGTGTTTCAAACCCTTACCTTATTCTTTATTAAAAATCTATCATCCAAATTAAAGTAAGAGATTTTTTTCTAATTCACAGCTACATTTCGGGCATATCATTGTTGGGGCTACCGGCAGAAATGTACACATACGGAACCCAACTATGGACAGTGGTGTTCTCAGAATGGGCAGTATCAATTACAATCGCAATTGTATATCTACCAGTATTTTACAACTTACAAATTACTTCCACGTATGAGGTAATCGATAATTTTGCTCTCCTGATTTTTTTTCTATTTGAGTTACATTATGACTTTTTCTCATTTTATAATTTTCAGTATTTGAGCATGCGGTTTGATCAAAAAGTACGACTACTGGGTTCGATAATATTTATTATCAAAATGTTGTTGTATATACCCATAGTAATTTATGTGCCAGCTTTAGCGTTTAGCCAAGGTAAGTTACAAAAATAAGTTAGTACATATTCTTACATACTACATAAATAAATGGTAATTTAAAAGGCCTCATTTTACATAAAACATTGTGATTTCAGTAACTGGAATAAACCTCCATATGATCACGCCGATTGTGTGCATCGTCTGTATTTTTTACACAACTCTTGTAAGTACATCGATTTCTTGACCCTATTTCTATCCCCACTCTGAACAGCTTATTGTTGTCTAGACCATCGAGGTCGAGTAAATCAGGATAAATTGCTTATTCTTTGACAGGATTGTACAATATGCGCTAATATAGATACCACCACATATACAGCTTAAACTATAATCTATTTATTATACACTCGTGGATCATATTACCGTATATGTACATTAAAAACATGTGTTTATATTCAGGGTGGTCTCAAAGCTGTAGTATGGACCGACACTCTACAAACAGTCCTGATGTATTTTGGAGTCATTTTTGTTCTTGGCTACGGCACATATCTGCTCGGAGGCATTAAAGACGTCATTGAAATTAACAAAAAAGGAGACAGGCTGGATTTTTTCAAGTATGTTATATCATCAAAACAAGTAGAAGATGTAAAAATATAATATGGCCATGGCCAGGCCAGTAAACTAAATCATAACTATACTTTCTATTTGATCAGCTAAAATCGTCTATTTTACTATCATTATGCTGGCTTTTTTTGGTAGTTATTTATCTAGGAATGTCAGCCTCATCAAAGTAGACGGTCGATTGTTGAGCTCTCGGCATCCAATTTCGTCCTGTGTTTTATCTGCACTTTACGTACTTGTACAAAATTTCTTACTTGTTTATTTATTTTGTCACTCACTAGTAGGTATATGACAAATTTTCAAAGAGCTACAAGTTTTACATATTTATACATTACCGTCCATTTTGAATTTACAGCATGGACCCTGATCCCACAATCAGACATACATTTTGGTCGACAGTTTTCGGAAACTATTTCAGCTGGTTAGCGTCTTGTTCTGTGAATCAAGCCATGGTACAGAGATGCCTTGCACTATCTTCTTTGAAAAGAGCAAGAATGTAAGTAGAGCTACAAGTACCTTTGTAAGTAAGTACCTATAACTAAGCCCACGTTACGACCATTAACTGCACCCTTACTCTATAAGTGTGCTAATATTTTTTTGAATACTAAGTTAGAGTTAAATTCCTCAGCGTAGCTTTTTTTGCTACAGTCTTTTGTTTCCTTTTACTAGTATCCATCCATATTACTCGTGGTTTACTACTCGTAGGTATTGCTGATGATTGCTTTACTTTCAGAACTATCTTCATAATGGCTGCAGGTATCTTGATCATAGTTTCTCTATGTTGCTACACTGGACTGGTCATCTACGCAACATTCGCGGACTGCGATCCTCTATCAACTGGAGCGATCCGAAAGAGTGACCAGTTGTTGCCATATTTTGTTATGACTATTACAGGATCAATACCAGCTTTGCCAGGTATTTTTATGAGTGGTGTCTTCAGTGCTGCCTTAAGGTATGTAAATCTAGCGTAAGATCTAGCATCTGCTCACAGTTTCGCTTGCGTGGACTCGAATAAAAAATACCTAAGCTATGTCTTGAATTACACTCAAGCCCTACTAGATTCCAAATGGCTTTAATTCACAGTGATAACCTATTAAAATCTATTCATTCATTTAGGGTAAAACAGAGTGAGTGGCCCCAAAAATATAGGGTGCCCCTTTTCGAAAAAACTTTATTTTCAAAAATCTAATGAAAATAATGTTGGTAGTGTTGTTAAAATATTTTTTTGTTTTTGTAAGTGTAGGGTAAAACAGGGTTAATTTCCCCGAAAAGATAGGTGTCCCTAATTTAAAAACCTTACTTTCGTAAATCAAATGACAATGTTAAAATATTTTTTATGCTTCATACTTTACCTATTTTATAATATCTTTTGACACCTATCTTGTCGGGGAAATTAACCCTGTTTTACCCTACACTTACAATTATTTTCTCGTTAAACACCGTTGTAATTGCAAATGTGTTGAAATTTACACTAAAAAAAAACATTATTTCTTTGCTCTACCTCAAAAACATTTTCATATTTTAGCTCAATGTCTACGGGGTTGAATTCAATGTGCGGGGTCATATTCGAAGACCTCGTCAGACCGGTTTACAACAAGCCAATTTCAGATAAGACAGCTAGCTTTATCATGAAAATAATTGTTGTTATCATTGGTGAGTCAAAATTAGAAATATTTTTGCTTTATTTAAATATTGTGGATTTGATTGACTTTGGTGTTTTTTCCAGGAGCAATATGTGTAGCGCTAGTATTTTTGGTAGAGCATATGGGAGCTTTAATTCAAGCGGGTAAAAGTCTAGCCGGAATCACAGCAGGCAGTCTACTTGGCTTATTTTCAATGGGCTTGTTTCTTCCATGGGTAAACGCTACGGTAAGTTCTAAAACCTACAAATTACAGTAGATTTCTAAAGCATTTTTCCATGTAACATCACCACAATCGTCTCATTGTTGCGTCCTAGTTCCCAGACCAAGATGAACAGCTCTAATAGACGCTCAAGATCTTTTATTTCTTCAACTTCTTGATCTAAGGTGTTTGCTCTATATTTTTGCGTTTGACCATTTTATTGGTAATTTTAAAATAAAATGTAATTATTTATTTGTCCTAAGTATAGTTAGTTACAGATAGGTCATAAGAATGTAAAAGACAGAGTAACATACTAAACATCCTTTTTTGAATTTATTTTTGGTTTTCTAATCCGACAAAATATCCTTGTAAATTCGCCACTCCATTAAGTTCCATCCGCTCGTACTTCACAGGGATTTTCAATGACTGTAAGATTATAGTCCTGAAAAACTTGCTGCTACTTGAAAGCTTTTAATTTTAGGGTGCTTTAGTTGGTGGCATCACATCGACTATGTTAGTCGGTTGGATTTCACTGGGCACTCAGGCAGCGATGATGCGAGGCGATATAGTGATTATGGCGAAGCCAGTGTCTGTGGCAGGCTGCCAAATGAACTACACCATGCCTCCACAAACCAACCCGTATAACCCCATTGAATTTGATAGGTGAGTATGAAGATCATTATTTCAAAATTGTATTAAATTAATCTTAGTTCTTCTGATCCAAAGCCGTGTTGGCCGAGTAAAGACGTGTTGGCCGAGTGGGAGGTGCCTCGACTTTCGAACTGAAGGTCGTGGTGTCGTACACCAATAGATTTTCCAGTTCAAAAATATCTATGTGTGCTTCATATCACGCGCTTAACGGTGACGTAAAACATCGTGAGGTAACCGGCATGTCTACCTAAACTAAAAAGTTCGAAAAACATGTGTGAAGTGCACGAAATGAGCCTCTTAGAGGCGCACTTGAAGTTCTTTCACCACACTGATTCGAAAGAACTTGTGACACGATAAGAAATTCTAATCCATTTCTAATGCTAAACGCCTACGCCAAATAATAGTAGATACTTATCTTAAAATATGTTGAATGGATATTTTAAAGAAGTCCATGTATTATATAGTCCTAATTCTGTTTAATGCCAGGCTAAAATATGTACAAACAACCTCATCAAAGGTACAAAGGCATCCAGTTTAGGTAAAACCATAAAGTAAGAGAAAGTAAGAGGGCGATAGCCGTAAGTACCTATCCGAGATCTGGTGGGTAAAACACGCCGAATCAAAACTTACTCAAATAAAAACCAATCATTTTTGCTGATCGGTGCAGTCTAGACCTAAACGAGAGGCGAATAATAACGATAGTTTGACGAGTCTAGTAGTCCTTTACTGCCCGTGTCATCGTTCATCGTCGAGTTATTTATAGTGAGGCCATTTATGTGAACAGGTCAGGCACGTTCTTCCTGTACAGACTGAGCTACTTGTATTACACACTGGTTGGCATGATCGTGTGTGTGGTGGTGGGGACAATCACGTCTTACTTCACTGAGCCGAACGATCCTGCGATGGTAAGGAAGTTTTCAATTTGAGATAGGTATATGTAGGTCTTTGAGAATCTAGCAGATGTAGGAAGTGTAATAAGGATCATAATAATAATTATCTAAAAATTTTGTCCACTACTGTACTGATAAGTGACTCTACCCTTTTAAGATCAAATACATATTTATAATAATGTTTAGAAATTTCACACAACGTCATCTAGCCCCAAACTAAGCAGAGCTTATACTAGGGGACCCAGATAACTGATAGAATACATATATACCTTATTTTTGTAAATACATACATAGGATACATATCCAATCCAATCCAATCATTTATTGGCCAAAATGTTACATTGCTAACTCTGGTAATACCTATAGAAAACACCTAGGAAAAATACCGATGTTTATCAGACAAATATTTGTCCTGAAGCTGGAATCGAACCTGCGTCACTCGGCGTAGCAGCCCAATGCACTTGCCACTTCAACTTTCATTGAAATAAAATGCAATGTAATAAAATGGATAAAATGAAATTAAACTTTTCTAGTTCATTCTATGCGTATCGTCACCACCAGCCCCAAATCTAAGTATAATTAGCGACAAACAAGTTGTCCTTTGTCGAAACACGTGACAAAGATGCGCAGAGTCAATTTGACTTACTAATTACGTTCTGCTCATCTTTGTTCTAGTTCTCCAGAGGACAACTTGTTTTTACCTAAGGATTGCGTTCTGTGCATCTCTGTCACGTGGTTCGCCAGAGGACAACTTGTTAGTCGCTTAGTATACTATTTCGTAAACAGGTTCACCGCAATTTGCTAACTCCTATAATCCACCGATGGCTGCCACCCCAGCACCCACTCTGTCAGCGCCCTCGGTTGTCGCAATACAACATAGAACAGAATGCAAGGGAGCTCGAACAACTTACGCATACTCCTTATTCTGTGAGTATCTTGATAATAATACACGCGTAAAATTTCAAAAACCATTAGTTTACAATTTAATTTTTGGCCAGTTATATTGGGGTTTCACCTCGGAATGAGAGATAATAAGCTGTAACTCGTGTATACGAGTTACAGCTTATTATCTCTCATTCATAATAGCATATTAGCTCTCATTCCGAGGTTGATCCCTTTTTTTTACTGGCCTATTTAGTTAAATTGTTAAGTGTCGACAAATTGTGAACGCAATAACCATGCTTATTACGGCACAGTCGCCCTTTGATTTGGAAGGTTAAGGTTTTCTTATTACTCAATAGGATCGCAAAATTTGCAAATAAAAAAAAAAAAACTATTGTGCACTTTGTCTAAAGATCAAAATACATATACAAATGAACTATACAAAAACCTTTAATTTGTGAACGGTCCTTTTGATTTTATTGATTGATCTATTTCATAACAGACATTAGCGTTCACTATAATAATTTATCGAAAGTTTGTAGTTTTAGGTGTTTGAAAACCGTTATTAAAATATATTGCATAATTGTTCCAGAAATCACCTAGTGGCAGTCGATGTGACCTCCTGGGGCAAAATAATAACTCTTAACTCTTTGTAAATACATTTTCTAATTACGTCAAAAAAATAAGTTCCAAATTTCTTCTATAAAAATAAGTGTAACCTTAGAATGTCTTTTTGTTTTAATTTTTTACCCCAATAACTGGTATGTAGATTCTTCTCTTCGTTCGTGAATACGACTTTAAGATAAGTTTTAAAAGAATTTTGGCTGTGCTAAAATTGTTAATCCAGGACGAAAAGCACTCCTATTTTAACCCAATCCAAACGCGAAGTATACCTACTTGTTTTTATTCCTTGTTTAACATTCTACTTTAACACAGGTTGTATTATAAGACTCTTTGGTTCTTTCTGTGAGGTTTCCTATTAAAAATAATAAATGAAACAACATAGTATTTACGACATAAAAATTCATCTATTGATACAAGTATTAAATTATTCTTAAAGAAGAGTAATACTTTTATATTTACAACATAACATTTTAAGATGTAATAAAAGCTGAAAATAACAAATTTACTTACTATTTTCTAAATTTTGAACTGATTTGACACACTAAATAAACTAAGTAAATATAAACTAAAGGTACAAGACAAAATATAAAAAATCAGGATAATGCTAAATAAATCAATCAACTTGAAGAATTACAGGTCTAAATTTAATATTAACATTTATGTTATTTGCCTAAACAACAATTGGAAACTATTGAAGATAAGTTTTTAATCTAGCAAATATTGGAATATAGCGTACCTAATAATGTTGCAAAACATATCTAGGACCCGTATAAACCGGCATAAATTATCTGTCGTAATCTAAATTGTATCTGACCATCTTGTATTATTTTCTTCGTTTGTAATCTAAGCAAATATAAAAATATATTATGTCACTGACCTCCACACAACCATATTCTCAAAACTTGTACAGGCGAAGGTTAGAGATTAATTGATGTATTAAGTTGGTAAATCCTTTTTTAACATGAAAAATCCTTTTATAATATAAGTGATTTAGTGTTTTCACTAGATGGTAGCTCTGAAGCTACGCTAGAGGATAAAAAAAAATGTCTTTAAATGTCAGGAATATAAAAATAATATCAATAGTTTCAATTAAAAAAGGTGAGAAAATCTTATGACAGGTGGGAATTGGAAATTCATTAGTGGCTCACATTATTTTTAGGTAGGCAGATCAGAGTTATGAAAACCAAATGAACGAATGAGCTTCAGTGAAATATTAAGGCTTTTGTTAACTATGGTCTACTTTCTCGTTCCGTTGTATACTTAGTCAGTCATTAATTGTTTTGTGTGAGATTTTTTAACATTGTCAAATTACACAAAAAAATATCAATACTTGGTACAACTGTGATGATACCCAACTCTAAATATTTATTTCAATACAATTAGCTATTATTCACTAAGTCCTGATGACCTATTACGAGAATCCGGGTGTGCCGGTAGAGATTCAGTAGAGTAAATGTCCAAGTCCGTTGTCCGCGGCTTTAGCGACAGATGCGTACATTCACAGGGAAGAACACGTTCAGCTCGATAAGAGTGGCGGATACCAGGAACATGAGATACATAGCGAGGCAGGCGCGCCCCACCGCGGCGTCTAACTTGAACTTGTTGAACCAGAACGTGAGGTAGAGCAGTAGAAGAGTCGACAGCAGCGAGATAGCCGAGTATTCCAGACCCATTGAATTGATTTTGACCTGTCAACACATTTCATTATTACAGCCATTGAAACTTAGATAAGAAAAAAATACAGATTAAGAGTGTTGATTATTGTCTAAATGGAACAAAAATATGTCTTGATTAAAAGTAGGCAGAGTTCTAAAAGAAGTCAACATAAAATAAAGATTATCGTCCACTGTTCAAATACGCATACTAAAGTTTTTTGGACACATTACTCGCGATGAGAACTCAATGGAGCGTCCAGTGGTTCAAGGCAGAATGGAGGGCAAGAGATCCTGTGGTCGCTCTCCAAATAGATGTTCAGATCTCATCAAGTCCCTCACAAACGCAACCATGACTGACTGCTCCCACAATGCATCTAACAGAGCCAGGTGGAGGCGCATAGCTGGAGCTGCCATTCGACAGAGTTGTAAAGTGCCCGACTGAGAAGAAGAAGTTTAACAGACGGACGGACAGCGAGGTCATCCCCGATCGAACCTGTTCAGATCGCAAAAAAAAAAATGGTAAACTATTGGTTCGATGCATAGTGTGGTGTATGTCTTATCACATCGCATCCACAACCTACATTTTGACTATTGTTATGATAAATTTGGAACTCAATTCATTCGGAACTTGAACCATAGGACAGGTTTAGAAACTTAATTAAATGTGCGGGATATTAATTTCATAAAATTTCTAAAGAAATAATAGCTAAAACGGACCTATAAACACGTACCAAATTGTTTTTTCGCTAGGCAGGAAAACAATTCGCATTATGGCATAAATTCGCAATAAGCATAACTATTCTCGGCATCTAAGCTGAACCAAGATGGCGGCACAATGCAGCGACTGTGTATAAACCATACTGAATTAATTTTCATATTTTTAATGCGGATGGCATTAAAAATATGAAAATTAATTCAGCAATGGTTCAGACTATTTGCCGGGCATAGTTACAAGTTCGAAAACATTAAAAAAATATAGTAAATACATAGTATAATAATAAATTATAATTCAATAAAAAACGCGATATTATAAGTTTGTGGAAGACCACTGCTGATAACTGATAGAATAATTACTTAAATACTTTTTTTTAAATACATACATAGAATACATAGAAACCACCTAACTCAGGACAAAAACCGATGTTCATCACACAAGAGCTTGTCCTGAAGCGGGAATCGAACCCGCAACACAAGCGGCGTGGCAGTCCAACACACTTACCACTCGACCAATCGTATCGTCATTTTATCATAACTTATAACCTCAGATCATAAATTTTACCTATTATAGACTTACCCAATGATTATCCGGCACGGCAGGGACCAACCAAGCTTTAATGAGCCACGGCAATCCAAGACACAGCAAGATGTCAAACGTATTGGAACCGATAGAATTGCTAATACCCATAGACCCGTGCCCTGTAATTAAAGTGTACCAGTATGTTAATACATTTTTAATTCAATTTAATAAACACCAAGACTGAGCTGTTGCACACGAGCATTTTTTACTACTAACTACTACTTACTACATAGGTGTGCTGTACCTTGCCCTTGACTAATTCAAACTCTTGCGTAGTACAGTTTCGGTCACGAGCAAGCGCGATCTCTACTCAACAGGTGAAGCTTTGCTTGTTACCTCCCATAAAAAAATAACAGCTAGAGTTACCTTTCTTTGCTACTATGACACTCGATACCGCTTCGGGCACGGAGGTTCCGGCCGCTAGGAAGGTAATCCCCATCACAGAGTCGGGTATTTTCAAGGTGTCACCTGAAAAGAGAATTTGTGGTAAGAGCATTTTGGATACTTCTTTGTTTTTAAGCTTGTATAGGCCTATACAGCCGTGTTGCCCGAGTAGGAGGTGCCTCGTGGTTCGTACACCAATGGATTTTTCTGTTCAAAATATCTATGTGTGCATCAAAACACGTGTTTAACGGCTAAGGAAAACATCGTTAACAAACCAGCATATCATGGAATCTAAAACGTTTGAAAAACATGTGTCAAAGAGCACGAAAGGAGCCACTTCGAGGCGCACTTGAAATCCTTTCACCACTCTGGGTCGAAAGATCTAGTGACACGATAAGAAGGAGATGATACAACCCATTGCTATTTTAATTTCAACTTATAAAATGGATGATGTATGGATATAGTTTTGTTATATGTTGCAAATATCAAATTATCATACCAATAATAGTAATCATCCAAGCGATGACGTATGAGAGAGATCCGATCCAGACGATACACATTATGAAGGTGAGCGGGAACCAGTTCCTGAAGCGGCGCGTCTGGCAATCTGGTATCGTAAACAGGAACACCAGGTGTATCGGCCAGGTTATTATCCATGTTGCCTAAAAACGATAAAATAAAATTATAGGTAATTTATTTGCCACAAAAATAACAATGAAGTAGAATCGATAAAATATTAGAAAGCTGGTTATTACGCCTAAAACTAAAGCTTTCAGGATGCCAATTCGGCTAGCCGTAGGTGACTAAAGCGTCGATGACACACGGCTAGTTTAGAAGCTACAAGCCAGCGAGTTCGCTTTTAGCTTGTAAATCGCTCCCCGTCATCGGCTTTTTAACAATCTGCTAGTTGACAATCCTTTACAAAAGCTAACTCGCTTCTTCTTCTTATCGTGTCACTAGTTCCTTCGAACCAGTGTTGTGAAAGGATTTCATGTGGGCCTCGAAGCGGCTCATTTTGTGAGCTAACTTGCTCACTCGCTAGCTTTTAAACTAGCTGAATGTGACACTGTTGACGCTTAAAGCTGCAAGCAGACTAGCATCTAACTTTTGCAGCGTGGCAACCGGCTGATGCAGCTGGTGACTAAAACCGACCATGAAAATACCTACTCAGTCGCAGGCGATCGCTTACTCAAAGTGCGACTTGATGCAAATACTGACTTGATACACAGCAAAAATCGACCCGCGTAAACACCCCATGAAGGAAGTAGACAGAGCAACTAGTTGCGGCAACCGGCAACTCGCAACTATCTTTTAAGATTTACTTATAAAAAGTTGCTGTTTAGGAAACAGCAATAGCAACTGGCGGAAACATGTGTGAAGCTGACAGTTGCGGCAACCAAAGTTGCTCCTTGTGCCGAGCCCGTAAATGTCACATCATCATCATCAGCCTATTGCAGTCCACTGCTGGACATAGGCCTTTCCCAATGAGCGACATCGCGCCCTGTCTTCTGCTTGGTGCATCCATCTTCTGCCTGCAACCTTTCGCAGATCATCACCCCACCAGAAATGTCACATGCGATCGATCATTTACGACGACACCGTGGCTCAGTTGGTAGTGAGTGACCCTGCCTACGAAGCTTAGTGTTTCGGGTTCAATGCTGAGGCAAATATTTGTGTGACAAACACAAATGTCTGTTCTCGGGTCTTGGATGTTGTGTTGTCTTGTATGTGTCCATGCCACCTGCGACACAGGGTATCCTAGAGCAGGGGTGTGAGTCTGTCTATGTTTATTTATTATTATTTTATTTTATTTATTTATGAAGTACTTAATCATTAACATTAAATACCTTTGTGATACACCTGCGTCCAGTCGGCCACTTCAGAAGCGAGTGCACGTATTTATCAGCCGCGTTCTCATCACTCGGTACCACCTCCAGTTCATTGGTTCTAGCTTCAACTTCAATGGTAGAGTTTCGGCTAAGAGGCCTGTCGCCATGAGGGGTCGCGAGTGGAGACGCATTCAAAGAACCGACCCTCTCAGTAACAGCCGAATGGTTTGGTGACGTGTGGGAACTCTTGATGTTCCCGTTTAGCTGGGGAATGTCTACTGACAAGGACTCGTTATTCCTGGTCGGAGATACTTTAGCGTCTGAAACACAAAAATGAAATGAAAATAAGAAAGGTTATACAAAATAAGAGGTTATGAAATATTATTCGTACCCTCTTCAGGTTTTCCACCGTCCTTTTTCAGCATGTTGGATACACACGCAAAAGTTCCTGCAAGTTGTGTCAAACAAGTTAATAAATCAAATATTAAAAGGATCAATGCATTTTAATTTTTTTTTTCAGCTTTTTAGTGCTCTTGATTTTGCTTAGTCGTTTTTGTCAAGTTGAATTTTCGGTCCAACTACAAGTATAGTCGCTGTTAGAAAGCCTAATCGTAGGCTGAACTAATTTGGCTGTAATTTGGTATAGCTTAGCAGCTGCTGGAAAAGGTCGTAGGTTATTTTTATCCTGCCTGATCCCACGCGGGCAAAGCCATAGGCAGCAGCCATCAGTCAGTCTGGATCAAAAAGCTTGATCCTGACTGACGGACAGATAAACAGCCGAAAAGCAAAACCAACGGATGTAGAGTGTTAAAACTTGGAGAGTGTGTTTGTGAAAGTCGGTGGATTGAGAAGATTCAAGACTGCCGTAGCATCTTATGAGGGAGGCCTATGTCCAGCAGTGGACTTCCATAGATTGACATAATAATTATGAACATGTACCTTTAGTAAAGTTCTGGATGGACTTGTCGTAGTACATGATGCAGATGTAGACACCATATAGCATCACGAGCAGCAGCGCCTCATACCACATCACGTACTCGTCGTGCATGATGCAAATGAGAATGGACACGGTGATGCCGTACGCGAGGCAATCTCGCGTCAACGGCCACCAGTCCAGTGGAACTACCTACAAATTGTATTTGTAGATTTAGAATTTATTGTTCTCTTTTTACATTCAGAAAAACATGAAATAGATTTTTTTAGCATAAATTGAGAATGCGATGGACCAACGCATTGTCATTGACGACACGGATGGTCTAGTGGCAAGTGTGTGAGGCATTGTCCTAATAGATCGTCCCAATTGGCATCGCGTCGCGGGAATGCCAATCGGGACGCCTATTTGACGTTAGCATGTTTGATCGCGGATTCGCGCGACTGAAGTTCGCACGAACTTGCGATGGTCGCGTGATCGCGTTCTATTAGTACAATGCCTTAGACTGACACGTCATTGTCATGGGTTCGATTCCCGCTTCAGGACAAACAAACATTGGTTTGTCCTGAGTCTGGGGGTTTTCTATGTATTCTATGTATGAATTTACGAAAAAAATATAAGTATTCTATCAGTTATCTGGTACCCATAGTACAAGCTTGCATAGTTTGGGGCTAGATGGCATTGTAAGAGTCCAAAAATTAAAAGTTGAAATATTTTGTATTTTTAGAATGAGATGGATAGATATCTGTCGTACCATCCCAGCTCCGATTCCGCAGCAGGCAGCCACGGCCAAGATATTGAAGACGGCGGACCCCACAATTGTACCCACGCCGATATCACCCTCCGTTATGAAGGTCCCAATCACGTTTACAAACAACTCCGGCGCAGACGTCGCAGCCGCCATAAACGTGGCTCCAGCCACATCATTCGTCATGTTCAATGCTGTAAATTAACAAAACGCTTTGTTAAAATAAGATCCTTACAGTTGGAATAAATGATTGCGAATTGCAGAGCGGATCCGTAATACCCGAGGATAGTAGTCCCTGCGCGTGGAAGCCGGGGCAAAGAGCTTATTGCTTGAGGCCCTAACCTTTGGCTTGCAAAAAAGCGAGGTGTAGACGACCTGGATGATGAGAATAACTTAATATTCTTTATTTATGATTAACAAGTCCATTATACTATAAAATTTCGATAGAATGTAAATTCAAGTACCATGCTTTTAAAACAGATTAATAAGGAGAATATTCACCTTCTTATGGTGATCTAACATCTCCCATAAGGGAGAATATTAACAAGTGCTGAGAGAAGAGATCTTTCAGTCTAAGAATGACCTATTGCCATCATACAAGGGCCCTTACTTATACTGAACGCGCGACTGGACTGGTGGACCGGCCTTTGTAATTTCTTTGGTCATAGGCAGGCGTGATTCCTTACCATCACAAGAGCGTAACTTGCTTATGATATGATGCCATATGCTGTAGATAAGGTATTCAGAGTAAAAAAAAACAATTTCATTTAAAGCTTTCTACACAAGCGTAGCACTTCCGCTCGTAGAAGTGTTCGTAGCACTTAGGTGCTACGACGTGAGATAAAGCGATTTCTAAATAATTTTCTGGTGTACAATGAAGAGTTATCATTCTTACTATCTTCGATTGCTTTCTTGCACTTCTTTTTGTCGTCAGTTTGGTGAAATGCGACATCATAATCAAGGTTTTGGGAAGGACTTCAATTGGACTGTTCTAGTGACCGTTAACACCACTGAATAGTAACAGGGAAGCAAAATACGCAATTTCATTTATTGGGTGTTGCATTTTTTCGTTTATTTTTAATACATGACCAATTTTCATGAAAATTCTATGGTACCAATCTGGAAGTATATCCTTTAATAATAAGTCAATTCGGTTTATAAGCAACAAAATCTGGTGGTAACAAACACAGAACAAATAGTATGCAACCGATATAAAAAGTTTGCGGGCCCACTTCCTCTTAATCCCTGAGAGGTTAAGAACTTATTTTTTTATGCCTGTTTAAAATACTTACCACGGCATATTCTCTCGACAGCGGGTACGAAGAACTTATCACAGACGACAGCGAGCGCCACAAAGAGGTAGAGGGAGATGGATGCATGAATGACGATGGCACCTCTCTGGCGCTGGTACTCAGTAAACAAGCCCGCCGGGAAGTCGTCGATCGCGGGCGGAGTGCAGTTGCGCATGTACGCGTCTAGAATAACACAAAAGCTACGATAAATCTCACAAAAATTATAAATGCGCAACTTTGGAGTGTATGCTCAAAGAATAAGTAGGTAGTATTATGGTATGGTTAAGGAAGTATTGCTCAATCATATCGGAACCATAAAATCGAATAAGCTGAGATTCATTATTATGTTAGTATTAAAAAGGTTTTTTATGTGAACATACGACGAGACGAACTAAGCGCTCTCTTCATGGTAAGATATCACCCCTGCTCATGACTAGAACAGTGCCACACAGGGCCAGTGCAATACTGCTAAAGCGCTCGTCCATATTGAAACGTTTTGATGGTCAATCTCGAAAGCTCAGTAATTTCACTATAGTGCCCTTCAAACCGGAACACAGTAATGTTTGCTTCAAAACCACGTTGTTGAAGTAGCAAGTAGTGGCTATTTTGCTATCTGAAAATGGTATGCGGTAGGTACTACAGGAGTACAGTAGTGCATACCATTTTTAGCTAGCAAACTACATTTGACCGTGGAAAGATGGATAGTTGAGCTTTACGTGTGTGAAAGGTACTGGATGAAACGCCAATGAAAGCAAAAAGACAGGAAAAAAAACATTTAATGATTAAGAATCATTCCATGTTGAAAATTAAAAAAGCTACTTCTACGATTTATTGTGACTTCAATATTCAAACTCCAAACGATAACTCACAGTGCTAACCGAATGTGATGTTAATCAGATGTAATTTTCCAAAATACGAGTACCTACCTATATCGCGCGTTCATGTCTTTTGTACCAGAGTGTTACGTAAGTCGTAGAATCATTCCGTGTTGAAAATTAAAAATGCCACTTCTACGATTTATTATGATTTCAATATTAAAACTCTAAACGAGGTCTCACAGCAGTGCTGACGGAATGTGATGAAAATCAGATGATTTTTTTCGAAATACGAGTACTTATATCGCGCCTATAAAAGACTTGAACAAGTCTTTTGTACCAGTTTTACCTAAGTACAGTTAGATACTTTTTGATATTCCGAAATCGCGTTAGGGCTAGCAATCTCTTTAGAGAAAATAAGAAGAAAATGAATAAGGACTGTTTAATTTTATACCTACCATAAAAACACAGTTAACAAACAGTTATTATGGTACTGGAAATATTGATAGAACTAGAATGAACTTTCTTTAGAAAGATAATCGTCAAAATGGTCAGAATACCTGCTCTTTAATATTATTGACGTTAGTATGATGGTATGAAAATAAATGTCTTCGTCTTCGAAGAATACGTTAGGATGTTGGTAGTTATGGTAAGAAAGTTTAGAAAATTCTTGGCTTCGGTCGGTCGTATCTTATCCATAGTTAGGGCTATATAATTATTTATTATATAATATTATAGTTTTAACATTATGTTTATCAATATTTTTAAGGTTAGAAGATGTGGTTCAACTCGACTGATGAATAAAAAAAATACAGTTAGTGCCTTTTGACGCTTTTTATAGCCTTTTAGCACACCCCTGGCGCTTACTTCTTCATGCAAATATCCAAACTTTTTGTTAGGATTATTCAAACATTAGGACAATAGCATTTATTTCTTTTCTAAGCTAAGAAAAGAAACCGTAACAGAAAGGTACATACTGTATGTGAAAAACGACATGTCGTTGATTCCACAAAACCAGCTTCCTGCGTTGTTTCACTCTAGCTAATAGCAAAGTCAACACGCCAATCGTGGGTAAATTGTCTCGAATGACCGCAGCACTAACTTGTTTAACCAAATTAACTGATTTTAGAAAAACGACGTGTCAGGGCCAATGTCGCTGCTACACTCATCTAATCTCGCATCGCATAGATCCAAATGTACGCTAAATTGTGCGTGACTCTCCTCATTGAGACACTCGCACATCATAGAGTGCACTATCAAGGAAATTGGTAGACCAAAGAGGACAGGAAGTCCACATTAACGTCGCATAAGTCGTCTTTCGATCCGGAGCCGTCGCTCTCCCGGCCACTTTGTGCTTCATACAATAAATGAATATGCGGTTGTCATTTGAGTTTCTCTAATAGACATGTTTAGAATTATCTTATGACTATCGGTCCGGTTTCAGCAAATTGGTCACGTGGGCGTAATAAGATTTAGCGAGGATTTTGGGCAATGGCATAGGTAGGTCACGTGAAGACGGGCTCAACCTTGCGCAGCGACAGCCCTGAGTCGACGACGGCCAATTGACAAATTGCGCGAGGACCGGCCGGATGAGGCGCCGAGTGCTCATATGCCTCCCCCTTCTAACTTTAGGAACGTCGGCCTTAATGGCGGCAAATTATTGTAATGGTGAATTTACTTAATCAACCCATATAAGGACCACACTCGGCCTCTGATATCAGTCATCGCGAAAAGCTATGTCAGCTATGTGTGCATCACAATCCTTTACCAGTTTGATTAAAAAGTAACAGAAGTACCGGGTTAACGATTATAATTGATTAGGTGGGTATGCACAAAGACCCTACAAATAAATGCCCATGCGAGTATCGAGCTCAGTTCAACGTATAGCACGGTTATCTAGGGGCACAATGACAGGAAATAATTTGATTTAATTTAAATAAAATATTTAAGAGATGCTTGAAGTACCTACTCGTATCTTAGGATTTCAGTTAGTAAGGTAGGTCAGTAACTCCATTTGTTCCAATGGGGTGCGGCCTGCCTGTGTGCCGGGGATACAGTTGTCATATTCGTACTATGCTTTAATCTGCACTAATTCGTTTATGTTCAGCACATAATAGCCTTCGGAGAGGCATCAACAGCCACGCCCGTATTTTGTTAACTTCGTCTATTGTGGCAGAAATAACAAGCAACAATTACATAAGAATAGTTTGGCAATGACTTTGGGTTTAAAAACCGCGATACCCTTTTGAGTTTTTTGAATAATATAATAAAACATTTCCATACCTGAATTAGGATCCATGATGTCTCAGCTCATGTCCATTACTTACGAGTGTGCGAAGCCGGCGGAGCGCGACAAGCGGTCGCCGCGTCGAGACTCTACGGGACACTTCATTCACTATCAATAACCGGCAAACAGAATGCTCATATCATCTCCTTCGCGGCTCCATTTGATTCATTTGCAGTAGTGAGTGACCTGGCTGAATACCGTGAATTGGACGCACTTCCGACCTCTTTCTGTGTAACCTTGTTGCGTAGGTACGCGCGCACTTCTACAGACTCCGTTTGACTGCTAGATATGATAAAAACTAGACCAAATCGACAGTCGAGGCGAGACTACGACGTCTTAGGTATGTCACCCGTACCTCGGAGGAGGTCGTCTGAGGTGTTCATTTTTCGATTTTGAAGCGCGTCGCAAGCGGCCGAAGACGTCACCACTGGCGTCCGAATGGGAACGGTTCGCGCTCAAACGAACATAATGGATCCGACGGCGGGGTACTCGTCAAAAGACTCCACTCAATTATTTATTCGGCTATTGTAGAGCTGACGTTGTTCAGCGCTCGGGCGCAGTGCGAGAGTGATCCTGGATCGGCGCTGACCGCCACGCGGCGTTAAACGGCGCGTCCACTCGGCCCGCAGCGAACCTACTGTACTCCTTCTCTGCCAGTCTTTTATTATGATAATATCATGAATTACACTTAACATCTGTTTATGTTAAACAAAAGAAAACGATTAAGATATACTTACAATTCAAATAACATATTATCATGTCACGGTAATTATTTACCAGTGGGTATCTAAAAGCAACTCTTAAATCTGTGCTAAGATTTAAAATAGCACAATAAAAACCGATTATAAGGTGTAAACACGTTTATGAAATGAACCCTGGTGAAGTAGTTTAGCTGCCTAATTGAATGAGATCCTGTGAGCTCTGATTTGAATAATCCGTGGGGTCAAGTGTCAATTTACAGGCCCTCGCCGCGCCGTGCGCCGCAGCTTCGCGCGAGGCACGCGACTCTACCAATTCCGGTTAATTAGAGGCTTATGAAATGGGCTCAGAAAAATAACATATGTAATATGAGTCATGTGTATGATAGGTTTCAATCTATCATCGAGACGTATGAAGATACCTTACAAAAGGTACCAAAGAATAAGTATCTCAGCTGAAGCCGAAAGTATCGGCGACTTGTAACAAGTACCATGTACGTACTTAGGTATAATAAAGGTCCTAAGTGAATTTGAGTTCCAATCTCCTGCAGCAATCAAATAATCAGTTCTGTAGCATATCGCTGTTCGCTCGCTGTTGAATATCAGAAGAAGATAAAAGTATCCGATTATGTACTGCGTTTGAATTACGGAAAACTTCAGCAAATAGGAGTTCCTTCAGTCATGTAGAACAAAGACTAGCATTGCAACTAGCAGCAGGGTAGCAGAATCTTAAGTCCGGGCTCAGTGGCGTGGTCTGAGAAAGGTCTATTCCACATTTAGGCTATGATTATGATTACAAAGATTACCTTTGTAAACTCCGAAAAGATAATTTCATCCAGGTATTACCTAAATCATTTATTTATAGTTTGATTTTATAAAATATGTTTTGTTGTGTTTCGCTCATGACACTGACCCGTGACATTTATCTAACACTGACAAACGATAAGATTTTTATTATTTAGAAAAGGTCCTAGGTAAACAAAAAATTCATAGCATAAAATTTTACATGAAAATTATTTATAATATGGTTTGGAGGCTCTACTGGTAATTTTGTTTAACCTGTGTTAGAAGAGCCCCGGCTCTCTTAGTGTCTGTGGTTAAATGCCGTTAGGCCAAGGAATTTATAAACTACGCTCTACGATCTCGTTTATAAATTCCTTGCCTTTGACCAAAAATTGGCAGCTATATGAGTGCAAACCTTCTAAAAATACCCATAAGAATAAGAATAAGAAGAACTTTATTTTGTTTAGACAATACAATTACCTACATTATATCACAAATACACACATACAAACCAGAAAAAAGTGAAAACTTACACCTACCTAATACCTATAAAAATACTTCTACTACTTATGTCGAGTTTTATTAGAAAGTAATCCGTGAGGTAACTCATCTTATTCCACAATTTTCTAAAGATGAAAGCCGAGGGCCTCGAAGTTCCCTCGACTTTTCAAAATCACCGTTATCAACCTCTCTTGTCGAACTACTAGTAAGATATCAATACATTGTTTACTAATGATAAATGGCGTCGTACTGTACACCATACAGAATACACAGTGGAAAGTTACTATCCCGCTCGAGTGGATTATCTAAAGATTAAGAATTTTATGGAATAATTTTAATCGTTATCCCTGAATTAGGATTACCTAGTGCTTAATTCTAAGGTTTGATTATATACAGGCTGTATCAAAATGAATAATTCTTAAATGTATGTATTTGTTTATTTTTGTGTATTCTCAGTGTATTTGTGTGATTTGTTGTTAAACAATCACCTGTACATTCAGAAAAATGCAGTTATGGCTTCATAAAAATGTGAATAAAAATTTATTATTTTCAAAAAACGCATTATTTTAACAAAAAAAGATATTCGGAAAAGATTTTGGGCTGCTTTATACCACCAAACCGGTAGGTTTTAATAAACCTAGTAATGAATATGTTTGAACTATTTGCTTTATAAACTTTTAGGGTTCCAAGTCTGCCAAGGAACCCATATAGATCTTGGCCTTCATTATTTCCCTGATATCCGTTTAAATTACGTTTTATTCATCATAACTCTACTACAGCGCGTGGTTCAACAAGTGGTCTTATTTCTAATTATTATGGTAAGTTTTCCCATCAGTATCTGTTTTATTTTAATATATATTTTTTGTACTTTACAATGTAACCCTTAAAGATCTGAAAGATCACATTCTAAAACTCTGACATTCCGTGATTTAAGATCTTATCTCAACTCTATCAAACATAATAACAGTGCTCTTATCATAGAAGTGCATGCATCTGAACACTTTCAATGTAGTCAATTAAGAAGGTGTTAGGTAGGTACGTTATCAACCTTAAGCTACCTGTAATGATGAACGTGTCAACAGTATTTACCAGCCATCCGATAACATCGATTACAATATTTGCGATAGAGTAATAATCATTTACAGATAGTGTTCAGTTCCTTAGAGCGACGAGGGTTTTCACTGTTGCAGTAGCTTTCCGTCTTCCCAGGCAAAAGCAAGTCTATGCTAATTTATGTCCGCCTTCTGGACTTTTCCGCACTGATGCTATTGTGCTGTGCATTCAGCAAGATATTCGATTTCTTCATTTGATATTCACTCAATTTACAAAACTGTTTAAACGTCTGCTCTAAAAATCTAGTCAATTGAGTTTTATTTATTTTTTGTTTTCTAATGGCAAACAACATGTTGATAAGAACTAATCTGTGCAAATATAGGTTGGCGATTGTTGTAAGAGTGTGTTTGTTTTTTGCAATACCGATTGTTTATTTATTGGTGAGCGGTGAGCAGGCAGACGCAGCTTATCAGATAAATCGTGATACAGGTAAGCTGATAGATTCAGGTAAGCTTGCACCGATTTTCGGTTCAATAACCGTGTTCGGGTCTCGCTAGGAAGATTACATTGCTGTATCAGCTGCTATTGATAAAATTATGAGTAACTAAATTACTAAACTTGTTTATATTAAGGTTTTTTTACCTGCCTTACCCTAGTACTATAGTAAGTCAATAAATACATATAACAGATACCTAATTAGATAGTAATAACTTTTTGCATGCCCTGCAGAGATTAAAGACCATTTTTTTATTCGATGTCTATTTTATTATTTATAATAATTTATTTTATCATGAAGACCTAAACTTCCTGTTAACTTTTATTTAAGTAGGTACTTTGCTGTTATATTATCAATATAAGAGATCACCCCATTTTCTGCAATGCTTACTCTTTGCGCAGCACTAACTACTCGCCTAAAACCATGTAGGTTGGTACTACATACATGTACTACAAGAGTAAGCTCTTGTAGTGAGTCCACGTAAGAAGAGGCTTAGGTTACCTACCTCATGCTTAAACCACCTCGTGCTCACCCTACAGATATCTTCACCAGTCGTCACTTGTTGGCGGTGGTGGAAAAAGAATCCAGAAACTGCACCCCAGCAGCGATCCTAGAGTTTCCTTCTGATGGCCTCACTCGCTTCAAGAGACAGCATGTAAGAAATTTAATTAGCAAAGCCTAGCGAATTTTTACTACAATGTAACAAAATACTAAAATGCAAACGAAAATAAAAGGATATTTATAAAAAGCCTTATTACATATACATAGCAACGATTCCCTTCGCCACCGTTCTTTTGGTAAAAAGAAAATTTCAAATCATAAGGTCTCTTTAACCCCCATTATTTTCACCTTGTTTGAAGTAGGTAAGTATCGTATTAGTTGTTTATATCTTAGTACTCTGTGGTATAAGAGATATAAATTATTGAATAATTGCAAATAAAAAAGCAGCATTCCTTTGTTTGTTTTACAGGGTTTCATCCTTATTCACTGTGTATTAGCAATGTATTGTTTCCTGCTCCTTGGAACTGTTTGCGAGCACTACTTTGTGCCAGCCATCGAAATTATTTGTGAACGTAAGTACATAAATACGTTTTATTTTCTGCTCCCCACAGTTCGAAATGTATAAAAATAACACTAATTTGAAAAGAGAATTGAGCCAGTCACTTAAAAAAAATTCATTATGGATTTTCAACGACTAAAAAGGTTTTAGCTTAAACGGGTAAAAATGTTCGTCAAAAATCTATACTTAGATTTGTTAATTCTCTAGATTCTGATGGAAGTTGGATGAAGGTTGCCTTATCAATTATTATGTAAAAGTGAAAGTTGGTATAATCCACTCACAAACTGATTTTGATTTAACTATTCTATATATACATATCAATCAACATCATACATATAAAAACCTATTTTCAGTTATATTTAAAATATAACTTTAAAAACAAAACTACTGAACAGATGTTGTTGAAATTTCTATGGGACCAATTCGCAAGTACCTACATACATACATACATATATTATACTCAAAACAAAACTAGATTTTTTTTCAAATCGGTTAATAAACAACAAATTGATTGATAGATTGAGAACCTCCTCCTTTTTTTAAAGTCGGTTGAAAATAGCACATTAAAGAATCGTACTCCAGGTTTGAACATGGAGGCGGATATAGCTGGCGCGACATTCATGGCTGCGGCGAGCTCCAGCCCCGAGCTTTTCATCAACTGCGTAGGCACGTTCGTAACGGAAGGCGACCTCGGCGTTGGGGCAGTGGTCGGCTCCGCTGTCTTCAACGTGCTAGCAGTGCCCGCTTGCTGCGCTCTCATTGCTAACAGAGTACGTACACTCGAAGTAATCATTACCCAGCTCACTATCCCGTATCATACCGTGTAGGTACATGCTAGGACCTTGTCAGGAAAAAATATTGCATTGTAATAGTAGACTAAGTACGTACACTCGAAGTAATCATTACCCAGCTCACTATCCCGTATCATACCGTGTAGGTACATGCTAGGACCTTGTCAGGAAAAAATATTGCATTGTAATAGTAGACTATGCACTAAGGGGATAAAGCAGTGTCTTATGTCGCGGGTGGCATATTGAACCCTGAGCTAACGAGGGACTCAGTTAACTCCTGAGCGAAGCGAGGGAGTTATGTAGAGTCCTGAGTGACGCGAGGGGTTCAAGCTGCCCAAGACGAAGACATTGTCAGCGTCGTGGGCCGAACCGGGACCCGCTTAGCACAGGACCAGGTAGAATGGCAAGAGCAGAGAGAGACCTATACCCAGCAGTGTAGTCAAGTCAGGCTAAGGATGATGATGAATACTTGCCCATCGCGTTTGTCCAGGCTGGACTGAAGCGGCCCTAGACAGAGGAAAATGGAGAGAATGGGGCAAGCCTTTGCCCAGCAGTGGGACAGTGAGGGCTCATAATAATAATAATATTTGCTCAGGCTATAGAGCTGGACTGGTGGTCTGTGTCCCGCGACTGCATGATGTATGCGGTAGCGGTTGTGGCCCTCATCCTCACGCTGCTCGACGACAAGGTGTACTGGCATGAGGCCCTACTCCTTGTGCTCATGTACACCCTGTACATACTCGGTGAGTGACTTTATTTCTGACTGTACCGTGGCTGACCTTGCCAGCGAAGCTCGGTGATCTATATTCGATCTTTGGCCGTTGCGAAAATTGTATGTGATAAATTACTCTACCAAAGCATACGCTTACTCACTCAATAATTTTCTTAAAACAAGTAAAGTTAATTAAATGTTTTTTTTATGCCTTTGGACGACTAAAACATTTCGACACTAGAACCAAACACTGGTTTAACCCCTAGGCTCAGAATCCGTAGAACAACAGACTCCATTTTTATTTTCACTTTTAGATCAATTATGATAATAATTTATGTGTGTTATTAAGTTTTTATGCAAAAAAAAATAAAAAACTAAACATATATTTTTTTAAGTTTTTTTTCTACATAACAAAATATATAACATAGAATACCGAGATTAAGTTGACTCGTTGAGTTGAATGTTTCATGATATTCTTTTGTCACTAGCAATGGTGTTTAACGAAAGCCTGGGTAGTTTTGTCAGAAGCGGGTGCTGCTACATCAACAAACCCAAACCCTATACGGAAATCACTCCACTTCTGAGCAAAGGTATGTAAATTACAAGAAAAATAAACAAAATGGATAAATTAAAATTTACAATATGTCTTCAACGTGAGTTGTAGAATGCCCAAAATTTTGTATTACTCAATTGTTCCCTGGTCGTTACAATACAACTACCTACCTGGTAGTTCAGCTTTTCGGCAACTATCAGAATATAGGCTGATTTACATTGATTCAGTAACTGGATCTAGCGTCCCTGAGTTCCCTCCCTGAATCGCCACTGTATGAATGTAATTTATTTACGTACACTGGATATTTACGTACACTGGAATTGTGCTAGAATAAGTTATGAAATAAAGATCCCCACTAGACGTATGTCACACTAGTGGTGATTTCGGGAATAAGCCATGTAAACACACGCTGTACTAAATACAAACGTGTTTACAATGATACAGTGGTGATCCAGCGAAGAAGCCCAGTAACACTGGATCCAGTTACTGGATCAATGTAAATCAGCCTTTATTCTAGAAGTTTCTGACCAAACGTAGTTACGTTCAAAAAATAATTTTGATTTTGTTTTCAGAAAAACAAGTGACAAAGGACCTCTCCCGACGCATAAGTCGGGCTGCTTTACGAAATGACCCAGAACAAGGCATGGAGATGTCCAGGCGACACGACTCAAACGGATCAGGTATCGATACATTACCAAGAACTCAAGTTATCAACCAGCCGATCTTCACCAGTGATCAATTTTCTCTAGCTTAAGTTGTAGAGACAAATTTACCGCTCTACTTTTTTGAAATGTATATCTTCAAAAAATGTACAAATGTGCGAGCTACATCCACCGTCACCGTCAATTTCTAATCACCAGAAAAAAATACGCATAGTCAGTTGCCGTTACGAACACAAATATCAGAAAAAACTTTAAAAAATTATGTCGATTTTTTGCCAATATAAATTTGATTAAAATTGGATAACTGTTACTGTTAGACGTTTTCCTATGGATTAACGTCAGGCGGTACCCTTTATTGATAATAATTTAAGTTTTGTTCATCGTTTGGCAAACCCGGGTACCTAGCTAGAGCCAGCTCACAAAGGCTCGGCTCGGGCGCCGCACTCGCACCGCTGTCACTCTGTCATTTTGAAGAAATCCAAAAATCTGACTGCAAAGATCGTACCCCGTCTGCATTGCCCATAAAATTTTTTTTGGTAATTAATAATTGGTGGTGTATTATTATTGATAAGATTGATAATCGGGATGGGATTCTGGGCCTTATTAAGTTAGATAAAGCTACCCTTCATTCCAGACACCAGTACAAGTTCCATTTGGTCCTGGCCGGGCGAGAAGACTTCAGTCTGGCAGAAGGTGCTATGGATGGTGACGTGGCCGATCAGTCTACTGCTGTGGATGTCGATCCCTGACTGCCGCCGTTACCCGCGTTTCTACCCCTTGACCTTCATTATGTGCATCTCCTGGATCGGAGGAGTTTCATACCTCGTAGCATGGATCATCTCTATACTCGGTGATTAGACTATTATAAAATTAATGTTTAGACATTTTACACAACACCATACTCAATATATTTATTGTCATCACAATGGTTTGGTAAGATGGTTGGGGTATATGGTAGGAGGCAGACCGAGGTTTTTCTTATTACATAGATCACCATCTAGCCTCAAACCAGTGCTCCGTAAGTCCTCTACGTTCTGACATATTTACCAACAAATTCGGCGTGCATTTGATTTTCCAAGATGTAAGGCTTGTACTGTGGGAACCAGATAATTGATAGAATACTTGATACTTTTTTATATTTATTAGGATACATAGTAAATTCCCGAACTCAGGACAGACACCGATATTCATCATACAAATGTTTGTCATGAAGCGGGAATAGAACCCGCGACACCGGCGTGGCCAAAACACTTGCCACTCGACCAATCGTGTTGTCAATCGTATTATAGGCCTTGATAATCCATAGGCATATAAATTTTACTTTTGCTACTAATTAATATGATATCTGATAAGAGACATGCAATGTCTCTTATCACAAAAAAACCTCACTATACCTACTAAAACAATAATGATTAACTGGATTACGAGTAAGTTTATTGTTATAAATAACGTACTATTTACATTTTTTTTTTATTAAGAGTAACGAGCTAGGCGCTTTCCTGTTGTTAAAAGATTACGCCTGCCTTCTTCTTATTCGTGTCCAAACAACTTCAATCAAACACTGCCTATGACCAAAAGAGTACAAAGCACTCAGCCGTATTGGCCGAGTGGGAGGTGCCTCGACTTTCGATCCCAAGGTCGTCGGTTCGAACCCAGTCGTAAACCAATGGATTTTCTGTTAAAAAAAATATATGTATGTAATAAAAACTCGTGCGTAACGGTGAAGGAAAACATCGTGAGGAAACCGGCATGTCATAGAACCTAAAAAGTTCGAAAACATGTGTAAAGTGCACGAAAGGTGCCTCTCCCACTCCCTCTCACTTGAAATCCTTTCACCACGGTAAGAAGAACTATATATAAGTATAACACAGAACTTTGACTCACAAATGCCGTGCTACACTGCTTTAGCGTCAACTTTGAGAGATTCTGATGGTCAGTTTCAAAAGTAGAGTCCGGTGACGCAGTAACACCTGTCTACGGCTAACTGCATTAAACATCTATTCGAAAAAAATGTCTCAAAAGAAGTGATTTCACTAGCTACAGCGCCCTTCAAACTGGAACACAGTTATAATTACGAACATAATTATTTACAATTTGATAAGTTTAATTTCACACAAAATAAATACATTATATCATTGGTAAGAATTTATGAGATGTGAATGAATCGTAGTAGATCTAGGTACTTAGGAGTGAAGAGAGCTGAGTTCCCTAACCTTTGATCCACTAGAAGGTACTTAGTTCAGTATATTATTGAATTGACACTGGGCAGCGACGCGCAGTGGATCACTTTTGAAATTTCTTGTATGACTACCAAATATTGATTGAAAGACATTTTCGAAACCATCCTTTTCAATGTTAATCTACTAGCAGGACCTTTCTATCTATATCTAGGTAGGTATTACATTGTATTCCAAAAATTAGTTGCTTATACATACTCGTACATAAGTCACTTTTAATAATTTTCTGTAGTCACTAAAATGTTAGAAAAAAACTACACACCAGAAGTGAAAATTTCTCGCGACTCGAGCCGACTTTATCCGAACGAGCGTAACGTAGCCGAACGCGACGGCTCAGTCTCATTCAAACCCACAAAACAAAGTGCTCAGCGCGCCTAAAGAAGTTTTCACTTCAAAAACATACCTACTTCTTTGATGGTTCTTCTTCTTCTTTCGGTGCCGTCATCTATCGGAGGTTGGCAACCAAATAGGGCTATTTGCACCTTGGACACTGCAGCGCGGAGCCAAGACATTCGGCGTCTGCCGGGCCTTCGTTTGCCTTGGATTTTACCTTGTATGGTGAGCAGAAGGAATTCGTATTTGTCATTACGCATGATGAGCACGAAAGGAGCCTCTCCGAGGCGCACTTGAAATACTTTCACCACACTGGTTCGAAAGGAAATAGTGACACGATAAGAACAATTACGCATGATGTGACCAAAGTATTGGAGCTTGCGTGTCTTGGTGGTTTTAAGAATTTCTACATCTTTGCCTAATTTTTCGAGCACTGTAGTATTACGCACTTTCTGGACCCACGATATCTTAAACATCCTTGATGCTACAGATATCAAAATCAGATCATGGATGTCGGCTAAACGCCAGTTATCTCGCGCGATGCTGTAATGTGTTAAGTGCAATGATTCAATAGCTCCGAAGACACCTACCTTAGGGGGAACGAACGTTACGTCATTGCTTTGCTACTTCCGCTACTTTGCTTGAGTAATCATGCGTATGTGTACCTCAATAATTGCAGGTGGTGGTTGGTTATGTCTACGTTTCTTCCCTTGGAGTTAAAATCGTATGTTTGTCCAATGCCATCATGACCATCAGGCGAGTCGTGGTAAAATGTAACCCGATTTTTAATAAAAAAAATAAAAATGCTTCAAGTGACAAAAACATTAAGAAACATTTTATTTTCTCGACTATTTTGTTTATACTTATCTATAATGTGTCCCCTAGACCTACAATAACATTGCACAATATATTTTATTGAACAATAAGATTTAAAGAACGAAAGTTGTAATATAATAAACCCTATACGGTCAATAATATTGCACAATTCATTATATTGCGCACTCACAAAACGTTACTCGGTAGATGCAAGCTATTCTCTAGAAAGGTCCACTTACACTACACATATTAATTTAAGCATTTGTCTAGCTTAGTCAAGTTCATTAATTTATTAAGTATTTTGCTGGCTTCCATCAGGGGATACTCTAAACCTGCCGGACAGCATCACTGGGCTGACGATCCTTGCAGCCGGCACAAGCCTCCCGGAAGCAGTGTCTAGTGTACTCGTCACCAAACAAGGTAGGTATCTAAGTACCTTTCATCATCAACCAGCCTTTGGAAGTTCACTGGTGTTCATTGGCTTCCCCCAAAAGGCCTGAATTATACAGAAACGGCCTAAGGGGAAGGCACGGCGCAGGCAGAACATAGCAAATCATAATAAGCCTCTAATGTCACCCCTGCTAATACCGAGGTCTTCTCGGCTAGGAATATCTATAAACTAGATAAACTACATTATGTATTGTAGGTTTCTAACCTTATCCTACTTGCTTCCAGCGTGGTACCTACAAAACTGAAATCTAGGTAACTAAACGTATTGTATGCAAGTATAATTCTATGTAACCCATTACAAAAAACATGAGAATGTGGTATTTTTTATAATACCTTAGAAGGTATTATAAAATTTAGCACATTACACAATGCAACAACTACATACATACCTATGTATATTCTCCGCTCCCAATTTCGAAACTCTGTGTAGTATCCCTGTAGCTAAGTATATCCTTTTGTTGGACACAATTAAAGAGACGTTCATTCCGTAACGTTTTTCCAGGTCACGGAACAATGGGCATCAGCAACTCGATAGGGTCGAACACATTCGACATTCTGCTGTGCTTGGGTCTGCCGTGGCTTATAAAGTCGCTGTGTTATCCTTCTTTTCCGGACAATCATTGGGTAAGTTGTTGTCCTATATTTTTGAGGTGGAAACGAAGGCTAGCTTTTGCTCGCGTGGTATCTAGATAATTAGGAGCATTTTGTCCTTTCCAGCTCATAAGTTATATCTGCCAGTATTCAGCTTAATTGGTTTGATTTTTTGATTGAGCATGAGCAACTAACATCCATCCCAAAGGCCAATCGCAAACGAGCCGCCGAGCCTTAACTTCAAAAAGTTTTGTATTTACTGTATTATTATAAGCGGGATTTAAAACCTCTAAATTAATATTGTGTTATCTTTAATAATTCCTAACAGAACTTACCAAATTATAAAATGAAATGTTTACTTTCCAGGTAACGATCAACTCAAGTGGTCTATCGTACAGCGCCATCTCGTTGCTCTCAACATTGTTCGCTCTGTACGGCAGCCTCGCTCTGAACAAGTTCCAGCTAGACTGGAGAATTGGAGTTACTTGTACTGTCGTTTACATCGGCTACTTGACTCTGGCGGCTCTTATAGAACTCAACGTCTTTTTTGTCGTTAACTTACCAGTGTGCCCGCATTAAGTGTATCTTACCTGTATTGTTGATAGAGACCGCATAGTCGTTGCTTCGTAGAGGCAGCGCGTAGACGCTGCGTAGACAGGCCTAGAAGCTACGAATCAAGCGTATAAGTACGACTAAAATTAAGTATTACATAATTTAATACTCGATTTAATATCTACATCTATTTAAATATTTTTACATTTTGCGTATATGTACTGTACATACGTGGGTTGTGTATGTGCTTACATACCTACTTTCGGCTGTCGCCGACAATATGGGTGTATGAGTCTGTTTATTTGGTCCTGGAGGCAAAGGGCTCGATAGATTTTCACGAATGAGGTGGCATTGGGTTCATTCAATTCAAGTAAGAAAATTATGATTTTATTGAGTACCTAGTAATAACGTAACGTATCTACTTAATTAATTTTATAACTGGCTTATCCAACTCTCCATAAAATGTAACTAGCTATTATGTTCTCTAAGATATTTACTTACTTAATTTATTACAACTCGAATTATTAAAAACTGTTTAGCGTGTAGGTAATAATTTTAGCTACCTACTTATGCAAAATAAAATGTGAAAACAAATTTTGCTCTTTTTCATGTAACATTTTCAACGATATTTGTAGAGTCAGTTCGGAGCACTATAAGTGAACTTATTTATCATTTCGATTGAATAAGATCTCATTCAACTCCAATGAATCGTTTCGACGAAATAGGTATCTACGTACCTACATTGTTACGCAGTTGAGATAGAGCGAGTCTCTTGTCTTTAACATAAAAAATAACTTTCTCGCACAGCGACACGAGAAGCCCCAACTTACCTACCGATGTCATTTTGTTCATGTCATGAACAAATCGCTCAGTTGACAGATTTAACAAATATGTATTTCGCGTATTTATTCATAGTCGAATAACTAAGCGACAAATGGCAAAGCATGTTACAACTATATAGCTAGCATGCGGAAATACAATCAAAGACGAACTATATAGAGTCGCTCTAAGTACTTAGAACTTTTTTATGCAATGCGAAATTGTGCAAAAATTTAGTTTTTAGTATTCACAATATTAGACTATTATATTACTATACTCTACCGATTATTATCCTCGAGCAGGTTTACGCAATCTAAAGTAGTGACGAACGATTTTTTCTGGAATTCTTATAAGACAACTCTATACGTGGGAATAACACAACAAAAATGATTAATTATATCATCATAGCGCAGGCAAGAGCCGTTCAACTTTTCCATTTCGACGCGTAAAAGTGTAAAAAAGAAGACAATACATAATAGCATCAGTAATTAGAGGCAAACTCACGCGAACAACGACATCCACACACGCACGCTAATCCTCTACACAGTTATATACAAGACCGGCATGTTCTATATTTTGGTAATCATTAGTAGGTTTATTACCTACCTACTTGTTAGAAGAAACTACTTGCAGCGGGAAATGGTTGTTTCCGTTTCTCACAAATGACAACAAGGTAGTGTTTCTTTATAAATGTAATTAAAACGATAATTAACAATTAGGTACATGTACATCTAACTTATGTAGATAGGTAAGTAATTTAAATTATAAGTAGATAGGTATTTGTTATTTCGTAGTAGTAAACAATAAAGTTATTATCTATCTATCTATCTATCTATAGGTACTCGTAAGAACTTAGGTACTTGAAGTTATGATTTAGGTGCTCACTTATTAGTTATTACTTACCTAAATTTTGAATCACTATGTAGTATCTGCCTGTCATAAATTAATTTTATTGTACCTATTACCTATCTAGGTATCAATGTTTTTATCAATCGTTCCCATAGTGTAGGTCGCCGAGTGGTCGTGGATAGCGCCATAGTCGGCATGCAGACTCGTAGCGGCTTTTGCGGATCACCCTGCACCACGAACGGATACGGGTGCTTCATCAGAGGCGAGCTCGTAGTGCCCACCAAATTTATTGTCGATTTTGGAAAGTTGAGCGGCTGACTCTTCACAATTTGGCGTGTGCTCGCTCCACCGAGGAGAATTATCGGTATCGAGCTTGCCTTTGTCGGTCTCGTGGGCTTCACGGGCGAAGGTTTCGGCGTTGTTGTACTAAATGTTTCTATTATATCGTGGAAAATAGATTCATCATAATCTCTGTTGTCGTCGAAGAGGGGTGGCACGAACACCACCTGCTTCAGGCCGTTAATGTCTTGCACCAGCTTCGCGTGCTCTTTGAAGATATCTTGTTTCAACGGCAAGAGATCATCGAATCTACGCGTCAAAATTTGATTGGAGTTGAATCTTTTGCTTGGAAAGAATGATGATGAAAGAGATCCCGCCATTATGTTCCTGAGTGCCAACTTTTGGGAGCGCCATTCTAAAAAGTGAAAGAGATTCGCAATTACTAACTTAGGATTTCACTTCAGATACCTATTCGAATGAGATTTCAGAATTCAGAAACACGTTTCTTTAGGCCTGCAGTTGTCAATAAATTAAATTAAAAACCGATGTAAGTAGTGTTTTCAAATTTTTACCTTCGTTATACGCTCTACCGAACCTATCTGTATTGTACTTCGAATACTCGTAACAGTTTATCTGTAAACAAAAAAAAAGAAAATCTGATACACTCGTTCGTATTTATAAAACTGTCTCACAATGACAGTTACCATGTTATTTCACCAGCATAAGCAACAATAAGTTCATTAACACGTTGCAGACGTGTAAGTAGATAATGTATTTTCGCTTCGTTACTCATCCACTCAAACGAATCGGATTAGTTTATTAGGTACTTGCACACGATTTTTACCATTATTTAGATAATAAAGTGGACTAATGAACGTAACACTAGTTTCTGCTTGCGGCGTGGTATCAGGATAAAATGTTTCATTTGACTTTTTTTCAACCATTTCACTGTCCAGATTAAAGGCTAATGTACACACAGCCCCGACAAAATTATAACAATTATATGTTTGCCAAAAAAAGGGTCTTACACTCATACTTACCTGCGGACTTATTTTTTAACGTGAAGACGATTACCACCGGCAAAATCAACCAATAAGTGACAACATCCATCACGTATCGGTCATTCACGTTGTTCATTGGTCAAATTTCTCCGGTGGTAATGGTTCAAGTTGCATAATACCACTGCTGTTCTGTTTGTCAGGTCTGCTTTAATTCCCTTTATAGGTATCTTTCTGAAAAAACTTTCCGCAAGAAACCCAGTTCCACCATTTCCTTAAGACTTGTATGCCGGGTGACAATCTGGAGTAAGTAAACGCCTTAGTTATTTTGAAAACAATAAACGGAAGTGGCGTGTGAATTACGTTTAAGTATACATATTTTCCTGAAAATGCAATCTTAATTGCACATCGTATATCATAAACATTGTAACGCGTACATTAACTAGTCACTGGTAATTATAATAGAAGTAAATTATCACATTCTATCTACTTAGCAACGCACGGATTCATCACGCACATTTAGTTTTTATACCTTTCATTCAAATAGCTGTGTGTGAGCACATTGTATTGCAATTATTGTATTTCCTTGATTCTCTAGCTAAGTCTATGCACACAAATTATTGTATTATTGTTAACTAGTTGACACCCGCAGCTTCGTTTGCGTTGCGAATTATTAAAAATGCCTTTCTTAGTAAGCGCCTACACTCTTGGAAACATGCCCTCGAAATTTCAAGTCTCTAGCTACGTGTAGTGGCTTTGGCCTGTGCGTTGTATGTCAGTCAGTCAGTCGGCCAGGACGGGGCGACAGCCGAAATTATCCGAGTCCTGTGGTCAGGACTAACCTTTTTTATTTACATTTATGTATATTGATTACAGCCTAGGTAAGTGATAACATCAATATATTTTATATTATACTCGTAATTTAACTAAGATTTACCGCTTAGCATTGACGAATAACCTCAATACAATAAAAAAACCTTAGTGTGGTCTACTTCTTATCGTGTCACTAGATATTACGATAGATATTACACTAGACACTATCTAGTAGTGTGGTAAAAAATTGTTAGGTAGGTACCTTACCTTATTTTTTAGAGATAGATACTTTATTTTTGTTCTAAGGGAACTTCGGTTGCTAAAATTGCTAAAACAAATCTTTAAACCTAAAAAATGGAAGATAATAATGAAATATTGTAAAAAAAAAACAATTTTCTCAATTGACTTCTACATAAAAATTATTTTCCGAAGGATCTACAAAATCCCTTCCGTTGGTTTTTGGTAAAAAAATCAAGTCTGTGCTTATTCGTGAGACATCTTGCATTGGTAGAGTCGGTCCCTATAGATACATCATCACAGAGTTAGCAACTAAATCCAAACGCATTCAGGATTGCCATTCTAGTATTAGTGTTAGGATCTTTTTCTTATAATTTTGCTAAATGAACCGTTATTTTTCTCAATAAACGATTTGCCATAGCGATATTGTTCTTTTTTTTTAAACTGATGCTTTAAATTAGTTCTAGAGCGTGAGATGATGAGAAAAAAACAGACTTAGAAAGGTGTGGAAAATCATGTTTCGAATCTTCTTATTGGTATGAAAGCAAAGCAGGGCTCCAAAGCGCAGCAAAAGGGATAAAATAATCAAAATAACGCATAAAATATTAGGAAAACATCCCAAATTTGTAAAAACATATTTTAAAAATGAAAAAAAAGGTTTACATACCTGTGAGGTCGGCACATATTTCCTGTTCTGTGTGAAGAAATTGATGTCAAGAGTCCCCGTCACTGCGAGCAATCCCGAAGCCCACCACAGCACCGTCCACAGCCACATCTTTACACTAATAAACGCACTGGTTCAGTCACCCACGAGTGAGGACACCCCACTATAACTCGCAGGGATGAATCGCGCTAACTCAGCACTATTACTTATTTCCTCTTGTACATACATAGGTATTCGTGTAGTATAGAAGAGTCTGAACGGTAAATTTTAATTTAATCTCTATAATTTTTTAACTGAATGGTTGTTTGAAAACGTGTATGTATAATGAAATATAAGAAGATATTTCATATCAAGATAATCATACTCATAAATTCCAATTTTGCAAGACTGACACAATTGTTTTTGTGCGGAAGTATGAAATTTTAAAATTTATTGTTTTTTACAGGATTGAGAAAACATCCTTCAACAATCGGCTCTACTATTGTAGCGTAGTTCACACTTTTGTGTTGTGCAATCAATAGAATTGTAAAAATGTGAATGGGTTATTTCCTCAAATGAAATATTGTCAAGGGGCACTTACAAACTATAACAATCCAAAAACCTATTTATTGACAGACAAATCGTTTTATTTCTACACATTTATATATGAACGATACGAGTGTTAACTTGACTACGTATTAAAAAGAACATTTAGTGAGACTTAATAAGTAAAATAACAAATAATAAAAAACATAGATCGCGATAAGGTATCTTTATTACACATGGTATTTTAATGATACCCGAGAGAATATACATGCATTAAGTAACAATAATTAGAAAAAAAATAATCCTGACTATACAATTATGTTAATTAGTTCTGATACCACTTTATGGTATACAATAGGTACGCGCAACGTAACTTGTTCGGTATAGAGCCGTTATGCGTTCCAACCGTTGTTCATAATCATCATTATAGCAAGCAGTCTACTGCTAGACGTAGGTCTCTCCCAAGGCGCGCCACTAAGCCCGATCTTCGGCTCTTTTTATCCACCTTATGCCAGCTATAGCGCGCAGATCATCGCTATATCTGGCCAAAGGTCGTCCTACCGCTTGCCTAGACGCGGTCTCGACTCCAATTAAATTTAGTATGAATTGAATTATTATGAACAATATAATGAAATAAGGTGGTTGATATAGCTCATAGGATACCTCTTAGAGGCGCACTTAAAATCCTTTCAACTCAATGGTTCGAAAGAACTAGTGAGAAGAGGATCAGCAAGCTGATTCAGCCATCTGAGCTACGCGAAAACCTGCGGCAGTCTTCAGATGGGGTGAATCTCAAACCATTTTGAACATAATGTCTGTAAACGCCTGTATGTATGCCTGTAGCCTAAAATACTGCGCTTCGTAGCAGTATCAGTTAGCAGGCCAGCACCGTCCGGCTATTATGATAGAAGTGGTGGCGTTAGAAAAATCATAAGCTTGTAGACTGTGCATTGATTGACACAGCTGATTATCTTTGTACTCTCAATGATGATGTAGGTTTTATTAAAAGTCTCGTCCTCAGGGCGACCAGATACCTACGTATACGTTGCGCGTATTTAAACCGTACAAGTGATGTTCACATCGTGTCAGTATACATTCAGACGAGTTTTCTAACCCTTAGGAGCAAACATTTTTACTTCGCACCAAGCACTTACATAAACATACAAATAAATTCTTTGAAGTGTAAAATTACTCGTACCTGGGCCACCAATTAAATAAAAACATCGAATAATATTAGAATGTAGTTTCTGCCACGCGCCTGTGCTACCTTGTGGTCCTTGCCATTGTAAAGATGCTTTTAGAACTTAAAAAACCCTAATAGTTTCGCCATGTTCGTCTGTATGTCCGTCGATCGTATGTCACAAGCAATTTAATGAAATACAGCTTCTGCTAGTTCGGGACCTGTGGATTCACAAACTCTTTTGTAAACATACGTATTATGTCCGAATATATATTATTATTATTTTATTCAGGAATCATCAGTAATCAGTTTATAAATCATAAGACTCTAAACATAAATTTTCGTCCAGGTCATCACACTTACAGTAACTGAAGGTTTAAAAACAAAAATTAAATAATTCAACGTGATATAGTCGGAAAAACATATGAAAGCAGTTATGCTTAACAAAATACATATAAAAAGTCTGCAAAATAACTTGGTATTCAAATTAACATCATAAATAGAGTAGTAATGATTCGGACACCAACCACAGTGCGTGTACACGTACTTAGCACTTTTATAAAACTTTCTAATCAAACAAAACGTTTTAAACTAAGTAAATAACAGAGGTAGACTTTTTGTTTTTTTTTTTCACTGATTTCACATTAGGCTTAGTTAAAAATAGTAATGATATCGAAATATATAAGATATATGCCAAACAGAAGCAACATGGGTTAATAAGATTGAGCACTTTCAGTGTCAAACTATTTTAAACATTATAATAAACCTTATTATAAAATACCAGTTTTGAAGGACCGCTGACAGGTCACTCGTGACCGCGTCCGGCTGCAAGCGGCCTGATAGTGGCCCTGCAATACTGCTCTTTATAAGTATGAAGATAATTATTAAAATTGTTTGAAACTTAAAGTACTCCGGTGCCGGTAGCTGCATCCAAGTGGGTATTGAGCCTAAGATGGATACGAAAACACAGACGCGTGTTTGAACTTTGTAAGCTCTTATGATCCAATCATATACACTCAATTTATGGTTATGAAGACAAAAACGCAGTACTTCATTTGATTACATGCGAGAAAAAGATGAAATCCGTTTTTTTTAAATAAAACATGCATAAACTAAGTCTATAAAATACTAGATCCTTAATGTACATACTGTTTTAATTCGGTTTAAAGGTACTTTGTTAACCCCCGACTCGAGAAGGGGATGATATCAATAAATTACTATTAATGAAAATAAATATCGTTGTACATATTACATATACCATTTACTGGTGATTGAGCGAAATGGTGAGATTAGGTCGAAGTCCGAAATTGCGCATCGGTTTATTTGTTATAAATCACAATATTAAAAATACAACTTATTTAAAAAAAAAAACAAACTAAAGATTGGTTGATTAGTGAGCAATATTAATATAATCAACGCCCAAGTCTTCAACAGCGAGCTTTCACACTAGCTCAGATATAAATCTCATTAGGAAATTTAAATCTTTATCAATATTGAAAATTGGTATGATGTTTTGTGCTAAATGTGAAGCTTATTAGGTTTGTTCCCGAACCATTGTTTTTGATCGAAGAGAAAATTGACCCCAACTTTATATTTTTACAAAAACCAAACTGCTCTCCTACGAAAGCCAGCGCTTAATATATTGATACAAATAAACACCAATTAAATACTCACTAACATTGACGTTTCAATTATATACTTTATTGGTAAAACTATCATTCAGATGAATAATATCGGCTATCAATTTGACGCGATTTAATTGAATAAACGAAATTCACTTTAACCATTCGGTTAGAGTGGTATTCTTATGGTAATCACAAAGACGTGAAAAGTCTGAGTAGACGGCAAGATAACTAATTTGAAACATAAAATCTACGAATGTATTATTTTGAATTATAATTATTAATTCTTCTTCTTCTTCTTCTTATAATTATTAAATCAACTCCCTTAATTCTAAAAATAAAGGTATCCAAGTAATACCTATCGAATACTCCTACTTATGTACAAAAAAAATAAATCGACAAAATCGCCCCCCAATAATAAAATAAATAGAATCTGTTGAGAAATAAATAAGATTTCTACATGCAAATTATAGTTAAGACACATGTAAATAACATTTTGGTGGCAAAACCAACTTCTAAGTTGGCTATGAAATCAATATCACAACATACAAGATAGGTGTTAATATTAATTACTAAATAGGTTTCATCATAAATAATGATGACCTTGAACGGCATGATAACATACACTATTGTATTCTTTCAACTAAGTAATATGCGAGAGAACTTTTGCTTGAATGGACAAGAATAAATATTTTACAATAAAATGACCAAGTCTTTTTTTACCTGTTGAGTAACATCTTGAAGGCCCCACGAAGACCTTAGTCCCTCACAGGGCAGTCTAGTAAGTTATTTTTACGCCCTATATTTAAAACATTATAGTTCATATAATTATACCAAACCTATCATATATTTTTGATGAGGTACATAGATATTTACCGTACGAATAAAGAGTCCAATTGTAGTATACATTCCAGTTACAATGGAGATGTCGTTATTGTTTGAAAGTACGACTGTTCCCTTTCATTGCGTTAAATAACAAAAGGCTTTATGAAGTAACCGGCTTTGTAAGCCTGGACAGTGACTACGTTCCTATGGAACTGGATATGACCCTACATAGTCATTGAGTAGTAAGTGGCAACGCAAACACAAATTAACACGATATTGTGAGTAACGCTTATAAAATAAAGGCCAGAGCAGACTGAACGCATGTGCGTCATCTTCTAATGTTTCATACAATACAACAACATCAGTCGTACCTCTGTCGATTAAACCTGTACTTTGAAGCAAATGCAGCTCATCTGCTGTGGCCTTAAGGCTCAATTCCCACTGGGATGGAACGACCGGCAGAGCATTTTCAGTGTCAAACAATTTTAAACATTATCTACCTTGACTAAAAAGACCAGTATTGAAGGACAGCTGACAGGCCTCTCGTGGCCGCGTCCGGCCGTGCGCAGAATATCAGCGGTCCTTCAATACTCGTCTTATAAGTTATAATAGATAATATTTAAGATTGAGTTGGCACTGCAAGTGTTCTGCCGGTCGCTGCTATCCCAGTGGAAATTGAGCCTAAGCCCTATAAACTAAGATATCCGTGTGTTTGGAATGTACACTAACATAGGAGCGACAGAGCACGCGCGACTTCTGAGCGGCCGACGGTACTGCCGGGTCCTGAAACAAGTACGATATTTCGATTTCAGTCAAATAAGAAGCTTCAGAATACGCAGAATTTTACACTTTGATATATGGAAGTCTGTAGGTCAAGCAACCGACATATTATGTGGGTTGTTTATACACATGTATATTATGTATAAGTGTATACGCTTCTGCGTGGTAGTGGTATACTGCCGCGTAATGCCGAGCTAAGAATGGCGCCAACAAGGTCCAATGGTTCGGTATCGAGTTACAAACGTTAAAGCCAATAAAACATCCTGGCAAATTTGGTATCGGCTACATAATATCACGATAAAAGCAGCATAAGTGTATAGATATTGAATTGTATCTGACATTAGTCTGTTAACAGTTATGACAGTTCACATTTTTATTGTGAACTAGCAAATTTACAAAATGCCTTTCTTAGTACACATCTACACTTTTTGCAAAACATACCCTCGAAATTTCAAGTCTCTACGGCCAGTGGTTTAGCCAGTCTGTCAGTCAGTCAGCAGGACCAAGATTTTTATACAATTATATTAATTTACTGGAAACTTTTAGTCTAAGTCTGAACGCGATAAAGGCAAAGCAAAAGCATAAAATATCACATACTCGCTCGCAGAAAAAGCATACATACATAAACAACAAAAGTGGATGGCAGTGTTCTTATTATAAGTACATAATTCTACTATAATGAAATCGCTCCGGCATATACACACTAATATAAATGCAAATGTGAATCACGCGAGCGTATTCATAAATTTCAAACATAAATAGCTCGTCTCCAGTTAAACCATAGTAGTATTTTCACATGAGTTGTGTTCCATTCATCTCTTACAAATACAACTGTATTTTTTTTCTCTTCGAATTCTTACGCCAGACAAGTTGCTATATTCTTCTATAGTTAATGTACAAGCCATTATCCCGACTTCGCCTGCGTGGTATAATAGGTTAAGTTAAGTAGTTTTTGCGTGACTGAGTAACAAACATTCGACTATTGATCATCAGACTTTCACATTTATAATAATTGTGATATGAAATTTGATTTCTATGGTTACAAACACAGCAACGCGAAAATATTGCAAGCAGCCAATGATTTTATTTAAGAAGCGAGAAGAATATTATTAGAATCTCCGTGATTCATTGTTTTATTCAAATACCTCAGACAGACTAGTTATTATTTATTGTGAATAAAAATGTGCAATAACTATTCTTAGGACATGGCCTCGGCACAGAGCAGACGCGGACGGACCAAGCGGGCGGAAGGCGTCATTCATTCATTCGTATCATTGATTCATTCATTTGTTCATATAATTTTTGACCAAAAAGTAGCTACTTCTATTGCGCTATCTGACGCCTCATTTAGCTCTTCTCTAGTGCATTATAGACACCGTATTGGACGAAAATGGGGTCGGCGCCGGCGTAGGATTGTATGGTCCATACCGCACCCGACAACTTACTGTATCATAGCTTTGAATTACAAAGTCTGTCTGCAACATCGTCTTAGAGCCTACATGGCGATTGAAGTCACGCGATAGTTTATTTGCGCGTCAGCAGCGCGATCTATGTACAAGCGACGGTCGCTCGTTTGTTGCGCGTCACGTTTAGCTACCTTCTGTGCATAGAAGTAGGAATTTGTCGTGGAACGCCATCTAGCCGGTTTTTAGGTCTCATCTGCATGTAGTTCAGCAATAGCGCAGGCATCAATCGCTGTGGCAAAAGTTATTATACAATCGCCATTGACACACACATGTATGACAGCATTTAATTAATAGTCATAGATAACTTGGAATATCTTAGAAAATCAATGTCCCTCTTCACGAATGTGTCCAAAAATTTTCATTTATTAGTGAAAGGTCACTAAAATTAAGGTCCTGGAAGCCTTTTTTAGTCCTAGGAAATATGAACAATTAAACGTCAAGACGTATTTTTGCAACAATAGCTTGCATAAGATCGATTTATGTTTATATAAGTTTATTTTTGTTTCATTGTATTCGTGTACATACACAAATAAAAAAATAACTTTTGCTTGAAAGAAAAATAGCCGGAACACCTACCATACGCCAGCTATGAGAGCCCACATAATACTATTGCAATTGTCAATCGTTAAGAGGTAAGCAGGAAACCAGAATCAGCGTAAAATATACTTACATTTAACAGATACTTATTAAACTATTTACCTATCAACAAATTATATAAATATATTTAGTAATAAATCCGCTTAATTTCTAATCAGAGGTTTTAATTAACTTAACTTTAGTTCAACTGAACCAAAGAATCAAAGAACAGAAACCAAACAAACACGTGTCGTATCTTTAAACTTTGGTTTTCTGTTCTTTGACTCTTTGGTTCAGTTGAACTAAAGTTAAGTTAATTAAAACCTTTGTTTAGAAATTAAGCGGATTTATTACTAAATATATTTAATATAATTTGTTGATATTTATGGATTTCCGCAAAGTAACGCCTGAATCAAACAATTAACTATTTACCTTATTTGTTTTTGTTGGCGCTAGGCGTCGTCTTCGCCGGCTGGGCGGTTATAGTAATCTCATCGTTGATTTTCAGTCCTTTAGGAGCAGTGCTCTTGTTATTAGTCTTATTGGTGGGTACGTTTTTGTCCATGACGCGTTTGGCGACCACACTGTGCGCAGAGTAGACGTGGTTTTCGAATAGTTTGTACATGCCGAATGTAGCTGTGCATACTGTGCACTTGTAGGAGAGGTGAGCTGGCTTCAGCGTCAGATTGTGGTCTCTGGCGACGTGGTTGAGCAGTTTCCATTGGTATACCTGAAAACGACGATACACAGGTTCTATTTACTCTAGTATAAGGCGAAAGAAAGCCGTGATCCTACTAATATGTGAGCGAAAATTTGAGGATGGACAGATGGGTATCACGCTAAGACAACTGATAACTGACTGTTGAAATTTGGCATTGGTATAGTTTAAGAGCCGAAAGTATACACATGCTTGTTTATATCCCGATACGTATTGCTAATTAAATCAGTAGCTATTATAGATTAACGCGAACTCTAAGACACAGAAGGTCGCGAACGTACGCTACAAGACTGTATACTTCAGACACACCAAATCCGATTCGTCATTTCGATTTTTTCTTGGTTCATCTCCAATGGCGTCCAATAAGACTGAATCATTTGAAACCTTATGATTCAAGCTGGATTTATCCGCCCATTATTATATTATGTCTCCAATACTTCGGCCACATAGCACGCAGAAATGCCGATAACATTGAGACTTATTAGTTACGGGCAAATTCGAGGGCAAGCGACCAAGAGGACGAAGTCCAAAGCGATGGTCAGACCAGGTGGCAGAATGTCTCGAAATGCCAGTGAATGTCGCACTCCACAAAGCTGAAGGTAGAGGAAAGTGGAGAAAAGCAATTGAAGGTGTCCTTGCACGTCACGATCCTCAGCAGTGAGGGACCGATCGAGGAGGAGGAGGATTATATTATGTAAAGGTTTGTTAGTGGGTAAATACCTTGCCACAGACTGGGCACCTGCCAGCGTCCTTGCTCTTATTCGCGGCCTCTTGCATCGAGCTGGTAACTAGGCCGTGAGAACCGAGCAAGTGCCTCTCCAGACCCTGGTCTGTGAAGAATCTGAAAACAAAACAATCAAAATGATTGACCAGTTCAAAGGTTTTTTAGATCCAATCGACGTTTGTATGTACGTATTTGTATTGATGATAACTCACTCAATCAATCAATATTTATTTTTAAAAACATAATTTTAAAACTGTCGAACCGTTCATCCGATCTTCGTGAATTTGGCAGGTGGGTTAAGTTAAAAGGGATTGTTGAGTGTTGCACTTTTCTTGCCTACACTCAAAGCTTGGCAAGATCAGAAGAATAAAGAAGCTTTGATATCATCAAATCAGTGTAGTGTAGGGGTACTTTAGATTTCATTGTTTTTGAAAAATTACCTGAATTGACACTTCTGACAGTTGAGCGGGGGTCTATTATAAATCATCTTAGGATGGATCTTCACTTTGTGGATCCATTGCATGTGGTTGCGCAGTTGGTCGAGATCTTTAATGTATCCATCACATATTTCGCAAATGACGAAATTGCCGCCCTTCGTGTTCTGGCCGGCTTGGAGATGCAACACGGGCGGAGCCGCGGGCTGGCGCGGCAGTGGAGTGATGGAGATCGAAGGGTGCTGAGACTTCTTGGCATTCTGTGAAATAACCGTAACAATTGTGTTCATCTTCTATCTTCTAAATATATATAAAACAAAGTTGGGTAAGTTACACCATTTATAACTCAGCAATGGCTGAACCGATTTTCATGTTTTTTAATGTGTTGGATTTGTCTCTTTCCGAATAGCAAGAATAACTATTGGAATATTTAAAAGAGTAGGGGAAATATAATATATCCACGGGTGGACGAAATCGCACGCGGGTCAGCTAGTTCTATATAAAATAAAGACAAACAAATTGATACTTCACACAACAGTACTGAAAACAATCCATGACTCATTGTCGTGAGTAAGCATAATCTATAACAACGTGTAAATCACAGGAAACTGCTGCTGCTTCGATTTTTGCCACCAAATCGTGTAAATGTGTATGCAATATGCATGATACTGAAGTGATTGCATAAAATGTTTGACAGCTAAGGAATTCATTATTTTCTCAAGTCACTGTCGGATGATCAAAGAATATTGGAATCGGTGTTTAGAGTAACTTACAATGACTGGATAGTTGGTGATAGTAGCGTTTTGTCGCAGCATGCTGCTTCCCCGCACGATAGACCCGCCGGCCTGAACGAGGCGGGGTGTGGGCGGCGCGGGGAAGCGTCCGCGCGGCCTGAAGGCTGGTGGCAACGTGCCGCTCACGACCGACACGCGGCCGAAAGTACTGCCGAACTGCTGCCGCCCGAACGCGTTCGGATATGGCGCGCCCATCATTGTGTTGCGCGCTTTTGCGACCTATTACACACAAGGATTCAAAAGGTTTATCACTTAATTTCACATTATTGATGTAGCAAAGCAAGGTCTCAAAGTCTAGATACTGTGCAAATCGGCTTTTGCACGTGTGTATGTTTATCCGACAATAATTTTCGAACCGCTAATCCCATCTTGATAACATTTATCAGGTGGCAGGTAAATTGAAAAAAAAAATCGACTTCGTATATGAAGGAGAAGGAAGAAACGAACTGGAGAGAAAAGCTTGTTTTAACCCTTTTTTTTTAAGAATGACCTTTAAAAAAGGTGTTTAAAAATATTTTCTTCATGAGGTCATAGTTTGGTTCAAACAACTTTTTTAAATAAAGCTATCAAAACTATTCCATATAAATCATAATAAGAATAATGACAACAGTGGAATATTTATTACCTTTGGTATTTTTGCTGGGGGTTCCCATTCAAGTGGTGGACTCAAGTTATGGTCAGGCTTGAATTTCTTGGCGCAGGAAATGATATGGCGCGCCAATTTTCCTTTGCCGCTGTCTTCGAAGGGACAGTTGACACATTGGTGACACGCGGCAGCTCTCTCCAGCTTCCCACGGATTTTGTGCTCTGACTCCAAGTGAAACAATATGTCATGTGGAGCGCGGATTTCGTATGGACAGAAGTTACATTTATACATATTATTTTTCATGTGAGGAGTCTCTAAGTGTTGGGCGAGAACCAAAGCAGATTCAGTTTTAAAACTGCAATGTTCACATTTCAATTGGGGACAAGCGTAAGGTTCATTGTTTTCTTTACTGAGCTCCAAGTTCTTTTTGAGAAGACAGATTGAAACTTCTCTTTCTTTTGTACTTTGTCCAGTTTTTTTCTCTCTTTGTAGTTTACGCTGTTGCTGTTTCAGCAAATCTGCCTGAACATACTCTTGAACTAGGCTCATGCCAATGTTCATAAAAAACTTTCCCAGGGAACAATCAAAATAGTTGTCAGACTTGCTTGCAGAGGTAGAAGCAGGTAACATGTCTACATCATCTTTCGCTTCCTCAAAGGAGTCATTGATCACAAAAGTTGTTCCATGTTCATCAGTTATTTTGAAATCCTCTGAATCTGTAGAATCTGAGCCATCCCAAGACTCGTCATCCTCTTCTCTTTGACGACGCCGTTTTTCTGAAAAAAAGTTTTTTTATGAATTATAAATTACGGACCTTTGCTCGGCAGTGGGACAGTGTGGGTTTCATATAATAATTATTATGATAAAAAAAATGCGATTTACCAACACTTTGTCCAGGCAGAAAAAAACTATAAATACCTTTTTCTTCCATCTTTCTTTTTTTATTTTCCTCGTCCGAGTCCTCCACCTCTTCCCCTTTCTCCCTCCGTTCTTGCCTCTCTCTATGCCTTTTCTCTTTCTCAATTTTCTTCTTTTCTAATAGCTCTTTATTTGCCTTAACTTTTTGTGCTTCTAGATCCTTGCCCAATCTCTCAACAAACTCTTTGAATGGCTCGATGGAGGGCTTCTCATAGACGTATGGGACAATGAATGAGGGTGCTTCTACCACAAACATATCGTCAGTCAAGGAGGGCAGTATGGCGGGCGGCGGCGGCGGCGCCGGAGTCTGGCACGCTTGCGTGGCCATACTGGCTTTGTTAGGCACTGGCGTGACGGTGGTGCCGCGCGCTACAATGCTCTGGTACAGACTCGCATTCATACTCGAGCTGCAACTTTTTGGCGAAGATGTAGCAGCCTTACTAGCTGGATTAGCACCGATCAGAACCAACTGCGGCTCCCTCCTGGACGCTGAAGTAGACCGAGCCGCCTGTTTAGCGGCAATCTCTACTAATGACTTAGTATCATTTATCATAATTGGTCTTGATTTTCGTCTTTCATTTAATGAGACCTCTTCGACATCGGACTCGTCGTCTTGATTTTCTTCAAATTCGTAGCTATACTTTTTGCGCTTTATAGTTCTGCTACTACGACGTAATTCTGTTTTATCAGTGGGAGCTTTAGAAACTTTCGAAGAGGTGTGCACTTCTGCTACTGTGACCACACGATCATCCTCATCTTCATTCTCACTTTGAATTTCATGAACTTCGGGGCTACTTGAGTTTCCATTTCTGGTTGCAGGACCATCATTTTCTAAGATGATCACATCAGTATTTTTATCAAGTCCACTGCCTTGTGAGACTTCATCATACTCACTGCCAGATACAATGCTAAAAGTTTCCTCAGTTTGCGGATCGAGATCAGAGCCAAGCATTTCTTCCAATGAATCTTCAGATTCCATCTCGACATCATCAATCTGCAAAAACATTTTAGAAATGTTAATACATGCTTAGTATTGCAAAGAAAAATGCAATATAAATATTATGTAAGTCAAAAATTCTTTATTACAGCATAGGCTAACTACTACAATCTACATATTATATTACAAACAAAAGGAACCATAACTACATACATACTTACATAATTGTAAGTTAAAAAACAATATACATAAAATTAGTATAAAATTAGTAGTCAAAAGTATTAAAATTCCTCAAGACCTTATCAAAGATTAGGAGAACAATAAAAATGGGTACACCATACATGCCTTCGAACCAAATATATTAATATAATCTACAAAGAAGGATGTGTGCTCCTGAAACCACTAGACAATAAAAACTACGAAAAAAATTAGCTCATAGTAATACAATATTTTATAGGTATTAAAACTAAAACACACAAAAACCATTTAGCAAGTATGAGAGGCAGCCAAATAATAAATTGCTGGCGATACCAGATGGACACAGACATGAGAGAGAGATGATGTACATGGTCAAGGTAGAGTCTGTACCCTAAAAATAGTTATGTATATGTATAAGTACCTCTTTTTTGTTGACATCTTCTTCAGATGGATCATTGTGTACATGGTTTATAAATATTTGTTCCCTATTTTCAGTTATGTCCATTTCATCGTCAGTGTATGTTGCGGACAACATAGAGTCCTGGCTATTGTTGAGTATCTTTTCAGCTAAGGTAGTGTTGTTTTCTAGTTCATACTCAGGTTCAGGAGATTTTTCCTCATTGTTTGTGGTTTCATTACTTTCATTTTTTTCTAGTCCATTAGTAGTAATGGCAGGGGCTCCCAATATCCCTTCCGGTAAAAGTCCATCCAGTCCTTGGACATAACTCTTTACTTTTGTATTCTGGATATCCTCATCACAAATACCCTGAATTGGGCTTTCCTCCCTGTTCTTGTTACATTGTGCAGTTTGGTTATTGGTACATTCTTCCTCCGCTTGTTCATTTTTTTCAAATTCCTGATCAGATGCTCCTTCAGCCTTCGTATCAGGAAGATGCTCTCGTGTTTCTTCTTCAGCTTCTTGTTTACCCAATATGTGCACAAGTTTGGGTATAATACTTGCATTTTCACTTACTTGAGACGTTTCTATGGTTTCATCCATTACTTCCCCATTCATATCATGTGGAATAGACCTGCCAATTTAAACATATCTAGATAATTAAGGTTAAGTTTGTTTACAAATAGTCTATAATAACAACTAGCTGTAGAAAGTAACCTATTGATAGAACAATTTATCATTAATTTTAAAAGAAGTGCGCGGCCCCCCCCTCCCCTTCGCACACCCCTGGCAAGGTGCTTGCAATCAAAATGGCGCCCGTTCCATGGTAGGTATCTATAGCTACGTGTACTCATAGTGCTTACGACGTCAAAGGTTATGATCTAACAATATACGCAAAATATTGAAGAAAAGTTAATAATTTACAATAAATATACGAAGGAATAAACTAATTTGATTTACGTAAATACATATTGTTATTCCAGATTACACTCCAAGTGAGATTCATCGATAGAGAAATCGTATCGTAGTGCAGATGAAACAGTACCTACTAACTATCAGGACCTCCCAAAATGTATCTCTTGTTAGGTTCCTCCTCACGGTTTGCAATTCATCAAATAGGTACCTACCGATTAGGCTAGGAAACGGCTCACGTAGGGTTAGTAAACAATTGGATCAATACCGGCATTGTCATCTTTACACAACAATAATAACACTGAACTTACCACAGCAAGAAATATATTTGTTTTTCACACAATGATGGTAAGAAGCCTTCAGTGTCGTCTGAACTTTTTCTGGTGTTCAATGGAACCTACTACTCGCCACTTGGGTTTTACAGGAGGAGCCAACAAACTCAAAATACTTTTTAACAACACCCACTTGTTAGCATTATTTGTTCTCACAAAATTTGCAATAATTTATATATCAACAATAGGGACCAATTATCAATTTATTCATTCCATTCCAAATTAAAAATTGTGCGAAAGCCTGCTCACCTATCCGAAATAATCCAATATGGCGATCGACCAAAGTAAAGATGGCGGCACGCGTACGGGGAGACACAGAGTTTTTGTAGATGGGAGACAGTAATGTACGATACGTAGACGCACTTGTTGATGCGCGTCGAGCAAAATCCACAGTGAAGATAGTTTTGTTTGTATCTTTAGAATGGGACCCCTATTGTCATTTTTGTCATTGTCATGTCAAAAGATGTCTGTCTGGCTGGTAGTGGTCAATTCAATTTCGAAGTGTAGAGTTTTGGCGGGAAAGTGAAAAATGGCGTATTGTCGGCATTAAATTAATTGACAAAACTTGTATAACTTTGAGTGTTTAAGTGTAAAAACGGTGGTTTTTTATCCATTAAGTGCTCGTGAACGTGTATGAGTGTTGGTGAATAGTGTAATGCTGTAAAACGTGACTTTTCGTGTTGCCTCCAAAACTCCATAGAAGCCTCTAGTAAAGTCGCAACCACCACTACTTTACAGGGGCATGACTTGACTTATCGACTCTGACTTATGACAAAATAATCTCTCTAATTACTTGACACTGGCTATATACCTTTGATGTGAAGCCAAAATTGAAGAACTTAGGTTCTTCGAAAGAAAAAAAAAAAAAAAAAAAAAATTTCGAAGTGAATTATTTTATTTTTACAAATATCTCTAGAGCAGTGCCTGTAATTGTAGTTTATAATTTAGAACTTGCGAACTTAGTTTATCACCAAACAACTATTTATTAAATTCTCAGACAATACGAGTTTCTAGTCATAAATGAAAAAAGTAATTTGTGATTACGGTGATAATGGCATATCGCATCCTAATAATCCTAGTTTTAACAATAATATCAGTAAGAACTGAGGAGGAAAGTTATTCTACTTCTAAAATGACGAAATTGGAACGACTGAACTTAAAGTAAGTTAGTTACCTACCCGCTTTTTGTAGTCTGCAAATCAATTTTTCCCCTTACGATTTTCAATGAGAATTAACCACGTCTTGCTTAGAGAACGCCACGATGTGCAATCTCATATTATCTCCATCAACAAAAATGTCATTTGATATTAATTTTAGCGTCATTTTCTCCTGATTTGAAGATCCATAGTATCCATCATTATCTTTTTGTTCAGCTGTACCACCTACATAAAGCCAACACACTTCAACCTTCTGTCAACAGAGTTATTACAAAACAAATTCATCAATCTTATAATCTAACATTGTTTAGGTATACATACCTTTTCTTATTCTTTGTGGCTATAATTTGTTACCAGAGAGGAGGCAAGAAGTATGTTCTATCATGCATATCATGCATACATGGACAATGCATATCCTGCAGATGAATTGATGCCTCTCAGCTGTAAGGGACGGTGGAGAGGCATCACCCCAAATCGGGGAGATATAGATGATGCTCTTGGAAAGTAAGTAGCAAACTGTGTGCCACTCAAACCATCTTAAATATCTTAAATTTAAGTACAGCAGTTTCTTTCTTTACATTTACAAATCATTTACTTAAACCCCAATACTGTCATGAAGTCAATACTGTATTCTTCACATTGTTGCTAAATGGGCATAAAGCCTGTTGTTACTGCTGGTTTAATATATGCCTACTTCCACGATAATGAAGAAAGAAAGTAGGTATATGTGCTTTTATGTTGATATTTAGACCTGTTGATATTTAAAACCTGCCTAGGTCTATCTGGGATTTTGAGTAATTAATGCATGCCTATTTAATATTACATAAAGTAATTATACCTATTATAAATGTGTTTATACACACATACATATAATTAGTTATTTGAAGTGTTTTATTGTTATTGTCACTTGCGCCATCCATCTGATTTGCATAACAGCTGTTACATTGAATATTAAGTCATGTTACAGGTATTTGGTAGTTGTTATAAGAAAGGAAGTTGTTGTAAAGTTGATGTGATGTTTTCAGCTTCTCCCTTACTCTTGTGGATAGTCTAGACACCCTGGTGGTGATGGGAGATTTCTCTGAATTCAACCGGGCGATCAAACTCGTCATAAAAGATGTTACCTTTGATCATGATATTGTTGTATCCGTCTTTGAAACAAACATACGAATATTGGGGTAAGTAGGTATCAATTCAGTGTATACTTTTCTTGTGTCGTTTTTGTGAAATCATCCGTTTGGTTGAACTCTTGAAATAAAGTTTTTTTTCCAAACTGATGTTTTCCAGTTAAAATGAAGTAAATATATATTAGCTCTTTAATATATTATTACCATCAATTTATAATAATATAGTGTATAAAAGGTTTTGTTTGTCCTGAAATCCTGACTGATTGACTGACTGACAGACAACACAGGCCAAACTACCGAACATAGAGACTTGTATTTCAATGGTATGTTCGTCAAGATGTATGTATACGTACATACTATGAAAAGAATTCTATCAATTCACAAAGTAAACAAAGTTTTGGGTGTGAAAGTATTACAATAACAAATCAGTAATAACACGAAAACAAACAAAGGATCAGATACCTATCTAATATTTTATTCAGTTTGTTCCTTTATTATTTATCATGATACATAATACCTATTCCTGGTAATTTAAATGTCCCCGTTAAGTGTTTATGAGTTTTAACCTATAATAGTAAATCGACATTGATAACGGACTTTGTCGGTCAAGACCAATATTGACTGTAAAAACCGGTCAAAATCGGCATTGACCGAGGCCCTTAGTCACTATCGATTTTGATTGCTTTTCGCGGCGTTTTTGACCGGCAATGAGTTTTGACTATCACACAATATTGATAATATTTCTTTTTAGTGGTCTCCTCTCGGCGCATGTTCTTACAACCTCGCTTATGAGCGAAATACCAATACTGCAATGGTACAGAGGTGAGCTGCTTGAAATGGCTGAAGACATCGGCAAGAGACTGCTACCAGCTTTCAACACCTCCACGGGAATACCACATGGAAGGGTAACTATAGTTCTTTACAATGCGCCAAAACATTTTGATATCATAGTAGAGTAATAAGTATAGGCTTGCACCCATATTTTGTAACTTGAAATTCATTACCAAGAAAATCAACCAATGAGTGACCGGTCTGAATATATTTACCTATCCGAGTTCATTTGCGTGGTTCTTTATTGGCATTTCCGGTGGTAATGGATTTATCGTGGGCCGAACCCGCTTAGCACAGGACCGGGCAGTATGGCAGAGAGAGGCCATTACCCAGCGGTGGATCAAGTCAGATTGTGGATGATGATGAAGAATGGATTTAAAGTTAAAAAATATGGTGGCTGACCTGAATCCCAGCTGTGGGGACAGTATAAAAAAAATAAGATGAAGTACAGGTATATTTTGAAAATCTGGCATGAACAATACATTCACACGTGCGTATGTGTGTGAATAAGAGCGCAGCGTCACCCTGTTGTGAGCTGTCAAAATTAACTTCCTTAATTTGACAAAGTACAGTTAAATTGCATAAGTCTGAGTACTTTGACAGCGCCAGGTTTCGATGATCGATCTGTAATTTGGTTGGTCCCTTCAACATAGACGGTCTATTTCAGATAAACCTCCGGCATGGCATAAAAGGCATGTCAGAGTCTCGGGAAACTTGCACGGCTTGCGCGGGCACTATGATCCTCGAAATGGCTGCCTTGTCTCGACTCACTGGAAATCACATCTATGAACAGAAGGCACATAAAGCTATGGACAGGCTGTGGAAGATCAGGCACAGGTAAGGGATTGTTTGTTAGATTTAAATCGCACATTCATTACTGTTTACTAGGGGTGGGCTTTTGTTTATTGTAAATTATTCTTTGCTTGTTTTTGTAATAGTAAAAAATAGTTTTGGGCAGATTAGATAGAAATTCAATTTGAAGTGTATTCTTTCAGAACGTCAGATCTAATGGGGACCGTTATCAACATCCACTCCGGTGATTGGGTACGCAAAACCTCCGGCGTGGGGGCCGGCATCGACTCCTACTATGAATACTGTCTCAAAGCATACATCTTACTCGGCGAGGAGAAATATCTGGCCAGATTTAACAGACACTACAACGCAGTTATGAAGTACATTAGCCGAGGTCCTGTTATGCTGGACGTTCATATGCACAGGTATGTTTCCTATCAGTAACAACCATATAGTTATAAACTTACGAAAGATTGTAAACACAACAAAAATCTGCTATGAAATAGAGTTCCATCAATGTCTTAGTTCACAAAACAAGAAACAACTATCTAGACTCCTGCAATCTGTTGAAAGAGCATGTTGTTTTTCATTTCATAGTCAGGTGGACGTTTATAACTTTACGGATTTGCGAGTCGTTAAGTTATAAACTTACTGTTAATATAATCTTTCGGTGTCACCTCATTTAGAAACTCATACTATCTCCCTCTCAAGGCCACACCTGCAATCTCGCCATTACATGGACGCATTGCTCGCGTTCTGGCCGGGTCTTCAAGTCCTGCTTGGTGACGTGAGACCCGCGGTGGAAACGCACGAGATGCTGTACCAAGTTATGCTGAGGCACACCTTCATACCGGAGGCATTTACTTCAGACTTTCAGGTCAGAACACCGTTCCAACCAGATTTACTTTATGACCCTTTATCCCTTTTTTATATATCTTACTTTTTTTAAGTATAACTTATGTTGTCTTTTTTAATATAGTGTCATTTTATTTTTAGATGTGGATGGACGCCATATCTAAGAATAAAATGACATCACAACATAAATATTAAAAAAATGTAACGCCTTATGTGGTATATGTTATAATAATATGTATCTAGTAAGTACATAAACGTGTACCTGCATTAAAATGTAGTGTACCCTTCGAGGTTTACTCGATTTTTTATCTTGAAATATTATCGCGTATGCTATGTAAAATTTTGATAAAACTGTTAATTGCTTATATATACCTAAAGCAATCGTATACAACCTATTTATACGTTATTCTTGATAGTGATTGTTTGCAGAAACAAACGCAAATGCACTGGCGTCCTGTTGAAGGGTGCGTTGTGCATTGCCCCGAAAAACGTCTAAAACGTCGATGACACACGTCCTTTTTAAAAACTGATTGTTGGCGATTTTAAAAGCTAGCGTGTGAGTGTGTTAGTTTTTGGGGAGCATTGTCAACGAGAAAATTGTAAAAATACCGATGACATTGGGCGACTTTACACGCTATAAGAAAAATCTCTGGCGTGAAAAAAGCAGTGTGTCATCGAAGCTTAAGTGCGGTTTCCGATTAGCGGATTCGTCGCTCGTGCTTTGTTTTTTGCAGCGCGTATACGCGCGTGATGCTCTTGTAATTTTAGTTTTTTTTCTTGTTTTGATTTATTATAAAGTGGTACGGTACAAAATATTCTACACACCGCAAATTTAAAATCACAAAAAATACGCATAATCAGTTGCCGTTACTGAACACAGTTAAGGCAAAAGAACTTTTTAAAAACAAGTCTATTTTTTGATAGAATAAATTCGATTAAAATTGGATAACTGTTACCGTAAGTCGTTTTCCTATGGCTTTGCGTCAGTCTGTACCCACCAATAATAATAATTTAAGTTTTATTCATCGTTTGGAAAACCCGGGTACCTAGCTTGAGCCAGCTCGCTGCAGTTCAGCTCGGGCGCCGCACTCGCCCCGCTGTCACTCAGTCCTTTTGTAGAAACCCAAAATTCTGACTGCACAGATACAACATAGTACCCCTTCTGCATTGCCCATTTAAGTATTTTTGGTAATTAAAAAAATGTGTATATCTAAATATAATTGACGTTTATAGGTTTATTGGGGTCATCATCCGCTGCGGCCTGAATTCTTAGAGTCTACGTACTTCCTCCATCGCGCGACGGAAGACGACCACTATCTACAAGCCGGGAAGACTGTCCTCAAAGCGTTACAGCAGCACACAAAAGTGCCATGCGGCTACGCGGCTGTCAACGACGTCAGAACGAGACAACACGAAGACAGAATGGACTCTTTCGTACTCGCAGAGACTTTCAAATACCTCTACATGTTGTTCAGCGAAGATGATGATTTACCTATAAATTTAGGGGATTATGTCCTGACGACTGAGGCCCATTTCCTACCTCTCTGGCTCGCGACGCACGGGAAGAATTCCACGTATTACCAGCTCAGGATCGACGATGATGATGAGGATAAATATAAGAAGTAAGTACCTTGAAATATCGGATTATAGAATTATAGTTTTCAACAAAATGAACGTTCCAATTTTGAAAAATATTACAATGCCGCCATCTTGACATTTTCTCGTTCCCGCCAAAACTCCTACCTTGATATAAATGAGGCAATAAAACCTCTGTTCCCGCCATTCATTCTTCGTGCCAATGGCTCGTTGTGCTAATGAGGCATAGAAACAACTACAACTTACAGAATAAACACTTACTTTTTCTTTTACACATTACGTTACCTATATTTTTACACTAGTGACTTCCCCAGACCTGTTTACGCAACTTTAAAGTAATTTTAAAGTTAAACCTAAACCTGCAGTACCTACAAGGTCATAGTAAATAGGAGAACCAGCTTACATCTAGGACAAACCATTCGTGGCTTTTTAGATGTTTTGTTTTATCTTTATGTACTAATTCTTATACAATAAAACAAGTAAAAAAACCTCTGTTCCCGCCATAATTCCTAACTTGATATTAATGAGGCAATGAAACCTCTGTTCCCGCCATAACGACACCGTGGCTTAGTTGGTTGTGACCCTGTCTACGAAGCTTGGTGTTCCGGGTTCGATCCCCGGGCGGGGCAAATATTAGTGTGACGAACACAAATGTTTGTTCTCGGGTCTTGGATGTTGTGATGTCTTGTATGTGTCCATGCCACCTGCGACACAGGGAATCCTAGTGCAGGGGTGTGATTGTGTGAATGTTTATATAACTCCTAGCTTGATATTAATGAGGCAATCAAACCTCTGGCTTTACAGGACGTGTCCGAACACAGCGTCTCTGGTTGCTGAGAAGGTGCGTCAGCCGATGCGTCAGTTACTCGGCGCCACCGCGGCGCGTCCGCCCGCGCGCCTTCGTCCCATCACCGACCCGCGTCAGGTCCACGCGCTGTCAGACATGGGCATATCCGTACTCACGCTGCCAGACGGACGAGTCCAACTCCTCTACACCACCTCTACGGTACGTGCCCTCGACTTAGATAACCCGTTCACGGTGAGTTAAGGCTTACGCACATTACAGTGCCGACACGTTCCGTAGCATACAGTTCTGTGATGTGCTATTTGCACTTATCAGTGCCGACACCGACGCGTGTTTATCGTCCGCTAGAAATTCGAAGCTGACACTGACATCACTGAACGTCACTGATACTGACAAGTTCGAGTGGTATCTTATGAAATGTATGAAACAATATCAATTTTCACTGATACTGTACGGTACGGAACGTGTCGGCACTGTTATGTGTGTATAGGCCTTTACCATTGTTGTTGCTTGTTGCTAAGGTATCAATTTTGGATTTTTCCTGTTGTCGGACAAGGAATACTCTTGAATCACACGCTTATCGGCGTTGTGTATTTATTGTAGCGTATTCTCCGTTGTTTTTCCTCAATACTCAATATATTTCCTTTGGAGTTGTTTCTTCTTTCATTCCTTCCATATATAACATACGATTTATGTGACCACCATTCCCATTCAAATGTTCATTACGTTAATATAGCCAGGTTGCAAAAGCTCGGCTCGGGCGCCGCACTCTTCCCGCTGTCATTCTGCCATTTTGTAGAAATCCAAGATTCTGACTATACAGATACAACGTAGTACCCCTGCTGCATTGTCCATTTAAGTATTATTGGTAATTAAAAAAATATGGTGTATACTCGCAATTTTTTTTATTAATTTTTTTGGCACTAGATGGACACGTTTTGAAAATACATCGATCAAAGTACTATAATAGTTGAAATTGCAGGCGAAGACTGCGAAGGACGCGGCAGAAGGGTTGACGTTCATGCGTGAGATGTCCAAATGGAACTCTCTGACGGATCAGGAGAACGGCGTGATGCCGGCGGGCGTACTCGCCGGGGCGCGGGTTCTGCCCGCCGGCCCCGCGCACTTCGGCCGACCGCTCGCCGGCGACCTGCGGCTGACCGGCCATCTCGTCCTCGTCGAACCCTACGACGCCTGCACACCCATCACCAACAAGGAACAAGTTACCGGCAAGTTCGGTGTGGCCGAGCGTGGCCAGTGCACCTTCGCCGAGAAAGCACGCAACATGCAAGCGGCCGGCGTCACCCTCGCTGTCATTCTAGACAACATAGAAGGCTCCTCGCACGAAAACACCGCCATATTCGCCATGTCCGGCGACGGGAAGGATGACATCACAGTCCCGGCCGTTTTTCTCTTCACCAGAGAAAGCATGTATTTACTTGACCATTGGAAGAGAGACGACCTGTTAACGGTCGTCGTCGGCGACTTGAAATCTATGATGCGAGAGTACGAAAACGATTGCGGCGGGAGCGAATGCGATGCGACGGATGAGCAAGAACCCTCCCCTAGCCCGGTCGATCACGAATCCTTCGCGCACCTCAAAAAAGTTCTCAACCAACTCGTAGCTCAGTTTGAACTGAACCCGGCCTTCGAACAACTCGACACCGATAACACGTGCCAGCAGACAGCTCCAGACGCCTATCTGTCGCAGAACAAATTCATCAACGAGAAAGGCGCAGAGGGATCGATACATAAATCCTCAAACGTGTGCGCGATCAAAAGCGACCCAACAACTACCATTACTACCTTAGTGGAGAAAGACAGTCACACCATGGAAACTGATCAGCACCACGACGAGGCCTGACGAAGGTTTTTCAGGCTGTGCCCACAGCAGACGACTCGGCGACAGCTCGAGTTGGCTGAAGAGAGACTTGATGAAATTAGGCGTAACTTAATCAAATTTATAAAAGATGATAACTAAATAAATCACTGAACACGTGTCATGCATGCGTCGATGTTCCGCAATATGAATTCCAGAGTACTTAATTTAAAACACATGAAAATTTTCGAAAAATGACTATTTTATAGGGAGTATCGCCGTGAGAGCGTGGTGAAGTCATCACCCGTTTGTTCGTCCGTGAAATGTCATCAATGTCAGACTTTTTACCGCGGGACTTTCTTGAGCGTACAGCTATTTGATTGCCTTTAAAAAAATAAATTGTTGTACGCTGTGGTTGTACACTACAAAAACGTTAATTTAATCTTATGTGTTCGAGTAAGAGAATTCCAGCTCTCCTCTCACTTGCTCTCCTTTGGCCACAAATATAAAGCCTCCTTGTCTAAAGACTACCTACACCCAGCAGTAACGTATGTAGGTACAGTCGGCGACAACGTGTGAAAGCACAGGTGAGCAAATTGAGCTCAGTTTTATGAACTGTAAACTTTAAAAAATCGTGAAACAGTTTATGCGATATCGCAAAAATGCTTTCACAACTGCTTTTCTTATTTAAAACGTCATAATATCTTCCTATTACACGGGAAGATCTGTTTTTTTTTCATCAACTTAATTGAACTCAAAATACGGTACTTTTTTTCGAGATACATCTTTTTCTTATGGTACATGTTTTATTCTATTCTTTGTGGGTCTGTACAAAATGAGAACAGTCGTGGCGATATGCACGATTTTTTTATATTATTTATTAGTTATTTTTATAAATTATACACGCAAGTTTATTACCTACGACCTCTATTAAATTATAAAAAGTGGAATATACAAATAGACGTCTATTTTCTCGTTGATCATTCTGTTAAATTTCACCAATTATTATAAATCTGATTTGTAGTAGGATTTATGAAATAATCATTTTTTTAATTTCTTGTGTATTTCTTAGTAGGTACTCTGTGCTAATATGGTCAAATTGCATGGAACCAGGAATATAGAGTAAACCAACTTATAACTCGGGCGAATTAACATGATATGTGGCTCGGAACTAGATGCTTCCCCCGCTGCCCTGCGCGGCGCCCTCCGTATTTCTTCTTCCTCTTATTGCGACGCCTTATTACATGTATTCCAGGTTCTCTTCTCTACCAAGATTATACAATTCCACACTGTACTTGCACAAACGTCACTCGAGCCAGGTATCATGTTAATTCAACCGAGTTGTAATAATCGCACCGCGTATCGTTGCTGGTGGAAAAAAATAATGCATAAAAGTTGTACTGTACATTAATTTAGTGATATATTTATTGTAAATTATTAAACTACGACTAGATTAAGTGCGTGCCTTTCTCATAAAAAACACACATGTAAATTATTAACAAAATAACAACATGTACGGTCAGGATCAAAAGTCGATGATCACATTCAGACTTTAAAATGTGGTGTACAGTTAATTTAGAACTTTAATAATGTTTGTTCAACACTGGCACTTGTGAAAATCTGAATGTGGTCAATGACTTTTGGATGTTGACTGTACCTAAGCATGTTGCACATTTTTTAAATTATAATGAATGTATGTAAATTAATGAAACGATCTTTGCAAACCGTCGTACCATGCTCGAAGATCGTAGCCTAATTATAATTATAGGTATGTACATAGTTGGCAAAAAAGGATATATATTTTACTGCAAAGGTTTATTCATATGAACGTGTTCATTTATTTTATAAAATTGTATTTTGTAAATATGTAAGTAAAGTGTTACAGTACCTACCTAACTACTTACCTAGTTGGTTTTATTATTTTATATATTCACTAAAATAAGATTGTAATGAACCGTCATAGTTAGTAGGTACCTACTTGTATCAAATTTATTAATGTATAGATAACAGGAATTAAATTACACAAGGATATTCAAATTATAAAAAAAAACAAATTATATACTGCAATAGTTAATTCATCTCAGAACGTGTTCATTTATGTTATAAAATTGTATTTTTGTAAATATGTAACTTGATTTAGATGAACCTTGTTTGTGTTTTATTATTTTCTTTTTGTAGTTATAAAAAAACTTGTTTGAAATTCAGTTTTTATTATTGAGACTGGTTTAATTCATGTATAGTATCGTAAGTTATGGAATAAAATAAGATTTAAATGAACGGTCATACTGAATCTTTTTATTTGCAAATTAATTAATAAGTGACAGTAGGTATAATAAGTTAATAAAACCAGGGTTATATTCAAATTTTTTATTCTTAAAAAATTACGTATATAAAGTAAAAATGTGTGTAGTAAAGTAAACAAAACTAACGAAAATATGTCCAAAAACAAAGTATGTTATAGTTTCAATTATTTCCAACTGCTAGAAAAGCTATGCAACGCTTGCGTATATTCAGTCAAGACTGCGATTAGATAAAGAGTTATCCAGCCGGCTGCGCCATTTTTTGTAGTAGAAAGTTCAAAGCTACTTTTTATCTACACTGCAGCCAAATTGCAATTTATAACTATCATCACCTTACATAATTGCTCGATGTCGTGTGTAGTGCGTTTGTGTAGTTAAATCAGTGCGATGCGCGATTGCTTAGGACTCTGCATACTGCATACCTTTTATTATATTACAGGCAAGCAAGCGCGTTAATTTTTTGAATAGATCTGGTATACTGAGCGTCAAACAAATTATCCTCTGGCGAACCACGTGACAAAGATGCGCAGAACTAAGAATTGCGTTCTGCGCATCTTTGTCAAGTTGTTCGCACAGGACAACTTGTTTGACGCTTACTTTATATGCTCTGATGAGTTTGAGGGATTGAGACAAGCAGACGTCTTAAGTGGCTGTCGGTAGACAAGTTACATGTACCCGGGTTTGAGGGCAGACTTGAGCCTACGCTGCCCGTGGGGGCTATAGTCCGGTGCAGGAACCGGGGGCGCGTAGGGATCACGCCGCCACGGGTCTTGGGTGGAAGACGGAGTGGTTGGTGCTGAAATCGGCTTCAGCGCTGGTGGTCGCCGAATCTCCTCCAGGTATGAGAAAGGACGCGCCGCCGCTGTCGCTTGATTACTGTGCGACTGGTGTTGCCAAGAGTCGGTGCGGTTGAATGATTGGCTGGAACTTCAATAACAGTTTTAGGTGATCAACAATATCGGATATAAAAAGTCTGTCTTTTTCAGGTTCTTAACAACATTATGTCAAATTTAACAGTCTAATACCACGAAGGGAAACTTATTAATTAAACGTTTTTAATTTATAAAAAATATGTAGTAATAAATAGGTAGTATAGAGTTACTTACGTAGGGTAATAATCGCCACGGGCAGGGCTTCTGGGCGGTTCTTCGTCGTTTATGTACCCATTATTCATTTGCCTGAAACAAAATTTTGTTTCAGGCTATCAAATTGTCGTTATTGTTAATTAAATCACGTCGTAACTTCATTTTATGGACAGACTCTACCACTGCCTATCGTCCTACTTGCCAATGTTTCATATAACGAATCTTATAAATCCAGCAAGCAATTAAATATTGAATAAAATCTTACCCTCGACCGTACGGTGAAGCATACGGGCTGATAGACTCTGACTGAACCCAATTAATTTCTCTCCTCGGCTGACTAAAAAGAAAATATAAAATAAAAGACTGAAAAACAATGAAATATAATGGAGGCTAAGGTGTTAAGAGGTACTTAGGAGATATACTTACTCATAGGCATTCAGCGCCCCAACCTTATGTATCGAGTGCTGAAAAATAAATATATATATATTTTGAAACAAATTGAATATAATAGGTACCTACCTCATTAGATTACTGAAATACATTAATGCACAACATAGAACACCACGGAATCCAAGACCTAGGCTTTCTATTACGTACTGTGTTGTATTGTACACCTGTACAATACTTGTACGGGCAGGAATGCACGACGCGAGAATATATAACCCAGGGATCCCGGCCTAAGTATTTTAATCGAATTCCTATGTAGCACTATTCTGGTCATAGTTGATCTGATACTGTCAGGAGGGCGCCAGCCTGGTCTCGTCGCTTGCAGATAATGATAAAAAATTTATTAAGTTTGTATTATTTTAGTACCTAACCTGTTCCTTACTCGCCAAGTCCTGGTAGTCACATGAGTAGACAATGAGCAACAGGATGAGCATTAGGTTCAAGGCCAAAGTCACGAATCCCTTCATTACCACGGCCATGAGAATGAAGGCACCGTGCCTCAGGGCTTCGATCAAGAAATTATACTCAGCTGCGTCACGCTGAAAATAAACGCAGGCTAGGTTACGGGCGGTCGGATGGAGAGACGGCGAAAGGGAAGAATGAATAACTCTTCATTGTACTGAAAAAAAAATCGAGAATCAATTAATACAAAAACTACTTAGCTTATGATACGAAACAGAATACCCATAATATAAAAAATAAATAATAACACATACCTATTACTATTTTATCGGTACAGAACTCTCATGAAATAGAAAAATAAGTAGGTACGATGGTACGTCCTAGGCTTTGGTCCTAGGTATGTATTTTGTACATTTTATCTTGTACTAGTTCTAAAAAATAATTTTGCTCCTAATATAAGTTAACTTCTAGCTTCTTCTTTCTCAATATTTTAATAATTAATATACTAAAGTTCTAAACTAGAGTTAAGTTAATAAAAACTTTTGTTTAGAAATTAAGCGGATTTATTACTAAAAATATTTATACTATTTGTTTATATTCTTCTTTTTTTTCTTTTACCTACAGCTTAAAGCCGAAATTTTCGGCTTTAAACTCTACCAGCAATATCAGTAGAGTCCATAAAGTTAAAATAGGGCCTATAGCCGTAGCCTAGTATCCGATTTCTGTGGTAGAGACCCTCACTTTTATAGGGGCATCCTATATCTGTGCTTCAACCGAAGGCAAGGCATTTATAAATTACCTACGTTTCAGTAGTTTTTATATTCCTTGACTTTATGGTCTTATATAACAAAGTCGGGTTAGTTACTTCATTATAACTCAAAAGCAGCTGGACTGGTTTTTATGATTTTAAATTATTTGGGTTTGTAGAATTACTATTAAAATAGGTATTTAAAAACTTTAGAAAAATTGAATATTGATCCAGGTGGACATAGTCGCAGGCGGGTCGGCTAGTAAAATACAAAAGGTAACATACCAACAATTTCGATAGGTAAGTGTAGTCCATACCCAGATGGGTACCAAACGTGACGTCGACAACCAGAGATCCCACCCAAGATATAATATAAGCCAACACGAAGATATTAGTGTGTTGCGTCCATTCTTTATTTTTTATAACTGAAAATTTTCAATATGGATAAAGGAAATAGCTTTCGTTCCAAACTTCTTCAAAATAAATAAATAAATATTTCACACAACGCCGTCTACCCCCAAACTAATAAATAATCAGGGCAGTACTATGGGATTCAGGTAACTGATCTTCTTTGCTTATTCTTCCGGTGCCGTCTCCTATCTATTGAATGCCAACCTCCGATGAGGTTGGCTGGCATTCAATAGGGCTATTTGCACCTTGGACACTCCAGCGCGGAATATAGAGCGAGTACTCTATTATAATATGTAGTATAAAGTAGAAGTAGTAGTATATTTAGTAGATAACTGATACAATACTTAAATACTTTTTTGTAGGTACCTACCTAAATACGATCTATAGATTCTATATATTTGGTAAATACATACATAGAATCAAAGATTACATATAAAACACCCAGACTCAGAACAAACATCGATGTCTATTACACAAGTGTTAAGTCCTGAAGCGGGAATCGATCCCGCGACACCGTCGTGGCAGTCCAATACACTTGCCATTCGACCATCCGTGTCATACTACGCTAAAGGAACTCACCTGCTGTTAGAGCGCTGCTCGTTGCCAATGTGAGGATAGAAAAGCATAGGGTGATCGTTACCAACACGAAAACAGTGTGGGATTGTGTTATGTTCTCCACTTGTAATGCTGATAGACATTCTTTATCTAAAAATAAGAATATGCTGAATTACCTTTGTGGAACAGTGCTGCCATCAACCCAGAGTACTACTCCGCTATTTTAAGGAGCTACGATGGCTGGGGCAGGGTTAAATAAATATCCGACAGGGCCACGGTTGAATCCGACCGGGACCCCGTGACACTGTCAAGTGATGGTGCCCCGTCGAGCCTCTCGTCTGGTGACGAGTGGTTTGATGACGCATTAGCACTAAAGTGATTGTAGGAATGTCAATGGGTTTTTAGTCGGTATGCTACCAGTTACTAGCACTCTGCTAGTAACCTGGTGAGGAGCCCGACATACCCCTACGGCCCTGCCCGGGCCGGAGGGGATGCGTAAACTGCAATTTTCCCATTGTTAAACAAAAAAAATGTTAATAAATATCGGGGGACAATACACAATGCACCCTTCAAAGGGAATCCAGTGCAGACCGCTGTACCTACCCCGTTTTAAGATTTAGAATTAGAATTACCTTTGTTACGTTTGTTACGTCAACAGAGTCTGTGGCTCTACATTTACACAAAGACTTCTTATCGTATCACTAGATCTTTCGAATCAGTGTGGTGAAAGGGTTTCAAGTGTTCGAAGAAGTTCGCGTGCACTTACACATGTTTTCGAACTTTTTAGATTCTATAACATGCCGGTTTCCTCACGATGTTTCCCTTCACCGTTAAGCATTTTAATGCACACATAGATAGAGATTTTTTTTTAAAGAAAAATCCTTTTGTGTACGATCAGGTTCGAACCCTTGACCTTTGAATCAAAAGTCGGGGCACTTTCTCTCTTCTAACACGGCTTTTCACGAATTTACACAAAGCGAGACAGCATAACTACAATTGGCAACTTACTACTAGTTTTCGGTAATTCATATTCTTCATAGCAAATGCGTTTGATTTTAATAACTCTATGTAGGTATAATATCTCAAAATTAATAAATAAATATCTACTTATCCCTTCCTTTGCAGTCGGGTAAAAATGCATCAATTGCTCTGAAAATACTAGTTACGGCTGTCTCTAGAACTTACTCTGGAAGTATACTTTGTAAACGGTGTGCCAGGTCAATTGCGCGTTAGTCGTCTCTGCGGCTGCATTACAGTCGAATCGGTATATTAAAGCAATTATACATAGAATAATATATGACACTGATACTACCTGTAATTGAAAAACACAATACATATGTTGTAGGTACTTATTAGTCATTTTGTTCCTGATAATAGTACGATAAAATGTATGAACCATTGTTGGTAGGTATCAGGTCCTACTCAATTAAGTAGGTATTTTAAGAAAATGATTAAGATAATACTTGTAAAATTATTTTGATATGTTTCCCTATTTTACTATGAAACATATTATAAACATATGTAATATTTTTGATAGCATTGCAAAACGCAAATATGATTTTCGCGGTAGGCGTGTATAGTAATTATAGATAATAACTTACACGAATACCTAGGAAGGTAGGTACGCAATAAAGTTCTAGAACGCATTCTGCAAGAGATTTAAAAAAAAAATACAGAATGTAGAAATACTATACTAGTGACAACATCGCTTTTACAGTACTCGTACGTAATATGAGTGTCTTAGAAGTTGTAGTTGCGCAAAAGCGATTTCCGGTCCAGATTTTCTAGTACGCACATTTGCGGCTAACTTTGGAAAACTCGTTAAGTGTGCGTCATTCTCCAGGACCATATTCCTCACTTTCACTTACTATTGTAATCCCACTTGACAAAAGAGCGGTTAGGACGAGATTTGGCGGCACTGTGCTTTTTGTTTTATCCATTTTCAGGCAATACTTCACGTAATTTTAAAGTATTTTACACGTCATGTCGGTCGGGTGTTCGTTTATGAAGGAACTGAAAGATATCGGAATGTTAATCGCAACGTGATAATTGTTATCGGTAATAATGTCCACTATCTGGATGAGAGGACGTTAGAATTAACAAGTAGCGGACCGCATTCGAGGTATGTATACATGAATGATGGTGTTCCTATAGTACCTACAGAACACCAAGATGGACAGTACCAAACTAATATGAATGCGGTTTAAAGGACAGAAAATTTTCAAACACCCAAACATTTTCAGTCAATAAAAATGAAATATCTTTATTTTCGAATTATGTTTGTTACTTTTTACGATGGAACTTTATTAACAATGAAAAAACCTAATAGTTTTAACATATAATATTTATTTAGCCCTGTTACTTAGCTATTTCGAAGTTAAAGCCTAGAAGTTAGCCAACGTGACTTCCTTTTTTTGTGACGCATTTTCAATGTACTACAATGTGTTTCTTTCTATACGTTAATACTTCTGTGGTACTTATACAAATAGACTGCGGGTTTTAAAATAAATGTAAGGTAATATTTATTTTATAATAATAGGTGCTAATTTATTTTAGGCTACAACATAGGCACAAGCTACGTAATTAGGCCTTTAAGTAAATATCTTATAACTAACATACATATTTATTTAATTTCAAATAACTTATCAAGAATCGTGTCATTGGCACTGGGGCAATGACGTGCGTTCGGTGTCGCGTATCAGCCTTCCATAGAACTTCCTGAACACGACACCCTCCGGCTAAAATCCGCTACACGCAGACTTTTTTTAAGACGGCGCGGATGGTCGAATGTCAAGTGTATTGGACAGCCACGCCCGGTGTCGCAGTTCGATTCCCGCTTCAGGACAAACATTTGTGTGTTGAACATCGATGTTTGTCCTGAATCTGAGTGTTTTCTATGTATTCTAATATGTATTTATAAAAAAAAAATTAAGTAATCTATCAGACATCTGGTTTCCATAGTACAAGCTCTGCTTAGTTTGGGGCTTTGAGTAAATGTCCAAAAATATTTATTTTTTACGATTAAAAATAATCAATCTAGGAACGTAGAGTCATGTGTATTTGTGTAAGTTACCTAAATGAAAACGCATTTTGTGAAATAGTTCGACAATAATTAGATAGATTATCTATATTTGAGGTAGCTCATTAATTATTATGCATATCGTGCGGAAGAAATGTAACCGTGGTGTATCAGCGCTATTTCGAATAGTAGATAGGTTAGGTATGTATATTTACACTTACCGACCTTATTCCTAAAATTGAAATACCTTTAACTTTATTTATGAATTGAGAACCTCCTCCCACAGAAAATTCATCAAAACATGTTCAGTATTTTAGTTTTTAAGTAAAATAACTAAAAAACGTCGCTGAAGTAAACGAAATTGCGTACTTTGCTTCCCTGTGACTATTCAGGGGTGTTTACAGTCACTAAAACAGTTCAAATGAAGTCGGTTTTATATGTTTGTGTAAAACCTTGATTATAACTTTACTCAATGCAACCAATAAAGTTGAAGTTGGGGATGATTTTTCTTTGCTGAGCGTAGAGCGTAGGTACCTAATTCAGCCTTCCATTGCCTGAGTAAAGCACAATGGGCGGGTGGCATTCAACGAGAGTGTTGTGTTTACCGACTTACAATATGGTGAGCTCTCGCCTCGGGCCTTCTCATCAGACTCATCGCGAGAGACTCACTCAGCAAAACTCTTTGCAAACTAGTATGTGTAGATATATAAGGTACAACGACAGCAATAACTTCGTAATAAACCACTGACCTCTATCTACTCTATATGTAATAATATTATTTATTCTTTGCCTCTACTATTACCACCTGTACAGATCAATGTAATAAAAGGTCTATACTTTGGCTTGTGGTAAGAGATTTATAAATCCTAGGTTGTCTATGCATGACACCCTTCGAGATGCCATCTGCAGGCTATCGAAAAATCTGTCAGAAAACTGAAAATCATACGTAAACATCGCAAAAAATACACTTTATAAAATATATCTTACATAGGGATTTCATCCTAAAATCAGCCAAAATGTAATCTGGAATTATTAACGCTGAACTATATCATGGTATGTCAAATCCTGAAGCATTTCTCACTGGATTACTCTACTTTTTCTGGGCATGGCGAATCGGGAGTTTCTTATACTCAAGCTACTCCGTTTCGGAGAGCGTCACGCCGTCCTGTGCTGGTACCGGCGTCAAACTCGGCGTCATGGTCTTATTGATGTCGAGCTCTTTGGTCCTCCACCTCCTCCCGCTAGCCGAGTTCCCCCGCCTCAGCCTCGCAAATAGAATAGTGAGCGTCCCTACGCAGATAAACTCTCTCTACTTCCTGCACCGGTATGTGGGACGTACGCTCGACAGCCAGAGAGTCACGGCTCTCCTAACCATTATATCCGTAATGTCGATCATCGAAACGGTTTACATGATACACTTGGACTGGACCAGGATCGAATGATGTTTAAGTGACAAAGTTCCTAGTACTGCATTGTAACGAATTCATTCGAGAAGATTGCTGTTTTGTACAAACCTTGTTTTTGGATACGTATAGGAAGCCAATTTTTTGTATTTCATAATAAACAGGATAAAAAAAACAACAGTAAAACTTAAAAAAAGTGTTTGATTTATCCACAAAGTTCGACAGAGAAATACAAGGATCAAATACACGCTATGCTTACAAAATCTCACTTTTCTATGAGAAACGAAAACATAAAACTTCATTTCGATAACTAAGAGAACCATTCTACATAATGCGTTCCTTACAGTGTTCAAATTCATGTTCTTTTTTATGGAATTATATAAACTAAGATACCTACACACAGTCAAGTGGGTTCAGGAATATGAAAACAGATTTTACAATAGGAATAATAGTATCTGTGTAAGAACTCTATCTCTTATCAGAATCAATAATAAGGTACGGTTTCACTTTACTTCATCTGAAGACCTTTGCACAATAACTCCTTAAAAAACTTATGAATTAACTTAATTAATTTACCTACTGTTTACGAGGAAGTGTACAATTCATTGTCTTTAATTAATAGGTATTTAAATTCTCAGTGTTGTAAGAGTTCAATCAAAGGTTATCTAACCTAAGCAGTAGTAACTACTTGCTTCAAAATTTTGGCTAAAAATAATAATAACCCTTACCTAACGATCAGAAGGCGACTGTGCCGTGATTGGTTTGTTTTAAAGAGCATAGTATATTCGTTCACAATTGGTCAACAGTTTACAATTTATCGTTTTTTAAACCATTGAATTGTAAACTAACGGTTTTTTGCAATTTTACGCTGTCATCATCATTATGGTATAAATTCATAAACATTAATAAAAGGCTTGGACCTGGCTGACTGACTGACAACGTACAGGCTAAACCACTGAACGTAGACGTAGTGCAGGCGTAAGAAAGGAATTTTATTAATTCACAATGCAAACGAAGTTGCGGGTGTCAGCTAGTATCTAATACAACTTAGGTAAAGCACCATAAATAGCATCAAAAGATGAGCTTATCAGTAAGTATATGGAGTAACGTAGGTATGGCTGCTCTCATTCAGTAATAGTGCTCGCTTCTCTTCTTTCCGCAGTCAGATTCACTCGGAAATGGACGCGTCAGGTTCTAGTACAATACATCAGACTGAGTTAGAGGCGCTGGAAGAGATGATAAAGAAACGAAATGATTTAGCTTACTAGGCAAGCGTGCTACACCATCACCCACACGTCATTTACCATCAGGTGAGGTTGTGGTTAAATGGTTGACTATTATAGGTGTCTTCACAGTTTAATAGCTCTCGGCGAAAGTGAAGGGGAGCTCTGCGTAAGTGAGATGAGGCGAGACGGCGCCTATTGGTTCTGCCGCGGCGGGAAGGTGGCTAAGCGACCAATAGACGCCGGCGCCGGGCACCTTCCCTGTCGCTTCGCACCCCTCCCGCCAAATACATCTAAAAATCAACTTATGCGCATTCGAGGTCAGCGCTATTAAACCGTGACGATACCTGTAGGTACACATAAAAAAAAGAAATTGGAATGAGCGCCCTTGGGTCATCATGACGTGCCTGCTTGGTGCTCTAAATAAAATGATAATATCCATGACGTAAGTTTAATTTAAGAGATAAAGAGCTTGTTAAGTAGTTGATACCATTTAAAATCCTAGAGCCAGGTTATTTTAATTTTAAACAGTCAGTGATACTCTACCTTTTTTCACGTAACTTTATTTCAGTAATGAATGAAGAACAATGAAAGAATGAAGAATAGCTGGTACCTACATCAACGCATGACCTTTGAAATGTATAAATATAGTGCGTAGATATATTTTATGAAACTGAAATACAACTAAAAGCCACGTGGAGCCTCTACCTATTTTATAGGTAGAGCGATAGACTTACAATCGCTGGAAAATGATCTTTTGCCCGGAAATTGGTAAATTTTTCAAGAAACTATACATATATTGTATGTTAGACTTATGTACGAATGTAAGACATTTTAAATGTGATTATGATTTTTTAGTCGAAAATGACGAACATAAAATTAATCGTTTTATATGACCTAATGCCCTAGTTAGGCGTCGAGATAATTCCTCTAGTGAATGAGTAGATAGTACTTACGGCGTGTGGATTGTATTGCGTAGTCTCTTTTCTGTAATGAGCTGAGGCTCGAGGCGGCTCGATGCACCGCTGGAAGGTTATAGATTTTTACTTGAGTTAAGCGTCGATGACACAGGGCTAGTTTACAAGCTACAAGCCAGCAAGTTCGCTATTAGCTTGTAAACTCACCCCGTGCTACTGTACAGTGCTACACTTTAATTAATAAAATAATTACAATTACGAGTACAGTCGCGTGCAATAATATTTATACACAGCAAAATTTTCAAAATTATGTGAGTACATATGTATTTTTGAAATTATATTTGGTTACATACGAGATTTATGAAACTTTTCAAAGGAATGACTGACTACATTGTAACGCAACTGCACCGTGTTTAAATATTTTTGAAATTCAATTTGGTTACACCTTATTGCAAATTAGTATGGTGACATAATTTTGAAAATTTCGGGTGTATACATATTATTGCACGCGACTGTACTTTAACTAATTTGCGAAATTATGATTTATTATCTCGATAGCTCTGGAATTTTACTAGCAACAGTTTATCACCTAAGACTGGGTACTCACATGCCTTCCTGAAGGAAGGTATAGCGGTGTAGTCGGGCAAAGGCACGGGCGGCAAATCTTCGTCGGGCGGCAATTGGTCACGCATACGATGCGCTGATGCCGGGATGTAGGCCCAGGGTAGTTGTCCTTGCAGCTCTGCCGTGGTCCCGCGCCGGCTGACCAGCATCAATACACCGAGTAGGTACGTATTTTAAGGGGGTACCATAACAGTCGCTATATTGAAATCTGTGACCCATACATGGCAGTCGCTACATTGTAAGCTGTGGTTTAAAAAAACGATAACCGTCAAGAGACGTTATTAAAAAAAATACTGTGGTACTTAATATTATTTAGTCTTTTATCTTGATGTATAGAAACATTTAATTTATTAGCTTTTTTGAATTGAACAAAAAATATCCTAAAACAAAGCTGTTTCTGAATTGTTTTTATTCGATCTCCTCCTACACGGCACTAATTTGCCTTTGCAGCATGAAAGCTGAGCTAGGCCCCCATTGATGGAGGACTCTGTTACTCTGACCTTTTTTTTGTTAATTTATGTTTCATGTGGTTTTCATCAATAAAATTTTTTTTTTCTTTTTTTTTTCTTTTCTAATTTATATTTTTTATTTTTATACCATTAGTTAGAGAAAATAAAGATCTAGAAATACTTAGAGCTTATTATGATACACATTTTTTTCTTGTTGTTGTATGTTAATTTTTTGGCATGGGACGAGGCCAGCTAAGCGATCTCCTGATGGTAAGAGATTATGCCTGTTTATTACCAGAACAGCGCTACACAGGACTTTGATTCATAAGGCCGGTCCAACACTGCTAAAGCCTGGTCGAGGCGGTGCTGTTGCTCCGCTATTATGTTCCTAACGCCAGGTATGAAAATCGGAGGATGGTATAATTACCCGCGTGAGTCAGTCAGGTTGCTAGAGTCGAGGTGCGGCAGCGACTGCGAGGCTCGAGGCGGTGAGCGGCAACCGCGGTGTCGATTACAGAGCGGTCGAGGCGCTGCTATTGCTCCACTATCATGTTTCTAACGCCAAGTATGAAAATCAGAGAATGGTATAATTACCCGCGTGAGTCAGTCAGGTTGCTAGAGTCGAGGTGCGGCAGCGACTGCGAGGCTCGCGGCGGTGAGCGGCAGCCGGCAGCGGTGTCGATTACAGAGCGGTCGAGACGCCGCTGTTGTTCCGCAATCATGTTCTCGAGCCGCTGAGGCAGCGAGAGGAGGTTTTCGGGAAAGTTCACCGTTCGCTTTTGCTCGTTTTTGTCGATTGACCTGTGTTGGACCTGAGGAGACCTGTGGTGAAGATGATAAATGTCAAAGCATAAATTGATTTTGGTAACTGAGAATAAGGCTTTGACCAAAGCAACGCGTTCAGCGCGCGTCCGCGGTGGCGTGCGCGGTGGCGATCAGTTGTTGGCCAATCGATAGTGACGTGTTCACATCTATGCGTCCTCTGACGCCGCACTGACCTCCGCACGCCACCACGGACGCAAGCCAAACGCGTTGGTTTGGTGAAGCTTTATATCTAAATAAATCTTGCAGTTGCCACAGAAGCAAAATGAGGGAATGAAATGAAAATGTACCTTTCAGGAGAAGCGTCCGCAGAGTCTGTGTAAAATCTGCTATGTTCAGGAGTCGGTGATTTTCTGAAGAGAATCGTCTTCATTCTTCTGAAGGAGTTAGTAAGACCAGGCCGTGGAATTCTTCCGGTTATCCGTTTTACGCTGCATGATGTGATACAAGATTTTGAAGAGATAGTTACACATTGATAGACTTGGATGAGATTGAGCTGTTTCAAAGATGAAACGTTAGAACTAGCAAGTGACAAATTTTACATTGGATGGCGTATTTAATTTACCTTGGGAGAGAACCATCCAAAGAGTCCTGAGAGCGACCTCGTTGTTCAGGAGTGGGCGACCTAAACAGCATAGTCTTCATTTTCCGAAAGGAATGTGTAAGTCCAGGCCGCGGCAGCCTCTCCGCTCGCATCACACTGGGAGTGCTGCCTTCCTCTTCATCAGGACTTCGGTCGCTGCCGTCCGCGCTTGTTTGACAAGCAACGGGAGATACCACGCTGACCACAGTTGGCGCTGATACGGGGGCTTCCACTTGCTACAAAGTAATAATGCCTGTACAGTCTCATTTCATCTTGAAAGCTAGTGGCCGGGTGTGATGTTTATTCTGTGACTAGATTTGGTAGAGGTTTTGACTTTTTGGATAGATCATTTTCACCATTTGTTGAAACCATGAATTTTTCTTACTCTTTTTAAATTCGAAAGTAGTATGAAATATGAAAGCCCTTTCGTTCTCGAGTAAAACCATATAAAATGGTAGAGCGGAATGCAGTTAATTTTCTAATAGGAGTGCCTATCACTTCTTACCGCTACAGTGGTGTCATTGGAGTCCCGTTGGACATTGCACTCAACCACCATGCTGACGATGAGGAATGTGTTCAATATCAGAAGTATTCCAAAGCGGGAGTAAAGTATAACCATCGTCCACGCAGCCCACACTGTGTTCAGTTCCCTGCTACCGATCCCACTGACTGTACCACCAATGAAATCCATTATGTCTGATAGCGTCTGCAAATATTACGAATTAAAAATAAACCATATACTTACCAACAGATCATAGTTTAAGGTTTGACATTAGTCGTGGTCCATGACAAAACAGTTCAACACAGAACTTTGAATTTCATAACATTTAAATATCACATCAAAGTATTTTGGTACTTCATTGTAAATTGACTGAAAATTTTCTATTAGTATACATGGGGTGCGTGCGCCCTAGAAGCGAACTCCAGGCCCTATGGTTGGCTGGCATCATAAAAGCAGCCGGATACCCGTGGAACAGGCTAGCTCCAAACCGATAAAAGTCTAAGAGGCTTGCTAGATAGCTAGTTCTAGTGACTGTACGAACCCTAGTGTGAAAAGAGTCGTTCGCATAGGTGACAGTGGCAACCAAGTCCAGGATACACACGGCCACGGTGATCACGATCCACGGCCATCTCACATGCTTAGATTGCTTATTCCTCGCTCCACCCACTGCAAACATTGATAAAAAAATACCTAGGTATTAATAAGTAGCATTAACCAGCAAATATCTAAAGCACTTTGCCAAAATAATGTTGAAGCTACAAGTTTTAGGTACTAGTATGGTGATTATCCATATCGGACTAGATTCTAAAGCTTAATGCCAAGTCTAGTCATCGTGAGATAAAATCTCAAACCCAACGGAACGGAAGACAGGAGATTACCTCAGAAGGGCAAGCTTGATAAGTGTACACTCACTCATAATAATAACACTGACTATCGTCCACAGCACGCTCAACCCGAGCCCGACGCAGTTGATGATGAATGTTCGAAATGCTGTAAAGGGTTCATTTTGCAGAAGAACAAAAGCTTGCGATGCCACACCGTCGATAGCTTGCCCTATGTTGATTCGCTGGCCGCATGTGGTGGGGTCTGAAAGAAAAAAAATCGCTAGCTAAAAAGCTAGAGACCAAACAAAATAAATAAACGCTTACAAAACAGAGGCCTTCTTCAACAACCATTTATTGTATACGAAATGAACCACTTGTATACAAAAAATGGTAAACTTTAAGCACCAGAATAATACCCACCTTATATTGGGTTAAAAGATGGACTTACTATGAAAGTACAGTATCCTAATGTAGATGAGAAGAGGTAGCTCTTTGAGAAAGTCTATGAGGCAAAAATGTTGTGCCAATGCCAGCGATGTGAAGATCATTTGGCCCAATGCTTGAAGCTGAATGGAAACAAAATAAAAAATTAACAAGTTATCAAGGATTTACGATAAGCTGCTTAGCCAACAATATAAATAAAAGGCTAAGTCCTGACTAACTGATGGGCAACGCATAGGCCAAACCACTAAGCGTACCTATTAATTACTATAAACTACACACTAGCTAGTATAAACCTTTACAATTCTTGATATTTTTTCTATAGAGTTTACTCTATTTTGTAATAGATAGCGATATCAGACGAACATTACGGTCATTTTGTCGATTCCCAACGTAAGGAGATAAGATTTATAGATAAATGCGTATTGTCACTATTATTTATATCTCCAACATAGTAAATACGTAGTAAATAGGTAGTTTGTGATTGCGGATAAGTTTTTCTTATACATAAATTAATAGCAAAACATAATAACGATAAGAAATGTTATTAAAAATATCAGTTTAGCTATTCGGTAAAACAGTTATTTCTGTATAAACATTGTCCATATACCTACTGGTCGGTTGAGTAAAATAATAAAGCTACCTTTACTAATATGAATGTGTCTAGATAGGATAGATTTAATTTTCCAAAACCTCCAAGAACCCAGCTTTCTGTCCATTTAAGGGTACGATATAAGAAGATCCACGATAAAAGTATCACTATCAGTAACAAAATTCTCCACTGATAAGGTATAAAAGATAGTTTCTCACTATCATCTTCATATATTTATCTACCGAACGCGTTGGTTATACGAGTAGGTCGGTATGGCCTATTTCTAAATTAGAATGCATGCTAGCTAATGCACTCGTTACTAAGGTGCTATTAGGTTAAAATGTATTAGCATATCAATACTTGTAAATAGGTATAGACTTAATAATGTAGACTAGAAATGGTAATTTAAGATTGAGTTGAGTCCATTGAAAATCAATTCAAGTAGGTAACTGTCCTATCTGGATGGTTTCATATAATTTCTTCAAATAAATCTGTTTTACCTGGTGCCAATCTCGTAATTGAATACCTACATTTTGTGCCTAAATTCAAAAGGCAAATTGACGTAAAGAACAGAACCATGTACCTTGCCTGTACTAGTATGTAGGATATCTAGGTAATTAATCCGTACGAGGTAGACATGAGAAAATCTCGCTTGGACATATTAATTATACACGTAGATTTAATTAGCGAAAGAGCAACATATATTTAAAATTAAAAATTCGCTCAGCTTCAAACTTTTTAACGCAATTCAAATAGTAATCAAAAGTTAACGATATACCTGAAAAAAATATGTAGTCTTGGAAATAGCAAAGAAGACATAATTACTTACCAAAGTAGAGACACCAGCGAAAACCATTAACTTATTCACAGCCATTTTGAACTAATTTTGTCTAAGTGTGAGCGCAAGCTTTCAACATGGCTACATAAACACCATCACACCTACTCTACCACGGCTCTACCTACTCTTTCACAGACCAGCATCAAACTGAGCTGCACCTTTTTAGAGATAAACAGTTGATAGTAGAGATACAATAGATAGTTTGATACTTGAGAAAATTCGGTTGATCTGATAGTGAACTACGTAACTATACGGAAGGGAGTTTTGGCGGGAACGTGAAAAATGGCACATTGGCGGCATTAAATTAATTGACAAAACTTGTATAACTTTGAGTGTTTATGTGTAAAAGCGGTGGTATTTTATCCATTTAGTGCTCGTGAACGTGTATGAGTGTTGGTGAATAGTGTAATGCTGTAAAACATGACTTTTCGTGTTGCCTCCAAAACTCCATAGAAGCCTCTAGTAAAGTCGCAACCACCACTACTTTACAGGGGCATGACTTAACTTTTATCGACTCTGACTTATGACAAAATAATCTCTCCAATTACTTGACACTGGCTATATACCTTTGATGTGAAGCCAAAACTAAAGAACTTAGGTTCTTTGAAAAAAAAAAAAAACTATACGGAAATTTGTCAACGTGGCTAATAGGCCACAAAAATGTGACGATCGTAATAAAATATAAACTTAATTATTTATAACAACATTATGAACCTAACCTTAGTTTTTATTAATCAACTAAAAAGTTGTTAACTTCGTCGGTAACTCTGTAAGTAGTCATGTAGCTAAATAGCATACTTGTATTAATGAAAATAAGCAGATTAGCAGCATTTCACGGGTTCCCACTGTGACGCTAAATAGATTCTAGGGGTATAAAAATAAGAACTGTGTGCTATGGTAGAGTCTTTTTGTTGTCTCAGAACTAAACGACCAACCGGAATAAATCAGTGTAGATTTACGCGGAATAATTTGTGTACCTATCTATCTTTCATTTACAGTTCATAGGATGTATTATTTGGTACGTAGAGGTGACTTTTATCTCATTCATTATTGAATCTCGTTACATTTAGACATTTGTATTATGTAAACTTTTCATAATTTGCTTGATTCAGATATTGGCTCACATATTATCGACTGGATTCATGATGTGCATGAGTGGAGAAGTCATCAACCCTCCAGCGCATTTGAGTAATTCGTCTCATCCTGACAAGGATATGTAAGTACGAGTATGGAGTTAGGTTTCCACGATGTTTCATTCAATAATAACCCCTAATAAGTGTAGTTATAGTTTGCTAAAGTTATATAATTGTATAGTAATAAATTATGAATCATAAGTTTCTTATAGATGTTCTGAAACCAGCAAATTACAAAATTATTTCAGGTACGTTATTCATGCTACTGTTTACGAAATTGGTATTCTTACAAATAAAACGGATAACAAAACGAATAATTCTTCAAGGTGAGTAAAAAAAAAATATTTTATAAACTATTCATATACGTTAATCAAGCATAGGTGTAGATTTTTTTTTGTTTACTAGGGGTACTCAAGAGTCGGTGACATTTTTCAACACAAACGGCACACACATAGATTTGAGTGGCATCCCGAAACCGTTGCTGACGAATGTGACTGCTCAAAGTATGGTCGGAGTAGCTCCTATAGGCAACGGAACTCAAACCCCGGGGACTTGGAGTGCTCTAGGCCAGCTTGCCAAGATGCCGGATGCGACCTCGATGGCGAAATCAGGTAAGAGTTACGTTAAGGCATCCCATAGTACTTAAAATATATTTGGAGCTTCATAACTGATATATCTACTGCACATTTATTTAGGATTCTACATGACTTCTACCAGACAACCAATTGATGGTAGGACAAAAATATCGGCGTACATCTTAAATTCTAAGCTACTACCTAAATCATAAATAATATAATAATAATAAATATTTTGGACATTTCACACAACGCCATCTAGCCCTAAATTAAGCAAAGCTTGTACTATGGGAGCCAGATGGCTGATAGAATACTTAAATACTTTTTTTTTTGTAAATACATACATAGTATACATAGGACATACACCGATGTTCACCACATAAATGTTCGTCCTGAAGCGGGAATTGAACCCGCGACACCGGGCGTGGTAGTCCAATACACTTACCATTCGACCATCCGTACCGTCATAAATATAAATTTATGCATAATATCACATAAAGTATGGAAAAAAAACATTAATAAAATAGATAAATATTAAAAAATAATATACAAAAATACATATTTTATTACGTGAATTTTAAATAGTGTTAGAGTTTGAGTGGTAGAGCATTCCACTTAATATGTTTTCACTGCTAACCCTCAGGCCTACTCTCGGCTAAGAGAGCGAATGGGTCTTGCCACGCGGAAACAATGCGGATTGGTTGATGTCACATGCCACAGAACATTTTATTTTAGCCACCCATTTAAATGTTCCATTATTTTCAGATAAAAATAACGGGGAAATAAAGTCGTCTTCTTTCGACTCATCGAGGTTTATCAGGAATCTTTTCAAAAGAGACACAAACGGCAGCACTCCTGTTAAAGTAGTTCAAGGCACAGCAATAATTCCTCAGGCAGTGGGGTTGCAATCTATTAGTCTACCTCCTCTTCTTTCCCTCAACAATAACCTCTCCGGCATTCCCGTTCCAATACCAAATACTGCCGTTGTAAAATACGCTAAAGTTAATACTTTGGTTCGTGCTCCGTGAATTGTTTACTGAAGCTCAATTATGAAGTGTAGTTAAAGAGAATTACTATTTTATAATTATTTGTGTATATCTTATATCCATAAGTAATAGGCCTCCTATCGCTTTAGCAAGCCTCCACGATCACCATTAAGGCATCTTTATAATGAATACTTAGGTATATGAAAGTAAATTACTAGTACTAGTACTAGTGCACAAATGGAGCCTCTTCGAGGCGCACTTGAAATCCTTTCACCACACTGGTTCGAAAGAACTAGTGACACTATAAGAAGAAAACTAGTACTTTTGAATACTGACAAAAATGTGGAGAATATTATTTTCATTTTATTTATTGAACTTTATTTAAAATAATGTAATACTAAACCATAAAAGATACTCCATGCCTCAATAAAAACAAGCATGCATGCTACATAAGTCCATCATCCATATTCTATTAACAGTCAACAGGGCGTGGTTTGCTCCCTAACAGATATCTTAGCCGCATTGATTCCTAGCTCTATCTTTCTAGATTGAACATAGCCACGATTCACCTCAATCAAAAAAGTTACCCACTTTTGTGTGCCTAAGCTTGTACGCGTGTACACTGTGCGATCCAAGCCAGGGGCACGCATGCGCGCGTCCAACGATCAGTCCCGTGATTCCGTCGCTACCAAACACCCTCTCACCCAGTCACCCCTGTTAAATTACAATATATTCGGCAAACATGTTCGATAAAAGTAAATTTGTTATATTAAACTATCTTTCAAAATCAAATCTCAAATGAATTCAGTGATAAATACAACACAGTCAATTAAAACAACGAATAGGTTTTACAGGCTCTGTCACAAACAGCCATGAGTTCTCCAAAGCTAAGCGAACGTTGCCAGAGCACAATGAGCAATGGCAAGAAATTTCTGAGCATTGATTCTAAAGATGATTCCATGGATAATTCCGTAAGTATATTATCAGATGATTATTTAATTAATTGAGTTTACATAGGATTCAATAGGTCATACATAACTAACCTATTAAAATTGGTTATACCAACAGATACGCGATTCGATGAAATCAGAGAGGCCTGCAGGCAAAAGTGAAGAGGACTGGCGAAGACGCACCATCATAGTCGAAAAGAAAAACGGCAGCTACGGATTCACCCTACAGAGTTATGGAATACACTATAAAAAGGTGCTTATGTAACTTTTTTATTCATGTAGTAATCGACTCTTCTTTGAATGCAACTTGAGGAACTAAATCCGACTTAAAAAACGAGGAGGTGCTCAATTAGGAAGAATGTTTTTTTTTATGTAAACATAAAAAACAAATATATATTATAAATAATATATAACAAAATTTATGTATTTATAAACCAATTTGAAAAAAATATTTTTTGAGAGGATATACAAATCAGATTGGTTCCATAGAAATTCCATGAAAATCGGTTCAGAAGTTTAGATCTGAAATTAAAATAACTGAAAAAAAATATTTCGGCGTAGCAAAACAAAATTGCGTATTCTGTTTCCCTGTGACTTTTCAGTGGTGGTTACGGTTTTTGTAAAACCTTGATTACTACGTAGGACCTACGTAGTTTGTAGAAGCAGAAAGGTGTCGTACTGAAACTTTTTATCTGAGTAAATAAATGCTTTATTCCTTTCACAGGAGCAAGAAATAGAGGTTATCACGTACGTGGACCACGTGGAAGGTGAGGGTCCTGCAGCGGCGGCTGGTATGCGCGAGGGCGACGTCATCCTCTCCATCAACGGCGCGGACGTGGAGCGCGCCGAACACGCCACCATCGTGGATGCCATCAACAACTGCGATTCTCGCATGCGCATGGTCGTCATCTTCGAAGACTGCGTCCGCAAAGTCGAACTGCACCTCAAATATATCAACATACAGCGAACTATACAGAACAAGATGCGGGAACTGGAGCAGCTTACGATCCGCGAGAGACAGCTTTTCGACACCAACTGGAAAACACACAGTCTGCCATCGCAAAAAAAGAAATCGTCACCTTCTGAAATCACTTCAGACTCGGAGGATAACGTTATCGGTGAAAACATCAATAATGCCTACTGCAGACCCACTCTATCAAGTGAAAACGTTACAGCCGCAAAACCACCGCAGCCTAACGTTTTCATGTATCAGTATCTAGATCCACGTTATGGCACGTGCCTCATACAACCCAACCTACGCACTGGTAGTTTCGTTATCACTGTTGGCTCGCCGAGAAACCGACGTGACTGCCATCATTATGTGGTAAAGGCTCAGCAAGGTGAATGTCATCGTGCTTCTGAGACCTACAAGGCTAACTCAAACGTAAAGCACAATAAGGGGCACAGAAGTAGCCACAGTCATAGTTGTGCCCCTTGTATGCCGGCATACAACAACCAAGACGCGAACAGCCTAGAAGCTTATGACCTTGCGAGCCCTTGTTGCGATCCACACTGCGTCCCCAACAGTAGGAAAAAGATGAGAAGGAAAAAAGAGTGTTCAAAAGAACACAAACGTAATAAGGATAAATCGACACAAAAAACAGAGGGTGTAAGCGGGTCACACCCTAGAACCAAAAAAGCGTGTCCATCCGGTCACTGCTCTAGTCGGTACCGTTATTTGACAACAGAGTCAACACAAACCAGTCAATGCAGCCTTCAATCGTATGCAACCAGCAACGCAACGGTGCAATGTGAAAATTCGGCTTCAAGCTACAGCACTTCCTTGAGCAGCGACACTTTATTCTGGGATAATGATCGCTCAGAAGCCAAAACGTCACCGAAAATTCAATACCAGAGTTCACATCAACACGTAAAGCCAAAATCTTGGGATAACTTGACGACTAAGGCGATTGGTGGCTATGGTTTTGGGTACGGCTATTTAGACACAGCTAATAAACAGCCGAATAACAGATCCAAGAGCCACAGCCGCAGCCATGGACGTCCCCTCCAGAACAATCACGAATACCAACAACACTCCCAAGAGAAGCACACCCACCGGCCAAGCACAGCTACCCACAACCATTACCCTGTGTACACCAGAAGTCACAGTCATTGTGCACCAACCAAGTCCACAGAGAGCTTGATCATGGTACCCAAATATCAGCTGGAAAGTAGTGGGTCCGAAAGCAGGCTAGCTTGTGACTGCGCCGCAGAGTCCATTGAGTATTACCGTAGAGTCAGCAGTAAGAGTGCCGCTGAAACCCATGGCAATACGTACTACGCTCAACACATCATATATCCTACACATTCGTACAAGAAAAAGGACTCGAATGTCAGCTCAGAGATAACGAGGTTGTAAGACCTAGCTAGTACCTACTTAAATTAAGGTACTTACATATTTATTTGTAAGATGCTCAACATATTTCCAACTAGGCCTATTTAACTATCGCTTGCTTTATTATTCTGTACGGATACTTCTACGTAGAGATTTTATACCTACTGTAACCGCGAATTTTATAATAACTATAATTGTATGTTAATACGCTAACGATTGCTTTAGATATTCTTGTTGATGGTTTCAAATAAAACAATGTTATCAATATTCTTTAATTTGAATAAAAAAACCATTCAAGTCCTTTCCCCTATTTTGACATAATTTCCGTACCAAACCACCCTCAACGTTCAAATATGTAAGTAGTAGAATCATTGTCTAAAATAAACTAAAACGTGTTTCAGGATATTCTGATTTTTTCAAAACTGAAAGGAGTTGTCTGAACAAAAAACAGCAAAATTAAGAAATTTTGGAAATGTTAGTTTTTCGGTTAAAGATAATATTTAACAGTTTCAGTACTTAAAATATATATATAAAAGGCTTGGACATGACTGACAGAAAACTTACAGGCCAAACCACCGAACGTAGAGACTTGAAAATTGGAGGATGTGTTCTTCAAAAGCTGAAAATGAGTAGGTTAGGTACTACGGTAAAGGAATTTTAATCGCAACGCAAACGAAGTTGCGGGTGTCGTCTATTTAGTATTCAATAAAGTCGACTCATCAAAGCTCTACTATGTTGTTAAATAAGACCTTGAATAAGGACTAAGTACATGGAAGCCCATCTTTATAAACATGGCCCTCCTTTTTCGTAGTCGAGTAATATAGGGTCATCTTATTATTTATAATTAACTTGCTCCTTTTTTTGAGAAAAGTTAATTGCAATTCACAATTTCCCATTATATACAACAAGGCCCTGTGGCGCAACGGATAACGCGTCTGACTACGGATCAGAAGATTCCAGGTTCGAATCCTGGCAGGGTCGTTATAAGTACCGTTTTGTTATAATATTTTGTGTAACCTTTTTGTAATTCTCTAGAGATTCCGATATTGTACGAAATCATATCGATCCCTAGTGTATTTTAGATCTTGTGGTGGAGGTGGACTCGGAACTTCTAAAAGTGGTCCCTGAAAATTAGATAGCGAGAGTCCCCGACGGTATCTTATAATAATTTGAACTACCTTGTATATAGAGTTAGAAGATGCTGTGAGCAGAATTCCAAAATTATCACTAGTTCTAACGTTATCTAACTTGAGATACCTACTTCCTCATATACGATGTAGAATTGTGGCAAAACGGTTCGCTATCTTCGCCGAAATTGGGTGGGTGAACTTATATCTAGAATCGGGTTCATCTTAGGTTAGCCGCGGGGCCGAGCGGCCGGCCGGGTCAGAGTGCGGGCAGTGCGCCTGGCGGCTGCGGCGGCGGCAGGGCGGCAGAGCGTCGCCGCGCACCACCGGCATCGCATCGCCATGCGTCGAGCCGTACTCCGAACGCGTTCGGCGCCGTCGTTCATCCGACACCTGCCACTCTTATCCTTTTTCTTAGCAGCTTATCTTCTTCCACCCTACATTCATGCTGCACCTTCACAAAAGGTAAGCACCGTGTTTTTTTAATCTTGGCGCCTGTAGATACGAACTTTTTTATTCATCGTTAGAAAAGCACAGCAATAGCAAAGAAGAGATAACATTTCTGAAGCAGAATAGGTCAGTTCACCCTCATCAAAAAATGTGTTCCAAAAAAATACAAAATCGCAATTAGGTAGGAAAATGCGATTTGTATCCAACAAGTAACTGACCTACAATTTAGCAAACATAAAGGTCGCCTTGTTGCGCTTTCAGGCACATTATACAATTTATCTTATCGATTTCAGCTCTACCTCACCTGTAAATTACCAAACACGGAATGGTGTTCGGCCTGGCCTATCAGACAGAATGACGCTCAGGAGCTGGTGAAGATAATGTATCCGGGTTCTGATCTGAGCCGCTTTTGTGGTCTCAGCAATTTGAAACCCGTACCACCTCGATTCAAGTTCGTAATGGTAAGCTTATATTTGTAACGCCTTTCCGTTCATACAAACCGATGGGGAACTATAGGTCACTGTTTGATGGGCATGCTTGTGCTGTGCGTACAAAATTCTACTTAGCATCAAATATTATTAGTTTCATAAAACACCTACCCTTAGAACACCCTTGGTTATAAAAATATTCAAGACAGTCGTGTGCAAAAATAAAACAAACATAACACAATTCATTCATTCATGTATCACTCGTGTGTAGTTTAAACAAACTTGTCTACAATAAATAGCAAATGTTCATGTGGCACTTAAGCCATGAAAGGCTTCAGGCAGACTCAGAATAAGAGCTAGCCACTGGCTCATTCAAGTAGCAATAAGGTGTTTACTATGTATGTGTTGTAGTATCTAGAATCAACTAAGTTCGTTACAAAAGTTTGCTGTGCGTTATCGTTTGTCCTAAAATTACCAGAATTATAATAATTCACTGAGAGTACCTACGCATAGATATGACCACTGACCTAGATAGAATGGACGCACTTAGGGGCGAAAACAGGCACACGTCAGTACGTAAGCAGTAAGTTTCTAGTGATTAAACTCCTTAACAGCGATACGAGATGCGTGCATTTTTACAAAAAACATAAGTACTTTTTCTCTAACAAAATATATTTATACTTAGGTACTTACTAATGATTCCAAACTGTCAAAATTCCTAAGCAATTACTTTATTTGCTTGACATAGGTACGTACGTACGAAAGGTTTCGTAAGTGTCGCGCTTGGGGTCCAAATTTTTCTAATTCTATCTTAGCGATTCCATTCTCATAAAAAACACGCCAAGTTCTCCAGCTCATAAATTATCACTCATACACATCGCATTTCAGCTTAATAAATTCAGTAGTTTTGGCGTGACTGAGGAACAAGTCATTTTCTACCCATCTTCTCATTTTTTATTATTACTTAATATGAGTAGAATTAACTTATAAAAAAACTTTATGATAATCCATAATTTGAGATAGGAACCAAGTCATATTATCAATTTCGTACAATTGTTATTTATACAATTTATCTCTAATAACGATAAATTCTATTCGTCAAGGTTGGATAAGTTTCCTTGGCCTATGTTTCACAATTTTTTTATTATAGTAGGTAAATAGAACAAATCCAGTCAAATTTATATGTCAAGGTAATCCTATTCTTGTCAATGCGTTGTAATTTGAACATTTATATCCATTGTCCCGACTACTTATTATGTTGAAACAGGTAAAACCATTCAATGATAATGAGGCCAAAGAAATCTTCTGCAAAACGGGCGATGTTATCGTTAAGGACGAGAACTATTTAACAACTTCTAATGATCTATCAAAAGAAACTAACATGAGAACACGTCGAGAAGCGGCACACGGTCGGGGTCGGTACAGAGGACAGACTCAATCACAATTCTTGGCAATGGATCAAGGTGCTGGAAAGGACGATGGAAAGGCAGAAGCACATTCTGATGCAGATTCTTCAAGGGCTAGCGTTAGTCAGTATATTTTCTTTAATCACGTTTCTATGCTTTAATTATTTTTCAAGACAATTAACTATGTATGCAGTTTCAGGTGGAAATGGTGGAATGGGTCAAGCGCAAAGTCAGTCAGTATACGACCCCAGTTGTGATGAATGCGTTGGCCGTTCTGAGCTAGAAGCGGAAAGCCTAAAGAGACCCGGTCAAGGTTTTGAAAAAGCGCCTGGAAGATTTGGGACTTATGGGTCAGGTCCAAACGTTAACGGCCTTGGGCAAAGTGGAGTGCCGGGAGGAAGCAACATATTCGGACCTGGACAATTTGGAAGACCAGGAGGCAGCATTGGTAACGGCCCCGTACAAAGTGGAGGGACAGAAGGAAGCTATAGATTTGGCCCGGGGCAAAATCAAGGGCCAGGAGGAAGCAACGGATATGACCCGGGGCAAAGTCAAGGACCAGGAGGAAGCCCCGGATTTGGGCCGGGGCAAAGTCAAGGACCGGGAGGAAGCACCGGATATATCCCGGGGCAAAGTCAAGGACCAGGAGGAAGCAACGGATATGGCCCGGGGCTAGGTCAAGGGCCTGGAGGAAGCAATGCATATGGCCCGGGGCAAAATCAAGGACCAGGAGGAACCAACGTATATGGCCCGGGGCAAAATCAAGGACCAGAAGGAAACAACGGATATGGCCCGGGACAAAGTCAAGGACCAGGAGGAAGCAACGTTTATGGCCCGGGGCAAAATCAAGGGCCAGGAGTAAGCAACGGATATATCCCAGGACAAGGACAAGGACCGGGAGGAAGCAATGTATATGGTCCGGGGCAAAGTCAAAGGCCAGGAGGAAGCAACAGATATGGCCCGGTGGAAGCTCAAGGACCAGGAGGAAGCAACCAATATGGCCCGGGGCAAAGTCAAGGACCAGGAGGAAGCAACGGATTCAGCCCGGGACAAAGTCAAGGACCAGGAGGAGGAAACGGATATGGTCCTGGACAAATAGGCCCAGGAGGAAACAATAGATTTGACCCGGTACAAGGTGGAGGTGCGGGAGGAAGTAACGTTTATGGACCAGGACAAAATAGAGGAAGCGATGGATATGGACTTAATCAAGGTAGTGGACCGAGAGAAAGTAACGGTTATGGTTCTACACAAATTGGAGGACCGACAGGAAATAAAGGATATGGCCCTGTACAAAGTGGGGGATCGGGAGGAAACAATGGTTATGGGACCGGACCTAATGAAGGACCGGGAGCTAGTAACGGCTATGGACCGGGACAAAATGAAGGACCAGGAGCTAGCAACGGATATGGACCCAGACAAATGGGAGGACCCGGAGCTAGTAATGAATATAGGCCCGGACAAAGCGGAGATTCAGGAATTAGGAACGGATATGGCCCTGGTCAAAGTGGAGGAATTGGTGGACAAATTCCTGGACAAAGTGGTGGAAGCGGAGGATACATACCAAGGCAAAATGGAGTAGGAGGAAATAGTGGACAAATAGTACCTGGAGGAAGCAATAGATTCGCACCTGGGCAAAGTGGAGGACCGGAAAGTAATGGTGGGTACCCCACAGGTCAAGATGTTTCGGTACCATTTGGTTTAGGTCAAAATAATGGTAATATTCTTGGAGCCCAGAGTGGTAATGGACCGAATGGTGGTCCAATCTCCGGTCCTTTTCAAGGGCCAGGAGGACTTCAATACATATGTTGTGTTGTTGATCCTAAAAATAATCCTCAATATTATACGCTTGGTGGTTCCGGATTTATTCCTAATACTCCTGGTGCAACAAACAGTCTAGGTGCAACGAATGGGCCACCAGGGGGATTCAGTTCTGGAACTTTTCCTAATAGAGTGGGTTTTGATGGTGGTCAGTATGGAAATGCGCCATCAGGTACACCTACAGGAGGGCTTAATGCAGGATATGGACCAGGAAGTTTGACAAGCGGCCCTAGCGGTGGTTATTTACCCGGAAGTTCAATGGGTGGCCACCCGCCAAGCGGAGGGTATGGTCCAGGGAGTTCGATCGGAGGACCTAATGCAGGATACGGACCAGGAATTCCAGCTAGAGGACAGAATGCAGGATACTTGCCTGGAGGGTCCGCTTTAACACCTAATGTAGGATTTGAGCTGGGAGGATCTCCAGGCTCTAATGCAGGTTATGGAATTGGAGGTTTAACAGGGGGACCTAATGCAGGATACGGACCGGAAGATTTAACAAGAGGAACTAATACAGGATATGTACCAGCAGGTTCAACAGGAGGACTCAATGCAGGATACGGGCCAGGAGGTTCGATAGGAGGCCCTAATACGGGATATGGGCCAGGAGGTTCTGCAAGAGAACCTAGCACAGGATACTTTCCCGGAGGTTCAACAGGAGGCACTAATGCAGGATACGGACCAGGAGGTTCAACAGGAGGGCCTAATTCAGGATTCGGACCGACCGGATTATCTGGTGGGCCAATTGGAGGATCTATTGGAGGTCCTAACATAGGACTTGGCCCGGGAGGATCAATTGGAGGACCTAATGTAGGATACGGGCCTAGGGGCGTTACAGGAGTACCTAATGCAGGATACGGACCGGCCGGTTCATCTAGCGGACCAAGTGGAGAATCTTTAGGAGGTCCTAGTTCAGGTTATGGGCCAGGAGGTGCAGCAGGTGGACCTAATGGAGTTAACGGACCGGCAGGCTCAACAGGGGGATCTAATTTGGGATTCGGACCCACAGGATCATCTAGCAGGCCAAGTGGAGAATTTGTAGGAGGCCCTAGTGGAGGGTATGGGCCAGGAAGTTCTACAGGGGGACCTAATGGAGGCTTCAGGCCAGGAGGTTCCACAGGGGGGTCCAATTTAGGATACGGACCGGCAGGGTCATCTGGTGGACCAAGTGGAGTGTATGGGCCAGGAGGTTCAACAGGGGGGCCTGTTGAAGGTTACGGGCCAGGAGGTGCTACAGGAGGACCTAATGGAGGTTACGGGCCTGGAGGTTCTACAGGGGGACCTAATAGTGGTAACGGGCCTGGAGGTTCCACAGGGGGATCTTTAGGAAATCCCAGCGGAGCGTATGGGCCAGGAGGATTAAGTGGACAACCTGGCGGTGGGTATGGCCCAGGAGATTCATCAGGAGCTCCTCGCGCAGGATATGGGCCTGGCAGTGGCTACGGAGGCAACAACCAATGGGTAAGGTCAACAAGTAACTTTGGTTGGTAAAATCAATGGTAAAATCAAATCACTCAGTGCTCAGTTTTTATACGGTTAATAGAGATGATCATAAATTATGTTATTCAAATATATATCGAAACGAATTATTTCTTATGACATTATAAATAAAGTTCATTTATTTTTTCAGAACATGGGACAAAGTGGCGATAATTCAGGTAATAATAACATTAAACACAACAAATAATTATATTTAAATAACCTACCTGTAGTTATTTTTTTTAATAACTATTTCAGTACCACAAAACGTAATAGACCCCAATTTGCCAGCAACAAACGTAGACAGTGATAATTCTCAAGCTGAAGCAAGCGTCACACAAGGCACCAATGGAACCATAGCCATAGCATCATCAAAAGGCGGAAACGATAAAGGACGTGCACAAACTCAGGTACAAGGCGCTTACACCGGCTCTGGATCTTTTTCTGCCCAAGCCGAAATAACTGGCGACAACAAAGCTGCAAACAGCGAGGTAACTGGTGATAAGAAAGGAGCATCAAGTAACGCACAGGGAATTGGTCAAAATAATAAATCTCAAGCTAATGTAAAATTGGGATCAGAAACTGGGTCAATATTAACGGGTTCACAGAGTGAAGGCACTATGCACTCTTCTAATACTCAAGTGCAAGGCAGTGTAAAAGGCGGTATGGCTGATGCCCAAGCTAGAGGTCCAGGAAGCACATCTTCTCAAGCTCAAATAGGCTTCACTCCTTATAAAGAAGGAGATAAAGCACACGAATTACAGAAAAATCCATTTGTTGGAGGAGGCACTGCATCCTCCCAGTCAAGCGGACGAACTGGAATGTCGCAGTCACAGTTACGAGGAACATTTAAATATGGAATTACTTACAATGGAGCTGCACAATCAGGAGCTAGTGTAGACAAAGATGCGGTATTTCCAAACAGACTTTCTTTTGATAAAATAGACGTATATGACGAAAATAACAAGAATATTAAGGTAAATACTGACGAACCTGAACCACTACCAGAAATGTCTGAAATCGACTTACCGTCATCTACGGAGGTCATCCCTTCAACTGATATACCGTTTGAAGCAAAAGAGACTGATGAAACCTCCGATACAAGCGATGTTTCGAGTAGCCAATACAGTCCTCATTCTCATTCAGATCACCACAAAACAGAAACGGAACTAATACAGCCAACTCGTACTCCTTCAGAGGAAGATAGACGTTCATTCCGTCCAACTTACAGCCCTAATAATAATAATCAAGATTATGAATACAATGCAGAAAAGGAAGAGGATTTACCAGACGATGTGAATTATGACAATATGGATGGCTATGGCAATGATGAAAATGAGCCTGCCGAACCTGATCAAGGTGAATATTACAACAAGTATAGCCAAAATCCAGAAGCGACTCATGAATCTATTTATAGTGCAAGAAAAAAAGGATTGGAAGTCAGACAAACGACAGGAGGTAATACACAACACATATTATTAGGGTCTCTACATGAGCAAGATGCTGAAATAACACAACAGAATTCTGAACGGCCAGATGAAAGAAAAACGTATCAGCCAGGAGAGCGCATTCCGGGAACAGGCGGATACACTATTCCAGTTGGTTTTACTGGCAGCGTTAAATCTGTTGCATCTAAAGAAAAAACTTACGTAGTTGGATCAAAGGACTCGCCGTCTCAAGCTCAGACGGTTAAATTAACACCTGGCACTGGAAGAGTTAAATACACGTATCCTTCTTCATATAATGCCAGAAACGTACATCCTAAGGATTTAAGATCACTATACAGCCCCAAGGATGATAACAGATACGTTACTGTGTCTAAGTCAGTGACAAGATCAATGGACGATGAAAACAATATAAAAAAACAATATTCACATACTTACTATACTAAATCTTCTTCATGTGGTTACTTCACATTTACTTGTACGATGGTGAGTGGTTCAGAGGGCCGCAAAAAGGTCTGTAGACCGAAAATTCCCACTAACCCTGACGGGAGTCCTATGAGGTGTTAAATTGAACGAGGATGCTGCAAATATGCATGGTATAAAATAATAAGAAACACATGAAACAGATAGATGTAAATAATGCCATTGAAAGGTGATTTACTGGATTTTGCGTATGTAATCAATCTAATACTTACATAGGTATTTAAAATTTTAAGCCACTTTTACAAGTATTGTACCTTGTAGGCTATAAATACTGCACATCGAGTTTAAGAAATTACTATCTAATGCCCTAGGCTCCTAAATATTGCGGCGTTAAAAAGCCGAATAAACTCAATTTGTATTATATATTGGCCGGACGGTACTTACATCAATTATTATTTGTGTACTTATAAATTCGTCTTCTTTACACTTTATTCTTTGTATGAGTTTTAAGTAATTAGACTTTTCTACAGAAGTGATATATGATATAATGATATAGTTTTAAAGGTTCTAAATTGGGGGCTTATGGTTGAATAAAACACTTTGGTTACAATGACAATTTAATATCTCGGAATTGTGTTGTAAAGTATGATATTTTATAGATTTTTTGCAAAATATGACATCCCAATACAGTTTTTAGAAAATATTTAAATAAAATATCGTACATACATTAATCGTCAATAATTACACGGTTTTAGAATTTGTGACATTTAGATAATTTAAATACAATTATTATAATATTAACAAGTAATTTATTTGAATAAATAATATTGTGACCCTTTTAAGTAATTTTATTTTTTAATTATTTTTACATAATTTGTCATGAATAGCTTAGAACTTTAGTTCTATAAATCAATCACAAAAGTTTTAAGGGTTACTGACATTCACACGTTTAACCAAACAGTATAGTAATTAAAGCCGAAACATGACTTCAACCGTGGTATTACAGAAAAAGATTTATGAAGTCCGTGCTTCACTTTTGAATTAAAATTCTCTAATTTTTCAAGCAAAATTAATAAAAAATTAAAGTGGTTACCACGAGTATTTTCTAAAATGTGCCACATGATTGCGTTAAATAAAACCTTTTCCTTTTTACAACGTTGGTGGCTAGATTTCGCCTTATAACCCTTGCTAGTAGGCTTTGCCAAATACATTTTTAATAAAACAGTTAAGTTTATATTTTGCCTGGGGTCCGACAGAATTCTCATTCTATATAAATAGCTAGCTGATTGTACTTCTAAGTTCTATTTACTGTGGTACTATGTGTTACATTATTAAACATGCATCTATAGTAAATAAATTAAAGCAGAAACCAATACTGTTTAGGTGCTACATTAGATTACATTTTAATAAATTATTATTAGGAAGTTTAAGTACACGTTCAGTCTGATAGTCTTGGAATGTAAATAAGGTAACGAAGTAAAATAAATATTAAATTTAAGGGTTAAAAAACCATAGCTTCTTCGAGAAAAGATAATGAAAGATAGACACGAGTATTGAAATTAAAACACAGGGGAAACTAGCTTTACCTATAACTATAAAATTTGTTGAAAGCCCATAATAATACGGCACATTATGTTTAACGAATATGACCATGCACTGTAGTAAGGTTCCGAGTCATTTCGAACATAAAATAATAATCCGAGCTTGTAAGGAGTAAATATGGGCCTAACTTTATTCATAAGTTAGTCTGCTGTGTGGTTATAATAGTGTAATGCGTTACAGTTACTTGAGCGTATCTGATATTCAGATTAGATCAGTGTATCATAATATTAAACCGTAAAAAAAATATCTACTTTGAAAACTAATATTTTAAAAATGAAGCCGATTTCTATTACAAATAAAAAATTATATTAATGTATTTTTTTTTCAACAAGAACTACATGAATTTTATGGTATGTCATCTCCACTTACCAGTAATGCCTAGATCACACGTACCGAGTACTCGGCCGAGACAGTAAAATGTCACTCGGCCGAGAGAGTGAAAGCTTACGACACTCGCTCATCCAAGCTATGTTTATACGGGCCGAGAGCACTGTCTCAGCTGAGTACTCGGTACGTGTGATCTAGGCCTAAGATATGGACGGTGGTCTCAAAATTGTGTTCCAATATTCAGTCCTATAAATCTGCTGAAACAGTCTCTAAATAAAATGTCTAAGACTCGGAACCCAACACCTACTATTTAACACACTATTTAATAAAACTAGCCCTAAAATAAAATGGCAATAATACATTCTAAAACTAAATGCAAAGAGAGCTTTAATCTAATTAAGTACGTTTGTTACTTTGAGTTATGCTATATAATATTATTTATAAGAGATTACGGTATTGAGCTGATCTGCTAACACGAACATAACTACTGTGTAATTAATTAACTTGAGTTTAAAAAGTGAGGCGGAACGTTACCTGATTGGCTCACTTACTGGCTAAGTTATGTAGATAATAATTAAGCAATGAAATAACTTAGTATTAATGCTGACACATAGGCGCCATCTCCACGAGCGAGAGAATCGCGGCGATATTATCGTCGTGCCACGTATTTCTATATACACTCTATGAGCGATAACATCGCCGTGTGGAGACGCCTTACAGAGAGTATATAGAAATACGTGGTAAGACGACAATATCGCCGCGATTCTCTCGCTCGTGGAGATGGCGCCATACTGTAAAAGTCAAAGTTATTATAAATTAAGTTTATACGTAAGTAAACAGTTTAGTCAGCTATATTATGTGTAATACTTTATTTTCCGTAGGTTCTTATGACACCTATAAACATCATAACATGAAAATATGTTCGTGAACACCGATATACTTTACGATTTTATTAAATGAATTGAGATTCGCAAGTACAGTTATACTACAATAGTTCATTATGATAACTTTAAATACTCTCTGCGTATACGTACACATTCAACATGAACACAAATGACACGACGCGATAATTTAACCACATGAATGAGATCATTTTGAGTACAAATAGTTATTAAAATATGTTAAAAGTAATAACTACACTACATTACGAGATACATTAAAATGGCGAAACGTTATAAATGTAAATACTGTTGAGTAAGGAACTTGGATTTAGATGGCCTCTTTATTATACCCAATTAATCTATATCGAAACAATAGTGTCAATTCAGATGTTATCAAAACTAAACAAAGTAAACCGTCCCTTCCCGTCCCTTTCATAACGACCGATATCAAAAGGATGGCATTATTTTTACTCGACTGTCCGAGCTAAATAATAAGTCGTTAATAATTATTTTTTTACCAAACCCATCGAGTAGGGTATCAAAATGAAGGTATTTTAAAGGAGATTGCAAAAATATATGCACAACCATTTTTAAATTACCTAAAAAAATGGACAACGCAAAAGGGGTACTATGTTGCATCTGTGAGCCAGAATTTTGGATTTCTACAAAATGGCAGAGTGACAGCTGAGCGAGTGCGGCATCCCGAGCCAAGGTTTTACGGGCTGGCTCGAGCTAGATACCCGGTTTTGCCAAACGATGAATGAAACTTAAATTATTATCCATAGGAAAACGACTAACAGCAACAATTATTATCCAATTTTAATCATATTTATTTTCACAAAAATTCGACTTAATTTTTTCAAGTTTTTTTGCCGTATCTGTGTTCAGTAACGGCAACTGACTAGGCGTATTTTTTTGTGGTGGTTAAACATTGACAATGAATGTATAATTATTTCGCAGTCGGGTTTTCTGTTTTTTTAAAACTTTAAGCTTGTTAGTTGGTTAAGTTTAATTTTGACGACTACTGAATTGACACCAATATTTTCATAACTATCTAAAAGATTTATACCAAATACCATTGTTACATAAAGGTTTCTCAATGCACAATCGTGACATAATACTTACTTTAAAGTTATCATTACGTAAATAAGATTTGTAATGTTCTGGTGATATAATTATGCATTTTAGATTTAAACATTCGACATTTAAAAAAAAAATGTTTTGAACGGTGGTATAGTAAACCAAACACAAGATACTTTGAAATACATTTTAACTAGCAAAACACCTAGAGAATAACTAGCAAAATCCATATGACATAGCAACTTATAATACACAGACTATAGGTCTGACTGACGATACGTCAGCTAAATTGAATAATAAATAAATAAACATTCCTGGATAATATTGCTAGGTAAAACTAAACCATCTTCTTAAAAATAAATGGCGACCAGGCCAAAATAGTGTGAGGGAATTTATTTACTTATATTAATAAAATAGAGAGCGTTTGTACACTGTCGCATGAGGAATCCGGTTAAAATTGGAACACATAGTGTATTCCAGTGGTCCTGCCACACTGGGTAAGTGATTATGATTGGCTGCCGCTAGAGATTATAAAGTGACTCACAGGTTGAGGTCTTAGCTCGTGCCGCGGAGCCGCTTCAAGCGCTCCTTCTCAAGGTGGTCGGCGGGGGGCTCGCGCTCGAACGAACTCAGCTCGAGACCTGGGAACAATTCAATACGATCACATTTATAGAAGAGAGCGTACGCATCTGCAACAGTAAGTGCGGTTATACGGGCAGATTGGTACTCGCGAAACTTCAAAAGCCCAACGCCCGTATAGACAACATCCGACAACACACAGGACGGGATTGGATGGCAAGAGATCAATACTGTCAAGATTAAAAGAGCTCGGAGGAGGCCTGCATTCAAATAAAATCTGAATGTGGTCATAGACTATTGATGCTGACTGTACCAGCTAAGCACAAGGAGACGTTCCCCGCGCCTGACTTCTGGCTTACCGGGATAGCAATCCGTCGCTACAGGATGGCGTCAACGAAGAAAAAAACCTAAATATGTTGTTTTTGTATGTGTATTGTATGTATATTAGCTTTAAGATATATATTTCTATGGGCCTACTGAATTTCTGTAATATTTTTGCCTGAAATAAATGGTTATTATTATTAAAGACGGTACAAAGAAGGCCGAAATGATGAACGTCTCCCAAAAGTGTGAGAAGTTGTTACCTGTCTCAGTGAGCGTGGGTCTGTCGGTGAGGTACCGCCACACGGCGTGGTGAGGCGCGGGCGCGGGCGGCGCCGCCGGCTCCTCACTCGTGAGCCGCCTCGACGCGAGCTGAGAGCTCACGTGCCGGCTCAGCAGAGAACACTTCTCGAAATTAATGCGGTTGCCGGACAACCTTAAACAAAAATAATTTGTAAATGGGTAGATTATTCTTTATTGCACACGATCACAAAACAAAAATATAGGTACATAAAGAAGAAAATAATGTGAAAAATAGTGGACAATGGGCGGTCTAATCGCTAAAAGCGATCTCTTCCAGACAACCTTTGGATGGACAAGAGACTGTTGAACAAAAAGTGGACGGCGGCATATTTAACTACTAAAAAACTTAAGCCTCTTAATTAACTAATACTAACAATGAAGTAATTACTTAGAAGATATAAATTGAGGCAATGGATAAATTTAAACTTACATAAAATTAAAACAAAATAGACTAATACATTAATAATGTTTTTCGTATTTATTTATTTACTTCAATTTAGACTGCTATAGCCAATACATTTGATCAGAAATAAATTAAATTCCTAATGAAATGGAATGTGATATTAAACAAAATTGATACCTAAGACTTAATAAAATTAAAAATAATGTGTCGATTCAATAACACCAGGAAAAATGTACTATTACAAGCCATGGCCGTACTTGGCCAAAGGGTGCGCTACACTACGATTGCAAATTCAGTGGAGACCGGGAATAAACGAGGTAACTAAGTAAAATCTGTCTGCTAGAGATCCTCAGCGAAAAGCTGAAACTGAGAGACTGAGATTTTTGTTTTTACTTATGAACCATTATTTATACTGTAATCTTTTTCTTTAGCCCACAAGATCATAGATACACGTAACTAAGCAGTATTTATGGGTACATATTAGTAAAGTAAACGAATACGTACTTGGAAGGAGAGCCTTGATTGGCGAAGTGCAAGTCTCGGCAGGTTACAGAGAGCAGAGGCACGGCTGTCTCGGTGGGCGCGGCAGCTAGCGCTGCGCGGTATCTGAAATAGTCATGAAGTTCAAATCCTAATTATATCTAATGCTAAATGATTTTGACAAACTCATTATAAAGGATGTTGACATACCTGGCATGATTTCCGCTGGGCTCGACACAGAGCTCTAACTGCCGTAATTGCTGGCCGCAAACTCCTGACGTTCGGCTCCACTTCAAAGTAACATTCGGATATAAAAAGTTAATACATCATTTTTTTTTTAAACTAGTACAGTTTTCTAATCGTCAAGGTATTTCCTGGTACTTACAGTTTTCTTAAGTCTGGAAACGGGTGCCATGTTCAAAGCGCTTATTATCGCCATAAGGGAGTTGAAATTGCCAAGATTGAAACATTCCCTGGCGGTCATCACCCACTGTTCTATCACGCGTGCTCGATACTTGCTTTTTTGAGGCTGGAAATTTTCATTTTGTGTAAATTAATAAATAAAACTACATAAAAATAATTTGTCATAATGCATATTGATTTTGTTTGGGGTCCCATTTCAGTATTGTTTATATTCGCTAAGAAGGTTGTATTTACGTGAATCATTATGATGGTGCGGTAATTTTTTAGAAACCCTAGAGCAGGGGTCACCAATTAGTTTCACTCGGGGTCCGTAAGAAATGAAATGACCATCGCGGTCCGCACAACATTTTATTGAAAAAAAAATATTTAATCACTGGAAAAATCCGCATCTTTGAGTTTGAAAACTGTTTTCTTAGAAATCGATTATTACCATCTGCAAAGTAGCTTTATCACTCCCGAAAACAGTTGTTGGTTTTTCCATTCACCACCAGAATGCAGACGATCAACGCTTTCACAATCTGGGAAATCTTTCTCGCTTGTTAGCTCTTTACTTCACCCGGCCGTTTTCGAGTTGACGTCAACAAAGATAATGCGAGGGATACATTTTTATTAAATTTCGTATCTGTAGTGCAAGTTGCACTGTTCTCGCAGTCCGCACAAAATGGGTCGGCGGTCCGGATGCGGACCGCGGTCCGCCATTTGGTGACCCCTGCCCTAGAGATTGTTTAGTAAATAATATACCTTCACAATATCAGTAGCCACTAAGTAGCTGAGCCTGTTAAACCAGTCAGCATAGGCCTCCAAGTTCCGAGTACTCTTCGTGTCGCTGTGATGCAAGTTGATTGAACCTTTGCACGCAGACGATGTCTGCGGAGGTTGTGTGGTAGCGAAAGTTTGCACAAGCTCTTCGGGGCCGACGAACGATAGCCGATGAAGTTCCACTATCGTCAGTTGGTTCGCCAGCTCGACCGGTGTCAGCCCGAGGGTAAGAATATCGCCCTGTAATAGGAATTTATAATGAGATAGTATTAAAACCAGTTAAATTCTCCATGATCGTCCGTTAGTTACGTCTTTGGCATTATTATTATTATTTAGCCATTTATGTCCCACTGCAGGGCAAAGGCCTCTCTCTTCCACTTCCACTCCTTGCGGCCAAGGGCGTTAGTGGTCCATGTTCAGAGGTATGCATCCAACTCGTCTTTGGCATAGAAAAAGAAAATCCGATTCTTAACTAACCAGTTCTTCTTCTTTTTATCGTGTCACTAGTTCTTTGGAACCAGTGTGGTGAAAGGATTTCAAGTGCGCCTGGAAGAGGCTCCTTTCGTGCAATACCCAGTTACCATTATGGCACCCAAATACGGAAATCGGGTAACTATAAGGGATACCTGTGCTATTTGGTCCACTGATGACACTTGAGGAACATCTACCAAGGTTTCTTCATACTGTTCAAGAGCTGTTAGTTTGTCCAGCAGTTTTTCCAGGGTGGTTGACATTTCAACCCTTACAAGCGCCATGTGTTCTGCAGCACACCTGTAAAATACCTTGAGTCAGATCATAGGTATTCTCAAATTCATTCTCAAGTATAAAAAACATCATCGTCATGTTCGGAAAGCTGGCTATTATCGCCTTACTTTAGGATGGAATTGCGCCATTTCATTGATGTTTAGTGTGATGCAGAATGTGCTAGGATTTGTCCAAACTTGCATTTTAAAAAAAACTTTGGATGTGTAGGTCCTATTAAAAATCAAGAACTTTAGCTCTTTTTCCTTTGCTGATTCTCAAAACTAAAAATATTTAAGTATTCTATCAGTTATCTGGTTCCCATAGTCATAGTACAAGCTCTGCTTAATTTGGGATTAGATGGCATTATGTAAAATGCCCAAAATATTTATATATTTTATTGAAATTAGTTACACATCCATTTTAGAAACCTTCACAAGAAATGTCATTATAGTTTATTGCGTGCGATCCACGCAAAAACAGCAAAAACAAAATAGAACATTTGCTCATTGCTATGCTATGCTAAGAAACTGATCGCAAATAAGCAAACAAAAGAAAAGTGGTTTCTTACCTTTGAGTGATGCTACGAACGAGAGCCATGACCCTGTCATCACGGAAGTCATAGGGGAACATAGAGGTCCACTGACTGAGCACCCGTACTAGAGCTGACATATCACTGAGCTCCTTGTCTATCAAATCGTTTACTTCAACCTTACCCTGAAATTTTGTAATATACCTATATATAGATTGTAGTAGTTAGCTTATGCTGTAATTAAAAAAAAAAAAACCCTGAATAATTTTTATCTCACCATGTTCGCAGAAGCTTTAAACCAACTGATATGCATAGTGTGATCACTAGACACTAGTTAATTGCAATATGAGTGTTTTAAGTTAAACTCTCAAAACAAATTATTAAAATTGATGGTGCTTTTTAGTTATCTTATCTTAACAGCCCACTGGATCCCATTACAAAGGCCTCCCTCCCCTTTTTCCATTTTTCGCGGTTAATACACAACAGCTGCCGGTTCTTTATGCGAGTCTAGGTAGTTTTAAGTTATAATCAAAACAAATATTTCCTTACTATTTTATCATAGGTTTTGAAGTATCGTTTGCAGAGTTTATTCAGTAATTCATGTGGCTTAACAAATAGACGCGAACACAATAGGAATGTGAATGTAAAGTTTTTGTTAGCCCCGGGTCGAAGCATATCAACCAATGCTTCAAACGTAGCACTCACTACTTGACCATCTCGGTATTCCACATCTGTTTTTTCAGGGGGACAGTTATATGGGAGTACTTTCATGCCTGGCGTGATGACTGCTGAGAGCTAAAAAGAAACAGAGTGTTACTTTTATGACTGTAGATATTACAATACTTAACAGCCTGAGTAATATTTAACTTATGTTACCATCACGGAACCATTGTTCATGGATAATTCTTCTGTTGGTCTTAGGCTAATGATCATACGAGCAAACGATGCGATTTGGTCGTATGACGAGATTAAATACACTTATATCTTCAGAGTGTCCTAATTGGCATTGTATGATCCTATGATCATTAATATGGCTAATTTTCATAGCGCAACCAAAACGCATCGTTTGATCGTACAATCAATGCCAATTAGGACACAGTCTTATGTAATAAAATACAGGAGCAGTTCTAAATATCTTATTACCTGTGGAGCGTCGACTTTTTGTGCAGCCACAAAGTTGATACCTCCATTCATCACAATATGTTTGCAGGCACTTTCTGTCATGAATTTGTTACCCCTTACCATGGAATAGTAATCATCATTCTGGAAACATTGAAATCATAAATACATACTTAAAGGTAAAAGAACAAAAGTACGGTATTTACATTAATGTAGCTACTTGCGTTGCTAAACTAATGATATGAGCTTCAACCCCCAAATATTCCATTCAATCTAAATACAAAATAATATTTATTTCAAAACAGGTTACATAGTAGGAGTTTAACCAATGGACCCCGCACTAGTTCTAGCCTATATCACGGGGATCCGAAAAACCATTTCCAGAATTATAGAGAACATGCAAGACAGTAGGTAACTCTAGATTTAAATAAAGTTCAATACAAGAAATCTACAGCAAAGAAGATTTTGTTGTCTTGTGTTGAAATGGTTGATGCCCTCCAAGTGATTTATGAACTTACATTTAAGGTTTTTGGACCATGAATGGCCAAAAATACAAACATAACTTACATCATAATAAGACAGTCCTGTGCCATGAAGAAGGGATGTATCAGGAGGCAGGGGAGCATGCTGTCCAGGTGGTGGCGGCACTGGGGCGGGTTCTGTTGGTGCTGGAGGTACTTTCATACTACACCCACTACATGAAGCCTCGTTCAGCTTGCTCGCATAATAATACATAGCCATTCAATTCCCTTTTGGAAACTTACACTATAATATTAGCCTCTCCAGAAGCGGATGATATTAAATCTGTGAGTCCATTAGAACTGCAAAAACAAAAACATTATTAACCTCTATTTTTTTACCCAACAATTGCATAGCAAAAGGAGGATTATGATTAAATTATAAACGCTTGAAGGTATTTTCTAGATAGAAGCAGTTAGTTGATATAGGCAGCCAATCAGGAAAAACAACCACCTGGATAAGCAGCAAAGCTCAAGGCTTATGAACCAAATAATGCTTTTGGATTGAATAATACCGACAAAACAATAGCTCCTCGACTACTTTATAGCGAGTAACATTATAAATAGGATAGATAGCCGACTAACATTGGTAAATACATCAGTACCACTAAAATCAATAATGTTTTTATGTTGTTCGAAAATGCATTGCGTTACCATGTATAGGTACTATTCGCGAGCCTAGTATCAGAAACCTTAGATTATTTGTAACATTTAGAGCGCGTGTATGATATTAGTCAATTAAAACGACGCAGAAAGGTGAAAGTTTATTCATAAAATGCAGGAGCACGTAAAATAGTTACCTTGGTTGAAACGCTTGGCAATGCAATACGTATTCAAGTTGAAATAATCCTCTTAGGAAAAAGCTTTCGCGTGAATCTTATTCACACATAATCATCTTTACACACATAAATTGGGATTATTATCGCTGAGTAGCGCCAATAAATAAACGCACAAAATACCAAAATCGACGACCGATTCATAGACAAAATTAACATCTATTTTTCTTCTTGATTTTCTATGGTGGAATCCTAAGTTGCCATTAGAAAAAAAAAATTGAACAGATAAAAAAGTTGTACAGAGATTTTGTAAAAATAATAAATCTGATAATTTGCTCTTCAAGAATTTGCTGGACTGATTTATTTTATTGTTGTGCATTGAAAATATTTTTTCGGCGTATTAATTTTTGGATCAAACAAGCGCCTCACGTATCAAGTGAGCGTTTGTTTCAAGTTTGAACGTGTAATGGGCCCCTTGTACCATACATAAAAAAAAACAAATAAAGTTGTCTATGAGTATCTTGTTTTGGCGGGAAATGTAAACCAAGTTATAATCACTTTTTCTCAAACAAACATGCTTGGAAATTCTTATTATTATTATTTTATTTTGTCAACCTTTTTCGAGTTAAGGCTCCGGCCAAACCGGCGAGCGCGGCGCGTCACTTATGCCTAGATCACACGTACCGAGTACTCGGCCGAGACAGATAAATGTTACTCGGCCGAAGCAGTGAAAGCTTACGTCAAAGAGAATTATAACCACTACGTTTAGCTTACGTCACTAGCTCAGTCGAGCACTCGGCGCTATGTTTATACATACCGAGTACTCGGTACGTGTGATCTAGGCATTAGTAGAGTCAGCCGCACGGCGGATTTACTTTTTTAATAAGAAAATCGGTTCAACCTCTTTTAAAATATATGCTGAAAAAATAGTTGACGTAGTGGTTATATTCTCTTTGGTTGCCTTGGTAACTTGATTTCTGGCATTTCGTTTTTGTCTATAACATTTGTTTTACATTTCGAGACATGTTTTGATTTTGTAAAAATAATCATGTTAAATGGAAATGGAAAGCGAAAAACGTTTAATACAGCGTTACCTGCAATTGAGACTTTACAGAGAAATATTCGCAATGTGCCGACTTATCATGCGAGGTAATGCAATCTACTTGTCAACCTACTTAACTACTTACCCACCTAATACTTAAGTACCTACATGCAACCATCACCAACTCCCTGGGGTCAAGGGATCATCAGTAGGTATCACCAAATCTGAAAGGATATAGTACCTAGGTGCAGCTGCAGTATTTCCTATTTGGGAAATATAAAGCACGTACACTTTATATTTCCCCAGCTGGGCTTAAACTGAATTAATTCCGGACCACTATAATCTTGGAGCCTTCAAGACTAGAGTGGATAAGTTCATACTAGCCAAGCGTGCTCTATCTTCGACCACACCACCACTTACCTAACATCAGGGGAGGTAGTGGTCGAACGCTCTTGCCTATTCATAAAAAAACACTTTTAGCGATAAGGCCCATTGTAGCTTCTATTATTTTTGGATAATAAACGTATTAGCTTCCTTTTTTAATGTATTTTTCCTCGGGGTGTACATTAAAGTAGGTATTACTATTTATCTATCTACCTATCTTGTTAAGAAACATCCATCTATCCTCGCAAACTTTGGCCTCAGGAAGGTATGTAGGTATAGGTAATGGAATCCTATAAGTATTAAATTATATTAGTCATCAATACTGTCCCAATTTTGTTTTTACTGAAATTCTTTTTTGTTAAGTACTTACTTAATTTTCAAACTCTGAATAAGTTTTTTTTTTTTTTTTTATGTTATAGGCAAGCATTTGACCGCAACCTCACCTGATGGTAAGTGACGGTGTGGTCTAGTATGTAGCACGCTTGCCTAGTAAGAACTTATACACTCTTGATTTGAAGACTCCGAGAATTTAGTGCGTCGGAAAAACAGACGCCGGCAGCGAGTTCCACTCCCTGCTGGTGCGCACCATAAATGTCGATGCAAACCGCCTGGTTCGAGTTCGTGGGATGTCCACGAGATAGGGGTGGTACCCCCCCGTACGCCTGCTAGTTCGGTAGTAAAAGGGAGATGGCGGGATTAAATCGTGTAGCTCCTGCGCGCACTCTCCGAAGTGAATCTTGTAGAAGACCGAAAGGCTCACAACTCGCCGCCTGTGTTCGAGGCTCTGTAAGTTGGCCTCCTAAAGCGATTGGTCGCCAATGAGTCTGATGGCACGTCGCTCAATCGAATCTAAGGCTTCGAGCTGGTACTTGGCTGATCCATCCCAGAGATTACAGCAGTACTCCATGCACGATCGGACTTGGGCTTTATACAGGTTGAGCAACTGTCCCGGGGTGAAGTACCGCCTACCCTTAGCGAGGATGCCAAGTTTCATGGCAGCAATTTTAGCCTTAGATTCAATATGAGAGCCAAAATTCAAGTTGGACGTGATTTCTACTCCCAACAAGTGTAGACCATTAGTAAGTGTGAGTGGAGTGTCACAGAAGCTTGGTGTCAGTAGGAATGGGCTCTTCTTGGCGGTAAACAAACACGCTTGTGTTTTTGTGGCATTGAACCTTACCAGGTTTGAGTCACCCCAGTTAGATACAAACTCTAGTCTGTGGTTCAAACGAAGTATCGAATGTAGGAACCTATCTTCCTCGTGATTTGGAACTAAGTATTTCTTACTAATCATAAATGAAATTCATCCTTTCAGAAAACCACGAGACATTCCTTTTCATTTGCCGCACAAAAAGTTGTTAGAAAAAATTGAATATGTAAAGAAGGAACCGGAACCATTGGTAAGTACCTACCTATTAACTAGATAATCGACCATCATCGATACAGAACCAACCTACGAACAAAATACGAAAACATTAAACACCGAGATACACTGCCGCTGGATTTTATATCCGATATTTTTACTAAAACATTAAAATAATGTTTTACTTACTCAAGCCCTATTCCGAGATGTATGGAAAGAGAGAAGGGCTTCGCTGAGTAGTAGGACGATCATGGCTGATAAATAATAATAATAATAATCAATATATTTAAAAAGCTTGGACCTGACTAAAACATCGATGACACACGGCTTTTTTACACGCTACAAGCCAGCGGCTTTGCTTGTAGCGTGTATTCTTGCCCAGTGTCATCGCCTTTTTTACAATCTGCTTGTTGATAATCCTTCCCAAAAGCTAACACGCTCACACGCTAGCTTTTAAACTCGCCAACAATCAACTTGTAAAAAAAGTCTTGTGTCATCGACGCTTAACTAACTACCACTACGACTAAAACTACTGAACGTAGAGACTTGAAACTTGGAGGATGTGTTCGTCAAGAGCTGAAAGAGCACCTACTAAGATAGGAATTTTGAAAATTCTCATCACAAACGAAGTTGCATCAGTAAGCATAATAATTAAAATATTCTTCTGTAGACTGGATTTACGGCAGCCCAAGATGAGCGTTACCGAAAAGAGAGAAAACAAGCGCCGACACAGCTTGAACCGATCAACTTGGACGACAGCTTGAGTAAGTTATTTAACTAATGAATTCAGCAATTCAGGCTAACAGCATCGTTTCACTTATAATTTAGAGTTCGTTAAAATTACTTAAGTAAAATATTATTAAGTATGAAAAAAAATCCAACTGCAGACTAAACTTGATGATTCTATGCAAAAATATATTGCATTTCCAAGTTTCGTAGCATAGTTTCATTTATGAATTTTGCCAGTTAGTAAAGTAAATAATAAGAATTAGCGCTTCGGCTACGGCTACTGATTTTACTTTACTAATGCTACGTTTAGTGCTACGGCTACGGCTACGGATTTAACTTTACTAATGCTACGCTTAGTGCTACAGCTACGGCTACAGATTTAACTTTACTAATGCTACGCTTAGTGCTACGGCTACGGCTACGGATTTAACTTTACTAATGCTACGCTTAGTGCTACGGCTAGGGCTACGGATTTAACTTTACTAATGCTACGCTTAGTGCTACGGCTACGGATTTAACATTACTAATAGTGCTACGCTTAGTGCTACGGCTACGGCTACGGATTTTACTTACTAGTGCTACGCTTCATGGCGACTGCCTACATTATGTACCTACTACTCAAAAGCGTACGTTCGTCTTATTATATAGGAAACTACCTACACTATATATTACTTAAAAGCTTCGAGTACGACCCTTGCGATGCGCTAAGAAATGTTAGCCCTTGACTGCATTTTATCTAGATGTTATTATGCTAGAGCACGGAGAAAGTTATAGGTGTGAGATTAAGGACCATGTTTAAGTAACAAGCTACTAATTTTCTTAATTTGGTATTAAATTACTTTCACGGTTTTAAATTATTTACTAGGCAATGTGAAAAAGAAGAAAACCCTCAAAATCCGCGAGTCTCGTAGCAGTTCGCAAATTGGGAAAGACGAGGAATACACAACAGACCCGCTAAAAATAAAGCCAGTGGTAGCCTCACAAAAGGAAGTTATCAATTTCGTGAGAAAAAACCCACAATCTGGATTCTTGTACATGGTTTACGCTGTTCACCCGGAAAATGTTTATTTTACACCGTATTATCTCAAGTGAGTTTCAATCCTTAGCTACTGAATTCTTATTATAATTATTCTTATTCCTCCATCTGGTCTGAGGACTGTCACAGTGGCGTCCTCTGCAGAATGCTGTCTTGATGGATTTAGTAAGCGTCAAAAAAGTTGTCCTCTGGCGAACCACGTGACAAAGATGCGCAGAACGCAATTCTTAGGTCAAATTGGTTCTGTACCGGTACAGTGCCAGATTCTGCCGCAAAGCAGTAATGTGTTAGTATTACTGTGTTCCGGTTGGAAGGGCACTGTAGCTAGTGTAATTACTGGGATTTGAGATTCGAGACTGACCATCAAAATGTCTCAAGGCAGGCGAGCGCTATAGCAGTGTTGCACCGGCCTATGGAAATCAAAGTCCTGTGTAGTACTGTTATGGTTATGGATAGGCGTGATTTCTTACCATCAGGAGAGCGCCAAGCTAGTCTCGCCACTGGTTTACATAAAAAACCCAGCGATTTTGTTTTATTGTTTTCCTCGCAAACACCATAACGATATACGTTATCAAGTACCTTTCAAAAATAAAAGCCATTCACAGCGAAACGTTGGCTAAGCAACTAAGTTAGTATACCTACATATTTACAAAAATATGTTCAGAAAAAGGAAAATAAGAAGATGCATTTTTATTGACTAAAAACATACAGACATATCTGCGCGAAAATATAATTACAAGTACAGTCAGCTGCACAGACATGTATCTATACACTTCCAAGATTTTACATTTATATTATACTCTTAATTTTGCAATGACATTCTTCTTCTGACAATAATTTTGACAAGTAAGAGTACTATATTAATTTGAAAATGCTTGCGTGCACTTTTCTTTGCAAAATTAGGAGTAATATATAAATGTGAAAGCTTGGGAGTGTATACATATCTGTGCAGCTGACTGTACCTATTTACGTTACTTATCTGCCGTAATCCTAAATCCGTATCTTACGATTTTGGCACGGTTAGATTTTACTTTTTTTTCAGAGTTGTACCGTACGAAGAGTTGGATAAGAAGAATTATTTGACTATAAGTCCCTGCGGCGTGACTCATTACACAAGTGAAATGGTTTTTACCAAACTAAAGGCCTGGGATCAAGAGTACACCATTTTTGTGAAGCTGACTGATGTAATTACATTTAAATTATTTTTCCATGTTATTTCCCTCCTACTCCTCGGTCGGTCCCTCACTGCTGAAGATCGTGAGCAAGGATAGGACCTTATTAAGGACCTTATTTCCATTATTCATAGTATAATTTTTTTATTAAATTATATTTTTACCCAACTGCCAAGGAAACGGCTGGATGGATTTTTACAGTTAAGGTATCGTTAGATTCTTCTTAATAACCAGAGTGTTTTTTAAAATATATTACGAAAATGGCGGATTTTTGGCGCTGAATAGTAAGTCCTTTATATATTTTTGTTAACCAAACCTATCGAGTAAGGAATCAAAATGAAGGAAATTTGTTTGAATTTTTAAATTCATACCTATATACATTCTATATACATCGACATACTATATACATATACATCTACATACTATATACATTCATACCTATATACCTATAAGCAGAAATAAAATAACTAGGGCAATTAATGCCGAATTCTGCGCCTTAAACCATTCAATTATTTTCAGATAAAGTTCTTCAGAGTTTATAGGTACTGGAAAGCGTTTTACGTGTGGAGAAAATCGATAATTTTCAGAAAATACAGCAAGCTTAGGACGAAACTCGCTAAGAATTTGTTTATTCTAACACCGGTGCTGGGCAAAGCTTTGTTGAACGTGCAAGCGATGTGCTGTGAGATGTACATGAAAAGTTTTGCCGATTTATCCAGAGATATGGATACAGCGTTTTTTTACTTCATTGAAGTTCAGGTATGAAATCGCACACCTGAATCTGGACTCTTATGAACTACCAAGCGAGTAAAGTAATTTCAGAGGAACTTTGAAAGTTTGGTGCAAGTTAGCATATTTAGTCCTGGCTGACTGGCTGACTGACAAACAGACAACGCACTGGCTAAACCACTGGACGTAGAGACTTCAAATTTCGAGGGTATGTTCTTTATGACGTGTAGGCGTGTAGTTGGTTCGCAACGCAAACGAAGCTGTGGGCGTAAGGCGAAGATATAATTTATTACCATCAGGAGTACCCGAACGTTTTTCAGATGGATCTCAACAAGAGACTGATAACATAGTCTCAAAGTAAACGAGTGAATAGCGGTTTTTTTAATTGAAAGTCATAAAGTGACAACACGTATGGTTGAATGGCACGTGTGTCGGACTGCCAAGGTGCGCCGGTGTCGCGGGTTCGATTCCCGCTTCAGGAAAACATTTGTGTGATGAACTTCGGTGTTTTTCCTGAGTCTGTATGTTTTCTATGTATAATATGGATTTATTTACGTTGGTATACTATCAGTCATATGGTTCCCATAGTACAAGCTCTGCTTAGTTTGGGGCTAGATGGCGTAGTGTGAAATGTCCAAAATATTTATTTATTTTATTCATTTTGTTCAAGTACATAATCCTATACCTAGCGGGGTCGGTTTCGCTATACACTCTGAACTAGTTTGGATAAAATATGATCACGATCAGATGTAGTAACTTTTATTGATAACTCCTATCATTGATGCCTAACCTCCTCTTACGATATTGTAGATGAAACGCATAGAGTACATAAGAGAAAAACTTTTGGAGTATAGAACGGTTGTGTTGGAAATAATAACTACGGCGTGTCATACTGCACTATATCAACAAGGGTTTGTGTACGATGACCGAAACATTCCTCCCTTCTTAATTGTAAGGGGGAAACCGACGGGAGGCATGTCTTATACAGAGAAAGCCAATAAGCGGAAGTACTGCGAACGGCTTGCTAGGTAATTACTTATGAAGGTCCAGAATCTCGCGCGTCGTTATCTCGCTCGCACGTATGTACTTTTTTTTAAGATAGGTTATTTATTTCAAGAAAGTGGAGCGGTGAATTTTTATTTACAATCTCTTGAAATATTTGAGTATGTTTTTTGATTTGATATGTTTATCATAAGCGAAGGATATTGGGAACAGGTTTGTTCGCTTATGTTGAACATTTCAAAATAAAAAAAAATACCTACTCAAATATTTCGTCAGATTGTGATGAAAAAATATTTTTTTTTATTTTTTTTTAATAATATATCTCTTCAAAAATTTACAATTGTGAGAGTGAGATTGCGGCTCACAGGATTCTTATTTATTTCTTCTCTTAAAGTAGTAGGTATAATTTATAGCTACATATAATCAACGGTTTTTTTGTTTTTGGCACTTGATTATGTAGGTACGACATCTATCCATCGATTTCTATTTTCACATTTATAATATTGGATCGTTCAAAGTTGTTCCACTATAATAAGTATAAAAAATATTGATACTTTCAGTTACGTAAAACTGAACGATTATATGACAAACTACATGCTGTACCGATTGACGAAGAGGTCTAACAACATGATGGCGGAAATGCTCCGAATTCACATCGGGTTCACGCCTGAAAAGGAACTGCTTTTGGGCATTGAGGTCGATGAGGTTTTGGAAGTATGGCCTAGGCAGAGCGATACTTGCAAGGTATGTACTATTTCAAGCCCGGTTTATAATTAGCTTAGTTGTAATAGTAATTTCGAAAGGACACTGAGCTAAAAATAATCTAGATTGTAAAGCAGGGTTTAGACGAAGTCAGTAACGCTGGCGCTGGCGCCAGCGTCGCCTGAGTGAGAGAGACCAGTCGTCTCTGAGGACTGGTCCTCAGAGCCAGCGCTGGCCTGGCCCGCGTTTTTAGATGGAGCCAATGGACAATAGACTAGATTCCTACTAGTGCTGGCAGCCAGCGTTGGCTTGTCTTAAAAAACTGTTTATACGAGGCCAATAACCAGCCAGCGTTGGCTGCCAATGAGACTGGCAGCCAGCGCTGGCTTCGTCTAAATCCTACTTACCTACAAATGAACAGACACACGCATCGGACTTTTTGTAAAGCCAGTTATCAGGCCGATTTATTTCTTTCTATCATTTTGGGAGGAGGTTTGAACACCCAAAACCACCTCCTGGCTACGGCCTTATATACAGTACCTACTAGGCAGATTTAACACATAGGTAGAGACCTTTTAGCCCCTCTACTCGCACGATTAGTCTAAATAAGGGCATATATAAGAATGACGGTGATAATGAAAGGATGTGCATTTGAAGACTGTATTTTTTTTATCTAGTTACTTTGATTGTCATAGAGACTACACGAATCATCTTCATTTGTGAAAACACTATTACAAATTACATTCTGAAATAATAATTGGAATGCATTACAGTGGGCCCTTTTCCAAGTTGACACTTACGTACTACCTGATGGAGAAGTAGAACTGAATCCGAGCGAAAAAATCATGGCTAGTTACATGGAAAAAATCACAGATTATTGGGACGAATACATCCGTACATTTCACAACTTTCTGAACGAGGAAACTTTACAAGTGTTTGTACAACCTTCGATAATGGGAAAGCAAGTCGAGTGGTCGGCGGGAGTATCACCTAATCTGTACTTCCTTATGAACCAAGACAAGAAAATGCTAGAAGATATCTCGTTCATTCCACACTCGATCAAACACGGATATGAGTCTGTGTGGCTATTCCTCGAACGAATGAGGCGTTTTATGAACAACTTTAGAGAGGCCCACGAAATGGACACCAATATCATCAAGAACGAAAGAGATATTATGGAGTTTAGGAAGCTGTGCGACAGATTTGTGAAGCAAATGGATGAGATTGAGGAAGTCGTCAGTTACCAGCCGCTGGGAATGATGTTTCTGTGCTTGTGTCCTTTCCAGGAGTTGTTTAGGCCACAGCCGAGACGGTTGTTTGATGTGATCCTAAATGTAACGCCTGAGTAAGTGTTTCTTAGAACTAAACAATCATAAATATTTTGTTGCTGTATTTAGCTGTGTGTCCATGTGAGAGAAATCTAGAGGCGGATTTAAAATCCAAGCGCGTGATTCGAGCGTCCCTTTTATATTTGGTATTTTTTTGTTTTCGGGATAAGATGATGAAATCACGAATAAGAATTTTAAAACTTGCCCTCTTGGTCATAAATTATACCTACTGTGTTCAAACCAGCATCGCGCGTTGATATCTTTCCTTTGTAAAGAAGAAAACAAAACTGTTGATTCTCGTTTATCTCATATCCTACTGCGACCAGTGCCGAATTTTATTTAAAAAAATGTTTTTTCCCTCGGCTTCGTTCGCGTGGTATATCTAGATAAAAGGAGTCGTAGGGTGCGTTTCCACTGACGCTGAGATGGGTGGAGTGGAGAAGAGCAGACCATGAATTGGCCAATTACAATGCTCGAAGTAGAGATTTCGATTGCCCAATTCACGGCCCGCTCCTCTCCACTCGTGCCTCGAGTTGCTTCGAGAAAAGGTTATATACTACAGCCGTGCTGCTCTACTTGGCTCGGAGACACTGCCGTGTCTCCAGATAGAGTGGTCTCTTGGCAAATTCTATGGAAAGATGTAATGAGTTGTATTTACATCTTTACACCATAGCTGTGAAGCCCTTTATGAATTACTAAAATCACCTTCCAGCATCGGCCGTGACTGCATAGATGAGATATTAGGAGGAGTCGATATCATTACTGAAGATATTTCCAAAGAGCCAGAAAGTGCGGGCGAGCTCGTCGCATTTAACTTCATGATGGACGGACTCGAGTCTCGGGTGGCTTTCTTAGAAGAGCGTCTGGAGTATCTCAGGGAACTGTACGACCTGATGGGAGAGTTCAACATTCCTATACCGCCTGATGATATGACTGAATACTTAGGTATTGTGGAGTTTGTTTTAATAAAATTGTCAAATCGTCGAGTCGTTTTATGGGCTTATTCCCGAAATCTCCCCACCAGCCATCACCACTAGGGAAAAAATAGTCTTTCATCCCCACTAACACCAATCGCAGTGGGGATTTCGGGAATATTTTTGTCTTGAAATCTCCACTATTATGAACAATGAACATATTATTTCAACTCTAAGTAACTGCTACACATCTTTAGTAACTTATTTACCTACAGTTGTTTTGTAACTGTAGATAAACATTGTATTAGATAACCAATTTGACCTAAGAATTTCGTTCTGCGCATCATTGTCACGTGGTTTGCCAGAAGACAATTTGTTAGTCGCTTACTTTACTTGGTTTGGTTTCCAGGTCTCAGTGTGGCCTTAGGCACGTTACGTACGAATGTGGATGCTCGTTTAGAGACTCGAAGTAAGCTGGCAGGGCTGTTTGCAAGCCAGATCGGTAAAGATATTATGGAGCTTATGTTGGACGTCAATAAGTTGAGGGATGAAGTTGCTGTAAGTATTTTTTTATTTAACAACTTACACAAATTAAAAATAATATAAAATTCAAATTCAAGCATTGAGCTATAGATTATTTTTATTGGGTAATATCGTAACTATTTCTTCAACTTAGCATGCTCTTTAGTAAGGCCAAAGCCACATCAATAAAGTACTCGTATAATTACTTAAAAGCCCTCCCACTAAACTTTTTGACAAGCGTTAAATCCATCGCGAGAAGCCAATAGTTAGTATGCCGTATGCAATATTTTATGAATAACTAATATCATTTAGTGACGTAACAATGTACAGTCGGCTCTATAATTGTCTTTACACCCAGCTTACGCCGATGTTCTTTTGTGATTAAACTACTTGTGGTATATATTAGGGGTATATCTTAAGTGGTTTATTCACATCAGTAGTTTGTTAACACACAACATGATGTGTTTGTGTGAGTGGTTTAATCACAGGCGAAAACCAGCGTAAGCTGGGTGTAAAGACAATTATAGAGCCGACTGTACATAGTTAAAATATATCGGCTTGTCTCTATTAGTTGTTACACCCCAAAACGGGTAATATTGTGTGGCTATACTTTGTATTTGACTTACCTTTAAACCTCTGCAATAAACTACTGAACACTGAAATTGAAAATCATATAAACTGATAAATAAGCTTTGATACAAATATGCTTGCCAAAAAGTTTAGTGATGGAGCTACATATACCTATATCTTCTGTGACGGATTCAATACGAATACGCTTGTCCAAAGGGTTTGGTGATATAGTTATTTACTGAAGTCATAAAGTATATATATTTTGTTCTCGACAGCAACAATGGTTGTACGATGAGAAGTCAGATATGGAGAAAGTAATGGAAACTCTAGACGATCTGTTGGAGAAGTTGATGGTTTGTTTTGCAAGAGACAAGCAGATCAGGGAATGGCAGAAAATATTCAAGGTAATTTAGAACAGCAGCAGCAGGTGCAATAAACATAGTGCGAACATTTTTACGTAACGTCTTCTAGCCCCTAAGCGACTTTAGCCGAACGAGCGTTAGTGCAACCGCAAACGCATCGCCGACTACAGCGACCGGTGACCGGTGTCTGCCAGTTTTCATAAATTTTCATAAATTTTATTTTAAGACAAAATGTATGAAATACACCGGTTACCGGTCGCTGTAGTCGGTGACGCGTTTGCACTAATATAGCCGAGTATGAAGGCTCAGTCTCAAACAATAAATACTCCATACAATTATCGCAAATATTTTAATTCGTTTATAAACTATGCTATCAAAATGATACAAGCCTTTTGCATTTTTTGTTTAGATCCCGCCAGCCAGATTGGAGCAACTTGACGAGGCGATTAATGACGTAAAACTGAGACAGTTACTATGGAAGTCTTCTAAAGAATGGAACGATATGTTCAACTCATGGTATCATATACATTTCTTTCTCCTCGTTGCCAACTCGTTTCTAGTTCCTATTTTTGTACAATAGTAAAATGCTTTACGACATGTATGACAGGCTTACCACCAGACTACTAGCGGAGTGCTAGTGGCCGGTGGCATACCGACTAAAAAGCCACTGTAACTCATATTCCTTCAATCACCTTAGTGCTAATGCGTCGTCAAACCACTCGTCATCAGACGAGAGGCTTGACGACGCATCAGGACAGGGTCACGGGATCCCCGGCCCGATTCACGGGGTCCCGGTCGGATCGTTTCTAGTTCCTAGCTCAATGGTTCCTGGGTCCACAACTATGTTTTCCAGAAATATTTTAAATTTTTAGCTATTTATCGACTGGCTTCCTATATTTTGTACTAGCTGATTCACGTGCGACCAAATTCTGACTGCACAAATACAACGTAGTATCAGTTCTTTAATGTCCATTTAAGTTGTATTGTGATTAAAAACTTTTGGTGTATAGTTATAGAATATTGTTTTTTTATTATTTTAGGTACGATAACCCATTCAATACACTGGACGTTGATGACATACAAACGACGACCATTAATTACGGCAAGATATTCAACCAGCTTGATAAAGGCATTCCGCCTAACAAAATCGTTCCAAAATGTAAAGAGACTATTGATATCATTAAAGAAAAGGTGAGTAATGTTTGTCTCTTAGTTATTCAATACTAACACCTAGTTCTATTACTAACACTTGTGGAACATTTTGTCTGAATAAACAAATAATAGTAGATTATGCACCGAGGGGATAAAGCAGTGTCTTATGTCGCGGGCGGCCTATTGAACCTTGAGAGTAATGAGGGACTTAGTTAGCTCCTGAGCGAAGTGAGGAATGAAAAGTACCTAGAGTAAACAATCTCTACATAAGTAGAGATCTTAATCCTGAGTGAAGCGAGGGATTCAAGCTGCCCAAGACGAAGACAGGCTCTATGCCAGAGGGGCATACTCTTCTTTTCACACCTTCTGCGTGACATTAAAAAGCTAGGGCTCCAGCAGCAAACACCGTCTTTCGTTTCGCGTTCATTGAAATCGCGCATTCTCCTATTTATTTTTTAAGTTGTGCTTTTTACTCAGAGTTTTCTAAGAGTTCCCACACGAATTTGACGTTCATAATTCAATCACTTTACTCCCTAGGGAGTTTCATACAACATTACCTCCCTTGGGAGATAATGCTTTGCTTTACCTTGAGATTGCATGATTATGTAATTGGACATTGACGATCTGCGGAAGGTTGCAGGCAGAAGATGGATGCGGCAAGCCGAAGACAGGGCGCGATGGCGCTCATTGGGAGAGGCCTATGTCCAGCAGTGGACTGCGATAGGCTGATGATGATGATGATGATGATGATGATGAGCAGGTGGTGTAAAAATTATTATAATTATAGTTACCAGTGATGTCGTATCTTCGCAACCCGTCCCTGAAACCAAGGCATTGGGTGAAAATCGAGGAGATCCTAAAGACACGTTTCACACCGGACATGGTGGTTACTCTCAAGATGCTGGAGGATTTGCAGGCGTTCCAACACGCCGATGAATTGATGGAGGTGGCTGGGCAGGCCAGCTCTGAGGCAGGCCTTGAAGGATTGCTCAAAAAGGTTAGCCTCTTTAGAAGAAGAAGAAGAGAGACATTTATATCTGAGAGACTATTCAATGTCTTTTTTACCGACTTCAAAAATGAGGAGGTTATCAATTTAGTTGATTTTTTTTTTTTGTTTCTGTATTTTTTTAATGTTTGTTTCCTCAGAACTTTGTTATATATGAACCGATTTTAAAAATATTTTTGTTTAAGAGGATATACTTTTAGATTGGTCTCATGCAAATTTCATCAAAATCGATTCAGTAGTTGAGTTTTTATATCCAAATAACTGAAAAAAATATGTCGTGGAAGTAAGCGAAATTGCGTATTTTGCTTCCCTGTGACTTTTCAGTGGTGTTTACGGTCACTAAAACAGTCCCATTGAAGTCGGTTGTCTTTGTTTTTGTAAAACCTTGTTTTTTTGAATAGATAAACTTTCCGATTAGCCCAAAGAAGTTTCATTTAAAAATCGGTTCAGTAGTTTAGTTTATATCTTAAAATAACTGAAAAAATATGTCGTCAAAGTAAACGAAATTGCGTATTTTGCTTCCCTGTGACTTTTCAGTGGTGTTTACGGTCATTAGTAAGTCTGTTGTCTATGTTTTTGTAAAACCTAGATTATTACGTAACTAGTTGTAACCCACCACTCATTTTGCGTTACGAATCAACATAAGTCCTTTCTTAGCACACGCCTACATGTCTAGACAAAAAATTGCCTTGGGGCATGTCTACGGAGTCACAGACATTACCGGAAAAAAACCATAAATGTTTTTAGGGGAAGCAATATACACCTTGATAAGATGATAAGGTAACAATAAATAATTTATCATTGTCCAGGTCGAAGAGATTTGGGCGGCTCTCGAGTTCCCCGTATTGTTACACAAGGATGCAAGAGACGTTTACGTACTGGGTGGATTAGATGAGATCCAGGCAGCATTGGACGAAAGCAACATTCACATCAGCACTATTCTGAGCTCAAGGAACTGTGGCCCCATCAAGAGTAGAGTAGAGGAGTGGGCGAAGAATTTGGACCTTTTCTCAAAAACTCTTGTATGATTATTTTTCATTTACTACTAGATGTTGCAAGAATTCTTAAGGACAGCAGCAAACAAGCGACCGGTGGCAGGCGACCGTCGTCAGTTCAAATACATTTTGTCGCTGTAACACGTCGTCATCGCCACACAGTCGCGTCGCGGTCGGTAGTATTATGTATTTTGTAAATACTAGTTTTTAACTTTTTTTGGTCTTTTTCTGACCGTAGTCGTGCTTAAAATGAAAGACACACTTTATCCCTTAACTCGTAGTCGTGCTAAAAATAAAAGACAGACGCTTTAACACGTAGTAGTGTTAAAAATGAAAAATAAACATTACGCTTTAACTCGTAGTCGGTTTAAAAATGACAGGCAAACTTTACCATTTTATTCGTTGTCGTGTTAAAAATTAAAAACAAACTTTACCCTTCAACTCGTTGTCATGTTAAAAATGAAAGTCAGACTTTACTCGTTAACTCGTAGTCTTATTAAAAACTATAGACACACTTTACCCTTTACTCGTTGTCGTGTTAAAAAAGAAAGACAAACTCTACCTTTCAACTCGTAGTCGTTTTAAAAATGACAGTTTTAAATATGTTTTAATTGGTTGCTTTAGGAAGAATGGTATGCTTGTCAACAAACATGGATATACTTGGAAGTTATCTTCTCGGCTCCAGATATCCAAAGGCAATTGCCTAATGAGACCAGACTCTTCACAATGGTCGATAAGTCATGGAAAGACATAATGAGAAAACTTGCTAAGGTAACATACATATTGGTGTCAATTCAAATTTCTCCAAAATAAACTAAACTAATTTGTCAGAACTAAAAATGTTACTGTCCCTTTTACAACGATCGAAATAAAAAGGATGGCATTATTTTAAGTGCAGTCAAATAAGTTCAGTTTAGTTTTGGCGACATATGAATTGGCACCATTATCTACACTTTTCCTTCAATATTATAAGGTGTGCAAAATAAAATAGAAACAAATCGTATATTGTTTAATATTAATCAACAGCATACATACAGATAAAGTTACCTTAATGGGAATCCTCAAGGCAAATTTCCATACAAAATGTTTCGGGCAAATACTCAAAAAGTACGCCATAGTGTGAAGAAATTACTATAAATATGACGTACTTTTTGAGTATTTGTCCGTAACATTTTGTATGGAATTGGATTTGAGGATTAGCCTTAAATATAGATTGAGTATGCAAGTTATAGATTAGTATCTATATGGAGTAATATTAATGCGAGTTTAGTACATGTTGAACTGACAGGTTACCTACCTAATATATGAACTTCTACTTATTATATAAAATACTAGATGCTTAATTAGATTCATTAAAATAAACCTTTAATCTAAAACTGGAAATGATAATAAAAAGTCATTATTCATCATTTTATTTGTAATAGGTACCATTGGCAATGCCGGCTGCAACTCAACCAAAATTGTACGAAGAGTTTGTAAGGAACAACGAAATGCTGGACCAAATCATGAAATGTCTCGAAGCATATTTGGAGACGAAACGAGTGGCTTTCCCCAGATTCTTCTTCCTATCCAACGATGAATTACTGGAAATCCTAGCCCAGGTAACTATTACATACTAGCTGAAACTCGCAACTTTGTTTGCGTTGCGAATTAACAAAATTCCTTTCTTAGTAACTCCAAATTTCAAGTCTCTACGTTAGTCAGTCACTCAAGAATGTCTCGAAATTAAAGATGTCTTTAAATCAAGATACAAAATTGAAGATTATGTACCTATATTGATTTAATGACATCGTACAATGAAAAAAAAATTAGAACTGGACTTTTCTAGAAAATCTTTGTCGCAGAACCTTTTCAATTTGACCTTCTTGTAAATGGAATTTTCATTTAAATAATTCAATGCCTGTACTGCATGCCATTATTGATCTATGTATTCTACCTTTACGATAACCTTTGAGTGACATTTGCTGGCTACAAACGTTTATTTTATCGTATACGGAAATGAAAATAAATTGTATTGTATACGGAAGTTTTGACAAGTTTATTCGTATCGAAGCCGACACAGATGGTTTATAATTTTTTGTAAAACTTCACACAAACTGACTCGAGGAGTCAATAGTTTGTCACAGTGGACCTCTGTGACGGTTACAATACGATTGAAATCTTCATGATACAGCTATTGTGTACAAAGTCCTTTTCATTTCTCAGACTCGCAACCCCCACGCTGTACAACCTCACCTACGCAAATGTTTCGATGCTATTGCGAAACTAGAATTCGGAGTAAAACTGCCAGAAAGTGAGATGGAAGTTACCGAAGACGGAACATTGGTCGAGAAAGAAATGTCTTTCCAAACTAGAGATATGCTTCAAGCGAAACTGGCAAAAGGCGCTAAACCCGAGGACCTCACTACAGATATCATTGCTATGCTATCTCCTGAGGGAGAGAGAGTTAATTTGGGCAAGGTATTTTTAACAATATAATGTATGTATTTGGATAGGCTTCGTCCAGACTGACCGACAGACACTGCATAGGCCAAACCATTAAATGTATAGTCTCTAAATTTGGATCAAAATCGTATTGGACCATGAACTTAAACCACGTAGCGTAGCGAGATCAATACGTGTCATTAGTGAATACAAATATTTGGTAACTTTGAAGTCAAAATTCGTAGTCAATAATTTACTTGACAAACTAATTTATTAATTAAAATCAAACGATTTAATAAATGACTTGCAACGTTAAAAATAATTCACTAACTTTTGAAGTTTTTTAATAAAAATGAATAAAGTATTGAATAAAAAAAAAAACTGAACACATAAACTCCATATAACACACGTTATAACGACTTAAAACTTTGTTTTACTTTGTAACTTTGATTTGATTTGAATGATTGCTATGGAATGGCAATGATGATGATAAATTCTTTCGTATTACCCAGGGCCTGAAGGCTCGAGGTAACGTTGAGGACTGGCTCGGCAAAGTGGAGGAAGCGATGTTCGCGTCCGTGAAACGATGCATGAAATTCGCGCTTCGAGATTTCATGGTACGACCCAGAGTGGAGTGGGTTGAACTACACGCCAATCAGGTAAAAACTCTTTTCATTTCATCTCGATGCTTCGCAAACATTCTAGAAAATATTTTCTCATTGTTAGAGTAACTATTACTTATTAATTTCTGAGTGACCTTAGCGAATTGCAGACGAATTAGAATTTCATGAGGAATACATGTTCATTTTGTGGTAGTCCGAATATACTTTTCATTGGAGAATAACTAGCATATTTCACAATCAACAAGTGCAACAATAAACAAGTGGCCGATTAAAAAAAAAATGATTTGAAGGTCTCCGATTTACTTTTACAACAAAACATATTGTTTTATCCGGGACAGAAAATTAATCGACCTTTCTGCCGGCCATATATATGAGATTTTTTTTGTAAATACAAACATAGGATACATAGATAACGCGAAATCGATAAATAGATTCTATCAGTTGCGTGGTCCCATAGTACAAGCCCTGCTTTGTTTGGGGCTAGATAACGTTGTGTGATATGTCAAAAATATTTATTTATATAGTTATAAATAACTACTTACATTATACCGGATGAGACAAGCCTTCTGTTACTTTTCTTTCCACCCTAGGTTGTGCTCACGGTATCCCAAATAATGTGGGCTAAAGGTGTTCACGAGCTTTTCGACTTGGAGATACCGCTACGTATAGACACCAGTCTACTGGAGTATGAGAAGAAATGCATAGCAGATCTGAACGATTTAGCTGCATTGACCCGCAAAGATCTGACGTCGTTGTTTAGGAAGGTTCTCTGTGCTCTGATCACGATTGACGTCCACGCGAGGGATACTATTGCCCATATGGTGGAGAAACATGTTCAACGAGCGTGAGTATTATCTATTTTTATAGTAGGTAGGTACATATTTCATTTTGGGTAGTATTTATTTTAGGAGAGAGAAGAATTTAGGGGACGCCTACGCCGATGAGGCGACTTCTGCAGACGAATAAGATAGTTTTAATTAGTTTTATTTAGTTACCAGTAGCAATAAAGGCTATTTTATTTTAGTTATTATAGCATTTAATTTAATATTAGTTCAAATTAGCGGTATCAAATATACTGAATATGGCATACTGAAATACTAAGGCGATAGACTGTAGGTGAAAATATATTTTTAAAATATCGACAAAAAATACAAAATTAGTGTAGTAGTACGTTATCTTGGTGTAGTGCACGAAAGGAGCCTCTTCGAGTCGCATTTGAAATCCTTTCACCACACTGATTCGAAAGAACTAGAATTATAAAATTCCTTAGATTGTCGATGTTGGTTGTTTGTCTGGCACTGACTTAAAAGTAGTTAGTAAAAGATTTTATATGAGAAGAGGTTTTATTTTATTTCTTCCTTTTTTGTTTAATTTGAAGGCTGTTAAAGTATTTTTTGTTAAAAAGTCATATACCTAGTCATTTGTAGATATTAATGATTATTTGAGCTCTATAATTTGGGTACAACTTCTTACTTTTTCAGGACCGACTTTGAATGGTTGAAGATGATTCGGTATTATTGGGAGGAAGACATTGACAACTGTGTGGCCAGAATGTCTAGTGCCTTGTATATTTACGGACATGAATACTTGGGTGCTGGAGGTATCTACTTTTAGCTTACTAATTAGTGTACACTTGTCATATAACTCTATACCTCACAAGTATAATTTTTGTAAACAAACTGCCCTTTTTGAACAAATCACTTGTTTAACTGTATTTTTTTACGACGTGCAAACGACGACGATGACCAGCGTCCGTCAGTTTTCATACATTTTGTGGCTAACACACGTGTCGCCAGTGGCGGCCACGGGCTACAGCAACAAAATGTTGGAAAACTGACGCCGGCCATCGGTCGTTGTAGACGGCAACGCGTTTCCGGGTGCACTAAGAGCTATTTTCAACCGTCTTCAAAAAAAGGGAGAGAATCTTAATTTGGTTGTTTTTTTATTTCTTTTACTTCAAAACTTTGTTGTTATTAACCCGATTAAAAAAAATCATAATAAATCAAATAAAAAAATTCAATATAGTTGATATTTTTATACCAGTACCAAGTTTATTTCTGCAGGTGTGTTGGTAATAACCCCACTGACTGATCGCTGCTACCTATGTCTGATGGGGGCCCTTCAGTTAGACTTAGGCGGCGCACCCGCGGGCCCCGCCGGCACCGGGAAGACGGAAACCACTAAGGATTTGGCGAAGTCCCTCGCTATACAGTGCGTCGTCTTTAACTGCTCTGAAGGTATTTTTTTTCCTTCAGGAGTCTATTGCTGGTTGATCAATTGCAATTAATAGATAGAAAAGGTTTTTATTTGGCCCATAATAAAAATAAACGCCTTAAACTCAATGGTCTCTACTAAGACTATACATCTAATAAGTACGCGTCTTCAAGAGTTTAGAAGCATCGTCGACCTAAGTTAACAAATAAAAAAAAGTGTGCTGGATAATTGATGTTAATTTTGGCCGGTCTTTGAAAGTGCATAACTAAGTCCAACCCCAGGCTCTTCTCATCAATTCTACGGATAACAGAATCCACATCGTCGTCGTTACAGTTAGCTAGTACTTGATAATTTCAATATCTAACAACTTTAATCTTACGGTAGCCAGAAAATCAAAAGCATCTTTTATTTTTACATATTTTATTCGCCGAAGAGTGCGAGAGCCTGATTCCTAGAGAAATTATATGTATGCTGATAATTATGCTTTAAAGATTCATATTTCTTATAATTCCATTTAATTTGCTAATACCTAAATGGATACAACTCGTAACGAGTGAACGTCCTATTTCGAATGAATACTTATTTGAAATAGGACGATAAAAAAAGGTCTAAAGTGTCAATGACACACACGCTTTTTTACAAGCTGATTGTTGGCTTTTTTAAAAGCTAGCGTATGAGCGTATTAGCTTTCGAGAAGGGTTGTCAACAAGCTGATTGCAAAAACGCCGATGACACTGGGTGACTTTACACGCTACAAGCGAAGTCGCTGGCGTGTAACGTGTAAAAAAGCCGTGTGACATCGTACTATTAATAAGTAAAAGAATGAATCTACCTATTCATCTTCTAGGTCTGGATTACAAAATGATGGGTAGATTTTTCTCTGGTCTGGCAACATCAGGCGCTTGGTGCTGCTTTGACGAGTTCAATCGCATCGACATTGAAGTGTTATCTGTCATCGCCCAACAGCTGATCACTATAAGAAACGCGAAAGTTGCCAAACAAGCCCGGTGAGCAAATGTATTTTTATTCCAATAAATATAACGTCAGTTAGCTCGATAATTGGGGATTATTTTTTTGATTTTTTCCGTGGACATATAACAGTTTAGATAGTTATGCAACTTACCCGCTGTTATTATGAAAAACACGCAAAAGATTTTCCACACTTGCGAACTTTAAGTTTAATAGCATAGCTTACACGAACTAAAATAATATTTTAGTTGAAAAAAGTGGGCCTATAGCCAGCAGTAGGCTAATATAGGCTGAGGATGATTATGATGATGATGATGAAGAATAAAAGAGTCCATTATAATTTGTATTCCAGCTCAAATAAAAATATTTGGAAATTGCTTTTTTTTGTAATGGTGACTGAATTTTTTGTTGCGTTTTTTCACTTTATTTTCCTTAAAATTATCTATCTAGGTTTCTATAGAAACATTATTAGTACAACGAAAATGCTTATTGAACGTTCAGTTCACTTTCGTGAAAGGTACGATTATACCGTACCTATTGACGTTTTTCGTGTTTATTCGACGCCACTTCCTTCCAAGTTTTGCCCAGAGTCCTGCGCGTCGCTATCTCGCTCGCACATTTGAATATATAAATTGATAAATTTGTTACTACTACTTCACGATATGTTTTAATATATTTTTTGTTTGGATTATGTTTATAATAAGCGAACGAAATAGGAAAAAACTTTAAATTGACAATTTATATCTTCAAAAATGTACACATGTCCGAGCGAGATAACGGAGCGCAGGATTCTGGGCCTTAATGGATTCAAACACATTGTTGATCAACGGCTCCGTCCCACGCTAGGTTTATGTTCGAAGGAAGAGAGATTAAGCTGGTCCGTACATGTGCCGCTTTCATCACCATGAATCCAGGGTACGCAGGGAGGACAGAGCTACCTGACAACTTAAAGGCGCTATTTAGACCCATCTCTATGATGGTGCCGGACTATGGTATGCACTTTAACGTATTTTCAATTATTTGTTTTTTTTATTACCTACCTGTATACCTATGCCTACTTTAGTTACTCCGAGACCTGCCTCGGAACTCGAAGCTTCCCTCACGGCCCCGCGCAGCGCCCTCCGTGTTTCTTCTTCCTCTTATTGTGAAGCCTTATCATCACCAAGTATCCCACGTCCTCTTCTCTACCAAGATTATCCGATTCTAAACTGGACTTTGCACTAACGTCATTTAGCCAGGTGTCATGTTAATTCGCCCGAGTTGTACCCATGTTCTTTTGTTAAATGTTTTTGCATGATCCTCACGGTACAGGCTGCGCCTAGTGTGAGGTTCGTGGGTTAGCACATTTTGTTAATCCATCAGCAACCCATTTAATGTCTTATATAATATTTGTCAGAGATAAAATCTCGATTCCCACTGGGATGGCAGCGACTTGATAGAGCACTTAAGTGTAAACGTGTGTTTTCTATGTATGTATATAAGTAATTAAAAAAATATTTAGGTAATTTACTTCTTCGGTTCCCATAGTACAACCTCTGCTTAGTTTGGGGCTGGATAGCGTTGTATGAAATGTCCAAAGTATTTATTTAAAGTAAAGTATAATTTATATATTTCAATTAAAGTACATTACACTTAAAACAAAGCTCTCCATATCAAACTAAGCTGAGAACAACTTATGTCTTGGTAGTGAGTACTAAAGATAAAAGATAAAGAAAATTTATTTGCCAAAACACAAGTACTATTTGTTTATTTTCAATTCAATTCATAACTGATTTATAAAAATATATTTTTTTGCAGTCTAGTAATAACTTTATTTATGTTTATAGCATTGATTGCTGAGGTGATCCTATACTCCGAAGGATTCGAGTCCTCAAGGGGCCTAGCGAAGAAAATGGTGCAAATGTACAAACTGTCTAGTGAACAGCTTTCCAAGCAAGACCACTACGACTTTGGAATGAGAGCGGTCAAGAGTGTGCTGGTAATGTGATTGAGGCTATAAATGCTAAGTTATTTTGTACAGGACTTGATAGGAAGCTGCATTAAAAAATAGGTGAACTTTTTTTTGCGTGAGTTTATGTTGGATTCCATCTATTCATCCGACCTCACAAACTTTCGCATTTATAAGTACGAGTATTGCAATAATATGAGTAGATGTTTTTTTTAATGTGACTATTGCTTACATTCGTTTCATATCACTTTACTATGGGATTTCCTATTTATAATAATACTAGATAGCGTCGTCACATCTTAAGCCGGCTTCCCACGGTGCGTGATATTGCGGATGGACGCCACCATGGAAACAGTCAATAGTCAATAGTTAATTTGTATTACTATGTTGTGGTTATTAAAGTGGTTTTAAATGTTAATAATGAGAATCAAACATACACCCTTTAAAGACAAAACAAATATGGATTTATAATATAAGACATAAGTGGCTTCTTTATTTCTACCTTACTATTTAACTTAAAAGAGTATCTTCCATGGTAGCTCAGACACGTCCGTCGCGTTATAAGAGCCTTGTGTGCGTTGCGTGGCTTTCCGTGGTCGTCAGCCGTGCATGATAAATCCGCAGAATCACGCACCGTGGAATGTTGACTTTATGTGTTCAAAGACTGAAAGATTATGATATAAAAAGATTGTTTTTAGTAACTAATCAATCATCATCAATCAATATTATTTAAAATAATAAAAGAAAGTCGTGTTAGTTACACTATTTATAACTCAAGAACGGCTGAACCGATTTGGCTGAAAATTTGTAGGGGGGAGGGTGTAGCTTAGAACCAGAAACGGACATAGGATACTTTTTATCCCGATGATGAAAATCTCCAACGCAAACAAAGTTGCTACTGCTAGTAAATAATAAAAATATTACTTTTTTCAAAGCAACCGTTACATCACTTTTCATGGTAAGTACATTGTATTATTAGGTGATGGCCGGCGCCCTGAAACGAGCCAGCCCCGACCAGCCGGAGGAGATGACGCTAATGTGCGCGCTGAACGACAGCAACTTGCCCAAGTTCCTTGCAGCAGACGCCATCCTCTTCGCCGGGATACTGTCCGATCTGTTTCCGGGAGTTAGTCTGCCTTTCAGAGACTACGGCATTATGGAGGATATCATTCGTAAGTTGTAACAGGGGGCCATAAATAACGTAAGGTGATTTTTTGCCATTTTTGACACTTCTTGGTGAGTTGTGGTGAGATTTTGCTCAACACCCTCCGCTCATCCTTCTCCAAATTTCACGTGAATAAGTTGTTAGAGTCCGATTATTAGATTACTAGATTATTATTAGATTACTGTCCGATCTGTTCCCGGGAGCCAGTCTGCCTTTCAGAGACTATGGCAAAGGAGGAAATCATTCGTAAGTTGTTAGAGGGCGTCAATAAATTACGTGAGGTGATTTTGGCGATTTTTTGACACCCCTTGGTGAGTTGTGGTGAGATTTTGCTCAACACCCTCCCTCATCAAATCACACGTTGTCAAATCAGCCTTGTCTTCAGCAGTCAAAATTGAAGACAGTTAATCATGTTAAGTCAATATGTTAGTTTTTCTTAAAACTAAATTAACTTGGAATTGGACTTGGAATATTTCGTGAATAGCAATGAGTTGTAGTATACTCACGGTTTTTTTTTGTGAGATCAAAAAATTTAATTATGTACAGAACCAAGCTTTGCAACCGTAACTAATTGGATTCGTGGATCTTTCAAAGCAATGCCGTATGCAAGGCAAGCTCTTTCATTAATTAAAGTCATACCGTTGCAGGAAAATTAAAAAAACATTGACCATGTTGTAATATTACATATGTATATACTCGTATTTTTATTAAAATAGTGCGAAAATGAAAACTTCTATCTAGATAAAAATTTTATGATAGAATCGTGCAAAATCATCATTAATATTTATACTCGGAAGACTATAAAGTCCTATATGGGCATATAAGCCTTAAACCACAGTTACAAGACTCTTTGCCACTGAAAAAAGGAACTCAATTTTACTGCCTTCGTTTGTGTTCAGTTATAGGCCTGTGCGTTGTCTGTCAGTAAGCCAGTTAGTCAGGACTTAATCATTTATATATTTCTAATAGGTATAATTTTGCGGGAAAAGAGATACCAAATAGAGATTTGTCAAATCAAAAAAGTGATTCAACTGCACGAGACGATGATTGTGAGATGGGGCGTAATGCTTGTCGGCCCGACTGGCGGAGGAAAAACTGTTGTTTTACACGTGAGTTTTTAACTTGTTGTGTCGCCTGTTAGCTGATAACTGAAATAGCTTAGAATTTATTATTTAGCAATTAGGGCGTCTTTTTCTTATCGTGTCACTAGTTCCTTCGAACCAGTGTGGTGAAAGGATTTGAAGTGCGCCTCGAAGAGGCTCCTTTCGTGCACTCGACACATGTTTTAGAACTTTAGGTTCTACGACATGCCGGTTTCCTCACGATGTTTTCCTTCACCGTTGCGAGAACGTGAGATGCATACATAGTTTTTTCCTACCGAAAAAACCCATATAAATTAGGGCGTGATAAACTTACACTCAATCTATCCATCCATTTATTCAAGGTGCATGGTATCTATTGCAATATGATATTGAATTATAATATGAGTACATGTTTTTTGACATTACTATTACTTTCAGTCGTTTCATATCACGTTACTATTACATTACATACTCATACTTCTGAAAATGATACTAGAAAGCGTCGTCACATCTAAAGCCGGCTTCCCACGGTGCTGATATTGCGGACGGACGTGGAACAGCCGCAATGGCGCACCTTGGAAAGAGTATCGTCCGTGGTTGATTCACGTCTGTCGCGTTGGAAGAGCCTTGTGAGCGATGCGAGGCTGTCCGTGGTCGTTAGCCGTGCGTGATAAATCCGCAGAACCATGCATCGTGGGAAGCCGCCTTTAGTTGTTCTAAGCCTTTATTTGTTCAAAGAGTTGTGGGTTCTAAAAAATATACACTTTATCCAAAACAGCTTACGCTGCTAGACAGTAATCCAGCTATTGTACTCTATCAGTGATATGTGATCAAAGAGATTATATTTTCTATAGCGTTTGAGATCAGACAGATTATGGTTTCTATGGATTTCATTGTATACATGTTTCGTGAAAAAGTATTGATTTCTCTTTGCTGTATCCTAAATTTTACGAATAAAAAATGAAACGAAAATAAAAACACACCACGGCTTGACCCGCGTGATTTCGAGATAAAAAAGTGGCCATAAATCCTTTTTCAGCTTTTATACTTTAACCAGGGATTCGAAACCGTTACATTCGAATTGCAAGGCAAGGGCATCATCCACTCGGCCATTACGCCCTCATTAATTCATAATATTCATAATACATTTACGAAGATATAACAAGAAAATATTTTGTAGGTTTTAGCAGATACGTATACGAGGCTACACGAGAATGAAGTACCAGGTCCTCAAAATCAATATGTGCATAAATACATTATGAACCCTAAAAGCCTCACCATCGGAGAGTTGTACGGCGAAGTAAATCTACAAACTCTTGAATGGCATGACGGCATTCTGCCACTCAGTTTGAGAACTGCTGTACAGGTAAACTAACTCCTTACAAGGAATTACTTGTATCTTCTGAGATATGTTTCTCCATTTTGAACACGTTTTATTCGAGGCCTTATACACCACCAATTTTTAATAACCAAAAAACTTTACTGGGCAATGCATGCATGCATGCATGGGGTACTACATTGTAAATGTGCAGTCAGAATTTTGAATTAATACAAAATAATAGAGTGACAGCGGTGCGAGTTTACCGCCCGAGCCGAGCTTTTGCGAGCTGGCTCGAGCTGGGTAGCCGGGTTTACCAATCGATGAATTCAACTTATATTATTATCAATGATGGGAACCGCCTGACGCAAATCCATAGGAAGACGACTAATAAAAAAAAATGTAACAGTTATCCAATTTTATTAAGTTTGTTTTGACAAAAAATTGTCTTAATCTTTTGCCATAATAGTGCAGTCAAATTAGGCGTGTTTTGAGCAAAGATAGGACATAATTGAACACATTTGTTTAAAGCTTTAATTTTTACATAAATCGATTTCAAATGAATTTGCCCCTACCATATATAAATTTCAACCTCCGGAGATGGCTGGATCCGGAGATACCTTCATAAGGCCATAGCTTGACGAGGCGTTTGTATACAGTTGGTGCAGTGTGATATATTTTGTACGGCACCATGCTCCACGTTCCCACCAAGTTTCAGCTAAATCCGAAAACGGGAACACCTTTGAATTGTGATAGCAATTACAATACTTTGGTTGCAGATAAATCTATTCTGGGTCAACTCCTGTTGTTGTACATTTTGATGTAATGGTCAAGGTCTTTGCCACAATGCTCTCCCAAATTTTCAACTGCCTACGTCTTCTAAAAAGTAGTATATCCTTAGATTTACGCATTTTTTGAGAGGTTTTACACCACAATTCTACAAGCAAAATCGACACAGTTTCAAAACTTATCTCAAATATATTAACGAGGTAAATGTAACGTATGCCAGTTAAAAAACTTTCGGATTCTAATACGGAACAAGTATTTATTGGGCATTATAGGTAAATAACATAGGAACGTAGCCAATAGAAGCGACAGTTGCATTTCACGTCAGATAAACAAAATATGTCTCTTCCACAAGCTTTTCCATCTATGAAAAATTGAACGCGTCATCGTTTGCAAGTTTAACAGGTTTGATTTTGACACCAAACGACTTATGTCTATTAATTAAAAGCGCATAAATACGTCATTTATTTATAATAAGGAAAATGCTGTTTGACGTGACAAATGTCTACTAAACATGTAGATCGTTCAAACTTTAAAACGAAAATAGAACCTCAAGCAGTTGTCAAAATGCCACTCAAATGCCATTTAATTCTTGAATTTCATGCTACTGCACCTAATAACAAGACGATTTATCAATAGCACCAACAAAAAGGTTCTATCATGATTTCATTATTTTTATTTTTAAAGTAGCATTGTTGCTGAAAGTGACAAGACTCTGTTTTTTCTCTGATATTTGACTTCATAAACTTCCTTTCCAATATGTTTTTTTATTGATTCCAGGCCAATCAGTTTAGCTTGGTAGCAATTAATTTGCGAGGAAATAAATAAATAAATTCATCATTACTTGACGACATTTTTAAATAAAAACATAACAGCGAAAAAAAACTGCGCGGAATAATTTTTACATGTTCTCAAATTAGCGAAGCGTGCGCATCAGCGCTTTTTTTAAGGCAAAGCACAGGCAAAGGCACAAAAACAGCCATTATTACTAATAAAGTAAATTAATATTTTTGTGTTTTGTTACATTTAAATGGTTGTGATTTATGGTGAATATAATTTTAACTAAATTATTAAATGTTTATTTATTATAATTTATCTCTCACAGTTAATTTTATTCATAAAATGTTGACCACTTTTCTGACGTAAAAACTCTTTGCTAAGATTTAAAAATGTACCGTTCGTTATAAACGGAGAACCTGGATAAACCTTCCTTTTTTAATTACATTACCGCATAAGATAATTGATTGATTCAGGCGTCACTAGGAGGTGTGGACTCACCGAAGTCAGAAACGAGAGTTACTCTCGTTTCTGATTTCGGTGAGTCCACACCTCCTGATGATGCCTCGTGTAGAGGCGAAACACGTGTCGTATCTTTAAACTTTGGTTTTCTGTTCGTTGGCTCTTTGGTTTATAATATAGTAATATGTACTAAAGTTCTAAACTAAAGTAAAGTTAATTAAAACCTTCGTTTAGAAATCAAGCTGATTTATCACTAAATATATTTATATAATTTGTTGATACATTACCGCACTAGTGCGTAATGAGGTACAATACGGTATTGAAATTGGTGCAATAATAGACCCTTTACGAGCAAATGTGTTATAACAATTTTTATCGCTGTGAGCAAAGTGGGCTTTTTTTATGCAATTTTTTATGTCCATAGTTTTTTTATTGTTCTTAAAATAACTTTATCGGGTATATATGTATATATGTAGTATGATTAATTAATATAAAAATTATCTAGATTGTAATGCCTACTTGCACCAAACTGTCAAAGACCCTAAGCTGTACTGTTAAGAACTACCAAGCGAGTAAAGTAATTGCTTAGAGACTTTGACAGTTTGTTGCAAGTAGCCCTTAGTCTCACATAAAAATAGACAAAGACCTTAAGACTTTTTGTAGAGCAATTATCGAGCAAGTTAAAATTCAACTTTTTGTAGAACTTGTGCGTTTAATGTATGAAATTCTTAGACTTAGACATTTCGGGGGCAGGGTGGAGGTGTTTAAAACCCCAAAACCCCCCCCCACTGTATTCCGCCATAGGTCTGATTGAAAGGTGTTGGTGCTCAAAATGAGGCGGTGCTCATGTTGCTATTGAGAGAATAACTCAATTTACGCACGCCACTGCAGTTTTATGTGGGTCTACTATTAATTAATCTGTAATATTGGTGATAAATAACCTCAAGTTTCTGGATTTTTCTGAGAGAAACTTGTATATTTTAAGAGTGGTGATTGTAACTAACTACTAGTAGTTATCACAGAAAATCACGAATAAATTCCTTTTCTCCGAAGCACAGTTCACCGATTCATAAGTTGGTGAAAAAAACCATGTTCCGTATGAGGAAGGATGGTACAAATGCACCGAAAGGTTTATCATAGCTGTAGAAACCTTGTATTTATTTTCACCGACTGTGCCAATGTTTTCCGAGCTAATAACTGCATATTTAACTACAAAAAAACATTTTTACCTGGTCATTCTACTTCTAAAACTTTGAAATTTATTGTAGAGGTACATAAGGATAGTCATAATGTGTGGTACAAATTTCATGAGATAGACTTTACCCGTTTACATTTTATACCGTTTTCAAAGTTTCAACTGAGTATTTAACAGGGTTCCGTAGGTGCTAGAATCGGTGCAAATTAGGTGGTGACTCCTGGTGGTATCCTCTATCGATCCCGCAACATTCTACAAATGTACGAATTATGTCCTATCTTTTTCGGATTTTAACTAGCCTATAATGAACGGCAACTATTATATGCGTATTTTTTTTCTGGTGATTAAACATTTGCGGTGTTTAATAGTTCATCTTTTTTAGCTATTCCCATTGTTGCGCTATAAAAGAAACAAGTGAGAACAGGTATTACACACCAATATACCAGTGTTAGATACCAATAAACTATAAACTTTTTTTGGTATAATAATAAAATACGATAGCAGAAGTCATCTACAAGATTCCATCTAGTCGAGATGTTTTTTTTGATGATAGTTTTTCTTTCGAAATTAAACATTGAATGGTTTAAAGTGGACAATCGCTATAGTGATAGCAGCGTTGCACCTACATTAGTAATTAAGCTCCTTGAAGCTCTATCTAAAGAGCAGAGAGAGGCCAGCAGTGGGTCAACTCAGGCTGCGGATGATGGTGTTGATGATGAAGCTCTATTTTGGTCATGGGCAGGTTTTATCTCTCACCATCTGGAGACCACTAGCTCGTCTAGTCACTGGATAAAATAAAAAAATATTTTCAGTGTGAAAAACCCGACCACCAATGGTTGATTTGCGATGGCCCTGTAGATGCCGTTTGGATCGAGAATATGAACACCGTTTTGGACGATAATAAAATGTTGTGTCTCTCAAACTCTGAACGGATAAAGCTCACTCCATACGTGCACATGGTGTTTGAGGTAACTAAATATACCCTTATGCCCGAGATACACGAGGCTAGTTTTCCAAGCCAGGATATATATAGTTAGATAGTGATAGAGCTTTATGAGCAGAACTTGCTTAATTTCTAGGCAAGTAAGCTAATGAAAAGAAGCCAGAGCTGCTTACTATCTGGTTATCCTGGCTTGAAAAACTACCATCGTGTATTTCAGTCATTTGTTAAAAAAAAATTATGACAAGTTGAGAGACATGATAGAGTCACTGAGTTCGCAAAGTATCTGGATACTTACGTATTTATGTTGTATACATTTGTGTTTAACTACAAATAAGTGGTTATAATAGTAGATTATGCATTAAGCGGATAAAGCATATTGAACCCTGATTGTAACGAGAGACTCAGTTAACTCCTGAGCGAAGCGAGGGAGATAAGTAGAGTACTGTTAGAGCGGGTTACACATTGGGCGTTTTGCTAACGCGCATTTTGAGAACCCTGAATTCTATTGAAGTACACCTAACAATTAACAATCAGAAAGCGCCTAGTCACGTCACTTTATAAATAAACAAATATCACTTTACCAGGTAGCGGACTTAGCCCAAGCTTCGCCGGCTACAGTGTCGCGATGCGGCATGGTGTACATAGACCCTAATGAAATGGGCTACTTGCCGTACGTCCGCTCTTGGCTCGAGGAAGGGGTAGAAAAGAACATATTCAATCAGGAGAATTCGGAGTTTCTGTACGAATTGTTTAAAATGCTCGATGTTGGTGTGGTGCATGTGAATACTAAGTGCAGCGTCGGCATTAAACAGGTAAATTCTTTTTCTATGACATCAGATATGAAGGGATTTTTTTTTTGCCTATACTGTCCCATACACATACATCTGTTTAATGTCTCATATTTCTCAAAGCATGGAAGCATTAAACGGGAAGCAATAAATAAAGTATGAAGTCATACCACGCATAGAAAACACATCAAAAGTATTTGATCGCTTTAGTCACTTCTACTAAAAATACTTACTTGTTACTTGTGAGAAATGTCCTAAATATTTATTAATTATTGTTTATTTATTTATTTACTACATTCTGACCCTACGACCTACGACCCTACTCAAAATATTGAAACAGAGAGATACTAACTTATTTTTAAAATCAAATAAACATCACCAGTAGTCAGTGCAATTGCTATATAAATTGCTTTCGAAACCTCATCATTTTAACAGAAGATAAAAGTATATATCAAAATATTTAGGCACTAATTTATAATAAATAAACATTTATATATTTCAATTGTACAGGTGGACATAAGTAAAGTGTCTGCAATATGTTTCCTTATGGGCGCGTTACTAACGGAGCCAGGCGAGAGATTCTCCGACAAATCTGCGGTGAAGACGTACATCGCCCACAACTTCATCTTCTCATACGTTTGGTGCATCGGAGGAAACATCCTAGAATCCAACAGAAGGGGCTTTGAAGAAGTCGTTAAAAGGCAGTTTGAAGAGTTTGAAGAAGCAGAATAGTGAGTTATTATTATGAGCTTTACATTATTTAATTTATTTGTTTAAACGTTTTAATTTTAATGGCTAAAACATTTTTTTGGCCAATATTTTGTTGAGGTTTAACTTGTTCCAAAGGATTTCGACAAAAATATGTTAATAATTTAATCCTATTTATCAAATTTCGTAGCACCTGTTGCTCCTACAAACAAAGTGCTTCGACACTACAAAGTGCTACGACACTACAAAGTGCTACGACACTACTAAGTGCTATGCCCGCCGTAGACAGACTACGTGCTACGCTTTCGTAGATTCGATCGTAATTAATGAAGTTTCGATCAAACTGTACTCGTTATCGACATCATCAACATCGACACAGTGAGCTGGTGATTGCGTGACGTCGCGTCATCATGATGAATTATTTTAACAAAAAGTGACATTATCACATTAAGCCTCTGATGAAAAAGCACCGGTGATTTCACTGTAATAATCATATTACCATGGTAGAATAAAATAGAATTAGCAATCATTTCTATGCCTATTCGACATATTTCGGATATGAATCGATTATTATGATGAGATTTAGTATTCAGTATTCAGTATTTTTATTGCAGTCAATACGTCTTAGTTTTAATTGTTTACAAGGTTACACAGAACATACTCATAGAACATATTGAACCCTGAAATAGGGCATGGCAACATTAGAGCAGGAGCGGACCGAATCACATATCAATTTTTCATACCTAATTTTATATTTTTTCAAGTATTAAATCTCATCTTTGTCGTTAAAAAAATCTTGTATACTGTAATAACTTTTTTTTAAAAGAATTACATTCAGTTTTCTTTCAAAATTTACTTCTTTTTCTTCGTCTTTTATTTGTTCAGATTTTGTTGTATATTTTTACTGCCATTACGTTTGGACCGGAACTGTGTAATTTCAACTTTGAGCATGGTAATTCTAACTTGTGCTTATATCGAGTTGGATACCGTCGCGGCAAGTCATTTGTTTTTTGGAAGAATATGGGATAGTTTCTTTTTTACACATTTCAAATATGTATATGCCTGTTATGTTAGAATTTTTTTATCTATAAAGTGAGGTTTACAGCTTTCTGGCAGTTTTATATTTACTAGAATACGGACACACTTTTTTTGTAGCACAAAAAGGTCTTGGACATTTACGCTATTACCCCATAATATAATTCCGGTTCGCAGCCAGGCGAACGCGTACGCGTAGTAAGATGCTAGTGTAGTTTTAAAATCTGTTGCCTTCTTTAATTCTCTAAGAACATAGGTAAAGTTCGAGAGTTTTGAAGCTAGTTTTTGAATATGGCTTTTCCAATTTATGTTTAATATATTATCTTTTTAATTTGTGTAACCTTCTCTGTTCGTCAGCTTTCCACAAGGATTCAACTTTTTCGACATGTATATGGACACGAAATTCAGAAGGCTTAAAGTTTGGGCTGAAATTATACCGGATTTTATTTATGACAGCGACAAGCCATTTTTCGAAACTCTGGTGCCTACTATAGATACAGTGCGATATGGATATTTGTTCGAAAAACTTTTAGGCTCCGGGAAACCTGTTATGTTTACAGGAAGCACTGGTAAGTTAGTTTTGAAAAATGTTTCAAGAAAAAAAAATCTGTTCGTGAATTTTTTTTTTTTTTATTAGAATATTTTTTTTTTCTTTCCTATCAGTTACATAATTATACCCTACAGGTGTCGGAAAAACTTGTATAGCCGCGGAAATATTAAACCGCATGTCTGCTACTGGCTACTACATACCAGTTATATTGAATTTCTCTGCGCAAACTAGCTCTACGCGAACGCAGGTACTGTCACGCAATTATTTCATAACGAGCTGCAGTCCGCGGCTTTTGGATGTGTAAAATATTTCCTCTCGCTCTTAATTTCATGAAAAATGGGACGGAAGTGTGTACCAGGAACTTGGCCGTTACATGGTACCGACCTCAGAAAAATTAAGTAAATAGAATTATTCTAAATTTTTACATAATATGTTGCTTATTACTATGGTGAGATGTTGTTATGCTACTACTATGAGGATCGTTCGTTTTCTAAACATGGTATTTGAAGACTTAGAGACAGCATGTGTTTTTTTTAATGTGGATGTTCAACAGATTATTAATATGCCTTTGATGGGGAATGGTGATGCGAAACTGCCTAAGATCGAGAAAGGTGGAAATATTTGGGGGAGGCCCAACAATGGGACAACATAGGCAAATAAAAAAAAACTAATGGCAAGCCTGTATCGTGGAGAGATTTGTTAACAATTTGTTTTCTCATTTAGGAAGTGATAGAATTGAGGTTGGACAAAAGGCCGCGGAAAGCCATTGGGGCTCCTCTCGGAAAGAAAATTATAATATTTATTGATGACGTCAACATGCCACGTCTGGACGTTTATGGCGCTCAACCCACGATCGAACTACTAAGGTAAATATTAATAACGTAAAAAGCCGTGTTGGCCGAGTGGGAGGTGCCTCGACTTTCAATCCGAAGGTCGTGAGTTCGAACCCGGTCGTACACCAATAGATTTTACTATTCAAAAAAGATCTATGTGTGCATTTAAAATACGTGCTTAACGGTGAAGGAAAACATCGTGAGGAAACTGGCTAGAACCTAAAGTTCGAAAACATGTGTCAAGTGCACGAAAGGAGCCTCTTCGAGGCGCACTTGAATCCTTTCACCACACTGATTTCAAAGAACTAGTGACACGATAAGAAGAATAACGTAAATTTACTTAACATTTTTTTTTATTGTAAGAAAGTGACGAGACTAGCTAGGCGTTTTCCTGATGGTATAATAAGCGTGACAATGATGCGCAGAATGCAATTCTTAGGTCAAATTGGTTCTGCGCATCTTTGTCACGTGGTTCGCCAGAGGACAACTTGTTTGTCACTTCATATAAGAGATCACGCCTCCCCATAACCAAAACAGTGCTGCGCTGGCTGCTTGGCGACATAATATCTAGCACGGTCTAGATATATGTTATATTTCCGCCTTCCAACGGAACGATCTCCAAAATATTTCGTTTAAATACGCCATAATTGTTTTTCACTTACATTAATATTTCAACCTAGAGAAGAAAAAAACTATACCGAGAAAGTATATCCTTTCAAACAAAAAAAATATTTTCCAAATCGAAGTTCTGAGGTAACAAACATTAAAAAAATATTGTGAACCTCCTCTTTTTTTGAAGTCGATTTGATATGAGATGATGATCGGTCGATCGGTTTTGATTGAAGATTTAGATTTTCGGTACTTTTACAGGCAGTTTTTGGATTTTGGTGGTCTCTATGACAGAGACAAGCTCTACTGGAAGGATATTTTAGACGTGGTATTGTCTTGCGCCTGCGCACCGCCCGGAGGCGGAAGAAACCCATTGACGGCTAGATTTGTACGGCACTTCGCAATGTTCTACATATCGGCACCGAATTCTGAGGCTATGAAGACTATTTTCAAGGTTTGCTCTTTTGTTTTATTGGTTTATGTGTTATTTTTTCAAAATAAAAATAAAAAAAGATTGTCAGACTCATTTGAATCCTCAACATGGTGGGTTTACCCGCAAACGGGTCGCCGACTGAAGCTAAATTTTATAGCTTTCGCGCGCGGCCGCCGTGTCGTCGGTGTCGGCCACGCGCTATGTAGCGCGTGGTTGCTGTACAGCAAGAAAATGTATGAAAACTGACGATCGCCAGCCACGGGTTGCTGTAGTCGGTCCCCCGTTTGCGGGTTGCATTGCAGCACTTCATGTTCGAAATGCAATAAAGTTGTGTAAGAATAACCATTTCAAAGTCATATTTGAAAGAACCGTAAAATTTTCATACACAATTCTTCAGAATTATTGTCTATTGCAAAGTCCAGTTAAAAATTCAAGTCGCCGATCCAAACCCTGCAGTCGTAAAATCGAGAACCCTTCAAACAAACCCGCTAAGTATTACAAATAAAGGTCATTACCATTTCAATATACCAGGCGATCTTGAAAGGCCACATGGAAGATTTCGTACCCGAAGTATCAGTACTCGGTGACCCAATTGTAAACGCAGCAGTGGACGTTTACCAGAAGATATGTGCAGAGTTGCTTCCGACCCCGGCCAAATCGCACTATGTGTTTAACTTGAGAGACCTTTCCAAGTCTATGCAGGGTGTGTTGCAAGCTGATGCAGCCTATATGCGATCACCTCAAGCCATGCTCAGGTATTTCACTTATAACCAGATACTTCATGTACAATCAAATCAAATCAATCAAAATTGTTGGATTCGGTTCATTCAATGACACCATAATGTTGTTAGTACAGTGGGCTCTGTAATAATGGCGGCTCTGCTAATGCGATGCATATTACTATCGAGAAGCCACTTTCAAGATTGTTTTTATGTATTTCTATTGTTTATTTCATTTCTGAATATTAATTCTTACATATATTATTTTATTGCGAAGTTGTCTTTTTACCGATACAATAAGTTTTGTTGTAAATAGAGGTTATTATCTTTACTCGCTACTCGATCTTTTTAGGCTATTTTACCACGAATGTCTCCGCGTATTCCACGACCGATTGATCAACATTCAAGACAAGAGTTACTTCTTGCATTTAATGAGCACGGTCTGCCAGAAGAACTTCCAAACGCCTATACTCGACGTGCCGGATGATCCTGTAATCGAACACCCTCCCTTGCTACTGTTCGGAGACTTCATAAACTCTGCTGTGCCGAAAGAGAATAGAGTTTACGCAGAGATCCCTGATATGGCCAAATTGATGGTAGTTTTGAAGGTAAAATTCAATTCAATATAAATTAATAAATATAAATAATGTTCAGATATTTCACACAACGCTATCTAGCCCCAAACTAAGCAGAGCTCGTACTATGTCAAACCGGACCACTGATAGAATACTCATATAATTTTTTTGTACAGTAAGAATCGAACCAGCCAGACGACACCGTGGCTTAGTTGGTAGTGACCCTGCCTACGAAGCTTGGTGTTCCGGGTTCGATCCCCGGCCGGGGCAAATATTTGTGACGAACACAAATGTTTGTTCTCGGGTGTTGGATGTTGTGATGTCTTGTATGTATCCATGCCACCTGCGACACAGGGAATCCTAGTGCAGGGGTGTGAGTGTGTGAAAAAAAAAAAGCTTTACCGGCGTGACAGTCCAACAACTTGCAACTGAGCCGTCCGCGTCGTCAACGCCAATATTATATCCGCCTTGTTTTTCTAAATATTCTTGACCCCAGTCTTTTTCATTCAGGAATATCTAGAAGAGTACAACTCAACGGCTCGGGCGGAAATGCACTTGGTTTTGTTCCAAGACGCGGTGGAACATGTCGTGAGAGTTGCGAGGGTGCTGCGAGCGGAGCGCGGCCATTGTCTCATGGTGGGGCCGGGCGGGTCGGGGCGGCGTAGCGTCGCCACGCTGGCAGGACACGTTAACGAGTGCAAGTAAGTGATTTCTACTAAAGCAGCAGGTGTACTGGTGACGTTCTAAGACGCGGTGGAACACGTGATTAGAGTCACGAGGGTGCGGAACACGTCAACGAGTGCAATTAAGTGATCTCTACCACAGCTGGCAGGAGCGCTGGTGACGTTCCAGGACGCGGTGGAACTCGTGATTTGAGTCACGAGGGTGCTGCGAGCGGAGCGCGTCCTTTTCTAATAGTAGGGCCGGGCGAGACAGGGCGGCGTAGTGTCGCCACGCTGCTTGACACGTCAACGAGTGCAAGTAAGTTATCTCTACCACTGCTGCATGAGCGCTGGTGACGTTCCAGGACGCGGCGGACGTGGAACACGTGATTTGAGTCACGAGGGTGCTGCGAGCGGAGCGCGGCCGTTATCTAATGGTAGAGCCGGGCAGGTCGGGGCGGAGACAGTGTTTATGGAAATAAAATTAGAAAGCCAATATTTCTCTTCAAAATGGTCATGTCATTTGAAAACCAACTTCCGTTGATAATTTAAGTTTCAGTTTATCTATTTTCTCACCTTTTATCACAAAAAACATATACAAATGAAACCTGACTATTCACATGACGTTGCAAAATATAGAGTTCAATTTTCCGCTCGCTCTCAAGCTCCTCACTCTAATTCAAGTAAATAAATAAAATTAGTCTGATAGCTCGGTGGCTTCATATAAGCTTGCCTCTGATGCATTAATGTAATTAAAGAGTTTCAATGCAGAATATTGCATTAATTATTTCCTTCGATGCCTTTTCGTACCTTGATGGCGGATATTGAATTTCCATAGACCTGTGTTTACTAGAAATGGTTCACAGAGGCGGTCTCTACCTCATCCGCGTTGCCTTATTGGTTTTTGCTTTGCTCATAAACCATTTATGTGTGTTTAGGTGTATGGGTATGGAATTGAAACGCAATTACGATACACCCGAGTTTCACGACGATTTAAGGAAAATGTACATGAGAGCTGGAGCCAACTACGAAGACACAGTCTTCTTATTTACCGACACTCAGATAACAAAAGAAGAGTTTTTGGAAGACATTAATAACATGTTGAATTCAGGTAAGTTGTATTATCGCCAAGTATAGTGCGTTTTTTAATTAGGTAAAAGACTTTTATGAAGGTATTGTGTTGGACACTCTACACATTGCCTTATGTTTTAACATTAAAAAACATTTTTTTTGGTTAACACCTTGTCATGTTCATTGGCGAACCTGAGGTAGATAACTTATAAGTTTTATATTAGTTCTAAAGGCCTTTACACACCGAAGCCGCCACATATTTTCGGATAGCCGTATAATGCCACATATAGCTGTTACTGCATGTCACCGGACTCTAACCGCCAGCCGGCGGCTTTGGTGTGTATAGGCCTTTATATTTTACTAAATATTTTTTTAGGTGAAGTCCCGAATCTCTTTGAAGGCGACACATACGAACAAGTTCAAACTGCCTGCCGTCCCGACGCTGGAAAGGCCGGAATCAACCCGGCTGACAGAGATGCAGTATACTACTTCTTTATCAACAGAGTGAGAGGGAAGCTGCACTTGTGTATATGCATGAGTCCCGTGGGAGAAGCATTTAGGTTTGATAAACTTATCTTTGGGCTTGGTGTATGATAATACAAAGTACAGGTCGCTCAACAAAAGCTGGCATTTTCAAAGTCTCACTCAAACTAATCCAATTTCACTACACTTTGAAAAAATTTGGATGATAATTTTGACAGGTCACTTAAAGAGGGACACGTCAGGTGTTGTCCTTGCCAGCTTTTGATGATGTACCTGTAACAATTGTTTTAGAAAGTCTTTTCGCGAATCACGATTTCTTACAAACGAACGAACTACTGCTTAGTTTGTTGCGATAAGATCTTATTAATTGCAACCACTTAGAAAAACACAATAACTTGTTATTAATTTCAATGTCCCGAAAATGTTTAATTGAAAAAATATGCATTGCTAAGTAGGAAGGTGCTTATTCCCAACTAGTAACACCCTGACTAGGGCTGATACTCGATAGGAAAAAAATCCCAACGAGTAAGGCGCTGTCCTAATTGACTAATGGTCGTACGAGCAAACGATGCGATTTGGGATTTCGACGTTCGTCGTTGATACGACGAGATTAAATACACAAATATCTTCAGAGTGTCCTAATTGGCATCGTATGATCGTACGATCATTCATATGGCTAATTTTCATCGGGCGACCAAAACTCATCGTTTGATCGTACGATCAATGCCAATTAAGACGCCGCCTAACACTGTTACTCGTTTGTATGTTACTCGATAGGAACCCATCCTTATAAGTCTGTTGAACAAACATGTATATAGTTCTAACGACAAACAAAAGAACCTCATTGAGTTCCATTCAAATTAACATTTTCACACAAAAACATTTTTAACAAAAAAATAGAAATGACGGCTGCCCGAAAGTTGAAATTGAAAAGCGCCCAAAAATCACTAGTAATCTTATTTTAGACGGCGCTGTCGAATGTTCCCGTCGCTGGTGAATTGCTGCACTATTGACTGGTTCACAAAATGGCCACCAGAAGCTTTGTTATCAGTCGCACAGCAATGCTTGCAGCCGCTCGGAAACAAAGATATCATTAATAAAATATCCACTTTATGCGTAACCATGCACGAGGTAATTTTTTTTAGCACGGTACATCAAGTAGAAATTTATTACAATTTTTTTAAAAGCAAACAAGTGTTAAACGACCTAGACGGTTTCTTGGTGGTAAGAGGTCAGCTACCTATGACCAAAACAGTGCTAAACAGGACTTTGATTAACATAGTGCAACACTGCTATTAGCGTTCGTCCACTTTGAGACCTTTTGATGGTCAGTCTCGAAAGTACAGTAATTTCAGTAGTTTCCTTCAAACCGGAACACAGTCATGCTTACACATTACTGCTTTGTAACAGAATATCTGGCACTGTGTTAGTATTGGTACCCATATAGACGGCATCCTGCAGGGAACGCCTCCCAAAGATGGAAATATATAATCAAGTCTAGGCTCTTTTATTTATATTATTTACTTCATTGAAAGGCAAGTACAATTGAAAATAATTATTATTATGAAAATTCTCTCTTTTTTTGAGGCATACTTAATAATAAAAAAAATCTTTATTTCCTTCCATTTATAAAAGTTAAATATGTAAAATGTATGCAGGTTTTGCTTCTTACGAGTAGGGTCCGCCTCTTGCGGTAAAAGCCTCCTCCAATTAATTCGAGTCTCTTCTATTTATTGAGCTTTCCGGCCACTTCTTTTATGTCGTCGCTCCAACTAAATGATAGTCGTTCTCTATTTCACAATAAAATGTATTATAATAATGAAAACTTTTTAATCAGGATGTAGATAGAATGACCGACCGTTTGTACAATGAAATGAGACGATACTTCTACACGACGCCGAGCAGTTACTTGGATTTACTCAAATTGTACCTACAACTGCTCGACAGGAAGCAACAGCAAATAATTCGGGGCAGGGACAGAATTTCCTGTGGACTGTTTGTGAGTGACTCGTATTTTACGAAAAATACATTTTCAGTTTTTTGCAACTTTACTTACCAGCCTTATCAGAAAATCCTGGAATCAGACATTGCAACCGACGTTTGAAAATCCTATGTTACTTCTTCGTTCGCCATTACCTTCTCGTGATAATCATTTCCATTTCGTGGAAATCAAACAGTAAAAAACATTTTCGATGTTTTCAAGATGAAGTAATCAAAACCGTTTGTTTTATGTACATATTTATAAAGCATCAATGACACACGGCTTTTTTATAAGCTGATTGTTGGCGACTTTAAAATCTAGCGAGTGAGCGAGTTAGCTTTCGGGAAGGATTGTCAACAAGCAGGTTTTAAAAAGCCGATGACACTGGGCAAGTTCACAAGCGAACTCGCTGGCTTGTAACGAGTAAAAAAGCCGATGACACTGGGCAAGTTCACAAGCGAACTCGCTGGCTTGTAGCGAGTAAAAAAGACTCTTAAAAGTAGTTTCAGATTAGCGTATTAAAACGAGCGCCGCTCGTGTTTTTCATTTTGAAACCGCATATACACGCAACAAATTTTTAAAGTGTATTATTTTACCGCATCCTTAGAAGTTGTATGAAACCTATGAAGTAGTCGGCGTGATGGAGCAACAAGTACGTGACATGGAACCGATTTTGGCTAAAAAGGCCGATGAAGGCATAGCACTTGTCAACCGACTAAAGATCGAGCAAAAGTCTGCGGACGAAGTCAAGCAGGCTGTCATGAAAGACGAGGCAGCAGCGAAGGTAAAATAAAAATGATAATCTTTCTGCTTCGTAAATCTATGGTAAAAACCAATAGGAACCTCGAGAACAGCTTCATAAAAAAATATGTATTTTATATTATTAGTCTTCTCAAGTTTGATTCGATGTTATTGCAGTAAGTTTTACTGCTAGCGAGCGGAATATTTTCTTTCTCGGATTTCATAGAAATCAGACGCTGAAGGTGTACCTTATTAGTGAGCTGACTGTGACTATCAACAACAAAAAATCTCGTATTTAATCTATTATAGATAGATATTAATGTCTTGACTTTGTTTTATTTGTTATTCTTTGTTGGAAAACAAGTTGTAGTACCTACCTATGTACATAATAAGAAATGTTTGAGTTACTTCAGAAAAAATCTGTTGACTTTTCCTTTTTCCAAACAATTTTTAAATACTTCTATTTTTCATTAATTCTCTTAAAACTACGAAGACATTCGTGAAAGCTACCAGATTGAGCAGGAAAGAATATGCGGCGATGTTTTCTCGACCCCTCACGAACTAAGCTAAGCTCAGCTACTCTTGATTCGCTCGCGGCCTGTGTATTACTACAGTATAGAGGCATTTTTAAGACTGAAATATCTCTACCACGATAGGTTGTTTTGTGTCGTTCAGATAAAAGCAGAGGAAGTGAAACAGATCGCCGACGAAGCGAAGGCTGACTTGGCTCTAGCTATGCCAGCCATGGAGGCGGCACAGAACGCTCTCAAAGCACTAAACAAAGCTGATATCAATGAGTTGAAAGCTTTCCAGAAACCACCCGCACTCGTACGATTCGTTATGGAACCTATCTGCATACTCTTTGGGTCAAAGTAAGTCCTTTTTTAACTGGATAACTCTGTTTCTTTGTACCCGTATGTAATAATGTGGAAATATGTAATAAAGTGGAGTATAGTAATAATATACCGCTTGCAAAAAAAAAAATCTACGTACATATATAGCATTGACGTTGTTCAAAATCTTTTGCTCTTTAAAATAAAACCATTCATGTATGTATAACTTTAGACCATTCTACAATTCATGCTTTATAGACCGGATTGGGATAGCACAAAGAAGCTATTGGCGGACGTCAATTTCATCGGTAAACTAGAAGAATACGATAAAGACCACATACCCGACGCGACCCTCAAGAAAATCAAGGTGTATCTCGTACACAAGGACTTTAACCCTGATACCGTGGTTAAAGTATCGAAGGTACTCTACCAGCACTCTACAGTCAAAACATAATAGACACAACACCCACCTTTGTTAGACATACAGAAAAAAACTCTCTAGCGATGAACTTAACACCTTAAATTTACTGATACTTGTGTATATCTTAGTACTCTGTGCTAATACTAACAATAACGGATCAAGATAAAGCAAAGGAATTTATTTGTAACAAATAGATTTTATGAAAAAAAAATTGCATCAGTTTCAATTATCTGTATCCAGTATCCAGTGGGTCAAATCAAGCTGTGGATGATAATTATAAAATCCATAATTAATATTTATTTCAGGTGTGTCGTTCAATGGTACTGTGGGTTCAAGCAATTGACATGTACGCCAAAGTCTTCAGGATTGTGGAGCCTAAAATCCTTGCGTAAATACTACTACAATAATTTAATCATAGCCACATTTTTTTTTAATATTTGCTTTTAAAATATTTCAGCCGCTGAGCATCACTATTAAAGATTTGCAAACACTCAAGTCAGTCAGTTTTCAGATAGCTTTGATAGGAGCTTACTCGTAACTTTTATTAAAAAAAACACGAGGCTACATTTGGGTAGAGCTTGAAACGGGAAATTTTCCTAGTATGCTTGATAAACGGGTATTTTCCTGTGGTATTTTCATACTGTGTATTTCATGCAATATCCGTAACTGTTTGAGTTTACGGAAGCTGAACTCACAAAGAGATTTAAATTAAACGCTATAAAAGAAATTCAACAGTACCTTGATCTATAAAAAGCACAGATATCCAATGAAAGCCACTGCAATGTAATGTAATGCAAATAAAATTCGGGGCCATAAATTTTAATGATGAATTTTTCGGCTTTTTTTTTAAAACTGCCAAAAAATTTTTATATATAATTTTGTATTAAGTATAGGTTCAGATAATTTTATAATTTATAGGCACAAAGAGGCTGCTGGTATATTGAAAAGTGTAATGGCAGTGCTGCGGGCTAAGCAGAAAGAAGTCGAAGCAATCGAAGCACAACTCGCCAAGATGTTGGATGAACTGAGAGTAAGACTTTACAAATCATGATCATCAGCTTAATTTAGTTGATTTATCACAGCTGATCAAATACTTGTGTAAAAATGTGAAAATCTAAATCGATTGCTGTTTAACTTTAAAACTAAACCGTTTTACTCTAAGTGCGGTTTCAGATTAGCGTTTTATTGTCGCGCGTACTCGTGTAGATCTTATTTATTATTCCTTTTCTGTGTAGGGGGTACAGCGGTCTGTACTGGCGTCCCGTTGGAGGCCGGATCGGTACTGCGAAACTTCAAAAGCGTGTCGCGCGTATACCGGCGTACACTCTCGGTTTTTCCTAGCTAGGTTCTCGTCTCTCGCGGCTTGTCACGCGTATACGTGCTGCCAAAAACAAAACACAAACGGCGAATTCCCCCGGTTAATCTGAAACCGCACTACCTACGTTGTCCGGCTTCTAAGGAGGTTCTCAATTTGGTTGAATATTTTTTTTCATGTTTGTTTCCTCAGAACAACTTTCACACATTCACATCACACAGAACATTTTATCTAGGTATATATTATATCATTCACAATCGGTTCAGTAGGTTGCTTTTTAATCAAAATAACTTAAAAAAGTATGCCATCCAGTCAACAAAATTGCGTATTTGCTTCCATACGAAGTCTGTTTCTTTGTTATAAAGTTACTACATATTTTGATCTAATATTAAGTGACCCATAAAACAAAACATATGGTATCGGTAGGTGGTAGAGGATGAGCGTATAAAGCTGCAAGCGGAGGTTGATCTGGCAGCCGCGCGGCTCTCCCGCGCCGGGAAACTCACGCAGGCTTTAGCCGACGAACAGACGCGATGGGAAGAAAGCGTCAAGGTTAGTTTTCAACACACACACGAATTATGGCTTACAGCCTTGGCCAACATGGCCGAATATACAGCCAAAATATCATCACAATGTCTAACAAACAGCCCCTTTTTTAACCCTTGCCTGACCTTGATAGTATTGCTTTTGCTCCACATTACATTAAATAATCATAGAATAATACTAGGTTAAGGGGAATCCTCAAATCCGAATTCCATACAAAATGATTCGGACAAATACTCAAAAAGTACGCCGTATTATAGTAATTTCTTCACATTATTCGTTTCATCCATGTTTTTTTGATTTCGTCAACAAACAAAAAAAGTGTTCTAAAACACGTATAAAATCTAAATTAAAGTATGAAACCTTTCACTTTTTTTGTGTGATGTGAATAAATTAAGTTTTCGAGACTGAACACTGATTCAAAGTAGCATTCTGTTATAAGTACCACTTTTCTGGTCTTGGGCAGGCCTGTCCTTAAACTATCAGGAGCTTCAAACAAGCAAGTTTCATTCTTTTGGTAGAAAAAAAAACAATGTCCTCATATCTTATTCGGTGTAAAGGGTACAGCTGTAGGTACTAGCTTCCCATTGAAGGGTCCATTGTGCATTGCTCCCCGAAAAACAATTAATTTACCCCAGCCAGCCCAACTCCTTGAAATAACGGAGCAGGATACTGGGTTGTTGACAGCACCGTTCCAATAAAGTGCTGGCCGACACATTTCATGGAGAGGAGTCTAACACCCTACGCAAGCCCGTCCTAATCCTACTCTCCTCTGTAGCTTGACAGTGGATGATCACCCTCTGCGGTCTGATTCTGTAGGCAGCCTAGAGAATCCAGTTTACTATTCTTTGCAACAGTCAGCAACGCATCAGCTGTTCTGCACCACGGGAGACATAGTGGTGGCGTCAGGCTGCATCGCGTACTTTGGGGCGTTCCCTTCATTGTTCCGGCGCGAGCTTGAGCTTAAGTGGATCAAACAATGCTCTGAGCTGGAAATACCCTCCTCTGACACCTTTGAGTGAGTATACCTACATCTCCCTAAGTACTAATGTTTAAGTGGGTAAAAAGATGGTTTGAAAATGTAAAGTATTGATTGACTTGCTTAGTACTGATACTTTGCTATTCCTTGACTTTTATTCCGCGGCTGGAACAAACAACATCGACAAAAAACAATTCTTCCTCGGGTGAAGAAGTCGCACGCGGGTCTGCTTATATTGATATTGAATATATTTATAGGATACGTTCAGCTCACGAAATGCGCCTCTTCAAAGCGCACTGGAAAGCCTTTCACTACACTGGTTCGAAATAACTAGTGACAGGATAAAAAGAAGAAGCTCACTTATAGCTAAAGTTTGAATCCATTCACTGACCTTCATCACCAAACCAATGCGGATTGATGAATGTCACATGCCATCGTCCTCAATTCAGCCTTTAGAGTATAGAGATCTATGGGGAAGATCTATGTCGCTTTTCAGGAAAAAATAATTGAAAACAACTCTTGAACTTTATCGCTTTTAAAATGACGAAAACTCACTTGATTTCTTAGTAGCTTCTGAAGTAACTGTATACTAACAACTTGTCCTCTGGCGAACCTCGTGACAAAGATGCGCAGAACCAATTTGACATACGAATTGCGTTCTGCGCATCTATGTCACGTGGTTCGCCAGATTACAACTTGTTTGACGCTTACTTTAACTGTTCTGATATCACCAAAGTGAATCGGAATGGAGATTTGTGCAATCCAACTAAAATATGTACCAGATTAAATTATTTTGTGTTATAGTTTGATAGCTATAATGGCGGATTCGTTCACGGTCCGCACGTGGAATTCGCAAGGGTTGCCGCGAGACGCCATCTCTACTGAAAATGGAATATTGGTGACAAGAGCCGGACGCTGGCCGCTAACCATTGACCCGCAAGAACAAGTGAGTTCCATTTAACTTACAGATATTGGAACTTTTTTATGTATAAGTATATTGTATTGTTATAGGTTTAAAAAGGCGTGTTGGCCGAGTGGGAGGTGCCTCGACTTTCAATCCGTAGGTCGTGGGTTCGAACCCGATTGTACATCAATGGATTTTTCTGTTCAAAAAATGTGGTGTGCATTAAAACACGTGCTTAACGTTGAAGGAAAACATCGTGACGAAACCGGCATGTCATAGAACCTAAAAAGTTCGAAAAATATGTGTCAAGTGCACGAAAGGAGCCTCTTCGAGGCGCACTTGAAATCCTTTCACCACACTGGATCGAAAGAATTAGTGACACGCTATGAAAAAGTAACGGCAACTGATTAAGCGTTTTTTTTTTCTGGTGATAAAAAAATTGCGATGTATAATAGCCAGATGTACCTATAGATAAGTAGGTAGGTATATCAGAAAAAAACATTGATGAATAACGGTGTTCCTATATAAAACCAAGCTGGACAGTAGGTACCAAACCAAATGGATGCGGAATATAGGACCGAAAATGTTCAGTCAATAAAAATAAATATCTCTATTTTCAAATAATGTTTGTTACTTTTTACGATGTAGTTTTATTAACAATGAAAAAGCCTAGTAGTTTTAAATATAATAATATATATCTAGCCCTTATACTTCTCTTTTTCTAAAATTAGCATCGGACCATAATGTACTAGAAGTTAGCCAATGCTTCTTTTATTGGTCGTACGTTCAATGTACTACATTGTGTTTCTTTACTTTAATATTTCTGTGGGAAAAACATATTTCAGGCTAACAGATGGATAAAGAATATGGAACGTGACAGCGGCTTGATGATCACAAAGCTCAATGACCCTAGCTACTTACGAATATTAGAGAATTGCATCCGCCTTGGCTGGCCTATGCTCATTGAAGACTTGGGCGAAACTCTCGAGGCTACGTTATCGCCTGTCTTACTGAAACAAACCTTCTTACAGGTACCGAACAATTACCATTGGACTTAGCAATACATTCAATGAATTCTGAACTTCATTGGTAATGTCCATTGTGAAAACCTCTAATAACTCAAAATTTACAATATGGAGGATATTATTCACCTTTATGACGCATGGTTAACTTAATCAAACCCTGCTCCATGATAAATTTAATTAATTTAAGTTAACAGTTAACTGCCAAAGACCGTGAGAGGTGGAAAGGAGGAGGCATTTTCCCAACAACATAGGCTGAAAAAAACTGTTTTATAAATATAGGTCACGCAACAAGAGTTGGCGCTGTCAAAGTACTTACACTAATGCAATTTCACTACACTTTGACAGGTCACAATAGGGACACGCCGCTCTTATTTACAGAAACAACACAAGCGCACGTGTGAATGTATTGTTCATGCCAAGTCTCGCTACGCGTCCTATACCAGTGCCGATTTCGATATGATACCTCCCCATAGAAATAGTACCTAGTTGGTGTGAAACAGACCGAATTAGTGCATTTAACAAAAGTTTTTCGTTGAATGGAGCTATTATTATGACACTAATTGGGAACATAGTCGGAACAAACAACGTCCCCCACATTAAATGCATCACTAGCTTTGTTGATGCAGCCTGCTCGTTAAAATTAATTAAACGCAGACAATAAAAAAATAGGCTGGTACGGGGTTAGCTGTTTTAAAGAGATGCCAATTTACGTGTAAAGGTCGTAGCACACATATCGACTCGGAAAGGGATCGTCACCGTATCAACTCGCGTCGTTCAGTAATCTTTGTATGAAACTCCCTACTGCAACGCACACTTATTGGAAACGTAACGTAATCGCCTCGCCTCGGGACAAGCTCCGGTGCGGTGCGCTTACGGCTCGACGTCCCCACGCTTACAGCTCGTCGTCCCCGCGCTTACGTCCTCTTCACTACGCTTCACGTTTGGATTCAAACTGATTGAACTGTTGTCGCATAGCCGTCAACCAGCGGTCGGCAAGCCGTAAGCGCGGCATTGCCTAGCCGCAGCCGAGTCGACTCCCGTTATAACGTGATTACGTTAGGTTGACGGCGGCGAGGCGAAAGGTGATACGGTGACGATCCCTGTCGATATGTGTGCTACGACCTTAAATGTGCGAATAGTTATTGTCAGAAAAACGAACGCTATTTTCCAGGCGGGAAGACTTTTGATCCACCTGGGTGATAGTGATATAGAATACGACACCAACTTCCGCCTCTACTTGACTACGAAGCTCGCTAACCCACACTACCTCCCGGAGATTTGCATCCAAGTTACTCTAGTCAACTTCACGGTGACGCTCTCAGGCCTGGAAGACCAACTTTTGGCGTTAGTTACAATTTTTTAGCATTTTATCACATTTACTGTCTATTGTATCATTATCACCATCATGAGTCAAAACTAATTTCTGTCAAAATTGGTTTCGTAGAAGCTTTTTCATAGCTAATTCGCAAGTCTAATTCGGTACATGAAAGTAGAATTTCATAATAACATGTTGCACCTTTCATAATACATTAGCGCGTAGCACTAGCTTATATAATATTTTTTTTGTTTATTTGTAAGCAGGTACCTATTTTTTTAATTAATAGCCATGATTATAATTGCCACACACAGGCGCTTTTCGTTATTTTTATCTAAGTTATTATGTTATTATTTCCGTAACTATCTTCATAGATTTTATAAATATATGTACCTAATGAGATTTGCTTATGCAAATAATAATATACCTAGAAATTTATAAGTAATAATAATAACGTCGCGTTCAACAAAACAGAGATGTGGTGAGATTGGAACGACCGGACCTTGAGATTCTGCGTACAGAACTAATTGTACGCATCAACACCGACAAAGCCACCCTGCTTGAAATAGAGGACAAGATATTGAGACTTCTGTATGCCTCTTCCGGAAACATTCTAGATGACGAGGAACTCATTGAAACGCTCAATGAAAGTAAGGTAAATAAATCATATAAAACTGTTCTAAGAATTCTGACAAGTCTTAAAAGTTTTAAAAAAAGTTTGCACTTTTTTTGCAAAATTAAGCTATAAATGTTAAAGCTTAGAAGTATATACGTTCTGTATAGCTGACTGTACATAGTTTTTCGTAGACTTTCGCGATTATCACGCATAGTTAATAGATTGTAACGGTTATTTATCGCGCTCACCTTATCTATTTTTTTCCCGACGTTACGGCTGTATCGCAACAGCCGTGATGACAGCAAACATGGAATACTAAGCGATAAACAAGTTGTCCTCTGGCGAACCACGAGATAAAGATGTAGTGTAGCGAACAATGTAATGCGATGCATCGCAAGAGACTGCCGAATCAAACCAAAAGTAATTAGTTAGTAGGTACCTAGTGTCTACCATGGGCTTGCTTGTCCTCAATGAAAATGTAGCAAATACTTGTTTAGGTAGTTAAAAATACTAAATTGAGAAAATGAGATACGAGACATGCGCCTTCGATTGCGCGCGGAGCTACGTAGTATTCCGGAAGCGGGTTGCGGGGTTGCGTAGGTATATGTTTGAGCCTAACTGGTTCTGCGCATCTTCGTCACGTGGTTCGCCAGAGGACAATTTGTTTGTCGCTGTGTTTTCAATACTCTAGTTAAACTAATTCCATGTTGGGTTGTACTAGGAAACATCAGAGATAATAAACGCCCGCCTAGAAGAGACAGAGGCGACTGAGATTAGCATATCAGCGGCGCGCGAGAAATACCGCACCGTGGCCACTCGGGGTGCCGTGCTGTACTTTGCTGTGGCGCAACTGGCCGACATAGATCCCATGTACCAGTTTTCACTCAAATATTTCAATCAGGTACTCAATAATTGTACAAAAACTTACTACACCCCGACTTCAATTGGACTGTTTTAGTGACCGTTAACAACACTGAATAGTCACAGGGAACCAAAATACGCAATTTCCTTTACGTTGACGACATATTTGTTTCAGTTATTTTGATTTAAAAGGTAAACTAATGAACCGATTTGGATGAAATTTCATTCTTTCAAAGAATTTTTCAAATTGGTTTGTAAACAACAAAGATTTGAGGTAACGATACAGCCGTATTAAGATCCTCTTTTTTGAAGTCAGAATATACGTTGTATTAGTGTTAATACACTGGCAGAAAGATCAAAGTAACCAAGTTTTTGTGATAAATGTGTTCAGACCAGCAGTACTAGTAACTATACTAAGAAACGCAAACAAAGTTGCAGGCGTTAGCAACTTAAAAATAACGAAAAAGTTATAACCATTAGTTTAAATGTAACTTAATCCAAAACAGGTATTCAATCAAGTAATCGAGAAAAGTGAAAAATGTGACGTACTGGAAACGCGGTTGCAGATACTGCATCGCGAGATCACATTGTCGGTTTATAGAAATGTATCCCGGGGACTGTTTGAACGCCACAAGCTGGTGTTTAGCTTTTTATTGAACATGGCAATATATTTGAACGCGGGACTGGTCACTCCCGATCAATGGAATTTCATTTTGCGCGGTCCGGCTGGTACCAAAGTGGTGAGTAAATAGTTATTAGTACAATAAGTGCCTGAAGCAGGCCATTTTATACGAGACTTTTGATGATGGTTTTGCTGATATACAATTCAAGGATAAATTGTGCTTCAGGAACGAGGTATACACAAGACTTTTCACTTCAATTGCGAGGAAACTCGACAAAAAAACCGAAATTAGTGCCTATTTCGTAATTTAAAAACCGAGACAGTCGTCCAATGTTATCACGCTATTCGAAAATAGTTATGTTAAGGTCCCTCATAATACCTTGATCTATGAAAGACCGAAGTTCGAGGTCAAAGTTTTTAATTAAATGCTGTATATCTCTGACACCACGTTCACAAAATAACGAATGTTGGTAGGACATTTAAAAAAAATCAACCTAAATCCTTGTATTCACTGAGAAACATTTGTATATAAAAACTATTTCAGAAACAAAATTTACGTGTTTGTGAAACTAATAAATACGTTTCTGAAACATATTCATTTGTTTCGGTTAACACTACTTGTTTCTCAGCATGTTTCTGTGTTCTGTGTAAATCAGTTTCGCAATATATGTATATTGATGTGTGGATGGGCATATATTTTTTTAAATTAATAGAAATATTTATTATAAACAACTGATGATGTGGACGGCAGAGTTTCCGAAACATTGTTTCTGTAAACATCTACGTGTTGTTTCAGAAACAGTGTACTTTCGTGTAGTTTATTTTACATGTAGATTTCGTGTCGGGCGACAATGGCGCGGTTTTTGGAATTTCACGCTGAAAGATACATGGTTCGAGTTACTTTGAACTCAGTCCGATTGTCCGATTTGCGTAGGTGCCTCCTAAAAAACCGTTCGTGGAGACACTCTCGGACGCGATGTGGCTGGCGGCGAATCATCTCCAAGAAACCGACGAGAACTTTCAAGGACTTGTGGATGACTGCTTGCGGAAAATACCCATCACCCTAGGTTCCTTCAAAGTGGTATGCTTTGATTAAACCTTTACCATACTTAAAACCCCATATTTTTTAAAGAATCATTTAATCCGTTACACTCGAAAATATTCCAGTAGTGTTAAAGATAGTAAGTGCAAAAAACTCGTAATAAATCATGGCTTTTCATTTCATATGCGCTGGTCTGCCACATATCGAATGACCTCGGGGCTACGACGAGCTCATCGCGTTCCGCCCAGACTTAGGGGATGTCCTAATTGGCTAATGATCGTACGACCAAATCGCATCGTTTGCTCGAACGAGACTAAAAATACTAATCTCTTCAGTGTCCTAATTGGCATTGCATGATCGTTCGACCATTATATGGCCAATTTTCATCGCGCGACCAAATCGCATCGTTTGATCGTACGATCAATGCTAATTAGGACGCTGCCTGAATCAGTTTGGCACAGGACAGAAAATAATGAATGAAATGAGGAGAGGCTTTGCCCAGCAGTGGGACAGTGCAGGCTCCATAATAGTAATATTAATAATAATAAAACATAGAAGTAAGTGCAAGCGGGTGCACTAAAACTATTCATGTTTTATTACGAGATGTGCACGAAAGGAGACTCTTCGAGCCGCACTTGAAATCCTTTCACCTCACTGGTTCGAAAGAACTATTGACACGATAAGAAGAAGAAGAAGAATTACGAGATTTTATCACAAAACTAAAGATAATGGTGTAATGCCTACTTGCACCAAACTGTCAAAGTCCCTAAGCAATTACTTTACTCGCATGGTAGTTCCTAACAGTCCAGATTCTGACCGTTAAGAACTGCCAAGCGAGTTAAGTAATGGCTTAGGAACTTTGCAAGTCGGCATAAGTGTCTGAACGATAATTATTGTGAAAACTTGCGTATATCGAAAACTTTCAGGATATACACGTAAACAAAGCTGATAAGAATCCGCCTAAAGTAAACTGGAACGGGAAACTAACTACGTTTGAGAAGTTGATGATTGTGAAGTGTTTGAAGGAAGAAAAGCTTGTGTTCGCGATCGCCCAGTACGTCAGCACGAGCCTCGGCTCCGTGTTCATAGAGAGTCCCACCGTGCAACTGAATACATTGTATGTACTTGTGTGCTTACTTACCATACCATATCATTGTATGTATAGTAAGCGACAAATAAATTGTCCTCTGGCGAACCACGTAACAAAGATGCGCAGACCAATTTGACCTAAGAATTTCGTTCTGCGCATCATTGCCACGGTTCCCCAGACAATTTGTTTGTCGATTACTAAACATTGGTGTCAATTCAGTTGTCGCCAAAAGTAAACTAATTTCATAGCACTAAAAATGTTGATGTCCCTTTTATAACGATTTAAACAAAAAGGATTTAGTTTAGTTTTGGCGACATCTGAATTGCGTACTTACCTACCGTGCGTACTATTGTCTTATTACTTAAGTACCATTGTGTACTTACCTACCGTACATACTATTGTTTACGTACTTAAGTACCATTGTGTACTTACCTACCATAGCATATTATTTTATTGTATGCACGTATATTGTGTACTACCTACCTTAGTTTCTATCGCTTGTAAAGATTGGGTAAGTAAGACTGAACCTATAAAAAAAAATACATTTTGTTATTACAGTAGAACTTTTTCAATTAATAAAAATCTTGTTGCTAAAAAGCGGACAGATAGAACTTGTTTGTCCCATCTGTGTCCCTAGGCGGACAGAGCACGGAGACAGATGGGAATAATCCATATAAAAGGCTTTTTTAATTATTAATTTATATTCTTCCAGATATGCAGACACAACGTCGATAATCCCTCTCGTGTTCGTCCTAAGCACAGGCTCCGATCCGTTTGGTGCGTTCCAAAAATTTGCTACGGAAATGGGAGTTAGAGAACGAGTGCATTCCATTTCACTAGGCCAGGGGCAGGGGCCAGTAGCGGAGAAGATGATCAATGCGGCCAAACCTAAAGGAGACTGGATTTTCTTACAAGTAAGTAATTTTCAATTTAATTCTGTGTAAAGCGTCGATTACACAAGCTTTTTTACAAGCTGATTGTTGGCGTTTTCAAACGCTAGCGTGTGAGCGTGTTAGCTTTTAGGAAGGATTGTCGAAAAAAACCGAAAAACGCCCGATGACACTGGGCGACTTTACACGCTACAAGCGAAGTCGCTGGCGTGTAGCGTGTAAAAAAGCCAGTGTGTCATCGTACTATAATACACAATTAATGGGAACTATCTGGGTCAGAGATGCACAATGGACTTTTCTATTCAAAAAATCAGTGTGCATTAAAAACACGTGCTTAACGGTGAAGGAAAACATCGTGAGAAAACCGACTTTAATTGGACTGTTTTAGTGACCGTAAACACCACTGCAATCACAGGGAAGCAAAATACGTAATATAGAATACCTACATAGAAAACACCCATACTTAGGACAAACACCGATGTTCATCACACAAAATTGTATCCTGGAACGGGAATCGAACCCGCGACACCGGCGTGGGAGTTCAATGCACTTTCCACTCGACCATCCGTGTCGTCAAATATACAGATTATATGACACGACTTCACAAGCATTGCGTTCGAGAGTATTGACATTCTTGACTATGAATGAGACGTTTTCAGAATTGCCACTTAGCAGCATCTTGGATGATGAGTCTGGAGTTGATAGTGGCTAATTTAGGCAGTGAACAGGGCACGCCTCATACCGACTTCCGGCTTTATCTCAGCTCCATGCCTACAGCCAAATTTCCAGTGTCAGTTCTACAAAACTCCGTCAAAGTCACCAACGAGCCACCGAAAGGACTCAAAGCGAATGTGAAGCGAGCGCTCATTGAAATGGAAGACGACTTTTTTGAAAGTCATGGTAAGACTTTTCAAACTAGTCTACTGCCCGCAGTTTTGTAGTTGTGCTAATGAGGATGTACTTATAACTAACTATTTCTGTTCACTAGTTTTTTTAGGATATTTTTATATGCATAAAGTTGAAATTAACGATCATAAAAAGTGAAATAGTTAATTTTACAAAAACCATTTTATACGAGACTTTTATCAGCCCGTGCCTTTGGCTCGGCGGACATTTAAGTCGAGTTTATAATGGGCTTCAGAAACGACGCGTACATAAGACTTTTCACTTTAATTGCAAGGAAATTAAACAAATATAAATAATTCGAAAACAGAGACAGCTATCTAATGTTATCACGGTATTCAAAATTTGAAAACAGTAAGTGCCTCATATCCTGATGTATGCGTATTAAATTATGAAGGATCGATGTTCTCAACTTCCGGCATGAAACCTATTACCTATTACACCCTCTTTGAACAGATTTTATAAGCAATAACTTTTTTGCAATAGGGCCTAAAATGCACTTTTACTCCCCCTGTATGCGCAGCATAAAAAAATCCCTGTCGCATAAAATTCATCATAGCGAACATGAGAAGTGAAATACCTATGTATTTTGCAATAGTTTTGGGTCAAGACTGGCGCACAATGCTGTTCGGTATCTGCATGTTCCACGCCATAATCCAAGAGCGCAAGAAGTTCGGCCCTCTTGGCTGGAACATCACCTACGAGTTCAACAACAGTGACCGCGAGTGCGCCATGCTCAATCTGCAGATGTTCTGCGAAGACGGACACATACCCTGGGACGCTTTGGAGTATATCACAAGTCAGTCAATAGATTTTTTTTTTATATGACCCATTGGGGAGGCTAAAGTCTTAATGAAAGAATTAATGATACATTTGTTTGCATGAATATAGGTGACTAAATTTTTTGGTTGTATAACTTTGAATCACTATAATCGACCTTTCGGCCGTGCAAATGTTTTAATTACCTACTTAGTACTAGGTCCGAATTAGCTAACTACAATTAATAAGCTGCTACCGATAGCTAAATTAATGGATAACTAACTACATAAGTGTTTAAATTAGAATACCTATCAATGCTTTAATTATTTTTTTTATTTATTGTATAAGAAATTAGTACATAACGATAAAACAAAACATCTAAAAAGCCACAAATGGTTTGTCCTAAATGTAAGCTGGTTCTCCTGATACATATAGGTTTAGGTTTCCTTTAAAATTACTTTAAAGTTGCGTAAACAGGTTTGGCTTGAGTTCAGTATCCGTCTAGTACTATAAAGGTGCCTTTAAGAGAGAGATTCATGTAGCAAATCTTATCAGAGTTAGTTAGGTGGTTCATAAAAATCACAATAAATAGTATACAGTAGGTTATTAAAGTTCATAAAATCATCAATAGAGTAAAAACCCTTTTCGCAGAGCATGTTATATATACATAGTTTCCCATTAAATTGTATGTCTAGTAAGTCTCTGAGATTTTGAGGTAGCTTATTATACAGTTTACATAAGCCATGGCATAGCTTATGACCGTACTGCCTTGTCAAACGTTTATTATTTTTTATAATAATTTATATTTCATATGTGAGTTATTGTTTATTTTTATCGACAGTCATATAGTTTGTTAAGTCAAGTCATGTCTCTGTAAAGTGGTGGTGGTGGCGACTTTATTAGAGGCTTCTATGGAATTTCGGAGGCAACACGAAATGTCAAGTTTTACAGCATTAGGGCAGACTTGCACCAAACTTTCAAAGTTCCTAAGCAATTACTTTACTTGCTTGGCAGTTCTTAACGATCAGAATCTGGACTGTTAAGAACTACCAAGCGAGTAAAGTAATTGCTTAGGGACTTTGACAGTTTGGTGCAAGTAGGCATAGGTACACTCATATACACGTTCACGAGCACTGGGTAAAAAAATCAACATTTTTACACTTTAACACTCAAAGTAACACAAGTTTTAGAAAATATTTCAATGCCGGCAACTTTTTATTCTCACGTTCCTGCCAAAACCCTCAGTCAATACAATATCGTCATCACTAGTCGCCTCAGTGAATGGCCAACTGCGCAGTGTAGCGCCCTCTGGCCAGGTGGAGCGACGACCTACGGCAGCTGGTAAAAAGTGGATGCGGAGAGCTGAAATCTGGGCTCAGTGGCGGTTATGGAAGAAGCCTACGCCCAACAGTGGACTAAAGTGAGCTGATGATGATGAATCATTTAAAATGAAAGCCAATATTTTTCTTGTTCTACCCTCAATTAGTTGACTTGAAAATGCTATAAATAGCATTAAGTCGTCCATTCGTACTACAAATATTATATGTTTATCGAGTCTGTTTTAAATGATGTAAGGACTTACTGATAAAATGATATTACAAGTAGCGGCACGAACTTTAGCGCTGACCGTTACAACTACACAATTACACATACAATAAACAGGTATCGTTCGGCGCTAGACTTATGTGCCGCTACTTATATCTTACTACACATGTAACAACATAACAGGTTCAATCACATACGGCGGCAGAGTGACTGATATGTGGGACCAGAGATGTTTGACAACGATTTTGAAGTTGTTCTTCGCCCCTCCCACTTTGGAAGAGGGCTACGCATACTCCGAGTCCGGGAAGTACTATTGCCCCAGATCAGAAAAGCTAGAGGCTTACAAGGAATACATGGAAACGCTGCCGGTCATTGAGGACCCCGAAGTATTTGGCATGCATGAAAACGCTAATATTGCTTTTGAGGTAATTTACCTTTCTCTTCCATGGTTAAAACCACAAGGTATCCAAGCAATTCTGGTTAACCGGATGTTACGTGTGCACGCGGACCGGTGTGGTCTCGGCCACCACCAGCTCTCAATCTTCGCAATTCCTTAATTTTAGTTCTTGAGAAAAAAAAATCTTTCCTTATTTTCAACCGACTTCAAAACAAGTTCTCAGTTCGGTTCATTTTTTTTTTCATTGTCATCTACAGAACTTTGTAAAAAGCCGTGTTGGCCGAGTGAGGGGTGCCTCGACTATCGATTCGAAGGTCGTGGGTAATCTATGTGTACATTAAAACACGTGCTAAACGGTGAAGGAAAACATCGTGAGGAAACCGGCTTGGCTTAGAACCATAGTTCGGAAACATGTGTCAAGTGCACGATAGGAGCCTCTTCGAGGCGCACTTGGAATCCTTTCACCACACTGGTTAGAACGAACTAGTGACACGATAAGAAGAAGACAGAACTTTGTTGTTTATAAACTGATTTGAAAAATTTATATGCCACTAATGCAAACATTTTATTTGTTACAATTTGTTTTGTGTGTTACGAAATCACCGGTATTGAGTTGTTCCAAAATGAAATACCATCACCAAGTGACAATGAAATAGAAGTATAGTAGGTACCTACTAAGCGTCAAACAAGTTGTCCTCTGGCGAACCACATGGCAAACATGTGCAGAACGCAATTCGTATGACAATTTTTTTCTGCGAATCTTTTCATGTGGTTCGCCAGAGGACAACTTTTTCGACGCTTTCTATAACAATTATTTCTACATCTAAATTGCCTAATCGAAACCCAATCACGCCAACAGAACAAAGAAACTACGACCCTAATCCTGACTATAGTAGACGTGCAACCGCGCGCGGGCGGCGGCGGCGGCGGAGACACGCCCGACCAGATCGTATGGCGAATCTGCGATCAAACGCGCAGTTCGGTCATCGGCAAGATTGACCGCTCACAGATCAATCCAATCCTCATGGAAACCGATGATATGGGACAGTTGAACTCGCTCACAACTGTGCTGCTACACGAGTCGGAGCGATTCAACACTCTGCTCGCACTGATACATTCCTCGCTCAACGAACTGCAGAAAGCTATCAAGGTACCTACCTATTTGAATAATTTCTGCAATGTGTGTCTTTGACACAATGGTCTAAAGCAATGAATCTGTTGAAATTTATTGTTTTTTTTTATGTTTACAAGTAGCGAGACTCGCTATGCGCTCTCCTGATGGTAGATCACACCTGCCCATAACCATAACAGAGCTACACAGCGAAGGAAAATACATGCGTTCACTGGCTACACAGGGCTTTGATTCCTATAGGCCCGTGCAATACTGCTATAGAGCCCGTACACCTTGAGATGTTTTGATGGTCAGTCTCAAAAGCCTACTCTTAGAGAAGTCTGGTCATAGTCAGTCAATAAACAATACGTACCTTCTCGTAGACTAAACAAACATAGACAAACATTAATTTACCACATATGTATGTATAAGCGGAATGCGGAATTGTAGGTGTCAGCTTGTCTACATCTTTTTTCCTGGAATACCTAAACAGTGTTGAAGAAATGTGTTTTTTTATTGTTTCATATTATTAGAGCAAAGGCTTCCCTCCTTTTTCTTAAAGTTGGATAAAAGGGAGGGAGGCTCTTTCCCAGCAGTAACGCAACAATAATTAATTAGTCCACACTTAAATCCAATAATAGAACAAACTGTTCAGGTTTCAAGTTTGTACAATTTGCTCGCTTCTAGGGTGCTGTAGAACCTAATAAGTATCTGTACAATTTGGTATATTTTAGGGTATGTAGTGTTCTGTAAAGCTATGTGGGTAGGTGTATAGCGAACGGTCGCGAGTACCGTCTTACTTTGAATATACATTCATCTTTGTGACACGGCCGTGTTTCATTGTTCTCCCGAATAACTCCTATATATTTCAGGGTATAGTGGTATTCTCTGTACACTTTGCTCCATTCCAGGGTGTAGTGGTAATGTCGGAACAGTTTGAGGAGGTGTTTAACGCGTTCCTGAACAACAAGGTGCCAGCGATGTGGCATAAGAAAGGATACAACTCGCTCAAGTCGCTCGGCAGTTGGATACACGATTTGATACTTCGCATCGATTTCGTTGAGGTTACTCGATATTTAATTAATCAAGTACTTCTTTTGTACCTACTATCTACTATCTAGGTACGGGTTATACCTACAGGGTGAATACTCTCGACCGCTCTCAAAGGGAAAAATCTAAACGGCTCGGCTATATAAAAATTTGTTCGAAAATGTGCGCATCGTGCATTGGTTTAAACAACCAACACGAGTATAGTAACAATATTCATACTTAGGTATGCCTGATTGAAAAGTGTTAGTGCTCAAAACGGCTTATTCCATTATGCTACCACTCTCATGATCCATCCCAGTGGGATCTTATAAAACTTTTCACACTCGTCGTTCCATTATAATCTCATACACCTGGAAGTAATGATGTGATGTGAAAAAGTGAAAGCAATACACAATTATTTTCTTTACCAACCTTCTTTCAAAATACTGATTATTGGCTAATATGTCTGTTTATTATTGGTAATTATAAACAGACATATATGTATAGGTATATCTAAGGCAAATGTAAGTAGCGTACTTTTTTTCCATAGATAGAACAGCCCTATGTAGCTAGGATCAACATGGAATAATATAATGGTGTTTTTACAACACCTCCGCTTAATGAACTCAAAAGTTTTGTAGGACCCCACTGGGATCATGAGAGTAGACTGAGAGGAGAATCACTAAGGAGCACCATGGAATAAACCCTCAAAATTGAGAAAATAATTATGGTCATAATATCGTATTTTATTTTATTTATTTAACATTAGACTCACAGTTACATTTTTTTCTTATATAAACTATGAAATATATACTATTCTTAAACCAAATTGAGTCTACATTTTGTTTACTGTAAATATTTAAGAATTATAGGTAGGTAAGTCTGGGTAGATAATTAGTAACTCTAACAGCAGTAAATTATAAATTACAAACAAACAACAAATAATCGCATTGTGTTTGTCAGTGGTGTGTGTGGAGTGTGAATGTGATGTGTGTGTGTTGTGCGAAGTCTTAATGAGTAGGTGCCTAGGTAGACGCCTACTCATTAAGACATATACTTCATGTTGCAAGCGTTGCAGGTTAGGTAACCTGCAACGCTCAGTATGCGCTCGAAAAACAAACTTGTATGGTAACAGAAGTGGCTGACGGAAGGTCTGCCGCCCAGCAGCTGGGTGTCGGGGCTGTTCTTCCCGCAAGGCTTGCTCACGGGCTCGCTGCAGTCGTACGCGCGCCGCTACCGCGTGCCCATCGACGCGCTCATGTTCGACTTCGAACCTATACCCTTCTTCCTGGCGCAAGACGACGTCTATAAATACAACAAAAGGAAGAATAAGGTTGGTGCTTTGCTGCCGCTGCACGTGTCACGCTAGTCACGCTACAGCAACAAAATGTATGCAAGTAAACTAACGGTCGCCCGCCTTCGGTCGCTGTTGTCGGTGGCGCGTTTGCCGCTGGCCTTCATCGCATTTTTTTGTATTAGATGTAAGAACCACGGGGGTGAACAAATACACTGTACAAAATAGTATTATATTATAATACCTACTATTCTGTACAGGAACAACCACTTTATCTGTGTGAGAGACTGAAATTCGTCACTACCTATTTGCACTTTTACATGAACTTTTCGCAAAATCTAAAACTACAGAATTTCTATCAATTTCCCGTTTGAAACCACTATTATTTTTTTTTTGTTTAATAATAAATCGAAAGCACCAAAGTTGTGTATTCTTTATGAAATACCTAGTTTATTGCATGAAGTAGGTACCTAATGGTGTACTTATTGTATTTTGTAGTTGGTATTGTAGTAAAGTGATAGTTTCTATAGTTTGATACTCGGTATCACAGGAGGACGATCAAGGTCCCAGCGTCTACGGGGAGTTGCAGCGTCCTGAAGACGGCGTTAACATCCACGGGCTGTTCATAGACGCGGGCCGCTGGGACAGCACGGAGAACTGTCTCATAGACGCCATACCAGGTATACCTACCACTATCTTCTTACACTTTTTTGCTTTGTAATGTATCTTTGTTTTTGTAGGTACCTAATGTACCTTCATATGTGTGAACGACGAACGTGTAAGCAATAGTAGATTATGCACTAAGGGGATAAAGCAGTGTCTTATGTCGCGAGTGGCATATTGAACCCTGAGCTAACGAGGGACTGGAGCCGTAGAGTAGAGTCCTGAGTGACGCGAGGGGTTCAAGCTACCCAAGACAAAGACAGGCTTTATCCCAGAGCAGCATACTCTACTTTTCACACCTTCTACGAGACAATAAAAAGCCAGGGCTCCAGCAGCGAACACCGTCTTTTGTTTCACAATCTTCTCGAATTTAGATGGAACACTAGCTGCAGTGCTTATCGAACCTACCTTATATACCTACATATAACTTATGCCCCATAGTTCTAATATTTAAACCTATCTAATCGTTTGTTCCCAGGAATGATGAACCCTCCACTGCCAGTGGTGTGGTTCAAACCGGTACTAGAGCTGCCAAAGCCGGACCCTCGTTACGACGCGCCGCTGTACAAGACGTCTGAACGAGCCGGTACACTCTCCACCACGGGCCACAGCACTAACTTCGTACTGCCCGTGCTACTGCCCGCGAGCCGACCGCAGCCTTTCTGGATCATACGCGGGACAGCACTACTCACACAGATCACCGACTAGACTAGCTATAGGTACCTTGTACCTACCTAATTTGGTTTAGTAGGAAGATGTCGATTGATAAAGAATAGGTACTTTTGAATGCACCGGACACTCCCCCGTATGACACAACACATAACTTCGTACTGCCTGTGCTACTGTTCGCGAGCCGACCGCAGCCTTTCTGGATCATACGCGGGACAGCACTACGCACACAGATCACCGACTAGACTAGCTATACCGAATTTAATTAAGAAGGTAGAAGTAGATAGATAATGAATAGGATTTTTGAAGCCCGTGTTACTCTGACCGCGAGCCGACCGCAACCTTTCTGAAGCATACGCGGGAGATATACCTATATGTATGTTGATAATATCGTGTAGCTAATGTCCACTCTAAAGGCACATTTTATGATAATCAATTTTCTTTTATAATTTTAATTTATTATAACTAGGTTCTGTCGCAGTTTTTGTGATAACTAGAAGATATTAAAAATGATACATTCATTCGTTTGTTTTATTTTCTATAGAATCATTAAAATACATAACATGATCCCAACCCAATATTTTCACCTGCTGCGTAAGTTTTAAGTATAATTTATAAATAGGTAGATGTACTCAGTGCAAATTACAAGTAGTAATTTTTTAATCTTCAAAATGTAGGTACGCGCGAGCAAGGGCGAATCTGTAATTCGTAGAACCAACGACACTTACATCTTTTTCATAATAAGACAGTTGAAGTGGCAAAGGGCGGGCATATAGCTCGACGAACAGATATCTAACCGTTGTTCGCGAATCCTGGTTCATGAATGGCGACCGCGGACTGGATGCCGCAGTGTAGGTAGGGTGGCTCGAGACCGCTCGTTGTGGCGTTTTACAGGACATTATCCATCCAACAGTGGACGTCCAAGGGTTGAATCGATGAGCAAGTGGCATCGATGGCTAGTGGTTAATCTAATTCAGGACTTATACATCTATCTAGTAGTACTTCTAGCAATCGAAGCGACTAGAGTCGCTGCCTGCGGCTGTGCCCGCGTAGAATCAAGATAACAACAAGTAGCCTATCTACTTAAGTGTTTCAGCTCAATAACTAGGTACGTAAGTATACTTACTGCATTTCACCACCACCAATCTATTCAGTATTTTCGGCGGGATTGAGGAACAAATTATCTTTACCTCGAACAAATTAATATACCTATTCGTACCTACATCTATCTATCCATTCTTCACAAACTTGATCAAATAAAGATTTCAAGTTTCACCATTCTCGATCCAAATATTTTGCTTCAGGAAAGAGGTAGGTAGGTATACACAAGATTTTTCACTGATGTTAAATAATTGAGTCCTTAACCCTGTGGCCAACCACAGATCAAGCCCATTCCTATGCCATTAGTTAGTGACTGATAAGTGACGAACAATGGTCTGACTCCCAGGATTTGTGACAGCCCCGTTCCTGAGATATCAGCGAAAATACCTGGCCCACGGTTCTGGATCCAGAACCCTGTGGCCAAGTACTTTTGCAAATAATATACAAACCACTGCATCTTATGGCCCCAGATTTTTAATTTGCGTTAGAAACGCCTGTCACTAAGCCCTAGACAAAAAACTAACTTCCTAGACCCAAGAATACCGAAGTTAAAAAAGTCCGGTCTAACATTTTGAGGTTATAAAAATAACCTCAAAATGTTAGACCAGCTACCCGAAAGAAGAATGCTAGGAGGCTGATTACTATGTCAAACCTTAGTGACTCATTTGTGACTAGCAATGAACTGAGTCCTGGAATTCGTGACAGCCTAGTTGCAGAGATATAAGCGAAAAGACTTGGCCACAGGGTTCTGGTCCAGAACCCAGGAATTTTCGCTAATTTCTCAAAAACCGCTGCATATTATGACTCCATTTTTTATATATGCTTTAAAAACGCCAGTCACTAAACCCTAGACTTAAAATTAGCTTCCTAGGTTGTTTAATAATAAAGCCTAGAAACATATTTTGAGGTTATAATTTATTAACAGAGTGACCATGTATTTTGCCACATTGAGACTTTCCTTGTTTTGCGTTATGTAAAACATTTGAATTTGATAATTATTATTTATTATATTAAAATTGTAAATAACCGACCACCGGTCTATTTGATTAGTACCTAAGAGTGTGTTTTGTTATAATATGACTTGTAATTACCGATATGTGTTACCAATAAAAAACTTAAACTTGAACATTAATTGCTATACTTAACTATTGTCTATGGCATTCACATAAGATGCAGTGGTTTGTATATTATTTGCAAAAGTACTTGGCCACAGGGTTCTGGATCCAGAACCGTGGGCCAGGTATTTTCGCTGATATCTCAGGAGGGGCTGTCACAAATCCTGGGAGTCAGACCATTGTTCGTCACTTATCAGTCACTAACTAATGGCATAGGAATGGGCTTGATCTGTGGTTGGCCACAGGGTTAAGGATTCAATGTTAAATAAACCCAAACTGAAATGAGCGCCCATTTCGTAATTCAAAAAAGACAAAAACCCAATATTCGAAATTAGTTACTTATATTTAGGATTCCCAATTCCCATAGTAGTAAGATTAGTAAGATTGGATCTAAGTTATCTGAAAATAAATGAATTTGATTTGATAGTAGTACCTACTCTGATCTACGGGTATTATGAAGGACCGAAAATCAAAATCTGAAAAAAGTTATCAGCTTCCGGCATGAACTAGTGACTAGTAAGTACCTACCTACCTATAATTTTAATTTAGTTCATCCATGAACACACAAACTCTTTGAACTTAATAAGCAATTACTTTTTTGCCCTTGCACCTAAAATGTAGTTTTAACTGTACATAAAATTGAACTTTACGAGCATAAGAAGTGAAGAAGTTTTTTACTATGTTACTAGCTAAACACGAAATACTTATGGAAATGTTATGGAAAAAAAACAGATTTAATATTTAGACGCATATTTTAATGCACAAATTATTTATTAAACTAAGCACCCCTGACATATAATTGTAGGTATTTGAATTATTTTACTTATAAACTTATAATTAATACTGATGCTTAAGTTTAAATACAAAGGAAGCAACATTTATATTAAATTAACGCAGTTGTATTAATCATTAATTATATTCTATAAATATAATCAATATAAGTTTAAGTTCAAAATCATAAAAGTAAATTTAGTTCTTATAACTCCGCAGAATGCTCAGTCAGCAGTACCAAGACGGACACTTATACCCACTTGCACGAAACTGTTAAAGCTCCTAAGCAATTAGTTTTCTTGCTTGCCAGTTCTTAACGGTTGAATTTGGACCACGGTCAAGCGAGTTGAGTAATTGCTTAGGAACTTTGATAGTTTGGTGCAAGTGAGCATTATAGTCCGTCTCGCCACAGTAAAGTAGCAACTTTTATACAAATACCTACAACTACAAAGGTTTAAACAAAATTCAGACCGCAACTTCATCATATAATTTTAAGCACTTGAAAATCAATTTTATCAATAGAAGCAACATTTATTTTAAATCAATGCTGTTTATCTATTCCAATAATGCCTACTTGCACCAAACTATCAAAGACCCTAAGCAATGACTTAACTCGCTTGACAGTTCTAAACGGTCAGAATCTGTACTGTTAAGAACTACCAAGCGAGTAAAGTAATTGCTTAGAGACTTTGACAGTTTGGTGCAAGTAGCCATTATACTTCTAAAAATAAGTTACACACACAAGTAATTAATAATAATAATAAATTCCATAGAAATTTTTATATACGCAGAATACTCGGTCAGCACAGCAGTACCAACACGGACACTTATAGTATCCGTCTAGCCACAGTAAAGTAGCAACTTATAAACGAGTACCTACACTTCAAAAAAAAGTTTTAAACAAAATTCAGATTGCAACTTATTTTAATAATATAATTTAAAGCACTTGAAAATCAATTTTAATTCGTGTTATATATTAATCTCTTTGGGAACAAACCCTCAAACTGATTCCTAGTTGAAATTGGATGCCGACAATGTTATCAACAATCATTGTAGACGTAACTTTTTAATTGTGGTATCTGTGTTCAGAACATATGGGTAGGTTGAACCCAGCTGAACTTGTGAGGTTTGCGAGACAACATGTCCAGCTTATGGACTTCTTCATGGGTAAGCCTGAATCTCAAATCTATATTTTCTTCGATGTGGTGTAGATTGCTCGACTTCGGGATAACCCCGACGCCTTTCTGAAGCGACCAAGTAAGCAGTACTTGAGCAGGCTTCACGCAATGGTTGTTTGCGATCGCTACCACAGTTGGGTGTGTCAGCAGGATGGTGCTACTTTTGGCGCCTCCGAGAGGTGAGTATCCCTGAAGGACGATGGAGTTCTTGTTGCAGTATTCATGAAGTTCCTCATCATGGTACAGCGGGTGATACTCCACCTATATTTCAACAAAAGTTATTCCAGTGATGGTGCCTAATCTGTAGTATTTTAAACTAGCTGGTACCCGCGACTTCGTCTGCGCAGGAATCTTTATAAATTGTAGCCAATGTGTTATTCTGATGTATAAGCTATATTATTGTAAAGTTTCATTATGATCCATTCAGTAGTTTTTACGTGCAAGAGTAACAAACATCCATCCATCCATCCATCCTTACAAACTTTCGCGTTTATAATATTAGTAGGATTAGTAATAAATAGTAAATTAAAAAATATATAGAAGGAGGATAAGAGCCGGCAGAAGTTGAATGACAGCAGCCGCCATTGGTGCGTTATCGCAACGTGGGAGTAGTTATTCTACGTGAAGCCGTGGAGTGCTAGAAGTTGATCGTGATAAATATTCGTACCTGGTTTATGGCAGGGACATCACTGTGAAACTCAGTGGCCAAGTCCTCTAAGTGCTTGACGGTGAAGTTGGAGACGCCGATAGCGCTGACCGCGCCCGTATCGTATATTTCCACCATTCCTTTCCAGGCTTTGTGTCTATACATTTTGTTCTGAGAATCTTTCGAGTTTAGCTTGGCGGCTCCAGGGAAGTGAATGAGATAGAGATCTGGTTCGAAGCCCAAACGCTTCACGCTAAGTTCAAACGCCCCATGAACGCGTTGCGTGCTGCAGTGGTTGGCGTTGGCTAAAATAGGAAGGAGACTTTAAACTTGGTAAAAAGAATCGGCTAAGTATGTATTAGGCCACGAACTATGGTAGGGTTCAGAGTCATCTTAACTAAAATGATGAAGAAATAATATATTATTTAAATTTGCGCTTGTCGGACACGGAACCCTAAAAATGGTGCTCTAAAGCTAAATTATCTTTAGGTTTGTTTATGTTTCTACTTACACAGCTTCGTTGTGATGTAGACATCGTCTCGCAGTAAGTCATACCGTGGCAGATACGTCCTCAGGGCTTCCCCAAGATATTCTTCGTTTCTGTAGGCCGCGGCAGTATCTGTACATAAAACTATATTTATATTTTATCTACATTAAACTTGAAACTGTCTCAAATAAAAAAAAATCTTCTGAGCAACCCTTAGATAAGACTATTAATTAATTATCAATGGTTTTGACTGTAACACGATTGATCGAGAGTCAGCGTTTAAATAAGTCTTAACACCAGCTTAAAAACAGAAATAAATGTAAGTTTGTCTAGTTCTAGGAATAATTTACACTGGATCTGTGCTAGTATAATATATAAGTTTATAGAAATTAAGAACTTTTGAAATTGAAATTGAATTGAATCTGATTTTTTTTTTATTAAAAATAATACATAAATGTTTTGTAAGAATACGATTAACTTAAAGATAAAAATGTACTGTAGTTAAGAATGTTATGTATAAAGAAATAAATATAATTCCTAATTACTGTACATAAAAACTATTACCTACCAAAAGAGCGATATCCAACACGAAGTGCGGTATCGACCAGCGAAAATAAAGACCCGCGATCTTTTATGCAGTGAGTTCCAACTGAAAAAATGTACATATGTAGGTATGGTATATGTCTATCATAAAATGATACTTTTCTAAAATATAATTTTAGTAAATTAATTCTACAACATTAGTAATGAAATAATATTAAATAAACTATAACAATTTTATATCTATAATAACTTTAATCCATGGTATATATGTACATATAATATATGGTAAACTGGGAAACTTACGTCCGATAGCAGGCATCGTTTTATGGAGATCATTTTGATAACTTAGAACGAAAGGTTCCCAATCATATGATGCGAAAGCCATTTTTCTGAAACATGTCTAAATTATAGTATCAATCACACGAAAAGACAAAAAATGCACGAAAGGAGCCTCTTCGAGGCGCGAACAGCGACCACTTTCTAATTAAACCCTTTGACTTAGGGTAGGTAGGTATATCAACACTTATGTTTCATCAATATATTTTCCTTAGTTTTTGAGTGATGGACGAACCAACCAATAAGCAAACAAAGTTATACGATCTTTTTAACAAAATACGGTACAATATTCATGCGATTAGAAACAAGTTGTTAAAAACGTATCTACCTACTAAAACTAAGCATGATTTATACTTATTCAATTGCATAATTACGTAACTTGTACTAAAGTTAAGCTAATTCTTTAATAAAAATAATGATTTAAGATTTTTTATTGCTTTTTACCTTTTTATTGACGACGATAATCACGAAAGTCTACGAAAATCTAAATTTGTATGCATAAGCAAAATATGATGCTGCTACGCTAAAAAATGCAGTTGTGGGTAAAGTGTATTTATTAGTGTACCTACCTACTAATATTAAAAAAACCCATCTTCATTGTTCATGCGAATAGAAAATTGAGTACTTAGTAATAAGTTACTTCAAAGTAATAAGTAAACTTATTTACCTAAAAACGCATAATTTTATTGCCTACATATCTTTACCTAATAAAAAACTACCTTTAATTTATCAAGTACCCTCCATCTTTCCAGAAGGTCGTGTCCGTCTTGAAAAACTTTTATTAAAACTTTAAAAAACAGGTAGGTAAACTGGTACAGTTATAAATATTAGGCCTTAATCCCAAACTTGAAGCGCGATTTAGGTAAAATTGTCTCTTAACAAACTATGTATATCCATTTTAAAATTATGTCTAAGTAATAATTAAAACAACTTACGTATTATTATTCTCTCTGAATTTCATGAAATTATGTAGATTAAATACTTCACAAACTAGTTTTGTGCAACAGCTAACACCTAAGATCACTTTTACGATAGTATATACTGACCAACTGGCTATATTCCTTGCGATTGAGATGAAACCGCGCGCACGACTGGCCTGTTAGCTGCTTGTTTGAGATGAGGCTCGCTTGCTTGCAACAAAAATGGCGGCAAACTAACTGGCTACACACGACGCAGTCGGATCAAGCCTGAGGACATAGATGACTGATAAAATTACGGAAGTTGTTTTTTTTTTTTTTATTTCCCTGTTGGGAGGCTAAAGTCTTTTGGACCATACCGCCTTGTCATACGTTTATTTTCACAATAATAATTTATATTTCATAAGTGAGATAATGTTTATTTTTGTCATCAGTTACTGTTAACGTTGTTAGGTCAAGTCATGCCCCTGTAATGTCGTGGTGGTGCCGACTTTACTAGAGGCTTCTATGGAGTTTTGGAGGCAACACGAAAAGTCATATTTCACATCATTACACTATTCACCAACACACATACACATTGTCGAGCAATCAACGGGTAAAATAACACCATTTTTACACTTTTAACACTCAAAATAATTCATGTTTTAAAAAATAATTTAATGCCGCGCAATGGTACATTTTCACGTTCCCGCCAAAAACTGACGGAATTTGATTTCGTTTTTTATTTTGCAAGATATATAATACATATATGATAGCGTTAGCCTTACTAATTAATGTCTAAATTATAACTTATTGTCTTTATTATCACTTTTTGCTCAGAGAAATGAACTTTAATCTTCGAGAATCACTCTAAATGGACTTCATGGTGCTGTTTTTGCGCAACTCTAAACATGATAGCGTTAGCCTTACTGTCATGTCTAAAATATCACTTTTTGCTCAGAGAAATGAACTATAATCTTTATTGGGACTTGTTGGTGCTGTATTTTTGCGCAACAACTTAAACAAATTAGACAGCCAACACCAAATTGATGTCACGCCAACACTTAAAATGAGGCACTTTACTTGTATTCAGACAGACACAAAATCATAGATCCTAATTATATTTAAATCCGAATAAGAAGCCCGCAAATAACCGCTGCGCCGCCAATGTAATGTAAAAACTCCTTACCTGTTTTAATTTCCAGCAAGCAAAAAAAAGAAAGTAAACGATACGACTTTCAAAGCGTTGCACTTACGCGCCATTCGAGAAATTCAATGGGGTGTGTTTTTTTAGGTGTTCCTGGTGAGTATTGCCAGTGTCAAATAAAATCCTAGGTTGTCTATGGTGTCAAAGTTAGGGCAATGCAAAGAGTTTGGATATACCTATAATAGAGATAATCATAGGAAACTTCAAAGAAAGTCCCACAATTGTTATGTGGGACATAATTATCCAACCAAGTGTATTGTTAAATGGTTCTGTCGCTTTCCATCTACATTGACTATCTTTCAAATTTAATCTCATAAAATGTCATTGTTTTTGTTTATTTTTCAACGGGGTTTTGGTTGTTTTATATTGTTTAATACGTATTGAACTATTGTAAATAGTGAAAAAAATATGTGAAATGTCGAATTGTGCCCTCGTATTATGCCAGTCTTCCGCAAGTATCATGAAAAATCAAGAGAACCTGAATTTTCACCGGTAAGTATCTATTTGTGTATTTACTCATTAATAACCCATACTAAACACATAATTATTACGTAGAAACATTGAATAACGTCCAATAAGTATAGAAATATGAAGAATCGGCGTTTTTCATGCTAAAATCATGAATAATTCGAGGCTATGATATACTAACTAGGGATGTCATAAAACGTAAAATATTTGTCGATAAGGCTATGCAGACTGAGTATAGTAAGATTTTTGGAATAAAGTGAGCCATTGAGGGATTCCGTAGCTGACCCATCTCACTTACACACACTCACACTCTTTGTATTTCGTTCGATTCATATTTTATTTATTGGTATTATATATTTGCCGTCCTGCTTACTGTATCATGGTTAAACACAATATCTATGTGTTCACTGTTCAACCATGATAGTGTAATATACAAAAAAAGAGAGCTTCAAAATAATCACGGCAAATATTACGTTTACACTATTAATATTTCAGGGTGTCCCTTTGGCGTCCAATAACGATCGGCAAGAGCTAAAATGTTCTTTCGGCTATTCTTCAACTTGAACCAAATGCAATGCTCGTGAAGCGTCGCAAGCTAACGGTCAGTACTGAACTTAAATTAGAACTTAAATATAATTGCGTGATATAGGTATATTATAATTATTATTACATGAACTATAAATTAAAAATATAATGTGTTTCAGGATATCCCTTTCATCAATGTACCTAAACCAGAACCTTCGGATATTACAGAAATAAGTTCATCAGTGTTTTCAGACGTACCACCGAAGAACCGAAACCGAAGAATGTACAGAATGTGCAGTGTGAGATGGTCGATAAAAATCTAGCCTACTCCAGTTTGCTAAAAATTAACTGTTTTAGACAGCGTACGAAAAGCCTTGAAAAAAAGTACTGATAAAGTATACGAAGAAAATATAATAATAATTTTATTAACTTTATTTATAATTATAATAATTAAAGTTAAGGAACTAATCTATAGGTAGGGGGCAGGCAGAACAAGGTTTACCTGAAAAAAGTATTTAGCTCAAATGTAAACTTGTGTTAAGTATAAATTTTGTAATGTACTCATTTACCTGTGTATGTTGTATATTATTTTATCTAATAAACAATTGTCATCTTAATTTGTGGTTTTTACAAAGTTCAAGGTTCCTTTAATCCAGAGTGAATCTAGATAACGTTATCATAGTCACGGACTTTAAGTTGTTAGGATTGATATATCAATATCGGTATCGATGAGAATAATTGTGGATCATCGAACTGTTAATATCGATATCGATATTTTATGACTTGGGTCATCTCTGTGGCTCAACGAGTGACAGATTCCCCCTATATTATGACGTACGACAAATGCATGTTTTGTCTCGTTTTATCTAGTGCAAAAAGTGGTATGCGCAAAGAAGATAGCGAATTTGTCAAATTTAGGAGGTATTCTATTTACTTCATTCTTCTGAGGGGCAATGGGTGTGTTCATGCCCAGAAGAATGAAGTAGGTATATATTCAAACTCTTTGGTTCATTCATTCAGTTCACCATGATTTTATCACTAGTGCTGCCAGCTTAAAATTATCTCAGGGTACAAATGTACCTTCTTAGCCCGAGTACTCTTATTTTTATTCTTTACCATTATTTTTAACTAACCATAAATCTGGGAGCCCGGCAGGGCAAACCAAGTCGAGCAAAAAAGTGGCACGGCCGTACTATCCTTTTCTCGAAGCAGGCCATTTTCGACCCCCTATAGCTTCGTTGTGGATAAAACTATTAGTATTTTTGAATGAATCTGAAGTATGTAGCATGAAAGCTCTTAGCACCGAGTACCTAAGATATACACAACTATTAGGTATTGATTTAATTTATTCACTGAGACAAGCCGACAGCCATTCATTAGTAGAATTTTATTTTTCTCAGCGAAGGCAGACATACTAACTAGAACTAGGGATGATAGCATTATAAAAGTTCGTGTACTTACTTACTTTTTTTGTGCTAGTAGCCTTAGCAACTTTTAGTCACAATCGCAACACTTTCATCTTTTCGAAACCGATTTTTGTTATAAAAGAAAACAATTTGTTGTACCTAGTTAAAAAACATAACTATTTATAATATTAAAGTCCTTAATTCTTCCTTGTTTTGTTTTGCAAGAAAGTTGTGAGGATACTTACCTGCATGTGTAGTATCAAACCAAAACCACTGAACAAATTGAGCTGAATCCCAATAACATACGAGCGAACCCGCGGGTAGCCGATAGTTATCTAATTGCCGTCAGTTTTTTTTTTAAAACACACCATGTTTTCTAAACTCCAGACCCAGACATCTTAACCTCGAAAACCAAACTATTTTAGCGCTAGACGAGGTTCAGTTCTTTATGCACAATGTATTTTTAATTGATCAGCATTTAGAGTAACTGCGCAATTTTAACGGACGGGAAAACAAAACCAGCAGTTAGCCAACAACCTGAAAACCAAGTGACTTTATGTCGCACAGCAAAAATATAGACTATCTTTGTAGACAGATCTATAAAAAAACCTTGGTTTCTTGGCCAATTATTTTGACCGATTAAAGCTCTCTGGGGGCCCTAACCCTAACAATACAAACAGGTTCAGAGATACTAACTCTTTTAATTTATCAACGGTTTTATTAAGTTGAACAACTAAATCAGAATCATGTGATTACTAAATGATCATAATGGAAAGAGCTCTGAGTGGAGGCGACACACAATCGCAAGGTATTCTTTGTTACTTAATGCTAAGTTACGGCGGGCGATCGGAGAAGCATACGCGTATCTACGTGACGATTGCCTTCCGGTACGCCTGACGCTGCCTCGCGTCTCGAAATCTAACACCACACAAATTAAATTAATCATACACATCATACACTCCTAATTACATATAAATCAAAGACGATCTCCACACAGAGCTGACATGACAATATTCCTGAAATCGAATGAATATCACAGTAATTCTGTAAAATTGATTTAATTACTTTATACATAGCTTGATTATAGGACTAACTGTCATACCATTTTGAACCATTTCAATGTTCAAATAGCTTTCTGAATAGTAAACACTAGAACTTTATTATAGAAAGACATCAACACATTACATCAAATATTCAAAGAAACATGGTGTGTCCAGTGGTCGTGGTCACTGGAAGGTCAAATAATCACAGATTGAGCCCTGCATTTATGAAGTGCCACACTCATCTACTCCATATGAACAAAGTTTCTACTATTTGAAGTAAGACATAATAAACGCTGACTCGAGCTTGTCTACCCAACTGGACAGCGACAAACTTTATAGAAGACTCTTTGAATATGTAAACGTAAACTTATTTTTAAAACTTTACGGTGACATTAAAATACAGCCCATAGATATTCCGAAACAAAAATACATTACCATGCATTACAAATACTTAAATTTAAACATATGTTATGTATGCCTAAAATTAGTTATTTTAATGTATGTATAAATGAAGGTTGTGTGAAAAGCCGAAATCAATATTCAGTGCTTGTTTACTTTTCCATTCTATGTTCAAGCTTTGTACACAGATATTACTGAAAATTAAAACATTAGGAGACGACATGAATAACATCTCTCTATCGTTTTACAGTAACATTTATTTTATAAATAAAAAGACCGTTTGGGTATACAAGCACTGAGACAGCGTTAAGTTAATTATGCCTAGATCAACTCCGAGAGTACTCGGTACGTGTGATCAAGGCATTAATGTGATCAACTACAAGAGACAGTTGTTTCGACAGAGCTACTCCCGATTCTCAGATTGGGAAGCGGCGATAGGGATGTGCAGTAAATACCTAGACCCTGCGTCTGTATCGCCTACTGAACTCGCTTTTCATTCTAGAGAACTGAACAATCAACCATATTTAATAGTGGCAATGCAAAGCATGATTATTACTCAGATAAATATTATGAAGATTTACATCAATTCTGTAATAAATCCACTATTATACTACAATTATACCCAGGCTACTACTATTAATATGATACACCTGAAAGATAACAGTTTATACAATGATTGATCGGTTGCACGAGCTAGGCGTTGCGCTCGCTCGGCTGAACATCGCGAGCGGAGACTACTACAACTTAAAAATCCACGTAATCGCTTATAACTATACAACTAAATTTGCTAGGAAAGTATCAAGATAATATTACTATACTTTACAATAAACACATTACAAAACACTGTAGCCGTAAATTGTCAATAAAATTGACCCGCAGTAATACAATTTATAAAATTTATATTAAACAAGTCATGTTGACTTTTATGAGACAAGATTACAATTTTAGACGCCATGGTATGGTCCATGAAAATCTACTTGAAATGACAAATGTTTATAAACACGTGAGATCGGCGCACGCATAACTAATTAACTTACAATCGCAGCTTCACGTGGTCGCTCTCATCATGACGTTAGTTTACAAGAAAACCCATCATGATCACTCGCGGCCGACGACACACCTCACGATGCAACTCCCTCGACCTGCAGCCGACAAGCGACGACGACGCGGCGCCAGCGTCCACAGATTAATAGTGTAAAACATCGGTGAAATTCTTATTATTTAACATTAAATCACACAACACATAACAATAGTTCGATCTAAATGACATAGAAAGAAATCGGAATGAAGTTTATTTGGGTCTGCGGTTTAGTTTAGCGAGTGTGGGAGTGGGGTACATGTCCCTCGGACTGGCTGGCGAAGCGGGCGAGGGCGCGGGCCGCCGAGCCGCGCCCCAACACGACTCCTAGTCCTCCGACATGAAGGAGTTCTGCGACTTCAGCTCCTCCAGACGCGATATTTGCTGCCGCAAGTACATCAGCCTGTCGAACATAACATATACAGGATAAATTTCAACTGGTTCGATTCCCTAATACCTACGTACTGTTCGAACAACTCCAAAGCCCATGGCATTCTTTAAATAAATGCATAACGACGATGGAACCAACAATCAGTTGATATTGCAACATTTCCTAAGTTCAGAACATCAACAACACATTCGAAAATTGCCTACGAAGCTTGGTGTTTAGGGTTCGATCCCCGGCCGGGGCAAATATTTGTGACGAACACAAATGTTTGTTCTCGGGTCTTGGATGTTGTGATGTGTTGTATGTGTCCATGCCACCTGCGACACAAGGAATCCTAGTGCAGGGGTGTGAGTGTGTTAACGTTCATTTTCAATTATTAAGATGGGTAAGATCCAGTCGGTAGAGAAGTTCTTTGTACTACCAGAATGCAGTATTTAGCTATGGTTTAAAGATTAAAGCCCTAAAAAAATATCTTGAGCACTAAATTTTAAGTAATCCCGAAAGTACCGAAAATATCGGAACTGGATTTTTCTAGCCCCGGTGCTGAACCCAGCTTGTAAAACTGGGATTTCCCGGGATTTTCGGTTCCGGGATTTCCCAGTACTATGCCCTAATACCTAGTAATTGATTTTTCATAAAATCTGAGTATGAAGTTTTAGTTTTTAACATGGCTGCAACTGCTGCAAGCCTTCGAATATGGCTTTACTGACAGATATGTGAGAAAGTACGGTGTAGCACTAGTCATGGGCAGGAGTGATCTCTCACCATCAAAAGAGCACCTAGCAAGTCTCGAAAAAAAATTTACGTAAGCAAATATATTCAAATTACAATTTAAAAAAATTCAAAAACCAGTTTGTTAATGTCTATTTGTGTATGTACTAAACTGTTGATTTATTAGTATTTTTTTTTATAATTTTATCTGACATAATGAATTAAATTGTCATTTAGTTTTGCGATTCCACGCGAATATTCTATTGCCAGTTCTTGGTGAGACGTGCATGTACAAGTCTGCTCTGTAATTGTCTTTACATCCAGCTTACGCCGGTTTTCTCCTGTGATTAAACCACTCACACAAACACATCATGTTTGTGTGTGAATAAACTACTCATGTGATAGAACCACTTAAGATATACCCCTAATATAAACCACAAGTAGTTTAATCACAAAAGAACATCGATGTAAGCTGGGTGTACACAATTACAGAGCCGACTGTACTCTGTTACCTACCATCCAACCTACCGTATATCTTACAAAATAAAAAAATCTTTATCTTCAATTGAGATAGCCAGCAGGTTATACGTACTTTTGTTCTTGAAGTGTGGCCTGTATCTCTGTTTGGCGCACGACAGAGCGCGAGCATTTTAGCTCGGCGGACACGCGCGTACATTGCAGGCAGCCCAGCTGATAAGCCTCCTCCGTGAACTTGTTAGCCTGAAGACATAATGGACTTCAATCACATTTTTATATCTTTGTTTTTGATCTTGTTTCGTGTAATTTAGTATAATTACGAAATTATAATAGAAAATTGCATCCAAGTTTCGTATCCTTATTAACTATTAGCATAATCAGCTTATAGGGAGCCACACTTTGATGTTTTTCTTCATCGCTGAGCACGCAATAACTGTTATTTGCATATCATTACTAATCTATAATAAACACGCAAAGCATATCTTGACAGCACATAATAACTTACACAATATATTTTTTGATAAAAACAGTTCAGTAGTTTTTGCGTAACAAACACCCATTATCATCACAAATTTGCATTGCATATTCATGTACAAGATAACAGAGCTGATGATCTTCAAACAGCCGGATTAATTTTCATTTAACATTATGCATGAACTGCATATCTAAATTAGCTTTCAAATAATTAAAAAAACCGCATAAAATCGCTCCATCTGTTTGGAAGCAACAATGCTACAGGCAGACCCAAATAAGCAAAGGCTTTAATCTTATAACACAGTTGATACTTAGTAATGTCGTATACTTTGAGTAAGTGAGTGTCGGTCGCAGTATTAAATCGATACTCTGCATGGTACACAAATTATGCATACAACACGCACCATAATAAACAAATCATACATAGATATAGGAAAGCCAAATGAAAATTTCCAATCTGCCTAACAGTAGTTTATTTTATGCAATTTCATCTGACAAGCGTAGTGTACTGCGACTTTGGCTAGATTGAGCGATGATCTGCGCGCTATAGCTGGCAGAAGGTGGATGAAAAAAGCAGCAACAGGACTGCTATATGTTGAGGATGGTACATCTGGCTCAGCATGCTCGGCAAACACAAGGTATAATTTCTGCACAGCAATAGCGGTAACAAGCTTTGCATAATATTGAACGTTGCAGCGGCATTAACCTTATTGCAGCTTAAGTGGATCCCTGAAACATCACGACGACATCGATGCGGCAGAAGACCGAAGGTGGTGGGACAAGCTCACCGCATTCTGCCCAGCCCAGATCAAATCGGTCAAAAATTATAAAATGTAGGGTAGGTTTACTTACCTGTTTCTTTTTCATCGGGTAACTGTTTCTCGATTATTGTTTATGTATACCTTGTAGGGTAGTAGTTTAGGACTGACCTGTTTCTCAAGTATGTCTGCGGGCCAGCCAGTGCCGTGCGCGGTTAGGTCTGCGCGCACGTAGTTGTGAAGCGACGGCGTCAGCATCGGGGCGGCGTGCTGAAGCGGCCCGCCTACCACTGACGAGTAGCTACCCAGGCACTCCACTGCAACAACGTACCATCATCAGCTTCAGCTTCAGCAGCCTTTTGGATCATCCTTCACATCACACTAATATTATAAAGACTGATATTACAAAAAATCTAACTACGGAACCATAGGCTTAAATTTGAGTTCTTGTTTTTTATACACCACCAATTTTTGATTACCAAAAAAATTAAATGGGCAATGCAGACGGGGTACTGTGTTTCCTTGGGGTGCACAATAAAGTGTACTATCTATCTACATATCTAGTTCAAGACTTCATAGAACATAGGCTGATTTTTATCCAGATGCCACACAAGCTAAGCCACTAAAATATGAATTTATTGACTAAACTGTCGGATCAATTAGGCTGAAACTTTGTGTAGACATACAAAGATACTACAAAACCTAGAATAGGTTTATTTATATACTAATAGCTAACGCCCGCAACTTTGTTTGCGTTGGGGATTTTCAACATCAAGATAGATTTTTATCCCAAAACGGTTCAGCCGTTCTTGAGTTATAAATAGTGTAACTAACGACTTTCTTTTATTTATATTGATTGATGATTGATGATATTAATTACTTTATTTGGGTATAGACGAGCAACTTTCATTGATGTGTCTGTGTCACATAGTTGGACAGTAGACGTTTTTTTGGAAAATGGATGTTTGGTACTTATGGGATACTGACTTTTCCTTGGTAGGGCAGCGTCGAGGTGCAGCGGAGGCGCATGCGGGTCTATGTTCTCGGAGTGCGTGGGCGTAGGCGGGCCGGGGTCGCGGCGCGGCGTATCGCCCCCTGCGCCTCCGCCCGGCGCTTCCGCCTGCGTGGGCGTGGCGCCCCCGTTGTTAGCTCCCGACGTGGTAGCGACCCCCGCCGCGCCGCTCACCATGCGCGGGAGAGCCGCCGCCAACAGAGAACCGCTCTAAACAACATTACATCACACATCTACTTTTTCTTTTACACATTACGTTACCTATTTGTCTAAATCTTTTTTTCTACGAGAGGTTTTGCTTTTAGATTAGTCCCATAGAAATTTAAATTTAATTGGTTAATTTTTTAAATCAAAATAACTGATAAAAAAAGCGATTGTAGTGAACAAAATTGCGTATTTTGCTTCCCTGCGACTTTTCAGCGGTGCCTACGGTCACTAGAACAGTCACTGGTACGCAAATGGATAACGTTATTTTTTCAGTTATTATGTTTTAAAAACCAGAGTACTATACCAATTTTCAAGAAATTTCTATGGGATCAACCAGGAGGAATATTCTTTTAAATAAAAGATATATTTTCGAATTCGGTTCAGTACTTGGTTTTGAAATCAAATTAATTGAAAAAAAAGTGTTTGAAGTGAACAAAATGGTGTATTTTGCTTGCTTGTGACTTTTCAGTGCTACGATCACATTTCAGCCTACGGTCACTAGAACAGTCCGATTGAAGTCGGTTGTTGTATATATTTGTAAAACCTTGATTATTTGAAGTATGTTGCAAAGAAGGCTGATTGTAGACTTACAGGCTGGTTAGAGTTGTCCAGAACGACAACGGGCGGCGCAGTGCCATCCATTGCGCGTGAGGCCGCGCCTGTCGCAAGCTCCCTTGCGTTGTACGAGTTTTCTGAGATAGGCGTACTCCGGTCTGGGGATATATCCATATCCTGGGTCGACTGCCCTTCTGAAACAATGAAACATACAAAACAACATGTTGCAAGTGGGATAGAATTGCATACTTGTATGGTTTTTACCCGCCTGCCAAGGAAGGGTAAGGGAGTTTTTTCGCGTTTCTTGTATGTATATAAATGTATTTGTTACCTCGTATCTTCCTAACGGCTGGATGGATTTCGACGGTTAAGGTATCTTTAGATTGATCTCACAAACCCGAGTTGGTATAAGTTTTTTTACCAAATATAGAATAAAGAGTAGGGTATCAAAATGAAGGAAATTATATATAAGTCATATTATATATTTTAACATTTGGAATAACGAATTGGCAATCAATGTATAATATCTTCGCAGTCGGGTTTTTAGTTTTGATAAACTTAAAACTTGTTATTATTACCATGAAATTTTCAAGGTAGCTCACAGTTTGATGACAGTGCATTTTGAATCCATTAAAATAATAATATAACTAAATTAAAAATTCCAACCAAACCTCAACAATCCAAAAAAACTGTTAAATCTCGTAAAAGAAGCGAGATAGAGCAAACAAAAAGAAAAAAGATAAAAAAGGGGTTTTCAGATTTATCAATATTATGCTTGTTTTTTTAAATTAATGCGAGAAATACAGTGTAAGCCTTTTATATACAGGGTGGTTTTTTTGAGAAGGGCTTTGATGGCCAAGTCCATAACACGAGAGTGAGAAAAGTCGTGATAGTAGTGCCCTCGATTTATAAGAAAACAATTACTGCATATTTAGTTTCAGTCAGCTATTATTTATCTCGAGGTTTCGGACTTGGCCATCACCGCTCTTCTCTAAATACCATCCAGAATATTGATGTCTGAATATGACCTTATTTCTTCGTAATAGAGTATTGAGATAAACCAACCAAATCGAACCAATTTCTACGATATAGAAAGTGTTTTTCTTACTTTTGTGGCATTCGTGATTTCATTCCTGGAATTTGAAAGTTTCAAATTCTTAGTTGAATCATTATAATTTTTTTTTATCATGTTTACCTTTTTTGAATGACGTCCCGACGTTACGACAGTGTCGACACATGCGTGTAGTTTATATCAGACACTAGATCCAGTCATAATTAAACTGATGTATGGAACTACCGATACCGTCGCGATAAGGCAGAGGCATGCAAAACTACCCTCACTCATTTCACGAGTCGACTTTGACACGTGTAGCTGCCCTGATAGCAATAACTAGTTTACATTCATATAATAACACTCTCACTTGCTAAATCGCGAGATTAATGAAGGTAGAACTTACATACTGCTTTTTTTTACGTTACGTACTATTAGATGTGTAGATGTGTAAATTATTTAAATGGATTATATTTAATGCTTTTCCACTTACGTTAAAATACTATAGATAATGAGGTAACGATTATGACCGGTATGTATGTGGATATGTATGTATGTTCACCTGTTTTCTCAGATCTTCCAAACTACTAACATATTTTGACTCTTCCAAACTACTAACATATTTTGACAAATGAAGTATCGTTATAAGCGTTTCGTCCGTCCGCTGATTATAGGTCGTGACGTCACATCAAAGATATATAGGTATGTATATTGATAGCTGTTTTTCGTGGCTTTGCTTGCATGCACACGATAATTAGGAATAATTTCTAAAATGAGGCCTCAGATGTGAGCCAAACATATTTTCTCTCCAAACGTACCCAAAACACATCTATTCAAAAAAGGTTAACGCGATAAAAATTCCATTATAATATGTAATTACAATTCAACTTTGTGTGATAGTCGCGAATCTACGAAAATGTTTTGATAAACCTTTTTTAACTGACATTTGAACGATGTTTCAGATTGATCCCATAGAAATTTCATCAAAATCATTAATTAGTTTAGTTCATACATCGGACTAATTGAAAAAAATATGTCGTCAAAGTAAACAAATGCGAATTTTGCTTCTTGAAGTCAGTTTTTTTTGGAAATGCATTAGGTGTTGTTTTAGCTACATCCCATTTGGACAACGTTTCATTTCGTAACCCTTGTTAAATACTTATCCAAAAGTTCAGCAAAGCAATCCAAAGTTAGTTCGTACCTTTGCCGTCGTGTGTGCCCGCTGCGTGTTTTGGTCTGGTTCTGTCGTGGAACTCCTCATCGCGGCCGCTGGTCCAATACCGGTCGGTGTTATTGCTCCTCTTAGTGTTCTTCTCAGCCTCCCGCCTGTCTGAACGGGATCTTGATCTCTTCTCGCGATCTAAAGGCGTTCAAAGTTAAATAAATTAATATTTTAGACATTTTACACTTCGAGAATCCAGCAAAAGGAGGGGTTAACGCAAGGCGAACCCCTCTGCCGGCCATATAACCTTCTTGGCCATTAATGTTAAATAAAACTATACGCTGAATTTGATAACTGTGTGCATATTTTAAGATGGTGTGCGAGATTTATTATAGTGCGCGGTTACATGAATAAGTTTTGTTAGGCGCGTGTGCAATGCGTGTTTACCTCGTCCCCCTCAAAAATGGCAGAAAATCATGTTAGCAGATTCTGACGTATAACCCCTCCTTTTGCTTAATTCTCGAAGATTTTACACAACGCCCTAGAAACTAGATGACTGACAGGATGCCCGGGTTGACTGGTAGAAAATGCTATTATAGCATTAATTCCACCCATTCCAAAATTAAATAAATTAATATACTGGCTGGCGAGCTGCGCGCACGTTTTTTGATTCCGAGAAACCGTGACTTTTATTACGACGCAACGCTCAACAATGACCCTCCTTATACCACATAGGAGTCAGGCAGGCTATAATTTTTGTAAATACATACATAGAATACATAGAAAACACCCAGCCTCAGGACAAACAACGGTGTTCATGTTGTAAATATCCATGACTGCGATGCAGGTGTCAGTCCAACATATTTCCCACTCGACCAATCGTGTCGTCGCATGAGTTATTCTTCTCAGGTGTCGCTGTGATTAGTTACGAAAAAGACATGTACCTAGCGCCGGGCCTGTAGCAAACGAGATCAAAAAGGCTCATCGTTTTTTTTAAAATAACTTATTCTCTTAGGATGACAAGGGACTCATTTTATAATATGATGCTGTGGATATACAGCGTGAGGCCGAATAGTGGATAATCCTTAAACTACGGGTGGAGGACATCACTGTATTAAAATATATAGAGTTTAAAATCCAGTTTTCAAGTTATTGGACGTTTTCGAAATTTCAATGTTTAATCTTTTTTTTTTTTACTGATTTGATGCCAAAATTACAAATCAAGGAATTTTCTCAATCTGTTTATGCTAGAGTATTTCTGGATAACTGTACACGCGTAGGTAAAGGATTATCTTCTCTTTAAACCAACCACACCCCGTACATGATTGAAATTGAATCATAGATAAACTTACTGCTTCTAGATGCATATGACGAATCTTTGGGTGCAGTCCTTCTCAAATCAAAGTCTCTCGGTTTATCCCATTGCGACACTTCAGTTAAGCAGTTGTAGTAGTAAACCTTGCCGTGCGAGCTGATGTGTTCAGACCACTCGTGGCCAGGCGGGACGCTCGTTCCCGGCGCACTGCGTTTGTCGTATTTACTACTTCTACTAACGCCGACGTTCAGACCAGAGCTCCGGCTGTTCTTTTTCTCTTCTCGACTCTCATTTCGCTCATGATTGGTACGTTCTCGTTCAATTTCCTTGGTACGTTCTTTTGGTGATCGGACACTTTCTGCAAGTATTACAATTGGATTATGAGATGTAAGCTTATTAACATGTGCAGTTAAGTTAAAGAATGCTTTGTATTGTTGGTATTATTTAGTAGGAACTACTAGTAATAATGAGACTTACCTGTGTACTTATTCCTAGAGGATTTGTAGTCTCGATCTCTCTCCTTTTCTGCACTTTTTTGCGGGTAAGCATTCCTGGGAACTGCATATCCTCTATCATCAGGCAGGTGTCCATAGTGGTGGTGGCTATGACTGGACGGGCCCGTGTGTGCGCCGTGCCCCTGTGCCGCCACATTGCCGTTCGGAGACCGCAGAGGAGTGTATCTGCTATCTGAAGGTCCATAGTCAGCTGTGGGTCTTCTATCACTCTTTGAATTATATTTCTGTTAATAAAAAACAAGTAGACACATTAGAAAAGTGAATGTTCCAGTTTATGGCATGGATTATTCCGGAACCCTACAATGCTGATTATAATGTTTAGAATACTGATAAATTTCTGAGGTGGTTGGTTATACTTTTGTGGGTAAATCTTAATTTTTTTATAAGTGCTAGACTTTGATCTGTTTATTAAAAAAATATGATCGTAACTAATTAATACTGACAAAGTTCATATATAAATGTAAATTTGTGTTAGTAAGAACTAGCAAGTATGTCCTTATTGGCACGTTAATGTACACAAAATGATCTACAAATACATAAACATATACCCTGATAGGGTGTAGTATAAGTAGTTAATCAATGACATTTTCCCAAATAACCACCCCATATGGCTTGCATATGCATAGGCATAAAAGACAGTCAAAGCTTAATAGGATCAGTTTACATTCCAGAAAATTTTTTTTTTTTTTTGGCAATGTTTAAATATAAATGAGAATTAATATGCAATTGAGACATTATTTGAGTCAAATTAACTGTATGGTTTCCTCAGTATCTAAATCAAGTTCGAAAATAATAATTTGAACATGTGGTTTCCTATTTTGTTTGCAAATAAGAACAAAGCCAGTTATAGGGTATACCTCTTATACAGAGTTCTCTCCTTCACTACCTCTTATACAGACCCTAACTTTACTTAGATGAAGTGTAAAACTTTTTTATATTCTTTTGACATAATTTAAAACAGGCCCACAGATAAATATTTGTTATATAGCAAGTTCAAAGTTTCCATATTATATTAATAGAGCCCCAATGTGTTTGTTGAATTTTGGCAGACCCCAAATTGGTTTTTATTCATGGTATAAATTTATACAATAGATTGCAGTATCATTGTATTTAACTAGATGCTAAACATAATGAAACTAAAATTACTACTATAAAAATGATTAGTACACAGTATTTAGGACACTGTCCGCGGGCAAAGTACCCAAAAGCCTAGCGACATTAGCGAAGCTAATTCTTTGACCGAGGTAGGCATCAGCCTTTTGGTCATTTGATTGTCATTGTTTTGTTATTATGAGTTTTTAACTATATTATAGTATAGTTCGTTTCGAAGATAACACTCTTATTCAGCTCATCAGAAGTTGTTTCAGTTCTTTGCCACCATATATAGGACAAAATTTGTTGTTTATACAGCAAGGACAAGCCCACCTCCTCTCCAGCTCGTGCTTATTTTCTTTGTAGTCTGCACTTGATGAGATGTTAGCACACATGTGAAAAGGATGCTATAGAGTTGATGCGTTGAGGTGTTTTCTTTTAAATATAAGATTCAGCCTATAGAGTAATGTAATTTACCAAGGGGTGCTGTGTTTTGGTATTGGAAACCATAGTTTGTGGTTTGTGCACTTTGTTAGTCCAAGCAGACCTTTTCTTGGGCTTATAAATTTACACTGATTTTCTGCGAGGTAAAATAGTGTTACACATAGAATTATTATTATAGAATTATATTAGTGTTCATAAAGAATTTAGTAACTTTCACGCTAAATACACGAATCCTGTTCAAAGTCAGTGTTGCCAAAGTAGAATTAGGTACATACATCTGGTTTAATGTTTGTGCAAACATCAAACAGAGGTCAACTCGATTTCTACTGTTATTTAGATGACTAAATGGTTATCATGGGATGAAAGTGTAAATGATACATATAATAATGTCAATCGAAGCAGGAAAATCATACTCAGGGTGCAGTTAACACGTAGAGAATTACTTTTTATGCCACAACTACCAAGTCATTGGGAAAACAGATTTTATGTTGAACTTCAAAACAAACCTTGGCATCGATTCTTACCTGATACGGATGGGCTTGATGCTTCTCAAAGTACCTGAAATTAGATAAAAATATGTATCCAAAAAACTCAGATTTCAGAACCGAGTCGGCGACCGCCATGCAAGGGCCCAAGTCAGAAAGCATCTGTAGTTCTAACGTACCCATCGCTTATCCGCTTTAGAGGTTTCCTTGCATGCATTACCATCAATGCAATTATACGATTTGTAACGGCCTCACTAATAAATTGCCAATTCAGACCACTATCACAATCAATTTTACAGAAGGCCGTGATATATCTTGACGGACGCCATGTCACATTCAAGAGTCAATGAATGAGGAGTTTTCGCGGCCTTATTTTAAGAATTGATAACAGATGGCGCTCTCTTGTCTCAAGCAAAAGGATCCCAATGGTGATTTCGCCGTAGCCTAGGGGCTTTTAAAACACATAATTTTACAATGCAAAATTATCGCCGTCGGTCGTGGCATAAACATATCGATATCCGCCTATATTTTTGAGATTTTGTATGTTTTAGCGTCATGGAATCGGTTCCTCCAAATAAAAGTAAGAAATAAAAAAAACGTATGACATGGCAGTAAGGTTCATGCTATCACCCACCATATCGAGCAAAACAAATAGAAAAAAAAACCAAATAGATTCGAGTTGTTTGACGTGAGACGTCTAGAGAATCGCTCCGACGACAGGGTGTGGTACAATCACTGAAAAAATGACGTAGCGTTACTGCATAATTAATTTAATCGGACCGGACCGTAACGATTTGGTCTTTGTCTTACTTACATTACATTATATACCTTATTTTATTAAATAAAAAACTATTATTCGTAGAAACATATTTCTAGTGTTTCTTATAATTCTAGTCGGCGGACTGTTATGACTTTAAGTTTGCGTCGGGGCCAAGCGCAGGGGCATGCAGGTCAGGTCAGGGCAGGGGAGGTCTAAGCATTGCGCAGATTTGCGCAGAAGCAACAAAACCAGCGCTTACGTTCCTAGGCATTGACAATCATGAAAATGTGGGCCAAGATGAGGCACACATACCTGAGCCCATCAATGCCTGATGGTGGCCAACTTAATTTTATTTATCTAAATAACATTTTATATACTTTTCTCAATAGTATTCAAACTTTGGTATATAATCAAAGTATTCAAATATATTTAACTCAGAGAGCGACTCACTGACATACTCGTTTCACGTTGTCCAACGGCTGTGCTCCGACCCTGCGACACCCGTTTTCACGTGAAATGTCTATAATCACTCCGTCCGATACATATACCTAGGTACCAGAAAATTAAAACATGATGACGTAGCGAAACTAATTGAATCGGACTTTATCGAATTGAATCGGACTGTAACGAATTAGTCTTTTTTATGATTTTTTGGGTGGAGCACCGCGCATAATTAACGAAACCAGCGCTTTGTCTAATCAATCTATATTATATATGACTTTTTTAGGTATTGAATTCATAATTTCACGGCTTCTCGAAGCCAACCCATTAAAAATTATTTCAGTATGTTAATGAGTCTTTTATTAATGTAACATTGTGCCAAATTTCAACTCAATAGCTTGAGTTATTAAGAGTGGAGAAGTAACAAACATCCATCCAAATTTCCGGATTTTTGAATAGTCGCGTTCACACCAGACGATCCACGCAATCCACGATCCGAGGATCGCGATGCGTGGATCGTACTACGCCGATCCAGTTTGTTGAAACTGCGATCCAGAACTACGCTCCAAGCGATCCATAGGCGATCCGTGATTCAGTCGAACTCTTACTCGAAATGGAGTAACCATCTGACGATCATCATCAACATCTGAGATCTGACGCCAAGCATCGTCTTTTACACCCTTATTGGTCCCGTCGTTCGGGTCCCATAAACATTTAAATTATTTGTACAGTGATATGAATTTGAGACTTTGTGAGATATCCTTCCACGCATCTGAGGCGCCTTTGAGGCAGGCCAAAAAACCGACCAAGAACGGATCGCGTGCGGCAAGAAGCGCGCGCTCCAACTGGATCACCTAGATCGCACGCGGCATGTCCAACCGCTCGCTCCATTTGGATCGCGTTGGATCGTTTGGTGTGGACGCGGCTAATCAGCCTAAGACTATATTTCATATTTTTTATTGTATCATATTTTTTTACTGTAATTTTATTTTACCAAGAGCTATCGATATTTCTTTCGCTGGCGATTCGACATCACTAGTTTTAGTACCTTAGGACTCTCGCTACCGCTAAAATGGCGATTATCAAATAGGCCCGAGAGCACTTTGACAACCACCAGTCCAGTGGTAATATATAGAGGTCAGTGCGCGACATCTATCGAGCTATTTAAGCATAGACATCCTGGCAAGATATCAATGTATTATTTAAGAAATTATTGTCTATTCCAATCATAGATCTTCTACTTCATTTGGGCCAAGAAAAATATAATGTAAACTGTCATCATTATATTTTGTTTTAGCGGGACTTAAAAATGTCGTGTCGTGTCATTGTATTATTTCCAAAACTTGCATTTGAGTACAGGCCTCAGAAGAATTAAAGGTATATCCAATCTCTATAATACAGGGCGGTATATTAGAGTGACTTTGTCCAAACAATGGTAAAAAAAAATTGACATTGACATTTTTTTTTTTTTTTTTTTTTTCGAAGAATCTAAGTTCTTCAGTTTGGCTTCACATCAAAGGTATATAGCCAGTGTCAAGTAATTGGAGAGATTATTTTGTCATCAGTCAGTCGATAAGTCAAGTCATGCCCCTATAAAGTAGTGGTGGTTGCGACTTTACTAGAGGCTTCTATGGAGTTTTGGAGGCAACACGAAAAGTCACGTTTTACAGCATTACACTATTCACCAACACTCATACACGTTCACGAGCACTTATTGGATAAAATACCACCGTTTTTACACATAAACACTCAAAGTTATACAAGTTTTGTCAATTAATTTAATGCCGCCAATGTGCCATTTTTCACGTTCCCGCCAAAAAACCGACATTGACATTTGGATATCTTGTTTCTCTTCTCGCTACATATTCTACATAACCTCAAATTCATGAAGTCGTATTTCGTATACTCTGACTAATCTGTGAATCGTATTGAATTTTATTCCATGGTTATTCATTTCGTATAAGACTTTTCACGTTTAGCCTCAAGTTGATAAATATGTCTAAACCAGTAGATCTTGAACTAAAAAAAGCATTCCTCGAATTGCATGTTAAAATGGTTGAAACCAGCAAGAAAATTCACGAAATCGACACTGAATCAGTGGCCCTCAACCGTCTGCTAGAACAAGTGCAGTTAAATTCACTAGGAATGACTTCTGTTCAAGAAGGAACTCACACTTACGAAGCTGTTGGTAGAATGTTTCTGAAAAGAGATGCAGAGGAACTCCGAAAACGATTTAATGACCGTAAAGTGGAACTTGGTGTCTTGATAAAGGACCTTGCTGACAACAAAGAATATCTGGAGAAAAACTTAAAAGAGAGCGAAGACAATATCAGAGAGATGGTGCAGCTGAGAAAAGAAAAAACTGAACTTAAAGTATAACCAAATAAATGTGGGTTCCAATAGCCACTTGGTTCACCCATAAAAATGTTAAGATTTAGTGAACATTAAAAAGAATTTTATTTAAGTTCTGGAAAGTCAAATAGCGATATGGACTAAAATGTGGCCCTCAATTCTTACATACATAAATCTTCGAAAAACCAAGTGGCCCGCAATGAGATATGGGACAAATGCTAACTCTAGCGCCTTTAAATGGATATTTTAATGTCGCAAGCTTCAATGACACTCAGCTAGTTTTCACTCTGCAAGCCGCCAAGCTTAAATGCTAGCGAGTGAGCGAGAGAGCTTTAAGATATAGATTACATCAAAGTGTTAAGCTGACATAATATTATTTTAAAATATCACCAGATGAATGACCGGTACCATCACTATAACCAACTCCGGTAATAAAAAAAATAATAATTAATGAAATGTTTTGAGAAATAATACCTACTAATTATATTTAAATTGATATTCTGAATAAAATTTGCTTCTGCCTATAAAAGTATGTTTTATTGAAGCTCATCATCAACCAAAAAAATAGAATCTTTTGCGAATCTGTTCTATTTTCAAGGATCGATTTTTAGGATTAGGTAAGTTTCCAACAAACCCAGTTTCATAGAATTTAAAGGTGTGAAGGATTAAAAAATTCCCCATGGCATATGTAATGTAATCTATGGCATAGGTATGAAATCCTAAATAATATTTAAATGGTAATAGGTAATTCTTAAGGTTAGGTTTATTATAGCAATATTCAGCATTCACCGACTTAGCTAATTACATGCATAACTTTTAATTATGTTTATGTATAGAAATGATAAGTTTGGTTGAATTTTTTCGAAATTCTTTATTATTTATTTTTACACAAGAAGAACTGTTTTCAATATATCTTAAACATCTTTCTTATTTAATACATTCATAGATAGGTAATAATAGTAAACCTTAACTTTAAAAATGCTTAAACACTGATCTCAAAAAAAGTCTACGATATTTACACAACAATCCAACTTATATGTAAAGTAACGTAAAATTTATGATTTTTAATATAATGTTTAACAAAAAAAGTATATAATAAGTGTGACCGTAGAGAACAAAGCAAAGAGTATAAAGTCATATTTATTTTATTCACTTAAATTAAAGCTTAACTTATCGGCGAAAATTTATAGGCAAGCCTAAATTAAGATGTCAATAGAAAATATATCAACAATTTATAATACGTAATATATATACTGATTGTTTAATTAAACCTTTCAATAAATTTATTTATTCTCATAACTTAAATTTAAATATTTAAGCTATGTTTAAAATAGCAAGTAATATAGCAAGACTGCCTCTAAATTCTGTCAGCTGAACTCAAATCAAATAAATTAAATTACCGTCAGCTAAGTAATATAATTTTTTAATACAATAATAATTAACAAAATTTGTTATAATGATCAACAAACTTTCTATCAAGTCTATATTATTATATTATACACAAAGCATATATATCAACTGTGGATGAATTAGAAGGTTGAACTATATCTACACTACCCATACAACACAACAATTTAACACGTGTAAACGGTAAAGAAGCAGTCTGAACTACAACGATCACAGGCTAATTAGTCAATACTATCGTACACAAATAAACCTTTCAATATATCGTTCATAGATTCACATAGGTAGATGTTATAAAACAGGTGACCGGTAATTATGTACAGATTATTTTGAACGTTAACAGTGCTTACGTTCCGAAGTCATCATTTATCGCCTTGGAAGACTTTGTCTGTCTGATTTTGAAGTTATACCTAATAGGACTAATAGCAATTTGTGAATTCATACATAGAAGTATGAATCAGAAACTATTGAATATGTAAAGTGCATGCATGCATTACACAATAATTTATCGATAAACATTTAAGTTTGAAGACAGGTGTTGAACATGTACAGTACAAGTATGTATGTAGGTATTGAGATTACCTATTCCTTTCCATAATATTTAATTTCTGTTGTTTTTTCACGCGTGAACAAAGTTTCACGCGGTTCAGCAAGTCAAATATAATCTTGTATCGAATCATGTACTTATACAAGAAAAAAAAATCACAATACCAACAATCCTTAATGCCCATGCCTAAACTTAAAACAATTATTTAATTTTTGACGCGTATCGGATTTTAATGTATAGGAAGGAAGATAGCATATTCGATTACAAACAGGAGGTTTATTAGCGATATAGATATATTAAGCGATTGCTTAATATTCATTGTACCATAAGGAGAAAAAGGGGCATCCTTAGCATATTAGATAGTTGCATTACGTTGTACGAACTCAATGGGTTATTTGACTATCATATCATGAAAAATTCGAAAAACTAGTCCAATAACATATTACACCAAAAAAAAGTATTTTTTTTACTATCATAATGGGCAAATAATTAAGTAAGTATATAAATTGTGGATTATTCAAATTTAATGACATGAGACGGGGATCTGGATTTATTATGGAACCTCTATGAAACTACTGGTTTGTGACAAGATAGTATTGTTTCCCCTCTTTTTACATTATATTTTAGGGACATATTTAGATAACACAGTAATATTTAAGATTAAAAAAAAAACAATCAAATACCATATATATATATAACGTTAGGTCAGAATAGTCACTGGTAGGGTTTGCAACATTCGTAACGGACATCCATTTGTGCTCCGAGCACTGTGCTCGCAACATGTTACAACAGAGCAATAACAATACTGATTTAGTTTTGTTTAATAGATAGAGATACATATCTATTTATCGTAATATTCCACGACATCTAATGCATTTGACATTTATAAGTAACGTAGGCTATCGGGAGTGACTAGTGGAGAGCATTAAAATGTTATTTCTTATATTATAATAACAGATATTATATGACACTCACTAGCTATTGAAAGTCAGCAACATTTTACAAGACTGGGTCGGAAAAAACATCAATTTATCCACCAACGTACTAGAATGTATGTAACATCAACAAATATACTTATTTGATAAAATTACTTGCAACAATGGTGGACTCACAAAACTAAAGAGTCGTATGTTATGGATGAGAGTCGTACGTAAGATGTAATACAAAGTATAGGTTAACATAATATGTGGTTTTATAGTTATAATAACGCTATTTAATTAAAGTATGTAAATATCCCGCACATTTCTCAACACGGCAATGTCCATACTTACTATTTATTGGTTATTTACGTCAGTTTACATTTTTAAGATCTATTTTCAAATAGGAATGATATACTAGGAGAGCCACTAGAGGGTTTCGGTCACATTTGCTATTCAATTATTACTAGTAAGTTTATAATTTTCTTATATTTAATACGATATGACAGCAACTATTGAAAACTTGTAATAAAGTGGAGATTATCATATTTATTATTTCTATATATATCCTCTATTAAACTTTCAGACGAGAAAAAAAATATATTTTTTATAAACGGGTTTTATTTTTGATGACAGACGAACATAGATTCTCAAGTGGGAATTCATCACATTACTACACCGGATATAATATTAACATTATTTTTTAAATATTATTTATTGAAACAACAGTTATATCGTATTTTGTTCGTAATGTGTCACGACGTAAAATCAAAATAAGTTTCAAGAACTTAAAATATCTGCCTTAGATGAGACTGCTTTAAAATACATAACTTACATAAGACGTCGGTACTTAAAACATATTTGTTTATTACTAAGATTAACAAATACAGCAAAACCAACTAGAGTTGTTCACCTCTAATGAACAGTATTCTAGGATTAATACGTTGATCAAAAACTATGAGAGTGCTGTGATAAATATAAGAGCCAAAAATATGAGTGAGCATTACGCGTCAACTATAGGGGCGTTCGCGCCAATAGTGTCAGTTACTGGTATGGTACCACTTTATGGGATGTGGTCGCCGAAGTAGTGAGATCAGAGCCACGAGTGCCTGTTCATATTGATGGAGTCATACGGTTGTGAGACTCCGAGGGAGGGCGGGTAGCCGGCCGGGTAAAGGCTCATAATCTGTGCGCCAGTTTGTCGCAACAGCTCTTCCTGTCTTTGCAAGTATTGTTGGTACAGTGGCGATCCCGGTTCTGCGCCAACGAACCCATACCCGGGTCGCACCTGTGAGTGTCCAATAAAGGGGAAAGCGGGCGCCGCGTGGCTCGAGCTCTGATGAGCAGGCTTTGCCGCTTTTTCAGCGTTTGCCTCCGCATTATTCCTTTGCTGCTGCGCTACAGCAGCCACCATATAGTTAGCTGCCATCAGGTGATTAGCCGAAAATCCCGGGTTATCCCCGTAAATCCCGCTACTTAGAGCCATGTTCGTCGCCATGTTAGTCGTAGTGCCAAAGTTGAAAGGGCTTGATGGCATCATCCCTGATTTCACGGATGAGAGCATGTCCGCCGTGCTGGATGGGTTGTGGTACGGCTGGCTCGCCACTACCTGAGCCGGTTTACCCTCGGAGGTTCTTTTCTTCCTTTTCTGCTTGGGTTTAGACTCCGATTGGTTGGTCGAAAGTGAAGTCTTGTAGACAGCAGTGTCTTTGCTCAGAGACATCGAGGGCTGCGAGTACACACTGGCGGAAGCGCTGGATGAAGTTATCTCTGGCGGCATGCTCTTGTTGAACATCTGGGCCATTTGAATCTGTTTGTCGTAGAGAGAAGTGCTTCCACTCGCGAACGAAGACAAGAATCGATCATCGTTAGAGTACCGTTCCAACATTTGTGGTATATTTGACAAGTTTCGTAAGCTATCAAGTTGCAGAGCTGCCGCCGGGCTGGGAAAAGGCGTTTTATAGGGGCTCGAGGTTACCATAGGATGGTTTTGCACATTTTTCTCAGGTTTATGCGTTTTGGCCGCATTATCGGAATGCTTGGGCACGGTGTCCGTCTCGTTTATTGGTGATGTAGACATATGGTCATTCTTTAGATGTCCGCGAGGATTGGGGATCCTTAATTCGGCTGGCAGACTTTGCTGTAAATCTTGTGTCCTTTGCGTGTTTGCTCTCGGAACATTATACATGTACTGCTGTTGTAGATTTTTATTGTAATTGGAACTGGCCAAGATATCGTGTTTGTGTTTCTCGACTTGATTTACGCTGTGTTGGTAGGCAGCGGAGTAGTCAGACGGTGTCATCAGATCCTTGCGCATCTGGCTAAGTTTCCAGTTGCCGTAGTCGATAGCGGCGGTAGACGGTGTTGGGTTGCAAGAGTATAATTTTTTGTTGGCGAGTTCAATGTCGCTCATGGAGAAATTGCTGATGGCCTGCCCGCCGCCCAGATGTTCGTAATGGCTGAGATGGTGGGCGTGCGCCGCGTGTTGGTTTATGTCACCCTGGCTCCTTTCCAGCGGCGCGGCTTGCGTGTGAGCCGACTGAGAATGAGCCGGCTGCTGTGAGCGGGCGGCTTGTTGCGAATGCGCCGACGGTTGAGCGTGGCCCGGGTGTTGCGAGTGTGCAGGCGGCTGGGAATGGGCAGGCTGAGAATTGGCCGGAGTTTGTGAGTGGGCGAGTTGGCCGTGAATGGCCTGAGTATGCGCTTGATGTTGTGAGTGGGCAGACTGAGAATGCGCGGAAAGTTGGGAGTGGGAAGTCTGAGAATGTGTGGTATGTTGTGAGTGGGCAGACTGAGAATGCGCATTAAGTTGTGACGTGTGTTGAGAATGAGCCGGCTGAACATGGCCCGAATGTTGAGGATGAGTCAGATGTTGAGAATGGCCTAGATGTTGGGAATGTGCCGGCTGTTGGGTATGGGCCGGCTGTTGAGTATGAGCTGGTGGTTGGGTATGCGCCGGCTGTTGGGTATGTGCCGGCTGTTGGGCATGTGTCTGATGTTGCACATGTGCCGGTAGTAGGGTATGTGCCGGCTGTTGGATATGGGGCTGCTGTTGGACATGGGTCTGATGTTGCGCGTGTGCCGATAGTTGGTTATGTGCCGGCTGTTGAGAATGTGTTTGATATTGCGCGTGTGCCGGCTGTTGGGCATGAGCCGGCTGTTGGGCATGTGCCGGCTGTTGGATGTGCGTCTGAATATGGGCGTGTGTCGGTAGTTGTGAATGAGCCGGCTGTTGGGAATGCGATTGCTGCTGGACGTGCGCAGATTGTGAGTGAGTTGGCTGGTTGTGCGCCGGCGGATGTGGATGCGCCGGTGGCTGCGTGTGCGGTGGCTGTGTGTGCGCCGGTAACTGCGCGTGGGTAGACGGCTGCGCGTGAGAGTGCGAGTGCGCAGGAGCCGGCACTGGCGGAACTCCTATGGTCGCACTCTTTACCAGAGTCTTATGCAGCGGCTGATTGCTGATGCCGAGATTCAAAGCAATCGTATCCACATCATACACCTTATGCGCATTCGAGCTAGCCTTTGATTTATCTCTAACGGTAAAGTCACCATCGCGACCATCTCCACTGGTTCTCCGCTCGTAGTCGGGATTCATGTAACCCATGTTCACCATGTCGATATTATCTTTACTCAGCACACCAAAAGGCTTGGCTCCATTGGTGTTGGTATCCTTTTTGATTTCCTGCTCGGATTCTACTTGATCCATTTTAGCAGTATTTTCTTCAACATGTCTATCATTAGCGGCAAATTCGTCCGCGGTCTTTTCTCGGAGTTTGGCTAGTTCCGACTTCTCGCTTAGAGCCAGTGCTATGGCGTCGACGGAGGGTGCAGGCGGGGTTGGCCGCGGCGGAGGAAGCAACGGGGGTGGCGGCGGTGGCGGCAGGAATGACATTATTTTAGGATATTCAGATTTAGTCTGAGCTTCTTTTACGATCTGTTTTGTCTGCGACGTACCTTGTTCGGACTCATTGTACATTCGTTTCTTAACTGGGAAGTTCGTCGACTTGGCGTCTACAGTCACCGGTGATAAAATAGTAGATGTGTTCGAAGAAATAGTTTGCGGTGGGTGCGGTACCTGGTAGTTGACAGACGGGGTACATGGGGAATAGACAGGAGAGTAAGCGCGTGGGAACTGGCTTTGCTGGAACGTGTCAGGTCCCAGGGCCGTGTAATCCTCGTGTGCTCGAGCCTTGTTGGCCATCGAGGCTTTAGCTGCATCGTAGTAAGGCGGGGGGTTCTGCGTGTAAGTAGGCAGAGGACTCTTGTTGTGGTCGGCGAAGTATTGTGGCGTGGCTGAGCCGGCAGCGTTGTTGCTCACATATACATGTTGGTTGTACGGGGAGTAGGGAGAATGCGGTCCTTCACGAGGGCTGCAGCTTTTCTCAGGGCTGCTTTTCATCGAAGTCGTATCCTGGTAGAAGCCGGCTCGTACAGATCCGTTAATGATTGGATACGTGATTTTCTGAAAATCATCTCTGGGTGAGGCCGGGGAGCGAAGGAGAGGGGAAGTGAGAGACATCTGATGCCGGGGAGAGTCCAAATCTTGACTGAAAGAGGATCTTTCGGAGACCGAGCTGCCAGTGCTGGTACGCCGTTGCCTTGGCGTGGCCGTCACGCTTGTGAGGGGACTGTCACCTCCCTCTGGATTTGGAGTGTCTGGATTTGCGGGACTCGTCACCCTCACCTCGTGATGAGTAGGATCTGCGGGTTTTTCTTCCCCTCCATCTTCCGGTTTCTTCTTAGCCACGGCACCCGGTACCGGTGGAGTGCTTTTTGGAGCTCCGAATGCTTTAAACCAAGCACTGAGATTAGGCGTGGCTTGATTGGGTTTTATGGGCACTTGAGGTTCAGTTTCCACCTCTGCATCTTTTTTGGTGACCAGCGCGGTAGCTTCTTCAACTTTCTGTTCGGTTTGCACAGGCGTCATGGTTTCCTCCTTAGTCTCGACCAGATCAACTGGTTTTTGATCTTCGTTCGGGGGAAGATCGTCAGTGTCATTCTCAATTTCAGCTTTAGCTTCTTTTTTGTCGAATTTGTGTTCTTTCCCAAGAGTGAAGTCGACCGTGGGTAAGACGGAGCCGAGACTAAGCTTGGGGCTGGCTTCTCCGGATCTGCTTGTTTCACGCACTTTAATGACGGCTCCGGGTGAGGCAGATTCTTCAATCTTTTCAGGATCTTTTTTGGTAACGTTAGTAAGTAAATTGCCCTTACTTTTGCCGGGCTGCAGCCTATCGATAGTTCTCTGTATTTCTCTGCGCTTCACTACTTTCGAGTCGCGTGAAGCATGTTGCCGTTTGCGGCTGGTGCTGGGTTCCTTCTTGCCGAAGGTTGATTTTTCGCTCTGAGACAACTCGTCGTCTTGACGGCTATCTTGTTCCTCAGTAGATATGGTTTGGGCAGGGCTCTCCGAAGGCGAGCTTGCGGCAGAAGCCTTCGGTCTGTCCACGAACCATTTACTGATGTCTTTCACGGCTTCTTCTAAAGCTTCAGTGGCAATTTCATTCTTGGCCGAGCTCTTCTTGGGGCCTCTTTTGTTCGTAGACTTCCCTTTAGCCGGTTTCTTGACGATAGGTTCGTCGTTGTCGTCGTCGGCAGTGTCTGCCTTATTCTCAGTTTCAGCAGACTCTCTCGCCTTTGCTTCTTTTTTAGCTTTTCTCTCTTTCGACTTAGATTCTTTAACTTCCTTAGTTTTACGTTCCTTAGATTTGGCATCCTTAGATTTGGCCTCCTTCGATTTGGCCTCTTTTGATTTGGCCTCCTTCGACTTCGGTTTTGCTTCCTTAGATTGCTTGCGGGATCTGCCACGGGTTGGCGTGAACAAGTCTCGTAACGTGGGAGATTCCTTGTACTTTTCGTTCTTCGCCTTGAGTTTTTCGATAGTCTCTCTCAGTTTCTGGTGTTTGTCCCTGTCATGCGCGGGCGAGGAAAGGTTCTGTTTCTGTTTGTCGCACTTCTGTTTAACGTCGAAGAGTGATTCCCACGCGTCCTTGGCGGCGTGTCGGCGACGCTCCTTGATCTTGTCATATTTATCTTTGAAGAAGTCTGGATCGGAGAGTTGATCCGAGGGCTCCGGGTCCGGTGAGGGCGGTGGCGACTCAGGGTCGGGCGTAGGCGGCGGCGAGGGCGACACGGTGCGAATGGAGGGCAGGGGGCTGGCACTGCGGCTGCGGTTGGAGCTCTCCATAGACTCGGGCGTGTCGGAGCGGCGCGGCGCCATCACCACGGGCTCCGGTGCCCGCTCTTCCTCGTCTGGTTCCTCTTCCCGCTGGGGCTCCTGATGTTTGCTCTTCTTTTGCTTCTTCTTAGCCTTGTCTTTCTTGTCCTTGTTCTTGTGTTTCTGCTTTCTCCTCTTGCGGTCGCGTTCACGCTCGCGGTCAAGCTCGGGGTCTAGCTCGCAATCACGGTCGCGCTCGCCGTCATCGGCGGCGTCCTTGCGCTTCTTGGAGTGCTTACCGTGGCGATGTCCCTTGCGCTTCTTCTTTGTTTTTCCCTCTTTCTTGTGAGACTCCTTAGATTTCTTTTTGTCCGCTCCGTGTCCTGCTCCTGACGCCGCCTCGGAATCGGCCGCTTCCGCCTGCTGTTCAGGAGCTGGCACCAAGTCAGAAGAGCTGGACTTCGGTTCTAAAATTGAAATATTTCGAGCCACATTTTAAGACGAAAAGCTAAATAAGAGGAACTACCATTAAAAGAGAACGAGAATTTACCTGCTTCTGAATGAGATTTACATTTTCTTTTACGAGGTACCAGAGATTCTTCCTCAACTCGCTTCAATTTGTGTTTGCGTGATGGCGTTGGTAATTGGAATTCTACAGCGATCTCTTCATCGGACGACGAAAGCCGATGAAAGAACTTCTCAGTTAGTTTGTCGAATGCTTGTTGCAAACTATCCACCATCACTGTGTACTCTGAAAGACAATAGAAAAAAAATAATAGTCAGGGACAGTGTCGTACAGACTGAAGGATCAATTACAAATAATGAATACGAGTAATTTTACCATTGTCCTGTCCATTGTACAGACGACAGTTGTTGACTATCAGTTTAAAGTCTGCTTTAAAGGAAGCGAAGTCCTTGTAATGACCACCATCAAGTCGTTTCTCCATCTTATGTAGATCCATTGGACGGCGAATAACCGCGTAATAGTTCGGCGCGTATTCTTCCTCCACTGGATCGAGGAAAGGCCAGGCATTTACGTGGTCGAGCAACTGTTCGAGGACTTTGTACATATCCGTTCGTATATCATCAACAGTTTGCCTGAAACTTAAAAACAGTCTGGTAAGATAAGAAGCAAATACAAAAGACACGATTCCTGAATTTTACGTTTTCATAAAAGTCTTGCCAGAAAATGTGCCAGAAAGCTGAGAAAGCATGATACTTACATTAGAGAAGTCTTGAGCTTCTTTCGTGTGCTGCTAGCTGGCTGGTCGTTGTCGGGAATCACGATCTGTCCCGTGGCGGAGGCTAGAGAGTTGTTCGTCTTGCGTCCGGTCTTGACGGGTGGTTCCGGAGGCGGCTCACCCTTGTTGGTTGCCGACGAGTTTTTTGACTTCTTATCTTGGCTTTTTACACGCCTTTTGACCACCTTTTGTGGCATCTCTTTCACACTCTCAGAGCTGGACGATGACACAGATTTAGACCTGAAACAAGTGATGAACGAACGAACTTTAAACCTAATATGAGACGGTACAGCATCATAGCAAAATCAATTAACTACTCGGAGGAAACCCTAGTTGAATAAGCTAAACAAATCTAAGCTAAGACTTAATATTGTGATTAAATAGTGTTTTTTAGCAACACTAGAAATGGCGCTCTCAGAGATAAATTCAGCTCAAAGTTCAACTGGGCATCAGTAGACATTAATCAAAAGCTAATCAAAATGACCATCAAGGACCTTGGCGGTCTCATATAACAACATATCTATAGTAATTAATGGGCTATATTTCAATTCTTATCAGAAACGCAGCCCGTTCTTTTCAAGTGTGACCATTATTATAGTGCGAATAAGGGTCCGATTGCATTAAGTTTAACACACAAGAAGCTGGGTACTAGCGGTAGTGGCACCCGCAAGCAGAGTTCGTCGCGGCCCGGTGTTTTTCCAAGGCTCATACTACCACCTTCAAGCCAGTTCAAGACAATTAGAAAAAGAGACACAACGAGGAAGATACCGGTACTAATTTTTTAATGGCATGTTATAACATTTTACCCAAGAAAAACACTTGCGATAGATTTTTTTTTTATATCAAAAACTGTATCATTTACGAATTTTTAAGTAGAGTTCTTAAAATTGAGCTTGCTCAAAAAATGTTGTTAAATTGTTTTCTTTCGTTATGAATTGATAGAAAATAGCGGTACGCTCTAGATCTACATATGTCTGTGGGTACGCTCGCTGTAAAGTCAAATGACATTTCGCGGACGAAAGAACCGGAGATGACTTAAGGGGGCGCAGTCCTGTCAAAAAGGCATACAGGGTTGTCACAAGCCGCGCGCGGAATATTTCGCGCGGACTCAGCTGCCGTGAACTCTGATTGACCCCGCCAGGAATTACAGTACAAAAAAAACCAGTAGGATAATTTTATTTTACTTTAGAAATGCACATTTTATGATCAAACTTTGTTTATAGTAGTGATAAATTAGAATTTTGTTTGAATATATAGGCTGGTTTTTTGAGAGGGGCGATGATGGCCAAGTCTGAAACCTTTTTTACCTTTCTTAATTTTAAATTATTAATCCTCAACCCCTAATTAGTCAAAATCGACATTCATGATAATAATTTGAAAAAAAAAAAATTATCCGCCTTCTTGAATTTGAAATTTGACATCAAAATCTATATCTTTAACTTGAAAAATACACCCATAACTGCCAGGTACTTGTCTCGCTACACTCGGGTGGGGAGCTCGCTTTACTGCAAAGCAGCTTTTGAGCCAAGCGAGCTCATCTCGATGTGACCCGCAACTCCCGCAAGCAGCGAACGGACAACCTTCGCTTCGCTCAAGTTGTTGCTTCGCTGCGATCAGTGCTGTGTTTAGCTGATGACACAAATTATTTTTACTGATTTTATTCACGAGAATCTGTTGAGAAATGCGACCTGAAGAGGAGAACAGCCGCCGACAGACGCCGCCCGGACAGTGGCCGGTGGCCGCCCGGACAGACATACACAAGCATATTTGGCCAACCTGAAGTAGAGACCTTCGGCTTTCGCTTCGCGCTCGTTCGGTCAGCTAATAATACTACTATAAACTACTATAGGTATATGCAGCTTTATATAAAGCTAAAGCTAATTGAAAATTATGTAGGTACTATAAGTACATAACTCTACAAAAAATGACTATGACAGAGAATGACAGACTTCACAAACTAAATAATGTCGTGCATAATTTAATTTGTGATATCTGTCATCGCGGAAAAACTGACAAAGGTCCGGCCTCCGTAAGCGCCAGCGCGCGACTGAGCGAGCTTGCCAAGCCACCGCGCTCGCGAATTTGTAGTTATTTAAACTAAGTAAAAAATAAAATCGTTTTATCAAGTCAAATTCTACGAAAATGTCTAGAAATATTTATTGCCTATATATACGTGCAAAAATTAATTGTAAAATATCATTAGGCTAGTCATAGTTTTGAAAAAACACTACAAAGAGGGGTAACTTCGGGATTTTTTTCTATAGAGTGAAGTACTAATGATCTTGTAACTGGCTACGAATTTGGCTAGACTATATCCTCAACTTATGCATATATTTTTTTCAGAATTTATAACACTATTTTCGATTTCTCAGATGGTTTTAAAAAACTCAAAATTGCGGCCTAAGTGTGACTGCGCCGCCTTAATCCGTTCCTAACAGCGGTAACTCAGTCAGCGCAAAATGTTTTCGGGATATTGTATTCCTCATAAAATCGTCAGTCTTCAGTCTAACTTCATAATTTATTCATAGTTGTCATTAAAATAACGTAAATATTAATCTGCTTTATTAAAAATGTAATTCATGTCCCTAATTATTAATAACGGTTTAGGCAATAATAAAAAACCTTAGTGCGGTTTCCGATAAGCGGATTCGCCGCTCGTGTTATGTCTTTTGCAACGCGTGTATGTGCGACAACGCTGGTTAGAGACAGTCACCTCATCTACTGACACTCGATTGAAAAAACCGAGCGTAAACGTCAGTATACCGCGCGTAACTGATCGTTACTAATAAAAGAACTTGAACTTGGAATTGTATACGGACGTTGGGCTATTGGTCGCAAGGATCAAACCGCCCGTATACACGCGACAAAAATACGCTACTCTGAAACCGCACTTACGTATCACGAGCGTACAAATATACTTAATTTTGTAAAGAAAAGAGCATGCAAGCATTTTAAAATTAATGTAGTCCTATTACTTGTCAGAATTCATGTCAGAAGGAGGATGTCTTTGCAAAATTAAGACTATAATATAAATGTGAAAGTTTAGGAGTCTATACATGTCTGTGCAGCTGACTGTACATGCTACTGGTTTTATAAGTATTGTTTTTTGGAGCTGCCATAATTTCAAAATTGGGGTTTCTTATTACCTTATCAAGTTGCGCCTCTGGGCTCTGTTGGCGCGTGCGCCCGACGACGTAGTGGGTTGCGGCTCGTCTTCGTCCTTATTGTCATCTGTGCTCTGCTTGCTCTCCTCCGTCGGTTTGGTCTGGATCTTCTGCAGTACACGGGTGGAGGTGCGCCGCGGCGCTGTCTCAAGCAACCTTCAAATGTTTAATTGACTATTCAGAAACGAATGAGATATTTCACGAAATCACGTTAAGCACATGCACCACACTCACATACGGTTTTGCTTAATAGAGCTATCATGTCGAGTAAAAACCATGGCATGGACTTTCGTCCACACATTCAGCATTAATTTAACAAGTGGCGCGCACTGTTCAGTATTCACCGAACTGTTCGAGCCTTAAGTCCTTCCATCGAGCCGGTTCGATGCGAGCCTTTGAGCTGTGAGTTTTGCGGTCCACACGTTTATATTTACTCGTTATGGAGTAAAACTATCGAGTAAAACCGTATGTGAGTACGGAACTTTAGAGTAAGAATAAGGTGTCACGATGACACGTAACATAATAGGATTATGGCCAAACGAAGTTTTAAACACGGAAACTATTTTGTTGATGGAGTGGAGGTGTGACTCAGCAAAGCTTCGCGAATTTGAGCAGACATGAGCAACATAGAGTCTAGATATTGATTTCAAACAATGATTACTTATAAGCCAAACTTCCAAAAAACACTTCCACTTCGCCACTTCGCTGGCAACATTTTTTACGAGTTTTCATTTGATAGTAATTCGATTCAGTAATTATCTCGATTCCTAAACATATCATAGGCGTCCTAACGCTAATGACTAAACCCTTTTTTATCAAAAAAAAATCGCACTTAATACACACTTAACAAATATCTTTTGCTTAAGCATCCAGCTTCTGAATCACAGCAGAACGAAGCTCCAGGCGATAGCATCATATTCTATACACACATTGCACCGCACAGATCTTATTTGGCGTTCATATTCACGAATCCCGTCGTTATAATTAAAAACTATACCATCAATATCCCTTTCCACAAGCAATTATTTGTATTCAAAAATATTTCGCTTATGCGTGCAATGCAATTAAAATTTATGGTTTACAATGTAAATAACAACAATCCATCTCTTTTGCATAAGGTCAAAATTTGAATAAATAAGCGGGCAGCTTTCTTAAAGAGTGCTTAGTAGGTAGATCAAGCAATGCAGTAGTAGGTATAAAAATTGTATTTATTGGAACTGCCACGCAGTCACGCCTCCGATTGCGATAAATTTCGTGATATAAGTAATTAATGTATTTTTCCAGCTCAAACTTTACCCATGAAACATAAACACCCATCTTCGTCTATCCTAAGACATTTGCGTTTGTTTATTTAAACTAGAATCATTATGATTATCAAATATTTTATGTCTTCCAAATGTTATGAATACTGCAAGGTTTGAACCTGCTGTGTGCTGCTGCCTGTCGGGACCTCATTAAGTGCATCCGCAAACGAGTTGCCGACTACAGCAACTTTTTTTTTCGAAGAGACGTTTGATGCTGTTTGACCACAGACAGATAGCCATTACTGCAACACCGGACTCTTACTTTAGTTGAAGAATTTTTAATATATTCCTAATAAAAAACTTTTTAGCCATAGCTCCATCTATAGGATACATCTTGAAGTAGTAGTATTACGAAACGAGCCTCACGATAAGAAGATCTTGAAGTCATATTGATCCCAATCCATTAAGATAATTTCATATCCTACGTCGCTAAGTTGGTTAAGAGCGTGACCAGGACAGCAGAGGTCCAGACCATGAAGTAGGTAGTTGTAAAATTTTGAACACATAAAATATTTGGAAACCATCCTAAAAAGTGTTAACAGTCTATGATTATGATGTAAAATTCTAAACCATTCCTAATGCACAGCACGCACAGCATTGTTTATATTTGATGTAAGTATGGAAACTATTTAAATTGTTCAAAATGAAAATAGCTAAAACATTAAGGTTACTTGACACCAAAGTATTTAATTTTCTAGCTAACTTATGACACAGAATTAATTGTAAAGCATGTTGTTGGAAGTTTTGAAACATACTCTTGTATCAGAGGATCAGAAGAGACCTCTTATTTGATTTCCACGATCTTACTATTATTTCATATTTTATCATTATTACAATAATAAAATAAATAAAATTTTGTGTATATGAATGACCATCAATCAAGTAGAAATTGTTATGTGTGCAAGATAAAATATTGGTATTTGTTACATTTTACTACTTAATTGAAGTCTCCATTATTGTTTCTATAATTTAATAAATTAGCTACCCCCAGCTTCAATTAAGTCATATGTTTCGTATATTTCCTTTTTGAAATATACATCTATATATCTATGAATCTCTCCTCACAAACTCAAGTCTAAATAAGTTTGACTTAGTTCTTGATGTATGGATATTTATTTGCTTGCACTCATTATAAATCTCGCTAATGCTATGCAATAATAGCTTATGCATGAAGGTGCTTGCTTTAGGCATATAAAGAACTTTGCTAGCATTAAATAGGTATTGAGTTTAATATATGAAAACTGATTTTGCATAAACACCTAACTACTAGGTTAGAACATATTGCAGTTTTTAAGTGTTTTACTGGCAGGCTGAGATCAGGTTATAGGCGACACAGATGATCAAGTAGCAAGTGTGTTAGACTGCCACGCCGGTTTCGCGGGTTCGATTCCCATTCAGGACAACATTTGTTTGATGAACATCAGTGTTGGTCTGGGTGTTTTCTATATATATATTTATAAAAAAAAGTACTATAAGTATTGTATCAGTTATCTGGTTCCCATATTATAAGCTCTGCTTAGTTTGGGTCAAGATGGCGTTAAGGCGCGTGTAAAAGTCCCAAAATATTATATAATATATTATTATCTCGCTATTAGTTCTGTAGCAATCTAGGTTATTATCAATTTTATGTGCTGTAGTTGTTTATAATTCCAGATTTTCCATTTATATTATATTGAGCTAGAAAATAGTTGACTGCTTACCTTTTACGTTGTAAGCGCTCCTTTTCCTGGAAAAGTCTTGGTATTTCTGGTAAGAAGTTCTGTGATAGGGAGCGATACAACTCTTTTTCAACTTTGCTGGTGGCCTTTTTGAACCTTTCTGTCAGGTGAATCCAGTCAGATTGCGTAAAACAGACAACTTGCCACACACGTTCTGTATTTTCTTCATAGAAGAAGTCATCACAAATTATGTAATCTTTCTTGCGTTCCTTTTTTTTCCTCTTGTGTTTACCCTTCAGCTTTATCAAATCTTCTCGATATAATCTTGTCCCATAAAAATACCAGTATGCTGAACTGTCATCGTCAAAACTGTGGAATGATAGTGAAAACTGTAGTCTAATTTATATTATGACTATAACATAGTTCGCTCAGAACTAGGACCTCGCAAAGATATAATTTTCATAAAACATTTTTTTTTTATTCAATGTAATGATTTTCCACCAGCTTTCTTGAGAGCCGCATGTATCAACAATCCCTGGACTGATATTGTTCATATACAAATTTGAATAATATTTGGATGAGTGTTACAATAGTTATTGTCCGACCTAATACATGACATGATTGGCAAGTATGTTGGACTGCTATGCTGGTGTCCCGGGTTCATTTCCTGCTTCAGAACATTCATTTGTGTGTCCTAAGTCTGGGTATATTCTACATATGTATGTATTTAAGTATTCTTGCTGTTAATTATTTATTCATTCATACCCATACATTCATACATACAAACCTTGATTTTCCCAGTACCAATCTAAGACCTTGCTTCGCAATACACAATACACACTAAAGCAATGTTTACCACTTACCCTAAAGGTTCAACTCTTAGACTTTCAGCTTCAAGATTTTTAAATAAATCCAAGACATCATCAGCATCCAATCGGAAATCACATAGAGCATAAAGGATTTCTACTTTAGTTCGTAGAGGAAGAAATTGGAAGTCTATGTCAGTATTGAATGGATTGTAGCGGCCTGTTTCTTGACATTTTTGTCTGAAAATCCGCCTCAAATACATCTGGAATTGATAATATTTTTATTACTTTAGGACACAATAACTTGGCAAAATATGTGAATTATGTGGTCCTGAGCCACAGGCACATCAAGTTACCTGATAATTAAATGCTGAGATGTCATTGTTGCCCAAACATCCATTCAAGAGGCGCACAATTAGTTCAGTGACTAGGGAAGTGGCTGGCTCCTCCAAGCCATCTGCTAATAGTGCTTCCTCTAGTTCCTGCAATGTTAACAACAAAAACTGATCAAAGCTTTGATCTAAACCTATGAATTACAATTCATCAACGTAATTGTTCGCATCTCACTTCGATGTCAAAATCCAGAAGCTTGAACGCAGTCCTGAACAGGGAACAAAAGTATGCAATACTGGGTACTTCCCACCATGATTGGACCGTAAGAAACTGTGAGAAATTCATTCAGACATCTCTTTTGACTTTCCTGCTTTGGAGAAAAACACACAATAGTTAGGTTCCGTCTCGTTGAAATCCACATAAAATACCAATAAAAGATGGAAACATAACCTTAAAACTCGTTTACTATTTGGATTAAACACTGTTCTAACAATAGTTGGTCTTATCGTTGAGGTAAACTGAATTTCCTATTGATTTTATTAGTTATTGCGTGTTTTCTTGTTATTTTTAGACAAGTTTAACATTAGCGTTGTGTATCGAACCAAACGCCATAGTTTACCTACTACTCTAATAATCGTTGAAATTGAACCACTTTTTTCGTAAATAAAAAATCTGCCTCATATTGAAACATACATTTCATAAGATTTTATTATTTGATAAATTTAATCTTAGAATTAATACAAGATTTGTTGAATTAATAAAAATAAAAGTAAAAGATCTAAAACGTTTTCTAATTACAACCTCTATCAAAGATTACAACAGGAAGTTATAACAAGCTGCCAACAAACAGAAAGTTTCTGATTAGAACGTGACGCATTTCCGCTTACCCTACAGCCAAAGTAAAACGACGAATTTGATCGTGTAAAAAAAACAAAAAATAACAGTGTAACCATAGACAATACAAACTGAAGTTTAGTTCAGGCGCAAACTTTTACCATGCTTTTACAAAAACTATCCAAAACTATATTCGGACTTGGTAGGTGGTACAGATTTGCTTGATTCTCAAATGTTCTTTGACGGACGGACAATCAAAGAATACCTAAATTATAGTTTATTCTTGGTTCAGCTAGCTCACGGCTAGCTCGATAAGTGCTTGTGAATGTATCATAGGTATATCAGTATTGGTGAATAGTGTATGCTGTGGCCTCTTGTAAAGTTTACTTTGTTCGACTCTGACTGATGACAATACTGTATCAATCTCACAATATAGGAAATAAACAAAAATAAATATATTTAAACGTATGACGAGGCGGTATGGTCTTAGGACTTTAACATTACCAATAGATAATTCTAAATAAAAAAAGAAAGAAATGTCAATTGTCAATTTGTCAATCAATTAATTTGTCAAATATTCTACCATCCATTTCTTTTCCTGTGATACATTTTTATTTTATTACTGGATTTGTCGATCAAACTCGTATCGAATCGACAGTCTGCCTACAATTTAAAACTTTTGAAATTTATTAATTAAATTGTCTGAAAGGTGAGTAGATATTGTTTTTGGTACTATAGGACGAAATAAAATACTCCCTTTTAATCAACACCCAGTTTTATAGAGCCCAGCGCCTTAGTTCCTGGCAATTTTAGATTGTCTAGGCATTGTTGCTTATCTCACGCAAAAAGGACCGAATAACGAGTCTAATTGCGGGAAAAAGAGTCAACATACATACATACTGTTGCTTTGATTCAAAAGCACAGTATGTAGTAGCTTTCTGTAAATTAGTTTTATTCTTGTACTATGACTGAAATTCTGCTACATCTTCTACCTAAGCTATTAAATTTAATAAATTATAGATACTTTTTTGTGCGAAACGTAAAAGTGTAAATAGGATCATATACTTAACTTCAATCGGTGAACCTCCACTGTTCATATATTTTTCTTTCAAACAGTAGCCAGCTTGTATAGTGATTTTTAATTCCTTCAAAATAAATCATGACCATCCAAATTAGGCAAGTACTGCAGCAGTTGAGGTGGTATCCCACTGGGGACTTTCTCCAAATCAGAAATATCTTGAATGCTGTTACATTATTGGTTTTGTTGTAGGTCCACATATTTCGTGGAAATATAATGTGCCATAGAAGGAGCAATCATGCCAAGGGATATTCTGAGTGATAGCCTAGCTGTGCTGCGTATTGTAGAGGTATGTTAACTGTCTTTTCAGTTTAATTTATAGGTATATTACTAAATACTTACATTATTCTATTCAACTGACCAGAGTTAATAACTAAGGTAATTGTTTTTTGCAGTTGGTCAATTATTATTAATAACAAAATATTGGTTCAGTGTCGAGACAAATGGGGCACTAAAAAAATAAAATTAGATTTTTTTATTGCCACAAAGCAAATGCAAAAAAAAAACAATAACCTTATCTTTTACTTATCTGTTAGATTTTGAGCTCTGAACTAAAGTTTCACCTTACACAACTCCCTCTCCGATAGTCCCCTAAAAAGTATGCAAATTTATTTCTGTCTTTGTGGCTCAGTGCCCCGTTTGCTACACCCCAACCGAATATTGTAAAATTACGTGTCATTTTTAGTTTATACATATAATAATATATTTTAGCATGAAGATGAAGAAAACTGGCCTCTTGACGAGAAACCTCCATGCAAACAGGGTCACAAGAAGCAGTCCAATATCCCACTAAACAGCCAACAGCCACACACAAAGGACGATTGTGCATGTTACTACAATTATGCGTAAGACTGGAAGTATTTTAAAAGCCTATGCCTTTCAAAAATCAAAATTTCGTAATATATGTACATACATGTGTACATTTACACTTATGTCCTTTTTTTGTTTTTTTATTTATATAAAGTGTTATGAAATAGTACCTACTTAAAAAAATAAAAAAAAACGTAAAATTTAAAAAGCCATGAATGGTTTGTGGCAGGGTTCGAGGATATATATCAATGGATATATATCAAGATAAATATCCAATATATATCCAACTAAAATATCCGATATATATCATTTTTTTTTATAAAATATTGCAATACAAAAATGGTTTCAAAAATTCATATTGTTAAGTAATTTTTAGCATTTGTTACTGTATTTCTACTTCCCAAATGTAGATAGCGTGGAAGTATTACAGTACAGTTAAAACATACTCTCTAACAGTTGAAGCGCTTTGAAATAAAAAAAAACGACTATTGACTGATAAGAATTATTAAAAAAAAGGTTTTATATTTTTGAGTTGATTTTTTGATGTAATTAAAATATTATATGTTTTTTCGTTGATTTTGCCTGATCTAAAAGATGATTTTGTGTTTTGGTTTAATTTGTCTGATTTTAAGTACCTAAATATATAAAAAACTAAAAACATTTTGGATTTTTTATAATTTTAGTATGTTTTTGTAACACATGCAAATAGTATTCACAAATAATACAATAAAGTAATAGTATGACTTTCATACAAAATTGATATATATCCGATATATATCATAAATATCCGATATTTTGATATTTATAATAAATATCGGATATTTTCGAACCCTGGACTTTGTGGTTAGGCTTACACATTATAGATAGACCCTGTTTATTTATAGGCATGGCGATAACGGTACCAGCCGGCAGAATGATCCTGTATATCAGTACAAAACAAGCAGTTTACCAGCTGCATCATCAATGAATCAATCCTGGGATGATATTGTTTGCTCAGCGCTAAGACTGACACCAGATGACATTGCGAATCAGCTTACATTACTGGATTTGCCATGTTTCAAAAATATCCGCCCAGATGAGCTCATTACATGTGGATGGAATAAGTTGAACAAATTGACTGTTGCACCCAATGTGGTGGCATTTACGAAAAGGTTTAACAGGGTGAGTGAAAATACTTCAAGTAAAGTGTGCATACACCAGTTTGCGCGCAAACGCAATTCAGCAATAGATATTTAAAAAGTTAGTGTGTATGATTAATCTAGCACTAGCACAACTCCATAATACGCCGAGGTAGTACTTGTTTTTTACTTTGTGTAATAAAGCATTTTCTATCTATCTATTAATGTTTTCCACGCATGTAAGTCAAGTATCTGAAGACAGATAGAAGACTGTGAGACTTTCAATAAATATTATATTTGCATAACACAGCTACCATTTAGGAATCCTTATCGAAACAACGTAATTCACCAGTACAAATATAACACTGTGTTCTTATCATAACTTGAACTTTGAACCACTGTTTCTTGAATTTTCGCAAAATACCAAAAACATACTATTATTATTAGTTTCAACTTTATTGTAATCATATATGTTCTAGCAAATAAACAATAGTTCCAATTTTGTATTATTTTTTTAGGTGAGCTTTTGGACTGTACAAGAAATACTCAATGGCCAATCAGCAAAAGGCAGAGCCGAGATTTTGACGCATTTTATAAAAGTAGCAAAAAAACTACATGAACTCAACAACTTGCATTCTCTATTTGCTGTTATATCAGCTCTTCAGAGTGCAGGCATATACAGGTATATTGTTGTGTAATATTTACTATACAATGTGAATTAATTGAAAATATATGACGAATCCAGAATCTTACACTGGGACATGCTCTTGAAGCATTCGCTTACGAAAATAGATTGAGAATCTGATGCATTAGTATAATTTCTGATAGTAGGTATAGGTATAGTGTCATACTTTTCAATGCAAAGAATATTTTTTTGCCTGAGACGGTCCTAGTACCATCATTTCCTGGTCCTTTTCCCACTTACGTGGGGTCGGCACAACATTTCTACTTCCATTCTTCTCTATCACCCGTCATCTCTGTAGTTACACCTGTTTTATTCATATCATCTTTCACACAGTCCATCTATCTTTTCTTCGGCCTTCCTCTACTCTTATACACATCCGCTTCCATATTCAGCACTCTCCTAGTAACATGACATTCTTCCGTTCGCATCACGTGTCCATACCAAGCTAGCCTGTTACTTCTTAATTTATCCATCACTGGCGCTACTTTCAGGCTTCCTCTTATATACTCATTCCTTATTTTATCCATCCTCATTACTCCACTCATACATCTCAACATTAGCATCTCTTCTATGTGCACTCATATTTCTGGTCCTAGTACAGTCTTGGTATGATAGGGGATAGTGGGCAGAAAGCTTTAACCACTTTTCATTGCAGGTTGACGAAAACTTGGGCATGTCTATCGAAAAAAGATAAGCAGCAGTTCGATAAACTAGCGGAGTTATTTGGAGAAAAGGACAACTGGATAGCGCTTCGGGAATATTTGAGGTCGATTTCATTGCCTTGCATACCATATCTAGGTATGCATTAATCCTTTTATGTAATTTCCCTAATAACTGTGTCGTAGTAGGATGAACAGTAGCTAATAAGTTGGTGTTGAGTTTTGTCAGGCAAAACGGCGGAAATCGCGTCACTTTTGACTTACACGAAATGGGACTCGCTAAAAAAATAAAAGGGCCATACTTAGATGAATAACAGTGTTCCTATAGAACACCAATGGAGTCGTAAGACAGGACCAAATTTGGTGCGCATACGCACTGTACACAGGCTGCAATAAACAGAAGGCGAGCGGCGAATCAGCCCGTTTCATCAGCTTATCTAAAACCGCACTTAATATTAGTAGAATACTACAAATAGGAAATGCGGGCAGCAGCTTACAAACTCTCTAGATGCATTTTATCCTAAAAACTTACCAATGTTGCTATGAGTTATTTATTATGCATTCTTATCTCAGGTTATCTGTCTCATGTTTGTCGGAGACTCATGGTCACAGCGCATGCGATTCTGCGAACGAACATCATTACCATTCATAAACATCCGTAATCATTGGTCCCTTGTGCTCGTTGAATCGTATCCAATTGTGATAAGACTTTTGTACTACTAGTCTCCTAAAGTATTGGTCTGAGTCAGCGTCGCATTACGATGATTCATTTCGTAGAATTGGAAACTCTTTTGGATACAATTACTCTTCATTGAAGTTGATACCTACTTCGATCGGCCCATCCGATCACATCCGTCATAATCATAAGCAACGATACTAGCTAGTGGAATAGTAACGATGCGATAGTTTTTACTAGTGATGTGCCGGATCCTAGTTTTGCCGGGTAAATTGGCCTGGTCATTGCCTTTAATATCATTTATTAACTAAAGCGTCGATGACACACGGCTTTTTTACAAGCTGATTGTTGGTAAGTTAAAAAGCTAGCGTGTGAGCGAGTTAGCTTTTGGGAAAGATTGTCAATGAGCAGATTGTAAAAAAGGCCGATGACTCTGGGCGAGTTTACGAACGACAAGCGAACTCGCTGGCTTGTAGCGTGCAAAGAAGCCGTGTGTCATCGACGCTTAAGTAATAATTTGTGTTTTACCCGGTTTAGAGTACTGGCCCGGCCGGATACTGAAAAAAAAACCCGGATCCGTCAGGTTCCAGATTTAAATCGAGTACTCTACTCACTAGTTTCGAACCAGTGTGTGCTAATACAATACATACAATTATTACCTACATAAAAAAACACCCAGACTCAGGACAAACACCGATGTTCATCACACAAGTTCTTCCTGAAGCGGGAATCGAACCCACGACATGGGCGTTGCAGTCAAAAACTATATTTGTAACCTTTTATTCCTTTTCAGGTATATTTTTGACGGACCTCGTTTACATCGACATTGCACACCCCGCGGGGTCGCCTCACCGGGTGACCAAAATGGCCGTAGTGCTAAAAGCTTTGGAAAGATACCAGACTTCGGAGTATGAGATAGGCTTGCTGCCTCACGTTGCTAACTATCTAAACAGTGTGCGGTACATCGAAGAGCTGCAGAAGTTTCTAGTTGATGACCAGTTCAAGTAAGCAATTCTTACATTGACCTGCTATTTGGATTACTGTATCTCTGAGGTTATAACTATCCGCCCCGCACGGTGTGATGTTTTGTTACCAAATTGTGCACTGCACAGTAAGATATCTTATACACCGCAAATTTTTAATCACCAGCAAAAAAATACGAATAATAAGTTGCCGTTACTGTACAGATATGGCATGAGAAAATGAAAAAAAAATAGTCGAATTAAAAAAAAATTATATGATAAAAATTGGACAACTGTTACAGTTAGGCGTTGTCCTAATAACCCGCGATCACGCTATCGTCGCGCGAGCAAGCGATGCGACCGTCGCGCGATCAAACGTACTAACGTCAAATAGGCGTCCCGATTGGAATTCGCGCGATCGCGCGACGCGACGCGATGCCAATTAGGACGCCCATTTGACGATAGTACGTTTGATCGCGGATTCGCGCGATGTTCGCATCGCTTGCTCGCGCGACGATCGCGTGATCGCGTTCTATTAGGACAACGCCTTAGTCGTTTGTCCTACCTTGTTGCCTTGAATCAATCTGTAATAATTGATAATAATTTAAGTTTCATTCATCATTTGGCAAACCCTACCTAGCTAAGCTCGGCTCGGGCGCCGCACTCGCCCCGGTGTCACTCTGTCATTTTGTAGAAACCCAAAATTCTGACTGCACAGATACAACGCAGTACCCCTTCTGCAGTGCCCATTTATTTTACATTTTTTTGGTTCTTTAAACTTTGGGGTGTATTTATCATTATCTTATGTTCTACTTTTGGCATAGTTGTGTTACAAATACCTATTATTTTTTCCTCCGATCGGCAGCTGCGCTGGTTCCAAGGATTCTGTAAAAGAGGGTATCTCATCGACCGGTTATTTTAATGGGCAGGCGTGATCTCTTACCATCAGAAGAGCGCCTAGCTAAGTCTCGCTGCTTCTTACCATTAAACATTTTTTCTTAGACTATTACTGAAATTGGAGCCACCATCTCCAATCGGCAGTTGCGCTGGTTCCAAAGAGTCTGTAAAAGAGGGTATCTCATCGACCGGTTATTGTAATTGGCAGGCGTGATCTCTTACCATCAGGAGAGCGCCTAGCTAAGTCTCGTTGCTTCTACCATTAAAAAAAACTCTTTTTTCTTAGACTATCACTGAAATTGGAGCCACCATCTCCGATCGGCAGCTGCGCGGGTTCCAAGGAGTCTGTAAAAGAGGGTATCTCATCGACCGCGGCCGGGACCTTCAACGAGTCTCCATCCAAGATCGGCTCCGGCTCGCTACGGCTTCAGGGTTCGTGCCATCAAGGACGATTCGTACCCACCCACAGGAAATGTCGCTCGCTAGGCTCCAAGTAAGTACATACATTTACTTATTTGAATACTGTACCCGAAATATTTACCTTGATCAGGTTGCGACTAGAGCAAAAGCCGGGTGTTGTCGAGGTATACTAGGCCTAGAGTTTTGCCGTGTTTTCAGGTACCCTGATAAAACCGTCTTTAACAAAAAAATCTTGATTGTGTAACTGTTTGTTTACCCAAATAAATAAAAAAAAAAGGTATATTTAAAAGGTAAGGTATATTTTTTTTATTATATTCTCCTGCCTGGATCAGCTACAGGTATCCTCAAGGTTTAATAGCGCTGACCTTGAATGCGCAGAAGTTAAATGTTTTTCGCGGGAGGGGTGCGACGCGACGGGGAAGGTGCCCGGCGCCGGCGTCTATTGGTCGCTTAGCCACCTTCCCACCGCGGCAGAACCAATAGGCGCGGTCTCGCCTCACCACACTTGCGCAGAGCGCTATTAAACCGTGAAGACACCTATACCTGCCGGAATACTGAAAAAGTGTTGGATACAGGATCTAACCCGGGAATCCTGTCCATCTCTAATCATTATTTTGGTAACTGCGCCTATAGCTAGCTCACAAAACCAATCCAATTGAGGTAAATATACGGGTACAGTGTTAAACCATAATGATTTCAAACATAAGACAAAATCAACTTTATTCAAGAAGATCGCTATTATTGAGTAGTTTCTAATAATTCTTGGAAAACTTAATTAAGTTACTCTCAAGTTACAACAAAGCTTATAGCATACTGTTTTGAGATTTATCCTTACTTGCAGATATGACTTAAGTATACACATTTAAGCATTCAAGTGCATTGCAAGGAGAGTGGCTGTTTTTGATATCCTTATTTATCACACTTTCTGTTTTTTTAATACTTGCTCTTCCGAACAGTCCTTTTTGAATTTTTCACTATAAATTTGTACTATCACTTCTCAACTTCTTCTTATCGTGTCACTAGTTCTTCCGAGCCAGTGTGGTCAGAGGATTTCAAAGTGCGCCTCTAAGAGGCCCCCTTCGTGCACTATTCTCAACAATATCATGGAATAACTTAATTATTTTTTCCGACAACTTTTATAATATTCATTACTAACACTGTCGACTCATGACACAATTTCCGGTACAAATTGTAAAGCTCGATTGGCAACGATTCTGAATATAAATCCCCGAGACATAATCATGTTTTTTATATGTACTTACAAATTAAAATTGCATAGGTTTCGTAGCGCGAGCTTGCCAAGAAATTTTCACAAGGTCAATTTTGGTGTTGGGTGAGTGGTTTTTTGGTTAATAAAATCGAAAGCTTGTATTGTGTTATGTAGGTAAGTAGATAATATTTGTATACATTTGGAAAATGATGACTATTGGGCGCATGCTTATGGCCTGCGCAAACTGGGCAAACGGGCGGCAGAGCATATTAAATTTATCAATTGAATTTAATAAATATTAATAGGGAAAGTATTTTTATCACAGCATGAGCTAATTACTACAATCAATATTACAAAATGTACTATAAATGTAATGTACTTGAACTTAATACTTATCAGATCGATTCTTTTAATTTTTTTATTTGTATCCCACTGTTAGGCAAAGGTCTCCACCAAATAATTCCAATTATCGTGGTAATTTGCGGCATCCCACCATTTCCTCTCGAATCCGTTTAAACTGTTACTCTAACGCTTTTTCGGCCGACCCCTACGCCACCTTCCGTCTTCAGACTGGCCAGTCTTGCCCACCTCTCCGGATACATGCGGCTTGATAAAGCAGATGGAGATAAGGTATATATTTTAATGCTCGCGCGCAATGAATCGGGATAGTTCGTGATCCTCCGAGGTCTATCACCGAGCATTGAAATATAATTTACCTACTTATTTAATTTGGATAAGTATTAAATTAAATTGATAAATTTAAAATTATCTGCCGTACCTTGTGCCAATGTGCGCAGGCCATATTTGTACATGTTTGATAATCACGCGAGTGAATGAGAAGGCATCTTGGACTGTGGACCGCTGACCAATAAGCAAAAACTCTTCGTTGGCTAGACGCATACCAGACAAAATTAAGGCAAATTTTGTATTCAACTCCAGCATTTTTGTTTTATCTCTAAATAATCTAAAAATAAATGTAAAAACTTATCTCATAAAGCTTGTTCCCGACTGAACAGTGTTCAAAATACACAACGTATGTCTAATGGTGGCCTCACACGGCCTGTGCTAACACGCGCCGCGCCCTCACCAAGGACATCTGTACACGCCGCGGACGAGTTCGGATATCCCCTTCTCACCTTTCTCTCTCTGTGTAAACCGAGAATACGCGCCCGCCCCGGCAACCTCGGGCCGCCCGTTTCGCTCGGTGACGTGTGACGCGGCGTGGTCCGTATTAACATGGGCCATGTGAAGCCACCATAATACAAGACAAAATGTGTGCATATTTACAAGATGCAACAACAAAATGGTGCTTATCATTTGTCTGGTAAGTTTTCTGGTCTGCCCATAATTATGTAATTGAATATTGGATTGTGCACGTTGATGCAGTGAAAATAACAGCAGATGTTTTCAACGCCTTCTTATGTAGGCCGTTAAAAATTATTGTTGAGATTTTTTTTATTTGCGCTTTACTGTGAATATTGCAACTATAAAATTGAGTTGTAATGTAGTTTATCAGGTACACAAATCAAGTTTTTCCGAAATAAGCGTGTTGAATTTTGCTTAGTAGCTGATGTTTATTCTAGAACAGTTTAAATTGAATCTACCTACTTGTGTAGACAAATATTAACAAACATATAATAGAGATCAGTTGTAAAAATTAAGAAACTAGTTTAATTAGTATATTAAACCTATCAATTGACAAATAAGTAAGTAAATTATTATATTATTAATTAGTAAATTGAAATATGTAGTAAGTAATCTTATTGTTTTTTTATGAAAGGGACGCGGAAGTCACACTTTTTCAAGCGCGGGTTCTAATCCCGCCTGTGGACAAAACATTTTGAGTACAAACATCTTATGATAATTTTCCCGCAAGTGATAAAAAATGACGCAAAGGAGATAGAACGTACTTTTCAAGATTTTACCTTCAAAAATTTAAATTTGTAGTTCCACCACGGGTTTTTTTTTCAACTCAAAGAGTTAGATATGCAACGTCAGTCTTTTTAAAAAAATCGTATACTGTGAGCATTAAATATTAAAACGCAAGTATTAAAGATGATTATGTCTGCTGGATTGTGAAAATAAAAAACCGCTTGCATGTCGTAGCTTGACCACACAATCATGCACATAATTTACATGAAACCTTTCGATTTCATGCAATTCAAATACGTAGAGTTTTGTGATCATGATTTTTAAGATCAAGAACAAAGGCACAAACTTAACATACGTAATGTAGATAAGCAGCGTTACACCATTCACGGAGAGTATTATAAAGACAGACCTCTGTATGTTATTATCAAGCATATTCTTTTATATCGCAAAGGTATATTCGGGACACGTGACCAATTTTGTAAAAGTTTTTGTAGTAGAATTAACGCACGATAGGAGGTTCTGCTCAAAATCTAAAACAGATAACTATAGTATCATATACGTACGTATATATGCCGTATAAACGTATGTATAGAAATATGCCTACAGTAAGTACCGTCTGTTTTGCGTCGAGGATTCGCCCCGAAAGATTATGTTTAATTGTTCTAAGAGGATGTTTAGATTATGCACACATTTTTCACAAACACACTGGGTTCGCACTTTGCACAATAGAGCATACGATGGCTTGGTAACAGTTACAATTGACACTAGCTTGTAGATTGGTATCTCTCACAGAATTGATCAATATAGCTATCATTCAGAGAAGTATAGTAGTACACTAGCTCACAATATGAACAAGCTTGGCTTGTATGTCACACTTCTACTACATTAGTTAGAATATTCAGAATTGGTAGGTTATTCTGAAAAGATCCTGACACTACCGCCAATAATTACAAAGCCGCATGATGGCCGTTGAAGTGAATAACATACCAATCCAGACTCATCCTATACGACACAGGTATATTTTCAAAAGCTGGCATGTACAATACATTCACACGTGCGCTTGTGTAGTGTCTGACACACGTATTCTAAGACGATTTTTTCACTCGATTGAATACTTACGTGAGTGTTAAAATGGCCGCCGCTTTACTAAAGGTTCGGCTGTCAAATGTCAAATGTAAGTATTCACTTGAGTGAAAAAAATTGACTTAGAATATGGGTTTGAGAATAAGAGCGTGGCGTGACGTGACTCTTCCCTATTGGACCTGTCATAATTATCATTCTAAATTTGACTAAGTATAGTGAACTTGCATTAGTGTGAGTACATTGACAGCGCCAGCTTTCGTTGACCGACCTGTACGCATTTAACAATATGCAATAATAATGTACGGCAATATTGCCTATCCGTTATAGATAAGGAATTCACACAAGATAATAGTTAAGTTCATGTAAGTATCCTATATGTATACGAGTATGTATATAAAGTAAAATGATATTACCTCATTTTTTTTTGAAATTTTGTAATCCTACTCGAAAAGGAAAAAAATATTTGATGAGCATAAGAAAGTAACATATTGTTTAACATAAATAACAGTTTATAAACTACCTTGTTTGCAATAAAAATGCCTTTAAATAATGGATCATTAAAATATTCCAAAATGTTTTAGCATATTCGGCAAAAGTCACACCGATGAAAAAATGGACGAGAAAACTCCAGCGGGCTCTGTGAATCTCTTAGATGACACATTACTGGAATCACCGGGCTCAGTCGCAGGCGACAAGTTGTCCAAAACTTTTCCACCCAGGTCAGTGTTTTAATCACATCACACCATAACATATAACACACATTATTACAAACACGAAACGTTTCTCGAGCTCTTTCATAATACGCACAGCAAGAGAGTGGAACACACTACCTTCGTCTGTGTTCCCACCACCTATAACTTGGGGTATTTAAGATCGCATTAACAAGCATCTTCTAGGTAAGCGTGTAAAAATAGGCCACCACATCGCTTCCCATCAGGTGATCGTGGTCAAACGTAAGCCTATTTTTAATTAAAAAAATAATGATTAATAAGCTAGAATAAATACATGTATTGATCGATTACATTGTAATGGATATTTATACCGTGGCAGTCCTTATCTTAGATTTTAGATGTACCTACTGGAGCTCTGTACCCCACACTAGGTCTCCTCAAGAGCCTGTATTGTAACTTGGTTCAGACTATACATTTTGTTTTCAAAATACTAATAGCTATTATGCCGCAGAATGTAGTTTCATATTCTTTAGTCACAGCTTCTTATCTATAATAGAAGCAATTACTTTTTTGCCCTTGGGCCTAAAATGCAGTTTTACTCCCCCTGTACAATTTTCCCATGTTTTGTTTCAGTAATCTGTCAAAACTTGAAGAGCTTCCATGTGATTTCCAAGGATTCGTTCGGCGAAAAACCCTACTGAAGGATGGAAGAAAAATATCTTTATCGTCATGGCAAAGATACTGGCTGCAAATGTCTGAACATGTTCTCGTGTTCTATGCGTCCAAGTCTTTCAAAGGGTAAGCTGGATTATAATTAATTTTAAGCAAACGAAAGAAAAATAAAAGATGTCGAGATTTCAGACTCAGGACAAACACCGATATTCAGCACACATATGTATGTCCTTAAGCGGGAACGAACCCGCAACACCGGCGGGGCAGTCCGACACACTTGCCGCTCTCACTTCAGTATTATTTAAAGAAATATGGTAATTAAAAGTATCATAAGGGGTGTCAATTTTCGAAGGATTTCATAAATTTTACGGTAATAAAAAAAAAAAGTATTTTTTCATATTTTTTCTCTAGCAGTCACGACCAGCCCACATCCGCTACCCGCTGGTCGTTGAATTTAGGGACATAATGTATAGTATAATGTATTGCAGGAGCGCCCGAAGTGACTTCCGTTCGGAGAGGTGCAAGATCCTCCCGCTGGACGGATGGCGCGCTAAGTGGGAATGCGATGCTCCTGATGCCTTCCAGCTAAGCAACCATCGCCTGGGCACGCTGTATAAGTTCAAGTAAGTTTATTTTTTTAATACATTATTGTACACACTTTTGAACGTATCAATTCGGTTGTTTTTTTATGTTTTTACTTGGACTCAGGACTTTGTTGTTTAAATAGACCAATTTAAAAAAATGTTTTTGAAAGGTTATACTTCCAGATTGATCCTTTATGAATTTCTTAAAAATCTGTTCAGTTCTTTAGTTTTGAAATGAAAATAACTGAAAAAATGATGACATCCAAGTAAAAGGTATTACAAAATCTTACTACAACCAATCAATTGGACTGTTTTAGTGACCGTAAGGACCACTGAAAAGTCACAGGAAAGCAAAATACGCCATCCGTTTACTTTGATGACAATTTTTTTTCTGTATTTTGCTTTAGAAACTAAACTACTAAACCGATTTTGAAAAAAAATATAAAGATACAGAAATGACCATACAAAAAAAGATTCATCAAAATGAATTCATAATTGGCAATTCATAATCAGAAATCGCGTAACAGACTTAAAAAAAATAATACATGGATTTGAATTGAGAACCTCCGTTTTTGAAGTCGGTCAAAAAGTACAATTGAAGAAAATATAGAGCTAACATTTAAGGCCAATCCGACATCAAATCCGAATTCAATACAAAATGATTCGGACAAATACTCAAAAAGTACGCCGTATTATAGTAATTTCTTCACACTATTCGTTTCGTCCATGTTTTTGGATTTCGTCAACAAAAAAAGTGAATGGTTTCATACTTTAATTTAGATTTTATAAGTGTTTTTAAGTTAGTAGGGTTAATTTTATGAAATCAGAGACCTCACTCTACACCAGCGCCTCTAGTGGCAAATTCAAACGCGCCCTCATTGAATCGCTAGGTTACGCCACCTAGTGGGAACTATCGTAAATAAATTCACTATGAACCACCTTGAACTTACAGGAATGAAGGTTCAACCTAAATACAGCGTAACACGTTCACGGGCGAACCCTGTAATAAAACACGACACGCCATCTTGTCTGCCATACGCGTGTTGCAGACGAAAATCTCACACGAATTTGCTGTAAGAGAGCGTAGATGGCGCCGTCAACGTCGGAATACAAGATAATCACAGAAGTTTTAAAGTACAGAAGCACAATGAAAATGCGACCAATAAAAGAAGCAACATTGGCTTACTTCTAGTACATTTTGGTCCTATGCAAATTTTTGTAAAAAAAGAAGTAACATATATAGATGTATATTAGATATATATTATATGTTAAAACTATAAAGCTTTTTCATTGTTAATAAAACTACATTGTAAAAAGTAACCAACATTATTTTAAAATGGAGATATTTCATATTTATTGATAAGGTGTCTGAAATTTTTTGGTCCAGCCTTACGTCTCCATTTTGGTTTGATACTGTCCATCTTGGTGTTCAATAGGAACACCGTTATTCATCTATGAAGATAATAAGTTCTGCCCGAGATTTCGCTAGTTTTTTTTCACGTCTCGCCAGATTCCCGCTAAGTATCGTGTGTTTCAAAACGTGATATTAGTGCGGAATTATAACCCAATTCCTTCCTGACGGCCATGTCCGAAACCACGGGAGTTGTGTCGTGAAATGAGTAATGCCCTCGGTTTTCAAATGAAAACCCTCATTGTAACTGTGGACTTTTCTGTGCTGGCTTGATACGAATATGCATGCATGTCAAAATGTTTGGTGAAAGGGCTATAGACTATAGTTAGTAAACGATAAGTAGCTTATGTCCAGTCCACTCGAAACCATCGACGTTATCAGTCACATGCACGCGCAGACTCTTGTTGAGTACAGGATTGTGTTTGCGTATTGCATTATTCACGCCTCGTGCACACTGACGTTGCAAACTGCGATAGCGATGAATATTCTGTCATTTATGTAGCCGTATTTAAGATTTTTGAGGTACCGTATTAATTTCAAAGCCGTCACAAACGGGTTATCAGTTAGTACGAAACGTCTTATAAACTGTTGACTCGGCTTTGATACGAATAAATTTTTCGATATCTATTGCCGCCGCCGTATCACTTTTTTTTTAACAAGTGTTTTCATATCAAAGCCGAACTGAGAAGATCTAAGAGGATTTATCTATACCATAGGCATCGACTTGCTAAGAAGATAAAGAAATTTAGTGACTTTTTGAAAAATATAGTGATGTTTTCTTACATACTGATGATAACACTCCATGCCGCTATAGGCTTTGATATTAAAAGCTTGTCAACAATATTGTAAAGTTTAGAAAAAAAAATCATTAAAATTAATAACCTTTCTATGACGGCATCGATACGAAATCGATGTTTAAAAATCTTTATGATACGGCTTTTGATACAAATACTGCACAATATACATGTTGCACCTCGTTTGAGTGCTCTATGTCATGGCTTTATTCAGAGGATAGAATATGGTTTGCGGGCGAGAGCGTGCTAAAAGCATCAATTTACGTAGCGTGCGTATGCTTAAAATGGATTTCATCGATATTTTGAGGTAGGCTTTGTCATTGCTCCGTTATTAGTTCTACGTTCTGACATATTTATTACATACAATTTCGGCGTGGATTATTATCCAACCAATTTAGACCAATTTTCCACTAACTTTAACAAATGAGGTTCTCAATTCGACTGTATCTTTTTTATAATAACTGTGACAGCGAATTACAGTTAAGTTAGTAAGCTACCCTCGTTGGCCGACATCAAACCACCCTGTATAAGTATAGTCTGTTAATGACGTCATAGTGCAAAAGCTTCGTCGGATGTAGCGCTCCACTTAGTCATTTGCTGAAGTGTGCACTGCGCGTGAAAAAGCACACTGCTTGCGGACCATCAAATAAACAATGGAAAGTAGGGCGCCTTCTCTTATTGTTTACAACAATACTTCAACGATAATATTTAGCTATAGTTAAAGCCCAGTGTTTGTTGCAGAACTGGATCGGAACCGGCTGCTAAACAATGGGTGATGAAGATTGATGAATTATCAAACAAATCGATGAAACCGCTGCCGGCAAATCTCATGTCCTTCGAATAATGCGGTAGATCAAGTCGACGCACGTACGTATGTAGTGATCTGATTGTATGTTCTTGCATAGGTACTACTAGCGCGCGTTTCGCCTGTTTTATTGAAGTATGACATTGCGTGGATGCCTATTGCCTAATAATAAAAACTTGTTTAAATTTCTCTCATACGCAAGAAGCATACACAGTCTTATTATCACTTCAATAGTACAAAGCCCCTCGCGCTACATTGCAAGTAACTTTATCTCGTTTTATAACTACATTTTATATACCTACTGATGCAACAGGTATACCATTTTTTAAATTGACTGCATTATAAAGCTTTCTGTGAATAATGTTTCGTTTTGTAGTAAAATAGGTAGCTTTTAATGTGTGCACATTTATGTTATTGTGTATTACTTGGTATAACGCCAATATGTCTACGACTATTCTACTAGTCAAACAATGTTTTGACTCGTTATTATACTTATAGGTAATAAGTTAGAATTCCATATTTTTATTATAGTTTATGAGGCTTTTATATAACATAATTCTCAATAGTGTTCCTCTTTACTCAATAAAGTGCCACTAAATAGGAAAATAAATATTTTACTGTACTTTGATCTGAGATCCGTGAATCTGTAGCAGATTTCCTATTCATATACATATCTGAGTCACAAAGATCTAGTTGTATTCATAAGTAAAACTCACTAACTTTATGAAAAGAAAATTGTGGTAAATATTTACATATTTTAATCTCATCAGACTGAATTAAATCGAGCAATAAAATAGTAATTAGATCCGTTACGTGTCCGTAGAATATGTAGCGATAGTGGAGCGATAGGTAACTAAGTTAGCAAAGCCGAGTCGAGGCCGCATGGTTCATGCGGCTCCTCTCCACACGGTTGACTATAACCATCCGAGATCCGAGACGAGAACACTTTAACCTTAGCAAACTACATTCAATAAGTTAAATTGACCTCTTTACGCCCGCGCCGTCGGCGTCGGCGTCGCCTCGTGTAGTGTCGCACTTATACCCACGAGACTCGTTTAGCGTAACGAGGATTCAAACTTTAAAGAATGCCGTTAATGCACACTTTCAGATTTTAGTTTAGTAAAAGAAACACAGTGCATATGAATAGCCAAAAATTAAATAACTGTCTTTTAAATCGTGTCTGAGCTAACAATTAATTCAATAAAACTAAAAAAACCCGTGTAAACGTTATTGTGAATGGAATTCCATCGAAGCCAGAAGTATGTGAAGTGAAAATCCAATATCGGAGTCCATTCAGGCTGTACTTAACTTGTAGACTACTACACTTTTTTACGCGAAAGAAAAAATAACAGCTGTTGATCAAGAGCATGTGGTATGTTTTTAAGTACGTAAAGCCTTTGGCAAATCCAGCCTAGAAACGTATATTTCGATAAATAAGTCATTTGATTCGTTCGTGTGTCAGTTAGCATTAAATCGCACTTAAGAGTACAATAAAACACGAACTCTGAAGCTCGAAACGCAATAAACTCGGTGCATCCACAATTCCACATTTTGAATAAACGTTTACGAGAAGTCTCAAAAGTTAGTTGAGTTTGCTTGAAGACTCAATAGCGTAAATCTTGAAGTATAATTCCCTGTAAGAGTTTCTCGAGATTGCTCGAGAGTTATCTAACAATTTAATTTTCTTATAAACTTTTATGTACAGCTGCACGTGGCTGCACTCACATGTATACACTCCCAAGCTTTCACATTTATATTATACTCTTAACTTTGGAAATACATTCTTCTTCTGACAAGAATTCTGACAAGTAAGATGACTACATTAATTTGAAAATGTTTGTGTGCACTGCAAAATTACGAGTAATATAAATGTGAAAGCTTGGGAGTGTATACATGTGTGTGCAGCTGACGATCTTGTAGTTTCGAACTGGATCAGGAACTTTTTGAACAGGATATCCATCAATTTGCTATGCGATTTTAATTACTGAAATCAATGAGCTATCGAAGGCGTACGTTCCGCTCGGGTTTCGCTGAAAATTACATAATAATTTATTGCAATCAATTTCAGTCGCTCTTGAAAAATCTATTGAAAAGGTCTAGCATTTTCAGTATTTCCGTGAACTCGAAGTAATAAAAGCATTCGTTCAATTGAATTTTAATTGGAACTCGGCTCTGTTACCTTTGTTAATTAATATGCAAGCATATTTTCTTTTTCATGTTAATGTATCAGGAAAAACGTATTTGCTATTTCCGATAATGAATCCAACCCCTCGTTAACGCATCATATTTTGAGATCAGAGTTGGGTTGCGTCATTAAGTCGTCGAGAATATCACTAATTAGTAACTAATTAATTTCTGCACCCACATCCCTTGTACATTATTACAGAACTGAACAAACTAAATCAAGACCATTAATACTTAATTTTTTTTATTTCCTTCTGTATTTTAGCTGTAATTGTCAAAAACATTAAGAAATTAGATTAAGGGGAATCCTCAAGGCAAATTTCCAAAATGTTTCGGACAAATACTCAAAAATTACGCCGTATTATAACTTAACGTAATTTCTAGGGACTTAGAAGAGAAGATAACCTAAACCTAGAGACTAGGCCCTAACCTAGTCTCTCATTTTAAAAGCTTGCCCGTAGAAACAAATTCTTAAGGCCTAAAATTCCGCGCGCCACTATGTCGCTCGCATATTTGTATATTTTTGGAGATGTAAATTGACTGAGTATACGTTTCAAAAAAAAGGAGCGGTGACTTTTTTTACTACGGTAAAACCTCAACCTCAACCTCACGAAATGTTTTAGAATTTTTTTGTTTTGATATGTTTAACATAAGCGAAAGAGATTGGGAAAAACTGTTTTGCACAATCTCCTTCGCGTATTTTAAAAAATATACAATAAAACATTTTGTGAGTAACAAAGTCAGCGAAACATTGTTTTTGAAAAATTTTAGACAATTTATCTAAGAAGGTGCGAGATAGCGGCGCGCGGGATTCCAGGCCTTAAGGCTAATCCGCAAATCCAATTCCATACAAAATGTTTCGGACAAGTACTCAAAAAGTACGCCGTATTATAATAATTTCTTCACACTATTCGTTTGGTCCATGTTTTTTGATTTCGTCAACAAAAAAAATGAAAATTTCATACTTTAATTTAGGTTTTATACGTGTTTTAAAATTAACCCTACTAACTTAAAGTTTAACTTAAAGTTCGCGTATGTTAAAAATATACATTTTTTAACATACGCGAAGGAGATTGTGCAAAACAGTTTTCACAAGATCTTTCGCTTATGTTAAACATATCAAAACAAAAAAATTCTAAAACATTTCGTGAGGTTGAGGTTGAGGTTTTACCGTAGTAAAAAAAGTCACCGCTCCTTTTTTTTGAAATGTATACTCAGTCAATTTACATCTCCAAAAATATACAAATATGCGAGCGAGATAGTGGCGCGCGGAATTTTAGGCCTTAAGAATTTGTTTCTACAGTGCAAGCTTTTAAAATGAGAGACTAGGTTAGGGCCTAGTCTCTAGGTTTAGGTTATCTTCTCTCCTAAGTCCGTAGGTTACCTTCTATTTTCGATTGCAGGTGCTTTATTAATGGCTTCATAGACGTTTTTTGCGCTTGACCTATTATTTCAGCCTGGTGCTAATAATCTAGCTAGATTATTGTTAAGATTTAATGACAATTTGTGATAAAGTCCAGTCGATAGGTTACAATATTTAAATGGCTATTACTTGTACGACTTGGTATTCGATTACTAAATAAGTACACAAAAAATCCTAATGCAAAAAGTATTGTTATCAGTTTAATAAATCATATCTTTGTTTCTATTCTGAATTCTCAAGAGGTTGATAAACCTTTATAAAATCTTTTTGATTAAATTGACTGGACTAACCGTTGGATTTATAAAACGAATCTAATGTAAGAACAAAATAATCGATGCAAAATTCGTCACGTAGTTAAAATAGTGAAAATGAGGTTGCTAAGCTTACAACGATATAATTATAAATAACTAGTTGATACTTACCCGCAACTTCATTTGCTTTCGAATTAACAAAATTAATTTTAAGTACGCGCTTATACTTTTCGACAAACACACCTTCCAAATTTCAAATTCAGCGATTTGACTGTGCATTGTCTGTCAGTCAGTCAGCCAGAACGAAGCCTTTTATATTTTATTTTCTATGGTGGCATTCGTTTTTCGTAGACTTTCGTTATAAACTAATATTTCAAATATCTATGAAGTACTGTTTGTATCTCTGTATCGATAAACATGTTGATAATTTTAACTGAAATCTTTGAAACTAAAAAGTACCATAAAAATGGATCTATGACAAAACGCCCATAACAGCAATTTAAACATACTGCGGTCATAGATTTATAGTGACAGCGAATTTTTTTTCTAAACCTTTGTTCATTATCAAACAATAAAAACAACGGGTTGTGTGTGTCAGAGATACAACCGTAAATTATAAGTGGATACTTCTTACGTTGCCATTTTGACAAAATATTGAAGTTTGCAGGCGACGCGATGACAGCGCTGAGGAAATTAACAATGGCGGCGCTTGGTCATTCTAACATTCATATCATGACGCTCATTTATAAGAATTAACTTATCATAATTAACAACTAAAGTACGATTAAAAAACGTAATACATTATTATCAGAAATCAAAATAGCCTTCATTTAAAAAGTGAGTTCGTTTTAAACTGTAAGCCTATACTATACAATCTAGCTAAAAAGTATCCACTTCAAAACACGCGGAATCAATTTCTTTGTAAATCAGTTTGAAGACTTGCTCTTGCCATTCCAATGTATTCAGAGTGAAGAACTCTAAAAGACATATTTTAATTAAATTATACTTTTTGATTAATTTGTTTTGAATATACCATAAAATCTATTGTTTAATAGCGCCAGTTTATTTGGCTTCTCAAACAGACAACCCTTTTCAATTCTCAGTTTTATTTTTGATATTTGGCTTAATTAGTTCTGTTTTGACATTTTTGATTTAAAATCTTGAAGGAAACCGTTATAAATTTGTCTCTAATAGCATTTCGGCCGAGGTTGGCGGAAATTAGGTCATTCTCCCGCAACGCAAATAGTTAGAGCAGGGCGCAAACGACAAATTATAATAATTTGAATAAAGCTACTACAGGTCGATCGGCGAAAGCTTGCGCTGGCAAAGTACTCACACTAATGTAATATCACTATTTCTATTACACAATTTATAAACAGTAGCAAAAGCAAAACAATAACTGCCTCCTTCATACTAATAAGCTTGAGCGCGCGCGAGAGAGACAGACAGACTTTTCAAGATGCGCATGCAGTGCGACGTCACGCCACGCTCTTATTCAGACACTACACAAGCGCACGTGTAAATGTGTTGTACATGCCAGCTCTCGATAACAGACCTGCAACTTATATTGCAGTTTACATATTTCCGCTTCTTAGATATAACAAAGTACATTTTTACAGTCACATTCGTTAAGATTTTCAATGCAACATGAACAATCGTTAACATTACCAAAGCTTCTAAATCATTACTAAGTACTTAGTAACTATTATTATAGTATAATATTTTTGTATAGGCTATATTCGACTGATAATGTAACTTTTTTCAATTGAATACAGTCGTAGCTTTTGTTTGAGGCTCGCGAGTCAGTTATTGTGTTTTAGTTTAGGAACTAGAGTCTTGTTTGAATTAGTAACTATTGGATCATTGGATCATATACATATTACACAGGCCTGTTGACTCTTAGCGTACAGAGGCAAAATATAGCAAACGTAAAATCATAGGCATATTTTATGTTTTAGACCTGAATTTGATTTATTTGACCCAATTTTCACGCATTCAAAACAATACAAGTCTACTTGACCTACGACTACCGTTTACGTCTGATTTCTGATATCTAATCCGATAGACGAAATAAACGTCACATAGATTTGTATCGTGATTGCGAGAAATACATTCGAACCCGCCTCCAGTGCTATTCTCGCCTATTCACATTGAATATTCAAATAAATTTTATCTGCCATTTAATGCCTTTTAGAAGATAAGTGATGTATTATGCCTTTTTTTATCTAGAATATTGATTTATGTTTTTTTAATGTTGATCTAAACAAACCTATATCCATCGAGTCGAATGGCTTCTACTATCGGGCTACTATTATTTCAATAGAGCTATGTATGACTTACCTACTAAGTGTATATTTTACGGCACTCTGTGCTCTTGTGTTCAATAAAATTCGTAAGAAGTACTTCTGATTTTCTCTTTGTTCGTCACCCATAATGAGTAGCACTAAGAAATACTTCTAGTTATTTTACTTTTGCCCACTTGCACCAAACCTAAGCAATTACTTTACTCGCTAGGAAGATCTTAACGGTCTAAATCTGGACTGCTAAGTTTTACCAAGGGAGTAAAGTAATTGCTTATGATCTTTGACAGTTTGTTTTCTTATTGCAAAGTTATAAATACTTATCCGTAAAAAGGAAACGTAGAAAATTTTCTATGCCGGCAAGCGCAGCGCCGACCTAGATGTCAAATGGAATGAGTATCATCGGGGAGATGGAGGTGTCGATAAATCAGATAGCTCCCTAGGGAGTGGTGGCTGTAGCCGTTTAATTGGAACATAATCTCACCACATTAGATACAATTTAGATATGCATATGTATCAGTTACAATGTAATTACAATAATAATATGGATCCTTTTTGTGTGCTTCCAATTTAGACCTCCTTATTAATTATGATGGCAATTTGAATGAAGAAAGTTAGATTTGACGACATGGATGGTTGAGTGGCAGGTGTGTTGGACTGCCACGCCGCCCGTGTCGTGGGTTCGATTCCCTTACCAGGCAAATTATATATGTGTGATGAACATCATTGTTTGTCCTAAGTCTGGATGTTTTCTATGTATTCTATGCACGGACAGAGATCTAGAATCTTAAATCTATATCTGTGATTCTATGTTATGTACAGACAGCGTCATAGATAAGTATCCCCCTTGCATTATAATACCCAGCTACAAATCCATTTACATCACCGTCGCGGCGAATGGAGAAGTTTTGCCTTTCAAAAATAGATTATATTTGTATAACCTTAGGTAAGCCTAAAAATAATTTTAATTATTATAATTTTTTGAAAGGATTTATAGCTGGGTGTCTTGTGCAAATGGGATACTTATCTCTGACGCTGTCTGTACATATTTAGCTCTGCTTAGTTTGTGGCTAGATGGAATTGTTGTAATATGTCCAACTATTTATTAGGTTTATATTATTTCAGCAATACTAGATATATTGGTTTCAATAAGCCTCTGATTTTCGAAATCGCTTCACAGCCAGCGAATATGAATAGATGAGCTTGACTTGCGTTCAAGCTCTTTCATTCATATTCATCTGAATAGAACCACCTCGTTTATTACGTCACGCCATTCGGCTGACGTAGTCGTCACTATTGGTTAATTTCATACAATATCTCTCCGCAGTTACATTTACAGTCTAAGAAATAAACAGGTGAAAAATATCGGTAGAGCAACTAATGTATCAAAGAATTAGCTTATGAGCGGAGCAAGGAATTTTATTTCCGAGCGAAGTGAAGTGACTTACATGGAGGTGTGTTTTACAGTGTCGATGTCGGTGCAAAATCTTTGAGAATATCTGTCTGTGGAATCTTTAAGCAATTTTAGAAAAATACTGCTCATTTTCAAACGTGTGGCTGAGTTTATTTTGATAAATGGGTTAGTGGCTCTTCGATCTCCGATGCCCTGAAATGGCGGTCTTTCTTTAAATTCGAATCTAAAATCAGACTTATTGCTAGGCGGAATTGACCTTCATCGAAATCAGACATGGTATTAAATATTTAAAAAGCCTAATTAATAGGCCATATAAATAATAATACATATTTTAAACATTTCAGATCTAGCCCCAAACTAAGCAAAGCTTGTACTATGAGAACCAGATAACTGATACAATACTTATGTATATACTTTTTTTTTTTGTAACTTCATACATATAATACATATGAAACATCCAGACTCAGGACAACACCGATGTTCATCAGCTTAAAAAAAAAATTCGATATGCTATTTTTTATTTAAATTCTCAGTTCAGTTCTTTTTTTAGCGTCACTTAAATCCTCGTAAGTAAAAAATATTCTTAAATAATGTTTTTTTTTGTGATTTCACGAAGTCTGAATAATTTTGTTAGTAAATAATAGATTTTTTTTTTATTGATATTATTCCTAGCAGGATGCATTCACCGTGTCAATTGATCCAACCTAGATGCGGACGGACGCCTGTCTGCGGCGAGCGTGGGCCGCGTTGACTCGAGCGCGCTACTGAAGACGTTATGGCTTCTCTGCCGGCGGTGTTGTTTTCTATGGTACACAAGTGACCCAATTCGTGGACTCTGCCAAGTTTTGGGGGTAAAAGTAGCTAAATGTAGAATCGATGGTGTATATGCGGAGGTGGGGTGAGTTTGGTGCGGGCGCTTGCGCGAAGCCCCACCGCAATGATTAGGGATGCAACATCGTTCTTAAAAAAACATCGATGTTTTTATAAGTGAAACATCGATGTTTATGAATGTTATATGTTTTTAAGACCTTTTAAATATATTGTAATGTACCGTAAAATTGTGAACTCCTTCAAAAATTAGTTAGTGTATATTTTTTTTGGGTCACTGAGTGTTAACCTACTTTCTGCTTTACTTCTATCTAACCTATATTTTTTTTATTTTGCTAGCTGCCTACCTTAATAGATAGTGCAAAATAGCATAATGCTCATTCTGAGTCGTTTTGCGTTCGTTTGCATTGTAGAGCGCACGAGACGCTAAATAAAAAAAAATACGTTTTGACTGAGAGAAGTAAAGACGGGATGAAACTCTAAAGTTGGCGCTATGATAAAAAAAATCGTTCACAAAACATCGCTCATAATAAAAGATGTATCGTCGATGTTTTGGGTTTCAACAGGGCGATGTTAAAACATATCGATGTTTAAAAAACATCGATGTATCGTTTGCATCCCTAGCAACGATACGTTCAAAGAACACAGTTGGCACCCCAGTACGATACGGTAACAGGGTTTCGCCGAACTTAAAGCGCAAAACCCCACCGTTTAGCTACTACTTTGGCAGCGGTACATGACTCCAGGGATCTTCATCACCAGACTGATATAATGTAAGTACTTCTTTTCACTTTATAAGTGTACTTTAATTCATAAAAAACTGTTCGTAACTTTATCACGTGCACTTTGTTAGGTTATTGAGCACGATGTAGGTAGGTTAATTTCCTAAAGCTAGTTTTATGTGTAATTTATAGTAGGTACTTATTCATTTTTACTTATTATTGTGGGTTCTACTAAGTCTTCTACAGTAAGTTTCCTATAGAACACCAAGATGGACAGTACCAAACCGAAATGGAAGCGGTATATAGGATTGAAAATTTTCAGACAGCCTGTCAATAAATATGAAACATCTCAATTTGCAAATAATGTTTGTTATTTTTTACGATGTATTTTTATTAACAATGAAAAAGCCTAGTAGTTTTAACATATAAAATTTACAAAGCCATGTTACTTATCTTTTTCGAAAATAAGCATCGGACAAAAATGTACTAGATGTTAGCCAATGTGGCCTCATTTATTTATTGGTCGCATTTTCAATGTTCTACATTGAGTTTCTTTACTTTAATACTTCTATGGTTGACACCCATAGCTTCGTTTGCGTTGCGAATTAGCAACATTCCTTTTTTAGTACGCGTTTACAGGTACTTCTTGACGGACATACCCTAGAAATTTAAAGTCTATAAGTCCAGAGGTTTTGCTTGTGCGTTATCTATCAGCCAGTCAGTCGGGCTTTATCATATTCATATATATTGATAAGAAGTAGAGAAAAAATAGATAAATGTTTACCTTACGCTTAAAAATAATAGGTACAAAGGATTAAGTTAGTAGGTACCTAGGTATTTATTTTTATTTATTGTAAGTATTTTTCTAGATATCCTCGGGGTACCACTTATTTATAACCCTGTAATATTAATTCCTACTCTACCTAGTGCCGTATTCAACGAAAAGCTTGGGTTTCGATTCTAACGTTGTTGTTATAGTCTTGCTACATATGACATATTAAGGTTGTGTCCGACGATCCGCGATTGTACGGATTAGACCACGGACGTCTGCGTTTATGCGGATGACCACACACACGTGCAAAGTGCACTCGCCGAGGATCAGGACCACGACAGAGGTGTCTGCGCTACCACAGACTAAATTCTTTCCATAGTGCGATAGTGACGGCTTGTCCATATCTGTCCGCAATATTGTAGATGGTGGGAAAGATCCATTAGGTATATCTGCGCGCAATGTCTAGAAGCTATGGTTTATACTTATATTTCATAAAATATACCTAGAGCTATACGAGTAATTTATCTAATAAAAAAAAGGACTGATTCTGTGGAAAAAACATTTTAAAGAATTGCATCGTAAAACGCAAAGAGACAATAGAGCAGTTAGGTAATAAGAGTTAATAAGACTACAAAGCCTGCACTAAATAAATTCTTGTCGCTCATTATGAGCAAGACCGAGTACGAATGTACCGGGAATCTTGAGTTATTTGGCATAGCCTATGTTTAAATAAGAAAAAATATATAAAAGGGAAATGTCGGACTGTGTATGTTTATAGCCTTACTTACTTTTACGGCTTACGAGTCCGTTAAGCTAGCGCTCGTAAGATTTGTGAACAAAACTACCATGCTCTACAGCGTGGTATTTTCAACAGAGCTTGTGTGAAAGATCTACGTGTTGAATAGAAACCAGATGCTAATAGGAAACTGCAACATGCCATCCATCAACCCAGGGTCCTTCTCCGCTATTTTGGGATGTTGGCTGGGGTAAAGTTAGTTTAACAAGGGGTCAATGCACAATACACCCCAAAGCGGGATGTCAGTAAAGACCATTTGGCAACCCCTTACCAAATTAGAGTAAGATTGGGGCTTGGGTGGTCAAATCCTAAAATTAATGAAATAGCAAAAAAGGTTCAAAGATGTCTGGCCGATTTTGATTAAAACTAAAACAGATTGATTTGCCTGTGGGCTGTGACCACAATTAAACTTTGTTGGAAAATAAAAAGGAAAAAGCGATAAAGTCCCGTAGGTACTTATTGTAAATAACAAGGTAAGTTTTCAATAAAAAAACATAATTAGAACGCGGGACCGGGGCGTGGCGGCCTGTTATCATACCTACTGAACGGCAAAACAAACTGAATTTAAAAAACTGTGATAAGATTCACAAATTTTAAAATTCGTTTTAAGAAAAACAGTTTTAAAAATGTTGCGAACATTCTTTATTATTTCATTTCAAAATTGGACTCATGTTGCTAATTTTTGACAAGTTTGCCACGACTCGTATGTATTATGTATCTTTTAGAAATAAGTGCTTTAAGGGGAATCCTCAAATCCGAATTCCATACAAAATGTTTCGGAAAAATATTCAAAAAGTTATACGTGTTTTTAAGTTAGTAGGGTTAATTTTAAAACACGTATAAAATCTAAATTAAAGTATGAAACCTTACACTTTTTTTGTTGACGAAATCGAAAAACATGGATGAAACGAATATGTGAATAAATTACTATAATACGGCGTACTATTTGAGTATTTGTCCGAAACGTTTTGTATAATAGCGTATTACGCGCTGCAAAAAACAAAACACGAGCGCCGAATCCACTAATCTGAAACCGCACTAACAATAAATATATCGAATTTATCATTCATCATCAGGTCATAACATCGGTCTACCCAGGATGCCCTCTTCAGGAGTTCATATAAAATAAGTATCTTAAAAATGAATTTGGTACATAATGGTGGTACACAAACTGAATGATGTACCTACACAAATAATGTGCCTATATCATTGTATTCTTATTCGTTGCGCTCTTGACAGCGAGGGTGTGGTGTGGTCCTACCACTCAAATATAACATTTTGTTTAGTCTTTACCTACTGTTTACGCTATTCTGTTTTTTATGAAACCCACCCACTGAAATAGATCTCTGTAACTAAAAAATATTTTGTGTGAATTTAATCAACAAGACGTGTGGTGGCTTGTGGCTGCCGCTATTAAAACGTAGGTGTCTTGATAACTTCACTTTATGGCCACAATGCTCGCTTTGTCGTCTCTTGCACAGGAAATTATTACCTTCACTTTAAATAAATCTTGTTCGTGAGATACTAATAATTATCGCTCACTTAGTGAACGTCGCTCGCATGCATACCTAAGGCCTGATTTATACAGAAACGGCATAAGGCGAAGATACGGCGCAGGCGGTACAAAAATACAATCGCATGACGCGTCGCTTACAGATTTTGTATGAAAAAGACCGTGCTTGCGCCTTACGTCGCTTCTGTATAAATCAGTTCTAAGGATTAGGAAGGTGTAGGTAGGTACCGTGTCTTGAATTGCTGTTATCTGACATTATTACGTTATTTTATGCACACATTTTATAATCTTTTTTAAAGACGGTAAAGGGAATTCAAAGTTGGCCACTGTAGCTCATTATACAGGGTAGAATTTTGAGAATAACTTTTACTGTTGACGGAAATCGGCCCGAATGATTAAACAAAAACACCCTGTTTTATTGAACCTATGGATTCTGTTGCTGATGAGGATCGATCTTTGCAAAAAATTGAATTTGTAAAGTTTGGTGCAACGGCCATTAGACTTAATTCTCACCTATTGAATGTACTTGACTAAAATCTAATAAAAAAAATTCTAAGAATTTTGCTCAAAAGGGCAAACAGTATTATAGTGCGGCAAATTGCCTCAACGAAGGCACAACCTTGTTGAAGTTTTATCACTTTAAAGTTAACGGCGCTCCTCCTTTTATCGATATCTTGTTATTAGTTCACCGTCAAAAAATAATAAAATGCTCTCGAGCTTTATCAATACAACCAGTGACCTATCTGCTATTTGATTTGGACTGCTTGAATGAAACCGTAGAAATGTTTGCTCCAGTTTAAAATTTAATATGAGAAAGATTTTTAATGGAAGCGAGGACAAGCGTGCTCATCTTTTGAGTCTGGAAATAAATAACTTTATGATAAAAGCGAAGAATTTATACAATATATTATTTTATTTATTAAAACGATTTGATCTTTATGAGGGTGATACTTTCGGATGAATATTTTTTAAAGCGTGCTTATAAAATATATATTTTTACTAGTACTATTCATTTAGACATTATAAATTTTATTTTCATTAAATTTTATTATAATTTCAAATTTGGTATATTGTACCTAATATTTTGTATTGTATTTTTAATTCATTTTCTGCAGTTATTTATTGGAACCATAATGAAATTATATGTATGTAGGCACCAAATGAATGATATGAATAAAGACTATTAGGTACAAGTCTGAGAAGGGAGAATTTTTTTATTGAATGTATAATTCAGCGGGCTTATAAGTCTGATGAGAGTATGACTCTCTGATAAATGAGTGACACGGTGCACTCGTAAGAGTGTGATGACGGAGAGGATCTTTGACGAATGTTTGACGCGGCGCGCTCATAAATGCAGTTTCAGATTAGCGTATTTTTGTCGCGCGTCTTCGGGCAGGTTGGTACTCGCGATACTTCAACGCATGTGTCGCGCCGATACCGGCGTTTACACTTAGGTTTTTATAGTGAGTTTCAGTAGCTTGAGGCAACTCTCGCAGCTATTCGCGCGTATACGCACTGCAAAAAACAAAATACGAGCGGCGACTCCGTTCGGTTAATGCGCTTATCTGAAACCGCAGCATGAGTCCGATGAGACTTTAAATTAAAAGCGAACAAAAGTAATCTTAAAGTTTAGGTATGGTTTAGGTTACAACGAGGGAGAGACTTTTTAATAAAAACGAGGACTGTATACTTAGAGGAATTTAGGACCTAAATGAAGAAGAGTCTAATGAAACTGAAGAGCAAGTAGCAGCCTTTGAGTGCTATTGGTAACCGTTTTACACTGATGGTACTTCATGAAACTTCCGTTGAGAGAACTAATCTCTGAGTGCAGGAAAGTTGTCGAACTGCTGAAACGACTTCCGTTTGAATGCAATAAAGCTCGATTGGTGCTCCCAGAGCTGAACGGCGGAAGCTAGGGAGTTCAAATTTGGTATGAACAAAGTTTGGAACCAATATGCGCGTTTAATATAAAACAAAAGATCAAAGGATTTGAGGTAGTTAGGCTAAATTCATACCAAAATGGCAGCGGCCGGCGCGGCGCGGTGAGCATTTTCAGTGTTAAATAATTTGAAACTTTATCTATATTAGAATAAAACTAGTATTGCAGGACCGTCGCTTCAATGGAACAGAGCATTTTAAGCGACAGTATGCATCTTATTCACAATAAAGCACCTGTCGATTTTACGCAAAAAGAGCTGACCAGCGAGTCATATTGTGGAAAATGGAGTCACCATACATAAAACACGTGTCACCTTGGGAGCATTCTCACGAACGGTAGATACCCACAATACAATGCAATAGCAAAGGCACGTGAGTATCATTGAGCTGGTATCGATTTTATGAGAAGGTTGTCAAATGGCCTCGAAGCGCCCGTCCGCTGGGGCAGCTCCACGAGGCGCCCTTGACTCCTGTACGAGCCCCTCCGCACCCCGCACCGGCAAAACACCCTGCGCCGCGCAAACTCGCGTTAGTGCTCTACGAACTTCCTTCAGAACTCTTTCAAAACCTTTCAAAAAAGTTCCCCTTGAGCACCAAGAAAGCGGGCCCCACCGTGCACGGGTGCCATGTGAAACCCAAGTGAGAGTGTTACACCAATCGGTGTCAGGTAGGTACACAATTATGTGTGAAAACTCCTTTAATTTATGGTGGCAACAGTAGAGTTTGAAAGGGATTATCGGTTATTTGTGCGGTCTTGTGCTCTGCCAGTCTCTCGTTCTTTGTTCTGTTGTAGGGGCAAACTTAATCAAACTGTGACATGTTATGACAAAATCAACCTATCGATTAGTATCTACATTGTTGTCGTGGTATGAGTATTTGTTCTGACCTTCAGATTGATAGGAGGTGGGGGTAGAGATTTGACCCTGAAGCTGCGCGGTGCGTTTATCCGACACCGAAGTGCTGATATCTCTAGATTTATTGGATAAAAGTGCACTGGCGGTGAATAAACTAGTCATATGTGGAATCATAGCAGCGGGTAATAACTATAGGTAGGTACTTACTAAAATGTGAGTGAGACCAAAAGTTCATGAACTTAGGTAACCTTTTTCAAGAATCAATTATCGTAGCTTTGCAAAGTGAAATACAACTTGATCGGAGTAATCTGCCTGTCATTTATGTATCGGGTCTAGTTCGGCTGAGTGTATTTTTGCATTGTACTTAGAAATTAAACAGGGTGTCCGATATGCTATGCTGTGCGTTGTACTACTCAGCATATAGTGATATTGCCAAATAAAGATTTATCTTGTCTTACTTATACGTAAGAATCAGTTGCAATGAGCCAGTGCTACGACCTTTTTCGCTTTGTACTAACGGGCATGGCCTCAGACCCAGTACGGGCTAAGGTTAAGGAGTGTACCCACAATACAACTTTATTCTAAAATAATTAATACAGGGCAATGATATCTAGCTAGCTATTATAAAAAAAAATTAAAGTTATTTTTATAATAGGTAATTGAACATTTTAAATAAAGTAGCACTCACATTACATGTATTCGTTGTAGCTAGCGAAAAAGGTCTTAAGAAACTATTTCTAACTTTAAAGCCATGTATTCATGACAATTTCGCGGGATATGTCGCGAGTTGTCGCGGGACATGTACGTGCGACTGTCCCGCGACAATGTCGCTCAACATTTGGCTCGTCCACATACATACCTAGTCTAATTGTGGCCAAAATGTCGCGCGACATATCGCCCGAAGAAAAACACTATCTGCCATTTCGGAACAAAGAGTGACACGCACGAAGAGTGTGATTATCGATAGCTGAAAGTGAGTAGGTACTAAGAAAGGAATTTTAAACAATCGCATACCAAGGGGTCCAAAAGGGGGATCAACATTTTTACATAAATGCCGTATATTTCTGAAACCATTCGCCAAGCTTTAATATTAGCATGTTGACTCATTGACTAATTAAAACAAACCCGTGCCTCAAGATTTTCAGGAGTTTCAAAACTAAAGGATTCAGAAATAAAATTCTTTATTATTAAGAGGAATCCTCAAATCCGAATTTCATACAAAATGTTTCGGACAACTACTCAAAAAGTACGCCGTATTATAGTAATTTCTTCACACTATTCGTTTCGTCCATGTTTTTTAATTTCGTCAACAAAAAAAGTGTAAGGTTTCATACTTTAATTTAAATTTTATACGTGTATTTAAGTTAGTAGGGTTAATTTTAAAACACGTATAAAATCTAAATTAAAGTATGAAACCTTACACTTTTTTTGTTGACGAAATCAAAAAACAAGGACGAAACGAATAGTGTTAAGAAATTACTATAATACGGCGTACTTTTTGAGTATTAGTCCGAAACATTTTGTATGGAATTCGTATTTGAGGAATAGCCTTAAAATAAACTACTTAATAGCTGGAAGTGCGTACTTAAAAATAAATTGTGTTGATTCGCAACGCAAACAAACGGGCGTCAACTAGTTCTCTGATAAATCAGTCATTTAACGAATAAACGACCACAAAGGTAATCGGACAAATACGAGGACCTATGAACTCAAGTCTTAAGCTTTATCGGTATTTGCTTTATCTGTAAAGTTGAAAAGAACAAGTGCTTCCTCTCTTTGAAAACGCTTGCAGTGCAGCCATTTTTTGTCGTGTTATTATTACTGTTTTCTGCTCGACAAAACATCAATAAAGCGTGCTATGTTCCACTATTACATATTACTTAAATGTAGCTAGGTTTTATTGGTTGTTTGTTTTTATCTAGACTATTTTTACTTTCTTTCTAATTTTCGTGTTCTTATGATCAAACATACTTTTTCTACGTAGTATGAGATTTTTTTATTAGTATGTGATTATCAAACATGCTACTCGAAGCATTGGCTACTGTATAATCTATGTTTCTCGTTGCTAGTTCTACGCTGTTCGTAGCATTTTTACGCTTCGCGTAGCATAGTCTACGTTTCACGTAGCAAGGTCTACACTATTCGTAGCATTGTCTACACCATTCGTAGCAAGATCTACGCTACTCGTAGCAAGACCTACGCTACTCGTTGCATTGTCTATGCTACTCGTAGTAATGTCTACGCCTCTCGTAGCATGATAGGAAGTCAAAATTATAAGATATATTGGCTGGCAGAGAATGCCCAAGTCATTAAGCCCGCCCATTGTGCAATGTAATTTTTATTTTGTGCAATAAAGAATTTTAATAATAATGATAAAGTTTCACATCTGTTTGTAGTTAAGTACAAAAACAAACATGTGTGGTGTTGTTAACCAAGAATTTTAAACTGTTGCCTAAACTACGTTACTACATTAAGTAGGCTGTATATAAGTAAATTTAATGAGAGGTATGTGATTGTTTAGCGTAATTTACGTGCCAATAGGTAAGAAACTTATGTAGGCGTATCAGACATATTCTGATTCTGCGTATTGTTCCATTAACGTATTTCGAGGTCTACTATTACCAGCCCAGCTGATGCAATGGTTGAAACAACATAAGGTTGAAATCTTGAGATATGCAATGCACATAACAAAACGGCAAGACGAACGAATCGGCAAGTAATTCTACTCGTGTAAACCCAAAAGTGGGTGGTAAATAAATGGATGACCCCGTTGTAGAAATAAAGGAGTAGTTTAAACAGAATTTCCGTAAAAAAACTCGATGAAAAAAAATTATAAAAAGCTTTTTTATTTGGAACATTTTAAAGTCAACATTTTTTTTCTGCTTCGTAGTTAAAACTATAGCAAACAAACTACGAATTCCATCATAAAACATTTTTACGTTTGATCGTTTCAATCATGATAAAACTCTAAATAGGAAATAAATGTGAGGCTGTATTTTTATTTACACATTTCTGATTGCTTGTATTTGTGTTCAATTCTGATATGATGCTGAAACGCTTCTGTTATTTGCTATAGAAAATCAAAGGCACCAAAAACCTACGAAAATAAAAAAAAACTGCCTGACTATTTTGCAAATTGCTGTTGACTCAACAGGGGGACAGACAGGAATAAATTAGTTCTGTCTGTCCCCCTACTACTGACTTGTGACTGATAGAACTCTTTCATTTAATAAAAGTTGCATCTGTCACCATGTGGCTGCAAGAGGGACAGATATAACTTTTTGGCCCCTTTGTCATCCTAGGGGCCAGAGCAGGGTGACAGATGGGAATAATTAATCAAATACGACGTAGACCTATATTATTCGCGCGCCCGCCCGGAGTCCGAACTCGGGCCGGCGAAGCTGCCCCCACACCACGAGCTTGCGCTTTTGAACGAGTTCATATCACAAACTGACGCCGACGTATTTTTTGACAATCCGAGCAAGGTTTATTGTTTGATCAACTTATTTCTTAATTATTGAATCAATTTATCCAAGTCTATTTAAACCATTATTTTTGACATTTTGTTATATTATCATAATTATTGACTATAATATTATCTTTGACATTTTTATTTTTTTAATCTGTGAAGTAAATGATAAGTTTATTTATTTTAAACTGTAAATTGTGTGTAGAATAGTGTTTGGGCGCCTTGGAGTTATCTGTAAGCCCATTCAGAGTTTTTTCGAAATAAATATCTAATAGATTATGACTATGATTATTTAATCAGATTTTCACCACTTAACGAACGTTCTCTGCATAACTTTGGGAGATGCCTGAAATTAATCGATGGATTCCAATTCAACGAGCTGTGTCTATTTGAATTGAGTGCTACCTCCAAACCACCGCGATGCGGCAGACAGCCACTGGTAGTCGAGATAACGTCTGCAATATAACTGTGAGAACGAAGAATATCTACTGACATTTTCCAAGGGATTCTTCTATGCAAAGTTTATGTATCTGTATCGTACAGGAACATACCACCCGTACCTAATCAACATTCCACCGACTCGAACAAAACGTTTTGGATCGACCTTTATTATAAGTACGAGTAAGAATCGAATCCCTTACCGGCGTCTGTTTTTTCCAAACTGCTACAATCTTGATGTCTTCAAGTCCAGAGGGAATCAGTTTCTTTAGCCAAGCGTGATCCATCCTCGACCACACCGTCACCTTCCATTAGGTGAGGTGGTGGTCAAACGCTTAACTATTATTATTTAAATAAAAAAAAACACAACCTACATACATACAGCTTGTCTTCATCAAACTTATTGATGTTATCAAAACATGATTGAAGCGTATTAAAAGTTTTACCTCGGAATGAAAGATAATAAGCATAGTGATATATTTTCAAAAGCATGTACACGCACATACTTGTACAATCATTCACACGTGCGCTTGTGTAGTGTCTTTAGCCTCCTCTAATGGCCCTCTCTGGATGGATCTGCAGACGTCATCTTGAATAAGAGCGCAGCGTGACGTTAGATAGATAGATAGATAGATAATTCTTTATTGTACACATGGAAAATAACAAATACAAGACTTAAAACTAATGAGTGGTACAATTGGCGGCCTTATCGCTGAGAGCGATTTCTTCCAGGACAGACGTTGCACTGCATGCGAATTTTTCTCCATCACAGCTCGAAAGATGGGAAGCAAATGTGGAAGTGTAAAAACACTAACACATGCGGTGCTAAGTTGAACATTTTCACACGAAGAATTATACTTGACTATATAACTTGAATGACATGAAGACTTACTAACTAAAGAAAAACCCTCTTGAAATGTTTTTTCTGACTGTACATTTGATCTCATTGACGCATTAGAAGTTCATATAATATGAATATTTAAAATTATAGTAATATTTTTCATTTATGCGAATATTTTTTTTTCCCATTGGGAATTAAAAAACAAAAGAATCATTGACCTCTGGGAATAAGCCTTTATTTATTGCCATAGGTAGGGTAAGTATATGTAGTGGATTTTTAACGTATACTAATCTAAAGTTATCCAATATATTGGTCTGCATAGGCTGAGCAATGTAAGCAAAGTGATTTTATAACCAACTTAGACTTATTTTGCGTAGGTTTTACAATAATGTTATTTGATAAAGACCTTTAGGACAGAAATGGATCGAGTGTGGGAGGCGGCTTATGTAGTCAACGACCGACCTAAATCTAGTAGCTAGCTGAAATATACGTAGCATCGCACCTTCGGCCTATTTAAAAAAAAAAGCCCAATGCAGCGACGAAGCTTACTTTTTTTATTGATGGAACGTTTAAAATGAACAACGCTAATTGGTGTGAAATTGGCGTATTGTAGAGCTGTAAAGAGCCGCAACGACACACGCTAGAATCCTATCTCGCTCATTTATTATCCCGGTATTATTGGAATTTATTGACTGCAGACTCGTTATGTCGTTGCATTTCGCATTTGATAATTGTTCATATACATATGTATAGTCAGTTTTTATCAGTTCAATTAATCTAAATATGAAATACAAAGCGATGCAATATTAAATTATGGTAAAGTGGTGCGCCTCGTATCCTCGGCACGCTGCAATAAGGAGTCTATCTGGATCAGTTGAGCCATTTAAGTAGTCTAATTTGCAACGGTCTCAATGATTTTTTTTGGACTACGTAGTATAATGTTTGGAGTAGGTAGGTATTAATAAGTTAATGTACCACATTAGCGTTCCACGAACAAAAACAAAGACATATACAATTCAAAATTGCTGCTTAATTATTGTGTTGTATTGTATATAATTATCACTGTTGACAGGTTAAACATCTACTCATGATGATGGCACATGCTTCTACCCACCAGTAATAATCAAACTTCAGATTAGAAGAACCTCTACCGGTGAGTATAATTTTTATTGCCATTTTTTTATCACTTATATTCCTTTTAGAGCAACCTAGCAATTGAGGATGGAAATAAAAGAAAGAAACGGAACTGACTATTTCTTTTTTGCGATACTGACTCCAGGGCGCATTTTCCATTTTAAAGAGAGTTTATTGGATTTTCGTGTCACGGATTAAACGAGTGCAAGCACTTTGATCTTGATTCGTTTTTCCTCACGTTTTCGAATCAAAGCGCGCAGCGCAAATATTCCATTTCCTATTTCTGCGCTGGAAATTCAGAAAATCACAAATTGAAGCTAATTGTTACGGATTGAATTAGTCGGGGGGTAGTGTTCTAGTTGAATGAAATACTGACTATGATATTTCAATAAATTGCTGCATACCTCTAATAAAATCTTATCTGTCCAAATCAGTCTTCCTCCGGATAGTAGGTATTTTCCACTATTTATCTACTAAGTTTAACTGTATATCTTAGTACTCTGTGATTTTACTAAAGTTTTATAAGTGGTACAAACTACATACCTTTTTATTAAACTTTATTTTTACAATTACATTTTTACAACATGTACCTACTGTAAACAATTATTTGGTGGTAAAGTAGGTGTTTTATGAAAATGAAACCTTTGAGAAATGTACCTAGTGGACGTGAATAACTATGTTACCTCGCTTTAAATATTGTCCACTGCCTGTCAACAACGCTGCTTTTAGCCAACAATTAGTTTAACCTCACGTACGACCCTTTTGTTCCATCTCTCGCGTTAATAAATGGGTAATTGGAATTGATAGTGGCTTTCACGGGAGGGAAGCAGAATATTTTGAATAAATTGGAAATAGATAGCTGTATAGTAGTCATTTTAACCGATTGGGTTTTTTTTTCATAGTATTTTTACTCTTTTTACTGTTTATGTTTTTAATTAACCGTAATATAATCGAAACAGAAGAGTAGAGCTGGTAGAGTGATTATATACAATTTCAATTTTAAGTGTCGACGTCAACGAGTATTTTTGACAGTTCCAAGGGTAACCGTATGCCGTAGCTCAATCTCAAATGCAAAAGTTGTAAGTAATAGATAGATAAATATATGTTCCTTTATCACAACTACAGAACCCACTTAAACTACTGAACCGACGGAACCTCATGAACGCTTACATTTACTGGATATATTATTTACGACGTCGAGGGCAGCAGCTAGATGAAGTAGTAGATTCACGCATTCTGAGCAGCTGAAAGTACCTTAGTGCGGTTTCAGATTAGCGGATTAACCGGGCGGATTCACCGCTCGTGTTTTGTTTTTTGCAGCGCGTATACGCACGTCAAGCTGCGAGAAACGTGACACGTTATAAATGACCAAGCGTAAAGGCTATTTTTCTAATAGTTTGGTATACGCGCGACAAAAATACTCTAGTCTAAAACCGCACTAAGGATCTAAAAGTATATTCAGCGGCGCGGCCGCGCGACCTGGTCACTCCTACATCGATATTCAATAGTCTTATGTATATGCAACGAAGTATATGAACGGCAGCGCAGCTACCCGAAATACAGGTTCAAACTGACAAGAGCGGCCTGGCCGCGCGACCACGCTACGGAATATAATTAGGCTCTAATAGTTTGATGCAGATACAATGCCAGCCCGCTTGATGGGTCCGCGCGGCGCGGCCACCGCCGGCGCGGAGGTGAGCGTGGCGGACTCGCCATTGGCTACCTTCGAATCGCTGACGCAGGCCGCCGTGATCGCATGCATGGGTATCGCCATCGTCGTCTCAAACCTGCTCATTATCGCTTCCTTCCTCAACTTCAAAGGTTTGCTGTAGTGTGTAGGTATTTATAAGTGCTGTTTTAGATTAGCGGATTAAACGAGCCGATTCGCCGCTCGTGTTTTGTTTTTTCCAGCGCGTGTACGCGCGATAACCCTCGATGCCGCGAGAGACACCTTATGCTACTCGCATACACTCGCTTGAAAAAACGAGCGTTAACTTGTAATACGCGCGTATTTGCAGTTTTGCACATACCAATCCGTTCGTATACGCGCAACAAAAATACGCTAGTCTGAAACCGCACAAACCCACGGGTATTGTTTTAATTATTTTTGTGTTGAAAATTTACCACAGCGGAGAGTTAACCCACAACTTGACACAAGGCTGGCTAGTAGTTTACAAACTACTAGCGAGCTTAAAAGCTAGCGAGTTACCGGTCCGGAAGGATTGTCAACTAGCAGATTGCAAAAATTACAAAAGCCGTGTGTCATCGACGCTTTATTATCTCACTTTCTAATGTCACTTTTCACTTGTTTTAAGAATTTTGGCCAAAATGATACTGACAGTATATTTCAATAAGAAAAAGGAATTCAAATAGGAAAGTCACGTTGTGGTTTCGAACTTGCTGTGGTCAAAAACTTTGAGCAGTCAAACGATACTCAGTGTCTGGTATATTTTGTTGTATTATGAATAATAAAGAATAAATATATCGGTCTATGTGTGAGCATTAAATTAGTAGGTTTGCATTTAAAAAGATCTAGTTATGTTTTCTTATTAAGATTTCACCTCAGTTTACTTTATGGCTTTCAAATTTAACAAACGAATAACTGAAATTAACCTCAATCACTAACCGTGAAGAGAGAGTGCGGTGCATTAGATTTTAATTAGTTCTCGTTAGTACTTGTAGAGTTTCGTCAAATAAAGAACCAGCTTAGCTAAGTTCTGAGTTCAGAAGAGTAACATAAAATATTACAACGAAAATAAATCGCGGTAGACTTTTTAATCGGATAAAACGTGGATCATGGAAAAAGGCTTCACTTAAGCTTTTCACCTTACGGCAGAGTTACCTTAATCCTGTGATTAGCTAGATTGCAGATTAGTTTGGTAATAAGGTATTAGGTTCTGTCTACCGGGCACTACTCTTGCATACTTCATAATCATCATCAGCCAGGTAGGACCCACTGCTGGTTATAGGCCTCCTTTCACTTTAGCCAGCCTCCAAGATCTTGTGCATCTCTGATCCAGGTAGTACTCGTATACTCGTACATACTTAGATAATAAAAAAAATATTAGCACTTCATCATCACCATCATCAACCTATAGCGGAACACAGCTGGACATAAGTCTCTCCCAAGGCGCGCCATTAAGCCCCATCTTTGGCTCTTCTCATCCACCGTGCTAATGCCTGCCAGCTTAGCACTTATCCGACTCTATTTATCCGTTTGTTTATTTTCATAATATTCTTCAATATTTAACGGAACGAAGTAAAGTCTACTGAGTAGAGAAATATACTATATAGATCATCATTTGTTTATTATATGTACATATATGTGTATGTATTTATGTATATTTATTTGTCCATCGATATCTTTTATCGAATTTTCATGTAAAGCAATTTAATTGAATTAATATTTAATTCGTGGATAATCAAATTTGTTCAGGGGTTAACGTGATAAGAGGCGAAAACTACTTGTTTAATCAATTCGATTCAGTATGTTATCAAATTATATAATGAAACTTGAGGTTCTACAAATAGTAGTGTACAGTGTCTATACTAAGTATTGCATGCCTGTGGTAAATCTAATTCTTATTTTCAGGGCTTTCAAATGAAGTGATAAACTATTACCTTCTATCACTGGCAGTGGCTGACCTATTCTGTGGGTTGTTCGTGGTACCACTGTCTGTGTACCCGGCAATAACCGGCCGCTGGATGTTCGGAGACCTTATGTGTCGTCTGGCCGGTTACCTGGAAGTGACACTCTGGTCCGTCTCAGTATACACCTTCATGTGGATCTCCGTCGATCGTTATCTTGCCGTCCGGAAACCACTCCGCTATGAGACGGTTAGTTTGACGGTAGTTATCTTTTCATTACCTTTTTTATATCCTTCAGCTTCATACGTACATTCAGTAATAAAGCAATCCCCATCCGTAGACGACGGACAGATCCCCAGAGTTAATAAATTCTAGAATAGATTCCGTCCTCACACTCACACTGTAAAAATGAATGATTCTTTACGAACCATTTGCATTTCAATTAAACAACCTTTTTACGTAATAAGTAATCATGAGTTTTCGATAGTTTGGCATGGTTTTTAAAAGTAATTTTTCTAAAACGTAGATAGACTGGATAAAGCGTGGTACTATAGCGTTTTGCAATGAATTGAATAAATAATGTACGTATAAGCTAGGTAATCTCGTCCTCGACAAATATAATTGGCGTCGCCGGATGATTGTCACGCAGGTACAAACCCGCACTAGAAGCCAGTGCTGGATGGTGTTCACATGGGTCTCTGCCGCCATGCTATGTTGCCCGCCGCTACTAGGTTACAAGAAGGACGCCTACTTCGACTCGGAGACGTTCATCTGCATGCTGGACTGGGGCACCACGTACGCGTACACGGCTACGCTAGCCATCCTCGTACTCGGGCCCAGCGTCATCTCGATCGTCTACAACTACTTTTACATATTCTCGATGAAGCGCAAACTGCACAGTGGCGCCCCCATACACGATAAGGAGTACGCTACGGCGCTGGCGGAGAACCTATCCAACCCGAGCCACTGGATGAGCTTCATCCTCGTGACCACGTTCTGGCTGAGCTGGATGCCCTGGGCGGGCGTGCGCCTCTACGAGTACATGGCGGACCGCGAGCTGAAGGTACCCATGCTGCACTTCGGCGTGGTGTGGCTCGGGGTCATGAACTCCTTCTGGAAGATCGTGATCATGGTGTCGCTGTCGCCGCAGTTCCGGCTCGCGCTGCGCATTCTGTGCCTGACCGCGTGCTGCCGCACCAAGGGCCGCCTGCAAGCCGAGCTGCTGGGGATGGACAACGACGACTGAGATACACTCACCCGAATGCCGTTTACATTTTTATAGGAGTATAGCGACCCCACAGTTCAGAGCGTCGATCGAAGCGCGGTGCGGTTCCTGATTGAGGAGGAAGAGGAGGAGATGACGGCACCGTGCAGTTTCCGCGTCGGAGAGGCGTTCGTCTAATGCCGGCGGCCGGAACTAATGTGACGGCAGATCACTCGATCGTCTGCATGAATTGCAAGTACATGAACAGTACTTAAAGTTATGAATGAAATGTGTCACCGAGATGAACAATGAGGTTTTGTTTAATGAATTTGGTTCAAGCGGCATCGGTGACCATTTTAGAGATAGTTTAGTAAAAATACTTTTATATTGAGAAGCCAAAAGGCGTAAACTTAATAAGTAGATGGTAAAAATTATGCTGGTACAACGGGGTCGCTTTAATTATCTTTAATAAATTATATATTACCACAGATACTTTTTCTTATATCTTTGTTCTCCTTAATATCTACGAATATAATGTGCATGTCGTAAAATTCAATAAAAAAAATTGATAGATTCAACATATTATTATATAGATTATCAAATTAAACTTTTAAATGATAAGGTTATGTGAGTTATTCTTATTATTGTAAGTAGCTAATCTATATTAAGTAAACTCCCAAAGGCTAGTGAGGGATTTTAACTCAACAAATAGCTAATAGCTACCTAAGTACGAGTAGGTACGAGTACTTACATAATTAACATAAGTAGATGGTTTCGTATTGAAAATCTAATCAAAATAAAAAAAAACCTGTAAAACTGCAATAAAATATACTCCGTCTTTGAAGTTTATCTGTTACTGTAAAGCCCATAATATGCCTATTCGATAATCTTAGATTTACCAGTAAATCTTAGGATTTACGGACACGAGGTCGGTCTTTCATAATAACATTTCTGATAATATACTGCAGTGTTCATTTTAACTTAACTTTTTTGACAATAAATATTCTTTATCAGCTAAATTTATGTATACCTACTTTTGTGCAATAAGTATGTTCATATCACCTTAAAAGAATGATCTGATTAAAATTTCTTAAAAAATGTTTTATATGTTAGAGTAAATATAAATTTATAATTTGATATTTTTATTGTTAACGTAAATTATGGCTGTAGAATTTATCTAAGATATTCTCGTTCGTAAAATAAAACTAAAATTTTTCAATAAGTAAATGTTTAGTTAGAGTGTAGCTGTTTAACTTATCGTTGTGAGATCTTAAATTGTTTTTGATGTCAGTCTTAACATTTAAGTAGATGGTTAATAATAAGATAAATTCATGAAGTGTTTCATTGTTATGTAGGTTATTTATTTTATTATAGATATATTTTTGTAGATTGAGAGATGATATATTTAGTCATTGTTGGGTGGATAAGAGGTTTTCTTAGATTGTATGTAAGTATGCACTGTATATTGTGACAAATTCTAAAATCATTAATTTTGATTTAAAAAATATTTTATAACTCATGTAAGTATTCTAATATTGGTTAGAGCTCAAATCAATTTTTACAAAACCACGCGCCGAGCATAGGTATGTAGCGTTTCTTTAAATATACAGCGTGTATTCATAATATTTTTTTTAAACGCACATAGATTCAGTTTATTATTAAGGATGTTTTATTAGCAACAACTTTGCTGCCTACTTGAAGTAAAATATACGTTTCTAGTATTGTTTTTTATTTAATGACTGAAAAACTTTTTATACTTAAAACTAAACCATGTCCATCCAATCAAGGATAACCTACGGGAGGAATCAAATGACCGCTCAAACTGCAGTTGATTATTTTATAGATATTTATGAACATACATTGTTACCATCTGTATCCAACATTCTGAAAGAAAACTTGAGTTTTTATGTAATTTTGCATTTGAAGTTGAACGTCGGAATTGTTTATTTTATCACTTTTTCCTCGAAGCGCTGCCTGTAACACTGCTCTCGTCTATACACGCCGGGATCCAATATCAAAAGTAAACACAAAAGAACAGACAGGCATAAAATTTTACCTAGCCTAAACTCTTTTAAAGAAAAAGGTTTTTGTGCTGTGAACGTAATGAGATGTAGGTATTTATAATTAAGTAGTAGTACTTATATTTTATCCATTATTCATTTTGAGATTTTTAGAGTAGAGCATTTTTCTAAAAAGGAAATCCTTAACAAATTATATTGTGGAGATTTTTCAGTCAAGAATGCATGCCCCGCCACTATCTTCTCTATTCGCAACGCGAATTAAGTTGCGATTGTAACTCCTTTCTTTGTACGCGCTTCCACACTTCTTGACGATCATACACTCGAAATTTCAACTTTCAACTTACAGTGGTTTGGCTTGTGCATCGTTTGTCAGACAGTCAGGATTAATTAAACCTTTTATGATTTATGATTGATCGATACTCTTTACCGGTATTGTCTCGTACTATATAAATTTTGTGTGTGATTTTAACTCATTACGTATACATATACGATCTACCAGTCTTCGGGTAGTGGTAGAGCAAACAGTGACGTCTGACTTATCCTGATTAGCATAGCACACACTGGGGAAGTACAATCAGGGAGACAAATAAGACGCCCCGCGTGTATGTTCAAGCATTGGGACGACATGACGTCATTACCGGTGCCTAAGCCCGAGTACAAGATTAGACGACCTATATTTTATACTAAGTTCTATCCCACTACCCACTTAATAATATAAAGCGAACGTTTTGAGTATGGTTGAATTATGGATTTTTCGTAACCAATTTCACAGAAACTACTGAATACTGATCGAGCTAATATTTAAACAGTGGTAGTATAAGACCTGAAAACTTCTTCTTTTATTTTGGTAACCGCGCAGGCGAAAATGCAGACAGCACTTTTTCTTAGATAACTCGTATATAAAGTATGTTGAAAAATAAAGACAATGCTAAAAGAGGTATAAATTAAAGAGCTATTTTTCACGGCGGCGTTTCCTAAAGAGTATGTGATAATGCTCAAAATTATTAAGGTAATTTTATTTTGTAAATAATAATTGATGGCATTGACGAAATTCCGCAATGCGACACCTATTCTGTTCACTAAAATACATGCATCATTGTTAAATTCAGAATTTTCCACTGTGGCTAAAAAACCATTAAGTAATAAATTGGTTGTAAAATTAATGCGTGATTGAATACAAAATTAACGCAACATCACAAAAGTAAATTACGCGTGATTGAATATTGTGTAATTCAAAGAACCTGTTAATAAATATTTAAAATAATTTCGTCTCTTCATTTATATCAACCTGTAGTATAATCAAGTACTGAAATTGATGGGTTCCATCTGTATTTTAGTTGGGTATGATGTTTTATTATTTTACTCAAATGCTATGAAAGAGTATTTTTTTTCAACTGTTTATTTGATTTTGACGAATGAGGTGTCACTTGATTCGTCTACAAAAGCCTTCGAGAATTGATAGATTCTCGAAGAGAGAAACCGGAAGTGACGAATGCTAGATAATTTGACATAAAACCTAATACGAAGAAATTGAATTCAGAAGTAGTCAGTAGAAGACGTAGAGTAATTTCTTGATATTTTAATTATATCCCAGCCACGAAATCTTCTATGTGCGGCCGGCAGAGCAATTTCAGTAAAAAAAAAATTAAACATTTTCAACCTTATTAAAAAGACCAGTATTGAAGGAGCCACCACGCGCGGCCGTCAGTAGCCCTGTAAAATGTTGAAAATTGATTTACACTGAAAGTGCTCTGCCGGTCGCTGCCGTCCCAGTGGGAATTGACCCAAAGCATCAATCGACTCTCGTTGTTCGAGTATGTTGAGGCATCACATTGCTTCTATTGATTTGACGAATTCAGGCTCGACGCTTCCCAACGGTCTTTTGCAGCGCGTTACGCGCTCAGCATCTACGAAACATGCTACGTGCTACGTTCTCCTCTACGGTGCGCTACGCGAACGTTGCACTTCAGCTACGATGCGCTACGGCAACGGTGAGCTACGGCGTCGATGCGCTACGGATACGGTGCGCTCCGACTACGTATTTTTATAAGAGAAGCTGTAAATTATCCTACCAAACAGATATTACGTATTTCAACACGTAAATTTAAATGTCGAAATAATCTTGTAGATACAAGATATAAGCATTTATTAATAACATTATGTACCCACAGGCTAGGACATAGTAGGTATTATCATAAAATTGAATAATAACTAGGTGATAAAATAATGAAATATATCATTTCCAATATAATTATGCTACATGCGCAGGTAATATTAATTAGGATTTAAATTTAGTAAACTCATCGAAATCATAAAATCATTTCTCAGTGAGCCACTTTTTGATGGCGCATTGGCGAATCTCGTCAACTAATTGCTACTACGTTCAAAATATGAGTCGCTACGCTACAGTACAAAATAAAAAGGAGGTAAAATCTGAAATAGTCGGGGTCAGGTTGGTGGCAAAAGTAATTAGAAAAAAGCTTATCCTAGATTATCCTAGCTTGCTAAATGTTAATTTATACCGTGAACAAAGAAGCGAAACTGCTTCTTTGTTCAAGGTATATTAACATTCAATATTTATCCATTTTTCCATTATATTCAGTAATGTAACGAGAATAAAGATTTTACCTACTCAGCCTTTTTTTAAGTGATGGAAAAATGCATTTGCATACATCCAGGCTGGGAGGTCGGGGTATTTCTAACCCACTGTCTAGGCAGAATATCGGCGACGGCTGATCGCAGACAGCCAGAATGTCTCTCTAAAAATTAAGACTGATCAGAATTATTGTATTTTTCGGCTCAGGCGTCTTTTGTTTGATATGGAAGAGGAATTAATACTCATGGCTACTTTTAAAACAAAAAAAGAAACGCAAACAAATAAACTAGGACGTGGTGGCCGAGTGGATGAGGCCCTTACCTTCCGATCTGATGGTCACGGGTTTGAATTCTGGTGGCAGTCAAGCGTAAATGGGTGTTTTCGGTCGAAAAAAATCTATTTATGCATCCCACGTTCTCACAACGGTGAATGAACACTCGTTCGTGAGTAAACCGACATGTCGTAGAACCAAAAGTTCGAAAACATGTGTCGAGTGCACGAAAGGAGCGTCTTCGAGGCGCACTTGAAATCCTTTCACCACACAGGTTCGAAGGAACTAGTGACACGATAAGAAGAAGATCATTTTCGTGTGAAAAGGGTAAAGGAATGCCTGTAATTTTCTCGCCACATTACGTCGAGAAAATTACGACAGTATCCTATATTATTTATAGTAGTAATTATTTGATTTTAGCTAGTGACTATTTTTTTATGTTTACTATTGACGAGACGTGCTAGCTATTCTGGGTTTTCTGAAATAATAATGTGAATTCAGCGAGACGTTCCCGCTGTATGAGGCCAGCCTAAGAACTCATCGTATTCTCCTTACAATCGCATTTTGATAGCAGCATGCACTCGATTGTTTACTTTCTCGACGTACTAACTTACTTATCGTTCGTGGTTACATGTTCGATTCTCGCTTCGTGACAAATATTTGTGAGACGAAAATCGATGTTTGTCCTGAGCCTGGGTGTTTTCTATTTATACTCTGTATGTAATTTTAAAAAAATATTTGAGTATTCTATCAAATTATCTGGTTCCCATAGTACATACAAGCTCTACTTAGTTTGGGACTGGATGGCATTGTGTGAAATGACTAGAAATATTTATTTATTTATGTACTTATAGCAATAAAAAACAATGTTGTATGGAGAAAAAAACACGATAGTCTGCTGTATAGTATAATACTTTATTTAATTTATTATTACATTAAAATATACATACATACCTACACATTTATGTTTCATAATGAATGATTTTACAAATAACACTCAATGATTATCATTATATTAGATCAAGTGATCTTAGTTTATGAAATAGTACCTAATTATTCTTATTTATTTATTGTTTTTGAAACAGGTACATCATAAATTAACTTCAAGCTGCACATAAAGTCTGCGGTTGGTGGTTAACAATGCAAAAAAAAAGTTAAACTAATTTGTAATTATTGAGATGGGTACAGCATATTTTTACTCACAGCATTTCATGCAAACATCACTTTAGCATAAATACATATTGTATTAGACATAATTTTAAGGATAGGTAGGGACGTAAATAGTCAAAAAATAAAGCCCAGGTCAAACCTGAGAAATAATTAAATATTCCTTAAAAGATATACCTAATAATATATTCGTATAATGACAGGACATGATAATTATATTTTATAGTGTCATTTAAAACTTTTTTGTGTTAAACTTAGAATAAAATGCCTAAAATACTTTGGCCCAGGTATATTGATATAAAAGTTAAAATCGCAAGTCAAACTCATTTAGATATGTTCATAAGAGCAGTGTTATTAACGTTTTTGTCATTAATTTCAAGTATCTTGTTCATCACAAATTTCGAGAATTTTCTAATGGATAGGTATACGGGTCCTTGGTCATTCAGTCACTTCTTGGACTTTGGGTTATTTGTAATAACCACTTTTACCAAGTAGGTAGGCCGATAAAGTGGGTACCTATAGCGTATTTTCTACAAATCAATTTAGAAATGGAATAATGACACCTGTAAGTTGTTCTTTCAAAAGCTCTATTCTTTTTTTCCTATCTATGTCCAGGTGGACGTCTAAATTCTATCTAAACCCCATTTTTAAAACTTACCTTCGGCTTCTGTTAAAATACTTTAAGGATTTTCTAAAAAAAAGGGTATCGCCAATAAAATATACTCCGGTAAATTCGCTGTAAACAAGAGAGTAAAAAGTATAGAGGGTATATATAATATGATAGTCGGTAAGCAAATAGTTAAGAAAGTACCTACTTATAGCTAGCTATGTAGAACTTGTAACTTTTCCTTCTGAATTCTGAACATACAACACTGAGATCGTTTTATAATAAATGTTAGACAATGAGAGATGCTGAAAAACACGATAAGCTTATAAATTAAAGGTTTCTGCCCACTATCCCGTCGCGTTTCATGCACAGAGCGTGTTAGCACCGACAAAATATAAAATTGCATGGAGCGCGACGGTCGGTGACGCAGCAGTGTAGTGGGTATAGTGTCATACTTTTCAATACAAAGAATATTATTTTGTCTGACACGTTCCTAGCAGGGTCATGGTATGATACGGAATAGTGGACAGAAAGCTTAAACGGGAGCGCAGCATTTCTTAAAGTGGGTGCACTCCATCGATAAGTGGTTTACTCCTTTGGTTGGGGCTTCACGATCTCGCATTTGCCAGGGGTGGCTGGGGTAGGATCATCGGTGAACAACGGATTCTTCACCTCCATCTCGCCTGTCTGAGGATCGGAAATGCCACTTATTATGTCCGTATCTAAATTGGTGAAAGAGGTTAGAGTGCTGTTAAATATGCTTACAGTGGCAAATCCGGGACACTCGTACACGGTATAGTCGCCTTCTTCGTTTTCTTCCTCAGATTCTGGGTCGGAGACGGAACCGTTACGAGTATCAGCACAGCATCTATGTCATAAAAAATAGATTTAGACCGATTATTTACATTTCGCACAGCCCTAATGCCACTTCAGTTACATGAAAAACTGATATTGTTTTTAGTTTTGAGATCTGCGTCTGTGTTAGATACTTTACACTTTATAATTGGTTTGATAATTTAAATTAAATGTAAGTTATGAAATAATTTAAATTCCAATTATTATCAGAGAATATATTATTTAGCCTACCTGATAAACATAATCATCAAAAAGGTAGTAATGCTCAATAATATAAAGTCATAATTATTGGAAGCTCTCTGTTCAAAGAAGCGGTATTAGGACTGTCAGTAAAACAATACTCACAAGACAAGTTATTTTTACATGAACCTCAAGTAGGAGTTAAAATAATACAAAGCTACGAGATACTGTTAAAGTAATTAGTTACACAACTGGAACACGCGAAAACTATATTTATAATGTAAAAATTGTATTGTTAATTGTTGTTTGTGTTAATAAAATAATTTGAAAATTTGTAATTATGTCCTACTTACCTTCTGTTATTGAAATATTTATAAAAGTGTTCAATGCTCGATAATAATAATACAGAAACTACAAGTTTTCTCTGTAAGGGATTTGAATCTTTTGAGATTAAATTACCTTAAGAGGCTATGTGAAAATTTGGAGCCGCTGCGTTTCATTCTTACTCGGTTACGGTACAGTTTACAAACTTGATGTTAATACAGTGATTACTTGAGGATATAATCTAAATAAATGTAAGACAGAAACACGATTGGTAAAACTTTTCTCGATAGATTTATTTTTTGAAATAGGCCCTCTTAAAATCTGATTTGCATCCATCCTCCGAATTTAGAGAATATTTACGGTTTATTTTTATACTATTGAGTGAGTAATCACAGAACTTAGATAAATGTAAAAGGATTTTTTATAAATTCAACACTTTTCAAGCAATACGATGTTTTATCATTTGTCGTTACGTCCATTACTCTTGAGCGACAAAAAAATATATCTAACCTCTTCCCTCGGGGTAAGGTGTCTAATTGCGCTATCACTGTCTTACAATTCGGCAGCTGTCATTTCTGAAAGTTTCACATATCCTCTTAAATCGGTATCCTTTAGAAAAAAGTTTAAATAAAATAACCTTATCAGTCTCTTCAGTTATATTAAATAACATATCGGTTTGTAAGTTAGTGTGTTTTGCTTGGTACAGTTTAAGCGTGTCCCAAGAAATTTATTTCTCGTGCATTTTTTGTCGAATGTGGCTTATTAAAACCCACACTAGAGTCTAAACGAAAGACAGCGTATAAAGAGCAATGCAGTATTTTTTATTGATAAAGTTCGTCTAGCATACAATTTATATGAACGTTTTGCCTCGACCGCATTGAGGCTGAATGGGCAAAAAAGGTAAATTAGATCTAGCTGCAGTAGATTTTAGCACTAGATTGGAAATGTAAACAAAGTAATTGATATTCCAATTCAGCAACTTGTTATACTAAGCCAGTGCATCTTATTCAGATCAAATTTTTATTTTAAGATTCAGTTTTAATGAATAGTAATTAATTAAGCAAATCGTGTTTTGAGGAGGAGATAATAAGGCAAAGCTAACATGCTTGTGTCAGTGGCGAAGGTCACACTTCCGTAAGTTTCTTTTGCTGGGCGGTAACTGGTCGTACCAACTTCACCGTCAATACTCACTAGATTGACGAACTTCGTGGCACTGCCCGCCCGTGCTCCTTATCTGCGTCACGACCGACCCTTCGCCACCACTTGGCATTAAGTATACACTAAGGAAGCGACCAGGCTTCTTATAAACGATACATGACCTACCTTCTTCCGTTTCCTTCTCTACATAGCCGCTTATTCTATTTATATTACTAAAGGTTAATTTTATTAACTAGTATGCTAAAAACTGTATTTTTTGTTTGTCTTGGTATAGTTTACCTCTCCATAGCAATGATTTGCTGTTTCTGATGTTGATAATGATACATCTGGGCCGAATGTGCAAGTTTTCGGTCGCCAGATGTATCCATGGTCGGTCCCGTTACCCCGTACGCAGGGTAGTCCACGTCAGCCGCAGCTTTAGCACGCTTTGAAAGACTGTCAAACGACCCCCAGGTCGGATAGGATAATTTTAATAAAAAAAGTAAAGAAATTAAAATAAATTGCGTCTTTCTGAACCTTTCTGAGCATAACTAGCATTTAAACGGCACTAACACTGAATCCCAGTAATATTTTATTTCAGCCTTAGGGAGTTCCACACGCTTAACAAAGTCTAGATCCAAAAATCACGCAGGAAGGTTCATGAAAGTATTTTTTTAGAAATGCAAGTTTAGTTGAGCCTTTAACTTTGATTAGTCACAGCCAATTATTATTATCCTAACTTTGCATGAAATTACCTTAGGTAATTAGGTAAGGGCTACAAAACCAAACAGCAGAGGTCGAGTATCACTCGATCATTCCACGCATGGGCATATTTTAGCGCGAACACGGAGTGGCGCGAATGGCAATATATGAGTACAGCTGTGTGTGTACCTAAGCAGTCCATAGCAATGAAGATAATTCAAGATGAATTCATCTATACTATTTGCTCCATGAAATATTTAATAGTTTTGCTTTAATTAATATATTACGCACGATCATTAAGCAGTTTAACCTGAGTAGTTTTCTGAATGGTTATCTATAAATAAGTTTTTTATAATAAGATTCTGCCGTGTTCTTTCAAATTTTTAATTATTGGTTCATTGTATATTTGCAACTAAATTAATACAGATTTCCTTTGAGTGCGTAGATTGCCTTTGAGCCTAGGTAGAATTTAAACCATAGTAGTTATCAATAAAATACTATATGGATTTTTTTGTTTGTTTTGACGTACCTTTAAGTTTATGTAGCATCGCAATCAAAATAACAATTTCTGCCTCATTGTTGATTTTGCCCCTGGCCTTTGAAAACGGCTGAATTCAGGTTTATCGGAAAATAAACCAGATAGAAAAATGAATTTTTTTACGACGCCGCGACGTCAAAATTAGTATTATTTAGTACAAATTCTCCACTCCTTTCCAGCTAAACCCCGAATAACGGTTTAAGGGGAATCCTCGAGGCAAATTTAATTTTATACGTGTATTAAAATTAACCCTACTAACTCTAAAACACGTATAAAATCTAAATTAAAGTATGACCTTTCACTTTTTTTGTTGACGAAATCAAAAAACATGGACTTTGGAATTTGAGGATTAGCCTTAAGTAGGTTTTGTGTCTTCATGGGTTAAATTCTCCTCATTATTGAGCAAAGTAGAATTGTTCTCATTATTCATTATAATTTAGTTTTTTTAATGCTGTAATTACGTCAACGTTTGAGTCCTATAAATAGGTGTAGTAATTGTAGGTATATTGGATTATTCTAAATTACGAACTCTGTGATAAAAACAGTATTTAAATTATAGCAGAAGAAATTTTGACAAAGGTAAAGGTTCAACTCGAAATGTAAATTAGAAAAGTATGTTATACAGGAATAAAATAAAATAAAAGTAATTAGTTAATGTTGCCAATTGGAAGCATAAATAAGATAAAAATCAAATGAATATAAATGTATTTAAAATTGTCGATGACAATCGCATATGAGAAAAAATATTTGTAGAATGAATAATTAATTAAAAGTTAGTATTTAGAGAAGGCAGATTTGTTTTGCAGTAGACTAATGTGGGTTGATCTTTTTTTATTAGTCCACAAGGTTTCTCAAGGTCTAATTCATTTATGATTTATTGAGATTACGTAGTACTTGAAATATTTTTTATCAGAAACAACATCCTTCTTACAAAATGTTACAAATCGAGTGGAGGTTTACGGACCCTTGCACTCAGGGTGGAATTTAGATATACATACATAGATTTGTTTTAGAAAACAGTTTAAAAGACAAACATTAAGTATATTCTGTACCATTATAAAGTACCTATACAAAGTGTAATGGAGTTCTTGTAAAGGAAACCAACGAACCAAGCAAGATGCTTAGTAAAGTTTCTTAACAAACTTTGAAGAATTGAAAGATTTTTAAAGCTACATGCCCAAATTCCAGAGGCTTTGAACAATAGCAATATTGCCGTGTTGCCCTTGTATATAATATTTATGGTATATGTATATATTTATTTCACCAACAACGTAGTTTACACCGAATCTATAAATAGGTTTCAATATCTTTAAACTAGTCTAGTGCAATGACAATTATAGGTGAATAATAATAAGAAAAGTTTTTTTTAAACTCTTGCTGGCTATATGTATACAAGATAGTAGATAATAATTTACAGGCGGTCAGGACAAGGGACGAATATGATCAGCAAAGAATAGACCAATCGATGCTGGCCTTTTGAATGTTGGTGGAGTAACCACAAAAGCTGTGAACTTTTATTACAAATAAATTTAATTATTTAGTTACAAATAGACATTTACCTACCGGATATAAAAAGTGATTCGAAAACTATATTCTTATACCAATATTTGTTTCAAAAATTGGCAATTTTAAAATAGGCGCTAAAGATTTGTTTGCGCAAGCTGATCAGGATAGCGGGGTGCATTCAGCCATTTTTAATAATATTATAATTCATTTCATTTATAATATTTATACATTATTTTGTTGTATTATATTATACGATAAAGAAGACGTCGATTGGTATTTTTTGTCGTTAACAAAATAATATAAATGAAATCATATGAATAATAATGTATTTAGTATTTATGGTATGGTGTATGTACAAGTTTTTATTAAATTACGAAGAGAGGCAACGAATTAGTAGGTTTTTAAAACTAGTCTCGATTAGATATTGTTATAATCTATACATATAATAAAGCAGAAGACCCCGAAATTCTGTACATGTGTTTTTTGCGACGGAAACGTGTTCAGACGAGATTAATAAACATGCCCCAAATTTTTTTTTGAAGGGAAGATTTTGTTTGTTTGTTTGTGGGTTTGTGTGTTCGTCCATCACTTAAAAACTACCGAACGGATTTAACTGAAACTTTACAATATCATAGCTACTATGCCTAAAAGGGTTATAGGATATATAATATTACGCTACATCTTTTCAGAGGGTAGTTAGACAAGTTTAAAGTTTGTATGGAAGCAGATTTTTTATGAGTGTATTTATATCAAACATTGTAATTATATTTTCCAAAACAAATTATTGATGTAAAAGTACGGATTGAAGGTGTTTTTAGACCAAAAGTTGAATGAAGCTGTCTCCTCAGATATACACAATATCTGATTGAAAGTTGCATTATTATGATTTCCGCAGATAAATACCGCTATGTTTTTCAGTTTTCCACTAAATTCAATGTTTGAGTGGGTAAAAAGAGGGTTTGAAAATGTGCAAGTATTGATTGACTTGCTTAGTACTGACACTTTGCTATTCTGTGACATTTCTTCCACGGGTGACGAAGTCGCACGCGGGTACAGCTAGTTGATAATCACAGCTAAATAAGAGTAATAGCGAGTTCGTTCGAGTAAGTCTACCTGACTAGACTGATGTCAATGGGCATTAGCACAGACATAGATCTAGATCTATATCTGTGAGCAGTAGGCATGAACTTTTCACATGGTATTACGACTAAATAAAGCATTATTTATACATCGCTGTCATACAACAACATGACATTCTTTGCTATGACTATGACTAGGCAGTGGCGCGTTGCCTCACGATCGCCTTGCTTGATTTTATTATTATAATAGTTTTAAATTTATATTGTTTATTGTTGTATACGTAAATATTGTATTAACAAAACCTTTACTTGTAGGTATTACATAATATGTGTCTATTAATGTAATACATACTTTATTTATTTTCAAATTAAATTACTATGTTGAGTAGTTTTGAGTAGGATTAAAATTTGTATTTTAATCCTACTCAAAACGGTGAAATACAGACTCATATAACCTAGGGCTTAAGACCCAAATAACCAAGGTAATATACTCAATCAATACGATAAGTTAATTGCAGAAGAGTTATTAATTACAGTTACTAATTACCGATACGCCACTTGTCGGATTCTATGACGAGAATTCGACTTGCCTTTCTCCCACCTGTAGATTTTCACATCGTTATTGGCTTTCGTACCATTTAAATCGAAGGCTCACTTAATATTTTGAGCCAATAAGATTCGAGTATTATGAATTGTAATAGAAACCAACTATTAGATAAAACGATAAGTGATTTGCACATAAGAAGGTAAGTACAGACAGCGTCATAGATACATATCCCACTTGCACAAGAGACCCAGCCTCAAATCCCAACAGTATAAAATTATGATTAGGCTTACATGATTATATATATTTTTTTTTTTTTAAGTCAAAGCTTTGTCGTACGCCGCGGGCTTTGAAGGCTTATCTATGACGCTGTCTGTACCTACATGTTTTGATATACTCAGGCAAGTTAGATACTCAATAAGATCTTGGAGAACTAAAACTAACATCTGAAAACAAAGTGACATAATAATATGCTCTGTAAAGTGAAATTATACGCTAGCGAAGTGTCTCTATGGTACACCTTACCTATACCAAGCGAATATGAAGCCGAGGATTACTACCAGCACAGCAGTTCCGATACCAGTGGCGATCGCAATCGAGTAGATAGATCCCGAGAAGAATTGAGTCCCGAACACTCGCACTTTTTTGTCTGCCCCATCAGAGCTGCCAAACCAAAAATGGATTAACACAATACCATAGACTAGATAGAGAAAATTCGTGATCCAACAATTTATACAACAGTTTATCGAAAAAGTTACAATTAGACCGGAGCTACCCCTGACTCATGAACGAATCTTAAATCCCATTTCAGTTCGATTTGTTGCAATTTGGCGCTCTTGATGAAGCGCGGTTTCGATTTCGGATTTGGTGGAATTTAATGGAGCTCATCGAAATCGACTACGCAGTCGTAGTTCTGAAGTATTTATGAAGTGATTTGACGTTGACGAATCGAGCTTGGGTGTTGTTCAAGAGTGCCAACAAAATCTAAAACTGTATTGGAATTGATACAGTATTGGGATTTGAATTGCATTCTGGGATAGCCTCTTAAGGCCAATCTTCAAATCCGAATTCCATACAAAATGATTCGGGCAAATACTCAAAAAGTACGCCGTAAAATTACCCTACTAAGCCCTACTAACTTAAAAACACGTATAAAATCTAAATTAAAGTATGAAACCTTTTACTTTTTTTGTTGACGAAATCAAAAAACATACATACATAGACGAAACGAATAGTGTTAAGAAATTACTATAATACGGCGTACTTTTTGAGTATTTGCCCGAATCATTTTGTATGGAATTCGGATTTGAGGATTCCCCTTAAATTGATTTAATGTAATCAACTTTATAAACAACTTAAATTTTACCGTTGATTGGTTAGTTCGGTAAACTGTTGCCTACTACGCGGTCTACCGTGCTTCAATGACATCACAGTGTCAGTGTCAGTTATGAGTACAATCTGGCTATAACACGAGTGCACAACAGGGTGCAGCCACTGCCACATTCTAATGAGGGTTACGAATGAACTGCAACGCTTTCTTATAAGTATTTTTTTATGTGTAACATCTTTTCTTTCGCCTTCTGTCAATTTGTGGCAGTGATTTCGTGAAATACAACGGAAGTGTGTAACAGAAAGTTAGCTTTCAGATTGTACCAACCTCAGCAAAATCGAATTAAATGGAATCCTTCCAAATTTAAATGAAATGTCAGATGTTACACATTATAAAATATGCGACTTCTGTAAGGCTCGCTCTTTTTTTATTTCATTTAATATCTTATTTTAACTATTATATTGTTTTATTAGTTATTTAAAGTACCTATATTATATTATTTTATATCTATTTTACTACTCTCATAATACTTAATAGAAGTCGGTGCTCCTTTCTTCTAAAGAGTTTAGATTTTTAAAAGTATATGGTCTTGAATTTTAGTAAAATATATGATTTTTGTTACTCGTCTTATCGTGTCATTAGTTTTTTTCGGACCAGTGTGGTGAAAGGATTTCAAGTGCGCCTCGAAGTGGCTCCTTTCGTGCCCTGGACACATGCCGGCTGCCTCACGATGTTTTCCTTCACCGTCAAGCACCTGATTTAATGCACACATCGATTTAGATAAATCCATTGGTGTACGATGGGGTTCAAACCCACGACCTCCGAATCGAAAGTCGAGGCACCTCCCACTCGACCAAAATGGCTTATTATAAGTGTCTCCTGAGAAAGAAGTACACTTTATGAATAAACATAATCTTGTTAGGAAAATACGAGTGTTTTTGAAAAAAATTATCTACCTATTTTTATTGTTGATACAGCTAGTATTATATTATCTGTGATACAGCTAACCAATTACAAGAATACATTTTATTTTTGCGATTATTATTCTGCGCTCAGTTTATACGTAACTTACGGTTGTAATTTGTAACTAAATCATGATGTTATGAACAAGATACAAGTCAACCAAGCCTGTCAAATACATTATTTGTGGTATTTTTGGTCAATCGCTAGTTAACTAGATATTTTACGGAGTGTGCATTACAGCCACATGCAATAACTACTACACACTGACAAGAGTTTAATACGACATGAATATACGTTAATCATATTTATATAATGTATTTATATAACGTAAAAATATGTATATGAATCAAATATAAAATATAGTAAGTATCATATAACATAGTAGGTACTTACCAACTTTTATTAATAACATAACAATGCATTTGAAAGTTGTGCATTGTGTTTTGCAGTCACACAAGAGTGAATCTAAAATGATTCTAATTTAGTATGGATTTAGATTTTTAGATTTAAAACATTTACACCAACTTTTTAACAAAAGCTTATTTGTGTGAACATGCACCTCTATTTTAAAACAAGGTGATTTTATTCCCCAATTACATCATTGCATAGCGATAGAATAACAATACAATATTTACACAATTTAATTTAATTTATTTATTGAGATAAAAAACAAATGTAGAGTTTTAATGTATTCGTTATAAAACGGCTATTCAATGATTTATTAATTGGAAATTCTTACGAGTTGGATGATGGGTTTTCTTTATTTATTTTAAGCCAATCCAAACTCGACGGCATCAATGATACTGGTAGTCTATATTCATTTTTAAGTCTGAAAATATAGTTAGTTTTATAAAATGTTCACGTTTTCAAAAATATGGGGATAAATAAAGGGAAATTTTATAATTAGACGTTAGCACCCTTCTGTCATGCACGCCCTGAAATCACTAGTAATCTATTCTACCCTATATTTAAAACGTTTTTATATATGTATAATATAACTAACTACACATTAAGATATTGACAACACACCCATGATGAATGATAGTGTGGTACATTCATAAGATGATGATAAGAGGTATGAATTGTAGAGTAGGTATGTAATTTATTTTTCAACCCCCTGCTCGACAATGTCCAATTACATATCATGCTATCATCAAGATAAAGCAAAGCATTACCTACCAAGGGAGGTAATGTTGTATGAAACTCCCAAGGGTTGTAATGTGATTTGAATTTGGAACGTCAAATTCGTGTGGAAACTCGTGGAAAACTCTAAGTAAAAGAACGCTCATATGGCATTGTAAAAAGGTTTGTTCTAAAATCGAACTGGCCACTCATAAAAAAAAGAAAAAAGGCGCGACTTCAAAGATTGTGAAACAAAAGACGGTGTTGGCTGCTGAGTTCGGAGCCCTGGCTTTTTATTGCCTCGCAGAAGGTGTGAAAAGTAGAGTATGCTCCTCTGGGATAAAGCCTGTCTTCGTCTTGGGCAGCTTGAACCCCTCGCGTCACTCAGGACTTTATATAACTCCCTCGCTTCGCTCAGGAGTTAACTGAGTCCCTCGTTAGCTCAGGGTTCAATATGCCACCCACGACATAAGACACTGCTTTATCCCCTTAGTGCATAATCTACAATTATTTTTCTAAATTAATCCAATATATCATATTTTCAACTAGCAGACTGTAAAAAAGCCGAGGACACGAGGCGAGTTTACAAGCTATATTAGCGAACTCGGTGGGTTTTAGTTTGTAAACTAGCCCTGTATCATTGACGCGTTACAATTGATTGGTAGAGCTACATAGATAGAGCGCTACGACCGTCCTGAGGGACTACTCGCGATACAATAACGAGCTCCGCTTTGAACTCGCAAATGCGGTTCGCTTTATTAGCATTTGATTAGATTTATCTCACTCATCTGTTATTTTAATTTCAAACTAGGTATTCACAATATTATATTTACATTTTTATATTATTTATTTGCAATCAGTAAGAGCGTATGTTAGTTCATTCAGTTCACTCTTTGTGATTGCTCTTTAGATGCTTGTTCCGCGAACCTCTAAGGTACTCTAATATGTACTCAACAAAATGAAATTCATTTTCTCTTTGTTGCGTGCTCTTTGTATATGAGTATAGTAACTATATAGTAGGTATTAACCAAATATGAATAAAGGTGTTCCTATAGATGGATAGTATCAAACCATAATGAAGTCGTAAGATAGGACCAAATAATTTCAAACACCTTGGCAATAAATATGGAATATCTCCATTTTCAAATAATGTTTCTTACTTTTTACAATGCAGTTTTATTAACAATGAAAAAGACAAGTAAATTTAACATAATTATATTAAATATCTGCCTTGTTACTTCTCTTTTTCAAAAAATTTCATTGGACCAAAATGTAATAAACAAGATTATCTGATAAGAATATGAACAATTGATTTTCATAAAACAGCTAAGAACCACCCTTGTTAAGCAGCCTTCAATTGAAAAATAAATATTAAATCGGTCAATCTGTACGGGAGTTACGATGCCACAGACACACAAAGACTGACTTATAATACCCCTCATTTTGCATCGGAGCTAAACATAGTCATTATTGATTGACTGTCCAGGTAAAGGCAGACAATGAGCTAGTAGCAGCAGCGTAACCTGATCATGACAGCTCAATGAGACCAAATTATTTCTTGTATAAAGGTAAATACCAAATCTTTTAAAAATATGTACAAAAGAAAAGGCACATCCTCCCAGGTCCCTCGAAATATTATAAAACTACGAGTTTTCTGCTGACTCTCTAGCACACTTTAATACATAATAAACCGAGCAACGTGCAAGATTATTTAATTTTGAATCATGAATAGTTTTAGATTCAATTTTGGAACCCGAAAAGTCGATCAATTCAAGTGAAGTGTACTTTTAGGAGGTTTTATGAAATGTACTTACAATCCATCTTTTAGTATTTCCAGGTCGCCATTGACAAGTGATTTGGAACGGCTGTGATTCGGATTCTGCCGGGTCGGGCGGCGTGGACCCAGTTCCTCTAGGTAGTCTATGTTTGTTGTAATCCCCTGTTGGGTCCCGCCACCCCCCTCATGTAGTCCATCGAGCACAGTAACCATTTTAGTCTCTAAAATACAAAATTATCACGAAGAGTTGCCAATTTTCGCCAATACGACTTACCATCGGGTAAGTTGTGGTCAAACGTTTGTCTCTTCCAAATACAATTATGGCATTTGCGATTTGTTTTATAATAAAATATATTATATTAATTGAGGTACTGTGAAAAATACTTTTTTTACAAAAAAAAACAAATAAATTACCACATGACAGAAGTGAAAACTTAATTCGACTTGAGACGACTTTACCCTTTACGAGAATTAAGAGCGTTACGTAATCGAGCCTGATAGCTCAGTCTCATTCTATACCCTCATATATGCTCAGTGCGTCTAAAGAAGTTCTCACTTAACAATTTTTGTTAAAATAATTACTTACGTGATATGTTGTCCTCCGTTGGTTCATAGTAGCCGGCATCGAGAGGGGTAAACGCGAAAACTTTTATGTCATCGACAAATTTCTTTTCAATATTTTCATTGGCTATCCCGGGAGTCGTCACGATGGGTTTGTAAAAGATTTTAGGATGTTTTCTGGGGATGCTGGCAGCTGACATTATTGCTTTAGATGACCACAATGGCAAGTCAAAATACGGCACAACCTGTGCGCGGGTTCCGTATGCCCCCACCGGTCCGAGGATGCGTTTATGTTCATGTGTAACCCAACGAGGAAGTTCCGATTTGTACGGTGTCATTTGGGTCCGAGCTTGCATTCGGTTAATTCTTTTTATTTCCTGCATAGACATAGCAGTAGTTATAGGGATATAACTGAATAAACATTAAAAATATCTTAAATCATGCTGTTTGTATTAATCGTACAATTTTTTTTATAAGTATTGCCTTTTCTAATTTAATTATTCGTGGTACCAACTTATTTATTGTTCTTCGTATTACGTATTACTTATAATTCAAGATAACAGTGTGACACCGTCCACTTTTTGTCCTGTAGTATCCAGTCCATCAAAGGTTGTCTGCAAGAGATCGCTTGTTTGCGATAAAAAAGTGTTCCTACTGATAGCCGTTGATGCTAAATTATAACCTATACTTACTTACCGGTGATATTTAAATATACCAGCGAGCGCGTTGTAGCTTAATATTGGCTTCAGTAGGTTAAGGCGTAGTTTTCTAAATTGCGCAATAAGTTCTAGAGAATTCACATTGCCAAGTAAAGCTTTCTGCCCACTATCCCGTATCATATCCATGACCGTGGCAGGAAAAAAATATTATTTGTATTGAAAAGTATGACTTGTGTATACTTAATGGTATGACACTATACCCATTACACCGTTCCGTCACCGACTGTTGAGTTCCATACAATTTTATATTTTGCCGGTGCTGACACGCACAGTGCATGGTACGCGAGGGATAGTGGGCAGAAACCTTTACATTGAAGAAACCGCAAATTTGCATGATGTTTAAGATGATTTTGAACTAATAATTCTCATTTTCAACCGACTTCAAAAAAGGAGGAGGTTGTCAATTCGATTGAATGTTTTTTTTTTGGTTTGTTACCTCAGAACTTTGTTGTTTACGAACTGATTTGAAAAAATATTTTCTTCTATTTTGTTTGAGAGGAAATACTTTTAGATTAATTCCATATAAATTTTACCGAAATCAGTTCAGTAGTTTAGGTTTTAAATCAAAATAACTGAAAAAAAAAGTCGTTGGTGTGATCAAAATTGCGCAACTTATCAGTGGGTTACGGTCACTAGAACAGTCCAATTAAAGTCGATTGTTCTATGTTTTTGTAAAACCTAAAGTAAAAGCTCGATTGAGCTTATTCAATCGGATTTAAGGACTTACATCGTTCAGCCAATCAGGAGTAGGTATTGGGGGGCGCGGGTACGGAATGCGAGTGTTTTCGTATTCCGGCACATGCTGCTGAAGGTAGCGAGGCAGGATATATTCGCGGAGATACTGCCGGCTCGCAGGCTCGAGTGGTGGATCTTCAGGCAAAGTATCATCCTCGGACTCCTGCATCACTGTAGAGCAAAGGAAAAGTGATTATGATTTTTTACTCGACTGCCAATGAAGGGTTATGTTTTATGCGTGTATCTTGTATGTATATGTATGTATGTATGTCCAATGTACATATTTATGGATGTATGTTTTCTATGATGCCTCGTATATTCCAAACGGCTGGATGGATTTCGACAGTAATGCCTAGATCACACGTACCGAGTGCTCGGCTGAGCGAGTGACATAAGCTTTCACAGTCTAGGCCGAGTAACATTTTACTGTCTCGGACGAGTACTCGGTACGTGTGATCTAGGTATTAGGCTGAGGCCAAACGAGCGTATATTTTTGACTTGTCAGTCGCGTAATTTCAGCTGCATTTGATTTCATAGAAAAGTCCTGTTTGATTCACACGGCACTCGCAAAATGAGTTAGTATTCTGCTAGGCAGAATTAATGCGACCGAAAATACGCAACTCACAACTCAAAAAATCACGCTCGTTTTGCCTCAGCCTTATGGTATGCCTTATCGTTAGATTCGTAACCTAAAATCTCGTGGCATTAGATAGGTTTGAAAAAAATATGGCGCATTTTTGCGCCATACTTATCGTATTGTTTGGTATAGTCGTTAATAATATTTTTTTACCAAACCTATCGAGATGAGTATCAAAATGAAGGAAATTAAAAATGAAGTGCTTTTATTCTGGTTATTTATTATTATATGCCTTTTATAGAAATAATTATAGGTATCTATTTAATTGTCTTTTTTTATAAAAAAAATATTACTAAGCAAAAACGGATCTCAGTGATTAATTTGAATATATAAAAAGAAAAATGAAAGAAAAGAAAACATATTTATTTTGGCTTAAGAAACTGTACAAGCACACAATGACATTAAAGTATAGTAAACAATAGGTAAGTAGGGACAGTCAGATGTATGAAATTTCGTACATGATTGTATGATTGGGAAATTAATCGTGATAGATACAACTCTACGTCGTCGGTAGAGGGATTATCACTGGTATAATCCGAACCGTAGGTATACCAGCAATTAATTTGATGGTTTCGAGCGCACTGATCGCTTGACTTAAACACGTCTGTGTTATGTTAATTTTAGTGGAATTCCACTATTCGGTAGTAATAGGTACAACTAAATAGCATCAAAGTGCCATCATGCAAATTTGTCGTACAGCGAAGCGAAGTCAAAGAATTGTGTGATTCAAGAATTCATAATAGACGCGTGATCAGAGGGCTGGCAGCTATCTCGGCCAAAGAATAAGCCTTGCTATACAAAGAGGCAATGCAGCCAGTATCATCGGCACGCTGCCATCGGGTATCGAGTTGGAGCAGTTGAGCTACCTATAGATCGTTTGCAACGGTCTATGGGTGGCCCAATTGTTTCCTTTTGTAAATTTTGTAATATACCTATATATAGATTGTAGTAGTTAGCTTATGCTGTAATAAAAGAATTCATAATTGAAAAAATTAGGAAGCAATAATTTATTTATTTATTAAGGCAAAAGCCAACACGTACTTGTTTCACATTTATTATACACAACACTCAAATATATAAATACTTATCTAAAATATGGACCAGTTACAGGCTTGCACAACACTCAAAAATAGAAAGACAACGGCTAAAATTACAATTCTTCTAAAAACATTAATGCTAAACAAAATAAATAGATGGATGAAACTAACATTAAATAAATTAAAACTTAAAAAAAATAAAAATTATAAAAGCACAACTTATGAATAAGAGTCTAGTGTGCACACAAATTGTTTCCTTAGTTTCTTTCTAAATATTAATGTAATAATTATATCTTCTTAAGCATTTAGTTAATTAAAAATCAAAAATACTAGCTGACGACCTGAGCCCGCAACTTCGTTTGCCTGTGGTATGTTTTGTCACATATCCGTGCACCCCCCTCTAACTGTTTTGACACAGATCAGTGTCCAAGCAACCTGTACATCATTTTACCGAATTTTAGAATTTATATTATAAGAAATAGAGTTTTAAATTGCTTGAATCGAATAATAATGAATGACTCAACATTAGACAACATTCATTCAGTAAATTTTTACTATAGTTACTTGGCTCACGTTATCGGATGTACTGTGTGAGGGAGGAGTGCTAATATATTTGTTCGAGTTTTTGTTGAAAAACAAGGAAAAGATAAGAAAATGTAATATTTTATTGTTCTTTAGTTTATTTAGATGCTATTGGTTCAAATCAACGTGTAAAATAGGTACAATTTTTGAATATTTTTACGAATAAAATGCCTCCCGTTTTTATAACTTCGTTTTCTTTATGTTTTATTGGGATTTGTGTAAGGTTTTGGCAAAGTTATAAGTTTCATTTACAAGTAAATTTTATTGGCATTACATATTTGTTGACATAATTGCACATTTATTTCATTTTTATGCTGTAATAACCTATTTTATAACTAACATGTCCAAACACACGCACACACACAGACATAATGGCGGACGTTTCGTGTAAACATATTCACTTCGATGCGCTGGTATATAGCATGTTCTAAATTTCTTTGCATATTATTTACAGATTATATCCTGGCTGAAACCTGCATATTATTATTTTGTACGTACAGATTCTTAACATGTATCCTCAACCTTCGACGTTTTTGTCATGGACTCTGGATCCCCCAACCTCCCACGCCTTCAACCCCCTGGCCTCTGATCGTAACGCAGGTACAGAGGTGCAGAAGTTTTATAAATACGAGATCACCTATTGTAAAAATAAATGAAAGATTCTAAATTATTTGTTTTGTAGTAGTTATTATTAAGAAATAAAAATTAACATGACGTTATTTTTTTCATTTAATCAAAACAATATAAGTGAACATACTGTATAATCATACAGAACGCACAGATATGTGACAAGGTAGACGAAGGTATTCTGCATTGGCATGGATATGTGACAAGACAGATGAGGGTGATTTGAGTTGGCGCAGATATGTGACACGACAGACGAGCGGCATTGTGAATCACACACACACATACACGCAATTATAGGACATTACCAATTTGGAAATGTATTTTGTTTTGCTTTTTTTCTTAAATATTTCTATGAAAACTTTGGTAGTTTTCCATACCAAATGTAAGCAAATATAGTCTAGGTTAGGGCAACACCAATTTCGTGGGAGACTGACAACAAACATCTTCAGAAAATGAATTGGATTGTAGGTTATGTAAATTGGGCATAGGCTTGGTTTTTTTGGCATAAAATAAAGTGTTGTAGTCAATTCTGAAGTGTAGGCTGTTTTATGTGAAGAAAGATGTACTAGTTACGTAAATAAGTGTTGTCCAAAATCTCAAACTGAGTAGTTAGGTGATAGGAGGCACCAAAAGTTCAGTTTCAAGATTGTCTCAATGTCGAATATTTTGAATCTAATTTATACTTTTCAAATTATAATCAGGGTTTATTTTATGCCAAACATTCTATTTTTTCATATCAGTGGATTCGTTAATATTTCATTTATGTTTCTAAATAAAAACAAATGCCAATGTTAAAGTTTCATTGAAAATATCGTAAATTCAGATGGCGGCATCATTTTCCACTCATGAGCTGTGTTCAAGAGCCTGTAGAATATTAACATAACATTATTCGATAATAAAATATAGTTTTAAATATGAATTAGTTATTTAACTTCCAAAATCGATAACCAGATTATTGTGTTTTACACAATTTAATGTAAAAATATCAATTATACATGCAGCGTGCGATCTTGCCTCTTTACTCGCGATTACTCTGACAGACGATTGTAGCGCTGCCTCGCGTTGTGAAGCATATCAAAGGTTAATAAAATTCCTTTCTTGACTTTCTTCCTTTCACCCTCCAAGTTTCAAGTCTCTACGTTCAGTGGTTTGGCCTGTACGTTGTCAATATCATCAGTCTGTCAGTCAGGCCCTAGCCTTTTATATAAATTGATTGATAGGTAAGTTATAGTTAGGTTCCGTCCGACATAATACATACAAGATACCTACGCGCGAAAATGTTTTTCGCGCGTAGGTATCCCTTCCTTGGCAATCAGGTAAAAACGGAGGTTTAGGTACCTACATATTTTCAACCTAAAATAAGCAGAAAATAGAAGACGGTTACCCCGTAAGCTTCAGTTAGCGCTAAATCTTGAAAAACGTACGTAGTACAAGTAGCAGAATGTTATGCTTGAATATTCATTTTCGTTCAGAAATAGATCGAGCGTAGGTATACTGTATCACTAATGAGTAGCGAGAACTAAATAATGATAGAACAATCACGCGCACAAGGGAATAAGCCCTAACGATTGGTATTATGGTAGCTTCTATGATACGTTACACAAAATAATGATTAGGGCAGGATACCCGGTTGTGGCCACTTTAAGGAAAATCGGATGTTTGAAAATTCGTACCTCTCATAATTTTACATATTATATCTTAGTGAAAATTCCTTTGTTTAGGAAATTTATCTATCTTTTGGATTTATTAAATGAATTTAGTGAAAAACAATTACTTTTTTTGGAATTAATTTTGGAAAAAATAAGTGCTAAATAGCCGGTGGTGACCACTTAAACCCCAGTTGTGGCCATAGTAATGACCCAGTTGTGGCCACTAAAGTAAATAGAAAAAAAATATATTATTCCACTTTAAAAACAAATTTTATTAAAAAAATCTTATAAGCACGTTTAATTTAAATTGGAAGCCAGCTCATGACTCGTGACTCTTTTTCACCCACGTGACTAAAACATCTTTTTTATGTTCCTGACAAGGACTGTTGGTGTTCCTACGCACCCTGACGCCTGGCTGGTTTAGAAATTTTAATTCGTAGCGTGAAACGTGGTACTTTACTGGTTCATCGACTGTAGCGACTTTGATACCGTCGCGTATAGCTTGATGGTGAATATGTGAATAACTTCCTCATAATGTATCTTTTCTTTTATTTTTAGGTTCCATTATATTTTTAAAGTTATAAAGCAACATTAAAAATCATAACAGTTAATAATATGAAATCTCAAACTAAGAAAAAACAAGGTGGCCAAATCCGGTGTTACTTTGAAATTAGTTGTGGCCACAAGCATGGCTACAACCCATGCAAAAGGTTAATTTGATGCGTTAGTAGTGGCCACCCCCCGATCCAGCACCATAAATCCAAGTACAAACAAAATAACCTCTAAACTAGTCTCCTGCATGTTTATTAGGCACGCCTCAATCAAATTCATACCAAAATTAAAAAAATATATGTTAGCTATTTGAGAATTACGTATATAGGGATGCTTACTGTTTTCGCTAAGAAATTCACAAAACTTGTGATGTTTTCGCTTTTTAATTCATAGAATAATAACCGAATGTCTTTGTGTCCCATCTGTTACTTGTCAAAATAAGCTATAAATATAGCCTTTTTTAAGCAAATATTTAAAACCAAACAGTTTTCTATAACTTATTTAGAGACCCTCAAAGTCGTAAATGGCCACAACCGGGTGATGGCTACAACTGGGTATCCTGCCTACTTTTGGTAACCTATAGATCTATTCAAAAGTAGGTAGGTAGAGGTTAATTATTATCATATTGTTTAAGGGTTATGGGTTGAGGGAAGGTATTTATTGTTTTGTTCCTTTTTTCACACATTTACATTTCGATAATGAAAAGTCCCCAGTTCGCAATGAATAGGTACCTAAGTACTTAGCAAGTACTTAAGTAAAACAATGAACTTATTTATAATAATAAAACATTTTGATATTTCACACAACGCAATCGAGCCCCAAACAAAGCAACTAGACTTGTAACCAGATAACTGATAAAATACATAATACCTAATATACTTTTTTTTTGTAAATTACTATGATAGGATACATGGGTATTGGATATCCATAAACATATCATACATGGAAAACTCCCATTTTTTTTTTCGGATTGACGTTTAATGCAGGTCGCAGATGGCCGTTACTACGAAAGTGCGAAATTGAAACCGGACTCTGAGAAAACTCCCAGACTCAGGAAAAATACACATAATTTTAGACGCGAGTATTTGTTGATGTGTAACTTTATTGGTACTTAGTTGTTAATTCCATGGTGTTTTCACAAATCTGAATACAACTTGTTAACCGAGTAGGTAATACAATTTATTGACAATAATCTCTAGATATTTGGATATTATTAATTTCGATAAGAAATCCGCATCAAAAAGGATAGTTAGCCTCAATTTTCGCGGTGATAGTTGCCCCCAAAATTTTTTATGGGTCTTGTGTAACTCGGGACATTTTAGGATTAAACATGCTGCAAATGCAACTTTTTGCAAACTCAACATTTTAGGAAATCATCTCATTGCAAATTCAAAATTTAGAAATTCAACTCTCTGTTCCTGAAGGCGGTGTTCATCGCAAAATTTATGTATGTCTTGAAGCGGGAATTGAACCCGCGACACACGGCGTAGCAGTCTAACACACTTGCCACTGAACCATTTGTGTTTCTTCTCATCTCATAGGCTTCTGAATAAAATAATTAGGTGTAATAGGCAGTGCACGAAAGAAGCCTCTTCGAGGCGCACTTGAAAACCTATCACCACACTGGTTCGAAAGAACTAGTAACACGATAAGAAGAATAGATTATATTTAGAAACAAAGCGCCGGAAACAAGAAACAAAAGAGTACTTAGACACAACTACCTACCTGCTGCATTAGCTAATTGTACCTACACAATTTTAATGAATGAATGAATGAAGAAAAGATCCTATATAAAGTTATGAAGCTTTTATCCAATAGAATGAAGCTTCTCTTTCACACTTTCGAGTTAATTACACAGCGAGTGTGGATTACCGGGCAGTAATTAGCGTGAGCTAAGAGCTAACAGTATGTTTGTCGATATGATTTATTTAAGTATTTATTAGGTATGTATATTTTACAATAATTATATATAAGTACTTACTTTAATTACTGACATTCATCGAATGACACACCTGTACCTACACAAACAAGTTTTAAGCCCGAGTAACAGGTGGCTCTATAATTTCCGTGTTTTCATGGGTATGTGTATAAGTTAGCACTGAGTGTTTCCACCACTTACACAATCTTTGATGTGGCCATGCATGATCATGGGATAGTATGATGACAATGACTAATTTCGCAACGATACCGACGATCGACGCGGGATGCTCTTATCAGTCGCGATAACAACTGGCGGGAAATAACACAAACAATTTGCGTAGGTAATTAAGTTTTGAAAATAAACCTACCAGAAGGGTGTGCAATGGCACATGCTGTAAGCGCGACGGCCGTGAGCGCGAGAAGAGATCGCATAGTCGCGAGCAAACTGTTCTCCAAGAGAGAACGATATCTTCTGTGCACCGAGAAGCGATAGCGAGTGTTCTGTGGCGCCAGCGGCAGCCGCTCAGCTAGCACGCAGCCCGCTTCACACTGTGAGCGCAAGCGGACTTGCGTCGATCGATACCCCGCCCACATCAAAATGCCCCGTTCGCCTCCAAAACGGCTTATCTCCAACTTTGCCAACTTGATGATACCTACTCGTTAAAACACATGGTGTGAACGCTAACAGGCTTTAATTCATTATTATGTTTTTTTTCTTAGAAAAAAAAAATGGCCTGTGAGTCTACATTTAATACTCGTTACAAGTTACAATTATGTACAGAAACTACACAGATTTTTAACCGACCTCAAAAGAAGGGGAGGTTCTCAATTTGGTCGAATGTTTTTTTTTTTATATATGTTAAGTACTTTAGAACTTTATTGTGTAAGAACCGTTTCAAGCATTATTTATTGTTTGAGAGGATATACTTTCAGATTGGTCCCATATAAATTTCATCGAAATCGGTTCAGTAGTTTAATTTTTATATCAAAATACCTATCTAAAAAAAAATATGTCGTCCAAGTAAAGGAAATTGCGTATTTTGCTTCCCCGTGACTTTTCAATGGTGCTAACGGTCACTAGAACGGTCCAATTGAAGTCGCTTGTATAAGTTGATGTAAAACCTTGTTGTAGAGACAGATATGTCTACCAAGTAGAGATAGAGGCGATAGAGCCAATAAATAAAGCCATCTCAACTTCACAAGATACATCCCCAGACTCCTTTTACGAATAACTTAAAAAAAACTAAGTAGGTAGGGTCTCAGTAAGAATCAGAAATCTACACTACTTACGTGCAATAAATTAATTAAGCCCACAGCTAAAAACGCGTTGACTCGCGATGCTAATAAATTGCTTAGTGAGTACACGGTACCTAACGGTAAGTGCTCAGAGTTTATTTCAAACTTAATAAAATTATCAAACGAGTTCTAAAAAAGGGGGAGGTTATCAATTCATAATGATGAAGCAAACAGCTAGTAGGTATAGGCATATAGCTGAAATCAATAAAACACTTGAATCCATATTCAACTGGTTAGAAAAAATATAAATAAGACAATATTTTAAATTATGGTAAAACATGTAAAAATGTAGAACTAGTTTTTTAAAATTGTTAAAGGACTTATCGTAAATTACGATTTCCTACATCACAAAAACTTCTTAGCTCATACACGTGATGGAGCCGACGCGACGGTATACCTACAACCGCCTGCCTGTTGAAATCACCGATGTGAACTAAAAGTGGCTTACTGGAAATATTTTTTAGATTTCGACGAGTTCACTGAAATTAAATTCTAATTTATTTTCGAAGGTAGCTTAATTACATTATCACAGCATAATATAACTACTACAATCTATATTACAAAATATAGATACAAAAGGAAACAATTGGGCTACCCATAGACCGTTGCAAACGATTTAAGTCTGATCCAACTCGATACCCGATGGCGGCGTGCCATTCTAATTAATTATTATCTACGCTGTAGCATAATTATATTGGAAATGATGTACTTATTTTATTTTTTCCATCTATTTTTCAATTTATGATAATACCACAGAGTACTAAGTTAATACTATACTATGTTAGGTAGGTACTGTAAACTAACATGACAATTAAAAGTAAGGCGACCAATAATCCGGTCAATTTAGCTCTACACAGATGGGTAAGCTTACAGTAATTCGGAGAGAGCTGAAAATTGGTACGAATGTTGAGGACACCATTATTTAAAATAACTGTAAAAAGTCCTTAAGAATCCCTCATGTGCAAAAAAAGTTATTCAAGGTCAAAGGTTACCAACATTCGTACCAATTTTCAGCTCTGTCCGAATTAATGCAAGCTCGAATGTCTAACTTGACCGGATTACAACGCAACAATGAACGATGTCGTGCGTACACGCGCTGCAAAAAACAAAACATAGCATTGTTATAAAGTTACATACATCTGAAATAGCACTATGTATGACAGCACAATCATCATTATCAATTGATTTATAAGGCTTGGTCCTTACGTACCTACTGATTGACTGACTGATAGACAACGCACAGACCAAACTACTGAATATAGGGACTTGAAATTGCAAGGGAAGTGTAAGGTGCGTGTGGAGTGGCCTAAGAAATGAATTTTGTTTTAAATTCGCAACGCAAACGTAAGTTGTAGGTGTCACTTACATCAGTACTTTTTATAGATCATTGTTGTGCCGCACCCGCCCCGTGGAAAATTAAAAAGTTTGCCGGTAACATAATTCCATTGTTCTTAAATATTTCAGTTTTCTGATCCATGCCATGCCATCTATTGAGTTTTTATAAAACTAATAGAAAAGTATTCTAAACCGAAAAACATAATCATAGAAAAAAAATATCACCCACCTACGGGTCGAACCACGAATCTATAGGGTCCACTGACCTCTATACAGTGTGTCGTAATGAGTGGATAATCCTTCAGGGGCAGGTGGGGGACTTCAGGACTGATCAAAAAATGAAATTATGAACCCAGTAAAAATCCCACGGATTTCGAGTTACTGGACGTTTTCGAAACTTCCATTTTTTTTTACCTTTGCCCATTGTTTTTGATGCCAAGACTGCAAATTTAGGAATTTTTTTTTTTGCTAGAGCATTTCTGGATAACTGTGCTATCGAATGATATTTCCTGTTTTTGTACCACTGGTACAGTTTTTTTGGTACAGCATCATTTAGCAAAGAAAATGTGTTTTGCTCATTTTTTTCCAAAAGTTTGATCCCCTATGGTGCAAAAAAAATGTATGGTGACCCTAGTGACCAATTTGTGAAAAACTTGCCTACTTTACTGGCTTTCCGGTTTAGCACTTGGTGTTTAAATGGTTTAGCACTTGGTGTTTCCAGCTACCAATTCCGAGAAGATTCCTGTTAAGACGGGAAAAGGTAGTTTTTTCAAATAAAAAGTTCGATAAAAATTCACGTAGTGAATTGGAGTTTTGTAAACAAAATGCATGTTCCAACAAACTAATTTACTAAATAAAGAAAATAAAACAAATTAGATACCTAAAATACATTTATTGCATACATTTTATGAGTGTTTCCTACAGAAAGTGCTGTCAGAAACAGAACAGAAAAAATATGTGTAAAGAAGTTTAGTTTGTATAAGATTTTAAATCAAAACTGATATTCCATCTTATTATCCATAAATCAGGGTACTTAAGGGAGGCATCCCTTTCATGATTCCATCTAGTAGTAGTAGTTGTGGTAGTCATCTGTGAAGAATTGTTATGGTTATGGATAAGCATGATCTCTTACCATCAGGAGAGCGCTAAGCTCGTCGTCACTTATTTAGATAAGAAAAAAGATGCATATGCATGCTGTGGCTTCGAGAGATCGGCCATTATCTGTCAGATTTGACGTACCATTTGATAACGAGAACTAATGACGGGAGTTTTGGCGGGAACATGAAAAATGGCGCATTGGCGGCATTAAATTAATTGACTAAACTTGTATAACTTTGAGTGTTTAAGTGTAAAAACGGTGGTTTTTTATCCATTAAGTGCTCGTGAACGTGTATGAGTGTTGGTGAATAGTGTAATGCTGTAAAACGTGACTTTTCGTGTTGCCTCCAAAACTCCATAGAAGCCTCTAGTAAAGTCGCAACCACCACTACTTTACAGGGGCATGACTTGACTTATTGACTCTGACTTATGACAAAATAATCTCTCCAATTACTTGACACTGGCTATATACCTTTGATGTGAAGCCAAAACCGAAGAACATAAGTTCTTCGAAAGAAAAAAAAAAAAAAAAAAAAACTAATGACGGCTTAGCAAATAGCCCCGCTGGTAGTACCAACTTATTTTTACGACGAGTGCTTTTATTGTATTCATATAAATGATGATGAGTGTGAACAAATAAAGCTAATTCAAATATATAGATACATGGGAGAGTAAGTATTTTATGTTTGATGAAATATGGTCTGCAGCTTTCTGGTTGTTTTATATTGACTATTATGCGTATACATTTTTTCTGCGTATGATGATGTGTATGTGTGTAGATGTGTATTTACTTCAATTAAAAGTATGTTCTAATTCCGCCGACATATCATTTTCACGTTCCCGCCAAAACTCAATTTGGTAGAGTCGCAAAACCCGTCAAAATAGCACCTGTCTACAATGCCATATCTCTGGATGTCACTGTCACATTGTTTTTGGCCAGTAATGCCAACTTTTTTTTAAAGTTAGATCTAGCAACTTTCGACATTTTATTCTCGAAATCCCTGGCTAGTATTTTGAGCAATTTTGAAATCCCTATTATTATAAGCAATTCAATTACATTATTTTTAATATGAATATACTAGAACACTTGGATTTGTCGTTGCTTACATTGTTATCAGGGTAAGCGGCTAGGTACGTACAGTTTCTTATCAAAGAAGTTGGTACCATAGCATAAAATCTAATTTCTACTATTATTATTAGGTCAATTTAATGGAGCAGGCCTATGCCCAGCAGTGGGCTGATAATGGCTGAGTATGATGATGATGATGATAATTAGGTGATTACAAACAGCTGTAAAGAGGCCTTGGCGGATAAAATAAAAAATATAAAATAAACCAAAATAAAATATAAAGTAAACAATATCTACGTAAAGTGTATAGAACAGAAAGATTAAACTTGACCTGTTATTATTGCGATCACAGCACAGAAGAAATTACTTCGTAATTTGTTGTTTTACAGTTATAACAGCAGTAGTTATTGAAATATGTATAATTTAAATTACCGTAAATATTGAAACTTCCTCCACTACGGCGAAAAATCGAATGTATGGCCAGTTCCAGCAATTTCTATGGTTACTACTTTTCTAAGTACAGTTGGCAACACACCACTAATTTATTGCAGGTTTGACTTTTGGTTTTAGTTCGCTTTCTTTCTTCGCTTTCATAGTCGCGAATAAATACAGAAATGTTCTTGTTATGGTGTTATTGTTAAGGGTTTTAAACTCTAGTAATTATTATTTGGTGCAAACTCGGTTGTTCGTTGAGCATTATTTTATAATTTTCTAAATACTGGCCTCATAATTTCATTCATCAATTAAAACTGGCATTAAAAGTGGAAAACGCCTTGTGATTTGTGAACATAGTTGAAGCCAAAGAGAATATAACCACTACGTTTAGTTGAAGCATCGAATAATAAAAATGACTGGCGTGCAACAAAGGGGCTTTTATAAATATACTTGGTAACGCTAACATTCGAGCATGCTGTACTTTGTCATGTGCGACGATGAACAAGTATACAGATACTTTCGTGAGGTTGATTATCAACCGAAACCATGAACAAGTTTCATAGAAAATGTGGCGATCGGGTCACATTGTTTAACCAGAATCTTACCGCAATCAGAAACTTCGTCGAATTCAATCACGGCTTGGTCTTGAGCGCTGATCCTCTTATCGACGATGTTTTGTTCGAAGTACGGATTGACAGAAAGGTGAGTAGGTCTAGGGTTGGGGCTTACTGCTGAAAGGATACTTGGGTTTCATTAGATTTTCAAGTTTTTTGATAGTAAGCTTCTCATTGAAAGTTATAAATCATATATGAGAATTTCCAATTGAACCTCGTTTGAGCCAAGCCTAGTTTACATACACTAGCTAAAAGTCATGTTGCTAAAGCCTCAACGACACATGGCTAGCTTACAAGGTTCAAGCCAGCGAGTTTAAAAGCTAGCAAGGGATGGAGCAGCAGTCCGGAAGGATATTCATCTAGTAGATTAAATGGGAATTTTATGTGAACTTCATTCTTCTCAAAGGTAAACGTTTGGAACGGCAGCCTTGAGATTGGAGTGACCACTTTGGATCCAGAGTTCTTGGAGCTTCCTGCTACAGCAACAAAGTTACGAAGTACAGCTTGGGTAAATTTTTTTGAATGTTTATTTTAGATTTATGATATTGTATTGTTATAACTCAATACATGAGAGTATGAATGATAATACATTCAGCTCAAGGTTACCTCGAGCTTAGTCCTCATTTTATATTAAAGCTGCATGTTTCAGTATCATGATAATATTGTTCAAAGACAAAAGCAAATAGCATAAGCTTATTTTACAGATATTATCTGGGAATTCAATAGTAAAAGACGGGAATACAATACTCAGCTCCTATGGACCTGAATTGGATTCATTGCGAGAAAGTGATTGCATTGCAGTTTCCCGATCTAGTAAGGTATGATTGAAAACTACAAATAATAATAATATTCAATTTGTAATACAACAACACATCAATATATAATAGCAATAATAATAGTTCTGTTTATTCAGACATAATTGATTAACAAAAGTTTGTGAATTGACAGATTCTTGAACTAGCCCAATTGTTGTATTTCAAAAGCCTGAGTGTATATTATTATCTGTGCTTCTGGGTGGAGTTAGGCTAGCTAAACTATTCTAGTCAGGAAATCCGACGCACAAAGAACCAACAGGAGTCCAAGTGCGGAAAAGGGAGTCCATTTACATTTACGTCTATATTATTACAGTTTGATGTATGTCTACTCAAATAAATAACTTTTTTTCATGTAAACCAGTAAAGATGTGACTTAGACACTCTACTGATAGAAAGAGATCACATCTGCCCATCACTAGAACAACACTACACAGGACTTTGATTCTCATAGTGCATTTGAGACATTTTAATGGTCACATTGAAAGCCTAGTAATTTCACTCAATGGTACAGACAGCGTCAGAGATAAGTATCCCCCTTGCACAAGACACCCAGCTATAAATCCTTTCAAAAAATTTTAATACTTAAAATTATTTTAGGATTGCATACTGTTATACAAATATAATATATTTTTTAAAGACAAAACTTCTCCATTCGCCACAACGGTGATTTAAAGGGATTTGAAGCTGGGTATTATAATGCAAGGGGGGATACTTATCTATGACGCTGTCTGTACCTAACATTAAAAAACGTTTTTTTAGGTACAAATATCTGTCATGCATGATATTTTCATTTCTTCTAATCGAAATTTTTAAATATTTTGATAATTTTACTTTTCTTTTAGGGAGAGTTGATGTTTTTTATCAATGGAAGCTGCCTAGGAGTTGCTGCAAAAGATTTGCCTTCAAGACTTTTTGCTGTAATAGACCTCTATGGACAATGTGTGCAGGTTTCCATCATCCATTGTAACTACGCCAGGACAATAATGGAGGTTAGTATATAGTATATTTTTATTTATTTATTGTTCAAGAATTGGTACACAAAATTAAAACATAACATCTCTTTAGATGTGATCGTTTCCACAGCCACAAGTCGTTTGTCCTTGATGTCTTTGTGTACATTATTTATTTATTTGCTGGCAGACGAGCAGCTTTCGCTAGTGTCTTTGCCACAGTGTTACACACACAAAAAAAAAATGGCCTTTACATTTTATTATTTTAATTGAAAGATTTACACTCATTTAACGCATTTAAAACCAAACTTGCAAGATACATACTAAACAACCACTCAATTCTTAATAAGAATGGGTTTTAATTTATAAACTACGAGACGACAACTGTAAATATTTTATGCAAACTATTGTTCTCAATTAAGTGACTTTGTGTCTTCTTAAGAATAAATTATATTATACCATAATATTCATTAATTAATTGGTTATTTCAGCCTTATGTAGGCACAACGTCGGAATCCGCAACAGGCGGGTTGGTGAGAACTCATCGTGATACTCACATACAATTGCCTTTGACTTGCCCACTTGGTAAATATACCCTATTTAATTTTATGTTATTTCTCTTTTTTTTAGTAACTAAATGGCAAGTGTATTGGACTACCATGCTGGTTTCGCGGGTTCGATTCCCGCTTCAGGACAAACAGTCTGGGTGTTTTGAGGTGACCAGAGATTTTTGATCTCTCTGTAGTAATATCAGATCTGTGCTACATAGTAAAGTAGCTAAGTAGAGTAACACATTGTAATTGGTTTCAGTGACACAAGATAACTTGCGATTCCATCCAAGATGTGGAATATTAGTCAAGCTCTCCAACAACAACAAGTAAGTTGTTGCAGATAACGCAATATATAAAGGCGGGTTTACACTAAACGAGAACAAAGAGCTAGAGCTAGAACAAGAGCATTTTTTCTTGATTTCTTAGTGTAAATGAAAGCTCGTTTTAAGCGTTTTCACCAAAATATCAACAAGCACCAAGAACTTGAATTCTTGCAGAATAGATAGTACATTTTGAAGAGACCGCTCCGCGAGAAATAACGTTCTAAGCTGCTGTTCACGCGCTCTAGTGCCGTTTACATCAAGCGAGCGAGCATTCTTAGAATATTCCATAGAATCATGGAAATGGCTTTAAGCTCTAAGCCTTTACCTACACGGCAGCTTCTAATCAATGGCCTACCTATCCAACTGAATGGCTTCTGGAAATGGAGTTAAGCTCAATTCACACTGGGATGGCAGGACGGCATTTTATACCTTTTTAAAAATACCAGTGATGAAGGACCGCTGATATGCTGCTTGTGGCTGCTTGGCGCCTGTCAGCGGCCCTGCAAGTCCTATAATTATGTAGATAATGTTTAAAATTGTTTGACACTGATGCCCAGATCAAACGTACCGAGCAGGATGAGACAGTAAAATGTTACTCGGCCGAGACAGTGAGACAGCTTACATCACGCGGCGCTATGTTTATTTTATACGTATTGCGTACTCGGCACGTGTGATCAAGGCATGAAAGTGCTGCCATCTCAGTGGGAATTGAGCCCTCATTGTACCTAACGTATTTCAGATCAGCGGAGAGAGCGCGACCTTTAGATGACTATAACAACGGGGTCGTAATGACTCACCGTCCTCTCTACGACAACGAATGTTTCGAGATACGCATCGACAAACTAGTCGACAAGTGGAGCGGAAGTATTGAGGTATATGTGCTAACATCACACTTAATAATACCAATGTTATAGTTTGTAAAATAAGCGCACTGAAAGAGATCTCTGATGTCAGTCGCAAGAAGTGCGCAATTATAAAACTGCATTGATAAGCGCTGCTACACAATTTCTTTTGATAACTCCGGAACACAGTCACCCGTTGCGCGTATTTTAAGGATCTACAGTATTTTATATGTTAATGCGTAACTTTTATTAGTCCGTAGTAGTCAGTGAAGTAGTAGTGATAGTAGTTATAAAATAAAATAAAATGAAATTAAATGCGACCTGTAGAGGAAAACAGCTGGCAGACGCCGAGTGGCCGCCATAGCGGACAGACATTCTAAAACATTTTTGTCCAAGCTCGGTCGGTCGCTCGGTCAATTAATTTACATAAAATGTTTAAAATAAAATAAAGAAAGGGCTTAAATTTGATTTTCAACCGACTTCAAAAAGCAAGAGGTTAACAATTCGGTTGAATGATTTTTTTTTCTTTTATTTATGTTTGTTACCTCAAAACTTTGTTCTTTATGTAGCGATTTTAAATTATTTTTTTTGTTTGAGAGGATATACTTTCAGATTGGTCCCATACACATTTCATCAAAATCGATTCAGTAGTTTAGTTTTTATATCCAAATAACTGAAAAAAGAATGTCGTCGAAGTAAACGAAATTGCGTATTTTGCTTCCCTGTGACTTTTCAGAAGTGTTTACGGTCACTAAAACAGTCCAATTGAAGTCCGTTTATATGTTTTTGTAAAAGCTTGATTATTTTGCAGGTGGGCGTAACCACTCACAATCCGGCCACAATACGCTTTCCATCGACGATGACTAACATGGACACGGGAACCATTATGATGTCTGGATGTAAAGTGCTCATGAATGGCCAGGGGGCTTGCATGGAGTACGGGAATTTCAATCTTGATGAACTGCGGGTAGGTTTTTTACATGTGTACAAGCGCTCACAACCCGGCCTGCGCAGGTAAAATTGTGGTGAAGCTTGTGCGTGTGGTAGGCCCATTATAGGCCACGCACCCTGCGTTTCCACAGACGCGGAGCTGAGCAGAGTAGAGAGGAGTGTTATTCACGAATAGTTTGTCTTTTCCAGGAGGGAGATACAGTGGGTATGATGAGAAGGGGCAGCGGTCGCCTCCATTATTTCATCAACGGCGTGGACCAAGGGGTCGCCACTGATAAAGTCCCGCCTCAAGTTTGGGGCGTGGTGGACCTATATGGCATGACAGTCAAAGTAAGTATTTTTATTTGACGTGAATGTCCACGTAGTAATTTATGAATGAAAAACTTCAAAGGTCGTAAACAAAAGCTTTACTTACACTCTTTCGAGCTTATAGGGATATTATTTTACATATATCTGATTTGTTTGATCAGCATGTGATTATTTCAGGCATGTGGCCTAATTGATGTTTTGGTACAGGTGACTGTAGTGGATCCGTGCGAGGACCTGGATAGCAATATAAACGAGATGCCGGTACGAATGCTGGCGGCTGCAGAAGCGGCCGAGTCGCCTGACGCATCTCCCGCCCCGCAGCCCGCGCTCGATTCCCCAGCGACGGCAATTACCATGCCAGAGGAACTGCCGCCCTTTCCTTCCACCAGTAACTATTACTTAGATTAAACGAGGAGCCGGTACGAATGTTGGCGGCTGCAGAAGCGGCCGAGTCGCCTGACGCATCTCCCGTCCAGCGACGCAGCCTGAGCTCGATTCCCCAGCAAATGCGGTCATCATGCCAGAAGAACAGACCGACTTAAAATTAAACTGAAGTATAGGAAATTATAAATAATTTCGTAAAAAAATACGCAGTCTCGTATACATGGATGACGTATTTTTTTCAGTAATTTTTACTTTCAAAGCCAAAGCACTGAACCGATTTTCATGTAATTTCCATTTTAGGACCGCTTGACAGTGCCTACAAGTATATCCTTTCAAATAAATGATGAAGTTGAGAGGTGACAAATATTTAAAAAATCAAACAACAGAATTGACCTCTTTTTTGGAAGTCGGTTGAAAACAACTTTCACGTGCCTGAAAATATAAATGTTTGTCCTCAGGTACCTACGAACCTCCTCCGGAGTGTGCGGGCTTGGTGGACGAGGAGGAACTTTTATTTCATACGCTGCGTGATTCGCATGTTATTATTATTAACGATGGTAGAACTGCTCATAGGCCTAAGTGAGTATAACTCACTATTATTTTTAAGTTATAAAGCTAGTGCTGATACCTGCTTTGTCTGGTAACGGGATAAAATAAATACAAGGAATCTGGCATTTTTTTATTGGCGAGAGCGCGGGCAGCAAGAGGTTTATTACATTGATATATGTGATGCGATTTAAGATAATATCCATGAAACATTCTTCTGACAGTGTGATATGGTACAAAATAAAAAGTTATTATTTTCTTATTCCTCTCGCCGAAACCGGCCAGGAAGACATCAGAATCCTTAGTACTTGGCTATGTAGCACTGTTATGGTTATAGGCAGGCGTGATATCTCCCTATCAAGAGCGTCAAGCTCGTCTCGTCAAATGTTTTTCTTAGATTGTAATGGGCGCAAAGTAAAGAGTAAAATGACACCACCACATAAATAATACGAAAATGTAGCAAGTAACTGTTTTGGTGCATTTATCCTAAATAAATTCTGATCTAAAAAATGTTGTCATAAAAAAATGTTTGTCCCCAGCGCTTTCGAAGTCTTCAATAATGGGTTTGTAATGACAAACCGTACCCTGAAGACCAATGAGCTGTTCCAAGTGCGCCTTGACCTGGTTATACCAAAGTGGGCGGGAAGTATCGAGATCGGAATCACGCAGCACTCCTCAAACGATATAAAACTTCCATTCCGCATGATCAACGCAACGTGAGTATTAGGAATTGAAATTTTTATCAAAATCGAGTCCCTAAAGTTCTCTGAGAATTCTTCAATATTTCCTATGGTCTTAAATGGGATTTGGGCCATTCAAGATCAGTTGAAAAAATCAACCTGTATGAAAAAAAGGCTTTTCCTGATTGACGGAGGGTATGATCGTCAAGAAGGTAAGCGCGTACTAGAATAGGAATTGTGTAAAAGTAGTGGTTTTCCATCTATTTTTTTTATATTCTAGATCGGGTACCTGGGGCATAACAGGTGAAGACGTCATTCAAGATGGCACAATTATTATCCCACAATACGTCCGCAATCTTACCAGATTAGTGGTAAGTTCATTATTAGCGCTATCGTTCGAATGCGCGGTAAATTGTGGGTCTTGGATTAAATGGGATTCTAGTGATCGTAAACACCACCGAAGAGTCACGGGAAAGTAAAATACGCATTTTTGTTTACTTGAATGATGTATATTTGTTTAGTTATTTCGATTTAAAAACTAAACTTAAGTCGTCAACCAAAATGATATTGATAAAAACTTAATTCGTCCATATTTTTTGATTTCTTCAACAAAAAAAGTGAAAGGTTTCATACTTTAATTTAGATTTTATACGTGTTTTAAAATTTACCCTACTAACTTAATAACACGTATAAAATATAAATTAAAGTATGAAACCTTTCACTTTTTTTGTTGAAGAAATCAAAAAACATGGACGAAACGAATAGTCTGAAGAAATTACTATAATACGGCATACTTTTTGAGTATTTGTCCGAAACATTTTGTATGGAATTCGGATTTGAGGATTAGCCTTAACTAATAAATATTCGAAAGGTATAATCACAGGTATAATGCTTTCAGATTGGTCCCATAGTAATTTCATCAAAATCGGTTCAGTAATTAAATTTTAAAAATCAATATAGAAAAAAAAATTATGTCGTCGAAGTAAATGAAATTGTATATTTTGCTTCCCTGTGAATTTTCGGTTAATCCGCTTATCTGAAACCGTACTAAGGCCAGTAGATCTCTTACATTTGTCTCGTATGTTAACATAAAAAAAATCTTAATTTATATTATTTGTTTACTAGGAGGGCGACACAGTAGGTGTGATGCGTAAGGATATGGGTATACTCCATTTCTTCGTGAACGGAGTAGACCAAGGTCCGGCCGCGTTCAACATACCCGAACATGTTTTCGGTATTGTCGGTAAGTTGCTACGATTTTTAAGTACAATTAGGCACTTTTCCCATCGCTGACGATGAGCGAGAAGCGATTACAGCTAGAAACTAGAAAAAAGTTGACGAGCAGCGAGAAAAGAGTGTATAGTTTCGATAGTTTAGTTGTTGGGCTATAAGCGAGTGCTGAGATATAATATTGTTCGTTACTTGAACGAGAAAATAGCCGATAGCTAATCGCTTCCATGTTTGTTACTATACATAAAACGTTCGCCCTTGAAAGTGTGATATTCTGTTTTTTTTTCAGATTTGTATGGGCGTGTAGCACAAGCGACTATAGTGGACACGTACACTCCCCCCCAAGTTAGCTCTCCAGAGTCGCCAGTTTCTATTGAGTCCAACGCTACTGTTCTACCGTGAGTAAGCCATTTATTTATAACTAGTACCTGTAACTTCGTTTACGAAGCAATATAAAAAAAAAAATTATAAGAGTGGTTTCAGGCTAGCGTATTAAACCGATTCGCCACTTGTGTTTTGTTCTGTGCGCCCGTATACGTACACGCTCGTATACGGGCTTACACAATTTAGTACTACTACTACACTTCTTCTTCTTAGATTGAGACTAGTTCTTTCGAACTAGTGTGGTGAAAGGATTTCAAGTGCGCCTCTAGGAGGCTCCTACAATTCGTTCGTGCAATACTATTACACTACTGTGAGCGTATATTTCGAGCTACAACACAAATAATTATATGGGTCGGCATGTAAAGTATTCCTCTTCCGTTATGTTATGATTCTTTGCAAAGCTCACCATTAATATTTTATTTATTATTATAGAGGGCATCTTTCAACCTTGCACTATAGCTAATTGCGTGGATATGTAAGTACCTACGCAGAAGTTTTCGCAATATGTGTAAGTGTGGAAAAATCAATATCGCATGCACTCTCTAGTGTCGTTGAAATATTTACCATTCAGTTCTCCAAGCCGTAATTATAGAAATGCTATTTAATATTGATAAACGTTTCAATTCGTTATTAATGAAAACCTTAATCAACCGCGCAGATAAAGTTTTCACCTCAGTTTTCCAGCAGTTGAAAGCTTCCATTTCTTCGCACTGTTTGAATGACTAAAATTGAATATTTAATATGTCCAGCCAGTTCTTTGAGGAACATTCCATAGAGCGGACGACAGGAAAATTTGCTTATTTATTAGACACTCGTAATTAATACACCTAACAAGCGTTCGATCAATGTGAAGTTTATAAACAAGACTCGTACATACTCTTCTGATTTCATTTGTTTTAAAAGAAAAGTATATTGTTCACGAGATGGCTTTGAATAGTTGTGTTTTTAGCTCAGTTTGCTGGCGATTTTGTCACCATAAGTGAGTATACTTCAAGGCTAAATTGTTATTACGATTCTAGTTATAGTTTTTTAGTGTCGGTACTAAATATTCAGTTTATAGAATGTATGTATTTATTGAGAGACAATTCTTGTCAAATCAATGATAGAAACCCGAAATAGAATCCGAACTTCAATTAAATAAATCGTTAGCCGCCCGAGGTCTTAAAGCTACAAAAATATCGGAACAGCGAAAAGAAGTAGGCTGTCTATATTTATATGCTCTATTTTGGACATTGAGAGGTGATCGTTCGATCTGAGATAGTCTATTTCAGGGTTGATAAAAAATATGATTTTATTAAAAAAACGGATTTCAATCAAATATATTTGATTGAAGTCCGTTATTGTTAATAAAAATCACAATACAATTTAGATTTCGTTCTTCTATAAAGCCAGTAAATTTATAAAAAAAGATATATACATATTTATTATTTGAAATTGAAAATCAACAAGTTATTTCTGGTGGAGACAACGACCGACTGGGATATTAAGATTTTTTTTATATTTAGTGTAATTTAATCCGTTTTATTATAAGTTATTTTAAAAGTTCTAAGAGTAAAAGTACTATGCTTCTGTTTTTACTCGAATGCGAATATTTGTCCTGAGCGGGATTCGAACCCACACGACCATCCGTATTTAATCAAATTGTGTGGTAATGATTAGTGATTAGATTTTGAGTGTCACTTGTATTGTTCTAGTGAGATGTGTTTCCACCGCGTGCACGGGCACAACGCGCGACTCTCCCGCAACCGTTTAACGGCGTCGCGCGTCACCGTCTACTCGGAATTCAACGACGCAGTCCTCTTCAGCTCGCGGCCAATGCGCGAGTGCGATATGTTCGAGATAAAGGTCGACAAGATGATTGACTGCTGGATTGGAAGCCTTGAAATAGGTTTGTTCATCGTTATCACGGCTCACATTCTGTGGAAGTCCTACTATTATAGCAAACTATCATAGCCTACTATTATTCAAGTGGCGAGAATAACAGACCGACAACGGTAGCAGTGTCACCTAAGCCGCAAAAATAATTTCAAAAAAAAAATATAGTCCCAAATGAGTATGTAAGTTAGGCGTGGCTTGGCGCAGTGGAGAGGAGAAATCTGCACTTCACGGTCCGCTCCTCTCCACTCTTCCCAGCTCAGCTCAGTGGAAACGCACCCTAAGGCTATTGCTTGTGATTATATTATTTACTGTAATGTTATAGTCAGATTATACTGTAATGTTATAGTATAATGTCAATAAATCTTTGAAAATCTTAAAAATCTTTGAAAAATTATAAAGTTTTTAACATTACTATTAATTTTTATAGTCTAGTTTAAGTTATTCTATTGATATCTCGTCTGAAAGCGTTGTTTTCAGTGTTAGTTATATATATTACTATTTAGGTAATAATGTGCATAATTTTTGGATGTAACGTGTAAATCCCTGTCTTAGTACGCGTCTACATTTCTGGACGAACATACCCTCTAGGATTCAAGTCTCTACGTTTAGCGGTTTAGACTGTACGTTGTCTGTCAGTCAGTCAAGTCCTTTTATATATATTGATTTGAATAATCATATGCGTGCACTGCCGGACATCAGCCTCCTCATTAGACGCCGCGGTCTCGAACCTTAAATCTAAGGGGATGTTATAGCCGAAGCCGATAATATAACGGGGTACTATGGTACATAATTTGGTTATCACAGGGGTGACGGCCATTCGCCCAGAAGACCTGGACTCCAACGGCAGCATGGGTGCGCTGGCTGGAACCGCCACCGACCTAAGTTGGGACACCTACATTCTAAGCGGGTCCGCTATGATGAAGGACGGGGAATGCGTGCGCAGCGGGTACCAGCTCAACCTTGATACCATCACCGTTGGCAGCAGAGTCGGTATGTACTTCGCATTTTTTTAAACTAAAAGTAGTCAACGCGCTTGCCGCTACCATACAACTCGACTAGCAGTCCGCGCGCTTCAAACGAGCGTACCGCGTGCTTACTGCGCACCGACTCTGAGTCGCCAGCGAAATAACGTCGTTGCAACGTTCAATGCGTAACGTTAACAGCCAATATAATTGCAGGACATTTACTTATAACTTTACTAAGAGGAACTGGAACAAATTTACCCTCCTACTTAATTTTTGTCATAGTTATAGTACAAATTTTACTATTAATTTTGGTAATTTAAATCTTGATAAACTTGATTAAAATCAGAGATCTAAATTTCGATTAATATCAAGTGTTTTTTTTATGAAATCAATGATTAAAATCGATACTTTTTACTGGAACCAAATCAGCCAAAAAGTGTCAAGGAACTTCTCCGATAAGCGCCGCGGTGCGCTTATTAAACTCATTGAATATGACAACAAAACTGCTTCTTTGTTTCTGTTTTTACCCGACTGAAAAGAAGGAGGGTCATGCTTTTTAAATAATGAAGAAGAGAAAGAGATAAGAAGAGTACTCTCACTCCTTGAACTTTGAAAACATCTTGTTGTTTTTTTTAAGTGACATATAACAATAAAATTGTGTTCGCGGTGGAAGCAAGCTTTTACCTCGCGACGGCACGCAGACTGCGAGCTTGCACCTCGTGGACGACGCGTTGTTAGCACGCTAGTGGCTAGCTGCAGTCTAAATTCGAGGCGAGACGCCGTGCTGTAGCTGTGCAGTAATTGTGCCGTTGTAATGAGCTTAAACGTGTCTTTGTGTGCAGGCATGATGTGGCACGCCGACCGCAGTATCCACTATTACCTGGACGGTATGGATATGGGCAAGGCGTGGCACGTTCCGCATCTCAATATCTACGCCGTGGTCGATCTCTACGGGCAGTGCACTCAGGTACAAAATATAAACGACAGATATTCATTCTTCAGCTGTTGAACAGAGTGGATACGGCGCTCGTCTTTTGTTTTTTTGCAGAGCGTTTATCATAAGGGCTCATTCGCACAAGCGATATTTCACGCGCGTTAAAAATCCGTTCAAACATAACTTTCCAAGTAGCTGTTTGCACGTCAGCGCATTGAAAACACGCAAAATGCATTGGTCTTCTTTGAACGGATTTTTAACGTGCGTTAAAAATCGCTTGTGCGAATGAGCCCTAACTCGTCTTTTTTCCAAATAATTGATATAATTAAAGGTGATACCGTAAAGAACATTTTATATATCCAAATCCATCTATTCTACCTGCGATGAGTAAGTTTCCAGAGTTATCCGAAGTAGTTGCGCAGTAGCGATTTCCATTCGAATTTCCAATCGATTCAGCGCACTATTTTTATCTATCTCGGAAATACCCGTTCGCATACTCTATTGTTTACTTATTCACTTGTACTATTATAAACTTTTCGTTAAATAGGTGACAATCCTGCAGAACGAGGAAAGAGCGTTCAATTACAACGGATGCAACACGGATCACGCTGTCCTCGCGAACCCGCGGGCGGTGGTAACGCCACCTCAGCCTTATTGGTAAATCAAATAAGCCGGCACATCAATCATCAATCAATCAATATAAATAAAGTCGTGTTAGTTACACTATTTATACTCAAGAACAGCTGAACCCATTTGGCTGAAGATTGGTGGATGAAAAAAAATCTGTTTTTGCTACAGCATTGCACAGTTATCCAGGAAAGCTCTAGCAAAAAGAGATCAAAAAAATTCCTTAATTTTTATTCTTGGCATCAAAAAGAGTGGACGCGGGTAAAAAATGGAAATTTTGAAAACGACCAATAACTCGAATACCGTTTTTTTTTACTGGGTATGTATCTTCACTGCTATGTGTGTCTAAGCAGGACGTTAAGGACTACCCACTCTTTGCGACACATCCTGTATGTAACGATAATAACTTAACTTATACGAATTAAGTACCTTTGAATGTACCTAGGTACCATTTAAAACTGTAAAGCTGTTAAAAGTATATCTTATTTCATAAAATCAGTGTTTACCTATAATAGGCTATGCACACAGCATAAGACTGTTTTTATTTAAGCTTAAAATAAGTTATTGTGTAATAGCCGTTGGTAATCCAATAATAGTAATAATAACTTGAAGCGTTTTTTACAGGAGTTTCTCTGAGTACCACGGCGGTAATGTGTCGATGTCAAAAGACTTCACGGTGGCGCGGCGTCTCGTGCCCGACCCTATGGGCGCTCTCGTCTTCAGCTCGGCGCACCTCATCCTTGGCGAGATGTACGAGGTATGGAATATACGACCAGCCAGGCTAATAGCCGTGAACACATTGCTGTAATATATGCGTTAAATTGTATTTTCGTTGCTAACGTCGACGCATCACGCACCCGAACCGCGTGCGCGATGTTATTCGTTGTTGATTTGTGTTCGACCGAAAAACCTACAATCACAGGTCTGCGCGCGACGAATATCTTGCACTCCGCTATTCCGTCTTAGTAGCTAATTGGTACTAATAAAAACACAGTTGATATGATATTATTTCCCGCAGATCCAAATACTGGAATGCAAGCAATCGTATGCCGGCAGCTTCCGTATTGGTGTGACTGATGTGAACGTGTTGAACGCTATCGTGAATCGTAACCTGCCGCTCTGTACCTCTTGGATGCCGCATTTTACTGCCTATATCGACGGTAAACATCATCAAAATTATGTTCTTATTATAATGGTAGGTACCATACACTGCTGAAACTCGCGTGTGTGTGGTGTGTTGTGCGGTTTGAAAAGTTCCTTCTAAGTATCTAGTTCAATTTTTTTAATAATACTGTAAACCTTTGATATACGTACTTCCTTAATTGCTAGTCTTGCGTTCCATTTATAATACACGATACGAACTTTCCTAGCAATTTACTTGGCCAAGGCCGGCAAAATCGATCTTACTCAAAGAAGGTTGTCAAAATAATGTTCTTTCCAAGCATGTTTGAGAAAAGTCTTTAAATTTTTCTTGACAATGAAGTTTAAATCACTTGCATGATACAGTATTAATTTAGTATTTTATAACTGTTATAGGTAGATACATGAAGTACACTCTACCCAATTCTGCGGAACATGACAAACATTCGTTTGTGCCGTCATTCGACTGGCTCAGGCCTGGTGATAGGATTGGCCTGAAGAAAACTGCCGATTCGAAAGTTCTCGTCTACTATAACTCTGAACTACTAGATATCGCTTTCGAGAAAGTTCCGGATGTAAGTAACTTAGCATTTGAACCACGTTTTTATTATGTCACATTCTTGTTTATCTGTCTGTTTGTCGTTCTGGGTGGAATCTGCAATGTACGATGCAATGATATGAATAATTTAGAATACATATCTAATCGGGAATTGCTCGAAAGTTGAGTTGCAAGATTTCCTCACGCCTCTAATTTAAAGGCGCCCTTACTAAGCGGACACAATGATGTATACCTTCAATACAAATTCATTGGTGCCGCTTTTCAGACGTCTTTTTCCGTTCCGCACGTAATGTGTACGTAGTTTAAGTAATATTCATATTGGCTTATTCAATGTTTTTATGTTCAATATATGATATTTTTCTTTCCAGAAAGTGTATGTTTTGATGGAAATGTACGGTCCTATAACCAAGATCCAAACAGTTTCTCGCGGCACCAAGATTTTACCTGGAAACCAACAGACAAGTATTAAACCATTTCGTATACCCATTACGCATGTAATATTACTTTAGATTATCAACAGTCTTCTTCTAATCGTGTCACTAGTTCTTTCGAACCAGTGTGGTGAAAGGATTTCAAGTGTGCCTCGAAGAGGCTCCTTTCGTGCACTTGTCACATGTTCTTAGAACTTTTTTTTTATTTTATTTTATTTAATAGGCAATGCCAACAGCATACATAATCTACATTATCTTTAAAATCATACATAATCAAGTTCTAAAATGTATACATTATATATATATATTTTTAGGTTCGATGACATGCCGGTTTCCTCACGATGTTATTATCAGCAGCAATATATATAATAATATAGCAATAACTTTCAAACTAAGGTGAAGGCGTGATCTCTTACCATCAGGAGAACACCTAGTATGTCTCGTCACTTTTTCACTTAATAAAAAAAAATATTCCAGTTCCTAACGACAAGCCAGAACTACAAGACGTAGCCGGATGTTTGGTGGAAGCTGTGACCACCAACACTGCAGCCCCGCCAAGCGTCCCGACTGCCCAAAGCGACAATCAGGCCTCTGAAACGTATGAGGTGGCAGACGGACCCGAACCGCCGACTCCGCCTCAGTCTGCCGTTCCCGAAGAAAACGTCACAACTCAGGAGAACTTTGAACCAGGTACCACTTACTTTCTTGTCTTGTGAGCCAGTGGTTTACTATGGCGTATGAATTTACAAACCGCTTAAAACACCCGACTTGAGGGCCAGAATTCCGCGCTCGCTCGCACATTTTTACATTTTTGAAGATATAAATTGACTGAGTTTGAATTTCCAAAAGTGGAGCGGTGAATTTGTTACTACAACCTCAAGAAATCTTAAGTATATTTATTTTTATATGTTCTACAAAAGCGAAGAAGATTGGTAATGAGGGCTACCGCGTTTGATTTTGCCACTAGAGGCGCTAGTGTAGAGTGGTCTCCGTTGTTATGTCAAATATCTATATTTTATTCAAATGCACTAGTTTCTAATAAAACTCTATTTTTACGCGCGTAATAAAAAGTTTTGACAGCTAATTCGATCAATTTCGATTCAAGATCTCATTCGCCGGTGTCGCCAACTGTTGAGCATAAAAACGATAGCTCTCATTCGCAACGCAAAGGAAGTTGTGGGTGTCAGATGCTGTTTACTATTATAATACGTCATCCTCCATGTATTTCTGTTCTTTAGCTGCAGACGATGCTGAATGCGGCGTTTCTCTCGCCGACTATAGACCAGTGGAAGTTGAGTCTAGCGTGGTAGCTCGAAACACGCAATCGACAGAAGCCACCGAGACGGAAACACGGCGCCGTGGAGCGCTACCCTATACCTTCCATTACATGACCGGAAACAACATCAGGCTTTGTAGTTCTGGTAAGTTTGCATGTGTATTAATTGCTACCGCTTACTCTGAGACGTATCAGGATAAAATGAATGAAAGAAAAAGCTTAATCATACACCAAAAGAAAGGAAAGGAAACGGCCGTGCTTGTAATTCTGGAGTGCGTGGGAGTGGCAAAACAAAGAGAAGAAATCCTCAAAAGCCCAGGGTACTCCGCGAAGCCTGCGAGGAACTCAGGAAACTTTTGGACGAAGTTAGGCTTGCTAAACTATTAGCCAGGATATCCGACGTACGAAGGAACAACAGGAGCCGTTAAGTGTGGAAAAAGGAGTTCACTTACTTATACACCAAAAGAAAAAACGAAAAATTGGCACAATAGGGTCTCTCTATGAAACGATCTCCTCCAGATAGCACATTCCAACCAATAGGTTCGGCATGATTGAGTAACTAATATTCATTAACACATTGTCACAAATTTTCGCTATTATCCTGGTATTATGTGTCAGTCCGTGACTCCGTGATATACAGGGCGTCCCACGGCTATGCCACATGGAAGGTAAGTACCTTGAATATTGTAGATGGAACATTTTACTGAAAGAAGACATTATTTGAATTTAAAAAAACAATTTAAACTGCATTCATAGAAATTTAAATAATAACATGGTTGAACCGGGAATCGAACCCGTTACACGAGAAAAATAATCACTCTGTAGATTTATCATACCGATCGAAAGGCTTCATCATAAGGATTATTTTTTGCTAAATAACATAGTGTCACAAATAAATGGAAGGGGACGCCCTGTATATAAGTCGAGCACGATAGAGCTGCCGCTTTTAATAGAATACACAATAACTTAATACTTATGGAGTAAAATAAAATACACCGAATTAAAAAATATGACTGTTTTTGTATGATTTGATATCTGTCATTTTCAGATACGGTGGCGGTGCGCTACAGAGGTTTTGCAGATGCAGTTGCCGTGGCAAGCCAGCCACTACACAGAGGGCAAGCTTTTCGGGTACGGTGCTACTCGAAACACATATTTTTCTTTTGTTGTACGTTATGTTTATTCTGTTTATAAAATGACGTTGCGCAATCAACAGCATCTTGCGACTGGATTTTAGTAATATGTCTACTATGCGACTTGTTATAAAATGTACGTGTAATTAAATTAATTATAAAATTTCGTAATATTTAAACAAAAAAAACTTTTTCGTTAAATATTACGAAACAAATATTTCGTTTATATATAATATATACGTTTTATATTTATACACACTCTTCTAAGGCCGGAGTCCTTTGTGATTAACTATTTCAATATTAGCTGGCTGTTTTATAAGTTATAACTGAATGATATAAATGGATTTGTTGTTTGAAAAATTACTGAATACTTTTTACGACAAACAAACAACAAATCCATTCCATTTATCTGCGAAATCTTATAAACCAAATGTTAACAAATGCCTAATACGATTGCCGCCACTGTTTCCTCAAAACCCGAGTCTTCATTTTTGAGGCTGTGCGTACTTACCTACCTATTTATATCCAAGTGATAGTAAAATACTCTCATTTATACATCTCTTTCCTTTCTACTGAGGTTTTCTTTGAAGAACTTTTCTTTGATGCAATGTAAAATATGAGAATAAACACTACACAACTTATAAATCATGAACTTTGGTCTCGTTGTTGTTACGTTGAAATATTGATAAGAGAGACGTCAAATTGTGTCGTTAATTTTAATCGCTACAAGAGATGATGGACATGACATAAATATTACTTTGATAAGACGTGTCCAATATTCATAAATAACTTTTGAATTATTGAGACTGCGCAACGTATAGGTTAATTGAGTAATGCGAACTTGACGCAAAGCATACAATACAAACTTTCACCCTGACAAAGCCCGCGCGTTGAAAATAAATATTTAGCACATAAGCTGCCACGCGCTACTGCGCTTGCGTCATATCGGAATGAAATGACACTTGTTCGTTTTCTTCATGTCTAAGGTTCAATTAAACATATTTTGCCCAGTACTTGGCCGTGTCGATGGCGTTTACGGTGGCCAGGTAGAGATCTTTTAATATGCAGGTTGCCGGCCACTTTGCGCATGACAATAGGTGAACAGGGCAGGAAAATAGAGGTTGCTTGGTTGAGGTTGGAGTAACCCCATTTGGGTCCTGAGTCTGTCGCTGTTCTTCTTTCCTTCATTCATTCATTCATCCATCCTCACAATGTTATCATTTAGTTAAATAACTTGCGTTTTTGCGAAATACGAACACCTCCCTTGTGCTACTTTCAAAACGCTAATTTGACCTCGCCAATAACATTTATTATTGCGAATTGTATTGTTGCTAAATTGAGCAATCGCAAAATTATTGTCCTTGAAGTTACTGAGCGTGCGACAATAATACAGCAATAATAATAATTACATGTTCGAAAGTTAGAATGGACGGGTAATAAATAGTTGAATGGATGCTTGTTGCTCAATTATGAAACTTAAAACGAATTCAGTTGTTATGTTTGTGTAAAGCTTAAATGCTTGAAAAATATACAAAACAAACAAACAAACATTCACACACTCACACCCCTGCACTATTTTTATATTTTTGGCAAAAGCTAGTCATGTACATATGTTGCGGTAGAGCGAAGCCACAATGCTCCGTTGCGTAGCATTGCTCCGCAGATTTGTACTAAAAAAATACCATACCTTGATTGAGAAAGTTCTGCTTCTTTTGGAACATTATCCATTATTTGCTAGCGGAGGCTGCCTAAGCCATTTGCTTACTGTCGAACGGAAATAACAATGTTAACCCTAGCAAATCAATGCGCGCGAAATTCCAACATTTACATGGTAAACCAAGAGATAGAAATACGTTATCGCACATAAAAGATCTATACTTAGTCTTTGAAAGCCGTACATTTTTTATGGTTACAAATATAAATAAGAGCCAGCCAATAATAAATTGTTAGCAATTTTAGCATAAAACGCTTGATTTACTGAACCTATAAATAAAGCGCTAGTTACTTTTTGCAAATAAGACTGCATTTGCATCTTGCAGCAAAAACGCGCATAGCGTAAACACCGTATCGTAACTCATTTGAGAACCGATGAAAGAGGCAGCATAGCGATGACGTAACATACGTTTTTAGAACAGCATAATCATGTACATGTCGCAGCCAACTAGCTAAATCAGTCGTGCAATTAACTACCCAGCCTTTTTACTAAATGGCCGCAATGCAATTAGCGGCCGGACGGTACTCAGTTTATTGTGCCTTATTCTGCTATTAAGTTGTACACGCTCGCAGCGCGTGTGGACGCAAAAAAATAACCATAACATACCGATACCCATCTTATATCTGCCTTAGACGAATTTTCTGTCATTAGGCTGTGCACGCTCGCTTTAAAAGGCTAAGCAGTTATAGTTATTCTATTTCACGATGAAGGTTTGATCTTGGTTGTTGACACATTGAGTTAGTGTGCGTCGCACGGCATCGAATGACGCGACATGACACTTCTACAGCCAAGGCCAAACCTCCTTCGTGAAATGAAATATCTACAGTTGAACGGCTGATTAAGCTAGTTCGCTGCGACATATTCATTTTGTCCCATATGCAACTCAAGTCTTAAAATTAGTTGTGGAACAATCAGGTAACAGGATCGTCTTTGTCTCCAGTTCCGTGTGGACAGAGTGACGGATGAGTGGCAAGGCACGGTTACGATCGGCGCGCTCGCGATGTTACCTTCGGAAATGCCGCCTATGTCCGCTCTCCACTTCACCATCCCCTGCTGGGTGGTCTCTAACGACGTGCTGTACAACCGGGGCGTCTATGTAAGTAATAAGCCTTTATTAGAATTTATAGATATCGCAATCATATACATGTGACAAGGTCTTAAATAGTTTCTTATAGTTACTGTGGCTCTGTGAGCTTTAGACCTCGCGAGTGTAGTATAAGTATTAGTAGTCCAGTATATACATGGTTGTTTCTATGTATCCTATGTGTGTATAAAAAAAAGTATATACGTATTCTATTAGTTATCTAGTTCCCATAGTACAAGCTTCGCTTCGTTTGGGGCCAGATGGCGTTGTGTCACAAAATTTTTATTCGTTTATTTATTTTATTTATATTTTTCACTGTATTAAGTATTTCACACTTTCAAATTTGTCTTTAGTAAGACTTATTTAGTACTCGACTATATACATACCTACCTACCGAACACACTCATATTATGTCACCAACCAGTCAAATCAAGTGATCGAATCGATCGAATGCAAGTATAGTAGCGAACAAAAACTATGGGTATGATGAGTCACCAAAAACAAAAAATCATAGTTGTATTCCGAAAGATGATGAAATTCCCTTTTGATTTGATGTGTCACAGGAAATTTGCGTTTATTTTATTTTTTTCTTCCCATCATAAATGTATAAAAGTTGAATGGGTTACTGCCGCTAAGTATAGTTCAAATACTAGTCAACAAATGTTAGTTATAATAGATAACTAACCTCGCTTGCAGACTCTGAGCGAGGTCGGCCGAAAGCTTGAGGAAATCACTGAGAACTCAGTGCTGACGCTGCACTTCCGGGCCAGCAGCGAGTTGACGCTCGAGATCGATGGCGTCAATAGAGGAGTCATCGCGACCATCCCTCGACGCTTCAACGAGATCTATCCAGCTATCGATCTGTATGGCAGGATCCTTCAGGTAAATCCTTTCTTTTTGACTTCTTCTTCGAATCGTGTCACTAGTTCTCAGTGAGTTGAAAGGATTTCAAGTGCGCCTCGAAGAGGCTTCTTTCATGCACTTGACACATGTTTTTCAAACTTTTAGGTTCTATGACATGCCGGTATCCTCACGATGTTTTCGTTCACCGTTAAGCACGTGTTTTAATGCTTACATATATTTTTTAAACAGAAAAATCCGTTGGTGTTTCTATTTGACGACACGGATGGTCGAGTTGCAAGTGTGTTGGACGTGTGCTACGGCTATCGCGGGTTCGATTCTCGCTTTAGGACAAACATTGGCTGATAAACATCTGCGTTAATCGTATCGTGCGGCTTTACAGTGCTAACCCGAAAAGTTATTGAAATAATCAAGGTTTTACAAAAAACATAGACAACCGATTTCATTCGGACTGTTCTATTTACCGTAGGCACCACTGTCAAGTCACAGGGAAGCAAAATACGCAATTTCGTTTACTTTTCAGTTATTTTGTATTCAAAATCAATTATCAACCAATCAATTTTCATGAAATTATATGGGACCAATCTGAAATTATATCCTCTCAAACAAAAAAAAAAAAATTTTTCAAATAGTTTTATAAACAACAAAGTTCTGAGGTAACAAACATAAAAAAGCCATTCAACCGAATTGATAACCTCCTCCTTTTTGGAAGGCGGTTGAAAAACACATCGAACCGCATTGTTATTTCAGGTGTCTATCCTGCTCCACCCTCACGTGCTAGTCAGTGGCACCTCTCTCGACCTGCCCATGATTGAAGAGCATCGAGAAGACGGCGAGGCGCGCGATACAACTGACCTGGACTCTGACGAAGCTGACAGGGAACCCGCCTACAACTTCCCCAACCTCTCCTTCTCCGACCCAGACGACGAGTTCTCATTCCGGCACGAACAAGACAACCCCGACCTCGAATATTACCCGACAGATGCTGTAACCTATCCCAACAACATCAGTTTCTACCCCGAAAATTATTCGACAAACGTCGGTTATAAAGCACCTGTTGTCGAAGACGCGAGTAGCAGCAACGCGGTCGAAGACGTCAGCAATGCCAACGATGACGTTAGCAACGCCAATGGTGACGTCAGCAATGTGAACGACGACGTCAGCAACGCGAATGATAACATAAGCGCCAATGTGAACGATGACGTCAGCAACGCGAATGATGACGTCAGCGCGAATATTAACTATGACGTCAGCAATGTGAACGATGACGTCAGCAATGTAAACGATGACGTCAGCAATGTGAACGATGACGTCAGCAATGTGAATGACGACGTTAGCAACCCGAATGATGACATAAGCACCAATGTGAACGATGATGTCAGTAACGCGAACGAAGATGTCAGCGCGAATATAAACTATGACGTCAGCAATGTTAACAATGACGTCAGCAACGCCAATGTGAACGGCGATGCCAGCAACGCAAACGATGACGACAGCGCCAATGTGAACGATGACATCAGCGGTAACGACGTAGATGACGTCAGCAGCGCTGTCGATGATACAAGTAGCCGCGCCGTAGATGATACCGATGGTCACATCATCGATGACACGAATATTGCAAACGATGAACTTAACGTGGACACCGTCACAAACAATGTTATTGACGTGAACCAAATTAAGGAGTTAGCAGCGAACAATAAAGATGTCGAAGTTGAGCTACGTGGAAAGTTGGAACCGCTGGCCGGGCCCAGTAGTGCGCCGGACGCGCTGCCGACCTTAACTGTCCACCTTGGCAATAACGACGCCAATAACAAGAAGATCAAAGCTTTCAAGACATCCAATAAAGACCGGCGATCGTGGCCCTTCAAGACCTCCCTGCATCGGAGCTTGCCGCTGCGCGACGATTGCACCGCTGACAATGACCTCGCCGCCGCCCGAGGCCTCAAGAAAAGCCATTCCTCGCAACACTTTACACAGAAGCTCGAAGCGGAATTCGTCTCTGTCGATTCGGATGAATCCAGCTCCGGAGAGTCTATAGTCAACCCACTAAGCCTGGGCTCGCACATCTTTGACGATGACTCCGATGTCTCAGAAGAAGCGCAAGAGGTTTGCGACACGAATATCCGCCATAACGACCGCTACCCCGAAGCGAACGAGACCGTTTGCTCTAACGACTACGACGCCAGCGATGCCATCGATGACAACTTTGACAACGTGTTCATCGACGCGATGTTTCTGGAGACAAATAATATGCCGGATTTGAACGAAGAGCAGTCTTTATCCATGGACGAGTCAACTACGACTCGTAGGGACGATTTCTGGGCGGATGGATTAACGATTGAAAACTTGCACTATTTGAATGGGATTATCTGCTGGGACCAGCGCGTGACGGGCGCTCGCGTCGAACACCGCGACTGGGTGTTCTATTCGGAGACGAACGGGAACTGCGAAGTGATGCACCTCGCCCTCAAGTTCTGGAACCAGATCGTGGCTCCGTACTCGGATATGCGTGAAGTGGTCACCAGTGGGTGCGTGCATTGCTTCTGCTCGAATTGCTCTCCGGACTCAGACCCACTGTATGGAGGTAAATATTACCCTTTTAAATTGGTTTACTCTCATACATGTTATATGATTATAAATATTTTGATGTATGTTTTCCATATTTACCTCATCTATGACTACTTTTTTTTACATTTATTAACGTAAAAACAACACTAGCTTAAAGTTTATAAAAATTGTAAAACCGACTGCTAAAATAATATAATCGCCATAATTATTATTGGATTTCTGTCACTTTATTCAAAAATATTTTATTAAAACTTCTTTACTGAGACAAATCTAACGATACCTTAACTGTAAAATTTACATACATACATACATGATCCGCGCGATAAACACAACCCTCTTGGCAGTCGGGTAAAAGCACCAATTTTGGCATCCCGAAAATGTCAAGGTTTGTGTGGACACAATACTTCCATGGGTATTGTAAGTGTTGTATGTGCAGGGTGGGTGCGCATCGAGCGCACGCGGGCCAGCGAGGTGGAATGCGACCAGCCGGTGCGCATGTTCTGGCACGTGATGCGAGCCACCATCACCTCGGCGCTGGCGCTCAGTGACGTCACACTGGCAGAGGTGCGCCGCCCGCGCTCCTTCTGTCACGAACCGTCAACATCACCCGCGCTCGCTGACACGTGAGTACATACTTCAAATAGTTATTTGTTCACCAAGGGACTGAAGTAAGACTCGACTTGAATATCCGCCCTAGCTTTCGGCTCGGGCTGATAAAAGTCTCGTATTTCGACCGAGGGTGACACAATTTTTTTAAGGAAATTAAACAAAGTTAAACATGTCAAACATGTTAAACATTTCAATTTAATTTCAATCTATACATTTTAATATTTATGGCTGGTTATGTGTAATTTTTAATATGTTACTAACGAATAAGCCTCATGTAAGAATAAAATATGGTGTAATAGTACCGAAATAAACGATTTGAATTGAATTGAATTGAATAAACTGAAATGAGCGCCCATTTCGTAATTCAAAAACTGAGACAGCCATCCTATGTTACCACGATATTCAAAAATAATTATGTTAAGGTCCCTCATAATACCCTGATCCTTGATTATAATGAAGGATCGGTCCTTTTCGAAATGTGAATAATGTTCTCAACTTTCGGCATGAAACCTACGAACGTCAGGTAAACGGTAGGTAAGTCTTGGTAGATAAGCGTCTCGTTTATTTACTCCTCACTGAATCCAGGTAAAATAAAGCCTACTAACGATGTGGTTCAATTGAATTAAATATTGAAGTTAGTATATATTGCATTTTTACAGATGGATGGATGAGGAAGGGAAACCCCATCAAGCCGCTCTGGCGCTTGATGTTGATATCGGGTAAGAGAAATGTATTATCACCACCTGCTCGACAATGTCCAATTACATATCATGCTATCATCAAGGTAAAGCAAAGCATTACCTCCCTAGGGTGGTAATATTGTATGAAACTCCCAAGGGTTGTAATGTGATTTGAATTTGGATAGTCAAATTCGTGTGGAAACTCGTGGAAAACTCTAAGTAAAAGAACGTCCATTATGGCATTGTAAAAAGGTTTGTTCGAAAATCGAACTGGCTACCATAAACAGAACTCATAAAAAAAAAGAAAAAAGGCGCGACTGTGTGAAGATTGTGAAACAAAAGACGGTGTTGGCTGCTGATTTCGGAGCCCTGGTTTTTTATTGCCTAGCAGAAGGCGTGAAAAGTAGAGTATGCTGCTCTGGGATAAAGCCAGTCTTCGTCTTGGGTAGCTTGAACCCCTCGCGTCACTCAGGACTCTACATAACTCCCTCGCTAGCTCAGGTTTCAATATGCCACCCGCGACATAAGACACTGCTTTATCCCCTTAGTGCATAATCTACTATTACACATTCAAAAAGTGGCCCTGAACTGTTAATTATTTTCAAGTATTTAAAACTCCATTGGTGTAGGGACGGGGTCGAACCCACAACCTTCCGATCGAAAGTCGAGGCACCTCTCTCTCTCTCAACTCAGCCAATACTCTTTTTTGTGGATACAGTAGAATATCAGGTTTTCAATATTTACAGCGGCCGAGAAGCGGAGAGCGATCGCTTGATAGCGTACTGGATATACCTCAAATCGCACGCTTCGATGTTGCAAGAGGCCTGCGAAGATGTAGAGGATACCGTGGAGGATACAGTTGACGATATACTCGAGGACACAGTTGACGACATCGTCGCCATGTTCGACGATTACATGGAGGAGACAGCCGATGGTTCGGATCGTCTCGACGGGACGGGTCCTGACCCGTCCCGCTCAGAGTCCACGGATCCAGCGAATCCCTTACAGTAGAGGTACAATGGGAATGGACTCCCTTGCTAATGTGATTATAAATCTTTGAGATTTGGAAACTGAGGAGATCAATATTGATTTTTTGCGAATCCAATGTGGATTGTAAGTGATACGTTCATGATTTTATGAACATTACTATATTTAAATTTGTATAATTCTACGGTCGCCCGTCACCGGTCGCTGCGGTCGGCGGCTCGTTTGCGACGACCGTAAGCAAACGAGCCGCCGACCGCAGCGACCGGTGACGGGCGACCGTAAGATTGCATACATTTTGTTGCTGTAGCGCCGCAACTGGCGTCATGTGTATAGTCATGTGTACGGCAAAAAAAATGTATAAAAACTGACGGATGCCGGCCACTGTCAGCTGTGGTTGGCGGCTCGTTTGCAGTTCGCCTTATCTCTAGACATACTTCTATTGACACGATAAAATAATGAATTTTTAGGATATAAATGGTTATGACTGAATTGGAAAGGCGAAGCCAGAGTGGTTATGGTTAACTAAGCGACCACAGCTACGTCGGCGATACGTTTGCGGGCGCACTATAGGCTGGTCAAATGGTATCGTGCTGAATTGTATATTATTCGAATGTTTTATTCTATCTTTTGGCGTACAGCTAATTTAATACACAGTTAATTTCGGGTATGGTTAATCTAGAACCTTGATAGTATGAAATACATTTAAGAAGTGTATTGATACATCGAATGATAAGAAGAGCACCCCTTTTAAATCTATAGTCAATATCAATCAAATACACGGTCAATTTTTAATCACCAGAAAAAAAGAACATATACGGCAAAAAAAAAAATTGTCAAAATAAATTTGATTAAAATTGGGTAACTGGTACCGTTAGTCGTTTTCCTACGGATTTGTGTCAGGCGGTACCTTTAATTGATAATAATTTAAGTTTTATTCATCGTTTGGCAAACTCGGGTACCTAGCTCCAGCCAGCTCGCAAAATCTCGGCTCGGGCGCCGCACTCTCGCCGCTGTCACTCTGTCATTTTGTAGAAATTCAAAATTCTGACTGCACAGATACAACGTAGTACCCCGTCCGTATTGCCCATTTAATTTTTTTTGGTCATTAAAAATTGGCTTAGTATGGACTGACTGACAGACAACGCATAGCCCAAACCACTGGACGTTAATACTTGAAATATCGAGGATTCGTTCATCAAAAACTGTAGGCGCGTACTAAGAATTTTGTTAATTCGCAACGCAAACGAAATTGTGGTTGTCAACTAGTATCGGATGAAAAACATTCGTTTTGTGAAATTTTATGTAGACGACTTGTATTATTAGTAACATTAGTCGGATAGAATTAACTTTAAAATGATTTTTGAGAGGTAACAAGTATCATTATAAGAATTTGTGAACGTAAGTAAACTATAGTATCTAACGTTGGTCGATAAAATCGAGCGATCTTATAAGTACTCTGATCTGGTTAAAAGTTTGTAAAATACTATACAGAGCATTATTTGCACCTATAAGCTCTCCCCTATATTATTATAGTATTATTATACATTATTGTGAGCACAAGAAGGTTGCGGGTAAAGTATATTGCAGTTATTAATTGTCTCGTAGGAATACAGGTATCCTCACAGTTTAATATCGCTGACCTTTAATGCGCAGAAGTCGATTTTTAGATGTGTTTGGCGGGAGGCGTGCGACGCGACGGGTAAGGCACCCGGCGCCAATAGCCTCACTTGCGCAGAGCTCCCCTCCACTTTCGCAGAGTGCCCCTCCACTTTCGCAGAGCGCTATTAAACCGTGAAGATACCTATAACAATTGAACGTCTATGGCACAGTAGAGCATTCGCAGTACGTCAACTCACGGAGTTTTTAATTATTATTGATTGCTTCGTAATAATGAAACGGGTTATGGCTTTGGCGTATTTTGAATAAAAAAAATAAAAGATTCCCATCTAAGTTGGCCGAAATAATCTTCGAATGCCTTTTGTATTAATTACATCCTAGTCATATATAACGAATATTTCCAAAACATACTACTAAATATTCTTATGTATTGTAATGCATAATTTGTGATCTCAGTTATATTTATATGTTGGCTTTCTTAAGCGTCGATGAAATGGGCCGAGTTTACAAGCTACAAGCCAGCGAGGCTAGCAGCTCGTGAACTAGCCCGTGTGGCGCTATGGAACTAAGTATTTATAAATTGGTTGTTTTAGTATTAAGCTGCTTTAAGTTTATTCCTTTATTTGTATGTTTGATTAAAGCTTTATGCACATTGTATATTTATAGTACCTAAACATATGTATAGCTTAAATATTAATTCGGTATTACACAATTTGTTACACTTTACCAAGTATTTAATATATAGTATAGTGAAATAAATTGATACAATAATTTAACGTGTGGTAGGTACTCGTATCATTAAATAAATCGACTCGTACAGTGACTGTGAGAGCTATATTGAGGGAATCTCGGAGAAAAATCTTGAAGTTGATCTGTACAGACTGCAGAACTACAACAGACTTGCGACGAGACATCGTATCTCTATCCCGCCTCTATTTTCTAGATAACATTATAACGAAAAATTTTATCATAATCATCATCATCAGCCTATCGCAGTCAACTGCTGGACATAGGCTTCTCTCAATACGCGCCATCGCGCCCTGTCTTCGTCTTTCCGCATCCATCTTCTACCTGCATGTCAGTCTGTTGTAGTTCCACAGTCTGTATAGAGAACAATTCAAAGATTTTTTTTCAGATTAAAATTTATATAATTTAGTTAGGTACTTTCGGCAAAAGTGTTAACATAAAAAATGAATTTCATCATTCCATTCAACATTATATCATTATAAGTATTCAATTACCGTGTAGAAAGATATGGTACGGAATTCCACACCATTTCAGTCTGTATTTCTATTACTTACATCTTGCATAATGAGTCGAATTCTCCCTTGGTGTGTACTTGTATACAATGTTTTGAAATTATTATATACGTTCCTTCCTACTTGAGCTTCCGTTGTAAGTTGTCGATGGTATTATCAAAATCAATCTCAATATCAATGTATTAAAAATGATTTATCCTGTATTTACCAGTAGAGATATGAACCTTAAACGATGTGTTCGTCAAATTGTAGTAGGATAAGCACCGAGCAGCAGGATGTTTTCCGTATTTGCTCCACGTCGAGTCCAAACCACACTATCGTAACCGTATGTTTATGTGTTAGAAATGTTAAGTGGTCCTTAGTTTAGTGTATATCTTACGCAGCAATAGCAATGTATTATATTATAACTTTTTAAGGTTATAATATTGTGTCAAATTCTAATGGCATCTAAATATCCTTCATGCACCTCCGAACTACACTTAGAGAAGATTAAATTAAAGCCTGGATGTTTGTCGATATAAATGATTTTATTCATATTCCAATTATCTACCTACAACAAATACAGTCGTATCCAAAATTTTTCTTAGCTACATTACTACTAACATTAAAGTTAAAGTATCACTGTTCGTTTCATATCCACCCACCTGAGATTCGACACAGCGCAATACAGTTATACAATTTAAAACTAATAAGTATCCGCAGAGACAGTGCTGTAAACCTTAAAAGATGCATCAACAACGATAACTCATCTAAATCATAAATAAATTAATTCAAATAATACCTTTTGGCGGCGTACTGCCACTGCGGCACACAATAAATATTTTACGAGACTAAAAGCCATTTCTGAATTACTATCAGTGCATTGCATTAATAAAATGCGTAACTTACACGCCGACGTCAGTGCACTATGTGAGTAGTGTACAGGACGCAAATAAACTGTACCGCAAGTAGGTTGAAGTGGTTGTACTTCCCATTTAGACTTATAAAGTAGGTATCTTAATTTCTTCTACATACCTACATGATTTTATACCCGTCAAATATCATTTCGTCCTCAGTCAAAAATCTCACCAGCAACAAATTGTCTACAGAATGATGGTAAAACAACAAAGTAAAACAACCAACTAATCTATGTACAACATCGAAAATCTGAAATCTAACATTCATTTACGTCTACAGCTACCGTCGACGACCTTCATCCGTCGCCTGAAATCCGCCTCTGAGATGGCGTCGCGTGTGAAACCGAGATTTACGAGTGTTTAGAAAAACTGCGCGAGGCGGGATAAATAAGGTCGCTATAATCTACCAGACTTTGCATTTAGCGACTGGGTTCATGGGGGAGCCAAGGGGGCACTTGAAGTCTTCTGCGAACTCTTCCATGTTCGACATGGGGCCGATGACGCGGAAGCGGCCGGGTGAATGGAAGCCAGTCGTGATGCGCAGCTTGATGGCTTCGTTGCGGTACACGGCGCACCACGTGTTGGCGGCGCTCAGCCAAAACAGCTGCAACACGAACAATATGAACTCAATTGCTAACACGCAAACATGGAATAGGTACATACCTAATTAGAGTACAATCATGCAATCGGGTATATCACTAGGGTAGGACTTTGTCGTGTTGACGCCTATCTACTTACATGATATGGCTTGTATGATAACCTTCAATTTATATTCTGAACGTTAAACGTGTTCGCATGTTCGAAAGCTTAAGACCGCCAGGTGGCGCTAGCTTACTTTAGTACCTACATATAAATCACATTGTTGTATTGGCCGTGATCTCTAGATTTTTTATGACGAAATAGAGTTTCACTATTGTGGTAGACAAGATTTATAGACAATAAAAAGTTTAATGAAATTCCCCTTGGGATGAGTTTGTGGTGCGGCATCCGGGCCGCAAAATAGGTTAGGTTTTCATTCAACCTATGTGGTAGGTAAATGGAAATCTTCGATTTGTTTTTGCTTTTGTTGTCCGCCAAAGTTCACTTTGTGTTGCGAAAGTTTATCAGAGATACGCGTTATGACGTCGTCATGAGCTGAATAATAAATTAAGATAGCCCCAAGATGTTTACTACCGAATAAACATAAAAGAAGCTACCTACTAAACTGATTTAGCTGCAATTCGATATGGGTAGGAGGTACCTACCTATCTAATGAAAAAAAAGAAAAAGGATCTAGGCTACAATACAAAAATCCCGATACCTCGCAAGCGACGCCACAGAAACGCGCTAGTTTAACTATCAAGATCAAAATATAGGTAAGTGAGAATGAATTAATTGATGCTTGTTACTCAATCATGCCGAAGTTTCAACTTATTGAGCTTCATTTAATAAGTCTGAATATTCTGAGCTGTAAAGGTCATGGGCTACTAGTATAGTATCCCGATACGAAGCATGAGAAGTTGCGGGCGTCAGCTTGTAGGTACATAAGGTATAGGGGGCTTACTTATTGTGGGCTGTACTTCTCGAGTCCGGGCAGGGCATCAGCTAGTAGGTACAGCTAGCTGCACCAATATGTATACACTCTCACTCAAGCTTCCACATTTATATTACTTAGGTATACTCAAAATTTTCAAAGACATTCTTCTTCTGACAAATAAGAGGATTTTAAATAAATATTTCATATTTGTATTTTGAAAATGCTTGCGTGCTCTTTCTTGTCATTGCAAAATGAAGAGCAGGTAATATAAATGTGAAAGCTTGGGAGTGTATAGGTAGGTTCATGTTGGTGCAGCTGACTGTACTTAAGGTACGGGGTTTACCTGTCGTGGGGTATACTTCTCGAGTCCGGGCAGGGAATCAGCTCGTGGGAACAAAAGTTAGGGGTTTTACCTGTCGTGGGCTGTACTTCTCGAGTCCGGGCAGCCGCGGCTCATCCCCGTGGCGCTGAGTCCACGCTTGGTACGCGTAGTAGGCCTCCTTGATGCCGCCGTTGTCCGCGATGTTCTCTCCTTGAGTGTTCACGCCGTTCAGCTGTAAAATACTATTTTATAACGCTTTGTCGGCACCAGCAACATTCAGTTCCAACCCAGAAGTACTGAACAATGAACAAGCAGACTCGAAATAAGGAGAGTGGGTATGTTCGTTAAGAAAAAAAGTAGGTAGGTATATAGTTTCAGTAAGTGATAAGTGTACCTAAATCTAGACGTCTCTTTGAAATCTCATGATTGCAGCGTAAGTCTTAAACGCCAACGAGTATCTAAGTAGAGCGCTGGTGTTGTAGACGTAACACTTGAAAAACAAGCTTTACCACGCTTTTATAATTATGTAATTGCTCAAATAGCTGTTGATTTAAACTGGCGTTATTATGTAAACTTTCCGTTAATTGTAAGTTGATAATTTTCCATCCATACTTGGCCTTGGTTGGGGCCGTTTCAGTTCTAAAAATTTATGTAATAAGCAAGTTACATAAATAATGACATGAGATAAACGAAACAAAATTAATGTTAGCCTGCCTAACTAGTAATTTATCTAATTATATTTATGTTAATAAAAAATACATTATCATGGTAACGTCTATTGTTCATGGTTCGTTGTTCACGATGTCAACGAACTCAATTTACTTATGTTTCGTATGAAACAACAGTTGCTTTAAAACTGAGAATACATAAAATTAGATACCTATTTAAAAAGCGAGACAAGGATGGATGGACCGTTATTCAATCACGCATGAACCTGATTAGTAGGTACATGACTTACCAAAGGATAATGTTCATTAGGATCTATCTTGTAGAGAAATTCCTTTTTTTTAAAGAATATACCTATCATGTAGGAAAACCGAGCGCTCCGCTAGAGCAAAACTACACCGAATTTTTGAGTAGGTACTAAGTATATTTACCGTTTTTTCCTAGTTTTGCATATCACTAGGTGACATTACAAGGAGTGACTTTACTATCAAAAAATCTTGTATTTTTATTGTTTTTAATTTGGGTCAATACAAAAAGAAGCAAACTATTAGTTATTCATTTCAAACACAAGAAGTCGTCACGTCTCTACAATTTTGAAAATACCTTTAAGCAAAAAAATAATACATCCGTGACTTTAATTGGGATTTTAGTGGTCGTAGGTAAACGTCATTGAAAATACATAGGAAAGCAACTAAACTAAACTACTGAACTAAATTTCAATTAAATGTCTATGGGATCAATAATACCGAATTGAGAACCTCCTCCTTTTTTGAATGCGGTTGAAAAGTCAGTTCTACTCTCGAAATACGAGAGTAAGCCAGTATGTTCGTACCTTGAGTCCGACTTCTTTCACGGTGTAGTTGGAGTACTGGTCGATGATGCATTTGGCTCGCTCTAAGTACCTCTGCTTGGTCATCTCTTGCCACCAGTCTACCAAGTTACCGTTCTTGTCGAATTGACGACCCTGTGACGAGAAAAAACGTTTTAGGATCGAAATCTAAGTTTAGAAACACCAGATAAGTAGGTTACCTATTCATTATATTTAGATACCTAAATATAAACACCCTGAATACCTTAAATAGTAGGTGTAATAATCTCAATCACGAAACAATCTGACAATCGAGTTCGTACCGTATCCGCGTCCGTATCGCGCGCATACAGTTATACCTACTACATAATAATAAGGTTTATTAGTTTGTACGGTATTTTTCATAACGTCATATTATACCTAGGAACTTGGTGACTTTTCTGTAACGGATACGATACGAATTCGATTGTCTAATTTTTTCCGTGATTGGGTAATCAGAAAAAAAGTGCAAAAAAAACCTAAGCGTTTTTAAAATGCTTAGGAAAATTAAAAAAATGTTCATATGTTACCTGATCATCAAAACCGTGTGTGATCTCGTGACCGATGACAAATCCTATTGCTCCGTAGTTCATGTAAGCAGGACGCTTTGCAGAGAAGAATGCTCCTTGCAGGATGCCGGCCGGGAACTCTGATAAATATATACAAAAGGCTTATTGGACCTGGCTGACTGACTGACTGACTGACTTACAAACAGGCTAAACCAGTGGAAGTTCGTCTAGAGGTGTAAGCGTGTACGTAGGTAGGTACTTAGAAAGTTTTCTTAATTCGAAGTTGCGGGCGTCGTCAGCTAATAGGTAACAAATATAACATCCTTACTTTTAGCACAGAGTACTAAGATACTACACAACGTTTAGTATTTAAAACAAAGGAAATTTTAACCTCTATTTTAATTAATATATACATAAGTATAACAAATTTCTAATAAAATGAAATGAAATGAAATGAAATATTGTTTATTTGCTAGAACATATGTGTTTACAAACCCTCGACTAAACTTAGAAAAGAGCTAGTGTTCCTGAAACAGCTGGATCGATGTTCGATTAACCTACATTTATCTAGAAACCATCTAAAACGGTACATTCGATTGGGAGCTACGATCCTATTTAGAGACAAAGGTTTCGATCTTGAAGGTGAAAATATTGCAATACGAAAATAAATATAATCTACTTATCAGGCTACTTTGGTACAATAGAAGAAGAAAGAAAATAAGCCTTTATTGCCCTGCCATGGGATTTTTATTGAATATTTTACTAAGTATGTATAGATTATGAGTAGTTCAGAGCCACTTTCAACCCTGATTTACGCTGGCGAAACTTGCAAAACAATCAAGCAGTATCGATAACCAACAAAACATTCCGAAGCCTTTGAAGCTATTGATAAAATACTTACGAATGCTGTTTTCGATGGAGGAGTAGAAAGCGTTGACGACTGCAGGACGGCCGTGCGTGATCCAGTCGGTCTTATTGACGGGCTCGCGTAGCTTGCCGAAGAGGTACTCCGTGCCAAAGAGAGTCAGGTTCAGGACGGATTCCATCAGCTTGTCCGATGACATCTCAAGCTGGACGAAAAATTAGCATTGTTACTTGAAAAGGCACTTGCATGAAGCTCAGTTTTTAAAGCCACTTCAGGGATACCATTTTTAGCTAACTAACTATAACTGTTTTATGCATTTTTGCATGCTGTAGGGGATTTTGGGATTAATCCTGTATTACGATGAAGTGTGTGAGACCAACATTAGTTTTAGGCCATTAATGTAAATTATACTTACTTCAGGCAAAATAAATGATTTATGATTTCTAATGATATTTTTTGGTAGCGACGCTTGCGACTGTCCAATGGTTTTGCATGATTCATGTAAGTAAGGGTTTTTGAGAGGTCAATCGTATTTTTATCCTTGAAATGTCCGGCCAGTGTCGTATTCGCAGCGGGGCGTGTCCCAATTATCGCTATACGAGTATTAATTCACCTGTCACTGCATTGCAACATGCAACAGAACACTTTGTGTTGGTAACAATCGGTTGCAATTCAATTTGTCCGGTGTCCAATTATATATTTATCTACTCCAGTACTGCCACTGGCCACCTGACCATTCCCATTAGGTACCTACGAAGTTTAATCGATGTCCGAAAATTACAGGCAAATTGTTTGTCAAAGAGCTGATATTTTCTTTCAACCCGTGGTCTTCTTTTCTTGGGTGGCAAAGATAACTGCAATCTGTCTGTCTAATGGCATTTTTTGTGCAACTTACCTTGTCGTAGAACTCAGTGAGTTTATCGTTATTGAGCATCTCGGCGGGGTAGGCGATGTGCGAGGCCATAGAGTCTGCCTTCTCAAGCGCTGCGTTGCGCGTCTTGTCGTCCATCCATTCCACCTCATTCAGAGTCTTGCGGAACTGTTGCCTGGGGATCAACTGACGTGTTTACATCTCTACATTTTAAAAAATAAATTGACACACCCGTTTCTTGGTGTTTTTGAATAAACTATTGTATGATCTCTTCTTTCGTAGATAGAGCGTAGAAAATTAAATTGAACATACACCTCAGTAGGATAGGGAGTAGAGCTAAACTTAACTCAAATGTTTTCTCAACTTGAAGTAACCACTGAAAAAAATTGTCTCCTTATGCGTATCACAGTACGAAGCATAGTTTGACTTGAAACAGGTTTTTGTTTGAACGTCCCTAGAGTTTAATATGCGTTACCTGATATCAGTCACCATCTCAAGAGCATTGGCCTTAGAGTCTTCGTTGAAGTACTTCCGGATGTAAAGGGCGCCTACTGCAATCGACATACTGTGGAAAGCGGAAATTTGAAATGAATGTTATTATTCTTACATTATAGCTTTATATATAAACCGATGAGCGCGTGATTATCAAAACAGGTTTTCAAGACTCTACAACAAATACAAACTCGGGATAAAAGTATAAAAAATGGAATAGTCTAAAAAAGTTCCGTTGCTAAGGGGTAGAGTTCGAGGTGCGTGTGGATGACAGTATAAGTATACGCGAGTAGCAGCGGGTAGTCAGCCAACCTACAATTTTCCATCTGGGCATATCTAATAAACGGAGACTCATGGCTGGCATACCATTCATCGAGGCTCTGAGAAGAGAGGCCGACCAAGAAGAAGTAAAGTACCTAGCACTAGTGGTGTCAGTGCACTCCTTCCAGCGGCTCTCGCGTTCGGACTTGCCGCTCAGCGTGGTGACGTAGGCGAGCTGCCGGCGGCGCAGACTCTCCGTCAGGTAGGAGACGGACGCGCCCGCGACGCGCCACATTACGTAGTTGGCCTGAACGCGCTTCGGAGTCTTTTCTAGGAGGATCTACAACAAAGTTATGGTTAGTAATGTTAATCTTAATTAATTTATAAAAAAAATTAAATAATAATCGACTAAAAGGGCGCTTACCTCGTGGTCAGAGCAATAGCATCGCTATTCAATGAAGTAACGTCGCCAGCCTTTTGATTTTGATTATTGAGAATCAAAGCCTTTTGGATGCCTACCTACCATGTCCGTTGACCATGACTAAAATTATATATATTATTTATAACTTTAGATTGCTTTTCGCGTGTTATTGCAGTAATTTTAGTTCTATTATAAGTTTCCAATTTGTTGTTAAGCATTTTGTTAGTGAGCAATTATCTAAATTGTTTATTTAGACAACAAAATTAATAAATAACTAAATCAAAATTTTTCTGAGGCTTTACTTTTTGATAATAAGAAGGTTCATGACATTATTTTATTCATAATAGTACACCAATTATTCAACTAGCAAATCTGAACAAAAGGAAACAATAGGCGTGACACCTACCTCTAGATCGGAGATGAATTTGGGCACGCTGACGATGGTCACCTCGTCCAAACCCACTTCCACATGCGGCGCCAGGAGACGGTTGATGTAGCGCAGCCAAGGAATCCTGAACAATGACATAACATTGGTGCTCCATATTTTATAGTAACCACGCAGAAGCCGTGGGCAGCGGCTAGTAACTATTAATCACAGGTTTTTTTTTATTTAAGTTATAATGATAAATATATAATACAAAGAAAGCGCCCAGACTTAGCACAAACATGGGAAAAACACAGATGTGCATCACACATATGTTTTACCTGAAGCGGGAATCGAACCCGCTACACAGGGGCGTGGAAATACAACACAATTGTTACTCTACCATCCGTGTCGTCTGTGTGTTTAGTTTCTTTAATGCGCAAATGAAATAGCACAAAAAGCGAGCTTAATGCTTGAAGGCTTATCTGTCAGCCAACCCCTTTTTAATCTCGAACCAACTATGAATGACATTGATATCAGAGAATATAATATACTGAGATGAGACGGTTAATATGGAAATGAAGAAAAATGTCCAGCTATTGTTGCTGACAGAATACATATTTATGTACGATTAACACTAATTTGGTATTATCAATCTGTTTATATGGGGCCGAATCCTGGACAATCTGAGCATTTGACAGAAAAAAGATAGATACGATGCAAGTCCTGAATTACTTTGGCCATATAGTAGGAAAGGTTGAAGCGAAAAAACCACGCCGCCTTTTCACGGCCACTTGATCCGACCAGGTCAAGAGTCACGGGATTCCCTGTCTCTGCCACTCTGAGACATGCAGAAAGACAGACAACCATAGAAGCAGCTTGTCAATCGAGCCATTCAAGTATTTTTCAAGACGGGCACGACCTTTAGTAATGAAGAAACGAATAAAAAAAAGAAGAACACTGATTATTCGCAAAAACAATCGGAAGTTATCTAAAGCTACAACAGGAAAGCATATCTAGGTACAAAACACACGACACTCAATTAAGTGCCGTGGAAGCTGTGAGAATCAATTCCGACCATCGCTATTCAGTTGCACCTCGCCTTGAAATCGCCAGAATGGAACGGTTAATTGCTCGAAGATTAGGTCATTTCCTGAATCTGAAAGATCGAACGAGACAGGGAAATGGGTTTGACGAAGACACAGCGCTAGTTTACAAGCTACAAGCCGGCGAGTTTTAAAGCTAGCTAGTGAGCGAGTTAGCTTTCGGGGAGGATTGTGGACAAGCAGATTGTAAAAAAGCCGATGACACGGAGCAAGTTTACAAGCTACAAGCGAACTCTACTTAGCTTAGCCACCTACATCGAATTATTTCCTGAAAAGTGCTCTGGTGCCGATATCATAAAATATAAATAGACTTATAACAAAAGGTTTTGCTTTAAAAAGGAAATAATTGAGAAAATTCAGCTGTAAAATGTATTCCACACGAGTGGACGAAGTCGCACGCAGGTCAGCTAGTAATAAATAATGTTTAGCCCATAGGCTTTTTTCATTTCATTCAACAAGACGGAGTGCTATCTAACATTACAATGAAGCACTCTAAATAAAGAGGTTATAGAGTTGGCCGATGAGTTTGGAGCTAAGATTTTACGGAACTTCGGCATTCAGATCTACGAAAAAATAAATAAGTGAAATGCCTTATTCTATTAGAAAGTTATTTGATTACTTTTTATGTTTTATTCTCTGTATGAATTCACAATTACAGAGTAAACTATCCATCGATATTAAATTGTATAAAACGATGTACCTAATATCGATGAAACTATCACGTTTTTTTTCTCAAAAGAACTTGAAGTTAAGTAGCTACCTGTTAAATTAAGCCTTCTTCTTTTTGGAACATCCAGGCCCTACACCAAATAGTACTCTTATGGTACAAACAAATCAAAGTTACGGATCCCCTATAGTAGTCCAACATTGCCCATCTCTAGTATTATGTTCAGCACGAACTTTGACAGATATTCGGCTGTTTCGAGGCGACAATGGCTATTTGTAGGCGTTGTTTCCGGTGCTTTCTTACTTCTGTGGTTTAGAAATTTATCGCATCGCTATCCAGCGCCAAACTAAGTAGTTATTTTAATATAGGAACCATTTAACTGATAGTGTTAATTTGAACCTATGTAGGATTCATAAAATGACCGCTGTTTGTGCTCTATTTGTCTATAAATGTTTGATGAAGGAATAAACCTCGTGACACCGATAAGGCAGTCCAATATACATATTTGCTACTCGACCACCATTCATCATACCATCGACGGTAGACCTCTCTTTACTAATAAAAAATAAATAAAATGGCATAAAAATGTGTTTTATAAACTCTGTTTCGATTGAAATAAATATCCAATTTCCGGGAGCTCCATAAAGTATCTTCAATGTCCAGAGGTCACGGCCAGATAAGGTTGGTCAAATTAACAAAATAATCTTTAAAATATACTTCAATCCAATAAAGACTCTACTTAACGGAAATTCCCACGTTTATTGCCAGCAGTGGCAAACGGGACTTTTAAAAAAATCTTCCTACTCTCTACCATTGCAAAAGAAAATGAAAAGAAATTGAAATCTTTTCAATCCCATTCCGTTCAGTTGAAGTAATCAATAGAGTTCAAATATTTATATGTAAGTATAAATATGTATAAAAGTATAGGTATTACGCGCATTAAATTGTGAAAGTGTAAGGTTTCTTGAAAGGTTTAGGTATATTATAATTATTGTCGACTTACTTGGGGAATTTCTGTTGCAGTTCTGCAATGGTCATTGGGTTGTAGAGACTGGTTGCGTTGCGGCGTTTCTCAAGCGGCAAAGAAATCTGCAACAAGAACCAATTGTCACCAGTTGGGAACACGTAACCTATTACAATACAACGCCGTAATACAACTCATTGTACTCATTATTGCAAATAAGGTTGCATGTTAGGCCTTGTCATATAGAAAGCGAAGCGGTCGCAGCATAGACGACCCTAGTAGAGATCTTTAATCTAAAAATGCACGCTAATCCAAAATCGCCGCCATACGAATGCCCTTACTTTGATCGTACAAGTGTAGGGGCGTGCTTTTTTAAACTGTAAGATCCAAAATTTATGCAGAAAAATGCACTGCATAAAGGGCCATTAAACTAGTTATTCCACTGAAATTATAAATGCGAAAGTTTATGAAGATGGATGGATAGTTATAATATGTATGTTTGTTGCAACTACTAAATCGATTGAGCTATTTTAATAGATTCCAGACGGTCTAGATCTAGGTCTAGGTCTAGAGATCCAGACGGCTTTCTGCAAGTGACGCCTTCCAGTTTAATAAGTAATGGACACACAGAAATGCCACATGTCCTTAGAGTAGGGTCAACGACAACGATTCACCCGGCCGCAGTGCTTTCTATACTTACTCGTATCAAGGCCTAGCTTGCCACCTTACAACCTGATATGTAAAAGAGCTACTTAGATATTTATTGCAACCCGTCTTGGGAGCCAGTACCTAGGACTCAGTTACAACATGGAAAAAAGAAATCGCGTCCAATGAAGCTGCTAAATTATAACTAATGATCGAACTTCACTTACCTCTGGTAGAAATCTTTCATACAACTTTGGTTATCCTTTCTACGTAGGTAGGTATGACTATGGGTACTTGCGAACACTTAACATACCTACGAGCTATAAATTTTATTATTTTAGCTAGACCGGTGAATAGTCTAAATTTTTATAAAAAAACTGACTCCAAGGAAAGTATAAAACGTTTTTTCCTTTTTTTTTCTTCAATATTCTCCGTTTTTATACCTATCCTTGTATACTTACTACATCTGTAAAATCTAATATGATGTCCTATAATATGAATGATGTGGTACTTAAATAAATGTTTGTCTATGTATATGTCTATTTTGTATACTTGGATATTTTTTTTAAATATGTTGATTAAAAAAACAATAATATTTTATGAGACTTATCTAAAAGTACCTTCTTTAATCCTTGGAATATCTTTTAGCTCCGCTTTCAGTTTGAGCCTAGCTTAACGACTCGTGAGGGCAGACCACCTTTCAATTGACACGCCGAATCAATTGGGTCAAATACTAATAGATATAACACAGCCCGGTAGCTGCGACGCTTTCCCTTAGATACACCCTCCGTTATATTGTAACACTACTAAATGCAGTTGATTCTATGATAAATAATTAAATAAAAATAATAAGGAATATTCCAGCATTAAACATGTTGAAAACGGAACATGTTTGTACATGGTTAGGTACGCATACATGGTAGCCTTCATTCTGAAGCCTGCAATCAGGAACCATACCGATCAATCATCTACTTCCCTTTCTCGGTAATGATTCAATTTATCCTATTCAACGATAATGAGAATGGGAAATACCATGCATTCACCTGAAACGTAAATATAGTACTGATACTGTTTTACAAACAAGCTTGAAGTAAAAAAATCAGACTACCAAAATCTTGGTCAAGTGATGTCAAATCATTATTACAAATTAAATTTAAACATAAATGTTTTATAATGTAGGTACTTTTGTAATCTCCTTTTTTGATAGTTTAATATGCACACTCGGATTATTGAGATGAATCCCAGCCGTTTGGAAGATACGAGGTAACAAAGAAATTTACATACATATGTACATACAAGATATGCGCGAACATATATATAAACATAACCCTCCCTTGGACGTCGGGTAAAAAATAAATAAGTTTAAAAAAAACTGGTTTCAAGGATAGCGAATTACACAATTTGGTTTACTTGTGACATATTTTTCCCAGAAATCTTAAATTAAAAACCAAACTAAACTGATTTTGATTATTCATCCTTTTATAGAAAAAAAAAATTTTCCTAATCCGTTGTTAAAAGTCGAAGTAACTGAGGTACTGACAAAGTAATGAGGTTTGAAGTCAGTTTAAACTATAACAATCATTCCTGGCTCCTGGACTACAAACCCAGGAACTTGGCGGCCGGTAACCCGTTATGGTCAACTGGAAGTTACGTATAAAAATGTTCATAGCTTTCTGGCTGATTTATTTTACATCAAAGTCACCCGACCTCGTAAAAAGAAATTCCTAGTGGCCCCATAAAGATGTCGAAACGAGGGGCTCGAACACTGGTTTGAACAGTTGTATTTTATCAGAGCAATCCATTGACGTAGGAACTTTCATCCAGGAATTTTTCTGTCCTGGCCTATTTTTTTGTGAGTATTTACTATTTAGGTCCATTTTCAAATTTGGTTATAAACGATAACATTGTTTTCAATACATCGCCAGACTCACGCATTCAGAATCAGAACTTGGATCGAGTGAAATTAAGATGCATTTATAAATGGTAAGAGAGCTAGTATACTTTGTGAATGGAAGAAAAACCTTCCACTTGACATTAGTTTTCTTAAAACTGAGACCCTTCTATGAGTTTGCCACTAAACAATATATTACATACCTCCCATAATTTGTATTTTTATAATTTAATATTTATAGGCTAACATAACTATGATATTAGTACTGAGAATAGAGCGGAATAGAGAATATTGGGGGGGGGGGGGGGGGCATACATCCAATACTGGAAAAATATTTCTATAAATGAGGGTCGTTCTCAGCTGCATCTGATCCATTGTTCTCGAAAAAAAATTTTTCATACAATTCTCATCGGGTGGAAAAATTTTAGTACAAAAAATAATTAATACTCTTATTCCCAAATTGCATCCGAAGAGTTCTAGTTATGATGATGATGATAATAATGATATTTTTATAGTATTCACTCACATTGGCAAGTTTCATTTCGAACTGCAGCGATTCCTTGAGCTCGACCTCTGCGCGCGCGCGGTCTGCTCCAAGCAGCGTGGCGATATCCACCATATACTCGTAGTAGGCTTGCACCAGCTTGTCACTCGGTCCTCGGTTCAGGTACTCCCGGCTCAGCCCCAACGTGGCTTGGTCCAGCTGTGGCACACGCGTAAATATTAATAAAAATCCCGTCTATTGACACAAAAAAAAGCTTTAACCTAACAAACCCACTATGAGTAGAACAAGCGTTTTAAAACTAATAAATAAGTACTGAACAATCAAGGACGATGAAGTTGACTTCTAGTCAACCTGGGAGTACAGTAACATTTGAATCTCGGAAGAGATAATACACTACTTGTATTTTATAAGCGCTAACCTACGCTTGCTTATGAGCACAAAAAAAGTCATACAGATTCGCAAAGCTATATAATTAATATAAATTAAAATGGTCTTTTATAAAAGTAAGAAAAAACCGAAGGGGTTTTCTGGTTTACTTGAGTAGTTCTTATGAATCTCCGAAGCTTCCGTGGAAAACGTGTGCAAAAAGACCTCAAAATATGCATTGTGGATTGATACCGAAATCGCGCTAATACTGCAAATGATCAGTTATTGTAAAGCAGTAACGCATGCTAAAATTTTAACTCCAGAAACTTCGCAGTGCTCCTAGATCGATACAGGTAGTAATATTATACAATTCAATTCGCTGGGCATAATTTGATTTGATTATGTTAATCCTGGTTAAATCGAATTATTGGGTGGTAATGCGATCGTGACCAAAACTAACTAGGCCCATTGTGCTGTTAATTAATATTGTAATCAACATTTAATATGATGTTGTTGGTAAGCTCGAGAAGCAACTAACTCGATATGTGAATGTTTGTTACTATTACAAATTGTATATTGATATATATACCACCTAATTGTGTTAAGCGAAAAGGATTTTTACCTTTTCTAAAAAGCCCATAAATAGATATAAAATCTTAAAACTTATTTCATATCTAAATATTTTTTATGTTACATTTGACTCTACCAGACCATTATTTTTAATAAACAAAACTGAACAGATTAACATTTAAATGAATGTTAATAAAGTTAACTTGTGTTTGGATAACAGCTACTATGAACGTTATCAGGCCCATTTATTTCAGTTAAATAACAAACACAATTTCGCTATCTAGTCACAGGTTCGACAGTTTTTCATATTTTATAAAAACGTATGAAGAAACAAATATAATGAAATAACGAGAAAACATATAAATAGTAATGAGAAAACGCACAAGCAACAAAAATTATGAAGAAAATAAAAAACACAAACGAAAACATTGATCTACCCATCGTCGACCACATTGATTCACTTTGATTGGTGAGATTGCGCTCAATCGAAGGACTATCAACATTAATAAAAATAAATAACTTACATCGATGACTCTCTTGGTAGAGTTCTTCACGTCAACGCTGATGGAGAAGTCCAGGAAGTAGTCGACGGAGTAACCGGCCGCCCTGAAGTTGTAAACGGATTGCTCCCAGGAAAAGGCGTCTTGGTTCCATGCGTCTCCTTCCAGCGCTGGCCAACCGCCCAGGCGTTTTATCATATCCAAAAGGGGCTGGACGCCGCGTTCCTCTATGGCAGCTTTATCACAAAAATATACGTATAAAAATTACAAGTATATGACAACACCGTGGCTTAGTTGGTAGTGACCCTAGGAAGTTTGGTGTTCAGGGTTCGATCCCCGCCGGGGCGAATATTTGTGTGATGAACACAAATGTTTGTTTTCGGGTGTTAGATGTTGTGATGTCATGTATGTGTTCATGCCACCGGAGACACAGGGAATCCTAGTGAAGGGGTGAGTGTGTGAGTGAATGTTTATGTTTAAAATACACATTTCTAATTTTTTTTTGCACGAATCGACTAGGCTAGTTCTTATCTACCCGTAGCAAATATGTGTGAATTTATCAACGAACCGGTTTAGATAGACAGTAAGTGAAGTACATCAGGAGCGTGGAAGGAAACTATTTTAAAAATTAAATTAAATAACTTTTCCTGATCGACCGTCGCCGATTACTAGTTGTAAAAACCCCATGTGTAAAAAAAAAACAAACGAGCCTGACAGTAGTCGCATATGATGTGTATTTACTTAATTTTTGTGAGGTGGGATGGCCAACTTCCTGTTACACACATTCGTCTCATTTTTCACGAAATTACCGTTTTACAAATTGACAAAAAGCGTTGTTACACAAAAACTTCAATGTAATAATATAAACCTATAAGGTATGTTATGAATACCCCTAGGTCTTAGTTCTTAATTTGTTTTTAATTGTAACAACAGAGTACCTAATATGTAATAAATTGTACGGTACGTAAGAGAGCTCAATAAGAAAATGATTTGCTTATCGTTTATTATCATCGTCTTACGTCAGTGGTTGTGCAAATCCGGAAGAATCTATCTGTTCACTTTCACTCACATTAGTACAGGTTTCAGTGACACGACACAAATTGTAGCAATTAAACAATTTTAGCCCCGTCTATGTAATTAGGTATCAAAACTTCGTAGATAAATTATTGAACGTTCATATGCGCGGAATGCGCGTATACGGGCGCGGTGCTCTTACTTTTAAATAATGTATCCTACAAGTAGCTAAGTTCACTGCTTTCCCCCAGTATTTAATATTCACTCCGCACAAAAAGCTCTTTACTGACAATGACTAAAGTTGCCCTATTTATCCAACATTTTTATCTAATTTCATCCTTCTCGCTTGCAGCCTAACTACGGCAAGGTTGGTTGTTTTTGTAACTTTCAAAAAGTTGCCTGAAAAGACCCGTTTAGCGGAAGTTTTACGGAATTCATAATACACGGGGTGGCAAGAGCAGCCAACATTTAAGTTCTAACCCAAACCTTTTATTTATAAAAAACATTACTTATTTAGACATCCTCCTCCTTATCATCCATCCTCGACCTTAGAAGAATGCATGTAATAAGAGTTAACTATTCTCTTTGGTTTATTGCTCAAAGTGATTTGTTGTATTTGTTTTTTTTTTAATATAAAAGGTAAAGATTTACGAGACATCTAAATAAAAGTACACTTACTTCTGTTCATGCATGCTTGGTACAGAGTTTTGGCAAGAACGAACGGCTTGGGTTCCTCGGGCTGTATGGGTTCATCGAGCAGGGCGCGAATTTGCTCCTGCAGCTGGTCAGTGATGATGGAGAAGGTGTTCACAGAGGTCTTGCTGTCAGGGATACGAGTGCTCTGCACGAACGATCCGCAAGCGAAGTCGTAGAAGTCATCGCAAGGGTCCACTTTGTCATTCATGTTCAGTAGCAACTTTGAAGCTATAACATAAAATGTTTACCTGAGTGCCGTGACCTGATAATATTCGGATAATAGCGATGTGGTTAGAAGTAAAGCGGTTCATGTGCACTCTGCGGTTTACTCTTCATTATAATAGATATTAAAGCGTCACCACATATTCCATTAGAGCACAAACAATATCAAATCGAAACCTGTTGTGAGTGATATTAGTAATGTTTATGTTTATGTGGTTACCTGTGTGTACACATCCTGGTTCGCTGCATAGCTTGGCGCCTAAATCGCTTTTTGCGATAACGGCAGGAGGCATGGATGAGGAAAGTCTCAGTTCGCTAGTTTGTGGCATTTCTAGAGGCAGATACAAAGCTGTGTATAATGAGGATTATAGCCTGTAGGTTGTAGGGAGCGAGCAAAGTTCAACAAAATAGTAAAGGTAGAGTTTGGCAAGGTAGCAAATAACAGTATCAATATTATAATACTCATTGTTTGATTACGTGTTGGTACAATGCCATACTCTACCAATGAAAACTGAATCAAAAATGCAAACAATTAACCAGGACCACAAACTGCCAGGTTCTAATAAAATCTGCGAACAATCGTGCTGAACAAGTGAACATAGAACGCGATGAGTTTTAATATCTCTATACGTGTATGTGGGATCATGATGTGCAAATTGTGCAATATTTCTCGAGGGCCTCCTTTGACCATTGCTACACGGTCGGAAAGTTGGCTTCATAATGATATTAAATTAGAATAGTTTTACCCACTCAATACATCCATGGATATTCTTGTCATAGACACGAACTCAAACTACGCACCCATCGATATCCATTTTTTAGACAGTTAGATACGTACATAGTAGGTACTCATGCTACGCGGGTCATATTATTAAATTCGAATAGGTATTATGATAGAATCCACTTAGTGAGAGGCTATTTTTGACGATTGTGTGAGTGGATACACTGCATGCACATATCTGAATATTGTTGCGGTCAAAATCCATATTTCCGACAGTGTGACAAAGCACTTCGTTGCTCTTTCTAGCTTTATTGTGAACTTTAACCATTTAGGTACGACTTGGTAAAATGAAAAAAAGCCAGTCAGGCATGCGATGAAATCGTAATAAAATTATATACTTATTACGTCTGAAACAAGACGGTTTGTGGTCCACAAGTGTGTTAGTTGTTAGTATTTTAACCATGGCTCTATAGTTAGTTAGATGGAGCTTTCTGAGCAAATAATTGAAAACAATATTCATTATTGAGAAAATCCGGATATTGTCTTTAATAATTTGCATAGAAATCTCCATCCAAATTACTATAGATACATGATTTTGTTCTATCTTTGACGACATAATATTTCGTAACGAATCTGTCAAAAAATGTATGGCTCTCATGTCGCCACGGACAATCATCATTGGAATGGGAATTTAATGTACCTATATGTATGCTGGTTACCTAACCAAGCACGAATCACGAATTCATAAGCAATGCCATTTTGTTGCACTAATTAAAAACAAGACAACAGAAACAAACGACAAAGCTATGAATAAATAATAGGCATTGTGGGATAACTTTCTGGACTCAATAAATGTTAGTTCATTAAACTTGTTGCAGTGCCAGGATGGAAAACGAGGTAATAAAATAATTGATTGAATCAGGCATTACTTTGCGGAAATCCATAAATATCAACAAATTATATAAATATATTTAGTCATAAATCCGCTTAATTTCAAAGTTTAAAGATACGACACGTGTTTCGCCTCTACACGAGGCATCATCAGGAGGTGTGGAAGTCTCTCGTTTCGGACTTCGGCGAGTCCACACCTCCTGATGATGCCTCGTGTAGAGGCGAAACACGTGTATCTTTATCTTTAAACTTTGAAATTAAGCAAATTTATTACTAAATATATTTATATAATTTGTTGAGGTAATAAAGTTGATTGAGTTTTTAACCGATCGACATACATATGTAAAATGTTTGTATAAGGTAAACGGCTTGTTTGGATCAATGCTGAAAATACCGAGTTTTTTACATCTAAAAGCTATCGTTTCCGATTGTTAGCATTTCTTATTTTACCGTATTTCAACATCATCTTTTGAGTCTGGTAAGCGTCAACAAAACTAACCAAATAATCAGTCTACTCCCGTTTTTTTTAAATCATTATCCTACTTAAATAAAAATAAGCTTTTAAATCCGTTCAAACAGTAGGCACCTATCATATCAGTTTTAGATATAACATAAAAAAAAACAGGATTCTTAGTTCAGCAAAATATAATTTCTAGATTCTCATTTCAGCAAAAGATTTATTTATCACAAAAATACTCATACATGTAACATACAAATAGATATCGCACGGATGCTCGTGGCCAGCGCTGTTGTTTGTAGTCATTATTTACAAGTACGTGTCAATGATACCATTTGCTTGTACCTACTGATATTAAAAATATTTTTTCCATATCTGAGATAATGTTATTCTCAATTTTTGTCACAACCTGGTAAATATTGGCCTTGGCTACTTTTTTGTTTGACCAAAGTTTGAGTGGGACGTTTCAAGACCCTTTCTTGCAAATTTTAGATCGAATATTGCAATATTTTTGCTTTTTGGAAAGTTGTTCACTTGGCCATCATAATAACTGGGAAGTTTAGGAATGGCTTTAAATTATCCATGATCATCTCCCGGCCGTCATGCGACATCGATGGGGTCTGCAAAATACGTCTAGTTGTTTACACCTTATTTCATTGATATTATCTTTCCTATAGTTGGAATTATAAATTGTTCTAAGTTAAAATATCAGAATCATTTATTATTTTATCATACTTCAACAATATTTATTCAAACAACAACTTAACACGTACCTGACTAAAATTTAACTTCTGTTTGTGTTTGCCGTCCAAGTACGGTATAGACTCTCCCGGACAGAACAATGATAACACGACCAAGTTTTGTTACAAAACCAGCCTTACAAGTTTATAGCTTACACTACAGGAAATATTATGGTATTTCTGAAAATGTCAGCGATATGATAAGAACATTATTTATTCAAGACTCCATCTCCATGAATGCCGTACCAATATTTGAATAGCCTTCAAGAAACTCATACTTATCGATATACCTATCAATACTTATACGATAAAAAAACCCAGCTTTATTCTGCAACTGGCCTACACAGAGCATATACCTACTATTACAATGGTAATACTATATTTTTACCTAAAACAGTGGTAGGTAGAAATTGCCAACCTAGCAACTAATTTTAAACCTATTTCGAAGGTATGTATTTCTTGTTTATTCATAACTAAGGTACCTATCCGCGTCCACGACTACGTGAGCGTCGATATCGTGATAGTACGTACATAAATAAGCTAGTCTGTAACAATCCCATGGTAGAATGTAACATAATGGCACTTTTATTACGTTCCTTGATTACAAATTTTATTCTATTATGTACATGTTTTATTAAGTATTGTTCTGAAAAGCTAAATCTAAACAGGTTTTAGATTTTAATTTTTCAGTAGAAGGATTTTCAGAATTTTTTATAAATACCTACGTATTTTTTTGCAATAAGGCTATATACTTAACTGGCGATTAGGATTATCTAGGTATTGAGAATTCGTAAACGAAGAATTGAACTGGTTTTAAATGTATGTATGTTATAAGTATTTGTAAGAATACTTATCACATTATTTGATAAATATGTATCTACTGCATAGGTAATAACCTTACAGATGTCAAGGGCACACAATCCCTACTTAAACACACTTATTTAGCAAAGAAGTTGATAATGACCGACATAAAATTGACTGAACTTGGCCCCTTGAAATTATGACTCGTCTTTTCCGCAAAATATTTTCCTTAAACGGGTTAGTATTTCCTGTAGGTCTTTTCATAAAATATGCTCAAAATAAATCCATGAAATTTAAAATACAATTCAATATTCCAATGAATTTTATTATATACAATCAAGTGATTTAAATTATGTACGAATCTATGAATATAACGAGACCAAATAAAATAAAAATATAATTTCTTTGATTGCCTACACACGGCGTAGCAAAATACCCCATGATATTATAATAAGAGATAAGATTATCATAATAATACACTAATGAATAATGAAGGTACTTATAATAGTACCAAACGATATACCTAAACCTAATGTAGAAACTTATGTGTGCTGGCATTTTGGCAGAACTCTTAAATTTACCCATTATTTGCAAATAACAGCACGACTGGGCATAGATAGGTGCGCCAGAGCGTGGTGGCGGTTACAACACCCGTGATTTTACATTTGGTAACTATTGCTCGTAATAGGTTTCGCCTTTTACCTAGAGTTTAGGTAAACTTTTTTGGCATTTCTTTGTAACAAACAAAAGAAGTTAGTACTAGATTGATTTTAGACACCTCGTTTACGCTTTCGTATTTACGAGGCAGATATTTTGATTTAGAAAATCTCAACAATGTGCATTGTGGACATTTGAGAGTGCCTAGTGAAAACGGTATTACAATTATTATAACATACCCATTAGGGTGCGAACTTTTAAATATTACATATAGCGCGCTCACAAACTCAATTTCCAAATTTAAATAACTTCGTTCTCTTATCTATCGTTATATTATCTTCTATGAATCAATCAGGACATGTAGTTTTACTGGTAGATAAGAGATCGCTAGGTAAGAATTGATTTTCTGAGCGTTTCCGCGAGATGAATCTTGCGCACTGATGTGTGAATTTCAATCACGTCTTGTCGATCCTTCGTTTCCTAGTTTTGTTTCCGCATCATTGAAACTCATGGTAAAATACGACTACCTTACTTACATGACTACTAACTAACATTATTAGATTTATGTTTTTTATAAAGACACCGCATACAATTTGTGTAGTCATATCAACCTCTACATAATTATATAATTCTTATCATTTTTAATAAAAAGTATATTGGTACGAACAAGCCTACTGCTATTTTCTCTGGTGAATCAATAGTTTAGGTATATCTATCTGATACTGATATTCCTTGCATATTGCATATATTGCCTACCTCGACGTTGAAGATATTGACTGTTGTGATAAATTTATAACAATTTCAGTCTTTACTGGTTGTATCCATTGTTCATTATAAAGGAATAATAATTTACTTGCAACAAAATGGCAAAACGTGATTCGATTGTTGTTAACGTGCGTGATGAAATGTGTTTTAACTTTTGAGTTTTGTGATTTGATTTCGCCATTGATATCGTTCGGTGCGGGAAAATTATTTAGGTCATAATTAAGTACTATTATTTACGGCCTAGGTTTTTTATTGCAAAACATGCAACTTTAATTTAAACTTTAACTAATAACAAAGAAAACCGTAACTACCTATACATAATGTAGATCGGTTGGGGACTCTACCGAAGGTTCTATTGAGGGATGAAATATAAACAATAAGGCCACGAGTTCATGATTGGTATCATCTGATGAAGACTCGTGAGGGCATACCACTTTCATCGGTGGCCTTCATTAGCACGCTGGAGATGAAGGCGATGAAGAAGGCGACGGCGAGGATGCTTGCCACGCCGGACAGTATCATCAGCCGCTTCTCCATTGGCGACCGCTTGTTCCAAAACGTTGGTCTGTAACCAAACATTTACTTGTAAAATAGATCAATAGAGGCCTGTGTCCAGCAGTGGACGTCCAAGGTCTGATATGATGATGAAAGGTTCGGTAACAAGTATTTTATGAAGCAACAATAAGCCATTTACTTGTTGTGCTATGAAATTTGTATGCATCACGTCCTTTTTGTAGGTACTCTAAATATTTTTGTATTCCATGGTTTACGTGAATTTAATTTAAAACCCCTCCCCATGACCACGACTTAAGTGTTTCGTAAATTAAAAACTCAAAAGTTATTATTCTTTGAAGGAGAAAATTACCTCGAAATTTTCAATTTGTTTTGGTAACCCAATTTTGTCTACTCGCAACTTTTCCTTGATGCTACCTACGCAGAAGAAATCACAAGGGGGCCTTGCTCCATAATAAGTGGGAAAAATTATTGAGAATGTTCTTATCGTAGCAATCTCATTCTAAATAATATATACAACTATACTATTTCAAAAAGACCTGTCAATGAAGATATCAGATGTTCTTTGATACAATGATACAATACTACTGCGATTAAAATATATAGAATCTAATCTCACAGGGTTTAAGAAAATATATCGAACTTTTTCCAGAAAAATAGTTCAGGTCACATTTTAGCCTACTTAGAGGTTGCCTCTTTTGGAGATGCTCAAACTATGATAGCTGGTGTAAACATGCATGTATACCTAAAGGTTAAGAATCTTTTAATGGGTAATGAAATTATAGCGGAAATATGTCGATAGAGAGACTTCATGGTGTGTTTTTTTAACCTATGATAGCTAACGAAACTATAAAAAAAAAGAAAATAAAAGCAAAATAAAATTATGCTCGTAACAAGATCTAGCGATCTAGCCACTCTTTGTTAGCGACTTCATTTCATGGGCTTGCTTTTATACGTGTTTGTAATTACTGCAATTAAACTGCAGAAGTGCACGGCAGTGATAAGCATAGTCTGTAGCTACGAAATGTCATCTACAGCAGAGTAGCTATGAACGTACATATTGTGATAGATAAGAAGATGCTAGTTTGAGACTTTATTCGGTAGTTATTTATATTTTTTGTGTAATTCAGGTAAAAGGTACGAGTGTTAGATGGCTTTTGCATTACCAGGACATTTATATAGGATACAGATTTATTAATTTCATAACCAGTGTCACGCGGTACAATAGTTACCGTCAATCGATTAAAACTAAACAATGAGTTGTTAACTTGTCAACCATGATTCATTTGGCAAAATAGTGTTTATATACCATAATAGTATTTATTTTTATACTACCATAAACTAATCAGTGCATCTAGGTAATATTTAAAGGAAATTTAATGAGATACTCAGACTTATTATTTTGTATTGTGTATAGTTTGTTAGTTATTGTACCTATATTGCATTAACTCGCAGGTATACCATATTATGAAACCCACTACTTGTGTATGTACTACCACAGAGTACTAAAAGTACACATAAGTACTACTCATGGCAATAAAAAATATTACTTTGAATACTTATGCCTCATCAGTCTTACTAACTGGTTATGTTATGGTGTTGCTGAAAATACGGAAACAGTTGCATGGTTTACAGTAAGCAGGACTTTGTTTATGAAACAATGTCACTTACGATTTGCATAAAATACCTAAATGACTAAATAATCCGGCGCACGGTCATTTCCTTTTACCTGTTTAATAAATCGAGCGGGACACAATGATGAGAAAAAAATGTGGTTTGTTTTTTATTGATTCTCTTTGAGTTATTATTTTAGCTATTAAATATAGGTGTGAATTTTTATTGTGTCTCTCCTTAAAGTATGCAATAATATGGTACTAATTTTATTATAAGTACCTAAACTTATACTAAATCAATCGGTAGCTATCATACTCCTTGGATATCGAAAACCGTCCATAGCGACAAAATTATTAAGACACGACCATAACAAAATATATAATATACCTACATATTATAAATAATTATAAGAAGCGTTATATAAATACTAAATAAAATAAATAAATACAATACTTTCGAGTTCTTGCGAAAGCTTGCAAAGTTGCGATAGAATTTGATAGGTTTCTTTGGGAATAATTTCCTTGATTCCTTGAAATAGAGTCGATTGGCACATTCTTTTCAGTGAGTTTTATCTAAAATGTTTTGATAAAAGAAAATGCTTGGTTTCTGGTTTGCTGTAGCAATATTTGCGTGTACAATGAATATACAAACATACGTACGAGTACGTGTTGTCAAACATCCAAAAACTTACGAGTATTTTTCTTAAAAAATCATCCTAAAATTCTCAGATCAAACATTACATTGTGGTTTAGCAGTTTTTAGATATGAAATTCAACGTTAGTGCGTAAATGGTAATAATGAACGTAGTTTTTTATGAAAATAAATGTAAAACTACGTTTAAAATTTTACATACCTACAACAACACACACCACAGTGTGCTACATAATTCAATTCAATTCAATAATTTATTGGCCAATTACACAACACATTGCATAACTCTGGTAAGTCAAAAAAAATTATCCAGTTTGAAGTACATAAGCTTATAAAATATTTTCTGTCTATCATCTTGTTGTAAGCAGTAAGTCAACGCAGTGTAACGTAAGTAAGTCAATTTAGACCAGCTATTCCCCTGCTGGTACAGTTGGTTACCACAATGTTATGGTTACCAAAATATACCAGCTTATTTAATGTAGATTTTGAAGGCTATAAGGTTGGTTAGTATTATTAACACCGCTGAGAGAATCCTTTGAATGGGGTAATAAATAACGTGCATTGTCTTGTGTGCTTACTTAATAGCCTCACAAATCCCAAAGATAAGGATAAGTATTTATAGTTAACTTCGTTTACAAGGCCTTCACCCGTTCGCTAACGCTCCGACAGGTAGACCACCGCGTCATTCTTTGCCACCTCGTAACCACCACCACCTGCGTAACTACTTTGGATAACTTCAGAAATACATAACCTCAGTGTGCTTGAAATTTTAAACACTTTTTATAACTTTTTTCCGTTATAAAATATTATGATAACAAGCTAGAGAACTTGCCACTCGCAAGTAGTTATGCAACTATTTTAAATAGGTTCGGAGTCATTGGACACTATCGAATAAGTATTTTTCTGTCACAAGAAGACCGGTTTCAAGTTCATTGTCTGCGGCGAGGTCAACAAACCATTATGTGCATTACCGATGAGATCTTGCAAGCGAAATCGACTCTTACTTTTGTTTGTGAAAAATTGGAATGCTGAAAGTGTTTTGCCAAATTTTCAGGCATACCGTGATTGCTATTCAATGAGCAAGGGTACGGCGATGGTGCTTTCTCGATAACGAACAATACTTGGAAGTAAGCCAAGTGCCGAACAATACAACAGCTTTCTAAAAGGACTAAACAAATTCTATAATGAGTAGTGTTTCAATGTTAAGTAGTAACGGTACGGCACGGATGAGACAGGACTGGCAGGACAAGTTTACGAACATAATGCACACCTACCGTTACCCTGCCTACTCAACACTACAAGTTCAACAGTTGAATGAACTATGATATTTTATCTCTTATAAATATTTGATTGACAGTATAACTACATTATATTGATATATGACGTTAGTTTGGAGAACCACGGCAGAATGTTCGAAAACGCAGATAACATTATAATGGTTTTGGAATGTACATAGGTATTATTTATCCCATTCTTACCTCACCTAGGACTAATTATATTTTACACTCTTGCACTCTTTTAACGTAGCCCTCGAATTAAGTGTTTTTTTATTTAGTAAGTAAGTACCTATAATATATATATATTTATGTGGTTATCGAACAAGGAATATTAAACCGTGACGAACATGCCTTGTTATTTCAAATCTCTACATTTAGTGGTTTAACCTGTGCGTTGTCTGTCAGTCTCTTTTCTAACCTGTGATTTTATTTGAAATCTCATGTTCTATGTTTTTGTAAAACCTTGATTATTGTTCTCAATATTTTCGTGCCCGTAGCGATGGAGTCGAAAAAAATATATGCACGAACTTTATTACGCCTATTGATCCCGGCTAAGCAGGGGTTAATTGAATCTGGGAGGAAAATTGGTAGTTATTGTTATTTAATCGTTACGTAAATTAGAAAATTGGTACCTACGTACAATAATATTATATTCAAGGAAAAATACTTGGTAAAACAAATGTGTGACGCAACTAGGCTATATTTAGTTTTCTCATAAAGTTTGTTAACAACCGAGTAGAGCTTGAGAGCCGAGCTAGAGGATGTGTTCATAATCATCATTTGCTTTCAAAAACCACTGACACTCGACTACTTTACAAACTTTATTGCGTCTTATAAAGTCGTGGAAATTAGTAAAGTAGAAGAAAAGAAAATAAATATATATAAAATATGTTTAATACTGTAGTGGCGGGAACCGAGGAGAACCATATAATAGAGGTAAATTTAGCAATAGACGATCAAGTTATGATTATTACAACATATGTATAATTACTCACTTCACGTTATTCCGCATGTTGTTGTAGTGCGTAGGGCTGTACTCTGCGTCTGCACTGTGAACAAAATAATATCGTTACCAAACAAAAAACATTCTATATTAAAAATGGCAGAAGCAAAATTTCATCAAGACGAGGTTAATAATATGAAATAGGTACAACTATATCGACTCGAGCCGACTTTAACCGAAAAGCGTTACATAGCTGAGCGTGCGGCTCAGTCTCATTCATTACCCACAAAATAAAGTGCTCAGCGCGCCTAAAGAAGTTTTCACATTCAAAATAAAGGTCTTCTGGCAAATCTGTTATGAGTACTATCAGCTAGACAAAACGGATCAATTTACGCACTTCATCGTTCTAGGGTTGTTTAGCTCAGACTCGTAACCGTTAAGTGGAATGCAATATCCACTAATTATTTTATCGACAAAACAATAGAACGGGTCAATTCGTCATGCACCGCTCGCCGTCAATTCAATACTATGCGCCGCGCCGTCGGAACAGGAGCTACTAACCTTAGCGGACATAGTTGTTGCGTAAATATTTTGAGTTTTTTCACAAATTGACACTTGGTCTGAGGACGGCTAATCAGTGACATTTTGGCCGTTATTCAAAGACAGTACGCGAGCGATTAGATTCTCAATAAACAACAGTAAAGTGCATTGGAGTAGGAGACACGTCAAACTGATGCGAAAACTCCGTGACCCATATTTATGTACCAAGCATCGTCGCTAGATACCTAATGTCAGTTATACACGATATCTAATGAGTCGTTTCCTACTTTACTTCGAAACGAGATACCTAATATATACTAATACCTATACGCAACCTGTAGGATTAACGTCGACGGCGAAGTGAGAATTCAGAAGTGTATGATCAGAACTAGTTTAATGTAGGCGGTCGCAGTGGGATCGTGTCCCGCGTTTCTCTTGCGAGATCTCTACTTTCTATGGCTAATTATATATAATGTTATTAGCATTAGGATCTGGTAACATTTTTTTTGCGCTGGTTTATTGCAATAAGCTAGAGTTATTTAACAAACAAAACAAGTGAGGTGTATTTGAATGCATATCTTACCCGCAAAATATAGCTACTGAAAAACGAAAGCTACATACTTAAAATCAGTCAAACGAAGAAATTTAGAAGAATTGGTAAAAGATAAGCCTTCAACTCAATTGACACTTTTGTTGTAAGTAGTTGTTACTACCAATCGTGGAATTGACTGACTTGTTTGTTATCAGCTTAGCATACCATACAGGCACAGCTATCAAATAAGACAAGTGTACAATATACAAGACCAAAATGAGATCGTTGGTTAATAATGTCTGGGTCTACCAAACCAACCACTCTAGGTCATACCACGGCATGCTGGTAAAGTTGAACTTTACGACAGGATTTTAGACCTTAGCGCAAAAAAGTGATTTCTTATAAAATCTGTTTAAAGGTTCAGTTTGTTTGTTATAGGTTTTATGCCGGAATGTGAGAACTTTTATTAAATTCGAACTTCGGTCCTTCAAACATTTGTTATTGAATTTTGGATAACTTGCTAACATTGAATGGCTTTCTCTGTTTATGAATTATGAAATGGGCTAATTTTAAATTTAAATTATAGTGAAAAATCTTGAATATATATACCTCGTTCCTGAAGCACATTTTATACGAGATTTTATCAGCCCGAGCCGAAGGCGAAGGCGGATTGCTTCAGGCCCTTGGTGTACAAAAAACTATTGAATTTGACCGATTCCTTTTATCATCCCAGTACCGAGGGAAATCATAATTTCAAAAGAATATCTCAATGTGAAGGTCGAAATGAGACACGGTAAACATGTGTATAAAAATGTTTTTCAATGATAGAATTACTTTTGTGTTCATAATGTAAGCTTATATTTTTTGTGAAGTTTGAATAAAGTATGATCATTTTGAGTACGATTATGTGGTCAAAATAATGTGTTAATTAAGTTACCACTTGAGCTAGGTAGGTACGTAACTAAAGTGCGAATGATGCGCCTAAAAGTTATCTAAATTGGTACGTTATGTAGGCAAATAGCACACTTAAAGCGAAGTTGTGTTTTTTATAAAGGTAATTAGCGTTAACTTAATACCTGTGCCATTGTTTCTTGCAAGGCTGTCTTCATACCTAAAACTTACTGCTTATGATGTATGAGGTAAAGGACAATACTTTTTTTTATCTACAGTTTATAGTCACGGGCTAATATTCTGTTTTGCATACATATTGTAATCAAAATATATATATATATATATCATATTATGTTACTATCCTATCACATCATAAACTCGTCAATTGAATAACTTATTATAAACTTTTTTGGACTTTGAATTGTTTTAATTTTATTTGGTAGAGCAATAAAGAGTAGTAGTGCTTGATAACAGCATAAGACTTGGTGCGCCGGCGCCGCAAGATTCACTACATCATTGAAGTAGTTTGTATTTTACCATCGTTAAGTGTCACCGGCAGGTCTAACCAACACAGTACCTACCAATTATTCTGCTGCAAAGCAGTTACGTGTATTACTGTCTTCTGGTTTAGGTTATTGGTATTTTGAAACTAACCAATAACATGTCTCAAAGTTGGCGAGTACTATTGCTACTAATAATTTATTTTCTAAAAACTGACATTAAAGTACATAATTATAAAATTGATCAACTTATTATAAATTGAAAATAGGCATATGAGGAAAAGTTTGTGATGACCTTTTATTAAGTAAGAAATATTTATTAAGTTCCAAGAATTTTATAGAAGATATGATATCAGTTTTAATGCCTATTATGTGTATTGTGCACCCAAGATCCGTGTTGAATAAGACAAGGTATACAAGTTTTATCGAATCAAAACTTGCTAACTAACTACGTTAATTATTTACGCTACGGAGGTCTAGCCAGCGGCTTAACCGGCAGCGAGCGGTTCGAGTGCGTAATTGTACCTATTATTTAATCAAGTTGAACATCGCGAAACTAATACGATGCCGTACCTTTTAATATGGCTTTGGCTAGTGATAAATCAATAGTAAAAATTTTTGTCGTCCGCTAAAAAATTAACAAACGAATCAATAATCCATACTGTATTGTATTTTGTGTGTCCTATTACTTTTTCACTTATACCTTAAGGTGTTTTGACCTTATTACCTTATTAATAATATAACAATATAAAGTTTGTATGAGAATAAATGAAATGAAATTAGTCATCAGTTCTATAAAAGATAGTTATGTAATATCCCTACACAAAAAGTTTTACAGACTAAATATAACAAACGCCTTATAAATATATTAAAAGTGACCTAAATTTTGTGTATTATTTATAATTCTTGATAAGTTAAATCTTTATTTTTATCTATTTAAGTAATTAGTTAATTATGTTTTAGCATTTAGTTAGAATGAGACTTAAATAGACAATGCAGAATGCAGAATTTTGGATTTCTACAAAATGTAGAGTGTCAGCGGTGTGAGTGCGAAACCCGAGCTGAGCTGCGGCGAGCTGGCTCGAGGATGAATTTGCCAAACAATGAATAAATCTTAAATTATTATCAATGATTGGTACCGCCTGACGTAAATCCATAGGAAAACAACTAACGTTAACAGTTGTCCAATTTTTATCAAATGTATTTTGACAAAAAATTGAGTTATTTTTTTCAAGTTTTTTGCCATATCTGTTTTCAGTAACGGCAACTACTTATGCGTATTTTTTTAAGTTGTAATAATAAACAATATATCGAAGAGGAAAGTTATTTGTTCAATTCCTTAGTAGATGAAATAAAAGTGTTTCAAATGTTACATAGTTATCAGTTTTTCTTATAGCTCAACGTTAATGTTTTTAAAACAGTTAACAAACACCGGTTTTATAAACATACTTGCGTATAATACATGCGTTTATTTATAGCATTATTTATCAGAAAATATAGCTTGTGGCTTGCATAAATAGTCACTACTTATTTTAATGATCCCCTGTCTACTTATTTAATTTCACATATATAATTAAATAATGTATCATAGCTTGTGGCAACTCCTACAATCTACATATATTACAAAATATGGAAAGGGAAATAATTGGGCCAACTATTGTTTATAGCTAGCTCAACTGGTCCAACTCGACACCCGGTGGCAGCGCGCCGACGATAATGGCTGCATTGCCTTTTTTATTATATTTAGTGTTTTCAAAAGTTTTACATAAATGGTGATTTTGACGTGAGAACGTAGTGGAAGGGCGGAAGTGTGCGAAAACACAGATTTGAAAGTGTTATTGGAGGAAAATGCGCGCCAAAGTCAATAAAATTTATTACATGTAAAATTGCTGGGTCGCCACCCAAAAAGCAATTTTACATCGTGAGACCGAGAGAGGCTGAACGCCGCGCCGTTTGCAGGTGTGAAATGCTTCTTGCCAGACATAAATGATATAGTTTTCTGCATCGCATAGTCACTGGAATTGGATCAGATCCATTACGATAACCCGAAGAAGATAAATTCATGGGGATCACAGTCACTGTCAATGCTTTAACATCAACGGCCACACCGAATATTCATAGAAAAAAACCATGCTGTGTATTTAGTGAGATTAGCTTGGTGCCTTAAAGTATTTCAGTGTTGCAAAACCGGTACTGGAGCTGAGCCCTCTACCTAACACAATTATTGGGATTGAGTCGAACACTTAAGGAAAAATGACCCTGTATTAGGTACTCTAGACATGACAAAATTATACTCCAGCATGACAACGACGCTTATCCGCATATTGCGGCGATGTTCAAAACCTATTTGGAAACACATAACTGGGAAGTCCTGCATGTATTTACCAGACATTGCCCCTTACGATTATCACTTGTTCTGGCCCATGACACATGGTATGTTTTAGCAGAATATGAAGAAAAAAATTGTAACAGAAATTGTGTTATTCGTGGATAGCCTCAAAAGATAAATCTTAATTGTACTCCGATATAAAACTTCTTAAAGCTCTTTATAATTAAGAGTATTTTTTATGACAACTTTTTTTATTATAATTTTTATAATCGTTTTATTATAAGGAACTGTTTAGGAAATTGATAATGCACTGGTTTCAATGCTTTACTTTCAATGATGCTATATAGGTTTTATTGACACGCGTTAATTTTTACGATAATGGAATAGACTCTCAGAAAATATAAGCCCTTTTTATGATCGAAAAAGAGGTACAGTGACGCAGGCGTTTCAACAGGAGCTGAACGGAACGTGTTCTTTTCAAGTGCTCAGTTTTATTTTTGTAACACGTATGTTTTCTACGATAATAATATAGTTTAATGCTTTGTATCTAGAGGCTTTATAGTCCACTATATTTTGAATTTATTAAGGCCAGCTTCAATTTTTTACAATCATTTCGATGAGCATGTCACGTAGAATGCATAGAAAAATAAATATATAGCTACGAATCGTTACTATCAGTATGTCTACTAATTACTTAATCACATCGCATTACAGATAATTACATTTTATGAATTAGTTGACAACTTCGTTTAAGTTGTGAATTATCAAAATTCCTCTCTTAGTTATACGCGCCTACACTTTTTGACGAAATACTCTCAAAATTTTAAGTCTCTACGTCTAGTGGTTTGGCCTGTGTTTTGTCTGTCAGTCAGTTAGTCAGTCATGACAGAGCTTTTTATGTGCACTTTTTTTCTGACATGTTCGAGTTCCAAGATATTAGGACAAAAGGTAACAACAAAGCAATTAACTAAGTGGGTACTTAGTCACCTAATACGCAAAGGGATAATAAGGTATGGGTACTGAATAGATCATAGGGTTGCCATGGAAAACAATATTTATATTTAGCACGTAGATGACGTAAAAATACCACGCATTTACTTCTGGTTTCTTCTGTTTTCTAACAATATTTTTTTGCGATGTAATAATCTGAGATCATGAATTGGTACAAATAAAAGCTCACGTTTTTTATTGCTATTTTTTAATCACTAAATCATAATAATCAATTCACAAGTAGTATTTTGAACAGTATTTTGAACTAACCTAACTAAGGTGACCCGGATGATGCTGAGCACGAATCACAAAAAAACATAAACACTATTTAAAAATACCAAAAAAATCCCGAGTAATAAGTTCTTCGATCACCGTCTGTGTTTTATAGGTTTTTTTTCCAGTGATCTAGGAAGTTTGATACGTAAAACTTCATCCTAACTACTACTACTGACAGCCTAACGTAGAGACTTTAAAAATGAAGTGTTTCGTAGATTAAAATTTCAAAAACATCTCAAAGAAATGACGAAGCATTCATACATGGGCTGATTATTTTATGTACGTACGTATCTATTCGTCCGTTCAACAACAAAATCTAACTACATAAATTTTCACTGAACATCTTTTGCTAAGTTATTTAGCTGTAACATTTACGATGCAAATGTCCTTTAGTAGAACATCATCATAATTTGATTATACACTGAAGCTGTATTTGAACACAGGTTGCATCACAAAAGTACCTGTATTATGATTGAGTACCCTATTAACGAGAAGTGTGGTGATTGCTTTTCCACTTGTTTATGACGAAGTTAATTAAAATGTTACGTTAATTTGTTTTCATCTATAATACATTTAAACAAGACATGAAGGCTACATTCCCTAATTCATCACCAAAATGAGCTCGGCTTAGTTATGGGCTAGATAGCGTTGTGTAAAATATAAAAACATTTTTGTCGATACACTTTGACCCAATATAAATATCGTACGTCCGGAATTGCGGTTTCTTCTAATTATTTTATACAAGATAAGTATATGTAATTTCTTAATTGAACGTAAATTAAAACAAATAATCTAGAAAGTAATTTGTTTGCGGACTCACCTCATCGAGTACGGGTTCGTAGTAAAGTTGTTACGGAAAAGTTAGCGAAGGAGTTGCAAATTAACGCGGAGCGCGCGTATGGGAGGGCGCGGGCGCGGATCGCGAGCGACTGACCGACTGGCAGAAACGGAGTCGCGAAGTCGCGGCTGGTTTTATGGCGGAGCCTCCTTGTATGCTGCGCAGTGGCGACCACCACCGCACCGGTATGTACGTACACGCGCTGTTTGTAACGCGCTCACCTGAATGCTCGGAGCCGTCGATGCGGTCGTTGCTGCGTCTCGACAGCGCGGTGCGACTGAGTCGCACGAAACACCACCGTTCACTTTTATATATTTCCCCTTCTTGGAGGGTTCACATTTTTCTTTTCTGTGACAAAACTCACGAGTCCTGGATACCGTTGACCCGTGACGGCTGCACTAGGCAAAGCGCCATCCGGGTGTTAGGACATTGTCTCGTAGGAAACTGTCGGACAATCGCCTTCTCTTTGTGTAAAAACTTACAATAACATTCACTCACTTCTAATTATTTAGTACCTAGAAAATAATAGATAAAATAAATATCTCCGGAGGTTCGTAAAATCATAACTTTCTTAATATCGAGGTGACGAAACGACTGCTATGAGTATGTTAGGAGAGAAACTATTGATAAAAAACTTATTCGATCATGCTAAAGGATCACTCATTAATTCAATCATCACTCACCCTATATAAACAACAACTTTTTTTTTTAAGTTATAGTAAATAACATATGTACGAAACGGTAAGATTTGGTAAGTACTTTTTCTGGTAACAATTTCAATTTGGGGCTGCTGGACCTTTTGAAGAATCCGGACAAAACAAAAATATTTAATTTACCTACCTACCGTTACACATTACACATCCTGCATAACACACATATGAAAGTGACTGCCTGATTGAATATCAATCAACGCACAGCCGAGAAGCATAAACTTGGTAGGTATATATATTTTAATGTGTTATTAAAGGTAGTAGGAGTGCTATGAAAGGAATTTCCACGTGACCCGGAGGTGAGGACGTGGTGGCCGAGTGAATGAGGCCCTCGCCTCGCGATCCGATGCTCGCGGGTTCGAATCCCGGTGGTAGTCATGCGTAAATGGATTTTTTCGGTCGAAAAAATCTATGTTTGCATCCCATGTTCTTGCAACGGTGAAGGAAAACATCGTGAGGAAACCGGCATGTCAAAGGGCAGAAAAAAAATTCTATGGCATGTGACATCCACCAATCCGCATTGGGTCCGCGTGGTGGATTTAGACCCATTCGCTCTCCTGCCGAGAGTAGGCCTGAGTCCCAGCAGTAGGAACATTATAGGCTGATTATGCTTATTTTATGCTTTATATATTATGTTTGATAAGTTAGAACAACGTTGTTTCTAAGGTACATACTCCACCAAAGCGGAGACGAGAAGATATGTTTTTCAGCTAGGTAGGGTGTATCCACCGAAGCTGTGCGAAGATGCGTTCTGGCTAGGCTGGAGCTAATATGTGTGCCGGCTAGAACGAAATTGAGCTGCGTGCGGCGAGCGGTCGGATGTTTAGCTTACGAGGTACAGCTCAGGCGACTCCGCTTCGATCGCGCTGAACTGAAGCTGAGCGAAGACGAGACGTGTGAAAAAGGATTTCTATTGGTTGTTAAAAACACATCTCCTCTCCTCTCGTCTCGTCTCCGCTTTGGTGGAGTCTGGGCCTTAAACTTTAGTGTCAGTAGCTCTAACCCCAAACTTTTTGACTAGCTTATTTGCATCGAAGCCGTCACAGAATGGATAACCGGATCCACTGTTTTTTTTAAAACGATATAAAATGTAGACTGCTCTGTGATAGATTCGATGCAAATACGCTTGTCAATAAAAAAATATGATAGGTCTAGAGAACCTTTAAACGAGTGTTATTCAGACGAGATCATTTCCAAATTACGTAGGCACATGCGGTACTTAATACAGGGCTATAAGTCAAAGAACTTTGGACAGCATATATTCAAATTATTGTTTATATGCCAAATACTCGGTACAAAACCAAAAAAGCAGCTCTATAAAAATATAAATAAGAAATTTTGGCAAATCGGTACTCTTACTACGGATAAAAATACCTAAAATTGCGAAACGGCGAGTGCAGTAAAGATTGTAATATTTGTTAAATTGGAAGTTTTCCTTTAGGTGTTGTGCAAAAACAAATTTTGTTTCTGTCTGACCTCTACCTTGATCCAAATGTACCTTAAACCTACCTGAAAGTCATAAAAGGTATAATAAGTATAATGTATATTTATGTCATTAAAAACCCGAAAAGGGGGTATTCCCCATGTCCGGTCCTAGTGAACAACGTTTGTTCTATATCTTTTTAAATTTCGTAGATTTTCATTTATAAATTATTATGAAAATATATGTTTTTGTACGTTAACTTACTTTTTGTATAAATCTTCAACTCATTCCCGTAATACCTACTTTTAAAATTGTACTATGGCGCATCCGTTATACCTACCACAAGGAGTCGGCGCAACGCGAATGGACTCCCCTTTCTTTACCCCGCGCTCAAATTGTCAGATTAGTGGAATATACACTTTTAAGCATGTAATTAACCCACCCTATCTTAATCTGACGCGCTCGAGAAAGTCAGATGATCATTTTTTTTTACTAATCTGATCCTTTATCCTGCACGGGCGGCCTTATCTAGGGGGCTCATATTTGGTGGAGGTACTTAACCAAGTACAAGGTATCCCCTGTATGTTAATCTGCCGCGCTGGAGTAACTCCCGAGATCCCCTCTTCGGCTCCCCTACCATAAGAGAAAAGTCCTCAGTAAGAAATTGATAAATAAAAATAAAACTAACATTGCAACAGAAACCCACTACATGAAGAATGTCATTGCTCAAATCTTTCCAGAGTCGACTCTATAAAATATCTTGGTGTAATTATCGACGACAAACTAAACTGGAACAGCCATATAACATATCTTACCTCTAGAATCAGGAAACTAATATATATTTTTAAATCGCTAAGAACTGTAGCTGACAAAAAACTTGCCATCCAAATCTATAAGGCGATTTGCGAATGCATATGCAGATATTGTATCTGTGCCTGGGGTTCTGCAGCAAAAACACACCTTATTGCGGCAGAACGTGCTCAGAGAGCAGTTCTGAAAGTACTACTCTACCTGCCATATAGACACCCAACTACAGATGTATATGAAAAAGCCGATGTGCTAAGTATCCGTAAGCTATTTATATTTGAAACCCTCAAAAGGTATCACAAAAAAATTGTTCCACTACTTCCCGATAATACTTATAAAAGAGTCGACAGATGTCCTGTTCCTAGAGTGAAATCTAGATTTGCGCGGAAACAATTTAACGTGATTGCTCCTAATCTATATAACACGTTTAATAGTGAGCAGAACATTAAATCTGTAAATAATAACATAATTAAAAAACATATACTTGCTTGGGTTAAGCATTTTGATTATGACGGCATTGAAAAAATGCTTTCTGGTTTTTATTATTAATATCTAATATTATAGGTACGTATAACACATATATATATATATATTATACACACACACACACACACACACACACACACACACACACACACACAATTACACATACACTCAACACTATTGTTATATTTTATACTGAATTATTTCTGATGTCATCTGTCTATTATTATTTTTTTCTCGAAAATATTATAACTTTTATTGTTTAAAATTAAGTAAATTTTCTAACCTAAGTTTAATTTAAAAATTGATTTAAATTATTTCCCTTTGTAATAGATATAACCCAAATTGTAATAAACAGGAGAAGACTCAGGCTCCTGAAATACAGCTTTCTGCTAGTTCGGGACCTGTGGATTCACTCTTTTGTAAACATATTATGTCCGAATAAATATTACTTACTAAATATTACTTACTTACTATTTGTATGTAGTTTCTCTTAACTCTCAATAGTTTGAAATAGTCTAACTAAATTATGTAAAACTTTTCTTAATTCTTTACATTGAAAGGTTCATAAATACCTACCTACTCAACTTACCTAGATCATAGGCGTGAGCACATGTTCCTTACGTATGTCTATGTGCGACGTGGAGGGTGTGTACAGATGGAGAAGTAAATAGCAAATAGGGCTGTCTTAAATAATTATTGTATGAAAATTTCTGATACGATGTATTCAACCTTTGCACACGTGATAGTATTCACACTCTTAGTCTGAATTCGCCCCCTCAGGGCTTGTAGGGACATAAGACTACACGTTGTATACATACCTATAGGTCTGTTTAAAACCCACTTACTTACATTAACTTTTATCACTTTAGCTTGTGAAAGTTCTTAATTACATACTTAAATATGTTATTTCAATATTAAAGTCAAAGCAACGGTCATTATTGGTTTAAAATAGACTTGATAAGGTCAAAAAACTTTGATGACAAAGCTGCTCCTCCGGTTTGTAAATATGCTACTAATTGAACAGTATGGAAACCGTTATTTTATGTTAAGAGATCGAATCTCGACAATAAATAAAATAGGTTTCATAAACTATAACTATAATTTATATTTAACGGTTTAAACTGGAAGGCAAATAGGTATTGATATGCGTCGTTGCATTGCATAGTTTCTCGTCTTAATATATATTTTTTTTAAACTTTGTGCCTGATTTGTGATGGTTATGGTATCTGGGCATGTATGGTGTACTCACAATGGAGTACCCATTTTCTGACTATCACGTTTAATTATATATTAAGGAGCTCTTTTTTTTTTACTACCAACCAACACTTATACAACTCTTAGTATGATTTTGGTACATAACAGGCCAAACGCCAATGCAATTACAGGCGAAGACGTCATGCAAAAGGTGCAAAAGGCGGTGGCGAGTAACTTTAAAATTAGCTATGACATAATGATACAATTTATATAGAATGTTGAGCAATTATGTTGGTTTATTCATTATCATATTTGCAAGATTAACATACAAAAAGTAATAGAAAGACATTATTAACAATAACTTAGTACTTTACTACTAAGTAGGTCAGTCTTCAAAATATGAATTATCTACTTTATTACCTAAAACCAAATTCATAAATTAAAATATTCTTTAAACAATTATGAGAGTTTCGTTACTGTACATTTGTCTCATTGAAAAGATTTTAGCTTAGTCTTTACATTAGCTGCTATAGAATTAGAAATTGCCCATTGACAAAATAGTTTTACTAACGTAATCGTCAAGCACTTAACTTGATAAAGTTTATGAGGTTTACAATTACATCTTCTATGATCATATAGATAGGTCATTATAGCATGTTCATTACTAGATAGTGTTATTTTGAGCTGAATCACGTACCTACCTAGCCAGTACCTGGCACCTGCGTCACGCACGTCGCATTCTCTTACACATTCAATGAAGTTCCACCATAATCACTGTAGATTATGTATGCAAGAAGGTATTAAATAAAATAAGGTTCCGTTTATTTTCATCCCACCTCACTTGAGGTGGTGGCGTCATGCACATTCACGAGTACCTACCTACCTATACACATATAAATGACCCTGAACTTGGCCTTTAGCATATAATTAACAATGGTGATCTTTAAAGAACACCAGAATTGGCAGTATCAAACCAAAATGTGTTGGCAGAAAAAAAAAATTAAACTAAAATAAAATATCTCCACTTTTAATATTTTTTATAAAATTTTACGATTTTTACGATGAAGCTGTTTCGAAATTAGCTAATTAAGATCTAAGAAATCGTGTCGGATAAATTTACCTAAAGCCCTTCATATAAAATGTTCAGCCACTAGAGCATCCGACATTTTGTCGGCCCGACACCCGACAAGTGCGAAAGGGAAAACGAGCATGTTACACGGGTTTTAGCATACGGGATAACGTGACATGCTGCGAATGATACATTACAACCTGTAACACCGGTCAGTACACACTTAAAAATAAAATTCTGTCTGTTAGTAAAAAAATAACATAAGTAGGTATACATATACACAGCAAAAGAGAGAAAACAGAAATAACAACAAAGCCTCAGTACCTTGATCCTTGCAGATGGTTCGTGGTTCGTAAGGCCATTGCAAGACATCGGTCGCATGCCAATGAGCACATGAGCATCCAACACCATGTTATTTCCGCAAAACAACCAACTAAATTGTATACCTACTATATTTGTACAGGAACAATAAAATATTTGTTTGGTCGTTAAAAGTACACATGTTACAGTCAATCGAAACCGCAGGTCTCTAATTAACCTAGTCTAAGCCGTTTTCAGGAGCCTTGACTTAACTTCATCAAAAAGCGCTATTTACCCAGTTGCTGGCTTATATATTTTTAAATGAGAAGAAATCAACTATTTTAAAAATATAGGTATAGGTTTGCTCGCTTTCCTTCCCTTATTTTATGCATCGCTTAGTTCCTGACTTAGAGGTGATTTATGTAGATGAGTCGATTACCATCCAAGGTATGGTCATATTACCTCTTATAATTTACTTTCTTAGTACAAAAAGTAAGTTTTATTACCCAATTAAGTTCTGTAAGAGGTTTGAGCCAAAGTTGGAAGACTCGTTTATTTCAATAAAGATCAATGAGTTTGGTGAGGAGCATACGTTAGTTTTCGACATTACACTGTAGATGCAATTACAATGTATCACCACAAGTAGATAAAATACTTAAGTGTATCAATATCAATATACATGTATGTATTTAAAAGGCTTACACCCGTATTCTAAGTCGATTTTTTCACTCAAGGGAATACTTACGTGAGTGGTAAAAGGGCCGCAGCTTTACCAAAGGTTCGGCTGTCACCTGTCAAATTTTAAATGTAAGTATTCACCTGAGTGAAAAAAATCGAGTTAGAATATGGATGTTACTCCCACAGATCTCGGATACTTTCGGCTGTCGCCCCCAAAAGATCGGTTAATGAAAGAGATGCAAGTATAGCTTTTTATGATTAAGAGCAGTATAGAACTAAGTCACGTCACTCAAAACATTTTGAAGCACCGGAGACCCCGTCAGTTATTGTTTGTAAATTATTTTATCATTTTACAATAATCTACAAAATTAAACCATTTTATTAATTTTAAAGAGCATGGTTAGTTGCTCAATCAACACGTGTGGCACAACGCAAAGAAATAACCCAGATAATCATTCATTTCACAGGTGAGTAAAGAAAATATTTGGTTTATTTTCGTAGAAAAATTTATGGACAATTTTCTTCTACAATTAGTTATAAAATCGTTGTGCCTTGTGGAGTTTTGATTGCTCTTGCCGTGTGTACAAATGGTTCTTACATATATGGAGAAATAATAGATTTTTCATGTAAAAACAAATATTGCTTCGTTACGCTAGGGCTTGATAAAATGATGACGTCATGAAATATCGATAGTACCTACCTAATGAGTAGGTAGTTATGCAAAGTGGTACAAAACTCTTTTCTTTTCTATCGTTAGGGTATTTTTACCTAGTTAAAATAAATTTACCACTTGTGTCATTTTTATTTTGTTTCTTAAAATACGAGTATTATTATAACTAATCGTTTTTACTTATTTAATTTTAGCTTACCAAAGGATCCGCAAAACCGAAAAAAATGGTTACAATTCTTCAGAAACAGAGCGATCATCAAAACAATATAAAAGTTTGCAGCAATCATTTTTAAAACGATTGTTTTTTATTCAGAATACATAAACGTATTTTGAAGAAAGGTTGCTGCCTACGTTACATGTTCCAGTAAGTACCATGTTGAACAATGTTTCAATTCAGGCGTAAAAAATGTATTTTGTGACCTTATGCCGACTTGTACAAAGTTGTCAAAGCTCTTAAGCAATCTCGCTTGGCAGTTTTTAACGGTTCAGATTCAGACCGATCAAGATCTGTCAAGTGAGTGAAGTAATTGTTCAGAACTTTGGAAGTTTGGTGCAAGTTTATTATATTAGTCAAGTAATTATTAGATAGGTACTTAAATCATAAATCAACCTCTTTTACAGATTCAACTCAATAAAAAGCGAGATCCAACTTCATATTGCAATTGGATCCCTATTTTATAGTACCTACCTTACCTACCTGAAACTAATAGGCTACATATATTATGACAGGCAGGTATATCTACATATCGGGCCTACATATAATGACAAAACTCAGAATTAATATTCTTAAATAAAGTATTTTTAGTCATTGAATAAAACATTTGCATGGGCTTCATTATTGTTTATTATAATCAATCAACTTAAAAAAAAGAACAGATATATTATACACAATCGACTTTCTAGCTATTACAATCTTATTTCGAAGACTACCGCCTATTTGGATTGGTGAGTAAGTTGTAGGTAAATATTGGTAAGTCCTGCTACTATGTATTATGAATGTAAGTTTGTGAGGATGGATAAGTTTTTGTCCCTGAATAACGCCAAAACTTGGCGCTTTAGTCTTTATCTAATAAATAATAACCAAACCCACCTCATTCCTTTGGTTAAAATCTTCATATGTACAGGTGGTGACGTAATCAGTGAATAATCTTTCAGCTGCGGGTGGGGGACTTCAGGACTAATCAGAAAATGAAAATATGTACCCAGTAAACATTCTAAATTCGTGGGATTTCTACTAGGAACATATTTTCATTTTCTGATGACCACACGCAGCTGAAGGATTATCCACTCATTAACCCTGTGTATAACTACCAACAACATGATTGTGTAGTAGGCACTATTTTTTTCTCAATCAAGACTTGTGACGCAAAATGGGTAGGTACCACAGTTATCGATGTCGATAAAACATCTTATTGAATGTCCATCACTATTTTTGAGCAACACATAGACAATCACTCGCACATGCTTATTATCATTTCTTGTATCCTATATGAAATGTCATTACCCCTCTTTACATTCTAACTTTATGGTTACTCCTGACTGACTGACTGACAGACAACGCACTGGACGTGGAGGCTTGAAATTTGAAGAAGTGAAGGCGCATACTAAGAATAATTAATAAGGAATTTTGTGAATTCGCAACGCAAACGAAGTTGAAGGTGTCCACTAGTCTATAAATGTTTATTCTAATAGCTGAAAGTTTTTATAATGTCGATTAATACTCATGCTCAATGCTCATACTTAGAAGATAGAAAGATGGCCACATTTTTCTTTATTTAGCTCGGGATTTCAAGAAAAACCGGTCAAACTGCCCGCCTGGCTTACGTCGTGAGATTATGCTCCTCTGGACATACTCCAATAAATTACCCGTTGCCTCGTTCATACTAAGTAGTAAGATATGAACTTATTATGGGCACCCTCTTAACGCCGGAGACGGAGCTGTTCAGAATGTTACTGGCTCTATCTCTGACTTCTAACTTGTTCCGCCTTACACATTACCTCTCCACCTTACACATTACCTCTATGGCATTTCGTCACAAATTTAAAATCTGTTTTTGTCCAAACTAGTAGAGATTATTCAGTTTAAGAATGCCCGCCCTTCCACTATACATTTGTCACCATATTTGGCGAGCATTTTCAGATTAGAAGGAAGATCTCTAGTTAATTATACCAAATCTCAGTTCATCGATTGAATAGTCTTGTTGTGATTATGTAACAAACGTGATCAATATGATCATGAACAAATCAAATCAATTAATAAAATAGTAAATGTTGTTAATAAATAAATTATTTTAATAATATTATCAAATCAGTATTTTAAACATAAAAGCACCCTCACCTTTACGACATTAGTGGGAATATCCCCTTTTACCCTTATGGTGAATGGCTAAACTCATTATTCAAGCCTCTAGAGCCATCTAGCGGAAATCTCAATAGTTTATCATTCACTTATTAAGACAGGAACCAACGATCCGCTACCACCTTTTAGTAATAAAAGCGCCTTCCACCCACTGGTAGCCTCGAACCAACTTACGAACAAACCACACAGATGTCGCTACTGTACGAGTTTTATGAGTAGATGTAGAGTCACGTCAGACTTCTAATGGGCTCTACCACAGGGTACTAAGATATACACAAGCTCTAAAAACACCATCCATTATCATTTCTACAGCCTTACGTAACGAGCTTACAACGAATATGCTCCATTACTATAAATCAAATATTATTTTTAATATTGATAGGTATTATGCAAAAATACTTTTGTTACAGTTGAGCTCTAATTTGTACTTTTAATAAATAATTTCATGTATTTAAATATGATATTTTCATGGCATAAAAATAACTATAATATAACAGAGATACATTTGTATAAAACAATACAACATTAATACTCGTATTAATGTCCGAGCGCTGCCTACCGAAAAAGTCTAGAGTCTAGCTAGAGTATGTAAGAATGTACAGTACACATGAATAATATTATTAGGAAGTATATTTATTATTTTATGTACGTATAGGTATATGTATGTCCATTACAGGAACAAACGACTGAAAGCGCCTTCGATTCCGGGTACCTAAGTGGAATTTGATAGCGCTCTAGCGCTGTTGGACAAACGATCGATATGGCGATGGATACGAATTTGAGTCCCGTTATGTCGCCCGGGTCGCCCTTTCCTTTTTTGTAGAATTAAGGAACGAAGGTCAGTTTTTTTCTTCAAATGCCTTTTTGCATGATATTAAAACATTTTGCATTATCATAAAATAGTGCTAAATCTAATCAAAACAGTGTTAGCTCTTATTTATATGGAAGGAAATTTACTCTCTAAATCAACGTCACTTTTCTCCTTCCGAATAAACTCTTCCAACTTACATATTATGTACAAAGGCCTACACATTTATGGTTGGTTGATGTGCAGAAACCAACCATTGAAGTTCCATCCAAGAAGACCATTCAGACAGAACCCTCAGCATTAGAAGCACGCTCTATCAAAACATAGATGGCGTTGCTAGAGAGAGCTGCGCACATCTAACCCTATAATGAGTATAGTCCGCGCTTCCGCCTCCACACCTACAATCCCACATGTAGTTGTTAGTTAGCGGCTGTCGCCAGTCTGCGCCAGTCACTGCGTGGTATACCGGTATTCGGGCGAGAGCGCGTCCTCCGCTGCAATCGACCACGCAGTGCACGCGATCTCGGAAATACCTCTGTTTGTTTGTATACGCGTTCTCATAAAACAGAAAATACCTAGTTCAAACTGCCTTAGCCCGTCGATTGGGGCCAAGTTACTCCGTAAACTTACCGATCTTATTGGTTTAGGAACAATATAACCAGCCTGTAGTTTAACGCTTGTTTAATCTTAAACTCTGAGATGTGAATGTACATGCAGTGATCACTCTTGAAGTCTCCAGTTGGAAATTGAAGGGTTTTGTGGTAAGTTTAATTCATGAGTAAAAAAAACAGAATATGAACTTACTATTTTTTTAGTACTCACCTATTAGGCTGAAATTCGGAATGGGTACACTTTATAAGCTGAAAAAGGGCATAGACTACCTTATAGCTATACCACGCGGGTGTAACAGCTAACAGCAGCTCGTTATGAACAGTACCTACCTATAATAAGCACTAAACATAAGTTTTGACCCAAACACACAAAATATCCATCACTTCATCGCTTCTTTTCTTATTCTACAGCAAGCTACAGCAACGCCTATTTACCTATGTATTAGTTTTTCACGACGCTGAAAACTGTTTTCAATTTGTTCACGACAATTCCTGGCAACTGTCGTTTCCACACTGTTCATTACAATTTCTTTGTATTCTAAACTTAAATAAGTATGAGTTTTCATATAACTAACATTATAATTAATTTAATGGAGAGGCGAGCGGTAACGTAAGACCGAGAACAATATAGGACCGTTTAATATATTATGTAGTAATCAGTGCGTACAACACAAGTACCATACATAATGTAGGCACTGCACACCAGTTTTAATGCAACACAAGCCATCTAAATTAATGATTAAGATTATCATAATGTTAAAATAATTATGTTTGTTTTTTGATCGAATAAATTATCTTTATCTTTATTAATGATTTAACACAATTAAAACCTTTTCATTTAATTGAATTATTTAGTTATAATATCATAACGAAGCCGCAGCTGTCGCTCCTACAAAACGACCTTAAAACCGAATGCAGTTTGAAACATCTTTCCCAAAAGGAAGTCAGACAAAATATCCAAAACTGTATCTGAGTACAAGGAGTAACAAGAGAAGCTCGTTCTAGCCATAAGCCATAAGTCATTAATCGTAGTTTTTCGCCTATTATTGCTGATATATTATAGTTAGTAGGTTATTATTATGGGTCGTCCAATCCTCAATATCGTCCGCAGTATCGCGTCATAAAGGAACATTTTTCGAGGTTAAGTATGTTCAATGTTTATAATATAAATATGGTATGAATGAATACACCAGCTGTTTAACCTCAATGGAGCAATGTAGTTCGGTAGGTACGTCTAGGCTAGTGTAGGTACAGACGGAACAGTGTACGCTGTGACCAATTGACAAGGCATGCCAGATGCTGCTACTTCAGCCACGACAAAATATTATATCATTTGCATTGCATTATCCATTATGGTGCGATATGAGTCGCAATAATATGGACAAATGAGGTAAGTCATACTTACGAGAAGTAGAACACTCAGAAAAAAATCCGAGACTTAATATGTGTCTAAGTTATGTGTCCTAGAGGAAATGGTCACGATGACTTAGATGATTGATTGATGATAACAAAATGTATTTTATTTATTAACGTTGCCGAGCTCTACATTCAGTTACTTAACTGTTTGTTACATATCTTAGTACTCTGTGGTCATATAACACATAACATAGATCTAAAACTTCACATCATAGATCAAGTTACTGCATGGGCCTTCCAGGACGTCAATGGCGCTTTGATAATGTCAAACTGTGGGCGCAATCTAATTTGATTGCAGGCATCGCTTCCTCGTATCGGAAACTGCCGAGGCGGCGACGGCGTCGTGGATGCAATTTCGCAGACTTAATTAAACTCTCCGATACTTGAGTGAAGCCAGAACTGATTGCTTAATTTATCAACGCAAATAGGTCTGGCGCCAAGAAGTCAAGTAATTATCAGTTTCTCGCCTGGATAGATAAGTATAAAGGAATGGTACTAACTAATGTAATGTGCCAAAATACTCGTATGTTTGTCATGAAAAGATCTTGAAGTGGTATTAAAAACTTACAAGAAGTTCTAGAAATATTGTAAAGCTATAACACAACCATTGTCGAAAATGAAATGTTCAATATAAGTTACGAGTAGAAGAAGATTTTCAGATAAATTGTTTCTGAATTGAAGTCCATAATAAAATGCTACTATTTTAACAAATGCTACCAGCATGTTTTGATGTCCATGAAGAGCGTTTTTTGCGTCCTACCTAAGTAGGAATACCTTTATTGATCTGCAATTTGATCTAGCTAATATTACCGTGACCACGACCGCAAACGTCTCATTGCCTTCGTATATTCATATACATATATACGTATATACATTATGTGTATATGTATGTAACGTAAATAATTGATACTGTACTTGTATATTTTTTAAGGGATATTAACCATTACTCCGACATGTCACATAAGTTGATCTTATTGATTATTACAGTGTGTACAGTTTTGCCATGCTTCGTTAGATCGATCGCTTTGCACTAGAGTAAACTTTTATAAGGTAGCTGTATCATCAACGAAACATCTCTACACCACAGAAGTATTAAAGTATAGAAACACATCTAGTACATTGAAAATGCGACCAAGAAAAGGGAGCCACATTGGCTAACTTCTAGTAAATTTAGGTCCAATGCAAATTTTCGAAAAAGAGAAGTAACAGGGCTTTATAACTATTATATATATGTTAAAACTACTGGGTTTTTTTCATTGTCAATAAAACTACATCATAAAAAGTAACAAACGTTATTTGAAAATAGAGATATTTCATTTTTATTGACAGGGTGTCTGAAAATTTTTGGTCCTGAATTCCGCCTCCATGATTGATACTGTCCATCTTGGTGTTATATAAGAACACCGTTATTCATCTATGCTCTAAACCTATAGAATGACATTTTGGATGAGTCACTGGGTGTCACTGCCCTACCCTGTCGACACGCAGACTGCTCTACATTAGGGTGTGAACCTCCCCCTCGATTAAAACAAAAGTCACCATATAAACCTTTTGAATAGGATTGATTTAGGTCTTCGAGAATTTAGCCGCCAAAGGAGAAGTTAACGCAAGGCGAACCCCTCTGCCGACCATATAGCCTTCTTGACCATACACGTGAATAAAACTATAGGCGGAATTTGATAACTGTGCATATTTTAAGATGGTGTGTGAGATTATTATAGTATGCGTCTACATGTATAAGATTTGTTAGACGCGTGAGCAATGCGTGTTTACCTGTCCCCCGTCAAAAATGGCAGAAAATTATGTTAGCAGATTCTGACGTTCGAAATTTCCTTTTGCTAAATTCTCAAAGATTTAGGTCGGTACAACAGAAATCTAGAATGTCGCAACACAATCTACAAAGCTCTTCAAATCCGCAATACGAAAAAAGTATGTATCTGTGCAGCAGCAGTGCACCAAGTCGAGCAAAAAAGTGGCACGGCCGTATCCTTTTCTCGAAGCAGTTTAGGCCATTTTCGACCCCTTATAGCTTCGTTGTGTTATATTTCGAATTAGGTATTCTTGATTTTTATCTTGGTATTCTAGTTGATTAGACTAGTTAGATTAGACTTTTTATTTCAAGATTCTAGTTTACATTCCCGATAATTTTATTGTAATTTGCGTTTATATTCGACTCTCTTATCTTTATGTGTAAATACTTGTCACTGGAGTGACGTGAACCTAGAATAGGCTGAACCCGGCGCCAGGGTTCTCTTCTCGCTATCAAAAGTCGAACAATGGAGGTCTAACCCTTGACCCGACAATCGGCACAGCGCTTGTGCATAGTTTACCGGAAATGTTCTATTAAAATGTCTAATGGATCCACACCACACACATCCAATCTACAATCTCCATGTGTGGTGAGCAATCGAGTACTATTAATAGAAAATTGAGCACAAATAAATATGCAGGTAAAACAGCTTAGTTAGATCAAGGTACATTGTTTCTGCAGTTATCTACCTAAAGTGGTATTAATGTAATTGAACCTGTTAAGACCATGACCATGAGTCCTCATATATTCATAGAGAGGGCGAATTCGACTGCAATGACTGTCTGACACAACAAAGATTTTACGAGTTGGTGATTCTGCGCTTTTAAGTTACACGAGGTACTTACCTACTACTCAAAGACTGGAATTAATAGTGAAAATTTTAATAATTACCGTAAAATAATATTGTAATCACACAAAACAATAAAAAAAATCCAGGGGATTTTGAAACTCATTTTCATTCATTCATCATTTAAAAATCAAGGGGATTTTTACTCCCCAGAGTTTCTAGGGATAATCCCAATTGATTATGTGATGATTCGTCTTGAGTCTTGTCGTGTAGTATCAAGGCATCTCTTGAATATGCCAAATCACTTCCGATGAAAGACTGCCTATCTTTGTCCCAAGTCTACAACTAAATAATGAAGCATATAACTGCACGATATTGCTCATTTAATAAAACGTTCCTTTGAGACAACGAGCCTGTTAATGAGTAATATTGCGGCAGGCCCGTTCGGGGAGTTGTCCTGTTTATGTCCCAGCGTTAAACAGTGCCAAGTGTTGATGCGAATCGCGTCAGGGGAATTGTAGGAAATGAACTATTGAGTATCTATGAGCAGAGCAAAAGCAATTGCGCTAACTGGATGGACGTTTTCTCACTTGACGATACTCAACCGCTGATTCCTTTCAATTGTGATCTGACGTGACGATGGGAACGTCCGCATATTCATTGATCGTCCATCATCCAGCCAAAAATAGTTTTGCAGTTTTTTCTGCGCGAACTGTACAAGTTTTTTCTTTGCCGTTAGGGCAACATAAAACTTATGAATAGTTGTGTGAGGGCGTGAGGCATGTTCGTGGCGGAAGCCCCTTCCGGTCGTAGTCTTGAGTCACGGCGCGCACCGCACTACGAATAAGAATACCTACTTTCTTGTATGGTTGCCGATTTTCTGAAAGGTGCTGTCAGTGCGACAAGTAAATGTTATTTGAGCGATTGGTTTTGGTTGCGCAATCGCGTTTTCTTGAAATTTAAGCATTCGAAAAAAAAATATTGTTTATTTGCAATGATATATGAATAAGGATGGATGAGTAAAGTCCCTACTGGTAGGCCAAAGAAAGCATAGGGTTTTGTCGGGGAGATACTACTTACGTTGCCTCTTTGACAAAATATTGATACTGTTTGGAATTTAATGATAGTTTTGGTTTGCAGGGTGATGCGATCACATCACAGAGGAAATTAAGAATGGCGTTTGGTCATCGTAGCTTTCATAGTATGCCGATAATATAAGCATTAACTTTTCATGATTAATACCTGATAACAAATAATGTACGGTTAGAAAACATAATAACATATTACCAGAATTCAAATAAGCCTGCGTTTAAAAAAACTGTTCAGGATGTGACGTATCTATACTGTTAGGCCTTAACAATCTTGCAAACAAAGCAGACTGTATTCACTTCAAAAAAGAAAAATGAACTGTAATAAAGATGTATTACGAACAAGAAATCTGATTTGATGGCTGATAGAGATCAATGAATTAAGCCAACCTGGGATAGTAAGGGTAAAAAATACATATTTAACAACGAAATATGAGATATAGCCTCCACCTTTTTCATTTTTTGGAACAAGCACAATATAAATATTTAATTTTATTCGAGGTACATAAAATTAGGTTTTTTTTTATAATTCTACAGCAAATGTGGCTGCGGGCTGGCCAGCATCACATTGTAAATACTAACAGAACTGATCTATTTAATACGCGCTACTATTTTTAAAGTATAACCAAACGCGCAGCATTGCAATACCTCGGCACAGAAGAATTCCAAGCAACTTTATTCTGATGCGTAATTTAAAGTCTCAAACAACGGATGACGGAACTGAATGTAGTTCAACAAAATAACAATATCGAACTTGATATAACATTACAGGACCATAAATTTCTGCTTCAAGTTGTATATTTATTGATGTTTATTAAATTTTGAAGTAAGAAATATGGTTTATTGTGCGACATAAAACGTTTTATTTCTGGAATCATATTCCAATCGTTAAGAATAATAATATTGTGAAGATATAGCTTAGCTGCGATAAGACTGGCGTAACCGTTGGCATCCCACGATAGCCAAGGGCGTCGACCATCGAACGAGGTCACCAGATATTTCAACCCCAGATAACGTCTAGGTATTTGCTACATGTGCCTAAATGATCCATCAAATAAATTACTAGCCAACTACTTCGGCCTCAAATATTTTTTCTGGAGAAATAAGAACTGGTATACTATTCCAAAATGGTAAAAATAGAACGTATAGGTAATAAATTATCAATGTCAAACATTGGTACCGTTGGTTATTTTGTTCCGAGTTTTTACTCTTACCACCTGTTGATATGTTTGGTGATGGTTTATCCATAGGTGCCCTGAGGTTATTGTGTATGGTATGCATATAAATAATATATCTGCTAATCGGCAATGAGCTGCCGCATAAAGTAAGGAACGAGCAATTCATCTCAAATTCAAAGCGAAGCATGTAAGAGCTTGGTTGCAACAAAATATTATGACATTAATATGCATACGAGTACCTTACCTACACACGTTATGCAGCTTTGTAACATTGTGACCTTATAATGATTACGGAGAGGTTCAAGACGCTTGTGAAAGGGATTCGGTCCGGGGGAACGTGCAGCCGTGGGCAGTTCAGAACCGCGCGTGTGGGAGAACCCGTCTCGCCGCCAGCGCCAGGGTGGCAACCGTGGTCTTTGACTTCTTTCGACAATAAAACGTAAATAAACGGGATCCTACGTAGGTTGTCTCCATAATTTACCTGCTTTGGTCTCTGGCGCTGACTGAGATACTGATATCATTCTAGGCTTCGGCTGGCCGTATGGTTTTATTATCTTAAAATGGACCACCTGAATGACGAAACCTGAACCGAAAAGCATTTTCATTCCGTTCGGTTGTTTGTTATTTGGTACAAGCGTGTAAATACGAGCTCAAAATCATTGTGTTGGCAGCAGCAAAAGCAGCACAGGCTGTCGAAACAAAAGAGCTCCCGTAACAATACCTGTTTCCAGACATTTAAATATCCTTTTCATGGTAACCTTCCATGAAAGTGATATTTTTGAAATCACGCACGAGTATTTTCGAATAAAACAAAGTAGATTTGAGTCATATCTTTATTGTAAGAAAATAATAACTGTAGAATAATAACAGTAACTGTTCTCTCAGAGACAACTCGATGGGTAAGCATTTTGAAGTACATTTAAGTATGGCACCGAAACTGCTTAGCTTATTGGGGTGAACAAAAGATGAAAAGTTAAAGTTGAGGGAATAGTATTATACCTACTTAAACTGGTCTACTACTTACTTAAACTTCAATTTTATCTGTGGTCTGGTAAACTAGCTCGGCTGACTTCGCAGGCATGCCTTATCGTAATCGTTAAACACACAATCTAGTACCAAGAAAACGCAGTCACGAACGATATAGATAGATAGATAGATGCCATACAAGTAGTCTAGACTTTGAAATGTAAAATACATAATAGTTAGTTACTAGACTAGATATTACTAGTCTTTCCATGAATGAATGAAAATGCTTTAATTTACACCATAAGAAAAAAATCTTGGGTGGTCTGTCTTATCGCTATGAAGCGCTCTCTTCCGGACAACCAGTTTGGACAGTTTGATTTACATTTACGTTTCAGTAACATTTTAGCTAATTAGAAATAATTTATTTGATTTAAAAAAACAATAGGCGTTGATTCTCAAATATGGTTCCTTCGTATCATTATTATGCCGGTCGCCACAATGCCAAAGAATAAGTAATATTGTGTATGACTATACTACCAGTACTGTTACCAGGTATACTACCAGTATTATCTACCAAACAAAAGCATTCAAATGCATGGAATCCAAAACACATCACGAAATCCACAAATGTATTATGTATTCCAAACCAATGCATTATTGAAAAACAATTGAATAAAATAAATATTTGCATTTAGAATGAGTTTCAGAGTTTACAAGCAACAACAATACAATGTTTTTTCTTATGGGAATAAAAAATATAAGTAAATAACTGTAAAGTTTATTGGGAAAAAGAGAAGCGCAAGGTACCTATGTCTAAAGGCATTTACGACATTTTTTTTTTATATTCAATCGTTTTGGTATAGTGTTAATAGCTATTGATACTTATTACTTGGAGGTCCTAATAGAATATGCTTTGTAATACTACATTAAGGTGCGCGTTCATTGTGCTGGTAATGTGTGCATCAACAGCGCGATCTACTTGCAACGGTCGCATGTTTGTTGCACGATGAAAAGTCGCCGTGTGCTCAGAGTTTATTATGAATATTAATCCATTAGGAAAGGATTATAGCTCCCCGTGTCGTGAGGATGAATGCAACGCACGCGCCCGCTTGCCGCACCCACGGGACATCCTTCCGGCGGTTTTGGTGCCTGACAATCGGTTAATACGTGCTAAGACTGCTGTGCGCCCATTCATTTATTTATGTAACATAATATACTACATGGCTATGTTAGTATATAGAAGCTAATATTAGAGACTTTCAGCGATTTATCAGCGAACCTCAAACTTGAGCCAAATTTTAGCTCAAATATGTCGCAGCGCAGTATTGAGTAAATAAAATAAGTATGTCTATAACAAATCTACCTATAAATAATTATATATAAAAAATATAGACATGACCTGTTCATTGATCCCGTGATCGAATGTCGTTTATGTACCAGTCTTCTACCACTCCATTTTTGACAAGTTTTATTTTGTAGTTACGTTTTAACTATTTGATTAAAAACTCCAACGATTCCGTGTGTATGAAAGTAAAATTGGCTGACATTTTATGCGTCTATACTATACTCGTCTACTCCTGCTCTACCTTACCCTACATTACAAGAACTACATTTTATCAAGTTATCGAGCCAAACTTGTAAAGATAATAACTTTAGCTCGCAGAGGTACATTCGATTCATAAATTCAATGAAGACGACTGACCCTGTGTTCAAATTGTTATGTGATCCAGTTTGCGTGCAGACTAACTGGTAAAGCAATCAAAATATTGACCCATCTTGTCACGCTACAGTTTAGGATTGAGGTTGAATGCAAAACGAACCTAAATAACATTGTGATCTTCTTCTCTTCTTGATCGTTACACTCTTGGCAGAGTGGTCGTGGTTGTCATTGTGGGGGTTGTGACACTGTCGTTGTTATGTGATTATGATAGCTTCAGAATAACCATGTTTCGGGTTGAGTATCGAACCACTAAACTTCCATTTGATGAGCGAGTCAGTAAACGACCAAATACGAACTCTACGATTTCAAAGTTAAAAATATAATTTAGTTTTTTCTTAGGACCGATGTATATTATATTTTGCCTGTTATTGTACCTCACCAATCAACATAGATAAGTAATTACGTATCCAGAAAATTACAATAAAGAATTATATAAAATAATTTATGTTTTAAACCTACGTGTTAGGGGCAATAATAAATAGGCTACTTTTTATCCGAGTAACGTGAGTCCCAACCACTCCAGGCCTTGGACTTTTGCTGTAATCTAAAAATATTCATATCATGTAGAAATTTTGTTGTTACTGAGCTACAGAACTATTGGGACATCTGTTGCCTCTATTCCATGTTAATCACTTAGGCTCAATTGATTAACTGAACTATTTGTTACAAGGACACAACACAAAGCAAAATGGTTTGCGACAACCATTTCTGAAATTAACATGTATATAATAAAAATATTTTTCATGAAAATCCGCTAAGAGATCATTGTTTGAGATTGAGATCTTTCTCTAAGTTATAGCGGGGGATTTTTAAATTTTGTAATATCTCAATAAGATTAAATTATTGAGATATCTTATTTACGTTCAAAAACTTAACGATTGTTTTCTTTGAAATATTCAATAGTTAAATTATATTAAATAAATAAGTATATTAATTTAATTCACGGTTATATGTTGTTGTTTCGCAACGGGTGACCAAATCAAATCCACATGAAATCACTTCAACATTGCTTATCTATGTGTTTACGGTAAACATAAAGCAATAACGTTCGTATTGTTTGTTAACAAATGTACGACTCTGGTTATGTTATACGCGTTCGATACGACGATATTTGTAACAAGAAAAAGGAAAATAAACATTTTAGGACGGGCTTCTATGGAATTTGGAATAATAGGAAGTAGGAACTAGGAATACAATTAGCAACGGAAGGTATGCATATCACTTACGAGAAGCGTTCAGTATAAGCCTCTGCTTGCTGCAGGTTAGATGATAGTTTGGCAAATGCGAGTAAAAACCTTTTTTCCTCGTATTTGCCAAACATACCTTATTATAAGACCTTTTTGAAATAAAACATTTTTATCTTTATCTTTATCTTTAAAACACGATGAGCTGAAGCGCCAAACTGACATTACAATCTTTGGTTGGAACTTAGAACCCTTTATTGCTGCTGGACGAGTTAATTTTCAATTACAGTTCTGTGGGTACTAATTAATTATTATTATTATTATATTATCAATTGCACTACAAAAAAAAATACATAGCACAATGGGCGGGCTTAATGCCTACAGGCATTCTCTACCAGCCATTCCTTGTAGGGTGGACAATATGGTTATCTTAAAAAAACTTATTTAAAGATATATTAATAACTAATATAATGTATAATAGAGTCTTTAAAATTACTATACAGTACAACTACTGTAGAGTCGGTCGGTAGAAAAAAATAGAGCAATGGTAGCGTAGATGTTATTATTTCATGTAGGTAAAAACCTGATAACTTATTGCAGTGTCAGCCATGTCCACAGTTCATGACAAAAATAGGCACGTAACACACTATCAATTTTAGATAATAAAAAATAATATTTACTAGTTCCTTCCTTCTAGCCAGCAGTTCCCCATAAGAACAAGGACTTCACATCAAGTCGTTAACTGTTAAATGTGGAAGTGGAAACCCCTTCAAAGCGCTGAACAAATTTATTATAGCTATCAGCAGCGGTATCTGGACTCACACAATGCAAATAAAGGTGTGTGATTCAAATTTATATCGCACCGGGTTCGTGCGATTTAATATGTAGGTAGATCGTTTGATTCGCGTAAGCCGTACACGGCGTAACAGATTTTATTTACTAAAAACAGTAAAAGCACAAGAGTTCAAGGTACAGTGTATTTTGAAATTGGCACTTTAAAATAATGGCATGCACACATTGGCGAACAGAACGACAGAGGCTTTTTTTATCAATTGAACTTAATATTTATCATACGAAATAAGTTATTATACCTATTTCAATGCTCGGTGATCGACGTCGAAGCATCGCGAAGCATCTTGCGCGTCAAGATATACCTTATTTTCGTTAGAAAAGTATTAAATTTATCAATATTAAGATAAATTTAAAATCCTCTGCCGTACCGTACGCCAATGTGCGCAGGCTATAACTCTTTCCTAGTCACGTTTTACTCTCCTCCAGTTAGTGTTTGATAATTTAGTAAAATGGTGGGTGGGCAGGTGTTCTGTTTTATCCCACGCATTTCTCAGTTACAAGATCCGTGGTTCTTAGGCTAGGCTAGAGACACCTACAAAGAGTTGCGATAATCTTCCTGCCTTTATCCCACGCTAAGGTGGGGTCGGCACAACATTACTTCTTCTTTCATCTGCCTCTATCAGCCGTCATCTATGTACTAACACCTGCTTTGTTCACATCCTCTTTAACACAGTCCATCCATTTTTTCTTTGGTCTTCCTCTACTCATAAATCCATCCATCTACTTTCATATTACTAGTGACATGGCATTCGATTATCGAATCATGGTTCATGATTTTGTCTATTATTTTATACTTTAAAAAAAATTACTTTAGATTAAATTAGTTACATTGCACCTACTAGATTCTTGAGAGTATCTATAATGCAAGCCACAGAAACAACATCCTAATAAGTAGGAAATTACTTAGTTGCTAATACATAGAGTGCAGCAGGCCTTTCCTTACCGATAAAATATCACTATCATAAACGTGATTGTAGAATTTTATCGCTTGGTCGAATGCGGTATAGTTGAGAAATAAAATATGTGTCAGTAAAATCAATCAACATTAACATGAATTTAATGATTAATGATACCTCATTTTGTGACTTTGTCATTCATTTTTCAATAACATCAAATCGTGTCACCTTTTACCGTATATTTAAAGATTCTCCGTTAAATATACATAATATAATAATAATAATCCATACTTATACATAATTTATTTTTTTATGTTTACCCTTGGGAGGTATCCCTTGCAGGATGCTATATTTATTACAGCATAAGCTAACTAACTATTATACATAATTATTTACAAAAGGAATCAATTGGGCCACCCATAGGATTATATACAAACCGATTTGGAAAAGGTATTTTTTTATTTGAAATACTTCTAAATTGGTCCCATATAAATTTTATGAAAATCGGTAAAGTACTTTATTTTTGAAATCAAAATATGTACCTAACTGAAAAAATTACGTCATTCAAGTAAACGAAATTGCGTATTTTGCTTCCTTGTGCTGTTGACGATCACTAGAACAGTTCAAGAAAATTTGGAGTCGCTGCGTTTCATTCTTACTCGGTAACGATACAGTTTACAAACTTGATGTTAATACAGTGGTTACTTGAGGATATAATCTAAATAAATGTATACAGAAACACGATTGGTGAAACTTTTCTCAATAGATTTATTTTTTGAAATAGGCACTCTTAAAATCTGATTTACATCCATCCTCCGAATTTAGAGAATATTTACGGTTTATTTTTATACTATTGAGTGAGTAATCACAGAACTTAGATAAATTAAAAGGATTTTTTTATAAATTCAATACTTTTCAAGCAATCCGATGTTTTATAATTTTTCGCTTACGTCCGTTACTTTTGAGCGACAAAAATCTATATCTAACCTCTTCCCTCGGGGTAAGGTGTCTAATTGCGCTATCACTGTCTAACAATTCGGCAGCTGTCTTTTCTGACAGTTTCACATATCCTAGCATGTTTTTGTAAAACATTGATTATTAATGTAAACAAGTGACGAGTGGATAGGCGTTTTCCTGATGGTAACGGATCACTCCTACTCATGACCAGAACAGTCTACACAGGACTTTGACTCACATAGGCCGGTGCAACACTGGTAAGGCGCTCGTCCACATTGATACATTTTGATGGTCAGTCTCAAAAGCCCAATAATTTCACTAACTACAGTGCCCTTCAAACCAGGACACAGTAACGCTTACATATTACCGCTATGTGGCAGAATATCTGTCATTGTGTTGGTACCCATCCATATAACATCCGTAAATCATATACATACAACAATGTTAATACTGAGGTAACAAAAACTTAAAATAACATCCGAATTGAGAAGCTTCTCCTTTTTTTAAGTCGGTTGAAAAAAAAGTAATGTTTGATTTATGAAGTGACAAAAACATCACGAACTATTGTTTTTTTTAAGTAGATGTACACATGTAGATTCAATTCAAAAAAGCTTGAACACTTGATAAAAACTACCTGCAGCTATCTCAGTACTGTTGATCTGGATCGGTCAAAGCCTACCTTTTAAGTCGACTCTTGTTCGGTGTGGGAATGAATGTCATCGAGTCCTTGTAGCCAGCCAGCCCTATTACCAAACATTTTGACACGTGTATTCGTATCGAAGCTGTCACAGAACGGTTAACCAGCTTTTTTTATTTGTTTTTAAAAAGTCTTACCGTTGAACTGTTTATAGTTTCGATACGAATACGCTTGTCAAAAGGTTTAGTGATAGGGCTACGGAAATACCAAGCCTTTGTCTGTCTGTCGGTCGGCAAGTATGCGCCATATATGAACAGTCAGCGTCAGTGATAAGTATCCCCCTTGCACAAGACACCCAGCTATAAATCCTTTCAAAAAATTGTAATACTTAAAATTATTTTTAGGCTTACATACAGTTATACAAATATAATATTTTTTTTAAAGGCAAAACTTCTCCATTCGCCGCGACAGAGATTTAAAGGGATTTGAAGCTGATGATATTATAATGCAAGTGGGATACTTATCTATGACGTTGTCTGTACATACATAAGCTACAACACAACTACAAACGAAGAACAAATAATTAATTTCTTATTGGTAGATTTGTTAACATTTCTGACACTCTGGGGTTCAATGGATTAATATGGCCTTAAATGAAACTGGGCATGGCACTTACGACGGTTACAAGATTATAGATAGTGTTAAATTATTACTAATTGAAATCCCCGAGATACCAAAAAGAGAAGCGACGTAATCAAGGTGGCTGGAAAATTCTGTCCTAGAGACACAGCTAGAGACAGGAAGGAATAGAAAACTCTGGAGGCGGCTTTAAACATAGGCAACTAATAAATAAACATAATAAATATTATATTATATTCCTATTTTAAGTGTTTCGTGATAATGCGACGGAAGTGTGTAACAGGAAGTTGGCCATCAGACCAACCTTAGAAAAATTAAGTTTATAGAATCATTCCAAATTTAAATGTTGCTTATTACAAGATGAGATGCTAGGTAGAATGTGTAGGCTCGCACGTTTTTTATGAGACTATACCTCGGGTTTGAAAGTATTTTTCCATGATTGAGATAGCAAAAGCTACGGCTAGCAGGCCAGTAACTCTTGCTGTGGGTATGTCTACGAATACCTAAAGGACTTGATAAATGTCAAGTAGCAGGACGTAAGCAAGAGACGAAAAAAGAGGTAAATAAAAAATCTCATATTATTATCTCATTCAGCCAAACTGAACATTTGTCATGGATTTAGACACCTCGTTCACGCCTTTACATTTACAACTAACGGTGCGCGGGCGCAGGTTGTGTAGGCCTGGCATTTCCGTTTGGAAACGTAATAGGTTACTAATGCAGCATAAACAGTCGTGGTTATTATGAAACTGTACGGACTAGAATCTACTTTACATCAATATGACCACACCATATTATAAATAGATAAATAACGGAATTCCTATAGAACACCAAGATAGACAGTAGCAATCTAAAATGGATGACGAATACAGGACAAAAACGCGACGGTGATTTAAAAGGGATTTGAAGCTGGGTATTATAATCATCATCATCATCAACCTATAGCAGTCCACTGCTGGACGTAGGTCTCTCCCAAGGCGCGCCAGTGAGCCCGATCTTCGGCTCTTCTCATCCACTTTCTGCCAGCTATAGCGCGCAGATCATCGCTCCATCTGGCCAAAGGTCGTCCTACACTGCGTTTGCCTAGACGTGGTCTCCACTCAAGAACACGTTTACCCCAACGGTTGTCAGTTCTTCGGCAGACATGGCCGGCCCACTGCCACTTCAGCTTGCTGATCCTCTGAGCTATGTCGACCACCTTAGTTCTCTGTCGGATGACCTCATTTCGGATTCTATCCTTAAGAGAAACCCCGAGCATAGCTCTCTCCATAGCTCGCTGAGCGACCTTCAATTTGTGGACCAGCCCTACCGTAAGTGTCCACGTTTCAGCAGCGTAGGTCATAACCGGTAATACACACTGGTTAAAGACTTTGGTCTTCAGGCATTGGGGGATGGGCGATGAGAAGACTTGACGAAGTTTCCCAAATGCCGCCCAGCCTAGCTGAATTCTCCGGTTTAGCTCTTTCTCAAAATTATGCCTTCCTACCTGGATTGTCTGTCCGAGGTAGACATACTGTTGCACAATTTCGAGGGGAGTTCCAGAGACCGTGATCGGCACTGGGGTGATACGATCATTGATCATGACTTTCGTCTTATCAATGTTCATGCCTAGGCCGACACGTTTGGAAGCGGCAGCTAGACTGTTCAGCATCTGTTGCAATTCTTGCAGTGACTCTGCTATGATGACGATGTCGTCAGCGAATCGTAGGTGTGAGATGTGTTCGCCATTTATGTTGACGCCCAGTCCTTTCCAACTCAGCGTCTTAAACATATCTTCCAGTGCGTTCGTAAAAAACTTGGGGGATATGACGTCCCCTTGTCTCACTCCGCGACGCAACTGGATAGGTTTAGACTGCTGGCTCTGGATTTGGACGGACATGGTGGCCTCATCATACAGACATCTCAAGACCTCGATATATCGCCAATCAACTTGGCATCTTTGCAATGATTGCAGAACAGTCCAGGTTTCGATAGAGTCAAAGGCCTTCTCGTAGTCCACAAACGCTAAGCACAGGGGCTGATTATACTCCTCAGACTTCTGTATTATAATGCAAGGAAGATACTTATCTATGACGCTGTCTGTACATACTTGCATAGATAGAGAGTGGTGTCCGTCGGGTAAATAAAAAGGTATTATAAATATTAATAAATATATTTATTTTAAATATACCTATACCTATGTATATCTATTATATGTATTACCAGCCGGACGTGGACTCTATCTCACCCAGCTTTGCTTCGTTATCAACAACAGCGTTTAGCAACGGAAATCATTTTACAATTAGACCTTGAATCATCCGTGACAGATAGTACTCGTATATTTTTAAACATTTACTTGTTGTCAATAATAAACAATACTTTAACAACGATATAAAATACATCCGACTTGTTTGTGAATTCCAACCGTATGTTTTATTGAACACTTGCGTCACAATCAACATAACATGGTGGATAAAATCACATCTCAAGCCAACATCTATTATTCAAACAACAGTCGATCTTGCACAATTCATCATCGTTTACAAATCACGATGCTCTGTGGTCTATAAATCGTAAATTGTTGGTTTATTATATGTGAAACACCATATTTTCTTGTATATATATGTATGTATGTGGATATGTATATATACTTGAATGACGTAATTTTTTTCAGTTAGGTACATATCTTGATTTCAAAACTAAAGTACTTTACCGATTTTCATAAAATTTATATGGGACGAATTTAGAAGTATTTCAAATAAAAAAATACCTTATCCAAATCGGTTTGTATATAATTCTATGGGTGGCCCAATTGATTCCTTTTGTAAATAATTATGTATAATAGTTTGTATGTATAATTAAATATTATTTATTATTATAGTTATTATTAATTTTATATATTTATTATAATTATATATTATAGTTATGTATAATAGTAAGCTTGTAATAAATATAGCATCCTGCAAGGGATACATCCCAAGGGTAAACATAAAAAATAAATTATGTATAAGTATGGTAGTATAGCTCATAGGCTGTATTAATAATTATTATTGTCGAACCAATCATCTAATCTTGATGAAATTCGGCATGTAGGTAGGGAAGTTCAAAAAATTTTTCGAGTTTATAAATGAGATAAATCGATTCAGAAGTTTAGGCGCATGAAGTCAAATGGGGCAAATTACTACTTATAGGCGTAATATTGTGTGATAGGTTGATGGATAGATTATATGGATTTTAGAGAGATGATGGATGGTTGTTTCTCAAATATGGATATGGTTTAGTTTGTGACCTAGAAAAGAACATGGGTAACTTTATATCCCATTATTCGCGGGCGGAGACAATCCAATTTCCGATATCAGTTTGACTCTAACATTTTCAGAAATATGTATGTATGTATGTATGTATGTCTTATTTCGTTTGGTATTTTTCTAGATGAAATTCATTCGAATGTCGAACAACGTTAGGTACATTTTTGTTCCTTTGCTTATCATAACATTTTTTTTACTAAAGTACCATTTGATAACGATGGAAGCAGGACAAAAATTAAATATTTTCGAGTAACGCACATTTTTTCAGTTTCACCAACCGGCACTTATTGCAACTCCTGCAAATTTCAATAAAGCTCTTTTGTGAAAAAGCATAGAAAAATATTTTAAAAATAATGTTTTTTATAAAAGGTGCGACTATTTACACGTAGTCGCGGCAATTTATTTCTCTCTCCGCTTTTACGTTTCCTGCATCGTATCAAAGAACTGGTCAGAAGCTTTGAATGTTTATTCAACTTCCATTAAAGGTAACCTCCACTTGTCTTACCATAAGTTCAGTATGCAGGCCCCTTTAATTTTATTTTCCCAGCGCGTGGTATGACTCGCCCTGGAACCTTATTCTCATATACATCTAAGTAATACAATATATTGCGTCTTCGAGATGATGCCATACGTTTTAGGACACCGACGCCGCCTTACAAGCAGGTATAAAAAATACTTAGTATTTAGTAATTTTACGAGTATATGATATTGTTATATTATGATTTTAGAACTTGATACATTTTTGTTTTCTTTTATAGGTACATACACGTCGCTTATGTGCTGGTAAATTAAACAGGACTAGCGGGTAAGTGATATATCTGACTAAGTAAAGTTTTGAAGGCTTTTTTGCATAACAAAAGCATCACAATACACAGATTAGCACAGGCTAACTGTACCATAATAAATACTTGTATAATAACTGTATCTTGCGAGCACTAATATTAACTGGGTTAATATCGGTTAATGTATGTGCTACCAGAGTCATGTTTCAATTTGATTACTTGCTGACAAAATTAAACTAGCAAGAGAAAATCTAATAGTGTTTCTAAGTTTTACCAAGTTTTACTCTGAAAGTTTGCCAAAATGTGCTGACAAATTTCTTGACAAATATTTGTCATGACAGTTAACATTTTGTGGGTGTCTACTCAGTTGGCTTAGAAAATTATAGATTTATTGAAATAATTTTTAAATGATAGTGATTCACTAAATTCTCTTTAAAGGCAATAATTGTCCATAACATACTTTCCAAAACTAAACAGATAACAGAACATTCGCTACCTTATGTATCTATGTATCAAGTACTTGTTTTACATAAGCACATAACTAAGTCGTTAAGCCTCCAATCCCCTTTTGTTTGTACTATACACCGTTTTCTCTCTACTCTGCTCGTCGAGTGTCACTTCATACTCAAAACTAACATTATAAGGTACTGATGAGTCTTGTTTACTTTCCATAGAGCGGTTGCCAGTTTGGGTCGCAAGTTTTCGTCGATATTTCATGTAGTGTTGTGTTGTGTGCCTAACTGTGCATCGGCGCAGGCGCCCGTCATCGTTTGCATCAAGCTGCATGTGCCGACTAACGGTACAACGCCCTTTTTAGGCAAGAATAGGTTGTAGTTCGTACATTTTGTTTGATGCGCCTCGTCTGGAACGGAATGTACGGATAGTTGGGCATGCCGCGCCAAAATATCGTAGTTAACCAATCGATTTTTGCCTCGCGGCCCGCGTTTGAGCAGCTAGGACCGTGACCGCAGCGCGGCGTTAGTTATGAGCAAATAGAGTTCAGCCACACGTACACTTTTAGCGTCATTGTTCTGCAATGAAGGATTCATTTCGATAATTTGGTACGTTATGCAAACAGAGGGGAGAAACTGTTTCAGTGAGAGCTCCGCCATCCGGTCTAAATATAACTGGGCGGAGACAGCTGGCTCGGATGAGGGGCGCGGGCGGGACGCGTGCCAGGGCGACGACCCGACCAACCCAGACCTTGTGCGCAATGCCGGAAGGAACTAGCTATGCTACCAATTCGCACCTTCTAGCCGAAGACGCCTCCACAGGATAAAGATCTAATCCACTTTTAGGATTAACAACGGCCGTATTTACGGTAGAGGACGTGGTGGCCGAGTGGATGAGGCCCTTACCTTGCGATCTGATGGTCGCGGGTTCGAATCCCGGTGGCAGTCATGCGTAAATGGGTTTTTTCGGTCGTAAAAATCGATGTATGCATCCCACGTTCTCGCAACGGTGAAGGAAAACATCGTGAGGAAACCGGCAAGTCGTAGAACCTAAAGTTCGAAAACATGTGTCGAGTACACGAAGGGAGCCTCTTCAAGGCGAACTTGAAATCCTTTCACCACACTGGTTCGAAAGAACTAGTGACACGAAGAAGAAGAAGACGGTGCGTTGTGTGCAGACGCCGATAGGTAGTATACCTAAGAGCGTTTGGTTGGTTACTACAGCAACACATCCACAATTCAAATATTTTGCTGTGTGTGTCATATAATGAGCTGTTTTCCGTACCTCTACATACGTTAAGGCCTAACTAAGGGTGCTGCTGTATATTGGCTCTGTAGGTATTAGTATTTTTTATTTCTCCCTTTAACTTTTTTCATCTTTTTTGTTTACAATATCAGGTTCGGGCGTGTTAAATGGATATGTAAGTGAGTTGATTACCATACTGACGTTTGGTTCGGTTAAAATTCACTCTTTGACGCTTCATTGCGCGTACTATCGTCGATTCCAATTCACAGGTCAATAGCACGTAGAAGGTCTTGGCCGCCATCGCTGCCCTCAAACCCATACCTAACTTCTGCTGCCCCACCCACAACCGCCTTGAAACTTCAATAAAGCAGCACTAGACTTTACAAGCCGTACAAAGTAAAACAATTTAACATGACAAAAGTTTTCGTAAATTCTTACTAACTATGCCATTCGAATCGTTTCAAGCGGGCCTTTCATTGGTTAATTCAAGTACAGCATAAAAAGCGCCCATTGCGAAGAGAATCTGCAAACAAAAAACCAAGCAAATGACTAAAAGGGGCTCATTACATCTCAAACTTGACAATAAGGTGCCCATTGCATACAAAATCATTGCTTTTATTGATACAAAACCGATAAATACAGATACTCTATAATTTAGGATCAATACAATTCACTAGTCAATAAATAAAATCGCGTATTTTAGTTAGTATATACATGTCGAAAATTATAAAGCCATTATCTCTGAATAAATGATTTGTTGATCAGCCCCTTCTTTCCCTGTGCCCTTCATATGTAATTGTTATTTCCAAATAACTATCCAAGCAAATCTCTATTTTGGTGTTAGACCGTGAAACAGAGAGTTATACAAAAGAACAGTAAGTCAACAACTTTCTAGAGAAAAGGTCATCAAGTCCCGGTCAGCAATTGCTAGTTATGCATCAGCTTATGGTTATTAAACCTGCAATCTTTGAATCCGGTACTGGCTCTATACTTACTAATATGGGTAAACCGGGAGAGGCGTGCGATACTGGCAACTTTTGTCCACACCCGAATGTTCAACAGCCATGATTTTTTACTTATTGACTTGCTTGCAATGACTTAGAGAGTTTGTTATAAGTGTCTGTAAACCAAACATGTAATAACTATCAAGTTAAAAAGTTAGCTACGGTAGGCAGGCGTCTATTGAAATCCGCCGCTGCAAATAAATGTCGATATTACAGACAATAAAACTCGTGTTGGACATGCGCAATTTGCTAATGAACCGAACAAGCGGCAACCAGTTTTTTGGGTTATCGTGAGAATAGAGAGTTTCCGAGCTGCAGCCCGCCAAATCAGGTGGTGCAAGAGCCTCCCCGACCTCCCACCGATCAATACCCTCCCCTTTGCCCTCCCCTTCGCTCTGCTCCCTCCACACCCCTTCCATCTACCCCGCAATATCGAGACGGAACAATAGGATATTCCAAGCGTTTATTTTGCATGTTCTCTGCACACCTGATGACTCCATTTTCAGCTACGGTTCCTTGGAAGTGTCAGCCTTGTAATGTAGGTAATATTCTAGTACAATTTTTTTGTGTCTTTCAAAAATATGGTAATAAAGTATGTATATCAATACTAATAAAAGGCTTGGACCTGACTGACAGACAACCTACCGGCCAAACCACTGAACGTAGAAACTTGAAACTTCGAGGGTGTGTTTGTCAAGTACTTCAGGCGCGAACGAAGTTGCGGGCGTTAGCTAGTAGACCATAAAACTACAGCCAATAGCATATAATTTATAGATAGGTAACAAAGTAACAGAGGTCTGTAAGCCATACCATGCCATATATACTCGTAAATATAGAATTGGTTAACATATTACGTACCTATTTGAATAAACGTGTGATTTTAATGTGGAGAACTCTACAAATCGAATACGTGAAACTGTAGAGCCTTCTACTGTGGTATACTAGTACTCATATAGATTCATCATTCAATAGTTTTGAAATAACTTGAACTGGAATCAGGTATGAAACATCATAACTTTACCTGCATATGTCCTATGCTATGATGTACGATACGTTTTGCGAACGTTTATTATTATGAACGCTCAAACGCTACCATAGACACGTCCGAGCTTCATATACGAGTATCTACAGTGTGGTATGAGTGAGATGGGGTTGCCGTTTGCAACAACCACAGCGCAAATATGTACATACATATGTTGCAGTACTGAAATTAAAACGAATAATAAAACTAAGTATATTATGTTATGTTAGATTAGAACACGCATTGAGGTAGCGTTCCGAATATACTTGTTTGGGTAACATTTAAGAAGCTAACGTTGCGTAAAAATGTTGCAACTTATTTGACTCACCTCCCCCATGCTTTATAGGTTATATTCTAGTAATTTTCACACTCCTAGTTCCAAAGGCGAGTTTAAAGTACTCCACCGGAAATTTTGATATTTATTATACAGACCGGATTTTTACAAACCGCGCTTTGTAGCAAATAAATCAATAAACAATAGTTTATGTAAGTCAGTACTTATACTAACTTTATTTCTGTAATATGAAAGCCACGGCAACTTACTCCCTTGGGCCATAACACATTTATGGCTTGCTGACCCGCGTGCGACTCTGTCCATGTGTGGAAGGAGGTCTCTCAGAATAAAGAAGTAAGGCAAAACTTTAGACGTCTGCATGGACGGCATGGAAATGATTGCTACTTCTATTTCATTGTCACATGGTGATACGATTTCATTTTGTAACAGCTCAACCACCGGTGATTTTGTAACACACTGCTATTTTTCATCAGTAGCCTAATGTGACTAATGTTATATTATATGTATCATGACATCACGGCGTCCGCCGGCGTGCAAAATTGTCTGCCGGGGCGCGCCGGGCGGATATCACCAGTATTTCTGTTAAAGACTTGGTCTCAGAATGTAACAAGTGTTATGTGTAATCAGTTTTATACCATGTTAAATAACATGTTACTTGGTATACTTTCCATGCCTAGTCTGCAGTAACATCTGCACGTAATAAATAAATTTATCTGTGGTACGATACTTTTGGTTATAAGAAATATTACACACTAGATGACGCCCGCAACTTCGTTTACATTGTACAATATTCCTTCATACGCGTTCCTATTCATCACTAACATACCTTCCAAATTGAATATCTCTAAGTTCATTGGTTTGACCTATGGGTTGTCTGTCAGTCATTCAGGACTAAACCTATTATAAATAAATAAATAATAAATAAAATAACGTTTATTATCACAAAAACATACTGGTACATACTAAGTTTATTAACCTTACATTAAAAAATCGTACCACTGGTAAACCATGTAAGTATATTGATTGGGTCATAAAAAGAGAAAATTGTCTATCTATGGCTTTGCGGTGATTCGTCTCTACATTCGTACTTATAACTATAATAATAACTATACTATGTAGTAGGTATGTTCAATTTACATACGTTTGTACTCCTATTTATGTAAGGTTTACAGTACTTAGTTCCTGGAAGAATCACCATATTGAGGCACAATGGGGCCATCTGCCTCTACTTTCTTATTAGTCAAAGGTTTAAGTAAATTATTGTTGCTACGTTCATTCTTAATGCGCTATCAGATGAGAGAATGTAGGTTCAAGAGCCAAGCCAGACAATGAATTAGTTTTAAAACTGACGTAATTTTCGCTTGTACTAAAACAATGTATAGTTTGTTCTTATCATCTTATCATCCTCTTTTCAGTTTATAGGTATTCTGGCTAGAGTGTGAATAGAAAAACACAGGCAATTGCAACATTGTGAAACTCATAGTTTCTCGTATATACGATATAATATATATTGTCCCAGAGATTTACTACAAACGTACCCACGATTTGTTCAGCGTCTCTACCTACCGGGCTGCCACACTTTTTATAGTTCGTACTTACTAGAATCTTTTCTGTTCTTTTAGATTGGCAAAAAAAGACTTCCTGTTCCTGATAAGTACCTTGTGACTTTAACCAAGCTTGAAAGCGCACGTGCTCTATAGATTTTAGCCGTTACTTGTATTGCTCGTCGAGTCTCATGCCACTTCCTTCAGGAACTCTATTTAGATCTTAGTGCACTTGCACTGATTAATAGTAAAGGATAAAAAAACCTTTTAAATTAATCATACATTACTTAAATCTAGGTATATCAAAGTAACGCTTTGATATACCTAGATTTAAGTTATTTACGCATTACGTACTTATAGTTGAGCTTCAACTTTTCAATAATTTTCAAAACTACCGCTGACCTTGGTTTGCAGCCATTGCTGATTGTAGTCGAATTTGAGCGAATCGAATCTTTGTTCGTATCGTGACCGAATCTTAATTCACGTTGTGATTTGGAAGGAAATTTTTTGCACAATAGATTTAGTTAATTTCGAAACCATTGACTCGAATGGCAGTGTTGTAATTAAAACAATGAAAAGGTAGGTAAGTAGGTACCTATCTATAGTGGCTTGTCCCTCCCCACCGTTATGCTTTAGAAAACTGTGACACAACAACCGACAGCACAAGAACATTTAGATACTCGAATCTATATGTAAAACGTTTAGTCTTGTACCACATAGAAGTTTTAGGTAGTGTAATTGTATGAAATATGCTTGTTTCACAAAGAAACATTATTACTTCACCTAGCCTTGCTTTCGCAACGACACGACACTGCCTCTCCGTGCATGGGTATAATTTTACTGCGAACAAGGGTGGCGACACTGACGAGCATAAATATGCATCGTCATGCATGTTATGTCTCGTGGTCGTGGGTACATAACATACTACAACATAGCCTACGGGCACTGGTTAATGAAACTGAGATGAAAATATACAAGGTGTCCCAATTATAGTGATGAAAATTCAGGACTGAACCAAAGGCCGGTTCAAAAGATTGCTCTGATAAAGTCAGCGTCGTTTGTGGCCATCACTGGCCACCACGTGCTATTATATTTAAGTGGCAAAATAACTATATACTATTTTGTACTTTTGTTAACTATATTTTCAATTATTTTTGGTTTTATTGGCTTTTTCACGATATCTTATAACAAAGCTAACCTATTATATGGAAAAAATATTAGAGCACTACAAATGGAATTTATTTTCTGAATGATATTATCATAAAACGTTAATCGATAAGTCAAAATAACCTTGAAGTTGATAACTGCACTTGCAATAAAACAATCGATTGTTGCGAGTTCAGATTCCCATCGTGTTGAAGTTATAAGAGTAAGCTGCCGTCTTAACACTTGTTTGAATAAAATCTATAAATCAAGGTCCAATACGATCATTATTCTGAGTATCTAATCTTCAAGCAGCAGCAAGAGATTTTTATCAGACACTAGGAAGAGAACGAAAAAAAAAGGATTGCAGAGAAAATGATGGTCAAGAAAATCGATGATGGTTGTTGATACCATGCTGAATAGTAGAAAAGTAAGGTTTTATGTTAGACATGAAAAGATAACCTAAATTGTTTGTTTGCTAGAGATGCCACTAACTTATTTTTTTAATTTATATTATTTATGGGTGTTGTAAAATTCGTATAATAAAGTTCAAGTACCTAACTAGCTTTTTGCTTTTCGCTTTTCCGAGAAGCAGTTATGGCCATTTGCGTGCGTGCGTCCTTATAATACATTTTGTTTATTACGAGTATAATACAGTGTTTCCATCATATAAGTAAGTATTCGGATTCAACTATGTTCAAGAAACTCAAGTAGGAGCGTATCATCGTGTACTATTTAAGAGGCACTAAAAATAAATAATTATGGTGCACCGTTGCACAAGCCTCATGTTTACGTTTAGTGCAGTTTACGGGTGAAACTATGTTTACTTGCATGCCATGCTATTTCTATTTTATACACCATAGGCCCCGTAATGGCAGTATACTTTAATTTAAAAATCTGCTGGATGTTGAGTATGCTCAATAAAAAGTATGTTTTTTTAATCTTTGGATAATAAATATGATTATAATGCGTAATATTATAGGATTTTAAAAAACCTACCATACCTACAGCTTGCTTTGTTACTTTTCATGGTATCTAAGCTTGTACCTATTTCAAGTCATAAAGTCTTAAGTAGAATTATGGATAAAGCTTCTCAAGGCCCAGAATTCCACGCGCCGCAGTCTCACTCGCACATTTGCACGTTTTTGAAGATATAAGTTGACTTAGTACAAACTGAAAAAAGTGGAGCGATGAATTTGTTACTACAGCAATACAAACTCACGAAGATTTTGTTATGATATGTTTAACATAGGCAAAGGAGATTGAGCAAAACTGTTTTTCCCAAATTTAAACTAAGTAAATTTATTTATATCTTCAAAAATATACAAATGTGCCAGTCAGATAGCGGTGTGCGGGAATCTGGGCCTTAAGAAAATATAGGGTTGAAACTACTCCCAAGGTTATTTAGATAATCTCCAATAGTTTACGTATGTTTAGATTAGACGATGATAAACGCAGCTGGTTTTGCAAAACAGTGATTCTGATAATGAATCACTAACTAGTTTGACGGAAGAACACTCATCGATGTGATATCTTTACCTACCTATTGTAAACAGCGATGAGAGCATCCAACGCTCAAAACTCTATTTATACTCATGACTCCTTTTTAATTTTTGAAGTTAAAACTTCTTTAGGCGCACTGAACAAAATATCTCGTGGGGAGTCAATTGGACTGGGCTACTGGGCTCTTAACGCTCGGATGTGACACTACTTCGGGTAAAGTCAGCTGGTATTATATACGCATTTAATTTAAAATGGATATGTTTAATTTTTATTGACGAGGTATGTATACGCATTTAATTTAAAATGGATATGTTTAATTTTTATTGCCGAGGTATCTGATGGTTGTGTTACCTACCCTATTTTACGACTCCATCTTAGTTTGATCCTAGGTCCCTAGATCCATGGGGAATAGGAGCATTCCGCGTTTTCAGTACAGAGCGTCAGGTCGAAGCGACGCGTGATCAGAGGGCTGGCAGCTATCTCGGCCAAAGAATAAGCCTTGCAATACAAAGAGGAAATGCAGCCAGTATCCTCGGCACGCTGCCATCGGGTATCGAGTTGGAGCAGTTGAGCTACCTATAGATCGTTAGCAACGGTCTATGGGTGGCCCAATTGTGTCCTTTTGTAATATAGATTGTAGTAGTTAGCTTATGCTGTAATAAATCTTAGTTCGATACAAGTTGTTCTATATAAACACCGCTATTTATATATGGCATGACGTAATTAGTTGTAACACATAGGCTACAGATATAATCACGGCTATAACAAGGCACTAGCATAGCAACATCCTATGTGATCATAATTATCATGGTCATAACAAGAACACAACGCAAATTATATTTTTTAATCATGGCGTCGATGAAGTGTGTGTAATGATGATACCAACCCCGTATAAAAAATGGTATGATCCGTTTTTTAACGGTGCATAAATTATTTTTATATACTTATAATTATAACTCTTGCAAGAGTCAGTGATTTAATATATTGTTTTCAAACATGCTTGGGATTTACTATATGGAATGGCGTCTGCTGCAGTAATGTACTATATTTATCAACTTCCATTTGAATTGTACCTATATATGTATATGTTATCATAAGTATGTACCTATATACTATAAAATATATTCTATTTGAACCAAATCGATATCCTAGATCAGACTACTTAAACTGGTAATAAAGGGTCTCAATTTTAGACTATGAATCCCTAATAATAGTCTGTTACAACTCGTATAGAAATTTTAATCTAGAATTAATATTGGAACCTGTACTCGTAGTTTATCCTGTGCAGAACAGCTTTCTAATTCTATACCAAAATAGTAGGTATGGTACGGTGGGTTACGTTCAGTCTAAAAGTGGCGCTTTGGCTGCACTATGATTACAAAAGTGATAATTGCTCTAAAACTGCTCTCAAATGATAACTGACCGGCTGCGGTCAAGACTTGCAAATTGAATGCTTCGACTTTACAAGGCATTTCTAATAAGTACCTAAGTTGTTATTCGTGAGTCTCCTTGTCGAGTGACCTCAGAAACTTTACTAACCATGAATCCGGTGTAGAAAAGGCTAGATTAGTATTTAGCAATGATTTGTTTAGTTTTTTTTTTTTTTTTTTTCTTTCGAAGAACCTAAGTTCTTCGGTTTTGGCTTCACATCAAAGGTATATAGCCAGTGTCAAGTAATTGGAGAGATTATTTTGTCATAAGTCAGAGTCGATAAGTCAAGTCTGTCCTGTAAAGTAGTGGTGGTTGCGACTTTACTAGAGGCTTCTATGGAGTTTTGGAGGCAACACGAAAAGTCACGTTTTACAGCATTACACTATTCACCAACACTCATACACGTTCACGAGCACTTAATGGATAAAAAACCACCGTTTTTACACATAAACACTCATAGTTATACAAGTTTTGTCAATTAATTTAATGCCGCCAATGCGCCATTTTTCATGTTCCCGCCAAAACCTCTTGTTTAGTTTTAGTTTTACTGTAACTATGGCCAGCTACGTACGGCTCTAATAGCGGTTTCAGACTAGCGTAACACCGTGGATTCGCCGCTCGTGTTATGTTTTTTGAAGCGCGTGCTCGTTCGACACACCACTCGTAGCTTCACTATTCACTACTATAAGTAAATGTTTTTTTTTATAAGTTTTTAAATAAGTCATCAGTACTTAAAAAAACAGAAAAATATATATGTTTGTCTAGTTTTTAGGAATATACGTACACTTAAACTATGCTAGAATAAGTTACGAAATAAAGAATTTTTGAAATTGAAATTATTCACTACTACCCCAAAAAACCGAACAAAAAACTTAACGCCGGTTTACGCCCGTATACGTTTATATACGGGCGCGCTGCTAGGCAAAACGGTTTATTACGCTAGTCTGAAACCGCTCTTACAAAGTCGAATGCGCATGACAGGTACGCGCCCACCTTTACTTATTGGAATGGGACATCAAATTAATATTTAATAAACTTGCTTATCTTGGTGAAGAGAACAACGCTCTACGTACTCTACCACAGATTGGGGTCTCGGTTCTTATGAGAACTGTGATTCTGGTGTCAGAATTTTCTAACCGCACGTAGAACGTTACTTGGTTTGACTACATTGTTTTAGCCAGGATCAACAATTTAACATGAATTTCGAAGTACGGAAGTGCTGAGTTGCCACACCATTAAATTATTTTATGTTACAATTGTTTCGTTGTAAAACTTTGCAAAAAAGCAAACAATTTGGTTCTACCTATTTTGTTCCAGAGCAAAACCTACTTTTTCAGTTTAAAGTGCTAAGGTCGCTAAATCTAAACAAATTTTATAAAGCTACTATTTCATTTGTCTCATAGTAATACCAAAGAATAAATAATATTATTACATAGTAATACACTGAAATTTTGCAAAAAAATAGATCCTCACCAAGTATAAAAGTATCTACTTTATTTTAAAGAACTAGTAGGTGTGTTGTGTGGGTATACGCGCATTACATTTAGGGTTGCCATATCTAAGATTTGGAAACCAGGACAAGACTTGTGAAAACCCCGGATTTTAGAGCCCAGAACCCGGACATATCAACAGGTTTTCAACCAACTTCAAATAAGGAGGAGGTTCTCAATTCGGTTGCTTTATTTTTAATGTTTGTTTCCTCAGAACTTCGTCATACATCAAGCGATTTGGAAAATTATTTTTTTATTAGAGAGGATTTTGGTAGCACAATTTTTTTTTTCTCTCCACCCTAGTGCTGGCACAGTCCGTGTGTCGCGGGCGGCCCAAGACTTTTTAAACCCGAACTACAAATGAAGTCCGGCCCGGACGCTCCCCGGACGCCCTCTAAACTAGGACAAATCCGAGGAAACCCGGACGGATGGCAACCCTAATTACATTAAATGCTACAGACAAAACAAGTTGCTATTCATGTGTCGTGTTGGCCGACCCGCATCTTGGAGTATTGATGGACGCTCACTTTAAATTGAAGCAGTTAATTTATCTTCACAACTGCGCTACACTTTCCCCTAAGTTATAGGCATTATTAGGAGAAAGTTGTAGGATGCATTTATTATATTGTGCTTTAACGCAGAACTTTACCCAGTATTGCATAATTTAATATCCATATTATTGATACAAAATCACATTTTTTTCACGAAAAGTGTCTCTTTGAGGCGCACTTTAAATCCTAGAAAGAATTCAACTTCAAAATACCGAAAGTATTTATATATTTACCACACAGGTACCGACTTTCCCAATTCGGAATTTCGAAATGCGAGTTAATCAAAATCAAATTGCCACTGCGAATCAAAAACCCATCATCTTGAGAAAACAGTTATTTCAAAGTGATTGGGTAGGTTCGTTTTTGTACAGGGTCATTCAAAAGACATTCTATTGTTAATCTGGATTTAGTCAGTCACGGCGAGGTCTTTTGTATGTTATACTCGTATTGTTGTGGTAGGAAGGTATTATTACGTAAATATTACATCAATCCAACTTTCTTTCCCAGATATGATGGCAAAAACCTATCGAAAGGGCGGCCGTTGTGCCCCAGCGAAGCCAAGTTAGCTAAACTTTCATCTTGACAGTACCGAAGTACTAAGGACTGTCGATTAACTTAGCCCCATGGGTTATTCATGGCAAGCAGAAATAGAGGACGTGGTGGCCGAGTGGATGAGGCCCTTGCTTTGCGATCTGATGGTCGCGGGTTCGAATCCCGGTGGCTGTCATGCATAAATGGGTTTTTTCGGTCGAAAAAATTTATGTATGCATCCCAAGTTCTCGCAACGGTGAAGTAAAACATCGTGAGGAAACCGGCGTGTCGAAGGACAGAAAAAATAAAAGTTCAATGGCATGTGACATCCATCAATGCGAGAGTAGGTCTGAGTCCCAGCAGTGGGAACATTATAGGCATATAATGTTTATGCTAAGTAGAAATAAAAACAGAAAAAAAGGAATATAAAGCAAGAAAACTTTCTGAAACCAAAAAACATATCATTGGTACCTTTCGTTTAAAACTAAAATTTAAGTTTGTTACAGTTATTATGTAGTAGAAATAGAGGCTTTTTTTATTTTGTTTTAGGTAGTATTACATTATCACAGCATAACTTATTCGATTCCATCAGCGCTGGTAATATATTTAACAAAAATGCATTGCTCCAATTTTCTCGAAATTATAATAACAGCTGAGTGAGAACTTAGAATTCCGTTCGAGGGATACCTCAAACCCTATTGTTAAATAAGTGGCTATCATCTAACAAATACTGGAAGCTTACCTGACATAGATTCCAAAAACCAGAAATAAGGATTATTTTATTGGTAGAAGTTAGTGGCTGGGTAAGCTGGCTTATTATTATGGCTAACGCGTAAAACAGTGGGATTTCTACGCACTATTTAAATTCAAAGCCTTTTCAACGGAGCACGATAACCATGGTGTAAACTTTCAGTTCTAAGAATCATGGATTTAATAGGTTTAAATATTAACCAATATAATGGTGGAGATAACTCTACCTGCTTAATTAAATTGACTTTCAGTCGTCTATTAATCCTCTGTGCATGCAAAAAAGGCGATAGGTAAGGTATAGATAACAGATACTTGTTATCTACTTTTATCTAAAATATAAATAGCCAGTAATTGGCAACAGTTGACTAGTAAAAGAACTAATACCCGAGTTACACTAGCTAGTTTTACAAGGCAGGATAGCAAGATAGTGATAGTAAGCTAGCAAATTAGCACCCTTAGCTTCGTGTGAATAGAATTAGCTTACTCTCCCACTAGCTTACTAGTCTAGAAATGAATAATATCACTATGTTGCTATCCTGGCTTGAAAAACTAACCTCGTGTATCCCGGGCATAAATTCCAAGGTATTGAAGAGAACTCATGTCGTACGTACATGACCAAACATTAACATTCGCTTAGAAAGTCTTGACCTAAGCATGCTAATGTCAGGAGGATGGCCTGATGTGTGAGTATGACGGGCTTATGACCCCAGAAATTGCTGCATTGGAAATTTATAAATTATTTAGGGGTAGAAATAGAAATCTGTATTAACCGAGATATCGAAAAACAAATGCTATGCTATTCTTATGTTAATTTATTATTGAATTGCTAATATGCACGAAGATCCCTCTTGAAATGTTTTTAAATTAGTAAAAACTCATGGACTTATTGGGAGCTCATGTATTAATATTTAAAATTTAGTAATATTTTTCATGGACTCATTGGGAAATGAAGAACAATAGAATCATGGACCTCTGGAAATAAGCCAAAATAAGCCCCGATAATACAACAATAATAGGTCGTACGTAGTTATAGCTCTAACCGACTTCTTTTTTTCTGATTGTCTTTAAAACCTATTGAAATCTATGAATTACAATTTTTATGTTTTTGCCCGTATACCTAATAATAATTGTCGTCGCTTCGTAATACCTCGACTAACAAAAAACACAAACGCGCACGTGGCGCGTCAAGATTACTCGCACAGTAGAACTACAAATGTATATACAATAATATTAGCATGGTACGAGGCGTGCATCTGTGTTCACTGCTCGAAAGAACATGACTAGGCCATTGGGAGGTATCCTACGCAGGATTCCTAAATTTTGGTTCGGAGTACATCAAAATGTCTCAAAGGGGATGAACCGAAACTGTTTTAGCAGCAGTGTTGCATCGGCTGTAAATCGAAGTTTTCTGTAGCACTGTTTTGGTCAAGGGCAGGCGTGATCTCTTACCATCAAGAGAGCGCCTAGCTAGGCTCGCTACTTGATAAGTTGATAACATAAAAAAGACTTTGTCAGTACCTACTGAAAACAAGTGGGTATCATCACTAGGTATTACGTAGTAGCCTAGCTCGTCATACGTGTTATTATTATTAAAAAATCTTTGTCTTGCAAAAGTTGAGGCTTGTTCTGATCAGTTTGTGTGTCTATTGCAGATGGCGCTGGTGGAGGAGTCGGGCGCGGGTGCCGCCTCCGACGACCCTGAAGCACTGTTGAACGAATGGCTGGGAGAGCTTACCGTCCTCACTGCTGTAAGTGTAAGATTATACAGGGTGGAAAAAATTAATGTGCCCTGAAAGGAAACAAGTTCCTTTATTTTTAAAAATAATCAAATCTGTATTCACATATTTCAAGACAAAATTAAGGCGATAAAAAAACTTTACGACTGCTGCAGGTTTGTACCGCATTATGCTTTCGGCGTATTTTTTGTGCAAACTTAAAATAAAATCGAAAAGATCTTCCACTAATGAAATAATATATTAATGTAAAATACATGAAGCAAAAAACACGGCTTGAAAAGGGATGAACACGTGTGGAGTGCAGCCGGCGCGGGCGCAAGGCAGGTGCTATCGGCCATATGGCTCTTTCTTTACCATGATTTGGCTTCGAATCGTGGCTTCAAGCATTTATCTTGGGCACAAAAGCAACTCGATTTTCAACAGACCTTTTGTTGTTTAAATTACAGCAACGATTTCGCAGTCCAACCAAAAAAAGTTTAATTGTCCAATTTAGGGGCAGCATGATATTCAAGCTTTTTGTTATATGTGTAGCGTTTTCTAATACGACGATATATGGTCCATGTCTAATATAGTGTTATAAATATTGATTGAGCACAAACCTGTGTAATTTTACAATAAGTTAGCTGTATGTTTTTTTTAAAATCTATTTTGCATTCAAATAATCACTATTACCATAGGGTACTAAGATATTATAAGTACAGAAAGCATTACGTAATGCCCTCGTTGGCTCTGAAGGGAATAAAGTGTTATTTAAATAAGTACTTGGTTTGGTTTTACGGTATAATATAAATGAATTATTCATATTCATACCGTAAAATTCGAATTTCTCAATCTAGCTTGGCTTGTAAACGTGAACAAACACAAATATTTTTTAATTAATTACAAGTTTCGATTATCTTGTCATTTGGCGTAATGAAAACTACTTGGTCACTTGGTCTTTCTGCCCACTTTCTCCCATAGGCCAATTTAAGGTGATGGTTATCGGCGATTACCGCGAATGGTTTTTGGTTCAATAAAGTATCTCGCGCATCTGTCGAGTCGATCAGCAGCCTGGCAGGCAGGTGTTTCACGGACCACCTGTTTCCCGTTTTTTTTACTTCTCCTTTGAGGATTGAAGCAGTGTATACTGTAAAGGTATTTAATAATAGGTACTACTTATGTCACATCATTGCAATAATTTAAAAACTTAATACTTACTTGGGCTTTTTTGACAGTAAGATTTTTGTAAAATTTTGCACACTTTCTGACTAATCGTCCAACTTTAATGAAACCTTGTAATTCAAGTGAGAAGTTATATATGTACTTACATATACCATGCTGCCCGAGATTGATAATATTTATGGATGCATTTTTATAAATATATCACTGCATAGAAATCCATAAGATTTCGTTCCACAAGGGAATAAAACCCTACGATATCATAAAACGGTAGAATAAAAATTAAGTGTGGGTGCGGTTGTTTTACGGTAGGAAAGTAGGACAAACGGAATAAAAAATGTAGGTCATTCATTACAAAGCACAAAAAGCACAGTCGCTACCTCCTACGACTAGATAGAGACGAACCACCTACGATACAGTCATGACGAAGTGTACCTACGTCAAGAACCTAGTGAAACTTGTCTAGTGCAAAGTGGCATGATTCTCTCTAACTGAGCTTGCGGAATAGGCATTATTAAAATGTTTAACAAATTGGGGTAGGAGCTGTCTGAAAGTTATCCACGAAACATACAACGGCGACGCAAAAGAAGTTGAAGGCATTACTAGGTATTGAAATGCATGATAATGTAGAGTAGAGCTTGGTAGAGCTGTTCAATGTTTCGATTTGAGTGGGGCCATGTCATGCCCAGTTTGGGCCACGGGCGCGCCACGAGCCGAAGTGCGATAAGTAAGCGAGGGTTCCTTCAAAAGCGAGGGGACTCTCACGCACACCATCAAAAAGCCACTCGCGTCAATCTGGAGGCAAACATCGTAGCGTAGCGGGGCGCACACACGTGTGCGGCTCACAATACACAGGCGGGTGCGCTCGTCTGCTCTCCCCCCTGCGTGGCCTGTCTCTGCCAGCCTGTGACCGCTCGGCTCCGCGTTCGTTCATGGCTCATTTTGTAATACAACTCACTTCACTTTGCTCTACCTCGAGCTGAATACTAGTTGTGGTCGAGACTGCGGACCTTTAGCGCGTATTTCGTGTTGTTATAGCTCTATAATATTGAGAGCGTTCTTTGTTGTGTTATAAATTCAGAAACCAACGCCGAAAGTTTGTGCGAATAACGTTTAAGTTTAGTGAACGTACGAGGTCACTCACACTGTGCAGTACATAATATATTTATCCCGCGTTTGTGGCGCAGTCCCGCGCAGACTCCGAAGGCGCTGGAAGTATAAACTCGTTATCGTACGCACGTCCGTCGGGTGCACTTATGAATGCAACTAGATTTAAATTCTAGTTTAGTAAAATTCCGACTCTGTGATGGCACGCCGTTTATAGTGAGCGTCAATTGGGTATGAGAATTATAGTTAAGTAGAATGCGTAACGTGTGGCGCCGGCCTTTTGGCACACTTTGTTAATAGCGCGAAGTGCTGGTCGGTGAGTCACCGCTTCGCCGCCGCCGTTGCAACTGCAATGTAAACGAAATGATGGATGTACAACTCAACGAACTGGGCAAGTGGCATCGCGGAGGCTTCCTGTCGTCGCTGAACAGGAGCTTTCGTCTTACTGCGGGAAAATCAAAAAGTGTTACTAATTCACCCACGGAAATCAAAACAATGGAACAAAGTTCAGAAACTTCAACGACACAGATGGTACGTTCAACTAAAAAAAAATACTTTCCCTGAAATATTTCTCCAACATATTAATTATTTTTATTACTTACTTTATTTATATTAACAATCGTAATTTTACTAAATAACATAAATAGATAGTTTGCTCCATCCCAATAATAAAACAATACCTACTTAGTGTGAACGTATAGCGAACAAACCCTACTGATTTAATAACATGGATTATTCATCAAAATAAACAAACAATCATTGAACAGTGTTGCTCATAAATAATAAATTCATTGATCTAACTCAACCGAGGAAAATAATAAACTAATAACTACTTAGTCATAGGTTTATGTCTATTACACGCGCTTCACCTATAAGACAGATCGATGCTGAAATAAATTCCAATGGGATCAGTAATTTTAGCGTGATTGAGTTGATAAACCTCCATCTAGCAACACTCCTACAAAATAATTACGAGTACAAATGTGAAGTAGAAACATTGTTTGATGCTACCTACTTTTAAAACGTACATATCTTCCAAGTTCATTGTTTCAAAGGACAATGCATTACTAACTATTTTGGTTGTGTTTTATACAATATGAACGGATAATTAATAAGAAGGTACTTGTAGAACCATAGAGGATATTCATAAAGGTCGGTACTTAGTTGGCAACCGCTTCACACAATGGATTAAAGTAGCTATATCTAGCCTGGGGCTCACTAAGGCGATTGAACGAGAGAATTGCTCTCTACGACTCTACCGACTTACAAAAGGTACCTATACTTATTTTGATCAGAATTAGTCTTAGCTAAACACTTAGTTTAGGTTAAGTATATAACTTAAAAAGGTCCCATAACTAGTTCCGGGTACCTTCTTATTAATTTTATCCTTCGATTTGTATGAAATACATTCCAAAACAATCTATCTTAGACAATGTCCACTACAACGGTCGAATATAGTATAATATAAAAGGTAAAGTCCTGATTGACAGACAGCGTACAGCTGAACGCAAATACTTGAATTTTAAGGGTATGTTGTCAAGAAGTGTAGGCGCATACAAAAAAAGGAGTTTTGTTAATACACAACGCACATGAAGTTGCGGTTGCTAACGTTGCTAAATATTAAAAATAATAATAAAAAATAAGTCTTGTAATAGAAACAAAGGTAAAAAAAAATCAAAGGAAACTTCCCTTTGAGTAACCTACTCGTAATTTAAATTATTATTCCCGTCGGAAGGCAGGATTTCCGGTGAAATAACAGGAACGTGAGATATTCCATCCTCAATGTCAGGAAAGGCATTCACGCGTATGTGTGTGGTACTGGAGATATGTATTTGTGTAAAGACGTAATTTTAAAGTAAGTTATGAGCTAGGTGCAAAATACCTTCAAAAAATCTATTCGTTTATTCGATGCTATTAGTAAACTCAAAGATTATTTAGGCTTTCCGAATACATTTAACTTCAAATAAATAGATATTAACTGCTGCCCGCGCCTTTACCTGTCCGGCTCTGTCTCAGATTGGTACCAGTCCTTGTACTTTGTTGATTACAGCTTCATCAATTAAGTTCTTACTTCGTGATTGACCAACAAAACTCTATCCATTCTCAAAAACATGCCCATTTATATTTTTTGTAGGATAGTTGAATATACCTACCTAAATAATGTACATTAATTCCTGCTAGATACCTAGCAGGTAAACCGGGACCCCCGCGATAGATTATCTCAGCTAAAATAAGTGATAAGATTTCAGCTTCGTGTGAATATGTTTTTTTTCTTTTTTACAGGGGCTGAACTCGTCAAATGACGTTGCAACGGCAATGAGACCTTTGGAAATCGTGGCTCCTCGCATCGACACGTATCGTTTCTCTATGGCTAATCTCGAGGAGACACAGGACGCGGACTTGGATGCGATTCTCGGAGAACTCTGTGCTCTAGACTCGGAGTACGATGAGGAAATATCCAGAGTGTCTACAAGTGAGTAAAATGTAGTAGCACTGAAGTAGAAAGGAGATCACTTGCTCACATAGTAAAGTCGACATAGTTCGTCATAGGATATTATTACTACAATTTTGTTTGTCATTAAACTGTCGATTATGAGACCTAATCCGTAGGCTGTTCTTTTTCTCTATGATCCGTTCCAACGAAATATTGGTTTTATATAATGGAATATTTACTTCCTAACAGCGTTCTCAGCTACGTCGGGTTATTCACAAAAAGAACTTACCTCACAGCCAATAGTTGCTTAGTTTTTATTAAAGATTAGTCTCGAAGATACTTCCTACATTTTGATGCCAGGTCGTGCTTTCAGTTTTCTCCACCACCATGAATAGGATCGTTATGATAGTGGTCGTAGTATTTCACTCACGAGTTCGTGTGATCCATGTCATTTGGCATTATTTCTCGATTAAAAAGATAAGCAAAACATGAAGTGTTGTGGCGTAACTGCGCTCGCCGTCGTGCTGGCGATCAGAATCGCCGCCCATGAAATGTGATCCAACTGCAATAATATCTCGCCGTACTTGGATAATAAACCAGGCTTTTGTTTTTAGCCTACTTTATCTAAATCCGAGTGAAAGCAGAAACTGAATGATGTTTCATTAAAAACACGGTAGAGAGCTGAGTAGAGGATACTCAGAAGGCTGTGCGTTGTGTTTTGAATTTATTTACATTCAAAAAGTACTAGAATAAATATAATGCACGTAAAATGTTTATTGTTGCAGAAAGAGAAGGGTTTGCCGAAGGTCAAAGCCAAGAGAAAGACACTGGCGACGCCGCCTCTAGTATTGCACGTACGGACTCTCCCGACAATGATTCCGCTTTTAGCGACACTGTGAGTTTTCAACAATTATTTTTTTATGGAATACAACACACTCAACTCGAACAGATTTATTAGGCTTTATAATTTTCAGGTATCGATGCTCTCCAATGAATCTTCTGCATCCAGCAGCACTAGTTCCAAATGCAAACCACTCAAACTAAACATTCACCCGGCGCAAAAGGTAAGCTAATCTAAGCTTCCACAGAAAAAAAAGGCAATGCATTGTTATTATAATATATATTTTCAAAATCTTAGTTTCTAGAACATCATACCTACCTTTGAATATTATTACTGTCATTATACTTTTTTAATATTGTCGAATTGTCCCGCAGGATGCTAGTTTTCAACAAAAAGCAGACAAAATAAAGTTAGCGCTAGAACGTATGCGAGAAGCGAATGTAAAAAAGCTTTTTATAAAAGCTTTTTCAATGGACGGTTCGTCTAAAAGCTTGTTAGTGGACGAGAAAATGACTTGCGGTTATGTAACGAGACTGTTAGCTGATAAGAACCACGTGACGATGGAGCCGAAATGGGCCGTCATTGAACATCTGCCGGATCTACACATGGGTAGGATATAACCACTACAGATACAATTATCACTTACAAATCCCATAAAACCCTTATTCATACAAATTTTTCCACCCTTACAGAAAGAGTTTACGAAGATCATGAAATGCTAGTCGACAATTTGATGCTTTGGACCAGAGAATCCAAAAATAAAATTCTATTTGCCGAAAGGCCTGATAAGATATCTTTGTTCCAAACCCCGGAGAAGTTTCTCTTAACTGAAGATGACAGAGGTACTTAATTTTTATTTTTGTTGTTATACATATACCTTTGGGTCTGCTTCAAGCATTGTTCTACACAAGCATTTTTTTAGGATGGTCGAGTGAACATGATGAACATTCAAGGCAGGTTATAATAGAAGAATTTTTCGGCCAAAATGGCGTAGCCACCACGGTTCCATCCGTGTCTGGTCACCCCGTTCCACCCATGGAGGGACCACTATATCTCAAAAATGATGCCAAAAAAGGATGGAAGAAGATTCACTGTGTTTTGAGACCGTCTGGTAAGTACTTCAGGCTGGCGTCTTGTGTGGCCACACTCTAGTCTAAGCATGCCTTGCGAAGTGTCTATGCGAATTTTACACTTAAGTCTTTAAAAACCTTTTTACAATCGTTTAATTTCTTCCCTTGCTAGGACTCTATTACTCGCCAAAAGATAAGGTGAAGACTTTGAAGGAGCTCGTTTGCTTGGCGACTTTTGACAATAATGAAGTGTACATAGGATTGAATTGGAAAAAGAAGTACAAGTCTCCGACCGACTTTTGCTTTGCCATAAAGCACCCGAGATTACAACAACCAAAGAGCGTGAAGTTTATTAAATTCTTGTGCGCTGATGACCAGCGCACTCTTGAGAGATGGTTGACCGCCATGCGGATCGCGAAGGTAAGTCAGACCTACAATGACCGTATGTTGGCTAGCGTATTGGATATATGTAGATAAATAATAAGTCTTTTATTTGCATTACAGCATGGAAAACAGTTGCTAGAGAACCATCGCGCGTTGGTAGAGGAACTGACTCAGGAAGACCTTGATCATCTGGCTCATGCTCGTTCTTGTTCGGTTAGTATTTTTACGATTTTCTTACATTTTAGTAGAATGCATCTTCACAAAACACAGTCAATAACTCTACCAAACCAAAGCTTACGTTGGGGAAGATCAAAAAGTTACTTTTTCTGCGTCGTCTTTACTTGCAACTTTTGTCTTCTAGATTACATCGATACCCACCAAAACTAACATCACCAATACAGTGGGCACTACTGTAATGCCAGTGCAGTCGACGTCGAGCAATGCCAGTGTTGCAAACTCGGACTTAAGTAGTGGCAGGTCAGTATCCTCAATGGGAGTTTTCACGAGTTGAGTTACATACTGCAGCTTAGAGAGCTATCGCATACTTATTATGTACTCCTTAGCAGTCCTGATGAATAAACCTGGATTTTGCTATAATAAATATGCAGTAGTTTAGGTACCTACCCAGCCTACTTTACATTCAATTTTTTAATCGTCGAAGCTTTTATTCAATCGGTAGCTCTGTTATCGCTCACTGCTTAATGCTATCAGTTTGCAACTGCGATGTCCATTTTATCAAAATTATTATATTTTTGTACCTAAATATTATACAGTTAATCTACTCCTAGTTTGTAATTATATTTTAGTTCATCCAATTAAAAGTAGAGTTAAATGATGATGTTTTTTAAATACATATCCTTTATGCCTTTTTTTGTAAAAAGCTTGTTGTACCTATGCTTTGTGCGAAATTAATTAGAAATCCACTCTTTTATGATCGTACCATATCTTGTTGACAAAACACGTGTGTATAATTGTACAGACATTCGCGTGCGTCGTCGTCCAGTTCAAGCGGATGTCTCTCCGACGGGGGCACGGCTTCCGAAAGTGCTTTTGACTGTGAATTTCCTATGGGTAATTACTTTTTAAACAATATTTGACTACTCTATTTCCTGTTTCCAATGCCTCTTCTGCATCCGATACAGCTTGATGTTGCTACATCGTATCTCACTAAATCATATCTATAAGACCCATTCGCTCTCCTACCGAGAGAAGGCCTGAGTCCCAGCAGTGGGAACATTATAGGCTGATTATGCTTACGGCCGACGAAGCTAAATCTGTGACCGAACTGTGTGGCTGCAAGAGGTGACAATATTTTAAAATTTCAGGAACAATCAAGCGTAAGCCCTCAATGAAACCGAACATTCCACTGACGTGGATGACGCGCCAGCTGAAGGAGATGGTGGAGAAGGACGCCGAGTGCGCGGAGGACGGCGGCGGGGACGGCGGCACGCTGACGCGGCGCCCGCGCAGCGCGCGCGACGACTCCACGCTCAAACGCCACCATGCCGGTAAGCCATGATTATTATCATAAAAGTAGCTAAATGTGTTAAGAGTAATCCTCAAGGCAAATTTCCATACAAAATATTTCGGACAAATACTCAAAAAGTACCTACGCCGTATTATAGTAATTTCTTCACACTATTCGTTTTGTTTTTTTTATTAGTAGTGTTAATTTTTAAACTAATATAAAATCTAAATTAAAGTATGAAACCTTACTAATTTTTGTTCACACTATCGGAAAACATAGACGAAACGAATAGTGTGAAGAAATTACAATTATAATATTTTTGAGTATTTGTCCGAAACATTTTATAAGGAATTTTGCCTTGAGGATTACCCTTAAAAAAAAACAAATTGTAACGTTTTTTATAATACTCGTAGTTCGTTTATACCTCAGAACTGTTTTTTTAATTGTGAGTTTTATACTTGGCCTGATTATTCTCTGTTTCCCTCTACACATTTTGTAGACTCGAACAAGTACTTACATTATCTACGATTTTTGTTCCAGAATCAGCCGTTGCCGCAGTGCACGGCAGCCCCAGCTCTGGGCACCTGAGCGCGGCGGGCTCCCCCACTCGAAACGCGCCACCTTCCCCCCTTTACGGCCACTACGAAACCATCTCCCGAGACTCTTCGTTCAGGAGTAGCAGCGACAGCGGCAGTGGCCTGTACGGCTACTCCACTATCTACGACACCATTCAGCGCATGCCGAGCAGCGGGCGCCCGCCGTGCGCCTCGGAAGTGGAAGAGTTGCCCCCGCCGCCGCCGCCCACGGAGGACGTGCCGGACGGCATGTTCAGCTCGACACTGAGCCTAGACTCTCTGCCGCCGCCACCGCCCCCGCTTGATCCGCTAGATGAGCTGTCCGGCTCGCAGCTGAGTCTGCCGCCGCCGCCGCCCGAGCACGCGCTCGAGACGCACCCGGGACGCGTGCACGATATCGTCACGCAGCTGCAGGCGGAGCAGATGCGTCTCCCCGCCTCAAGACCCACCGCTACTTTCCCGCGCCAGCCCTCGCTCGATAGCGTCGCCTCCGAGGCCTCCAAGGCCTCCTTCCACTCGGATAAGAGCCACTACGGCCAGAACGTTGCATATGGCGCCTGTCTCGTTGAATTGCAGACCAAGAAACTCGGTAACGGCGACCCCACGGTCCCCAAAAAGATCCTTCCCGACACGAAGGAGCGCACGGGCACTATCAAAAAAGTTAATTTTGCCGAAGATCTCCCCACGTGCTCCGAGAAGAAGAACAAAAAGATCTCATTTAGCCTTCCGGAGGCGGGGCCGCCGCCTTCGCCGCGTAAGCCGCCGCCACCCAAGCGCAACGAGAGTACACGCCTCACTGCGCCGAAAAAGCTTGCCGACTCGAACAGTAACCCGCCCAAAGACTTCCTAAAGGACTTGCAAAGGGTGATGCGGAAGAAATGGCAGGTCGCGCAAAAGTGCAAGCTGGAGCCGGCGACGACGCCGCACGAGGTGCTCGGATTCCGCGAGTACCCGCTCTCCGAGGACTACAAGGAGGCGAGCGTGTCCATGTGGGTGCAGGAGCACTACGGCGGTGGTGGCGGTGCGCTCGAGGACCCCTTCTACGAGAACGTGTACGGGCGGACGGCGCCGCCGCGCCGCGACGAGCCCAAGCCGATCAAGAAGCGGCCGCCACCTGCGCCGCCGCGCCGCTCCGACTCCACGCACCTGTCCGCGCACGCGCGCGCGCTCTCGCAGGCCCAGCCCACCGTCTGAGAGGAGGCCCGGCCCCGAGGGCCGCCGGTAATTGCACGACACTCTTGGGCACGGGCTTTGTGCTGTCATTGGAACACTTGCCAACAAAACGATACACGCAATCAATCTGTTTTCGATGTATAGTTTGGCGTAGTACTTTGCTAGACGACAGTTTAACTATGCAACGAGCAAGCAATGAGTGTTTTCAGTGAAATTTCGACTTGAATCGTTAAATGCTCTCTGAGTTCAGACGATAGACCAGACGAAACAATGATGACTCTATGTATAGAGAAAATCGGGAACCGATCGTAAGAAGGAGTGACGTTCTAAGTGATGAATGACCAATTTTGAACTTGTTATAGTTATGAAGGATTGATAATATAAATTAAAACAAATATACTAAATATGACGTTATAATCATAATGGCGGTGCTATTTTTGAGGTATACCATAAATTACCTACTATAAAATGGTATTTGGGCTTAGCTTGTTCTCTTGTACTTGGACTACTAGTTGACTGCACTTAGCAGGCGACAAAATTCCACGTGCATTTTTACAAGTGGATTAGCAAAATTTACCTAACATTGTTACTTGAAGTTTTCATAATTTCATTAATAAGTTCCTGTTTGTATGTACAGTCGTGTGCAATGAAATGTAAGTATTTGTTTGTCCTAATGGTTGATAATTACGGATTTGTATGAAATTGTATCTTTAATCTAATAGTACTTTTTAAAACCATAGAGTATGCGACTGTACGTGAGACACGGGTTGTGAGTTTTGATAAAGAACGCCATGAAAGCAGTCTTGAATAGAAAAAAATGATGTGAACTGCCCTTGTTATAAATATTTGTAAGTAGGTATGTACCTTCGCAAGCGGAGCTCCAGCGAACATTAGGTATTTAGGTATCTACTAAATCATGACACAACTTAATAATAGGGCGATAATTTGGCCCAATATATTAACCACTTTAAGTGAATATGATAGAGGTTTTTGTATGTAGTAGCTGAATATTCATAACCTTTTATTCAATTTTTAGAAGTAGGTATTTTGGTAATTATCCCAATAACTTAGAATAAATTTTTACACAGTTTAATCAATATAAGTACCTTAGAACCAGCTTCTCATTTGAAATTTTCCATAAGAATAGAAGTTAATCCGGTGGCGAACGCCAATTTTTATATCCTCAATAGAAGTGATCGCTAGTGCCATCGTTGTATCGTATTATTCAACAACATGACATATATTATACCTAGGTACTATATATTACCGCGCTATAGGAACAAAATGTATAGAACTCCATTGTCTGATCTCAGGTGGGGGTGTAGCACGTTTTTTTATGTCGGGGCTGTGATTTTGTATTGGGTTTGTTTCTGGCGTTTATCGACAAGAGGGTAGAGGTCAAATTACTTAGATTTACGTTTTATATTTTATGTAAAGTTAAAACTACATGAGCGTACAATGCGCTACAACCAAAGAAATTTTGTTACACTTACTTATGTCGCATGTATCGCATGTTGTTGTAAACTAGGTACCTACCTATAGTTGAAATTGTACTTATATTATTAGATATATATTGGAGCTAGTAACTGTATATTTAACATAAATTAAATTTACGAATCTTTGTGCGTGCATGACACAAGGGCCTCTATTGAACCTAATAATTTTGACTAATTTAAAATGTTTAGTTGATGGAATACAAACAATATTATTATGCTTTGCCGCTTTCTCTAACCTTTGTGGTATAAAGGGGGTTAGGTACTTGGTGTCACCGCAAAACACCATTATACACTGCCACTACGTCCTAATTTTTTATAATTCACTCTAAGCACATAAATCAAAAGATTGAAAAAGAAAGTGCTATTTCCGAAAAACTACTCGCAGCGTACGTTTAGCATGAAATATTGTAAGACTTCACATAAGCTAGCCGAAATACATAAACTAATTATTATAATACAAAAGATGTCTCATCAAGATTGGTAACCTCACCAATTAGGCATAAAGGAAAGTATGATAAAAGTTTTTAGTGCGGTAGGTATAATTCCCTGAATGTAAAGTAACAGCAATTTGCTATACATACATGGTGGACATAAAAGTAAGTTGAAATTCCTCGTTTACATAACATAAGTTATTATACCTACCTAGGCAGTAGGTATGTAGGTAGGTACTAAAACTCCATCCAGTCATAAATTAAAGACTGAACATTTCCATTATTTCAAATATTGACAATAAAATTTCGTCCAAATTTACATATTTTGTACAGTATGTACACGTATGTATTTTCCTACAACATTAAATAACTCTTTTGATAAAGTTATATAAAGGCAATGCAAACAAGTAGGAATAAAACGACAAAAGCCCTCGAACTATGTGCTCTGAGATTATTCCACTATCGGAAGACCAGACGCTCGGGATTGCGCCATTCCTACATAGCAGACATACCACGTATTTGCACTAGGCATGTAACGTTTACCGACTATAACTATCATGTTATTTATCATGGTTTATAACTGATCGGATCACACATCATAATCAGCCCACTTTAGTCCACTGCTGGCATAGGCCACTCCCATAACGCGCCACTGAGTCCGGTCTTTGGCTTGTTACTTGTCACTTGTTAATTTCCGAGACCAAATCTGTTACAAAATCACCGGTGGTAACCGCCCGGGAGGCGCGCCCAGGCATTCATTTTTTTACCAAAATACGTATGACATTAGTCACATTAGGCCACTGATGAAAAACCACAGTGTGTTACAAAATCATCCGTTACCTACAGAGCTGTTATATAATGAAATAATATCACAATGTGACAATGAAATAGAAGTAGCAATCATTTCCAAGCCTACCAACCGCTATGGAATGGAATGGTCTGCCGGCGTCAGTGTTTCCCGATCACTATAATTTGGGTGTCTTCAAGACAAGAGTGAATAGGATTATTCTAGGTAAGCGTGCTACATCGTCGACCGCATCATCACTTAGTTTACCATTAGGTGAGATGTCAAACGTGGTCAAATGCAAGCCTAGGTATACTTTAAAAGTAAAGATAACAGGAATTATTAGAAGTTTTCTGATTAGGTACTGTTTGATAAAAATATTTGGTTAAGTTATATAAATAACCTAATTACTACAATACTTCCGATCCAAAAGTCGTAAGTTAGAACCCGGTCGTACACCAATCGAATTTTCTGTTCAAAAAATGTATGTGTGCATTAAAAACAAATGCTTAACGATGAAGGAAAACATCGTCAGGAAATAGTCATGTCATAGAACCTAAAAAGTTCGAAAATATTTGTCACGTGCACGAAAGAAGCCTCTTCGAGGTGCACTTAAATTTATTTCACCACACTGGTTCGAAAGAAATAGTGATACGATAAGAAGAAGAAAACTACAATATTTATAGTTATTGCTTAAATATTGTTTAAAAAAACTGACATAAACGTTTTATGATCCTTAACAAATATTTTTCGAAATTATCCAACTTGCAATATAAGAGAGATCATACGAGATCATATGAGAGATCTGAAAATTACTACATTGTATTATAAGTACGACATTTCTACCTATAAGTAGCGATATAAAGAATCTTTTCAATAATTCCTGTAACAACTTTCCTTGATAAGTTAAATATAGGTACTGGTAGGTACCTGGGTAAATATTAAACCAACTTTTTTTTACATAAAAAAAATCAACTTATCGACAACATGTTTGTTAATTGTTAATTAAAACTTTTTGTATCTACTCGTAATACCTGCTATAATTAAACTTTTAGTCCAATATGCTACACTTCATTAACTGCTAACCATTTTATATATAACGCATTTATTAGTTTAATTATAAAATGTATGTTTAAATTGTACAGAACTACCTAAGTATACAATAAAAATTCTTTGTATATTTTTTCAAATATAAAGAAATTCCATTAAAATAAACCATTTTATTTCTCCTCTCCAGCCATTTTAATAAATGCAAGATTCTAGAATAAGGCGTTCGCACCGCATTCCTAATAAAAGGTCTTTTATGTAGGTACCATACGATACATAATCTGTATAATATAAACTAATATTCTACTAGAATAGTAACGCTACGCCATCACTCGATTAGATGAGAACAGAAGCATACTTAAGTAGGTGTTTCATACAAAAAACTTAAACGCGCGCCATTATTGTTACGAGAGCACTTGCTACGAAATTAAAATTTTCATTCGCAGATAGGGAGAAGTACCTATGTTTCATAAACTTGAGGGATTCGCTCCCGTTATCGTTTGTAGCTGTGTGTATTGGTGTGTACCTATCGAGTCTTCGAGAATCTAGCAGCTTCGAGTTTTTTTTTTTTTTTTTTCTTTCGAAGAACCTTAGTTCTTCGGTTTCGGCTTCACATCAAAGGTATATAGCCAGTGTCAAGTAATTGGAGAGATTATTTTGTCATAAGTCAGAGTCGATTTAAGTCAAGTCATGCCCCTGTAAAGTAGTGGTGGTTGCGACTTTACTAGAGGCTTCTATGGAGTTTTGGAGGCAACACGAAAAGTCACGTTTTACAGCATTACACTATTCACCAACACTCATACACGTTCACGAGCACTTAATGGATAAAAAACCACCGTTTTTACACCTAAACACTCAAAGTTATACAAGTTTTGTCAATTAATTTAATGCCGCCAATGCGCCATTTTTCATGTTCCCGCCAAAACTCCAGCTTCGAGTTGTAGACTACCTCGTAATAAGTGTTTTACTTTGCTGAATTAAGAAGGCTTCATACATTTAAAAATGAGTTGGTAAGTATTTAAACTCTTTGCTCGTTGTCACTGTTATTTTTCCGCTGGTCATAGACAAACTTAAGATTTCTTTGTCTCTGGTCACTTGTATTTGTAAACATTTTGTGTTGTTTTTTAGAAATAATAAATATAGGGTTTTGTACACCCATTTTTAAGAAAATAATTCTAATATGAGTAAAGAAGGTATGTGTCTCTAGAATGTTTCTACCCTAAATAAATAAACCGGTATAGCATAAACATAGCATAATCAGCCTATAATGTTCCCACTGCTGGGACTCAGGCCTACTCTCGGCAGAAGAGTGAATGGGTCTTGATCCACCACGCGGACCCAATGCGGATTGGTGGATGTCACATGCCATAGAACATTTTTTTTATTATGTCCTTAGACATGCCGGTTTCCTCACGATGTTTTCCTTCACCGTTGCGAGAACGTGGGATGCATACATAGATTTTTTCGACCGAAAAAACCCATTTACGCATGACTGCCACCGGGATTCAAACCCGCGACCATCGGATCGCTAAGCAAGGGTCTTATCCACTCGGCCACCACGTCCTCGGTCTTATCCACTCGGCCACCACGTCCTCAAAACCGGTATAAACTACGTGATTCCATGTCTTGGTCACACCGTTCTGGTCAGGGCATGTGTGACTCTACCATCATCAGGGGAACTAGCTCCTCACTCAACTCGTCACCTGTTTACATAAAAATTAAATGGATAATGAAGTCTGTATGTAAAGTCAATAATTAGGTAAAAAGTTTACTTGATACAAGCGGCTTCCGCGGCTTCTCCTGCTTGTTATCGGGATAGGAATTAGGCTTTCTCCAACATATAAACATTAATTAACCAAACCATTTTTCAGCACAATCGGTTTAGTTCTAACGGCGTGATTGAGCGACAAACATCATTTTCATCTATCAAACTTTTAGCATTTTTTTATCCTCAGTAAAACTCATGTACTTATAGAGTCATTTGGAACACATGATTCCATTGAAGTTATTTGTATGATATAAATAAAGGATCTTAGTTCTTATCTAATGTATCTCTTCAAAACGGGTAATTTTCGTCAACTGCAGTAAAGACTGCTTAACGCAGTTGGTTTAAAGCGTAGCCCGGACAGCCAAGACGCAGGTTTTAAAACCTGCAATAGTCGAATTTTGAACACAAAATAAATTATGTAGTACTCATACCTTATGGTAACTATGTGGTATAGTGGGTTAACACTCAACATAAAAGTTATTCTTCATGTCGGTTTGTAGAGGACTGCAAATGTATGAGGATCGGTGGTCACCTCGAGGCAGTCCGGTGGCAGCTGTGGGCTCGAGAATACAAGCCCAGTACTGGATACCTGGCGCTCGGCGACTGGACTAGAGACCCTCACATCTGGCTGCATTACGTTGAAAGCTCAGATGGGCTCTTGGCTGACGACGACGTTTTGTTGTAATCTATACGTTTAACACTAAGGGCTCTTTCAATTTAGACGTTTCGTGTCGGACCGCTGCAGTGCCGCAGCGGTGCGTTTAACGTGCGGCGTATGGACGGTCATTTATTTTCATACAAAGCGCACGGTGCGGCAACCAAGCGGCGTCGTTCTAAGCTGCTGACTGTGGTTTGCCCATGTGGAATCGAGAATAGTAGGCCATGTCCTTTTCATGCTCATAAAGTATACCCGTACCGAATTTCAGTCAAATCGGTTGAGTACTTTTAGCGTGATTGATGAACATGCCAAAATTGAAAAAAGTTGGAGGATATTATTCTTTTACCACGGAGTACTAAGATATACACAACTTTTTCTATTACCTAAACCAACAAACATCACAGTAGTTCGACGGTCGAAATATTGAGAAAAAAATCTCACTATTTCGACGATCGAACTAATAAATCGAACAAGGGATACAACAAAAACCAACAAAAATGCGGCAGGAAATATTTATCCACTCGCTTTACCGTCTCTAACAGGAGTACTGATACCCGTTACTGGTCAATTCATGATGTCCAAAGATATTTTTTCGGTGACCTGCACTGTGAAAAAGTGCTTTTCACTTATCAGTACCCGAATTTGAGGATGCCAACGAGTCTGGGCAGCTACTTCTGGAGAGCCAATACAGCCCTAAAGTTGCCGAGCGCCCTGTATCAGAAGGAGTTTAAACAATCCCTGGAAATTACTCTTAAGGTTACTGTCCAGTAGATAGTATTATATTCAGTATTCATTTATTTATTGCCAAGTAGGGTACATACATAAGTAGTGGGTTTCTTAAAGTAAGAATACCTAACTACATTTATGCATACATTTACACCTAACACCCTGTATGCGTAGGGCAAAGCAATTTTGCTGTATTGGCTGAGAAATACAAGCAAAGGGATTTTACACCCAACTTAAAACTACCATAACTAAAAACTATAAGTATTTTGCTCATCTCACCTATCTAAAAGTAAAAAAGTAAAAATTATTTAATTCAATTAAAGTACATTACACTTAAAACATAGCTCTCCCTATCAAACTAACCTGAGAACATCTTGTGTCTTGGTAGTGAGTACCTTCCACTGAAATTTTACATAAATGTGTAAAATTTATGTAAAATTTAAATCTTTAGTACGTACCAAGTTGAACTGGGTACTAATTAATAACAGTATCATAATATATAATTTAAAACTAGGTAGTATTCTGTAGGTTTACATTAGGTACCTAATCGAAATATTAATAATAATTCTGGGTTCCAGAAAATGGAAGGAATGCAAGCACAAATGACTCGGCTCATAATCTCTGATCAGCTTATCAATATTGATCGTCTTGACGACTTCAAAAGGAAAACTTTTTTCCGTATCCTAATGAATATTATAAGGTAAGTTAAATCCCATAAAACGGGGAGTCCAAAAAAGAAGCACAACAGTGGGTTGGTAGTTAAAAGCTGTGGATGGTGGATGATAATCTAGAAGAATCTAGAATCACATCACCGGTTTGTGCTAAAAATCAGCATTGTGCATGCGAATCCTCAACACTATGCTGAGCACAGACCGTTTCCGACAAAAACGCGGTAAACCCGGCAGCTGTGTGTACCTTCTACCATCCATATTGCTTAAAATATTTAAATAAGTATTGTGCTTGTAGGTAGGTACATTGTGCATGTTAACTGTTGTTTTTTAAGTTTTCCGTTTTTATAATAATAATACATTTATTATTAGGTACTCTTAATATTATTGTTTAAATGTGTGTTTCCGTGTATGTTGGAATAAATTATTTTCTTCTTTTAAAAGTAAGCATTCCTTTACTTACACTTCTGCCAGTGACACTGCCAGCGCTGACTGACAGTGACACTGGCAGCCAGCGCTGGCTTCATTTAAACCCTGCTTAAAGCAAGGTTTAGACGGAGCCAGTAACGCTGGCGCCAGTCCTCAGACAAGCCAGCGCTGGCCTGGCCCGTGTTGTTTAGATGAGGCCAATGGATTAATTTTATTTATGAATCATTCTAGTGGTCTGCACACGTTTTGTGTTATAAAAAAAATTTAAAAAGTTGAAAAGGAATGTACCTTTATAGAACATCTGGATGCCAGCGCTGGCGTCGTCTAAACCCTGCATTAAAGAGATGCTTTATAGTTTGTGATCAATAATAAAAAAAGAAACAGTTTTCAGAATCGCCTCGAGCTGGTGTCGTTAGAGAACCTCTGCTGTAAGCGGCTAGAGGGAGTGCGACTAGTCGAACAGTTAGCGTGCTTCAATGCTGACACTCTCAAATACTTATTTCTGTGGCGGTTTGTACTGCCCAATGAAAACCCTCTGCTGATCAACTATTCTTACATTAGCGGTTAGTGTTGATTTACCCGAAGGAGGTTTACATAACCGAGCGTTGGAGCCCTGTCACATTCATTACCCACAAAATATTTTACTTAGCGTGCCTAAAGAAGTTTTCACTTTAAAAATCAGTTTCTTTGCTTTCGAAGGTTTCTTCCTACACAAAGAGGTTTTACTGTTACCTACTAGGTAGGTGCTGGTATTTCAACTTGAAGTTTATTAAATGACTGACTGACTTGCGTCAATAACTAGAAAGGTCAAAAATGGTTGCCATTGGTTGCCGAAACAACCTGTTGTCATGGCTACGGACGAAGAAAAATCCCGTATTGCAAAACTTCTGCAAGGATTGGAAGTTCCTGAAACAAAGTTAACAGAGCGGTGTGCAGATCTCATCAAAGCTTTTCATCAAAAGTTTGATAAAGAGATCGAAGAAGAGGAACAATCCAACTCGATGGACGAAGTGTACGAGAATCCGTATCGAGCTGATAAGCACCTGCTGGATGAAAACGAGAGGAAACTTCGGGAACTACTATCCGAATGCATGAGGTTAGTTCCTTTTTCCACTACTTACATACTTACTATAAGCTTACTATACCTATAATGTAAGAAGTAGGTAGGTACCTACCCATAGTCGACTACGTTGCTCTACATAAGTTTATATAGACCAACTTTAAATATTGAAGGCTTATTTTTATTACCTACTAAGGTTACTTACTAATTAATAAATAGGTATAATTTGTTAAATACGTCTATCTTTCAGGGAAAAGAGAGAATACATAGACAGCGGCGTAGTCGGCTCTGTGTCGGATCCTAAGCGCCCTTGGCGGACTAACTCTAATAAAGAAAAGTTGATTCGTATAGATTGCGAGCTCAAACAACATTTAGATAAATCATCGCAATTAATAACCCCCATCGGCGACGAGGAAATGCAGGAGCTGGTGAAGACTTGCCAAGCGGAAACTTTGATCTCACCTCCTGTCTCAGGAGATCGACTCAGAGATACTGTGGACGCAGCAAAGAAGAACTTGTCCAATTTCCAGTATCGCAAAGTGGAAAATACTACAGCAACTGCCATTTTGTCTGAGGCTCATGAGCTGAAGCCAACTCTGGCTGAGGAACAGAAGCTCGAGAATCCTTAAATGTGTAATTTTCACATAACAAATATATTTATTTGTTTTAAAAAAAATACCTATTTCATTTCTTCAATGCGAAAATTCGAAGAATGTCATGTGACTGAGGAGAGTGCTGAATATGGAAGTGGATGGATATAAGAGTAGAGGAAGGCCAAAAAAAGATGGATGGACTGTGTGAAAGATGATATGAATAAAACAGGTGTAAGTACAGAGATGACGGCTGATAGACGAATGGAAGAAGAAGACATGTTGTGCCGACCACACGTAAGTGGGAAAGGAACCGAAAATGATGAAATGATGATTTCTTTAATCACATGGTACCCTATAAAAAGTGGCGCTAATCACTCCAAAAAGTTTATTCTGAAGGCTGATAGTACCTAATCTAGAGAAGCTCTCTCAAATTGCTGCATTTTAATGCCTCTACAGTACCTACCTCTACCAATCTTGCATTAACTACAACGAAGTGTAGGGTAAAACGCAGTTACCAGTAAAGCGTTTGCTGCAGGTAGTGGACAATACATTCCACGACCTGAATCCAGACATTGCTTCCTCCGAAGCCTCGGAGAGCTGCAGAATTTGAGGGTGCTGGCTTTAGAGTACTCCCATATAGCGGACGGCTCTGGTGGCGCGCTCTTGGCTCTATTGCCAGTTATAAAAAGACCGCACTTTCGATTGCAAGTAAGTAGGTATTATCTTTTACAATATTTTGATCATTTTTTTATTGCATGTAGGTACCATAATTTATTTAGAATAATATAAACATAAAACAATTGATTGCTGAGTCATGAAGGCCTTCTCGTCACCAATGATTGTGACTTACTGACAGACACACTTTATGACGAGTATTTGTTTGCAGGTGATTTGTAGAGAAGACCATACTCCGGGCCGAGCTGATGCTGCCCTCGGGGTCGGAGGGTACGACATCCCCGACACGGCCTGGAGACGAGTCAATATCGCCTGCCCTGAACTTTATCTACACATGGCATTCTGTACGATTTCCAAAACTACCACCACTATTACCTATTTTAATTCAAGTTTGTGTTGTAGGTACCCGTGGGGTTTTAGTTCAAAAATGTATTATACCTGTCCAGAATTCGAGATAACGGATACAATACTCTATCTATCAAATATTGTTTTATGTAAATATATACATAAAAACGTAGTTTGGGGTGCCTTCCGGCCAGGTGGAGCGACGACATACGTAATACAGACAGTAAAAATTGGATGCGGAGAGCCGAAGACCGGGCTCAGTGGTGCGAAATGGGAGAGGTCTTCGTCCAGCAGTGGACTAAAATGGGCTGATGATTATGATGATACATACCTACCTATAATAAAATAGAAAATACCCAGACTCAGGACAAACGCCGATGTTCATCTTATAAATGTTTGTCCCAATGTGTTTGTTTTTTGGAAATCGAACCCGCGACACCGGCGGCGTGGCAGTTCAACACACTCTCCTCTCGGTCATCCGTGTCCTTACCTATAGATAGGTACGCAGAATGATTCCTAGTTTAATTATGATTGGGCAGTTCGTATCCGTGACTACGACAACATACGTCGGTTCCTGGCCCCCAGTATGCCGATGCGGGAAGTGCATCTGCAACTCGGAATTGACCTGAAGATGAGGCAGAGGCAGGACTCTGACATAAGTTGCTTCATTCGCCATATTGCGTATCGTTACGCGAATACCTTAGGTACCTACATAATTATATACAAATAAGCGACTGACAAGTTGTCCTCTGGCGAACCACGTGACAATGATGCACAGAACGCAATTCTTAGGTCAAATTAGTTCTGCGCATCTTTGTCACGTGGTTCGCCAGACGACAACTTGTTTATCGCTTACTACTCGGGCGAATCAACATGACACCTGGCTGACACGTGGCTCGAAACTTGATGCTTCCCCCGCTGCCCCGCGCGGAGCCCTCCGTGCTTATTCTTCCTCTAATTGCGAATCCTTATCATTACAAGTATTACAGGACCTGTTCTCTATCAAGATTATCCAATTCCACGCTGTACTTTGTACAAACGTCATTCGAGCCAGGTGTCATGTTGATTCGCCCGAGTAGTAGGTATATACTAGACATGCTTCTTGTCTCGTGTCGTTGATCATCAAACTGAATATCTCGTTGACAGTGTCGCTGAGCATTCACCAGTGGAGGTTTGCGGTATTTCCCCTGCGACGTGTACTCGAGCTGATGCCGAGATTGGTGCGCTTCCACTACATCGGAAGAGTGGAAGATGACGTCGACCTCAGGAGAATGTTACTCATTATTTCCTGCGGTGTTTGCGATAGTAATATATTCACACATTATTCTTTTTTTCAGTTTCTTTCTATTGATAACGTAAAAAAACGCCCTACTCACTGTTTCCTATACTTTTTGGTTGGTGTCTTTCCCAAGGTTGCCTAAAAGATAGCTCTTAGTGATAAGGCCGCCTATTGTATGTGACTTAGATACTGCTTATTATTCTCACAAGATTTTATATATTTAAGGGCTCAAGCTGATAACCATTCAAATACAAGATGAAAAATCTAAACAGGATTACTGGCGGAAAGTCGTGGATTCTATAACTTCGGAGTATTCAGAAATCATGGAATTATACAAAATTAAATTTTGTATTTGCATTTATAAAAGTTAATAAATACCTACATAAAATGTTATTACTAGACAAGTTTTTATTTAGTAGGTAGGTATGTACTTATATTTTTTTATTGATGAAGCCTCGATTCATTAGGTAAATACCATGTAATACTTTATCACAGCCCCCGAAAATAAACTTCCCGATGATCATCAATTCATAGGCGAGTGGTGGCAAATCATCTTTACTTTAAACTTACCTACATTCATAAGACCTGTCTGTAACTAACCATACTTGAGACAAATAAATCATTCATTCAGGATTTTTCTGATCACAAAACACTAATAAAAGTGCAAGTTGTGCAAGGAAAAAGAATATCATTGTACCTATCTACCTAACTGTAGGAAATAGGTAGGTACAACAGCTGGTATCTGGGTATAACCTTTAACTCTACTGTATAAGTAGGTACACACAATAACGAATCGTAATTTTGTCGTGTCCTTATCTACTTAAGTAAAGTAAAGTAGGTACCTACGTACCTACTTTACTTTACTAGGGAAAATCGCTTTCTCATGACTCAAAAAACATTGATAGTTCCTAGTAGGTAGTTCAAAATTATGAGTTGTTCCATGGAACTCATCCACTAAAATTAATAATTTTTACGCCTCTACTTAGCACTGAAAATCCCCTGCCAGGTTCTTATGATTTCCAGGTTCAACCTATGGCGTAGCGTGAAATAGTCAGTCGCAGGTTCGCTAGATTCTCGAAGTTCGCAGGCGATGTCTTGCTCAAACTGCTGTCCGCTCCTCCGCGCGCTCACAAATTGAACTAGTCTCCTGCGATTTGTATCGATCGACCCGTGTGTAAATGGAGTAGCGATTCGGTTTGAAGAGGCGAGGCCGCGAGGCAATGAGATTAGAGACTTGCCGTTGTTACTCTTGTATTAGTTTGAGCCAAAGTCCTGTAGCACTGTTTAGGTCATGGGCAGGCGTGATCTCTTACCATCGGTAGAGCGCCTAGCTCCTCTTAGTCACTATTACATAAATGACAATACAGAACGCCCTATCCGTATCCACATTTTGCCGACTTGCACCAAACTATCAAAGTTTTTAAGCAATTACTTAACTCGCTTGACAGTTCATAACGGTCTGAATTTTTTGGACCGTTAAGAACTGGCAAGCAAGAAAAGTAGTTGCTTAGGAGCTTTGACCGTTTGGTGCAAGTGACCTCTCCTGTTTTGAATTTTCTTAGTGGGTAGCTTAAACCATTGCAGAGACGTGAGTAGGCACCGATTTTAGACGCATTAGGTACCTACCTACATTACATATTTACTAATTATCTTATTCGGGATATCTGAACCTAAAAAAAAAAGTTTACAAGCATAACTCAAATTGTTATCTCTCACTTCATGCATACATCAGCATAAATCCAAATAAATAAAACAACAATTATGTACAAAAACCTCATAACCGAGATTTATTTTATTATTTTTTATAAAATTCATAAATAAATGAGTTATGAAATGTATAACTATTCAATGATACACAATGATTTATTAATTCTGATACATATTTTTTAATGGAATAAAAATCTGTATCTATAATTATTTCATATATAATAAAATTTCAAATGATATTTGCTTTACTCAGTTCACTTTAAAATGATAAGTTTCAGTTTGTTAATTTTAAAATATATTTAATAAAGATTGAATTCGCTTTTAATAACATTAATAATAAAAACATTATTTACATAACTTGTGTGCATAAAACTGAAATGTATCTATAGTATTTAAATTAAACCCAGTAGCCGAACCTAACAGAAAACTTTGCTTGCAGATCGATTGCGAGGCACAAATCGCATCCTCCCCTTCCCTCCGTTCATTCTAGTCATTTCGCAGTCTATCTAAAACGCACAACTTCCCATTCGCAAGCACACTGGCTCTTGTTAAAAGTGCACTTTCCATTTAGGAAAATCCTTTCAATGCTAGCTGGTGATTATAACAATAATAATTTATAAAATTATGAAAGTAAATTATAATTAGATTTATTAAAAACAAAGTGCATTTTTATGGTTGTTTATAGATGGATCACTAAGAGTACAATATTAACCCAACAGACACTTTTTTAGGAAAGCAATTGCTTTAGTAGGTACACAGATTAAGTTACAGTCCATTGTATTGAAAAACAAAATGTCATCATGATAAAAATAAATTTATTGCGATGTTCACAATAATTTGAATTCGAAACATTGTAATTACATTAGAAGTTTTGTAAAAAAACTATTTTAATTTCAATTGGATTGTATGTCAACGTAAAATTATAAATAACGATAATTAAAATTGTAAACTGTCGAAAAATTGTGAACGAAAGTACCATGCTCTTGCACCCAATCACGGCGACGTCGCCCTCTAATTGGTAGGTTTTTCCTTAGCTTCCTGTTGGGTGATCGTTTACAAATTTACAATTTTAAAACAATTATGCCTACTTGCACCAAACTGACAAAGCTCTTAAGCAATTACTTTTCTTGCTTGCCAGTTCTTAACGGTCCAAATTTAGACCGTTAATAACTATCAAGCGAGTTAAGTAATTGCTTAGGAACTTTAATAGTTTGGTGCAAGTCGGCATTAATATATTATCCTTTGAATGGTCTTTTTCATAGCAAGTTCGTAGTGTTCAAAATATTCGACAGTTTGTAATAACGTGTTTGGAAACCGTTATGTAAAACTATTGTTAACTTACGGTTCTTACATGATAACGACGACATATGTATGTCATGGACCAATTGATTAATTGGGCATTATGCATAATCCCCGGTCATTATGAATAATGCCCAAAATGATAGGACAATGTGATAAAAACTATATATTGCCCGAGCATTATACATAATGCCCATCGTGTGTTGGGCAGAGTAATAAAATACATGTTTTATTACTATTATTCCTATTTATAACAATAAAAACCAGAAATAAATATAAAAATTCTTAATAGATGGCGTAGATTTTCTGTAACGAGGTTATGCATGCTCGCTTCGCTCCCGTGTGGGCAAAAAAACGAACAAACCATAAGCTACCGTTACCCATATTATTTCTGCCTTAGATGATTTTCTGTCATCAGGCTGTGCACAAATAAAATGGCTTGCTTTAGGTACACTAGTAATCTATAAATAAACATTGATCACATTTCCCGACCATCACGTAACAATATTCATAATGACCGGGCAATGTGATAAATAATGAAGTTTACATAATAATTAATCACTTTGCTTTATGTAGCTGGTCGTTTTTCATAATGCCTACATTAATCACTTTGTCCATAACGTATACATAATTTCAATTCATCGCCTTTATTTGGCAGTAAAATATGATTTTATCAAACAAATAAAATATATTATTAAATCACAAATACAGTGAAACATGTATGAGTAAAAAGCGAGATGAAACCAGATTTAACAAAAAAAATAATTTATGATTTATGTGTTTAAAAGTTTTGTAAAATGATGAAATAAAATATTGATACATAATCGGGTCACAATTCTAATTTAAAATATTCTAATGTAATTTCCTTGGGATCCCAGTAGTTCAAAGTTCAAAACATGAACATAATCATAGTCATCAAGCTTGCGGGTTTTATGAGAGGAGGGCGAGGCCCGCGATCCGCGTCAGTCCTCGCTGCCAGAGTCTTCGTTGTCCGCTTCTTTGATGTTTGTGAAGAACGATGTAAGCGCCTTCAGCATCACACCTACGCAAACAAACAAACTAATCATTACTTACTTCACTGATACCGCACATTGTACAAAACTTACCTATTTGATTAGATTAGATTAAACTCTTTATTGTACACCACGGAGAATACACATTGAAACAAAAACTTATCCAAAACAACCAAAAATATAAGAGGTTACAATGGGCCTTATCGCTAAAAGAGATTTCTTCCACCTTAGGGATTGAGAGGAGTAAGATGAATTCGGCGTCTGGTCGGGTGAGTCATAATAGAAAAGTATACTTACAAATATGTGCACAAATACATATTTTATAATAATAACTATTTAAAACGTAAGATAATACCTACAATTGACATATTATTGAACAATATACCTAATATTGTACTTACTAATGTTTACGAAGACTGCAAATTCAACTTATCCAGATAGAAATCCTTAACCAGGCACTTGAACACGGGCAGTGACTGTATTTTATTTACGAATAGAGTCCGGTAACTTATTCCGCAATTGAACAGATTGTACAGAGAATGAGTAGTGATTTGCCAGATTACCAAAATATTGTATTCATGTAGAAATTATTTGATTTTATACGTGTCGGCGGATCAACATACCTTTTCCCTCTGGTTCCTTCTCAGATTCCTCCCAAGCTAAGAATCCATCATCAGAAATTAAGTATTGCTCGTGTAAATATTGGAATATCTCTAATGTTAACCCTGTAATCGCAGAAACAAAATAATTAATTAAAACTTTCAAAGTATCTAAAATAAATAAGCGCAGGCCTCACCGCGAGCTAAGCAAACATGTCCAAGCTTCATATTACCTTTCATAGTTTGTTCCCTGTTGTTGCATAAACTAGTAAGCTAAGCTCTACGGCTTGGCCTTTGCTTCACGCAAAATAATAAATTGATTTACATTGATTACCTTGTGGGTGCTCTAGTCTGTGTATTAAGTGCTGAATACCAAATAAGCAATTTGCCTCCCTGGACTGTTTGGAGTCTCCGAATTCGTTTATGAGCGATGCAAATTTGCTCATGCGGTCTTGGTTGAAGTGTAAAACATCCCTGCCCTCGTTGCCATAAAGCGCGTGCTCGCAAATGGCCTGGATCAGCGATCGCATAAACCACTCCTCGTTGGATGCTTTGCCCAATTTATCCTAAAATATAAATTACTATCAATGTAGGACTATATCTGGCGTTAACACTGCAACGTCAGTGTCTAGCTAGATCAATGGCGGTCTGCTTTTAACAGAAATACAAATTGTAAGTTTGCGTCATATGAGACACAAACTTACTTACAGGATAAGTCCCGATACTTGAGAGATTGAAGTGTATTATTCCCATATGTCACCCTACTCTGTCCGCCTAGGGTGACAGATGGGCCAAAAAAGTTCTATTTGTCCCCCTTTCAGCAACAGGGTGACAGATCAGGCTATGTGATCAACAGTGGGTCTTTTTCAAATTATGAGGAACGATGCAGGTTCTTCAGTTTACAAGAAATACACGCGTTGCATATTCGAATTAGTATTATTTACTATTTTAATGCAAAACAAATAATGGTCTTACCTGCACCCAACCTTTGATGCAATCACAGCTTTCATCAGAATTCATAAGTTGGAGTAATCTGGACTGAGTCTCAGCAGGAGGTAATATCTTAGCAGATTCCTCGCACGCTTTGGAATCTCCTTCGAGGAATTCGAATTTGTTATCAGCTATCCATTTCTGAACCTGAAGTTAGAAATAATATAAAGAAATATAATATTTTGTTTTTGTGACTGACTAAAGATAATAAAAAATCCTCACCTGGTTTTCACTCATCCACTGACTATATTTGAGCCCAGATTCTTGCCATTTGCTTTTTACAAATGTAGGTCCCATACTGTCATTCAAGTGATGTATGATTGCCTTGAGAAGGAGATGACCTTGATCCGCCGAGATTATACTCTCGCAAAGGTCAAACGTCTGGGATAATGTGAAATGCTGTAAACAATTTAAAAATTAATGCCAATTATCGAAGTATACATTTATCAAAGAATGATAAACACTAAAAGTCAATGAAAGGTCACTAAAGAGTAAAGCAACAGATATAACGAAAGCTTTGAAGTTCTTTACCTTCTTTTCAATATGAGGTGCTACAATCCTTCCCAAATAGTCGTACAACATGGGGATATCGATGAAGAGATCGGGAGCAAACTCAAATGTTTCTTTCATTCCGGCTAAGAAATTTTCAGGTGCAATAGTATTTGATGATACCAAGTAAAATAATGATCTTATAATCATGCCAACTTCCCTGACATTCCTGAAATTAAATATTATATTTATAACATACCTGTGTAAATGTCTACAAAAATGTTCGCACATTATTCGTATGAAAAAACTTACTTTTCGAGAAGCACGTTGAGGATTTCAGACACGACGGCGGCATGATATTGCGGCTTAAAGCGCTTGATTTCCGTGGCCAGCTCAGCGTCATCGGGGTTGATGAGCGACAGGTCGATAGTGGACTTGACCTGGTTACGCATCTTGTCATCAGACAGCGGTTCCTGGGGCACGAGGGCGGCCGCCTCGAGTGTCGGCACCGATTCGGGCGCCTGTGCAGGCGCACCCGAGCTGGCAGTCGCGCCGCTCTGGCTGCGGGAGCCCGACACCGAACGAGCCCCCACGCCCACAGAACCCGAACGTCCACCTTCACTCGCTAACACAACGCAAAAAATATGTTAAATTTAAGTAGATAGCTACCTATAAACTAGCGAAACGATATTCCGCGTTACTCCTTTAATAACATTATGACCATATTTCCCTTACAAACTTTCTCATTAATATTATTGTGAATAATGTCCCAGCATCAAGACTATTCGACACGTATATTTTTAATAAAACTAGGTACTTACTGAAGTCTGATCTGGAGGCGAAGGTTGATCTTTCTATCGAAGCACCCTTCGAGTGGAAGTTAGGTGCCATATCTCGGTTACCTGAAACCATGTCTGATTCATTATTGGTTAAGCATTATCTGTTACAAAGAATTTTAGAGGGATTAATATTTACCTCTCAGGGAGGTTGGGTCAACTTGCACATTCTCAAGAATACTGTACGCGTTCTTAGTAAGGCTTATCTGCGAGGTGCTAGTGGCTTGCTGCGGCTTGGCGCCTGCCGCTCCGTGGTTCCAGTGCGTTGGAGCCAGTTTTATGTTAGTCAGATTCTGAAATATGAAAACCTTTGGTAAGGAAAGTTTTTACGTGCAAGACTTACACATAGGTAATGATTCTATAAGTATTCAGATTTCCAACGGTTTCGAAACACTAAAAACACGATAAAGAGCATCATGACTAAATCATCTCGTAACGCTCAAATCTATAATTAACACGCAAAGGATATGTGTTAAAGGCAATTCATACACATTCTGATTTATTTCTTGTGCAAGGTTGCATAAGATTTTGTCGCACTTAAGTTGATATCTCTCCTAGAATAGGTACTTGATAATTTAACGATGCAAGGGTAGAATAATTCTTCTTCGATATTATTCTTCGAGAGAATAATTCTTAGAAAGGACGCGCAGCTGTGCTTCCATAAGTATTATTCATTAGTTATTCATCTAATGAATCTTATTACATTAGTGTATTTAAAGCATTTTCTGTTTAAATAAAGTGTTTAACTGAACACTTGCAATGCCACAGAGCAGGTACTCTGCTTAGTTATTTATTACGCGCAAGCATGCGTACAGCTAAGAACTGTTTCCAATCAATTTTAGATTTATTTTCCATGGACTGACATAAATGATAACAACAAATTATGTAATAGGTAGTAGGTACGTAACGCGCTGATAGCACGAGTTGCTGCCTTATCTATCATTCGTCATTTCACTAAGGCTGGGATCAGCATGGTAGGTGTAGTGTAGAGCACAGAATTTTCAATAAGTAGGTAGTCGTTTCGTCTACGCATCATAACTGAGAACTCTGCTTTAGCTTATCAATGTAGATACTAGCCTGCGCCTCGCGTATTAGTATGATTATGCAGTTAGACATTCTAGAAATCCTGTTATGGTCAAAATTATCTGAAATAATGTCTTACAAGAGTGGTTCCAAAGAGCCAGTTCTTTGCGAACGAATTTAATTAAATTGTCTTAAACCCTGACAATAAAATATCAAACCAATATACACTAGAATCATCTACACCCTCTAGAATGTTCAAAGACAAGAGACACCCTTGATCTAGAACCTCCTAGATATAATATTCTGTATCATTGCCTCAAACCCTTTCGATTGCCCATAATTCTCGAAGTAGGCATTTCAGAATATTTAATTCATCACAAACACTCGAGAACACTGAGGGAGTTAAAGATATTTCGAGCAATAATTTCTCTTCAAGAACATTCTGGACAGCCTCAGTCCCTTCAGCTCTAAATGGCAACTGTTAAAAAAACTATTTTAGCTCAAAATCGAAACGTTTTTCGTGGACGGAAGATGGAGGGCTACTATAATATTTTTCTCCTGTTGGGCTGCGGGATCAGGTTACCTATTATACACATCTCACAGAACTGATTTTATGAATGAGTATACTAATGCATCAAAAACGTAAAACCGAGCGTGATTGTATGGGTTGGTACACATCTGACGGAAGATGCGTCGAGCATATCATAGTTGTATCATAGTTAGTACGCGTTAGTACCCTTGACGCACTAAAGCATTATGGGTGAGGTGTGAAAGGTTGAACGTTTAATTATATTTTTGTCTGTTTTGGCGTTACGCGACCGATAATACGCGACACGTGTTCCGTCAGATGTGTACCGACCCTAAAGGAGTTACCTTTTGCGTTACAGCTTTGAGCTTCATTGTATCTACAGGGAAGTTGGTGGTCCTAGTCCTGGGCATGTTATCCATGAATGCGTTTTGCCGGCGGTTATCGCCGCCGCGCTTGTTGCGACCGCCGTCATCGCGACGGAACGGACCACCGCCGCCGCCGCCGCCACCGCCTCCCATGCCGCCGCTGGCATTCATCAACTGTCAAACAAACACACAAAAGATTATTTTACTTAAGACCAGTTTAGTTCATTTTAATAAAGGTATCCAATGTTATGGATTTTCGAGCTCACCTCAATATGGCGCGCTTGTTGTTCCGCTTCTTTTTGGAACTGATCCATCATCCTGGGTTGAGAGTCGACGACGCTCTTGATGACCCATCTTCTTCTTCTGAGGTCAATGACATCTTGGATCATGAACTTGACACGACTGCTGATCTTGTTGGATTTACGGTCAACGGTATCTTGCATTTTCTTGAAAATGACGTCAAGTTGAGTATTGGCCTCGCTCTCCACTTGTTCGCCGATAGTGGTGAGGAGCTTGCACAGACATTCAAGCTTTTCCTCTTCCAGCTTGTCGATCAGATTCCTCATGCAGTAATCCATAATTTTGACAGTCAGCATCTTCAATTTGTACAGCTCACCTATGCAATAAAATATTTTTTTGTTACTTAAGGTTCACGGCAAGATTATATTCATATGTCAACTACAAACAAATAATTGAGTACAAAAAATATTGAACAAAATCGCTAATGATATAACTAAGAGGCGCAAAGCACTAAAGCTTTTTTAACATCAAACTAAGTTAAATCGTGATTCCTGAGAAGCTCCGCCCAGCTTTCTTATGGTACCTTGTGATGAATTCATTCGCAAAAATATGCAGCTCTTGCAAACGGTTTGATCGTTCGCAAGGCAATAAATAAATTAGATGACAAATATTCTCAACACTTCTATAACATTATTAATAATATGGCATCCACGTCACTTAATATGAATTAAAAATCACTACAACATGTGCAACCACTGCACAGCATGCATTCAATCTCTATAAAAACACACAAGTCAATGAAAAAGGATTACTTTTATCAAAACAAACAATACGATGGAAATGGAATTCATCCAGAAATCGAGGAACTATTTTTGAAAAGTTTCCTTATCATTTGTTTTACAGAACAACAGAATCGCAAGCAAATAAATAGTGTGCAAACACATATTAATAAAGCACTAACAATAAGTGCAAGTAGAAATGTAATAGGTAGAATTGAACTTACCAATGAACCTTACATTGGCCACGGAACGGAGTCTCACTCTTCTGTTTTCTTCATCTATCATCATCTGAAGTTCTTTCTGTTTGGCCTAAAAAATGTGATTTAATAAATAGACTCCTTATTATTACAAAGTATTTACTTGTTATATTTTATGTACTCACTGGATCAGTTGACTCCGCTAATTCTTTCTCCATTTTCGCCACTTGTTCATCAGATTTACCAGTTTCAAATTGATTTTGGCATTTACTAATAATAAGCCCTCTAAAGTTGACACACTGATCTGGATTAGCATCAGAAGGCACCTGCAAATATAATTTATTTATCACACCATTGAACTAGCTCAACTAAAACTATGGAAACCTTCATAATTGAGTTTGCATACCTTGAGAGTTGAAAGTTTATTGCACATGGCGGCATATGCTTCAGAGAAATTGGGCTCTTCTATGGCCTTCTCAAACAACAGATCGATAACACCTTCCATTCGTTTCTGATTGTTGATTTCGAGACCCTTCACTTTAACCAGTAAAGTGTCAAACTTTTGCGGAGTCAGTTTGTTCAGGATACCTCTGAACTTCTTGTAAAGTTCCTAATAAAAAAAAACATATGTTAATAAAGCATGCATAAAGTATGATTGATAGCTTGCCTCAATGAAACGGGCAGTGCACTACCTGTGTCTTTAGATCATCTTCAGGAAGCTCCTCCTTCCTAAATCTGGTTGGTTTCCAAGCAGAGTCTACTTCATTGAGCTTCACATCCTCTCGTAGGGACAAAGAAACATGTATAACTTGTTTGTGAGAGCTGTTGTTATTAGGTTGATTCAGTTTTACACTGCCCTTGCCTTAAAAAAACAAAAATGTACATGATATCCCAATAAAACAAAATAGAATACAAATTCTCTTGAAAATCAATTACTACTTACCAGTTTGAGACATATTTCTCCCCATATCTTTATTTGTGGTTCTAGGAGCAGCATTCCGAGAACCTCCAAGACCGCCCCCTTTTAAGAATGGGGGTAACAGGGAGTCATTTATTGGTCGTGAAATAGGAGTGAACGGCATAGGTTCCTGCATTGGTGCAGTCTAAAACATAAAAATCATGTTAAGCTGAACAAAATAATTTAAATAATAATTAGACTATTATTTTTTCTCTTACCCTAATCACATTGCATGCTTCAAGCAGAGGAGCATTCGGCTTGTTCTTTGAAAGAGGATCTTCCTTGATTTGCTTGAGTAGTCCAATATCGTAGCACTTTCTTCCAGACTTGTTTAGTGGTGACCATTGTTCTACAAAGGAAAATTCCTCTCATTAGAAACATTTAATTAACTAAATTCAAACAAATACAAAACGGGAAGACAATTTAATAATTTAATTAAAATTAGTAAAGGTCTGAGGAGAGCAGACTCACCATCAGTATACTTGTATTTGGGCACAAACACAGCGAATGCCTCTTCGGGCTTCTCCTCTTGCTTCTCTTCAGGTACAGGTTTCTCAGCTTCCTCTTGTTGAGGGGCAACCTCTTGGTCAATACTAACTACTACTTTATCAGTCTCATCTTTGCCATTCTCACATGATTCCACCTCTTTCACAACAGACTCATTATTGGCCATCTTCACAGTTTTCTTATTGTTATTCTTAGTATTCTTTACTGCTCTTTCATTCTTATTCATATCTTCTTTAAGAGAATCAGTTTTCGTCACTTCCGCAGCATTCCCATTAGCAGTGTCAGTATCTGGGTATCGTAAAAAATAACAATATGAAAATTGATATATTTTTATAATTAGAAATGTTACAAATAAAACAAAATGTTGAACTGTACCAACCTGTCTTAGTATTAAGATTAATATCTTTCATCTTAGGTTCAGGTTGCTGAACTCTACAAACGCTTGATATACTCTGTGTTAACTTAGCTTGTGCTTCAAATGCACTAGACTTCTTTTCATGAGCAGGATCTGGTACAAATGGTTGCTCACGGGCAACCTTTTCAATACTTGCGGACAAAAGCTCAGTAGCTGTTAATGTTTGTTCTGGGACAGGAGTAGCAAGCTCTATTGGTGCAGGTGGCTTCGATAAACCATGTTTCTTTGCAGTTACACCTTGATTTAGAATTGAATGACTAGTTGGAAGGTTGATAGCTTGTTGAAAACTATCAACTGAACTAATCGCTGTAACAAATTAAAGCAATAAAAAACACATACAATACTTCTAGAAATATAACTATTGATAGTAACTATCTATCAAGCAATTGATAAAATTTATTATTGATATATTTACATGATATATAATTAATTATTTGTTTGGTCTCAACAAAATAAATTCATCATTAGACAGGTTAAAATATTTAGGTAATTAATTTGTAAGAACCTGTATTGCAAGCTAACAGTAGGTACATAAGCATTTAGGGGTACTTGAATGTGTAAAGTACATATTTATATTGCAGTTCTTTGGAAAAGGTCAAGGTTTTAGATTGTAACCTACAAAGAAATGACTTTAGTTAGGTCCTTCGCTACCCTTTTCAGATATTAGTGCAAGCATAATCAAAGTGAAATGTCTGAGTATGTAGGTCTTATGTTGACAACATACAGTGACTATTGTTTTCTTCTATGCAAACACAATTGACACAATATACAAGAAAGGGCAAGGAGTACTGTGTAAATGGGAGCCCTGCTTACAGAACTTACGGTTTTAGCATTTCAAATCGTAAAAGAATAATATACAATAGTATTATTAGAAGAATTGTGATCTCGACTGGCAATTTTATTCTTGTGAACCAAGTTCGATTCTAAAAATAGCGACGTGAGGTATTTCCACGTGGGAGTTCTCGCACAGTACCTGATTAGCAGACTTTTACATGTGGCACTGATAACTGTATTATATCACAGATTCTAAATCAAAAAATCTTAACGATAACTTCATAAAACTCAATAGGAGACACGTAAACGTAGCAATATGGCTAAAGAAAGTCTATCCGAAAGGTCACTCAAGGATCTAGAATGTCTGGCTTTTATTGACTCTTAACACTCAAACCACATTACTTATTTTTAAACTTAATAAAAGTGTAACACTAAAAATGCTAAATTACGTTGATTTCTATGTAAAAAAGTTATTTGTTACAAAGATTTAAAATTAAAACCCAGCCATGGTCAGTGACTGTGAAGTAAAGGCCGCCATGTTGGATTTTTCCATGCGGGCCAGCGGGCGGACAGGCGGGCGGCATTGAGTAGCTAGTGATGTGCGCAACTCAGTGCGCATAACGAATGAATCGATTATTCATCCCATCGATTCGCTAACGCCAAGTTAATAAAATGTATTAAACGAAATAGTGTGTAGTTAAGGTACATATAACATAGAATTACATAATAGATTACTTAGTTAAATGTTGTTATTGGACATGTTTGTAACATTACAGACTTAAAATATATCTCATATTACAAGAACTGGAAATTTACCTACTACCAAACGACTGTACCACTATCACTAGTTTATATAGTCATTTGGTTGTTCTGAATAGATATAGTCCAGTCTAAATTAGGGGTTTACCTCGGAATGAGAGATAACAAGCTGATAACTCGTATACACCTTCATTTTGGTGTTCGTAAAGTTTTCTCAAAAGTCTCATAAAATCACGTGTCTGCGTCGTAAGCTATTTAAGGTCAAAGGTTACGGTCATCGGTTTTTCGCGACTATCTTGGTTCCTAAAGCTTCTAAGATGTTGTCATCTATAAACAAATTGAGAGTGTAGAGCATTAAATTTAAGATAAATTTAACGACACTCAACCGTTTTTGAGATAGAGGGCGGAGAGCGAAATATCACTGCCTGACTTACTCATGGGGAATACTCTCTTTTCGGGTTTATAGGGACATTAATAAACAGTTAGTAGAAAAGGAAATAGGTAGTATTACCAGCAACCAGTAATCTATGAATAATATTATAGTATAACCGTAGTATTTTTTCTTCAGATGGATCCAGCAAATTATTATTATCATAATAATCATCAACATAGAGCAGTCCACGGCTGGACGTAGGTTCTCCCAAGGCGCGGCACTGTGACCCGATCTTTATACATAGGCTACAGCAAATACCTACCAGCTCACAAACCCTTCATGTTATAAACGTTTGTAAGATCATGAAAATGACGAAAAACTGCTCCTAAATGGAATCAATACACAGTTCACATCACAATAATAATAATTAGTAGATTAAAATTATTGTATTATATGGAAGTGTCAAGAGGCCAAATCATAAATTTTAAGAGTTGATTTACACATCTTTAAGATATTTATTGGTAATTATTTACTAGTCTTGTCAGATAATACACAAGGCACATACTAACTGATAAAAGTTTGGATTTTCATTTAAATTAATGAGACACATGATTGAAAGTTCTGTCAACCAAGTTATTATTGGTAAAGTACTTACTTATTTCATTATAGATTTTAGTTTGTTTGGAAGTTAGTACCTAAATAAGCATTGCATTATTTAAATAATTGTAGATTAATGGAATGGCGAATACAGTCACCGGCACGAAAACTTGTCAATTTACGATTTTTGTGAAAACAAAGAACTGAAGATTGATATTGAACTGAAGAGGTATTGATTAATTTTGCTAATTGAGATAGGCCGAAAATTGTTTAAGTTTAGTACAAGAGGTTCGTTTTTGAAGTGTGTATCGATAAGAACGTTGATCTTTGGTAGCAAGCAGAGAAAAGTTTTTTGAAATCTACCATTATTCGAGAAAAAATATTTTGCTTGGTTTCACTTTACCACCACCAACTCACTGTGATGCTATCTCTCATGTTTAAAACTATAGCGCTAATTGTACTTCATAATTAATGAATATACCTGACCATTTTTGATAATAAACTGGATAAAACGATGAGGTACTCACGTAATGACGAAGGACCATTCTGTATTGGTTTACACGAAGCAATGGGAATTTCCTTTTCGCTCTTGTTGTGTTTATCTTTTTCTTCCGATTTGTGTATTCTTTCTCTTTGCGTCCTCTGGGGCTGAAGCGCGGGCGTGGTGACCGGGGCGGGAGGGGCGGGCGGGGAGGGAGGAGCGGTCACGGGCGCCGGCATGGCCGCCGTACTCACGAGCAGCGAACTCGGGTCGGTACTCGTCGCCGTCACTGACACAGTAGTCGTAACTGACGCTGTCACCACCATGGTCGTCGCGAGCGGTTCACTCACGACCTCGCTTTTCTCTTTAACTACCTTCTCCGTAGGGAGAGCACTACTCTGATTACTTTGCTTATTTATTTGCATATTTTTACTACTTGTTTCTATTACAATAGATTGCACAGTCGTTTCAATCTTTTGGATCGGCTTGACATTTATCGTCATTTTAGGCACTATTACGGGACTGTCCGATATCGCCGAGACGACTGGCGTTTCGCTAGGCGCTGCGGCAGCATCGGCTCCCAAATTTCTATTATCATTTAAATTTACTAATTCAGACTTTATAACATTATTATTATTAATAGAGCTCAATGAGCTTATTGTATTTTGAGGTTGAGCGGTATTCGTGGAAGATACTGGCAGTTCGACATTCTTAGGTACGAAATTCGATTTTATTGTATTATCAAGTGTCGGTTGATTCACCGCTTCGTTAACCATCCTAGTGAACTCTTCAGCGATACTATGTGTCGGTGGTTCCTGGATATACGATACAAATAAAGTCAAACAATACACATTTTCAAATTACACTCTTTTACAGTATTAATTATTCATACTTACAGGTTGAGGCGTTTGCCTATCGTTTTGTTCTCCACTTAAAAAATATTCATTATTTGTTGGATATAAATCAGAAAATATATCTCGTTCTGTAAATAAAAAAAAAACGATTTACATAACAGATTAGTTCGATGTGAACATTTTTGATATGCGTAACAACAACTTATAATACTATTTACTTACTTGTATCTGGATCTATAATCGCAAGCCTGTGACTGCGCTTTGGGACAGGAGCTGGGCGTATACCTGAACAGAGAGCAAAACAAATCTGACGAAGTATCTCAGCATAATAATAAAGCATAATCAGCCTATAATGTTCCCACTGCTAGGACTCAAGCCTACTCTCGGCTAGGAGAGCGAATGGGTCTTAATCCACCACGCGGACCCGGCTAAAAATTATTTGAGCTAATCTATCTCTATGAACTAATTTTCTTATATCAAGATAATTGATTGATTCAGGCGTTACTTTGCGGAAATCCATAAATATCAACAAATTATATAAATATATTTAGTAATAAATCCGCTTAAGTTATTTAAAACCTTTGTTTAGAAATTAAGCGGATTTATTACTAAATATATTTGTATAATTTGTTGATTCTTATATCAACTTGTTTAAGTAGGTACTTCATATTTATTTATAAATATAATAAACATAATACTTAATACTGGCACTGTTGAAGGGTTTGTGTCAAAAGTAATTTTACCAGGGCACTAACTACGCCTTGTAATGTATTGCTATTGCCATTAACCCTGTCTCACTGTTTGGCAAAATAGATAGATAGAAAATTATTTATTGCACTTAGCAAATAAATAGTGCAAAGATGAACTTAATGCTTTGTAGCATTATCTTCCAGCTAAACCATTGTATATCGTGGTCAATTGCATGGGCAGTGCACAAAGAACAGATTTAATTAAGGAATGATTATTATACTAAAATTGAAACAAAAATACTTATTATGTATAAAAATAAATATTACACATAAAAAATACTTATTTATTATGTATAAAAGTTAAGTTAAGCATTTTTGTTAAGTATTTAGCACAAAGAACAGATTTAATTAAGGAATGATTATGATACTAAAATTGAAACAAAAATACTTAACAAAAATACTTTATTTAACTTTTATACATAATAAATAAGTATTTTTTATGTGCGATATTTATTTTTATACAAAATAAGTATTTTTGTTTAAATTTTAGTATAATAATCATTCCTTAATTAAATCTGTTCTTTGTGCACAACCCATGCAATTGACCACGATATACAATGGTTTAGCTGGAAGATAATGCTACAAAGCATTAAGTTCACCTTTGCACTATTTATTTGCTAAGTGCAATAAATAATTTTCTATCTATCTATTTTGCCAAACAGTGAGACAGGGTTAATGGCAATAGCAATACATTACAAGTCGTAGTTAGTGCCCTGGTAAAATTACTCTTGACACAAACCCTTCAACAGTGCCAGTGAAATCTTTGAGTTTAAAGATTTGAGTATTTTTTCTTTGCTAAATAGTGGGACAGAGAGATAATGAAACAGCAAGCCAATAGTGGTTCTGTTGCTTTGCTGCACGTTTAGAGTGAACGATATACGTAGATACAACAGCTAGTCGAAGGATTAAGCAATTTTGCTATGGTAAACAGTTAGATAGGGAGGGTTAGACAATAACAAGCTTACTAGGCATGATAATTGCAGTAGTTAATTTATTTATAACAATGCGTGCCTTTAGTTGCCGCTACACACGCACTCTCACAGGAGGTCACAGAAAACCAGCGCTTCAGAAGTTCCAATACTCCTGAAGCTAATGCTGAGTGGAAGATGATTATTGTGAATTAAAATTAGAATGCACAATTTAGCTCCGTTCATCAGTGGGAAAGACCTAGCAAACTTACCAACCCTGGTAGTCTGGTGTAGTTGGTTTATGTTACCCATGGCTGACCAGGTATGATAGTCTGAATGTATCTGCTGTTTGGTTCCCAAGGCTTACTAGGTATGGCAGTGTGAGTTTAGTAGCTTTATAGTACCCATGGCCTACCAAGGTTGGTAGTCCGGTAGTTGCTGTAAGGTATGACTTACCAGGCCTGGTAGTCTGGTGTAGTTATTGTATGGTATGTCTCACCAGGTATGGTAGTCTGAGTGTAGTATTTTTATGGTACCCATGGGTTCCTCAAGCCTGGTATAATTGCTGTATGGTATGGCTTACAACTGGCTTATGACGAACTGATAACCGATGGGGAAGAAAGATACTCGAATGGCGACCACGAATTGGACGACGCAGTGTAGGACGCCCCCCCACGCGATGGACTGACGATATTGTTGGCGTTGTTGTTGTTGGTGTTGAAGGGCGTTGTTGCGGCTGCCACCGTGGTGCGGACGCACCAGCCGCAACACTCTCCTGAACGTGGTAGCCGACCAGATGGACGGTTGCCTTTTGCGGTATTGGATAGGGGCACACTCAGTGTTAGCAGCTTATACCTGGCACTGAGTGTGCTGTTATTTGTACCTACTTAAAATGTAATTGTAATTCTAATTTATTATTTATAGTAGCATTATTGAATGTTATTTTTTTTATGTGAAATATGGATCTTTAGTAGTCCGAAATAAAATATTTTATTTTATTTAATGTTGCGGTCGTCTGAAGTCGGTGGATGGAGAAGGCTCGAGACCGCTGACTCGAGACGAGACGCCCAAGGGCTGATATGATGATGGCTTATGGCTTACCAGGAAGGAGAATGTGCTGAGCTATCTATTTGTGTAAACACCTTACTATAAGTACCACATTGAAGCAAATAAATAAATGTCTATGTCTATGTCTTACCAGGTATGGTGGCCTGGTGAAGGTGTGTCTGCGGCTGCGCGTGCGGGAGAGAGACCGCCGGCGCCGCGGCTGTGGCCGGCGAGCCCTGCGGCCCCATCGTGGTAGGATTGTTCCTGCCTCCGTTCGAGTTCGACTGGAGGCTAGGCGTTGGCAGCTGCGGACTGTTGTTCGTGTATCCATAATCTGTGAACAACACGACCGATTGGCATTTAGGTTACGAGTTTCATTTGGTGACTTAGCACCATTGGAATCTGTTTGTTGTTGTTGTTGTTGAACGAACCTTTGTATGGACTGGATACTGTATTTATTAGAAACACCATCATCAAATCGATCCCCATTGGCGAGTATACGTCGCTTTATTTAAAGTTTATAGGATATCTAAGGTGTAAATATAACGAATAAACTTATTCTCATCACCTATGCTTTCAAAGTAGGCACGTACATTTTTATATCCAATTTTTTAACTAAATTAACATAAGGGTACTAATAGATACAAACTTACATGGTGGGTTATGGCCCGGCGGGTTATATCCTATGTAATGTCCCATGTGGTACTGGTAATACCTGTGAACAAAATATCGTAAATCATAAGATAATGTGTAGACATAAATCAGTATCAAGATTTACCTTGTCACTTGACAAGACTAACTTTCTCTGGATTGTTCTATCTGATATAATAAGGTCCCACTGCTAGGTGTGCCTGTGTCTTTGAAAAACTTCCATAAACTTCAATTTCATAAATTGACATTCTTCTTATAGTGTCACTAGTTCTATCGAACCAGTGTGTTGAAAGGATTTTAAGTGCGCCTCGAAGAGGCTCCTTTCGTGCACTCGACACATGTTTTCGAACTTTAGGTTCTACGACATCTTTTTTACAGATTTCACTTGGCTAATAGAGTTTTTGTAATAATTATGTGTGGGGATTCCTCAAGGCAAAATTTAGATTTTATACGTGTTTTAAAATTAACCCTACTAACTTAAAAACACGTATAAAATCTAAATTAAAGTAAAGTGAAACCTTACTTATTTTATGTTGACACAATCGGAAAACACAGACGAAACGAATAGTGTGAAGAAATTACTATAATACGGCGTACTTTTTGAGTATATGTCCGAAACATTTTGTATGGAATTGAATTTGAGGATTAGCCTTAACCACGTCGAGTTTTAGTTTATTAAAAAAAATAGGACACATTCAAAATACATGTTTAATTTCACTTTCTGTAAAAAAAGTAACATCTTTGAATTGTTAAATTTAATTTAAGAAAAGGAAACCATCACAAGCATCTAATATCATCAACAATGTCTAACAGCTTCGAATAAAAATAATGTTATTGGTGGACGGACCAACAGACCTCAAGATGATGCCTTTTTACTTTACTAGGTTGACTCCTGCAACTTCGTTTGCGTTGCGAATTATCATTTCATTTAATCACAAATATTTTTTATATTGAGTCGAATTTCAATATTCTGAAGCCCTTCAAATTACAAATCTCTACGTTCAGTGCCTAGTGTTATTGGCCTATGCGTTTTCTGTCAGTCATTCAGTCAGAAATAAAGCCGTGTTGGCAAAGTAGGACGTGCCTCGACTTTCGTTCCGAAGGTCGTGGGTTCAAACCCGGTCGTACACCGATGGATTGTTCTGTTCAAAAAAATCTATGTGTGCATTAAAATACGTGCTTAGCGGTGAAGGAAAACATCGTGAGGATATCGGCATGTCATAGAACTTAAAAAGTTAAAACGAAAACATATGTCAAGTGCACGAAAGGAGCCTCTTCAAGGCGCACTTGAAATTTTTAAACAATTTATATATAAAAAATATATAAATATATATATAATATTTTTTTTTTAAAAAACACACACTTTCAACGCACTGGTTCGTAAGAACTAGTGACACGATAAGAAGTCAGAAATAAGTCTAATAGATATTGATTATCCCTAATTTATTAATTATTACTATTATAAATTAATATTTTAAGTTAATTTTGCTTTCTAGTTAGGGATCACTTCCGACTACCAATTTACACATCAGTCTGGAAGGCACCGGTAAGGAACGTCACACCAGCGCCTCTATGGCGCCGCGGTGGCGTCGAAACCCGTCACAGACACCCACGCCATGACGATTGACGCCCACCTTTTACGCCACCGTCTAAATAGCACGCCAATATTAGGCCTGAATTATACAGAAGCGACGTAAGGCGAAGGCACGGGCGACCTTTTTCATACAAAATCTGAAAGCGACGCCTCATACTATTATATTCCACCTGCCTTTGCCTTCTAAGCCTAGATTCTACACTCAAACATATATGTTGTACATTTTAACATTTGAGAACCTCTTCCTCTTTAAAGGAAAGTCACACAATGTCTAATGTCGCTTTGCACCAAACTTTCAAAGTTCCTAAGCAATTACTTTACTCGCTTGGTAGTTCTTATTGGTCAGAATCTGGACTGTTAAAAACTACCAAGCGAGTAAAGTTATTGCTTAGGAACTTTGACAGTTTGGTGCAAGTAGGCATAAGCCTGCCTTCCTTCTACTACTCGGGCGAATTAACATGACACCTGGCTGACACGTGGCTCGGAACTTGATGCTTTCCCCGCTGCCCCCGCGCGTCTCCCTCCGTGTTTATTCTTCCTCAAATTGCGAAGCCTTATCATTACCAAGTATTACAGGACGTCTTCTCTATCAAGATTATCCAATTCTACGCTGTTTTTGCACAAACGTCATTCGAGCCAAGTCATGTAAATTCGACAGTTATACGCTGACGTCCGTCGCGTACGACAGTAGCGCGCACCGTCGCGTCAATTAATCCGCCGCTGACATCAGCATCGCTGTGCGGTGCCACATAGCACACCGTGTATATTCGTACGCTAGACGGACGTACGCGATCGACGTCAGTTTATGAGGAAGGCAGGCCTAACAACAAAAGTGTAGGAATTTGAAGCATGTGTTCTCACCCAGGGGAGCCTGATCTTGGCTGCTGATAAGTCTGCATTCCCATGTGTGGCTGAAACACTAGCGCGGGGTACATGACCGGTCCCGTAGAGGAGGCTGCACTAGGAATGAATGGTTGCTGTTGCCTGAAATTAAAATTAATATCGCTTGTTTTTATGATGCCAAACGATCGAGAATTTATCAAGGTGTGTGTGTATGGCGTATTTTAATTTTTGCAACTTAATTTACGAGCATGATAAATCTTAGATTTACTCAAGGCAGATTCGTATTTTTAATAGTAAGTTATAAGGCCCTAACTGTTTTAGCTAAGTATAGTTTGTGTACCATATGTTTTAGGCACGATGTGGCCATTTATAATTGAAATTACTTGCAACTAAGTTACTATAGCTAGATAAGAAATTAACGACACCATGATTATTTTGACCCAAATAGATGAAATGAAAGAATATGCCCAACAAAGAATGCTCACTTTCAAATTACTAAGCGATTACTTTACTCGCTTAACGGTCTAGATTCAGACCGTTAAGATCTTCCTAGCGAGTAAAGTATTGTTAAGGAACTCTGTAAGTTAAGTGCAAGTGAGCATAAATTAATCCAATGGACTGAATACGCAGTACATGTCTGTTACCGATAGCATGCATGTACAAACTTTCATGATCTTTGACTTCTCTAGTACTCAACCGAATCTTAGTGAGCAGAAATTGATAAATTTCATCGCTAATCGTATATTTAATTCAAAGTCCATGAATGAAGATTGAAATAACTGAAAGTTATAGTACGATTACACGCAAGGGTTTTAAAAAGCTGATTGTTGGTGTTTTTAAACGCTAGCGTGTGAGCGTGTTAGCGTTCGGGAAGGATTGTCAACAAGCAGATTGTAAAAACGCCGATGACACTGGGCGAGTTTACAAGCTACAAGTGAACTCGCTGTCTTGTAGCGTGTAAAAAAGCCGTGTGTCATCGACGCTATACAATAACTTCTCAAACAAACTTACCTAGGATGCGAACTGGGCCTTGTTCCGTGTTGTGGCGTCCTGTACTGGAAGTTCGCATATGGCGGTCGAGGTTGAGACTGCGTTTGCGATACAAAGTTATGGCCAGCCTGAAAATAAACCACTGTGTTTGAGCATCATTCTTTAAAAAAAACTTGGATTAACATAAAAGCTATATGTATGGCCAATCTAAATTCAATCTACCAGAGTCTGACCAGATTTACATCTTGTGAGTAATAGTTAATAGATTGAATAAAGTGCTAGGATATGACGTACTTTACCATTTACGTATTGATCAAAGACAGCGATAAGTGACACAGAAACAGAGGCTCAATCATGAACTTTCGCGTTAACGTTATCGTATCTTATCCGTCAACAACTCAACAGTTCGTATGACAAACAAATGTACAAAGTTTTGACTACTAAGAGACGGATACGATACGATACGATAACGTTAACGTGAAAGTTCATGATCGTGCCACTGGACGTAATGTTACCGCGTCAGCATTTTTGGACCTTGATATACGAAAACTTTTGCACTACAGTTTTTAAAGTTCCTTAACTTAAGTTCCTATTATTTTAAGGTCATATTAATGTAATAATAAAGTCTCTCTTTTGATGTTTTTTCAAATTCAATATAAAAATATTAAATTTAAGTATAGTTGCTGTGCCCAACAGTAATATGTATAGTATACCATAGCCCTAAGGTGTAAGTGTACATATTTATTTGCAATAAATGACTGAATTACTGAATTAAATGCGGGACTGACCATTGTTGTTTTAGACATGTCCTGTTGCGGTGCCGGCGGTGCTGACGGCTGCGGAGGCGTTGCCTGCACTCTCAACGAAGCCTGGGATGACGCCTGCGTACCACCAGTTGTGCTTGGCATATAAGTGGCCGCCGCAGCGCCGCTTGGGTGGTAGCATTCCACCGGTCCTGAAGCATATCTACTTAGTAACACATGTCACGTCCACCACACCCATTTGATCTTAAGTTTTTGAGACAATTCTGTTTTGGTTTAGGAAAACTAGGGGAATCCTCAAAAAGTACGCCGTATTATAGTAATTTCTTCACACTATTCGTTTCGTATATGTTTTCCGATTGTGTCAAGAAAAATTAGTAAGGTTTCATACTTTAATTTAGATTTTATACGTGTTTTTAAATTAGTAGTGTTAATTTTAAAACACGTATAAAATCTAAATTATATTTATGCCTTGAGGATTACCCTTAACTGTGTTTCGGAAAAGTGAAGAAATAGTGGCACGTAACTTTAGCGCTGACCGTTATTGCGTAGAAGTAAAAGTAAGGTACCTGAGGAGGACTACACATACAATAAACACGCGTAGTAACACCTCCCGCGTACCTTTCAGTGCTAGACTTATGTGCCGCTACTTATAATAGAATAATTTATTGTATAGGTAAGTGTAACAAAATATGTGTGTATAGTAGAACTTTCGCAAACAGACGCAAAACAGTATTGTGTTACACGACTCACTGGGCTTCATGTGAGTTAAAATGATTGACATGAAAATATTATACTCACTGTGTGGTGTGGAAGCCCGAGGATAACTGAATACTGCTAAGGACCTCATAACGCAAAAGCATAGTCAAAGCTAAAATAAAAGTAACAAGGGATTATTGAAAATAATAACCTTCAGCATCTGTTGCGTACGTATAGTTTACAGCCAATTCGGGTATAAAAAACAATAAATCGTAAATGTAAAACGATATCATACATAAATAGTTGCAAACAAAAAAAACATGAAAAATTTCGAAAATTACAAGTGTGAATGTTTGTTGAATGAATTTGTTGAAACAAGATTATTTACAACTCACGTATGATGTACAAGTGAACGTACAATAGGTGAACGGTGTGAAGGATGAACGTAAATAACCACTTACTGCAGGATGGTTTCAACAGCCGGAACTGCTGAGGTGAAGATGTAGGTGGCCCGCAGTTGGACGAAGAATAACGGGACGTCTCGATTTTATGAGTTGGGTGATTATGAGAATGACTGTGGCTATTGCTCAGATTTTGCTGGCAACTCTTCATGTTTTGCCCATTACTCAGGCTTTGGCTACTGTTTTGGGTACCGCCGAGATTCTGGCTACTGTTTAAATTCTGAGCATTACTCAAATTGTGGTTACCACTGAGATTGAGACTGCTGCTCAATTTATGACTATTGTTTGCATTTATGCTGATGCTGCTGATTAGGCTGTGGCCGCCTAGAGCCAAGTTGCTGCTGTGGTTGTGACTACCTCCAGAGTTGATGTTCGAATGACCGTGACTTCCCCCGAGTCCTGTGTTAGTGCTATGGCTATGATTGCCACCTAGGCCGAGATTAGTGCTATGGCTGTGACTGCCACCTAACCCAAGGCTGTTGTTGTGACTATGACTGCCGCTTAGGCTCAAGCTACTATGGTTGTGACTTCCACCTAAACCAATAGTGCTGTTATGGTTGTTATTTCCACCGAGGCCAGTATTACTACTATGGCTGTGATTTTTACCCAGGGGGCTGCTATGGCTATGATTGCCACCAAGGCTAGTATTGCTGCTGTGGCTATGATTGCCACCTAGTCCAAGGTTAGTAGTGTGGCTATGATTTCCACCCAGGCCTAGAACGCTTTTATGGCTATGAGTTCCGCTGAGGCCAAGATTGTTAGTGTGGCTGTGGTTGCCGCCGATGCCTTGACTGTTGTTATGGCCGTGACCGGCATTGTGCCCCAGGCTATGGCTGCCACCAAGACCACTGTTGGTGTGACTGTGATTGCCGCTTATGCCCAGACAGCTGCTGTGGCTATGGCTAGCATTAATGCCTGGGTTATGGCTATGGCTGCCTCTTAAGCCAAGACTAGTATGGCTATGATTGCTGCTCAATCCGAGATTGTTCGGATGGCTATGGGTTACGCCTAGGCCAAGATTATTTTTATGACTATGGTTGTGGTTGTGGCCTGCGTTCAAGCTGTGGTTCACGTTGTGGTTTTGGCCATGGTTCAGGCTATGACTATGGTTATGGCTGCGACTGTGGCTGTGATGACTATGCGATCCAAGGTTAACCGGTGGAGGAGGCAAGAACTGCAAAGACACTGTGCTCAAGGATTGGAGACTGATTTGATTTGGATTAAGGTGGGGCGCCACTGCTGGTTGTGACATAGTCAGCGATGTTGGTATATTTAAAGTCATATCAATTGCAGTCGGTATTGATTGATTTCCATGGTTGGCACATGTATGTGAGTAAGGACTGTTTATATTGTTTCCTCCTCTTAGTCCCACCATTTTAATTTCATGATACAAATCTTTCAAAAATTGAATAAGCCAAATGTTGAACCATTCCCAAAACAAAGGAGGTACTATCATCGGCATAGGGTCCGACATTCAATTGACCATCTCCTGTCCCAATCAATACATGCCCATCTGGGCATCCATCCAGTGAACACAATCCAGCCTCACGTTTGATTACTGTAATAAACGGTTTAAATGTCACGTGAGAACACCACAATATAAATCACTACGTCGAATCCGAGGCTCCATAGGACCGGACCGAATTCACTATTTCAGTAGTCATTTAATGCAGCATAGAGAAAATCGATAAGGAAACAGCGCGCTCCATGCTACATCGTCGAACGCTAGCACTAGAGTCAGATTAATGGCACTACGATAACTTCGCCAATTCAGATACAAATACCACGATCACTTTTATTGTATCCACATTATTTTTACGGAAATTCAGATCATTTTGACTGTAAAAACAAGATTTTAAACCGGAAAATCGTCTGACGACTGATCAACCCGCAAAGCATTTAGTAAAGGATAGGAACGGGGGAAAGAGATGAACGTACACCTTCACGGTTTCGGGGCGTTCCCCTACAAGCCCGCTACCATTGACGTAACATCGAGCGAATAAACTGTTTTGTTAGAAGTACATTGCTCAGCTAAGGGAAAATTAATATTGAGCTCCGACTAGTCACACAGAAAGCGGCAATGGACATCGTACAATCTTTTTTGTTAGTGTTCGCGATACAAGAGGGCGAGGGGGTGACCTGCTACGAAGAGGGTTGCTTTTTCAAACGAAACACTCGAATGAATCCTTTGTGGAAATCGATACATTACAATCGCTTGCCGCGTAAGAAATACCTAGGTCTTAATATGGCAAAATAAAAAGTTTTAAGTTAGTAAATAAATAAGAGTAGAGTAAAAAATAAAAAGTTTACGATTAGAATTTATTAGCTTTATAGAATAATACATAAACATTGGGCGAATGATATTTCGGGATCGGTGCACTAGTGATGGTATCAGTCCCACCAATCCAATGAGCTATCATTCATCGCTCGTCCTCAGGATGAGCTTCAGCAGAATGAATGACACATCTCTTCCACGAGTACGTAAACAAAAAACCTTTGTGTCCAAGTTTGAGTTCCCACTTTTAATAAATACTAAACGTTGATGACTAACTGAGGTAACTATTTGCATTCCGAAACAAACTAAAAATCATTAAATTGAACTCCTTTTATTGGTATTGGTAAGTACTTTAAAAAAAAGAAAATAGTGGAACGCTCGCAGTAAAAAGTCAAATAACATTTCGCGGACGAAAGAACCGGAGATGACGTAACCTGCCTCTTAAAGCGAATCTCGGTAAGCGCAAAAAAATGTTTTCGGGAGGATTTTTCCGATATTTTATTTATAAATAAATTAATAAATAGAAGTTATGTGAAAATGTCAGAAATGACTAGATCTAAATTGCATCACAACCTTACCACGAGAGAAGAGGTGAGATATAGATTTTTACCGCTCAAAAGTAACTTACGTAAGCGACAAATAATAAAACATTGCTTGCAAAGTATTGAATTTATAAAAAAAATACTTTTACATTCATATAATTTCTGTTATTATTACTCACTCAATAGTATAAAAAATAACCGTAAATACTCTCTTAATTCGGAGGATGGATGTAAAACAGATTTTATGAGGGCCAATTTCAAAAATAAATCTATGGGGAAAAGTTACATTAATCGTGTTTCTATCTAACATTTATTTTGATTATATCCTCAAGTAATCACTGTATGAACATCAAGTTTGCAACCTGTAGCATTACTGAGTAAAAATGTGACGCAGCGACTCCAAATTTTCACATTGATTGGTATCCTTCTAAGGAGAAACTGCAAGATTGTCATTAAAAAATGTAATTAATTAGTACAGATACAGTTGATAGACACGAATGGAAGAAGACACGCTTGGCGGACACCACCAATGTGTGAGATAAGTTTTTGATTATGATGATGCAGTCTTAGCTTTGTTCTCCGGCGTCAGATCTTTGCTAAGGGACCTGCAGGTATACAAATTTATACAATATATAAAAAAAAAACAATCATCAAAATCGGTTCCTTATTGACGAAGATATTGTGTAACATATGCATTTACAGTCGAACTGAGAACTTCCTCCTTCTATAAAGTCGGTTCTCTCGTCGGCTCGTTCATTTTTAATTTAAGTTCATAAAATAATATTCAACAGGAGTAGAAATTATAACGTAGGTTTTCATATTGTAAGCACAAAATAATATTTCTTGGAATCATCAAATTCATAACAAGAATTGTGTTACAGATGATACCGGAGACGCTGTATGACGGCTCACACACTAAAACGCAATTTAATATACATATGTAATGTATGTATGAAATATTTAGTTCAATAGATCTTTATTTATTATTACTATTTAAAAGTATTTTTTGCAAAGTAATCTCCATTTCTAAATTTTGGTTTTATTCAAAAATGCATTCGAATCTTTAAATTCAAATATTGGTATTTCAGGATTCGAATACTTACTCGATATTTTCGAGTCAGCTTCTCAATAAACACTGGATTTCTAATAAACTAACACCATCGATTGATAACTGTAGCAATAAAACAAGCACGAGAAATTGTGGGTTCGATTGCCCAACTGTACATTATAACGAATTATGTTGCATAGTGCGGTTTCAGACTAGCGTATTTTTGTCGCGCGTATAAGGGCGGTTTGGTACTTGCGAAACTTCAAAAGCGTGTCGCGGGTATACGCAACGCACGTATACCGGCGTTTACGCTCGGTATTTTTCTAGCGAGTGTCAGTAGCGTCTCTCGCGGCTTTTCACGCGTATACCGGTTAATCCGATAATCTGAAACCGCACTTAGACCTGAGTTCACCAATAGACTGTTTTTTGACGTTTATGACACGAATTTTCATAGATTAAACGTCAAAGATAACGGACGAAGAGCCTAATCTTCCGATTATCTATTGGTGTACACAGACCTAAGACCCGAGTTCACCAACAGACGGTTAAGATTTAAACAGTTGTTTTTACGTTTTTGGCACGAATTTTCATAGATTAAACGTCAAAGATAACGGACGAAGAGGCCTAATCTTCCGATTATCTATTGGTGAACACAGACCTTACTCCTTTACATTTCATCACAAAACTTTTAGGCTTTGGTAGTAGGTTAGTAAAACAGGTATAGCTTGAAGGAGCAGTACATAACCCGTCCATGAGATTAATAAAGTGCATAGAATAGGGAAAGAGAAAGCGAAAGTGGAAAGTCTCATCCAATAATAGTCGCTCTGACAAACCAGTGGAATGAAATTTAAATAAAAAAATAATAGCATAAATTTGAAAATGAAAAATAATACCAAACGGAAGTTTTAAAGAAAAAAGACGTTTTGCAAAGCCACAATTCAGAAAATAAAAGGATAGGGTTTTGTTCATTCCGGGCCTCAGTGAACACGATGTTCAGAGATATCCAATTTGTTCAATAAATCATATTTATGATTAATTTTGGATATTAATTATTGTGTTATATTTTAGTACCCAGGTGAACCTAAAAAAAGTTTATTTAATTAGTATTTAATATGATAATATTATCCTAGTTTGTCTCATGATTCATCCAACCAGTGTTGTCATTGACTTTCTTCTGATTAGTAATCGAATAATATCTATTTATTTATGAATATCACGATAATGCAAATTGTCATTATGTGATCGAGGGTGTTTATGCATTTTTTGAAAGTGAAAACTTTTTAAGGCGTGCTGAACACTTGTTTATTTGTAGGTATTCAACGAGATTGAGCCGTCATGCTTTGCTATGTAACACCTGTTAAGGAAAAGTCAGCACGTGTCACCTTGATGAAGTTTTCACTTCTGTCATGTGGTCAAACACACACTGTTTTTTTTTTGTTTTTAATAGAAGTTCTTTTACACGAATTTTGCTCAGTTGTTTATTATTCGATCACTAAAAAAATCCTTAGAAAAATCGATTATTTTAATCTCTTTTTATACTAATAAGGCAGCACAGCACACGTCAAAAAGGATAGATAAATGTCAAAGTCTTGCCATAGTTTGTCATTTTGTATTTGATGGACATTTGACATTTGACTGAATATTTTTATAATTTTTACAATAATTCAATAAAACAAGAAGAAAACATGTTTATTAAATAACTTGACCACGAATGCGATAAATTACTTTACACTGGCTTATAATATACTATGTGTGGAGCCAAACGCGAAGAATAAGAATAATAATTTTGTACTTTTTTCCATTTTAACTTATATTTTGTGGAAGTTTTTTACTCGTAAATGGACAAAGGATTCTAATGTTGACCCTCGCTTGCTTATGGAGTTCACATTAGACTACATTTAGGTGTAGAAACGCAAGCGGTTTTATGGCAATGGATGGCTCAGCAAACTGAAAGGTTCATCAGTTTCCATTTATTATTTAATTATTTAAGTACCTAAGTAATTGTGAAATTCGCTATAACAGATTTCCCTTTATTTATAGATTGGAGCACACTAACATAGGAAGGGAAAATCGTCCCTCCGAACCACCGCATACAAGCAGATTGAGCCAAAATATATACCTATATTGAATTTATTTTATTTCAAAGTAATAATTAAAAAAATAAATCAATAAAACAGTACTGTTGTAATTGTATTGTCGGCCGTAAAGATAGTGGGTTGCTGTGCTTCATATTGCAACAGTACGGTTCATAAACTGGACAAGGACTACTAAAATAATATGAATCTACCTACCCAGCTTCTAGATAATGTAATGTATATATCCTTATATTCTGGTACCTACTTTCAGAAGCTATTTGGCCTCTATCACAATTATTCCAATAATCACTGTTAACCCTAAGCCATAAGCTCATACAAAGTGGCCAGAGTCCTTTCAGCTACATATTTAACAACGATACAGTTTGTAGACAGACCGAAAACACTTATGTGTAAAGAGGAGACCCGTGAGTTGACAATGATGGTGACAATGAAATATACCTCAATGATGACCCTCAAAAATTACAAGGATCGATCATCATTGTCATAAACTGTGACAATAAACACATAAAATCTAGGTTACCTCCAGCCAGCAGCCTCAACTTTATTTACACGACCTTCGTTAAACTACCCGTTACTGAGTTTTCATACTTGTCATAACATCCTGTTGTAGGTACTTAATACATCACCTGGAAGATCGAATACTCTGCTAAAGCCTGTATCTCTGAATTATGAAATAAACATAAGTGAATTAGATGCCTACCGAGCAAAAAATTAACTTAAAGTTGTTGCGCCCTTACAGGGTTCATGTGCATTGTGTACCTATAAGCCACTTACACCTAAGTTATATAACCTGTATGCAAATGAAACAAAAAATAAATGAAAAATAAATGAAATAAATAAAAAAAATGAATACATATATCCAAGAGCCTACAAGACTACCTTACCGTCCGTACAACCGCAAGTGATCGTTGGGTGTTCCGTTGATACTTGCCGGAATTCATCTTCAGACGCAGAAGCAGATTGTATCGTGGTTTTGAGAACATCTGAAAATTCTGGAAAACGTGCTTGTTAATTTCTTTTTTTTTTTTCTTTAACATTGTTAAACAACAGATCTGTAAAATAATTTTACCAAATAAATACTTATGACTAATGACTATTTAGAAAAAAAAACGACAATATATCGTGCCTGGCAATAGTTAAATCATAGTTTTTTGATTATAACGGGTATTTATCGCGCTAACCTCGTTATAATCAAAAAACTATGTGTGATAATCGCGAAAGTCTACGAAAAACTAATAGTTAAATCCCTTGTTTGGAGCTACTTCCCTTGTGAAGAGATTGAAAAGTTATCTATTGTCTTGGTATGCTTAGTGTAAGCGATAGCGATACCTATAAACAAAACATTAAACAAGTCTATGTTTTCTGGTTTTGCCTGAAAGCTGTCTGTAGTTAAATACACGATAAATCATAATAAATGGGAAAACAATATTCTCCGGTGGCTGGCCGAAAAGAAGTGTGACAACCAGCAACAACCAGTCTCTAAAATATTAAAACAAGAACTTGAAATAACGAGCTTAAAGTTAATAAAAACTTAAAACCCGACTGCAAAAGTATTATACTTCTTACATACGTTGATTGCCAATTCATTATTCCAAATTAAATTTACATGTAACTTATATACATATATTTTTGTAATATCCTTTTACTTTCCTTTATTTTGATACCCTACTCGATAGGTTTTTTTATTTAGCGCCAAAAATCCACCGTTTTGATAACTTTTTTAAAAAACCCGTAAAAATCCATCCAGCCGTTTGGAAGATACGAGGTAACAAAGACATTTTCATACATACATACAAGATACGCGCAAAAAACATAACCCTTCCTTGGCAGTCGGGTAAAAAGAACGGCTAAGAATGTGTTGGACCACTCACGGTGATGTTACTCAGAGGTATCTATGAAAATTACCTTTATACTAAGACCATTATGAAATAAATGTTTTTTATCTTTATCTTTTATCTTTATCTAAAATTATGATAGAGTTTATGTTTGTTTGTAGTCAGTTGTAGTATGAATATTGAATGAGCCTACTACTTCCGGCTGTTAACAATAATGTTTCGCTAATTTCACAAGTTTATATAATATTATTTTTAAAGTAATTTCAGTGCACAATTCAAGGTCTTCGCATATTTTTCTAGCTTGTGATCCAGGTAGGTAATGTAATACAATAACAAGATATGACAAATACTTGAAATCCACTTGTGAATTTGATACCTGCACATTCTTGCATCAGTTTGTTTCAAATACCTATTTAGAAGTAAACTTGTTATTAAACTTAACGTCGGTCAATCATTTGTGTTTAATTTAACACACCTTTTCGTGTGTCACGAATCGCGAACGCCCATGTTATTTAGACTTTATTTGACTTTATACGGCGAGCGTACAGCTTCACTCTTTGGTTTTATGGATGACTAGCTGACCCGCGTCCGACTTCGTCACCCTGTGAAAGAATTGTTTATTGTCGATGTTGTTTGTTCAACCCGCGGAAGAGATACCATAGAATAAAAAAGTGTCAGTACTAAGCAAGACCATCAATTCTTGAACATTTTCAAACCCTCTTTTTACCCACTCAAACATTGAATTGAAAACTGAAAACACGGTACTTATCTTCTGAGATTATAAAAATGCAATTTTCAATAAGATATTGTGTATACCTGAGGAGACAATTTCAATCAACTTTTGGTCTAATAACACCTTCAATCCGTACTTTTACATATTTTAACATTAATTTTGAAAATCGGTGATACCCGTATCTAATTATTTGTTTTGAAAAACGTTATCCCAAAGTTTGAGATAGTTACACTCATAAAAAAAACTGTTTCCATTTAAACTTTCAACTTCTATGTATATCTACCCTTTGAAGAGATATAGCGTAATATTATATAGCCGTTAGAAGTTATGATATCGTTAAGTTTCAGTAAAATCCGTTCAGTAGTTTTTACGTGATGGACGAAAATACAAAGTCTTCCAAAAAAAATATTGGGATATGTTAAAAAAAGGTGCTCTCTTGATATTATGAGATCACGCCTACCCATAACCATTACCAAAAGAGTGCTATGCAGGACTTAATACCTAATTAAATAATATACAGGGTGAATTTTTCAATTGGGTGTGGATTCTGTGGATGGCCAAATCGTAAAGTACGGGGAATATTGAAAAAACGCTCAAAGAACCCTCAGGGCCGATTTCGATGAAAACTAAAAATGCATGCTCAGATCTTATACAAATCAATTACCCTAGCCGAAAATCGAACCAGATGATATAGAAAAAAAATATAATATACATCTGTATTATGCACAATCATAGAGTATCGTTTATTTGGATTAAATTATGGGAAGTATTGTTTTGCATGTATTTTGAACATATTTTTAAACACTTTGCTAGTTACTGTGTATGCCGGAACACTGTTGCATTTATTTGAATTCAAAACAAAGTGATTCCTAGAAGTTTTTGAATGAAACATTCATCACAAACATCTATGCATATCTAGACAGGCTATGCACGTCATCACTCGTTAGGTCATAGGACCTAGCATTAACACCTTACTAATAATAGAATAAATGAATGTAAAAACTTATTAAGGTTAAACAAAAACTTAAAAAGTAAATATTTTCCTGGTAAAATATGAAACTGTATCATTTTCAAAAACCAACTATGAAGCTATTTTTCTCTTTAAAGCGCACTTAAAGGTTTCCAAGATAAAAATATTGGTTGTCTGTAAAGTTGGTTTACGGACGATAGTTTAACGTAACGTTACGGGACAATGACAGCGTTACCGGACAAAGCGCGTTACCGGACAATGACGTCAATGTTTTCGTGCATGCAGCCGGCGTTCATCGATTTATTAGACGTAGTCACGTCAACAAGGGTTTACTTTATACTTTGGTTTTGGTTTTTGAATACACATTTTATAAACATTCGTACTTTCCCTTTAGGGTCCTCTTTTAACGATTATTTTTACACCATATAATGTTTATGTACGACAGTCGCTGAGCCATGTATGAAAACCGTATTAAACGTTATAGTCTGGCAACAGATCACATGCGGATAGACATTTCTCACAGATGAATAAACCTAATAGTGTATATTCATTCTTTAAACCACGTTAGCCACCAGCCATGAAAGTAATAATTTGACCTATGTACACTACACAACAACAAAAATTACATATTCTTGCAGTGAATGAGCAGAGATGAAGTTTAACATGCTAATAACATTTTCATGCACACATTCACACTAGCTGACACTCACAACTTAAGGGTAATCCTCAAATCCGAAATATATAATAATAAAATTAACCCTACTAACTTAAAAACACGTATAAAATCTAAATTAAAGTATGAAACCTTTCACTTTTTTTGTTCACGAAATCAAAAAACATGGACAAAACGAATAGTGTGAAGAAATTACTATAATACGGCGTACTTTTTGATTATTTGTCCGAATCATTTTGTATGGAATTCAGATTTGAGGATGCCCCTTAATTTGAATTAACAATTTTTTCTTCTTAGTATGCTCAGTACATTTTATACATCTTGAAGAACAATATCAACTTTATAGTCTCTACATTTAGTGGCAGAGCTTGTGTGTTCTGTTAATTGGTCAAGACAAAGCATTCCAAATGTGTTGATAAAAATAAGTGTGGATCCATGCAGCTTTGGGAACAGAACTATAGATATTTGTATTTATATGTCACTGTAAACTATAACTGTTTTTAACATGTTATATTGCAAACTATCGAAAAATTGTAAACAAAAGTCTGCTATGAAATGGACCATTCATAAATACAAGTTTTTTTTTTTTATTTTGATAATTTGGAAACTATCGTCCAATAGGGATAATAAAATAAAGCAAAAAAGAAAAATAACCCTAACCTACTAACCTAGAGGTTGACTTTGCCGTGATTGATCTGTTTTAAAGAGCATGGTAAATGTGTTCACAATTTGTCAACAGTTTATAATTCAATATTAAATTTTACAATGACACATAAAATGCAATGGTTTTCTCACAACAGTATATCTAGATGCTAATAAAGAATCATATCAAATATGTATATGTACTATAAAAATAAATGTGCTGTTCTACAAAATTGTGAGCTCACTATGTATAATATAAATTGTTCCAAATTTCAAAACATAATTTGCCTGAATGAAGTAGAACAAACCCAAATACATTTCGCAGCTAATATTTTTTTTCGCAGTGCGGAAATAATCCTCCAATTGATGATAATTGACTTACAAATATATTAGGATTAGATGGATTAAATTTGTAACCAATAAATAGAAATAACTGTGGTTAAAGGTGTCATTTTTCGGTTAGGAGCATACGGGGCACTGAGGCAAAAGTACTAGATGAAAAATTTGCTTCCATATTTAACACCTACTTTTCATGGTACCTTTAGAAAAGGGGTGGTGAGGAGAAACTTTATTTCAGGTCATTGACCTCTGAGGTCAACAGCCGCCTAGCATGAGGTCAAAAACTATTAGATAGAAGCCAGGTGACAGTTGGTTGGTTATGGTTATCTATTTAATTTTGTCTACACATGAGCAAAAGAAGCGTGCACTCAGCCTCGACAATAAAACCATCTAATTGCTATTTTCCTGAGTGCTCCGTTTCAACACTCCAACCCATTTTACTCTCTCCATCCTTTGCTCTATATTTACTGAAACTTGAGATTAAGCTGAGACTCAAATAAATCACGGATTATTGCTTAGCTCGACTCTTTACCTGAGGGCCTCAGGTAATGTTATTTCAGTCTCTACATTTCATTTCATTTATTCACAAACAATTTATACATTGTGTGTGTACTAACCATGCAATACAAAACAGTAAGTACTTACCAATACATGTTTTTGATATGCATGAGAGATGTTGTTAGTATTGTAGGCATCAATACAGCAATTTCTAGAATGACTAAACAGTAACAGAAGCACTATAAAAAAATGCTCCTAAACAAATGGATTCAACAAACAATTTTAAACACAAATAATTCACAAAAGCCATACAAACAGATGCTAAAGTGGCATTAAAAATATTACGTAAAATAATAGGGATAAAAGTACCGTGAAATTTTGCTTTAATAAAAGGATACGGTCCGGGACCTCGCTGGTTTGGTGCCAGCGGCACCTGATTCCCATTGCCACTCATGTTCTCGGCTGCATAGGTATCGGGACACGTACACCACTCAAGGTGGCACGTAAAATCGCCCTAACCGATTGTAGGACACATCCGGCACATAGGTAGGTACTTATAATATTTATACCGTCAGTTTGACAAGTCACACTTTAATTCGTACTCTCCAAGAATAAAGTCTTCAGCAAAAACATTGTACACCTTCAAATAAAATAAAACTCAGCTTTTCGTGAAAATGATAACAGCTCGTAGGAATGAAAGCCAGTCACTAAACAAACGACAGTACAAAATGGCGGATGTTAACCAATAAACAATCTTGCTGTCAACTAAAATACCGTGCAATATATATCTATTCACTTTTAATTTCTTTGCTGCTTGGAAGTTCAGCTTGACTAAATAAAATGTTTGTAAAAATATAATATTTTCTACAACATCAATAAATATTTTCTAATAGTAAAACTGTCATTCGTGCGAATTCGTTCGGTCGGTCGTTCACTTATTGACCAATTCATTCAACTCCATTCAACTCACGCTCACGTCACCACGCATGCTTCGCATGACATGACCATGACATGACACATGACATGCTTTTATTTTTTAACTGTTTGTTATCGTTGTGACTAAGACAAAAGCTTTGAATCTTATAACCACCCTTTATTTAGCACACTGACACGAGACGCGGCGATACGCCGTGTCATCTACCAAGAAAAATATCGCGTATGTTGTATCTCTCGCTCTATCTATCTGTAATTTCTTATCATTTTATCTCTATCTGGAATAGTATATCTGACGCGGGGCGTTAAAATCAATAATCCGAAAATTAAACAGGATTACTGGCAATACCAGAATTTGAGTTTGGCGCCCGCCGTAAAAATGAATGAAGCAAGCATAAATAGAGAAGGACTGATTGTCACTCGTCATCTCAAACAAACGTCGATTATTATTCGAGTGCTTGTTAACCATCGATCATCCACCGTCGCGTCGTGTCGGTGTGCTAACAGCGATACTCCATCCACCCATAAACAACCTAGGATTTCTTTATCAAGAAACGTCCACCCTACTCACCACCCTACGTAGGTCTGTACTTTATGGTTATATAGATAATACGTCTATGGTTTTTGCACTGACCTCTATGGTTTATGAAGTTGATTGGAATCGCTGCGTTACGCTCTTAGTACTGAGTAATTTTTTTCTTTTTTTTTCTTTTGAAGAACCTAAGTTCTTCGGTTTTGGCTTCACATCAAAGGTATATAGCCAGTGTCAAGTAATTGGAGAGATTATTTTGTCATAAGTCAGAGTCGATAAGTCAAGTCATGCCCCTGTAAAGTAGTGGTGGCAAAGAACTTGTATACTATGTATCTAGAATGCCGACTCACACGAAAACTGCGAGCCGAAAGAGCTAGAACCAGTAAGGAGTGTGTCTCGTTCTGTAGGGCGACCATATTTTTTGAACTTTGAATATTTCATTGAGACATAAACAAGCAACCAAGGGAAAATTCAATCTGCTCAATAAGCTATCAATGTTATATACATAAGTTACTTTGCATTATTGTTTTAAAATTATATTATACATAGGTGCATTAAAATATCAACAAAAAAGAGGGCGGTGCGCCGCATTCTAGTGAGGTATATCTGATTCAATGGTTTTAATACTGTTTCTTTCGAACAGTAATTATTTTTCTCGGCAGTTAGGTACCTAACCTACATGACAGCGACTGTACTAAACCTTTCAAATGAATCTGAATAACATTTAGAGCAAATCGTCTTATTTCGAAAATTGTCCCACTTATTGCAAAAATTATGGCCATGAATTTTAATTGTATACTGGCAACTGTGTGAACGAGACACACTCCTTAACGAGGGGGTCTCTATCAAGCATTAAAATCCTTATATTTAGATTTAATTAAAAAAGAACTTTGTTTCCAAGTCATAAGGTTCAGAATTCTTACTCCTTAAATAAAACAAAATGGCGTGTTAGCTCTCTAGATACATAGTATAGAAGCTCTTTGAGTGGTGGTTACGACTTTACTAGAGGCTTCTATGGAGTTTTGGAGGCAACACGAAAAGTCACGTTTTAGAGCATTACACTATTCACCAACACTCATACACGTTGACGAGCACATAAAGGATAAAAAACCACCGTTTTTACACTTAAACACTCAAAGTTATACAAGTTTTGTCAATTAATTTAATGCCGCCAATGCGCCATTTTTCATGTTACCGCCAAAAACCCTACTGAGTAATTAAAGTACCTACCTACCTATCAAATATGGGTATCAACCAAAGAACCTGTATACTCATAGTATAGAAGCTCTTTGGTATCAACCATAAAGTTAGGGCGACAGCCGAAAGTATCCGAGATCTGTGGAAAGTATCCGAGATCTGTGGTATCAACTGACGGTATCAAACCCTTTTTCCCGCCATTATTAGACCTTTTTTTTCATTATGCTCTATTCGTTCTATTTTTTTAACCAAATATTTATTAGAGAGATTTTATCCTAAACAATAATATCCATTTTTACCGTTTTTTTTTTATAAAAAATAAAGGAATGTTTCCTTTTAGTAAAATAATGTATATTAAGGATTTAAAGGGGTTTCCCTCCAGGGCCCATTGATTTTTTCCACCCTGTTTAGATCTTCCTGTGCTCACTGTGTATCTACACAAAGTACTTATAAGTAGGTAGCTACTAACTACTTTCAAATAATTTTGTCAGCCAAATTTTGATAATTTTATTTCACAATATCATGTTCAAATGACATATTTGTCGTTCCTCTTAGATCTTGCATTTTGGATGTCTCAGGTCCTGCCCGTTTCTGTAAGAATAAAACTTCACTTCAAAAGATTATCTGATGATCTAAGAAGGTTTCTCTTAAGGATATAATCTGAAATGAGGTCACCCGACAGAGAATTAAGGTGGTCGACAGTCGACACAACCGACAACCGTTGGGTAACGGGTTCTTGAGTGGAGACCGCGTCTAGGCTAGCGTAGTGTAGGACGACCTTTGGCTAGATGGAGCGATTATTTGCACGCTATAGCTGGCCGAAGGTGGATGAGAAGAGCCGAAGATCGGGCTCAGTGGCGTGCCTTAGGAGAGACCTACGTCCGGCAGTGGACTGCTCTATGTTGATGATGATGAAAGTTATGATCAGTATAACAAATAATTATTAGGTACTAATATGTATAGGTACATTAAATACACACTATCATCTCTCTCTCCTAGCCGAGACTCGAGAGTCAAATCAAATCAAAATATTTTATTTCAATAATCAAGGTTTTACAAAAACATGGACAACCGACTTCAATTGGACTGTTTTAGTGACCGTAAACACTACTGAAAAGTCACAGGGAAGCAAAATATGCAATTTCGTTTACTTCGACGACATTCTCTTTTTCAGTTATTTGGATATACAAACTAAACTACTGAATCGATTTTGATGAAATTTGTATGGGACCAATCTGAAAGTGTATCCTCTTAAACTTTTATAAATCGGTTCATAAACAACAAAGTTCAGAGGAAACAAACATAAAAAAAAAACATTTAACTGAATTGATAACCTCCTCCTTTTTGAAGTCGGTTGAAAATAATAAAGCACATTACTACTTTATAGAGTATTTAGTCTCAGTCTCAGCTTTGGAAACATTATGGGCCGATTATGCTTGCACAGTATCATAAGTTGTTTTAGGTGAGTTAGTGAGTAATGTAATCTTACCTTCGATCGATAAACCGTATTGGTAAGTTTTCTGATGCCAGCAAAATGATTTTCAATTTCACTCAATTTTTTTCCTTCAGTTTCGGGTAAAATAAAAAAGAATGTGCCACAACCAGCTGCACTGTAAAATAAAAATATTAATTTGATTCCTCTGCCCGCTTATTTGTTTGAGTGGAATCGGGATAAAAAGTAGCCACTCCTTCCTTAACTTCTTAGTGAAACACGAGGCTTCAAGAAGTAGTTAAAAAATTGGTTTTCTGTAAAGTTGGTTTACGGACGATAGTTTACGTGACTACCAGCGTAATAGGACAATGATCGTTACCGGACAATGACGTCAACGTTTTCGTTCATGCAGCCGGCGTTCGGTAGTCACGTCAAAAAATACTACCAATTACCTAGTTTAGTAACTTCGGTGCGAATGTGTAAAATACATTTTTATATTTCTTTCCGCCCTCAGCACCTTTTCCCTTATAATTCTAACACATAGAAATTAAATATGTTTTGCATATTGATTGGAAAAAAAGAGTAAGGCCTTGTGTAGTACCTGAGTAGAGCCAACTTAAGTTTTCTAACTGAGTACCTTGTAGACATAAATTAGCTACTAATCTGTGTATCATTCATTTGCTTCTGACAATGTAATTGATTAAGTAGGTTTAATTAATTTTTCTTAAACATGCGCGGAAATATTGTCATTACTTTTAAATAAAGAACACGCGAAGTATCATATTTACGTAGACCGGCGTGTTCTTTGAATTTGGAACGAAGAGCGCGCCGGCAATGTTGTATGAAACGGTGTGCTGTTTGAATTTAGAACGAAAAGCGCGCCGGCAATGTTGTATGAAACGGTGTGATGTTTGAATTTAGAACTCTTTCATCTATCGTACACATTGCATTCTCGTGGCTGTATAGCCACAGATGCGTTTAACCTTTTTCGGCACAAACTGTAAAATAAAAATAAAATGAGTTCCGATGATTCTGAAATTGAAAATGAAATGGACATTGACTGCACTCCACCAGATTTAAGATCGGAAGCTAAATTAGCGATGGAAAACCGGCTTCCAGCGAAATCTAAAGAAAAATATAGTGTTTTTGGCATACTTAAATGAAATAGCTAAAACTAAAAAGCCATCTACATTATGAGCGATTCATTCCATGCTGAAATGTAGGTACAGTTCATATTAAAAACGGTATTGAACATTATTTAAAAGGCCCTTTTTTATTTCCTTGCATTTTTTTAAGAAAAGTATATATGCCTCGGCCGAAATGGCAATTGCCTGCCTCGTATTATTGAAGTCCTCGCCTGCGGCTCGACCTTCAAACTCATACTCGACCTGCAATTGCCTATTTCGCTGCCTTTGCAATAATGTACTATTAATGACTCAATAGACCAATTAAATTAAGAGAAGCGGGAGATAAAGAGTTTCATACAAAAGTCACTTCAATATCTGAGTTAATATATAAAATATATATACCTACTGAGTTGTCCCTTAATACTATGCATAATATCACAAAGAAATTAAATAAGTACCTACATGTATAGGTAAGTACGAAAAAATATAACATTGAAAAAAAATGTGCAATTACATCAGTAAATAATGTTTTTCATTATGCCTATTGATTTTTTCATACAAAAGATATCAACGCGCGCAAGGGCTTATGAAATTCATGTATTCATCAGATAAACAACGAACACCTCACTTATTTAGTACAATACTTTGATAATTAAATTTACTCTAAGTAAACAGTGTGAGTTTTTCAATGGCGTTTCTGGATAGTACCTATCTAACCAATAATGTTTACCAATTCTTCTTCGTGTTACCTAGTTTAAAAAAATGTGGAAACTTAATTGGAATGTGATCTATTCTACTTCTTTCATAATGTAGGTATTTAGAGTTCTGATTGTTTTCCCAAATAAATATTAAATAAAAAATAATAATAAAGTAGTTTATAAAGTACGTAGTTCGTTTTAGGTAAGTTTTTTTTTCGGATGGAATTTTAATGCAGTTAGCCGCAGGTGGCCGTTACTGCGTCACCAGAAGAATACATCCTAGAAAGCATTTAAAAAAAAACTGTAATATTAATATTTTTCTTAGCCATTAAATAAAATAAAAATAATTACTAATAGTTTTTTTTTCTTACCATATTATACCATATAAACCATACGTGCCCCAAATCGACATGCTATCGACCATACTGATGTACATTTTATTCGTAAGGAATCCAAAAATGTACCCAACTGCACTAGCCAAGCCTGCGCCACCAGACCGAGTTTTTGCACTGAAAACCTAAAAATAAAGTAAAAAAACTGAATGGATTTAATATTCAAACACTTTTAAGCTTTTTTAAACATTAAAGCAACAAGATCTCTAGATATCTGTTACTGTTCGCCTGAAGCAACAAAATCAAATCAATTTAAATTTTGAACTTATTCAGGTGATCTATGCTCAAGATTACCAAATTTTTGATTATGTTAATAATTTTAAAATATAATGCAATGCACATAAATAAGTTCAAAATATTATGTGTAGGAAGGTAAGTTAAATATCTTCATTTGTAGCTACGTTTTTACTACGTTAAAATATAAGTGAATTTTAAAATATATGTTAACTTTATCACCATTGCTACAAGACAAACATTGACTACCTACCTTTCATTGTGCTTCTTACCTCTCCAATCAAAATCCACGGCAATAGCCGAATACCAGTGTGGGTAATTAGTGCCAGCAGCATCAGAAGAGTCGTCGGCATCCAAGAGTGTGGGTTTTTCTGTAAAATTGATTTCAACTTACGAGTAGGTACATCTGTCATCGTATTTTTGTAAGAACCGTAAATTTAAATTTACGAGTTTCAAACACGTTAAATTACAACTTTCGAAAAATTTGTAAACACTATACTTAGGGGCAAGTGCTCAACAATGGACACTTTCCAGCATTTGGTATAAAATATTTTTTTTCTCTATTAAAGTATTAATTTCTAAAAATTTACATATCTTAAGGGATACTCAGCCTATAAATTAACAAAAATCTTAGTCACAATAGCAACTATATTTGCAGAGATAATCATCATTATTTAAAATAGCCTTTCTTGTCCACAAGTACAACAGTCTACTAATAGAAAGACTAATAGAAAGCATGCACTAAGTGCGCGCTAAGGCTTAAAAAAAAAATATTCATCCTTACCTACCTAAGGTCGACTGTGACGTGATTAGTCTATTTTAAAGAGCATGGCGTTTCAAATTTTTTCAAAAGTTTACAATTTATCAGTTTTTACAATTTTACGTTGACATATTCACATGCATTATCTGTGTCATATTTTATGTAATAACTACTCGTAACTGTGGAGCTAATTTTAGACCAAAAATTATACTTGCGACTACTTACCAATACAGATTCTATGCCTTCAATTGGGACAGCGGTAGTTGAATTATAATTTGTGGACTCGAATTCTGGGATGCCATACTGTAAAGCCAAATTCGAAGGATAAAGATAAAATTTTTATTTTTTTGCAACCATTTGTTTCGAATGCAATTATATATCCATCCATCCATAACCGGTACTTTCCAAGGCGTCTTATATAGCTACTCTGGGCAACCAATCTGTTAGTCTTGCTCTACCTGCTACCATAAGAACAGGAGTATATTGTTAGTAAATAACTAATACCGCTGAGTTGGGAACTGCCATATAAATATTTTTTATTTTGAGACAAGACACTAAATTGTAGGTATATTTAATGGAAATGAGGGTACAATACCCAAAGCCAGTCTTTAAAGCCGTACCGTTTGAACGTAAACATCATAGATAGCCACCAGCAAGCAGCAAATTGCGGCTCCAGCCGTGGAGAAAAGTGTCAGCGGCCGTTTGCCGGTGAAATGGACCAATAGCACGCACAACCCAGTGCCCACTATCTGCAGGATACCTAGGATGAGGGTCGCGTAGTACTTGTCTATAGGAGCCTCGAGCATCTGAAATATTGACACTGCATACGTCTGCAGTGTCCGGAGATCGGGTCAAATGGCTTCGACAATTATACGTCCAATTTTGGTACCATTGGAATTGTAGTTGTCCTACATGATGAGTTATTTCATTTCATTACAAATGAACGTTTATTCTCCGTTATTGGCTCCACACATAGTATAATAACTAATTAGCCAGTGTCAAGTAATTCATCGCATTCATGGCCAAGTCATGTCCCTGTAAAGTGGTGGTGGTGGCGACTTTATTAGAGGCTTTATTGGAAAATATTACAATGCCACCTGATGGTGGTCATAACATTCTCACATTCCCGCCAAAACTCCCTTAGTTATTAGCTTGCTACTATAATAGTTATATACGAAAGAGTTTTTAAGGCTCTACAGTCAGAATTACGAGAGTTAGGTTAAAGGCTGAAGACCATTCGTCCTTCAGAGGTAAAACAAACCTGGAGCGTAGTCATCCCGCTGAAGTGGCCCACAAAGAAACTGAAGGACACCAAGAAGAATGGCACAAGAAAACTGCGTCTGAGGTAGAGCATCACATCGTCCATCCACGATTGATCTGAATCTTGCGTTTTAACTAGAAACAGAAATAGGCTAGTTAAAATCCAAAAAAGATAGGACATAATTCGTACATTTGTAGAATGTTGCGGGATCGATAGAGGATACCACCAGGAGCCACCACCTAATTTGCACCGATTCTAGCACCTACGGAACCCTGTTAAATACTCAGTTGAAACTTTGAAATCGGTGTAAAATGTAAACGGGTAAAGTCTATCTCATGAAATTTGTACCACACATTAAGACTATCCTAATGTACCTCTACAATAAATTTCAATGTTTTACAAGTAGCATGACCGGGTAAAAATGATTTTTTGTAGTTAAATATGCAGTTATTAGCTCGGAAAACATTGGCACAGTCAGTGCAAATAAACACAAGGTTTCTACAGCTATGATAAACCTTTCGGTGCATTTGCACCATCCTTCCTCATACGGAACATGGTTTTTTTCACCAACTTATGAATCGCCGAACTGTGCTTCGGAGAAAAGGAATTTATTCGTGATTTTTTTTCTGTGATAACTACTAGTAGTTAGTTACAATCACCACTCTTAAAATATACAAGTTTCTCTCAGAAAAATCCAGAAACTTGAGGTTATTTATCACCAATATTACAGATTAATTAACAGTAGACCCACATAAAACTGCAGTGGTGTGCGTAAATTGAGTTATTCTCTCAATAGCAACATGAGCACCGGCTATATAGCCGGTGCTCATTTTGAGCACCAACATTATTCAATCAGACCTATGGCGGAATACAGTGGAGGGGTTTTGGGGTTTCATAAGCCCCCGCCCCTCCCCCCGAAATGTCTAAGTCTAAAATTTTATATAGTAAACGCACAAGTTCTACAAAAAGTAGAATTTTAACTTGCTCGATAATTGCTCTACAAAAAGTCTTAAGGTCTTTGTCTATTTTTATGTAAGACTTACAATCTAGATAATGTTTATATTAATTAATCATACTTTTAACACTGCCTTCGTCTATGGGTGGCCCAATTGTTGGGCAGCTGCTCGTGTTTTCTCATCCCACGACGTATTTTTTTTCAGAGTTTTTTTAAGAAATAATTCATAATTATAATTCATTTTTGCGTTGTTTTTGAGTCCCGATAAAGTTATTTTCAGAACAATAAAAAAAACTATGGGCATAAAATATTGCATAAAAAGGCTCACTTTGCTCACAGCGATAAGATTTTTTTCACACCACCTGCTCCACCTCCACACCAATTTCCAATAACATATCATGCTATCATCAAGATAATGCATAGCATTACCTCTCTAGGGAGGTAATGGTGTATGGAACTCCCAAGAATTGTAATGTGATTTGAATTTGGAACGTCAAATTCGTGTGGAAACTCGTGGAAAACTCCAAGTAAAAGAACGCCCTTATGGCATTGTAAAAAGGTTTGTTCGAAAATCGAACTAGCCACTTACAAAAAAAAACAAAACAAGCGCGACTTCAAAGATTGTGAAACAAAAGACGGTGCTGGCTGCTGAGTGCGAGGCAATAAAAGTTAATTGTAAAATAATTGTAATTCTGATTTTGTAAAAACATGGTGTATATTTTTTATAAATTGTGTAAAAATTTGCGGCTCGCTTTGCTCGCCACGATTGGGTTTGTTTTATTGGGTGATTTTGGCTATTAAAAAAGTGATTTTCCTTAGTCAACCAAGATCCTGAAAAAATTGTATCGATACATTTGTATTATTGACGGTGTTTGTTTCCTAAATTACCAAAAGTTCTAAAAAAATGCGATTTGTTCGTTATTTCCGTCTTGTTATTGATCAATTTAGCTTATTTCTTTGGGTTTTGTATTGCATAAAAAATGAACAATTTAATGTATTTCTATACGCGTAATAACGATTGATAAATTCAATTTTTTTCAAATCATTTCAGTCTCAGTATCGATAAAAACATTAGGACAGATTTTTAAATGAGTTGGTGCTATTGATAAACCGTCTTGTTATTAGGTGCAGTAGCTTGAAATTCAAGAATTGAATGGCATTCGAGTGGCATTTTGACAACTGCTTGAGGTTCTATTTTCGTTTTAAAGTTTGAACGATCTACATGTTTAGTAGACATTTGTCACGTCAAACAGCATTTTCCTTATTATAAATAAATGACGCATTTATGCGCTTTTAATTAATAGACATAAGTCGTTTGGTGTCAAAATCGAACCTGTAAAACTTGCAAACGATGACGCGTTCAATTTTTCATAGATGGAAAAGCTTGTGGAAGAGACTTATTTTGTTTATCTGACGTGAAATGCAACTGTCACTTCTGTTGGCTAAGTTCCTATGTTATTTACCTATAATGCCCAATAAACACGTGTTCCGTATTAGAATCCCAAAGTTTTTTAACTGGCATACGTTACAATTACCTCGTTAATATATTTGAGATAAGTTTTGAAACTGTGTCGATTTTGCCTGTAGAATTGTGGTACAAAACCTCTCAAAAAATGCGTAAATCTAAGGATATACTCCTATTTAGAAAACGTAGGCAGTTGAAAATTTGGGAGAGCATTGTGGCAAAGACCTTGACCATTACATCAAATTGCACAACAACAGGAGTTGACCCAGAATAGATATATCTGATACCAAAGTATTGTAATTGCTATCATAATTCAAAGGTGTTCCCGGTTTCGGATTTAGCTGAAACTTGGTGGGAACGTGGAGCATGGTGTCGTACAAAATATATCACACTGCACCATTTGTATAGAAACGCCTCATCAAGCTATGGCCTTATGAAGGTATCTCCGGATCCAGCCATCTCCGGAGGTTGAAATTTATATATGGTAGGGGCAAATTCATTTGAAATCAATTTATGTAAAAATTAAAGCTTTAAACAAATGTGTTCAATTATGTCCTATCTTTGCTCAAAACACGCCTAATTTGACTGCACTAAAATTAAAAAACTTATTTTATTTTCATATTGTTATTTTTTATATTGTTTCAAATAATCGACCTTTATTTTAACTTCCTACCTAGCTCTACCAAAGTAGCCGAAGCAAGACTTTCTGGCGTCTACAAGTTTTTGCTTAGAGCGAGGAGTTCAAACTTTGTCTGCACATAGGTTAAGAACAAAGTAGGTATTTCAAAATGTAAGTTGGTAGGTAGGTACTTTACTAATTAAGCTTATCGTACAAAAGCTTTGTAAACGTTTTTTGAGACATTTTTTATTTAACTACGGAGCTGTTGAATGAGGCTACTAAGACTATAAGGCTGTAAAGGCTTCAGGAGTTCAAAAAAGCCATCAATCAGAAAACAGAAGCCCTGTTTTCAGAAACAGGCAACAAAAATTACCAACCTACTTCATTTTTGAACACAGCTTGGATCTCCTTCAACTCTTGCTCGACGGCCTCAGGCGTAGTCCAGCCGCGAAGCCATTGCAAGCTCTTGAACATGAAAATTGTTTTTATTTATTTTACAATGAAATAGGTCCAACAGCATATAATCATCTGTTGTATGAGGTTGGAAAATACTATAGGTAAAATACTTATAACTATGATTATTACTCAATCAAGAACCTACTTTATTCTATCTAGCACATCGTAACAGAATAATTTTATACTAGAACACAAGTCATGCTAAATTGTAAGATAATTTACAAATATTATGGCGATCATAGACAATCACATTTAAATAGATAGGATTATTAATTTATAAATAAACACCTTTCTTGCTTCATCATGGCGTTTCCTGGACACCAGCCAATGCGGAGATTCGGGCACGAAGCAAAGGGCGACTATTGCTAGAATCTGTGTAGAAACAAATATGTATGGTTAGAAAGTTACCTAAGTTCCTCCCTCCCATATCCTTACTGATATACAATCTTTAGTACAAGAGAAGTCAGCTCAGATTAAGGCATTTTACGCAATAGGCACTTTTAAATTATATAATTAGTCCTCCTCATCGATTTCGATGACAGCGACCCTAACTAATGACTTTTCAATATTTTGGCGTAAGCCCTGATGTGGCTCGCTAGACCTTTAAGTCAAGGTCAAGTTTTGGTTTTTGGTTGAGTATTTAAATACTCTGTCACAATCGGTGCAGTAGAGTTGACCATGAGAGTTGTAAGTGTTAGTGTAGGAGGGCTTGGGTCTTTCCTTTCGAATTTGGCGTTTTATGTCCAGAGTTTCGAGGCAGAGTTTGGTAGTAAATTATGATGCAGTCTCGTTGTAACCTCAACGAACCTCTTAGTCTCAGTTGTTGCACTAACTTTGATAAACTGCTCTTTTAGTGTTTGGCCTCGAATATTTTTCATGACCAACGATTTTAGGACTTACTGTAAACACGATGTTGACGAGAGCCACTGCCCGCCAATACAGGAACAATCCAAACAAAAACTGTGAGAAGACTCCGAGAATTATGCTCATGGAACTGGTGGCAGAGAGGAACCCTCGAAGGTGCGGCTGCGTTATCTCAGCCACATACGTCAGGACCTAAAAAAATTGAAATTGCACAAACCATGCGGAACTCTAAAAGCTAATTTTTAATAAAAATAAGTGATGAGACAAACTATGACCAGAACAGTGCTTTGTCTTTTTATTATAAGTTCATGCTATACTGCTGTAGCGCAAATATATATGTATAGAAATTTAGGATGAGTCTCGAAAGCTCATTAATTTCACTAGCTGCAGTGCCCATCAAATCGAATCACAGTAAAATTAAATTTTTTATTGCAATCTTGTAGGTATATAAATTGTGAAAGATCTCTTTGCGATCACGAAGTAAGGCAATATCTGGCAGATTCCGGCTCTACCTAATCACCGAGACGGATTCCTTACAATAAAATTGATTATAGATACGTACTGGCGCCTCCAGGAGACCGCCAGCTAGCCCCGTGAGAAACAGCGCACCGTATAAGTGGCTGGTGCTAGTAGAAAAGTGGAATATCAGCCAAGCTATGAAGAAAGGTAGGTTGACCATCTGCATAGCCCTCCGTCGGCCTATTGGAGCCGTCACCGCACCAGATAATGCACAGCCCAGTGGGACCACGATCAGGTTTATTGAACCTGGAGCAAAAATAATAGTTTAGAATTAAATGTGACAAATATTATTCGTTAGGCGGTTTCAGACTAGCGTATTTTTGTCGCGCGTATACGGGCGGATTGGCACTTGCGATTGGTATATTCAAAAGCGTGTCGCGTGTATGGCGTTTACACTCTTTTTTCTACCAACTGTCAACAGCATGAGGCGTCTCTCATGCTATACTCAATACGTGCAACAAACCGCGCATGTATGCTCGTCATCTCGTGCGTACAAGCGCTGCACAAAACAAAACACAAGCGGCGAATCCGCCCGGATAATCCGCTAATCTGAAACCGCTATTAAAGTCAAAGACTATTATATTTATAACTGAAAACCCGACTGCTGAAATATTGCTGGATCATTCGATTTTTAACATTTCAATTTTATTTTATGATATTCTCATGACGAAAACGAATCTAAAAATACCAAATTTACGGGAATTCATGAAAACATGAAAAACATTATTTTTTTAGTAGTCGGGTTATGAAAACATGGGCACCTCTGCTCATCTAAGCCCTATAGTGTAGTAGTTATTGTAGTAGTAAAAAATAGAAATAGTTCTTAGTAGTAGTTGTGTACATCTTAGTACTCTGTGGTAGTAGTAATATTTTGCAAAATTGTTTTAAAACGTTTTGATACGTTCGCGGTTAAAAACCAAAAGAAAGGCGCGCACGCAATCTAATCGAAGTAAGTAATTAATAACCCAAAGAAAATATCATCTCGGTTTTGATTGCAATTCAATTCTTCTAACTAATAGGTACTTAATAACTTGTAACTATATAAATGTTTTGATAAGCTTGCTCAATTTCATCAGAATCCGATAAAAAGTTAGTGGAAATTGATTTCGGGCCAAAACTTTAGTAGAATAGGTACGCTACGAGTAGCTAGGTAATGTATCATAAGTAATTTACGTATATACCTATTTATGTGGTTTAAATAAAATAAAAATATATGTTGATTCTCAATCATCGTCTCTCTTATCGTCATCGCGCTAAAACTACTGGCTGCATGCCGGTAATTTTATGCAAAAAAAAAAATAGTATGTATAGGTACATAAATCGTTTACCCTAATACGACGTAGGTTGAGCCGTGGGCCGTAGCTAGTGATCATTATAATTATCAAATACCTAACTCATTTTAATTATTGACAATTTATTAATCGCATTGGATCAATTATAGAAGAAATTAAATCATCAACTTATATTACTTACATACATGTATGAAAGGGTATCAAACAATCCATTCAAGATAGCGCACGTCATCGAATACGAATATCTACCTCATAAAGGAAACTAATAAAAACAGTTGATAAGGTGCTACGCAGATCATACTACAATGAATAGATAATTAAAGTTATAGGCATATAAATGCGATAAAGCTGTAGAGTACCAGCTCTTCCATCATTGAACTGAAACTCCAAAACTATCACTGGAGAGCCACAGACAAAATAGTCACTGGCAAATATAATCGATAAGTACATTATTTAAAAAGTAACAGTAAAGCAACAAAAATCTAAAAATACCTACCACAAGAATCGTTGAAAACGTTAGCAACGAACTCTTTTTAGTAGTTCAGTAGAGTAGGAGAAATCAGGACGTTAGCTGACCCATTGCAATATAGGTATCTAGGTCATATCAATCCAGATCCAGTATCTAGGTCATATCATCTAGAAACGAAGCGCACGCAGCCCCCCGGCCCCCACCCCTTCATCATCCCTACAACCCCCCAAGTTCCAGCTGGCGGCCAGTTGATAGAAGTAGCTCAGTACTAAACTCAGAGCTTAGAACGCTACCTTTACCTTTACCTAAGGTTTTTGTCATTGAAGCTATTATGCAGTGACTATAATATGTATTATTTAGTTAGTATGTAATATCGGTCAAATTTTAATCACCATAAAAAAAATACGCATAGTCAGTTGCCGTTACTGAACACGAAGAAAAAAATCTCGTTATAGTTACTAAAATTCTAGTTGAATTTGTGACAGCGAGAATAATTTAGTAACGATTACAATAATAATATATCCTGCTAACGAAATTTAGTAACGATTACAATCTAATAGTTCTAGCTAACAAAAGTTATTTAATGGTGCAAGAAAATATATTATAGGTTACCATTTTGTCTTGCTATCCAATTTTTTTTTCTCCGTGTATACGTAAAAAAACTTGTTTTCCTATTATTTTGCGTCAGGTGGTACCCATCATTGATATTCATTAAAGTTTTATTCATCGTTTGGCATACCCGGGTACCTAGCTCGGGCCAGCTTGCAAAAACTTGGCTCGGGCGCCGCACTCGCCGTCACTCTGTCATTTTGTAGAAATGCAAAATCATGACTGCACAAATACAACGTAGTACCAAAGAATAAGTAATATTATGTACCATAGTAGTACCCCATTTGCATCGCCCATAAATTATTTTTTTGGTAATTAGAAATTGGTGGGGCTTAAAACCGATAATTTACAATTTAACAATCTTCTGTGAAGAATGTGTCTCTACTTTATAGTTTCATAAAACCCGTCCGTAACTAACCATACTTGAGACTATTAAATCATTCATTCATTCAAAGGTTTGAAAACCGTTAAAGTGTAAACTGATAGATAGATGAATGTTTGTTGCTCACGCTTAAATTTCTGAGCCGATTTAACCGAAATTCGGTAGGTATAGATACTTACTGATCCATGATATTTCAGACTTCTCCAAATATAAAACTTCACCTTCGGAGTGATGGTTTACTGCTGGCATCAGAATCGTGGGGAATCCCAGCGTCATGCCATAACCTGGAATAAAACATAGTTTTCAAACCAGAAATGATTCTTATTCTTATTATATCCCTAAAGAGGAGAAAAGCAGCCTCACTGCTGTGCAGAGTTCGAGGCAAAGATAAAAGGTGATCTTTACTACATTATGACAACCAGTTGTTTCTGCTTGATTGCTTATCGTAAAAAAGCCAGGGTCAGAGTTTTTTGTGCAGCCGGCACAAAGGATATTGGAGAGGCATGCATTCTTAGACTGAAACATCTCTACACCGACTTCATTACCAAGCCGTCCTTCAGTAATTCATGGTATTTATTTTTTCGCAACTGTGCTTTTGTGAATTTGTATATGTACAGACAGCGTCAAAGATAAGTATCCCCCTTGCATTATAATACCCAGCTTCAAATCCCTTTAAATCACCGTCGCGATGAATAAAGAAGTTTTGCCTTTAAAAAATAGATTATATTTGTATAACTGTATGTAAGCCTAAAAATAATTTTAAGTATTACAATTTTTTGAAAGGATTTATAGCTGGGTGTCTTGTGCAAGGGGGATTCTTATCTCTGACGCTGTCTGTACCTATGTCAAGAAATAATTTTTGATGTTTGCCTTATAATTCAAAATACGAAGCAGATAAGTAATAATTCTAGTAAAATGAACATAGCACCACTGAAGAGCTAAAGTTTTGCTTTCAATTTAGATTTAGTCGGGTGGTAGAGACAGAAGTTTAATCTCATTAAAAACTGTGGACACAATTATTAATGATAAGAGGTCATAAATATAAACATAAACATACATATCTTCAGTGCAATTAAAAATAAATAATCGAAGTAGGTAAATTATCTGTAATAAATACCTACCTATTTTGATTATAACTACCTGCTTAATATTGGTACTACCTACTACCTATTACGGTGATTATTTCATGAATCATGTTAATGATAATTTTGTACGATTAAAAGTCTCTTATTAATTTTATCCGACTGACTGAAAAAAAGGTAAGTTACGAGTCTGTAAAGTAGAGTGGTAAAGTAAATGAACCTCAATGTTACATTCGAAATTAAGAAACTTTGGGTGTGTTTTAAAGAATATTGTAACTGCAATATTTTTATTTTTTAACTTATAGTGATCCTACATTTTTTGCTTAAAATAAAGTTGGTCTCAATTGACTTAACGCAACAAAGTTAAAAAGTCATGATGGTATCCACAAATAAGGTCATACTAAGGTAACTACCAGATATATCAATTTATCAAACCGTGAACTTCGTTTTGTTGGTATCATGCATTTTGTAAGTTCAAATTGCTAACATAACATAACAAACATTTGAGTATACCCAAAGAGATTGGATATACTATGAGAGTATACCACTGAGAGTAATAGAGTATACCTACTCAAAGGTAAAAAAGTTACTTACAATAAGGTTCGTTACAAAATACTATGTAGCTCTACCTACCTACCTTCCTACTTTTTATTCCGTGTAAGTCCGACGATACGGATAGTCGAATGGTGTATTGGAATGCCACGCCCGGTGTCGCGGGTTCGATTCCCGCTTCAGGACAAACATTTGTGTGATGAACATCGGTGTTTGTCCTGAGTCTGGTTGTTACCTATGTATTCTATGTATGTATTTACAAAAAAAAAGTATTTAAGTATTGTATTAGCCATCTGGTACCAGCTCTGCTTAGTTTGGAGCTAGATGGCGTTGAGGGAAATGTCCAAAATATTAAAAAATGTACCTACATAAGAATACAGTAAGTATAATAAATACAACAAAGAATCAAACATATCATCATAAAAAGAAAAAAACTTACCTAAGAGAAGTAAATTTTTAACGCTCACGGCTAAGAACTGCGGCATTGCCGTGCGCAAATCTTTCTTGTAACCGTGATCATCACCTTCATCCACACCCATACCAATTTCCTTATCGTGTGTCATCTAAAAAGAATAAAGATAAAAATTTAGTTCAAAAACTAGAACCCCCTTGATTAGTTATCAAGCTCTAAAAACTATGAATACTTATTAGAAAATATTATGTGAAATTGTTATGTGCCGTGGTCCATGGTCTGAAAATTGTCTTGTTTCATACTTTTAGAACGTGATGTTTCAGAAGTAAGAATTTCGTTTTTGAACTTAATTTTTATTTTAATTATTTTGGGCTGTAATAATGTATTTTGGATAGATTTGAGAAGGTTAGTTCAGATTCTTTTTACAATTTTATGCAAGCAAAACCGCGAACTACCATTTTTTTTTATAGGCCCTCATAAAAACTGTTTTACATCCATCATCTGAATTTAGAGAGTAGGTATTAACGGTTATTTTTTAAACTATGGAGTGAGTAATCACAGAAATTATATAGATGATTTTTTCTGTCATTTTCACATAATATCTTCCATCCTTCCGCCTGTCCATTTTCACATACCTAAGTACCTACATACGTATTGTACTGACATATGACGTACATATTCACACCATTGACCTGATATACATACAAAGTAATGTACTTACCTCTATTTTTTAAATATAACCTCAATGCTCACACTTACGTGACGTGATTGATACCGCGATTGTGTGAATGTCGTGCTATACGGGAACATTTACTGCCCTCGTTACAAACAATAATAGTGGAATACCTACCTACTATCCATGTCATCAACGGTACACGATTCAACGATAAAACAACTTCATTGAATCAAAAACTACCTTGTAAGTTATAAATACTTTTTTTTTATCGAAAGCGCTATATGATAAATACAGTTACAATACAGATATTTTAGTTTAGAAATGCATACACCTCCACTCGCGCGAATAGACTTAGAGCGAAGCTTCGTTGCGTCGTTATTTTGTACTGGCGTTTGTTAATAATGCGTCCAAATCTAAAATCGAAGAAATCTAGAATCTAATCGAGAAGCGTGCATTTTAACTGAAAGATCTCTACCAAAATGATTCGCGCATCTTCGCTAGCGAGGCCATCGTTTTTCCCGCAGTTTTTGGATACGGCTGTTGTCCCCAATAACTTTATGACTTTCCCCGAATTTTCGACTGCATACATGCATTATTTAAGAAATTGAAAGCAAATTAATGATTCTTTTGTTTTCTTAATTATTTTCGAAATGCGAGTCACTCACACACGCCCCATTAATAAACACGCTCACACGCTAGCGTTTAAAAACGCCAACAATCTGCTAGTTAAAAAGCTTGTGTGTCAACGACGCTTTACAGACCTTCAAAGTTTCACTACGCTCCGTCGAGCGTCATGATTAGTCAGTCAAACAACCAGTCTGTTAAATTAATACATGTTTTTCACAGGAATAGACTTGAATGGAGTTTGTGCAAAAATAACAATAAAAATAAAAAAGTTAGTGGTTACATACTTAATTATTAATACTTATATTTATTCTGAAATTGTTAATCTAAGCCCACACATATCTAGGCCGATGGTGAATCAATGAAATTGCCCTGATTTACCGTCAGTGAAAACCAAAGGGAATACTAGATAATTTGAGTCACAAGCATGGGTACATAGATTTTAGTACTCAATTCGATATGTTCATAGTATTTATTTTATGTTTTTATGTCGCTGAAGTGAGCTGTACCGGATTGCTGCTTCTGTACCGTCCTCTGGACGTAACCGCCGACTGTGCCAACTCACAGAACCTCAGATACGATATATCCTTCGGTATGGGAATGTCAGACACAATCACCTTGGTTTGTATGTCATGCGGATATGCTTACTTTTCTGCTTCGAGAGGCAACTGTACATACAGTGTATAAATATGTAGGTTCTTTATAATACAAGGCTATTACTCTCCAGGTCTTCCGCACGCTTTCACAAATGGACTACCAATGTTTGGTGGATATAAACACGGAATCGAAAACTGCCATCGTCATGGTAATCAAGTACCCGACTGGCTTGAGCTTCAACTGCATCACGAACAAAAACGCCTTCACCGTGATGAAGAAGAACTTCTGCCTGAGCCTTTGCGACTCTGTGGATGATAATGTCCTCACTCCGTACTACGTGGTGGCCACAAGAGGACGATTCCGGTTCCGATTTTTGAGCAACAGCAGCATCAATGCGGATCTGAATGTAAGTTTCCTCATCCTAGGTCGGTCTCTCACTGCGGGCAAGAGCTTCAATTGCTTTCCTCTACTTTCTTTATCTTCGGCTTGGTGAAGTGCGATCTAGACTGGCCTATTTCGTCAGTTCGATTCGGTCGTTTGCTCTAGATTTTGCGTAACTGCCTTCCAAAGCTATAGTACCTATACGGCGCATGCAAACTGATGAGAATATAAGGAAGTTTTTATATACCTACTCCAAACAACTTATATACTATATCATTACCAGCCCAAATCATAAGAAAATAATGAAGGAAGGAACTTTGTTAGCCCGAGTCGGTCTTTTATTTTCTTCTTTACTTTAAAACGAAGGCTAATGCGATTGTAAATCTTATTGGGTGTCTCTTTGGCCAAGAAGTATGATAAATCTAAGCCTGATAAAACCTTATTTAAATAAGAGAAGGTTAAAGTAGAGCTCCAGAATAAATAAAATATGGTAGACCTACAAACAATAAAAAATAAATCTCTGATTATTTATAACAAATAGATTACAAAGGCAATTTTTATTTTAATTTGATTGATGATTGACTAATACAGTCTCGCGCAAAATAGGTAAGCAATAAGATCAATTAAGAATTAATTAAGAAGCAAGATAATCAACTGCCTAAACAACAGGAGTAGATTTCTTCCAGAAACGAGTTAATAGGTGCCTTCTAGGCCTTCAAATCCATCGACGACTTCTTATTAGATAAGATTGTCAAATGAAGCTAGTCAATTAAAGGTATATCGCAAATAAAAAAAACATTGGAATGAATCCTAGGTCGGTCTCTCCCTGCTAAGGACGCTAAGGCTACGTAAGACGTACTTAAAGGTGGCAAAGGTCACGTGGACTACCTGGATGAGAGAAGCACAAGATCGTGGAGGCTGACTAATGCGAAAGGAGTCCTATACCCAGTAGTGGGTCCTACCTGAGATGATGATAATGATGAAAACGTACCGTACCCTTGTATAAAAAATAATTATTATTTGTAAGATCATTGTTTGGTTTGACACCCATTCAACTCACTTATTTACAGGCTAAGCACTACCAGGTGACCGCTACATCAGCGCGTATAAAGCCCGAACGAGGATGTTTGAAAAGAAATGAAACTCTATGTCGTGTGGGAGAGACAGACTTCTGCTTCACGACTGGGGTCGTGTGCGACGGCATTAACAACTGCGGTGTCAATGATTGGTACTATTTTTGTCCTCCGAAAACCTGGCTTTAGATTCGGTGATTATTTCACAGAATTATTGACTGTTTACTAGCTGTCTTCATTTGCGTTGCGAATTAACAAAATTCCTTTCTTAGTAGTACGCACTTTCAGCTGTTAATCAACACATCCTCCTAGTTTCAAATCTCTATGAACACTGGTTTAGCCTGTAGGCTGTCTGTCAGTCAGTCACATATCTATACCTAGATAAAAAAAAACAATATATAGGTGTGACCAACTTTACATCTGCAGAATAAAGAATGGTGATAGTAGGTAAAGTTAGTAAGTTAAGTACCGTAAAATGTTGCGTTTAGCTTGTGATCTTAGTACTCTGTGGTTTGGCTTATTAAATTCCTAAGATGCCACACTATGGAATTATGACCTAACAAAGTCGAAAGTAACCAAGATCTGGTGTAAGTATGGCATACTTACACCAGTTAGTATGCTAGCGTTTGGGGTTTTAGGGTGCTAAAAGGGTAGAGTTCTAACTGACCTACATATACGATAACGATTTTCGACCGACCTATTCTTTTTAATTTTAATTTGGTTTTGAGCATTTAGCAACGTTTTGGTCTAATCTTCAGACTGCAAAAAAGAAAATAATAAAAACAAAATCGACTTGCAACACCCTTTTTTAAAAACTTTTTTATACAACCTCCACTTTACTTTTAGACATACAAAACTCCGAAATTCTACAAGACATAATTCTAGGGATTTCACATTTTAGTAGATGTTCTTTGAAATAATAATAGCGAGTAGTGGGGACCGGTTTAACAGTTGCTAGTGCGACTCCAATAGTGAACAATTTAGACTGCTACTATCATTCAATCATGCGAACAACAGCAAAGTTGTTATGGTATAGGTCACTCGCTTCATCTAGACAGGTTATCTCGTTTAGATCACAAAGCACACGTAACTATGAGTAGGTACGTTTGTGGTTGACTATTATAGCAATTTTATTTTCATCACAAAAGAGATAGTCTACCTTTGTGATGCTTTATTTATAATGCAGACCTTGTAGATAAGTCCTACTAGGTGCTTTTGAACAATGGGAAATGCATTTGCAGTAGTAGAGGAAGATAGAATTAGAAAACTCTTTCTATGCAGAGTTGGAGGATATGTTAGACTTACTGCCAACTTACTGATAAGGATAAAACCCTGTGTTTGCATCGCAGTAATTATAAGATATTTAGATATTTATAATAACAAGACGAAAATTAAATAATCAAGTAAGGCGGGCTTTTTGACCTTAGACTCCGCTTATTTTTTAGAACAAATACTTAAAACTGCTATCGGGCATGCTCTGGCAAAACCGGACTTGGAATAAAATTAAGTGACCTCGTGATCATAGAAAATTAAATTCATACGAGATAAAGGCCCATTTATTTTTTTTGGTAATTAAAAATTGGTGGTGTATAACGCAGGTTTGACGAACGTAAGTCTGGCTGCGGACTGCCTGTGGAAAAGCTTGGTTTCGCCCCTGTGATCGCAGTGGCAGCTGCTGTGGTGTGCGCATTACTGGCAGCCGGTCATATCCTGCTACGGTGCCTGCCACCGCTGGCAAATTCATTCTTTATATTCAACGTGAATGAAGACAACAGACTCTGCATCGACCCTGTGTTCAAATCGCCGGATATTCGTGCTTGCAGCTTGGAGAAAGCTAAACGGATATCTCTGATACCGGTAATTTACATTGGAATTCTCTAAACTTTCTGAATGGCAAAGATAGAGAAATAAGGGTATTTAAAAGTTGTTAGCCAACTATTTATCTGTTATTGGTTACTCTTATAGTCTCTAGAAATTATGTTACTATACATATAATGTATTCTCGTGATAACTGTTGGTAAACCTAATAAATGTGTGGTGTGCACGAAAGGGGCCTTTTCGAGGCGCACTTGAAATCCTTTCTCTACACTGGTTCTAAAGAACTAGTGACACGATAAGAAGAAGAACCATATAAATAAAATAAATAAAAATAAAGAATCTCGTCATCTAAGTACATTTACGTTTTTTTTTAAACATGAAGTACCTACCTAGTATGTATTTTGTACTTATATCTATTATAATCCTAATGTTTTTTAATATTTTCAAAGGTGTCAAGTTCTTCGTCCAGTGCATCAGATGAGAAGGTGAAAACTGGAAAGTTGCAGAAAATGACGAAGGCGGAAGAGACTCCACAGTCTTCAGAGGTTATTTAAATTTTATTTTTATTCCTAAAGTCTGTTCCTAGCGTGCTCACAGGTAGGAGGTACAGAAATCTTGTTCCCGTTAAGTAAGTAACGGTTCCTACCCAAAATGCTTAACCAGAAATAAAAGTTCTAAACTCTAGCTTTCGAGACTTTAGACTGATTCGTATTGCAGGAACATGAAAGACAGCCTCCTCGGCGGAAGAACACGATAAGAACCATGACCGAGAAGTTTCAGAGGAAATTTCGCTCCAAAAAGTCAACAGTTTTGCAGTTATGATGGCTAACTACCTATTTTAATAAGCTCCTAGTAGATATGATACTTATGCTGACTTGCACCAAACTTTCAAAGTTCCTAAGCAACAACTTTACTCGCTTGACAATTCTTAACGGTCAGAATCTGTACTGTTAAGAACTACCAAGCGAGTAAATTAATTGCTTAGGGACTTTGGCAGTTTGGTGCAAGTAGGCATTAGTTCCTATTATTTTAATGAGACCTTCCATTTAGTTACCATACATCTTACATTTCCGAAATGTGATTTCCCCTTGGCAGACGGACGATAAAAAATACATACTTAGGGCGGCCATCACACGGCACGACTCCATGCATGGTGAAACGTTACATCTTGTCGTGAAAATCCGCGAAGAGCATCGTAAAAATTCACGGCATGACCGACGCCGCGCCCGCCCGCGCCGCAACGTAACACGGCACGACGGACGTCGTGTCGTAAAGATTCACGATGCGCTCCTGCGCCGTACTATAAATTGTTTTTCAATTTTCAAATATGACGGTTGATAACATAATAACCCTAATCGAGGAGGGTCCCATGGGACAAAACATCGGAATACTTAAAGAGTCTATGAAAATTTAATATCGAATGGAGCAACGGCGCAGAAGCGCATCGTGGCACGTTACGACGTCATGTCGTGTATTTTTACGATACTCGTTGTAGAATTCCACGACACGAACGTCGCAACGTTTCACGATGTACGGCACGACGCGACGTGTCGGTCGTGCCGTGTTATTGTGTAGCCGCCCTTACGTACGTGTTTTATTCCTTTCAAAATTAATGGGTTTCTTCCCGGCAAGGAAAAAATGATTTTAAATTAGAAATAAGTACCTACCTAGTTTTAGTTTAAAGCATAATTAAGACTTAAATAGGACTTCTCTGAGCATTTTGATATTCCCATAATTTCGGATTTGACTATGTAAGCCCAACTGAAAATTCACTTGGCGTACCTACCTCTAACTCACATAATAGAATACACCTGAAATACAATAACCTGTTTGTGAACATTACCTACATTTTCACTAAATAGTCACATTCAACCTTTTGCGAGTCTAATTCACAGCATAAACAAATTCTGCAGTCCAAATAAAATTCCGAGAACTTGATTTGAAACGGAACTGCTAATGTTAGCAAATCGAAATGGATTGTGCAATATACGAGAGAATTATTAATTAAGTAATATCACCAACCTGCCTGCTTGTTGTATTCCTTGACGTCGATTAATTTAATCAATGAATTATAACACAAAGTTGTTTACAATCGGTTACGAGATGAAGGCAAGACGATCGCGGCTCCTCCAAGAGTGGTTCTGGCAAGTGGTGGCGCGGCACTGACTGAGCTGCCTCGATGAGGCTCCGTTCGTTGTCGCGAGCGCAGCTAACAGCTCCGCTCACCGTTCGTCGCTGCTATGCTATTGACAGTGTGTCAAGGCAATAGTACCTACTGTGACGACATGGAGTTGACGCGGAATATCGAGCTTGTAACTTAGTGACGGCTTAGCTTAATATAATAAAAGTATTCTAGTGGCTTTGATCCTTCAATAATCAAACAATTCACACATCATAAAGCACTCCCTTGCACCCTGCTGCTGGCTTCCATGAAAATTATGGATTGAATTGAATTGAATTCTCGACCATAAGTTGAATGCACCATCTCCTCTTACATACTTAGTAGCTGAATATACCTAAGTTGGAAGAAACGTATCGGCTTGTATTGTAGGTATTTTACTTGTATACTAAAAACAATGTACCTTTAGGTAGTTAAAAAGAGCGATTTAAATTTTTCAAGTACCTATGGTTTGTCTTTCTTAGTACCTACTGACACTTAGCTTTTCTGTGACATTTCTTCAGAGGTTGGAACAAAAAACAATAACTTCCACGGACAATGCGAAGTCATTCATCAATTCATAAATAAATCAAAAGCTCTACCATTTTTATTTGGTCTAAAGTAGAGACCCTTTTTATATTACGAGTAGGTACCAACTAAAAAAAACATTAGGTCAGATAAAAGATAGGTAGGTAGTAGGTAACAAGGTACGTTGAAATAACATCAGTATTAAAAATTACAATCACAAAACTGATTTTTTTAATCAGTATTTGTCTCTCCTGAAAACTTGATGAAAAACACCGACCGCGCACCGACGATATAGGTACCTACCTACTCACATTATACTTTTATACTACTCACATTATACTCACGTAGGTAGGTAGTTTAGGTTCTCACATAATATACCTAACCTACTCCTAGTATTATTTTTGCAAGAAGTCATTGCTGAAGGCGGCGGCGGTGTACCTATGTATAAAATGGTTAGCCACATCAGAAAATTATCAATTCTAAGATTTTATGTTATCTTGGTTTCAAGTTTCAAGTTATGATTATAAATAATAGTAATCTAATTTATTTACTCTCAATAGTTACTCGATACCAAAGATAAGGGGGCAGTTCCATTATCAAGATAAATAGAATAAAAAAAATAACATACATATATATTTTTAGCATAGATGCTAAAAAAGGCTTAGTTTTTAGTTCCTAACTGTCTGACAAACAGACAAAAGCGCCCAGGCCAAAACGCATATAAGTTTAATGTTTTTGAGGGTGTGAAGACAAGAAAAGTAGTAGGCGAAAGGAACGGATTTTGATAATATTGCAACCCTAATGAAGTTTTAAATAATTATGCGCAAAAAACTTATGCTTTAGCAGTATTGCACCGGGATATTTGAATCCAAGTCTGGTGTAGCACTTGACTATTCTGATCATGCGCAGGAGTGTTCTCTTACTATAAAGAGAGCGCTTAGTCTCGTCCCTAGTTTACTTAAAAATAGTATAGGTACCTAATTCAAAATAATACCTACCTATTCTATTGTTTTTATGTACCTACCAACCTACCATATTCCCCAGTAGTTCGATGGAACTCATAATGGAACTACTGGGAGCTATACCCCATTGATTGGAGCTCCAAACTGTTGCCTTTACCACGGAGGATAAAAACTACCTTTACTTAAATAGGTACCTACCTAAAAAACTGGGAGATGTAGGTAGTATATGTAAGTAATAATGGAAATGAAAATGCGTATTTCACACAGGTAAAAGAAATTATATTTTCTGAGAGTGTTCATTACAGAAGGTAGCTATTACTTCCTACAACATTTATGAATCGAAAAACACATACCATTATCATGCCCTTTCAAATTTTCATAAATAAATAATTAAAAAGTAAGTATCGCAGTTTATTTATCTTGGGGCACTGGAACCTGCACCATCATTTCTCAACAACAATGTAATAATGTATTTAGTTAGCATGCATGTAGCTTGATTTTAATATATAAATTTAATTTTCTTTAGAATATAAATACTATACACAATCTAGTATACAACCAAAAAGTTCAAACATTAAACAATACAATATATTACTTTAATAATAAAATATCACATCTTTGATCCATGATACTATGCAGTTCCATCTAAAGTTTCCCCCTAAACCGTTGTAAATTTAATATTGTTCTTAAATGTTTAATGTGACGCAACAGTAAACACTCTGCAGATCATTACGAGTAGTAGAACGAGACCCCACGGCGGCGCCGGCGGCGGTGGCGCGGCGCCGCGGCAGGCGGGGGGCTAGCGGATGCGCCCTCAGGCCTGACTCTCGTTGGTGGTGGTCTCAATGGTGGTGCCCGTCGGCTTGGCGGCGACCTTGGGTATCATCTCCGCTTCGGGCGGGGAGCCCGCGCCGGCGCCGTCTCCTTCGGAACCGTTCTGGCGAGGCGCGCCGTCAGCGGGCGGAGTGCCATTGGCGGGCGCGTTGGAGCGCGGCCTGGCGCGCCTGTAGCCGCCGCGGTTCATGGGGCCAGGCCCACCGCCGCGCCGTCCTCCGCGGAAGTTGCGTCGGTAGTAGCTACGCTGAGGTGGCGCTGCACTTCCGTCCGCTGAACCCTCATCCCCCTGTGCGCCCCCCTGGTTGAGCGGGGGCCCACGTCTTCCCATTCCACCCCTGCGTGGAGCGCCTTCACCCCCTCGTCCACCACCTTGACGAGGATAGTACCTGTGCAGAACATCAATTTGTAAAAACCAACAGATATTAAAACAGACTATAAAAATGGTCATTGTTCTTGAGATTCTCAAGCCACAAAAGTACTTACTGGCGATAGCCGCGGCGTTTGTCGGCCGCATAGGGCGAGCCCTTGACCGGCTCCCCGCCAGGCCCGGTCACTCCGGCTGCCTCAAAGCCCTTCTCTCCGGCGACCACGGCGAACTCCACCGCCTCTCCGTCGCCGACCGAACGCACTGCCTTGCGGGGATTGTTCCGGGCGATTGCGGTCTGATGCACAAACACGTCCTCCTTTGTGTCGTTCCTGCACACATTACATAAGGCCAACTGTTACTTGGTTTTAATTTACAGAATAATTTTAATTATTTTATGATCATCAATACACATCCCATAATACTGGGTAATAAATAACTCTGGTATATTCTGCTCGAAGATGTTGTTTCTTTAGCATCCACTTGTTCAAAAACAAATTCTACACTTTGTTACAATGAATATGTTAAAAAAGTGACACAAAATTACTAAAAATCCAACACTGTGTGAAATAGACACATCAGCGAAAGCTGCTAGTCTATCAACAAATAAATAAACACACTAATCTTAAATATTGACTAATGGCAAGTATGATCAGAATGGTAGGCTGAACGTACCTGTTGATGAATCCATAACCGCTCTTGACGTTAAACCATTTGACAGTGCCCGAAACCTTTTCAGCTGAAAACAAGGATATATTTAAGTAAATAATTCACTACACCTAAAGTAGATAACAGGTATTCAGGTTCTCAAGTAAATGATTTTTTTTATTCCAATAGGACCACAATGCAATGTGAATTGGTTTGAACCTGAGATCCCAATTAGAGGTGATGTCAGCAGTATTTATACACTAGGTGTCTATATATTTGCGAGCCACTTACAGAAGTGAACCTGCTTTTCGTTTGGATTTACAGGCTCCATTTTTACGGCAACTAGGCGGTAGACTCCCGATTTGCAACTTTGTGCAATGAGGGGTTCGCAAACTGCGCCATTCTACGACGCATCTCCTTTCGCGCGGCTATTGATTTGTTCCGCGTGAGCGTGACACAACCAACCGAACGCTACCGGGTTCAACATACCAATCAACATACATAAACTATGCCACTATATTTAGCAGTTTGATTGACACATGCGCATTATTTCAACGTTTCATTGGTATATAATTCATCGTTAGCGATTCACGTTCATTTTCTAGAGGCGGATCGGATGATTCTGTTTTTCGGGCCATGTGCTCAAGACCGATGCCGGCAGCGGACGCGAAATAAGATGGCGCTGGTAGTGGCGGCACTTACCAATGACCTGCTTTTGTTTGGCCGCTGGCTTGGTCGCTTGCGGCTGAGGTGATTGTGGGTCTTGCTCTTGCTGTTGGGGCTGCGGCTGCGGCGCTTTTTCGGTATCAGCCATGGTGTAATTGGCGAACGGCGATGGTGGCTAGATGGTAAAATCCTCCACGACCTCTCTTTGATGTTCACTGCTTGCTCTCCGTCAGTGGAATCAAGTGGATTTGACAGACAAAGTAGAAAGAACACAAATAGAGATGTTTGTATAGTTCCAAATCGATTCTTTTTTTATTCGAATAATGTTCACTTTTCGATTCAAGGAAAAAAATGTTTGTTCTTTCGGAAAATGACCAGAGATTTTTTTTTAGCAGTCAGCACATCTTTTTTCCCTGTAGAACCAATTTAATTTCTCATAGGTTATTTATGTTACGGTACATCGTGAGTTCAATCTTATCGATTATCGCAAAGCACTCACTCACACACAGTCACTAGACTAGCTGCTTATCTTACTTACAGCCAACCCTATGGGACTTAGAGATGCCAACAAAACGTTTCTGAATAAACCATAGACAATTTATTATCTTTTTTTTTCAAAATGGCGTTTAATAGCTTCCGCCAAGAATGCTTCCGCCTGTTCGATGCTTCCGCTTGGTTTTGTGATTAGATTTTTGAATTTTAAAGTATGCATGGATATTTCACAAAAAGTTGCGAAGCTATTGCTAGCGCGGCCGCATCGATTTTTGTTGTGTCGTAATTTATAAATAATATTTAAGTAACGTTGACAAATGGCATAGTTTCCCCAAGCACATAAAATAGAATACAGTATAAACTACAAACTAACACAACTTTTCACTGGGCATGGGGGATTCGCACAGTATCTAAACAAATTTAAGTGTAAATATGTAGTATTAGTAGAAGTAGATGAAACCATAACGCATTTCATTCTAGATTGTCCTAAATATGGCCTACGAAGATTCGAGCTAGAGTTAGTGTTAAATAAGAAACTAACGAAAGATAGTTTACATGAGCTGATAGAAGAAGATAACATTAGGCAAAAGTTTCTCGACTTTTGTCTCTGTATTGTAGACGACGCTATAAAACGAAATAAATAAATATAAGTAATAAGGTTATAGATAATGTAAGTAAATAGGTACCTATATATAACATAATAATAATCTAAGTAATGTGTTAAACAAAGTATTAACAGAAAACAATATTTGAAACTAATGAAAGTAAGGTATTAAATTAACATGTCTAATTATGATAAGCGCTATGAAAACTATGGTATAAAACATATTTAACATAATATATTGATTGTATGTAGTAACATAAGGAGTAAAATATATAAATAGATAATCCACAAATCATGCACAAATTTATAATTTAGCCAACATGTAGTATAAAAAAAGAAGGAAAGATAAAGAAAAAAAAAATGGAAAAAAAAATAAAAAAAATATATACCTACATATACAAAAAAAAAGGAATGATAAGTACAATTAGGTATAGGCATAGTTATATTATCAATAAGTTAGTAATAATGATATTATTATACAGATCAATCGACCGAATGCAAATTGCAATGATCACAACACGAACAGAATAAAAAGGTTTAAAAATTACGTAGGGAGTATGTGGCGACACATTTATGGCTTAAAATTTGCTTGATTCTCAAAGCTTTACGTTGCTTCATCCAACCAATTTTTATTAGTTTTCTAAGCACCGTTTTTAGGGTAATACTTCTATGCTTGACTGCCAATTAACTGCGCTGAGTGTATCATCCTGATTATTCCTTGATGCTTTCGACTTTAAAGCTAGGTACTGTGTCCCTTCGAAATCATGAATGAATGAAATCATGGTTTCAACTAGGTACTTCTGCAAACATAAAAGCAGCTTGCATAGTACCTACCATAGCTGGGCATTAACTCGTTAATCCGTTAATTAACGAAGTTAACATTTTGATTAACGGATTAACTTTTAAGTTACCTTTTAAAAATGTTAACGGACACGTTAACTTCCGCTAATAATGTAGAAGTATCCAATGCCTAGTAATAGTTACCGCACGGTATAAAAATAGTCAATAAAAAATAAATTTAAGATGTAGTTTTATTAACAATGAAAAAGCCTAGAAGTTTTAACATAAACGTACTATTTATCTATGTGACTTTTATTTTTCGAAAATTAGCATTGTTCCAAAATGTACTAGAAATTAGCCAATGTGGCAAACAAATTAACTTTGTTTACTTATGGTACAGGAATAATCACTCTTATCAGGCCATGTAGTACCGATGTTTGTTTTTGTTTTGTTTAAAAATATAATTAACTTCGATATTAACCATTGACCTAAATGACATTTGGCTGTTAATGTTTTTGAACCACATTTTATTGTAGGCATTGTGCACAGTTCACAGTACCGTGAAATCTTGCTTTGTTGTAGGTATATCATTTATAGATTGGATAACTCGCACACCTGCGAGTCAATGTAAAAAAAAAATCTAATGTAGGTACCTAACCTAGCTCATGATAAAAATCCTACTTAGTTGCTTATATTTATTTGTGTAAGGTAAAATGTATAGGTACCTAAACTCGCCTAACATTGCCTTATCTAACATGGAACATAGAGAATTATAGAATAAGAGGGGGCTCTACTAACACAGGTTTATCAAACTTACCAGAAGAGCCTCCAAACCTTGTAAAAAACTGCATGTTAAATTTGAATAAAAGATTTTTGATTTGATTTTGATTTTTAGATAAGTAAGTATATTTGTATTGATATCTCCTTCATGTTATTTTTTTATTCCTATTGCTATTCTAATAGATGTTGTGGCATGGTAGGGAAAAAAAGGTGGACAATTCGGGAGCCTATAGCACCTCAGAATAAATCAATGTAAGATTGGTAGGATCTGCCTGCACAAATTTACAAAATTCCTAAGCAATAACTTAACTCGCTTGACAGTTCTTAACGGTCAGCAGAATCTGGGCTGTTAAGAACTACCAAGCGAGTAAAGTAATTGCTTAGGGACTTTGACAGTTTGGTGCAAGCAAGTAGGCATAAGTCTATCAAAAAATGTTTTTACTTTTATGTGAGCAGATGGTAAGAGATCATGCGTGCCTATGACCAAAACAGTGCTACGCAATACTTTGAATTAGAAAGCCGGTGATATGTGTAATTAATAACTTAGGTACTTGAAATCATGTTCATTGTTCTTGAACAACGAACAAAAAAAACGAAATCCCCACTACTACTTATGAATGTATGAATACATTAATAATAGTGGGGATTTCGTTTTTTTTTTTTCGAAATGCCCCACTGGTGGGGATAAGGGATCTAGTAGGGTTTCGGGAATAACCTGCAAACAGTGCTACGCAATACTTTGAATTAGAAAGCCGGTGATATGTGTAATTAATAACTTAGGTACTTGAAATCATGTTCATTGTTCTTGAACAACGAACAAAAAAAACGAAATCCCCACTACTACTTATGAATGTATGAAATGAATACATTAATAATAGTGGGGAATTCGTTTTTTTTTTCGAAATCCCCCACTGGTGGGGATAAGGGATCTAGTAGGGTTTCGGGAATAACCTGCCGAACAGCTATCGTATATATTTAGTCGTCCGTCAATCTCAAAATTCTAGTAATATTACTAGTTATAATTTACTCTTAAGCTCTACGAACCACAAAACATATTTATTGATAAGTAGGTATTTGAATAGGTTCTATAACGAATCTAAAGTAGGTACAAATTTAACACTCGCTTAAATGATTCAATGGAATTAATGGAAATAATTTGAGTGATTAAAGTACCTCTGTACAGTCAGCTGCACAAATACATATACACTCCCAAAATTTCACGTTTAAATTACTCTTAATTTTGCAAAGACAAGTGCACGCAAGCATTTTCAAATTAAGGTCGTCATCTTACTTGTTAGAATTCTTGCCAGAAGAAGGATGTTTTTGCAAAATTAAGAGTATAAATAATAAATAAATAAATAAATAATAAATAACGTTTATTATCTCAAAAACAAGCAAACTGGTACATATTAAGTTACTAAGCTTATTAACCTTATATTATAAAAAAAAAAAATCGTACCACTAGTGAACCATGTTCCCCGCACTAGGTCTAGAAAGCCTGTATGGCGGGGTCACAATGACTCGCCGTCGGACTCTCTTTTAAAGTAGATTATTAATACATCAATATACGTACAGTACAGCTGATATCGCAAACGGGTAAGTTGGCAAGTAACCAATTTATGCATATCAGATGTAGAGAAAAAAAAATATAAAAAATAATAATAATAAAAGTTAGAGAGATATTATGAGCGAGCGTTATGTGTACACAGTGTGTATGTAATATGTATGTATGTTTGTGTTTTGTATGTGTATGTGTATGTATGTGTGTACCTATATTATGTATGCGAATGATTTATATAAGTACTTAGGAGTATGAGTGTGAAGTAAAATATGCGTGTGCAAATGTAGAGATGTGCGCATTTCAAATTAATGATAGAGTAATGCGATGAATTTGAATTTAATATTGTAGAGCCATTTTTGTAGAGATATTAGTTATTTAATTATTTTCAAAAGTTCCTCAGTTTCTTTATAGTTTAGGTTTATCAGATAATTTATTAATGTTTGTTTTAGTTTATTGTAATTAGCAGTAGCAATAGTTGAATCTCTACTTATTCGGTTATACAACATCGGTCCCATTACACTTACCGATTTTCTACCAAACTTAGTTCGAACTACTTTTTCTGGAAATATTTTATCTTGCCTACGCTTGCCTTTAATTTTTGATAGTAATTTATTGCTAACAAGAGAGTGTTGCCTGGTCACTACTGCCTTGATAAAAAGTTGTCTAACGTTCAAAACAGAGCACTCCTTATAGAGAGCATCTGTTGAGTACCACCTAGGTTTATGAGTCATTACTTTTAGTAATGCTCTTTGCGCTCTTTCCAGGAAAATAAGGTGAGTTCCAGCTGCTGCTCCCCATGCCTTGTTACAGTAAGTTAGGATAGACTGTGCAAGGGCAAAATACACTTTAATTATGGTTTTATAATTCATGACGTGTCTAAGTTGTTTAAAGACATAAATCAGTTTTCTGGTTCGCCCCGAAAGATTTACAATTTGTTTTTTCCATGTCAAATTTTTATCAACAGTAACCCCAAGATATTTAATGTCTTCCGTACATTCCAGGTTTGAGCAAAAGCAAGTGTTAGGTCCTGTACATGTCGGGTTGTGAATTTTGATTAGAAGTGGTTGCTTTGGTTGGGTGCTATTGTTTATAGTAAAATTTATAAATTTAGTCTTCCCTGTGTTCATAGTAAGGAGGTTGTTTTTAAGCCAAGTAGATACATTATCTAGCCCTTCTTTTACCACTTGCTCTACCTCATTCCAGCTATTACCATGAAACAGAAGCACTGTATCATCTGCGTAAGTGACGACTCTACCATTGCGCAGATTCATATCACACAGGTCGTTGATATATATCAAAAATAGAGTCGGCCCGAGGATACTGCCTTGGGGCACTCCAAATTGCACTTCTAATTCATCACTATAGTAGTTTTGTATCTTAACGGTTTGTGTTCTTTTTGTCAAGTAACTATCGAACCATTTAAGTGCAGTTCCCCTGATTCCAATTGACTCTAGCTTAGCCAAAAGTATGGGTAGAGAAACGGTGTCGAACGCCTTCGATAGGTCAAGAAATACTCCAGTTGACTTTTGACCGGCATCTAAGGATTTTGTTATGTGTTCTGTGACGTTCAACACTGCATCCTCCGTACTTCGGCCCGCCCTAAAGCCATATTGGTTGTTTGAAAGGAGCCCCTTTGCTTCCAGGTAATTTACTAGTCGTTTGTTCATTAGTTTTTCTAAAATTTTTGAAATTGTTGGTAGTAAAGAAATTGGCCTAAAATTAGTAATATCACTTTCGTCACCACCTTTATAAATAGGGCATATTATTGATCTTTTTAGGACTTTGGGAAACACTCCGCATTCAAAACTACTATGACAAATTTTTGTAATAGGGTCTATTAAATTAGGTAGAGCACGCTTCAGGAGCTTAGTTGTTATTTTGTCCCAGCCTGGTGAACACTCATTTCGTAGGGACATAACAATTGAGTAGATTTCTGAATGGTCTGTATTCAAAAGTCCGAACGATGTCATTGAAATTTGATCTTTATATTTGAGTGCGAGGTCTTTTTCAGTTTTATTTAGATGTGAATATAAATGCGATTATTTGTTGTTTGTTTGTAATTTATAATTTACTGCTGTTAGAGTTACTAATTATCTACCCAGACTTACCTACCTATAATTCTTATATATTTACAGTAAACAAAATGTAGACTCAATTTGGTTTAAGAATAGTATATATTTCATAGCTTATATAAGAAAAAAATGTAACTGTGAGTCTAATGTTAAATAAATAAAATAAATAAATAAATGTGAAAGTTTGGGAGTGTATACATACTTAATGGTGCAGCTGACTGTACATATGTGGCAAGTCATCAGTTTTTTACCTGGGGCTTCTGAAGCGTAAGATGAGATGACCTTCGTATGACTTGGTTCTTCTATTCTATGGTATGAAGTGGTAATAAGTACCTACATGCGTAGTACCTACTCGTAATAGTGATGAAATATTGGGTAAATCGTAATGGAGCCCAAATCCAATTCGCACCTGACTCGGAACTGTCTTTGTCATTACCACCTTCATTGTTATTAAATTTGTGAGGATATGTGAATCAGCTAAGAAGGAAGCTAACATACCTACTGATTACCGAACCGACCTTATCAATAACATTTACCTTCTACGACACAACTTTGCTTCTACCTTATTTTCAAATAAGTACTTACAGAGCAAAACATAAGAAAACTAAATGTTACTTTTTAAAGTTTTTCCATTCAACTTTTGATTTAAGTACCTAAGTAATATTACATTACATCATTCTAAAACTTAGTAAGATTTTAAATAAAACCTAGGATTTATTGTAGGTACACTGGTACAACGATATCGATTCTAGATAAACTTATACCAACCTAGGGTTTATCAGTCTATTATCTGATAAAATTTTAAAAAATGTTATTACATAGTTATATTATAATCTATTTTTATCGATCATTGTAATACTGAGGGGTACATTATATCACCGAAATAATGTTATGGAATAAAATAGCATTAAATTTTTCAAATCAACAGGTGGATGGGAACCACAACCGAGCCGGAATTTATAAGATCCATTCATCAGTTCCTCTGGAACAATTAAGAACGATCCGATTATTATTATATCCTTTAATTTCCGGTTCTGTAAAGGTTGTGTCCAAGATCCATTTGATGACGATTGGTTTGACGATGCACTGACTCTGAGGTGATCGAAGGAATATCAATGAAAAACCCCGATCTGAACTATAGGTACAAACTTACTACCAGACCTATTTTTTTTAAATAACGAATCTCCTTTACAGTTGATGCATTATGATGCAAACTATCTATAGTTCCCCCTCTTTTCAGGGGAATAAAATAATTATGTATTACATGCACGTTCATTGTTAAATATAATTTTACCAACTACATACCTATTGTATTTATTAAGTACATAGATTACATTTCTTACTTACTTTGGTATCTCTACAGATACCAAAGTAAGTAAGAAATGACGAGAAACTGATATTACATCATAATTAACTAATTTAAATGTTTGTTATGTTACTGTGTCTTCATCCATTTAAATACATAAAATGCACTAAAATGGGTTTTAGGCGGTATGCTACCGACTGCTAGCACTAGCACTCTGCTAGTAGCCTGGTGTTGAGCCCGACTTACTCCTTCGGCCCTCTCATGACTAAATGCATTTTCCAATTGTAAAAAAAAAGTGTCAAGAGCGTGCCAAGTCGCCCCTCTGGGAGTAATAGACTAGTTCCATGGAAGTACTTATAATTGAACTACTGGAAACTTGTTGGTCTTAGTGGGCTTAGTTTATTTTATTGTCGGTTGTCTGAAAGAATTCGTGTTTTACGTTAGGACCGCTTTGTATTAAACTGAAATTCTTAGGGATGGATCAAAGGTCAATGACCAACGTAATGTCAACGTCAATGTCAAAGTTCGCTGTTGTTGTGGTTAGAAATTAGAACTTTATACTCAAGTTACTAATAATTGTGGTCATTGAACTTTATATTTGAAGTTTCTTTGAATCTTCTTGTAACTCTCGTCTTTTGTTTTATATATCCCAGTACTGAGTTTAGTTTTAGTTTGAAATACGCTCCAGAATGTTTCGTTAAAACTATGAAAACATCACCTCTGACGCTGAAGAACACGACTTACTATTGTGAGTAATTTGTAATGTTTAAACCATCGATTGTATATAGTTTAAACATTTATAACTACACTCACACACATCACATGGTGTTGTGTTGATCGCCAGCCGCACTCGTTTCATTTGGCCCAACACTTGAGTTGTTTATCATTTCGCAGGAAATTCTATAAAAGGAGGTTCGAAACGGACTTACCGCATTTCATCAGAGTTCGTGGACGCGACCAGTGAGTTGCTCCGCTGTTAAATCGTGCTGCGGTGTGTTTACTCGACAAAATGGCTTCAAGGGACCCCTCTGCCGATCAACTCGTCAACTTCAAGAAGTCAATAAAGGTAGATTCCACATCTTATAACTTCTAGAAACAAAATTGTGAAAGTCATGCATCAAAGTTCAGTTTTATTCGACTTGTATTATTTTCCCACCAGTTGTTTTTGTGAGTTGTCCTCCTTGAATTAATAACGAGTGTGCAAGAACTTTATATTAATCTGTAAGTCCAGTACTTTCTGAATTCCTTACCGGTATAGGTGGTATTGAACATAAATGCACATACTTTAGGTATTTACGTTTATGGAATGTAGGTTAAAGTACATACTATGAACTTTGATGTATGTATGCTTATCTAGTACGACTGCTATATCTACATAAGTATCTAGATATCTCTGCGCAAAAGTCCATTATGTGCCTACAATTATTATCAAAACCTTTGTTGTTTTGATCTTTGTACCCTCGGTGTTGAATATTAATGTATTTTTAATCAAATAAATAAATGCATTTCCTTGTTTATTGTAGCTGCTCATAAATAACTCAACCTTTTTATATAAGACAATATTTAATTGACTTACATTGCAATCAAGTAGGTACCTACACCTACCTAATGACAATAATAATTTATGCTATCATTTTATTGACGCTCCACAATATGGTTTCACTGACTGATTATGAAAAATGATAGCTATAGAGTACAATAATTATTTGTTTACACTTGAGTTTACATTTCCAGTGCTTAACATTTTTATGAGTCATATCTTTGTGCATGATTTTTACTCTCATTTTATAAATAATGTGTCCAATTAAAAATATGGTTAATGTTATGATTATATTCATTATTTTATTTTGCCTTGCGGCCCTCAATCTGTATGAATAGTTTTGAGCAAAAGCTGATCTAAAGTCCATGCCAATGTGTATACTGACTTGAATACCTTGAAATCAGCTTCGGCTGCAAGTAAATGTGGGTTGCAGGAAATTTTGAGGACATTGATTACTAGGTCATTACTTGGCCAATTTGTTAAAAAATTACCAACATTTATGCATGGGTTTTTAAGGTTGACTCTGCCGCCCTATATCAACTCACCATCCTGTATACTTAGAAAAAATATTAGGTAGGTACATAACTGAAATAGTATCATTTTTTATGTGATGTGTAACATCATTCCTCTCGCTTTCTGTCAATTTGTGTCAGTGATTTCTTGAAATGCAACGGAAGAGTGTAACAGGATGTTAGCAATGGAATCTTTCATTTAAATGTTTTTTTTTTGCCCTTGCGAGCAGGCTATGGTCGGACTTGACCTTATTATATTAATGCTCATTTTTTAAATACTTTTTACTAAAAAAAAACATTAAATAGGCATTAGTATGATGTGTGAACAAAATGTTCTTTTGCTCCAATTTCTACTTCTAAGTCCCAACGTTTTCATCAAGCCTAAATAGGTATTTGTGATCTGTTTGAATAAAAAACTTAATTTCATTCTCCGAATCCGATTGATTTGCAAAATTGCAAAGCAAATTACGCACGTTACATTTTTGATTCTCATTTTACCTCACTGTTTGAAATTATACTTTTCGAAGTGAATAAATATTAGCCTATTTGCAGAGATTGTTTACAAAATAGTTATTTCTATTCTCTTGCTCGTAAAAATCAACTTCGTGCATACTTTGAGGGAAGTGAAACCGCATAAATTTCAGACACTACTAGGGCAATAAGTTATTGCATTGAAAATCTATAGGTTCAGTTTGATAAAGGTTTCATGCAGAAAATTAATAACTTTTTTAAAATTTAGAACATCCTTCATACCCATACATAATATTACTTATTCTTTGCCCATACTCAGACCCATGATATAATGATAGATCAGCGATTTTAAATTATCGTGGTAATCTTTGGATGAAATTTTTTGTTTTTGGTTAAATTGTCTCTGTTTTTGAATTACGAATAGGACGTTAATTTCGGTTTTTTTGTTGACTTTCCTTGTAAATACTCGCAAAATTATAGTGCAAACATAAAAACATTCTCGACTTCCTGCATGAAACCTATTACAAACTGAACCTTTTTGAACAGATTTTATAACCAATCAATAGTATTTATTGGTAAAATAATTTGCTCTGGAGCATTAAATTGCATTTTATGCTCCAGAGCGATCCGAGCCGAGCGATGATTCCCGTGTACCCAGCCTAAAGTTAAACCACACGAGCTTGAGAAGTGAAATAAGGACATTTAAATAAATAATCCTGCTTGCAGGTCAAAAGTTTTTGAATGAATAAAATAAAATTGTCAATGCATGAAAATGGCGGACACAAAATGGGGTCCAACTCAGCATTTGCTGGGAAGCATGGCATCCCAGCGCTGATCTTCCGTTGGAACCAAAGAGTCTCACGGATGTCAGCTGTGTAGGTTAAAATATAACTATATATATATATAATATTCTCGTATTCATAACAAAATTGGATAGTGCTTCAAAGGTTTATATTTACATAATAAGTTCTATACAAAATTAAACAATATACCTACTATAATATACTACTAAGTACTATAAAAGAGATATAATTATTGTCAAAATAACTTGACATACATATAATATTTATCTACCCCTATTACTTCTCTTTTTCGAATTATAGACTCGGACCAAAATGTACTAGAAGTTAGCCAATGTGGCTCCCTTTTTTGTGACGCACTTTCAATATACTACATTGTGTTTCTATACTTTAATACTTCTGTGACTCATAGGTACCTACAAAGAATCAAAGAATCACTCCTAGATGAAAGATACCTCATTCTTGAGGTTTTCATTCTCTTTTTGTTTTTTATTCAAGAAAATTTTTAGTTTATGTTTGAAGCCGTGCACGCTCTGAAGTTATCGGATTGGCGGTGGAATAATAATACAACCTTTGTAGCAATAATACCACGGAATACCTACTATATGTATGCAATGAATGTCTGCTATGCAAATGCACCGCGAATAGTCATTTAACTTGGTTTACATTTATGCATTATCCAGTACATACCTAGTACCACCTAGCAATCCAGTCTTTCTAGAGTAGATCATGAATGATATTTTTATTTTGAACCACTAAAGTTAAAAACAAATTAACGCTGTACTAGAAGTACCTACAAAGAATGCGGAATAATAAGATCTCTGCTTTATTAGAAATAATATTTTAATCATCTTTATTTTCAGGACTCACCCGGATTCATCACCACCAAATCAGGATCCCCAGTGGGAGTGAAGACTGCAATCCAAACTCTGGGCAAGAACGGACCGGCACTCCTGCAAGATGTCAACTTCCTCGATGAAATATCTTCCTTCGACCGAGAGCGTATCCCAGAGCGCGTAGTCCACGCTAAAGGAGCCGGCGCGTTCGGGCACTTCGAAGTCACTCACGACATCACCAAGTACTGCGCTGCAAAGGTGTTCGAAAACATCGGAAAGAAAACTCCGATCGCTGTACGTTTCTCAACAGTCGGCGGCGAGAGTGGTTCCGCCGATACGGTCAGAGATCCAAGAGGATTCGCCGTCAAGTTCTACACTGATGACGGAAACTGGGACCTCGTCGGAAACAACACTCCCATATTCTTCATCAGAGATGCGGCCCTCTTCCCCAGCTTCATTCACACCCAAAAGCGTAATCCCGCTACCCACTTGAAAGATGCCGACATGTTCTGGGACTTTCTAACGTTGAGGCAGGAGTCAGCGCACCAGGTATTGTACCTGTTCGGAGACCGCGGTATCCCCGACGGGTACAGGCACATGAATGGCTACGGTTCCCACACATTCAAATTGGTGAACGCACAAGGCGTAGCCCACTGGGTGAAGTTCCATTACAAAACAAACCAAGGCGTCAAAAACTTGCTTGCCGAGAAGGCAGGCGAACTCGCCTCATCAGACCCAGACTATTCCATCAGGGACCTCTACAACGCCATCGCTAAAGGCGATTGTCCGAGCTGGACCTTGTACATTCAAGTCATGACTATGGCGCAAGGGGAGAGTTGCAAAATCAATCCGTTCGACATGACCAAAGTCTGGCCTCACTCGGAGTACCCTCTCATTCCCGTGGGTAAATTGGTCTTGGATAGAAATCCAAAGAACTACTTCGCCGAGGTGGAGCAGATCGCGTTCAGTCCCGCGAACATGGTGCCGGGGATCGAGCCGTCGCCGGACAAGATGCTTCAGGGGCGGCTGTTTTCATACAGCGACACGCACCGCCACCGGCTCGGAGCCAACTACTTACAGATCCCGGTGAACTGCCCGTTCCGCGTGACCGTATCCAACTACCAGCGCGACGGCCCGCAAGCGCTGCAAAACCAGAACGACTGCCCCAACTACTTCCCCAACTCGTTCTCCGGGCCGCAGGAGTGCCCGCGCGCTCAACGCCTCCAGCCCCGCTACAACGTCAGCGGCGACGTCGACAGGTACGACAGCGGTCAGACCGAAGACAACTTCTCGCAGGCCACCCTTCTCTACTCTAAAGTATTCGACGCAGCGGAAAAGAAACGCGCCGTCGCCAACATTGTCGGAAACCTGAAGGACGCCGCAGGGTTCATCCAAGAGCGAGCCATCAAGATGTTCACACAAGTTCACCCGGACTTAGGCAGCCAGATAGCGGCAGGGCTGGCTCCTCACAAGAAGTACCACTCCAACTTGTAATGAAGCTTGCGTATTTATCGGCGAATTCGGCGATCGATGGATGGAAAGTGGCCTGTTCATAAGATATTTTCGGACTTACGTCTATGTGGGAAGCATGGTATATTTACATATTTTATCGTTTTGAATGTATAATAATTATTGTTCTATACAACGTTTACTAGTAGGTAGGTACTAAGAATGTGGGTGGGTACTTTGGTAAATTACCAATTTTTTTATAATGTAAATAAGGTTTATTTAAGCTAATTTACTGTATTTCGTTATTTACAAAGCGTTTATAAAGCTGGATCAAAGTTCAAATTTGTAAATTAAAAGAAATCTTCGTACACAAAGTGTTTTTTTGAGTTTAAATTGACCTCTGAATGACGAATGGTTCTCATGAATCCGGTTAGTGCATTAATTTACACAATGGAAATGATAAGTTAATTATACCTACACTACCTTCTACCTACGGCTTGGCCTGCGTGGAATCGGGATACCAAATAACGGCTTCGCAGTTTTGGGCAAACATCCGTACTAACATTCTCATTTATATTTATATTATGTATGTAGGATTGCGTTGGTAGTGTAGCTACAAATTATTTATTATTGCAGTTTAGGACTGAAACCGAAGGTATTCTGTGCTCATTGCTTTGTAAATACCAACTTACTACTAGGTACTTCGGGTAGGTAGAGTTAGGTAAGGTGTACACACGCAAGTATATAGATAGGTACTACAGTGTAAGTCTATACTATGTATATAATCACTCTGTAGTACCTACCTACATTAAAAATGCATTTTGAACCGAGGCTAAATTTCGAAAAAGAAAAGTAACTGGGCTAGATAATAATATTACGTAGGTTTATGTTAAAACTAATACTAGGCTTTTTCATTGTTAATAAAGGGTGTACTAATTCTGGTACTTACTATGAGTACTTAGTACCTACCTACCTATCCATTCCATCTCTCGCTTCTCTCCACACTCTCCAACAATTTCGGCTTCGCACCTATTAAAAAAAAATGATGAAATTTAGTGCGGATTCGCCGCTCGTGTTTTATTAATTGCAGCGCGACAGCGTTCGAAAAACGCTGCATGCTGACACTCGCTTGAAAAAACCCAGCGTAAATACGCGCGTTCGGCTATTTCGGCGTTTCTCGAGTACCAATCTACACGTGAAACTTCAAAAGTCCGCCCGAATATAGGCGACAAAAATACGCTAGTCTGAAACCGCACTTATTGTCTTTAGGCTGTGCTTTAGGTAAGATTCATTAAAGTCACTATGTATTTAAAGCCTCGATGACACAGGGCTAGTTTACAAGATACTAGCCATCGAGTTCGCTAAAAGCACAGAGTACCTACTAAGATATACACAACTAATATAGCTTGTAAACTCGCCCCGTATCATCGGCTTTTTTTACAATCTGCAAGGTGACTATCCTTCCGGACCACTAGTAGCTTGTAAACTAGCCCCGTGTCATCGTGCCTTAAGTCTCTACTACTGTAACTCTAGGGTCTCTACCTCTCTGCCAGACGGCTACAGAAATAACTCCTTGTACATTTTATTAGCAAACTCAAAACTGATTTGAAATGTGTCAGCGTCAAAATTATGTTGCGTAATATGTCAATCATGGCCATTAGTTGTTATTAATAAATAGAAACATACCTAGCAGAAACGAAAACATGAAAGAAAGTTTACCACCTTAGTATCTTTCGCTAAAAGTAAGTAGCTGTAGCACTCATAAGTTAAATGACGAGTCTTTTTGTGTTGTAGGTAATTGTATTTTAACGTTAACGTTTATAAACTTGAATTTTTGATTTCTATTTGCAAGTTTATGCAACTAATTAATATTAGACAATGCAATTAAAATTTAAGTTATTATACTAGGTATCCTACTCGAATATAACTACATAATCATATTTCATAAGTAGGTAGGTACCTAAATAGGTACACAGAAGTATTAACAATGTAGTACCTACCTTGAAAATGCGACAAATTTAAGTAGCCACATTGGCTAACTTCTAGTTCATTTTGGTCCGATGAACGATAATTTTCGAAAAAGAGTTCAAGTAACAGGGCTAAATTGTTATACAAAAACTACTAGGCTTTTTCATTGTAAATAAAACTACATTGTAAAAAGTAACAAACATTATTTGAAAATGGAGATATCTCATATTTATTGACAAGATGTCTGAAATTTTTTGGCCCGTCTTACGCCTCCATGTTGATTTGATACTGTATATCTTGGTGTAAGTATAAGCATTTGGCATAGTGACAAGAATACAACTTGCTGCATCACGCGCTGAATCGCTAAATATTTCATTTTTATTGTACATAAGTATATATATTATTTATTTATAGTTTATTATTTTATTTTCTTTTTATATTTCTGTGTTATTTATTATTAATCTCTGTTATAAATATAAGTACTTTATTATACAGTAATAAATTTACTTAAGTATTGTATTTTTTTGACGCCATTTTTTATATTATGTATCTATCGGAGGTTCTAGAATGAAATTTGATCAAAATAAGTCATGCAAAAATCCTAGGTTGTCTATGATTATGACAATATTTTCTTGAGCGTTGAGATGAATCGACATTAATTTTATACAAAAAATATTCTATAAGTAGGTATTTTCTAAATGTGATTTCTTCCAAAAACAGTTTCTATGATATTAATCCAGAGACTTGTAGAAGCACTTGATAACATAAGGCGCTTGGAGGCGATGTCCTGCATCTCAAGTATGTAAAATTGTACATTGGTTTAGGTATGATAATGTACCTACACAATTTTATACACAAATGAAGCAATCAACTTTGAACTAGAAATGGTATTTGAATAAGTACTCTAAACCTTTGATAATACATTGTGTCCCTAAATTCAACGATAAGCTGGTAGCGGATGGCCTGGTCGTGACTACTCGAGAAAAAAAAGAATACTTATTTTTTTATTACAGTACAGTTTTTCGAAAAATGACACCCATAATGATACTTTTAGCTATCCACTACCCGCTTATCGTTGAATTAAGGGACACCCTATATACTCTACCCGTGACTCTACTCTAAACATTGCTAACCTGAATTCAGAATTGGTGTGGTCATCGATATACATCGATGGGTGTGGTATTATTAGGTAGGTAGGTACCCTACATTGGTGCTTATGAACTAGCTGATGCTATAAATTATTGTTTTGGTGGGATTTCATCTATTTTTTAAATTCTAGTTATATAAATAGAAGTACTTATATTATAAAAGCTGGCCACTGGCTCACATGACGAGGAAAGAAGGAACTTAAGGAGAATTAATATACCGGAAATTTGTTGTAATGAAAGACCCCAACTTTGATAGGTTTGCCATGGATCTGTACTGGATGTGTATTCTTTCGGTGCAGTCTCCTATCGGAGGATGGCAATCAATAAATAGGGCTATATGGATCTGTACTACACACAGAAAAATAAAAAACAGTGTTAATTGAAAATAGATGTATTACATTAAAATTATTAACATTGACATGATAGTGGATTTTAGGAAATTAAATAACTAACAAAACTACTTAGGATATCACAAGTCATCACATCACAAGTATCACTAGTACATTTGAACCAGTGTTAATATTCTTTCATAATTACACAAACTATAGAATAAATAAATATTTCTTAACATTTTGTATTTGTTCAATCAGACTTTAAGATCACCATGCATCCACAATTAAATATTTTTTATTACTATCTAATATTTACTACTTAATAAGGAAATCATTGTATAATTCAGGTCTTTATTTCGGGGGATTAGCGACATTAGGCTTGGCGCCATCAGGGGCATTCTCCAGAATCCAGGGATGTTGCAATACATTGTTTAGTGACATTCTATCCTTAGGGTTTATCTGCAACAGTAGTCCTATCAAATCCTTTGCTTTCTCAGATATATAATCAGGGTACTTGATTATGACATACTTTATATTCCTACAAATTTGATTTGGTTTGTTCGCATTGAATGGTGGCAGGCCTACAAGCAATTCATAGCATATCACCCCGAGACTCCAGATGTCCACTGCATAACTGTGAGGATTCCCTTCCACCATCTCTGGAGATAGGTAATCCAGGGTACCACATAGTGTCATTCTTCTGGATGAAGGGGATTGCACAGACCAACCAAAATCTGCTATTTTTAGTTCCATATTGCGGCCGATGAGCAAGTTCTCCGGCTTGATGTCTCTGTGTATAACATTTAATGAGTGGCAATAAATTAGAGCTTTGGTTAAGTCCCTTATGTATATAGCTGCAGTAATTTCGTCAAAGCGCTCTCGCTGTTTCAATAGCTTGTAAAGCGCACCATGCTTAGCATGCTCTAGGATCAAATAAATACGTTTCTCATCGTGAAAGTAACCGTACATGCGCAAGATATTAGGGTGACGCAGTCTGGACTGTATCTCCACTTCCCGCTGCAACTGGTGTTCCATTTCTGCATCCTTAATTTGACTTTTGGAGAGAATCTTCAATGCGACGACGTAATGTGACTTCTTTTCACGTGCTAAATAAATTGTTCCGAATGTACCTTTGCCGAGGGCTCGTCCGATATCGAAATCCTTAATGCACCACAACGTTTTCTTGTCGTCTTTCTTGAGGTCGCTTGATGTGGAAGAGCCCACATCTCTGTTTTCATTGCTCGGCTTTGCGGCGAGCGGCTTTGAAGGTACAGCTGGCACTTTGAAGCCATCCATAGGCATTTTCTGTACGTTAGAGCAACCGCATCCAGACCGGCCCGCGGTCGGGGCGTGATTCTCTTTACTCACACATTTCTGAATGTTCATTTTCAAAAGTCGTTATATAATTCTCTTTGCTTTGTTCTTTTTCTAAATTTTTAACTCTTGGGTCTTTTGATATTTTATAAATAACGAACACCCTACAGATTTACCTTTTTGATTGAAACCACAGATAAGTCAGAGTATGATTGAAACGTCAGAAAATAAAGTTGCCATACCAACATACCATAGCAAATTTATATATTTTCCCTATGCCGATAAATTAACTGCTGTGCCATTGGTTTGCTTTTTAGCGATGCTCAGTCGGCTCTGTAATTGTCTTTACACCCAGCTCACGCCGGTTTTCTCCTGTGATTAAACCACTCACACAAACACATCATGTTTGCTTGTGAATAAACTACTGATGTGATTAAACCACTTAAGATATACCCATAATATATAAACCACAAGTACAGCTTGGCTTTTTTTGTAGTTTAATCACAAAAGAACATCGGCGCAAGCTGGGTGTAAAGACAATTACAGAGCCGACTATCCATACACGTTAACGAACCAGTGGATAAAAAAACCACAGTTTTTACACATAAACACTCAAAGTAATAAAAGTTTTGTAAAATAATTTAATGCCGCAAATGCGACATTTTCACGTTCCCGCCAAAACTCTCTATCACGTGTTTTTTTTTTTCTTTCGAAGAACCTAGGATCTTCGGTTTTGGCTTCACATCAAAGGTATATAGCCAGTGTCAAGTAATTGGAGAGGTTATTTTGTCTTAGGTCAGACTCGATAAGTCAAGTCATGCCCCTGTAAAGTAGTGGTGGTTGCGACTTTACTAGAAAGAGGCTTCTATGGAGTTTTGGAGGCAACACGAAAAGTCACGTTTTAGAGCATTACACCATTCACCAACACTCATATACGTTCACGAGCACTTAATGGATAAAAAACCACCGTTTTAACACTTAAACACTCAAAGATATACATGTTTTGTCAATTAATTTAATGCCGCCAATGCGCCATTTTTCATGTTCCCGCCAAAACTCAATTTTTACGTTCCCGCAAAAACTCTCAGTTCATCGACTGTCAGGCAATTATGTCAATGTCACTTAAACCTTGCATTTCTCTATTGACATGGCTAACAGTCTTTTGGCCACTTTTTCTATACAGGGTTATTGGTTATCGACGTACCCGCTGGGAGTGGATAGATACGCTTACATGCAACAAATTTAACCCCCCCTATGTATGGCCAAAAGTTAATAGTTTTCGAGATATTTTAAAATTAGCAATTTATTAAAAATACACAATATTGGGGGTTTCTAACCAAACTTATGAAAATTGGCTACTTAAATGTTATTCTTTTATTATTTTATTTGTAGGGCACATATTGATAAAGCTTGCAAGCTTTAGATGAAATAAAAATATCCAAAAATACCAGAATGTGATAGATATGACCGATAACGATTTTATTTTTTGATGACTTTACGATAAGTGCTAACTACAACCTCATTTTTCTTAAAAAATCACTATGACACTAAGCGCACAAATTACAAATAAAACTACCTATGTAAATAAATAATAGTATCAGTAATAGATATAAACTATGAGTATACACTTATAATACTCATGCAATAAATGTATTTTAGGTATCTAATTTGTTTCATTTTCTTATTTGAGTAAATTCGTTTCTTAGAGCATGAATTTTGTTAATATTTTATTTTTGGAGAAAATCAACCCGAATGATTAAAAAAAAACGTATTAATGAACCAATGGGATTCTGTTCATAAATATCCACACTACCTTTTTTAAGTTCGGTTACTAATGATAAAATAGGAAGACAGTCTGCCTAATATAAGTAGGTACCTACTTTAGTAAGCTTTACAGAAGTACTGATACATTTTTAAATATATTTCATTGTGTATTGGTACATATAGGTAGGTACATATAATATGTCCAACAATCTCTTGAATTTCGAAAGAATTCCAATGCTTTTATCTTAAATGCTTAAGTAAATGCCTTCTGAAAGGACTAACTGAAAAAAGTAGCGCTTAAATGAGCCTTGATACATTATGCGTCTATTTTCCTGTGATTCTGTTGATTTTTCCTCATGCCATCAGATTAACGATAACGAAAATGAAAATGTTTGATTTTCATGTTAGCAGACTAGGGAATGCCTCGATGTGTTAGTTTAAATTGAAAATATCTATTGGGAAAACTTAGTTGCATAGTGCTTGGGTAAGGAATGCCCTTGTATTTTCCAGTGTAATGCTTAACTTAGCCTTAGCCTATTTACGTTTACCTACTTGCTGGGTAGTAAGTAGGTAAGTAAAGTAAGTAAGTAAAGGGCACAGAAGTATTAAAGTATAGAAGCACAATGTAGTATTTAAATGTACATTGAAAATGTGCCCAAGAAAAGGGAGCCACATTGGCAATTTTCTAGTACGTTTTGGTCCGATACTAATTTTCGAAGAAGAGATTTAATAAGGCTAGATAAATATTATAATTATGTTAAAACTACTAGGTTTTTTCATCGTTAATAAAACTACATCGTTAAAAGTAACAAACAATATTTGAAAATAGAATTATTTAATTTTTACTGACGAGGTGTCTGTAATATTTTGGTTCTGTCTTACGACTCCCTTTTGGTTTGATACTGTCTATCTTGGTGTTCTATAAGAACACCGTTATCCATCTATGGTATAGGGTCTCCCTTTTCCGCAATTGAACTCTTGTTAGGTCCTTTGTGGGTTGGGGCTGGGTAGTCGTTTTAGTATCTACACAAGATCTACACCATGCATAATAAATAATTTTTGCGTTGTTTTAGGATGATTTGTCAACGTTGTCAACGAACGCTGCGTAGCAGTAATGGTCTGAAGTGCAGCATCTGCGAGTCTAAATTCCATTTGAAATGCGTCTCCGTCTCCGATTGCGACAAGGGTATACGCGAATGTGGTGACCGAGGATATCAATGGAAATGCGCTCTCTGCCATGCTTCAGCCAATAACGAAGAAGAAACCAACTCTAGGGACAGTCTTATGATCGCCGTCAATGTCCTAACTGAAAAATTCGAGCTTGTGAGCAAAATTCAACTACCAAAATTGAACGGTGAACTGTCACAGATAAAATCCACCGCAGAACGGATCACCAAGCAGAACGAGGACATATTGAGCAAAATTGGTGAATTAGAAAAGAAAAAGGGCAGTGAAAAGAGGGTTAAATCTCAGAGCTATCGTAGAAGGAGTTTGAATATAACCCAGAGACCAAGTAAATCTCTGGAGGATATGCCGATGTCATCAGTGCCTGAAAAGCCAGCCCGGTACCGCACGCGAAGACGTTCCTACTTGCTCAACAGAATGATCCATCTTCTCAACCGGAATCCGAACAGAAACAATAAAGCTAGAAAAAGACATTAAACAGTCTAAAATTTATTTTATCTTTCATTAAATAAACATTATTATAATTTTATCACTAGTGAGTACAATACGGCAGACGTATCTTGGATAGGCTATGCGAACTTTAGCGCATGTACACACGTAGTACATTGTTTAATATGTACCTATAATAAATCAACGCGGGCGAAAGCGCGGGCTTATGCTAGTTGGTTTATAAAAAAGAAATTGGTATCTACAGTTTTCTATTGAGTGTTTTCATGTGCATAGCCTATGTTCAGATTCGCCAAGACACGTCGGTCGTATTGTAAGTAGAGATCTTATAGTTTTAATGCATACACCATACGCGAGATCCGAAAAAAATAAATAAAACGGGAATTCTGAGGTAGAGGGCTGTGCATTTTTAGACTTAAGGGGCATCCTCAAATCTAAATTCCATACAATTTTTTTCGAGCAAATACTCAAAAAGTACGCCGTATTATAGTAATTTCTTCACACTATTCGTTTCGTCCATGTTTTTTGATTTCGTGAACAAAAAAAGTGAAAGGTTTCATACTTTAATTTAGATTTTATACGTGTTTTAAAATTAACCCCACTAACTTGAGTATTTCTGAGGATTACCCTTAAAGATTTCTACTCGATAGTAGGGTAAGTACAGTTACGTTACGACCGACGGTACGTATAGTTAATGGTGGCTTCAAACGGACCGTCTTAGTACGGGCCGCGCCACAGGCCGTGTGAAGCTGCCCGGGCGGGCGCGTATTGTCGGTTAACACAAGCGCGTCCGCGGCGCGTGTTAGCACAGGCCGTGTGAATACATACACATAAACGTGACACAAACCCATCCATGACGATGACAGTAATGTAGGGATGTGGTATGTCTGCATATCGACGCCCGAACCGTATAAAGCGGTAAGTCCCATTTCACCATTTTTTTATTGCCTATTCGGATTTTACAAACGCGAATCCATCACCTCAATCTTTTTCAGATATTTGTTTCTATTTATAACATTAGAACATCTTTCTTCGTCCGAAATCTGCCACCCAAGAAGAAGGCGAATAATGTAATAATTTTAATATGTTGCGAAAAATATTAAATCTACAAGTTATGAGAATAAAGGAGTAATATAACGTTACGCCATTTTTCGTCTGAAAATAACGTGCTATGATTTCGGTAAATTTGCGTTACCTATTATTACCTATTAATGTAGTAATAAATAGGTGGCCATTATGATAATAAAAACTCATTTGAAAAGGTTGTATACGCTTATTGCCTAAGAACCCATTTGATTATTATGAGAAGAAAAAAGACGTACCCCCCCCCCCCCCCCCCAAGACCGAATAAATACGTTACAAGGATTGATCAAGTTGTTGTATTAGACTATACTATTTGACCGGCAAGCTCTTTTTTGCACATCCAACAACACAAAATGTATTTATATTAGTTTAAAGCATTCGTGTAGAAATTGATTTTCACGTTTTTTGGCTCTCCTGTAAAATTAGGATTTTTATTTTACCGCTTTATTCGGTTGGGCCATCAATATAGGTACGATAATCTATGTTTTCCTAATCTTAAAATTGATTGGTCGGTGATGTAGTAATATAAAATTACCATTAATCTAGTCAAATGTGATTTTGTTGCTTTACGTTCACTAAATAAATATTTTATGAAGCTATATCCAACGATAAAATACATATGTTTTAATTACGCTGTTTGTTTTATAAAACAATTATTTCAAAAATAATCGAATATTAATATTTGAGAAATACCAGACACATACATTTTATTTAAATCTCTACAAAACACTTTAGATTTTACCACAGTTTCAGCCAAAGCAGTTTTTTTTTTAAATTATAATTTTATAATAATAAGAGTTGATTTAAAGTGTAAATAAATGAAAAATTATAATTAAAAAAATATAAATCTATAACTACTAAGTAAAAAACAAAATAATCTACAATAAGTTGGTAGACAGGTAGGTACATTTAAGAGCAGAACCACAAGAATCGCGGGCACTCTCCGTTACTTCATTTGCGTATAATCCGTAGTTTTCTCGTAACGAATAAAACCCCGCAGCCCGGGCGTATGTTTTCATTTGGTTTTTGTCGAAGCCGGCAAAACCATCTCCGTCACACGAACTGGTTTTATCTATCATAAAAATAATGAATAGACGCGCAATTTTTTTATCGGTTATAACTTTGATGTGTGGTGGATACGTGGAAAGCGAAAGTCAGCCAGTCGTCAATACACCTCTGGGAGATGTTACTGGATACTTTATGAAAACTAGAGATGGAAAACAGATATCCGCGTTCACAGCTCTGCCTTACGCCGCGCCGCCTCTCGGAGACTTAAGGTTCAAGGTAAGCAAAATACTTCTTAAATTGTGCCTTTTGAATACCTGAGTACATAATGATTATTGTTGTATTATGTACTCGTACGTACCGTACCGACTACGTGTTTTTTTGTGTGATGACGGCGTTAAGTTAAAGTAAGTCTGTGACATGTTTTGTGTTGTTTAAAAAATAATTAGTAGTTGTAGCTATGGATATACTAATAGTTAGCCAATAAAAATATCAACTATTTGATAGGTAATAGTGGAGTAGTCATAGTGAAGCGATTAAAGCAATTATTTGATTCAATGGTATTTCGATGAATACAGTAATTATTGATAAATATGCATAAATTATATAGATTTCAAGAGTATATCTACAATTTTCATTAAGGTAATAATACCATTGCTTTTAATTTTTATTGAAAAGCTCTACTGCAGTAACTTCTCTATACAAAAGATATCAACGCGCGCGCATCAATTTGAATATTCCAATGTATTTTTTCTTCCCCTAATACACATAATATTATTCTATAGACACACATTTTCTAAATTACTATTACAAGTAGTATTATTATTACCAGTTCATACTCCATGGGTTTGATAGATAACTTACGTAATCAAATTATATTATACGATCGTTATAAGACGAAAGTGTTTATTTTTTTGGTTTTGGCATTTTCATCTACTTATTCATTTACCTTGAACGTTATTTATTTACCAGTGTAGACTAAAATAAACTATTCTAACAGGCTGCGGTGCCCGTATCTCCTTGGGAAGGTACCTTCGATGCGACTAAGCAGAGCCCAGTATGTGTGCAAAGGAACCCGTACATTCGGCAAAAGGACATAGTCGGCCAGGAAGACTGTTTGTATCTCAATATTTATTCCCCGATACAAAATAATGTAAGTTGGTTTATAATTTTCCTAGTTGATACCACCCGCAACTTAGTTTGCGTTGTGAATTATCAAAATTATTTTTTTAGTGCGCGCCTACATTTCTGGTCGAACATTATGTATAGGATATCTACAAATATCAAGCCTCTACTTCAACTAGTTTGGCTTGTACATACGTTGTTTGTCAGTGAGTCAGTCAGGACCAAGCTTTTTATTATACATATATTAAAACTGGCTAACGCCCGCAATTTCGTATGCGTTGTTTATTTTCGTGAGCGTTGTTTTTTTTAGTTTGCGTTGTGAATTATCAAAATTTCTTTTTTAGTGCGCGCCTACATTTCTGGTCGAACATTATGTATATATCTTACAAATATCAAGCCTCTTCTTCTAGTAGTTTGGCTTGTACGTTGTCTGTCAGTCAGTCAGTCAGTCAGGCCTTTTATATACATATATTAAAACTGGCTAACGCCCGCAACTTCGTATGCGTAGTTTATTATCGGAATTCCTTAGTAGGTACTCACTTTCACCTCTTAACAAACACGTCCTCTAAGTTTCAAGCCTCTACGTTGTCTGTCATTCAGGTCCAAGCCTTTTATATATAATGATTAATAAAAAAACTACGAAAATCTATTTTAATAATGTAATTGATATGACCTTTTGAATTTGAGGAGTACAGTATGACTTATAGTGGTCCCACTTAAATATTTAAATGGGCAGACTTGCCACCTCATGCTGCATAAATCATCTAAGTAAGACTATAATTAATCTAATGCTAATATAATGCTTTGTTTTTGTCGTCAAAACCTTATAAAAAATTACGCGAATTGTTAATAGTGTCATTTTATACTTAGATGACGACGGACGCCACATCTAAGAATAAAATGATACCACTATATGTATAAATAATACAAAAATGTAACGCCTTAGGTTTGTGTTTCTGTTATGTTTCTTTTTTCCTAACTAAATGATATTCTATTTCAATGTTATTCTGTATGTAAGAGGTCGATAAGACCGCCTTTTGTAAGACCATAATTGTACTCTGAGCGAATGAGTTTACATTTTTTTTTCGTCCAACCTTTGAAAAAATTATGTCATTTGAACTCACAGCTACAATGTACACATTTTATCTGAGATTCGATGTTTAAATGAGGGATGGAGGATGCAGGTACAAATGCCTACTTGCACCAAACTGTCAAAGCTCTTAAGCATTACTTAACTCGCTTGACAGTTCTTAACGGTCTGAATTTGTACTGTTAAGAACTGGCAAGCAAGAAAAGTAATTGCTTAGGAGCTTTGACAGTTTGGTGCAAGTAGGCATTTATGTATAATTTTTAGGAGTTGGATGATGGGAAGCTTTTACCAGTTATGGTGTTCATCCACGGTGGTGGATGGATGTGCGGAGACGCTACCACGGGGATGTATGGTCCGGAATACATTCTAGACAGAGATGTCCTCCTTGTAACCATCAATTACAGACTTGGTTTGGATATTTCATAACATATTTTAATCTTAACTTTATTTACGTTGTTTATTACATAGGTTTTTTTACGATACTAATGCCTACTTGCACCAAAATGTCAAAGTCCCTAACCAATTACTTTGCTCGCTTGGCAGTTCTTAACGGTCAGAATCTGGACTGTTAAAAACTAGCAAGCGAGTAAAGTAATTGCTTAGGGACTTTGACAGTTTGGTGTAAGTCGGCATAATTGACGCCCGCAACTTTATTGCGTTGTGAATTTTCAAAAGTCCTTTCTCACTTTCAGTTCTTGACAAACACATCCTTCAAGTTTCAAGTCTGTAGGTTCAGTGGTTTGGCCTGTACGTTGTCTTTCAGTCAGTCAGTCAGGTCCAACCCTTTTATATATATATGTATTGATTTGGTGTAAAAGTGCGATACCTATATTTTTTTACTGTTGGGACGTCTCTGGATGAGAACTTATACAGTGCCAGATATTCTGCCGCAAGTTTGTGTATGTGTATGCATTACCGTGTTCAGGTGTGAAGGGCACTGTAGCTAGTACTATTACTGGGCTTTTAAGACTGACCATCGAAATGTCTCAATGTGGACGAGCGCTTTAGCAGTGTTGCACCGGCCTTTGTGAATCAAAATCCTCTGTAGCACTAATTCTGGTCATGAGCAGGCGTGATCTTTTACCATCAAGAGAGCGCTTAGCTCGTCACGTCCCAAGTTAACATACTAAAAATATATATTATTAGAGATTCCTACAGAAGGCATCAATTTTGGAGTTCAGAGAACACTTTAAAATTCTAAATGACCATAATTATTGTAACTTTGCCTGAGTGTGCTGCATTCCGTTCGTTCAGTTAAAAAATCCATTTGTGGTTACCAATCTAATAATAGCTTGAGTGCTAAATAAACCACATTTTTATGAATAGTAAAATTGCTAAATTCAAAGAGATAATAATGTTTTATTATCTCTTTGAATTTAGCAATTTTACTATTCATAAAAATGTGAATAGTAAATGTGTGAGCTTAGAGTATATAAAAACTGAAAACCTGACTGCGAAATTATTATAGGTACATTGTTTGCCAATTCATTAATACAAATTAAATTTAAACATTGATTTAGAGCAGGATACCCAGTTGTAGCCATCACCCCGGTTGTGGCCATTAACGACTTTGAGGGTCTCTAAATAAGTTATAGAAAACCGTCTGGTGTTAAAGATGTGCTTAAAAAATTGCTATATTTATAGCTTATTTTGACAAGTTACAGGTAACACAAAGACATTTAGTTATTATTCTATAAATTAAAAAGTGAAAATATTTCATTAATTGTTTTCAAACATCCGATTTTCCTTAAAGTGGCCACAACTGGGTATCCTGCCCTATATATTTTTCTGTTACCTTCATTTAATTTCCTTCATTTTGATACCCAACTCACTCCACTCGATAAGTATGGTGAACAAAAACTAACAACTTACTTACTATTTAGCACCAACAATCCGCCATTTTGGTTATTTTTTTTCTAAACCCATCTAAAAATATTCGGGTTATAGAGGCGAATATACGATACCTTAACCACAGAGTACCTACTAAGATATACACAACCTTAACTATCAAAATCCATCCAGTCGTTTGGAAGACCTCGTATCTTCCAAACGTACCAAAGAATAGTACATTATTGCAAAGGCAGCGAAATAGGCAGTTGCAGGTCGAGTATGAGTTTGAAGGCCGAGCCGCAGGCGAGGACTTCAATAATACGAGACAGGCAATCGCGTGTTCTTTATTTAAAAGTAATGGCAATATTTCCACGCATGTTTAAGAAAATGTAATTTACATACATACATACGCGCGAAAAACATAACCCTTCCTAGGCAGTCAGGTAATAATACTACTGATGTTTATTTTCAGGGCCTCTAGGCTTCCTCTCGACTCAGGACGTTCACTGTCCAGGCAACAATGGACTGAAAGACCAACAAGAAGCTCTTCGATTCATTCAAAAAGTAATAGAAAGTTTTGGTGGTGACAAAAAATCTGTCACATTGTTTGGTGAAAGTGCTGGAGGCGCTAGCGTTCACTATCACATGCTATCTGAAACTAGCAAAGGTATGTAAGGGCACTGAGACCTAATTTATTTTTCTCAAACATGCTCGGAAATTCGAACCTTATTTGACAACCTTTTTCGAGTTTAATCTACCTTGTTTACCGGCCTAGAGCCTAGAGCTAAAATAAATTACTAGATAGAACATATCCGTATTGTTTATTTAAAAAGGGAACGCACTTTACTTCTCAAAGAGTAGCAACTAAGGATATTGACCTAAGATTTACTTCTAAGGTACGTACCTCCTAAGTTGCTTATCTCTTATTAATAATTAGGTACGTATCTCATTAATTTCGACTTACTTTCTAAAGCGAACTGTTCAAAAAAAGAAGTATTTATTAGTGCCAATGATTATGTTTTTATTAGTGACAAAATGTCGAGTTCAAGTGAAGAAAATAAGAGTAAGACAATGAGATACGTGGTGTGAGAAATATATTTTGACTCGAATTGAAATTCAAGAAGCGGTAAGAGCTGTATACAAACTTCTTACGTTAGCTCAGGGCCAAAGGCTAAGGCTCGCTTCGCTCAGGAGTTATGTAGAGTCCTGAGTGACGCGAGGTGTTCAAGCTACCCAAGACGAAGACAGGCTTTATCCCATAGGGGCATACTCTACTTTTCACACCTTCTGCGAGGCAATAAAAAGCCAGGGCTCCAGCAGCGAACACCGTCTTTTGTTTCACAATCTTTGAAATCGCGCCTTTTTTCAGCTTATGGTGGCCAGTTCGATTTTCGAACAAACCTTTTTACAATGCCATATGGGCGTTCTATTACTTAGAGTTTACTACGAGTTTCCACACGAATTTGACGTTCCAAATTCAAATCACATTACAACCCTAGGGAGTTTCATACAACATAACCTCCCTAGAGAGGTAATGCTATGCTTTACCTTGATGATGGCATGATATGTAATTGGACATTGTCGAGCAGGTGGTGTGAAAAGTATTAAAACGTTACGATGATTTCCAGGTCTATTCCATAAAGGTATTTCGGAGTCAGGAACGGCCCTCGTCCCCTGGGCGGAGGCGCCTCCCGTAGAGGCACTGAGAAATGCCTTTCGCTTAGCCAAATTCCTTGACTGCCCTCCAGCCCCATCAGATGCTTTTATTGCATGCCTCCGCCGAAAAGATAGCTATGACATTATCGGAACCGAGTTCCAATTTTACGTGAGTTTTTTTTTTTTTCAATTTAAACATTTTTTACATTTAAGCATTCACACGCTCACACCCCTGTACTAGGATTCCCTATGTCGCAGGTGGCATGGACACATACAAGACATCACAACATCCAAGACCCGAGAACAAACATTTGTGTTCATCACACAAATATTGGCCCCGGCCGGGGATCGAACCCGGAAAACCAAGCTTCGTAGGCAGGGTCACTACCAACTATGCTACGGTGTCGTCAATTAAACCTCGATCACACAGGGCTAGTTTACAAGCTACAAGCCAGTGTGTTCGCTAGTAGCTTGTAAACTCGCCACGTGTCATCGGTTTTTTTACAATCTGCTAGTTGACCTTCTGAGCTGAGCTGGTCCTTCCGGACTGCTAAATCGCTCGCTCGCCAGTTATTTAACTCATCGACTAGCAACTCGTAAATTAGCCCCGTGTCATCGACGCTTTAGATAAATTAAGAGATAACAGGCTAGCTTGGTGTGGACACGTGATGCAAAGGGAAGAATGTAATGTCACTAGAAGAGTGGATGGATATAGAAGTAGAGGAAGGCTAAAATATGGATGGAATGTGTGAAAGATGATATGAATAAAACAGATGTATTCACGTGTGAATGTGTTGTACTGTTGTACATGCCAGCTTTCGGTAACAGACCTGTACCTATATCGTATAAGAAGTATAGAATACGTGTTAAAATGTTTCCTTTCAGGCGTGGGATTATGAACCCATGACGCCATTTAAGGCAGTGGTGGAGCCTGACTTGCCAGGCGCCTTCCTGACTCGTAGCCCGCGGCAGATACCTTCCGTGCCTGCCGTGCCGTGGATGACGGGCGTGAACAGAGATGAAGGATGCCTTAAATCTGTTTGTGAGTAATAAACAAGGTTATTTTATGTTATACGATACCTGAAACTTGTTGTAAATCAGTTTATAATCGATTAAAATATTGTTGAATTAGTATAATTTTTCAAATTGTTTAAATTTGTTTAGAATTCGTAACTCGCTCGCTACTTACTACAATGTTATAGTTATGCCCTTGCGAACAGAACAAACTCTTTTTTTCATTTTGCATATTATAGGATTTAAAATAAAATAAGTAAATACGGGTTTCGGCTTTCGTATAAACAAAATATAACGTTGTATATGTATGAAATTTTATTTATAAGCGGTAATAGACACTAACACACTAACTAACTTATACATACATATGTACTCCGAGCTGAGGGAATAGATAAAAATACCTAAATTGATAGTACTATTTTATGTAAAGTGACAAGATAGCAATGCGCTTTTCAAATAAAAGACCTCCTTGCACAAGAACAGTGCTGCGTAGGAGCAAATCTAATTTCTCGATGCATTAATAATTGTCATAATTCAGGACTAAATATTGCGACTAAATACTACTTTAGTATGACTATCAGCCTCGTATCTAATTGATATAATTAACCATGCAGTTGTAATTTATAGCGGTTGTGGTAAATCTTAAGAAACAACGACTTAAGCCGTTTCCTGTCTTAAAAAGTCCACTACTTGGGGGGTTTCGAGCATGGTGGATACATATTTTTTTAACCTAAGGTGAGTTCAAAAAATCACTATACTTAAGATGTTTTTTCAGGATCTTAATTGTCGGAGGAAAATAACTTTTTCAGGAGCGAAAATCACTCAATAGAACAAACTTGATCATGACGAGCGAAGCGAGCCGCTAATTTCTACGCCATTGGTTGAGTCCTGAAAATTAATATTCTAGGACCAAAACCACCAAATAAGACAAACGTAATTTTGGCAAGAAAACAAGCCGATAAAAAATCCGGGTTTTGGTTTATTAAGAAAAATCGCTGCATTGGGACCTAAAATTACCCACTAAAAGAAAACCGACCACGGCGAGCGATGCGAGCCGAGAACTTTTTTGGCAATAGTTTAGTCCTGAAAATGACTCTATCAGGACCCTTAAACACGCAACAGAATGAATGTGAACGCGGCGAGCGTAGCGAGCCGCAATTATTTTTAGGGTTTTAATTTACTAGAGAAAATCACTTTATCAGCGCCCAAAACACTTAACTTATTAAGGAAAATCACTGAATTAAGACCGTATGATGCCTTGTAACAGAAACCTGATCGCGGCGAGCGAAGCGAGACGCAAATTTTCACGCCAATAGTTTAGTCCTGATAATTACTCTATCAGGACCCATAAACATGCAATAGAATGAATGTGAACGCGGCGAGCGCAGCGAGCCGCAAATTTCCAAGGTTTTAATTTACTAGGAAAAATTGCATTATCAGGGTCCACAGCGATTTTCCCTAATAAGTGGGTGTTTACCCACTTATTAGGGAAAATCGCTGTATTAGGACCCAAAATCATCTAGTAAAAGAAATCTGATCGCGGCGAGCGAAGCGATCCGCAAATATTCACGCCAATAGTTTAGTCCTAAAAATTAGTCTATCAGGACCCTTAAATACGCAATAGAACACTTAACTTATTAAGGAAAATCGCTGTATTAGGACTGAAAATAACCTAGTTAAAGAAACCTGATCGTGGCGAGCGAAGCGAGCCGCAATTTTTTTTATGGTTTTATTTACTAGAGAAAATCACTTTATCAGCGCCCAGAACACTTAACTTATTAAGGAAAATCGCTGTATTAGGACCGAAAATTACCTAGTAAAAGAAACCTGATCGCGGCAAGTGAAGCGAGCCGCAAATTTTCACCCAATAGTTTATTTCTGAAAAATACTCTATCAGGACCCATAAACATCCAATAGAATGAATGTGAACGCGGCGAGCACAGCGAGCCGCAAATTTTTCAGGGTTTTAATTTACTAGGAAAAATTGCTTTATCAGGGCCCAAAACAGTTTACTTATTCCGGAAAATCGCTGTATTAGGACCCAAAATCATCTAGTAAAAGAAATGTGATCACGGCGAGCGTAGCAAGCCGCAAATTTTCACGCCAATTTAGTAGATTTAGTCATGAAAATTACTCTATCGGGACCCTTAAATACGCAATATAATCAATATTAACGCGGCGAGCGCAGCGAGCCGCAAATTTTTTAGAGTTTTAATTTACTTGGGAGAATTGGGTTATCAGGGCCCAGAATAGATTACTTATTAGGAAAAATCGCTGTATTGGGACCCAAAATTACCTCAAACACTTACCTACTAAAACATAACATCTGATCGTTTAATATTACATATTTTTCTCCTCTAATTTAATCCTGAAAACTACTGCATTATACATACTTATTAGCCAAATAGGCCTAATAGAAACCTGAAATGAATAGAAATAATAGAAACCTGATTGCGGCAAAAGCGAGCCGCCAATTTAATAGGCCGAGAAAAAACAGTTCTTTAAGATGAGAAAACACGAGTCAACTGGCCCAACAATTGGGCCACCCATAGGCGAAGGCAGCGTTCTGAGTATGAATAATTAAGCTAAAAATAATCTAGATTGCAAGTCTCACATAAAAATAGACAAAAACTTAAGACTTTTTGTAGAGCAAATTATCGAGCGAATTAAAATTTTACTTCTTGTAGAACTTTTGCGTTTACTTTATGAAATTAATATGTGGAATGCGAACGATGATTTCATGTCCTAAAGTCCTGTGTAGTACTGTTCTGGTCATGAGCACAGGAGAGCGCTTAGCTCGTCTTGTCACTTGTTTATATAAAAAAAAGTTTAAAAGTACCAACTGATTCGTGCTTCAAATGCTGGCTAAAATGCCAGCACTTGAAGATCCTTTCCATATAAGCAAGTTGCCGGATGCTATCGGAAAGTAATGTATTAAAATAACAGTTTTTTTCCCGTTCCATCAAAACAACCTGCCCGAAAAACAGACCTTATCATTTTTATACTTTTTTTTTTGGACATTTCACTCAACACCATCAAGCCTCAATTATAAATTAGCGGTCCAATATATATATCCAATATAATATACTTGCCATTCGAAAATCCGTGTTAATTAATTAAATATAGATAGTTCAGCTCAATAATTAGCTAAGTTAGTAATATTATAGTCATGCATGACAAATGAATTGAGGGACTTCCCTGATTGGTTTATGGTTTACCTATGCACGTTAAAATCAGGTTATTTCCATTTTCCTCTTGCAAGTTATTCTAATCGGAAATTTTCTGACGCTAATTCTGTTTTCCTTTGTCTACAGGGATCGTAGTAAACGATACGATGTACCAAGAGTTTGTATCTGGTTTCCGGACTATAGCGCCTGTGACGTTTTATTATGAAAACTCTCCATACGTTGACCTCATTACGAAAAAGATAGAGGAGCATTATTTCAAAGATTCCAGTGTTGAGGCTATAAAGTCTAATCTTCTGAAGGTATGTACCGCGGCTTAGCCTGTACGGAGACAAGAAACCTATATTGAGCCATCTCCTACACAGTACGCATATAACCATCTGCTGCTGTTTTCCCACGATTTTTGCCTGGAAGTGTCAAACTGATGGACAGACAAAACGATACATATTACAAAAAAAAGTATGGAAGATTCTATTAGTTATCTGATTCCCCTAGTACAAGCCCTTCTTAGTTTGGGGCTAGATAGCGATGTGTGAAATGTCGAAACATATTTTATCATTACACCATTTATTTCTCATTCATTTTCATTAAAATTCATTTTTACATAAAAATAAACTATTTGAATAAACAGCTAACAAATAATATTATAAAAAATATATAAAAACGGTGGACCACCAGCCGCGGAGTAGAACCCAAGCGGCTGTTGGTTAAGGCTGCAGAGTAAGGAACTTCCTTACCATTATAGTAATTCATATTATACGATATCGTATAATATGAATTATTAGCTGACACCTACAACTTCATTTGCATTGCGAATAAACGATACTATAAGATAATTATAAAAAGATAAGATAAATTAATTTTGCGACAAATTTATGTCATAATTACAATAGTAATATTATAATGTATTAATAGTAATATAAATAAGAATCATAAGAAAGAAATAGACTTATTTATTGATAATATATATACATTATGTATTTGATCGGAACATTAATTTTATTGTTTCTTAGATATTTGGTATTTTTCAAAAGAAAAATTTAAAGTTTATGTATATACGATTACATTTAGTTAGGTACAAAAACTTAATAATTTGAAGCGTTATTTCATATTAAATCCAAAAATGGTTATATACATTAACGTAATTAAAATTGGGAAAAAAAAGGAAAAATCATACATTTTCACGTGAACTTTTTGCAATTTATAAATGAAACTACGAAATTTCAAAAGTAAAATCACAATACATAGCTAAACTGTTGTTTTCCAGGTCTACTCTGACTCGTATTTCAACTTCCCAGCGGTGGAAGCGATAGAACTCACATTCAACTACACTAAACAACCGGTATACCTCTACGAGTTAGCGTACAGAGCAACTAACAGCTTTTCTCAGATTTTTGGTGACCCTGAAGGCGACTATGGTAAGTTCGTCAAAACAGAAATGCCTTTGATGTATGACTACACGTTTTTAATAACCTTGAAATATTTAAAAAAACTTATAGTTGTACGGCCAGTCCTCATCCATATAAAATGTATTATTTATGTACGTGACGTGACACCTTTGTACGAATAATTTTGCTTAAAATAAATCAGCTTTATTTTGTGTACAGTACAGTGCACGAAAGGAGCCTCTTTGAGGCGCACTTGAAATCCTTTCACCACACTGGTTCGAAAGAACTTTGGTTTAACCTGTACGATGTCTGTCAATCAGTCAGGACTAAGCCTTTTATATACATATATTGATTGATAAATAAAAAAAGCTCTACTAAACTACAAACTTTACTGTTGGGAGGCGACTCCTGATCCAGATATTTTGCCTTACAGGTTTTTTCTTATTTACTTTTTAGTTTATAGGATATTTTAGTTAATAACATACACGGAACATTCGAGACTGATCATCAAAATATCCCAAAATGTACGAGCACTATACACCTTTGAAACACCGGACTATGTAATTTAACCTCCTTTGTAGCACTTTCTTTCATTTCATCATAGGCATGCGTGATCTCTTACCAATAGGAGAGCTTCTAGATCGTCTCATCACTTCTATACATTATTTTTTTATATGGAGCCTGCACTGTCCCACTGCTGCGCAAAGGCCTCCCCCCATTTCTTCCATTCTTCCCTGTCCTGTGCCAAGCTAGTCCAGTCAGTCTAGTCAAGTCCAGTCCAAACTTCGTTACATAAAAATATTAAAATGTCTCAAAAATTTCAGGAGTATGCCATGCAGACGACCTGATGCATCTGTTTCCAATATCCTTCTTGTCGAAACCGATTTCAGAACAGGATATTTACATGAGCAATACTATATTAACGCTATGGACTAATTTTGCTACCAGCGGGTAAGTTATACATATACCTACATAACTTAATTGTAAAAAAATGTATTGGTTTGTTTAAGCAAGAGTACGCAATCAGATAGTACCTTTGAAAAATGTCACATAGAATTTTCACAAGCTTACTTCATAAAGTTAGGGTGCCACAGCCGAAAGTATCACCCTAGTCTGAAACCGCTCTAAGCGGTATTTGCGTGCCGGCGATATTAGAGGGCGTGCATTTTCAGGCTGAAAAATCTCTGCTAGCTACTTATGCACATTAAATTTTTTTTTCAGAAACCCTAACAAACCTGTAAAAGTGCCGCTGAAATGGGAGCCAGCCACAAGTGGAAGTAAGATGGAGTACTTGAAGATAGACACTGAGCCAGAGATGAAGTTACATTTGGCTGCATCCTCGAGGTTTTGGGAGACTCTCCCGCTTTGGCACAACCCTCGTAAGCACCGGTTCATCGATGAGTTGTGAAAATAAAAGAAAAAACCATTATGAATTTTCTTATTTCCACAAAGTTGTTCAGGTCACGAAATACCCGCGCTGGTGAGTCACCGTTTCTCCGTCAAACCTATAATCTGAACTTTATGATAGATAATGTATTCCTGTTAAAAATTGTTTTGTTTATTAAAAAGGGTAAATACTCTTTCAATTTCCCCTTGATTAAATTTAAGAGGATTTTGAAACTGCGATCTAAATCATCTTGATTCGTAAAATTGCCTTTAAAAAAAATTAAAGAGGTTTTGTGATAAAATGGTACTTAATTGCAATATTTTTTGAACCAAATGAATGTACTGTAAATTAATAAAAAAAATTTTTTTCTCAAATTATGTATACTATTAAGTACATATTTATCGGTCCGCCTCTATTGATTGCAGCACCCCAAACGGGTAATATTGTGTAGCTTTACTTAATTAAAGACTTACCTACCTACCCAATATGATGATAAACGACTGCGAATACTGAATATCACGGTCAATATATTTTGAGGTTCAAAGCAATTAAATAATACTTATTACTAACAAGCTGCTTTGATTTGCCCGCGGCGTGTGTAGGTAGCCTTATGTCCTTTTCTAGTTTATAAATTATGCCCGTACCGAATTACAAACAAGTAGGTTCAGTAGTTTAAGCGTGATCGTTTAACATAGGTACATCCCCAAAAACTTTTGTTTTTATATTATTAGTAGGGCTAGTAGGATCAGATACGGCTAGTAAGGCCCCGTTAGGTTTAGGTATGAACTCTACCAAAATAACAGAAGAAGAGATGAAAAAATATATAATATAAACATAAAAAAATATCAATTTATATAAAAAGCTTGAACATGAGTGACTGATTGACTGACAGACAACGCATAGGCCAAACCACTGAACCTAGACACTTGAAATTTTGAGTGTTCGTCAAAAGCTGAAATTGCGTAGGTACTAAGAAAGGAATGTTGGTAATTCGCAATGCAAACAAAGTTGCGGGTTGCAACTATGTAATTACTTATAACGAAGCGAAGCGATAATTCCATAAGAGAATAAAACCATGTAAAATAACTTCGCTATGGTTTGTTTTAAAATACGGAAAGTATTATCTGGTTTAATTGTTGATTTCACAGTAGTAAGTATGTAGGTAACGTAGCTAACGTTAGCTACATACAGGCATGTATTTATAAATGTATGTTAATAAATTCTGTTTGACAAAAAATCTACAGTGACTGAAATAATTCGAGTTCAACAAACAGGGCAAAAAATAAAAGCACAAGATAAGAACCCGTATTGTATTGCTACAAATGTAGGTACTTGAAAAAACTGTGGCACACATATCTATATAGGTAGACCTATAGTTATTAGACCTTATCTAGCTTATTGATTCAATGATATATGCCAGAGCTCTTCATTGTATGTATGCATAGTTAAGTAGTACTTAAATTCTCATATTTATGTAGTTAAAAGTACTTATGTAGTAAATGTTTATTTATACCTAACTACTAAGTAAATAAATATTACTACAGCTTTTAAAATCAACAATTTTAGTTATGACCATTAATTACCAGACAGAATTTGATTGCTAATACTTGTTTACTTATTATAAAGTAATTTATAATCGTAAATAAGTAGGTACTATATTAATAAGGCGTTTTTCGCTAATGATCGCGGAAAATACCCACACAGTTTTCGAATAAAATGTAATAACGGAATATTCCATTTATGTAGTAGTTAAAGAAGGGTACACTGGGTACGGTTAGAAGATTTTGCTATATATCAAATGCAGGTATCAGGCGTTGTCCTAATAGAACGCGATCACGCGACCATCGCAAGTTCGCGCGAACGTCGATCGCGCGAAAGCCAATTGGGACGCTTATTTGACGTTAGTATGTTTAATCGCGGATTCGCACGACCGACGTTCGCGCGAACTTGCGATGGTCGCGTGATCGCGTTCTATTAGGACAACGCCTTATACATTAGCACAAGGAGTGTATGCAGTAGGGCGGGAGGCATTTTATAACCTTGCTTGACAATAAACCATAAACTGATCTCAATAAAGAGTCAATGCAGCCAGTATCATCGGCATGCTACCAACGGGTATCGAGTAGAATCTGTTGAGCTACCTGTAGATCGTTTGGAACGGTCTATGGGTGGCCCAATTATTTCCTTTTGTACAATTTGTAATATAGATTGTAGCAGTTATGCTGTATTAAAAATAAACTCATCAAAACGAAATAGTTTTCATCTATCCCTTTTTCAACCGATATCCAAGAAAAGGAGGTTCTCAATTCGATTGAGTGTTTGTCACCTCAGAACTTCGTAATTTATCACCTGATTTGGGTTTTTTTTATTTGGGACGATATTTGCTTCTGGATTGGTCACATAAAAAAGTTAATGAAAGTTTGTTATAAACAATAAAAGTTTGTTACCTCATTCAAGTAAACTAATTTGGGTTTTTTTATGACTTAATTGGTGTTTAAGGTCACTAATTTCTTACTTATCAGTTTAATTAATTGTCTGTTAATTATATTTTGTTCTGCCTCAAGCAACTTTTTTCCATCCTGCCACGCATCACTTTGCCGACTATAGTTTGAGATTTATCGGTTTTGTCTCAATCATACCCAGTCTCCTCTACTTAATACAAAATCAATTTCAATATTCTATTTTGATCGTTTGCAAAAATATGCTTTCATCAGTCGGCAAACTCATTAAATCGTAATAAGACTACCGTTCGAAGACTTACAAATAACAAATTATAAGATTGATAAGACATATTATTTTTAAAATATTTTATTATAACAAGAAAGTAAGTATCGTCGGTGATGTATACCACATACCCTATGTATACCACATACCCTATGTATGTGGTATACATATCCGTAACAAAACTAAATACTAAAGAACATACACCAAGAGATATTATAGATAGATAGATAATTATTTATTGTACACATGGAAAATAACAAATAGAAGGCTTAATCTAATGAGTGGTACAATTGGCGCCTTATCGCTGAAAGAGATTTCTTCCAGGTAACCAACAGGCAATGGAGAGGATTTAAATAAGAGTAGCGGGGCAGAGCGTACAACTGTTTCCAAAAAAGGGTACTAGGTAGTAACTTAATTATAACCTACAATTTTACCAAGATTGATAAAGGCAATGAAAAATTCCAAGATAAATATAACTTCACGTATAAAGTACTTATTTTAAGTATTTTAAGATAAACATCATCAGATTGTGACCCTGTTTAATTACATCATGTACCTTTAATAAATAGGGAACTTTTTTAATTCAGTATAGTATTACTTTCAAAATAAAGGTATAAGGTCTTTATTAACCAAAACTTTATAACTTCCTTATTTAGGTACTTGCCATCCATGTGGCATGGCCGTGGAGGACTGATTGAATACTAATATACTTTGTTTTTGTAAATACATACATAGAATATATAGAAAACACCCAGACTCAGGACAAACACCGATGTTCATATGTTCATATCACATGAATATTTGTCCTGAGCGGGAATCGAACCCGCGACACCGGTCGTGGCAGTCTAATGCCGACTTGCACCAAACTATCAAAGTTCCTAAGCAAGTACTCAACTCGCTTGACAGTTCTTAACGGTCTGAATTTGGACTGCTAAGAACTGGCAAGCAAGAAAAGTAATTGCTTAGGAGCTCTGACAGTTTGGTGCAAGTAGGCATAACACTCTTGCTACTCGACCATTCGTGTCGTCAATGTATAATAGTATAGCTGTTAAGGGTAATCCTCAAGGCAAATTTCCATACAAAATTAGTAGTGTTAATTTTAAAACACGTATAAAATTTAAATTAAAGTATGAAACCTTACTATTTTTTGTTGACACAATCGGAAAACATAGACTAAACGAATAGTGTGAAGAAATTACTATAATACGGCGTGCTTTTTGAGTATTTGTCCGAAACATTTTGTAAGGAAATTTGGCTTGAGGATTCCTCTTAAGAACGAGATGTAAATTGTAGTACCAGGTTTAACCCCACACCTTAACCCCTTGGTCCCACGAGCAGCTAGTTAGAGCAACGCCGTTCGGGGACATCGCTATAGAAGTGACCCGGTTTTCGTGTCCGTTTAGGGTCCCTGTAAAGCATAATACAGTCAGTAATGAAGGTTTATAGAGGCCTTTACATACACAGCCGTCCTGGGCCGCCTGGCTCTTTTCAACCGACATCAAAAAAGGATAAGGGTCAATTTGGTGGAATATTGTTTTTTTTTAATGTTTGTTAGCTCAAAACTTCGTCATATAACGAATCGATTTGGAAAGTTATTTTTTTTGTTTGAAAGAAAATACTTTCACTTTGGTCCCATATAAATTTTAACGGTTCAGTTCATTCAATATGACTTTTGATTCATGATATCGGGAAGTACTCCATTAAGTGACAAAAAGATTCTATATCTATCAGCTAGCAGTAGTTCTGGCATGATTGAGGAGAGGTCAACAGCGACCGGTTGAGGTGGGCAGCGACCAGTAGAGGTCGGCAGCGACCGGTGAAGGGTCGACAGCAACTGGTAGAGGTCTGCAGCGACCGGTAGAGGTCGTCAGCGACCGGTAAAGGTCGGCAGCGACTGGCAGAGGTCGGCAGCGACCGGTAGAGATCGGCAGCGGCAGGCAATGACGCGACGATTTTGCATGGATCTTATGTCTAGATCACACGTACCGTATACTCGGCTAAGACAGTGATCTCCGTATAAACATTGCGCTGAGTGCTCGGCTGAGCGAGTGACGTAAGCTTTCATTGTCTCAGCCGGCAAAATAGCGCCGGAAAATTTTTCTTTCAAATACTAGTAGTCTATGTTCGTCTCTCTTGCTTACAACCCAGGTTACCTCACTAGATAACGAGCTTAAAATATCCTTAGATTGTAGGTACTCCTTGTATTGTATAAGTGACTCTACCTGTATGATTAACTTTGAGGGTATCCCAAGAGTGCACGGCGTTGTCATCAGATCCAGCAAGCAGATACCTTCCACTCAAAGACAGAGCTGGAACACATCGTATATTTAAGATAATTGATTGATTCAAGCCCGTCACACACGTAGCTATAATATATATTAAAGCAAGACATCTTACAATATATTTTCTATACAAATATTCAAGTCATAGAAGTATATAATATAGCTGCGTGTGCGGTCGCTTGAATATTTGTATAGAAAATATATCGTAATATGCCTTGCTATAATCGTATTAATATATATTACAGCTACGTGTGTGACGAGCTTCAGGCGTTACTTTGCGGTAATCCATAAATATTAATAAATAGTATAAAATTAAATATACCATACTTCCTACTTAATATTAACGTTTATTAACGTACGAAAGTTTGTAACGATGTATGCATGGATGTTTGTTACTCTTTCACGTAAAAACCACTGAATGGATTTTATTGAAACTTTTCAATAATATAGCTTATAACACATACAATTTATAAAGATACCTGCGCAGACAAAGTCGCGGGCACCAGCTAGTATATATAAATATAATATAATATATATAAATCCGCTTTACTTCCAAACAAAGGTCCCAATTAACTTAACTCTAGTTTAAGATTGTTTAGTATCTAAACCAAAGCGCCGAAAACACTAAAAAAAAACTCACGTTTCGGATTTCGGCGAGTCAACATCTCCTGAGGATGCCTCGTGTAGAGGCGAAACACGTGTCGACTTGGGTTTTCTATTTTCGGCGCTTTGGTTTAGATACAAAAAAAATCTTAAACTAGAGTTAAGTTAATTGGGAACTTTGTTTGGAAGTTAATCGGATTTATTACTATACTAGCTGGTGCCCGCGACTTCTTCTGCGCAGGTATCTTTATAAATTGTAAATGTTATTCTGATGTATAAGCTATATTATAGTAAAGTTTCAATAAAATCCATTCAGTTTTACCATCCATCCTTACAAACTTTCGCGTTTATAATATTAGTCGGAAGTAGGATATATTTATACCATATTATATTTATAATATTTATTAAACGTATATTTATTTTTTTATTGACAGTATGCGTGAAAAATTATTGGCTTGTTTTTTTTATCTTGGTTTGATACTGTTATATATATTATTAGTGTTCTAAAGAACACCGTTATTCATCTATGGGTACTGGATACTAACCGCAGCTGGTGAAGCCGCCAGCCCCGGGCGGGGTGTAATGACCGAGTTGCTGGTCGCTACGGATGTCGAACATGCGCGCTGTCTTGTCTTCAGAGGCAGTTGCAAAAGCATGCCCGCTGGCGTGGAACTTCAATCAAGGCACAACATTAGCTTAACTTCTCTAGAGCTATGGTTTTTTTTAATTTAGCTTCGGACTTTAGAATAGAAATATTGTTAACTTTTTGGTAAATAAATAAATACAAAAATACAAAAAATACCATTTTCAACCGACTTCAAAAATGAAGGTTATCTATTCGTTGTTTCTTATGTTTGTTACCTCAGAACTTTGTTGTTTATGAGCTGATTTGAAAAAATCATTATAAAACCTCCAACAGAAGACATTAATTTTGGAGTTTAGAAAACACTCTAAAATGCTAATTGACCATCATTATTGTAACTTTGTCCGAGAACGCTGAATCCGTTGGCTCCGTTGATTCCGTTGTTGGTTACCAATCTAATCACAGCTTTGTTAAGTCTACATAAACATAACAAAAATAACTTACACAAACACTATTGACGTCCGCATCGTGTCCGAAGAATGTCTGCTTCGATTTCTCATCTCGTACGTCCCACAGCTTGCAAGTCTTGTCTACGGAGCCAGTCACATATGACTTCATGTCTGGAATACAGACAATGTAACGAGCTTGGTACGTGGCTGCGCGCGCGCATGTTAAAATTTATTTCTCAAACATGCTTGGAAATTCGAACCTTATTTTGACAACCTTTTTCGAGTTGCCGGCCTAGACCTAAATAAATTACTATGAAATTTCATATCGTATTAGGTTATTTAAAAAGGGAATGCACTTTTTCTTGAAGTATATTGGTCTGTGCAGCACAGCCGAATCAATAAAAATAAATCATTTTGATTACATAACCATCACTATCGATTTCTTTACTCGAGAGCTGAGCTAACTCTTTTTGGGTCGACTTTTATTTTTTGGGTGAATGTAACTCAAATAAGAATAATAAATCAGATGACCGGTTAGAAAAATCTTCCTAGCGAGTAAAGTAAAAGCTCAGGAATTTTGACAGTTTGGTTTGGTTTGGTGAAGGTGCATATAGGACCGCACATTGTGTGTAGTAAGGCCGACGGATCTAGGATCATTCCATCTCACTGCAGCATTCGTTGGTGTTCGTGTCGCTTATCTCGCTCTATGGTATCTTCGCCTAACTTCAAGCCGGCCTAGATCCGCGGGGCTATTTGCTAAGCCGTCATTAGTTCTCGTTATCGGATTAAGTGGTCAAGAGGGGGGAAAAAATGACGTAACCCGAGGATTTCTGCGCTATCGGCTTCGAGAGGTCGGCCATTTTCTGTCAGATTTGACGTACCATTCGATAACGAGATCTATTGACGGCTTAGCAAATAGCCCTGCCGCCGCTGGCCGTACTATTACAATATGCATTCATAATGCCTACTTGCGCTAAACTGTCAAAATTCACTTTGCTCGTTATTTCATGCGATGTATGTTAAAAACACTTGAGGATGATTGGTATAAAGGGGATTTTAAATTGAAAGTGGCTTTGATTATTGGCAGTTAAAATGCCAATTAAATTACAAAAATGGAAAATTATTGATTTATCGATCTAATTTAAATGTTTGTCGCCTTTCCTGTCTTCTCTCTGCAGTCTATTGTTTAGAGGCCGGCTACTCTATTCTTTGGTTCAGAAGCCTATTCACAGTTGTACCCATAGCGCAAACAGAGGCAACATCATTTAGTAACTATGGTACGTACCGGGGGATAGAGATATAGTGACGACGTCTCCTGCATGAGCATCGAACTCCATCTCTCTCTTGCCGGCTTCCAAATCCCATACGCATCTTGAAGAGCAAAAACCAATATAAGACTCATGTATACCTGTACCTGTACCTATCATTTACCTGTAAGAAGACCTTTGAATAACAAATTACGATTATGAGTCAGTCAGTCAGTCCAAGCCTATATACCTATATGCAAGTTTATAGACACCGCAAATTTTTAATCACACAAAAATTATGACAAAATTTTATCAAAATAAATTTGATAAAAATTGGACAAATGTTACTGTCAGTCGTTTTCCTATGGATTTGCGTCAGCCGGTACCCATCATTCATAATAATTCATCGATTGGCAAACCCGGGCACCTAGCACCTCGCATAAGCTGTGCTCGGGCGCCGTACTCGGCCCGCTGTCATTCTCTCATTTTGTACAACGTAGTACCTAAGTACCCCTTCTGCATTTTCCATCTAAGTAAGTTGTTTTGGTAACTAAAAATTTGTGGTTTTTCTTCTTATCGTGTCACTAGTTCCTTCAAACCAGTGTGGTGAAAGGATTTCAAGTGCGCCTCGAAGAGGCTCCTTTCGTGCACTCGACACATGTTTTCGAACTTTTGGTTCTACGACATGCCGGTTTCCTCACGATGTTATCCTTGCGAACAACATTAGAACGTGCGATGCATACATAGATTTTTTCGTCCGAAAAAACCTATTTACGCATGACTGCCACCGGGATTCGTACCCGCGACCATCAGATCGCAAGATTAGGGCCTCATCCACTCGGCCACCACGTCCTCATTAAATTTATGGTAAATATATAATAGTATTTAAATTTGTGGTGCATATTGATTATATTCGCAACGCAAATGAAGTTGTGGGTTAGTAGTGCTAGATAAGTAGGTACTAGGTACAACTGGTCTTTACATTTTCATATCCCCCGAGCCTGTGAGGATGTGTGTGTCGTCGAGGAACCGGCAGCTGCTGAGGAAACCCTCGTAGCCAGCCAGCTCTCGCACCATCTTCGCAGCTCCAGTAGAGTCGCGGTTGTTCACGTCGTAGATGGTGCACATGTTGTCCATACCCCCGCAAGCTTCAAACAATAAGCTTATGCCTTGATCGCACGTATGCCTTGATCACACGTACCGAGTACTCAGCCGAGACAGTGCTCTTGGCCGAGTACTCGGTACGTATAAACATAGCGCCGAGTGCTCGGCTGAGCTAGTGATGTAAGCTTTCACTGTCTCGGCCGAGTAACATTTTACTGTCTCGGATGAGTACGTGTTGGCTGGGTACGTGTGATCTAGGCAGTACCGAGCAAACGGCCGAGACACTCCTCTCGGTACTCGGTACGTATAAACATAGCGGCGAGTGCTCGGCTGAGCGAGTGATGTAAGCTACTCTTACTGACAGTGACAGTGATCTGTCTCGGCCGAGAAACATTTGCTGTCTTGCCCGTTTGCTCGGTACATGACATGTGATCTAGGCATTAAATTATTTATTAAGGCCCAGAATCCCGCGCGCCGTTATCTCGCTCGCTTGTGTAATGAACATTGGTGTTTATCCTGAGTCTCTGTGTTTGTTTTCTATATAATTATACCTACTAAGCGACGATGATACAGAGCTAGTTTACGTTTCGCTTGAAGCTTGTAAACTCGCCCAGTGTCATCGGCTTTTTTACAATCTGCTAGTTGAAAATCCTTCCTGATCGCTCACTCGCTAGCTTTTAAACTAGCCCGGTGTCCTAACTAATGAGAAACTCCGTGACCTAGATGAATCGAATGACACCTCTTTTATCAAAATCCGTTCAGCTTATTATCCAGCATGGTGTAACAAAGAGTCCGAAAATCATAATAAGTACAAAATAATTATCATTCAGAACACAATAACTCTTATACCCTTAGATAAACATACACAATGAATTTTATTATCAGTCCTTACTAAATTATGTGCATGCGTCGTTAAAAAATCATGATTATTACGTAGATAAGTCACGCATATGTAACGGCGCAACGCAGCTGCATTTCTTATCACGGTCTAGGTCATCTATGTTCAACCTCATATCTACGAGCGTTATGTTATCAAGGAATAGCATGGAGAACAAAGATATAGTTCTTTAAAAAGCTTGTCTTTCTGATTGTTACCCGACTGCCAAGGAAGGGTTATGTTTTTCGCGCGTATCTTGTATGTATGTATGTAAATTTCTTTGTGACGATATCTTCCAAACGGCTGGATGATTTTTTACAGTTAAGGTATCATTAAATTCGTCTCACTCAATACCCCAGGTATCCTTAGATGGGTTTTTCAAATGGCAAACCAAAATGGCGGATTTTTAGCGCTAAATAGTAAGTCATTTAAAACGACGATTACCACTAGGAAAATCTACCAATGAGAGTCAAGATCCATCACGTATCTGATGTCGTTCGCGTTTTTCATTGGTCTAACTTTCCTAGTGGGAAGTTCACAGGTCTTTGATTCAACCTAGACCGGTGCAACACTGCTAATAGTCTCGTCCACTTTGACATTTTGATGGTCAGTTTCGAAAGCTCAGTAATTTTACTAGCTACAATGCCCTTCAAACCGGAACACAGCGATGTTTACACTTTACTGCTTTGCGCCAGAATAGCATGTGCCATTTAGACCCACAAGTACAATGTATGAAAACTGACGGACGCCGGCCACCGGGCGATGTAGTCGGCGACGCGTTTGCGGATGCACTTACCCACGAAGTTCCCTGAGGGTGCGAAGGCGACGCTCATGACCCAAGCAGAACGTAGCGGGATCACCTGCACCTTGTTGCCGCTCCAAGTGTCCCAGATGATTAGCTTCCCGTCGAGGGAGCCCGTCACGCAGTGCCTTTCAAACGAACTTGGTTTTTAACCGACAAAAAGAAAGCTAATGACGTAAATGCGTCAATGGGTTATTGCGATGTTAAACTATGAAAAGTACAGTCTTGGTGCTGTTTATTTTCAATCACAATTGACGCATTTACCTCAGATAACTTTATCAATTTTATGGCTACGAATGCAGGTTTTTTTTTGTATGTTGGAATATTGCCCCGGGTACGTCCGACAACATACAATACAATGCAAAAAAATCGGTATGACATTTAGCCTATTTAGATACAATGCAAAAAAAATATTATCTAGACAAATCTTTTTTGAGAGCCTAAAAAAAAAAAACATGTATGAATTCCGTATACTGGTACATGAAATACATACTTTGTTGTTTTTTATTGAGCAAGAATGTTATCCTGCCCGATCTTATGTGCACATTTAAAATGATTTCAAATACATTTTGCAACTTTATCCAGTACTCTACCAAACCATTTGCACACGTAAGTATGCAATTATTTGATTAAAAAGATACCTACTTATGTCGCGTACTATTGAGGTATTTTTAGGTAAACTAATATGATACTGGTTTACCTACCTCGAGTCTCCGCTGTAGTGAACCGAATTTACTTTATTGATATGTCCCTTCAATGACTTCTTCACCTGAAGCCTTATTTTCGTGACGTCTCCTAGATCGCCGCATTTATCAGCTAGCTTACAGTCAGCGAATTTTTCTTGATCTGCCTAAAACAGAAGTAATTAAGTACATAGCCACAGCTTACAGTAGTAGTAACTTGTAAGAAAACATTAGTTAAAGAGTTTAGTCGCAACTATTCATACTCACACAAAGGTGATTTATTTCAGTGTCTGATCGTAGCACTGATGAACTCAATAATTTTTTATTTTATTTTTATAAACATTCACACACTCAGACCCCTGCACTAGGATTTCCTGTGTCGCAGGTAGCATGGACACATACAAGACATCACAACATCCAAGACCCGAAAACAAACATTTGTGTTCGTCACACTAATATTTGCCCCGGCCGGGGATCGAACCCGGAACACCAAGCTTCGTAGGCAGGGTCACAACCAACTAAACCACGGTGTCGTCGGTTCTTATTATTGTTGTTCTGAATTATTTGGCTACTATTCGAATCAATATCAGAACCCATAAATATCTAGTATTGCCAAAGCCTTTCAGCCAGATTTCAGTCTGTGCGATCGCTTTTCTTTTACAGAAGGCTTAAAAATGCTTACAAAAATATACACGTTCACTAATCAGTCAGTATGTTTTAATGGTAATAGGTAAGAGTCAGGCCATTTACACAATAACCGTCAAGCCAAGTCGGAACCCTTTTGGGTTGCCGCATAACTCCGACTATAGAGTCTGTCACTTTCTTACACAAGAAGGAAGGGACACGCCTGTCTTTGAGACGACCGCAACAAGCCACGCGAGACGCTTCATGCTACTGACACTCGCTAGAAAAAACCGACCGTAAGCGACAGTATACACGCGTGTACGCGCGACACGCTTTTCGCGTGTACCAATCCGCCCGTATACGCGACAAAAATACGCTTGTCAAAACCGCACTTATGTATACTGATCGCGCGAGTGGAGGAGCATGCATTTTTAGGCTGAAATATATTTACGCAGTGGCATCGATTGGTTATAATTCTGCAAGATTTTTCCACTTTTACCTTTAGTTGGGTTATTAGATCAGTCAATTCCTTTTTGAGTGCCGTAGTCTCGGGATCGTCTTTCGGCATGATCGGTTCTTTGAAAGGTCACTAGGTGTTACACACTGGTCTGCACTTATCGCACTGGCGGTCTACTACTCCAGTTGCTGTTTTAATCTTGTTACTCAAATTGGATTTGAGTTCCCAATGGAAGCTCTACATGTGTTAACCAGCATGCAGCATTTCACAGAGCCGTAATCAGCAGGTATTCTACATGGGTTGAACTAAATCAGATACACTTGAAAATATTAACAAAAAAAAGTTGTGGTGAAAACACTAACGTTAACTTCGTTTGCGTTGCGAATTAACAAATTCCTTTCTTGTCAACACTTCTTGATGAACTTAAAATTCCAAATTTCAAAGTCTCTACGTTCAGTTATTTGGTCTGTGCGATGTCAATCAGTCAAGACCAAGCCTTATGTATACTTATTGATTGATTACGATACTTTTTTTCAATGTAAATCGGTGACGGACGAGACTAGCTAGGTGCCATCCGGATGCTAGACACGCTGACACGTGTGCCCATAACCAGAACAGTACTACATAGGACTTTGATTCTTATAAACTAGTGCAATACTGCTACTTCAGCGCTCGTCCACCTTGAGACATTTTGATGGTCAGTCTCGAATGGCGCTTCACATCTACAGAAAAAAATAATGCTAACACATTACTGCTTTGCGGCTTAATATCTGGCACTGTGTTGGTACCCATCTAGACGAAATCCTGCAATGGACGCCTCCCACTGGTAGGAACCTACCACCAGTTTGCAGTAGGTTCGATTGAGAAAATGTCAATTCAAAATTGAATGCAAGTCATTGAACCACAGAAATTGGCCCAGTTGCGGTTGCTTTCACCTTCTTGTAAGTAACTATTTTGTGTACTTACCTTTTTTGTTGTTTACAGTTCCAATCACGTAAATGCACCGCTCTAAATAAGTGGTCCAGTGACGACAATTTCGGTTAAGGGTCGATGACAGGCTTTTTTACCCGACTGCTAAAGAAGGGTTTTGTTCTTCGCGCGTATCTTGTATGTATGATGTGAATGCATTTAAGTATGTAAATTTCTGGGTTGCCAGTATCTTCCAAACGGCTGGATGGATTTCTGTATAACCAATGTTCTTAGATGGGTTTTTTAAAAAATAATCAAAATGTCGGATTTTTGGAGCTAAATAGTAAGTTGTTAATATTTTTTTGTTGACCAAACCAATCGAGTATAGGGTATCAAAATGTAAGTATTTTATAAGGGGATTACAAATATATACATAAGTTATATGTTTATATTTAATTTGGAATAATGAATTGGCAATGTAAGTTTCATTATTTCGCAGTCGGGTTTTCAGTTTTCGATGACATTGGGCGAGTTTACACGCTACAAGCAAAGTCGCTGGCTTGTAGCGTGTAAAAAAGCCGTGTGTCATCGACGCTTTAGAAAACATGATTTTTTTTATAGCATTATTTAAAAAAACAATAAGGTTTAAATGATGAGCATTATAAGCTAAGGAGTTTTCACATAAGGTCACAGTGTGTACCTAATACCATAAATTAAGATTTTCCGTTTACAAAAGTACCTAATACAAATTGAATTCTAGTAACTTATGTTCTGCTAATTACTAAAAATAATTAAATACTAACATTATGTAGGTACCTATGTGTTAAAACTTAACTACTTAAAAACTAACAGAAAAAGTAAAAATCGAATCACAATTTAAAAGTATTTAGCACAACAACAGCTCATTGCAATGCATAATCATAAACTAGGTATATTGCGCATCCCTACGTACCTAAATGGTGAAGAAAAACATAGTGACGAAACCGGCATATCAGAACAGAGCAAGGTAAATCTTCTATGGCACGTGATATCTTATATAGACCCATTCGCTCTCTTAGCCGAGAGTAGGCCTGAGTCCCCCAGCAATGCGATGTTGCTGGGTAGATAGTTACTGGGTTTTCTTGGCCGACCATCAGAATATTATAGTGTTTTTTTTTTGACAAAAAATGTTGAGACGTGCTTGGCGTTCTCTTTATCGTAAGAGATCACGCCTGCCCATATTTAAAATAGTGCTACATTAGGACTGCCTCACATGGTCCGATGCAATACTGCTGTGTCTGCTGTAACCCTTTGAGATATTTTATTGGTCAGCCTCGAAAGCCCAGTAATTTCACTAGACGGAACACAGTGATGCTTACACATTACTGCTCTGCGGAAGAATATCTGTCACTGTATTAGTACACACCTAAACGGCATCCTGCAGGGGACTCCTCCCAACGGTAACAGGCCTTTGTGTACATATATGTTACCTTTTCAGGTGTATAGTACCTATAGCTGGTCATAGACAGGCGGTACAATCACATTATTTTCATAATACCGTAAATTCTTCGGTATTGACGTAAATATAAAGGGAAAAGTGATTAGTTTATCCTAAACATAAACAACAAAAAGGTCGTTTTGTCTTATACGTAACTAGGTACATAGATAAAGAAAAATACTTACCTATAGTTTGCCTATAGCTACCCTTCGTGCATCATCTCAACTTTCCATATAATAAAAGAATCCGAGAACAAAAGTTCTAGGTACAATAGGTAGGTAATTCATAATGGGCTGGTAGGTTCGAAGTATCATTGGACCATGAGATAGAATACCCCTCCCTACACTCCGTAACGGTAGAAGTTTCTTTATCAGCCCGCCACACTTTCATTTCACGGTATATTAGCTTTTTCTGAAAGCATGAAAATAGAGTATCGCTCTCACCTTTTCCGTTGTCTGTGTAGTAGAAACCAAATCGATTTGATAGATTGGCTATAGACGGGATGCTAGTCTGCCTTTGGAAGCTTTAGTGTAAACATGCTTTTACGACACAGGTGTTTTCCTCTAAAATGTTGTGTGTGGGTACTGGCTATTTTCATGGCTCTAAAGCCCGGCACGCCGTCTCAAGAGTTTTGCGACAAGAATTCGGAAGACAAAAGATGCAAGCAGCATTTTATGTATGCAAAAGGTAAAATTTTAAGCCTACTTTATATTTGTCGTATATTTCTATGATGTTTTGCGAATTATTTTTGGCCTCGCGAATGTTATTTATGCTCATATCAATCAAGCAAGAAACTATGTTCGTCTTCGTCGGTACATCTTGGAGTGTTAGAAAAACCTTTTTTCGTGAAGTTTAAAAAGGATAAATAAATTGGTTATCATAGAAACTTCCGAAAAATTATCTTGGTGATTGAATGGAACTACTGAATTTCCCAATTATTTATTGGACGCTTATAAAATATTATATAAATTGTATACCTAAATCACACATTTTGCATAAAATGCAGTTAGGAGGTATTTTCAAACTTACACAAAAAATACTTTTTTTTTTTTTAATTTATTTACACAAAAATTATATTTAAAAACAACATTTTTGTATCCTGAAACCTCTAAAGGTTTGTGGGGACACAAGTATCGTCTTTGAGCTACATTATGCACATATTTTTATACAAATATGTCTTATTGCTACAACTACTAGGGGAAGGTGGGGCATAACGGGGACGCGAGGCACGACGGGGCCACCCACACATACAAGTAACTACGCACACTAGCTGTGTTTTGTTTTTACCAATAAGAAGGCATTTTGCATCTCACTTAAGTGCGGCAGTGACCGGCGATCAGAGAGCACGCTTTTATTTTTGACGACCAATTCTTTTTTCCGGCTTCATTTCATCTAATTTTGAGTGGTTACCAAATCGCTTCTAAAAAGGTAAGTTTTTAGATTACTACTATAGTTTTTTTAATGTGTATTACTACTAACATCATCTATTGATATGTTTTGAGCAAAATCACTCTGATTTTGAATTAATTTTTTGATTCGCTATTTAAAATTCTGTTAGATGTGGGGGCATAACGGGGACATGGCTATGGGGCACAATGGGGAACCCCGTTGTGCCCCGTCCCCATTATGTCCCTGAATGGTCTGTTCGTTTGATAATATTATTTATTCTGTTTTAGGTTTAAAAAATGGTACGAACTTACAAAAAGAAAAGTTCCAGGGGCAGTTGGTCTGTTAAAGCATGAAATTGATGCAATTATAAGCAAATCAGCAGGATTCACAAAAGTAGCTCAATTGCACGGTGTTCAAGAGACCACATTGGAGCGTCACGTCGCAAAAATAAGGAAGGGCGAGGTCTCTTAATTCAGCTTCAGGTGGAGAAAATGATAAGGAGGATATCTTATACATCTATTGTATTGGCTCGAACCACACTTATTTGAAGACTTTAGAGCGTTGGGTGGCCGGCCAGCTAAGTGGACAGTGGGCCCATACAGCCTGTGCAGGAGTTGATGACGCAGATTTTGAAGAAATCCACATCTGCTTATTCTGTGATAAATAAAATAGTGCGCCGCACTGGGTACCCCATACTGCCCCTACCCTGGGGCACGATGGAGTTTTCATTAAGATTTTGTAAAATTAAAATTAAAAATATTATTTGATTTCTTACTTCACCAAATTCGGTGCCAATTGATAAATTAATAAATAACGAAAAAGTTGTCATTAGTTTTCATTCAAAAATATTTAATATTTATTTTTTGTTGTTTATTTCCCTTAACGTCCCCGTTATGCCCCACCTTCCCCTACTAACTACTATACTACTTAGGTGCCTACATGTGCTTTCGTTTGCGAATACACAATTTTCGCAAATGTGAATTCGCAAACGAAGTGTTACTATAAATTAGATACCTAATCATCTAAAAAAAAATATTATAGTTATTTTTTTTTAATGAATTTACTAGGAACCTATTGTTTGGGCTGACTGTACGTAATCATAATTATAATCTTTATTGCAACAAAGTATTTAAATGGTTTGAAGAAAATGATTAATTGCAACAATGTAGGTAGGTACCTACATTTGATAAAGGAAATGCCTACACCCATAGAAGTATTAAAATAAAGAATCAGATTGTTGTAGATATAATGAAAACGCACAATTTAGCTAACTTCTAGTAGGTACTTACACTTTGGCCCAATGCTTTTGGAAACTACCTAGTACCCACAGTAATTTTCGCGATGAATGATTGGCCTTCTGAAAAGCAACATTACGATTTTGATTAATTACTCTAAATAATGAGAGTAAATCATCAAATCATTCTGAAAACAATGTTTTGGTGGAAGATATCGCCTGATATAATTGTCTGGAAGATATCGCTCTTGATATTCAGACAGCCACTTTATCACGGACTGAATCTCAATTGTATCGCCAATGTGCTAAAAGCGTCATCTAGTTTTGCGGTTTGTGAACGCTTGTAGCGTTTTTGAAGTTGACAGAATGTCATATGTCATCAGACAAAGAAATCAAGTCAATCAAAAATAAACAAAACAATCAAGCAAAGCAACCAATCAGTGGTGACAGCTTAGGGGTTTTCCCCCTAAATTTAGGGGAAAAAACGGAAACCGGGACAATTATATGCGTAAATTTTTTTAAGGGTTTTAGGGGCTCTGAAAAAAACCTCCAAATAATATTATATCGTGTGAATGTTTTTTTTAATTTCTATGAGGCTTTTACAAAAATAAATTTTAACAGAAATCAAGTACAGGTTAAAAAGACATGCATATTACAAAATTCCTTCCGAAAATGCACGCGTCTCTGTCGGTTGTAATTTTGTGTTAGTTTGCAAAGTTGAAGGCTTCGGTCGGCATACTAAAAATACTAGCTGTATTTTGTGTCTCTAAAAATTTTAGATGTGAAGAGCATTGCATACAAAAGAAAATCTTTGTTCGGGGGTTTTTAAGGGGATTTTAAAAAATACCTTGGGGTAAAATTTGGTGTGTGTTTGCAACACTGCAACCAAAACCAATACAAATAAATTATACGTAGTGGTTATATTCTCTTTGAAATAAATAAAGTAGGAATGTGATTATGATGAAACTCAAGAAAATTATTTTTTACATGAATAATAAATTCTAACCAAATTACTGAATTAAAAGTTGGTCAGCCTATAAGAAACATTGCACTAGAAATACAACAGAAATCCGCGTCCCGACCATCCGAAACTCGAGTGCAGTGGATGCACAATTCCCAACATACCGCGTGATCGAGCGACGGGAATGATCTCATCTGTTTTGAAGGGGCTAGCAATGCGTAGCGGGTGAGGGGAAGGATGTTTGTGTCATAAAGCCACGTACTGTTCCACGGTCCGCGATTGCCTGCTAGTGACCGACCGAAAGCTTATCGGTTCGGAAGCGGGGGCGCCCAGCTACTAGTAACTGGAGCAACTACTGCGACCGCGCTACCTACCCGGCCCGACTAGATTTGTCCAGCCAGTGCCGCTCTGGACGCCGGCAGAGCTGTTTACGACACTTTTATGTGTTAACAGAAGTCCGTTCAACCCGAGATTTGATCATGGATCTTTCTAGAATCATGCCGGTCTCCAAACTTATTTGCTTAGTTCTTCTACAAAGTATATTTACTGCGGCCAGTTCAGGTAAGAGATTTTTGAGATAATGACTGAAGTACTCTACATCATTTGTGTTTTTTTTTATATGCTGGTTACCATCATTGTACTTCAATCTGTAGGATGACCTCTTGTTGACCTGGGTGAAGTGATTTTATGATGTAAATGAGAAGCAATTTAGTTGCTGCTAAGCGAATATTTTTATGTACCTATCAAATTGTTTTTTATCTTATTTCTTTGTCTAAACATTTATGAGAATTGAGAACTGAAACGTTTCAGATTACTTTTGTTTTACTAACTTAGCGCCTAAATTAATATTTTATTGCAGATGATGTGTTAGTATTCACTGTAGCTACGGAGGACAATCATGGCCTGCAAAGGTTTCTTCGCTCAGCCAGAATCTACAATATTGATGTAGAAGTTCTAGGCACAGGACAGGATTGGCTCGGTGGAAATATGAACTACCCAGGTGGTGGACAAAAAGTTAATTTATTGAAAAACAGACTGAATGAATTATCCAAAGCTGAAAATAAGGATAAGATTGTGTTGTTTACTGATAGGTTTGTTGAAATATATTTACAACTATTCATTAGATTATGGTATGCTTTCTCAACTATAACTACAGCCATGCACAAAGCCACTGGTATGGTTCATGACTTTTATGATAATGCCTGAACATAGAAAATCTACTTCTTATCATACAGGGTTAATACATTTTGACTCTAGAGTCTCTCTAAATGCTAAAGTCCATGACTCATTCAGACCTGAACAAATTATCAAATTTCAACATATTCTTAAAAACCTTGTCACTGCTATGAACACAATTTAAATGATCAGTGAAATTATAGTCAACATCACTTACGCCTGGCCCGTGAGTGTTGAATCATATCCTCTTTTCTTGCTAATAACTATTTACTTATAGTAAGTCAATATTACGTAGTGTACTCGCTGAATTAATTCCTCATTTTTATTGCAGTTATGATGTACTATTCACTGGAGGTACAGATGAGATAGTGAATAAATTCAAGTCATTTGATGCTAAAGTTTTGTTTTCCGCTGAACAATTCTGCTGGCCTGATGCCAAACTTGCCACATCCTACCCCAAGACAGAAGGTCCGAACCCCTACCTCAACTCTGGTGGTTTCATTGGTAAGTGATATGTCATGATAAGACCATGTTTTAATGTAAGCCAATTTTTATTAATGTGTTTTCTAAAAGTTTTATGAACTAAGTAACTAATATTAAAAAAAAAAAATATGTTTCGGTTTCTTTTTAAACCAAAAAAGGCTTTGTTCGAGTATCTGTTTCAATAATAGGATTTTAATAGCAGGTTCATTCTGAGTAAATATTATTTAATGCACCATACATGTATTTAAACAGACTGAAAACACAGAATATCAATAAATACTGACTGACTGACTGACAGACCACGCACAGGCCATACAACTGCATGTAGAGACTTGAAATTTCAAGGGTATGTTCTTCAAGAAACATAGATCCGTACTAAGAAAGGAATTTTCAACCGACTTCAAAAAGGAGGAGGTTATCAATTCGGATAAATGTTTTTTTTTTTATGTTTGTTACCTCATAACTTTGTTGTTTATAAACCGATTTGAAAAAAAATCTTTTTATTTGAGAGGATATACTATATATTTGTCCCTTACAAATTTTGTCAAAATCGGTTCAGTAGTTTAGTTGTTATATCAAAATAATAAAAAAAATATGTCAACGAAGTAATCAAATTTGCGTATTTGGCTTCCTTATGACTTTTCAGTGATATTTACGGTCACTAAAACATTCCAATTGAAGTTGGTTGTATAAGTTTTTGTAAAACCTTGATAATGTTAATTCGCAATGCAAACGAAGTGGCGGGCGTTAGCTAGTTATTAATAAATGGTATATTCCCAGGCTACTTACCCGAGCTGACTGAACTCCTGGCACACAAAGCAATTGATGATAAAGAAGATGATCAGCTTTTCTACACTCAAGCATACCTTGACTCAACTCTGCGGGAATCCCTCAAAATGGATTTAGACCATAAATCTGCTATATTCCAGAACCTACACGGTGCACTTTGTAAGTATTTTTGATTATATGAAACATAAAACATAAACATAAACATTCACACACTCACACCCCTACACTAGGATTCCCTGTGTCGCAGGTGGCATGGACACATACAACACATCACAACATCCAAGACCCGAGAACAAACATTTGTGTTCGTCACAAATATTTGCCCCGGCCGGGGATCGAACCTGGAACACCAAGCTTCGTAGGCAGGGTCACTACCAACTAAGCCACGGTGTCATCATATTGTATTCTTCTTATCGTGTCACTAGTTCTTTCGAACCTGTGTGGTGGAATGATTTCAAGTGCCCCCCGAAGAGGCTCCTTTCGTGCACCTGACACATGTTTTTCGATCTTTTTTTAGGTTCTATGACATGCCGGTTTCCTCACGATGTTTTCCTTCACCGTTAAGCATGTGTTTTTAATGCACATATAGTTTTTTTGGAACAGCAAAATCCATTGGTGTACGACCACCGGGTTCGGATCGAGAGTCGAGGCGCTTCCCACTGAACACGTCTTTTTTTTGTATTGTATTACACCACTGCTAAATATGTAAATTAGTAACGAGACAAACTAGGCGTTCTCCTGATAGTAAGAGATCACGCCTGCCCATAACATTATATTTTTTATATTGATGTGTTTTTACGTAAGCGAAAGAGATTGAGAAAAACAGTTTTGCCTTATTTCCTTTGCATATGTTCAAGAACCTTACGTGTAATATTTAAGTTTAAAATTTTCGCATCACAGCTGATATAGAATTGAAAACCAACACCACTGAAGATTGGCCGTATTTGGAGAATGTTGTGACAAAAGAAAGGCCACTTATCATTCATGGAAATGGACCTTCTAAGGCGACGCTCAACTACTTAGGAAATTACTTAGCTAAGTCCTGGTCACAAAAGGAAGGGTGTACTCAGTGTGCGGAGAAAAGGATTAAACTCGACGTATGTTTTTTGTTTCTCTTATTATTAATGCCCAACATTATGACACAGAAGGTTATTAAAAATATATCTTACTTATATCCTACTAATATTATAAACGCGAAAGTTTGTAAGGATGGATGGATGGATGGATGGATGAATGGATGGATGGATGTTTGTTACTCTTTCACGTAAAAACTTCTGAATGGATTTTAATGAAACGTTACAATAATATAGCTTATACATCAGAATAACACATAGGCTACAATTTATAAAGATACCTGCGCAGACGAAGTCGCGGGCACCAGCTAGTATGTACATAAATGCGAAAGATTCCGAGGATGATCTTTGTTATTTTACTCAATCACGCCAAAATTGCTGAATGGTTTTTGCTGAATTATGCTCATTTCCATTAATTTTTTGGCGGTGAGACTCAAAATAACCGGAAAGCTTGTATCTTGAGCTTCTGAATAAATATATTAATTATTTATAGATCTGAAAGAAATTAAAAAAAAAATAATGTGTCCTTCTTTTGTCACAGGAAGAAGCTCTACCAAGCGTAATGTTAGCAGTTTTCATAGAACAAGCTACCCCGTTCATTCAAGAGTTTCTTGACCAAATTGAGGCCACTGACTACCCCAAGTCAAAGATACATCTGATGTTGAGGAACACGGTAGAATACCACGAGAAGCAAGTTGATGAGTTCTTTCAAGCACATTCTAAGAAGTACGCGTCCGCTAAGCGAATCAAACCTAGCGACTTTATTTCTGAGGCAGAAGCGAGGACTATTGCCATGTAAGTGACTTCCATATTTTTAAAACTTTTATCATAAATTACTTGAGAAAAAAAAGTATTATAATTAACTGAAAATAAGTTTATTATTATTTTATTAATAGGTTAATAAAACTGGTTGAACATAGTAATAAAAATGATAACAATAGGCAATTAATAATCATTAATGTTCCTTTTTTATTTTTCTTATTTTTTTCGACGAAGGCATGAAAGAAACAATTTAGGCTGGACTTATGCAGCCGGAATGTCTCTCTGAATTGATATTCTGAATTTCATTATCTTAAATATTTCGTTATTTTTACAGATCTGATCTTATATATAATTTGAGTAATAAGAATTTTTGTGATGCATTACATTGTATGTAATTCTGGGCGTTCTGAATTTAGAGAGAAACCCGAGTTAAAACGTCTGAAACCACACATATCATGATAATAATTAACGTTTATTTCAGAATTGCACATTAGTTTGACATTTCCATATCGAGGATATTTTTTTTTATAAAAATTAAAATTTATTAAATTAAATTGAAATAAATTAAATTAAAATAAACGATGTGTACTCTTTCAAGTCACTTGATTTCACAATCTCATTGTACTTTTTTTTACAGGGAGAGATGCCAAAACAGCATCTGCGACTACCTATTCTCTGTAGATAGCGTGGCCCGATTGGAACCCACCGCGCTTCGGGACCTTGTCTCTTCAGGATATGACGTCATAGCGCCCATGTTGGTCCGGCCCGAGCAAGCTTGGTCAAACTTCTGGGGCGCAATTAGCGCTGCAGGCTTCTATGCTAGGTCTACCGATTACATGGACATCGTTTATGAAGTCATAAGGTAAATTGTAGCTTAAGGCATGCGCGAGTAAGCGATGCGACCATCGCGTGTTCGCGCGATGGTAAAAACTGGGTGTCCTAATAGAACGCGCGAATTGTCGACGCGAACGACCGACCTCTTCTATAGACACAAAACACTGTGCGCCGCGCGAACATGGCGCGACGCGATTATCGCGCGAATTTCAATCAGGACACTTATTCGAATTCAATATGTTCGATCGCGCGTTCGTACGAACTTAATTCGCGCGAATAGATTTAAGTCGCGCGAGCGCATCGCGCGAATGTCGATTAGGACACCTATTCGACATTGGTATGTTTGATCGCGGATTCGTACGACCACAGAGTACTAAGATATACATAAGTACGACTGAAATTCGCGCGAACTTACGATGATCGCGTAATCGCGTTCCATTATGACGATGCCTAATAGCTTCACCCCGCGTCTTCGTCTGTGTTTAGATTAACTTTCCTATTCTAGTCCAGGTGCTGAAGTGTATCATTGCAACAGCTTGAATTGTTCAGTAGTGTTGACGTGTTTATGCATAGATTAAAAACGGTGTTCGTATAGAACATCAAGATTGACATTATTAAACCAAGATGGAGGAGGAAAACAGGACAAAAAAATTGTAATATTTAATGTAATTTTTTACGATGAAGTTTTATTACCAATAAAAAAATCTAGTAATTCTTAACTATAATATTATACAAGCGCTGTTACTTCTCGATTTCGAAATTTAGCATCGTACCGCAATGTACTACAAGTTAGCTAATTTAGATCCCTTTTTTGGGCGCGTTTTCAATATACTTCAGTGTCTATGTGATTATCTAACTCGCATAAGGCATTATTCGTCTATGCTTTACGCGATGCCGTTTCTATTCTAACCAAGTTGAACTGGATACTTAACCTTTAGTAATGTTCGTACTGCGAGTGCGAGTGAGATAGACAGACCACGCGAACCCAATGCGGATAGTGGGTGCCATCGAACTTTATCAGGTTATTAAACTCAATCTATAATACATCTATGTATATTAAAACAGTAGACCCTAAATTTCTGACCATTGACGTGTGACCCATTTTTCTTTATTGGAAGACTGTCTGTTTGTGCGTCCATCACGTGAAAACTACAGAACAGATTTAAGAGGCTATGTGAAAATTTGGAGCCGCTGCGTTTCATTCTTACTCGGTAACGGTACAGTTTACAAACTTGATGTTAATACAGTGATTACTTGAGGATATAATCTAAATAAATGTAAGACAGAAACACGATTGGTGAAACTTTTCTCTTTAAATTTTTTTTTTAAATAGGCCCTCTTAAAATCTGATTCACATCCATCCTCCGAATTTAGAGAATATTTACGGTTTATTTTTTACTATTGAGTGAGTAATCACAGAACTTAGATAAATGTAAAAGGATTTTTTTATAAATTTTATACTTTTCAAGCAATACGATACTTTATCATTTGTCGCTTACGTCCATTACTTTTGAGCGACAAAAATCTATATCTAACCTCTTCCCTCGGGGTAAGGTGTCTAATTGCGCTATCACTGTCTTACAATTCGGCAGCTGTCATTTCTGACAGTTTCACATATCCTCTTAACTGTCAGTGCACGAAAGGAGCCTCTTCGAGGCGCACTTAAAATCCTTTCTCCACACTGGTTTGAAAGAACTGGTGACACGATGAAATGAAGACTGACACTTCAACAATATCACAGCTGCTAAGCTAGAATAGGGGATAAACTATCTATATCAATCAATATCGAAAACTGCCAGACAACGTACAGGCCAAACTGCCGAACGAAGAGACTTGAAATTCGGAGGATGTGTTCGTCAAGAGCTGAAAGTAAAGATTGTTTAAATTCGCGTTGCGGACGTTAGCTAGTGTATAATATTTCGCAACATCTCTTAAACGCGTAGATAGGAGTTCAAAGCTTGGAAATAAAGTGTAATTTTTTTTTAAAAAGCAAATTATTTAAAAAAGTATCTATTCTAAACTTTGAATTTATGTTTTTAGAAATAGGAAATAATTACATACGGTATCCAGATATTATCCAAATTTCAGTTACAAAACATAAAAATACGTTATCAATGGAATTAAAGTATTTTTTTTAATAATGTTTAAAAAAAGTATCATTTCTTAACTTTTAAATCATGTTACTAGAAATTAGTAATAATTACACATGGTATTCAGCTATTTTCCAAATTTGAGTTAAAATACTTCAAATATTTTTTCCACGAGTAGATAAAGTCGCTTAAGTATAAAAATAAATATGAAATAAATATCGCTAAATTCGATAAAGTAAATAAAGGCAGCTAGTCTAAAATAAAACAGTAATTTACTTAAAAGTTATTATTTATTACCTACGCCTAATAATATCAAATATAATAATATACAAATCATAATACTAAATGTTATTGAATGTAGAATAAATTAATTATATTGATTCCAATAACAATGAGAATCATTGAAATCTGAAAACACAATATTTTGATATTTATGTTTTAGTATACGCTCAGAGTTATTTGTTTACATCCTATTGTTGTGTTGTGAATTCTGAAAACAATTATTAACATATTTTACAATGCCATAATGATACGTTACAACATAACACATCGTACGATTTCTTTTATATATTTTATGGATTTATGAACAATGAACATATTTCAAATAATAAGGCACACGACTATGGATATTTTAATTACATAATATTACAATAACTACTAGGTATTCGTTTTGATAACAATTGTGAATGTTGCACTTAAGGCTTGACCAAACCAACGCGTTCAGCTCGCGTCCGCGGTGCGTGCGCGGTGGCGATCAGTTGTTGGCCAATCAGAGGACGCATAGATGTGAACACGTCACTATCGATTGGCCACCGCGGACGCGAGCTGAACGCGTTGGTTTGGTCAAGCCCTTAGTTAAGAGGAAGAGGTACGTTACTATACCTCGCTCTTACATTTTCTTGACATTCTGCTGTTGGCTGTACTTTGCACTTACTTATAGCAGCGGTTGAGATTGAGACGAAACATGGTTTTTATAATTTTTGCAAATGTATTACAAATGGAACCAGATGCAAATGGGAAGTTTCTTACAGCTGATCAGAACGACATCTACCGTACATCTAATGTACATAATATAATAGTTAATTCTAAATGTGTAGCTATATCACTGCATTACTCCTTAGTCAAGATGTACCAATAAAAACTCATAACTATAGATATAATTAAATCACTGCTCTTATGACGACCACCGTATCGCATTACCGTTATGCTGATGTTATAAAATAGCGTAACAAACTGATAATGTATTTAGGTATGTACTTATTTTGAAAGGCAAAATCACGCGATAAGACAATCGTGATATTTTTTTATCCAAATACATATAATAAATATGGTGCTTTACAAGCTTTATATGAATTATCTCACTAAAGGTGCGCTTACACGGGCAACTAAAATGGCTCAATTCCAGTCTTTACTCAACTATGACGTCACGACTACATCAAGCAATTTACAGCAACGGCAACATGCATCAATATTGCGCAATACAATATTGGGCGATATGGCGCAACTTAATCAACTAGGCAATACTGTCCCTACACGACCATTTACTTCCACCCGACCTATCGCTCTCCCCGCGGAAGCAAGACGGCAAGCCGCAAAACAAACAAGTGCTAACGAGATACATAAAAAAATTGCCTGGAATTTCCAAGCTCATTGGATATTCGTCAATTCGTATCTGCGACATTGAGCGATATGAAATATGGAGCAATTAGAAGCAATATCGCCGAAATAATTGCCGCAATTTATTGAAATTGCTCCATATTGCTCCACTAATTGCTCCAGATCGGTCCATTCGTGTCGCCGAGCAATTATTGCCCTCGTGTAAGCGCACCTTAACGCGTGACATTTCAATCAAGGCACGAGAGAAAAAACCTAGACTTAAACTTTTTTTAAACAACAACCCTTTAATAAAACTTTAGTATAAGTAGCGGCACATAAGTCTAGCGCTGAACGTTACGCGGGGGGCGTTACTGCGCATGTTTATTGTATGTGTAGTCTCCCTAAGGTACCTCACTTTTTACTTCTGCGCAATAACGGTCAGCGCTAAAGTTACGTGCCGCTACTTGTACATTGTTTATTGACGGCAGACATCAATAACACAAAATTCATAAAGGTCAATCAATACACAATAGATAAACCACTGAGATGCCAATCACAGTAGTTTTTCAGTGTAACCACTATACTTACTAGTAGTTGTGTCTATCTTAGTACTCTGTGCTAGTAGTAAATGTGCATACAAATGTTCCTTACAAGGCATTTGAATAAGCAAAGTGGTTAATCAAAAGCGATAGAGAAGTCAGTTTTAAAGGAGCGGCGGTCGATGGAATACTTGTTGTCCGCCGTACATTCGTACACGCCAGCGTCCATTTGCGTGGCCGGGTCTATCTCGATCTTGGACTTCACGCGGTCATCGCCTATTGGCCACTCGTGGATCTGTTGAACATACAACCAGCCAACCAAATTTTTTTTTTTTATTGTCACAAAAATAATACTCACCACAAGTTTGATAAAGTCTAAAAGCCTTAAGTAAGCTAGGAGAAAAAATCTCGTTATAGTTACTAAAATTCTGTTTGAATTTGTGTCAGTGAGAATAATTTAGTAACGATTGCAATAATAATAATTCTTGCTAACGAAATTTAGTAACGATTACAATATAATAATAGTTCTAGCTAACAAAAGTTATTTAATGGTACAAGAAAAAAATTATACAAGATAATATATTATAGTTTACGATTTTAGTCTTGCTAACATATTTTTTTCCGTTAGGATTGTACCACAGTGGACTCTCACTAGGTCTAAAACGCCTGTATAGCGGGGTCACAAGGACTCGCCGATAGACCATCAATTTATAAAAAGGGCTTGGACCTGACTGACAGACAACGTTCAAGCCAAGCCACTGAACTTGACTTGAAACTAGGTGTGTTCGTCAAGAAGTGCACGGGCGTACTAAGAAAGGGATTTAATTAATTCACAATACAAACGAAGTTGCGGGCATCAGCGAGTCAGTCATAATAGGTTCCCTTAAATTCTTCATTCGTCCGAGAAAAAAAATTACTCCTAGCTTGATTCAACACATACCAACCCAAATTCTTCTGTTTCCGACCCATCGCTAAATATGCATCATGACATTAATTATAGAAACTCTCATAAAGCGCAAAAAATAGGACAATGTACGAAAGGAGAAAACCGGGTTGGCACATGCACTGTAGAGCTGTTTTATGGGGTTATGTGTGTAAACCATAAAATGGTTCACTAGGATTCTAACTTCCATGTTTCAATGCCCTCTGGTGATCGTATTTCTGAGAAGGTTTCTATTTACAGAAAATAGTCCAACGTTACAACAACAGCACATTGCAATTCGCAATAGTTTACACAAAATGTAAGGTAAATTTAGTTGTCAATCGCGGTTATATGCTTTGTAACGTTTTATTTGAGCTACTGACTCCATGGCCCTTCACCAAAATAAATTGATTGGTGATAATAATAATGCAACTTGATAAGGAAACTGTCCTACATATTTCAATTGAGTACAATTACATAGCGCGAACAAGACCCATTATAATAAATTATATGAATCAAAACGAATGAACGATGAGTTAGGCGTGTTGTCGTTATATTTTTTGAACTCTTGGACGAAGACTGAATTAATATTCATCTGCTAAAATGGTTCATAGAAATAAGACTGTCTGTGAAATCGATTAGATTTAACTGTAGATGATATATGTAGATAGTGTCTTCGCGCACGTACTACAGTACGTGCACCAAACAAATGTGTTTGTTACGGTTACGAAGTTATTTGAAGTAGTTGCGATTGCGCTGTATGCGATTCTTGATTTAAATTCGCTACTGCACCCTTTTTTGGAAACACAATCGTTCAGTGCACAGTTTCTCGCGTAGCTACTCAATCCAGGCAGGTTAATTTTGCTAATTCTGAGTCCCGAGAGGCACACGTTAAAAATTGTGTTCGATTCTTGAGGCGATTCATTTCGAACGGGGATTGATGAACTAGCTTACGTGCAAATAGTGATGGGCAAATATCTCCACGCCATCCTTGAACCATGTAATGTGTGGTCGCGGCGATCCTTTGGCGATGCATAGAAATGCTATTTTGTGTCCCAAGACGTACTCAAGATCGAAGTGCGAAGCCAACAGGATTTTAGCGCCCTAAAACAAAAAGATAAAACTTAATAAAGTAAGAATCAACTATGCACGGGTATAAAACTGATATTGGGCTTGAGATAGATGTGTCTATCGAGCTCTGCTTGAGACACAACAAACTTGACTTGAGATATTTATAGAAAGTTTAACTGTTTGACCAAGGAAGTTGAGTCTGCCATGCCAACCTAGAATGTAAACTACATTATAGAGGGCTATATGACCCGAACGAATCGGCTCATGTGATACTAAGCCAGTATAATTAGAAATCTTTCAGCCTAAAAATGCACGCCCTTCCACAGACGCGATCTGGCAAAGTGGATTTGTATGGTAGCATTAGTGGAGGAGCGTACATTGTTAGACTGAAAAATCTCTACTGAAACTGAAACTTACATCATTGTTGTTGTAGTATTTATCAGATTCCGGGTCTCGATATTTTCCTGTGATGGGCAGTCCGATTTGGACCTGTAACAAAAAATTTAGTATAACGTCGCCACTTTGAAGCATGGAGCTAATTTACCAAAGTTAACATGAAGCTCTATAAAATAAAATTGAAATGGACGCACCTTTGACTTTGTTCTGCTCCTAGCACGGCCGCGTCGAGCGTCACAACATTCAAACAAAAACCAAAACAGTATAATGAGCCCCAAAAGAAACCTTATTTTGACAATAAGAAGCATATTGTTCGTGGGATCCTTTAGATATTTGTAATAAAATGAGGTCCTGGTTTGCTTGAAGTCCGTATGCAACTGTTGGTGTCGCGATCCTGCCACGCCAATCTCTCAATTGGCTAATAACAGAGGTGCTCAAACAGGGCCCTTGTCTCCCCTATGCTAATATACCTACTGCCATTTCCTTTCGTATTTCGTGCGACGATACTTTCAATTGAATATACACTCGAACGTAAGGGTCAGATGTTTTTAGAACGATAATGGTACTCTTAAGGTGACATCTAAATTGTCTCTTGATTTCTGATCATTGTTCGTATCTGTGACAATCCACTCCACAATCATCATGACTCTACGTCCACGTCCAGAGAGGTCCAGAGAGGTATACCTATATATTGACTTTTGAACCTTATGGTCAAAGGCATGTATAAAGGTAATCTTATGACAAAAATATCTTTCAATGACATAAAATCTGAATGTAGGGAGACCAGTCCAAATTGTACATTTTATTCTGTTGAGAAATTGTGACTTTTTATACGTACTTGGTATTTTATCAAAAGGGAAGGACAAAGGTTATCTTCCATAGATTCCCAGTTTGTTGTGACATGAAATAATTATACTTATTTTCCTTATCCGTTATAGAACTGAATGTTTATTAGGGTTTTATTATTATACTAGCTGACGCCCGTTCGTTTGCGTTGCGAATTAACGAAATTGCTTTTTTAAGTACTTTCTTACCTTTCCTGACGAACAACCTTCCAAGTTTCAAGAGTCTACGGCCAGTGGCAGTGGTTTGGCCTGTGCGTGTGCGTTGTCTATCAGCCAGTCAGGACAAAGCCTCGGCATATTACAAAACAGCGAGCGTTTGTAAACGGACGACGCCGTTTGTAAAATGCCGAGTTATACAATATGCCTGCGACATATATATTGGCAAGTGTGCTGGACTGCCACGCCGAGGTTACGGGTTCGATTCCCGCTACAACTAATATACCTAAGGCGCATACCTAGACTAAAGACATTTACAAAAAAAAAGTACATACGTATTCTATCAGACATCTGGTCCACATAGTACAAGCTTGCTTAGATTGGGGCTGGAAGACACTGTGTGAAATGTTCCAACATGTATCCACCCTCACTTCCACATTTATAATCTTTGTGTGATTTGCAGGGGCATTTGGAACGTACCTTTCATCACGAACTGCTACCTTTTGAAGATGTCTGTATTCAACTCACCCGCTGCGAAAGCTGTGACTTACACGAGGAAAGAGCACGACCCTGATATGGCTTTCTGTGCCAGCCTGCGGGAACTCGTAAGTAAATTTTATCATTATCAAATTCAAATTAGTTTCTATCTAGGCAACCTACTGTTGGATATGGGCCTCCTCTTCAGTACGCCACTTTTTGCGGATTACAGATTATCGTAATCATACAATTTTAAATTCTTTAGAACGTAATGATATACGGAGACTTACAATAACTTTAACAATGAAAAAGCATTATTATAAACTTACAATAACTTTAACACAAAAACTATCTACAGAACAAAATACAAACAAAATACGAGTATATTATAAGAACACTCATTAGCGATGTATTATGTGAAATATAAAGCCTTCTAAATAATGTAAGAAAGCTAAACATCTGCTTCACAAAATTTTAGGCATCCTCGTTCGAACGATCATCGTTAGATAGCCTATCGAAGTCCATAACAAAAGCTCGTCCCAATTTCCGCCATCGCGCTTTGTCTTCGGCTTGCCGCATCCATCTTCTGCTACAACCTTTCTAAAATCTTCATTCCATGCATATTACATTTTTTCATCATCAATACATACAGGAGCTATTTTAGATTTTCATCAGCTGGTAAACTTTTCTCTCTTATTTCTTTCTCTGTAACCAAATTTGTTAAATATGTGTAACTTGTGATTAGTCTTTAAAATACCATTGTTTATGTTATATATAAGTTAGCACGCCAACATTTTTCAATACCTATAAGGTTGGCCGGTAGAAAATGCTTTAGCATTAAGCCCACCTTTTGTACATCTTATCTTGTATTTTGTGCAATAAAGAATATAATAAATAAATAAATACATTGTTTTGCAGTCAAGTATGGTTAATGCTCATACATTTTTTCTTTGAGCATTCCATTTCAATTTACTCCGCCCTTCATCAGTGCACCAAATCTACTAAAGTTTATCTAGTAGGAATAATTCGGGTTTTTTTTTCAACCGTCAATAAGAAGTTCTATATAACGTAGAAGATCTCAACAGATATGTCCCCTATGTGTATGGCTCGGGCTATTTATACGTACTCGCCGTTACAGGGACGAGTTGGTTACTTGGTAATTTTGCCATTAGTCTTAGTTACATATGCCCGAGATACACGAGGCTAAGTTTATTTCATTTTTTGTTTTGATATGTTTAATCATTTCCTCGGCGAAGGTACATATCATAACAAAAATCTACTAAAACATTACTTGACATTTATCATTCTTTCCTCACACATATTATTTTCGAGCAGCAAACTCTATTGGTGTACGACCGGGTTTGAACCCATGACCTTTGGAACTAAAGTCGAGGCACCTCCCAATCGTCCAACATGGTTTTTTTTAAAGATTTGAGATTATAATGATGATGCTTATGTATGTTATGTTTCGTTTCAGGGTATCTTCATGTTCGTGAGCAACGAGAAAGACTTTGGCCATTTGGTGAACCCGGATTCGTTTGACATCAGCAGAACCCACCCTGACATGTACCAGCTGTTCGAAAACCGGCTCGAATGGGAGACGCGGTATCTCACTCCGGAATACTTCGACAATTTCGCTGAGGGCCGTAAACATGCCATGGTAAGTATATTTACTTAGTTAATTATTTATTTAATGAAAAAAGTGACGAGGCGAACTATGCTTTCTCCATCTCCTTCTTCTTCTTATCGTGTCACTAGTTCTTTCGAACCAGTGTGGTGAAAGGATTTCAAGTGCGCCTCGAAGAGGCTCCTTTCGTGCACTTAACGCATGTCATGTTTTTAAAAAAAACTTTTTAGGTTCAGTGACATGCCGGTTTTCTCACGATGTTTTCCGTTCCGATGTTTCTAGTATTTAATTACCTTATTATAAATAGAAATTATAAATTGCATTGTTGAATGTTCCAGCCCTGCCCGGACGTGTACTGGTTCCCAGTGATGACCCAGCGATTTTGCGGAGAGTGGATTGACATCATGGAGGCATTCGGACAATGGAGTGACGGCACTAACTTTGTACGTAATGCAATATACAGGGTGAATTTTTCGATTGGAACGCTTTAAGGACCCTCGGGGCCGATTTCGATGATAACTAAAACTGCATACTCAGATTTTATAAAAATCAATTACCCAAGCTGGGAATCGAACTAGATGATTTTGAAAAATAAATCACACCCTATATTATTGCGCTATCATAGAGTGTAGCTAAATATTAAGATCAAATTCTGAGAAGTACAGAAGAAAAATATACTCTCCAAATTCAAGTTTATACATAGTAGTTTGGCTTGTGCGTTGTACACTCAACTCAGCTGATAGATTCGAAGATTGATAAACGATATCTCATTCTTGTATTACCAGGACAAGCGTTTGGAGGGCGGCTACGAGGCGGTACCGACGCGGGATATCCACATGACTCAAGTCGGCCTCGACCGCCACTGGCTGCACATCCTTAAGGAGTACGTGAGGCCTCTGCAGGAGATGGTCTTCACCGGATACTACCACAATGTCAGTATCTTTAAATATCTGTTATGACTTGACTACGTCTAATAAATCGATGAACGCCGCCGCGCCGGCTGCATGCACGAAAACGTTGACATCGTTGTCCGGTAACGCTCATTGTCCCGTTACGCTGGTAGTTAAACGTTAAACTATCGTCTGTAAACCAACTTTACAGACAAGTAATTTTTTTTTTACTAAAAATGTATATGTGTCTGAGTCTAGATACTAGACGAATCGGCGTTTGTATGATTATGGTTATACAGGTGTCTCGTAAAGAGTGTCTTTTTTGCTAGAGCATTGCAAAGTTATCTAGAAATGCTCTGGCCAAAACATATCGTGAACATCCTTTATTTGTACATATCGTGAACATCCTTGATTTGTAATTTTAGCATCAAAAGGACTTGTCCACAAGGGTAAAAAAAACAAGGTAAATTTTTACATTTGTTTCCCCGTCCCATATCGCCGGCAAACTCTTACTCGAAGAAAGATGTCAAAATAAGGTTCGAATTTCCAAACATGTTAAGAAAAAATAATAATGTGTGTTGTATTGCAGCCTCCAAAATCCTTGATGAACTTCGTGGTGCGTTACCGTCCCGACGAGCAACCTTCTCTGCGCCCCCATCACGATTCCTCCACATACACCATTAACCTCGCCCTCAACACACCAGGTATTAGACCATTGCTATTTCCAGCTATTAGGTAAAGCAGTACTGCCGTGTTAAGCCAAAACACTGTCAGCTTTATTTAGAAACGAGGACTAAACTCGAAGTCACCCCCTGACTTTCCCAGTTCTAGACTAGTGCTCCTCTTATAAAGAAATTTCACAAGGAGGACTAGCTGGGACTAACCAAACGAGCATCTTTACATACATATATACATATTTACATACGAAAAAATCTGCTTATTTCTCTAAACCTAGTGCAACCACTCCCCTTGATGAGGGGACTTATAAGTATTTAGTTATGGTCATTTTCATACACGAACTGGAGCAGTCTTTGTTAAAAAACAAAATGGCTACCATTTCTAGGGGAGTGGGGTGGGTCGTGGTAGGAGGAATTAAAAAACGTATAAAAAATCTAAAAAAACAACCCCCTTAAATATCGGTAACTCAAGACCAAACACATTGTATACCAACAACATGTAAAATGAATGAAGTAGACGTGGTGGCCGAGTGGATGAGGCTCTTGCTTTGCGATCTGCTGGTCGCGGGTCCGAATCCCGGTAGCAGTCATGCGTAAATGGGTTTTTTCGGTCGAAAGAATCTATGTATGCATCCCACATTCTCGCAACGGTGAAGGAAAACATCGTGAGGAAACCGGCATGTCAAAGGACAGAAAAAAAAAATGTTCTATCTACTCATCTATCCGCATTGGGTCCGCGTGGTGGATTAATGCCTACTTGCACCAAACTGTCAAAGCATTTACTTTAAAAGTAAATATAGTAAAGTAAATAAAGTAAGAGTAAAGTAAATGCTTAGGGACTTTGACAGTTTGCTGCAAGTAGGCATAAGACCCATTCGCTCTCCTGCCGAGAGTAGGCCTGAGTCTCAGCAGTGGGAACATTATAGGCTGATTATACGACGACACCGTAGCTTAGTTGGTAGTGACCCTGCCTACGAAGCTTGGTGTTCAGGGTTCGATCCACGGCCGGGGCAAATATTTGTGACGAACACAAATGTTTGTTCTCGGGTCTTGGATGTTGTGATGTGTTGTATGTGTCCATGCCACCTGCGACACAGGGAATCCTAGTGCAGGGGTGTGAGTGTGTCTATAACGAGGGGTGCATATAACGTTTTTATGAACGTTTATTATGCTATGCTTATGCTATGTAACACGAATATTGTATTTGAACAGTCGTGGACTACGAAGGAGGTGGCTGCCACTTCATCAGATACAACTGCTCGGTGCGCGACACGAAACAAGGTTGGCTTCTGATGCATCCCGGCCGCCTCACACACTTCCACGAAGGACTCAAGGTCACTAAAGGAACCCGGTACATTATGATCTCTTTCGTAGACCCGTGAACGCATAACCGTAGTTACTAGCCTCTATATTCTATATTAACTATCGAGATGTAAACTCGTTAATTTTAATTATAATGAAGTACCTATAAGTTTAGGTGTAACGCGGTACACATGATCTGAATTTTCTTCAATGTTTTGGATTGATTAGCTTTGGTTAAGTCGGTATCTGGATAGGTTCGTTACAACTGAGCAGTGCCTTGCTCAATGCATTTAAAATATATACTCGTACAATCGAATTACTAAGTTTGCATTTTTTTTTTAATACAAAAATTTAATTTTTAAGTTTAAAGTTTTTATAAAAATACATGTTACAATTGTTATTCTATCGTTTATTGTGAAATTAATCAATTATGGGATTACAGCAAGTCAAACCAAAGATGTTTACTAACAGATATGTGATTAATAAATAAATTTAAAAAAAAACATGTCGTTTCTGATAATTTACACTTCTACCATAATAATTTGCATGTAAACTAAATGCGATTTCAGATAAGCGTATTTTGGTCGCGCATATACGAGCGGATTTGTACTTTCAAAACGTCAAAAGCCGAACGCGCGTATACGTGCGTATTTACGCTCGGTTTTCTCTAGCGAGTGTCAATAGCATAGGGCGTCTCTCGCGCATTTCGCGCGTATACGCGCTGCAAAAATAAAGACACAAGCGGCAAATTCGCTCGGTTATTCCGCTAATCTGAAACCGCACTAATACATTTTTTTTTATATATTTTGCCCCTTCTGGGCAGGCTAAAGTCAAAATACAATACCGCCTCATACTAAAATACAGTTATTGACATAAGTAGTTTCAAATAACAAATAGCGATTTGAAAATCATTCAACGTAGTCTTAACAGGGATAATAATAATGTCCCTAATGCCTACTTGCACCAAACTGTCAAAGTTCCTGAGCAATTACTTTTCTTACTAGCCAGTTCATAACGGTCCAAATTCAGCCGTTAAGAACTGTCAAGCAAGTAAATTACTTTATTTGCTTGACAGTTCTTAACGGCTGAAAAAACTTAGATAGTTTGGTGTAAGTCGGCATAAGTCCTCAATAGTATCAAGGAACAGAGTGCTTTTTGAATTTCGGATCATAATGATATTGAGGATGTGTCTAAGTTTTCAATAGTTTCCTCAGTTTCTTGCGACTTGAAATTGTTGAATACTTTTGAAGGATATCGGTAGTGCTTTCCAAATGCAGGCTCCGCGTATTTCTTGAATCTTTTCATTTCTTTTTCTTCTTTCTCCCATTCCTCCTTAGACACGTATGGGAATAAATGTCTCATCCATTTGGGCACAAACTCATCCATGTAGTGGAATCTTTTCTTCCAAGTTTTATGGGTATCGCAGAAACTGACATCATTCCCTCCTACCCAAAACGGCAACCTGGAAAAGATTTATCATATTTAGATTTTATATACAGGGTGGTTTTGAGAAGGGCCCTGATGGCCAAGTCTGATGGAAACCAAAGGAGTCATGCCCTCGATTTATAAAAGAACAATAACTGCATAAGTATTTAGTTTTTTTTTATCTTTTACTTTTAACGGGCGTGCATTTTTAGACTGAAAGATCTCTTTTAATTGACAACACGATTGGTCATAATAAATAGATATAATAAATACATATACATCGTAAATTTAATAATAGGTTTAATAAATACATATACATCGTACATTTTTATCACCAGAAAAAAAATAAGTTGAAATTTTGCCAAAATAAATCTTATAAAAGTTGGATAAATGTTACTGTAAGTCTTTTTTCTATGGATTTGCGTCAGGCGGTACCCTTTATTGATAATAATTTAAGTTTCATTTATCGTTTGGCAAACCCGGGTACCTAGCTCGAGCCAGCTCGCAAAAGCTCGGCTCGGGCGCCGCACTCGCGCCGCTGTCACTCTCTCATTTTGTAGAAATCCAAAATTCTGACTGTATGATTTTTTTTTGGTAATAAATATTTTGTGGTGTATAACATAATTATGTTCTTATGTAAGCCTCGGTGCGGTGAAAGTGAAGAAAGGGTCAAGCTCCAACCATTTTAATTATGATATAAAGATATAAAAAGAACTCAATGTGGATTAAAAGCTAAAACCCATGTTTTATCGCTTTTGCACTCTCGCTTACTTTACGATTTCGTACTATACTATATTATTTATATGTATGTATTTGTTTTCTTTTGAGGTTAGATTTTTTTAGTAACTAATTACTAAAATACCAGTCTGGGTATTTTCCATGTATTCTTTGTATGTATTTACAAAAAATAGTAGTTAAGTATTCTATCAGTTATCTGGTTTCCATAGTACAATATCTGCTTAGTTTGGGGTTAGATGCCGTTTTGTGAAATGTCCAAAATGATTATTCTTACATGCTGACATATCTCAGTGCCCATCTGTAGCTGGTAGTATAAAAGTAGGCAGACATAGGGTTCAGTTGAGGATACGGCACCGCACTAGACGCCCCGACCGCAAGGGCCATCATAGTCATTCCCAGCTCGTACATATTTATCAACACCACTAGCCCATCGCCGATATTCTTTTTATTGGGCAGAGAGACTGGTATAGTTGGCTCTGTAAACATACAATCAATGCGGTTAGTTCATAGTCGCCCGCTGGTAAGCTCGCGTGATTCCTAATCCCCGCGTGTGGTATCGGGGTAACAAACCCTATATTATCTTGCTTGAAATAGGTATACCGGATATACCTTTTTCAATCAAAGATCCGAAGATAGTCAGCACTTCAAATGCCAATTCTTCATCTCACTGTAGCAATCTGGAAGACTATTCCATACGTCGAATATAAGTGCCTCAACTCGCGGCATTATCCTGGCCTAATCCTCGTTAATCGATTCTGAACGATTTTTTTATAATGTTTTTTTTTTAAATAATATTTTCGTATGGAACTTAAGATCCGCAGCTTCACATCCAAAGAGCCGCTCGTGGCTCGCAAGGCGCAGGTTGCCGACCCCTGGTGTGCCTATACAAACTGAATTTCAGTTTCGTCGGTTCAGTAGTTTTAGCGCGATAGAAGAACATCCATGCTCTATCCATCATAGTCTCAAATGTTTTAACTTACCAGTCGTTGGAACCGACAAGTCGATACCCAGGCGGGGCTTCCAGAAGAATGTTCCTGGAATGGCGCCCTAAACAAAAAACGTAAAAAGTCAGTCTAGATACTGATAATATCGGCCTTTGTTTGTATGTACAATGTACGTATGTGTAGGTAAGTGGGTATGTTTGTCCGATAACAACTGTCGAACCGCTCATCCGATCTTGATGAAATTTAGCAAGTGGATAGGTAAGTTCAAAACAATTAACGAGTTCGTATACAAACGAGATCAGTCCAGGGATTGTTAAGAAACGAAGGTCTGAAGAAGAGCTGAAAGAATGGTAAGTAATCAAAAAGCCAAAATTACCATATAATAAAAAGTTTTGATGAAAAGATTTTCTTCGTGAGGTCATGGTTTAGGGCCACCTACTAGTTAATTAAATGACATAGTATAAGTTATAAACATAGGTAAATATTAAAAATGGAGATATTTAATTTTTAATACAGAATTAAAGAGACAGGATATGTGTTTTTTTTTACGACTCTACCTTTGTTTGACGCTATTTTATCATGTCGTTATATGTAACACCGTTATTATTTTATAGTAGGTACGTAATTATTTTGTGGTAGGTACTTGCATACGTTCCTACTCTTATAGAAGTCGGAAGTGGGAAGGTACTACGAACTACAAGTAATTTAGAAGCAAAGCAGGATTAAGGTACACACACATAGTTATCAATAAAAATATCGTTAGCATCTTTCGGTGTAAATCAAGCATAAGGGAATTAAAGTCCCATCGTAGCATTGTTCTGATCATGGGCAGGCGTTATCTCTTACTATCAGGAGAGCGTCTAGCTGTTAGACGCTTAACAAGATGTATGCTAGACTAGCGAGGACGTGGTGGCCGAGTGGATGAGACCCTTGCCTTACGATCTGATGGTCGCGGGTTCGAATCCACCGGGATGCATACTGCCACCGGGCAGTCATGCGTAAATAGGTTTTTCAGTCGAACAAATCTATGCATCCCACGTTCTCGCAACGGTGAAAGAAAATATCGCGAGGAAACCGGCATGTCAAAGGACAGAAAAAAGGTGTTCTATGGCATGTGATTAAGACTCATTCGCTCTCCTACCGAGAGTAGGCCTGAGTCCCAGCAGTGGGAACATTATAGGCTGATTATGCATGTCTCGATCTTAAAAATTAACAACAGGTATTCGCTGGCAGGTTGTCTCGTAAGAAGATAAATAAGTGCGATAGACTTACATTTGCTAATGGAATAACTATTACAAACAAATATATGGCTCTGAACTCCATATCGTAGACACAGATATTTACTGAACGCAATAAGCATTGGTTTTCGAGTTTTATAACCTTCCGATTGAATGGTGTTTTGTTTTGATCACAGTAAATTCCAATCCAATGCCAAAACGGATGTTAGGAAGATATTGTGAGCTGTTTGTCTCTCTCATTCCGTTGTTTTTGAGTTTGAAAATATCTCTCGAGTCAGTTTTAAGATTGTGGGTGATGCCGGTTGCAAATCTAGAGCTAACCCAAGTTTAGCTTAGCTACATAATTTGTGGTCCGAAAGTAATAAGAAATAGCGAGCTAAGCTCTAAGGCCTGTCGCTAACGAGCCACCGACCACAGCGACTTCTACAATTAGTTTATGTATATATGCTACACGCAGGGCAGGGGCGGCTTAACCTATTGTGCAGGGTGTGCGTTGCACACGGGCCCCCGTCCTGGGGGTGCCGCCGAGCGAAGTATATATTTTGAAAACAACTAAAGGCGTAAAACATTGTGGCTTCACTCGAACTTGATCCTAGTTTGTGTTTTTGGGTAATTTTAAAGCGATTTTCCCTAGTATACTCAAGGTCTCAAAATAAGCGGCTCGCTTCAATCAGGATCAAATAGATACTCTATTGTATGTTTAAGTTGCCCAGATACCTGTAATGATTGTAGAAAAAATAGTGATTTTCATGTTCCTATGATCACAGATTTGAACCCCCCCCCCCCTCCCAGCCCCTTGACCAAAAGGGCGCTAGGGTAATGATTGCACATGGGCGCTACATGGGCTAGAGTATGAACTAGTACGAATAAGTAAACTGATTGTCGCTGGCCACCAGTTTTTTTTATATCATGTATTCATCTTTATATCTAACCTCTTTGTCGAGTAGGAACGAGGTGGTTATTTCTTCGTCCACGGCATCGCGTACATATAGGTGCGCTCTTCAGTGTAATTATTAATTAAGTTAAGGTAGATTTTTGAAACAAAATATTAGTAAAAAACCTATCGTGTTATTAGATAGGTACAATTCTTATCTCGTAGGGTCGTACGTAGGGTCTTTAGATACGTAGACATCATCATCAGCCTATCGCAGTCCACTGCTGGACATAGGCCTCTCCCAATGAGCGCCATCGCGCCCTGTCTTCGGCTTGCCGCATCCATCTTCTGCCCCCAACCTTCCGCAGATCGTCACCCCACCTGGCCGGAGGGCGTCCTACACTACGTTTGCAGATTCGCGGTCTCCACTCAAGAACTCGTTTACCCCAGCGGTTATCGGTTCTTCGGCAGATATGACCAGCCCACTGCCACTTCAGCTTGCTAATTCTCTGAGCTATGTCGGTAACCTTGGTCCTCTGTCGGATAACTTCATTACGGATCATATCCTTCAGACACGTAGACAAATTGGTGCTATTTGCTAGTTAGGTACACACAATTTATATTTACTTTTATTTTTGTTCTTAAAATTGTTAACAGCCTAATTAGCTTTTCGGAATAGCTGAAATGAGTTTTGTACTAAGATTAGTCTCTTCTCATTTTACGCCTAGGGACCACCGCGCTTCGTTATATAGAGCATCAAAATATTATACACTACATACCTATAAATAGGTATGACGGCGTTGATCTTTTTGGGTAGAGCAAACATCCGCACTAAAATATTTATTGCAAGAGACAATAGCGCTGCGGTGGGGAAAATCAGAAACTTTCAGAGGGTGTCGTAGCAATCTCATCGATCTGCCCCGCCCAAAATTTTACTTCGACCAACTTCATGGTAGTGCCTTCACTCGCTCACTTCAAGGCACCCACACTATGTATGAAACGTAGTATCCATACGTTTATATTGTTTAGACATCCCTATTAACAAACTTGACACCGTTTGGCGGCATAAAGGTCACTATAGTCAATAGTATCGAGAGAACCAGTGTCAGCACCAGAGTCGTCTTTGTCTGATATCTCTACATTATATACGGTTCTTTTAACATTTGCGTCAATTCGGACCTCTTGGCGCATAACGTGCGATAAACGTTTTGCCATCAGTGATAAATCGAACATATCATTGTGTTTTGTTGTGAGAAACGGTCGTGTTCTATTTATGTCAGTAAAATTCGATGTAAACAGTGATGTTCTACATTACGAGAGAAAATAATACAAAAACATAGTTAAACTTATGTACCTTCCTACATTATTACATTATACATTATTTTAGTAGAGTCATACTGAGTGTTGACTGCGATTATTTCCAGTGAAGATCCAGTGTCAGATAGGACTCGTCTGTAACTTATATTAAATAATCTGGAAAGATAAGGCAGCACCACGTTTCGCCACAGCAAGCTACGTTACTCGAATCATTTGCCTGCGAAGAGTTCACCATTGAACATTCGTGGGCAATCTGTAAAGGCAGCGTCATTGAGTCGTATCGAGGCCTCCTCGCCGAGGCTAGTCGGGTCGGAGTGCGGTCGCGGCGGGGCCGGGGGAGGCGCTATCGGAGCAGGAGGCGCTGGCGGAGGCGGCCGCCCCGGCTACGGGTATGAGGCGCTCTCGGCGGCCAGCGACGGCAGCGACGCGGAGCCCGAAGACGCACCAGAGTACGCCGCCTTTGAGATGGAACTGTCCGGCGGAGGAGAGTCCGGCGACGGCCCCTCGTCGCGAGCATCCACCAAAGTGAATTTCCCTCCAGACGTGGAGCTGGAGCGGCGACCGACCACCGGTGCCGTGGCCAGCGCGGTTTATCACCGCGGACGCGGCCGCTCCATGAGTGCTTGGAGCGATATCAGCCGGTCCAGCTTTCGCTTTGACGAAAGGTCAGTCAGAACTATTTTTTTTTAAATTGATTCGAACCAAAATTAACGAATCAAACTAGGTAACTAACTTTCTCAAGGGTTAGATTCGACAAAGAGTTTTGGAAAATTGGTCAATATGTACCATGCCATGCGACACGAGATAGCCAAGAAATGTGCGAGGGTGGATAGTGCTTCATTTCAGAAGTTTAACCATAGGGTACAACGAGTGGGAAGATTCATTCTCATTTGGAATGGGGTCTACTGTAACTTACCAAAGCTGAAATCAGCGAACCATTCGTAATGTTGTAGTCTCTCTTGTAATATCTCTAGGAATGACGCATTCTACGGCCTCGTGTGGATTTCGGCATGCGCAACTCCATCCTCAGCATTAGAAGAGCTTAAGTTACTTTTGTACCTTCTAAATTATGTACCCTAAGCGTACTCTGAACTTTACTACGTAAACGTACCTTCAAGTTATCCATGCGAACTACTTTCCCAAGGACTTGGCTGAAAATAATATAAAAAGCATTCAAAACTCTACTAAAGTTTGGCGAGTTTTAATAAAAATGTAAAAAAAATCCTAGGTTTTAAAGTTTAAAACAACTGTTGAACATATTGTGGGTTTAATTTTTTGTTTGTATCTGAATACCACAACAACGCTTTATCTACCTACACGTAATTAGCTGTAACTATGAATAATATAAATATTGCTTGCTAATGCTACTCTGATATTGGATAACGACATTTAATTTTACGTTAATGGCTTTTTGATGGGCGGATAGAATGAATGGAAACCTCATCCAAAAACATGAATTTTAATATAGGTAGGGGCTATAGCCCTAGGCTTTAATGAGGTAGAGAATTACCTATATTTCTCTATCTCATTAAAGCCATGCCAATTTATTTGCAAACGCTAAACATAAATAAAATACTTACTCTAGAAATGGCAGTTATCGAAACTGAATAACGAAACGCAGGCGGCTGATTCTTTAATTTCAAGAAACCCGAGTATTTGAGAATTTACCTCGTTGAAGTTTTGCTTCTGTTACGGCTCTAGCAGTACTAGAGCCCTTTACAGCTAACCTTATACAGATGATAATGCCGGATCAGCAAATACGAATTACGAGAAAGAAAGAAAATATAGGTATTTATTTTGCCTTAGAAATAATAAAAGAAAAGAAATAATTTTATTGATGAAAACCACATGAAACATAAATTAACAAAAAAAGGTCAGAGTAACAGAGTCCTCCATCAATGGGGGCCTAGCTCAGCTTTCATGCTGCAGCGTACTGGCAGCACGCTGCAGCGCTGGTGTTCTGCTAGACACAAAACTGTACAGCACACATTGATATTATCTTACTAACAAACGTCCAAGTAAGTAGGTAGGTACTTACATTATAGTAGGTACCAATGAGCGCATGAGAAATCATCAAGGGATACTTTCGCATGATCCGTTTATAAGGAACAACTGCAGAGTTTCTGGAAGCGAGTGGAAAACACGTTAAACTATATCCGCTCTGAATATTATTATATATTATTATTAATTACGGCAGGACATAAAATGGACTCAATCTATTTAAGACCTTATTTGTAAACACATATGTTCTAGCAAATAAACAATATTTCATTTCATTTCAATACATTATGAGTTACTTTTATGATTTTCTAATCTTTAAAGGGTATAACATCCATTCCTTTCGACTCAGTCGAGTAAAGCGTCCACGGCTTTGTTACACGCTACAAGCCAGCGAGTTCGCTTGCAGCTTGTAAACTCGCCCAGTGACATCGGATTTATTAGAATCTGCTTGTTGGCTATTGCTAACTCGCTCACTCGCTAGCTTTTAAACTCGCCGGCTTTTAGCGTGTAAACTAGCCGTGTATCATCGACGCTTTAAATGACAAAATGACAACACTTAGTTGATTCTTGCATCAGTCAGGACTTATCTCAGTGGTCAGGACACACATAAAAATGTGTGATGAATGGGGTTAATACTAGGTTTAAACTTTGTTTAGGTTGGGGCTAAGTAGCGCTGTGTGATCCAAATATTTCGTATCCCTACTGGGCTTCGTCTATCAGCTGTTTAAGTATCTATTTAGCCACAGAAGTATTTAAGTGAAGAAACACAATGTAGTACATTGAAAATGAGACCAATAAAAGAAGGCACATTGGCTAACTTCTAGTACATTTTGGTCCGATGCTAATTTTTGAAAAAGAGAAGTAAAGGGCTAGATAAATATTATATTTTAAAACTACTAGGCATACATTGTGAATAAACTACATTTTAAAAAGTAACAAACATTATTTGAAAATGGAGATATTTCATATTTATTAACAGGGTGTCTGAAATTTTTTGATTCTGTCTTACGACTCCATTCTGGTTTGATACTGTCCATCTTGGTGTTCTTTAGGAACACCGTTGTTCGTCTATGCTATTTAGGATACATGTATGTATTAAGGGATGTGAGCAGCGCGCAACTTTGAGAATGCGGGGTGCGGAAAGTGGGTGGAGGAAATATCACGTGACGCACGCGGGCTCAAAGCTCAAAGCTCAAATCACATTTAGTGTTACGGGCGCCGCGCTACCGCACCGCTGTCAAACGCACGGCGATGTGCGAGCCCCGAAACCGATGCGCAGCTTCCGAAAGGTTCTTCTTATTGGGAACTCTCGATAGTGCTCAAAACTTGAACCAAACGTGCTCTATAAAATATCCGGATTATGTACTTTTACTTTACGTGAAAATGTAAACCTTAACTTTCCTGCTTTATTTAACTTACCCTGCTTGCTATTATTTTGTTTTTTTTTAACTTATTTTAATGGATGGTGCTGGTATGGAATTAGGAGATGATATATTTTTCATATATGGACGCAGTGGGTTTGTATTAAAGCATTTTTCGCAAAATATATCACGAATATCATAAACTTACCCTTTTGCACCATAACACATTCGCATCGTTCCCTTATGATTTGGGTGTGAGATTTCACTTATGTGAAAGATAACATGAGCATAACAATAATGTATGTATATAAGTTTCGGGGTCAACTAAAACTTTCCTCATGCACACTGCATCGCCCTTAGACTCTAAGGCGACCAAAATAGACTGCCTATTGTGAAACGACGACACAACGCTTGACACAAGCACATTTAGGTACCTATGTCATTCTTTCCTTTCTTATCTCTCACTTTCGTTATTTTCTTTCCACTTTAGGACGAGCGTGTTTCAGTCATAGCTCTGGAAGAGGTCGATACAGATCTTGGAACTGAACATGTTTATTTGTACTTACTTCTGTTATTTTCTTTCCACTTATTTTGCCAACGAGTACGTTAAATATGACAAGTAGTTGTTTATAGGACGAGGGTAGTTCAGTCATAACTAAAGACGAGGTCGATACAGGTCTTTGAACATGTTTATTTGTACTTAAACAACGAATGCAGCGAAAGCATTTTACATTTACCCTTTAGTCAGGTGGGAGCAGATCAGGGTATGGGGAAGTGCAGCAATATAATTTATTGCCTTAATAATATGGACGAGCTAAGACTGGCTTACCTTCTAAGTCGATAAAACAGTATGGATGTTCTAGTCTCAACCGTCATAAATTATGTTCTTATTCTCCCTCTATGATTGATAAAAATAAAGCGGCAAGTTCACTACCAGTGAGTGATACTTTGAACACTATTTACCTTTTTGCTAGTTGCATTCCAAAACAAACGAATATAATGTAAAATTTGGAGCATAGGCAAACAATAATAACAATATTTATCTCTAGTATATATAATAGCATAGCATACATGATACACCATAAACATTGTCTAGCGCCCGTTTAAATGCCTTAAAACCCGCGAATATATTTTGCATAGGTAGTTGCAATACATATTTTGAAAGAAAATGTAAGACATATGGAATAACAAAATGTTATGAAATGTGACGCTAATGAAAAGGACTAAAGTAAAATAGCATAGCATAGGTACATATTACGTAGAATATCGTAGGTAAATAAAAATTATCTAGCGCTGCGAATATTTTTTGCAAATTTGTAATTCATATTTTGAAGGAAACAAAGAAAGGAAATGTAGAGTCCAAATGGAATAGCGGAACGAGTTACGAAATGTGGTGAACAAAACTTGACACTAATGAGAAGGACTTACAGTTGAGTGTAAGCCATCTCTTGTTTGCAAACTCTCGGACCTTGCTTTATAACTGAACTCAAACACGCGACACTTTGGTATAATTCAAGTTTCCGTGGCGTGGCTAGGACAGAGCCTGCCTTTGTCAGTCTTTGTGTAGGATTTCACTTGCAAAATTTTACTTGTCACACTATGAGTATCTCTCTAATCCCATAAAGTTTTTAAGCACGGGTGAATGGATGGATGTTTGTTACATGAACACGCTAAAACTACTTTAACTAATTTTGTTAAAAAACAATATTCGTCACTTTATCGTTGCGAGGCGTCCTGTGCAGGATGTCGCCTAGATGAGTACTAATACGGAGTCAGATATTCTGCCTCAAAGCAGTAATGTGTAAGCATAACTGTGTTCCGGTGCAAATGGCACTATAGCTAGTGAAATTACTGAGCTGTCGAGTCGGACCATCAAAAAGTCTCAATGTGTACGAGCGCATTAGCATATGTGAATCAAAGCCCTACGAAGCACTGTTCTGGTCATAAGCAGGCGTGATTTATTACCATCAGGAAAGAGCTTAGCTCATCTCATACCATATTTACATAAAAGAAACCTTTAGTACTTACACTGCTGGATAAAAGCCAGTACTTACACGCCTGGATAAAAACAGAGCTCTTGGCATACACTCCTTTGCGTTTCGTAAGCACAAGCTGATAACAATATCTCAAACTCAAAACATATCCTGGCATATGTAAGAAAAACAGCCTACAGTGGATGTATGGATACCAACTATTTTTTATGATATTTCTTCATAAGTTGTTCTCAAAAATGTTTACACTAGAACAGCATATAACTCATCATACGTTTAGGAATGTAATCGAACTTCATTTAACAAATCTTAAAGAACTTTATCAGGAAAGTAGATCTCTACAATTAGGCTACCCTTAAAAATGTAGCGGTGTAAAATTCAAGTTTAAATGGGATTACATAGGACTATTTCATTACTAAGCTAAGGTAATGGAGTATCCGTCGCGTTAGTGTAAACTAATTGATATTATATTATTTGACGAAAACTAAGCCTAAACTTTAATAGCACCTGTGATAGTACTGACATCGCATTAGATAGAGACAGGTTTTCAACTAAAGGCTACTTGCTAGTTATATTATACTCATGTAAGATTCCTTATTTCCCAAATATTATAGCTACGAGTACATACATATGTATGTTTATTCAAAAAGTTACAAGTACGGTGTTGGTAACAATGGTTTTTACAAAATCTTAATGTAGGTAGTACACAAAAAAAAGCAAGATAAACAGATTTATTACTAAATACGCACTACTTAATAGTACATATTATAAAAAAAAAAGTCCTACATATATTTAGAGATCGCAAAGTGCACTAACTCCCACCCTAGGAAAACCTGTGTTGTGGGTAGTTCTTTCTAGTTCTAGTTTCTTCTCTTTCGTTCGAGCATTGTTGTCACTGAAGATAATGTACATACGTGCCTACTCACAATCTATTATAAAATAAACAAAAGGTAACAATTATCGCTATTAAAAAAAAAATTGTTAGATTTGTTGTATTGTTCTCGGTCTAGAGGCTCACATCAGGAGAGGTAAAAGATCATAAATTATGCACCTACAAGCCCGGAGCCGCTCCCAAATGAAATTCAGGTCATACTCGTGGAAAGGTTCGAGACTACATTATTTTATGTGCTTACAAAATCCGTTACGATCTCCACCTTTTCAAAATACGCGTTTTAATGTATTAAGTTAACAGACAATGGTAATTCACAGGTACTTATTGCAGTGAAATTACTATTAGGCATGTAAAGAAAGTCTATGTGTATGGGAAGAGAGCGTTCATCATCTCCAACCAAACATCACATACCGTATAGGTAGAGTCGGCTCTGTAATTGTCTTTATACCTAGCTTACCCCGGTGTTCTCCTGTAATTAGACCACTGGTGGTTTATTTTATAGTAAATGTAGCCACCTATATTCATGCTAATAAATATATCATTAATTCATTCATTGGTCAAGTGGTTTAATCATATCAGTAGTTTACTCACACACGCTCACATGATGTGTTTGTGTGAGTGGTTTAATCACAGGAAAACACCGGCGTAAGCTGGGCGTAAAGATCATTACAGAACCGACTGTACATACATAGTAAACCCTGCGATTTTTCACCTATAACCTTTATACATTGTGTGATTCTGTGAAACGTAAAAAGTGTGTGAAAGAGATGCTCAGTTGTAGAGTTCGCATACCCCATTTCACAAGTGTAACATAAACATAAACGGGGTATAATGTCCATGTTCTTCTTTCGATTCCGCAATCTGCGACGTGCTGAGGAAAAGAGAAAGAAGTACAGTGCCGCTACTAGGCGGAACATGAATTCAGATACGTTGACAGCTCCTTCTAGACTCCTGGAACGCCCGCTCAGCCAGCCCATCGACATCATGGACGAATACGAGCTTCAGATACCCAGGTTTATGACGTAGAATTCCCGTTGCCGTGATCCCATAGCCGAGCGCTAGCGAGCATTTTCTTCCTATTTTTTTTTGTTTTACTTGTTATGACGTTTCACTGCCTTATAATGATCGCTCCTACTTAGGTACTGCGCTTTGTAAAGCGGGTCGAGTAACCTACTCGTGTTTGTGTGATTTCCATTCTGGCTTCAACGGATGATGATATTTCTACTACCTAGCTAGTAGCCCGTAGTTTCTGATTGCTGTGCGTGACTTAAATACACAAAATCTGAATCTCTAGAATCAAATTAATCAGTCAGCACCTACTTGGTTCTTAACTTTTCGCTTGGCATGTGATGACGTGTGCTTCCGATGCCTTTAGGGCTATTAGCTTCTTATCCATAGGATGAGCATGAACAAGTAGAAAACAATAGAAATAGAGCGTGTATTATAGCCAGCAGTATCGTTATAAGTTTCAGACAGCGATAAAAGTTTTTACTAAATGTTTATTGACCAGTTAAAGGGTTTTTTCTCATCATTATGTTCTGCGACTTGCATTACGAGTGAAATAATAAATTAAAAATATTAACCTATCCACCAGCCAGCAGCGTTTCGAATAATATTCTAAATACCTATAAGAATATTCTAACTTTCATGGGAATTTGCAATCTGGATGTTATTTTCATTGTTTTATATTCCTACAATATAAAAAAATGGTACTGATGGTTAACAGTCAATTTAGTAAAAAAACAGCTGAGACCATGCAATGTGGTAGAGCTCCGAGTTATCACGACGAATACATTCAAATTAATTTCCGAAGTTACTTTGGAATAGAATATTCGAAAAATTACAATAATATTTTGAAAAATCAATTATATATAAACAAATAATAATTAATAATATGCTTGGACAAAATGACATTTCACACTGCGCCGTTTAGCCCTAAACTGAGCAAGCTTGTTGTATGGGAATAGAAGACTTATATAATTTGTTTTTGTAAATACTTACATAAAAAACATAGAAAACATCCAAATTCAGAACAAACACCGATATTCATCGCACAAATTTACATATTTCCTGAAGCGAGAATCGAATTCGCGCCACCGGGTGCGGCAGTTCAAAAAACTTACCACTTGACCGTCCATGGAGATATATATTCACATTTTAACTAAACCAGATATAGGGCCTATACATTACAATGACATAAATAAGTCAGCTACGAGATTGATGACCCCTAAGATGGATGAGTCTTCTGTGCCACTTAGAAGAAAAGCTTCTGAACAATTTAGTGTAGTCAGTCTAAACTGGGAAGCTGAAGAAATCAGTCCGAAGTTCAGACCAACTTTTCTTTTAGAGTAAAAAAGTTTTTTTTTCTTAAAATTAAAAATCTCCTCATTATTTGAGTTACAAGTAACTGAATTCGAACCAATACCAATATGACAAAGCACTGTAGTTTTAAGCCGAGACCAAAAATGTGGCAATTTTGTTCGACACTTCGCCTCTAAGGAATCACTTCGCACACATTGCAGCATCATAATCACTCACACATGATTATCAAAAACTATCCTATAATTCAAGAAACATCCAGTATGTTTCTAGAATGGACACCCTGACTGAATAAATAAATATAAATTGAAAATAATTTGTTTAAAACGAAACTTTGCTTAACAGTGATACAGTAGGAATAAATAAATATGAGAAAACATATTTCAATTATTATAAAAAAGTACGTTACTGAAGCTGACTTTGACTTGGTGTTCATAGTTATGTACAATTATGGATTTTATACTAATCTGAGTCAAATTTGAAAGAGAATCTCGGTGTCCCATTAGGCGCCCCGCCCGCCTACCGCCGCTACACCGCCCGCCCGTCGACCGGCGGCGGAGCGGTGAAAGCGGTGCGGCGGGCGGGCGGCGCGGCACGGCTTTTCGTCAGTCGAGTAGGATCGCGCACCGCGGCACCCGGCTCGCCGCTCGACAATCTCAACTCCCGGCCTTTCTATACAAACAATAGCAACTTTTGAATAACAATCCGAATAAAACATTGTTAGAAACATATTTAGCACGGAAAATTATACCTACCCACTTCACTTCACTCGTCATTACAAAAGCCATCAAATGGTTCGAATGACTGGTGGGGTATGACATGATTAACAAATTAGGAGTGCTTGTACAAAACCAACTAGAGTAAATGCGAATAACCCAACGTTTATTGAATGTGAAAATTGATAGAACGATATGAACCATAATGCAGGCAGGAGGAGACTCTTATGTTGCAGTTTCGTCACATCCTTGCAGCTTTGATTTCATATATGATTTTTGCTGTTTAAAAAATAAAACAGCAAATTCCTATGATTTTTTATACTTTAATAATTGCTTTAATTTTTTTATAAGGACATTGATGTGCAATGAAAAAAATTTAATATAAAAAAATTTTACGCGACCGTTCAACTTGATAAACAGAACTAAATATGTATTTTCTATTTTTGTCTATTTAGGTTATACATATAGGTTGTTTTAGTTAAGAACCTTTTAGCAACAATTGAACAATTATAATTTGAACAACCACAACTTTTTAGTTGTAGAGACGTATGTAACGTAGGTACATTATGTATATTATACATAAAACATTGTATACACTTATCAATAACAAATAGTATGAAACTAAACAAATTCATGTTGATTCTCAGACAGACTTATCATAACAGCAGCAGCATACTCGTATTTATGAAGATAACATAGATATGTATTGAAGTTATTGTTGGAGTATGAGAAAATAAAACGAAAATGTTTTCGTTAATTCGCGATTTTCCGTAACATGAAATAGAGTTTTCCAGCGCCAGACTTTGTATACGTATTTAACGTTTTACTCATTGAGGCTGCAATAATCTGTTTACCTCTCACATTTACTTGGGGTTAATAGTTATAGAGGGTGCCTTAAGGTAAATCACAGAACTTTCATTTGTGTAGTGTAAGGATTGTGTAAGCTCCGTGAAAACTCAATATACAGAACAAGTGGGATTTGAGAAGGCGCTTTGATGGCGGCTGTGAACAGATACAGCTCATACAATTGCCTTAATGGCTGGGATAGCTATGATAAAATACCAAGGTAAACCTCACATACTCTATTTGATTCATATTTTGCACATGGTACCTACATACCATAAATATTTATTGATATAGCTTAGCCAAGCTTAGCTGCAACTTTTAGTGCACAACATAAAGTCACTTAGCGAGTCATATTAATAGTACTCAATATTCAATACTTATTTTATTTGCATAGTATGTACAGGTCGGTTAACGGAAGCTGGCGCTATCAAAGTACTCACACTAATACAATTTCACTAAACTTTGTCAAAAGGATGATAATTTTGACAGATCACAAAAGAGATAGGTAGTTTATTTCGCGCTCATATACATAGGTCATTGTATGTTTGGTTGTACATGCCAGCTTTTAAAAACATACCTGTATGTTGATTAAGTTAATAGTCATAAGACATGTCGGTGAACTTCGTTCGGTGAAAACACTTCGACACCGGAGCCGATGGCCTCGTTCGCAAGCAATCCTAATTTTACAACAGTAATGAATTACTTGTGTACCTAGTGGGTACATTTTATCGGCCCCTTAATTGGTAATTGGTACTAGAGTCGCAACACAATCGCAATCTCTATTCATGGTATCCAACAACGTCTTACTAAGATATGTGTAGTACTCTGTGCCAAGAAAAACGTTTGTGAGGATGAGAAAGATTGAATATAATATATATGGATGGATGTTTCTTCCACAATCACGCCAATCCTCTCAAAAAATTTGGGTAAAATTTGGCACCTGTAGCTATATGAGCTGGAAAAAGACATGGGCTGTTTTCTATTCAGATACCACGCGGCCGAAACCGCAGCTTGTACATATATTAATAGTATAGTATAGTATATTATAGTAAATAATATGTTATTTGTGATGAGACGACGAGCATAGCACTCTACTGATGGTTAGACATTGCGTTTGCGCATGACTTTATAAGTGATACAGGAATTCGAATAAAAAATAGCAAAACCCAGTGTAGAGTATAGTACTGCTATACCACGAGTTCTCTTTGAGAATCAGCTGTTATCTGATAGCGCAACCGAAACTTAATATTCATAGCTTAGTTAAACAAAATAATTTTATGGAATTCTTATATTGTTTTTTTTTCTCTTCATTGCCATAAAGTTTATCTCCTGTGAATTACGTGTCTAGGTACCAACCTATGGATGGCGTATAGAAGTGGCTAATTGTTAGGTGACCTAAAAAGACCTCGCTCCGCTCGTTTCGTGGCATTTTAGCGTAGTGTCAGAAATATTGTTATCTCTGCACTGTGGTGTTTGGAATTCAAAAGAATTGTTTATCTTAATTTCTACCAGAGTGATTCCGGATATGTTTTATCGTCCATCAAAATAATAACAAAAAAGTTGGTATCTTGTCGTAAAACATAACTAGTATAATAAATTCCAATTATAATGAATCTATAAATGGAAGATTATATTTCAATCACACCGAAACTATAACGCCGATTTAGCTAAAATTCGGTAAAGGTGATTTACGAGCAATGGACTAGACTTATTTTTATCGCTTAGTATTTTAGTAGCTTATTTAGGTAATACAAGGTTTTACTAAAACACAGACAATCGACTTCAATTGGACTGTTTTAGTGACCGTAGGCACCACTGAAAAGGGAGCAAAATACACAATTTTGTTCACTTCAACGACTTTTTTTTCAGCTAATTTGTTTTTAAAACTAAGCTACTGAACCGATTTTGATATTTTTTTATTGGACCAATCTGAAAGTATAACCGCTCAAACAAAAAAAGATTTTTAAAATCGGTTCATAAACAACAAAGTTCTGAGTTAACAAACATAAGAAAAAAACATTCAACCGAATTGATAACCTCCTCCTTTTATGAAGTCGGTTTAAAAGATCATTTCCCATTTGTTTGTAACTTCAACAATCGTGCATTTGAATAAACGAGATATATCGGACACCTGCTGCCTGATACGACACGTAAAGATTTTCACGGGAATTCTTGCGAATTAAAAGGCTTAGTTAACGATTGTAATATTTAAAACATCCTTGATGCGAGCAACCGGTCATATTGACGTCATGAGCGTTGAGTGGAGGTATAATTACCGAATACGCAACACCTTCAACTGCGAAGTTGACATACAGAATTCAAGCTAGTCAAGTGCATTTCATCAGGTTCGATAGAAATTAATTATAGATAGATATTTAATATTTATTGTACACATGAAAAATAAAAGATAAAAGGCTTAAAACATATTTAATGGTACAATTGGTGGCCTTATCACTGCAAGCGATTTATTCTAGGCAACCAACAGGCAACGGAGAAGTTTGACTACAGTCACATTCTACAAATGACATTATAAAATATTATGTACTTAACAAAATGCTGTAAAAAGTTAAAAAAGTAATTTTATCATAAAAATAGAATTAGAAGCAGGGCGAAACGCTTTTCAGAACAGGGTACTAAACATACTTGTGTATTAATCCTAATACATAAATAACCTATAATAAACTAATACCTGTATAGTATTGGTAATATAATATTGGTAATTGGTAATGTATTGGTAATCCAATAAATAATAATTATAAAAAGCAGCAGTACGCGATACAGCTCGCATTGTGCGACGATTCCTGTCTCTGAAGCCCTCAACCCACATTGGATTACATTTTTACAAAATCTCCCAATGTGGGTTAATGTATCAATCAAATCAAATATGTTGTATAATCACTGTGAAATTTTGTAAAAATTTTGATTTGTATTTTAGAGTAACTATATAATATGTTTTTGATTATATATAAAATGAATAAAGACGAGATAATAATAATAATAATAATATTAACTTATAATGCATAATGAATGCGAGAAGTGAGTAGTCTAGGAACTGAAACATCTAAGTACTTATTATAATGTTTATCTGCAGCATATCAGACCGTGAATCGTACTATTATTAAATTTTTTGATGATGAATAAGAGACTAATGTTCTCGTATTTTTGTTTCAGAGTGCGCGTGGAGTATTACGTAAACGAGAACACTTTCAAAGAAAGACTGCAACTATATTTTATAAAAAACCAAAGATCGAGTAAGTGCCTACGTTGTCTTTAATGCATATCCACGTAGTCGTAGATTCTAGGTATTCGTTACATCTCCCTGGATAAGTCTACGTAATCCACCTGGATAAGTCAGTAATCTGAAGGCACGGCATACATCGACGAGTCTATTATGTTTCGGTTTTTTTTTCGGTTTGGTTTTTATTTTCTGTTCTTTAGAGAAGAATATTTGCGAATTATTACTAGTTTCTTAGTTTATTTAATTTAAGTGACATGTTGATAGAGTCGGGCCTGTGATATAACCCTTCTCAACGATCTGAAGGCAGATCAGATTTCAGCCTTTGACATTGGCTTGTCAGCCCTATCACAGCCCTAAAATAAATTATGGAATTATATTTTTCGTTTATTTCTTGCTTGGTTCTCATTGGGTTTTGAATTCATTCGTTATTTCATATAAGCTATCAGTATGTTACTTCCACCTTTTTTGTAAGTCGGTTGCAAATAGTGATTTCAATGTCATTGGTTGTGCCTCCTTAAACAGGACATTGTTGGCGTATTGGCGGCATTAAATTAATTGACAAAACTTGTATAACTTTGAGTGTTTAAGTGTAAAAACGGTGGTTTTTTATCCATTAAGTGCTCGTGAAAGTGTATGAGTGTTGGTGAATAGTGTAATGCTGTAAACTTTTCGTGTTGCCTCCAAAACTCCATAGAAGCCTCTAGTAAAGTCGCAACCACCACTACTTTACAGGGGCATGACTTGACTTAACGACTCTGACATATGACAAAATAATCTCTCTAATTACTTGACACTGGCTATATACCTTTGATGTGAAGCCAAAACCTTAGAAGAATTTAAGTTCTTCAGGACATTGTCTAGGTAGGAAGAAAAGCCAAAACATACGCCCAATCACCACACGAGCGTTGGTAAGAACAATCGGGGATTTATTTTCTCGTTTGTATCTAGTCAAAACGGAAGGTAGAAACAATCGGGAACATTCTTTCCTGATTGTGCCTATAAGTAACATTTAGGAAAAAAAACCCTATTGTTCCTAGTAGGAACGGAGTTCACGATCGGGAATAGGCGAAACGGAGTACCACTCCACTAGCCAAGTCTATTTTTTGTTTTTGACACCACCTATTTGTTTCAGGTTTACGGATTAGAATAGCGAATCTCATTTTCAAAATATTAGCCTGCGTGTTGTATATATGTCGCGTCTGTGCTGATGGGGATCCTATCTCCGCATCGTGGTGAGTTATAAAATATATTATAATATTAAAAAAACAGTTTTTTTCAGCGAACAGAGATTATTTCAAATAGATCAGCTTCTGGTAGTGGCTAATTAATTTTGAAGGCTTACAAATAGACCTCGAACGAATTTACTAACGCAAGAACTATGTTCTTGTATATTACGTTGCATTCGAGGCTGCTTGCTTGCTTTCTGCCAATTTTGCGAGAGCTTATGCATTATTCAACTGGATTCGAATTCTGTGACAAAGTCGATAGATATCACGTCCAATTTCATGTGATACTGTCCAGCAGATCCACAAAATCCGATAGCGATGAAATAATTAACGATATCAATGTATTGTACGTACCTATCTCGATAATGACTGTACTGTGCGTGTTCTTGCTAGAAAAATGAAAATTTTCTGTTTTATGTTAGTAAGTGTTATACGAATACTATCATTAGTACATAATTATATATTTATGTTTAACAATAAGTAATTGCGCCTTATTGAAGCGTTAGAAACCTAATATTCTTTGCATAAAGCACCAATGTGGACATTTCTGGACTCGACACAAGGGTTTTTATAATAATTTACGAGTTCTGTATACTTATTTATTATTTACCAAAGAATTATTTTATTATAATAATTCATATATTATTATAATAAGTATTAAAAGTTCTTTGCCTTATCCTAACACTGAGAGTCCGGTCTCGCAGTAATGGCCATCTGCGATCAACTGCATTAAACGTCAATCCGAAAATATTAGTTCAATAACTTTTTCTTATTTTTCTTGTTTACCTTCTTTTTCTTCTTTACAAGCAAAACTTACAGTTAGGAAACTTGTACACTTTGAATTGTTTAGTGCAGTATCTGTCACATCGGTTTTGGTGACTGTGCTGGAGAGTATCACACCAAATATCGATTGCACGTTTCAAAGTAAGTTGCATTAGCGGGGTAAGTTCAAGCAATGAACACTTCTAACGACTCCTTCACTCCAAGCGGTGTTTCCCACGATCAAAAGCAAGTTCAAAGATCAAAGGCAAGTTCTCAATTACTTTAAATTAAAGTAAAAAAAAAGGAAACGCATTTATTTGAAATGATTAATAGTTTTATAACTTAAATGAGAACGAATCAACCTAAAGCTAACAACTCATTCATTAGCTGTATGTTTAGGACAGGACTTTCGTATTGTTATTCGGCCTGGTGAATATATTATTACCTACTTGTTAGTTATCAAAACCTACTTTGTTTGCTATGTTGAACCAAATTAAAAACGAATTAAAAAAGTCATTTTAACCGTGCACGAACTTAATATTTCAGAATTAAGTTAGTAAGTTTAACGTGCCGTAGCTGGGGAACAGACAGGAATAAATTAGTTCTGCCTGTCCCCCTGTTACTGACGGGCGGACAGATAGAACTTTTTCAATTTATAAAAGTTCCATCTGTCACCCTGTTTCTGAAAGGTGTCACCCTAGGCGGACAGAGAAGGGTCACAGATGGGAATACTTCCCGTAGAACGCTTTTTTTAGAAAATGTTAACTTCTAGGTGTCATCGTATAGACTGACTAATGGCATAATACAATAATCATAGTTTTATACCAATAATACGTTTCAATAAAGCTGTTTTGCTGTTATAGAAAGTTCAACTATTACATCCAATATAAAGTTATTTCAATTCCATTATAGTGGCTGACGAAGCCATGTTCTGAAGGTTTCCTAGTATCAAAATATCAATTACTGGAACTGTGTTATAGTTCAGTTTTGTATTTAATTATCGAAGTAGGTCGGAACAATTTAGTTACTCGTAGTTCATAACGTAGGTATTATTAGATATTATGAATATCATCAGTTAAGCGTCGATGACACAGGGCTAGTTTACAAGCTAACGAGTGAGTTAGCTTTCAGGAAGGATTATCAACAAGCAAAAAACAAGTAAAAAAAACCGATGACTCGGAACGGGGCGAGTTCACAAGCTACAAGTGAACTCACTGGCTTGTAGCTTGTAAACTCGCCCTGTGTCATTGACGCTTTACTTACGGGTTTGAGGATGGTTGGGATTGATGACTGAACCTTATCAAAATGTTAAAAATAGATTCATAACTATTATTAACCTACTATTATTATTATTGCTATATGGATTTGTTTGAAATAAGTAAACGATTATTATTATAACTAGACATTGAAAAACCTAAATTAGAAGTGAAACCCAAAAATGCCAGATGGACAAGAAGGAGAGTGTTTTTTTTTTCACATTTTAAATAGTCTTGCAACGCTTTAAAGAAAATGTACTCAGAATTTTCTTTATAGAGCGTTGCAAGACTTTTCTTTGTCTAAATAAGTATAAAAGCGGCTTTGGTCTTCTAAACCATTTGTGAAAATAAACTACTCTGAAAGACTGGACTTTTTCATCAGCTGAATTTATTCCAATATTTCACAGTTACGGCTGCAGACCCGGAAATAAGACTGAATTCGAATATTCGGCCAACTTGACAGAAGAGGAGTTTCAAGAGCATCCGATAATCAACTGGGACGGAATAATATGGGTCAACCGTCCTCTGTATTTGTGGATCGTACAGGCCGTATTGGCTATGATATCTTTCACCGAAGCTATACTTCTAGCCTATTTAGGATATAAGGTATTAATTTATGGTGATATTTCCGCATATGCTTTTACCTGCTTTAGTGTGAACAAATTGAATTTACCAACGATGCATCGTTTGCCGAATATAAGTGGAGCAATATGCAACTTAAGGTTCTTTCGATAGGTTCCCATCGAGTAACACCCAAACGAGTAACAGTGTTACTCGTTGGGATTTTTTTTCCCAGTAGAACACCCTAACGGGGATGTTACACGATGCGAAGGAAATTTTATTTATTCTTAAGTTCGTACATATAATTACATATTTCATTTGATTTCATTATTTATTAATTTGTCTGTTTGCGTATGTTTTGTTTAGACGTGACTAAAATTTATTTAAGTATCTGTCAGCCTGTTTTATAGTTTTAAGTAAATGTGCAAAGAAAATGTATTAACCAATTCATTATTTTAATGATGATAATTTATATTGCCTACTCGTTTTCAAAGTGTCACATGAGTCACCAAGTAATAGTAGGTACATATTGTATGCGTATAATTCCGCGTGATGATTGGTGAATCGTAACATGCGATGAAAAAAATTGCCGTTTACATTACTGCAATAAGTAATCACTTTGTACTATATTCACATAGTGTGCCTTACGAGAATTGTATATTTCATGATACGTTTCACCAATCTCTTCGCGGCTCAAGATTTCATGCTTTACCAGGCCTGCTTCGTTCCTTATGTATCAGGGTCAATGTGCTTATTTTATATCTTTTTTACAGGGTAACATATGGCAACAAGTTTTATCTTTTCATTTTATATTAGAAATGATGAACACGATTCCATTCGTTCTCACGGTAAATATTTATTTTAGACCTGTTTGCTATTATGATAAATTTACCTTCGTATAATTCAACAATTTTTTCATTTCAGTTACTATATCCTCCTCTACGGAATTTATTCATACCTGTATTTCTGAACTGTTGGTTAGCAAAGAGGTCCCTGGAAAACTTATTTGTAAGTATATATTATAATTTATTTATCTTTACGTACAATTTTTTTTTTAATAATTGGTTACTTATTCATGATGGCTTTATCTTCTTATGAAGACCGAGTAGTAATCCGATTTTTGAAAATAGTATTGTTATGTTTTCTACCCGACTCGTAATTTTCTGAAATTCGCCCTCGAAGGATAATTGTTTTTTGACAATATTATCGAAAATCAAATAATTTCAGAATGATCTTCACCGCGCAATGCAAAAGTCCCAATCGGCGCTCTCACAGCAACTGATGATCTTGTGCGTGACCCTCCTATGCCTCGTCTTTACAAGGTATACTGAAACAATACTAGCAACAGTTTCTCATAATAAAAATATAACTACAATACGGCCGACGTATTATAGCGAGTCTGAACATAGACTACACGAACTTTAGCGCATGAAAAAACGCAATAGAAAACTGTTGATGCCAATTTCTTTTTTATAAACTAAATAGCATAAGCCCGCGCTTTCACCCGCGTTGATATATTATACATATAAAACAATGTACTACGTGTGTACATGCGCTAAAGTTCGCATAGCCTATGTTCAGACTCGCCAAGATACGTCGGCCGTATTGTACATAATAAGCTTTTACAACATGCTCAAATGAAACTAATATTGTCTACCCAAACTAACCTGATATTCAGAAATGGACGACATGTATGGCGTAATTGTTTTAAATACAACAGGAATACTTCTCTTGGTTTTGTTCCCGGCATTTCTCCATACTTAGTTCCGGCATATTTATTTCCGGTGTACCTTACCCATTTACCTAAATAATAGCCCATTATGTTTAGTATTATGTGTACAACGAGGTTGTTACACTCAAAGAAATACTATACATACTTAAGACTACTTATAGTTTATAAATGAGTATAGGTAGTTGTTTTTTGCTCAAATAAATAATTAAAATATCGTATGGTAGTACCTACCCGAGTTGATACATTCAAATAACAAGAAAGATGTATTATTTAGGTCTCAAACTTACATACATTTTGTGTTACTATCAAACCCTAACTTTTTACGGTTTCTTGCTTATTCCTCCAGAGAATTTGAGTGCTAATAACCTCAACAAATAATGCGGCTAGCGCCACGCCTAACACGACATAATTTGATTAATACATATGTAATTTTCAGCGTGTGCGGTATCCAACACTTTCAGAGGGCCGGCCATCGGCATTTAAATTTGTTTCAAGCGACATACTTCGTTGTAGTGACATTTTCTACCGTCGGATACGGCGATTTTGTACCGGACATTTGGCCATCGCAACTCTTCATGGTTATTATGATAGGAGTCGCTCTCGTTGTCCTACCAACACAGGTAATTACAGTAATAATTACGAAGTAAACTGCTGTAGAATGACCAATGTTTTTTATACTGGTTCATCTTTTGTTGTTATATATATATATAAGTTGTAATGGTAACCTCTATAGTGTTTGTGGTAATTAAATATACCAATAAGGTTGCCCGGGTTGACTGGTAGATAATGCTTTTGTAGCATTAAGTCCTCCATTACATATGTAAGTTTTATGCCGACTTGCACCAAACTTTTAAAGTTCCTAAGCAATTACTTTACTCGCTTGGCAGTTCTTAACGGTCAGAATCTGGTTTGTTAGGAACTACCAAGCGAGTAAAGTAACTGCTTAGGGACTTTGACAGTTTGGTGCAAGTAGGCATTAAAGTGTTAAATAAATAAATAGGTAAAACCGGCAGTTATCAGAGGTTTTATTCGATTACAGTTTGAACAACTGGCTTTCACCTGGATGGAGAGGCAGAAACTAGGAGGCTCATATTCGTCACACCGCGCACAGTCTGAGAAACACGTGGTGGTTTGCTCCACCACTCTACACGCGGACACCATCATGGATTTTCTCAACGAGTTCTACGCCCATCCACTGCTTCAGGATTATTACGTGGTGCTTTTGTCGCCGATGGAGTTAGACACCACTATGAGAATGATATTACAAGTTAGTTCAAATCTTAAAGGAAACTTTTCGTAACATTTCGTGAAAAAATATAACAACTCATTTAAATTCATTTTTCTGAGGTTGGTACCATCTGTCGGCTAACTTTTTGTTACACACTTCCGTTGCATTTTAAAAAATCACTGCCACAAATTGCATTTTTAAAAACAAAAAGCGAGCGACGAGCTGATGTCGCATATAAAAATTGATTGAAAGTAAAGAAACGAGATGAAAAATTTACTAGCTCTCACCAAAAAAATATACTGTTTACGGAGACATACTTACAAAATTTTACCAATTTCAGGTGCCTATTTGGGCTCAACGTGTGATCTACATTCAAGGATCATGTCTTAAAGACACAGATTTGATCCGGGCTCGTATGAGTGAAGCCGAAGCTTGCTTTATTCTCGCGGCTAGGAACTATGCTGATAAAACAGCTGCCGATGAACATACTATTCTGAGGTGAATATGTAGAAAATTATATCTTACCTATAATGCTTATCATGCCAACATAAGCAACTAGAAGTCTTATTCGCTGGTGGTTTACAGATAAATAAATTGCTTGTTCTAGATCCTGGGCTGTAAAGGACTTTGCACCAATGGTACCACAATACGTTCAAATCTTCAGGCCAGAAAACAAGCTACATGTAAAGTTCGCGGAGTTTGTGGTGTGCGAAGACGAGTTCAAATACGCTCTGCTCGCAAACAACTGCACTTGCCCCGGAGCCTCCACACTGGTCACTCTACTGCTTCACACTAGCCGAGGACAGTAAGTTGTCTTTTCACGATTCAGTTGCCAACGCAAACAATATTTCGCATAATCATATTCATATTTTCAGAGAAGGCCAGCAATCGCCGGAAGAATGGCATCGTCTTTACGGAAAATGCTCTGGAAATGAAATATATCACATAGTACTAGGAGATAGTAGATTTTTTGGAGAGTATGAAGGAAAAAGCTTTACTTATGCCAGTTTTCACTCACATAGAAAGTAAGCAACGCGTTTAGAATTTTTCTATCAAGTGCCTAGGCGGAAGTAGATAAGTAGGTAGATTAAAACCATAATTTTCTTCTTCATAGGTATGGCGTGGCTTTAGTGGGAGTACGGCCATCTGAATTGCCAGAATTCTATGAAGAAACGATTTTATTAAATCCAGGACCCAGACATATAATGAAAAAAAGTGATACATGTTATTATATGAGTATAACCAAAGAAGAAAATTCTGCATTTGTAGTCGCGGAAAAACAGACTGATCCTAGACCAGCTATATCTAAGGATCAAACCGCATGTAGCTTACTGTCCAACGAGAAGAAAACAGGTGACGCAGAGGAGGGTTCTGTGCAGCCTCGCAAACCAGACGGTAGTAACGTCGTTCAGTACGAACTCCCACAAGTGATACTGCAAGCTCCCTCGAGTTCCACACCCAACGCATCGCCATCACGCATCAACCAAGCTAATACCGTATCATCCGCTAATTTAATTGTTGCTAGCTGTGAGTGCCGCAGTTTCATTTGAACCAATAATACACCGAATTTATAAATGTATATTTTTTCAATTATAAATTCGGTCTACTCTTTGGTAGTATTCCACTTATTACTCGATGTCTTTCGTTGCTAAAGCTGCGATGCTCGTTTTACAATTTTAGTGTCAGTTCGTGGTGCAGACGTGGACATGGAGCAATTCACTCATTTGATTTCAGTGTTTTACGAGTTCCGAAGACAATATATTAATGTAAATAAATTTTGTTCTTTTTTCGCATGCAAAAAGAGCCAGTGGTGATCGAGTGTGCTTTGTTGTTTCCATATTTAGTCATTTGTGTTTTGAGAGTAATATATTTAACCACGTAACGTAATGTATTGTGCAACTGTTATTTTCCTGTTTGTACTTGGAGATCTGGAAACGCTTGATTGCCTTAAATATAACCACCCTTCCCCGTGCTTGGCTACTTTTTTGTGTCAAGTAAAAATTTAAATTATTACAACTCACTTCAACAAAATCTAACATAAGCAAGAATAAGAATTTATAACAAGAATAAGCCTTGCTATACAAAGATGCAATGCAGCCAGTATCCTCGGCACGCTGCCATCGGGTATCGAGTTGGAGCAGTTGAGCTACCTATAGATCGTTTGCAACGGTCTATGGGTGGCCCAATTGTTTCCTTTTGTAAATTTTATAATATACCTATATATAGATTGTAGTAGTTAGCTTATGCTGTAATAAAAGACATAAGCTATCTAAAAAGAAACCAATCAAAAATAATTAAATTAACCATCGGTTTCTCACAGTGAAGTTAAATTATCTTCGTTTATTGTTGCTTTTTCAAGTATAAACTTACTATATTTCATAATCCCGATCTAATTTTCGTTGTTCTCAGATTTAAGGACTATAATTTTTAACTATGGGACTTGACTTGATACAAGTGTAATTAAGACCTATGAACGAATATCTATCTACAACCTATTTACATTGCGGTATTACATGATTTTATTTTTAGAGTCAGGCGAGATGAGACTTATTTATCGGTTAAAAAACTATAACGTCTTGAACACTATACAGGTTTTAGTTATTTATATTGTTCCGAATATTTGTTGTTTGTATGGTTGTAAAAGTTATGTATTGGTGTTTCCATTTTGGCAAACGTAAAAGTAAACGTTTCTAGAACACAATCACTTTTATTTTGAAAATTATTTATTCACCGTAGTCATGGTCAAAGATCGGACTTTACATAACTTTTTGTTGTTTTTTTATGTAGAATATAAACGTTTTATTACATTTTTTTCAATAAACTCACGCTAAATTACGAACTTTGACTACGACTTTACATGGCTTCTCCATATCTAATGATTTGGCAACATCATCGGCATTGATAACTACAAGATTAATCAAACACTTATATGGCAGTCGAGATAAATATCCATATTAATTATATTTGCATGAGATTTATAAATAGTGCGTGTGCAGGCAAGTTTGGTGAAGGCGTGTCCACGACGGAGTCTCGAGCTTGTCTCAAGGACTCTCCAGGAACTGAGAGCGCTACTGATAGCCACTTACTATTACCAAAACCAGAAAATCCCAATTTACTTAGTCCAGACGCACCGAATCATCGCAAAGGTACTTAAATTAAATGACATGATTTTTCATAACTTCTTCTTATCCTGTCATTAGTTCTTTCGAACCAAAGTGGTGAAAGGATTTCAAGTGCACCTCGATGAGGGTCCTTTCATAAAATTGTAATAATACAGTTTTCATAAATTGTAATAACATCACAGATTTCATGGATCACCGTTTCAATCGTCATAAGCTAATGTTAATGCCCACAACGTACTCTAGCATTCTTCTGAGTTTTAAATAATGATTGTATTAGATATCATAAAAAAATATGAAACTAAACATCAGTTTAAAAAAATAATATTATTATGTATTACAGTTTATAAATATTACTGAACAACAATTATTTAAAAGCGCAATATTTTTCCTATCTGAATTTACTTACAACCTACATACGCGCAAGAAAACATTCATTTATTATCTACGCAGTACATATTATAATTATCTAAGCTAAAAATAATTTACACCCATCTTTATTATTCTAAAACGAGACATGAGTTTTAATCGACTCTCAAGCAAAACATTTTGACAACTATCAAAACCCCTGCGCCTGAGCTCGATTCAAGCCCAAAGATTCAGAATACGGGATTAAGATTAATTTTATTCATCTAACAGGAAGTCGAAGGCCATCAATATTGCCTGTACCGGACATGGTAACATCCACTGACAGCATCCTGCATATTGCGACAGATATTCAAGATGATGACGCTGGGGTAGATGAAAGCGAGGATGAACTTGACGATGACGTACCGTGGAGATCCCCATCAGAAAAAATTGCGTAAGAACTAATACATAAAAGAATAAAGCTTTAAATGCATTAACTACATGCACGCGTTCAATCTACTCCCACCCTTGACATAGTTTTTATAATTCAATAGTAATACGTTTTAAAGAGTCCGCTGTATTTGATACACCTGTTTCATTGATTGTTCGTCTTTAGAACTTGTATTACTGTTTTTTTATCCTTTTATTCCTTGCAAAGAATTTCTATTTTTTACTTTAATTGATCATTTCCATTTTTCGGTCACGACTTCGCAGTTCCAGAGTTATTAAAGGATTTTCTTACTGCCTGGGACTACCAGTCGTATTCATTGTATTTAACTGTGTAATTAAGTTTGTCTCGAACATGTATTTGTCAGACAAACTTTAATTGACAAATCATTTTATTATTTCATTTTTCATTGAAGTTCACTACTCCTTTAATAGATAGCAGATCTGGGTCACGCAAGATGCATGAATAGATTCAGCACAAAATACACCATAGTTTCAGTAAGTGTACGGCTCTTTATACTCGTATTATACATGCGTTACAGCTCTATGTACTGTATATTATATTATATTATATTATATAGGTATGTATGTGTTGGCACCAGTATACTTGTAATAACGATAAAGCTGAACAGTAACAGATCTCAACTCAACTGACTATATTTGAGACTATCTTCTTTTACTTCACTTCGTTTGCGTAGCCTTCGTATAACAAGAAATATTTTGAGACTGCTTTCACCCTTCTATTTCGGATATTTTTTAAAATCCTGAAAAAATGCCTCTCTTTTTCACTACGGGATGTATGTAAGTATACCAACAATTTCCAACAAAGTCATTGACCTCCTCCATCTATTTGTGATTCGAATTTTCACAAGGTTTGCGCAATCACACGTAATAAAGAATACACACACCTTCCAAGTTTTAAGTCTCTAAGTTCAGCGATTTCGGTTCGGCGATGATGAATCAGTTTGTCAGTCAGGATTATATTGAATAAAAAAAGGATTTGGTAGATTTTTAATTTGTATATACATACATATATTGCTTTCACTTGACATGTATGCGCCTCCGATGGCTTTGCGTTGTAATGCTTATATCTCTTTTCCAACGTCATATTTTCATTTAGTTAGTTATTTAACTAATTATTTCTCAGAGTCATGACTTTTATCCGTTTTATCCAATTTATTAACGGTATACTATAATTTTTATCCTTTTATCCAATTTATAACATTATTATCAATCAGAACCTTCATAATGCACCAAATACGCATAGCGTGTTCAATTTCTAGGAATGTATTATATCAATATTAGTACACACTTGTCTCGTAATAAAAGATATATTTGATATTTTCTTGTGCAATTGTGTGCATTGTGTATCTGTAAACCCTGCGTAAATCCCAACTGCACGGCCCGTCCCCTGCTCCAGCGATGACGCCACCACCAGCAGCTTCACCTCTCTGGCCGGCAGTGACGTTCCCCACAGCGCCTGGCGGAATGATTTCACAAGGTAAGCCGACACGTTGGCCTTCGTGAACTTAAGTGTAGCGACACATCAGCCGTAGGTTCGGCGCCGAAAGTTCAGCGTCTGAAATTTCGGGCGTAACATTCCGTTGGTATGACAAACCGTTTGGTTTGTCAGAAACTCTCTCTCAAACAAACAAACTCAGAACGTGGCGTCTTATTCAGTGTGCTACGCGACAGAAAATTACATAGCGTCGTCGCTCGATGTGTCGCTTGCTATGCGAAATACATTGAATGCGTTTTGAACATAAAGATAGGATGTACACAGCCGAAAGTATCCGAGATCTGTGGTTTTGGCTGAAACAATCACTCGAAGGAGGCGACGTAATGTCGGCTGATGTGATGGGCATAGGGAATTTGAAAAACACTACGAGCGTATTCAACCGAACGATCGGCACCGTACGTTCCGCAGATGTGTCGCTACACTTATACTCGAAATACGAATGGTAGACTTCCGCGCAACACGTAAATACAACTCATTCGCATTGAATTTTATGATGGTCTTTTGGCGACATCTCGGCGACATATATCTTTGAAGCTATTGTACTGAACGATGTGTTTTATATTATAATTTGATTTGATACTTTTACTTATTTAAATGTAACCTAAAATTTTAAATCTACCAGTACGAAGAGTAAGAGGTGCGTATCGACAGATCCACCAGTTATTATAGTGAAATGTCTAGATGTATAAGGAATCTTCTTTCATTTGAAATTGTAAAATTGAGGCAGGTATGCCCATATTTTTCACATTCTTCAGACTCTCTTTTTGCTAAATTAAAGTCATATTCCCAAATACACCACCCATTTACACTTGCCCGTCTACGTCATTGTGTCCGCCCACGAAGAACTCTCCCATTCAGCTAGGTCACAAAAAGCCATCATAAAAAAACAGTACTTTTACTTGTGTTAAACCTAATTATCGAGTCGCCAAGTGTAAAAGAGTGTGTACAAATCATAATACCCAACAGATATCTTTTTTACTATCGGTTGGGTATGTTTTCGAGTCTACCTTTATTATCGAGCAACAATTCTCGAATGTCAATGATAAATGCAAATATTGTAGGACTCTACCAAATCCTGAATCAGTGTTATCATCAATAAGCTTTGTGTGAGAACGTTAGTAAACGAAATAATACTGATACAGGGTATGGTTTTACCTCTGCCTAAATCCGAAAACGTAAAATAGCAATTCACTGTTAAAAAACGTACCTAATCATAATGAATATATTTTATTAATTTGTTTCAAAAGCTGAAGGGTATTGCATTGATGATAAATAGAAAAGCTTTCAATATAACTTCATACGTTTTCGGAGAATGGAAACAGCCTTTTTAATAAGTAGAAATTATTCGAACATTGCTTTTCTTTTTTATGTATTTAGAAAGCATTTTACGAATACTCTCGCCTGATACTAAATATGGATAAACTCTTTTTTCGATAACGAGAATGATCTTTTAGCAAAATCGAATGATAGAAGAAGCACTTTAAATAGATTTCCAATCATATTATACTTATTGCTTGTTAATTCGTTATTATTCGGTAGTCATTTAACTATGTAAAAAGATGTTTCAGGATAGTGAAAGGCTTTCCACCGGTGTCACCATTTATAGGAGTGAGTCCGACTCTTTGTTACCTTCTTAAGGAGAAGAAACCATTGTGCTGCTTACAACTGGCACAAGTTTGCGAACACTGCGCATACCGCAATGCGAAGGAATACCAGTGGCAAAATAAAACGATAATCCTCGCTGCAGATTACGCGTCTAACGGAATTTACAACTTCATCATTCCTTTGCGAGCGCACTTCCGGTCCAAAACTTCGCTAAATCCAATAATTTTACTCTTGGAACGCCGCCCGGACATCGCTTTTCTGGATGCAATATCTTACTTTCCATTAGTATATTGGATGCTCGGTTCCATTGATTGGTAGGTTATCATCTTTTATATATTATTGAACTCGATAAAAATCAAGAATGTTAAAAGTTTTCTTTTTATTTTACAGTTTGGATGATCTCTTGAGAGCTGGTATCACTTTGGCGGAAAATGTAGTGGTAGTGAATAAGGAATTATCAAACTCGGCTGAGGAAGATAGCCTGGCCGATTGCAACACAATAGTGGCAGTTCAGACGATGTTCAAGTAAATATATTTTTCACTTATTATTATAACGCTCATAAAAAATTGATTTTTAAAAGCGAGTGCAATATTTTATAATGTATTTACTACTTACGCGAAAGCATCTGCTTAATCAAATTCAGACCCTAAACTATAGGAACGTAAAAGTGATTTAATGTAATGCTCTAGCGAAATTTAAACACTTCTAAAAGGCTTCACACACATCAGTTATAATGTAAAGATGTACATTATAGTACGATCGATAGATATTATAGCTGCCGTGTGTGGTCTTCTGACGATTTCTATGGAAAGATATAATGAGATGTATCGTACTATAATGTACATCTTTAAATTATAACTGCTGTGTGTGAAGTCCTTAATACTTAGTACTTTATACGCATGTAATTTTTATTTCAGATTCTTTCCTTCAATAAAATCAATAACAGAATTAACGCAATCTTCAAACATGCGGTTCATGCAATTTCGTGCCCATGACAAATATGCATTACATCTTTCGAAAATGGAAAAGGTACATCTTCTTTCACCAATTGTTCACTTAATATACTTATTTTCTTTCAGAAGTTTTATAATAATATATTTTTGTTAACATGTTTTTCAGAGAGAGAAGGAACGTGGATCACATATATCGTACATGTTCAGACTACCATTTGCAGCAGGTTCTGTATTCTCAGCGTCAATGCTAGATACGCTACTTTATCAGGCCTTTGTTAAAGATTATGTCATAACATTTGTTCGGTTGCTCTTAGGAGTAGATCAGGCCCCTGGATCAGGATTTCTTACATCAGTAAGTTAAAACTTATTTATTTACAAGCTAACAAAATAATGATTCAGTTAACTACAAGTACCTACTAAGATCTATTTTTCGCTTTTATCTTATACCGCAAAAAAATATGGTAAGCATTTCATTTATAAGCTTAAGACATACATAAAAACTAAGCATGATTCCACCAATAACGCTTTGTCACTAAATTTCACGAACAGATGAAAATTACTAAGGAAGATATGTGGATACGCACATACGGTCGGTTGTACCAAAAGTTGTGTTCAACGACTTGCGAAATCCCAATAGGGATCTATCGCACCCAAGACACAACCATGGCCGATGCATCTCACCACGTGAGTATGTCGCCAAGGACCCCAACAAACTGGCTCTGGTCACGCCTCGCGAGAATGCGACCATCGCGGTTTTCGGTGAGTCGGTTAACTCCTACTCTCTATTTATATCCTAAATAAAGTCCTTTATTGTCATTTACGCCTTGATGCTAAAGCAACATTATCTTTCTTATCACCGTTTTACTACTTGATTCTGATGTCTTTAAAAAACCAGCTTTTGACATATCTGTAGTCCAAAGCATAACGGGCCTGTCAAGGCTTTCTATTAGGTAAACTTTACGTAAACTTTGCATTCCGCCTTACTTACACCTGTGGAACTTTATTAGACGATAGTATTTTATAATATTCTACAATCACGCGAACCTTGATATTTTCTATTCTTGTCTCTTCAATCACGAGCTTCAATATTTTAATAGTTGGTTGCAAATCGCTATAGCCAAAAGATAAATAAGTAATTGCTTTTGCGTACACAAATTTTAAAATTATTATAGTAAGACATTTAAGTGAATACCTACATTTTATGTCGGATGATACGGCCAGGTCAATAGGCGTTGTACCTTATTAGAAATGAACTAAAAATCTTATAAATTATGAAATAACTCGATGATCGCAATCCCGCCTCAATGTTGTTGTAGTATAATCAGTAGCAGTGGTATGTGCATGAAGCTAAATAGTATCAAAGACTGAAAACCTCGAATTAAAAACATGTACTCAGTATTTTTCATTAGCGGGTACGTTGTTATTCAAGCTAGACTCAATAAACTGTGAGTGGTTTTATATACTTCAGTAGCCGTGTGAAATCAATCACTGCTGCATGAAAATCGAATAGGTACACAACGCTGATCAATCAGAAAAATACATCTAGCTGAATTAATATAGCAAGATTAGTGTAACTTTAAAAAAGACATAGAAAATAAATAGAAATGCACTAGATTCGATAACTGCTTACGCTTGACATGCATGGTAACATACCTACATCTGCAACCCAGAACGTTTGAAGCCATACTCAAAAACACTATTGAATTATTTTGTACCACACAAATTTTAAAATAAAATACAAAATTCTATAAAGGAACAAAGCGTTAAACTATCGTCAGTTTTAGTGATTGAGGAAGTAGGCATACTCTGACATGACAGTTACAGCAGGAGGAAGGTGAAAGCAGAGGATCGGCAAAGCGCGGGCGCCGCGGCTGCCTCGCCGGCTGCTACGGAGAGCGCACGCCAGCGGTAAGACGACACAATCAATAAATAACTCTACCTGGACCTAATTAATTCTAATTATAATTCTAAAAAAGGGGGTACAGCGGTCTGTACTGGCTTCCCGTTGAAGGGTGCATTGTGCATCTTCCTGGACCTGCCAGAAAGCCTATTATAAATTGAGAAGAGCCCCTCTCCGCTCTACATCTACTATCTTATACGAATTTCAGAAACCTTACTCATTGGTGATAGGTAAAGGATATTGTAACAAAACATTTCCTTGCTAGAGACTAGAGATAATATTTACACACAATACAATAAAAAAAAAAAAGTTATTATGAAAAAAAATTGAGAGCCAGTTTCGAGTCGTATTCGTAACTAGTATCAAAGCGCATATGATAAACACCGATCTAAGATGATTAATTATAGGTTAGTATATAATTAACTTACAGGAATTCGCAATGTTCATTGTAAGGAGACCTAGACAATAAGCGCTTATTATACAAGTAGGTATCTTCCTACGAGTACCATAATAATAAAGAATTCGTGTCTAAGGTTCAATTAAACATATTTTGAAGACATGCACGAACGTTTAACGTACCTACAATTGGATGATTTTAATATACATACTTGTTTGATACATAATAATATTTTTTTGCAACGAAATATCCATAAATTCTAAGCTTCTTTTATATCTCATCCATACCTACCCATAACCATCGCTTAGGCTATTTTTCAGTCGCGAAAATCTCATTTTTTTTTGCTTGATTACGATGACACAAGAAAATTACAAAAATCTCACTAGCTTGCTATCTGGCTCATTTATAGCACAACTTACAAACCTAATTTTTAGATAGGCATAGTTTTAGAGCTCTGGTCAAATTTTTATTCGAATTACTTACATGAAAAATTGTAGTGCCATTGTTTTGTTGACCAAAAATGAACGAAAACCCCTAATTTTTCATATTATTTTACCCGTATTTTAAATTACATTAACTTCATATTTATATATTTTTTTAGAACAATTGCCATTGTAGATTTTTTTTAAATAGGTACTTACTTGAATTAAAAATAAGCGTCTAGTAATCTTGATTAGATAAAATAATATCGCACCAGCCTTTTCCTTCAGAGCATTAAAAATACTTAGCAGTACAAGTACTTACATCATTGCAAAATGGTAAATGAATTATGCATGAAATTAGAATAAAACATTGAACAAAATAATAAAAGATAAGTAACTAGAATATTATACGGGATGACTGTACCTTCTTACACTACGGAGCGTTTGATTAGTTATTACTACTACCAAATTAAGGTATGAAAAAGATAAAATACACTTTGCATAACATGGTTTCGTTCGGAGCATCGCATGTTTTTGTATAGATAAATCTTCGCAGGCTTCTCAGTAAATGTGTACAGTTTTCCCGAATATCTAAAATAATAAGCCCTAGTTAAATGGTTAGATATAATTAATTTACTGTATTAGCCTGACTTTTGTTTTTTTACCAGTATTCAACGAGTTTAGCTGACGAAGCAAGAGACAACCATGCACAACAAATAGAAAGAGCAGAAATAGCTAACCTTGTTCGATCCCGGATGGAATCTCTCAATCTTACTGGTATTGATTACGACGATGTCAGCGAGAAGCGAAACAGCTTATCTTACGTCATAATAAACCCAAGCTGCGATCTCAGCTTACAGGAAGGAGACATCATGTAAGAAACATCAAAATATATTTTTTAAATCACATTTAGACTGATCGAAAAAGTCTCATGTACATTCATTTGTTAACAGATACCTGGTTCGCCCATCGCCGTTCTCTGCTCAAAAAACCTTCGAGCGACATAACAGTCGTCGTAAATCAAACATCAGTTTCTGCTCGCAAGCTCTGATCCAAGCGCAGGGCTGCGCGGGCACTGGTAGCCGGCGCAGCTCTACCATCGGTGCCTCCTTCGTCCAAGCACGAGCCCCGCCACTCGCCACGACCAAAGCCAACTCTCTCTCTCTACCAGACAGTCCCACCATAATTACCGACTTCAGAGGTCGTTCCAATTCCCTCAGAGTTGTCGATGACATTTTACTACGTCGTTCCAATTCTCTACGGCAGGGCCTCAGCGGCGTCGGCCGACGCAGAAAAAGCAGTCTCGAGGAGATCGGTATATCTCATTTCAATTCGTTGTTGCAACACCAACAACAGCAACAGCAACAAGATGCCAATGCTTTCAAAATAGCATTGAACGGAAGCATCGGCTTGGAAGTGACCCCTCCAGAAGAACCGACAGACCGATTACCGGGACATGGCTTCCCTCTAACCGGGTACCAGGAAGCTGACGCGGCCCTGCCGTCGACGTCGATGGGCCCCGTGATGCCGCCGCCGGGCGCGCCTCCGCCGGACGCGCAGCATTTGCAGGGCACGATCGTATGATATCATCTCATGTGGGGACGCCGATTACGTTCCGTCGTAAGAAACAAGTGGTCTTGAATGAATAGGTAATTTAGTTGAACCTGTCATTATGAACTCTATTTCGGAACTTGAACGAGTAGCGTCTCTACGTAGTTGCGTGTCGCATCGTAATAAGACAATGGACTTATCATGTATGATGTAGACTGGTGGCAAAAGAGCTGTGTAATGCAAGCGGGATCAATTAGTTTTTAGGTAAGGGGTGCACGTGATTCAGCAAGAAACGTCTTTTCCTACTTATACGGGTTGGGCCATGAGGTAAAGAAGATTCAGATAAATAAATTGTTATAACTATTTTGCTGAACTTGAAGATTTAAGCATCGATTCTAGCAATTTCCCATATTAACTGAGACACTTACATACCTACTAAATTATTAAAAATTGTGATATATTGTACGCGCTTATTACGACGTTGATGTTTCCTACTAGGTATATTTTATTTGGAGGTCTACTCGTATCTACGTCATGAGTTTTTTTTTCTTTATGGCCCATCCATTAGAAATAATACTTAGTAAATCTTATTTAAGTAAAGCACCTATTTACTTAAGTGAAATTAAAAGTAAGGTACTTAGAATTTCACTTTAGTGCTTAATACTAATACTTAAAAACCTTTATGTAAGTACCTACCTACCTGTGTAAATAAATTGTTCATAGAAAATATACTGATATAATAAATACTGAGTTTTAACTAAGAACTTATCTATGATGACTAGAATAAAGGTACTATATGATTGACCAAAAATACTATCAATGTAAATAGGTAGATTTAATTATTTTGGTAACATTAAAACTTCAGTTTTGGATTAAGATTTAGTAGAACAATTTAGCTATCTGACCTACAATACAATAGAGCACTGTATACTAGCTATTCCTGCGTCGAATTGTGGTTATTAGTAGCGGGGATTAAATATTTATTATCATTAGATTTCAACAGATTATAAAATAAAGACATAAAGCAACATGTTTCGGTATTTTTCTTATTACTTGCAAATCAAACTCCAAAACAATAATCGTGTTTTTTCATCAGTAATTCAGTGATTTATTGCATATATTGCATATAATTCAGTCATTTATTGCATCATACCTATAAGTAGGTAAATATAAATACCTACTTCTTTGACCAAACCAGCAAAGCAACCCTTAAAGTACCTGATTTAACTTTTCTTTGCAACCGAAACGGAAATATCAAATCAGCATTTTGTCTAGGCTAGGCGGAACAAGCCTCTTATCAAATCAATCAACCTCACATACGATTCAAATCGAATCAATTAGTAATCCATGAGTAGTAGAATTTCAAATTATCTGTAAAAGAAACATCATCTTCAATTTTCTACAAAAAATACTTACAACAAGTGATGCCTAATATTATAATATTCCTATTCATAATCACAATAGAATATAGTTTCATGGTAAATAGTATATTTACCAAAAATAAAATTTAAATCAGTTTTACTACCAGTTAGAGTTAAATTACGCTCTACATTTCATTCCCTATTCGGTGATTATGATTAAACTAGTTAGATATGTATCTATTTTACAAAAATTTGGATAATATTTTGCAGATCTATGTTCTCTCTGAACAAATCGTATCGAGCAACATGGACCTGGTGAGTAACTTTGAAAGAAATAGGGTAGAAGAAAGCATAGCACAGAAATGAGATAAATGTTTGTTCCGAAAAAGTAGCTACCTAATGTTGAGGAGCAAACTAAGAACCTGTACCTACTGCAAGTGACAGGTTTTGTGCGTAATTTGTTTACGTTTATTTTGAATATTTTTTTATAAAATTGAAAGCCTTAGAAGGCAACGCAATGTAGAGATCTTTCAGTCTAAAAATACACGCCCCTCCACTCGTGCGAACAGTAGGTATACAACATTTAAGAGCGTTAGATGGCGGCGGTGTAGTTGAGGTATTCTTAGACTGAACTCTGAAAGATCCCTACTTGGTTATATTATTTATGATAAAATTTTCAGACCCAAAACTGTACTTCAAAGGTAAAAAAATTAAAGTAATATGAATTTTTGCTATTAAATATTGTAATAATAAACATTAAATTACTTAGGTATGTACTTATATCAAATATAAAACTTTGCATGCATTTTGTTCAAACTTTAGTGCACGGGAAATGATTGCCTCTCTCATGTGAGTGTCGTTACGCTTCTATTTTGGGTACGAAAGGGACGCTAAAAGAAAATCATATTTGGACAATTTACGGATTTTCAGTGTACGGGGACAATGGCCTCCGCTATGGTAAGTTAGTCAAAATTAGTACCTTCCTAATTATATTTTAGTCAATATAGATATAAGATATACCTATCACGCATAGCAATCACCGGTGCCACAGAAAAACAGCGCTCAGTGGCATGAAACAATGTCGCTGCAGCATATGCTGAGTGGACACCTTTTTTATACCTATGTTGCCTACTACTTTTGTAACTGTGTTTTTTATGGTATAAAATAAAGTATATTAATGGTGTATATTTAAACCAAAAGGCAACAGGTTGTATCGGAGAAACAACCGTAAATTTTAAGTGGATACTTCTAACGTTGCTCTTTGACACTGATACATAGGGTATTGATGATGATGGGCTTGATGGGTAATGCAGAGGAAATTAATAATGGTAGCCTTTGTTCATTCTTATTATGCCGATCATAAAGTCATTAACTTATCATGATTTATAAATAACTAATAACAAATAACGTACGATTAAAAAACGATAACAATAACAATCAATATAAATATTTATATTATGTTTTTAAAAAAATATGGTCTTGGTCTTTGACAGTTCAGCAAAAGTCTAAGCTCGAGGTGTGTCAGCGGGCCATGGAGCGTAGCATATTAGGTGTTCGACTCACCGACCGAATCAGAAACTCGGTGCTACGCTCACGAACTAAGGTTCAAGATGTTACCCAGAAATCAGCCCAGCTCAAGTGGGATTGGGCCGGCCACGTCTGCCGCATGCCTGACGATCTTTGGGCCAAAGCTGCCAATGATTGGATCCCTCCCAACGCTAGAAGGCGGCGCGGCAGACCGCGGCGAAGATGGCGCGATGAGCTAGATAAATACCAACCTGACTGGCCCACTGCAGCACTGGACAGAAAATTGTGGTAGAAAGGTAGGGAGGCCTTAGCCCTGCAGTGGGACAGTACAGGATAGTAATAATAAATAATAATAAAAATAATAAAATAAATATTTAATATAATCCGTCTCCAATCAGCCTTCGTTTAAAAAAGTTGTCCCGGATGTGACGTACTAAATTTTGAACTGCAAGCCTATACAATCTTGCAAAAAAAGAAGTAGGTATATAAAAATCTTTCTACAGTTTGTCGTTACTTTTAATTCCAGGGAATCGGATTTAACGCAACTGCCATGGTATAGTTATGAAGAACAAAATACGGTTTGTTTTAAAAATTAAAAGTTTTTTGGGTTTCCTACGGTTGTTCCTTTGGTTAAAGTTATAGGTACGTAGCCACTGGTGATGAGGAGGACCTTGAAATTTCTGATCTTTATTATGTTTGGATGATGAAGAGGGGAATGAAAAATATGTTACCTACTAGATAGATGAGCAAAAAATTGACCTATGTTATGAAAGTTTTAAGTTGGGTATAGAATCTCTTTTCTTGCATTGATTGCTCAACCAATGGAGCAAAATTGCATTACCCTTATGGTGTATGGTGCAGGTGTAGGTAGTATTGTTCATCTGTAGTTAGATATGCATTAGGAAACCCACTACTTGTGTGCGTACCCCACCTATGGCAATAAATTAATGAATACTGATTGAACTAAATGGTAAAATGTGCAGTAAGATAATATAATTTACTCTTACCTAATAACAGGTATAGGTAGGGATGTCAGGGCCATTCAATTTTAATTACTTAGCACATACCTTCGCTTGATTTAAATTAACCATAGATTGACTGATAGTTCATATCGAATTTTTCGTAAAGATTAAAAAATACTTCATTCGTTTTTTATTTACAGTCTTACGGAGATTTATCTATTTCTGAGGCAAGTCAGATAAAGTAAATACTGGTAATATCCCTATCCATTAGGATTTTCCGTAATGACTGTTTTTTTTTTAGTGTTACGGAGCCTTCTGTAGATCCATAGTGAGTACTTCCTGTACCGACTTACCTACGTATAGCGTAATATTTTGTGTGAGATCTCTCCCAATTCGTAGCATCACATCGAGATATAAGATCTCTTGGCAAGAGACTCTTGCAATTGCAAATCTAGTTGTCTGAAAATAAAGAGTTTCTATTCCAGTCTCTATTTTGTTGCATCTATCCATCCTCACATTCTCTTGCCGCAAGAGACTTGCTTTTTTATAACTTGCGAGTGAGTTAATAGGGATTAATAGTTTCATGTTTTTAGTGCGATGGTTATATGAATGTCTGCATGTCCAAAGTAAGTATTAGCAGGTATTAGTAAGTAATATTCAATACGTAAGTTTTTTTTATGTAAACTAGGACTAGACACTGGTGATGAGTTAAACTATCTCCTGATGTACCTACTAGTATTGCTACTCTAATAACTATAGTACTTCTGTTTTACAGAAGTACTTATCATTTAGACTTATAGTTTGGCATAAAGTAATGGGTGTTCGTAGTACCTCCTACCTAATCATTTTTTTTCTAGAGTCACGGAAGAGCTTGTGAGGCGATGGTGAGTTCAAAAGCAAAATTACTCAAAAAGTCACATCAAATAGTTTTTTTTTTTCAACTGATTCCAAAAAAAGAAGGTTCTTAATTCGGTTGGTTTTTTTATGTTTGTTACCTCAGAACTTTTCCACTTATCAAAAAAATTAAAGGGTGTAAGTAGAGTAGGTATAATCAAAGTGTGTAAGAACCTAAGTTCTTATAGATTGATCCCATAGAAATATCATGAAAATCGGTTCTATACTTTTTAATTTAAATTTGTAATCTAAATAACTGAAAAAAGCGGAAAATGCGGATTTACCTACGCAGTGTTTTTGGTGTTTATGCGGTTACTATTTTTACTTATTAGTTTAATTTAAAGTCGATTAATTATTTTTTGCTAAAAAGTTCTTGACATTCGACTACTACCACTATACCTACTCAATATTCGACAAACCAAAAGCTTATGGGCCTAGGTTTAGGTTAGAAATCATACTGTTATTGATTCCAGTGCCACTCTTCAGCCTGTGTTACGTATGTAAGTAGAGATTTATGGATGCTATCTAGGTAACGGGATAAAATAGATAAAGAAAGCGCGAGAAATACCCGTAATAATCTAATGGCGGCTTCACACGGCCTGTGCTAACATGCGCCGCGCCGCGCCAAGGTTTTTGTACGGGCGAACGCGCACCGCGAAGATCACCCCTTCTCACGGCTTCGGGCCACTCGCTTCATACGGTCTATGGATGGCGCGGCCCGTTCTACCACAGGCCATGAGAAGCCACCATAATAATATTCAAAATCCCTGATACTTACATAATAGGTATTGACATTAGATACCAACTCATAAATTCAAGCGTGCAGTCAGAGCGTTTTTGGTATGAGGTAGAATTCACTCCTTGTTAGTTTTGGAAACTTAAAAAACTCATACCTAATCAGAGCTTATCGTCAAAATAACCACAAAAAATTTTATGCATCGAATTCACTATCTAATATATATGCTGTGTATATATGAGATAGTGAATTCGATGATGTCAGTCATAAAAAAGAGAGAAATACGAAGATGAGTAGCATAATATGATTATTTCACTTTTTTTTAACTCTGCTAATAATTGTTAATGTTATTTCCAGAGCGAAGGAATCTCTTCAATATCGAGTGTTGGTAACTCTACTCATGTATAAGACGTAATTGTGTTTCGCTGCAATAAATATTTTTTTCATTTTTACTTAGGTATCTAGTTACCTACATACTTAATTAATAATTATTCTTCTTGTTTCTAATCTCAAACAATTTATTCAGTGTTCCGGTCTCAACTGTAATTCCAATGTAAGCCGATTTAATACTTTTAGTACCTACGAGTACTTTATTTATGTTATTCATAAACTAAAATTAGGGTAGGTAAGTAGGTATTGGAAGGTTGATTAGATTTAAATAGTAGGTAATTAATCATTCTTTTTCACTTAAACATAAAGTTAACTTCCTAAGGACTTATCCAAAACTCTGAAACTGAGTTAAAAAATATTATTAAATATTATTTTTTGATGCATTTTAGTACGTTGAAGTGACTAACTATAGTTGTTGAGGTAACTATAGGTGCCTATCACTTCAAAGTAGTGCAGGGAGAATAGGTAGGTACGTCGCCTTACCAGTAGGTACCTAACCCTTTAGCAATTTTTCAAGTTGCCCCAGTTGTGGAAGATTAAGGCTAACGAAATATGTTTTTTGGCTGAAAAGGTCAAATACATAGGTACTTGAGTAAGTATCATAGCTTTCTCTACTTTAATTATAGCAAAATAAAAAATACCCACAGTGCACCGGCGACGCGTGTTTATCGTTGGTAGGTATTAATCGTTATGCTTAACTTACCTGCTCTACGCCTTATATTTTCATTGCTATAAATACCTACCTACCTAATAAGAGTGTATTAATTAGGTTTTTTTTTCCAAACAGTGTGACGGGACTGGCTGTGTAGCCGAGGTAAAGATCGTTTGAATTATTCGATTTCTTAGCTGAATTGTAAAACGAATCTACATTTTTAACGTTTTTTGATGTCGTATTTTTCAGTGTCACTCAAAACAATGCAAAGCTATCGTAAGACATTTTTTATTAGACATTACCAAATTCTGAAAATGTATACCTAGTAGGTATTAAATATATATAATACTTAAAAAGTAGGTAAGTAAACAGGTACATATTTACCTACCTACTAACTTAATTGAATAATTACGAGTTCGTTACCCAATTCGGATTTGGAAATAGGGCTTTGTAGATAAAATACCCAACAATTTAATAGTTTTCAACATAGCTTAACTTTATTTTTCTTGCGTAGTGTACGGGAAAATCCTGCGAGGCAAAAGTACGTATAATAAAACGATGATAGGTACACGGCTTTTTTACACGCTACACGCCAGCGACTTTGCTTGTAGCGTGTAAAGTCGCCCAGTGTCATCGGCGTTTTTACAATCTGCTTGTGGACAAACCTACCCAAACGCTACACGCTCACACGCTTGCGTTCAAAAACGCCAACGATCAGCTTGTAAAAAAGCTTGTGTCATCGACGCTTTAGGTTGGGAAGTCACATCTCTTATAACCTGCTGCTTGACGTCATACTTTATACCTACATCGTATTTGTTTCAGTGTTTTGGACGTTTATGTTATCGCAAAACTGGTGAACCACAATAATTAGAGTACAGTCAGCTGCACCAGAATGACGCTCCCAAGATTTCATCTTTTTATAATACCTACTTTTAATTTTGTAAAGACAAGTGCACGCAAGCATTTTCAAAAAGCCTTGACTAAACTAAATTAACCACAGTAGAACGAAGTACCTACTTGTTTTTTTGTTCCTTTATGCATATCTCAGTAATCTGTGCTTTATGTTAATCCTTTATGCTAAAGCTCCGAATCATGCCAGGTAAAATAAAAAGTCATAGTAAGTGTTTTGATGGAACCAACTTTTATTACAATTCTTCATAAAACCTATGTTGATAAAATTTACCTTATGGATATATTTCTTAAAAATTACGATTATCTTATTTACACAGTTTAAAAATTACTTATCTACTTTTAAAATATATATGCCGACTTGCACCAAATTAACAAAGTTCCTAAGTGCTGTTACAGACTAGCGTATTTTTGTCGCACGCCTATACTCGCGAAACGAAGGCGCGTATACCAGCGTTTACGCTCGGTTTTTTTCTTACGAGTGTCAGTAGCATGAGGCGTCTCTCGCGGCTGCGCGAACCGGAAATGCCGGAAAGCCGGAGCCGTAGGAGTTTTTTGTGAGAAAGCTCAACTAATTCATTAGGGTTTCTTTCTTTCTTTCTTATCGTGTCACTAGTTCTTTCGAACCAGTGCGGTGAAAGGATTTCAAGTGCGCCTCCAAGAGGCTCCTTTCGTGCACTCGACACATGTTTCGAACTTTAGGTTCAACGACATGCCGGTTTCCTCACGATGTTTTCCTTCACCGTTGCGAGAATCTGCATACATAGATTAGGGGTAGTAATGCCTACATTACTCGCTTGGCAGTTTAAACAATCCAGATTCAGACTGATATGATGTAAACATATAACATATGACGCAAACGGAACTTTGTTAGTTTAGAGCAAATATGCAATAATCTGTGATTAGATGGATGTTATCGTGTTGGATAAGTGCGAGTCGTCGTGATGTGACATGCTCGTCACCGCGTATGTAATAGCTTGCACTTGGTTAGCTAGTTCAGAAGGCGGGGGCACGCTGAAATGACCGTGAGCCCGTCGGTGGTTCTGTAATGCAGTGCCCTGGAAAGACAGATATGATTGTATTCCGCTTATCAACAAAATATGTTACAAAATACCTACTAGAGTACATTGCCGTAAACCATATCAGCTATTCGCACTATCGCGATGCCCCACTAATGCCGGAAAACGATCACCTATGTATCGTTTAGTTCATTCTTATAACACTTACTTTAATTATATTGATATAACAATAGCACGTCCAAGTACTTTTAAAAATAAGGTTCTTGAGTATTTTTGAGTATTTTATTCTTGAGCTTAACTCTAATGTAATTTAGTATAGTATTACCTACATCGAAACTATGTACTTACACATACAATTTTTTTTAATAGTAATCTGTAGTAAACGATGTTGGTTTCACAATTATTAATCCAGTATAATTAATATTAACATAAACTTAAGTCTTTATTGTGTAACAGTTTGTTTACCCAAATATATAATAAAAAAAAGAATTGAAATAAAACTATAAATAAATTAGGTACGTCCCTTTTTCAACAGACTTCGAAAAACTTTAGAATTACGACCGTATTCAATTTCGTTTAGTTCGGTTAAATTCCACTAAATTTATAACGAAACCGCGCTAAAACAGTAATCGAGAATTGCACGGAATTGAAATTGAAACGGGATTTACGATTGCTTATAAAAGAGGATCGGTAATTTTGTTATTACAGCCTCACGAATTTTTTAAAGTATATTTTTTGTAACTTATCAGAGTAAATAGGGAAACACAGTTTTGCCCAATTTCCTTCGTTTATGTTAAACATATCAGAACAAAAAAATACTCAATTTCGTGAGGTTGTAGTAACAAAATGACCAAACCACTATTTTAAATGTATACTCGGTCCATTTATATTTTCAAAAATGTACAAATGCGCGAGCGAGATAGCAGCGCGCGGGATTCTGGGCCTTAAAAGATACAGTTTAAGGACTTCACACACAGCAGCTTTAGTGTAAAGATGTACATTATAGCACGATACATCTTCATATCTTAAGATACAGAGCGATACAAAAATATACATGTATATTTCGATACATATTAATACATCTCAATACATTTCCGTATATTTCTTGTTAATTCAATACTAAATGTTTATAAATCAATTATAATTTTATTTTATTTCGTTCTTAGTTCATTTTAGACAAGACAGACAGCATTCGGGTGAATTTTATTGATGTCAGAAAAAAACCCAGATATTTACCACATGTAAGGTTACTTAGTAGAGAGAAAAAGCTTTATTTTCCTATAACATTACATTACAAATTAAAAAGAGCATACTTAAAGCTATACATCCCGGAATGTAATGTACATTAATATACATAATTTTAATTTACCTGAATAAATCTGTCCCCGCATACTTCACAGATATAAGGCCGGTCTCCCGTGTGCCTTCGCACGTGGAGTGTCAAATCGTTACTTTGCGAGAATGCCTTGTCGCAATACGTGCATTTATACGGTCTCTGTCCGGTGTGCACGCGCATATGTCGCGACAATTTATTGCTGCGAGAGAAAGCTGCAACACAGAGGCATGCTATGAGTTCAAACAAGCCAAATCATCATCTTCATAATCAGCTTATCGCAGTCAACTGCTGGACAATGGACATAGGCCTCTCCCAATGAGCGCCATCGCGCCCTGGCTTGCCGCATCCATCTTCTACCTGCAACCTTTCGCAGATCGTCGGTATTTTTGAATAAGCATCCTTTCTACTGTCATGTTAATATACTCACTGTCAAACTGTGAAAAATAATGGTATTTCCTATTATTGCCCTCGCATTTGAAGAAGTTTTCACTTCAGTCGTGTGGTCTTACACGGTTCTAAGCACACAACTTTTTTTTTTAAACTTGAGTAAACCTTATCTTTTTTTTTTATTTTCTTAAATTATCATTATCCGTAGATACGGACCTTTAAAAGTTTGTTAAAGAAATTCAAAAGTAAAACTAACCTTTGCCGCATATACGACAAACACAAGGTTTCTCGCCTGTATGCGATCTCCTATGAACCATTAGATCTGATGATCTCGGAAAACCTGTCAACACATAGACAAGTTTGGAATAATTCTATACTAACAAATAAATAATGAACTGTTTTAGTGACCGTAAACACTACTGGAAAGTCACAGGGAGGCAAAATACTTAATTTCGTTTACATATTTTTTCCAGTTATTTTGATTTAAAAACTAAACTACTATATCGATTTTAATGAAATTTTTAAGGGACCAACTGAAAATAGTAATCTCAAACCAAAAAATTTTTTTTTTTAAAACGGTTCTAAAAACAACAAAGTTCAGAGGTAACAAACATATAAAAAAAAACATTCAAACGAATTGATAACCTCCTCCTTTTTTGAAGTCGGTTGAAAAAATGGTAGGCATATAAGTTCACCTTTATCACAAAAATCGCATTTGTATGGTTTCTCGCCGGTATGTCTTCGCATATGCACGATGAGATTGGAAGAATTGGAAAAGCCCCTGCCGCAATATAGGCACAAATGGTTGTTTTGTGGCGGCTTGGGTCTGTTAACATCGTGGATACGCTTGTGTGTACTGAAACATTAACACAATTATTATTAAAGCCTTGTATTCACTGAGAAACATTTGTTTATAAACACTGTTTCAGAAACAAAATTTACGTGAATGTGAAACTAATAAATATGTTTCTGAAACATATTAATTTGTATCGGGTGTCAGCATGTTTCTGTGCTCCCCGCTCAGGATGGAGAGCACAGAAACAAACCAGTTTCGCAACAGATGTATATGAGTGTGGATGCGCATGAAACTTGTTTCATAAACATGGAGATAGTGTGGAGCGACGTTTTTTTTTTAAATTAATATAAATATTTATTTTAAACAACTGATGATGTGGACGGCAGAGTTTCCGAAACATTGTTTCTGTAAACATCTACGTGATGTTTCAGAAACAATGTATCCGAAACATTGTTTCTCAATGAATACATGGCTTTATGAGATAATGTATACAGTTAATTTTGAACTTTAATGATTTTAATTCATGCTTGTCATGTTAAGCGATTTAGGCACAATAAATGGTGTAAAGCGATTTTGAACATCTGAATGTGATCATCGACTTTTGATGCTGAATGTACATTATACTAATGTGATATTACCGCAAATTGTCACTTCTGTTGAATTTCCTGTGGCATACTTCACACTCATACGTCTTTTGGTTAGGCATGTGCAGCTTTGTATGTTTCGCCAGAGCTTCCTTCCTGCAATAACGTCGTCTCGTTGAACGTTGAAATAATAGAACACCTATTATTATTGCGACAGGTTATGTAAGTTTGAAAGTATATGGCACTTGTCCTACCGCCGACACGATGAGCGAGTAGCGAGTACTAGCTTGGAATTAGAAATGAGTTGGCGAGCAGCGAGAAGTGAGTTTTATCCTTGATATCACTTGTCAATTTGATAAACTAGTGGAGAGAGAGTTCTCGCCGGCAATGTGAACAGCCAGGGATCAAATATTATTTTTTTATTGACACGAGATCTATGGTAAACCAACCTATTATTGGCACCATAGTTTAATGCGAAAAAACAAGGAAATTATAGATTACTAGCTGGTGCCCGCGACTTCGTCTGCGCAGGTATCTCTATAAATTGTAGCCGATGTGTTATTCTGATGTATGAGCTATATTATTGTAAAGTTTCATTAAAATCCATTCAGTAGTTTTTACGTGAAAGAGGAACAAACATCCATCCATCCATCCATCCATCCATCCATCCATCCATCCATCCTTCCTTACAAACTTTCGCGTTTATAATATTAGTAGGATTCAATTTCAGTATGCTTTTAAAAGTAATAAAAGATTACTGAAATTGAAATTTGGGTGCCAATAATATGTTGGTTTACCCTATATCTATATTTTGTTTCTTGAGCGTGAAAATCGATCGCTAATCGCTTCCTCGTCGCCAGTAGTAACGTCGCAAGTGCTTAAGAACGTTTGAGCGTTCTGGAGTAATCTGTCAGCCCTTCCTGTGTTTTCCTAATAAAATATTAAGTAAAGTAGTTTACCTTTGAAACATCTTGTTGCATGTATCACATTGATACTGAACATTTTGATTTTCAGTAGGCTTCGATTTTCTCCTCATAAACGCAACAGACACACTCTGTCCCTGGTGGTACCTTAGTATGTGTTTGTTGAGTGATATTTCATAGGCGAATTTTAGGCCGCAAGTGGAACATCTGTGAGTTCTATCGATATCTTGGCACATAGTTCTATGACGGGCTGCTGTCTTCACAGAAGCAAATACCTGCACAAAAGAAGGGATATTAAAAAAGTGTCGACTGTACTTTTTTTTTAAATTTATTTATAAAGCTTACAGAGTTATTAATTATATTTATGCATCCTAAAAACCTTTAAAGGTTATATTTGACCTGATTCTGTCAAGTATTTAAAATTTAAGACGTTTTGCTAGAGCATGATTTCTACATACGCTGAAATCAAGGGTTGGCTGGGAGAGAATGCCTAAGGCATTAAGCCCGCCCATTACATTGTGCAATGTAATTTTTATTTTTGTGCAATAAAGAATTTTAATAATAATAATAAATCAGCTATATGGTATTTTAGCAACAAGGGTAATCTGATATGGTTCTTAGTATTACTGTGACATACGGACAGACAGATAAACGGATATGGCGACACGCCAAAAGTCGTTTAAAACCCCCTAAACAGGGCAACCACTATAAACGCGTTGGGAGACATCCCCTGCAGGATAACGTCTAGATGGGTACCAACACAGTGCCAGATATTCTGCCGCAAAGCAGTAATGTGTTAGCATTACTTTGTCCTTATTGGAAGGGCACTGTAGATAGTGAAATTACTGGGATTTCGAGACTGACAATTAAATTTCTCAAGGTGGACGAGCGCTATAGATAGTGCACCGGCCTATGGGAATCAAAGCTCACGCAAAGCAGCACTGTTATGGTTATGGGCAAGTGTGATCTCTTACCATCAAGAGAGCGCCTAGCTTGGCTCGTCACTTGTTAAGATTATATTTTTTTATTAAAAAAACTATATTTTGGAATACAATGTAATATTTGACCATTAATTTAAACAAAGATTGTATTTCATTAGCTTACACACCTTTGTACAGTGATTACATCGCAAGGAGAGTTCTGGGTGCTCTGTATCATGATGGCTAGTAAGATCTCCTTCAGACAGAAAAACGGCACTGCAAGCACTGCAGACTTGAATGACATTTACAGCCTGCAATAATAAGAAAGGGGTTGAAGATTCTATGACTATTCTATTATATTCTGCGACGGTGACAGCGAGACACAGTGGCGTCGTGATGAAAGAGAATTAGAGAACCAACAACACAAAATCAATGATTGTGTTTTCTTAAATTATTTTAACCTATTACTTTTACAAAGTTATGACGTGACTAACGTACAGAAACAGAAAAAAATAACGTGTTTGGTTTTCATTTCGAGTAAAACCTCCTTTCGTCTCTTCCCTCCCTCAGGGCGTCTGTGGTCTAGGTTGGTAGGTGAGAGTCAAGTACGTCCCGTGTTAAGTTAAATAATAATAATATAATGTTTTGACAGTTCACACAGCGCCTTATAGGCCCAAACTAAGCAGAGCTTGAATTATGGGAATCAAATAGCTGATAGAATTTATTTTTCAAAAAATACATAGAAAACACTCAGGACAAACACCGATGTTCATCGCACAAATGTTTATCCTGAAACGGGAATCGAACCCGTGACAATCGGCGTAGCAGTCCAACACAATTGTCACTCGAGCATCCGTGTCGTTAAATGGTTATCCAAACTATAATAATAATATTTTATGGACTCCTTGTACATACGCCAAGCAGAAAATTAATAAATTGCAAGCGCGTTCTTAAATAAAGAAAATATACAAACCATATCCCAATTCATGTCCAAAATATCCCTCAAAAACATTTCCGTAAAAAAGGCTAGCTTTTTATTTGTACTATCTGTTGGATCCTGCAAATAACAAATAAATGAGGTTTGCAAAGAGCATTGACATAGGTAACGCAGAATTCTTTAAGGTGTATAGTACCCCAGATTTGCCCTCTCGCTCGCGCGTAGCTACATTTTTGAATATTTAAAAAGTTATCATGTGTAAAACCGTGTACCTAATAAGTTTTTTTTTCTGTGCGCAAGGTTTTACACAGGAAAACTTGTTTGGATTGAATTAGATTTTTTACAGCACGTTTGAAATGTTATTTACCTGGAGGTCTGTTTTTATCGTAATTACAAAAAGTAATTTTTAAATTTTCTAAAATGTACGTATGCCTTAGCGTGTATCAGGGGTACTATTCGCCTTAATTTAAAATCTTATGCGAAACTTCGCAAAGTGAACGTATCGCCTAATCGTTACGCCAAACACACATACAGGAACACAAGTCTAAGATTGAAAACACATATTCTAGGATTGTCACACATACCCTTTCTGTCTTGGAAACAGCCTTCACATCTTCAATACATAAGTGAACATCAAAATTTCTCTTCTTCAGGTACTTTTTCTTGCATACCATACAGCATAGAATTTTAACATCTAAAATTAAAAAAAAATAATTACATAAAATATAATCTGTAGATAAGTTTGCGGAGCAGAAAAATACCGACCACTGTGCTTTAACATGTGTATGCTCAGATCTTCTTTGGATTTAGATTGCTCTTTACAAAAACCACATTTGTGTTTCTTTCCTTGGACTGTCTTTATAAAGAACCCATTTTCGGATAGTTTACTGAGGATTGTCTGAAATAAAATATGTAACATAAAAAAAATACCTTTTATTGGGGACCCTCTATCCGACTAATATTATCATGCGAAGTTTTTCAAGATAGATGTATAAATTATTCCTCAGCCACGCCAAAACGACTGAACTGATTGAGCTGACATGTGGAATGGTTATAGTTTAAGTGCGGTTTAGGACTAGCGTATTTTAATAGCGCGTATACTGGCGGCAACCGTTGGGATAAACGTGTTCTTGAGTGGTGACCGCGTCTAAGCAAGCGCAGTGTAGGACGACCTTTGGCTAGATGGAACGATGATCTGCGCGTTATAGCTGGCAGAACATGGATGAGAAGAGCCGAAGATCGGGTTCAGTGGCTTGCTTTGGGAGAGACCTACGTCCAGCTGTGGACTACTGTAGGTTGATGATGATGATACGGGCGGAATGGTACTCGCAAAACTTCAAAAGCGCGCGTATGCCGGCGTTTACGCTCGGTTTTTTCTAGCGAGTGTCAGTAGCCTGAGGCGGCGTCCTAATTGGCATTGATCCTACGATCAAACGATGCGTTTTGGTCGCGCGATGAAAATTAGCCATATGAATAATCGTACGATCATACGATGCCAATTAAGAGGCATTGTCCTAATAGAACAATGCGACCAAGCGACGCGATGCCAATTGGGACGCCTATTTGACGTTAATATGTTTGATCGTGGATTCGCGCGAACTTGCGCAAAATTCGCGTTCTATTAGGACAATGCCGGACACTCTGAAGAGATTAGTGTATTTAATCTCGTCGTACGACCAAATCGCATCGTTTGCTCGTACGATCATTAGCCAATTAGAACAGCGCCTGAGGCGACTCTCGCGGCTTGTCGCACGTACACGCGCTTCAAAAACAAAACACAAGCGCCGCATTCGCCCGGTTTATCCGCTAAGCTGAAACCGCACTATGAGCTGGAAAAACAGATAGGTACTCTTCTTTTTATCCCGATGCCGCACAAGCACAGACGCGGGCAGCAGCTAGTAAGTTATAAGTTACAAAGACGACTATTACCGTAGTTTGAGCTTTCTTAGGGCGTCCCCTCTTCTTGGGACCCATAAGATCAGCATGGAACTGCCACATATGATGTGACAAACTGCTGGCGCCATCGTAACTTGTGCCACATATTGGGCAATGCGCACCACTTTGGTCTTCAAATTCAACTGCAAATCATTACCAGCTTGAAGAATCATAAAAATTAAAAGCAACTAAGAGGTACGCAGTAAAAATTATAAGAAAACATTCGACCAAGGCAAGCAATGCAAAAAAGGGTTGCTCTTTAATATAAACGCAAGTGTAAGATTGAAATCTGTGCAATGCTTTATAATAAACATTTTGGACATTTCACACAACGCCATCTAGCCCCAAACTAAGCAGAGCTTGTACTATGGAAATCAGATAATATAATTGTGCTGCTAGTTTAGATTTTAATAAATCTAATAATTTTAATTAAAAAAACAGCAAAATATCATAAACAAATTTTGCTATGCCTAAGCATCTACATATTTCCAGAAAAAAACACATCATCTGCGTAATTTCGCTCAGTCACAAGCTAATAAAAAGAAATGAAAAATTTGAAAGATTTGATTTTATCGTTGCCTTAGTAAGATTAATTGAAGGCTGATATTCAGCATAGACATTGTAATGGGATAGAATAATCGCCATTGCATTGCATCGAATAGTAATCACGCAAGTCAATAATATCATTATATTTCGCATTAACATTATAATACCATCGCTGCTTTTTTGTATACAATTTTTGACAATTTTATTTTGCTTCACACTTCCTAGACTTGCGAATGTCGCCACTCTCTCCCAGTGTCGCCATTTTAAACTTCTTTACATACATTTTGTACACATATGTACATTGTGTTAGGACATTTCCACGACATCTAGCCACAAACTAAACAGAGCTTAATACTATAGGAACTAGAACTAATATAATACTAAAACCATTTTTTTACGTAGACTAATTTTCATTCTCGTGATCTAGACGAATCCCAGACACACCTCTTTGGTCAAAACAAAAACTATCACCTATCATGTTGTTTGCTTTCAGTGCGCGCCAAAGTGTCGGACTCACGTTCACTCGAAAAACATTACTCTCCTTTTTCGCAATGGGGTTATATGGCACAACCTTGTTAGGTACAGCAACTGATTAGATACTTAGTGCGAAAGATGCCAGAGAACCAATAAGGTTATCTTCTCCTAATTTTAACTACACGCTTAACACTTATGGCCCCTAACGCGATGGGGACCAATATTATTGCGGTCATTGGAAGTCAGTGGATGGAGAAGGCTCGAGACCGCTCATCGTGGCAAATAATGGGGGAGCCTATGTCCAGCAGTGGACATCTATGATGATGAGACGCTTATGAGGATGAACGTGAAAATGGATGGATGTTTGTTAATATCAAGCTTAAACTAAAACCAATTGGGCTCAGTTATACGTAGTTTACGAGCTGGATAGAGACTTGTAACCGCAACTTAGCTTTAAAACATTTTTGTACTAGGTTAGCAAGTATAAGTGAATAAATGCCCTTTTATTTATTTTATAGGCTACTTTTGATCCCGATAATACGAGAGCTCAGCTGCAGGAAGTTGCGTTGCACAATTAACAATAATCGTCACACTCACACACGCATACTCCTGTACAAGGATTCTATCAGTCGCAGGGCAACTTAATAATAAATGTAATGCTTAAGAACTGTAGGGTAATATGTAGATAATATAGGTCTGTGGCATAATTAATTACCTTTTACGCATTTTCGTTTCTGGTGATCCCGATATTTGGATTTAGTCTCAAATAATAAACAGCATTTCTTACACTCGAAATACTCTTTATTGGTACTTTCGTGCTTGACTTTCACTTTCGCTTCTGTAAAAATATATTATGATTTGTTAAAAACAATGTTTTGATTATGTAGCTGAGTGGATTATATTCTTGCCGTGCAATCTGATTGACACGGGTTCGAATCCTGGTGGCAGACATGTCCAAATAACTCAAAATGTATTCCACATACTCACCAATCTTATCCAATTCAGAAGGTCCATTTTTGAGTGGCAAACAATAATCTGCGTCTGAATAATCATCACGATCGCTAAAAACTACATCTTCAGTCTTAAAATCCAATGATTTCTGAAAAACAATACACTGCTTTCAATAAATGTTTCATGAGACTAATGCCGACTTGCACCAAACTTTCAAAGTTCCTAAGCAATTACTTTACTCGTTTATCAGTTCTTAACGGTCAGAATTTGGACTGTTAAGAACTTACAAGCGAATAAAGTATTTGCTTAGGGACTTTAACAGTTTGGTGCAAGTTGGCATGAGAATTGCTAAACCTGTTTTTAATAAATATGTTCGATTAGAATGAGTCATGCATTATACTACTTGAGAGAATGAGAGTAATTTTCTTTTGTTAAAAGTCTAAAATCGGAGTCCTACTTATATAATTTGCGGTGTAATAACTAAATAAACATATAAGCAGTTTTAAAGATACTTATGCCTACTTGCACCAAACAGTCAAAGACTCTAAGCAATGACTTAACTCGCTTGACAATTTTTAACGGTCAGAATCTGTACTGTTAAGAACTACCAAGCTTGTAAGTTCTTAACAGTACAGATTCTGACCGTTAAAAATTGTCAAGTGCAAGTAGCCATTAGATACATTCATCTGGTTCTTACACCGCAAATTAAAGCAAAGGTTTATGATGATGGATGATAGAAGAACATATTATGAAGCTTGACACTCAATCACATAAACTTGGAAAATCTACATATGTATATATATCCAGAAGTATGCAAGTGAAATCCGCAGGCAAGCATTAGCTGCTTAAATATTAATAATAAAGTACCTGTTCATTGTTATCTTCAAATTCTAGAAATCTGGGTACATCTTTATCATCTTTGTAGAAGCCCTTGAGTGAATTATGGGATTCTTCAGACTTTCTCTTGAAATCAAATGCTCTTTCTGCCTTATCCCTGCAGTCCCAGCAAATTGTTGTTGGCAATCCATCTCCTTTGCGAATCTGGAAATATAAAGAACAATCAGACAATGTTACCAACAAGCCCAATTCAACCTTTTAACTGGAAGCCACTTGCAGACGACTGCACTACACAGAACAAGGATCAATTCCCACAGGAATGGCAGCTACCGGCAGAACACTTTCAGTGTCAAACATTTTTATACAATAAATAACTTAATAAAAAAACCTGTATAGCAGGGCCACTGATAGGGCATGTGCGGTGGGAAGCCACAAGCGCGATTCCAGAGAAAATTAAGCCTTAGACTATGACTGTAAATGAGAAAGTTAGTGAGGATATGCGATGTGGGAATAGATAGATATTTAACACTTAAAACTATAAGAACCAATTGATCAATGAACTGGAAATAAACCATGTTTTACTTAATACCATGCAGGCCCTCCAGCGGGTGGTAATCTGCAAAGGTGGCACACAGCTGAAGATGAAAGATTGCGGCAAGCCAAAGACAGAGCAAGATGGCGCACATTAGGAAAGGCCTATTTCCAGCAGTTGATTGTGATAGGTTGATGATGATAAAGATGATTAAGAAGGCCATCAAACGTTATGTTATGAAGCTGGGTGTTAATCTTCAGAAACCACATCGCAGTTTATTTCGACAGCAAGATCAACAAGGTAAAGACCTCACGTTGAAACTTGGTTCCAAACAATCCCCCAATAATACAGAGGGGTCATGCATGCATGACAGCGCCTACCGAGTACGGCATCATCATAATTGGCAAACTTACCTTTAATCCTGTAATAGCAGTAACTATGTAGTCCAAAGATACATCTCCAACTAGCACATCAAATAGCGAATTCAATTCGTTGTCTTTTGAAAGACAGGTGCGGCACAATTTTTCAATCTTGATTTCTATTTTATTATTAGCAGAAGCCATTTTAGTTTAGAGCTACTCCATCATCACTAATAATTATTATTTTCGTATTTCTTTGCGAATTCAATGATTTAGTATTTTCTAAAAGCAAATTGGGAAAACAATTAAAAACTACGAAGACAAAATCAAATATATGGCCATAGATTACCAATCAAATTGATTGATAATGGCGTGGAACGAACGAATGTTTACGCTGTCACTGTCTACGAATTTTATAAACTATGCACGCAGCATTGCCAGTACGGAGAGTAGTTACAAGGAGTAGGTATGGTACAATCTCGTATCTCTCCAGCCAGAGTGTCTTACAGAGTGTGTTAACTATGGCGATAAACTGGTGACACTACAGTAGCAAAGGGGTATAAACATTTGGACAACTTTAAATACATGAATTATAATAACTTCACACAATCTTATAAAGCGTTAAGCCATATGTACTTACTTACGTTCTAACAAGACAGTTTATGTACCGTTTACTACCTTTTGAGGGAAACCGAGGCCAAGGGTTTATAGAAGAGCCCTATGAATTAGGCTGTCATCAATTCAGTTTCTGAATGGTACGTCTAATGATGACTCAAAATGGGTGACAAAAATGCCAAATTGACGTACCATTTGATATCGAGAGCTAATTAAAGCTACGCCAGAATTAAGCCCCTGGAAGAAAATCTCGTCAGATAACTTATTTTCTAATGAGAAGTAACTAGTGACACGATAAGAAGAAGAATGAGAAGTCTAAGTGACTTTGACAGATATTCATCTGTAAATTTTTCGTATTTTTCATACATTTTACGTATTCATACTGGCAATGCTGATTGATGTCGTGTAAATCCACAGATTTATCAGTGTGAAATTGTAAATCTGAAAAAGAAGTACGGCGACGCTGGGATTTCTTTCAATTCTAATAAATAATTAGATTTTGGTTGTTGTGCTTGTGGTGGTGATAAGGACGCGGAATTTACTCTTCAGGTCTTATCAGGTAAAATCTATTCAATACTATATAATTTGTTTGACGATCTAAACTGCCATAGTGAGTAGGTACTTGAGCTAGAACTGAAATTAAACTGAGTTTTCGGATGGTCAGGAACACCCGATTTGTTTAATTTAATCAGATTTTGCATTTTTTAATTGTAATAATAAACCTGAACCAGGCCTTGTATGTTTTACATACAAGGGCAGATTAAGGATCCTCACATGAAACTTTTGAAAGCAGGGTATGGATACTTACATACTTACATAGGACTCTTACAGCTCATATACCAATACTCATACTCATATAGGTAGCATAGGAAAAATAACTACGAGTACTTACAGCCCAATTGGTTCAGAGGCTTCAGAGGCTTCAGCAAGATTGAGGAACAAAATGAAAAAAAAGGCAACCATTCCATAAAATTTTGCCTTTTAAAAATTAGTGAGAGGAAGCCTAATTTTCATATTCATTTATTGTGCAAACATATGATACAATTGGCTTAGGTCTTATTAGCTAGGTACCACATGACCCTGCAAGGCCACTGCAAATTTTTATATGCACCTATGTGTGTCCCATTTCTTTCAAAAACAGATTTTAATTATTGATGGAAAATAAAGGCAATTTAGGATACATTTTATAGTCACAAAAGAAGAGATATTTTGAACCAGGTATAGATCGGTAAGTTTTTTCAACCCTTGGTGTATTAATGAGGTAGCTATAGGTAAGCTGGGTCTAGTTGAGACTATAATTTAATTAGACAATTGATTGGGCCACAACTTACCACTTAGCTTGTTTATTTTGGTAGCTCCCTAATTTACTAAGATCATAATCAACAATGAATGATCTTAGTATAGAAGGACAAAACTGGTTTTTACTGTGTAATAGATAACAGTATGTCTAGAAAAACTTAACAAATTACATTTCAAGCTGTGGTTAACCTTTCTGAATTAATGCATTTCTAATCAAATTATTGAGAAAATAAAACAATTTTTAATCATATAATTTCATTTGTATAATATTACTACATTCGAAGATTTGATAATTTTCGCTAGACTATACCGATTTTTTTTTTCTTTGGCATGACAAAACATCCATCCACATAACGAATAAACCCCTTACCCCTTATAGGTATAAATTCCATCTCTCTTCATATAATCCGTTAAAAGTTATTCCAATATAAATAATATAGAAAAAAAGAAAAATGTTTTTGTTTGTCCTAATAAACTGACCACACCACAACTAACTTCCACACCACTAAGAAAACATTAAGAAATTGAGGATAATTTTGGAAGGTTGTATATATAAACATAAGGACCTAGGTCCATGAGGAAAAGGAACTTCTGCGTTTTTAAAAAATTGTCAGAGCGTCTCGTAAAGGCTTGCGTCCACAGGCCGACATCGGAAGTATCGGACGCATCTCATCAAACGGATTAATTAGACTGCGTCCACTGTATTGGCAGCGATCGTATTACCGACGCGAGTATCAGCAATAGAATTGCCGATGCCACCTTCATTCGGATTTTTGTAGTGATCGTACGTGCGGAAATTGTTTGTGAGAATGGAGGAAAGCGATGAAGAAGTCGCTATTGCTTGTTTATTAGCAGAAGAGGAAGAACAAGAAAAAAAATCTAGAAAAAGGAAGCATAACTTCTGGATACACAACATATTCAAGAAGAGTTCGGAACATGGAGAATATCACACACTATTTCCTGATTTTGTTTTCTGTTTCCTGATGATCTGTTGTAATGGCCGACGATGCGGAGCGAGGGCGCGGGGCGCGTCTACTGATCGGCATTCCGTATGACTTCATCGGTACGTATCGCATGTAGGCATTACCGATGAGCTTACGTACGGTGCGGATCAGTGGACGCGGTTGTATGAGTTTTTATACAAGGCAAACTAAAATCCGTTACGTGCGATGCGTCCGATACGTCCGATGCCGGCCTGTGGACGCTTAGCTCAAAGCGACGCGTGATCAGAGGGCTGGCAACTATCTCGCCCAAAAAATAAGCCTAAAATTTAAAATTAATATATCATAAAAAGCTTACCTATGTTTAAAGATCTTTTTTTTTCACTATTAGAGTGACTATTAGTGAAAAAAAAGTTGTATAAAAATAAGTAATATAGTATTTAATCTATCGGTTTTTAAACCTGGACTATTTTGACCTCCCTTCAGATTAAAATGTAGCAACTGCCCTATATTCCTCTTATGAACTAGGATTGAATACCTAGTCTAAAAAATAATATGATAACTAGATCTCCTATTCCGATAGATTTTAAATGTGAAGAATTATCTCATGAGTATTGGTTTGATCACGAAAGCCGCAAACGCATAGTGAAAGTGTATGGTGGCTACTTTCTATACCACCTGATAGCGCCACCGAACGTTACCCAATAGGTATCGTCTACGTTAGTTTCTTTATTTTATATTAAAATAGTACACGGAAAAGAAAAATACGTAATTACGATTTTATAAATGTTTGTATAATGCTCATTTCACACAACACCACTAGCCCCAAACAAAAAAGGTGAGTATAATAAAATCTAAGGTAGATTTTGATCTAGATTACACTCCAAAGCATACTCACACAGAATTAATAATTTAAATTAACAGATACCTGTGAGAAGTAATGAAACAAAGTAACTACTTTTCTAACTGTAAGTACTACTAGAAAAACATAAGAAAATCACACATTTTGTTGGCTTGCAGCCTCCATGTTGGATATAAAACTCGCGTGACCTAGACTATAAAATCCGACGACATCTCATTTATCGAAATCCGTTCAGCCGTTTAGCCTGCATGGCGCCACATAGAATCAGAATCAGACTACCATACACACGAAAAACATAACCCTAAAAAACCCTAAAGCTCTCCCAAAGCAGAGGTTTAATAGGTCATATAAAACTCTTAGCACCTTCTTTTTCTTCATTACTGAAGGTCGTGCCCGTCTTGAATGGTTTGAGAAGCTCGATTGGCGGTAGAGACCAGTCTTCTTCTTATGGTGTCACTAATTCCTTCGAACCAGTGTGGTGAAAGGATTTCAAGTGCGCCTCGAAGGGGCTCCTTTCGTGCACTCGACACATGTTTTCGAACTTTTAGGTTCTACGACATGCCGGTTTACTCACTATGTTTTCCTTCACCGTTGCGAGAACGTGGGATGCATGTACATAGACATTTTCGACCGAAAAACCCATTTACGCATGACTGCCACCGGGATTCGAACCCGCGACCACCAGATCGCAAGGTAAAGGCCTCATCCACTTGGCCACCATGTCCTCTCACGAGACCAGTGGCGGCTAGGTTGTAAGCCGATTCCCGTTTACTCTTCCCACTACAACCAACAACACCAATTCGTCCATCCACAACCAATCGCAAGGTTATTTGGTTGCCTTCGGGTTATATGGCCAAAGTGACTCAGGTCTCGTAATAGCAAACGGTTGACAATCTAGTCTCGATGCATCTACATACGTACTAATTATAGTCTTTAGACTCTAACTGGTGTATGAGCGTGAAACTTGCAATATCTACCGTACCGGACGACTATTACCTAAGTGTTGCAGCTGCTGCAATCTCATGTCGAATACAAGGTGTAAAAGCCACGTTGACAATCGTTTTCTACTCGTATTGTTAATAACCTGATCTATTAAATAAATCTACTAATTAAATAATTGATTTCTAAAAATAAGCAATAAAATTGCTTACGTTAGATTTTTGTGTACTGCACACTTACACGTCTAGGTACACAAACTCAAAATTACCTTAAAAATGAGTTAAATTAAAGTTTTTGTAAGTCTGCCAGTTGCTACGTCACGTCATCAGTTAAAGGTTAGCTGTAGCTAACAACAATATATGTATATATTGTTGAATCGTGAATGTCAAAATAATAAGTAATATCAGGGTTGAATTTCAATGAGAGAGTCGACACATGTGTTATACTCCTACGTTCGCTCATTAAAAATCTGTAAGTTAATTTAATGCTTAATAGAATTAATAGTTCTCTTAATATATATTTGTTCACAGCTACTAAATATATATTAACAGTGAATATTGATTTTTTTTATTCATATTTAAACACAACAACATGAAATATTTTTTTTAAATAAAAATGTATTATGAAATAACATTTTATAATAAATTAATCATGAACCAGATGAATACGATGACTGCTACCATTAACCATTTATTCGTTAAGAGACACAGGGTGTGCTGAATAAACAGACATATAGGCACTAAGAAAGTAGCTTTCATACCAACCACACAAAAATTACTAAACAATAACCTATAAATATTGAGCTGCTTCGAATTACATTATAACATCTTTTATTTAAGTTTTGTTTATTTACTATGTATGTGTATTTATTTATAAAAAATACACAGCATGGCGGAACCGGCAACGCTCCGTCCTCTTCAGAGTTGTCAGACGAGCGAGAACGGCGGAGGTGAAATGGCGCGTGTGAACACGACAAACGGGGCTCTAACCACCTTCGATGATGAATTCGACGACGGCGATGAGGTGAGTGATAACTTGGAAACACCCCTTCAAAAACACGCTTCTGGACTATATGATAAAAAAACAATCATTTAGATACCCTTAGAATCTAAGGCTTAGATATTGTGATTGACGAAAATCTACGTTTTAGGACGTTTTCGAGGACGCATACGACGAATCACCAACAATATCGTAAGTCACTTTATACATTATTACCCTAGTGTGCTACTTCTTACCCAAATTAAAAGAACTATTATCATTTTAGATGCCGCCTAACTTTACAATTAGACTATATTGCAAAATTTCATCTCAATTTGCGTACCATAGTAAATTTTCCGTATTGAAATATCCTTCGTGCAAACTCATCCATAATTCATCTCTATTGCTTATAATTATACATTTAATACAATATGGATAAAATCAAGACAGGTTATCGTGGTATAGGCATGTGATGCGGAGACATGAATGCCATTACGTTACTAGAAGAGTGAGAAATATGAAAGTATATGAATATACGAGTAGAGGAAGGCCAAAGTAAAGATAGATGGACTGTGTGGAATTGGGTATAATAAACAAAGCAGGTGTTAGTATAGAGATGACGGCTGATAGAGACGAATGGAAGAAGAAGACATGTCGTGACAACCCAACCTTAGTGTGGGATAAGGACAGGTAGATGATGATGATGCTAATGGACAAAACCAAGCGATAAAATGACCTTATTTTTTACAGGGCTATCGATCTAGAGCAGTCTTTCATAGACTGCGAGAAAGCAATCAAAATGTTCTTCAATAATGATATTGACGGTGCCATGAAATTAATGAAACCTTGGTAAGGAAAACGCAATAACATTTATTTTAATGCGATAATAAGGATAAGTTAAAATATCCAACAACCGGATTATCCTTGTTCCCGAGCGATAGAATTGGAATAGTATAGAACTCCATTCCTAGCAAATGCAGTACTTTATACGTATACAGTTGTATTATTCGCACTGACTGTGTCTGAAGTAGTATGCGTTGCATATAAGTAGCAATTAGTAATTATGACGTTGTTCTGTTATCTGATTTGTTATACTTAGCCGACTCAACAAAAACAGGTTATCAGTTTTTTGTACCATTTTTGCACACGTTGATGTGACAAAGTTTTGTGGATTTTACCTCCACTCAATCTACCATTTTATTCCATCTACCGCTAGGTAGGTACTAAGTACTGCAGTTAGCACTATGTATGTGCCAATATTTTAAGGTAAAAGAGCATGAGATTTGTTTGAGATTAGATAGATTCATGCCTACTTGCACCAAACTGTCAAAGCTCCTAAGCAATTACTTTTCTTGCTTGCAGTTCTTAATAGTCCAAATTCAGACCGTTAAGAACTATCAAGCGAGTTAAGTAATTGCTTAGGAACTTTGATAGTTTGGTGCAAGTCGGCATCATAGTCTTCGATACAATTTTAAAATCCTTGGTACTCCTTGGTTACTTTTAGATAAACAAGAATGAACATTTAAAAATATCGAACTAAACAAGGTGTTTAAAAATAGTAAATTGTATTGACATATCCCACTGTAATTTGTGATGGATGAATATTTATTGTTTTGCAATCAGCTATGATTTAGGATATAATTTAGGATCCATTTTCACGATTGGTTTTCATTTTAGGTCCCGGACATCGCTATATCATAGTCTAGGTGTCGCTATCTTCGAGTTCATACCAGCGGTGCTGACTTTCGACCCGACTCAGATTCGCGCCGCTCTGAACGCAGTTAACATAAGCATTGATATATGCGACAAAACTAGAAAACATTACACATTCGTTCAGAGCATTGGTGCCATCATTAAAAAGGTACGCTATTATTCAATACTAGTTGACGCCCGCAACTTAATTTGCCTTGTTAATATAAAAAATCCTCTCTTGGTACACGCCTTCACTTCTTGGCGATCATGCCCTCCAAATTTCAAGTCTCTACATCCAATGGTTTAGCCTAAGCGTGTCAGTCAGTCAGTCAGTCAGTCAGGGATTTTTATATATATTGATAGACAAAGATCAATAAATGTGTTTATTTTAGATCATTTCTGAACATAACTTCAAAACAGATGGCTTCGAATACCAAAAATTAGATATCACTTCGGTGAATTATTTAATACTAGCTGGTGCCCGCGACTTCGTCTGCGCAGGTATCTTTATACATTGTAGCTTATGTGTTATTCTGATGTTTAAGATATATTATTGTAAAGTTTCATTAAAATCCATTCAGTAGTTTTTACGTGAAAGAGTAACAAACATCCATCCATCCATCCTTACAAACTTTTGCTTTATAATATTAGTAGTATTTGATGCAGGCAGGATAAATATAAAGTAGTTATCTCAGAACCGTGAGTTACTCATAAAACAAATGCATAAATAGAAATTACAAGTAAGTACATAAACAGTCATTTTGTAGTAACCAAAAGTTCTGACTGCACAGATACAACGTAGTACCCTTTCTGCACCGTCCAATTTAGTTTTATTGGTAGTTAAAAACTTGTGGTGTATTATTGAAAGTTATATCATAATGTTTTTACATGTTCCTGTTTTTAGACAGACTATGCGGCGTATTCAGATCTCCAAGCCCACGCAGAGCTGTGCTACGCGGAGGCACTTCTACTCTTCGCTGCCTTGACCGTTCTGGAGGGAGAAGACCTGAGCGGCCTTATCAAAGGCACGCTCAAAGTTCGAACCTGCTACAACACATATCAGTAAGATACCATGCCCTATCTCGTAGACATCCCACGAACTCGAACCAAGCGGTTCGCATCCACATTTATGGTGCGCACCAGCAGGGAGTGGAACTCGCTGCCGGCGTCTGTTTTTCCGACACACTATAATCTTGGAGTCTTCAAATCAAGAGTGAATAAGTTCTTACTAGGCAAGCGTGCTTCATCCTCGACCACACCGTCACTTACCATCAGGTGAGGTTGTGGTCAAAAGCTTGCCTATACCATATAAAAAAAAAAAAAAAAATATAATACTCATCAACTTCCTGCCCTTATCCCACACTTAGGTCACAACATGCCTTCTTTTTTTTTTTTTTTTTTTTTTTTTTTTTTCGGATGGACGTTTAATGCAGTTAGCCGCAGATGGCTGTTACTGCGTCACCGGACTCTCGGCGAGCGCAGATGGCGCTCTACCTTAAAATTTTCATGCCTTCTTCTATTCGTCTCTATCTGTCATCTCTGTATTAACACCTGTTTCGTTCGTATACTCTTTCACACAGTACATCCATCGTTCCTCTACTCTTATATCCATCTACTTTCATATTTACCACTCTTCTAGTAACATAATGGCAGTCATACTAGAATAATCTGTTACTCCTTAACTTATTGGCGCTACTTTCAGTCTTCCTCTTATATTCTCATTTCAAATCTTATCCATTCTAGTCACACCACACATCCATCTGAACATTCGCATCTCTGATACATGCCCTCTTCTTCATTCGTCCCTTTTGTCGCCTAATACTCGTAACCATACAACACAACAAGTCTAACTATCGTTATGTAAATTGTTTAAATTTGTTACCTGTCACCATTTTATTTAACACTAAGTAACTATTAATTTTATTATTATTACTATTACATCATTAATGAGCACTTTTTTAATAAATCTAGCTGTATTTTACCTTGGCTTTGTCAAAGAACAGGAAATATTATGTACCATAGATTGGTGTCCTGTTTTAGCCAGGAGTCGGCTTTGGTCAAAAGCTTTCGACTAACTATTATGATAGCCTGACTCGAAATGCGTCGAAAGTCGAGTAATTTCAATAGCTAGTACCCTTCCAACCGAAACACAGTACTGCTAACACATAACCGCTTTGCGACAGAATAACTGGCACAGATAAGTAAAAGAAAGTAAAAGTCTAGGTTTTGTCTATTGCATAAACGCATGCAATCGATCTACACATGCCTTGCAATACCTGAGTTATACATATACGTATACATATATCGCCAATTCACCACAGACCTTGACATTCTAACGTTATTCGTAAGGCCGCAATAAATTTAAAATACTGAGAGGTAAAGAAAAAAAACTAAAACCAGTTTAATCTAGTCCCTGGGTATCTTTTGATAATCAAAAAAAATTATACACTAGAATCAGTTTATAAATATCTGATGTATGTTAATTGCTTTTGATTTGAATTAAATTTTATTTTCAACTATTAATTCATTTTAAATGGGGAAGTTAATGTTCATGCGATCTTCTTATTATAATATTGCATGCACATGCAATAGAACAAACTAAAATTAGGATCTATTTTTTTCATAAGCACCGCCTATCCTTCCTATTCTGTGTCGATGCGCCCTAACAGGGCTCATGTAATTAATATATGAAACTAGTTAAGGGTTAATCCTCAAGGCAAATTTCCATACAAAGTGTTTCGAACAAACACTCAAAAAGTACGCCGTATTATAGTAATTTCTTCACACTATTCGTTTCGTCTGTGTTTTCTGATTGTGTGAACAAAAATTAGTAAGGTTTCATATTTCAATTTAGATTTTATACGTGTTTTAAAATTAGTCGAAATTCACAAAATAAATAAATACTAAATTCTAACATTTTAAATAATAATAAAAATCGACATCCTTTATTTAGGAACTGTTTAGAGATCAAAGAGGCCAAAAGCTGGGATTCTCTGCAGTCGAAGGTGCACTTCAATAGCGGCGTGCAACTCGGCATAGCTACCTTCAACCTCATGCTCTCCATCCTGCCGAAGAGAATCACCTCAGTGCTCGAATTCGTCGGCTACTCTGGGAACAAGGTAATAATTTATATCAATAAAATATGAATAAGATTGTTTTTATTGTGAACTGGTATTGTAACATTGTAGAACGTTTGCCTGAAAACCTAGGTTAGGTACCTTACCTGCTTAGGCACATTGTAACTAACATAAACTCTTATAAGTATTAAACTCCATACTTCGGTTCGGTCATGTTCGGTCGTACTCAGCCATGTTTGGAACCAAACAATTTGAAGTAATTTTTTTTTTTTTTTGTAAAATAAAATTTACTTTTTGTACATTTCATATAACGTCATCTAGCCCCAACTAATCAGAGCTTGTACTATGGGAACCACATGATTGAAATAATACATTTTTTTTAATATATATCAACATATAAAACATCCAGACTCAAGACAAACACCGATGATCATCACATAAATGTTTGTCCAGCTGGAATCGAACCCGCGTCACGTTCCGAGTCTTGTGATGTAAATAGCTAAACGAGGAGAGAAATCTTGCCCTGAAGGATTTTGGACCCAAACTATTTACACAAGGCACTCTCAACTTTATCAGACGAGAAGCTGAAGTTTGACAATCGTAAAATTCACTAATCCATCCGTCTTTCGCTCCTTCAGTATCCAATGATAATATAATTATTTTTACCAATTTATTATTTCCATCCTGCCACCGGACCCCTAAGTTCGTCGGCTTCACCAGGAATAAGGTACTCTAAAACCTCAAAAACTTGTCATAAGTACAAAAAATAGTACTGTGTATTCGGGAGCAAGAAGATAGCGTTCTGGAGCAGTAAAATAGGTTTATTCGTGCGAGCCTGTTTATAGCTTAAGCGTCGATGAAACAGTGCTAACTAGTTTACAAGCTACAAGCCGGGGAGTTTAAAAGCTAGCGAGAGAGCAAGCTTTTGGGAAGGATTGTCAACAAGTAGATTGTAAAAAAGCTGATGCACGAAGCGAATTTACAATCTACAGCTTGCTTGTAGCTTGTAAACTAGCCCTGTGTCATCGACGCTTTAGTTGTTGGAAGGAAAGAAAACGCTACCATTATGGCCGTCAGACGGCGCTGTAGGCGTTGACAATGACATAAGCAAATGTTTTGAAGGACCAGAAATTATCGGTAATTTCCGGTGATAAAGCAGTTAAACTACTGACGCCATCTACCGTCGAGTAGTGAAACAAGTACTAATTTCATAATTACCGTTGAGATGAACAATTTCTGGAGTAGAAACCGCGTCTAAGCAAGAGTAGTGTAGGACAACCTCTGGCTATGATATGCAGCGATGATCAGCAAGCTATAGCTGACAGGATAAGATGAGCCGAAGATCTTGCTCAGTGGTGCGCCTTGGGAGAGACCTACGTCCAGCTGTGAACTGCTATAGGCATCGTCCTAATAGAACGCTAATGCGCGACTATCGCGAGTAAGCGATGCGAACATCGCGTGTTTGATTGCGGATTCGTACCACTGAAATTCGCGCGAACTTGCGATAATCGCGTAATCGCGTTCTATTAGGACGATGCCATAGGTTGACGATTATGATTTTGTAATAAGCCCTTTTCAATGAGACATTAAAAAAAAAGTAGTTGCCATAAAGTAAGATAGATGGCGCTGTATGAAACGCAAGTGTCAAAAATCTGCCAAAAGAAAACAGAAAATTTCGTTGTTTATTATGACACTTAACATTGACAATTGACTTTTGGTGCAGCGCCATCTAGTGACCAAAATAAAAAGCGTGATTGTTTTTTTTTATTGAAAAGCCCTCAATGTTATAATCAGTGTGGTGATTGGTTTCCAGTATTACGGGCTTAGTGAGCTCGAGAAAGGCTCGCGCTCTGTCGGACTCCGCAACGTGCTATGCGACCTCACACTGTTGGTGTACCATCTACTGCTGTGTCCCTTCGCCGGAGGCCAAGGGGATATGGCCATGGCGGACGCACTCCTCAAGAAAGCACTCAAGGTACAGTATTACGGGCTTAGTGAGCTCGAGAAGGGCTCGCGCTCGGTCGGACTCCGCAGCGTGCAATGCGACCTCACACTGTCGGTGTACCATCTACTGCTATGTCCTTTCGCCGAGGGATATGGGGATATGGTCATGGCGGATGCACTCCTCAAGAAAGCACTCAAGGTACAGTATTACAGACTCGGTGAGGTCGAGACGGACTCGCGCTCGGTCGGGCTCCGTATCGGGCTATGCCACCTCACACGGTTGGTGTACCATCTTCTGCTGTGTCCCTTCGCCGGCGGCCAAGTGGATATGGCCATGGCGGATACACTCCTCAAGAAAGCACTCAAGGTATGTACAGTATTAAGGACTCAGTGAGCTCGAGAAGGGCTCGCGCTCGGTCGGACTCCGCAGCGTGCTATGAGACCTCACACTGTCGGTGTACAACATTTTCACCGAATTTAAGCCTTCCACTATTTACTTACCTACATTACTGAGATCTACCTATTACAAGAAATATCTGAATAGCTACAACAACTTGTTATTTTCCATGTGTACAATAAAGAATTACCTATCTATGAACTGTTATTGTTCAGGAGTTCCCGCAAAGCGTGTGGTTCCTCGCGTTCAAGGCGCGGTTCGAGTACCTTCGGGGAAACTTGACCGGCGGGGAACAAATCTACGACGACGCTATCGCCATCAACGGAAGCGGACACAGCTCCATGCGCAAGTTCCGCGTGCTTTGCTACTGGGAGCTCATGTGGATCAATGGGTAATATCACTAAAAAAAATTGGACATTTTATGCAGCGCCGTCTAGCTAATAATAATAATATATATTCAGACACAAGATCCGTTGATCCAATTTGATCCATTGATCCAAGATCCATCATTCACACACAAAAATAAAATAAAAACACAATGTTAAATTTGTTTATGATGCAATTTGCACCCATTGATCGAGATCCTGGCTGCCAGATCTCGATCGCTATAATAGAGTTTTCACACTTGTCAACTCTGGACATAAATTTAGCAACTCTGTTCTAAGCAGAGCTTGTACTATGGACACCAGATAACTGATGGAATACATAAATACTTTTCATACTGTTAATGTAAATAAAAATATATACCTTCGTATAAAAAAATACTTTCTACATCCTGCTAACATTGACGACACGAATGGTCGAGTGGCAAGTACGTTAGACTGCTACGTCGAGTGTCGCGTGTTCGATTCTCGCTTCGGGACAAACATTTGTGTAACGAAAATCGATGTTTGTCCTGAGTCGGGGTGTTTTCTATTTATTCTATGTATGTTTTTACAAAAGTATTTAAGTATTCTATCAGTTATCTAATTCCCATAGTACAAGCTCTGCTTCGTTTGGGGCTAGATGGCGTTGTGTGTAATGCCCAAAATATATTTAAAAAAACACATACAAACGCTGACTCGTCTAGAATCAACGAATTTTCATTATCATGATAATCTAATGTCACATAATTGCAGGCTTCAGCTTCGTTTCGTGGAGTCAGCAGCGCTTGCTGAGAAACTATTGGAAGAAAGCAAGTTCTCTAAAACTACGCACACCTACATACGAGCGGCCATGTTGATGCAAGCCGCGGGGAAGCACGATCGACAATATGATGACGTTATTAGTGATCTCATTCGGTAAGAGATATGCTTCGCTCACTCTATGCCTCGGTCTTACTAGATATATTATATGTATATATTAGCCTTCACGGTTTAATAGCGCTCGGCGAAAGTGTAGGGGAGCTCAGCGCAAGTGAGGTGAGGCGAGATGGCGCCTATTGGTTCCGACGCGGCGGAAAGGTGGCTAAGCGACCAATAGACGCCGGCGCCGGGCGCCTTCCTCGTCGCGTCGCGCCTCTTCCGCCAAACATATCTTTGACACAAGCATAACAGCTTAGTGTAGGTGCTGAAACCCATACTATGTCTCAAGCAAGCCAATAAATACAAATTATGTTAGATATTTAAATTGTATGTAAATGCTTGAAATTGATAAATAAATGAATTATGAATCTTATAATCGACTTCTACGCATTCAAGGTCAGTGCTATTAAACCGTGAGGATACCTGTAGTTGCTATAACATGCGTCCAAACTCCTGAGTGTGATTTCAGATTAGCGGATTTGCCGCTCGTATTTTTTTTATGCGTGTACGTGTTATTCCATTATATCGTCATATGTTCGTCTGGATACCTAGTGCGCGGGTCTAAACAGGACACTGCTGCTCGAATAAGCACATGTTAAACCTAAGGCTAAGCAAAACGCGCTCCTGCAAGAAATGCAAAGAGGCAGATGAAACGCTACTCTATTTTCTTAGAGAATGTGGACTGCTAATGCATGCATATACATATAAGCGCAATATTAATCTGGGAAACATATAATCCCTAATGAATTAGTTGAGCTTTGTTAAAAAATTTAATTCTTTATTTCTATTAACATAACATCCGGAGGGGATCCAATGCGTTATATTAGGACATTATATACAAATCTACAATTACAACAGTAGGTACACAAGAAATATAAAAGATACAATAAAAAAAAACACTAACACAGTATTTATGAAAATGGTTTTAAACCTTCTGTATGATATGTTTGATATGTGAATGTGATTGGCAGAGAAGCGCCAACGTTCAAGTTACGCATCGCCGGCAAATCCCTTCCGATGGAGAAGTTCGTCGTGAAGCGATGTGCGCGTTTCCGAGCGCAGCGCAACCGCCTCATGCTGCCCGGCTTAGAGCTAATGTGCGTGTGGAATCTGTTCCCTGTGCTCGCTTCCAACCCGCCGATACTGCATAGGATCATGGCGGTAAGAACACCACAGTAGTGTCACTCATAAACGCATCGCCGGCAAGTCCCTTCCCATGGAGTATTACGTCGAGAAGACCAGGATCATGGCGGTAAGAACACCACAGTAGTGTCACTCATAAACGCATCGCCGGCAAGTCCCTTCCCATGGAGAAATACGTCGAGAAGACCAGGATCATGGCGGTAAGAACACCACAGTAGTGTCACTCATAAAAGCATCGCGGGCAAGTCCCTTCCCATGGAGAAATACGTCGAGAAGACCAGGATCATGGCGGTAAGAACACCACACTAGTGTCACTCATAAACGCATCGCCGGCAAGTCCCTTCCCATGGAGAAATACGTCGAGAAGACCAGGATCATGGCGGTAAGAACACCACACTAGTGTCACTCATAAACGCATCGCCGGCAAGTCCCTTCCCATGGAGAAATACGTCGAGAAGACCAGGATCATGGCGGTAAGAACACCACAGTAGTGTCACTCATAAAAGCATCGCCGGCAAGTCCCTTTCGATTGAAGTTCATCGTGAAGCGATGCGTGCGTTTCAGGATCATGGAGGTAAGAACACTATCATAGCGTCATATCTTCAATGAGCCCAATGTCACTTATCATGTTAGAATGGGAAGATAGGGACATTTTACATGAGACAATAATTTTTTCGATATTTCAAAAACGGTTTTTCTAACGAATTTTTAAATGTTCATAAATAATAATCAAAGTTTTTTTTACAAAAACATAATATAACAGACTTTAGTTGGATTGTTTTGTTTATGTACATGATAAATATGTATCTTTTATTCGTATAATAAAGCAGTAAAGTAATTTACATAACATGCCCCAATTATATTTTTTTGATTGGATGACAATTTTTCTTTTGTTTTTGTGTGCGTCCATCACGTAAAAACTACTGAACGGATTTAAGGCGAATAGTAACCCTGATTCGCCCTCTCGCTCGCGCGAATCTACATTTTGTTGATTTTAAAATTACTCCTCTATTGATTGCAAGTTGCATCACCCCAAAAAGTATTAATGTGTATACTAGGCGACAAACAAGTTGTCCTCTGGCGAACCACGTGACAAGGATGCGCAGAACCAATTTGACCTTAGAATTGCGTTCTGCGCATCTATTAAATATTTGAGTGTTGAATATCGGTGTTTGTCGTGAGTCTGGGTGTTTTCTATGTATTCTATGTATGTATTTACAAAAAAAACATGTAAGTATTCTATCAGTTATCTGGTTCCCATAATACAAGCTTATTAGTTTGGGGCTAGATGGCGTTGTGTGGAATGTCCAAACATTATTATTTAAGTAACAGACCGATTATATAATATAAACATTTATCCTTGCAGTTAATAGACAACGCGAAAGACGCCCTGGAGTCATCGCCTGAAGAATGGATGAAGAGTCACGCGTCCGACAACCTGGCACTCATTCTCTTCATGAGAGGCTGCGTCAAGGCGGCATTGGCCTTGCCTCATCTCGCCATGAAGGACTTCGAGAAAGTCGTCAGGTACAGCTTTGTAACTTACTAGTTCACGGCCGCAATTTCGTTTGCGTGGGTAATTAACAAAATTCCTTTTAAGGCCCAGAGTCCCGCGCGCCGCTATCTTGCTCGTACATTTGTACATTTTTGAAAATATAAATAGACTTAGTATAAATTTCAAAAAAGTGGAGATTTTTTTATTTATACTCAGTCACTTTGTATCTTTAAAACTGTACAAATGTGCGAGTGAGATAACGGATCGCGGGATTGTTGGCCTTAAGTAAAAAAGAAAATAGCGGTCGCTCGCTGTAAAATGTCTAATAATATTTCGCGGACAAACATACAGGATACAGGTGAATATTACAGCGATTACTTGGCCATCGCAAAAATTTTTCGTGTATATTCTTTACTTGAGTACTCGGCCGAGAGCACGGTCTCGGCCGAGTACTCGGTACGTTTAAACATAGCGCCGAGTGCTCGGCTGAGCGAGTTATGTAAGCTTTAACTGTCTCGGCCGAGTACTCGGTACGAGTGATCTAGGCACTATAAAATCGTCAACTTTCAGTTTATCTTCATGATTTTTTTACAGTTGTCATTAAAATAGTGAAACTGCAAGATTTTCATTAGAAATTTAATCCATGTCATCCATTCTTAAATGAATTCTCTGTTGTTCACAGCATGAAGCACGATTTGAAAGAGGACACGTTCCTTGTTCCGTATTCCGTATGTGAGATGGCAACGTGTCATATCAGTCTAGGAGAGCTGGAGTCTGCCATGATACTGCTGACGGAAGCTAGGTGAGTACATAACAATATCTGTTAGACTAATGTCATAAAGGCATCGGGTGAGATGGTGGTCAAACGCATTGCCTATAAAATAAATAGTAAAAAAAAAAGTTCAATGAGCCCAATGTCACTTATCATGTTAGAATGGGAAGATAGGGACATTTTACATGAGAAAATCATTTTTTCGATATTTCAAAAACAGTTTTTCTAACGAATTTTTAAAGGTTCGGAGTTTTTAAAATTGAGCTTGTTTTTTACCTGGGGTAGTGTGACGTCAATCGCTCACCTTTTTTTTTTTTCTTTCGAAGAACCTAAGTACTTCGGTTTTGGCTTCACATCAAAGGTATATAGCCAGTGTCAAGTAATTGGAGATATTATTTTGTCATAAGTCAGAGTCGATAAGTCAAGTCATGCCCCTGTAAAGTATTGGTGGTTGCGACTTTACTAGAGGCTTCTATGGAGTTTTGGAGGCAACACGAAAAATCACGTTTTACAGCATTACACTATTCACCAACACTCATACACGTTCACGAGCACTTAATGGATAAAAAACCACCGTTTTTACACATAAACACTCAAAGTTATACAAGTTTTGTCAATTAATTTAATGCCGCCAATGCGCCATTTTTCACGTTCCCGCCAAAACTCCTCGCTCACCTTTGCTTTCCCGCTTTGCCGTTGGCTGTACCTACAAACGTAACTGCTGCGTGTAGTCTTTAGACAAGGAGGCTTTAATATTTGTGACCAAAGAGAGGATATAACGATATAATTGAACCTTTTTATTGGAACTTATTTCAACATAAAGAAAATTCGCTCGCAGTAAAAAATTAAATGACATTTCGTCACCCGCGTAGTGGTTATATTCTCTTTGCCCGCGTCTAACAGCGATTTCTCGGTCAGCGCAAAATGTTTTCAGGAGGGCCGATATTTTATACCTTATACACCGTAAATTTTTAATTACCAGAAAAAAAATACGCATAGTCAGTTGCTGTTACTGAACACAGATATGGTCTACACAGGTATGGAAAAATTAAGTCTAATTTTAGTCAAAATAAATTTGATAAAAATTGGATATCTGTTACCGTTAGTCCATAAGTAGTTTTCCTATGGATTTATGTCAGGCGGTTCCCATCATTGATAATAATTTAAGTTTTATTCATCGTTTGGCGAACCCGGGCACCTAGCTCGAGCCAGCTCGCAAAAACTCGGCTCGGGCGCCGCACTCGCCCCGCTGTCATTCTGTCATTTTATAAAACCCAAAATTCTGACTGCACAGATACCACGTACTACCCCTTCTGCATTGCCCATTTAAGCATATTTGGTAATTAAAAATTTGTGGTGTATTAGTTAGATTTGCAGTTACTTATTAGTTTGTTAATGTACCAAAATATTGTTGCAGAAAAAAATACTCTGGCTATTTGCTAGAGTCTCGTCTTCAATTCCGCGTGCACGCGCGAGTCGACATGATCAAACTGATGAAGATGCCCAGCACTGAGCTCAGTTCAAGCAACGGACACGGTTTATAAGATAGGTACTAGCTGTGGCCCACGGCTTCGCTTGTGTGGCATTAAAATATATGTAAAGCTTGCATTCTTATACAACTGTGGAAGAACCGTACCCACTTCAAATTTAATTGACGACATGGAAGTTAAAATGTGACATTCCACACTTGGTTTCACGATCAAGAAGGTTGGAAAAAGGTTTTTTGATTCTTACTAAGTAATGTGATAAAACTCTATGTGCGGATTGTGTTTGCTAGATTCCTGCATCGTAACTACTGAACTTGCAAATACAAATACAAATACAAATCATTTATTTATAACTCCATAGCTACAAGTCAACATTAATTTATAATAAAATTGGTAAATTAAATAATTCATTCATATCATAAAATACATTTTCCAATAGCCACTTCTTCAAACGAGCTTTGAAGGTATAGATGGAAGGTGCATCACGTACAGTGTCAGGTAGTCTATTGTACACTGATGGCCCTATTATATATACGGATCTTTCAGATTTAGCAAGCCTGTGTGCGGGCGTCACTAGTTGGTCTTTAAATTTGTTACTTCGCAAGTTGCGGTTCAAATTAATGCCCTTACGTTGGAATACCTCAAGATTTATGTGAGTGAACAAGGCTATCTGATAGATAAGCTCGCAGGGTAAAGGAAGGATTTTGAGTTCCTTAAATAGTTCGCGGCACGAGATATCGTCGGAGACACCAACGATGGCGCGCACGGCACGCTTTTGCATTACGAATGCTCTGTGAGTATCCGCAGCTCGGCCCCACTTGTCCCGATATAACAGGCGAAGCCGTGGAATCTTTTCTAGTCGATTTGAAAAAATATCGAATATTTTATTAGTGTTGTTATGCAATTTTCGAATAGTGTCCCTACTCGATGATAACACAAGTCTGCGTGTGATGGCGGCTGCTTTACATCCGAAACGTAGAGACATAAATCGAAAAAGGTAAACGCGATGAGGGTCCGTTATTATTAGCAAAGTGAAGCAAAAGCTTCTTGTTATTTTATATTCTTAGGATAATAATGATTAATTGTTGTATCATACATTAAACAGGGTAACTGGACGTTGAATAGATTTATATAGAGCTCTTAAAAACCATGACGTCATTTTTATGTTAGGTTTTGTTATAGGTGCTATTCAGTACCAAACAATAAGTATAATATGTTATCAAAATACATATTTTTTTTGTAATCATCTTTGTTAAAATTTAAACAACCACTATGAGATTTGAACCTGCTATCATACAATAACGTCACACGATATAAAGTACGTAATAGCCGTAGGATTTATATCATATAGGTGACCGTCTAATGGTGGCTTTTCATGGCCTGTGTTAGCACGGGCCGCGCCTCAGGCCGTGTAAAGCGAGCGGTCCGAGGCTGCCTGGGCCGGGCGCGTATTGTCGGTTTACACAGGCCGTGAGAAGGAGTGATCCGGACACGTTCGCACCATGTATAAATAAAACTTGGCGCGGCGCGTGTTACCACAGGCCGTATGAAGCCTCCATAATATCAATATTTTTTTAATTTTAACTAAAAAAATCATATAGCAATGAGTATTTTCGTTTCAGACAGTTGCCAATGCCTATGTTTCGAGAAGCCATTGCTATTCGTGATAATACCTAATGTGTCTTGAATATGAGGGTAAAATAATGTATAGATTTTATAAATACATATATGTAATATTATCTACACATGAGAAAATGTGATAAGTACGTACTATTCCATAATATAGTAAAAACACATTCCTGATTCTAATTATTTAATGTTACAAAATAGGTCTGTATAATACGAGTATACGAGTACACAACTTTAATAGGTTTCATTGGTACAAATATACAAGTAAGGTTTCTTTAGTGAATTCATTGGAATTTGGGAGCGACATCGAAAGCCTAAGGCAGTGTCCTAATAGAACGCGATGACGCGACCATCGCAAGTTCGCGCGAACGTCGATCGCGCGATCACGCGATCAAACGTACTAACGTCAAATAAGCGTCCCAATTGGCATCGCGTCGCGCGATCGCGCGATTGCCAATCGGGACGCCTATATGACGTAAGTACGTTTGATCGCGGATTCGCGCGACGATCGCATCGCTTGCTCGCGCGACGATCGCGTGATCGCGTTCTATTAGGACAACGCCTAAAGGCAGCGTCCTAATTAGCATTGATCGTACGATGGCGCGATGCGTTTTGGTCGCGCGATGAAAATTAGCCATATGAATGATCGTACGATCATACAATGCCAATTAGTAGGACACTCTGAAGAGATTAGTGTATTTAATGTCGTCGTACGACCAAATCGCATCGTTTCCTCGTACGATCATTAGCCAATTAAGGCTCTTTCAATTTAGACGTTTCGTGTCGGACCACTGCAGTGCCGAAGCGGTGCGTTTGTCGTGAGGCGTACGGACGGTTATTTGTTTTCATACAAAGCGCACGGTGCGGCAACAGTGCGGCATCGGTACGAACGATTGAATGACGCCGCCGTATACAGGATGTTTATAAAAAAAAAGATAAGTTTAAAAAAACCATTCAGTTAGTTCAGGTTGGTTTGTACCGATAATAATCTCGATTATATTAATGTAAGTGTTAGATTCATTATACTAGTACAATACTTATAATAAAATATTATTTACTATTTATAATAATATAATTTAATAAATATTCTAAATAGCAGAAATATTGCCACAAAAGTGAGCTTGTGAGCTTAGCTTGATGTCCAAAGTGTGTTCTTAGGTTGACAATGGTCTCAATTCAGATGTCGCCAAAACGAAACTAAACTAATTTTACAGCACTAAAAAGATGAAAAAGGTACATTAACATTTTTGACGTGACTACGTCTAATAAATCGAAGAACGCCGGCTGCATGCACGAAAGCGTTGACGTCATTGTCCCGTTACGCTGGTAAACCAACTTTACAGACAACCAATTTTTTTTTGTACTGGCGAATTAGTTCAGTGTAGATTTTTTTTTTTCTTTCGAAGAACCTAAGTTCTTCGGTTTTGGCTTCACATCAAAGGTATATAGCCAGTGTCAAGTAATTGGAGAGATTATTTTGTCGTAAGTCAGAGTCGTTAGGTCAAGTCATGCCCCTGTAAAGTAGTGGTGGTTGCGACTGTACTAGAGCTTCTATGGAGTTTTAGAGGCAACACGAAAAGTCACGTTTTACAGAATTACACTATTCACCAACACTCATACACGTTCACGAGCACTTAATGGATAAAAAACCACCGTTTCTACACTTAAACACGCAATGTTATACAAGTTTTGTCAATTAATTTAATGCCGCCAATACGCCATTTTTCATGTTCCCGCCAAAACTCCAGTGTAGATTTGGCGATACCTGAATTGACACCTATGTTATAGTAAGCGTCAAAGCAAAGAGTTTGGATTTCTTCTGAGCGTCAAAGACATCTGAATTGACAACTATGTTATAAGCGTCGAACAAATTGTCCTCTGGCGAACCACGGGACAAAGATGCGCAGAACGCAATTCTTAGGTCAAACTGGTTCTGCGCATCTTGGTCACGTGGTTCGCCAGAGGACAACCGCTTAACCGTTAGACGCTTAGTATATATTGGTTTGTAATGCATTTTATCTCTTTTAATTTTATGTGATAATCTTTCGTTATTTAGAGTTAATTTATTGACGATGTTTTTATTAACTGTTAAAATTGTAATACATATTATTTTATAATAGACAAATTACGATATGTACAAAAGGTTTTATAAAATAACAGTCATGAAATAAATATAAGTACTTATTATATTATATGTTTTGTTTTATTTCCGAAACTAGCGGACCTGTGTGCGACTTCGTTGAAACCTAAAATAGCTGAAAGCCGTATCCATAGAAGTGTTAAAGTAAGTACAGACAGCGTCATAGATAAGTATCCCCCTTACATTATATTTTTATAGCTGATTTATAGCCGAGTGTCTTGTGCAATGGGGATACTTATCTCTGATGCTGTCTGTACATTGTAAATGCACCAAAAAAAGGGTTGGCTAATTTTATCCAACTTCTAGTTCTAGGTAGGTACCTACATTTTGGTCATACTTAGACTACGAAAAAGTTATCTGAAGTAGTCGCGCAGTTATTATCTCTTCAGATTTGCTACTAGACTACGCACTACGTACAGCTTATGCCTAGATCACACGTAACGAGTACTCGGTCGAGACAGTGATCTCGGCCGATTACTCGGTAAGTATAAACATAGCGCCAAGAACTCGGCTGAGCGAGTGATGTCAGCTTTCACTGTCTCGGCCGAGTACCTACTATTACGGTACGTTTGATTTAGGCATCACTTCGGTCAAGTGCAGTGCGCGTAACTTAGCTAGCATACTACCTACCTACTAAGGCTTTCATCCCGGGAGTCTCGGTCTCGAAAATTTCGAGAGTCTCGACGATTTTTCGTTATTTTCGAGACTCGAGACTGGATGGTTTCGGTACCGGGAATAACGAGACTTTCGATACTTATAAAAATCTTAACAATATTCAGTGTAGATAGCCCTTAGTATAATCTAAAACAAGGATAAGACATAGTGGTATAGTCTTATGACTTTAGCTTACCAAAAAGGGCAATTAAAAAAAAAAGTCATATGTGTGGAATGAATGTAAATGTAAATGGACTCCCTTTTCCGCACTTGGACTCCTGTTGGTCCTTTGTGCGTCGGATTTCCTGGCTAATAGTTTAGCCAGCCTAGCTCCGCCTAGAAGCACAGAAGTTTCCTGGGTTCTTCGCAGGCTTCGCGGAGTGACCTCGGGTTTTTGAGGATTTCCTCTCGTTGCTTTGCCACTCCCACGCATTCCAGGATTAAGTGGGCGAGCGTTTCCTCCTCGGTCAAGCAGCCTCTACAGAGTGGGCTGTCTGTGTTTCCAATGTTGTGCAGATGTTTGTTAAGCAGGCAATGTCCTGTGATAGTACCCACAATGATTCTTAAATCTGGTCGTTTCAAACTAAGTAATCGTCTAGTTAGACGTGGTGCAAGTTGCGGAAAGGCCATTCTTGATTGTTTGCACTTCTTGGTTTGCCGCCAGCGCTCACTGTGCTGTGTCTTTGTACGTTTGCGTATCCACGCTCGCAATTGAGAAAAGGGTTGTGGTAGGAAGGGAGATGGCCCTTCCCTTCCAGTCTCAGATCCTTTTCTAGCCAACTCGTCTGCGGCGTCGTTCCCTAATGAGTTTCTGTGCCCCTTAATCCACTGGAGTGTTATTCGGTTGGCTTGGGTTATTCTTTTCAGTGCTCGGTGGCATTCGTTAACGAGCATTGAGTCGCAAGTATTGCTATCTAGTGCTTTTAGTATAGCCATACTATCGGTTAGAATTCGTATATTTTGATTTTCGATTTTCCTCCGAAGTATGGTGTTTGCTGACTCGGTGATCACTACACATTCGCATTGGAATATGGAGCTGTATGCACAGCCCGAGAGTCATTGATATGTTTATGTTGTAATCAAATGAAAGGCCCCTGTACCTTCGTTGGTTTGTGTGTGTATGTGTGGAATGAGGAACCATTTCGAAGAAAAACGCAAATTTTGATAAATCAGGAACATCGGACATCACCGAACATCATCAAATACTGGATTGTAAAGTTAAACTGTGATGTGTTCGCTAATACGCCATAAAATGCCTAAATGCCATTCCTATGAGTGTGCCTTTATGTACTATTAAATTAGTCTCGAAAGTCTCGTTTTTCCCGGGAATTTCGAGACCGCATCGAGTCTCGATTTTTTTTTCCCGGGACTCAGAAAGTCATCGAGACTGAAAGCCCTACTACCTACCTATCCTTTTACATAAGTAATTTCAAATATTTATAATAAGTAGCGTATCTATGTAACAACTTGATGAGGCTGCCTAAGTAAATACATAGTTATAAAGTCTTTGACCATTTACCCAGACGCGATGTGGGCCAAGCTCAGAAGAATTATAGGTATATATCCAAACTCTTTGGGGCCAAGCAAAACCCTTCCAAAGACATGCATGACCATCTAAAACAATAAAAAAAAACAAATTAACACCCTACCTTCTATGAAGGTAGATTAACTCCTCCTTCCTTCTTACAATGAAGGTAGATTTACTCCTTGAATTCATTTTCGAATTTTAAAATATGATGTTACCGTGACAAAATAAATTCGAATCACAGCTGCCTGACGTTAGGCGTACTTTTTCTGTTGACGAACAAATTAATTTACAATTTAATTTGGCTTTATTCATGCCTAAAAATGAGCGAGCAATTGAAAACAGTTTCTGCTATGAATAAACTATACATCGGCAACTTGCCGATAGAAGCTGATGAAGCTGCAGTGCGACAGCTTTTTGCTGAACAAAATCTCACAGTGGCTGAAATATCGGTAAAAAGAGGTGGCTACGCATTCGTTGACTTTCCCGACCAGTCTGCTGCAGATCGTGCTATCGATAAACTTCACGGTGAGTTATCTTATATAAATCAATTAAACTAAAAGTTCAGCATATACCCTGGTAAGATGGAATGGGGCATTGTTTTCCTATGTGCATAGAGACTTAACGTACATTATTGGTTATGATTTTACCCTACTCCAGTTGACCCTTTCCTATCTTTCTTACAAGGCACCTACGTAGGTACGGCTTGGGAATCATAGTATCACTATTCTAGCTGTAGGTATGTTTTTTAATAATTACTTTAAAAAAAAACAATGCATTGAATCTGAATAATATTATTATGTTGCAGGATATTCATATTGCGGTCTGCCGTTGATTGTGGAGCCTTCCGTCGCCAACAAAAAATTGTAAGTGCTAGTATTTCTACCTGTTCTTTTCAAGATTCAATATTCAAGATTTGTATTCGCCAGAACACATATACATAGATACATATACGCCAGTTACATAGTATGTTGTTAAAGAATATTATTAGTGCCTTATGTTCTACCATATAAGGTGTGCGAGTTACAGTGAATGAATATAATATCTTCATTCGTCTCTACGGCTATTAATCTTATAAAAATAGCTTAACTATCTAGCTATCTAGGTATCCACAACTAGGTAGATACATGTTTAAAAAAATAGGCCTGATCGAAAACCAGCAATAAATTTTCCTTCTGTGTTGTTTGGCTTCTTTGCTGGGAAGCAAATGTTTGGATATATCCTATAAACAAAAGGATCCTATAAACAAAAGGTATTGTTGTAACTGTTGTAAGTGGTACTTTACCTATTGATAACATACTACAAAATCAGAAAATGGTCAATTATCTGTTGATAGGGCGCCGTCATTGTTTTGTCGCGAGCGGCTCATGCCGTAACAACTCATTGTGCAAACTGAAACAATGCACAACTTAATATCTGATGATTTAGAGATTTCTAGATTCCAAATTCATTGCTATGACTTAGATACCAACTTCCATAAAATAATAAAGTACTGTACCTACTTACCTACTTACTTTCTTATGTACTTACATAATTAATTACCTATGCCGTTTTAGGCACTTCATAAAAAAGAAATACTTTTATACCTAACGAGCTACCTTAAAAAGGAAGAGCAAAGCACTGAGATAGACCAACAAGTTTTTTACTCGTGCGTGGTGTTCTCTCTCTCTATGTTGGGCAAAGGCCTCCCCAAAAACCTTACCTACCCGTCCCCTAATCCGTACATTTGTCGCTATCAAGTTAGCGGTTATCAAGCAAGAATAAAGGATATGTATGTAACTATAAAGAAATTCACATTATAATAAACTGCATTTACTTTGCAGTAAGTACTTACACCTAACATAAGCTTATCATATTATGTAAGCAGGTATCTTACCTACCTACCGTTAGCTATCTATGAAAACCAGAAATAAAAGGACTCAGAATGGACACAAATGTAAAGCTATTCAGGTATAAAAAAAAACAAAGCTGTTACATACCTATATATTATTTATTACTTCCAATTTCAATTTCGATCTTTATTGTATGTTGTACAGTAAGTTCTTAAAATGTAGACAGTCTCAAACAAACACCATGTAAGGGCACAAATTTAATAATATCTTAATAATTATTTTATTAATAATCCTAATTAACTAAGATTATAAATTAAACATAAGGAACTTTAATGCCTACTTGCACCAAACTGTCAAAGCACCTAAGCAATTACTTTTCTTGCTTGCCAATTCAGTCAAGCGAGTGAAGTAATTGCTTAGGAACTTTGATAGTTTGGTGCAAGTCAGCATTAATCTTTATCACAGATATCATTAAAATTAGGTGCCTATTATGTAGATAATTTCTAACTAGTCTTTAGATTCAAAATATTCTTGTAACTTATAAAAACACATTGTTATAATCCTACTAATATTATAAACGCGAAAGTTTGTAAGGATGGATGGATGGATGGATGGATGTTTGTTCCTCTTTCACGTAAAAACTCCTGAATGGATTTTAATGAAACTTTACAATAATATAGCTCATACATCAGAATAACACTTATGCTACAATTTATAGAGATATCTGCGCAGGCGAAGTCGCGGGCACCAGCTAGTATTACATATATTAGATACTTCTTTAATTCCTTTAAAAATGTAGAGTCATTAATTATTTATTTTATATGTGAAGGTAATTTATTAAATATTTTAACTGCCATATGATGGGCATTTGATCTAACTATTTGCAACTTTGTGTATGGTAGAGCCACAGGTAGAGCTAATTTTCCATTGGTTTTGTTGTTTGACATTCTTATTAGCTATAAGTACTGCGAGACATATTTTCTTACAAATGCTGGAAGTGATGCGTTCTCAGAGGGTGTTAGTTTCACTCTCTCTAGACTAAACAATACGCATCAATAACTTCAGTGTTTATCAAGGTATCTTTTTCCGACGAACGTTGTCAACTGCAGCCGGCTAACTAAAGATATTTTGTTTGTTCATGCTCTGAAACTTTGAAGCAGTCTTTAGGTACATTATAAGTAAATTTTAGTTCACATCCCATCCCAACCAGCGAATCCCAACTACATCTAAGTTAAGTTAAGTTAAACGTTCACACACTCACACCCCTGCACTAGGATTCCCTGTGTCGCAGGTGGCATGGACACATACAAGACATCACAACATCCAAGACCCGAGAACAAACATTTGTGTTCGTCACAAATATTAGCCCCGGCGGGGGATCGAACCCTGAACACCAAGCTTCGTAGGCAGGGTCACTACCAACTAAGCCACGGTGTCGTCATAGATACACGTTCTTTCGTTGCATAATCTCTCCTATGTAAGTTGGTGTCGGTACTACATAATTTTCTTCCATTTTCGTATCTCTATGTGCTATCAGCCGTAATCTCTAAACTTACCTACCTTACTACTTGGCCGAATGAACATGACACCTGGCTGACACTCTCGGAACTTGATGCTTCCCCCGCTGCCCCGCGCGGCGCCCTCCGTGTTTATTTATCATTAGGTACCAAGTATTACAGGAACTCTATCAAGATTATCCAATTCCACGCTGTAGTACTTTGCACAAACGTAATTCGAGCCAGGTGTCATGTTCATTCGCCCGAGTAGGTAGTACCTAGTACCTACTCACCTGTTTTTATTCATATTATCTTCTTTCACATACCTAGTCCTCATGTACTTATAATTGGTTTCAGAGTAAACGTCCCTAATCTGCAAAGCGCCAGTGCTACTCAGCTGAAGGATAGCAGTACAGATTCAACGCAAGGAGGCTGGAGGTATGTTTTTTTTTCGTCTTCGTAGACTCAATTCCCGCTGAGACGGCACAGCGAGCGACTAGCAAAGTTCGGCTGTCGGCAATCGGCAGTGACCGCGATAAACGCGCGACGATTTTGCATGAGTCGCGGCTCTGCACGCCCTTTTTGACAATTCACAATCACAAGCGATACGTGTCTTCTAAGTAGGTTCTTCTTCTTATCGTGTCACTAGTTCCTTCGAACCAGTGTGGTGCAAGGATTTCAAGTGCGACCCGAAGAGGCTCCTTTCGTGCACTTCTAAGTAGGTATGTAGATAATTTTCACTAAAAGAGCTCGGCTGGCCGCCACCAGTTGCTTGCCGCTATCTCAGTGGGAATAGAGCGTTATTCTAATCTCAAGTTGAAGCTGATCTGTATAGAATTATAGATAGGTCTATCGCATCTGCTAAGACCACTTGCTGGGTAAGTGAGTAGGTAACTACTTAAAAGTAAGTACTAAGACATGATTAAGACGGAATGACGGAAAGGAGCCAATGCCCATCATACCACAAGGAAGTACCTTACCTACGTATTAAATCTGCAAATTGAAGAAAAAGCCTGCGAGCTGGTGGCGTTCTGTTTCTACTAGACACGGAGGAAAGTAGAACTGAGATGGATTAATACTTTGGTAAGTAGGTATATGTACAATTTTGGATTCAGATTCATTTTGATGATTCATTCATTCATACTGCGGCCGGCTTACTTGAAGTTATGAGATACACGTTCACTTACACAATTGTATCTCAATAGTTAGAACTATCTTTGACAACCATTTGAAAACACATTTGTTCAGTCAGAGCAATATAAAACTAATTAAGTATGTACCTACTTATATACTACTTACATAGTTGTTTACCTAGTTTCATGTTGCAAATTTATTTAATTTACAATGAAAAAAGCATGCTAGTAATGTCTAGGTACCATAAAATGCAATGTTTTTACATAGTAAACCCATTTTTGTTGGAGAATAGCTCAGATACGTAGCATAGCGTCATCTACCGAATAAACATGTTAGTAAGTAGGTAGTATCTTTTCGACGCTGCTGACATTATTTTACACCGATGAGCAGCGCTGCGGCACGGGGACAACTACGAATTGATTATTATGTAAAACATTATACAATATGAAAATAATATCAACAGCGGTAATCGTCGAACAAAGATATAATTGTAAGTACCTAACTTACTTAATACTTACTACCATGTATAATCGGTAGATGACGCTATCGAGCGTATCTGAGCTTTGTTACTACAAAAATAATTTTAGAACTTACCTATGTAAAAACATTGCAGTATGGTAGCCAAACAATCAGTGACCCTAGATGCTTATAATTTATTTGCGTTCTCTTAGCCAAGCATGGCATAGGCCAAGGCATGCCGGTGCCACCCGGTTACTTAACTATTTCATGGAAGCCTGACTGAGGTCTATTTTAGTAAAAAATACAAAGGGAGTAGGTAGGTAGGCACCTAAGTAAATCTTATATGGACATTGGACATTGTTTCTGTAGTCCCTAGGTACCTACGACGTATTGACCAGAACCTAATAAATCAAAGCTCCTAGCTTAGCTAGCCTTTCATTATTAGAGTAAGTAAATTAAACGGTGGGTGGCGGTCCCAGGAGACCTCAGGCACGTAACGTAACGCGACGCGCCCCAGCCAGGAGCACAGCAAGCACAACGCTGTGCCACCAATGCAGCCAAGAAAGACTCGGCTCCTCGCGCCTCTTTAGCGTTGCCGTGACAACCAGTGGCCTCGCGTGCCCTTGCCGCCCGCCGCGCCGTAGCTGCCGACGACGCACGCCGCGCGCCGCGCCAGCCGCGGCCGGCCGGCGCGGGCGATGCCGGCCGGGGCGCGGGCGGTGGATGGCGGGGCGGGCATGTGCCCCCCTTGTCCTAGTTCTATCCGCCCGCCACCCGCGCCGTCCCGCCTCCCGCCGCACCGCCGAGCTCCCCGCACTTCGTCTCCACCGCGCGATCCTAGCATTGTACCGCCAACCGACCGCCCGGCGACCGACCGACGCGACCGAGTCGAGACGCCGCCATCGCCACGACGCCCGCGCGCGACGCAACGCAACTCATTCCGCTCAGAACGTTATTCGTGCGCACCGGTTTAATTCGCGTGCCAATATTTCCGTTCCGTAATCGCCGTGTGAGACCCATTTTGCCATCCTTTTTACCACCAAACAGCATATCATGGACGGTGGTGACTTATCCCAAGGAGCTTCCGGCGATGCCACTCCCACTTACGAAGATAGGTTAGTCAAATACTTACACCTAGTACACCTACCTACACACTCAGTAAGATCTAGTACCTACTAGGTAAGATTTCTTCACCCAAGGATTTGATTTGTTTTAACCACACCTATGTATGTACCTACCTACCTAACCTACTTATCTACTTCTCAATAATGTTCAGTAAAGTAAGTTGAGTATGTATTGTATTGTACGTACGTAATATACCTAGGTTAGGTATTAATAATTAAGTGCCTACGGTATAAAAAGCGTTCACTGACAATAACCAATAAAAATGTTGTGGAATGTCGTCAAAAAATCAAGCAAGAGTACCTACCTATCTTACAATTCTTACGTAGGTTAGGTATCACCAAACCGAAGTCAACAGATAATTTTGCTTTGCGCTTCTTTACATACAATATATAAGTACATACTTAGTACATACAGATGGTTGAAATTATAAAGGATATGTACAGCACACAGTAGTTATTAGATTGTAACTGGTACTTATCGCGCTCACCTCATATATCCCGTAAGTTACACACAGTATAGAAGTTAGCACACAGTAGGATAGCCAGCAGCTGCTGGTGCTGCTTACAAGTAAAAAAAAATTGCCCAAAATGTAGGCCATTATCATTACCTACTAATTTTAAAGTATTTTATAACAAACACGCACTACATAAAATCTAATTAAATACAAAAAAAAATAACTTAAATAGTTAGGACTTAGATGAAAATTGTAATGTGGGTATGCTTTGATTATTAATCAAAGGTGGTATGGTATGTGTTGGGCACGTGGCAAAGTGCTTTATTTGTAAGAAAGAACTAAAGTATCAGCGTAGGTATTCAAGGTGCGATATGCATGAACCAAGGTACCTACTAAGGTACGGAAGGGTGACTATGACTAACATAAAACTGACGTAAGTACATGTACGTACATACGTACGACTACGTATTGGGAACGCTGGTAAACATAGGTAAACTCGCAACCACATAAATCAAATTATCAACATCTCCCTGCCCTTAACTTATAGTTGGGGTCAACACAACATGTTTTCTTCAGTGAATGCAGATGCATTGGGGGCAAGGTGATTTTGGCGATTTTTCGACTCCCACCCTTAATGAGATGTCGTGAGATTAGAACACTTACCCCCACTCCACCCCTTAATTCACGTTAATTTCAAAATGCTTATTTTTAAAGTAAAAGAGTTAATTTGTGCTAGATAGCGTTGGATCCTCCCTGCCTTATTTCACACTTAGGTGGGGTTGGCACAACATGTCTTCTTCTTCCATTTATCTCTAACAGTCATCTCTGTACTCCACGCCTGCTTTGTTCATATCCTCGATAAGATAGCTTTGGATTTATTTAATAAAAAACTGTGTGTGCTTTGCTTATGGCCACACGACAGACGTTAAAACTACATCTAATAATTTTATCCGACTTTAGCCGAACGAGCGTCATATAGCCGAGGCGTAACAGCTCAGTCTCATTCAATACCTACAAAATATTTTCCTAAAGAAGTTTTCACTTCAAAAAGCTTACTTGATCAATTCTTTTTATTTTAATTATTAATTATTTAGACATATTTTTAAAATATATAAATTATGATTAAGCTTTTTTTTTTATTTAGGTACTATAACCGACAAGAGCTTGGCACCGTTGATCAGGTGTACCGAGTAGTTGAACAAATAAGATGTCTCTAGAGCACAAAGAATACTGTTCGGCATACTAGACATACAACAGGCCTTCGACAAAGTCTGGCACAAAAGCATTTAAAATCAATCCCCTACTCCCACACCTATTCTTTGGGCTACTAGGAGGTACAATCCTATATATCAGGATAAATATTTCAAGTCAAAGATGGCGAAATCACCTCTAGCTTCTAAGACATAAATGTGGGCGTACACCAAGGATCGGTACTGGGTCCAGTCCTGTACACTATTTTCACATGCGACGTACCCGAATCACCAATGTAGTCACTACCACAGTTGCGAGTAACATAGCTTCACAGACCCTCCAGCGCGGGCAAATCGAGCAGTGATTAATAAAATGGCGAATTATGGCTAGACTAGCTCACTCTCTCCCTCCATTTTTCTAAACAATTACACAAGATCGCTTTCGTAACGCGAAAAAAGTGTGGTGCCATCTGCGTACCTCAAGTTAATGATTTTGTTGAAACAGGGCTTAACTATCTTAAAATATGAAGAAATCCAAATCATATGTATAAAGGTGAATTTCACCAGAAAATTTACCAGATATCAGAACACATTGTTAAATGCAACCTGTGAGAGAAATAAATGTTCCTAAAAGTATTGGTTGTTTTGAAATCGAGGGAATAAACTGCGCGGGCAACCGAGATGCGTCCATGGTATGCGACCTTGACGGCTATTGAAAAAATCAAAGTTCACCTTTCTAAAAGGGACACCAAAGGCGTTTGCTTCCTCTTTTTTTGCTTCATCAGGTGGGGACCTCCAGATTCTTACATGTGTAAGATTCCGTCTGCCTGTATCTGCTTGATCAGACACTGCGATATGAATTGGCATAACATAGCCCCTGAATAGTCGCTTGAATAACAAAAGTGATGATTAGGAGATCTTTGTGCAACTTAGGGATTCTTTGTAATCCACTCCCTTCTCGATTGGAACGTGGGATATTATGCCGCTAGCGAGTGAAAAACATACAAAGAGATCCGGACTGATTTGAAGCATAGCAATAATAAACAACTCATTCTCATAGAAACACCAACGAGTTTCCGAGGTCAACATGGCAAAACGAAAGTCAGCATGTAAGATAATTTGTATCAAAATAAACGGGAGTTAAGGGGAAATGCGAGAAATGACACGTGCCCGACTCGTGCAAACATCATGAATCCTGTGTGTGTGTATAGAATAGTAGAAGTGTCTTACTTTGCTTTGCTAGTGGCTAGGCTAGATGATGCAATAGCTCGATTTTGCAGATAAACTTACCTTTTATTATACTTAAAATTTGCCGGGAACTGGCTGTGTAAATTGTAGCGTAGGAATTAACCTCTCTAGTCGCATGCGGTCAGTTTTTAAGCCAGGACACTAACTAAACTTCTAAACTAGCAATATGATTAGCTTTTATGAAGCCAAAGTGATATATATTAGGTGTAGTGTTTTATAGGAATGGAGCGATAAGGTTAATACGTAGGGTGTAAATTGAACGGTTATTAATTAAGCTAGTTGGCTAAGTGCGACGTATACATTGAGTCCGAATAACTGGCTTAGTAGCTTACTGAATACTGTTATTAGCTTGGCTTAAAAAAAACAAACGTTACGTAAAAATACCTCTCACTCTTTTGAACTTATCTCTTAACAGCGCCGAGCCGCCCAGCAACGGATCTAAAAAAAGCTTACAATGATTTTTTAGGAGTAGTCCCCAGACAAAGAATTCCTACTACATTTAGGTACCTCATTATAATCCCAATGTAAAACGTTTGGCCCGTTTAACACAAATTGGTAATGACCAATGGTTTCTGTGAGCCATGTCTTAATTGTTTGATAGCAACTTCTTTCTTAGATCTCAGTAGATTTTGCTTTTTCTTTTGCCTTTGATGTCTCAAATAAGAAACCGTTTAGGTATTTTGTAACTGAATAAGAATGCTACCTGATGATCACATAACACATTGATAGGGATCTGTCCGACTGACCCTCTCAAGTCTCAATACTCTCAATGCAACTTTCATCCTACAGTAACCTTTTTGTTACAAATCATTAACTACTTAAACATTCAAGTTTATTTATTACTTTGTAAAGTTTGAATGTCTTTTTATTACTTATACAGAATTGTCTGAATTCTATTGCTTTAGCAAGAATTTAGGGCTCTCAGTCTCACTCTCATCCCCCTTATTTCATACATGACCGCTTTTGCAAATCTTAATATCTATTTGTGTACGAGTTACTCAAGTTTGACTGAACTGGTTGCGTAGCTAATTTCGTGGTCAACTACTTGGTTCTTGTTACAAATAACGAAACCTATACAATAAGTACACATTTTATTTATTATGTTATGTAGCAGAGTTCGAGTCAACAAGAAGGGGTGAACTTGCGTACTCGATTTTAAATTGTGTAATATATCTGGGTTTCTTGTCCTTAAGGGTGAAAATAGCGGTGCTCAAATTAGAGAGAAACGGCTTGCCGAAAGTGGTTTCAAACTTCAAATGCTATACCGTACATCTTCATACAGTGATAGGTAGGAAGCATACGTTAACTTATCTTACAAACATTTCACATGATCAAAAGACAATGGGCTTTTCCACGAAAGAGTGAGTCGCGGCCTCGCGGGCTTTACGTTCACCGACTTACTCATCTCAAAAGATTTTGTTCACTTGTTCCACTTGAGTTACTTTACATTATACAAACTACGAGAGTAGGGTGAAAAGTAGTGAAAACTTCTCGGCCTGACAATGAAAGACTGCGATTTTCAGTTTAAATAGATTTTATTTTTCAAAATAATCTCCTCTCGCCTCACCGCACTAGATCAAGAGCTTTTCCAATAACAGTATTCTTTCCCGGAAATGAGAGTCTGGCACGAAGGCTGTGAAAATACTCATCTGCGGAACTCTAAACTTCTTCATTGGATGCGAAGCGCTTGCCATGCCAGAAACAGATTTCTTCAAGTTTGGGAACGTTAAAAGTCTGATAGCGCTAAATCAGGAGTATACAGAGGATGGCCGAGTAAATCCTGCAGTATTCCCATCGCCAACGCTCTCTTGTGTACTAGGTCTACTACAGGTGCGTTATCCGGGTGAAAGATAATTTTTTGCTTCTTCAAGCCAGGTATCTTCTTGCTAATTTTGGCATCAAGCTGGTAAAGAAGATTGGTGTAACATTCGCCTGTAAGTTCTACCTTTTTTTAAGGTAATTAATCAACAGGATCCCCTTCGCATCTCAAAACACGCCTACACACATCTTAAAATTCTAATTGATCAGTAGTCTTGTACATTTCGACTCAGGCAGACGTCTACCGCTTGCAGTTTGCAGTATAAACTGAAATATTTATTGCTCATAATCTAATTCCGGTGTCCAATGTCCCTGTGCCGCTCTTTCAAATATATGGAATAACGTGCGCTATGAAATCATAATCTTAAATATTCAAATTCAGGATTTGGAACGATCGTCAGTATCATTCTTCTTACAGATCAATCTGAAAAATTCATAATCAGAGAATTCAAGAGGTAGGTTAGGAACATTTCGGCTGTATGAATAATATGAATTCAGAAAAACATTAGACTGGATGCTATAAGGCCAGCTTTATGGTAACACTTTAATGGGTAGAAGAATATTTCCCATCATCCACATAGACCCATCGCATCGAAGCCCTGAGTTTTTTGTATTAAATTAAAATAATACTTTAAGTATTATTTTAATTTACCAAAAAAAAATATACTTAAGTATTATTTTAATTTAAAACAAAAAACTCAGGGCTTCGATGCGATGGGTCTATGTGGATGATGGGAAATATTCTTCTATTAGTATTTATGTACAGTCAGCTGCACAGATAATTATGCACTCCCAAGCTTTTGCATTTATATTATACTCTTAATTTTGCAAAGACACAAGTACATTAATTTAAAAATGTTTTAAAAATTTGCGTGCAGTTTAATTTGCAAAATTAAATTATAATATTATTTACCTACTAATCTTCGTTCGTGACAAATATAATGTAAAATAATATAAGTAAAGTACCTACCTAACATATGGATGTCAAACGTGGGCACTGACACAGAATCACCTAAATAAGCTTAAAGTATGCCAAAATTCTATGGAAAGAAGTGTCAACGCAATAAAAAGAAAAGATAAATTAAAGTTAAAAATCATAAAAGAAAAAACAAAGTTTAAAGATGTAGATAGAACAATAAAGCAGCTAAAGTGGAGATGGTCCGGGCACATGGTCAGAGAAAAAGTTATAAAATGGACAAATACTATAACGGAATGGTATCCTAGAGACAAAAAGAGGAAAAGAGGAAGGCAGATAAAAAGGTGGGAAGATGACATAAAACAAATAGCAGGTGCCTCGTGGAGGAGAGTCGCCGCAGACAGGACAATATGGAAGGGGTTGGAGGAGGCCTATGTCGCAAGACAAACTGCAACATAAACTTAAGTTAAGTACAAATCTAGCATAGAAGAAATATGTAACCCAATGCAGAATAAAGGCTCTTTTATCTTTTACCTACCTAAATAAATGTTCATAGATAAAAGTTCAGGTGAGTACAAAAATTATGTTGTAGGTAATGTAATTTGTTCTGTAAAACTGTGGTTGTTAGTTGTAGTTGATAGCGTCGTGTCGAGTGATTGCCCAGAGCATCGGTATGTTAGATTAGTTAGCAGTGGTTTCTATTCAACCCTTCGTATCGAAGTTTGTACCACAGTAGGATCTGCGGGCCAATGGCACGGCAGCCACACCCCTAGCTCGCGCCCTCGCGGTGCATATGCGTCCATCCCGCCTTGCCGCGCCTAGGTTACCTTTCACACAACAAACTTGACGTCCACCATTAAGAGGATATGTGAAACTGTCAGAAATGTTAGCAGCCGAATTGTGTACTGATAGCGTAATTACACACCTTACCCCGAGGGAAGAGGTTAGCTGTAGATTTTTGTCGCTCAAAAGTAACTGACGCAAGCGACACGTGATAAAACCTCGTGTTGCTTGAAAAGTATAAAAAAACCTTTTACATTTATCTCAGTTCTTTGATTACTTACTCAATAGTATAAAAAATAACCGTAAATATTCTCTAAATTCGGAGTATGGATGTAAATTAGATATTATAGGGCCGATTTCAAAAATAAATCTATCGAGATAAGTTTCACCAATCGTGTTTCTGTCTTACATTTATTTAGACTACTAGCTGTACCCGCGTGCGACTTCGTCACCCCTGGAAGAATTGTTTATTGTCAATGTTGTTTGTTCCACCCGCGAAAGAAATGTCATAGAACAGCAAAGTGTCAGTACTAAGCAAGTCAATCAATACTTACACATTTTCAATCCCTCTTTTTACCCACTCGAACATTGAATTTAGTAGATAACTGAAAAAGTTGGCGGTACTTATCTTCGGAAATCATAAAAATGCAACTTTCAATGAGATATTGAATGTGTATACTTGAGGAGACAGGCTCAATCAACTTTAGGTCCAATAACTCCTTCATTCTGTACTTTCACATCTTTTAACACAATTTTGAAAATCGATGAAACCCGTATCTTATTATTTGTTTTGAAGAACATAATTCCAAAGTTTAAGATAGATACACTCATAAAAAAAACTGTTTCCATACAAACTTTAAACTTCTATATCTACCCTCTGAAGAGATTTAGCGTAATATTATATAGCCTATAACCATTTCAGGCTATGATATCGTAAAGTTTCAGTTAAATCCGTTCGGTAGTGTTTACGTGATGGACGAACACACAAACCCACAAACAAAGTCTTCCAATCAAAAAAAAAATTTTGGGGCATGTTTATTAATCTCGTCTGAACACGTTTCCGTCAAAAAAAACATATGTACCTAAATTCGGGGTCTTCTGCTTTATTATATGTATAGATAATATCCTCAAGTAATCACTGTATTAACATCAAGTTTGTAACATGCACCGTTACTGATAAATAATGTAACGCAGCGACTCCAAACTTGCACGTAGCCTCTTAAATTGTACTTTGAAAACCTATCTAGGTAGCAATTTAACAAGCCCAAAATCACTGTTACTTCCTGCCTATAAGCGGTCAATAGAATACTACCCACGCTTGCTTACCGTCTTACCGTCCTTCCTTAGTGTTGTTTGTAGCTTGGCATTAATCATTCTTAATGAATGAGATAACTTATTTTGTCTGAAGTAGCAACAACAAAAGTCAAAGGTCAAAAATTATTTACTTAGTTAGAATTTGATAGGGAAGGTACAGACAGCGTCAGAGATAAGTGTCCCCCTTACACAAGACACCCACACACAAGCTATAAATACTATCAAAAAATTGTAATATTTAAAATTATTCTTAGGCTTACATACGGTTATACAAATATAATCTATTTTTTTAAAGGTAAAATTTCTCCATTCGTCGCGACGGTTATTTAAAGGGATTTGAAGCTGGGTCTTATAATGCAAGGAGGATACTTATCGATGACGCTGTCTGTACATCCGACCACGGACCTCGGCTATCCTCTGAACATCACTGTGAATAAAATATTACCTAAATACATAAATTAAAATAAGTATATTAATATGTGGAAATTGTTTGTTTTAATAGCCATCAAATTATAGAATAGTTTGCAACTTTGCACTTAACAATTTCAGATGATAATGTTTTCATGTTTCATACTTTTTAGAGTGTAATTTTTCAGTAGTCTGGTTTTAGTTTTTATATTTTTTCCCCACTAGTTCCATGGATAGAATAGTTTGCAACTTTGCACTTAACAATTTCAGATGATAATGTTTTCATGTTTCATACTTTTTAGAGTGTGATTTTTCAGTAGTCTGGTGTTAGTTTTTATATTTTTTCCCCACTAGTTCCATGGATAGAATAGTTTGCAACTTTGCACTTAACAATTTCAGATGATAATGTTTTCATGTTTCATACTTTTTAGAGTGTGATTTTTCAGTAGTCTGGTGTTAGTTTTTATATTTTTTCCCCACTAGTTCCATGGATAGAATAGTTTGCAACTTTGCACTTAACAATTTCAGATGATAACGTTTTCATGTTTCATACTTTTTAGAGCGTGATTTTTCAGTAGTCTGGTTTTAGAATTATTAAAATATTTTTTCCCAACTAGTTCCATGGAACTACTGGGAAATCGGATGATAATGTCTTCATGTTTCATACTTTTTAGAGCGTGATTTTTCAGTAGTCTGGTTTTAGTTTTTATTATACTGTTTTTCCCCTACTTGTTCCACGGAACTACTGGGAAATCGGATGATAATGTTTTCATGTTTCATACTTTTTAGAGCGTGATTTTTCAGTAGTTTGGTTTTAGTTTTTATTATACTTTTTTTCCCCCACTTATTCCATGGAACTACTGGGAAATCGGTTGATAATGTTTTCATGTTTCATATTTTTTAGAGCGTGATTTTTCAGTAGTCTGGTTTTAGTTTTTATTATACTTTTTTTCCCCCACTTATTCCATGGAACTACTGGGAAATCGGTTGATAATGTTTTCATGTTTCATATTTTTTAGAGCGTGATTTTTCAGTAGTCTGATTTATTTTTTACTAAACTTTTTTTCCCACTCGTTCCTTGGAACTACTGGAAACAATCCGTACTATCGATGATCTGTCTGTATCTGTACCTAACCTTTAGTCAACGTCCAGTAAATAAGTTTTTTTGAATATACATTATTTTGAATTTTGTTGCCTAAATGTACCTACCACGGATTTCAAAACACATGGGGTAAATTATTTGTTTCCTGCTACAGTCGGAGTAATTGTAAAACGCCAAAAAAAAAACACGGTAACATCATGGTAAATTCTAATGGTACCACGGAAAACGAGGACCACCCTACCTACCTACTACCTAACTGAAAACAAACTGTAGGACCACCCTACCTACCTACTACTAGCTGTTAGATAAGTAGAAGGTACATTGTTACATGTCATACATAACTTTGTATTCTTTGCCCAGCCTATCTCAAATGATAGATAAAGTGTGCGTGCGCGTACTGAGTGTTACGTACTATCGGGTCCGTGACTCTACTGACTGGCTATGTATGTAACGTACCATCATACATTACATTCACTCAACAAGTCAATGAACGCTGAAAGGAAATGGGACGTCTAACGTCAGCGGTAGGGCTTGCCCGCTCGCACCAGCTCTAATGTTCTCAAACTTCTCAACTCGAATAGGTATCTAAGTCGCATCCTAATCATCACGCTAATAGATAAAAATATCTATATTTAAGGCAGTCATTTTATTGAAGTAATCCATAAAAGTCGTCAAAAAAGGTAAAAGTAAAGGTATTGTATCGGCCGGAACTTTAAAATCCCAAAATGCTTGTACCAATTTATGTCGAAAAAGGTATGCATAATAATATTTACACAGATTATTTTATTAAGAGGTAGGAATTTATGTACTTTGATAGTTACATAAAGTTGAATTATATTTATTAGGAATGCGGCGGCACATATTTACCTAGCATAGCATAGCACTGCACAAATTATAGTTTCCTAGTGAAGGGTCACATCAGGTCAAACGCCCGGGCCCGGATGATGGTTTGCTTATGCCTAGATCACACGCACCGAGTGAGTACTCGGTAAAAGCCGAGACAGTAATATGTTACTCGGCCGAGTACTCGGTACGTGTGATCTAGGCATTAGGAATATTGCTAAGTAGTAAGTTAAGTACTAACTCACCCGCGTGGCGGCGTCGAAGAAGATTTATTTGACGAATTTAGGTTTTTTTTTCTATAAGGTACGTCGTGGTAAGTCCGGATCTGGGATAAGATCGGATATATCAAATTACTGACGAATCTAGCGGTTTTTAAATTACTGACAACATAGCTCGGGAGCTACGATGTTGAAGTTTGAGAAATATACGAACGTTATTTTAATGCACAGGGTAAGACCGGATTTTTAAAGGAAAAACAAAGTTTGGCATTATTTATTTTTTTTTGAAAAATTATCTCGAAAAACCAGCATTTAGACCTCTTTGCTTGGACAAGATCGGATATGTTCTTTTGTAGAACTATCTAAGCTACAGAGGCGATTTTAGAACGTAGTCCGATCTTACCCCGTCAAGGTCCGGACTTACCCTTAATTTTCGAAAAACATCGAGAAACTTCCCATCACTAGGATCATTTTTTGTGCTACTTTCATACATTGAGTAGGGATTTGCCACCGTTGAATAAAATGTTACTTTTGGAGTAGGGATTCGCCACCGGAAGTTCCATCGCGTGGTTTGGTACAGTTTGCAAGGGAAGCTTTTGAATTAAAACTAATGTTTGAAATATTATGTAAAATAATTGCACCCAAATTTTACTAGGTAACCTATTTAAATAGCATACAAAAATAGCATCTCGTAAGCCTTTTTTTTAAATCGGTAGATTTCTGAATTCTGCCTTGGACGTTCTCGAACGCACCTGTGCTGTGCATAGATCCCTGTGTTACTTTCTACAATAAATATATCTTGAAATCTACCCTATTAGGTACTAATAACATGCGTGTGATGTGACAATACGTCACACACATCACACACAGACGTTGACAAGTGATTCACTCGATGACGCGGTCTGCAGTCTGCTTACCAATAAACGCACTGCTCCTTACATAATAATTACGGTTAGCTGCTAGTCGTGTCTTTACCCAACTACGAAGGAGGGTTATTCTGTTCTATAAGCGTAGGTACCACCTATGGCCTCAGCACTATCTGGTCGAGTGTTTTGTCGCGCGCATCGCGGCTCTGTACGGTTTCTCGATTGTTACTAGTGAGTGACCCTTGTCACGATCACGAAAAAATCTTGACAATCCAGTTCGTATCGTATGCGTTACAGAGATGTGACTTTGTATGACAATGACGTTTTAAATAAATCGAACAATACAAACTAATACCTACCTAACTATTCTGAGGCGGATACGATACGAACCCGATTGTCAGATTTTTCGTGATCGGGCCTCCGTTTAGTGAGCGGAGTGACTCGCTGTCGTCGTCAATTTGTCATTCCGATCGAAGCCAACACACATATAACACGTAAAACTAGTTAGACGTCCGACAATATTTAACTATCCTTAGATTTTTTTAAATACCTACTTATAGTACTTAACATTAAACTTACTTACATACATCGTTTCTAAAAATTGTAAAAACGTATACTGAATTACTAATGCCATAAGATTTTTGGAAGTTTACCCATACATTAAACTTTTTTCGTAAGTACTTACTTAATTAAAATCATTGCCATTGACAGAAAAAGCGTGTTGTTCTAAGACCGTAGACATTATTATCGAGACACGCTAGAAATGAATCTTATTATCGAGACACGCTAGAAATGAATCTATGCAGTACGATATTTAATTCAATATTTTATTTTCAATCGATTAAAATAACTTAAAAGGTACTTAAAAGTACCAAATACCAATATGTATTATATTTATAATACTTACACATACTATTAAAAACATTAACCAGGCAAATCTCCATATGTTTTGCATCTGGCTTAACACATTTAAGAAGCATCCGTAATGCCTTTCAATCTTTTGTAATAAAGTAATTTTGTATTAGGCAGGGATGTGCGGTCGGTACCTGCGTTAAGGACACTATTCTCCTTGGGCCCACGAGCAGAGAGTGCTCGTGGATTTGGAGGTGATGCGGGACACGAGACCGGTGACGCTTATACCAGACGAAGTAGGCGGTGTCAGACGACCGCCCTCCGCAGGCGCCGGGTAATCGCTGCTGAAAACGCATGGGCGCGAGCCGCTAGTCTCTGCCGCTACGCTATCGCTCGCTATACGAACTCACAAAGCATGGGTACCTCACGACCTGTTGAAGATTCCGTAATCGAATGCCATCAATGGTCTGTTGATTACCTAACATGTATGTAGGTAGGTATCTAATAATCGCGCTTTATAAATACGGTACCCGATGGACAAATGTAGAGAACTGACGAACAATATACACGATAACTTCCTAGGAATGTTTAACTATTAAATATATTAAAAAATTTGATTATAATATGTAGGTATATGTAGTTATTTAATGACTATATAAATATATAGTTTTATATAAAGTATATTAGTTTAGGTAAGATTGGATTATCGGATGTTTTTTATGTATAAAAAAAGAAAGAAAATATTTTTAGTCCCGTCTCTTTTATTTTTTCTAAATAAGAATTTCTTAAAATATGAATTAACTAGTAGTGTTTTTCAATAAAAAAAATGATCTTTATCTATCTTTACTATGGTTTCAGAACTGATGTCAATTAAAGTAATTAATGCTTCTGAAAAATTAAGAAAAACATCGGACCTTAACGGGGTAAGATCTGACTACGTTCCAAATCTGACCCTGTACTGTAGCTCTGAAAATAAGTTCTACAAAATTAAAATATTCGGTCTTTTCCAAAAAAAGGCTTACTTTGTTGTTTCAAGATATTTGCTTAAAAAACACGTCTCACCGTCCCAATCAACTCACGGCGACTGGCGCTTCTGGCGCATGGCGGGCTGGGCAACAAAAATGATGTTGCAGGCTTTTCTGCCAGTAATTAAAAAAACCGCTACATAGTCGGTAATTTGATTTATCCGGTCTAATCCCTGATCCGGTCTTATCCCCATGCACCTTAATAGTTATAATAGTAGATAGGGAAGAAGTACCTACTACAACTAACCGTTGGTGCCACTATAGTAATAAACAAAATTAAAGGCATTCTAAAAAAACCGGTCTTGTCTACATTTTGTCTCAGAACAGAACAACAAAATGTTAAGGCAGCATAATTTAACTATCGATCGAGGACTTCCCACTAAGTAACTGAGACTGGATATAAGATTGATTCTTATTCAACTATTTTGTTGCTAAATTATCAGAATCTGAAAATATTTATTGCTTAAAATGTAGTTGGTACAATAAAGATCTTATGTAAATAGGTACAAGTAATTTTACAGTCTTATCCATTACTAATATGTATCTATCTAATATCTACCTAACCTACCTGTAAAGGTTGTCTTAGGTGAAAATAGGCTCCAAGTAGAGTTGCTTTGCCCTGTGCAAAGTGTTTGTGAGTGGTAGGTTAGGTATATCTGTTATCTGACCATGCATGGCTAACAGAAACGTGTGCTAACCATTTATTTTTACCGCCCTTAAATTCAGTAGCGTATGCAAGAGTTTGTGTCTTGCCGCCTGGGGCTAAACCAAAATTGTAAGTACAAACATCTACCTTGTTGTACATAAGCGTCGATGACATACAAGCTTTTTTACACGCTGATTGTTAGCGTTTTTAAAAGCTAGCGTGTGAGCGTTTAAGCGTTTGGGAAGGATTGTTAAAACGCCGATGACACTGGGAAACTTTTACCACAAGTGAAGTCGCTGGCGTGTAGCGTGTAAAAAAGCTGTGTTTCATCTTACTATTAGGGAATGCAATCTTGCAGACACAGTGCGATGTTTTTTGCGGGATCAGAAATACAGGACTGGGTGGGAACCGCGGTATTTATGAGAAAATAACCCGTAACATATCGCAATATACAAATCTGAAACGTACGTATTACTAACGTATACATTGCGCGTATCCAGTTAATTAAGGTTTAGGGATTCTCCTGTAGGCTGCCTGCCTCTACATTATTTGTGTTCGGCAAACTAAAGGCTAAAATCTATCTGAAACTAGATTGGTAAATCTAATCCTATCAAGCACAGAATAGATATAAATTATTTAATTTAAATTTAGGTACATATATGAAACATATGTATGTATGTACTGAGGTTGAGGCAAATATTAATTAACTACTTACAAAAAAAATGGGTCGACGCTGCCTGTTGAAACTGTGTAGTTGTGTTCATTATTATCTCTGAACACTTAATATGATTTTTTTTTCAAAATGTTTCTGTTTATAGGGGAGGGTGGGGCAAAACAGTTTGATTTCAGTCATCACGATATATCTGGAACTGGTAATGCTACAAAATTTGGTAAACGTATTCATTATAACCGCCGAACATAGGATATGACTTTTTATGTTTTTTTTTTTTTATTTGTGACCTCTTAACACTTATTATGATATTTTTTTCAAATTTACAGTTAAAAGGGGGTAATAAAAACATCATACATTTCTGCTCATTCTGTAGCGAAGCACGGGCATTCAGTTAGTAATATGTATACAGGGTGTGGCGTAATGAGTGGATCATCCTTTACTTGCGGTCGGGGGACTTCAGGACTGTTCAGAAATTGAAAATATGTACTTACCCAGTAAAACACCCACAAATTTCGAGTTACCTGGACGTTTTCAAAACTTCCATATTTTTTTCCTTCATTTAAGTATGTATTGTTTTTGATGCCAATTTGAATTTTGTAAACAAAAATAATATTGTTACATAATTATTTACTAAAACAAGAAAATTAAATCTAAAATACATTTTTTCCATACCTATTTTTTACTGCCAGAGCAAGATGGCTACCTGTAGTTCTAATAAACGCTCAGCAGAACAGAACACGTACAGTCAGCTGCACATACATGTATGTATACACTCCCAAACTTTCACATCTTCTGACAATAATTCTCACAAGTAAGCAGACTATGTTCCTACATTAATTTGTAAATGCTTGCATGTACTTTTCTTTGCAAAATTAAGAGTATAAATAAATGTGAAAGCTTGGGTGGGAGTTTATACATATCTGTGCAGCTGACTGTACGTTAACGTCCAATAATATATCTACGTTACGTGCCATTACAAGACGTCACCCACCCGTCTTGTAAAGGCACGTAACGTAGTAGATCAAACCGAAATTCTGAACCCTTACCCGTAATTATTTTTTGATCACAGTTTGCCACAGCACAGATACGAGGCAGGAAGGTGATTAGTAAATAGAATAGTACCGTTAAATGATAATTATCAAACATACATTCTTAATATAAGGGGAATCTTCAAATCCTAATTCCATATAAAATGATTCGGACAAATACTCAAAAAGTAAGCCGTATTATAGTAGTTTCTTCACACTATTCGTTTCGTCCATGTTTTTTGATTTCGTGAACAAAAAAAGTGAAAGGTTTCATACTTTAATTTAGATTTTATATGTGTTTTAAAATTAACCCTACTAACTTAAAAACACGTATAAAATCTAAATTAAAGTATGAAACCTTTCACTTTTTTTGTTCACGAAATCAAAAATATGGACGAAACGAATAGTGTGAAGAAACTACTATAATACGGTGTACTTTTTGAGTAAGTGTCCGAATGATTTTGTATGGAATTCGGATTTGAGGATTGGCCTTAAGATAGATAAATTATCATGTTTGAAATGAGAAACTGCAGCAGTAACATAATAAATTCTTAGCTATACCTACCGTAGAGTTGAATTTTGGCATGAGTGCTGATTTTTATGAAAATTGTATCAGTTTTAATATGAAACAAGAAAAAAAACCGACTTCTATGGATATCAAAAAGCCCAGGCAGATTCATAGGACAGACCTGCACAAAGCGGGTACTGTATCTATAACGATGCTTGATTGAAGTTTTTGTTTCTACTCAAGAACTTATTTTACTCTAGCGGTTGTCGGTTTACATATGGCCTCTTCTTTGCTTTGACGATGACCTTGGTCTTCTAACCAAAACGGATAATTATTATCTTCCTAACGGGGGTTTTTATTATTTGCTTTCCTTTGTAGAGTATATCGCATAAATTAGGGCATTCATTCTCCTCAAGGTCCATTTTGTAAAGAAGAGTACCCCAATATACTTTATGGGTCTTTTTATCAATTGAGCTAGTTGGGGCATGCAAATGATCCCAAATCAAAAGTTCCAAGTATCGGAATCGTGCGCCCTTCAGTAGAGTAGCGACCAGCATCAGGGCCCGTACAGCTCCTCCCGCATTAACGGAAAAAAACCGAACCCGAGCCGAGTACAAGACAAACGATCACCTATCCCTACCCTTACCCAACCCTACCCTACCCTACCCTACTTTACCCTCTACGTTGCTCTGTGAGCAAGCGTCGGGTTCGCGTAATTCGAACGGGGCGCCCCTGTTGCACGCTTTCCACTCACCGCGTCAGTCAAAGCGTTTCGCCTGTGCTTACACAGTAATTAAATCAAATAAAAGAGAGTGTTTCGGTAGTTTAAATGTTTTCTGTACGGGTAGCTTTAAAAAGTACCACCAATAAATGATAACGCAGTGTTTGAGCTAAAAGTGTAGAAACGGAAAGCTTTTTTTACGAGTTTAATATTTTTGACAATCTACCAAAATTAATGACATTTAAAAATTAAAGTGAGTGCAGTTTAACTGGGTGTTAAGTTTCATTGGATGCTACAAGACTAGTTAGTTTGGACTAGTGAAATGTCAAATTCGGTGGAAAAGCAATTTAGCGACTTAAGTTTGTCTCCAGATGACCATGATCAAATATTTGAACATGAAGACTTCCAAGATCCAGGGTATGTGAAAATGAAAGTAATTATAAATTAAGTCAATAGTCATTCGTTTATAACATAAAATGTATAGTCATCAGCGCAAAGACAGCTTTTATCCCGGTTGTATGAGAAGCATTTTTTCAAAAAAGTTGTGTTATATCCTGACAACAAACGGTATAGACTACACTAGGATATAGCTGCATTATATAGATATTTGTATTCGCCCACAGTCTGTCGCCAACTTGGTATACCAGAATTTGGTATAATTTTTATCTCTAGACTGGTAGTTTTTTTTTATTTCTTACAGATGACATATTTCGTGTTTATTAATTAAGAAAAATGTTAGTCGCGCTTGTTAATGTTCTTTTTTGAGTCCTTGACCATTGAGTTACATGATATTATTTAAAACAAGTTAGTCACTGAGGTCACCATATTTTTTTTTAACACCACAGGAGATCAGACTTTTGGAAAAAAATGTGCAAAACTCATTTTCTTTGTTCAGTAATGCTATCCCAAAAAAACAGTACCTATACTACCTATGGGGCAAAAACAGGAAATACCATTAGATAGCAGTTATCCAGGAATGTGCTAGCATAAAAAGAAAATTCATAGATTTGTAATCTTGGCAGCAAAAGTAATGGACAAAGGAAAAAAAATGAAAGGTTTGAATACATCCAGTAACTCGAAATCCTTGGAATTTTTACCGGGTACATATTTTCATTTTCTGATCAGTCCTGAAGTCCCCCACCCGCAGCTGAAGGATTATCCACTCATTACGCCATACATCTAGTATCTACAAGGGTGCCTATCAAAATTTTGACGCTAGTATGTTTAATTAAATAATTTTAACTTTATTTATAGATAACCATTTTATAAACTACATACATATGGTTGTGATTTAGTATCCCGTAATTGGACCTGTTGTTTTGTTTGGTATTTCAGAGCCAACGCCAAAGCTTCTTCTGGCTGATAACAAATCAGAACCTAGCCCGTGTAAAAAATGTTTTGAATAAAAATTATATCATATCTCACGACCAAACGAGTAAAATAATCCAACAAGAGCCTTTGCAGTTTGTGAGGATTGTATTATATCTTTGGAATATGTAAGTTAAACACTGTTTATCTTATTCCAAAGATATAATGAAATGCTGCAGTGTAGATTTTGTAATCACAGCTATCTAATACAGTGTGATCCAATTCAATTTATATAATTATGGGATATTAATTAATTATAAATGGGATACTAATCCACAACCATATGTACATAATACATATGTATGCATTGCACCTGTGGACAGTCGACCCAACCCACCTACATAATTATTTTTGTTTGTCTATTACCCGTAAAAGTCAATGAGTTTTATTTTTAGTGCGTTATCGAAAGTAACGACAAGGACCCCATTAACGGAAATTTTTTTTGGAAAAAAAAGGAAAAATTAACTTTCTAAAATTAGTTTCGTTATTTTAATTTATTAAGTAAATACTTGATTACTTTTTCTTCAAGTGGTTATGTATTGATCATAGTAAAAGTCTCAGCGCTACAAAACCAACGTAACGCTCCCTGATTAAAATATCTGTCATACAGACAGACGGACAGATGGACTAAGCGAAACTGTTGTAGTGTAGTTAGGTATATTATACTTTTTAGAGTCTGATTCGAAACTCGAAACCCTTAATATTGTGTTGGTAGGTGTATGCATGTATTACGGCTATAGGTGCATACGTTATGCGCCGGCGCATGCAACCCGCAAAGGGGCGAGCTTGCACCTGCCGGCAGGTGGTCCGCTCGTGCCTTCCACCTTTTGGATACCTAACCTACCGACTGTTATATTCTGATTACTTCTGCGAAATGCACTCACATCTGTTCTTGATTGTACCTACTATTCCCGCGGTCCCGCCTGCCGCTGTCGCTTACTCAAATTGTCGTTATTATCTGTAAGTAAGTAGAATTTTCGGAAGTTTTAGATATTCTACGTTGCGAATCTCGTACATAATCAAAAATCAAGATTTATTTGCAAAAAAAACAGAGTTCACATAGTATGTGGTTAAATTAAACTAAGTATTAATTTATGTCATAAGTTCTACCTATCTATGGTGTGTGTACATAGTACATACATTACCTAGAATAAACAGTAGAACCTAAATTTCTGTAAGTAGGTAGTACATATTATTATAATATTTTTTTTGACGATAACGTTTAGGTGAGTTTAAATAAGTTTTTTAAATAACAAGATTCTAATATTTTTTTTGGGGTAATTTATTTATTTTAGTCTGTTAAATAAATAACTTAGTCTTAATTAAGTATACTTAGGTAAGTAGAGCTACCTACTTGAACATCTGAATCTGGACCAAATGAATGAATCTGGATCTTCCAAGAGAGTAAAGTAATTGCTTTAGCACTTTGACTGTTTAGTGCTCGTAGGGTTTTATTTTTTCTTATAATTTGTCTTTCCCTCCATCGTCTATATTGCGTTGCTTTGACTCTTATGAAGTTATTATAATGAACTTAATAATAAATAGATAAATATAAATTTGAATCTTTTGACTTCCTAATATTTAACCGGTTTGTTGGGTAGCCAAGCCATGTTAAAATTCCTGGATCCTGGAGATAGAGACGCATGAGAGAGAGAACTGATTTACAGAACTAAAACTAACCGGATCACTTGGTACTCGTACTTGGTAGGTAGTATATAGCCAAAGAAGATATTTGTGAATGGATTGCTTGATGTATAGGTTTAGTTTTATCAGTGTGTGAGGAGTGGCGGGTTGGTTGAGTGGCGCGCGGGGAAGCGGGTGGTGCGACGACCGGCGGCAGGCGCGCTCGGTTCCTTACGTTTTGCATTGCAAGTCCGCCGTGAGTGAACTCGTGCTGCGTTGCGTTCGCCGCACGCCCGAGCTGAGTGAGCTACACCACACCCAGCTCGCTTCACTCACTCAAGATTATACTAGTCCAATCAGTCACACGGCAACATTCACTGTTGCACCACAGCTCTGTGCGAATATGCTACTCGAAATACCTTGCTAGCCCTATATTGCAAACTCTTTATCTGATCGCGTACCTAGTTTAAGTGAATTAATTCTGCCGAGGAACAGTTGGTGTTCGGGTGATAACCTCGTGACTTGTGCATGAAACCAAAACTTAATCAGACTGTCACCGCGCCTCAGTGGGCTGGAGGTGCTAAAATGGCTGGATATCACAGCAGGTATGATAGCTTATTATATGTGTACATCTGACTGATATAGGTTAACTAGATTATTTACCGAGTCGTACGGTATCGGAAGTCTCGATCGTCGAGTCGAGGTCGATGGGGTTATTGCTCTCCGGTATCGAATATTATTATCTTTACGAATGAATTATTGTCTGCCTATCTATTCGGGTTTACTATCGACTTTTTTAAATTTTAACATTTAAAATTAAACTCACTCATTGAGCATATAAATACACTGAATTTTGGAAAGTAGTATCGTATAATGCAATTTACTCATTGATTAAATGCACTTCGAAACACGTGGTCTGTAATGTAAAATGGCGGCGGCAGCGACGGCCGACTACTGCCAGGGGAGCGGTGGTGGCGCGGGCGGCGGCGGCGGGTGGAGGTACGCGGAGGCGGGGTGCCGCGCTGCCGGCCGGGGCCGCCCGGTTCGCGGCGCGCATTCCATTGTATCATTGAATGTGAATCATTGAATCAGCATTCAGCGTCAAGTTGAGCGAGATTTACCAAAAGGCGGCCGGCGCGGCGATGGCGTTGCCGAACACACCATGTCCGGCACGGCACGGGCTACCAGGCAGCGGCGGCATCGGCAGCGCGCGTTTATGCCAGTTTTTACCACCGAAGAAATTACACTGGCAACTGGAACTATTTTCGTTTGGTTTATGGCTTAGCAGGGTATCCGATCCAGCTTTCGGCTGAAAAGTGCCTGAAATCTCAATCTTATAAGCAGCGAGCAAAGCCGCATTTTTTTTATGCCGTAAGTTTTATTTTAAAAAAAAATATTAATACTCAAGAAACAGCGTAATAATACCAAATATTTAATTGGATCGCTTTTAAATACCTATAATAATATTTATAATATTATTTTTTAAAATACAAGAAACAACATTTCCTCGTAACTTTATCGAGGCGAGCGCAGCGAGCCGCAATTTTGACTATCACCATAATATTATGTCAATTTTAATAAAAACACGTGTTTAAATTTTAGTTAAAATGCGATTTCACATTTATCGCAAAGAAATTGCTTATAATAATATCACTGATTTAATAATACCGTGCCTGTTTACAAAAACATAATAGGTATTTGAACTAAAATTAAACTACTAACTTAGAACAACTTGAAATAGATTTAATAAGGACAGCACAAATATCATTAAGATAAGGCTAAGTGATGAAAAATACCATTAAGTACTATTCACTCTCACTCATAGTGTCGTGTTTACCGGAGAACCAGAGCAAACAGACTTCAGTTTTGCTTTCACTAAATGTAGGAAATTATATCTTAGACATCGATCGATGATCTTAGAGAACTTATTAACATTGAAGGCCTACTAGAAAACCTATGAACTAAGCCACATCCAAGTTAGATTTAAAATGTTTGTAAACGAATGGTAAACGAACTGTCTAAAGGTACCATAATGAATAAACTATGCATTTTTGAATACTTATTCCATTCTTATAATAACTATTAGGAAAATAAATATTTTGACCTGCGTGCAACTTTTATCGTTATTGTTTGTCCACGGAACAAAAGTTAGCAAAGTGTCAGTACTAAGCAAGTCAATCCATACTTGCACATTTTCAATGCATCTTTATTCAATAATGCCTACATTGAATTTGGTAGAAAACTGAAACACATGCCAAAGATATTAGGTACTACGATGCTCTGTATTTGCCAAAATATGGCCAGAATATCAACACTTACCATATCAACCATGCAAAATGGAACATGCATGCATTATTGATCTGTCCATTTCAATTTCAAAACGGTGCAACTGCTTTGACGTCAAAATAAATGAATATTATCAATGTTTTTCCATGCAGTGCAATATTAGACTTTCATACTGCCTCCGTAGCCATAAATTGCCAACACTGGTTATTTTCATTTGACTGTAAGATCGATTTAAGTGGTCACTTATGATTCTTATGAGTCGTTTGATTGAAAGTGTGTCTGAGCCCGGAGCTCTTGTTTGCCTGCCTTATGTAAAGAATATTACCTCTGAGGACAAAATCTGAATAGTTTAATATTCAATTCTGTTGACTGTAAGCTTTTGTAGGCAATATTTATTTTTATGTAATGCGGTCGACCCTTCCCAACACATTTACATCTAGGTAGGAACTTACGGTAGGTAGGCTAAGTACTCACCTCTACGTTTATTGATTGTCACCCAGCGAAGCTTACCAAGACTTGTCTTATACCGCTCTAATTTTATATGGTATCGGTACATTGTGTTATATTGTACAATACCATTACAATGAAAATAGTAATGGACCTCCACTTTTCTTGCAATGTAGGACCGTACTGCTCAGGCGAATTAACATGACACCTGGCTGACACGTGGCTCGGAACTTGATGCTTCCCCCGCTGCCCCGCGCGGCGCCCTCCGTGTTTCTTCTTCCTCTAATTGCGAAGCCTTATCATTACCAAGTATTACAGGACCTCTTCTTTATCAAGATTATCCAATTCCACGCTGTACTTTGCACAAACGTTACTCGAGCCAGGTTTCACGTTAATTCCACCGAGTTATACGTATAGTACGAGACCCGGCTGCAGGATCACTACGTTCATCGAGTACACGCTAAAAACCATTTTTTTACATCAGCAAATAACCAAATAATATGACATCATAATTAATTTGGTGCCAGATCAAGAATCACCAATATGTAGATGATGATAATGTAGGTAATACGTACTCAACTCACTACACAATCAACTTATTACCGCACTCACTCACTTCGTTGCATATAATTTGCTAGTACGAGTAGTAGAGCGCTCAGCAGTGCTCACCGATTATCGAAAGTCAGTTCTTATGCTATGGCTACATTAGCGGGTATCGGCGAATATTGACTGCTCAAAGTTAGACAAGAACATCATACACGACACGAATTATCGCGCGATAATGTAGCCCCAGCATTACAGTTTAACAATTCCATGAATAGGTTACCCTACCTCACGTAAAGCCTTGATTAGAAAGAAGTATGTAAGTATAAGTATGTATAAAGTTGTGTACAAGTGGTATGTGTCGCTTGTCGCAGCCGGTCGTCAAAGGTTCTCATCAGTGGGCTCCCCCTCCATATCCGGTTCGACAACATCGAGCCGATGCTCGCGCAGTACGGCAGCGTGCAGCATTGTGACAAAGCCAACTCGCGCGATGCCAACACCCAAGCGGTGTTCATCACATTCGAAACTCCGGACCAGGCGCAGCAGTGAGTATTCTCTGTTTGATGGCAACTGGCAACGGGACGCAAAGCACGCGCACGTGGCCGCACAGGAGGGTTCGCTTGGACACGCTTGGATTGGCTTCTTCTCACTCATACCTAAGCCAGCCTCTCTACACTGAACATACTCTGCACTCATTCTTGCATGTTCCATTCTGTACTGTGTTATGTCTATCGCCTTCCTATTTCTGGATATTGTATTTCAGAACCAAGACTGAACGAATTGTTTCCTTATGGTTGGGTTGTTACTTGTTTGGTAAACGATGCTATTTAACTTAAGACTAAGACTACGAGTACTTTTGACTAGTGTGAATATATTGACTTAATTGCCAGCGCTTGGGTCAGATTCTGTGGCTGTGTCCTTTCATATTCTTTAATATATTTCATTTGCTGATTTGCCTCCTTGATCTTTACCAAAGGTAGGTGATTTGTTATCGAGCATGAATCTGTTGACAATTACAATTAGTGTTGTGTGATCAGTAGCTATTATCAACTTTTAACTTGAAACTACTTAAAAGCATCTACATTTTATATTACAAATTGTTTCGGTGTTCCTGTTCAGTCTGCTATGTAAGTTTCGCCTGTGTGTTTCAAACTACTTAATGCTTTGTCCGTACATACATAAACTCCATATATGATGTGAATAACGTGTACATTGGGTATGCGCTATGTACGTACCTTTGCCCTTTTAGTTTAATCAGGATTGTCAGTCAATGCTAGGTAGGCGATGGTTGCTACTTTTTAATGGGTACTACTTTTGTTGCAGAGCAATAAATGGTCTAAACGGTTGCGAGATAGAGGGCAGTCGAATGAAAGTGGAGGCCGCGGAACAGAACAATCGCGGTGGGCGGCGAGGGCGGCCCGGCGGCGGCAGGGGTGGCGGCGGCGCACCCGGTGGCTCCAGGCCCACAGACTTCCCGCTGCGTCTGCTCGTCCAGAGCGACATGGTCGGTGCCATCATCGGCCGCCAAGGCAGTACCATTCGCCTCATCACGCAGCAGAGCCGCGCCCGCGTTGACGTCCACCGCAAGGACAATGTAGGCTCGCTCGAGAAGGCCATCACCATTTACGGCAACCCAGAGAACTGCACCAACGCTTGCAGAAAGATCCTGGAAGTCATGCAACAGGAGGCCAATAATACCAACAAAGGGTAAGTTAGCCTAACCTTCCCTTCCGCCCATTTAAGTTTATACAATTCAGAGCGGGCGAACAATTACAATGAACTTATTTGATATTACAGTGAAATATGCCTCAAGATATTGGCGCACAACAATCTGATAGGCCGCATAATCGGGAAATCGGGCAACACCATAAAAAGGATCATGCAAGAAACAGACACCAAGATTACAGTTTCATCCATCAACGACATGAACAGCTTTAACCTGGAGCGCATTATCACTGTGAAGGGATCTATTGAAAACATGGCCAAAGCAGAGTCACAAATTTCAGCAAAATTACGTCAGAGCTATGAAAATGATTTGCAGGTTTGTCAGTTCAGTACCTAGTGTGTTTTGAATAATTTCGATAAATATTTTTATTGTTTTGAATGCAAAGTCATTGTCAGAATTCTTCTAATATTTCGAGTTTTGTTTTAGGTGCTGGCTCCGCAAAGCATTATGTTCCCGGGGCTGCATCCCATGGCAATGATGTCGACTGGGCGTGGTTTCTGCGGCGCTCCACCATCGTTCCCACCGCCGATCTACGCGCCGCTGGCCGGCCAAGGCGGCGCGCAGCAAGGCGCTGGAGATTCGCAGGTATTACTTCCATTAGACTACACCAGTTCACCTCCGTTAACCACTTTTCACGGTCTACATTCTGCTCACAGGTTGTCGGTTCTGTGAGTCTAGCCCACCCCACCGCAACTTCAGAACATGTATTGTCATTCAAATATGCCGTACGTATAGTATACCATATTATAAAGTTGATATTATATATCAAGTTTTATTATCAAATACGGGTAACTAAAACTGCTACATTTCAAGAAATTTGCTCAAGGAGCAAAATAAATAGTGCTATGGGGTATCATCATTATCATAGACCTATTTATAGCAGTCCAACGCTGGACGTAGGTATTTCCCAAAGCGCGCCACCTGTTGCCAGCTATGGTATTTATTTGGAGAAAAAAAACATGTTATCAAACGCGATCAGTTTAGTTTGGGGTAGACTTTGTGACTGGTCTATCTATCGATCCTTTAGAACTTCTCACTCGCACACTATCTGACATCGTCGTGTTAGTGCTCGCTCACCCTAAGCCTAAAAGGGCATTGTTCACAAACGAATTATCCTTTCCTTTTGAGTATTTTCCGATGTCATTATTATTTGTAAATATTTAGTCACTGTAGTTTACTCACCAAAAAATAACACAGGACGTGTTTAATCGCAGGAGACCACTTACCTGTACATCCCGAACAATGCCGTGGGAGCTATCATCGGCACAAAGGGTTCTCACATCCGCAACATCATCGGATTCAGCAAGGCTTCCGTGAAGATCGCGCCCCTCGACCAGGAAAGGCAGGCTGAGGCGCAAAACAACCCGCAGCAAGAGCGCAAAGTCACCATTGTCGGCAGCCCTGAAGCCCAATGGAAGGTAACCAGCTCAATTTCTTAGCATACCTATTTAATATCTTTGACCTTCTTCAGCTTTCAGAGCAGACCCAAATATTAGATATGAAAAAATGGCATCTTTACGCTTAGTCGATCATGTCAGGCTTTCAGGACAATAACCCTCAGACTGGTTATTGGTTACGTCCACAATAGTGACCGTCGTCGCTTTGTTTCAGGCTCAATATCTCATTTTTGAGAAGATGCGGGAAGAGGGGTTCATGTCGGGCTCTGATGACGTGCGGCTAACCGTGGAGATAGTAGTGGCGTCTTCCCAAGTTGGCCGCATCATCGGCAAGGGCGGGCAGAATGTGCGCGAGTTGCAACGCGTCACCGGCTCCTTGATCAAGCTGCCCGAACAACCTCAGCAGCCAGGCCAACAGCCCGAACACGACACCACCGTCCACATCGTCGGACCCTTCTACAGCGTACAGGTATACCGACCGACAAAACACACCACACATACTACTCGGGCGAATGAACATGACACCTGGCTCGAATGACGTTTGCGGAAAGCACAGCGTGGAATTGGATAATCTTGATAGAGAAGAGGTCCTGTAATACTTGGTAATGATAAGTAATCATGAGGCTTCGCAGTTAGAGGAAGAACAAACACGGAAGGCGCCGCACGGGGTAGCGGGGGAAGCATCAAGTCCGAGCGAGAGTTTCAGCCAGGTGTCATGTTCATTTGCTCGAGTTATACATTGTTCTCGATAGGCACTGTAGCTATTGCAATGACTGGACTTTCAACACTAACTCAACGCCTCTACGTACCAAAGCCGCCAGTCGGTACAACTTGCCAGCCTGAGCCACCGAGCTTCTTTTGAACACTCATGACCCGGAACAACTCGTTGACTCGCCCGCCAGGCTGGCGGCTTTTGTTTGTAGAGCCCTTAATGTCTCGGACTAGTGTCTAGTGCTGCACTGTTCTTTGTAATTCACTGCATGGGCATGGTCTTCTACCATCAGGAGAGAGTCTGTCACATAGGTTTCAGATTGTCAATGGAGGAGAGCACTGTAACTGAATTTGTGCTGTGATAGAGATTATTCACTGCTGCACACTATGATATACCCCCGTTGGGGAAGAAGAGATGGAGTAACAAAAAACAACTTTAATTGTTCCAGTTTATCTTCACGCGTCTACAGACATAGATTAATGCAGTTATATACTGGTGTGGTTGACCTTGAAAATTAGATTTGCGATCCAAATAGTTTCATCAGTTTTTATTGTATGTAAAAGTAATGACTTATACAGTTTTTTTAGGTTTTGACAGGATAAATATCTTGTTCTCCTCCATTGTAATCAAAATTTCTTAGGTGTTCTATGTTATTTATGTCTGTTATTTTATGCTTCTGGCAATGTATGTTAATGCTGCATAGCAGATTAGTTCCCTTATTTTTATTTGGTATGGCGAATGTTTTCGACTTAATTTTGTTGCGCTGAAAGTTGCTTGCGATGTTGATTTGATGAATAACTCCTCTAAAAAAAAACTTAACTTAGGTTTAGATGGAATTCCAGTCGTTAATAGTTACACAAAGGGCCTGAAGCGAGTCATATAATACGTGAATTTTATCAGCCCGAGCCAAGGGCAAGGGATATAGGGGATATAAGAGCATGAGAGAGAAGTGAAAACTTATTTACGTTGTACAAAAGCTCTTAGTTTAGTTGTTTTTTGTGGGGATGATAAACTATTTTATTTTTCAATAAGATAGGGTTTAATGCATAAAATGCAATAAGTTTGCATGCATTCACTGCGATTGGTTAATTAAAGGGTTGCGGGTAGATTTAGACTGCGCAGTATAATAGGTAGTATGATTATGCTAGAATACTAATACGCTGATGCGAATAGATTTCATGTATTTTGAAGAACAGATAGTTATACGACATTTTGCTACGCGTTTTTTAAGAGGACTTATTCAATTCCATTTCAAAAAGCTGAAGCGTGTTGCGCCTTAAAATTCTTCTATGAATACTCAGTATTAATTATCTTGTTAGGTACTATAAGCAATGCGACATTTTGAACTGCAACACGTTTTATTTTTATTTATTGTTATATTATTTGAACAACAAACAACTCAATAAAAACTATAAGTTGTCTTAGGGTTGTTTCTATTTTTGTGAATATGTATTGGTTTATTTGCATTTTGCTAAGATTTACACATATGTGGGCCTTTTTCTTATAAATACTCGTGACAATAAGAAGTAAATATTTTTTGAATCTGTAAAATATCTCTTTTTTGCTTGCTTTCTGTTAAGAGTATGCTTTCACTAGTGTGCGATCGCGAGAGACTGGATGCATTTTGGTTTAGTATAACAGTTGCTCTGTGTAAATGCGGTGGTTGTTTACAATAATGTAATTATAACCTATGGTTTGTTTTGTACACAGTCTGCTCAGCGCCGCATCCGCGCTATGGTGGCGCAGGCGAGCGCGCCCGGCCGCCGCCGCGCCGCCGGCGCCGCGCAGCCGCCGCCGCCGCCGCCCCCGGCGCAGCAGCAGTAAGCCGCATTAGACCCACACACCCGCACCCGCACCCGGACCAGCGCCCGCGCGCCCCCTACCCCCCACTGCCCACCGCCGACCGCCTTTGTCCGCCGCGACGACCGCATGCGGCGGGTCCACGCGTCGTTGAAATACTTATAGAGAATTAGAGCCATATTTCATCTCCGGAATTCTCAGTGTTGATAATTAAGTACCTACTATATGTTCAAATCTATGTATCATATTTATATTCATATACACAGTAACGATAGTGATTGTTATATTGTTTTCATACAGTTACTACTATGTATTTTATACAGAGTTGTCTATTACAGATTGCAATAGTTAATAATTATGTTCTATATAAAAACCATAAAATATACACATGTTGGTAGCATTAAACTAATAGTTCCATATAATTATTACCTATACATATATTTTACAGAGAAGTTCATATTTTGTTGTTATAATACCTAGATTAATCTGTTGTCATTAATTTCAATTCTTAGACACCTGTTTGTTGTTATACCATAAAGGGTGTGGGATACAAAACCGACTAGGAACTCTAATGAACACGGCTTCGCTTTAACGAGGAGGCTCATCGGAAGGACAAAAGCTTTTTGCAATTATATATGTAAGATTTTCTCAAACGATACATGGAATTTCTGCATTTGGAACATGCTTCATATAAGCGCGCTCGACTTGCGCGCGCATCGGGTGTTAGTAACGAATCCAAAGAGAGCGGCAACCGCTTGTTGCTTCGAGGAGTATGCCGGCCGCCGCGGCGCCCCGAGCGCCGGCGGACGGCCGCGCGGGGCTGCGGCGCGTGACGCCACGCCACGCCACGCCGCGCCACGCCACGCCACGCACCGCCCCGCCCCGCGCTATACCACGTCACGAAAATACGATCCACCAATGATGGATATAAATATTTTTGATATACTAGTGATTGTTGGAGGGTAAGGAGAAAACTTATAAGTTTTAATTTGTAAGTGACATTTGTTGATCGTTTTCTTTTGTATTTTTGTCTTTGTTAGCTTTGTAATTTTTTCCTTAAAATGTAATGGAATATTTTAAAAGTGAAGACGATACCGTAGCGGTCGATGGCGCGTAGTGTGAGCGTCGTTGACTTCGGTGCCGCATGCCGTCTAGTCGGATACATGTCTTATTACTCGGATGTACCTACTGTTTGCGTTACAATTGTGCCAAGTGAGATAATTTTAAATATGAGAGATTAAGATTAAGTGAATGATATCAAAATTGATGGAAGCTTAGATGTGTATTTATATTTATAATTGTGATAATAATATATGGAAGTTTTGGCAAAAATGTCACCGAGAATGGTTTACATTCTTATTTCCATTTTCTCATTTTTAGGTTAGATTATGATTAAAATTAAAAACGCGAAGCGGTTTTTAGGGCAGTTATTGTGGTTTTGTACCGGAACCGGAAGCGGCCCTTGCCTTCCGGCACTCCCGTCACTTCACCCTAGTTCGGTGCTCGTCATCTAAGAACGAATATTTCGTCTCCCAAATGCATCACATTAATTTTCATTTCATTAGTTGCCAACTAATTATATGCTGAAGATAAAAGGTGCAAACAAACTTTATTGTAACGCTTTTTTTATTTTTGTGTTATCAATTTCTTATTTACCACATTCTAATACAAACCTTATTACATACTTACCTATCTATCAACTTTTGTTTCGAATTCTTACCATGTAAACGTCATTAATTTTGTACAGCTTCCACATATTATTGTACCTAAATCTCACGTTTGGCAAGGCTTCGTACTAAGTTTTTAACTACGAACGTGCCCGCAATCAGAAGATGTGTTTACAACCATTATCTAATAAACATACCATTTCAATCACTGAAGAGCTCACACGAAGTGTTACGATAACAGACCATAAAGATAAACCAGAATACTAATTGCTTAAACAAAATGTGTACTTACCAAGAACTTACCTAGGTAAGTTGTAATGGTATTTTAAAAAGAACATATCAGTCTCCTAATAGACTTCAGGCGGTAATGTGGGGCATGCGGCCAGCTCTGAGCGCACGATTACAATGTTCTCGGCATAGGTGTTGGCTTGCCTTTTGTGGCATTTAGTTCTTACAACTGGGTGCGAATTGTAAAATTTGACAGATAACACACCAAGGCCGAGACATTTTGAGCGTGGTACGATATATTAGAATTATTTAGAATGTCACGTGCGACCACCGGGTAACTTAGCTCTAAAACGACTACTTTGCACCGTCAACCACTAGAATCATAGCAATTCCCAACTAGATCAAGGCTATCATTTCGCAATTTCTCGTTTGAAGGAAAAGACACAGAGAAAGAAGTCTTGACAAGATGAAAACATGTGCAAAGTAATCGTTTTAATGGTTCACAATATCATTTGTTAATGGTTACTTATTTAAGAAGGGCATCATTACAGATATATCTGCTTTAAACCTTATTAAACGGAGGTTGGTATATTTGTGGCGATGAATCGTTCAGTGCGGTCCGTGGTCGCGCTGTCATGACACTGAGAGCTGGGCGTGCCCCTGCCGCTATCGAAGCGACCATGATGCCACAACGCAGCACAGCTACTGCATTCACTTCATTCCATAGCTCGTGAACTGGTTCCTTAGTTAAGATTTTCTTTGCATTAAAAAAATCTGTACTAAAGAACTAGAACTCAGTGAGTCCATTAGTGAAAGTGCGGTAGTAAAAATCAATTCAATACAAGACATGATGAAACTGACTCTCAGTCCTCAGTTACGTGAAATATGCGTTATATTATGTATTCTGGGAGAAGGGGCTCTAGGATCAAATTACTTTGCGTAGCCTCAAACCTTTAATTAGGTAGGCACCGTGCGTTAATTGAACTAGAGACAAAAGAGTATGCAGTTAGCAGTTGCTGCATAATGCAAAGAGATATAATAATAGGTACCTAAGAACACGCTACGGACGTATTGTTATGCATTTACCATTACCTTTGTTTGTGTTTAAATTTACAATATATCGTCAAATCATTATTCATCTCAATTTTTTTTTAGTTTTTTGTCTAATCTTAAATGTTGTTTGTATAGTCGAATTCATTTATCTTGTAATGAAACCTATACATACAAGACTGATTATATTTTTATAACATCATGTGTGCGCCACGCGCCTTTATTTTATTATTAAACTGTCACTTAGCAAGTTACCACTAACTCTGTATGATCAGAATAATGAAAATATTTGTATAAATTTAAATAGATGGTCGTCTAACTGAGGCGAAAATAATCGGAACATGAATCGTGAAAAGCATGTTCTCACGGACTCTTGAATCAGATCCTGCAGGAGGCGGGAATAGTATTACTTGCGTTTCGAGTTTACTAGGAACTATGTTGACTAATAAAAAAATACTTTACGAATCGGAGTTATCGCGTATGAAACATTCCAAGAAAATCATATTTTGCTTAAAGATCGACGTTATGTAGAATAGAACATCATGATAAGAAGCATATTTGCGACATAGCTCGGTGGCCACATTGTGAAATGTACAATTTACGTAGGCACTTATTCAATGTCTTGCAGTTCGACCTGTTTGTCGTTACTATGACGACTTCGTACCATACCTTATATTAGTAGAAATAATATACTTATTCAATGTTTGACGTGAATTAAATGTGTTTTATAATAACTGTACGTACTATTAAAGCGGTGTTACATATTGTTTGAATGGAGTGTAATAGGCGCGTCTCGGCGGCCGGCTGCGCCCGACGCGCGGACGCAGGCGCCGGCGCCGGCGCACGCAAACACAGATTCAGCTGACTCCGCTTGCATTCCCATTGGCTACCAAACGGTATGTTCCTATGGTATGGTCAGTTACTTTCACTGCGACAGGGACGTGTACAATAGGCATGTTGTTATTCCTTCCAATGCAAGAGTTTTGATTTGTTGCGTTAGGATGCAGAAATAGTTTAAGTTGATTTATTTGTATCGTTGTGAAGTAATTTAAGTTGAGAGGAGACGCAGGCGCGCCGGATACGAGACTGAACTACACCCCTGCCGACGCGCCCCCGCGTCCGTTACTAACGTTAACTCTCGCTAATTATCTACTTTAATCATTTTTGTTTGATAGTTCTACTGTTATTGCATTACAATTAATATTTCTTTCTCATGTGTGTAACCACTATTTTGTGTAATTGGCGTGTGAGCGGCTGAATTGTATCGAATTCATTTTCTTAAGCATGAGTGTATTTTAAATAGTAGATTCTTATATGTAAATCGTATAAGATTATTGTATTGGTAACTTTCATTGAAACTGTGTTGGTTAAATGCGTGAAGCACACATAGCTGTATATGTAACGAATAATTCACTATCTTGAATTGTTACTTGTTTAGTGGGGAAATGGAGCACTCATTTTTGTTGGTGTGTCGCCCCTCCACTCCATACTACTATTATTGAAGTTTCATCGAGTCTATTATAGTGTTTATGTACGTGTATTATATATATGTATGTATGTATGGTATCCCGAAGGGGACGGCGCGCGGCGGGCGGCACCACGGGACGCGCCGCGCCGTGGCCGAGCCCCGCTATGCCGTCCCTTTACAATAAATGTTTACATTCAAGAAGTTGATGTTGTCGCTTCTTGTAGCCCATATTGTAACGATTAACACGCTATTTTATTGTTTTTATTCATTAGTACTATTATTATAACTTACTGGATGTTATCAGATTACATAACCAATTTTCTTTGGATTTTAACTGTTATTTTTAGAACCATTTATAATTGGTATAAGTTCTGAAACTAATAACTACCTCAATATTACTAAATGAATATGATAATTATCTTTGTGCATGTTTTTGGGAACTGAGTAAATATGAAATTTCAATATAGTATAAGATTGCTATTTTAAACGTAAATGAAATGTCAAAATTAGGTTTCTTAACGTAATAAAAGGATGAAAGTTATATTTGTTTTTATTTATTAGGTGCCCCTAACTTAACATATTCCACTTTTTAACAGTGAAAGTCGTACTTATTACGCTTTGGTACTTACTGCTGACCCGCGTGCGACTCCACTCGGATAGTTCCCACTAGTTCCATTACGAGTTGTTCCATGGAACTAATGGGAATATTTTTTTCCTACTAGTTCTATAGTTTGATGAGTAATGAGTATGGAATGGATTTCCAAAAATGTGACCGAGTGCTGCGCCTACGTCGAACAAGATCATGAAGCCCTCTAATGGGTGATAAAAAATAGTTGCGGTTAGTTCCACTGTTCCTCTGCTGTGCTTCAGAGATTCCACACTGTAGGTAGGTATAATAGTAGATTATGCACTGAGAAAATTTAAGAGTCGCTGCGTTATATTCTTACTCAGTAACGGTACAGGTTAAAAACTTGATAATAATACAGTGATAAATTGAAGATATAATTTATATAAATGTAAGACTTATACGATTGGTGAATGTTTTTACGATAGATTTATATTTTAAATTGGCCCTCTTAAAATCTATTTTACATCTATCCTCCGAATTTATAGAATATAAACGGTAAATTTTTAAACTATTGAGTGAGTAATTATCACTAATCACAGAACTTAGGTACATGTAAAAGGGTTTTTTATAAATTCAACAAATTTCAAGCTATACGATGTTATATAATTTGTCGCTTACGACAGTTACTTTTGAGCGACGAAATCTATACGCTATTTCTGTCTTGCAATTCGGCCGCTGTCATTCCTCAATAACTGTAAGTATGTAGGTACCTATAATTGGTTTTCTTACATTAAATTACCGTACGGCAAAGCGCATTTCTTGGATTGGTGTAGCAGAAAGCATGATTTTCAGGCAATGGTAACGGATATCTTGTACTGCGTGCCAAATGGATTTTCATGGTAGGCCTGACTAATTTATACATGTGTATTTGTTTAAATATTGAAGAGGCGGTTGTAGTGACTTTTGGATTGTTATTTTGGGTTTGTGTTCCAATATTTTTCATTTCGTCCTCAACCGCCATTGCGATTTGAGTTTTGATTGGGTCCATTTTGATTATTTCTGGCTTCTTTACTGATATTGGAAATAGAAGTTCTTTTTTTTTCTCTCCTTTTTTTTCTTTTTTAGTTTCTTCTTTATTTTCTGTTTTCTTTACTTGTTTATTTTCAGATTTATTTTCTTTATCGTCTTTATTCTCTTGTTTATTTTCTTCTTTATTCTCTTGTTTCTTATCTTCTTTATTTTCATGTTTAATTTCTTCTTTATTTTCTTCTTTACTTTTATCTCTATATTCTTTATTTGCTTCTTTATCTTTATCTTTATTTTCTTCTTTATTTGTTTCTTTATTTTTTTCTTTATCTTCTTCTTTATTTCTTTCTTTATTGTTTTCTTTATCTTCTTCTTTAATTGTTTCTTTATTTTCTTCTTTATTTGTTTCTTTATCTTCTTCTTTATTTGTTTCTTTATTTTCTTCTTTATTTTTTTCTTTATTTTCTTCTTTATCTTCTTCTTTAGTTGTTTCTTTATTTTCTTCTTTATCTTCTTCTTTATTTGTTTCTTTATTTTCTTCCTTATCTTCTTCTTTATTTTCTTCTTTATCTTCTTCTTTATTCGCTTCTTTATTTATCGCTTTATTTTCATCCTTAACTTCTTCTTTATTTGCTTCTTTGTTTTCTTCTTTTATTTCTGATTTATTTTCTTCATTATTTTGTCGCCGATTGTCAGGTATTCTTATCACTTTGTTACTCATATGGCGGATGGGTTCTGTAGAAACAAAAAAATATTATGAGTATGTATTATGACCAATAATAACTCTACAACTACATAGATGTATTTAGATATACACCGCAAATACGTTATAACCTGAAAAAAATACGCATACGCAATCAGATGCCGTTATTAATAACAGATATAGCAAAAAAACTTGAAAAAAAATATTGGATTAACTGTTACTGTTTGCCTATAGATTTGCGTTGAGAGAGTACCTACCTACCCATCGTTGATAATAATTCAAGTTTTATTCCTCGCTTGGCAAACCTTTGGTATAAGGAGCGGCACGTAAGTCTAGCGCTGAACGATACGCGGGGGGTGTTACTGCTGCTTATTCTATGTGTAGTCCCCCTCAGGTACCTTACTTTTTACTTCTACGCAATAACGGTCAGCACTAAAGTTACGTGTCGCTATTGTAAATAGCTCGAGTCAGCTTGAAAAAGCTCGGCTCGGGCGCCGCACTCGCTTTATCACTCTGATCCAAATCTGACTGCACAGATGCAACGTAGTCCCCTTCTGCATTGTTAAAAATTTGCAGTGCGCAACAGTTAATTAAATATATCTAATACTAACCTCGTCTACGGATCGGATAATCTGAAAAAAAAAAAATATCCGGTATCAGTCTATGCCATGCGACACACAGGGAATCCTAGGGCAGTATCTGAGCGTTAAGCCGCATTTTCATTATTTTCATTTTCATTATTTCATGATCTACCTAAATACTCACCAAAGTAATAATCCGCAGGAATTCGGCGTCTGAAAAAATCTGGAAAAAAAGTGGAAGTAGTTATTTTAAAGTAGGTTAGGTACTTAGGAGTGACGACATCGTAAAGGTGGCCGGAAAACTCTGGCCAAGAAGAGCAAGGGATAGAATCAATTGGAGAACCTTGGAGGAGGCTTTTACCGCCACAGCGGTCCTTACACTGAAATTGAGCATTAATATTTATAAAACTTTTTAATTTGTAAAGTATGTAGTGTTAAAAGAAAATAAAGCTTTAATAATTAATAATAGGTACTTAGAAATTATAACGTAAGGATATTCTCCTTCGCCGTTATGACAACTTGGTTTTGCACCATGGATTCAAAAAATCAAAATCAAAAATCTTTTATTCATAATCAACAAGTTGTTTTTTACAAGGTTTGGAGACTCTTCTGGTAAGTTTGATAAACCTGGGGCTCTCCTACCCCCTCTTATTCTCTATGGTCTATCTTAGATAAGTATCTACATCAATGTTGTTTGTATAGGTACTAAAAATTTACCTTACTGTAGCAGGTATATGAAAGTAACTAAGTGTAAGTTTATAAATAAGCTTATTATATAAGTACGTAGTACCAGAGACTGGTGTCTCTGGTAGTACCTATGTATGATTTGTATTGAGTGTTTGACTGATTCTTTATGAAATAAGGTAGGTAGGTATGTAGGTGGGTTGGTTTTTAGTGAGAGTGTTCTCTTTATAATATAAGTATAAAATAAGGAAAAGCATTAAAGCGAAGTAGGTATGTTTATTGGCAGTCGGGTTTTTTGTTTATTGAACGGGAATGGATTGGGTGTACCTACCTACTATAGTGTGCATATTACTGTCTACAACTATCGGGCTTCGAACATGTGTCCTTCAAAAGGTCCACACCGCATCCACTCGGCCATCACTGTTCCATATTCCGACTGAGCCCATAACTAGCATTAATTAATCCTTAGGCTTGTTTCACACATTCCACAACCACACTACACCGTCGCGCGTCGTCGGCGTCGAGACAGAAGGTGGTCAAGCTGTGATTACTTTTTATTTATTCACATCAAATCTTATATTTATGTATGCTGAAACATTTCGTCTTGGGCTCTACATACACATCTTCTTCTTTTTTACAATTCTGATTTATCGCTACATATATAAAAAATGGAGGTAGGTAATGAAAGACAGTACAAATAGTAGGCAGGTATGTATGCATCAACGGGATTGCAGATTAGATATATTATATTCGGTGTGTGAACAGTATGCTACATTACAGATAGTTATTCCCGACTGCACAGAAGGAGGGTAATGTTCGGTTATATAGTATGTATCTATGTATGTGAAACTGTTGAATAGAGGCACTGCGACTTCTTGAGGCGTTGCTTGTGGTTGCGTTGTAGTTGCGACGTGGCTGCAATGTGATCGGTATCACACAAGCGGTCGACAATGACGGCAAAATGTGATCCGTGTGAATTAAACTATTAATTTCATAAAAATTTGCGCCCGCCCACGTGTTGTGGTTGTGGTTGTGGTACGTGTGAAACAAGCCTTAGTTCGAACAATGAACTTATAGTTATTCTCAAGCCCGGATTACACTAGGGGACATCTTGTTCTGAACATGTCGCTCCGTTTGTCCCCTTGTGTATTCTAGGCTTTATTCATAGGACTATTCTTACTTTCTGGATAGTATACAGCCTGTTCTGGATAGTTTTCTGAAGCTTGTTTACCACCGAACATACGGCGCCAGGGCCCGTAATTCTTGATGCCAATCTGCTGAGGGACTGAAAGAGTTGCCGAGGGCTGGTGATGCGTTGCTGGAAGTTAATAAAAACTAATTGACAAACACACCTTCGTTTGCGTCGCGAATTACCAAAATTATTTTATTTGTTAGTACCTACCTAGGTAGTCTAGGTACGCCAAGTTTAAATTATCTATGTCCTTAGGTAGGTTATTAGCCTGTCCTGTAGGCGTCTGTCAATCAGTTATTTATAACTACTTTTTATTCACTTTTCACCTACATAAAAACAATAATTGAGCCTTACAGTGTCTGAATATATGTGTAACATCGCCTTGCAAATACAAAAAAATATTTAAATTTGGAATGATTATATTTACCTACTTCATTTTTCCGAGATTGGTACCATCTGACGGTCAACTTCCTGTTACACTTCCGTCCCATTTTCACGAAATTACTATCACAAATAGACAGAAAACGAGAGGTAATGTTACACATCAAAAACCTTGAGACTTACCGATCGGTTCATCGGTAACGGCGCACGTCGAGTCCTCTACAAGTTGGGGAGGAGTCTCTCGATTTCGAAGCATGTAGTTTTCTCTCAAAGCTTTGGCATACTCTTTAGAAACAAAGTAAAAATGTTGAAAACATAGATGAATAACGATGTTCATAAAGAACAAGATGGACAGTATCAAACCAAAAGGGAATCGTAAGACATGACCAAAAAATTTAGACACCTTGTGATAAGTAACACTATATTAGCCTACCTGTTTTGAAAGTACCTACTTGTTGTAAATAAACCTTTTTGATGGATGTTGGTTGATCTAGAGAAAAAAATATATTATAGGTTTCCGGAAAAATGGATTGTCTAAAAATGTAATAATGTATGTTGATGATTAGAAATTGTATTTAGTAAATCTTATTAATTATAAAGATTAATTAAAATAATAAATTAATATATCGAAGGATGATAAAACGGTAGGATAATATAGTGTTACTTAACACTTGTCAATAAAAAAGAAATATCTCCATTTTCCATGAATGTTTGTTACTTATTATGATGTAGAAGAAAAAGCCTAGTAGTTTTAACATAATAATATTTATCTGGCCATGTTACTGTTACTTCTCTTTTTCTAAAATTTGCATCGGACCAAAATGTACTAGAAGTCAGCCAAAGTGGCTCCCATTTACTGGGCATATTTTCAATGTACTACATTGTGTTTCTATACTTTAATACTTCTGTGGTTGAAAATAATAGAATCGTTTATTGTTTTCTATTGTAATTTCTGTTAAGCGTCAATGACACAGGGTTAGTTTACAAGCTACAAGCCGTCGAGTTGAAAAACTAGCGAGTGAGCGAGTTAGCTTTCGGGAAGGATTGTCAACTAGTAGATTGTAAAAAAGCCAATGACACGGTGCGGTGGCTGGTAGCTTGTAAACTAGCTCTGTGTCATCGACGCATTATGGATGGTACCTATATATTTGCGACTAAAGCTGCTCTGCTCCGTTACATTGCGTTGCGTCGCAGTTTCGTACTGGCATTTGGTACTGAATGTGTCCAAATGTAACGTTACGTTAAGACGCAAATGCGTACAAAACTGCGACGTAACGCAAAACGCAACGCAACGTTGCAGTATGGCGCTAACTCCTTATTAAATAGCATTTATGGACAAACGAATGACAATCCTACTAATATCCTTCCTATCCTACTTCCTATCCTACCCTACTTCCTACTATCCTCCTAATATATAATATTATAAACGCGTAAGTTTGTAAGGATGGATGGATGGATGCATGGATGGATGGATGTTTGTTCCTCTTTCACGTAAAAACTACTGAATGGATTTTAATGAAACTTTACAATAATATAGCTTATACATCAGAATAACACATAGACATTTATAAAGATACCTGCGCAGACGAAGTCGCGGGCACCAGCTATTATACAATATGAATTAGGAAGGTATACCTACTAATCTTAAAATGTGAAAGTTTGTAAGGATACAAGTATGTAACTAAATTCCTTATTAAATAAATTAAATTAATTAAATTCAATCAAGCTAAAACTACTGACCGAATGAGTTGTGATGATAATATTTTTTTAAATTTTAAGTCTAAAATTGTGTTGCAACCTTTAACAAAATTGTAAAGTAGGTAGGTATAAATCTAAAACAAATAGTTTTTTTAAGGAATAACTAGATTGCAGTACTCTAACAGGGTCTTTATATTTTAAGCACTTAGTAATTAGTTTCCAACTGTATATAGGCTTAAGTTTAAGGTGCAATAAAAGCATTTGAATTTGAATTTGAATTTGAATTAATAGGTAGTGTGAAAAGAAATGGGTTTGACCTTTACCAATATTATAAAGAATATTAAGAATATTCTACCAATTAAAAGGAATACTTAGCAGGTAACGGCTTATAAAATAAATAAAAGTTCGCTTAGGAAAGTAAGTAAGTAGCATAGAAGTATTAAAATATAGAAGCACAATGTAGTACATTGAAAATGCGACCACTAAAAGGGAGCTACTTTGGCTACTTTCTAGTACATTTTGGTCCGATCCTAATTTTCAAAAAAGAGAAGTAACAGGGCTAGATATAATTTTATGTTAGAAACTACTAGGCTTTTTCATTGTTAATAAACCTACGTCGTAAAAAGTAACAAACATTATTTGAAAATGGAAATATTTCATATTTATTGACAAAGTGTCTGAAATTTTTTGGTCCTGTCTTACGATTCCCTTTTGGTTTGATACTTTCCATCTTGTTCTATAGGAACATCGTTATTCATCTAATGGTAAGTAGTAACATTATCTTTGGTCAAAAGAGAGACATCGAGTTCCTTTACTGAGGGTAAAATGATGAATACAAAACCTATGACCCTGAATGTATATGTATTTGAATAAGAAACAGTTTTTTGCAAGACGAGAGGGTTATTCTCGACATCCCCACTTGTCTTTAGATTGTAATAAAAATATCCAAAGACGTGTGTGCGCCTATACTGCCTTTTATTTGAAATATTATGTTAAATTTTCTTAATATTAGGGATTTCGCGGAAAAAATATTCCCGAAATCCTCACTTCTTACACTTATTCCCATTATTCACTTATTTCCCGTGTTGGCCGAGTGGGAGGTGCCTCGACTTTTTATCCAAAGGTGGGTTCGAACCCGGTCGTACGCCAATGGATTTTTCTGTTCAAAAAATCTATGTGTGCATTTTAAACACGTCCTTAACGGTGAAGGAATACGTGAGAAACCGGCACATTTTAGAACCTAAACAGTTCGAAAACATGTGTCAAGTGCACGAAAGGACCCTATTCGGAGCGCACTTTAAATCCTTTCACCACACTGGTTTGAAACAATAGTGACACGATAGTAGAAGTTGGGCTTTCGCGATTTTTTCCCCTAAATTCCCCACTAGCACTAATGACACGATAAGAAGAAGTGGGAATTTCGCGATTTTTTCCCCCTAAATTCCCTACTAGCGGGGATGGCTAGTAGGGATTTCGAGAATAACCCGACGTGAGCAGATGTGTACTTTTTACATTCGTCGCTCATAAAGGGCGCGCAGTTTCAAAGGGCGATCAATACAATAACCGACTAATCCTCTATCTATCCCACTTCTTGTTTGTGTTACATCGTGTTCATATTGTGGTACCTAAAACGTATTATTATAATCAAGGTTATACAAAAAAATACTACAACCAACTGAGAGATTGACTTCCATTGGACTGTTTTAGTGACCGTGAATACCACTGAGTAATAGTCACAGGGAAGCAAAATACGCAATTTCGTTTACTTTGACGACGTAAATTTTTCAGTTATTTCGATCTAAAAACTAAACTTTAAAATTTATATGGGACCTTTCAAATAAAAATAATTTTTCATCAGATTAATGATAAAGTTAGGTAAGAAACTGTGAAATAAATAAAAAAAAAAAACAAAATGATTTATTTGGAACATAATAAAATGAGAGCGTTAAAATATAACTGTTGTTGTGTAAAAAAAATACAACCGAAACGAAAACCTCTTCCTTTTTGAAGTTGGTTAAAAATGACCCACTCTTGGCTTAACTTTTTTCCTCCGTGGCTTAAGTCCGATTGCATGATCTCTAGAAAAATAAGCTCGCTACTTACCCAATTTCAACAAGTCCACCAAAACTAACGCCTGTTTCAGTTTATCATCCTCATCTGAATCTTCGTTGATAGCGTTCGAACCAGTCACCATAATTGCACACAAAACCACTAGCAATATAATACATATCCTGTGTGACAACATAACTGGATCATATTACTGGCATTACCCTCAAAGGCCATAATATCGTTATCGCGTTTACTTCAATCATATTTTATGATTTTGTGGAATAAGCACTAATAGGCATGAAAGTATTCCGAGTAACATGTTATTTATGATATAAATCACATAACATCTTGATACTTTCTGAGACCAAGTCTGATATCCGCGCGGCGCGCCCCGGTAGGCGATTTTGTACTCTGTGATGTCATGATATTTGTCACCACTCGCAATTTCATTCGTATCGTAAATAACAATAACAGACATTCAGTAGTGGAAGTGATTGCGTGACGTCGCGTCATGCGTGAATTATTTTAAAATGTGACATTATCACATTAGGCCACTGATGAAAAATCACCGGTGATTTCACTGTTACAAAATGAAATCATATCACCAGGTGACAATGAAATAGAAGTAGCAATAATTTCCATGCCTAAGCACTAACTTACAAGTACCTAGTAAAAATGCTCTATGTAAAATTGTTTTCATGAAAACTACCGATTATGAGCATCTGAAAATTGTTGAATTAAACGCGGCCTACCCTGCAGTGATTCCACTTAGGTGGGTTTACACAGTGTCAGTTACATATTTTCCCGCCTAGCGTATACCTAGCGCCTAGCATTATTTTCGGTTTGGAACTTTGGACTGTAGTAATTAAATTATTGGCATTTTAAGGCTTATCTTCAAAATACCTCAACGTAGTTGATAGCTTTAGAAGTGTTGCACAGGTACAATCCTGTGTAATTTCTTAGGCCTGTTCTGGCCATGGGCTGGGCGGGCGTGATGTCTTACGCCTAGATCACACGTACCGAGTACTCGGCCGAGACAGTGCTCTCGGCCGGGTCAGTGCTCTCGGCCGAGTACTCGTTACGTATAAACATAGCGCCGAGTGCTCGGCTGAGCGAGTGATGTAAGCTTTCACTGTCTCGGCCGAGTACTTGGTATAAACATAGCGCCGAGTGCTCGGCTGAGCGAGTGACGTAAGCTTTCACTGTCTCGGCCGAGTGACCTAGGTATTAGAAGAGCGCCTGGTATATCTCGTCTCGTGGCCACCGCTTATTTATCTAGAACTAGACTGTGTCAAAATCAGGGAATAAGACCATTGTAAGGCACAAATTAGTCTTTAGATATGGACATGATCCGGGGTTAATCCCAAAATCCCCTTTATTTTTCTCCTTGACTTGAAATCAAGGAGATTTTGAAACCAGATGCTTAAACCCCTCAATTAAAAAATCAAGGGGAGAACTTTATAAGAGAGCGCATAGCTCGTCTCGTTGTCGTAATTTCATTTATTTATTTAAATCTTTATTGCACAAAGCACGAATGAAATAAAATTAAATTTCTCAAAGGGTGTGCTTGTTAGCCTAAAGGCATTTTCTGCATTTTCAAGTTTACATAATAAAAAATATCGAGTTTGTGTTTATACACTTTATGCTTGTTTGATTCAGTGCATCCTGTGAGCGATCTCCCTGTGAGCGATCTCCCCGCGAATATGAAAAAACGACAATAGGGGTAGTTGAATAAAACTAGTGGAAACATTCAGATCGAGGGGAGCACGGGTTGTATTGTGATGAGCTGGTATTATTACAAGCTTCAAACCGTAGGATGATGAATTTATATTTTTCCCTTATCTTGATCTTATAACCGGACTGAGGTTTTGTATGGGTAATGCTGTGACCAAATCAAAATAGATTACCTATAATTATGTATAACTTTTATTCAATCTATTACATAAATGGTTTAGGAAATATTTACAGGTCTTAAATCTAGAAGTACCTACAGTAGGTTGGTAATTGGTACTAAGTTAACTTTTTAGGGCATGTTATACCTACCTATTTAAATATCTAAAAACAAAATTGTCTAGTGTCATACAATCAAATGTGTTTATAAAAATATACCCATCAAAAATGTATTCCAAATACCTACTTATACTATACTTTAGCCAACTTTTAATATAAACGCTTGGGCTCAATTCCCACTGTCACTGGGGTGGCAGCGATCGACAGAGCACTTTACATACATAGAAGACTAGAATTGCAGGTCCTGATAGCGGTCCTTCAATACTGGTCTTTTTAATAAGGAAGAAAGTGTTTGAAATCTTTTGACACTGAAAGTGCCCTGCCGGCCGCTGCCACCCCAGTGGGAATTGAGCCTAAGACCTATGTCTAACAGTGGACGTCCAAAGACTGACATGATAATGATGATAAGGACTCGACTTTTATAGAGGAAGTAATCATATGTCACCATCATCATGACGTCAGCCTCTGAATTTCAATTAGACTATAACTGGACATAGGCCTTATCCTCACGCCGCGCGCCGCGCCGTGACGAGCGGTCTAGAGCCGACAGTCTTCAGTCAGTTGAGCTTCAGCGTGTTAGGTTTTCGTACTGTGTCGTGTTCAAACCAACAGCAACCTGGTCGATTCCAGGTCTATTTACGGAAGGTTTCTTGAGATATATTTTTTTATGAAGTTAGTTGAAGTCTAAGGTCATACATAAATTACGTCACACGAATTTCACGCTTATTTGATCCCTCCGCCCGTCTTTGTCACTGCTGGTCAAATAAGTTTTTATTTCCATTTAATTTATCAACATCAAACAAACATTAAAAAAACAAAACCGAATAATTTCGCGTTTTAATTTTATGTTATAATATTTGGAAATGTGACGTCCCGAAACTAAGGACCCCCTCCCTCCCCTTGTCACACTTCTAGACACCCTCCTCTCCTTTATGCATGACGAAATTCATGGTTGGCCCCTAAGTAGGTAGAGAATAGAGATCCTTCAGTCTAAAAACGGAAGCCCCTCAACAATACTACTGCCATACAAAAGCCTTTTTTAACTGAAAGCGCAAGTAAAGGTGCGTCCATTTTTTAAAACTGAAAGGTATCTTAACTAAGAGATTTTTTTAAAACACGCTAGGCATGATTTTGCTCCGCTGAAGCATCCATCCAGAAGTTGCTGATATCATTGAATGGTGATTGCAGTTCTGCCACTCCTGACGATTTCTCCGCTGAATTCTGAAAGTCAAAGTAAAAATACTGCATAACCATTTACAAGGTGATGTGATGAGTGTAAGCTCTCTCTCAGTAGGTAAACGCCGGATGCTCATTAATAAAAAGTGCTACATAGGACTTTAATAATTCACATAGGCCGGTGCAACAGAGCTATGATAACGGGTACAGAGACATATTAAATACACCGAGAATACTTTGCTGTCACAAATTCAACTAGAATTTTCATAGGCCGGTGCAACAGAGCTATTATAATGGGTACACTTTGTGACATATTAAATACACCGAGAATACTATGCTGTCACAAATTCAACTAGAATTTTAGTAACTAGGTATAACGAGATTTTTTTGTACGTGTAGTCAACCTCAAAAGGCCAGTAATTTTACTAGCTATTGCCCTTCAATCCTAAAACAAACACAGTAAAGCTTGTCATAACTTCTTTTCGGCAGAATATCTGGCAGTTTTCCTCTATAACTAAGTAAGTACTTACTAAAATAAGTAGCTACTAAACATTTTCTAAAATCCGCATAATGTGTCCTCTCACTCCTAGCCGAAGCCTGAGACCCAGCAGTGGGAACAATATAGGCTGATTAAGTATGCATTTAAAAAAGTATGATAACGGAATGATGCAAAGACTTGAATCATTTATGTTACCCTCTAGCTAGGTTATAGGGTGACCTAGTTTTCGACTCGCTTCTCTCGGTAAGTGGGATTCGCAGTCAACAGGTTGGCCGAATGCCGCCGCAGCCCGTCGAGCTCACCCCATAGCAGGGGAAAGTTTTCTACTATGCCTATCTACATAAACCACTCCAGCGTTTCTAGGGTTCCGAGTCTGACAAGGAACCCTAGTTTCGCTGTGTTCTTTTATTCATCCGCCCCGTCGTCCGTCCCTTTCATCACAGGCATTTACATAGTTCAGAGACTATACATTACTTACAATAGATAGTAATAATAAGTATTCAGGACAAAAATATGTGCGATGAACATCGGTGTTTGTCAAGTCTGGGTGTTTTCTATATACATATGTATTATGTAAAATATTCTATTGTATTTGGTTCACATAGTATAAGCTTGCTTAGTTTTGGGGCTAGCTAAATGATTATTTGAAATGTATGAATAATAATAAAATATTATTTTTATGGAAAAAGTAAATATTTGTTTATAAATTTCGTATTGTATGGGAGTTGGAAATAGCTACAAATAGCGTCTGCTCATACATCTATCTGTCGTTCGTGTGCCGCCACACTCATAGCGCTACAAACGTAAAGTAATAAATAATGTTTCTGAACTCTCAATTGGATTTTCACCATAATATCAATAATCCTCCTCAGAAATGGTCCGAACTCTGAACATAACACTACTTCTCTAAATTAAGTCAAGATAATAGTCGACCAAATTGAAAGTAGTCAGGCTCATTCAAAACTATACAATTCACTATAAAAATTGTCTCAGAACCTTATCACAATGCATGGTATGGCACGTGCTTAGCCGTTTTATTAATTGAAAGTGCTGCTAGCGTAACCCTGTGGCGTAGGTTTTGTTTTACTAGAGTTCAGAAGCATTTATTTTCATTCATTCTTTCGTGCCAAACCAAGCGTAGAATGAATGAATGATATTGAGTTTAAACTTAAACATATACTATGTTTTTCTCTACGTTCTAATAAACGTTAATTTATTAGCACAACACAATCGTTTTCTTTTTGGCTTGATTTAGTAAAAAAACATACATAGTTTATGCAATCATAATATAAAAGTTTTCGTCCTAACTGACTGACAACGCACGGGCCAAACCACTGAAGGTAGGCGCTTGAATTTTGGTGGGTATCTAAATTCGTCATTATTCGTCAGGGCGCTCTTTTTAGCCAACTGTGAAAAAGGAGAGTCATGTTTTTTCGAGTGTATGTTTGTCTGACTCTATGCGCCGCCCTGCAGGCTAAACGGCTGAATGGATTTTGATTGCTTACAGAAGCGATAATGTTGCTAATTCGCAACGCAAACAAAGTTGTGGGTTTCAGCTAGTCCAAACATAACTTTGATTAAGATACCTACTACATTCGTAGATACACGGCCCCAGTGGGGTTAAAAACTGGCTTACTTACAAGATGTTTTTGGTCCATGTTCAATTTTTACATCTTATTTTTCTAGGATGGCAGGCACTGACCTTGACAGTTTTCCGGGGAATGAGACCGTTCTTCCTCAAGGCAACCAGAGTTACCGGCTTGGCTCGCCTTTCGAACGGCTCGAAGTAACCCTGTCGACACATAAAAGTTGTAGAAGTATGTTACTGGATACAATACATACCTAGTAAGAAACGAAATTATTGTAAAAATACACACACAATACATACCACAATGAATGTTTAATTTATTGGATTTAAATGGATTTTTGATTACCTGACATATAATATTTTTTTTATAACACAAGTGATTGTATCATAATCTATCTTATTCGTATTTATTTTAAATAAAAATAGAAAGTATTAGGTCAGTCGCACACGAGCCACCGTCCACAGCGACTAACACACTATGACTGAGCGCCTTTTGTCAACCTTAACAAAAGTCAATCAATCAATCAATATTTAAATCAATATTTTTATTTTATTTTAAATTTAGTTTGTCGCACTTGGTCAGTAATGTACTAACTAACCCTAGGTACTCTGGCTTACACTTTGTAAATAATATTGAATAAAATCACAACTTAGGTACCTACTTTGGACTATATTCTGGTTTACAAGGGTTGAAGTTACTACGACTAAGTCTGGGGGAAAGGAAAGTACGAACGAATGGAGGGTGAATGAAAGCTAATTGAGTTATTGGTCTATAGGGTAGCCACATAGATGCAACACGTAAGGGTACAATCTAGGTATTTTATGCACGAGTTGCGGTGTGGGCCCTAAGTGGAGTGCAATTGACCGAGATGAATTGAATGCATAATTTATGTGCATATGAGATGCGCGCTAATGCGGGGCGTGTTTATTATGTGAACTATGGATTACAAGGATTCAAGGATTATTCATGTTTTAATACCGTGGTCAAACTGGTCAATAAAAATAGGCAGTCGGGATTTGCACTATGTACACTAAGTAAGTAAGTACCTATTCAGGTGGCATTTAAGTAGATGGTCGTTTTGTAGTACAATAAAATAGTTATTTAGTAAAAGTAGTCAAGTAGGTATTGATTGGTGTGTTAAAATGTGAACAGTACTTACTTACCTACCTAAACTACCTTCACTGGCTTCGTAAGTAGGTAATAGTTACCTACATAAAAGTATCATTTTTTTTTATAAAAACTCGCGTGCGACTTCTCCTTCTCTTCTCGTTTTTCTCTAGGTACTATCCATCCCTGTATTAAAGTGATAAAAAAAAAACCAAATCAGTCCTGGGTTTGTTAATAGCGAGACTAACGAACAGCAATTTAATTTTAAATACAATGAGAATAAGAAGAAAGAAGATAAGTTTTAACCGGGTTATTATAGTACCTTGCTAAAATAAGGATCAAAACCAAAGGCGAGCGTTTTGGCCAGCTTCGTTACTGAGTGGGGCTGGCGGAAGGCCACACGTCGAGGCTCATATTCTTCGGAACTTAGGGCCTGCAATATAGAGAATACATAGAAGTATAACACAATGTAGTACCTACATTGAAAATGCGACCAAGAAAAGGAAGCCACATTGGCTAACATCTAGTAAATTTTGGTCCGATGCTAATTTTCGAAAAAGAGAAGTAATAAGTAAGGCTAAATAACTATTATATGTTAAAACCAAAGAACTTGTATACTATGTATCTAGAATGCCGACTCACACGAAAACTGCGAGCCGAAAGAGCTAGAACCAGTAAGGAGTGTGTCTCGTTCTGTAGGGCGACCATAATTTTTGAACTTTGAATATTTCATTGAGACATAAACAAGCAACCAAGGGAAAATTCAATCTGCTCAATAAGCTATCAATGTTATATACATACGTTACTTTGCATTATTGTTTTAAAATTATATTATACATAGGTGCATTAAAATATCAACAAAAAAGAGGGCGGTGCGCCGCATTCTAGTGAGGTATATCTGATTCAATGGTTTTAATACTGTTTCTTTCGAACAGTAATTATTTTTCTCGGCAGTTAGGTACCTAACCTACATGACAGCGACTGTACTAAACCTTTCAAATGAATCTGAATAACATTTAGAGCAAATCGTCTAATTTCGAAAATTGTCCCACTTATTTCAAAAATAATGGCCATGTTAATTTTAATTGTATGCTGGCAACTGTGTGAACGAGACACACTCCTTAACGAGGGGGTCTCTATCAAGCATTAAAATCCTTATATTTAGATTTAATTAAAAAAGAACTTTATTTCCAAGGCATAAGGTTCAGAATTCTTAATCCTTAAATAAAACAAAATGGCGTGTTAGCTCTCTAGATACATAGTATAGAAGCTCTTTGGTTAAAACTACTAGGTTTTTTAATTGACAATCGTAAAAAGTAACAAACATTATTTGAAAATAGAGATATTTCATTTTTATTGACAGGGTGTCTGAAAATTTTAGATCCTAAGTATACAGGGTGTAATCGTTAAGTGTGCACAGGCGATTATTCCGTAACTATTGCAGATATCAAAAAACTTTAAACTGATATCGAAAGTACTTTACCTAATGAGTAAAATGACATTAATAACTTTTTAAAAATAAAACGAGAAATATCCAAAAAAAATACATTAATCACTCCCATACATTTAGTATGAGATAGTAGAAAGGTTTTAGTTTCCTTATTTTAAGTGGAATAGTACCTACTCATTTTACCCTTGTCATTTTATAATTATGTTCGATATGAAGGTATTAATGAATTTCAAGTAGATACACGTGTAGATTAATTATCTTACCACTTCAAATTTATAATAAACCTTGTTTCAATATTGTATTGATTTGAACTAGCTGAAAAGCAACATACTAAATAAAAACAAAAAGAAAGATACTCTTTGGTGTTCGTTCTAAATTCAAATTCTTTATCGCGGGTTCTCGTTCCCGCCAATTTATTGTATTTTTCAATTTGCGTTAATAATCGTGATTGTTACATTTATTGATTGAAAAATGCCATATTCCAATACAGAAAAGAGGGACATGTTAAAAATGTACTACAAACATGATTGTAACAATAGGGCGGCCATTATCGCCTACAGAAGAGAGTACCCAGATAGAGAAGTTCCTTCTGGTACGTATTTACGTAAGTTGGATAACAATTTGATAAATTATGGATCTTTTAACAGAAAAAAAGGTTCGAGAACAAGAGCTCCGGAATTTGATAATGACTTAGATAACAATATTATTAACTACGTAGTAGATAATCCACAAGAATCAACGCGTTCAGTGGCCCGATCATTTCCAGTGTCCCACAATTATGTACACAAGTTATTAAAAAAACACAACTTCAAAGCATTTAAGATAAAACCTACTCAAACGCTGCACAATGATGATCCTGCTCGTCGGCTGGTCTATTGCAATTGGCTAGTCAATAATTATGTCAATGTAAGGTCAATTTTATGGACCGATGAAAGTAATGTTTCAAACTGCGGCATTTACAATAGAAAAAACTCGCATTATTGGTCAATTGACAATCCTCGCTTAACTACTGAAGTTAGAGCTCAGGTGCGATTCTCAATTAATGTGTGGTGTGGTATTCTTGGAGATCGGATCATTGGGCCATATTTTTACAGTGGAACCTTAAATGGACAGAGATATTTCTCCTTTGTACAAAACGATATGCCAAGTCTCTTAGAACCAATTCCAGACGATGAAAGAAGGTCGATAATTTTTCAACAAGATGGAGCACCTGCACATAATACAAATGTTGTAATGAATTTCTTACGAAACAATTATAATGGCTTAATAGCCAATAATAGTGCAACCCCTTGGCCTGCCAGATCCCCGGATCTCACGCCTTGTGATTTCTTCCTATGGGGATTTGTCAAAGACCACGTGTACGCTGAGAGAGTACACAGCCTAGAAGAGTTACAGAATCGTGTACGTCGTGCAATTGCTTTAATTACTCCGCAAATGTTAAAGAAAGTTCATTTAGAAACTGTAAATAGAGCTCGTCATTGTATTGCACAAGGAGGACGTCACTTCGAACATATGCTTTGAACACAAATTTTTGTACTTACTAAGAAATAAAATGTATGGGAGTGATTAATGTAATTTTTTTGGATATTTCTCGTTTTATTTTTAAAAAGTTATTAATGTCATTTTACTCATTAGGTAAAGTACTTTCGATATCAGTTTAAAGTTTTTTGATATCTGCAATAGTTACGGAATAATCGCCTGTGCACACTTAACGATTACACCCTGTATATACCGCATCCATTTTGGTTTGGTAGATACTGTCCATCTTGTTCTTTATTCATCTATGACAGAATATTACTCAAACAAAGACATCCAGTTTATGTAATACTTATGACTGCCTCAAGTAAAGTAACTGAGTTATTTATTATGTCAAGAAAGCATAAGGTAAGCGATAAACAAATTGTCCTCTGGCGAACCACGTGTCAAAGATGCGCAGAACCAATTTGACCTAAGAATTTCGTTCTGAGCATCATTGTCACGTGGTTCGCCAGAGCACAACTATTTGTCGCTTAGTACTATACTTATGTGTGTGATTCGTTTCATATCAGTAAACGCAAATCCATATCAGATAACTAATATGTTTTTTTGAAATTTATAGGAACTCTGTCAATTTTTAACTCCAAAAAAGTAAAATGTGCAAGCGTGCTAAAACGCGCGGGATTCTCGGCCCCAGCGTAAAAATATCAAGAATTAATATTCTAGATGTACAATCTCTAAAATACTCACATGTGCTGAAGGCTTGTTTAACCACAGAAATTTTAGACGCGAGTCTCTATCTTGTGTAACCATTTCGTCTTCTCTTTGAGGGTTCACTGTTGTTATCCGAGTCAGGTCTCTCTGAGGCTCTCTCGTCGCTAAATGAAAGAAATGCAGATACTTATTATATTTCGTATATAAGGAAAACTAGGAAGATACACGAGATGCAGAAATACAAAGATACATTCAGCAGTCGACGTCCAAAAGCTGGCATGGATGATGAAGTAAAATTCTATGGCTACTGAGATCAATTTAAAACTTTGGTTTCAAAGTTTAGGTGTCAAAAAAACTTAACTTGGATTGTTACTTACTCTGACTCCAAGTCGAGTCTGTTACTACAGAGAAAAGTGTGATTGGGATAATAAAACGCATTTCTGCTTCGTTCGTTTCGTTACAACGAGCGTTATTTGCCTGATTGGGTAGGCGACGCAGCGCACCTAATATTTTCCACTCGAGTAAACGGAGAATCGCAGAGAACTGCGAGAATGTTGAAAGTTTCCTTCCACACAGAAGGTCTTGCAAAAGGATTCTAGGAAATAAAATGTTTACCGGCGCATGGCACAATGCTGACGTTCCGGAGCACAATATGCTCGCCTTCGTTTAACACGATTCGCAGAACAAGACACAGTTCTACAAACATTTTCTTTCTTTTCAGTTTAAAACCCAGATGGAAACTAATATTTGATTGCTAACGACGATACGACATAACTTTTCTACGTAAACTAACTGCTAATTCCCAGCTTCTTGAAAAAGAATAACAGAAAATATTATGATCCAATGTTTTGATTTGCCAAGGTACCTATTTGTTTGTTGTGAGAATTCAATAGGTTTATCATCAGCATAGAAATTTATAAGGTACAAATTTAGATGCGAATATTTAGGTGGAACCATCGAGTTACATACTTACATGTGAACGGATATGTTTGGTGCCGATTGAGCTAAAATTTCATATTTCGTATAGCTTAATATGAGCAGAAAAATGACTTATGCCTACCTGCACCAAACTGTTAAAGTCCATAAGCAATTACTTTACTCGCTTACTAGTACTTAATAGTCCAGATTTTGACTGTTAAGAACTGCCAAGTGAGTAAGGTAATTGCTTAGGAACTTTGACAGTTTGGTGCAAGTAAGCATTAGGCAAGTATCCTGATACCTACCACGCGAGCGAAGCCGCAGGATAGGTAATTTTTTTTAAGAAGAAGACAAAAATGGATCGATGAGTGTTTCTCAATAATGGCAACTCTACCAAACGATTGGACTGAAATTCGGTAGGTACCTAGCCTACCTACCTATATTATATACCTATGGGTTTATTTTCAGAACTAGTACCTAAAGGTTAAATGTTACTATTACCCTCGATACTATCAATTCTACATAGGCGAAGACGCGGGCGGCAGCTAGTAGTGTATCATGTACCTAATCTATGCTTTGTGACCAATCACAAGTTAAATATAGGGATAATACGGATGATATAATATGCATAATACTAGTTGTATTGATATTATGGACTCTTTCTAGTAAATAATAGAGTTTGAAGTGGAATATCAGGCAAAATCATGACCGCATCTGAATCATCAGGTTGCAGCAGACAGGGCGGGCGGCGTCATCCCGCAGGCGCAGAACACGGGGCGGGTTAGGCGAGTCATCTGATTGGCTTAATGATTCTGAATCATTGCGGACTGAATTTCATCTAGGTATAAAATAATTGCAATGATTGGGTGAGCGGTGGCCGATAAGCCCTAGGTAGCGTAGCGACCTGTTTGTGAGTTACGTCAATTTAGATAAACTTTACAGTAACTAACTGCTACCTACCAGTTAGTTAGTTACCTACTATCGTAATATGTGGTTTACGCATCTTGATAAAATTGAACATGAAAAGAGTTATCTTACTTCATTCATTGCACCTACCTATACAACGTGTAGTGTTATGTCCCTACAAGCCCTGAGGGGGCGAATTCAGACTAAAAGTGTGAATACTATCACGTGTGCAAAGGTTGAATACATCATATCAGAAATTTTCATACAATAATTATTTAAGACAACCCTATTTGCTATTTACTTCTCCATCTGTACACACCCTCCACGTCGCACATAGACACACGTAAGGAACATGTGCTCATGCCTATGATCTAGGTAAGTTGAGTAGGTAGGTATTTATGAACCTTTCGATGTAAAGAATTAAGAAAAGTTTTACATAATTTAGTTAGACGATTTCAAGCTATTAAGAGATTAAGAGAAAATACATACAAATGTTCGTTTTATTTTTATTTATCAATTTCTTACTGAGGACTTTTCTCTTAGTTCCTGGAGTAGGTAGGTACTTGTAGTCTGCAGTTTTCACAGTTGCATTGCACCCGCACGATGGATGCGGCAAGCGGCAAGAGAGGACGCAATGGTGCAAATTGGGAAAGGCCTATGTCCTGCAGAGGACTGCGAAAGCCTGATGATGATCCGACGAATGCACAAACATAACACATTTTCGAGTTATTTTTCACTTTACGCAAACAACTTTATGTAAAGCCGAAATTTGAGTCAATTTGTCTTCTCGCAGCTCAAAACACAGCACTTCTGCCATGTTTTATTGAATTTATGAAGAAATTAATTAAAAAAATTAAAAAAAATTCAGTCCATAACCATAGTTACGAAAAAACAAACAAAATGTCACATGTCTAAAATGTTGTACCAAGGAGTTTTATTAGAGCCATCTAGTATCGAAGGAGTATCGAGTAGCTGAAACCTCTTTAGCTATGAAATGAAGAATATGAAAGACAGAGTGGTCAAAACAAAATTACCAATACAAATACTTTGAAAAATCTTGTTTCTGTCCTCGATCCAAAGTACTCTGACACAATTGATGTTCATGTTCCCACTACCTGGACTAGGGTCAAACTCTTCACTAGCGTGATCGTTGTTTCTCCAACACATTAGACCAAAATGCGGATTTATGGAGTACCTACTTAGTGGTGCAAAATGCAACTTCCTCACGATGTTTTGTAGGTACACCATTACGTATGGCATTTAAGTTAAACAACAAAATCTAGCACAAAAAAAAACCATTTGCCTCTCAGATGCTGTTAAGTTTTCTGTCAGATAAGCCTTAATCTGTCTCATCACTAACATTACTGAGGTCAAGGTCAGAGGTCTTGGAAAGTTCACCAAACAGCTGATTTTAGGGTAATCACCACGTTAAAAATCAGCTGCACTTTGGTGCACAGTTCTTCAATGAAAATCATGGAAATTCAAAAAGTCGTAGAACATTCGTTGTTCCCGCGGGGGGGGGGGGGGGGGGGGGGGGGGGCAGAACACCCCCCCTTCGGCATTGTAGGGATATTAACAAACAAATTGTATAAAAAGACTAGTCCTGACTGACTGACAGACAGAATGCACAGGCCAAAACACTAGACGTAGAGCCTCAAAATTTTGGGTATGTTCGTAAAAAAATTGTAGAGAATAGAATTTTGAAAATTCGCAACGGAAACGAAGTCACGGGTGAAAACTACCGCTAAATACGATGCCAGGACTGTTTTTAATGTAGATACCTGAGTAGAGATGGCATTGTGTGAAATGTCCCAACATTTATTCCACATCATGAGGCTCGCTGTGAGGGCGGGCGGAGCACAGGGCGCGCGCGCACGGACGGCTCTGCTGCTCCAGCTCGCGCGGCGCACACGCGCTGCCGCGTCACAGCGCCACAGCCACACGTCACCGAGTGAAATGTCCCAACATTTATTCCATATCATGAGGCTCGCTGTGAGGGCGGGCGGAGCACGGGGCGCGCGCGCACGGGCGGCTCTGTTGCTCCAGCTCGCGCGGCGCACAGCGGCCGGCGACGCAAACACGCTGCCGCGTCACAGCGCCACATCCACACGTCACCGAGCAATCGCCCCATTTACCCCACCGGCTCCATACTTTACGATGTTTTAATCTGTTCTCGTCGTCGTTTAGCTCTGTAATGAAACCTTATCTCTGAATATACAAAACTCCTGCCTGACACTACTACGAAAAGAGAGATCTGTTCCTACTTGCACCTAACTGTCAAAGTCCCTAAGCAATTACTTTACTCGCTTGGTAGTTCTAAACAGTCTAGATTCTGACCGTTAAGAACTGCCAAGCGAGTAAGTAAAGTAATTGCTTAGGAACTTTGAAAGTTTGGTGCAAGTCGGCACTAAACAGCTAAATAGATTTTTTGTTAAAACACAGCTAAGGGTGGCGAGGACGAGGCCTCTACTCATGGCGTAGCTGCTTACGTAGGGCCAAATGGTGCAGTGCACCAGGGCCCCGAGCTCAGAAGGCCCCTAATATAAGCTTTGACAATGGAGGAGCAGTCACCTCCCGAAGATAGAAAACCTCCCAGCCTGCCCACAAGATTTTTCTTCCTCAACTTTTATATCAAATCAAATCAAATCAAATAATTTATTTCAGACAATGTCCATAAAAACTTAGAAAAATTAGGTACAAAAAAAAAACAATCAGAGAACACACATAAACACAAAAAATAAATAAAAAAAAACATAATATTTAAATGAAAATTGAAATATATATATAAAAATAAAAATAAAACACATTATGCAACATGAAGCCTGACTAAATGACCAAGTATGGGACAATCAACCCGGTCTGCCACGACGCGAAGGATGGCGTTGGTGCTGCCGCGGACACGGCTCAGCAGTGAGGCGGCTCTCTTGCGTAGGATGGCGTGAAAGCCATCTGTTCGAGCGTCCGTAAACATGCCTGAAGCACTGCAGTACCTCGGCAACCCCAATACAATCCTAAACGCGTTGTTATATTGTACACGCAGGGCGTTGATTGTCTTTTGCGTATAGTTAATCCATAGAGTGCACGTGTAAAATGACTGACAGAAGGCCTTGAAAAGAGTTACTTTTACTTCGTCAGTACATCGTGCAAATCTACGGGCCAACATATTGAATCGGACAGCCAACGCCCTACGCTCCCTCTCAATGTCCTCGGTGTCAGTGAGGTCATCCGCGACCCAGTGGCCCAGGTACTTGAAACGTGACACTCTTGGTAACTCAACTCCATCAAGAGTGGCTGGCGGTACACTGGTGACAATGTGACCACGAGATTGAAATACGAGTAACTCACTCTTCTTCACATTGTACCTGAGCCCATGCGTCGCGGCATACACCTCACACCGCTTGAGTAGCTTCCTAACGGCGCTTATCGAAGGCCCCAGCAGCACCATGTCGTCGGCGTAGCTAATATATGATAAGTATTAAATGAACATTAACAATCACATTCACTCCTAACTTAAGAGTTTCAACACATGCGCTAAGCTGCGTAGAAAGAGAGGGCGGGGGCCTGATTATTTCTCTATGCACCGGGGCCCTTGTCTGGGTATATTACAGGCTGAATAATCGATTACTAGGGAGCTATGATGCCACAGACAGACAAAGGCTTTCAACACTCCCATTTTTGCGGGGGTTAAAAGCTTAGGTAAAGTCACGCACGATGCATAGATAAAACCTATTGCGAATGAGCTTCATGTGAACATTGATGGTGGACAGTTATTTGTGTATGTTGCCTCGATAAAAACACGCGTTCATTGCGCGTTTAAAAACGCCGTGTTCCTGTGCGTATACTCTTAAGTGGTAGAGTAGAGAATTCATAAAATGGTAAAGGCTCTTAAGATAAGCAGAACGTAAAGAACAAAGCTGCAGTTCTTGTTATTATATTCTGCGGCATAAACGAGAAACAAGAACAATACCTACAAATGGAAAGGTGGTAGCTATACCTAAGATTTGACCTGTTGCTGCATCGGTTGGGAATCTATACGAGGGTATTGTGGTGAGTCGCCGCCGCCAAGCTTTCGGGTGGTTTTTCTTTAGCCTCTCTCGTAAAACCATGTCGATAAGCTCAATTGGACTGAGCACCTGTTTGTCCTCATGACTGTTGGTGTAATCGGCCTTTGTAAATATCGTGCACGCACATAAAATCCTTATATAAAGTAGATACATTGCTGCTTTTGTAAATCAAAAAATACCTATTGTTTTGATTGTCAAATGGTTGACTTGACTTGACGTTGATATTCTTGGATATCAATCCTCCTATGAAGGCAAACAAAAATGAGTACGAAAATGGATTTACGCCGCGAAGCCAAAACTAAAGAACTTAGGTTCTTTGAAAAAAAAAAAAAAAAAAAAAATATTACGCTATAACCATAGAACCAATTTGGCGGAAATTCGATATGGTGTTTCATACCGATAATAGGACATTTACTTTTTTTTATCTCGATAACCTACCACAATCATGACTAACAATAACTTATTAAGAAATCAATCCGCCAACAAAAAAGTTACGGACAAACAGACGGATACGTTAGGTTAGAATCAATGCAAAAAATAACAGTATTCGGTTTTTCCAACAAGCCCGATCAATTCCTGTCTCACCCTACTTTTCCAGATCCTCTGAAAACCCAAACAGAACATCGTTGGTAACTACAAGTACCGCCATCTGTCGGGTGGCGCATAGCAATATTTCGCTCCTTAGGGAACCGAAGAATGAGAACCCTGTAAACATTGTGATTTGCACTTCTGTTACATAGATGGCGCAAAATACGTAATGAAAGTGAACTGAAGTACTTTTTTCCTCCGTGACTGAAGCAGGGAGGAAAAAAAACTAGAACTGTAGTGAAGTGAGGACGTGATAGTCGAGTGGATGAGGCAGTCTTGCCAGCCAATGGTCGCAGGTTCTAATCCCGATGGCAATCATGCGTAAATGGGTTTTTCAGTAGAAAATTCTATGTGAGCATCCCACGTTCTCATCCGAAGTAAGACGACCTCTGGCTAATAGGAGCGATGATCTGTGCGATAGGCAGGTGGATGAGAAGAGCCGAAGATCAGGGTCAGTGGCACGTCTTGGGAGACCTACGCCCAGCAGAGCAGATAATCAAAATGCAAACAAGCGTATAAGCTTGCTAGGATTTGTTTTTATGTTAGAATGCTATTGGTTTTGCGGTATAAGAATAAGGGTTATTTAGTAAAAAAAAAATGGTTGATGTTGTCTTTATTGATAACATGCAAAAGAAATGTATAACATCAGTTACATGTATGTATTTCAACGTAAACTTACTATGTAAATATTGACTAGAATTTAGTTTGAGAACAGTAAGCACTTACAATTTTATCCGAGTATATTTTTGAGGTCAAATGCATTCTGTGTATTTAATGTTGTAATTTATTAGAACGAGTAAGTAGAATTTATGTATATTTTAATTCTGAATGTTCGGCTACAAACGGAATGCATTTTATAACACATATAATTACACTTAAAAATACAAACACGCTGAACGACATTCTTTCGTTACTATGTTTTGAAATAAATATCACTAAGTATAAATTAAGAGAAATCTGAATCTTAAGATAAATAGGTAACTAACATCAAAAGAAAATTTAACACTAGGACTAGATCAAAGAGAGTACTAATCCCATACAGGGACTAGATTAATAGTTGGAATTTTCGGGTTTTAGGGCATCCGCAAACATGTCGCCGACTTCAGCGAACGGTGGTGGTCAGCTTCCGTAAGTTTTTTATAAATTTCGTTGCTGCAGCGACAACTACAAAATGTATGAAAACTGACGAACGCCAGACACCGTATCTGTAGTCGCACCGTATCTGTAGTCGGCGACGCGTTTGCGGGTGCACTGATAATTATGATAACAACTCTGCATGCTTACATCTATCGGAACCACAGATATATTTTTTCTAATTCTATGATTGTAAGTTGTAATTTAAATTAATTTAAATTTAAATTTAAAATTTGTCACGAACTACAATAGTTTTTCGGATTGGGCTGAATTAACCAGGCACACTTTCTTTAATAATAATGAATGCAAAATTGCATTAAGGGGAATCCTCAAATCCGAATTCCATACAAAATGTTTCGGACAAATACTCAAAAAGTACGCCGTATTATAGTTATTTCTTCGCACTATTCGTTTCGTCCATGTTTTATGATTTCGTCAACAAAAAAAGTGAAAGGTTTCATACTTTAATTTAGATTTTATACGTGTTTTAAAATTAACCCTACTAACTTAAAAACACGTACATAGTATTTGTCCGAAACATTTTGTATGGAATTCGGATTTGAGGATTAGCCTTAAGACTGGCAGTAAATATTGGAGTTACATCTATTTAGATTTTTTACAAAAACTATTGTCAGGCTATTCGTCCCGTTTTATTATTTCTAACAATGACTTTTTTTTTACTTGGAAACAATGAATACAATCGGATCGCTAAAATTGACATACACACGAAAAAAGGACTAATTAAAATACATAATTTATAATAAAAAAATTGGTTGCCTGTAAACTTGGTTTAGGGACGATAGTTTAACGTGACTACCAGCGTAACGGGACAATGAGCGTTACCGGACAATGCCGTCAACGTTTTTTTTTAAAAAAGATAAACTCTATAAGTGGTTTCAGTTTGTCAGATTCGCCGCTCGTCTTTTGTTTTTTGCAACGCGTGTAGGTACGCGCATCAAGTCGCGAGAGACGCTTCATTCTACTGACACTCGCTACAGAAAACGGAGCGTAAACGCCGTTATACGCGCGTTGGGCTTAAATTTCGCGAGTTCCAATCCACACGTATACACGCGACAAAAATACGCTTGTCTGAAACCGCACTAACTCCGTATCAGACTCGTCAAACGCATCAAGTTCTAATCTATTTTGTTTCAAATTCATTAACATGTATTCAATATTATAATTTTTCACAGTACACAGCTTGCTTATAATTTGTGTTAAATGCATTAGGCCCACTGGTACAGTCAGCATCAAAAGTAAATGACCAGTAGTACTAGTACTGAATGAACATTATTAAAGTTTAAAATTAACTGTACCTACACAATATTGTCGAAAATATAATATGGTGTATTAGCGATTATGAAAATCGCATTGTGGTCATCCACTATTGATGCTGACCGTACAATGATAAAACTATAACCGCTCGGCATAACTACAAGTATCATGATATATTTTAGCTACATAATCTTGCTGCTTTAAAAGCACGCGAAATAGTAATAGGTATATTTGATTATAATTTACAGCCATGGGCAGCATGTTCTTGCGCCCCGTTCCTACACGTTATTTGGACATATCCATATTCCATATTAATCATTAAAATTGTACGTAATTTAATGTCATAGTGTATAAATTCAGACTTAATTTTAATGTAGTTCATTGGAGATTTCTCTTTATAAGGACAGTTTCAGATTAGCGGATTCGCCGCTTGTGTTTTGTTTTTTATAGCGCGTGTACAATACGGCCGACGTATCTTGGTTCATAAAAAATAAATTGGCATCAACAGTTTTCTATTGCGTGTTTTCATGCGCTAAAGCAAACGCATAGCATATGTTCAGACTCGCCAAGATACGTTGGCGGTATTGTACGCGCAATAAGCCGCGAGATGCCTCATGCTACTGACACTCGCTAGAAAAAACCGAGCGTAAACGCCGAAATACGCGCGACACGCTTTTGAAGTATCGCAAGTACCTTCTTCTTATCGTGTCAATGGTTCTTTCGAACCAGTCAGTGTGGTGGAAGGATTAAGTGCGCCTCGAAGAGGCTCTTTTCGTGCGTCAAACATGCTTTCGAACTTTGGTTGACATGTCGATTTCATCACTATGTTTTCCTTCACCGTTAAGCACGTGTTTTAATGCACACATAGATTTTTTGAACGGAAAAATCCATTGGTGTACGAACGGGTTCGATCCCACGACCTTCGGATCGAAAGTCGAGGTACCTCCCACTTGGCCAACACGGCTTTTACGCAAATACCAATCCGCCTGTATACGCTCAACAAAAATACGCTAGTCTGAAACCGCACTAATGTTACAGCACTATTAATCGAAGTAATCAATATAACGATGTGTATAATCAGTAATTTGAAAAATTACAAAATAGGTTCTATAAAGTAACACAAGTTGGCAGATAGATACAATAGCAATATTTGGAGATCGTTACATAAATAACATTTAAAAAAAGATTTTTCTACCAAAAAAATTATGACTAGATTAAAAAAAATACTGTAACTTTCAACAGTCATGAGTAATTATTCAATAATATTTTCCTAAAATATTTCTTATATGTAGGTACAGTCAGCTGCACAGCCATGTATACACTTCCAAGCTTTCCCATTTATATTATACTCTTAATTTTGCAAAGACTGTATTTTTCTGACAACTAAGATGACTACATTAAGGCCAATCCTCAAATCCGAATTCCATACAAAATGATTCGGACAAATACTCAAAAAGTACGCCGTATTATAGTTATTTCTTCGCATTATTCGTTTCGTCCATGTTTTTTGATTTCGTCAACAAAAAAAGTGAAAGGTTTCAGACTTTAATTTAGATTTTATACGTGTTTAAAAATTAACCCTACTAACTTAAAAACACGTATAATATCTAAATTAAAGTATGAAACCTTTCACTTTTTTTTGTTGACGAAATCAAAAAACATAGACGAAACGAATAGTGTGAAGAAATTAATATAATACGGCGTACTTTTTGAGTATTTGTCCGAAACATTTTGTATGGAATTCGGATTTGAGGATTAGCCTTTATATAAATGTGAAAGCTTGGGAGTGTATACATGTCTGTGCAGCTGACTGTACATAATTATCATGAACTGAAATATATATTTATCTTATTGTGTAACTGCATACAATATAACTAATTAAAATAAAGTCATAAAACAATACTATTTTGAAAATTTTAATACCTGCTTGATAAACCCGAATTAACAAAATGATTTAAACATTTAATTAGGCTTATCGTGGAGATGCTAACGTATATTTACCAATATAATTTGAACTATACTCATTAATATAAATAAATTTGATTTATTTATTACACAGATTTATATAGTAATCCTTTAAATTTTGACGTATCAATTATTTATATTATGAAATATCTACACCCATTATTCTATATGTATTATCTACATCCGTTAGGTAATATAATAACTATAAACACTAACCTAAATATTCACTTTAAAATGAGTTTATGCTAAAGAGATGTAACAATTATTTAGAATACATAATGAACTAGTAGCGTGCTTACTAAACAAGTATAAGTAGTTTCATTTTGCCACTTTTGTTAGTTTAGTGGTTATTAAAATTTTTGACAATCGTCCGTTATAGTACGATGACACACGGCTTTTTTACACGCTACACGCCAGCTACTTCGCTTGAAGCGTGTAAAGCCGCCCAGTGTCATCGGCGTTTTTACAATCTGCTTGTTGACAATCCTTCCCAAACGCTAACACGCTCACACGCTAGCATTTAAAAACGCCAACAATCAGCTTGTAAAAAGCTTGTGTGTCATCGACGCTTTAGTGACGTGACTTTGACCGGAACCGTTGTACCGGGGGCTGCGAGACAGGGAAAGAGAAGAAAAGAGAACGAGCTAGAGCGTTGACAGCGGAACGACAGATACGTACTACATAGGCCTAAGGCGCGATACAACGGTTCCGGTCAAACCATACTATTAGATAGTAATTGTGTAGGTATTAGTTTTTTTGTGAATACGAGATTACTGATGAAAGTTAAATATTGGAATTGATCGTTTATATATATTTGCATTAACTGTTGCCGTGTTTCCTTGCGTAAGTAGCTTCGTGAGCTGATTTTATATTACAATGAAATAGATCTTATGCGAAAGACCACATCATGAAAATAACCACAAAGACGAAACAGGCATTCGTAAACAACTCAGTTCGAGGTAGAAATTGAATAGAATAGAATAGAATAATGTCAGAAATGAACATTATTTTAGGTATTTGATACTATTCACTCACGTAATTTTACGATTTTTAGTACCAACAATCGTAGCCTTTTCAAAGCATTAGCTATTAATTGATCTAAGTAGCTTGTAAAGATTGCAAAGTAGGAGGGTCATGTTTTTTATAAGTCTGTTTTATTTTAACTTCTAAAAGAACCAAATTACCTATTAGTTTGATCACATCAGTGAGCAAATCTAGAGATCAGAGTAATCAAGGAGAAATACGGGTCCGACACCCGACAAGTGGGAACGAGCTCTTAGGAGCCTGGTTTTGAAAGTGACTTTCAAACGAGTCACATGCATAGATTTTTAGTACTTCTAAATTTAAAGCTGTAAAAATATCTATACATGAACGGCTTTTTAAGAGTATTTGACTAGCTAATTCAAAACGTATCGACATTATTGAGGACTAGGAAACAATTTTTACCCTATTAAATGTAAAATTACACAACAACGTATTATACATTCCAAAAGTGAAAGCACAACTAGGTGTTAAAAAATACACAACTAATTAATATTTACACTTGAACATTAGTTTCAAGTTTTTTCAAGACCTTTTTAGAGCCTGTCTTGTGAAGATCAAGTGTGTTTTTTAGCTGTTAAGGCCTGCCTACCTCCTAATACGTCCGTAGCGCGCACGCATACAGTGAATTAGCCAATCACAGTGCTTGAAATTCCACTTCCACTCTACTTAGAGCACTGTGATTGGCCAATTCATGGTCCTCGTACGCGACCGACAGACATACGCGTAGGAGGAAGGCAGGCATAAACGTTTTCCTTGACTAAGGGTATTTAAGCTCATCGATTTAAACGGTACCCATATAATCAACTTTGATTTCTTGTTGATTTTTCGTATCAAGACTTCACGACTACTCTAGAAGAATTAATTCAGTCTAAAAATTCATCCCTCTAGTGTATTATGGTGGCTTCTCATGGCCTGTATTATCACGGGGCGCGCCGCCGGGCCGCGCTACAAACCGTGTGAATTGAGATGCGAGAGACGTATTGTCGGTTAACACAGTCTTGTGTTGTAAAAAAGTTTGTAAAGCGGCCTACTTTGAGACGCGATGATCCGGACTCGTCCACAGCACGCGCTCGCCCGTACAGATGACCTTGGCGCGGCTTGGCGCGTGTTAGCATAGGCCGTGTGAAGACACCATTACAAATGCATTCGCATGCCCTAAATTAGACTGATCGCGTAAGTCGAGGCGTGCATTTTAAACTGAAAGATCTCAACTGGTAAGTACTTTAACTGAGACCTTATTCATAAAATCGGTCACTCTATCACTTTCACGATAACAAGCTAATCCGCTTGCAATTGTAATTGCCATATCTTTTCTCATAAACAAATATGCCAAGAGTCGTGTGTGCAGCGTTAAACTTAGCACATAGTGGCATCAAACCTGTACTAATTTTGTTTTAGAGTTATCGACATTTTCTTTTCACTTTCATGCTTTGAGAGTTCGTTGGGAAAGAGATTTGGCGATTTGGGAAACTAAACTTAGCACCTTCCAAATCCCGTCCCCGTCGTTCGTACCCGTCTTAATGTATGCAAATTGTCATACAGCGCCCCTAATCAGAGTCTCTTTTCTTTTTCGATCTCGAATCGTATGCAAACTGCACTGCAGCATCATTCTTTCTTTTTCTAACAGACTTTTAAATTATGTGCCAAAACACGAGTTGAATACCTTTATGCAGGCAGGGTGGTTACTGGAACCAGGAAGCGGGGAACCTAAATGCCGTTATATAGTGTAGTCCACCCTATATAACGGTATTTGAGTTCCCGCCCCTATACAACGTAATGTGGTTACTTTCCGTTATATATGGCGGTTACTGCACCCAAGAAGCAGGAACCCAAATACCGTTATATAGGATGGTTACGTTACGTTATATAGGGTGGTAACGTTGCGTTATATATGATGGTTACGTTACGTTATATAGGGTGGTTACGTTACGTTATATAGGGTGGGTAAGTTACGTTATATAGCGTGGTTATAACAGTATTTGGGTGGGGTGGTTACGTTACGTTTCATAGGATGGTTACGTTACGTCATATAGGGTAGTTACTGGACCCAAGAGGCGGGGACCCATAGAGGTTCTGACTGCACCCGCCAAGACACCTTCAGCAGTTGCGAGAGCGCTCTCGCGAGGTCTTCGTTCACAATCTCTTCATCAAACATGTACCCGTAGAGGTAGTTGATGCGGTTTGATGAACGGATGATCTCAGTCAACTCCTCTTCCTGTTGAAACATTTAGTCGGTAAGCGCAGTGTATTGGATTTTTTATTACCACGTTTTTATTAGGGCTCAGGCGCTGTCCAAATTGGCTAATCATCGTACGAGCAAACTATGCGATTTGGTCGTACGACGAGATTAAATACATTTCCATACGAAAAATGTTTCGTACAAATACTCAAAAAGTACGCCGTATTATAGTAATTTCTTCACACTATTCGTTTCGTCTATGTTTTCCGATTGTGTCAACAAAAATTAGTAAGTTTTCATACTTTAATTTAGATTTTATACGTGTTTTTAAATTAGTAGTGTTAATTTTAAAACACGTATAGAATCTAAATTAAAGTATTAGAAACCTTACAAATTGTTGTAAGTCTGTCTGTCTGTCGTTTTGAGTAGAATTGCCAAGCCAGTGCACCGCTGTACCCCTTTTTTAGAATTATACTTACTGAGAATGCTCGCGAGCTCTCCTTGTCGAAGGTGGATCGCGCATTGGTCGCGGCGCGCGACGCCGCCAGCAGCTCGAGGGGCGGCGGTTTTATGAACACGATGTAGGGGCGAAGACGCGGCGTGCGCAGCATCTTCAGCGCTTGCCAATGCGGACTTAACACGCAGATACGTCCTACAAATATACACTATAGATTAAGTCAAGAAGTGGGATGCCTTTGCCCATGAGCAGTGGGATGAACTTTAACTACGGATATACATATATATATATATATATATATATATATGAATATTGGAATACGAATAAATATATTTAGTTTATTAACTTTCTGTAACAGGCTTATATCAATAAAAGTATATCTTAAAAGTAACTGACGTAAGCGATAAATGATAAAACATGCTTGGTTTGAAACGTTTCGAATTTATAAAAAAAAAACATTTTTTATTTATCTAAATTCTGTGACTTTATATTACTCACTGAATAGTATAAAAATAACCGTCATAATATTTTCTAAATTCGGAGGATGGATGTAAATCAGATTTTATGAGGGCCGATTTCAAAAAAATAATCTATCGATCTATCAATCTACTAGATACAATTAATATGGAATTGAACCGCGAATTAATAGGAAACCGCGGAGTGTAGTATGCAGCATACAACTTCTATTTTGATTGTATCTAGTGCGGTTCAGAAGCGGATTCCCGCAGCGGGAGAACCGCCCGCGTGGCTCTTATACTTTGATCACACGTACCGAGCAAACAAACGGGCTAGACAGTAAAATGTTACTCGGCCGAGACAGTGAAAGCTTACATCACTCGCTCAGCCGAGCACTCGGCTTTTACTCGGTTCATACGTACCAACCGAGTATTAGGCCGGAAACGGTCTCGGCAGAGTGTTTGGTACGTGTGATCAAGGCATAAGAATTGAGGTAAGTGTGTCACCTGAGTTGATGATGGTCTCGACGCTGGCCGCGGAGGTTCCGTACAGGTTGCCTTTATACTCGCCGTGCTCGATGAACTTGCCGTCAGCTATATCCTGTTCCATAGCCTCTCGACTCAGGAAATTGTACTCCTTTCCGTTTTGTTCAATCGGCTTCTGAGGCCGCGATGTGACTAGTGAGAAAAAATATATGATTAGAAACTGATTCACCTCATCATATGATTTAATTTTGTAACAGTGAAATCGCCGGTGAATTTTCATTAGTGGCCTAATGTGATAATGTCACGTTTTGTTAAAATAATTCACGCATGACGCAACGTCACGCATTCACTAACAGTCAGCACACTACGACTGTCTGTTATTGTTATTTACGATACGAATGAAATTGTGAATGGTGAATGGAGAAAGTAACAAGTGCTATGTGTAATCAGTTTTATACAATGATAAGTTACTCGGTATACTTTCCATGCCTAGTAGCGGGAATATGGCAGCCTGTGTCCGCATTTAATATCCGGTTTCCCGGATCTAAGTTTGGTTTCAGATGAGCGGATTAACCGAGCGTTTTGTGTTTGGTTTTTTGCAGCACGTGTACGCGCGACAACGAGCGATGTCGTATATAAATCTGATTTAAATCAATATATCCGATCATTTTGATTATTTTAATTAAAATCATGATTTTTTCACAAAAACCACAACAGCCGAAACAATTAATAAGTAGTTGGCGCTAAATAGTAAGTCGTTAATAAATTTATGTTTAACTATACCTATTATTTCGCAGTGTTTAATATAGTGATGGGGCTACTCACAGGGAACGGGCGTGTGGAACTTGTCAGGGTCGGTGGCGGTGAGGCGGCGGCGCAGTTCATTGCGGCCCACGCCAGGCGCGCCTACCAACACCAGCGGCCGCGCGGCGCCGGGTCGAGGGTACAGCCGCGCCACCTCCTCGTATGTCGGCACCATCTCGCGGTCAAAATCGTCATTCTCTACGGACGTTACATTCATTTAATTTATAAATAGTAAGATAAGCGTGCTACATCCTCGACCACATCGATTATAACATGGGAGTCGCCTAAAGATAATTATAAAATATGGTATATTATAGCTACTATACTATTAGTATACTAGCAAATTGAAAGCTAGTCTATATTAGCATATTTTGTAAAATAATAAAGTATATTGGAGAAAATTGAGAACGCCTCTTTATATAGCTTTTCGTTTCATTACTTGTTAACTTATAAAAATCTGTCTGTGATTTCCAACTGTTACTCGAGTAACACTGTTACTGGTTTAGGTGTTACTAGAGTAACACTGTTACTGGTTTAGGTGTTACTCAAGTAACACTGTTAATAGTTTAGATGTTTCTCGAGTAACATTGTTACTCGTTTAGATGTTACTCGATGGGAGCCCATCGTAATAATAATATCTGGGGACAGTACCTGTGATATCGTATATGACCTTCTTGACTTTAGGCGTGGATTTGCAGGGCAGGAGCGCGGCCGCGGCGGACGGCGGCGCGGTACACGGCGTTTTCGGCGTGCAGTCGCCGCTCGTAAGCGAAGGGTTACACAACGCAGGTTTACCTGCATAACAAACAAACAAACAATGAACTTAAATACGTATAATTCGACGACACGGATGGTCGAATGCCAAGTGTATTGGAGTGCCACGCCCGGTGCCGCGGGTTCGATTCCTGCTTCAGGACATATATTTGTGTGATGAACATCGGTGTTTAATCTGAGTCTGGTTGTTTACTATGTATTCTATGGATGTATTTAAAAAAAAGTATTTATGTGTTGTATTAGCCATCTGGTTCCTATAGTACAAGACCTGCTTAGTTTGGGGCTAGATGGCGTTGAGTGAAATGTCCAAAATATTTATTTAATAACTATGTCACTAACAAACTAAAAAAATATTCCGTTTATAATAATTTATATAAATAAAAGAAAGCTTGATATAGTTGACTTTTTTTGTAACGAAAAATCTAACTAACCAGACGCTTTTAGAATTTCGCTTGCGAAATAACTATTAAAATAGAAATTTCTGCCACCACTAGAAGAAACTACCTCTTATAATAAACCTATACCATTTACCCCTCATTATTTTTAATTAAATATCTGTATATATTTGTAGAATACGGACCGTCTAAAGTTTGCGGGTCCACTTGTCTGTCGTGTAGTATGCGGCCTTCCTGTAGCGCGCGCGACGGGATCAAACCGGCCCTCATTACACGATCACCTTCGCGTCGGGCTTGCCACCTGGATAAAAAAAGCTTTTTCATTTCTCATGCTCGTAAAGTTAAACTTCGTGCACACTTTAGGGGGAGTAAAACTGAATTTAGGCCCTAGGGAAAAAAGTGTTTCCTTATAAAATCTATTCAAACAGGTTAGTTTATGCCGGAAGATGAGAACTTTATTCATAATTCGAACTTGTCGTTCATAATACCCATAATACTTTATAAATACACTTCATTAAGATTAAGGTATTATGAGGGAATTTAAGATAAGATAATCATTTATTTGCTAGAATGTAGGTACATATTAGGTTGTTACATAGCTATTTTCGAAAATCATGGTGACATTAGATGGCTGTTTCCGTTTTTGAATTACGAAATGATAAAAGCAGCCGAAGTTAAAGTTTTAAATTTATTTTTTTGTGTGACATTTGTAATTTATGGATCTTAAAATCTGAAATAAAAATAGATTTATTTATTATTTATTTATTTATTTAAAGTGCGATGCCATGTTTCGGGAGAGATGTTGCTGCCAGTGCCAGTGCACTAGCGCAGCTGAAAATGTTAATAAAAATTAGAAAGTACACAACATACCAGTAAGCGTCATCCTGTGACACGATGTGAAGTACATCTCCCTTCTTGAAGTTGAGTCCGGCCTCTTTACACGGGATGTAGGGATCTTCGGAGGAATCGTAATCGAATAGCGCGCGAACCCTCACTTTACTCTCGCGAGACCCGCCTTTGCCGTACGACGGCACCAATTTGAATGTTATCGTACCTTCGGAACTTTGCTGAAACAAATCAAGGTGTTGGAATAGAGAATAGTATGTTCTTATATGATACAATCTAGGTTTAAAGCAGAGGTTTCCAAACTTTATTTTCTCATAGACCACTTTCAAAATTTTGCTGGTTCCGGTGGTACATTTCTACCATGTTCCCTAAAGTAAAAGCCAGTCAAAAAAAGTCATTCCATTCAAATTAACTTTTTCCAAATAATTAATTGATTGTGCTGTGAGTAGATGTCAAAAAAGTAAAGTTAGCCAGTCAAAAAGTGATTCCATCCAAATTTACTTTTTTGACATCTACTCATAACACAAGAAACCAATCAATTCTCACTTATTTTATTTATAAAACTCCCCATTCGGAGTTGTAAAAATAAAAAGGTATACACATAGTATATTTTCTTTTGTTGTAGGTACTTGTCTAACTATGTAATTAAATTAATCAAGTAACAGTCACTGAGCTTCTTAAAGGATTATCTGCTTACATTACTGCTGCTTTACTATCGAAAGCAGATACATTTTCGTGGCATTTTCTCAATCAACGATAGCTATTAAGAAAATCCATATTTTTAATAGTTGCTTGTAAGAAATATTATTTTGCCAAAAAACTAAAAATATATGTCTTTATATTATTTTAAGTAACATTTCGTTTGAAAATAATGTAAAAACAAAGAGAAAACTAAAATCTACTAAAAGCCATGAAAAACTCGTTTACGTCGCCCTGACCTATCGAACTTTTATATTCCCAATAATTCAATGATCCAGGGAACGAAGCCACTCTCGTGTGTGAAAATCCATTTATCTCTACGTCACAAGTTTCAAACTGGAACATGTGAGTGAATTTTCCTTTTATGGCGCACAATAAAGTCTTTTTAGGTCATGCAAGCTTTTAGCGAGCGAGCAGTGACGATAGCAACATATTTTCAAAACATGACACGATTAGGCAACGTCATGGTCATTTTTTTTACCCGACTGCCATGGAAGGGTTATGTTTTTCTCACGTATCTTGTATGAATGTATGAAAATTTCTTTGTTTGTTTGTTAAGTATGTATCTTTCAAACGGTTGGATGGATTTGGCAAGTAAGGTCAATACCTCTAACGTCTAAATTGTCTAACAATTTAGATTCGTCTCAAAAACCCAGGTTTAAAAAAAAATAATCAAAATAGCGAATATTTCGCGCTAAATCGTTAATAAATTTTTGTTTACCAAACCTATCGAGTAAGGTATTAAAAATGAAGGAAATTAAAAGGCGATAACAAAATATACATAAGTTATATGTTTATTAAAACACCACTGAAAAGTCACAGTTTAAGCTGGAAACATACTATGGGGCGCGTCCATAAGCCGATCTATTAGAATGCACGGTCGCCCCAGACGGGGCCGCTCTTCGGATGTCCGCCTTCGGAACCGCGACTGTGCGCCGTGACTTACGCACGTGTCTCATAATATGTTCGCACATTTACTTATTCTCACCAGTATCGCCAGCACGTCCGCCGGCGTCTTGGCCTCGACGCAGATGCCGTTCACCTCGATGACCTCGTCTCCGGCGTGAATGAGGCCGGAGCGATCGGCCGCGCCGCCGTGCATCACACGCGCTATCACGATCTTGCCAGTTTCTTCGCATGTCTTTATCGTTGCGCCCTGGAATACGGATACCGATTATTATCGATTCAAACAGTTTCACACTAGAAGAATTAATAAAATTGTTGGGAAGGTAAAGGTGGCGTTCCGATGTTGGCGTCAGCGACCGGCGACCGCGCAACCCGGATATGTATGCATGAGTCGCGCGACGCGATCGCTTGCATCCAACAGCACTTCACTAGTAGGTCGCGCGAACCGTTCGCAGTCGTCTGTCGCGGTTGACCGTCGCCATTGCTAACATCGGATGGGAAGAAGCGGCGCGGGAGAAGGTGGAAGGACCTCTGACGAAATCCAACCAACGGTTTTTGCTCTAGACATCATTATCTAGACTAATCTTAAGGTAGCCCTCTAATGTTGGTGACCGCACGCATCTGGCGACCGCGACACGCGACCGTGCGACCCGGATATGTATGCGCAAGTCGTACGACGTGGTCTGTTGCATCAAACAATGCTTCATGTTAATGCTTACTAAATAGTGAGTCGCGCGACGCGGTTGCGATCGCCAACATCATGAGGACCATTTGAAGATTTGAAATTTAAGTGAAGAGAAAAACTCGTGGACAATCATTGTTAATTCATGCTAGGGGTGCTGGACGAGACAATACAGGGTGTAATCGTTAAGTGTGCACAGGCGATTTTTCCGTAACTATTGCAGATATCAAAAAACTTTAAACTGATATCGAAAGTACTTTACCTAATGAGTAAAATGACATTAATAACTTTTTAAAATTAAAACGAGAAATATCCAAAAAAAATACATTAATCACTCCCATACATTTTATTTCTTAGTAAGGACAAAATTTTGTGTTCAAAGCATATGTTCGAAGTGACGTCCTCCTTGTGCAATACAATGACGAGCTCTATTTACAGTTTCTAAATGAACTTTCCTTAACATTTGCGGAGCAATTGCACGACGTACACGATTCTGTAACTCTTCTAGGCTGTGTACTCTCTCAGCGTACACGTGGTCTTTGACAAATCCCCATAGGAAGAAATCACAAGGCGTGAGATCCGGGGATCTGGCAGGCCAAGGGGTTGCACTATTATTGGCTATTAAGCCATTATAATTGTTTCGTAAGAAATTCATTACAACATTTGTATTATGTGCAGGTGCTCCATCTTGTTGAAAAATTATCGACCTTCTTTCATCGTCTGGAATTGGTTCTAAGAGACTTGGCATATCGTTTTGTACAAAGGAGAAATATCTCTGTCCATTTAAGGTTCCACTGTAAAAATATGGCCCAATGATCCGATCTCCAAGAATACCACACCACACATTAATTGAGAATCGCACCTGAGCTCTAACTTCAGTAGTTAAGCGAGGATTGTCAATTGACCAATAATGCGAGTTTTTTCTATTGTAAATGCCGCAGTTTGAAACATTACTTTCATCGGTCCATAAAATTGACCTTACATTGACATAATTATTGACTAGCCAATTGCAATAGATCAGCCGACGAGCAGGATCATCATTGTGCAGCGTTTGAGTAGGTTTTATCTTAAATGCTTTGAAGTTGTGTTTTTTTAATAACTTGTGTACATAATTGTGGGACACTGGAAATGATCGGGCCACTGAACGCGTTGATTCTTGTGGATTATCTACTACGTAGTTAATAATATTGTTATCTAAGTCATTATCAAATTCCGGAGCTCTTGTTCTCGAACCTTTTTTTCTGTTAAAAGATCCATAATTTATCAAATTGTTATCCAACTTACGTAAATACGTACCAGAAGGAACTTCTCTATCTGGGTACTCTCTTCTGTAGGCGATAATGGCCGCCCTATTGTTACAATCATGTTTGTAGTACATTTTTAACATGTCCCTCTTTTCTGTATTGGAATATGCCATTTTTCAATCAATAAATGCAACAATCACGATTATTAACGCAAATTGAAAAATACAATAAATTGGCGGGAACGAGAACCCGCGATAAAGAATTTGAATTTAGAACGAACACCAAAGAGTATCTTTCTTTTTGTTTTTATTTAGTATGTTGCTTTTCAGCTAGTTCAAATCAATACAATATTGAAACAAGGTTTATTATAAATTTGAAGTGGTAAGATAATTAATCTACACGTGTATCTACTTGAAATTCATTAATACCTTCATATCGTACATAATTATAAAATGACAAGGGTAAAATGAGTAGGTACTATTCCACTTAAAATAAGGAAACTAAAACCTTTCTACTATCTCATACTAAATGTATGGGAGTGATTAATGTATTTTTTTTGGATATTTCTCGTTTTATTTTTAAAAAGTTATTAATGTCATTTTACTCATTAGGTAAAGTACTTTCGATATCAGTTTAAAGTTTTTTGATATCTGCAATAGTTACGGAATAATCGCCTGTGCACACTTAACGATTACACCCTGTATACGTCATAACTCATACACTAGCGGGGTGATCATCAATGCGAATTGTATGATAGCCCTGCTGTCGCTACCTTCGAAGCCGCGGCCTTATAATGGTGCGTTGTCACTGAGCATGGCGGATAGGAGAGGATAGGACCGTGAATTGGCCAAACATATAACTCGAAATCTCCACTTCGAGCACTGTGATTGGCCAATTCACGATCCGCTCGTCTCCACTCCGCCCAGCTACGCGTCAGTGGAAAACTGGAACGCTCCCATAAGCATGGTATAATGTGCTTTCGTGAGCATACATGCGTAATTTTGTGAACACTAATCGTATCATGGTAGATGGCTCTTTAGTAAACTGAACACCCAAAAGATTCTGAAGATGATGTTACTAACATTACAAATTCTGTTCAGTATTTTCGATGGTACCCGATCACTTGCATCGAGTAATCTTATCTGATTAACCGATAGACATTTTGACATGACTGATATCGCATCGTTTTGCCGAGAGGTTGCAGATCGTGCAGTAGCAGTGTTAAAATTACATGAAATGTGAACGTGGCTTTTCAACACTACCCGTACCATTTAACTGTGAACAGGTTGATTTGATTTGAAAACAAGGAACATATAAGGTAAGGAGTTCTTGATACAAAACATTACTTTAAGGTACGTTTAAGGGTGTGTTAATTATTATCTAATCGCGTCGAACCTATGCCCGGATAAATCCGAACACAACTATCGTCAAGGACCTGGTCAAGGTACGCTACTTTTATCCCGAATTTAATACTTACCTATCTTATCGAAATGAGGTATATGTATATTTCAATGCTCGCGCGCAATGCACGGCGATCTCCGAGATCGATTACCGAGCATTGAAATACAATTCCTTATTTCGATTGGATATGTATTAAATTCAATTGATAAATTTAAAATGCTCAACAGTACCGTGCGTCAATGTGCGTCCTATTGGGTTGGCCACGAAAAAGATATTTTTTCTTTGGGAGCCATGTTTGTGATATTGTTACTTATTAGCTTAAGGAAACAAAACTTGTTCTGCAACTTCATAATGTAAAGCATCGATGACACACGGCTTTTTTACACGCTACAAGCCAGCAAGTTGTTCGCGTGTAAACTCGCCCAATGTCATCGGCTTTTTTACAATTTGCTTGTTGACTATCCTTCCTAAAAGCTAACACGCTCAGCTTTTAAACTCGCCAACGATCAGATTGTAAAAAATCCGTGTGTCATCGATGCTTAAGTAAATAAAAACATTAAATAGTTTGTTCACATTATGGAAAATGAATGTTACCAAACAAGCCGGACTAAACCTACTTATTTTGCTTATTGTTGACATAAAGTCGTGGTTTTGTGTGAATGCTTAGTTCTAGTTTTATCTAGTTTAGTCTACCCAAAAAAGTACGGTAAGCAAGTGGATATGAGGTATTGCCGGATTGTTTACATAACAATTTTCTGCAATGTGAACTGAACATACTATAGACTGGATGAGGGGCTAACACAATACAATATTGCAATACTAATATTGCATAACATCTAGAGATAGCAGCTAGTTAATTTTGACTTGGACGTAAAAATTACAAGAATGTGGGAAGATGCAAGGGAACATCTAGATAACATTGAAAAGGGAAAAAGCAAAGTGGTGTCAGATAGAAACAATCAGGAAGAACAATGCCAATTATACCTTGATCACACGTACCGAGTACTGTACCGAGAACACTGTCTCGGCCGAGTACTCGGTACGTATAAACATAGCGCCGAGTTCTCGGCTGAGCGAGTGATGGAAACTTTCACTGTCTCGGCAGAGTACTCGGTACGTGTGATCTAGTCATTAGTCTTGGAATCTAGAAAGCAATACTATTCATGAAAAATATTATAAAGATACATGACGACACGATTGGTCGAGTGGCAAGTGTATTGGAGTGCCACGCCGATATCGCGGGTTCGATTCCCGCTTCAGGACAAGCACATGTGTGATACCCAGACTCAATACAAACACCAATATCCATAGGGATGTATTGACTTCTTACAAATGAAAAAAAAAAGTATTTAAGTATTCTATCAGTTAACTCGTTCCCATAGTACAAGCTTTGCTTAGTTTGGGGTTAGATGGCGTTGTGTGAAATGTCCAAAATATTTATATTATATTTATAATAAAAAAAATGAGCTAACTCTCAAAGATCTCAGTGAAGTGTTTTCGCACCTATTTTGAAATAAGCTGGTAACAAGCCTAAAATACATAAAACCGCAATTTTTAATTACCAGAAAAAATACGCATATTCCAGTGGCGGTTACAAAAGACAGATTTGGCAAAAACTCTTTCAAAAATTTTATTTTCAAAATGAACATATTAAAATTTGGAAAAATGTTCCCGTTAGTCGTTTTACTTTGGCAATCGTTACCCAATATTGATAAATAATTTAACATAACTCGAGCCAGCTGGCAAAAGCTCGGCCCGCACTCGTCCGGCCGTCACTCTGTCATTTTCTAGTAACCGAAAATTCTGACTGCACAGATACAACGTAGTACCCATTCTGCACTACCCATTTAAATGTTCTTGGTAATTAAAAACTGGTGGTGTATGAACGTAATTTGGAAAAACTGCTACCTATAGTTATACTTACCACAATAGGTTCCGCGCTCAAAGCTCCACCCTTATAATAAAAATATATTTTCAATAACAGCTTTATTCCTATCTTCATAAAGCAATTTCAGATAATATATACAAATGATTTTACATAAAAATAAATACTAGATATATCAATGGTTCAAATAAATAAATATTTATATATGTAGAGCAAGAAAAAGCTATGAAGAACTTTAATGGCAAAGTTTTTGACGAAATATTCCTTTTTCAACTAGTATTTATTTTTATTAAATAATATACCAATTTTTTAAATTATCAGATATCTTTATAATCATAGTCAAACATCTTAAGTTCATCTATATGTTTTATTTTTTAATTCTGATTTGTTTTAAACCTTAGCTGCTATGTCTAAATGCTTATTGAAACTTACACATATAAAATACACTTAATCTGGTTTCTATAGTATAAGCTTGCTTTGATTTAAGACTAGATGACGCTGTGTGAAATGTATTTTTACTTTAAAAAGATTGTCTGTTGATTAAACAACCAATCAGTTTGCTATACATGCTGTTAAGGGTGCAAGTCATACAAACAAATGTGTAGATTGGGCCTCATTGGATCTCATATTCCTAAAAGGTATTTTTTTAATAATAACGTGGTAAAATATCAGCCAAGGAAAGTAATAAAGTTAGTTGTTTTGTAAAAAAAAAGGAATCTAAAACAACCTTATTTGTGTGATGAAAGCTTAATTTCAAATGTGAACTTACAAGAGGTTCATCACTTTTGACAAGCTGAACTATCTTCACAGTTTCCTCCTCTTCATCAGCTTCACAAGGCACCTCCGGAAGATGTGGGTAGTAGTCTTTTTGTGCAACCGCATCATGCGTGCATAAGATTGCCTAGAGCAAAGAAATGGAAAATTGTCCAGATTTTTTGTAGGTATAACAATGATGTTCATGAGATTTAATTTCATTTATTTATTTGCAAACATGTTAATACAATGTAGTTTAGTACAGTAACTCAATGGTAGGTATGACATGACCTTGTAAGGGCAATGCAAACTACTGAGTAAGTCCCTCTTTAATAGTAGTAAAAAATATATTAAACTTAAAAGCTTGTCACAATTTGATTTATAGAAGTAACTCATTTTGATAGTAAATGTGGGGGAGGAAGGATCCTTTTGGTCAATATATGTCATATATTCAGGACTGGATATCTCCAAAATAATAGACACATTATCTTCTAAAATCAACATCAAAAAAGAGAAATATGTAAGTAAGGCTGGCAAAAGATAAAAGATATGAAAATGTCAGTCGCAAGATGAGTGCAGCAGCAAGTCTGAATCAAAATAGTTACTCTCCTCTACAACATAGTTTGTTCATTTAGTTCCTTTCATACATCTTCTAACACAAAGTTCTCTTCATCTATAAATAATCATACTCACTTGAAAATGTGGCTTTTGCAGTACACTAAGTAGCTCTTGATATTCCTTAGAGACAGGCAGTACTCCAGCCAGGGTTTGCAGGACTTCAAGGGTTACTTGCATGGCATTGGAGAGTAGGGGGTAAAAGCGGTCATCCTTCCCTTTAGCCACTATCTTGTTATGAACTTGTACCAATGCATGCAGCTGCTTGGACTGTAAGAGTTCGCTTAGGAAAGCAATGTCCTCACCTCCAGGCTCAACATCCTTTAGAGATGTGAGCAATCTGAGGAGAGCTGTGGATTGGAGCAATTTTCATTATGGAATCAGTTATGTTTATCTTGGGCAGTTAAGAATTAAGTTGGGAGATTTTGTTGGCTTTGGCATCAAGTCAGACTTCCTTTCATATGAGTTGATTCTGTGTTGCACAAGTTGCATAGTTGCTCACAACACATGAGCACTTGACATTACCAGCTGTAGATGTACTGAACATCTCTTGCAATGACTGCATTTCATAAGAGAGCAGCTGGTAGTAATTGGCTTTCTACAAAATCTTATCTAAATTTCATGTAAATTATGATCAAAAGCTTTCTTTTGTAAGTACAATAAATATTCTGAACAAATTTGTTTTTTATAGCTGGTTTAATATACTTTACATATTTGAATACTTATTATACATAGGTTTTACAAAACAATAATTTTGACTGCAATGCATTTTAGTTAGATTGAGGATGATAGCAGAAGTAGATGGCATTGATTTTTTTAGATTATCCATTTGTTATGAATTTCATAGTGTAGTTTAGTAAAATAAATGACATGATAGTATCGTTAGCTTAAACTTACCTGGATCCCAGTTTTCATAAGACGAGTCCATTTCCAAAATTAAATAAAAAACTAAATAACAAAAACCATAATCGGAAATCGATGATCACAACCCAGTTCGCCAAAGAGTACCAGTTTCTTTATTCACGGGTACACAATGTCGTACACTTATACAGTACACAAGTGAAAACTTCAAATCAATGAACAAAGTATAAATAATTATTTCAGATAAATTGAGAAATGATGTAAAGGTAAACCAAATACTATCACAAATTCCTAAAATCGCGAACGAACATTGCCTTTCCTCCGTCCGCCATCCCCCGTCTATTCGGTTCTGTCTGATCTGAAGTCTATCAAATCAATGTCAATGTCAGATGACAATTTTCTTTGACATCCCATTTGGATGTCAATTTTTGTCACTGATAGCCATAGACAATTTTTGAAGGCTTGATATACACCATCAAGTGTTCAGTCAGTCAATTGAATCCCATGAATTGCTAGGATCTCGAAGCCCATGAAAAAGGAAAAACAAATGGACAAATCTAACCGGCAGTAACTTTCCATATTATTCTATCATCTCTGTCATTATTTGACCTCACCTTTTTATTACTTAAAAAAAATCTTTCAGCTTTTCTTCAGACCCATAATTTGATCTCGTTCGTTTATATATTTATGTACTGCATGCAGGGCAAAGGCCTCCTTCCACAGCATTCTGTCCAGTGCTGCTTCGTTTTTATACGAACTTGAAAATTGTTTTGAACTTAACTGCATGAAGATTGCATGAGCGGGCCGACAGATATTATCAGACAAACTACATACCTATCTACAATACCTACTAATAATACAAACGCTTATTTTTATCTCTGAGACCTCGCATAACTCGCTAGGTGGGTATGGAATGAGTAAAACTGAGCTAATAGGCTCAGGCACAGTTGTATAATATTTAATTTATAATAATAGCTGTATAAACATATATAATAATAATAAGTTATATATTACCTAAAGAAGTTTTTTTTTTTAAGTATTAGTGAATTACATTTTATTACCGAGAGTGATTTCTTTTTTGATGATTTTTCTGATATATTTATATTATATAATATAATTATATATATGCCATCTTTGAACTTGTGATGACATACCTACAGTTTGATAGTGTGTAAGATTCTTCCGTACATTCGTTGTGTCTTGTGTTGTGTCAAATAAAAAGTCATTGATCTTGATCGTTGTCTATTGCTTTTGTAAAGATCATGTACGGCGGAGCGCAACTCGACGAATTTTAGTAAAAAGTTAGAATTTTATTGATCGTTTGCTTGAAGTGTCACAAAGCGCCGATTGTTGTTAATGTTTAATATTTTTGGAAATAAAAAGTAAGAAGTGTCGTTCTAACAAACTGGTACGTATGGCTAAACAAAATCTGAAAAACTGCTATCATAGTGTCCAGTCTCAAGACGTCAGTGTTATGTATTTGTTCATGTATTTTTTGTGCTAACTTACACCTGGTTTCATATCTCGGTATGTAATAGCAAAAAATAGATGATTACGTCATCTTTCGTGGTAAAAATAGTGTAAAAGACCTTTTCATCTTACGTTCCTGCCCATTTCTCCAAGCACTACCCGCCGGTATGTAAGAAAAACTACCAAGTTATTATTGCTGTAGCTCAAGTTGATTACAATAGATCTACTTATTATATCTGGAGTAACAGGTACATACGTTTTTAATCGGTAAAAAATAAACACAGTAAAATGCAGCTAATAAGATTTATTGTAGGTAGCTATAAAAATAAGTGTTTTATCTAGTTGAGTAATTATATTTTTCTTATTAAATTAACTTCCTATGTAACGAAATAAGTCAATATCTTATTTTATTAGTCTACCAAAGGATGTAACACATTATTATTCTAAACAATAATGTAATAGTTACTGAATGCCAAAATTTTAAACAGTAAATACAATTCTAAGATACCAAAACCCCTAGTTTGTCAGTGTTTTAGACTAGAATAGACAGTACTGGTTAAAATATTTTTAGTTCCTTGAAACATAATGTTTACCTATGAAAATCTGATTTTAAAACTAAGCAAAATCTATTGCAACACCCAATGAATACCATTCAAAATTTAAAACTAATTAGCACATGGTTCCAAAACTCACATTAAAAATGTCAAATGCGTGAATAGAATGAGAACAGTACTATTAAATGAATAGCAATGATAGCCGATAAATGATGTCATATTTTATACTCCCAGACAATAAATACATGACACGCATTCCAAATAATGTTTATTGTCAATGAGATTTTTACGACATGCATACTTATCATGATTATCTTCTAGCTGTATTTGTAATGATCATAGTAAGTAGGTAATATAAATAAAAATAAAGAATAAGGAATCTTTATTTGTTCAAGAAATTTAAAACTAATATAAATAATAATGATGATGTGTGAAAAAATCAATCAATAAATACTTTGTACTATTATGTCACTGAATCTAGAGAACTTGAAACTTAGAAAGTCTTCTTTGTAAGGTGTAAGTGTGCTTTAAATAGTGGCTTCTCATGTTTTGTGTTAAGCAGGCGGATATAGTCAGTTAACACAGGCCTGTGTGAGCAAAGTCCTAGGCGCATGCTTGCCCGTACATATGTTCTTGGCGCGGCGCAGCGCATGTTAGCACAGCCTGTGTGAATTCACCATAAGAAAGCTATCACATTAATATACAATTTGAATCCAAAGAAGTTAAACATGGTGAAAGTTTAAACAAGAATGCTTGTTTGGATTGTATTGACACAGTAATGTTTACACTAGGCAGATAAAAAGTCTTTTTCCATTTCCTCCATTACCAACACAATTGATTCATGAGTTTAAGCATTAAGGGGAATCCTCAAATCCGAATTCGGTACAAAATGTTTCGGACAAATACTCAAAAAGTATGCCGCCGTATTATAGTAATTTCTTCACACTATTCGTTTTTCCCAAGTTTTTTGATTTCGTTAACAAAAAAAGTGAAAGGTTTCATACTTTAATTTAGATTTTATATGTGTTTTAAAATTAACCCTACTAACTTTAAAACACGTATAAAATCTAAATTAAAGTATGAAACCTTTCACTGTTTTTGTTGACGAAATAAAAAAACATGGACGAAACGAATAGTGTGAAGAAATTACTATAATACGGCCTACTTTTTGAGTATTCGTCCGAAACATTTTGTATGGAATTCGGATTTGAGGATTCCCCTTTAATAATAAACATCCACCATCCATCCATCTGAAAAAACCTTTGAATATTAGTGTGGTATTGTTTAAGGCAACTATTGTGCCTCGGTGGAATCCGACCGGGACCCCGTGACTCTGTCTGATGCTGATGCGCCGTCGATCGAACGAGTGGTTTAGCGACGAATTAGCACTAGGGTGATTGAAGGAATATTACCGGGTTTTTTTTAGTCGGTATACCACTGGACACTAGCACTCCGCTAGTGGTCTGGTGATGCGCCCGACATACCCTTTTAGCCCTACCCGGTTAAAGAGGATGCGTAAAGCATTTTCCCATAGTAAAAAAGGACCAACTTTTGTATAACTCGGTTGAATTAACATGACACCTGGCTCGGAACTCGATCCTTCCCCTGCGGCTCTGCGCGACGTCCTCCGTGTTTCTTCTTCCTCTTACTGTGAAGCCTTAAGTATACCACATCCTCTTCTCTGCCATGAGTATCCATTTCCACACTGTACTTTGCACATACGTCGTTCAGCCAGGTGTCATGTTCATTCGCCCGAGTTGTATATGCCCTTCGAAGTTCGGAAGCTTGTTAAGTTAAAGTAATCTATCTGTATATATTACAGGCTTAAGAGATGCTTGATGCCGGGCGCGCGACCGAGGATTAAGCCGTTGTCGGCAGGCGGGCCATCCAGATCGTCTCTCGATGAGGTATCGGAGCTTGAGCTGCATCTTCAGAGGCAGCTGGAGGAAGATATAGCCAGGTCAGTTCCTATCCCTCCTGCAACTACATTTTTTTGGGATAGGCAAGAATTTGACCACCACCTCACCTGATGGTAAGCGACGATGTGGTCGAGGATGTAGCACGTTTGCCTAGTAAGAACTTATTCACCCTTGATTTGAAGACTCCGAGATTATAGTGTGTCGGAAAAACAGGCGCCGGCAGCGAGTTCCATTCCCTGCTGGTGCGCGCCATAAGTGTCGATGCGAACCGCTTGGTTAGAGTTCGCCCCCGTACGCCTGCTAGTTCGGTGGTAAAAGGGAGATGGCGGGATTAGATCGTGTAGCTCCTGCGCGCTCTCTATATCTGCATTGTTTCGTATTTCTATACAGTTGTTCCCATAGTTCGCGATATTGCGGACGGACGCGCACCGAAACACCGTGGGAAGAGTATCGTCCGGTGGTAGGGCAGACACATCCGTCGCGTTGGAAGATGCTTGTGTTGCGTCTGTGGTCGTCCATCGGCCGTCCGCGTCCGTCCGCAATATCGCGCACCGTTGGAACGACCCTCAATGAAAATTATGTATGGTAGAATTGTGTTGGTCACTTTGATATTGAAAGTTTTAATGTTTATCATCATCATCAAACTGTAGCACTCTTCCAAGGCGCGCCACTAAACCCAATCTTCGGCTCTTTTCATTAATTTTCTGCCAACTATGGACACACATCTTAAGGGTAGATGTAAGGGTTTATACACAAGATTATTGTCTCCATATGAGGGTGATTATACAAAGATTTAAATCTCTAGTACCAATCAATACTCGGTTACATTTTCATGATGAGAAAAACTAGCATTTCACTCAATGTGTGTAGAGCCATGTTCCACTTTAGTCTATGGCTTGAATTAGGCCTAATTATATTGTTATTGTTTATGATTCTGCAGGAAAAACTTTTTATACAAAATCGGTAAGCGACGCGTCATGCAATTATATCGAAGTGTTCCGCCTTCGCCGTGCTTTCGCCTTATGCCGTTTCTGTATAATTCAGACCATAGAAAGACCTATCTCTTCCCATCAGGCGAATGAGTGCCTTATTTGTCCAATCATTTAATAACATACACATAAATAGAATTCTATAATGGCATCGAATTTAAAACACTAGCACGGAACTGGAAGTTCACATAATCAAAATAAATGTGTACTTATTGTTGAATAACTTTGGGCAATCCAATAAACTTCTCATTTCGAACTTGAATGTGGAAACTTTGATGAAGCGGTGGATAAGCTACTTTAGAGTTTGAGGGAGTACTCACAGTTTCGAACTATCGATGCAATGCGATTAATGTTCCTCTATAAGCGGGTTCCAGATTATTCTAGTTTCGCCGAAACTAAAATCATTACCAAAACTGTTTCGGTCTTTACCTACGTTGTTGTATTGGATCATGGATATATTATTATTTTAATGTTTTTAACCTATTATTGCGTCTCACTTTTGGGCCAAGGTGGACCTTCGAGATCTCCTTCCACTTTTTACGGTCATTAGCCGCCCTTCACTAATCTACCTGGTAGGCATCGATATAACTACGTCTTAAAGTATATTTGAAAGATAATTAAGGTTTATTTTTAATCGGCCTACGAATATAATAATTATAATTACATGAATAAGCGTTAATCTTGCTAAGTATGATTCATGTAGAGAAAACCATTTAACGCTCATATAATATTAATCAGTATAAAATATTTTTGAAGCTATTTCCAAACATAATTTCATTTTTAAAAATGTAATCCAGCTTGCGACTTCATGACTAAAAATACGCATTTAAGGCTAATCCTCAAATCCGAATTCCATACAAAATGATTTGGACACATACTCAAAAAGTACGCCGTATTATAGTAATTTCTTCACACTATTCGTTTCGTCCATGTTTTTTGATTTCGTCAACAAAAAAAGTGAAAGGTTTCATACTTTAATTTTAATTTTATACGTGCTTTTAAGTTAGTAGGGTTAATTTTAAAACACGTATAAAATCTAAATTAAGGTATGAAACCTTTAACTTTTTTTGTTGACGAAATCAAAAAACATGGAAGAAACGAATAGTGCGAAGAAATTACTATAATATGGCGTACTGTTTGAGTATTTGCCCGAAACATTTTGTATGGAATTCGGATTTGAGGATTAGCCTTAAGCAATGAACCTACTTATTAGGGCATAGTACCGGGAAATCCCGGAACCGAAAATCCCGGGAAATCCCGGGATTCTCGGCTGTCTCCAGCACCGGTACTAGAAAAATCCAGAACCGGGATTTTCGGTACTTTCGGGATTGCTTAAAATTTAGTTTATAAGAGCTTTTTTAGGGTTTTAATCTTTAAAACCATAGCTAAATAGTGCATTCTGTTAGTACAAAGAAGGAAAGACAGTAACTCCTCTACCCACTAGATCCTACCCGCCCATCTTACTAACTTTCAAAGGTGCTGTTGATGTTCAGAACTTAGGAAATGTTGCAATATCAGCTTATTGTTGGTATCGTCGTCTCAATGCATTTATTTAAAGAATGACATGAGCTTTGGGGTTGTTTGTACTGACGTGACGGTCTTTCCACAACCTAAGCCACTGAACGTATTATTTTTATTTCTTATTATTATGAGCCTGAATCGTCCCACTGCAAGGCAAAGGCCTCCCTTACTTCTTTCCACTCTTTTCTGTCAAGGGCAACTGTCTTCCAGTCTTCCAAGTAGGAGTCTAGCTCGTCTTTCCATCTTCTCCGATGTTGTTATCAACAGTTTATTAGCCTACTATTAATAAGAAATAATGAATAATGATTCCGTTTTCTGCAATGCGACTGTGCTTTATGTTCATTAAAACCAGCTGACTATGGATATACGGGTTTATAAGCTTTGTTAATGACATTAGTTCCCTTCAAGTATCTCAAACTCCAAGCGTAGCTCGTTTCATAGTGTATTATTGCGTCGTTTATCTAAATAGATATCTAGCAGAACAGTGAGTGTTCACGCCTTGGTTGAGTATTTCATTATGGGTAGGACGCACTGGTTAAAAAGCAACGGGTTGTGTCGAAGATACAACCGTAAATTATAAGCGGATACTTCTTTATGTTACGTCTTTGACAAAAATTTTAAACTGACACATATACTTATCGATAGTTTATCACAGAGGAAATTAATAAAATTGGCACTTTCTTATTTTAACATACTTATGAGGCCGATCATTGACATTGACATGATCATTGAGCATTGGCTTGTGAAGATTAATAACAAATAAAGTACGATTAAAAACTATTATCTTTTTATCAGAAATCAAATCAACCTTCGTTTAGAAGTGTTGTTACGCATGTGACGTACTAACTTTTTAACTGTAATCCTATACAATCCTGCAAACAAAGAAATATCCACTTCAAAACTTTCGTTATAAGCCATTTATACTTGATATATAACTTAACAATTGGTACTGTATTGTTAATGCAATATTCAATTAGTTACGCGAATTTTCTCTCTTACAAATCATGCTTGCAGTAAATTATATAAATATAAAAATATAACTTATAACTTTTCGTTATATTTCGCTCGACTTTTCTTTATTTTATCGTTTTCTGACTAGTTTTCTGTTTGACTTAATAATAGGCTACTAATTATTTTCGGGAATACCGAAAATCCCGGTACTCCCGGTTCCGGCCGTGTGCCGGTACCGAAATCCCGGTACTGGAAAAAGGAACCGGTACTGGAGGCCCTACTACTTATATTGGCTTAGGTTCACTCACCAAAATCTAAGCAATTAAACGAGGAATCAAATATAATACCTAAAAGGCACACTGTAACCCAGACAATACCTAGACTAGGTATTGTTTGACTATGTATTGATACAATTGTACAGATTTGATCGAAAATATTTTTCACTAGGCTTTATTTCAATCGTTTGTTAGTGTTTCAGCGAGACCGTTGCATGAAGTCAATCGCATAGATTATACATTACTGGTTATAGAAAAACTGGTTTTAAAATTCCAGTGATATATTTTGTAAACTGTACCTTACATAGTTTTTTTTACTAACGAAGTCTAGTCCAGTCATAACTTGATCATAACATCACATGCTTGACCGAATGAACACTTCGTTAGTTGGTTTATTGGAAAAGTCATATTTAGCACATTTACTTTTAAACTTCGGTTGGGTACGCATTCTAACATACACTCAGTATCATTTCTATTTCTATTTTATTTGTTGTTTTTCTCTTAGGCTCATTTCCCACTGGGGTGGCAGCGGCCGCCAGAGCACTTTTAGTGTCAAATAATATTTTTTAAACATTATCTACATACTTATAACACCAGTATTGCAGGGCCGCTGACAGACCGCGCGCGGCCGAACGCTCCCACGAGCGGCTTTTCAGCGGTCCTTCAATACTGGGGCTTAACTTACTACGCTACGCTGTCATCGGCTCTCGTTATCGAATGATACGTAAATTTTAGAACAAAATGGAAGACCAAAATGTTAAAATTGACGTACTATTCGATAACAACAGCCGATGACAGCGTAGCGAATAAGTCCCGGGTCTTTTTAGTAAGGTGGATAATGTTTCAAATGATTTCGTACTGAAAGTGCTCTGCCGGCCTCTACCATCCCAATGGGAATTGAGCCTTAGTTTTTAAAATGATATGATTTATTATAGTAATATGGCAAGTTAAACAATCATCGGCTTGAAGTTATGATTCCTATGTCATTGTATAGTTGTTTAACCAAACGTATGCCCATGTCATGTTGTTTTTCTATTTATTGCAGAATATTTGACGAATCAATTTACTCTGATCTAGAAGTGGTGTGTGGAAAACTAAAAATACTTACTCATTCTTGCATACTAAAAGCACGTACACATAAGTTTTATCATAAGCTTGAATCAATATTGCATGTGAATATTGGGCGTAACACTTTTGATGAGATATATTCATTCATAAGGTATGGATCATTTCTGAATGACATTTTGAAAGTTTATTTACTGGAGTGTAATTCAATGTTTTATCTCATTCTAGTGACGCGTATACGGAATGCGACGTTCACGACCAAGAAAAAGATATAATCAGATACTTGAATAATAATATTGAGTCGCTACAGCCGGCGTGTGCAGCTAATGATAAGAGAAATAAGCAGGAAGAGTTGGATGAATCCGATGCATATGCAACGCCGAATTGCGTGAGCCCGGACGACAGCAGCTTACATAAAACTCTTAGCTCTAGTCCAAGCACCGAGTTGACGAAAGAGTACTACGCACTCGTGCCGATAGAAGGACACATACTAGACAAAGAACTTATCGAGCAAGACGAACTGTCCAGTGCTTTTCAATCCTTCATTCAACTGCGAACTGACAAATCTAACGACTACAATATAACACAATGCATTAAACCCACAACACTCTCTCTAAATTCTAGTCATTTATCCAAAACCAACAAACATTCCAATAATTGTGATATTTTAAAAGGATCTAATAACAGCTGTCTGTTTGAGAACGATAAAAATATAATCAACAACGTCACTAGTCAAGTTCGCAAGCACATATCGGAAATTAATAAAAGTTCGCTCGTGTTGAAGAAGTCGTTTAGCTGTGAGACAGCAGAACGCGGGTGTTTTTCGGATCCGACGTTTTCGCCGGACAGCCTGGTAGCAGACGAGGCGAGCTCGTCATCGGACTACCTATCGGCGGCGCATTCCGCCTCGCCCGGCCCGCCATCCTCTCATGACGCCGGCGTCGCCGCACGCGACACCTCCAAAATGAACAATACCTACAACGTGTCCGACTCCGGCATCGATAACAATGAGACGCTCGAGAGTCTGAACGGCCACAAGGACGTGACGCTGACGGATGTGTCCTTGACGGAGAGCACTTTCCACGATTTGCTCAATGACGAGTCCATGAATAGCCATGACTCGGCCTGTAATACTCTAGAGAGACATCATTTGCCTAAACCGAAATCGGGTGCGCAAACGTCTCTTGCCAGTGCATATAAACCAATAGCGGACATGAGCGGCAAGTCTTCTAAAGATGAGAAGCAACGGCAGAACGAGGAGATAGTCATTATGGAATCTTCGTCGTTATCTTCAGAGACCGGTTCATGGGAGTCTGTTTTCCCCCCGAAGATGCCAGAGAAGGATGTTTGTGAAAAGTTTTTGAACATCGAACGCCAAAACTGCATCGGACCTGAATACATAAATCCAACTGTCGCGGTTGCCTCGACTAACATGAGCTTTCAGTGTCCTGATGTCGCCCAAAAATCTCCATATAAATCGACGGCTTGCTTTATAGACGCCGCTAGCCTACTCGACGAAGAGGAAATATTACAAGAACAAGTGAAGCCCATCAACCCAATACCAGATAACATTTTCCGTTCGCCGAGTAGACCGGTGCCTTGTGTGTCTAAACAGGATGTGAGCCCTTTGGACTTCTCAGAAAGCAATGATAATGATGACTCATTGGAACAGCCCGATCCGGATTCGATTCAGAAAGATATATCACCGACAATTTTCGAGATGTCGCTGATCCCTGAAGAGTCTTATGCAGGAGATGACATCTGCAAAGAAACGAAGGAATCAGAACAGCAATCCTTGCAAGGTCGAGCTCAAGAACCAATTCAAAACAATCTTACTACAGTCAAAACTATTTACACTTCAACACCACATAATTCAATAATTTCTCTGCAACCTTCAGATATGGTTAAAACGTTTGATTCTGAAGGGAGCGACCATGATGCAGCATGTTCCAAAAGTCGCACTGCAATCGAAAAGTTGAAGAATCAGACAGAAGACTGTTCTTTTCCACCGATAGCATACAATCGACAAGACACGCTTGAAGGTACCAACAAAAACTTTCGCGAATCATCACCGATTATATCTGGTGGAGCTTCAATCGAGGACCATTTGCCACAGACCGGGTTCAGTCACTCGGGGAGTCCGATGACAAGGAAGAAAATAGAAAACATTCCTATAGTGTCTGGAGCATACATACCCCCCGTCGAAGTCAAACCAGAAAAAATACCTAAGGTGTCTTCAAGCGCCCCCGCGTGGGTCGTAGACATGTCCAAGATGCCAATGTCAGACTCCAACACACCAAGTATCAAGAATAACAAAAAACCTGGAGATAAAACCTGTGATACTTTGAAGGCATCCGTGAAGTCCGGTAGCAATTCAGACGGCTGTAAGAGTCGAAGTTCTGTCGATTCCGACAGCAGTGAGAAATCGACACACAAGTTCTATATTGATCTTTCCACGTTGCCTGATGCATTGGCTCCGGAACAAAATAGCGAGAGTGAGGCCAGCAATGAAAAGAAAAATATATTCTCCATGTTTATCGACCTAGGAGATGCCTCATCTACCGTCAAGGAAATGCCGGCCAGGTTGTCATCTTCTCTTAATACAAAAAAGAGCTCCAAAGTTGAAAACAAAACTCAAACCACTAAAACTATCAAAAGTATAAAAAAGTCAACCAATACATCTGACTTGTTTGAAAAACTGGAGACTCTCTGCAATAATCCACAACTAACAATATCCGAAATACTACGGGTTCCTGATAAACCCACAAAAAATGGTATAGAGAAGACAGCTCCGAGTGAAAAAATAGAGTGTAGAGTGTCAAACAATATCTCGACCGTAATAGACGAGGAGCCAGCAGAAGACGAAAGCAGCGATCTATTCGTCAAGCTGTCAGACTTAGACAAACCGGCGAACAAGAGTGAAGTTCCCAAAATCGATTGTACCGAGCGAATGACACGGTCTATACCCGATCATAATTGGGGGGAATCGATTCACACGAGTACGAGATCTATCAATATTATCAGCTCTTTCCATTCGGAGAACGCTCTGAGTTTGAATAGACTGTTCCCTCAATTGCAGAACCATATAAGTAGAAGCATGCCCGGTTCCCTCTCTAGTAGGACGAGGTCTCCACTGAGGCTCGGAGTATCTTCGAGTGCCGGTGACAGAGAGGAACATCCCTCAGATGTTTCCGAAATGAGCAGCATACAAAGCAGTATGTGTCGCTCCGTGGTCGGTAAGAAATTTTAAATTAAATATTTTGATTCAACTACCTTTTTATACTACAAAAGGAAACAATTGGGCCACCCATAGACCGTTGCAAACGATCTATAGGTAGCACAACTGTTCCGACTCGATACCCGATGGTTGCATTGCCTCTTTGTACAGCAAGGCTTATTCTTTGGCCGAGATACAAGTAGCAGCCAGCCCTCTGATCACGCGTCGCTTTGACTAACTTTACCTCTTATTTATATTGATAATAACTAAGCAGTTTTCTAAGTATTTGTTTTTTTTTTTACAGAAAATAGTACAACTGAAGACACGAGTCAGACCTCGAGTCTCATAAGCAACTGCCAGTCGCGACTGGGGCTTGATCTACTCCGAATGTTTGTGGAAGAGATCGCTACGGATGTGATAGTCGAGGTGTCAGGACGGAGGATCAAAGCACATAAATGCATCCTATCGTCCAGGTAAGAATTATTGCATCTTCCATCAATCAATTTATATATTCAAATTCAAATAGTTTATTCAAAAAGTTACAAGTGTAGTGTAGGTAACAATATTTTTTTTTGCAGGTCCAAAAAATTAATTATATATAATATATTTGACTTCTTTTGAGCAGAAAATTAACAAAATTCCTTTTTTATTATGCGCCTAAACATCTTAATGATCATAACCTCGAAATTTCAACGACCGGGTTCGAACTCACGACCTTCGAATCGAAAGTTGAGGATATTGAACTAACTACATAGTATTCGTTTCTTTCAGGTGTCAATATTTCGCTGGTATTTTGAGCGGTGGTTGGGTAGAGAGCGCTGGAAACGTCATCGCTCTCCCGCCGTAAGTACCATTTATTCATTTATTGTACAATACCTATTCCTCACACCTTTCCTTTTTGTTTTAGCAGCTTTGATAGGCCTTATTCCAGTTAGCAATTCAGTCCAGCGGTTTAATCTAGCGCTGGAATGCCACTTGAATAATGTGAACCAGCCTATTCCATTCCAGTGCTGGTTCACATTATTCAAGTGGGATTCTAGGGCTGTTTTCGACCACTGGACTGGAATGCTTCCTGGAATAATGTGAATCAGGCATAAGGCCTATCAAAGCTTTCTCATCTTCGTTTACTTAGATGGCATTATACAGTATGGTGCAAAGATAACGATAAGAAGAGTTAACCCTATTTAATTTCAGGTTCTCGTTTAATGTCGTACACTTTGTCCTATGCCATATCTACTCGGGAGTGTCGACGATTCCCGATTCTATAAGCATCGTCGAGCTGGCTACCATATCAGATATGCTGGGCTTGGAAGGCTTGAAAGAAGCTATTATGTTCACGCTAAAAGCTAAATACTGCCACCACTTTCATAAGGTAAGACTAGAATGGTCTGTCTCACTGGCTCCTAATAATAAAATAATATATGAGCGTGGATGAGGATGGATTTAATACAGATTTTATGAGGGCCGATTTCAAAAAATAAAAATATTTTTTTTTTAGGCTTTTAGTTTACTAGGGACATGCTGTTATATTTTTGTTATTGCTAACATTAATCTGAAACAAGCCGCAAACTTTTATGCCTTTAGTTTCGTCCTGAAAATCACTGAATCAGAGGGTTCTAATTCAGTGATATTCAGGACTAATTTGAGTTAATTCTGTAATAGGATAAAACAGACCGCGGCGAGCAAAGCGAACCGCACATTTTTTAAGGCTTTTAGTTTACTAGGGAAATTCTTCAGTGATTTGGTTATCTATCAAGGAAAAATCGAAATTTCTCAGGACCCTAAATCACCCAACAAAAATGTGATCGCAGCGAGCGAAACGAGCCGCATTTTTTTATACACCTTTAATTTAGTCCTGAAAATCACTATTAGGATACTAAAACTCACAACAGCGTATATGTGATCGCGGCGATCACAGCGAGCCGCAAATATTCGCTTCACAAATCGCGTTATCAGGACCAAATCACCCAATTAAATAAACCTGATTCAAATTCAAATCAAAGGCGTTAAACCATGATTTTAGCGGCCCCCGGTTACCCGCGGCGAGTGGCACTCGGTGGCCGCCCCAGGGTGCTTGCGGCGAGTGGCGCTCGGCGGCTGCCCCAGGGCGCTCGTGGTTGCCAGAGTGTCCGCGGCCGCTATAGGGCGCTCGCGCTCGCGTTGAGTGGCGCTCGGCGGCCGCCCCAGGGCGCTCGTGGTTGCCAGAGTGTCCGCGGCCGCTATAGGGCGCTCGCGCTCGCGGCGAGTGGCGCTCGGCGGCCGCCCCAGGGCGCTCGTGGTTGTTAGAGTGTCCGCGGCCGCTATAGGGCGCTCGCGCTCGCGGCGAGTGGCGCTCGGCGCTCCCTAGGACCGTGCGACCGTGCGCCCTTGCACAATAGGTTAAGCCGCCCCTGCCAAATTCACCAATAGGATAAAGCAGACCGCGGCGAGCGAAGCGCGCCGCATATTTTTAACGCTTTAAGTTTAGTTCGAAAAATTACTTCATTAGACTTAAAAAATCTTTCGGATTTGCCGCCCCCTGAATTTGGCGCCCGGGGCGCGGAACCCTGGCTGCCCCCCCACCCCTATATCCGGGGCTGTAAGAATGTAACACAACGACCCCAAATTTTCACATATCCTCTATAGTGATAGGATGAGCTATAATATAGCAATGTTTCAGCCGTGTCGAGTATGTACAGTGGGGGTTCTCGAATGCTTCCCCCTATCGTCGGTTTACGGGCTTGACGAGCTGTACCGCCGCTGCCTGCGCTGGGTCACGAAGCATTTCCACAAGGTGTGGCCGACTAAGGCCTTCGCCACGCTGCCCTCAGAGCTCCTTGACAAGTGCTACCAGGAGCACATCCTCAACCTGACCATGGATAATATGATAGATACCGTCTATGGATGTGGTATTACAGGTCAGTTTATTGTTTTTGAACATTGAATTTATAATAACTTAGGCTGTGTCCCCAGTAGGCAAACTGTTAGCGGCCGACTGAATTTGCGGCGTATCGGTTTAGTACGCACTTTCTTATATTTGAAATGGAGTGTCCACAGTTTGCTAGTTTTACGCTTACTTTACACAGTTCACTTTACTCAGTCGGCCACTAACAGTTTGCTTACTGGGGACACAGCCTTATGGCTACTTGCACCAAACTGTCAAAGTCCCTAAGCTTTACTCGCTACTTTACTCGCTTGGTAGAAGCAGATTCTGACCGTTAAGAACTGTCAGGCGAGTTAAGTCATTGCTTAGGGTCTTTAGACAGTTTGGTGCAAGTAGGCATTAGTATCGTCACGACAAAGGCTTTCCCTTATGTGCGTCACCTTGCCACGTCTACAGCATGACGCATCTATTTTTTTCTAGCACCATTAGCAAATAGTTTTTCATTTGCCTTGATTAAGTCTCAAAACTACTGAAAAGCATCGTGGAGGTTGGCTAAAGCGAAAGGAGGCCTGTACCCAACAGTGGGATCTATTTTTCTGAGATGATTACGTCTCGAAAGGTTTTATTAAGATTGATTTGTAATAAATATTGTGGTCGTAGTGTCGGCTCTGCCTAGCAGCCGCTGGGCGGATGTGGTGGCGCGCATGTGCCGGCGGCTCGTGAATGCGGTGGCGCAGTTCGCGGGCGCGCGCCTGTCAGCCGTGCTGGGCGTGCTGTCGCGTGCAACAGCCAAGGGCGCGCCACCGGCCGGCGCGCACGCGCTCGTTGGTTGCCTCGCCAGCGCCGTGGAGTGGGCGCATGCCGACGAGCTGTGCCGTACCTATGCCGCGCTGGTCGATCTCGCCGACGACTCGCCCAAGCCGGACCTGATCGCGGACGGCGCGCCGCGTAACTCGTTGGCGCACGTACACGCGCCCGCGATGCGTCGCCGCTGCGAGGAACTTCTCGTGCGCGCCGCGCCCCGCGTGCTCGACTCGCCTACTTTCAAACAACTCCCCACCGACCTGCGCCGCCGCCTGCGCTACCTCATGCGCCGCTACGTGTCCTGGTCCCACCCCCCGCCGGCGCTCTCTCCGTCGGCATCCGCCCGCGCTTGCACCGCTCCCCGCGTTAAAGAAGAACCTTCCATGGTGGACATCGAGCACGTGCGAAATTCCTTCGTTCCGTACGCGCTGCGGCCGGTCCAAACGCCTGCGGTGCAAGTGAACGGCGCCGCACCCCCGCGCGTGCGCACCACGAAGGCGCAGGAGGAGCGTGCCAAGTTCAACATGATCAAGTCGAGCACGGCCAAGTCTCAAGAAAAGTTGAACGGGAAGCCTAAGGCGCGCGTCGCGTACGGGAACACCAAGCCGCGCTACCTCGAGCCGAAGAAGGAGCCGGCTCCGAATACTGGGTCATCAGTCCGCAAACAGATGGGAAAGATGATATCTTCATCTGAGTCGTCTCGCAACTCGAGCCCGGTGCTGGCGCGTGCGGCGCGAGGTGCGCGGGGGGAGCGCGAGGCGCGCGGCGTGCGCGGCGCGTCGCGCGACTCTCTCGCCTCGCGGCCGCGCACCGCCGACCCCTCCACGGACTCGCTCAGCGACTCACTCAACACTAACAAATACGCCACCTATACCAAGGCTAAACGTACCATCGAAGGATCTGCCCCGAGTAAGTAAAAAAAAGTAAAATTAAAATGGCCTTTATATCTACTAATAAATTATTTACATTTTGTTTGGGGGAATCGTACGCCCCGAGTTAGTATGCATTTATAAATACGCTATGATAAATCCAAATCTTCAAGAGAAAAGTCATTCTGATTATCATATATTTACTGTCTTTTTCATAGAATTTTCAATGACCTTACCTCGCTACATGATTTATAGAGACAGATTTTTGTCAGATCACATTGGATCATCACAATCTGTGTCCTTGCTAGAAGATCCTGCGATTCGTTTTCTTACTTAAGTATTTTTTTACAGTAACTCAGCCGCCGAAAAGCAACGCGGCTCAGATGAAAGCAAAAGTACCGACCAAGATCCCCGTTTACAAGGCGCAGATAACAGTGAAATCTAATATCACACCGAACCAGACCAACAAAGATACTAAGCGACCAACGCTGAACGACAGAATCGCTTCCAAATCCTCCCCGCTTTTACGCAGGGCCAACGAACTCAAACCATCCGGATCATTGATGATGGCTACCAAATCCAGCTCAGCCAAAATGGTGCCTAAAATTGTGAAAAACGCGAAAAACGATGGCAACACCAAAGCGAAACAGCGGCCGAGATCGCCGGCCGCCTCAGACATTCCCATCATGGAACGCTCTGGAACCTTCTTGAAAGATGAACCTACTTTCGGCGAGACCACTAATATTGATATCGATGAGTGAGTATTCGTGGCCATACCTATGACCCGATCACCAACTTTCGCGTCAACAGTTTGTATGATTATTTTTCAAAATTTTCAAAACGTCATACAAACCGTTGACATCTCGGTGACGGTTACGCTACGATAACGTTAACGGGAGAGCTTGTGATTGGTCCTCTGGATTCCAATAAGATAAGTACCGAGATTGCCCTAGCAACACAGAAATGTAGTTAAATATTTTTGTCAGACAATGTTGCTTTGGCTATCTTTTCACTTAAGGGGTAGAAATGCTATTTACTCTTCCGCGACGCATTTAACAGCCTTAAAGCTTTCTTTCATACTATTACAAACATTGAAATAACGTTGATGTGATACTGCATAGATTATATGGTCGTAAATGGAAAGTATTTACTACTACTTACTAGTGTCGCAGTTTAATTAAGTAGGAAACTGTACTAGTATTCTGCCGTATGCTTAGCAGAAAATTTTTAACATAAAGAAGCATTTTCCATAATTATTTTGTAAGCCCTCAAAAAAAAGCTCATCGTATCAGATAACTTACCAGTAGTAGATATCGTACTGTATCTTAATAGCTGATATGATCTGATGGCTAACTTCCAGCAGTGGAGATCCATTAGAGGAAGTATCTTAATACTGTCGTCTCGTACTAGGAGTCTTAATTAATCAATATAGTAACTTAGCTATGCTATAAATGAAATGCTTAATAGCTGAGAAGTCACTTAACAGAGGTCAGTCTTTATACGGTCTAGCTAATGATAATAAAACATATATCTATTTTCATGGGTTTAGCCAATGAGGGTAGGTAGGACCCTTCATAGGTTAGTCATTCACTCTGCCAAGATTATCCAGATATTGTTGTTATATCATAAAGTAGTGTGCTTAGTGGTTATTGCTCGACGCTCGTGTTTGGTGTTGTTTATTTTTATCACCGTAAAGTTGTGAAAAACAGTAATTACAATTTAACAGTTTTATAACACGTTAACATTATAAACTGTCGACAAATTGTGAACACTACGGATGTCTACTATTAAATAGACCAATTAATTGACATTTACGGCTTTTTAAAACGTTATTTTGTAAATTATCGATTAGAGATCTGACTTCGTTCGCGTTCAAGCAAACAATAAATAACCCTACCCTACGAATCAGGGCGATTGTGCCGTAATGGTCAGTTTATAGTTAAATTGGACATTTAGTTTTTGCAATTTTACGGTGTCATAAACACATCGACGCAGGGAGTACGTATACATAGATAAACTTTCATCTCAATGAAATGCCACGCACACTCTGGTAGTGCAAGAACTACATAGTTAGTGCGGTTTCAGATTTGGTGATTAACCGAGCGGAGAATCCGTGCGTTATGTTTTTGCAGCGCGTGTACGCGCGATAAAAGCTACGCTACTAGAAAAAACCGAGCGTAAAGCGTCGATAGAGTCGATAGATAAGATACTCGCTACAAGCCAACACGCCAACGATGATGACACACGGATTTTTTACAAGCTACAAGCCCTGGGCAACTTTACACGCTACAAGCACCAGCGTTTACGCTTGTAGCGTGTAAAAAGGCCGTGTGTCATCATCGTTGGCGTGTTGGCTTGTAGCGAGTATCTTTGCAAATGACACACTCGCTAGCTAGTTCGCTTCTGAGCGTGTAGAATGTTTTGTGTGTCATCGACAAACGCTAACACGCTCACTCGTTAGCTTTTAAACTCGCCAACAAAATCAGCTTGTAAAAAAGCTTGTATGTCATCGACCCTTAAGCGCCGGTATACGCACGTTCGGCTTTTGACGTTTTGTGTGAAAGAAGTGTTTGAAGTGTTTTTACTAATCCGCTCGTATACGCGACATAATGCGTTAGTCTGAAACCGCACTAATGTATAACTATTTATTTACCTACCTACGTAAAATAAAATCTTAACTTATGAACGGGATTGATGGGAGCAAGCAAAATGAATACTCTTTTGGATTTGAAAGAGGTCTAAGATTAGAAAGACTTTTTTTCACTAAGGAAGTGAAAAAAAGTCTTTCTATTGGTAGTTCCCAAAGAACTTGTATAGGTACTATGTATCTAGAATGCCGACTCACACGAAAACTGCGAGCCGAAAGAGCTAGAACCAGTAAGGAGTGTGTCTCGTTCTGTAGGGCGACCCTAATTTTTTAACTTTAAATATTCCATTGAGACATAAACAAGCAACAAAGGGAAAATTCAATCTGCTCAATAAGCTATCAATTTTACTTTGCATTATTGTTAAAATTATATTATACATAGGTGCATTAAAATATCAACAAAAAAGAGGGCGGTGCGCCGCATTCTAGTGAGGTATATCTGATTCAATGGTTTTAATACTGTTTCTTTCGAACAGTAATTATTTTTCTCGGTGGTTAGGTACCTAACCTACATGACAGCGACTGTACTAAACCTTTCAAATGAATCTGAATAACATTTAGAGCAAATCGTCTAATTTCGAAAATTGACCCACTTATTTCAAAAATTATGGCCACTTTAATTTTAATTGTTTGCTGGCAACTGTGTGAACGAGACACACTCCTTAACGAGGGGGTCTCTATCAAGCATTAAAATCCTTATATTTAGATTTAATTAAAAAAGAACTTTATTTCCAAGTCATAAGGTTCAGAATTCTTAATCCTTAAATAAAACAAAATGGCGTGTTAGCTCTCTAGATACATAGTATAGAAGCTCTTTGGTAGTTCCCCCAACACAGAGCTACCATTTAATTCCAACCTCCTTTCATTGGCCTAATTGGAGTTAAATTTTGATCTTAGACCTCTTTCAAATCCAAAAGAGTATTCATTTTGCTTGCTCCCATCAATCCCGTTCATAAGTTAAGATTTTATTTTAGTAAGATATCAGCTTCGTCTAGCAAGTAGATTAAAAAACATTTTGTTAATAAATAAAAAAAAAAAAGTAAACCTCGAATGTTAAAATTTTATCGCCATGTTAAATTATTTACAATGATGATTCCCATCATCTAGAAGATTTAATAGCTATCTTATTTATTTAAATTAGTTATTATTTACACTTTAATTCAATGAAAATATGTAAAATATAGCAGAAATTGGTGTAGACAGTTCGTCGTGAATTTTATTAAGTATTACAAAACTGTTGAACAGTCTATGATTTGAAGTTATAAACCATTAATTTATTTCTCTTATCTTATTTATGTTTCAAGTCTGAGACTTTTAATTACTGTGTGACTTGTGTATGTGTAATCCCACTTACCTATATAACATTTTACTAATAATGATAAATCCTTAAAAATATAAAGATGTATCACTCATGGTATCTACTCGGATCACGCTTCGGAGATTACCATAATAAATGTATAGTAATTTATATAGTCATATTAGACTCGTAATTTAAAAATAAAACCTTGAAGAGCCTAATTCATATTTTTATTAATTTGTGACTGTGGTTGAATTTTCTGCAATAGTTAGTTTTAAGATAACTTTAATAAACACCATGTAAATTGTGCATACCTTAAATTATTTTATATGCTCATAGAAAGTAGTAACATTTGTGTAGCTTGTAGTTTTTACCAAAGTTACTTTACCAGTGTTTTTTGCAATGAAATTGCTCATTTATGTTTTGTTATTATGTTTATTTTTATTTTCGTTTTTGTATTTACCCCAGACTGAGTTTTAGGCATAATATACACTGAAACGTACGCAAACTCCAAGCGTGGATGGATTATGTTTTAGGGCGGTTTCAGATTAGCGGATTAACCGGGCGGATTCGCCGCTCGTGATGTTTTTTCCGTCGCGAGAGACGCCTCATTGTTACGACACTCGCTAGAAAAAAACCCAGCGTAAACGACGGTATACGTGCGTTCGGCTTTTGAAGTTTCGCGAGTACCAATCCGCCCGTAGGTATACGCGCGACAAAAATACGCTAGTCTGAAACCGCACTTAATCATCGTTTCGTTATTAGAAATTGTATCAGTCGAATTCGTGAATAGCTGCCTTTACACTATCAAATGTTATTCTATCCGTCCGTTTTCGGTGTTTTTATTTATTACTTTTACGTTTGCTTTTTAGGTTATACAGTACTTGTGGTAATTATCTGCTAAGCATTTATGAAAAATTTCTTTTATACCAGCATGCTGTAAATTAGACTTCGTTATGAATGTTGTGATTGTTAATAATATTTAATTGAAAATAAAATAATAATATACTGCATCCCTACCAATGAACATATGAGTTATATAAATGGCTTAGTTCTGACTGACAGACAGCCTAAACCAGTAGACGTGGCGATTTGAAACTTGGGAGGACGACTTTTAAGCTATGAAAGAAATTTTGACTTTGCAACGCAAACGAAGTTGCGGGTGTCAACTAGTTTAAGATAAAACTTTGCCATTTCTCTCAGACATTTTTAAAATAAACGATTATTTCCACATTAATAATTATACTCAAGTGCAATGAACATATTTATGAATAATTGGTACAATGTTTCATATTATAATGATTGTGTTAGAATAAGCATAAATGTATTTTTCCTTATATCCTATATTATTAATACAATTTTATTAGAATTTCATGGAATATGTAACTTAGTAAGTTAAGACTTTCAATTTGATCTCAAAGATGCACAGTATTGTTTTTATATAGGATTTCTGGTCTGCATCAGCCATTTGATTATTAGGAAGCGTGATGGCCATGTTCTATAATTTAAGGAAATTGTATTATTTAAAGTAATCGACAAAAGTGTTTAAAACGTTTAAGTTGAGTTTAAGAATATCTTCAGAATCTATAAATCTTTCTATAAAAATTGTTAATAACATCACTTTTGGTTCATGACTAAGCGAAGATATGTGCTTTGTTAGATTTATTTATAATTTAGTACTTAATTTATCTCTTTGTAATACGAATGCTTAACGAGAATGAATTTTGTTGGAATGAAATATCGATCTAACTAATTGTGTATGCACCTATTTATTTATTGATTATTCTTAAGAAAAATTTAAGGACTAAGTAGTTGTGTAAGTATTGAGTTTTAATGGTATTTACTTTTAATTCTATATATGTTATTTATAATAGATTGAAATAAAGAATTAAAACAAAGCATGTAATAATGCATTTTTTTTTCATAAAAGAACAATTGCGATTCGATCCTGGATTTCCCTTTTATTTATAGAGTCCTTGTTCCACGTGGCCCACAACGGAACAACTTATGAAGTAAATTTGAAGTCTAGGATTTAGTGACTTTATTTCTAAAGCATGTAGGTACAAAAAAATAGAGATAAATAATAAAATCTCTGCATACATTGCTTAGTAAATGCAGCAAAATTGCTTTGCCCTATGCATACAGGGTATAGGTATATTGTTTATCTGTAGATTGGTATACTTACATTAAGATATCTACTACTTATGTACTTAACCTGCTTATGGCAATAAATAAATGAATGAGTACTGAATAACTGCTATTTATAGACCTACCGCTTTTGATAATTTACTCTAAGGCTAATCCTCAAATCCGAATTCCATACAAAATGTTTTGGACAAATACTCTAAAAGTACGCCGTATTATAATAATTTCTTCACACTATTCGTTTGGTCCATGTTTTTTGATTTCTTCAACAAAAATAGTGAAAGGTTTCATACTTTAATTTAGATTTTATACGTGTTTTAAAATTAACCCTACTAACTTAAAAACACGTATAAAATCTAAATTAAAGTATGAAACATTTCACTTTTTTTGTTGACGAAATTAAAAAACATGGACGAAACGAATAGTGCAAAGAAATTATTATAATACGGCGTACTTTTTGAGTATTAGTCCGAAACATTTTGTATGGAATTCGGATTTGAGGATTCCCCTTAATAATCAAAGCCTATCGCAACACTTCGAATATTATTAGGTATTTAAAAGAAAAATAAATAAACAAAACAGTCAATCATAAATTAAGTCTTTTATTTCAGAAAACGATACAATATAGCATAATAGTTTTAACAATACAATACGGAAATTTTCATTTTAGAACATTTAAGTGTCAATCAAATAATCAATGGACTCACCAGTTCATTATTATTACAAATATTATACATGAAGTGACTACACAAGGCTTTAAATGACGAGTCCTGAACCTCAGCCTCAACAACCAGTGCATAATTATAATATTAAAAATTGAATTTATCTGAGTCAGCAACATAGAGCCCTTGTTTGGTTATTTTGAATGACATTATAAATAAATAACCCTTTCTGCAAACTAGATAAGTACATTATGTTAGGCACACGTTATAAACCGTTCAGGTGGAAAACGGTTTTGCTACAAAATTAAGGGAGTAACTCGAAACTGCATTATTTCATACATTGAATTAACGAAAATTCAACTTTCCTGACATTATTATAACAATAAAACCAAACACCAACTAAATTAATAAAATGCAATAATAAACCATATAGTGACGTTCTTCTAGTATACTGACACAAAACTACTTAAATGGTGTGCTATGAGTATGACATGTTGGCGCCGATAAACCAAATCGTTATAATGTAGAACAGATCAGAGCATAGCCCGATCATTACGAAAGTTTTTGATTACCGCATTGTTCCTTCATTAGCTGAGCTTCGATCAATGGAAACTGGCGAATTTCACTTCTAAACAAAACATACATGTTGCAAAATATGCTACAATACATGATTTATCTAAAGCTCAGCTAAAGCCTGACCTGGCCGCATCAAACCCCTAAATTTTGGAAAGCGACTATTATTCTCACATGCTGTTTTACACTCCCGATTTGTATACCCGATGTAGTTTCAACTCGTGCCGCGCTTTACATGGTGTACAAGGATTACAGGGTAACTTATGAACTATTTTACATGATCAATAAATCGAAGTCTACGAACCCGCGGTACGTAGGTACCGTCGTAAAATATAATGACCGACCTAGTCTCTCGAAGTCGACGCTATCACTATCTATAACGAGTGGTAGCGTCGTCGCTCGTCGCGTTTATAAACGAAGTTTAATACATATTATTTTATTGCTTTATTTGCGAGTTGAGAGTCCGCGTCGTCGGCGTCGTGTTGATGAACGGGCTTGGGGCAGGGAAAAATCGAACAAGCCGATCAATAAACTCTATTAGCGGTGTTTTGATATTTTGTACGTAAATCTACACAACTACTCATTAGCTTCATTAACTTGTAAATATTGTTATATTTTAAGGCGAGAATTAACATTATTTTTTATGGAAGATGTAAACTCTACGAACACATAGAACGCGTAAGACATAAAAACTCTAAAAGTTCACTACTCACGATGGGAATTCTAAAACAATAAGCTAATTCGATAATATTTTCAAACGCGAGAATTACTTTATTTGCTAAGTGGCGAAGCTCCAAAAAGAAGCTTTTAGGAGAGAGTGGGGAAATTGAGAACGGCAGGTAATTGGGGATGGCTAGGTAGCTAATTCTTCCCCCGTACTGCATTACCTCGCATTTACCCCGCTTCTGTTTAACGGGGGCTTCCAGCGCCCCTTTTTACCTCATACCGTTCCCATTTCCCCCGCGCCGCGCGTGGGTTGATTCCATATACTCCATAGGGTTTCGGGTAAAAAGGAACAGGCAATGTTTTTTTTATCGTTCGTATTTCTCAGAGTTGTGATTTTATCAGTATTAAGTAGATATATAAGTTTATATAACAATAAAAGTTGACTATGTCTATGACTTTAACTATTATTTCTGAGCGTTGGAAGTTAAGTGTTCTCAATTTCTCCATTTTCCCCTAATCCGTTCGTGTTCAGAATTAAGGCCGGGCGTGACAAAGTCGCACACGATGAGCTTTATTAGGCAGTCGATTACACGCAAGAGTAGGTATTTATCGAAACCGCGAAATATTAAGGCTATATTGAGTGAAATACAAAAAATAAAGTGATTTAAAAAAAAATGTTATCGATCAAATGTACGCTGTTTCCACATATCTTCGGAGCATGGATTACCCCAGTAATGAGGTGTAAGTAATTTTAATCGCACACACTTCGCTCGAAATCAGCATGTATCAATTTACAGATATATAATTAACAACAAACATGTCAATATTATGAAATGTGTATAGGTTAAGGCTGATCCTCAAATCCAATTCCATACAAAATGTTTCTTTTTCTAAGTTAGTAGGGTTAATTTTAAAACACGTATAAATTCTAAATTAAAGTATTAACCTTTCACTTTTTTTGTTGACGAAATCAAAAAACATGGATGAAACGAATAGTGTGAAGAAATTATAATACGGCGTACTTTTTGAGTATTTGTCCGAAACATTTTGTATGGAAATTTGCCTTGAGGATTCCCCTAAATACAAATTTATTATTACTATAACAATGCGACTACATAAAAACTTTATTGCGATTTATCTGAGAAGCATTATATCTTTATTGAGGCACAAATCTACATTTAATTATTATTATCAACTTCAATTAAAACTTATTTTTCATGGAGTCTTTATGTCAAGAGTAAACAATTACTATCTAGCTAGACAAGTGCGCGATAACATCAACACCATGTGTTATGGTCGCATTACTATTGTGAAAAATGACTTATTCCAATATATACTCACTCTTTTATATACTCAACACTGTTTTCTTTTTCCTGCGGCTCTGTATCTAGTCAGGAAATTATACAGATATATTTTCAAGAAATTTCTAGTTATTTCACGAAGATAATATGCCGAATGTACAATTTATTTTAGTGTCGTTTGACGAATACGTAACTTAGGTCATTCATTCTGCTATAAAAATACTTCAGTAAATAATAAGACATCAAAACATTTTACGACTCCAATTAGGAGTTTCGGGATTATGATACACAACTAAGGGTTTTGGTATTCGAAAATCTTAATTTATTAAACTAAGATTCAACTAGCCGTACCCTATTACGTGTAAATAACATTCAATAATCATTAGTCATAAGATTCAATAGCGTTAATCTACCAGAAACGAACATTCTAATCGGTAACGTAAATTTATTGTGGATTTATTGATTAATGTAATTATTATCGATAATTTATGATAACGACATATTTGTAGAGGTACCTATTCACACTCTTGGCAATACAATGTATTATAACTAATGCCTTAAACCGAGCGCCTAATTTCCGGGTGATCAGATAACATTACCATAACTAAAACAAATCAACGGTATACAAAACTTACCTTTTAGCATTTACACGCTATTTGACTCGCAGGGTAAGTATGTGATATGACTAATACGGGATAGCAGAAATAATTTCGTTTATTCAATTAAATTTTGTGTTTGTAAAAACAATTCAAAATGTGTATAAGTCGTACATTGGATCTTGTCGATGCATCGTGGCTTTAACAGATCTTATAAAACATCAAACGGGACGGTACTTTGCTTTTCCGTTTCTCACACTGTTGTTTACTGTTCAGTCAGCGGCACAGACATGTATACACTCCCAAGCTTTCACATTTATACTATACTCTTAATTTCGCAAAGACATTCTTATTTTGACAAGAATTCTGACAAGTAAGATGACTACATTAAGGCCAATCCTCAAATCCGAATTCCATACAAAATGTTTCGGACAAATACTCAAAAAGCACGCGGTATTATAGTAGTTTCTTCACACTATTCGTTTCGTCTATGTTTTTTGATTTCTTCAACAAAAAAAGTGAAAGGTACGGCGTATTTTTTGAGTATTTGTCCGAAACATTTTGTATGGAATTCGGATTTGAGGATTCCCCTTAATTTGAAAATGCTTGCGTGTACTTTTCAATGCAAAATTAAGAGAAATATAAATGTGAAAGCTTGGAAGTGTATACATGTCTGTGCGGCTGACTGTACATTGTTTCCACTTCATATCAATACATACCTTTTAAGAAAATTGAGTATAAATAAACATAATACACATAAATCGAAAACAGACAAGAAATCTTACTAGTACATATATTTAATAATGATAAGATAAATATACGTCAAACTCTCAAAAAGTAAAACTGATTTGAGTTAAAATAAGCATTTAATTTTAGGTGTATGGAGTTATAGAGAAGTTAGAACAAACCCAGTTGCGTTAAAACTAAAACGTGGGCAGAAGCTCAAAGACGTCTGAAGGTCGACAGAAAAAAAAAGACTGATGAAAATATACTTTACAACGGACCCGCTAGTATTCTGGAGACTTCTTCTTCTTCGTGTCACTAGTTCTTTCGAACCAGTGTGGTGAAAGGATTTCAAGTGCGCCTCGAAGAGGCTCCTTTCGTGCACTCGACACATGTTTTCGAACTTTTAGGTTCTACGACATGCCGGTTTCCTCTCGATGTTTTCCTTCACCGTTGCGAGAACGTGGGATGCATACATACTTTTTTTTTAACCGAAAAAACCCATTTACGCATGACTGCCACCGGGATTCAGATCATCAGATCGCAAGGCAAGGGCCTCATCCACTCGGCCACCACGTCCTCCACTGACTGTTAATTTTTTTTTTTTTGTTGTTGTGGAGACTGGTCAAAACCGCTTAAGGGTAGCGAGATTTTTTATAAACATTGACACACTCACACCCCTGCACTAGGATTCCCTGTGTCGCAGGTGGCATGGACACATACAACACATCACAACATCCAAGACCCGAGAACAAACATTTGTGTTTGTCACAAATATTTGCCACGGCCGGGAATCGAACCCTGAACACCAAGCTTCGTAGGCAGGGTCACTACCAACTAAGCCACTGTGTCGTCTATAGGTCGTCTACGTCGCATAATAAGTTCTTCTACACCGTGCAATATTAAGTCGTTGTCTAGACTTGAAAGTGTTTCTAAATCCTAATTTTGACCCGGTCCGGTTAATCAAGAGTTTAAAACGTGCGCATCATCTCATGCTAACATTGTTATTGGCCAAACAAAATGTCATTTTTTTTTTAATTTTTAATATTTTTAATTAAAGTTATGATACTAGAGCGTACGTACGACAATAGTTTTTTAACAAGCAATAGCAATATTAGAGTGCACGAATGGAGCCTCTTCGAGGCGCACTTGAAATCCTTTCACCAAACTGGTTCAAAGAACTAGTGACACGATAAGAAGAAGTATATGTGAATTAGGTAAGTTTGTTAGTTCCGTAATTTACTGATTACAACTTCGGATCAACTGAAACAGTATTAGATCAGATAAAATAATTAATTCGTAAAGCTTTCTATAGGAATCAATGGCTAAAATGGAGAGAATGCATTACTATTTTTTAGCTGTTATCGTCCCACCGTAGGATAAAGGTTATTATTATATATTCTTCTTCCACTCCTTTCGGTTCAAGGCATCTATGGTTCAGGAGAAAAATAAGCATACCTCTTAATGGACGATGTTTAGTATTAGCAATTCATAATTATTTACCAGGAGATATTTCGTAACTGACTCTATAAAATATTGTTTTGTTATGTAATTACGAATATTGTATTTTGAGCCTCTTCGAGCGAGGCGCACCTGAAATCCTTTCACTACCCTAGTTCGAAAGAACTAGTAACACGATAAGAAGAAGATTGTATTTTGTCAAAAGTTAAACCAAAATAATAAAAAAAACTATCTAGAAATCCCTCAGCAAACGAATGAACATGCTAACAGCTGTGTTAAATTTTAAATACGTTAACCGAACCGCGTCGACACGGCAATAATATCCCCGTACTAGAGCGGGCCCGCCATAACCATGTGTAAAACGAAAGCGTACGTCACTATTATAATGTCGACCTAGATGAAGCTGCCTCGGGGGTCGCACCGGGAGTCTTGGTACAGCGGTTCTGGAGGTGTTCACATAAAGAACTTGCCGATGATGATGCCGAGTAGAGCCATGGCGACGGCGGCCGCGAGCCACGGGATCACGGCTTGCTGCGAGGCCTTCTCGGGGCCGTACGAGTGGCGTTGCGCCCTACCGTCGCCCATCGCCTGGCGCAGACGTAGCAACTCCTCCTGAAACATCACACTTTATAAGCATACCTACAACATGTATTAGCGTCGACACGTCATACATCAACGCACTCATTTTAGTGTTGCGACACAATGCGACGTAATTTCGGCTCATGTGACATAGGGAACTTGAAAAACACTGCGAGCGTATTCAACCGAACGATCGGCGCTGTACGTTCCGCAGATGTGTCGCGACAATAAACTAATACAAAGTACATAGTAAATTTCATTGTTTCCCATTTGTTTCGCTAATTTCACACGATGAATTCGCCATTTGTTTTAGAAGCCGAGGCTTAATAAATATTAAACTAAATTAAATGCGAAGAAGCCGAAGTGCGTTTACTGAACCACACAGAAGCACAAACGAAGATTAACGTATTCATGCAAATTCGCTACATTAAGAAATCTCCTGGCATTCGTGGCTTTGCATTCCTTAGTCTCAATTCACACCGTAATGGCAGCGGCTGGCAGATCACTATCAGTGTCAAGCAATTTTAAACATTTATCTACATACTTAAAGACCAGTATTGCAGGGCCGCTGACGGGCTACGCGCGGCGCCAAACGGCCACAAGCGGTCTTTTTTGACATGGGACGAGATGAGCTAAGCGCTCTCCTTATGGTAATGGGTCGCTCCTGCTCATGACCAGAAGTGCTACACAGGATATTGATTCACATAGGTCGGTGCAAGAATGTTAAAGGGCTCGTCCACATTGAGACGTTTTTATGGTTAGTTTCGAAAGCCGAGTAATTTCACGGCTCACTGCCTTTCAAATCGGAACACAGTTGTACATTACTGCTTTGCGGCAGAATATCTGATACTGTGTTGGTTCCCATCTGACGATATCCTGCATTGGACGCTTCCTAACGGTAAAACGGACAGACGACTTGTCAGCGGTGCCATACTGGTCTTATAAGTATGTAGGTTAATAATAATATTATTTAATATTCAAATTGCTCTACCGGCCGCTGCCATCATGGTGTGATTTAAGCAGGATCGAATAACAAACATCTGTCCACACATACATCCATATCACAAACAAACAGTGATTATTAATTTGAAAAAAAAAATACAGAGTGCTGAAATATCGGCACGTGGTGGCCGAGTGGATGAGGCCCTTGCCTTGCGATCTGATGGTCGCAGGTTCGAATCCCGGTGGCGGTCATGCGTAAATGGGTTTTTTCGGTTGAAAAAATCTATGTATGCATCCCACGTTCTCGCAACGGTGAAGGAAAACATCGTGAGGAAACCGGCATGTCAGAGGACAGGAAAAAAAAAATGTTTCATGGCATGTGACCTCCACCAATCCGCATTGGGTCCGCGTGGTGGATTAAGACCCATTCGCTCTCTTAGCCGAGAGTAGGCCTGAGTCCCAGCAGTGGGAACATTATAGGCTGATTATGCTATATGCTATGCTGAAATATCACGCATAAGACATTCTTATCTCTATTCATAGCTCTAGGTGTTGTGATAGTAAAGATCGCGCAGCTAATTAATTAGGTTTTTTTTTATGTTTTTTCCTTCAGAACTTTGTAATTTATCAACCGATTTGGACTTTTTTTTGATAAACAGGTTATATTTTCAGATTGGTCCCATAGAAATTTAATCAAAATCGGTTCAGTTGTTTATTTTTTAAATAACAATAACTGAAAAAAATATGTCTTCAAATTAAACGAAATTACGTAGTTTGCTTTACTGTGATTTTAAATTCTCTATGCTATGTGAAAATTTGGAGCCACTGCGTTTCATTCTTACTCGGTAACGGTACAGTTTACAAACTTGATGTTAATGCAGTGATTACTTGAGGATAATAATCTAAATAAATGTAAGACAGAAACACGATTGGTGAAACTTATGTCGATAAATTTATTTTTTGAAATAGGCCCTCTTAAAATCTGATTTACATCCATCCTCCGAATTTAGAGAATATTTACGGTTTATTTTTATACTATTGAGTGAGTAATCACAGAACTTAGATAAATGTAAAAGGATGTTTGTATGAATTCAATGCTTTTCAAGCAATACGATGTGTTATCATTTGTCGCTTACGTCCGTTACTTTTGAGCGACAAAAATCTATATCTAACCTCTTCCCTCGGGGTAAGGTGTCTAATTGCGCTATCACTGTCTTACAATTCGGCAGCTGTCATTTCTCTGACAGTTTCACATATCCTCTTAAAGTCGGCTTTAGTATGTTTTTGTAAAAATTTGATTATAAAATTTCCAGAACCAAGTAGTTTTGACGTGATTAACTACCAAATATACTGACATCTTTCGTATATTATAATATTAGTATATAATGTAAAGTATATTAGTATGTTCTAGGAATAGATACGCCTAGATGTCAACTTCTTAAATTAAATAGGAATATTATATCTACGTGTAGTCGCAAAGCATAACTATAGACCATGGACTTTTGATAGCGTCATGTTTGTCGCTGATATAATATATATAAATATAATATATATATATATAAATATAATATATATATATAAATATAATATATATAAATATTATCAATATATATTGACAGACAACGCACAGGCCAAAATTGTATTGGCTTAATTCTTGAAGTATGTGTTCATCGAGAGCTGAAATTGAGTACTAAAGAAGGAATTTTGAAAATACGTAACGCAAACGAAATTGCGTGTGTCAGCTTGTTATTTATAGTTTTGAAATCTAAATTCTTTAATAGAATTTGATTTTATCTTTTTAGATTAGAAGTAAAATGAGTCTGTAAATGGTTAGTGGGCTAGTAGGTGCTTTAGAAGTACAACCATTTAATTTACAATTTTGCTTTAAACAAAAGTAAATGGTATTGGGAGGGGTGATATGAAAATCGCTGAGAGCTGTCAAAAGCTACTTGTATATAAATCGCAAATGCAACCTAAGCTGACCACTTATACAAGTGTACACATGTAACAAGTACTCGGCCGAGTCAGTAGAATATTACTCGGCCGAGACAGAAAGCTAACGTCACTCGCTTAGCCGAGCATTCGGCGCTATGTTTAAACGTACCGAGTACTATACGAGTACTCGGTACGTGTGATCTAGGCATTAAAAATTTTTGTTGTGATTTAGAAATCGAGAGCACATTAAACATTTACAACGAAATTATTTTGTTTATAAAGTGTCGATGACACAGAGCTTGTTTACAAGCTACACGCCAGCGAGTTTGCTTGTAGCTTTTAAACTCGCCCTGTGTCATCGACTTTTTTACAATCTGTTACTTGACAATCCTTCCCGAAAGCTAACTCGCTAGCATTGAAACTCGCCGGCTTGTAAACTAGCCCTGTGTCAACGACGCCGACGGTTAAATAGTAACTAAAAATTGCCAATGGTTTCTCTACAGAAGAAAAAGCAAAACAATTGCATCCTATGTTCTGACAATCCTTAAATTAATATCAAACGATGCACTCATTTATTTTTTACATTACGTTGGTTTTAAAACAATGGGTTGTCACAACATGTTTGTTTTATGTTTATATAATACGTAATTAAAAGAAAATGATCGCACATAATATTGAAATATCAACTAAATAGTCGACAACAGAGAGGGAACATTTAGCACGATCATACGTAAGCTACACATTATTTTGCTAACACATATAATAAACACATTGACAAACATCCACAGGACACATACACACCAATATTCGCGAGGATAAATTATATACACATCAATTAACATTGCACAACAATAACTTTGTTAAAGGTAAAATAAAAGGGTATCATACAATCATACGGTCCTCTCACCTTTTACGATTACTCACCTTATTATTTTCTCCTCCGTCTCTAGATTTCAACCAAAAACTTCCTAATCGCCAATCTTATACCGCATTTAATTTATATCGCAACAAGAGTTAACGAAACTCTTGTACATTAGTTTATATGACCACAGCGTTAGACTACGAAACTCACTTGTAGCTGAAGATTTTCATGTCTTAATTTAGATTCTTCCTCGCGTAATTGTACGACTTCTAACGATGCCTTTTGAAGATCGTTATCCACATTTTCAGACTTTGGGAAAGTCAACGTCTGGAAAATTAATAAAATAAAAAAGGTTACAAAAAAATGTAGGGTCATAAGGATTGGAAATGGTAGGTAGAATGTATAATGTAACTTCATTGAAAAAAAACATGCATTGAAATTGAAGGAGGAAATGTTTTTCATTTAAAAGATATATTAATAGATGTACAGAGATAAGATTGAAGAATGATGGTGGTGGAGATGTGAAGGGTAGCAAATAAAAAAAAAAACATTTTGTGTAACACTGAATACCATATCCATGTCAGGAAATAACGGTTTTTGGCCAGTTTCAATAAGAAAAGTAGAAAACTCAATTTCAAAAGATTTTAGATATAAATAAATGAAATAAAAATATTTTATTTCGGACTACTAGGGATCCATATTTCACATAACATTACAATAATAAATTACATAAAATAACTAAACTTTAAAACATCATAAAAATGTTAGTATGTAATTATTTAAACAAAAATATAACGTAGACTATAAGATGGATTATTTTGTATTTTTGCCACAAATTCGAAGCAGTGCGTTATTCACTTGAAACCGTGATCAGAGGCCCGATCACAAACTTTCGCATTAACATCATCGTAGCGTTACCCGTCACCAAGAAAGTCAACAGTTTGAATGATTATTTTTGAAAACGTCATACAAACTGTTGACTTCTAGGTGAAGGATACGCTACGATAACGTTAACGCGATAGTTCGTGATCGGGCCTCAGATCGATTGACCTGGCATAAATCATGCATGACCGTATCATAATATTAATTTATTTATACATGTAGGTAGGTATGTTAACGGTTGACATAATATTATGAGCCAGGAAAGTGATAATGCAGGCAGTAATAAGTTTTTATAATTTGTCGATGTTCTAGACTCGATGACACCCTTTGACGACAAAATTGTTCGAGACGACACGATTGGTCGAGTCTCAAGTGTGTTGGATTGCCATGCCGGTGTTGCGGGTTCGATTCCCGCTTCAGGACATTCATTTGTGAGATGAACATCGTCGTTTGTCCTGAGTCTGGGTGATTTCTATGTATATATTTACAAAAAAAAGTATATACGCATTTTATCAGTTATCTGGTCCCCAAACTACAAGCTCTGTTTAGTTTGGGGCTAGATGGCAATGTGTAAAATATTAAAAAATATTGTTTTTTTTTTATATATTGTGACCTGATACGATACCCTATTAATACCGTGTTTCTAGCGATTAGCGAAAGGTAAGCGAGAAGCTAAGCTTATAATGTTAGATTTAAATAGATCGCACGTGGTTATTTTTGATAGAAAGCTGCCACAAGTAGACTGACGACCGATCATCGGTAGAGACGACACGGATGGTCGAATGGCAAGTTTGTTGGACTGCCACCCTGGTCTCGCGGGTTTAATTCCCGCATCAGGACAAACATTGATGTGTGATGAACATCGGTGTTTACATAAATGTAACACATATTTTACATAAATGTAAATATTTACAATAAAATACATACGTTTTCTATAAGTTATCTGGTTCCCATAGTACAAGCTCTGCTTAGTTCTGGGCTAGATGGCGTTGTGTAAAATGTCGAAATTATTTATATATTATTGTTTTATTACTAAGTTAATCTCGCCCAAGCAAAGATTTAACAATTTTGGACTAAACACTTTGATTATCATGCTTGCTTCATAAAATAGCTTTGTTAGTCACGAACAAAACCTTGTTCTAAAATTGGTTTTCATGAGGCTTTTCTTATGGTGACCGATTGATCTTTTAAGTCGACGTCGCAATTGTTCAAGATAGAATACCAGAAAAAAAGCAGTTTGTATTAATTTGCAAGCAAGTCTTAAGATTCTCACAAACAAAATTTTAATTCCGTTAGTATTTGTACTGCGCGAGTACTTACGTAAGTTTTTCGAAGCGAGTTACTATGTGTTAAAGATGCAGAAGTAACTTGTTCGTTGTCGGCCTTCTGTTTCCCGACTTCATCGTGGATAACATTCTCTACCGCTTCCTGTAAGACAATTCAAACGACATGCCAGCCAAGCCCGGACCGGGACGGTGCGTACCGAACGTCAGTCGTCGCGGAGTCACCATCCGATGTTAATAGAAACATGAGGTGCGGCGAATGGTTAGTCGACACGAATCGATGGCGAGAGGTCAAATAAAAACCGAAAAAAGCACACGATAACAATACGATACGACATGATAGATCGTGCACTAAGGATTCCTTACACATACAAACATGAGTACTATGAGTAGGCGGCTATGGGCTACGCCGTTATGGGAACATTCAGAATGCATGGAATCGTATGTTACCTTAGTTGCTGGCTTCACCGAAGTATCGGCGGTGGCGACTCGCTTCTTGGCCACGTCGTTTTGGGCGGCGTTGTCGCCGGAATCCTGTAAAAAGTACATGCATAAAAAATAATCTAATTTTATACCTTTCATTTCACATCACTCGAGCTAAAATTAGGTTGTTTGGCGAAACTTTGACTCATATTCTTATTTTGCCACATACGACGGGTAAATTATTTTCTTTTGATGCAGCTGTGTTATTGCTGTGGCGAATAAACAGTAGGTAGATACAGTAGTATTATACTCTGCGACTTATTATCTTGCAGCAAGAATATGCTTGAACCCTACGTTCATTAATATAAGGTTCAGGTTTCCCTGGCTGTGGCATTCAAAGACTTTCAATATGTAGAATCGTCCCGGATCACAACCAATTACTAACAGAGTGGGGTGGCCTTGGCATTCCATTTAGAATCGCGCAAAAATGATATATCGGCATGGTAATGAATGTTATGTCTGATGCAATACCGAGCCACGGACTAATGAAGTCCCTACCCCTAGAATATTTGTCAGAAATTCGGGAATTATCTACCTTTTTGTGTAAGACAAGATCTTGCGAAAGGTTTTGTTAAAACCTGTGTTGCCAGTCACTGGGAAATAATTGGTAAAAGGAGTAAAAAAAACTCACATTGAGATTGGCGCCGCGCGGTGTTTCGAATACGCATTTGAGCTTGTAGTCCATAAGCTGATCGGAACTGATTTCTTTCCACTGTAAAAATAATAAACAGATATAATAACACCTATCACTTTTACCTGCAGGTATATTAACAAAAGCTGGCATGAACAACACATTCACACGTGCGATTATGTAGTGTCTGTGAATAAGAGCGCAACGTGTCCTGATTGTTTCCTGTAAAATTATCATGCTAAATTTATCAAAGTGTAGTGAAATTGCATTAGTGTGAGTACTTTGACGGCGCCAGCTTTAGTTGCGCGACCTTTACACAAGAATGTAGGGCCCTTAAAATAGTAGGTATTGCAATTGTCTAAGAGGCATTAACTTACATGAGTAAGTTGCTGTGCCAACATCTGTCTACTGATATTTAAATCAACTCTGTCCTTTTTGCTTTCATAAGCTAAAAGTGTTACTTACTGCGAGATTAAAACATGAAGGATTGGCATATTTGAATAATACATGTAAAGTGTGTGTGTTCGCAGTAAGTGGAGTCACTCTCAGAATGATAATAATTTATTTACGGAAAGCATGTCAAATAGCAATAATGATACTTACAACTTGATCAACATTAGTTTTCCCCTCTGGTGCCACGACGCTTTGCACCATAAACTTATGTTTATGTTTTTCATTCGGGTCGATATACACGGGCTGTGGTGTAACTGAAAAAAAAAACATATTGTATTTAACAACAAATAACGTCAATATATTGAAAACTATCATACACCCTCCACTTCATATGCCTTGCGAGCAAAATTCCTGTAATATGTACGCGCGCTTACATTATACACACATCTTGACAAACATTCCCCAGCATTTCAAGTCTTTATGTTCAGTGGTCAGTTTGGCTGTTGTCTGTCAGTCAGTTTGACAGTCAGGATAAAGCCTATTTCTTATTCAATTTCAGAAAAGTGGAACAGTGCTATAAATTTGTAGTGAGAGAACATTAAACTTCTAAAATGTCCATTGTTTCAGTTATTACTTAGATAACAGTCAGTATTATCAGTGTCATTATAGAATTTGCGTTATAGTTTGACCGGAACCGCTGTACCGGGGGCGGGACAGGGGGGATGAAGATCATGAGCTAGCTAGAGCGTTAACGGCGGCATGACAGAAATGCGCAATGCACATACTAACTCGCGGTGCAACAGCGATTCGGTCAAATTATTTATCATTAGGTACATATTGTTCTAACTCCAATTATAATATGTAAGTAGGTACGTACCTACCTACACGATTAAACATTTTTATAAATGTTTTTTTTTTCCTCTACTTTACACTGCTCCAACTTTTATTGGGGTCATTGACTCTCCACAATTATATTGAGTTGGAAAGTTAAATACGAACTTGTTCGGCTCAAAGACTAATACGAGAAACTACACATATAATATTCATGATAATAGCTGCCAGGCGCGCGATACAACTGGGGCCGAAGAATTAAAACTGTCGGCGTTTTAAATCAATAAAACATGAAACATTATTATAACCTACTTGACTATGCAGTACAAAATGCATTTTGGTACTCACTTGCGATTTCCACTTTGGAGTTCGGCTCGAGAGAGCCCGAATTCGGACGCACGCAGTACTTCTTTGGCGCCGTAGTCTTTATCTTAAATAATACTGTGTCAGATGTAGGGTTGCCCAATCGCAGGTACGTTGTGCACCCCTGCTCGAACATCCCTGCAAAATCAACTAAAAAAATTCAATAATAACGACTATATCTGAACGGGCAAAAGGTAATTGCACCATAGGGTTAAAAGAGAATAAAACAAAGCCAGCCCCATGGCTATTTTAATATATATAGATCTTTCAAGTTACAATACAAGAGCGCGTGTGGTTTTTGAGCGAACAACTAACAGTATGTGGTTGTTACATACTGTTGTTCGCTCCGAACCATGACCTTGTCCTTGTCAACAACCCTTTTTAAAGAGTAAATCCTCACGTCTTTGATATAATTAAATGTTCTGATCTCGTTCATTTTCGAACTCGGAAATTTTTTAGAACTTGCCTCTCCCAAATTTCATAAAGATCGGATGAGCGGTTCGACAGTTATTGTCGGACAAACAAACATACATACACACACAAGTACAGACGCCGATTTTCCCAGTATCTAGACTCTGAGATCTCGCTTCGCTCGGTCAACAATGAGTAATTTCATTGTTTAGAAACATAGTTAAGTTAGTACATAGCAAAATAAGTAGGATTGCAAGAATTGGAGAGCTTGTGATAACAACCGCATTTTGAGTGTTTCATATTCCAAACCAGAAGAAGTTAGGCTGCTAGCTGCCGCAAAATCTGTTTACTTTTCCAGAAGCAATTGATTACGTGCTAAGGGAAACTAGCAGTGGTGGTAGCTGGCTGAATCTGATAGGGTAATTCTGTGAAAGTGAGTCGGACTACCACGCCGGTGTCGCGGGTTCAGTTCCCGCTTCAGGACAAACATATGGTGTGATGATCTTTGGTGTTTGAATGTGGGTGAATCTGGGTGTATTAAAAGAATGTATTTACAAAAAAAAATAAGTATTCTATCAGTTATCTACATAGTTCCCATAGTTAAGGACAAGCTCTACTTAGTTCAGAGCTAGATGGCGCCGTGTAAAATTTCCAATCATTAATAAATTATTTGTTGTCCTTTAAGTAATTTGTCTGACGTGAAGCCAACAGGGATGTTGAGAATCAATCTGCTAACATACTGTCCAAGTTTTGGGCAGTCGATAAGTAATTAACAGAATATGCAACAGTTATAAGGCAAACAGATTTTAACTCCTCTCGAGGTTTGACCTACTTTCTGGAGACTTTAAAGTTATACCAGTCTGCTTTGAGTGGTTTACACATGTTCAAGATAGATTTTTACTTATTCTAGACAGTCAAGTCATAAATAAAATGAATACTGGGTTCGATTCCCGATTCAGGACAAACATTTGTGAAATTAACATCACTGTTTGTCTGGTGCTGACCCTTATGTGTAGATTAAAAGAATCCCTATAAACTCATTTGCTTCAAGTCATTTATCTAATTAATAAGAGAGTTGGGAATTGCTAATTTTGACTATTTTCAACTCAAATTAATATACACGGTCAAATTTTAATCACCATAAAAAAAAATACGCATAGTCAGCTGCCGTTACTGAACACATATACGGCAAAAAAACTTGAAAAATTAAGTCGAATTTTTGTCAAAATAAATTTGATTAAAATTGAATAACTGTTACCGTTAGTTGTTTTCCTATGGATTTGCGTCAGGCGGTACCTTTAATTGTGATAATTCAAGTTTTATTCATCGTTTGGCAAACCCGGGTACCTAGCTCGAGCCAGCTCGCAAAACCTCGGCTCGGGCGCCGCACTCGCGCCGCTGTCACTCTGCCATTTTGTAAAAATCCAAAATTCTGACTGCACAGATGCAACGTAGTACCCCGTCTGCATTGCCCATTCAATTTTTTTGTTTATTAAAAATTGGTGGTGTTATCTTTGAAAGCAATCATTTACTTATAAATAAAAATATTTTGTACAAAAGCACTTTCAAGTTTGCAACACAGATTTATTATTCATCGCTGGACAGTATTAAAACTTAAAAGCAACTTGAAGGACAAGCTTCATACCTCAACTATCACAAAACAATGATTACTGCAGTAGTAATAGGTGTCCTGTTTCACTGGATTGATAAGTCAGAATGCCAGAACCATTTATTATTATTATAAACTGTAGCTCATGTTTCAACTATGTCACTGTTATAAAGTGATTTAAGATGTTAAATGTGATTGTTACAAGAGTATACAGGGTCAATTTTTGAACTGGCTTGGATGACCAAGTCCTATAGTATGGGAAACATTTTAAAACGCTCAAAGGATACAGGGGGCTGATTTCGATGTAAACTAAAACTGCATACTAAAATTATATGAAGTGTTGCTTATTGTTATCAATTTCTGTGAAGTATTTTTTATTATTGATTTGCGGCTTTAGTGACACTGCAACCGTTGTCTGTCTATTGTGCTCGCCACTTGGATCTATGCGGTTAACGTTCCTCACTAAACCCTGCCGCTATGATGACCTGCAGGAGTTTTTTGTGAGGAAGCTCAACTAATTCATCAGGGCTTAATATTATACTCTGTGAAGTAATGTTAATGGCAAACTTATGGAAAATTCTCAGTTTGAGAAAATTAATGTAGAGTGGTGCTATAGTAGATTTAGTATTTTCGCCATACTTTAGAATTTGGCCATGGTAACTATCAACATAAGCAAAAAATAGTATGACATATTATAAGGTGTTCTAAGAGGTGGAAAGATGAGCTAGATTAATATATACAGGGGACTGGTCCACACAAGCAATAAATAGAGAGTACTGAAGAAAAGGGATAGAGGTCTTTGCCCAGCGGTGGGATTGTCAGGCCATTAATAATGTACTGAAATGCACAACTTAACAATAATAAACATGTATCTATGAGAATTGTGCATACCAATAGCTAGGAAAGTGTTAGGCCTCACTCAACAAAGGTTGGTTATTCTTTTTTTTAATTATTACAGGAATGTACCTACCTAGTTACAAAGTGAATAACATAAGTTAGAGGGGTATTATTTAATTTTAATAATGTTTGGACATTTCACACTACATTGTCTAGCCTCAAATTTGTTGCATGGGCACCAGATAACTGATAGGATAAGTACTATATTACATCTGATTTCTGAGGGGTAATGGGACAAAGATAACTATCAGATTGTGTTGGCAGACAGTATATACAACCTAGGTAGGTACAAATAAATTGATTCATACCAAGCAAACTGAAGTTGTGCTCTTCTTTATTTGTTATGGTATTTCATACAGAGTAATATAATAAGTTTTTCAGACATACAAGTCATGACAAAAATATGGTATCATCAATAAAGTTGGTCATAGTGACGACCATGGATGATTTCATCTATGAGGTGAGTAAGTTTGGTACAAAGTATTGCAGAGTAGATCACAATAGATTAGCCGCACACGTGGCTTTGTTAACAAAATAATATTTAGCAACTACGAGGAATAAGGAAAATGTAAAAAACCGCACCCTGACAAAACGCCGATATCTGGAAATAGAAACTCCATTTGTCAGCAGCTAGCTAGCGACGTATGCTGCCTAACTTTCAATGCGGCTGTATCTTACACACTTCGACAGAATAGGCACTTACCTTTAAATTTAAGTTCATTTTGTGGATCTATGGTTAACACCTGGTTAGGCATATTGTATCACTATATTTTGTAGTATTCCGAATTAAAAATTGCAAATTGCAGATGTCAAGGAAAAAAGATTGTTCCGCGATGTCGGCCAGGCAAAGCGAACTGAATGAATGAATGAACAAAAAAAAAGAACGTTGAATGACAGATTCAACATGCGCATTGCCAGTTGCGCATTCAAAATGATATAATCTGTTCGTGCTAGCGGGTTGTGGTTCGGCTAGAAACTAGATGGCGCTCCGCTACAATCGTTAATTACTGTCATACCGTCATAACTGTCAGTGTCAACAAGGTAATACAAACAAATGTAAACGTCATTGGTAACCTAGTAAAATGAAAAAATGAATTGAAATATAAAAAAATGGGACACAACTTGTTTGAATTTTAGTTTGAAAAGGAAGGGAAATTAGTTATTCATGTGACCCTATCGCACGAGAAATTTCAGTCTCGAAATTATTGTTATCATCTTATTTAGATTACAAAAAAGTTTATGTGTGCTACTACTGTTCATAAATCTACGAAAATCACTGCAAATCTGTTCTTGCATAACATGCTTGTGATTCCCGGTCCTGCTTTTGACTGTCTCCAACAGTAATTATGAATTGTTCAAATTTTAATTCTATTATAAATGCGTGCTTAAAACTAGAACATGGGTTCCGCCAGAACCTATTATTGAATTTGTGTAAGAGCCAGGGGTTTGAATATCCCAAGTTTTCTTTTAGTTCCAATGCTCGGCATTTTTGTTCATCTGATGGAGTCGCACAGGCGCATAAAGATGACATCACAGTGCTACCGTCTCCACAAGAGGTAACCACCAAACTTTATATCTACTTGTAAATATCTAATAAATAATATGTCGTAAGGGTCACTGGGACTACCTGAATCAGAGATGCACAAGATCGTGGGTCCTACCTGACTATGATGATGATGACTTGTAATATTCTGTTTATATTTAAGCACTTACATTTTTTTTTCGGTTTTCCTGAATAGGCAGTTTTTAGTAAGTGTAGGTACCAGTTTTCAATGATAAAATTGGAATGTAGGACCAGCTTCTTCCAGCATTATTTATTGTATGGTAACTTAATTGTGAAACAATACCCTTTCATGTACTATCTGTTGGCACACATTTGTAGCAAAGATGTATATGTAGGGTAAGTATATTAGTCACCTAAGAGCATACAAACGATGCAGTTAAAGGGTGTGAAAAGAACCAAAGACTTATTCCAGCTGCTGTCAGCGATGCCTGCTCCAATATAGACACTATACAAATTCCCTCACTGGCTGATCATACGATAGGAACAGCATCTATTTAATACTGAAAGATCTCTACCATTCTATAAACTTTCAGGTAACGGTGATCCTCCGCAAAAATGAATTCAATAAAGATTTCACCACTGGATCTATAAAATCTTATGACTCAAATCAATTGGGATCCAATGAGCCAATTGAGGATACAAGAAGTGAAGCATTATGCAAGATGACACCAGGTAAGATGCAATAAATATTAATCTTTATATTAGAGGCATACCTCAGTGGGATGTCATGGCCACATCACCAGGCTGCATATCTTGGTTGGGGTGTAGCTAACGGGGCACTGAGGAAAAAAATCTTTTTGATAAAAAAATTGCTTCACTATTAACACCTACTTTTTATGGTACCATCAGAGAGGGAGTGGCGTAAGAAGTAACTTTAGTTCAGGGCATTGACCTCTAAGGTCAACGACCGCCTAGCTGGAGGTCAAAATCTACCAGATAAAAGCTGGGTGACAGAAGGTTTTGGTGTTTTTATTTTGGGTCCGCTCGCGAGCGAAGCGAGGGTGCTCAGCCTTATGACATTAAAACTTCTTAATCTTATATTATACTCATTATGATAATGATATATTCATAATCTTATAATTTTCCTTAGTGTCCCGTTTGCGACATTCTGACCCATATCTTAACTATTCTATATAAATATATGGCAGTTAACTCACCTTGCGAAGGTTTGGCAGCAACACCTTAAGGAATTATTTAGATACATAGCCTGGCCTTGATACTATGAATGAATGAATGATTTATTTGTCTCAAGTACTAACCATTAGTTACAGACTGATCTTATGAATGTATAAAGTAGAGTCACATTCTTCACTGTAGAATATAGTATACAAATTTCCTTTTAATTTAGTACTTATGGCCTAAGTTACATTCTTTTTTACATGAATGTTCTAGGTATGCTGTTAGGTGTGTTTGATGGCCACGGAGGTCCAACCTGTGCGCAAGTGGTGTCCAAACGACTGCTCAGATACATTGCTGCTTCTCTCTTGCCCCAGGACTTGCTCAAAAAATACATGGAGGATACTTCCAGGGAAACACTCATAGAAACGTTTAATGATAGGGTGAGTGTTCTAACTATACACAATACACATGTTATATTTGTACATTATTAGTTATGAATTTTGATTGAAATTCTTTACTTCATTTTCTCTGTCTTTCTTTCCTTCTTTCTTTCATTCTTTATTTCGTTCGTTCTTTCTTTCTTTAGTTTCTTTTCCAACTAATAAGCTAAACCAATTTCAGCTGTAGCACGCAGGCGAAGCCGCGACCAGCAGTTACTTAGCATTTACTACAATATTAGTAGGAATGGTGTGATGTGATATCCTTCAGTAATCTAGATGCTTAATCTGGGACTTAACATTCTAATTTACTTGTTGCAGGTTGAAATTGTAGAAGACCTTAAAATACAGTATGAAAATAGTTTCAAACAATATTTAATTGAGCTCGCTGATTTACCTAGGAAGGGCTACGATGTGGCGACTTCTTTGGAATCGAGTATTTTGAAATTGGATAGTGATTTGTCTAAAGAAGTGATGGATCAGTACCAAGTGAAGGGTGTTGTGAACCCGAAGACTTTATCAGTCGCGCTATCTGGAGCCGTGGCTTGTGTGTGTCATGTCGACGGACCGCACTTATATGTCGCCAACGTCGGCGATTGCAATGCCGTCCTCGGAACCATGCTCGAAGGCGACGAGTGGGTAGCTAAGAAGATAACTAAAGAGCACAATGCCGAAAACTACGATGAACTGAAGAGGATATGGGGTGAACATCCGGACAGCGAGAGGAAAACGTCCATCCGAAGAGACAGGCTGCTCGGTGAACTCGCTCCCTTGCGCAGTCTCGGCGATTACAGGTACAAATGGCCAGCCAAGACGCTGACCGAGGTCGCCGTACCACTGGTTGGCCCGAAAGCCATACCGATGAACTACCACACCCCTCCATATTTATCCGCGAAACCGGACATTTATTACCACAGACTGACGTCGAAAGACAAGTTTTTGATCATCGCATCGGACGGACTTTGGGACATGATGACACCGGTACAGTCCGTCAAGTTGGTAGGCGAACATATGAAGGGAAAAGTCTTTTTCAATCCTTTGAAGTTGCCGAAAAAGAATATTCAGTTGGGGGATATCGATGAGTTGTTGTCTCATCGTAAGGAGAGCTTGAAGAGTAAGCCAAAGGACAGAAACGCAGCTACTCATCTGATCCGGCATGCTATAGGCGGCACGGAATATGGAGTTGATCATTCGAGACTAGCTCACTTGCTCAGCCTCTCACCAGACGTAAGCCGCATGTTTCGGGATGATATGACAGTCACCGTGGTCTATTTTGATTCCGAATACCTTAGACAGTGTCCATCATAAATTATGGTGTCAATTTAACATTAATCAAATTAATGACGCGATCCTTCCTTTTTTGCCACTTGGACGAAGTTAGTCTTCAACATTTTTTTCTATCGAAGATGTAATTCGTCTGATTTTTAAGAACTATTTTTTTTACGTAAAGTATACTTACATACTTTTCGGAAAGTATACTTGTCCTGAATTTAAATTTATATTATGTTTGTCTTTTATTTTACCTATAACTATTAAATCTTGAAATCTTTCAACGATCAACGATTATTCTATGTTCCGTCACTTCTATGCCGTCGCAATACACAAAATGTTTTTAATACTATAATCCACTTCCTCAATTAATGCAAAATGAATATTAATATACAAAAATATAAATAAATATTTATAGCTTTGGTTTCTAAAACTACACACTATATGTATATAAGTAGCTTATACAGGATGTGTCTGCGGGTTTGGTACCTTCAAATAACTTAGTTATTATTGATGTACCTATGTAGTTTTATTTCAGAATAGGTTGTACCTAAATGCATCAACCAAATGATGTAAGAATTTATTTATGTCCTTGCCTATTAGTTGCATATTTCGTGTGTGTAGTGTTACACGTATACAAAGTTAAATCTCATACCCTTATAAGGCATTATAAATAAATATAACGTTTAGTTTACTTGCTATTAGAATTTGTAATAATGTTTTGTTGACATAACCAATTTTAGTTTTTAGTGAAACGCAAATGGTGCGTCTTCTATACGTTTGCTTCCTTCTTCTTTATTTGTAATTTTACAATAACGAATAGATACATTTCTTATAATTTAATATTTGTGATATTTCTGTGTAATAATCCAACTGTAATTAGTTTTAGTAGGTACTTATTTATACTCGATTTTTTTGCTTCCAAAGACTAAACGGTTTGTGAACTGTGAGAATTAAATGTAGTAAATCAAAATGTACTTAATTAATATTGAAATGTGTGGTATCTCATTTAATAAAATAGAATATAACAAAGTACCTCTCTTTGTTTTTATTTCCAAAGATCTCAGAAAAAAATATACTATTGTTTACCTAAGTATTTGGTTCGTTGTGAGATAAACCATCATTAGATGAGATAAATTAAGGTTGCAGGCAGAAGATGTATGCGCTATGACGCTCATTAGGAGAGGTCCAGTGTCCACAGTCCACTGCTGGACATAGGCCTCTCCCAATGAGCGCCATCGCACCCTGTCTTCGTCTTGCCGCATCCATCTTCTGCCTGCAACCTTTCGCAGATCATCACCCCACCTGAGCTGAGACCTAAACTGGAGCTGAGACGTGGACACAGTACGGCTAGTCCACCAGTATTAAGTCACTCAGCGAGCTATGGAATGGGCTATGCTTGGTGTCTCTCTGAAGAGATGAGATAAATATAATAATAATATTTTCTACTTTTCATACAGCGCCATCTAGCCCCAAACTAAGAGCTTGGATTATGGGAACCAGATAACTGAAATAATAGGTACTTTATACCTATACTTTATTTGTAAATAAATAGGATACATTGAGAACACCCAGACTCAGGACGAACAGGGGTCATCACAAATCAATTCAATTTCATCACAACAGTTTTGTTCTGAAGCGGGAATCGAACCCGCGACACCGGCGTGGCAGTCCAACACACTTGTCACTCGACCATCCATGTCGTCATTGACAAGTCTTTGCACCAGACTGTAATAAAGCCTTTTTTTTATTTTTTTATCGATGGGAAAATACGTTTACGCATCCCTCCGCCTGGGGAGAGCTGGAGGGTATGTCGGACTCACCGCCAGAAGGCAGAATACCGACTAAAAACCCATCGTGTTCCCGTCACAATCGCCTTGGTAACAGGTCGCGGGAACCCGTTTGGAATCTTCCGCGGCCTGTCGGCGAGCGTCCGCTGTGGCGGACCTCCTCTTGTCCCCCAAGGAGGAGGGAAGGATGTCCTGGAGAAAAGGACATCCTTCGTCTGAGGTGATCTGTGCAATACAAGGATGGGTTCCCCAACCCATACCCTGTAGACCACCTCTGAGCGGCATGAGACAGTTAGGCTGCCTTCTGCCGCTCTGCCACCTGTGTAATCGGTGCAGGGCGTAGTCGTAACCACGCCCAGCAGCGAGAGACAGTTGGTAGAAGTTGAAATGTCATGACTAGGCAAAAGCCTAGACTGTAATAAAGCCTAGTTCACACTCAACAACATAATAATAACACTCAACATAATTAGGGTGAAGTTGACAGAACTGTGGTAGGTCTGGTTCAAAGTTGACACCGTAGCTCTTCTGTAGCTAGTAAAATTACTGGACTTTTGAGACTGATCATCATAATTTCTAGAAGTGGACGAGCGCAATGTCAGTATAGCACCTAAATGGTTCAAAGTCCTGTCCAGCACGGTTCTGGTTATAGGCAGGCGTAATCTCTTACCATTATGAGAGCGCCTTGCTCCTCTCAAGTAAAAAAACTTCTAGCACTCATCTCATCTCATCAACTAGCAGTCATCATAAACACATTCAGCTATTGATACCTTTTGTTTTTAAATATATAGTAAACAATAATCATTATCTCCCTGCCCTTATCCCACACTTAGGTGAGGTCGGACACAAGATGTCTTCTTCTTCCATTCGTCTCTATCAGCCGTCATCTCTGTACTCACGCCTGCTTTGTTCATATTCTCTTTCACACAGTCCATCCTTCTTTAGTCTTCCTCTTCTCGTAAATCCATCTACTTTCATATCTAACACTCTTCTAGTGACATGGCATTCATCTCTCCTCGTTTTTAAATACTTATAACTTTGATTGTGTATTAGATTATATAATCAGACTTATAGTAATAGGTTCAATAATGCATATAATTTTTAGTACCTAGTAGTAAATTTATTTTAAATAAAAAGCAAATTAGTTTCAACCTCGTTTATTAGATAATAATCATTATTATTAAAAGTGAATATTATTATAGTAGGTATCTAGTAAAGTAGGCGAGTAATAAATTACTATATATACATAGAAATTCACTAAAATACGAAAATAAATGCAAGATTTACATTATAATTATAAGAAAAAAACTTAGCAGCTAACAAATTTCTAGCAAGGGGTCAAAACGTGAAGTGTGTGTCTTAAAAAACATAACTAGGTAACTGATAAGTTTAACGACAATTCTGACTGCTATTCCAAAATATGAGAAAATGTATGTATGACAAGACAAATCAAAATCTCGTTACATTTATCTTTTGTACTGAATAAATGTATGAAATATGGTTTGCCTTGTTATTACAGAATTTTATTATGCACCTACTTTGAAGCAGAATTTAATTTACTTAGTAGCAAGAAATGAAGAAGCAATCTGTATCTCAGCTAAACGAGTCACTATATAGGTACTTATATAATATCAAGATATTATGTACTTAAAATATAAAGTACAAGTAATTATAGGTAATAAATAGTTACACAGTTTGAATAGTGCATAATGCTTTAGAACACATTTCTATAAGACAAGGTAATTTCATGTTGTCATAAGCATTTACTTAGGTAAGTTAGATATAAATATATAAGATAAAACGGCAGAAACTACGAACAGAGTATGTAGGGTAGGTACAGTAGGTTTCAGACCAGCGTATTTTTGTCGCGCGTATACGGGCGGATAGGTACTCTAGCTAGAAACTTCAAAAGCCAAACGCGCGTATACTTGCGGCCACTCGGCCAACACGGCTTGTTATGAAGAGTTTCTCGCGGCTTGTCTCGAGTTGCAAGAAACAAACACTAGCGGCAAATCCTCGGTTAATCCGCTAGTCTGAAACCGCACTAAGGCGTCCCCTAAACGATCGATTATATTGCGCAATATGACGAATTGTGCAATAAGTATTATTGATATACGGTCAACGGTTTATATTGAATATTTCTTTCTTTCAAATCTTATTGTACAATAAATACATATATTGTGCAATGTTATTGTAGGTCTAGGGGACGCCTAAGTTTCTACGTCTAAAATGTGTCACTGTGCTTTTCATTAAGTACCTACGTATTTTCGTACCTACTTATTATGATGTATGTAAATTTGGTACTGTGACATCATTTTGAAGATTTTAGACGTAGACATGCAGGCGACTGTACAAACAAGTCAATTAGTAAGTTATATTGTAGTGAGTATTACCTACAATTTTCTTGGTCTTAATAAAAATAGGTATATAAAAAATTAAAACAAGTTTCTGAAATTGACACGCTAACCTACTTCTACTTTGGAATTTTCATGAAGGTTTCTTGAGGAGAAATCTTCTAATAGCGACTTTTGAAAGTTTTGTATTACATGTAAAAGTACCTAACTTAATTAATTGAAAAAATAAAATGAATACGCAAATATACCTATAGCTTCAAAATTACAATTAAGCAACAAGCAAGCATTGCTTGCATTTTCAAGTATAATTATAACGAATTATCACACAGCTACTTAAGTCTAGACGAAATGCACAGCCGCAACAATTTCCCTACGCTAGTTCGAAATAGCCTTCATCACTTGAGAAAGACACAAATTGACTTGCGATTCAAAACCATCCATAGAGTAGGTATACGAGTCGTAAAGAATAGACTTCTTAGGTATATTCAAATCCAAAATATGTTTATAATCAGCCAAAACGTTACAAATAGCAAAAGTGTTATATAACTCTATCAAAAGTAGCATAAATAAGGTAGAGTATAAGCAAAAAATATGACAAGATGTTAAAAAGCCGTTAAAAGTTACGTTTCTTATGCTAAAAGGAGATCCTTACTCATAAAATCCCTAAATACACGTTGAGAGTCGCTAACGGATATATCCAAAAGTCTTCTAAAATATATGTTTTCCGAATTTGCTAATAAGAAGAGAGGCAAGAGAGTCTTACGGCTCAGAGACCGCACGCAATTGTTTGGCAAAGTATCTAAGGACAACAAAATGACACAATCTAACACCGATAACATAGTTAGAGCGGTTTCAGACTAGCGTATTTTGATTTTTGTAGCGCGTATATGCGCGTGGCGCCTCTTGTACGAGCGTTATCGCGCTTACGCCCCGAGCGCCCATATCTCTAAAGCCCAACAAAGATTTTGGTGTCGTGGTTATAAGTTATAAGTGAGTTAGAGCACTCTATAACTCCATTGTACAGGTATTATTAACAATTTGATACTTGAATGAAACCGTTATAAGAATGATATACAGGTTGTTTTAACGCTATCGTGCTAGTTGGGTCGGAAGGTTACATGACACTCGCTACCAAAAAACCGAGCGTAAACGCCAGAGTTAGCCAGTATAAAAAAACGCTAGTCTGAAACCGTCCTTATAGGTACTATTCGTGAGCTTAAATATCCAGGCAGACTGACTAACGACGGTAACTGTGCGAACGCTAACTAACTTTACTATCTCTGACTCTATGGGGAATTCCCAATACCTATAGTAGATATTTGTGCTTCAACCTTTTTTATGTTTAAGGGGAATCCTCAAATCCGAATTCCATACAAAATGTTTTGGACAAATACTCAAAAAGTACGCCGTATTATAGTAATTTCTAGACACTATTCGTTTCGTCCAAGTTTTTTGATTTCGTCAACAAAAAAAGTGAAAGGTATCATATTTTAATTTAGATTTTATACGTATTTTTAAGTTAGTAGTAGTAATTTTAAAACACGTATAAAATATAAATTAAGTTATGAAACCGTTCACTTTTTTTGTTCACGAAATCAAAAAACATGGACGAAACGAATAGTGTGAATAAATTACTATAATACGGCGTACTTTTTGAGTATTTGTCCGAAACATTTTGTATGGAATTCGGATTCGAGGATTCCCCTTAATAGTATTTTCTTTATGGTGTGCGTCATTTTCATTCTCTTCCTAGATTTGTAGCTAGAGACTAACAGGATACGTGTGTGTATGTGTGTGTGTCCCCACAATTTAACTTCATATTTCGAGGGTTTGTGCAGTGTACGTAAATCTGTAAGCATCATCAAAGTTCTTTTTAGATACACATTTACTTTTTAGATAACATTTTATTCATATATTTTTTTTACTCTATATTTTACAGTGGATGCCTGCGAGGCTGTGATACACAGCCAAACAGACGGGCACCGGTGTGAGACAGATAAATGTTTCCATATCTATCTAGTTCGAGACACTTAAAAGTTTATCATCTCTTCGAATAAAACCAGACCAATGGATCCTCCGATAGCTACGCGGCGCTTATGCCTAGATCACACGTACCGAGTACTCGGCCGAGACAGTGAAAGCTTACATCACTCGCTCAGCCGAGCACTCGGCGCTATGTTTATACGTACCGAGTAATCGGCCGAGACAGGAAAAAATTACTCGGCCGAGACAGTGAAAGCTTCCGTCACTCGCTCAGCCGAGCACTCGGCGCTATGTTTATGCGCACCGAGTACTCAGTAACGTGTGATCTAGGCATTAGACTGACGCCGCGCCGACGCCACGCCACTCTCGCTACGCTACTTACCTACTATCGCATCTCAACGGCTACTTATGGTACTGACGCGAGACCCTTCGCACGACGTCATTCCAAAACATTTAATATCACTATCAAATTGCTTTTCCAATTTTCTACGTTATCCAAAATAAAGAACAAGGCTTAATTAAAATATTACTCATCTGAGAGACAGGTAATAATCGGTTAAAACACGTTTTGTAGAGCTTCATCTTTAAAAATCACCCCTTTGTGACATTCACATTAGTCACGATGTGTAATAAGTATTGCCTATAGGTACCGTGTACTAAGTTTATTGAACAAACGATTAGTCTTAAATTTATTTTTTATCGTCCATAATTTGTTACTTAGTACCTACTCCTCATCACCTACGAGTATGTGGTGTCCAAAAATATGAACGAGGTGGTAAAAGTCTCAATTTTATTATGGCCTAGCCAATCAGCACATTTGCAGCACGGTTTTAATAACTATCGAGGGCTGTATAAACCCAAAAAGTTTCATCCACTCGTATGTATGTAAGTATGGCAAATGTTCTATTTTGTCTTACTATGCAAACATTTTACGTTAATGGGGCGCAACTCTTAAAATTATTTATTTAATAACAGTAACATTAAAGTGATACAATTTATATTTCAAGTGAAAGTACATAACAATTTATCAATAGTTAATTTGATTCCATGCAGCTGCCAACTTTATGGTTACATCCTCAACGCAACTTTATGAAGATAAAATAAGTGTTGATAACGATTTAGTAGGTAAAACTTTAAAAGAATATTAAAATTGTGGCTGTCTACTTGTCAAAACATCAATTATAGTTCCTATTATAGATCGTGTTTACGTACCGAATTATAATATCGTCGGTATTGAGAAGTGTAGACACCAACTGTTAGTGTGTAGGCAGATAAGTATTACCTACAAGACAGTTAAGTATTTTCTTATCAGATCAAATCTCTCGCTCGGTGCTCTGTGTCAGTGGGTATTATTCTCCTTCTAAGGAAGTTAATTGAAAGATAATTATTTTCATAAGGCATTTGACAAACCCATCGGCACAAGCTGATTCATCATTTACTTGAGAAAGAGCAAAATCATTTGCCAACACAACTAGGATAGCGAGGTATAAACTATAAGTAAACTTATTCAATATCTACTCGTAATAACAGGTATAAATTGTAAAAAAAATCCTTCTTAAACCGTGAAAATGGTTATCCAGGTCATTAACAAAAAAATAAGCAATCACGAGATAACCCAGTGTGTTTGAAAAAAAATCGTTGTATTTGAATTCACATGAAAAACTTTAAAATATCAACAAAGAACAAAACAAAACAAAAGAAGGAGCAAAACATTTGTGTAGAAATAAAATAAAATAAATAAAATAAAGTAAATAGAATTTGATAGCAAACTAAAAGTAACAAGTTTCATAAAAAAAGATATAACTTGGTAATGAAGTCTCGCTTTGCCCTGTATTATATTGGCAAATATCCAAATTAAAAAACAGAATTCCGCCGCGTGCTCCACTGCCTCGACCTCTTAATATCAGATTCAAAGTTATACTCGCAAGGCAGATATAGGCATTGAACAGTTATTATCTACTGACAGATTTATAACTAAAGGAATCAGGCTTTATAAACCCTTAAAAAAAACTACCTTAAACGAAAAAATAATGAAATTGAATCGAAAAGTGTTCAAAATAATCGATATTGTGCCGATTATTCGCAATGTTGTTTGGTGGACCTCCATGATTATCTCGTTTACACTTATAAAAGACAGGCTAAGCAACACGGCAACGGTCTTTGGGTGGCCCAATTGTTTCCTTTTGTACACAATTGAATGTAGGAGATTAAGACCTAAGACCATTTTAATGTAGAGTCCGGACCGAGACACTATAACCCTACAAAACAGGCTCTTGAGGAGACCTAGTGTAGGGTACAGAGCTCCAGTAGGTACATCTAAAATCTAAGTTATGACTGCCACGGTGTAAATATTCATTACAATGTACCCGATCCATATTTATAATACCAATAAATAATTTATTATTTATTTATTTTGTAATAAGTATATACATATTGGCTTAATGAGAATACAATAAATAAATAATATATTTAGGGTAAATAAATTTAAGGTTATGTCTGCTGATTCATACGAAAATAGTTTGTAACTTTTGTTTGGTCTTATGGTGAGTTAGTTCGGAAAGAAAAGGTAAGTGGCGATTAAAATGGTAAATCATCACTACAGCACCCCAAATCCAAATCTCTCTACATTTCGAACAAACTGCGTAATTTATGAGGTAAAAAAACATTAATTAGTTCAGCCTAAAATGTTGGCGTGTAGATGCATCAAACCCAGTAGTTATTTTGTATTTTGTTTGTACGTTGATTTGTTGCAGGTGCCTTTTGATACCTAAACACGTTTAGTCAGTTACTGTCCAAATACACTTATATCCCTTGCACTGCACATGTGCTGCACAAGGCACTTGCTCTGTAACTAATCAAAATGCAGACACAGTCATTGAGATTCAAGTGCCGCAATGGAGCTTGAGACCTATTCAATCAAGGCCAGGCAGGACTGACTGCTTACGCACGTACAGGAGCCGCGGCGTGTGACTAGATCAAGTAAATGTGAATTCGGGCGAGAGGATGACCATCGATTAATCTCCCCCGAGCGAGAGCGCCTGCACGATACGCGGGTCGGCCTTACTCCCTTCGCGGAATTCCTCCAGCGTCAATTTATCGTCGTGGTTTTTATCCATCTGATCGAAGATCTTATCCACGCGTTTCTGTGGGGTGTTCTCGTCTTCCGGCTGCGGCGTCTGACCCTGCAATCATTGATCTAATGAAATACCTATTTAAGATGCCTGCAATGTGACACGGCTAATAGACTTTCATTAGCTAGAACTAATAGATTGTAATCGTTACTAAATTTTGTTAGCAGGAATTATTATTATTGTTATCGTTACTAAATTATTCTCGCTGTCACAAATTCAAACATAATTTTAATAAATAAAACGAGATTTTTTTTCCTTATAACTTCTTTAAATATTATTATTCAAAGGTTTTGCAACAACATACTAAAAGTGACTTCAATTGGATTATATTAGATTATGATTAGATTTTGAGCGCTCAAAAGTAACTGACGTCACTGAATTCGGAGGATAAAATGTAAAACAGATTTTATGACGGCCGATTTCAAAAAATAAATCTATTGATAAAATTTTCACCAAACAAGTTTCTGTCGTACATTTATTTAGATTACATCCTCAAGTAATCACTGTATTAATATCAAATTTGTTACCTGTACCGTTACTGAGTAATACTTAATGTAACGCAACGACTCCAATTTTAACATATCGCCTAAACTTTGACACCGGAATTTCCCGATTGTTGAGCAAGCAAAGCAACTTACCACCATCTGGTAGATTGCGTCGACTATGTTGTACATTTCGTCACGGGTTATGTAGCCATCGTTGTCGACATCATACAGACGGAAGGCCCCTGCAATACACGCAGATATTTGATTACAAGCACATTAATCGCTGTAATCCTGGCCTGGTCACGACGATAAACGTCAGAGTTATTCCCGAAATCCCCAATAGCCATCTCCACTAGTGGGTATTTCAGGAAAAAATCACGAAATCCCCACTACCAACCATAGTCATAGAAAAAAATATTCAGTGGGGATTTCTCGATTTTTTATTGATTCATTCATTTGTTCATTATGAACAATGAACATATAACAAGTCACATCTTTGCATTTCATTTCTCCCAAAAATACTTTTCAAAAACAACGTATTTAAGATTATTTTCTATACATTAATTATCAAATGATAATTTAAAGTTGTCCGTGATGGTTATAAATAATATCCAAAGATGTTGATCTATTATTTGAAGTATGTTCATTGTTCTTTGTAGTGGGAATTTCAGGAGTTTTTTCCCGAAATCCTTACTAGTGGGGCTGGCTAGTGGGGACTTCGGGAATAAGCCAGAGCGTGATGAACGGTTCACTCGTCCCTACTCTACATTTCCCTACGTACTAGCTACATTATACGTACACGTACACAGTCAGTTACAATAGCCGACCAATACATTCAGAAGCTTTATTTATTAATAGATTACGTTATACCTACAGTAAGCTCAACTTATTGGTAGCCTCTATATTTTTTAAAACACGATTTACTGTGTTTAATACCCAACAATTTTCTAAAAGAAATATACCTACATTTTCTCCGTAGCTAATCTAATTTTTATGGTATGACTTTCAAGAATTTACAACTTTTAATAACCGAAGATAAAGTGACGATATCGGATGTGTTACTAATTGGCGCATATTAACCTCCCTTACCTACCAGGGCTACATAGGTATATTATTCGCCGCTATATCCCGTTAAAGAAGCGGGATAGAGCCAAAACATAAAACGTTGTTTTTGATTTTCAATCTACATTTCTTGTTTTAGTCACAAATTTATAAATTCAAAAAAATTCTCTGTAGAAAATTCATCCTCATATATGATTCTCGATTCGATCTACAAACGAACCGAGCTACGACAGACTTGGTGATTTCCTGAGACACCGAACGAATAAAAGTTTTTGGTCTCGAGGGAAAATCTATAGCGCAAGTTTTATCAACCACGGGTTCGGGGAAAAACTTCTTAGTTACGAAAAATACTAAAATAAGATAGCCGGCTATATTTTATGTTGAGCTTATATTATTATTATTGTATTACTGCTTATTACTGCTTTGGAGCGAGATAGAATCGAGTAAACCTAATGTCAGTTTAGTTATGAAATCAATAATTGAATTTAGTACTTATGTTTTAGTATTATTTTATATGTGTATCGAAATTGCATTTCTAAGTATCTTCTTATCAATTATTTGTGTGAAAACTGACAGAATATGAAAAAACCATCGCATTATTTTAATAACACTGTGTACTATATTCATACATATACATTATTTTATAATAGGAAACAAACAACATGTCTATATATCTGTTTGAATAAATACAAGTGTATTTATTCAAACGGATATAGCTAATAGGTATGAAAAGAAAAGCATTAATTTAACGTAAGGCAATTTTTAGAAATTTTGATGCTTTCGTAGGTAAGTAAAATTGAATGGCACCTGTGATAAATATTATGAGTATTTATTTTTCAGGTGCTGAATACCGCACATGATTTAAATCACAACACAAACTAAGTATGTCTTCGTACTAAAAAATTAGTTCGGACTCTCCTTCCCCTTAAATGAACGGCCCGTAGGTGAATTACCACGGGTGGTCAAGTAATTTAAAACAGTATGCTTTCATATTGTTACTGCTTGGCGGAATAAATAGGCCAATCTCCACCCCGCACGGACTTTGCACAAAGCCTGGCGTAGCTTGGCCGCAAAGATTGATGAATCGTACAATGAATGTTATCTCTAAGGCTGAGCTTGGATGATCATGCTTAAGAAAATCCGCCTATTCTACTCTGATCAGTTCTTTTGTTATTGAGTATCTTATAAAACGGCCAAGTACGTGTTGGACCATGCTCTGTTGTAAGCTTCCGAGTATCTTAACTACCTATGGATAGAGACTTTTATTAAAAAATATGTGCATTAACCAAATTTTGCCGTAGTTTGATAATAATTGATAAGTAGTTAGTGCTTTCAAGCCTTCTCGTTTAAGACAGAAGCTAACCTTGATATCTTGAAGTTAAAGCTGCAAGAAGGTTTCATGGCTTGACGAAAAGGGCTGATTCATCCGAAAAAACATTTAAAGCTTCTATTTTTGTTAAAGGCTAACGTAGTAGTTCCTAAATCAGTGAAGAATTGCATCCCTCGTATCTCACAAATGATTTGAGTCATATGATATGATATCTTCTGACCTATTTCGGTCACGGGCGACTGTATATTCTAGACAGGCATATTTAACTCAGAGATATAGTTGGCCTTCGTTGTTTAGCGTAGCTGATTTTGTGCGTGAAAGTATGAGAGCACTAATTCTTGTTCTTATTCTATACAGCAGTCTGCACTGGCTTCCCGTTGAAGGGTGCATTTTGCATTTGTCCCCGAAAAACGATTAAGCTAGTCCCAGCCGTCCTAACTCCTTGGAAATAACGGAGCAGGATACTGGGTTGTGGACAGCACCGTTCCAGTAAAGCGCTGGCCGACATTTGGTCGAGAGGAGTCTAGCAGCCTACGTAAGCCTATCCTAACCCCACTCTCCTCCGTAGCTTGACAGTGGATGATTAATTGATTACGTGCTCCACGGTCTCCTGATTCTGTAGACCGCCTCTACAGATGTCAATATCTGTGGCACTTTACTTAACTAGATGGTGGTTGAGATCACAGTGACCTGTGATGACTCCCACCATCAAAAGAAGATCTTTGCGTTTTAGTTTTAGTAGTTATGAGAGCACTTTGGGCATGTCAAGACCTCGCCGACGTAATTATAAATTCTTGCCACATGTGGTCTGGCTTTCAGCTCATCTCGTTTCCTCGATCGAGATCATCGCGACGCTCAGTTTCAAAGTTTAAAAGGCAGGAACGTAGAGAAATAAGTATATTTAATATATTAACCACTGCGGTAGGCTGGAGTGTATTGCATAAAACACGTTGTATAAGTTAATTAAGGCTCTTAGCTGGGGAGCTCTGATTTGTTACAGCTGAATTGACACAAACAGAAGCAAGCTTAAGTTAAATAATACTTGTTTGTGTTTCCAATGGACCGCGTTTGTTTACTATTTATAGTTTGTTGAATGAAAGCACTTTATTCGCTTGCTTTTAGCTGGCTGAATAAAATGTGCATTTGCTTGGATATACAGAGACTCATTCTCTGTGGGAAATTTTCGATATAAAATAATGTGGAGGATGTTTGATGGCACCGAACAAAAAGCTAAAGATTGCTTAGGTATTATCACAGAGTATTAAGATATACACAAGTATTATGTACCTATTAATAGCAAAAAAAGCTCGTAGCGTGCTCGTGTTTCTCGACAGACCGCCTAGCTAGGTTATGCAATGTTCAGAGGGGTGCCGCCGGGTATAGCAATATATTGTAGTAGATACTCAAGCCTTCAGGTGGTATGAAGTTTACGACACCAGAGCCGGCGACTGTTTTAAATATAGAAAGTACTTATACCAAATTAATTAATATTTAACTTTATATCTACCTACTATATTATTTATTGAACTAGAAGCCGTGGCTTAGCCCACTTGTTATAAGTTGAAGGTAAGGTAAAACAGGGTTAGACACCCAGAAAGGATAAGTGCCTCTTTTCCTAAAAAACCTTTCTTAAGAAAATCAAATGAAAGTAATAATAGGTAAAGTATGAAGAATAAAAATATGTTAAAAGCTTTACCTACCTATTATTACTTCCATTTGATTTTCGAAAGAAAGGTTTTTAGGAACAAAGATTAGGTACTATCTTTTAGGAGCAACTAACCCTGTTTTACTCTATAACTAGATCTATATACATATTATATCTAATCTATTCAATATTTTCAGCTCAACCGGTCACTTTCCAAACTTTTGCATATATTAAATAGAGTGTCATTGATACTTTAGCAATCAATCAATCAGAAATATGGAATATATTTTTGATCAAGGTACATAAAACTCAGGCCAGCTACATTGAAATGCAAGTCTGAAAGTAATTGGTCGGCGTTCGTTGATGCAAATATTTTTGTTCGATAAAACCTCGTATTATCAGAACAGTGACAGCTCAGTTTAATTTATTGTCAGCATTTTCATATTATAACTTGATTTTATTAAATTTGCCTGTTATCAACTCTGCTGACGAAATTAACAGTCCGCCCTTCGAGAATCTAGCCAAAGGAGAAGTTAATGCAAAGCGTACCCTTTACGTTGGCCATATAACCTTCTTGGCCATTCACGTTAAATAAAACTATACGCTGTATTTGATAACTGTGTGCATATTTTGAGATGGTGTGCGAGATTATTATTATGTGCGTTTACATGAATAAGATTTTGTTAGGCGCGTGTGCAATGCGTGTTTACATCGTCCCCCGTAAAGAATGGAAGAAATTCTGACGGTTGACGTCTCCTTTTGCTAGATTCTCGTAGCATTCCGCCTTCAGGATTTCATTTTACTTTTGCGACTGTAAATATTGATCTGGGACCGAGAAGACTATATCGAATTTGGATTAATAAGTTCGTATAAGTTATATATTTTTTTAATTACTTACAATGTAGTTTTTCGTCCAGATTCCCCCGTGACGTCACAGAGAGGGCTTTAATGAATTCTTCAAATTCGATTGAGCCATCCTAGAAGAAAAAAAACAAGTTAAGTAGTTATAAATAAATATTATTTTGAAATGTATTAATCAGCTAAACTTAGAAAGATAATACAAAAACGAAAATTCTTTACCAAAATTATATTATTTATATTTGACAACATAATGGTCGAGTGGCAAGTGTGTTGGACTGCCAAGCCAGGGTCGCAGGCTCGATTCCAGCTACAGGACCAGTATTTTGTGATGAACATCGGTTTTTTTCCTGAGTCTAAGTGTTTTCTATTTATTTTATATGTGTAATAAAAAAAAAAACAAAGTAGTCATCTGGTTCCCATAATACAAACTCTGCTATATTTCGGGCTAGCTGAAATTGTTTAAAATGTGCCAAAATTATAAACATTATAATTTTAATAGGACACCGCATAGATCTTAATCTAATTAAATAAATCAAATCAATTATATTACAAAAATTGTAATATAATTAGGAAAATAGCTACAGTTAGAGTAAGATGGTGCGATGGCGTGCGATCGGTTGTAGGTAATCAAATCAGTTAACGCTGGCCCTAATTCACTGGTAGTAATTCATAATTAATAACCTTTGTTAAAAGTTGTACGTAAAACTTTTCTTTACGTCCCTGGATACCAAATTTATCTCTATTTGATAGATGCTTCCGTCGATTAGGACCACTAGGTATTGGGTCCATGTTTAATAATGTTTAATTACTATTTAATAAGCTGTTACTCAATACGTCATTATACTCTAATACTAACTATAAGTCAATCTGTACAGCTCTTGTAAAGCATACATTCTTATTATTGTAAAGCATTCAGTCTTGGTTTAAACGCGATACGGTCAATACATCAATCAGTACCAAATATTCGGTTTTTAATTTATCGAACCTAATTACCTACTTAATCAATTCAATTTAGGGTTTGATCACTACGAAATAAACATAAATCCTAAAGTAGTTGTAATCGACGGATAACATTTTTGAATCCGTCGACTAGGACCGCAAACCACGTGACGTAAATTGTACAGGCGTCGTCAGATACAGATCCGAAATCCGAAGAGTGTATGCACATATGACCTAACCCATGTACTGTTACTATAGATTAAGTAAATGAATAAAACTATTTGAATTTGAATTTGAATTTGAATATGAGGGCGGCAAGCTCAGAGAATCTCATATGGAAGAAAGTAGGTACTAGTTATATCAGTTTATGTAGGTAATGAAGATACAGATGGGTCTAAGAGCCCAGAAACACTTTAAGAAGCTAGTTGTAGATAAGTTTAGTGCGAGAAGAATAGTGAACGCGTGTCGCATTTGAGCGCGAGTAACTGATGAAATGTGGCACCCAACGTAATTCACAAGATACCCTAGACGTTGATCTAATATAGCTTTTTAGCTTTAGCACAGTTAACGAGTGGGCGATGCAAATCCGATACTTAGGATTGATCAAATTGCCTAACGAAGCCAACACCATGTCATAGGCGTTGTCCTAATAGAACGTAGGCGTTGTCATAATAGAATGCGATCACGCGATCGTCGCGCGAGCAAGCAATGCGACCGTCGCGCGAACTTGCGATGGTCGCGTCATCGCGTTCTATTAGGACACTGCCATATGTAGCTGATGTTGGCCTAGCCCGGGCGCTAGCGATCATTTTAATACATTATTCATGCAACAATTCATATATTATTGGGAAAATTGGGCATCCCGATTGAAGGGAATTAAAGCGTATTGTGTTTACCTACTTAATTAACGGTTAGCCGCGGTGAAATTTGATATTCCGTAGCGGATTATTTTTGATGAAATATTCATTGGGCATGATGAAATAAAACTTTGATATCGATGATAATATTTAAATTATTAAAATAAGTGTCTAAATACGCACCTTGTCTCTTAAATTCATGAATAAGCTTAACAGCTTGTATACCGGGTGTCCCACAGCCATACTATATAGAGGACAACTACTTAAAATTAAGAAAATATAATGTTGGAGACTTACCTTTATATTTGAATGTCAGTAAATTCAAATAATTAAAAAAAACCTATAGTTTTCATACAAAAACATTGATTTTACCTCTTTCATTCATTACATTCACTTAAAAATTAAAAAAAAATACCAAATTTAGGATCTACATAGCGTGTTCTGTTTGGTGCAATATAAATTTATTTCAGTTTTAGGTAGTAAAAATCCTAACAAAGTATTCGATTTTTCGACGTTGTTGTTGGGATTGTTGGTACAATCCCGGTAAGTCTAATTAGTAAGGTTAAGATTGTGATTATTTAATTTGACCTTAAATTCCATATGTGATTTATTGTGATTATTTATACTATAGGTAACTATGATTTTCAAAGTCTATTTAGTTTAAGATTGTATTATTCAACGTTCTTTAAAATTTTAGTGATCCATGGAAAAGTCCCGATTTATCTATTCATTGTCTTTTATTTTATGAACAAAACAAATATCTGTCCTATCTTATCGAAGCCTTTATTGCTAACTGTACTAAACCATTGCATGAACTTACATGAAATGAAAAAATATTTATTTTAAAATATCGTAGACCCGTTGGGAATCAAATTATGAAACCTTGCATTTTTTTTTGAAAATTATGGATTCATGGACCTCCTAGCATTATGCTATTTAAAGTACTTGCCCTCCATGTGTCATAGCCGTGGGACACCCTGTATTTGATTTTTCATTTATAATGGAAAAATGAACTAGTTGAATCAATCTTGACGATAAGAATAAGAATAAGAATATTTTTATTGTATAAACTGTGTACACAATGATCTTAAATTATTGTTCAGAAACAACAGTTTATCCAGTATGGACATACAATATGCCATAAGGCAATTTTTAAAGCTACTAGCCTAAAAATAAGTAAGTATTAAAACAAGACTATTTAAACATATTTAAAAAAAACCATAACAATATAAGAGATCAATACCTAAATTAAAAGACTTATGCCCGGGTGCACGAACCTTAAAAAATCCTAAACAAGCACTTTACTCGCTAGGGTTAACAATAATAACGATAAACCTTAGCATTGAATTTTAGGACTTCATAAATTATTTCATCACAAGAAATAACTCTATAAATCGTCCCAGAAAGCTAAGCAAACGGATTTATTAAATTGAAAAATGGAATGGCAAAGTGGAAAGTTGGCAGCTGAATCAGTTACATCCAAAATCCAATTAAGTGAATAAGAAACAAATTGGTCGTTCGCTTACATTGTTTTCGTCGAAAACTCGAAAGACGAGCGACGCGAACTTGCTGGGGTCACCTTGAGGGAAAAACTGCTTGTAGATCTTAATGAAGCCCTGGAAAAACATAAAATTTACATAGGTAAGCAATGGAGGAATCATCAAGTTGTGGAGTGAGGGCGCAGGTAGATGTAGGTAGGTACGACGTAGTTAACGTAATATAGGTGTCTTCACGGGTTAATAGCGCTCGGCGAAAGTAGAGGGGAGCTATGCGCAAGTGAGGTGAGGTGAGAAGGCGCCTATTAGTTTCGCTGCGGCGGGATGGTGGCTAAATGACCAATAGACGTCGGTACCGGGCACCATCCCTATTGCGTTGCACTCTTCGCGCCAAACACATTTAACATCGACTTCTGCGCATTCAAAGTCAGCGCTATTAAGCCGTGAGGATACCTGTACCTACTCGTAAGGGTACGTTTCCACTGACGCAGAGCTGGGCGGAGTGGAGAGGAGTGGACCGTGAATTGGCCAATCACAGTACTCGAAGTGGAGTGGTTGATTTCGAGCACTGTGATCGGCCAATTCACGGTCCACTCCGCCCAGCTCCACGTCAGTGGAAACGCACCCTAATAGTTAGTATTCTTTGGTACAATGTCGCAGTGTCTCTATAAATAATAAATTTGATGTTTGAATGCTGCAGTCCCATTGTTTGTGGCAACGGCTTGAATTCAGTAGGCATAGCCTACTAGCTGCCTGCCGAGGCTTCGTCTGCGTGGCATTTGCGGGTTGGTATAAAACGAGCTTAAGGGCGCCTTCTAATTAGAGGCGTGAAGAAGCGCCACTGTAGCGCTTCTACTAGTTTTCATACAATATCTAGACACACCACTATGTCACGATAGTGGCGCTGCACCTGCGCGTCTAGTATATATCTATGAAAACTAGTAGAATCGCCACTGTGGTGCTTCCTCACGCCTCTAATTTGAAGGCGAAGAATAGGACTCGGAAAAGCACATAGAGCTTTTCCGAACTCCTATTCTCCAGCCAAATTAATTTCAAAGTTTTATCTTGATTGAGAAACAAATATCAATATGAATCCATACATACTCACTAACTTTCGTGATTGCGATTTAAGGGTTCGATTAACTTCCATGTGGCATTTGCATGGGGGTATAAAAAGGAGCTTTAGTGCTTTTCCGATCGAAATCCACAACCAATCACAAAATTTTGGCTTGATTGAGAAACAAACATAATATGAATTCATACATAAATAAATTGATAGAAAATACTTTATTGCACAAGGTAGAAAACTAGGTAGAACTTTATGTTAGTTAGCATTCTCTTCTAGCTAACCTCACTAACTTTCGTGATTGCGATTTTAACGATTTACTTACTTCCATATGGCATTCGCATGGTGGTATAAAAAGAAGCATAATTGCTTTTCAAAGTTTTGTCTTGATTGAGAAAAAAACAGCAATATGAATAGACACATAGTTTTGTTAGAAAATACTTTATTGCACAAGCAAACAAGTATAAGGGCGAACTTAATGCTAGCATTCTCTTCCAGCTAACCTCACTAACTTTCGCGATTGCGATTTTAGGTCACGATTTACTTCCATGTTAATTCGCATTCCAATAGGTTTCTATATAACCATTAGTTTCACCGTGACCTAAGCATTGTGTAACGGTTATACAATGCTCAGGTTATACTATAACCCAACCATCCTCAAAAACTTTCGCAGTGACTAGTGATACATTTTGGTTTGTATCCGGTTTCCTTTTAGCTGGTAGGTAAATAATAATCATAATAATAAATGTTTTATTGTCACAAAATAAGTTCATGTCAAAAATAATAATACAAGTTTGAAAAAGTTTAAAAAACGGACACGCCGACACGGACTCTCTTTAAATAAGTATATTTTGTTACGAATTTATCAATAAGATGATACACGATGCATAAGGACAATAAATACTTTACAGTGCAAAACGCTTTGAAAATTAATACCCTTATTATAGGTTGGTACCTACCCTGTATATTAATGTCAGAACTTCTATATTTACGAGTATGTGTTAAACGTAGGATTCACAATCAACGCCTCGCGTCAAGAACACAGATAATTTCTAAGACAACATCGTGTATTAATCCTGAACTGTAGCAGTGTAAGCTTGGAAATTAGAATAATTGTAAGACTGGCTACAGATTCCCCAAAGCATTGTAGACAGCAGACGGTATCCCAGTGGGGTAATAAGTCTGGATAAGGACAAGTCTCGTGTCAGACCAATGTCATCAAAGATATCACTTTATATGATTGTACTCGTAGATTCATGGTATGATAAAAACAAACGGTTAAACCTTCATAGCTCTTTATTTATATTATTCTAGAACTTTAATGTTAGTGCTATTTAATTTTGTAAGTTTAAGATTTTTAGTAGTTAAATATGCCATCATCCGTTTTGTACAACAGTAGCTTGAAAGCGATCGCTTTTTGGCGATAAGACCGCCAATTGTTTATTTTTAACCATTATTTTTTACTTTCTGTATATTTTTGTTTGTTTTTGTGATGGTGTGCAATAAAGTATAATGCATATATCTATCTTGTAAGTTGAAGTAAGTAAAGCTTAGTTTTCAACAAATTATATAAATATATTTAGTAATAAATCCGCTTGATTTATTACTAAATAATAATAATAATAATAATCAAGCGGATTTATTACTGAATATATTTATATAATTGGTTGATATTAATGGATTTCCGCAAAGTAACGCCTGAATCAATCAATTAAGCTTAGTTTTGACACAAAATAAGTAAAGAAATATAATAGGCTAAAAAAAGTCCTTAATATTGTTTTTACGAAACATAAATTACAGTCTTATAAACATACCTGCTCTGTGAGAAGACCGTTTGGGCAGTCTTTCAAGAAGCCTTTGTGCCTAGAAAAAAGATACATCATTATTATAAAATACTCGTTCGATCTACAATTTATACTTATTCGAACTTTTGATGTATGAATGATATGATAGATTACAACGTAGGTATATATAAACAGCGTCAAATTGAAATTTGCTCTCCCGACACAATACCTCGGTGTTTTTTCAAAACCTACTTCTTTAGGATGAACATAAATATTAAGAATATATTTACTATCACAACTTGCATATACACAGTTAATTATATTTATCTTGTAATTACAAGATGTGCAACATCATTGCGAATCTTAGTACAATCTAATGCATTTGTGATGAAACCCAATGCTAAAATGGATTGTGGAATTGAACCTATATTTTACTATATTATGGCATTACGCAACTACGTGTGTACGTGTCTTTCTATATTTTACTCACCATAGCCGTATCTCCTTCTCGGTAACTGTAACAAGGAAAACAAAACGAATTATTATTTATGAAATTAAAAATAACAAGAATAAGGAGCCGGACTTTAGTAAATCTATTTCTAAAATGGCATTTAGGTGCATCAGTCTGTAATAGAAGCAGATTATATTAATCAGACTGTATTCACTTCCAAATATTTACGAGAATACGAGATATAGTTGACCGACTTATCAAAAGAGTTAAAGCTCATATAAAAACACCATGCAGCTAGCTGACTTCAATAATAATGTTGAACTCAAAATGTACTACACCTTGATAATAGAAGTTGTGGCTCGACTCTACCACAGAGAGTGGTTGTTTCAATTTTGCCACGGATACCGTCATACATAACTCTTTTTTATACAACATTAGATATCAATTCTGCAAATCCTCGGATTGGAGTGCGAGAAACGATCTCGTTACGAATGCGCAATTTTCGCCAGTGTATTTTATAAGCTTAAGCAGATGCATACAGGCGCCTCCATGAAATATACAAATCGATTCAGTATGAGTGTGATTTTTAACACGTTGAGAGCCATGTGTATATTTAATAACACAAAAGTTATAGAGCTGTTTTGAAGTTCACGGTTTTCGGCAAGGGTTTGGCGTTTATTTATACAAACACGTTATTGTTGGTACGCCTTTTTGGTAACCTCGCCTTTACCAGATTTGACTACTGAGTTATTGTCCAGTTGACTACTGGAAGTTGCTTTGAAGTTGTTGTGGTCTAACTGTAATACACCGTGTGTGCTCTGGATTAGTTTACAAATGTAAAGCCACTAATTTACCGACAACTGTGTATGGCGAGCGAGTATAAGATGGAAATTTAATGGCATTATCGAAACTTGCGTCTTGCCAATTTTATAAAATGATCCTGTATTTGTTTTATTTCAAAGCGCGACAAAGAATAAGAGATAATACAGAATTGCCAAAACGCTCTTTGTTGGTTCCTCTAAGTCGTCCAGTAGGTATGTACCTACCTTCTACGTTTAGTGAGAGGTATTTCGAGAGGTTAAGTGCTAAAAGCGCAGGAACTTCACCGTTAAAAGGCTAGAATTTACTTCAAGTTGCTATTAGATATATTTATTCGTAAATCGAACGCCACAAAGCATACCTTCTTACTAAGTTTAACCTTCGATGAAATGGAAAGAGTTTTATAATGGACCTTTCCACGCCAACCAAAAACTATTAAAATACATGATTTCGATCACACCTGATGTATAAATTATCTTTAGGTATATCTAAAGCAAACGAAAAATAACCAACCAATTCGGTCATTTTGAAAACAGTGAATTCTTGAAAAATGTGATCTGTAAAGCCGATTTTGGATAGCTATTTTCCGTCATAAGTTTCGTTATTTTTAAAGCGTCGATGACATACAAACGGTTTTACAAGCTGTTTGTTGGCGTTTTAGACGCTAGCGTGTGAGCGTGTAGCGTTTGGGAAGAATTGTCAACAAGCAGATTGTAAAAACGCCGATGACACTGGGCGACTTTATACGCTACAAGCGAAGTCGCTGGCGTGTATGTAGCGTGTAATAAAGACGTGAGTCATCGTACTATATTAGGTAGCTACATAATATTTAATTTGCGAATATGACAATATTTATGGTAAGCTCTACATTTTCGTTCATCCGTACTTGGTGAAATATGTATGTACCTATTTGAGGTGTTATATAATGTATATGATACCGATTGTCTAGCAAGTCTAGACAATTCCCTGCTCACGTGAATGAAAATAAAGTAACTTTTATTTCGAAGATCATTTATCATCATTGTTTTGTCTAGCACCATTTAGCTTGAAATATTAGAAAAGATATGCGCACTAAGTATATAGCTACCCATCGACACGGTCGGCGAATGATTTATCTTGTGTTAGGAATGAAGGGGCAAGGTGAATTTGTCTTTTGATTGCTATGATGGCTCTGGCCTCATTTTTGTTAGGCACCTACTCATTATAGGTAGTAGGTACCTAAGTGCGTTTCTACTGACGCGGAGCCTGGTGTGGAGGAGAAGAGTCAATAAGGTTAAATTAACAGTTTGAGAAGAATGTACCAAGTTTTTAGGGTCACCTTTGTATTGTATTTATGTATTAAATTAAAACGGATTATCCTATTACATTAATTTAAAAATTGCTTACATAATACTTTGGTCAAAATAGTATCAATATAAAACTTCTTTAAATAAACTTCTTACGTTCAGGCATTGATGTATAAAGTTACTTTATACATCAGCGTTCAGGTACAATTATTTATCAACAAAATTCGTAATTCCACTTCGAGCACTGTGATTGATCAATTCGCGGTCCGCTCCTCTCCTCTCCTCTCCGCCCAGCTCCGCGTCAGTGAAAATGCACCCTAATGCTTTTATGGTTCATCATTAAATATGCGAAAGTTTTCCAGCTTGATGTAACAATGTGTGTGTATCAAAAGGGATTCTGTTTTGTTGATAATAGAGACAGGCGTAAGTAGTACCTGCAGGTTAGAAGCGTATAAAGGTGACCCTAAAAACCTGGGACATTCTTCGCAAACAGTTTATTCAACCCTTTTGATTCTTTTCTATCATGGATAAAGTTACCGAAGGTGAGCACCTACGCTAGTAGCGTTTTCGTGTAGAGCCTCTATATCATAAAATAAATTGGTAGTGATATCCCTCATAAAATAATATTACTCGTTTTCGATCCACCAGGGCTTGACTGATATAATCTTTACATCTAAATGCCAGTTATAGCTTATTCTTGCGTAAAGGACTAGCTTTTGAGGTATACTGATTTGATTATGCAAATTGTTTTTGGAGAGACTAAACTAAAAAAATTTAGAAATTCAAAATGTACTGTAAATGTAACAAGTAAAAAAATGTAACAGTGACTAATTTTTTATGTAAATTTATTTAACTAGCAGCTAGAAGAATTTTTGCTGCAACATGCAGACTAGCAGTAGCTACAATAAAACTAAATTTGACAGGTACTTTATTTCTACAAAATTGAAAAAGTGACTTTAATAAAAATATTTTTATTATTTATTTTTTATATTATTTTTTTATTTTTTTTATTTGTAGTGTTTGTAACGACCGAGACACGTAGGGACTTTATCTTATTTTTTTTTAAATTTTGTTGGTAGATTATAGGACACCAATTTATTTAAGACCATTAAAATTGTACTTGTGTTTAGGCAAATAAATTATCTTTATCAAGTAACTTGGTACTTCTGTGGCATTAGATTACGACGAATTTACTCGTGCCAATCACCGGAACTAGTGCCTACCCAAGTTTATAATATTCCATGACTTTATTACTAACAGGTGTGTCGCATCGGAAGCGGCGTCGTTGAATATTTTATGCTAAATTATGGAATTATCAAAATAAAACAATAAATTACCATCTAGAAAGTGTTTATAAATACTGTCATATGAGATGAACTCGCCATACGACAGATAACGACGCGGGATCCAACATGTTATTTGTGTTGGTTAGTTAAAATTACTAACTAAATTAGTCTGTTTTAATTTTTACTCTATTTTTTTTTTTTGTGTGAAGTGTTTTAAAGATATTTTTTAATATAATTGTATCATCTACCAGTATTTTCTTAATAATAAAATTACAAAAATATGTGGAGCGAATTCGTGTGTAGACAAAACCAGTTCCGGCCAGTTAACCAACATTTGGATATTCCAGGTGCTACTTGCTGGAGCAGTGACGTCAGAAGCTGGTGTCATTCACCACCCTAGCGCTAATTATGGATTGCGTTACCCTGTGGCAAACAGTCGTGGAGTCGGACCGGCTGTGAGAAAGTCTTATGGGACTTATCCTGAAGCAATCAATCAAAACATTCCTAGACGACTCATATCGCACCCAGGACTTTCAGTGCTGCTGAATCCAACCATGAGTTATCGAGGACCAATAGGACATTATGATTTTGCCAGAACCCATGTAACGCCTCCTCGTATATTACCTTTACTCAATCCTCCGATAAGCCATGAGTTGCAAAGTCCTGCTATCACTACTGCCTATGCATCAACTCCTGTATGGCTCAATCCAGCTCTTAATTACAGACCGTTGGGACCTGCTCCCATCAGCACTCACCTATCATCTCCTGTAGTATTGAATCCCACACATAATAGTCATGTAGCAGTGGGAGCCTCATATGTTAAACCTCTAGTATTGTTCAGTCCTGCACTAAATGAGCCAGCTATTGGACCTTCCTTCAAAAGACCTTACAATATACCCCTTTTACCAAATTCAGAATCAGTTAGATATGGTGCAGTGGTGGCTACCAAGAGTTCTCAATCAGTGCTCCAGACTCCAATCAACTCAATTTCAGCAGAAGTACCTGATAAAACTGTATCTTACTCCTTATCAGGTGAAGATTATGAGTATTTAAAGCGACACAAAACTGAAGGGAAAGATTCACCTTACAATCCTGCTTATCATACGGCATCTCCAGTTCAGCCAGACATAAATACCCACGCTCAGCATGGTAGTGACTCAGCAACGCATTATCAAGATGATAATGTTTTAAAACAAAGATCTGGTATAGCCACTGTTGAAGACCTTAAAGCTACAAAGATTTCTTCAGCTGAAGACAATTTATTAAAAGAAAGCTCGGAGTACGATATTTATCATACAGAAACGGAATACAGCCGCCCAAGTTTCGATGCTATCCAGCCAATAGTGACTAAACACATTTCTTTCCACGTGCCACCCCCGGACTTTGAAGAACCCCCACCTACTCCAGTAATCTTACCGCCTCGGAAGAAAAATTACAACATTCTGTTCATCAAAACACCGTCTCAAGAGCCTCAAAACTACGCATATTTGCAAGAACTGCTGAGCAGGCAGTCGCAGGCGGAGGAGAAAACATTGATTTATGTCCTCGCGAAGACACCAAACCTACAACAGCAAGAAGTGCTTCTACCGCCCGTCCAAAAAGTTTCCAGCCCTGAAGTATACTTCATAAAATACGCAACGAAACTAGGGGCCACATCCGAAACCACTGACGGGTTGGACTTAGACTTACTAGACAACACTCCGGTTTTAGAGCACAAGCGCAGTGTTATGGAAAGTTGCCCCGAAGAAACACTAAAGGAAAAGATCTAAGGTTTGTGAAATTTCATACTCAAAAGTTTAGGCATTTATTTTTCATGCCTAAACCACCACAAAACCAAATGAAAACACCAAATTAAAAAAAACAATACTCGGTAGGTACGTAACTTTCACTTGTCATTTTTTGCCGTTCAATATATTTGAGTAATTCATACATAGGTACAGTTTGCGTGCTTATACACCATAAACGTAACTTATTGGAATAGCAGTTTTATAAAAATAGGCACAATAAATATTTTAGTAAAAATTAAGTTAGTACCTAATCATACTTGTAAGTAATCGTAAGTGTATGTAGGTAATTTATTCAAATGTATTCCTAAGCTGTTTCCCCATAGTTTGTACGATTATAACTAATATTTAAAAATTTTTAACAAATTGACAATATTTTTGTTTTATTCTACCTGTTTGTTTCATATGGCTTGCTTAAAACTACAGCGAAATTTAAAAATCTAAAAGAGTTATAATGTCTTAATTATTAGTGACGAAAAAGCCGTGTTGGCCGAGCCCACTCGGCCACCTAAGGTGCCTCGACTTTCGATCCAAAAGTCGTGGGCACAAACCCGGTCGTACACCAATGGATTTTTCTGTTCAAAAACTTTATGTGTGCATTAAAAAAACATCGTGAAGAAACCGGCATGTCGTAGAACCTAAAACAAGCGAAAACATGTGTCAAGTGCACGAAACGAGTCTCTTCGAGGCGCACTTGAAATCCTTTCACCACACTGGTTCAAAAGAACTAGCGACACGATAAGAAGAAGTGACTAAACACGTTGTTAACGTCTTCCTCCAGATATTGGTAATATGTAAATTAAAACGTTTGCAGATCGTTATGTTAGAAAGTGGTTTGACCGTAACATGAATGAATGAGATAGGTACATTCGAAAGGTTTACTTTAAACAAAATGCTAATGATCCATTAATCCTGCTCACTGGGTTATGTAACCAAGTTGTTTCGCGAATGTTAGTAGGTATTTTTGAATCTTTCGTAAATATACGTAGCGTACATTTATGAATCTTATTTATAAATCTACATATATATGGGCTGTCTTTAATATATATTAATGACAACCCATTAATATGTTATTATTTTAAAAAATGCTTTGCGACAGAGGGTTTAGTATTTTCTTACTTACCTTTTTATTTATAAGATGACTATAAGAAGGAAGGAAGGAAGGAAAAAGGAACTTTCCAAAATACACCACAAAATTTTAATTACCAAAAATAATTAAATGGGCAATACAAGGTACGTTGTATCTGTGCAGTCAGAATTTTAGATTTCTACATAATGGCAGAATGACAGTGGGGAGAGTGCGGCGCCCGAGCAGAGCTTTTGCGAGCTGGCTCGAACTGGGTCCCCGGGTTTGCCAAAGGATGAATAAAACTTTAATTATATCAATGATCGGTACCTATTGACGCCAGATAGTTACCAGATAGTTTTTAACATACATAGGTAGGTATATATTTTGAAAAAAAAATTGACGACTTTTATTTGCCATATCTGTGTTCAGTAACGGCAACTGATAATGCGTATTTTTTTCTGTTGATTAAAGTTTTACGTTTTATATTACAGTTCCATTCGGCAAAATTAATGTTAAAGTTTTTGTTCTATTATTCACCAGCTTCAAGTAGAAGATCATTAAATATGCCTGAAAGACAATTCAATTATATCGCGGGCTTATCTCTAGCCACCTTTGTTCGATAAGTTTATAATACCTTTATTGATTTTCAATTTTCTGTAAGCGCCAAGGGTTAGTCCGATGCAGTGATAAGAAATTCTACTGAGTGCTTAACCGGAATTGTTCTATTTAACTTGGATTGTCTTCTTCAGTGTTGCCAGTAAGTTGTTTTACCCCCTGTACGTAACAAAATTTTAGTACTTTGGCTCGTACGTAACATGTCAAAACACAAATACTAAAATTAGCAATAAATTTTTTGATAGGTCGCAAATCATGATCGAAACAAATCCGTATTGATATCCAAACTAATTGGGTTATGGTTTTGGAAAAAAGAAACATAGATTAATAACGACGTTTATTTAGAGCACTAGCTAAGATTCACAGTATCAATCAAGGTAAGATGGAGACGGAAAAAACAAACGTCAACAAACGTTTCTGTCGCTATCACAGATCTCGGATACTTTCGGCTGTCGCCCCCAAAAGATCGGTTAATGAAAGAGATGCAAGTATAGCTTTTTATGATTAAGAGCAGTATAGAACTAAGTCACGTCACTCAAAACATTTTGCAGCACCTGAGACCCCGTCAGTTATTGTTTGTAAATAAATTTATCTTTTTACAATAATCTACAAAATGAAACCATTTTATTAATTTTAAAGACCATGGTTACTTGCTCAATCAACACGTGTGGCACAACGCATAGAAATAACCCAGATAATCATTCATTTCACAGGTGAGTAAAGAAAATATTTGGTTTATTTTCGTAGAAAAAATTATGGTCAATTTTCTTCTACAATTAGTTATAAAATCGTTGTGCCTTGTGGAGTTTTGATTGCTCTTGCCGTGTGTACAAATGGTTCTTACATATATGGAGAAATAATAGATTTTTCACGTAAAAACAAATATTGCTTCGTTACGCTAGGGCTTGATAAAATGATGACGTCATGAAATATCGATAGTACCTAATGAGTAGGTAGTTATGCAAAGTGGTACAAAACTCTTTTCTTTTCTATCGTTAGGGTATTTTTACCTAGTTAAAATAAATTTACCACTTGTGTCATTTTTATTTTGTTGTGTTGATCATAGAACTGAATTCACAATTTTTCGACCTCCAAACCTCCATCCAATGATGATCGTATAATAAAAAAAACATATTGTCAATTGTGCCGTCAAACGTCGTTGTCAAACGTTAATGAAGAAGAATGTTGTTTTATAATGTGTGCTTTTTTTTTGGGTGAAGGGAATATCCCATTTTTGTTTTAGTACTGTAATGTTTAGTTTAATTATATACTTAAGGAAATAGTATCAAAGTTGCAGTTTCATTTGTAGAAGCAATTGGATCCCTATTTTATAGTACCTACCTTACCTACCTGAAACTAATAGGCTACATATATTATGATAGACAGATATACCTACATATCGTGCCTACATATCGTGCCTACATATCGTGCCTACATATAATGACAAAACTCAGAATTAATATTCTTAAATAAAGTATTTTATTTTTCAGTCATTGAATAAAACATTTGCATGGGCTTCATTATTGTTTATTATAATCAACCAACTTTAAAAAAAGAACAGATATATATATTATACACAATCGACTTTCTAGCTATTACAATCTTATTTCGAAGACTACCGCCTATTTGGATTGGTGAGTAAGTTGTAGGTAAATATTGTTAAGTCCTGCTACTATGTATTATGAATGTAAGTTTGTGAGGATGGATAAGTTTTAGTTCCTGAATAACGCCAAAACTTGGCTATTTAGTCTTTAGTATCTAATAAATATTAACCAAACCCATCTGATTCTTTTGGTCAAAATCTTCATAAGGTGGTGACTGGTGACGTAATCAGTGAATAATTTTTCAGCTGCGGGTGGGGGACTTCAGGACTAATCAGAAAATGAAAATATGTACTCAGTAAAAATTCTAAATCCGTGGGATTTCTGCTGGGAACATATTTTCATTTTCTGATGACCCCCACACGCAGCTGAAGGATTATCCACTCATTATCCCTGTATATAACTACCAACAACATGATTGTGTAGTATTGTGTAGTCATAGTGTGTCTCTATTAAGACTTGTGACGCAAAATGGGTAGGTACCACAGTTATCGATGTCGATAGAACATCTTATTGAATGTCCATCACTATTTTTGAGCAACACATAGACAATCACTCGCACATGCTTATTATCATTTCTTGTATCGCATTTGAAATGTCATTACCCCTCTTTACATTCTAACTTTATGGTCGCTATCGACATTATTAGACCCAGTTTTTGATTGATGTTATTACCAAAGAACTTGTAAACTACGTATCGTTATTACAATCCTAGAACCAACTTATGTTCAATCGACTTAAAATGACATAAAATCTGCGATAATGCATAAATTTAGACACATTACTCCGCTAATAAAGAGCAGAGTATGAGGTTGGATTGTTAAAGTGAACTCAAAAATAGAATATTTCTGTCTAGTCCCGATTTGATTCGATTGGAATAGACTAAGAGGCTAGTGGATGCATAGTGAAGAACTACCTTACAATGCGGGCCAAATCTATACCTAAGTACCATACCGCGCTTTGTTTCTGACCCTTGACACAGCCACCAAGCGAGAGCCTCTTAAGGTACTGGTCGAGACTCTTCGCTATTATTCCGTTCACCGTAACTACTATCGGGACAGTCATCGTCAAGTCCACATCCCACATGGCGGTAATCTCGTGAGCCAGATCAAGATATTTGGTAAGTTTATCTTTTTCGGCCTTTACCGAATATCAGATTATTAGCACTTATAATATAGAGCATTTACTTAAAATATAGAAGGTATGTGGTAGTAAGATAGATATACATATAATCATTTAAATTACACATGAAAAATTAGTACAAATAGAAGGCTTAATAACGATTGAATGGTATAATTGGCCTTATCGCTGAAAGCCATTTCTTCCAGCCAACTAACAGGCTATGGAGAGGATATAATTATAAAGATAGCGGGGCAGGGCGTATAACGGTTTCCAGAAAAGGGAAGATTGGCTCTTGAAAATCTTAAGATTGTTAAGAAACGTAATGAACAAGCCATCTTAATGATTAAGATTATCATAAATGTTTATCATAATGAAATAAAAATACCAGTCCTACCTGTCACAGGTACCATATCATAGCAAATTAATCACTAGAATCCTAAACACAACGCAACGAAAATAAACTGGATTTACAAAACATCCATTACAAGAACATCAAACATCAAACAACGATACTTTTTTAAAATTTCAGAAATCTTTTCAATAAAAATAAAATGTCTCCATTTTCAAATAAGGTTTGTTACTTTTTACGATGTAGTTTTATTAACAATTAAAAAGTCTAGTAGTTTTGAAATACAATATTTATCTAGCCCTGTTACTTCTCTTTTTCGAAAATTAGCACCGGACCAAAATGTACAATGGACAAAAGGAGCCCAATTTGCCAATAATCTTTAGACTTCTGACTGAAATCAGACTTAAGAGGTTAAATAAAGTAGGCTTACTGTACCCATTAAGTGAGTAATTTGTTTTGTTTTCTTTTTGGCAAATAAAAACATTTCTATTTCTATTTATATTTCTATTACAAGAAGTTAGTCAATGTGGCTTCTTTTTTTTGTCGCATTTTCAATGTTCTACATTGTAATATTGTATATATTGTATCATTGTAAGACTCAGTGGATAAATAGGTACTTACCTATTCTGAATGATAACAGGTGATAAAATGAATACAGGTTACCCATCACTCATAATAAAATTACTCTCTATGTAAACCCGCAAAGGTATTTTTTTTTTAATTTATATCCTGTTACAACCACGGTGTAGTAAAAGAAAAATCCAGAGAAAATATTTATCCTACACGTCGGGGTCACATTTTACATTCATTTATTATATATGAACGTGCGGTCTCTCGCTGGCTGAGGTGAAGGAAAAATACAGCAAGTTTGCTGCAGTAAATCAAACTTGCGTTTCCATATGCCAAAGTTGGCTCTGTCTTACCCACATCACGATAATAAAATAGCAACTACCATAGGTGAATAACGGTGTTCTTATAGAACTAGATAGACAGTATCAAACCAAAATAGAGTCGTAAGACAGGACCAAAAAATTTCAGACATCTTTTCAATAAAAATAAAATATCTCCATTTTCAAATAATGTTTGTTACTTTTTACGATGTAGTTTTATTAACAATTAAAAAGTCTAGTAGTTTTGAAATACCATATTTATCTAGCCCTGTTCTCTTTTTCGAAAATTAGCACCGGACCAAAATGTACAAGAAGTTAGTCAATGTGGCTTCTTTTTTTGTCGCATTTTCAATGTACTACATTGTGATTCTATACTTTAATACGTCTGTGGCACCCACACATTCCCTAGATAATACTTTAACCATTACAAGACCTTCGTCACGCGTATCATTCAAGATGACAATATAACTAAAAAGAGATGGAAAAACTTCGAAAACTTCTTGTTCTATGAAGCAAAACTAATATTTTTCTTTTCTGTGTAACAATAGTTATTTTTAAACCAAGGGCTTGAAGCAAAACATCTTATACGAGACTTTTATCTATATATTTAAGTCGAGTATAAAATGGGCTTCAGGACTGAAGTTACACAAGATTTTTCACTTTAATTACAAGGAAATTTAAATGAGCGCTCATTTTGTAATTTGTAAATAGAGACTAAAGTCACCCAATGTTACCACGATATTCGAAATAAGAATATAGTTATGTTTATGACCGAAGTTTGAAATTTGAAAAAAGTCCTCAACTTTCTGCATGAAACCTATTACAAACTGAACTTCTATATATAGATAAAATATCGACCTTACAGAGTTTATGGACTATTCGTCGATGGCTCTACATGGATTAGCGCTAGTTCGTGCCGAAAGATTAATCCTGGCTCGATGGACTCACTGGATCGGTAAACGGGCGACGAACGTCCGGTAGATAGGTACTCGTGGAAATTCAATTTTACTTCATCCGTCCACTAACCTGCACAAACCTGTTTGCACTTCACTTGGAATTGACCATAACAGTGAAAACTGTTCAAAGTAGTTAAATTAAATTAGATTTAAGATAATTGATTGATTCAGGCGTTACTTTGCGGAAATCCATAAATGTCAACAAATTATATAAATATATTTAGTAATAAATCCGCTTGATGCCTCGTGTAGAGGCGAAACACGTGTCGTATCTTTAGACTTTGGTTTTCCTTTCGTTGACTCTTTGGTTTATAATATAGTAATATGTACTAAAGTTCTAAACTAAAGTTAAGTTAATTAAAACCATTGTTTAGAAATCAAGCGGATTTATTACTAAATATATTTATATAATTTGTTGATATTTAAATTAGATTTCTCAACTGTTACAGCTTAAGCTTACCTATGCTTTATGAGAAGGAACGAAGACTCTTACAAAAATACCGATGATTGATTGGAACTTTAAAGTAAATGAGTACTTTTTAATGTCATCATTTCAGTACATAATACTTACGTACCTATAACAATCTCTCACTGCATCTAAGTGAATCGCCGCCGCCAACGGTCCAATAATAGTTACAAGAAAATATCGCGACTGCAATCTATTTTGTCTAGGTACCTTTAGGGCTATTTCCCAGTTCGTACACTCTTTTATTATGCTAATTTTATATTATTTGGGCAATCAAAACTAAGTAAAAGCAGATAAAACTACTTACATCAATACCGCTTTTTGCCTCCTTTATGTTGGAATGTTCAACATCTTGTGGTGCTTAGGTCATAATAATACCTAACCTACAAACTGTATCAGACTAAGTAATTTCCAAAGATTTAATCTTCGGTAATTTCTTTAATCAGGGATACTTTCGATACCTGTCCTTTTATGACAGCGGGGGGAAAGCTGGTGGCCGAGCTCCAGGAGGGATAACCTGCCCCCCCCCCCGCCCCACCCCTCGGATACACATTCGTATTAATGAATAAATTAGAACTCTTTATTATACCAAAAATCTTACACATACACATACCTACAAGATATAGAGCATCGAGCATGTACAGTACAAAAGGCATTATCGCTAAGCAGCGATCTCATCCAGTATGCCTATTATTCGACGAATGTTTTAGTAGGTAGGTAGTAAGGTGTTCTTTATCACAAATACTGGCACCAGCTATTTCATTTGGGTGAGTGGCTGGCGAGCCAACGAAAAGCTCGCTTTAAATCAACGTCGTCGAACCGTCGAAGTTTAGATAATATTGTTCGAAATCGCAAGTCACTTTCTTGAAATTGCGCTACTGAAAATCGGAGCGACAACTTGAAAATCAATTACCTACTAACCTTTTAGAGTGAATAGCCTGTTTATTGTTCCATTTTTTTATTCACATCGTCCACGAAACATTTTATATTATTATTGTTGCTGGCTCTACGAAGTTGTATTTGTGTAGATACATTTAATGGTCTCCCGGCATATGAAGATATATGAATCTATTAAAACTCAAGCATTTTAGGTACCTTACCCTCATAAACCTACCTTCAAGCTATAAAATACAAACCTTTCATTGCTTTTATAAACCGACTTCAAGAAAAGGAGGAGGTTATCAATTCGATTGAATGTTTTTTAATGTTTGTTAACTCAGAATTTTGTTGGTTTTAAACCGATTTGAAAAATCGGTCGGGAAAACCATTTTTTTTATTCGAAGGGATATTTCCAGATTGGTCCCGTATAAATTTCATGAAAATCGGTTCAGTACTTTGATTTTGAAATCAAAATAACTAAAAAATGACGTAATCCTAGTATTTTTTTTTACAAAATTTGTATTTGGCTTCCCTGAATAGTCAGAGGTGTTTACAGTCACCAGATCAGTCCGATTGAAGTCGGTTGACGCATGTTTTTTTTAAAACCTTTCCAACGTTTCCAAATCTAAATAATACTCGTACAGCTCGTACTAGCCAATTAAACCCACCTACAGCTTATTTTACGTTTCCTTATTTATCTATTCATAAGCTGGGAGGTGGTGATTTGAATCTGAAACAGGGTCACCCTTTTGTAGGCTTTGAAAACAAACTAAAGCAAACGTGACCTTTGGTGAATATACATTTGCGTTTGTCTAAGGTTGGTAGAGTTTTAATTTGGTAAATATATTATAATTATTCAAACAGGGATTAGTTAAACGATCAAAATGGTGAAATTGAAGGGAAACTATCGCACATATCTATCTACACAGAGTAGTAGTAATATATTATATAGTTATATTTATTGCGACAGTATAAGATCTACAAAGAGTTTTTGAATCCACAGGATCCTGGGAAACTTCATGGAAACTAGCAAAATGCTGTATTTCAGGAACCTATTCATCAGTTGGAGTTGGAAGTCTATCATAATATAACGGAATAACCATTTTCAATTATTATTGGTGACCCAGGTTACTCAATAAAATCATTCATAAAAAAATGATCGAAATTGCAATCTTCTATAAATGCGATTAGACGCTGGCGCCCGACTATAAAAACTCGATAATAAGAAAAATAAAATCTAAACAGAAATCAAGTGAAGGCACTTCGATAATAATTAAAGAAAAATCGATTTGTGGTGAACCGATATATTGGTAGAGCCAAAATTTTAGAAAGTATCTACCCTTGGATAATAGAAATACCTGATTCACTTAACATAAACCTCTGAGTTTTGGCGGGAACATGAAAAATGGCGCATTGGCGGCATTAAATTAATTGACAAAACTTGTATAACTATGAGTGTTAAAGTGTAAAAACGGTGGTTTTTTATCCATTAAGTGCTCGTGAACGTGTATGAGTGTTGGTGAATAGTGTAATGCTGTAAAACGTGACTTTTCGTGTTGCCTCCAAAACTCCATAGAAGCCTCTAGTAAAGTCGCAACCACCACTACTTTACAGGGGCATGACTTGACTTATCGACTCTGACTTATGACAAAATAATCTCTCCAATTACTTGACACTGGCTATATACCTTTGATGTGAAGCCAAAACCGAAGAACTTAGGTTCTTCAAAAGAAAAAAAAAATAGAAATACCTATCACTTGTGCATCCTAGTACTCTGTGCTATCACATTCTATCAGCACTACTGTTATCATTGCTACTAAATAACACGATGGTAATAAATTATGTCAAGAGCGTAAACTTGAAACAGATTTCCGAGGTAAATACATTTGGGAAATTGGCTTTCCATAAATCCTACGATTTCAGGTAAAGTATATACCTACCTACAGAATTGAATACGGGGTGGTTGGTGTCTCCCAATATGCAGACGTAGACGTGATTCGAATATACCTACGCGTACATTACGGAGCTTCATGGGCCATATAATAAAATTGGCGTAGGCCTAAGTGCTAGTCATATTTCGTAAGAGGCTCTATATCGCTTTGATTTACCAATTTTTTTATATATCCGAGGCTATATTTTTTGTCACACAGCAAATTTTTAATCACAAGTAAAAAAAGTTTTGTTGGTAAGTGTCAGCTAGTACCTAAATAAAAAAATAATATACGACAGTAGGTATGATTTATACCTACAGACTTTGTAAGAAACCTAAGACTTTGTAAGAGACCTATGGAATCTCCATTACATCAATGTGCTATGTCTTCTGCTCTGACTATAATACTCTTATTTTATGCATTTCAAAGGTAACAATGAATGGCTGTACGAGTATTATGTAAACGTCAAGTAAGTTCGAGCAGTTCAAGTAACTATTTGTTTGTCTTCGCCTTTTTGAATTCAGTTAAACATCCTGATCGTCTACTTGTTTACCATAACACGCGGAACAATGATGTTGGTAGCTGACACAACAATCAGTTGGTGTTGGGATTCGAAAGTGATAGTTCCTAGGAGTTTGCCTCAGAAATGCAACAAGTGAGTTAATTTAATGCCTCTGTAACGGCCCTAGCGATAAAATTCAAATTCACACAAACATGAAAATATTCTAATTTAATTTCTTAGTTTTAACTTTCTGAAGATAGTTTATCATGTTTTTTAAATCTTTCAGATGATATCTCTTCTTGTGATCGTCTCAGTAAACAAAGTTACTCTGAGCAAGCCAATAAACAATGGATTCACTCTAAAATTCAATCCAATTTCTGTGAAAGAAGACGTAAAACCAAAGACATTCGGTGCATTATTCACGAAAATTCCCCAAGAGCCGACGCACACCGCCGACATTCGCAGAGAAATTCATTCCAAAGTTTATTTTTCGCATTCCTCAGAGAAGCCGGGAACTGGCTGTACAAATCAAATAGCCAAGATATTATTCCCCTTCAAAGGCTCCGACGAAAATAGCTCGCTACCTTTGGACACAAACTATATAAATATACCGATTATTGAGCAACCCTTTGATAATTACAAGATAGTGGTCGCCACAGCTCCGTCCAATGTCAAGATAGCCGGACCGGATGCAAAACCTGTGGTCGTATACGTCGTGTTCCCAGAAGATGAAGCAAATGATGGAAGATCAATAAATATTCCTTCAATTTATTTTGTAAAGAAACCTACTGGAATGCCAGATTTAAGAAAAAGTAGTAAAGTGGATCCAGTTATGATCATAGACAATAATCGAACTGTGACTGGCCTCAAAAGCAAAGAAGTGGCCAAATTCATCAAATTCAAAAATAGATGGACTAATCGTTTTAATTATGAAGTAACACGGTGATAAAATGGATGCCATAAAATTAAGGACCTAGGTACAGAAATATCTGACCAAGATACTTTCTTGTCCTTACCTTAAACTTGATATCAACAAAAATATAGTAAAGTAAGCCATAAGCAAGTTCACTATAGGTAATATGCATGTACTAACCATGCATATAAAACAAGTAATCAATATTGCAAGGTTTCTCCACAAAAGAAACCATTGAAATGTAGTTATTTTTATTTTATTTCTTAATGCCTACATATACCTTTACTAGCAATTAATCTAATAAAACATATTCTGTTGAAAAGCAAACCTCTTATACCTACATCGAATGTTTTTACAGGTATTCAGAGGGAAAACTCTATCGGGGGTTTCATTCACTTTGAGATACATAGATGGAGAACATTTTCGCAGTGAAGTTTATGAAAATGCTAGGTTACAATTTGAAACACATTTAGATTTCAGTGGTAGTATAACAAACTTACACTGTTCATGTTTTTTGGCCATGCGCTGGTTCATTCTGGTGTTGTAACAATACTTGTTATGGCTGACAATATTTTTAACGAAACTTTTCTGTAAATATTTCAGACCATCTAAACGAAATCTGTTCAATTAAATGCACTTCTACTATACGTCGACTTCACTATATTATGATACATAATATTACTTATTATTTGACTTTGTAGTATACAAAAGAAGATGACTTGAACTTTAAAGTATATTTATGAAGTCAAAGTACGTCATGTGTGTAGGTACTTAGTTGACAAAATATATACAGTATAATGTATCCTGCCGTCTCGGGCGTGCAATTTTTATATACCTACAAAGAAATAAACATTTCATAAAATACCTAATTAAATCATAAAATATCTCTAAGTTTTAAAATATTTATAATCTTATATATGAACTTAGCAATAGGTATGCCATTAATAATTAAAACATTCCAAACAGAGTGAAAAATAAAAAAAGAAAATTCAAACACAAACGCAATCGGAATGTAGAGCTTATATCAGCCGCAAAAGCTCCGGAATCAGGTCGCCTCCGTCGGCTGCTCCTCATTTTACGACTATAGTGCAAAGTTAGATAACTAATAAAATCCTCCATATGCTTTCTACCTTCAAAAGGCATTATAACAAAGTATATGATATACGACCGCTCGTAGTAATTATATGAATAGCTTGTTTGGTGTTGCTTCATAAATTTTTATTGATAATGTCAATCATTTGGACGATTAGCTGCGTAATTGAATAATACAAGTACGTACTCACTATCTTTTGCTGTCAACTTATAACAAGGCTTAAGCAAGCCAATTAATTGTTTGAAATTGAGACATTCTTTGATTCGTCAGATCTTTATTATTTTATTAATATATCTATCTTTATAAGGCCAAGTATGTAAAGTGCATCAATTCTCTAATGCCTAGATCACACGTACCGAGTACTCGACCGAGACGGAAAAATGTTACTCGGCCGAGACAGTGAAAGCTTCCGTCACTCGCTCAGCCGAGCACTCGGCGCTATGTTTATACATACCGAGTACTCGGCCGAGACAAGCACCGTGCGATCCAAGCATAATGCCTTGAGCACACGTGCCGAGTACTCGGCCGAGACAGTGAAAGCTTACGTCACTCGCTCAGCCGAGCACTCGGCGCTATGTTTATACGTACCAAGTACTCGGCGAGAGCACTGTCTAGGCCGAGTTCTCGGTACGTGAGATTTAGGCATAAGCGTGTCGAACGCGTGTAGATTTGGCGTTTGGCACCCGTTCGTTCGTCCTGTACCATTTACTTACCTGTCATTCCTGTCATAGTTATGTAATCGCCAGCTAAGTGTTTTCGACTCAAAGTGCACGCTGTGCCACTTATTATCATACCCTATTTAAATTTACCTAACCCTTCGTGACCTTAATGAGTCAGTGTTGTTTTATTACCAAAATAAGCATCGATCATATTATATATATATAAATAGATGGAGGTAAAACTGCAGTGAAAGGTTTTCATCATTATGAATAAACTCATAATTTAGTGGCTGACATTGGCACGATTGCACTAGTTATACAGTCAACTAACATTGAGGTCCAATGACAGACCATTTTGAAACTTATTCAAGTATCACTTGGGTAGGTAAGTAGTAGGTGAGACATAATCTGGTATGTTTCCATCGATACTTAATAATGTTGACATAACATAGTTACATCTAATTATTAAATATAATAAATTCAAATTAAAAATACACAAGTTTGTTGTGCTAAACGCATAAAATGAACAGAATAAGCAGTATAAAATTAGCCTTTGAATTTATACAATAGATTTTGTTTCACAAGTCCATTAAATTGGTAACTTAAACCACATTATAATTCTAAAATAAGGGAGGTCAAAGTCATTGCGAAGAGGTTGTATCAAGGTTACAGTAGTTAGCTAGACTTACTCATAAGTAAGTACTTTATAAACTATTGATAAGGGTCCACTTGAATTACTTTACAAAACTCTACCATAAAAAAAATCGTACCATGCACTTTCAAACAAGTAAAATAAATTCGAAGATCGACATGCTTGCCTCACTTTCACCTCTCTACTAGCCGATCTCTTATGAAGTTCGACGATGTGATTTTATAAATTGAATTTCAATCCCACCCACGAGAATTCGATATGTGAGGCATTTACATGCCTTTTTACACTTTGATAGAGAATTATATAAGTACTTTAGGTATTGCATTGAAAGAAACCTATATAATGTTTTAGCTATTCCATATAAGTACCTGACATAACAAACCTTTTTGTCAAAAACAACGTGGGCAAAGCCGCGTACGGCAGCTATATCATAATTTTTCGTCCGTTGTAGGTAATAACTTTATGTACTTGTATTATGATAGAGTATGTAGGTAAATCGTAGTTTTAAGGTCCAGAATCCCACTCACACAATACATTTTTGAAGATAAATCTGAGTATAAATTTCAAAAAAGTGGAGCGGTGAGTTTGTTACTAAAACCTTCGCGTATCTTCGGCCTCTGAGATACAGTCTCCGACTAGTTCGGAGGGAGATGTCCAACTGACATACTAATCACTGCGCTGGGCCAACGGCAAAGTCGTTACATTTAGTATTAGGTTAGGTTAGTTTTAGTTTTAGGTAGGTAGTCTGTAAGAGATCGTATTAAACGATAAGACCGCCTTTTGTAAAACAATAATTGTACATTGTTACATGTGTTTTTACAATAAAGTTTTTTTATTATCTTAAACATATCATCATCATCAGCCCGGTGTTTCCCACTGCTGGGTATGGACCTCCCTCACTTTGTGCCACACCTCCCTGTCTTGGGCGTCTCTCGTCCAGGTGTTTCCTACAGCTTTAGTGATGTTATCAACCCAACATATAATTACAAAAAATATCCTAAAACATTCCAACTGTGCTCTAACGTATCTGCAATCAATTCTCGGGTTACACCTTCACTTTGTATTATAAAGCGGCTGCAACTGGTTTTCGGTTCGGATTTCCGAGTAACTCGCTCATTATTATTCAATATGTGATGTAATCGAAAGGAGCTCAACGGTATCAGATTAAAAGATTACCGCGTATCAAATTCACATTACGAGTTGCCTAGTTATTACTGCTAAGTATTGAGAAAATTAGTATAGTAACATTAAACGATTGATAAGAGATACTAATGAATTGCCCTCGGTTCTAAAGGCTGTGTATATAAAAATGGTTGTTAGGAGTTGTGCTTAATGTCCTACACATAAATAAAGAAATAAAACGAGCGGTTGCATATAATGTGTAACATCTGACATCTCGCCTTGGTAAATACGAGTAGGTATAAGGTAACATTAAAATTAGAATGATTTTATATTTACTTCATTTTTCTGAGGTTGGTACCGTCTGACGGCCAACTTCCTCTTAAAAACTTCCGTCCCATTTTCACAAAATTAGTCCTACAAATTGATAGAAAGCCAGAGAAAAGATGTTAGTAGGTACATATAGAAGTCGTTCAATATCATGGATAGGTAGGCTATACTTAGAAGATGTACCAATTTTTTTATTTATGGTAACTAAATGCAGATTTATAAGCGTTAAGATAGCTAGTTTTTTTTAATCTACTGATACTGCTTGATTATTTTACCCGCTACTAAAATTATTAGCCCTATTTTTTATCCCTATATAAAAATGGCTGTAGGTTCAATGTAAGTTTATTCTATTACTCCGCCTATAGATAGAGTTGATTTTTCTCTTACGATATTTTATAAAAGACACTAGAAGCTAACCGCAACTTTAATTTAAGACTTTCGAGGTCTTTTCATGAAGCAATAAGGTACTTTACACCAATATTTCAAAACTAGTTAGTTACTTCAGTAGATAGTTAAGTTTCTAGACATCATTTACCTTATACAATAAGAGCCCATTCCCACTTGTTGGTTCCGAATTTAAATCGGAAGTCGGCTCTACATCAAAAAAAAATGTTCCGGGATAAATTGCGGGGAACAGCTTCGATAATTTTTATGGTAGGTATTATATAAGTAGTGCGTGAGTCTTTATTTTTATTAATGTCAGTTTTATTTTTCTTTTCGGTACTTACTTCCCTAATTGTACCTATTGTGTATCGATCTGTTTACAGTGTACCCTTAAGGGCAATCCTCAAATCCGAATTCCATACAAAATGTTTCGAACAAATACTCAAAAAGTACGACGTATTATATTTATTTCTTCACACTATTCGTTGCGTCCATATTTTTTAATTTCGTGAACAAAAAAAGTGTAAGGTTTCATACTTTAATTTAGATTTTATACGTGTTTTAAAATTAACCCTACTAACTTAAAGACACGTATAAAATCTAAATTAAAGTATGAAACCTTTCACTTTTTTTGTTTACGAAATCAAAAAACATGGACGAAACGAATAGTGTGAAGAACTTACTATTATACGGCGTACTTTTTGAGTATTTGTCCGAAACATTTTGTATGGAATTCGGATTTGAGGATGCCCCTTAAGGTATTATTCACAAATAAATAGATTTTCTTCTTCTTTTTCTTATTAAATGTTCAGCCATTAGAGCACCCGATACCCGACAAGTGGCACTGATTGCGTTCAGTTCTATTGCTGCGACGCAAATGCCAGTATAAAACTGCAACGCAACGCCACGGCACAGTGTGGCTTCGCTCTTATAATCGACCGCTAAATGACGCCACTGCTATTAGAAGAAACCAGAGCTTTGCAAGCTAAACATTACATAAAAAAACTAAAAAAAAAAACATAAATAAGCTTACACAATCATACGATCTCAAAATAATGTTGCTTTATATTTAATAAATTAGTTTCAATTTAAAAATGTATTAATTCAAGATACTCGGAGGTATTGAGAAATCATTTTATTTGTTAGAAAATAATACCTAAACCACTTGATACGTAAGCACTGATCTTACTTCATAAAATAAAAAAATATATCGGTATAAATTTGCATGTTATTATTCTAATGAAATGAAATCTACTTAATTTTTGATTACCATGCAAAGATGCAAGTTTAGATTATTAACGAATAAAATTATGCATTCATTGATAAAAGCAGCATATAGTTGCCAAAATTGCCTTCCGGCTTAATTTTAGTACGTAGTAGGTTGGGTTGGGTAGTGTTACATTAGACAGGGCTGTATTCCAGAAAGGCTAATATGTACCTAGGTATTATAAATGGCTGACAGGCAAAGCTTCGGTTTTTTAGATAATATATCCTTTATAAATAAAACATTCCATATAGTACGATGACACACGGCTTTTTTACACGCTACACGCCAGCGAGTTCGCTTGTAGCATGTAAAGTCGCCCAGTGTCATCGGCGTTTTTACAATCTACTTCTTGACAATCCTTCCCGAAAGCTAACACGCTCACACGCTAGCGTGTAAAAACGCCAACAATCAACGTGTAAAAAAGCCGAGTGTCATCTACGCTTTAGGATCTTTAATCCTATGAATATTTTTTTTCTGAACTACATCCAGAGTCACAGTGTAGGTAACTACATTCTCGGAATTCTCTTCTGTAAATGGGCTCTAGGGCCTAAGAAATAAAAAAAAAATTACGCAATGTCACAGTATTGGTAAGGCCACGAAATCGGAGTCAAGTCAAAAGAGGATATAGTTTCCGTTTAGTTAAAAAAAAAGTAATCATAGCCCCGTATTCATCGCCCTTAGCTATGGCCCCGACAATAGCAGTTACGATGCAGTTGCGTTGCGTCGCTGGAAAATGTGTTCCATTGTTCAGTTTCATGTTATTATTATCTAATTTTAGACGACCCACGTTGAAAACAGTATAGATTATACGGATATACTTTGTGAATGTGAGATAAGTAAACTAGTCGATGACATCGTGCCTAGTAGGTTATATATGAAATCATCTGACGAAGTAGAAGAAATTCGTAGGCACCAAACTTCAGAGACAAAGCTGAGTTTTATAACACTTTAGCGCGGTTCCAGACTAGCGTATTTTTACGCGCATATACGGGCGGATTGTTGCTCGCGAAAATTCAAAAAAGCCGAACATGCGTATACCGGCTTTTACGCTCGGTTTTTTCTAGCGAGTGTCAGTAGCTTAAAGCGTCTCCCTCGGCTTGTCGCGCGTATAATCCGCTCGGAATCCGCTAATCTGAAACCGCACTTAGGCAGGAATTGAAACGCAGGAGTCATCAATGGATGCAAAGAGAAGATATTATAGAACCTAGTTGACACAAAATCTCTACCTGATAGGTTGCAGTTCGATGTAGCAGATAATTGTTGTCGCAATGCGTTATTGCGATGAGATAACTTCGCTTTAGCAATAAAATTTTACACACCTACTAAAAATAATAGTAATCTATGTTCAGATTTCAATCAAATGATTTATCTCATAAGTACACTGCCTAAAGTAAGTGAAAGGAACATCGATGGAGTCACTCAATCGTTGCTGATTTGCTGCTAGATCGGTCATTGAAAAATTCCTTTCAAATTAAAAAGAAGAGTAATTTACACGATTATGACATATCACTTATTTCGAAGGCTTCGACCGATAACTCTATTCAGATAAGAATTAAGTATGGTATAACTATAATAATAATGTCCTACATTATACATATTATAAGTACAGATTAATATAACTATAATAAAAATGTCCTACATTATACATATTATAAGTACAGATTAATATAACTATAATAATAATGTCCTACATTATAGATTTTATAAGTACAGATTAAAGTGGAAATGGCCATTGTATTGCGTTGTAGTTAGTAGGTTTGAATCGCTCACCACCGGGTGGAAAAATCTATATGCGGATACCAAATGTTCATAACAGATGGAAAAACACTGTGTGATTGGTAAGGAAACCGGTATGTCATAGAACATGGAAAAATACGACCACTCTGTATTACATCCAGACTTACACCGGATTAAGCATCTGAATTAGAAACACAATTACTTAGCAAGGATGTCTGAATCCGTACATGATTTTCAGTGAATCATCCTCCGAAACAAACAGTTATGTTTAACGTTTTGCTTCTTTGCTGCTTTGAATAAGAGTATGTATTAAATCTGTAACATGTTCCCTTTTATATAAACAACTCACTATAGGTATTTCCCAATAGCATAGAGATAAAAAACTTGAATCTGGTTTCGGCTTTACTTTTACTCTTAGAGAGGGTGTGATGTAATCTTCATAAACATCCTCAAAATTGCTGAGACATCAGAATCTCTGATCTCTGATTTCGGTTACCCATAGCACATAGGTATTCTGCGATTTTCTGTACTCTTTGAGCCTCGTTTCAAGTATTTACGTTATAATATTGCTTTTCAGATTCCTGGAAAAGTTACTGCTTTGAAATGTATCGACTCAAAGCATTAACTAATAAATGGCAGGCATGTGCAATTTGTCGATTACAAATAATACCGACCTTTTGTGATGCAAGTGTGTATACGAGTACTTATAACTACGAGTATGTATTCTATTCTATTATTTAATGCTCCTGAAACCTTTTTATGTGAAGTATTGCCAGTCCATATGATTCATGGCACCAATTCAATTCCAATTTAATTTATTCTCAATTTTGCAATTTTGTTTTATTTGCATTTAAATTTAAAAATGGTGATTGATGAATGAAATGAATTTGATTTTATTTATTAGAATGTATTGTATGTGATATGGATCAATATTGGTTATCTCAAATAAATGAATACAATACAATAGTATACTGACGCGAAAGGTTTGATTTATTGTTCGTCAGTCGGTATAAGGATATAAAATGCATAAGTGTTCGAAAGCAAGCATGTACCTAGATATAGATAGGTGAAACGTTTTTTCAACTAACGCACGGACCAAAAATTGCAGACTAGTAGCAAATCCACTTTCGCTCTCATGACTTCGGACAATGCAGTGCGTTAGCTGTTGAACAGGGGTCTTATTCCGATATACCTACACAGGAAATGTAGAGCACGATTAACCTCGCTTAAACATTGATATATTAAACGGGTATCGTTATCTTATTGTTGGGTATCTAGCTGGCAAGGTAAAGTGCCGTAAACTGCATTTTGATTATTCGACCTAATTGGCAAAAATTCATGCGCAAGTGTGAAAAACGCGATGGAACGTGACGCGGATTTTTGTTGAAACCAAACCAAACACAAACCAAAAACAATTCCACAGGAAAATATTTTATTTGCCTCCAATAATACTTTATTTACTAGGGGCCAAATTGAAACACCATAATGATTTATGATTTTGATACAAAACAATTACATCGCCTCGGTGTGCGACGGCCGTAGCTACCGGGCTATGTCTAGCCCGCGACGACGACGCAGCGATTATCTTGATAAATTGCTCACCGCACCAACCTACCCATGTCGCTCTACTTATTGTTATAATGAAAGTGACTATACCTACACGTTCAGAATATGACGTACTTACAATCGAATTCTAATTTTTTAAGTAAACTAAACAGTATTTTATGTGATTGCGATATTTATGAAGTTAAAAAAAATATCCTTTTTGAGTAGGTACAGCTTAATTAAATTGATTTAATGGTTTGGGTGGGAAGTCATAGTTTGAGACGAATTTTATTATTAAGTTATAATTTATAGATTGTTTAAAGAATTTTTGATATTATAGTAGGAACTGATTTCTAATTTGTTACCGCATCGCTCGATTACAATGCGAACCGCGTCCACTTTTGCAGTTGCTACAAAGGAAGATTTAGTCCATCTATCCACTGAGTGTGAACTGTTTTGCATGCAGCATTGCAGGTTACGACACTCTCCGGAGTGTGAACGTGTGCGCAGATAAATCTTCTCATATTCATAGAAGTGAAATTATAATAAAATTATAGTTCCTACGCCAATAATTCAAATTTGCCTTGCGACCACCGATCCGCACCGCACGGAGCGGAAGCATCGGACTGTCGGCAATACCGGCGTCAAAAATTCGTCCGCTTCACAGATATAATATTCTGTGGTCCGCTTGCTGCGAAGATCTAGATGTCAATGTTTAAATTCACAGTCACAAAAAACTGGTATTTCTAGAAGACACCTTTGTGTAACCATAGGCACAAAAGTACCTAGTTATAATATTTAATATTTGAATGACAAACACTGAAAGTAATGGTAATAAAGACAAAGATACCCAGTGGCGGATTTACAAATTTGCCGCCTGAAGGCTATTTAAATGTTGCCGGACCCTACGTACTTTTACACTTCGATACCTCAATTGACAATCATATAAATATTTCGAAGTGAAAACTTCTGTAGGCGCGTTAAGCAAAATATTTTGTGGGGAACAAATGTGACTTGACTCCAACGCTCGGTTATGTAACACTCCTTTAGGTAAAGTCAGCGCGAGACGTCTTGATGAAGTTTTCACTTCTGTCATGTGGCCATGAATACACGCCTTTTTTTGTTAAATTAATTGTGTCTATCATTTGTGCGTTATTGTAGAAATAACTCGGCTTGGTGAAATAAAAAAAATTGGCCCAAAATTTGCCGCCTCCTAAAATCTGCCGCCCTAGGCATCCAGCCTTCTCAGCCTATTGGTAAATCCACCACTGTAGATACTTCATCCATCAAGGGAACGTTTATACAGTAAAATCAATAAAGTCAAGCGGGAGTCATTATCATGATTGTTAAAATAAGTAAGGGTTCTACAGCTGCAAATATATACTCGTACTTGGGAAAATGTCCACGTAAAACATCTGTCCCTGTGTGGACATTGTGAAACACCTTGTGGCTTCCTCTAAGACCGCATCATAATTCTAGCTTTTCCGTAATTTAAAAGTGTTTTTTTCTTCTTATCGTGTCACTAGTTCTTTTGAACCAGTGTGGTGAAAGGATTTCAAGTGCGCCTCGAAGAGACTCCTTTCGAGAAAACACACACACTTTCGAAAGTTGTTTTGATGTACAGATTCTTACATTTTAACTAATTTAGATTATTATAAATATTACGTACCTAGTAAAATTTTAATAATTGAGTTTTAACAATACTATAATGCGTCTACATTTTAACAAATTTAATATATTAGAGAGATTACGTACCAATTAAAATATAAACGATGAACACAGGTTGTGTAATAATTTAATAATTTTACACTTTCTCGTTAACATCATTATAAGAGGAATGTTGGTCAATTCTGTGTTAATTTTGGCCGTAACAAATATTATTTCATAATTCCTATTACGCAGGTAGGTATTTGAACGCAAGTAGTTGCTATTCAAGATAATGTGTGCAGAGTCTTTTGAGATCTGTTTTTTCACTTGGTAAAACCCAAAATAAAGAAGCTAAGTAATTTAAGTAAGCTCAATGATGTTGTCATCTATTAAAAACATATAGACATTTTTGCGATAATTTTTTTTTTTCCATACGCCCAAGAGTTTTTGGGATAGAGAGTAGAAAGCGAAATATTACACACAAAAGGTGTATAATAAGTTTACAGCTTCTTTCATTCCGAGGTGAAACCATATACCATGAGTTTAAATTCAAGTTTCTAGTTTATTATTTAGTAGATAGTAGTTTAATAAAATTTGAAAAAATTAAGTAGTGAGAAGCCCTGCCCAGACAATTATTTTTTTAACAAAGCGAGCTATGCATTCTTTGATGGAAGAGATAACGCATACCCTTGATCACAACATTGGGGAAATCCATAGAAGGCTTAGCGGAGCGAAGTCCACGTGAACATTCTCTTCTTGGGTAGCAATGAGCCCAATTTATTTTCGTATGAGTTCAATTACGTGGGTCATTAACAGTTCAAAGGGCTTGGTCAAATCATGGCATTGGATATTGCGCATTTCAATCGAACTTGACTCAATGTCACGACTTAGTAACTTTTCTTAATATTTAACATTGGTTGCGGCAGTAATAAAACAAAGTAAACGTAAAAATGCTCTTAAATATTTTATAAAGATACTATTTATTTAGGTGTCAAGGTTGATTACGGAAAAAAAAAGTTAATATGATTCCGAACAAAAAAAATAGAGACACTAGGTCACGAGAAAGAAAAAATAATATGTTTAAAATAAAAAAATATAAATATTCATGTTGGTAAAGGAAAACAATGCGATCTATGAAATAAAGTTTATTTTATAGCTAATGAAATGTTCTTTGCTTTAAAACTCTCGGTAACTTTCTTGCACAGATAAATCGGTCTGAAGCCAAACGTAGTGCTTTAAAAGTAAAGAAAACTTTTCTCATTAACCCAATGTTTACAAAATCAACAAGACGTCGGCTTTCGACTGAAAGAACGAATTGCATTTCGTCTAGAGTCAGTTTATTTTGAAAACTTTATAGTTTTAAGTACGACAATTTCTACCCAAGTGCGAAAATAAGAGGGTTGTTTTTGAGTTTATGTTTGATGTTATGCCTCAGATGCAGCTGAGAACGACTAGTTTGTCTGACTCATGGTCGCGCCCTGTGTGCTAAACAGCTGAAAGGAACTCTACAAATGCAATATCGCTAAATGCTATATTAATGCCCAAAAAAAACGTGATAAGTTTTAGTAAATGAGCTATTGATTTATTAGAATAAAATTAAAGAGCCATGTTATTTGGGCAGTCAGGTTAAATCAAGTAGTGCGTTGATAGGTAAATCACTCCTCTCTCTCAGCCCTCACTCTTAGAATTCGAGGGCCAGATCTCCCGTGTCGTTCTCAAGCAAAGCAACCGACGCTTTTTTTTAAATCTATTTTCCGGTTACTTAAGTAAGACATGAGTATGTGTGAGTGAGTGCACTCATTTATGCTCTGAAATTGAAATGGAAATGGGCAGACCACATATCCCGATATAGTGACAACAGGTGGACTCTTCTGACCACCACTTAGAGGCCAGCTCCTGCTCCGCCTTCCTAGGCGAGAGGTGGGAAGACCAAATAGAAGGTGGGGTGATAACATAACATATATAGCAGGCAAAACCTGGACATCGCTTAACCACGAAGAATGACAGAAGCTGGAGGAAGCCTTCACGCGAGGAGGGATCCACATCCAAAATAAAGACACTAACAACTAGCTTAGGTAACAACTAACACCAATTTACTAGCATAAATGTAAAAAAGCAATAGGATGTAGAATTATAGGCTATTTTATTTTTATTTTATTTCATTTCATTTATTTCAATCACAATTTCACAATCGTATATGAATGTCTCTATAGTAAACACAAAGCAAAAATAAAAATAAAATAAAAATACAGAAAAAAAAAGAATACAATTTCAAAATTACTACCTAAGCTACTACCTAACAGCAGCAAACCTACTAACTACATACTATCCTATGTCACTAAACCTATCTTGTCATAAACTCGTCAATTGTATAGAAGCACCCCTCTAACAAAAGTTTTCTCAGTTTATTTTTAAACACGACTTTTGTTTTTTTTTTTTTTTTTTATATGTACGACATAGGACACAAGTTAGCGAGTTGAGCGCTAAGATTTTGTGTATTTGACATGAACTTGATGAACGTGGGTGTAAATCGCACGCTGCTGATTTTTTTTATTATGACATTCCTTTCTACACTTAATATTTTCATTTGAATAAAAATACTAAAAAAGTGAAAACGGAAAAAAATTAGACATTCATCGAAAAGCAAAGGCGCCGCGGAGGGTTGCTTACGCTCACGATCTCGTTCCATGCGATTTACTTATTTAATTATCCGGACCACTAAATCTTTCCCCCGTGACGCAAATGGAATAGGTAGGTAGGTACTATAATGAATTAGGTGAATCATTTTATAAGACAATCTCAATCTACGGAGGATGGACAAAATACAAGCATAAACGCGCGCACTGAACAATGCACAAAAAAACCTTCATAGTATACATAATTTCTTATGTTGCATCAAGTGCTAATGTATAATCATTCGTTCAGCCTCGACAATGAAATAATTGTAAGCCTTATTTAGACACTTTAAAAACTCTTTATTACTAAGAGGCTACTTTGTGAAGTGTTTTATCTAATTGTTTTCAACGATTAATTAGCATAATGGTGGCCTTTTGCTGGTAATATTTCTATATTTAAACATAACCTTCTTGTTTGTCATTTTTACAAGTTAATTTAATCAAGTGCAATCGAACGATTATGGTTGTATTATTGTTTGATTTTATCATTTTATTTAAAAATATATATAATAATAAATGTAAAGGCGTTAGTTAAGTTTGTGTTAGTAGGAACATTATATTGATTGCCCTTAATTTAAATAACTACACGTGTATTAGTATCTTTTCATACGAAATAAAATTTTAGTATTTATTTTTCCGGGTCCGGATAGCAGCTCAATTTATGGTAAATATCTATCGTTGCAATTTAAAGTTTGATTACAAAATCTTTGCATTAAAGTATTAGCACGATTAGCAAACGGACGCGATGATCGTAAAACAATAAGTACATTTAGAGTTCAAACAAAATTAGTCTGTACAGTTGTTAGTTGTATCGAAAGGCGATAAGTGAATGCGAGCGTTGGTCACTAAAGCGGCGTATCGAATGCGCACTGCGCCACCGGTGGACCTCGCCGAAAAGAAAGGACCGTATACTTGTAAAATAATGACGATAGTTGCACGTTACCCAGTGAAATGGCCGTAGGGATGGAGTGTTCTGACGAGATGAGTATTTTGGTATTTAAGAGCGGTTTGGCATAGCGAATGTCATCAGTTAACACAAGCTCACCGGTACAGGAACATCTCCTGTGGAGCTGTTCTAATCGGTGTGGAAACAAACTCAGACAGTCAGACCCTTTTTCAGTTAAGCCGTTTTCCCCAAGAAAAATATGCGTGCATTCGTGGTAAGGATCATTTTGTGGATTACCGGCTTGAAAGTGTTATCGACTAGTTTACTTACTATTGGGCACAGCGATTTATTTCTAACATAATATACCTCAATTTGTTCTCTTTGAAATGTGATAAATATGTCGGTATCTACAGGATTGAGTGAAGTGATAAACCAAGTGACTGCACTTGCAGTGTGCAAAGTGAAAATTTAGTGAGATCAAGTGTTTCATGAGCAATGGGATTCACCGCTAATGCAGTGTCGTTCAGTTAATTAAAGATCAGAGCAATAAAGTTATTTTTCAAATAATTATAGTTAAAATAAATTAATTATGATTTATTAATATTTCAACTTCATGGTACTTTACAAATTATGCCAATTTTAAATGATCATATTATGGTGGAAATTTCAATTATATTATTATTGTCAGGTATTACTTTATGGTGAAAGTTCAGATCAATTGGTGCATCTCTGTTTGTTCACATTTATGTTTAAATTAGCAATGTTTCTCGTTTCTAAATTCAACTCGCAAAACGTGTGCTCAATACTTTTTTCGATTTCAATTTTATCCCGTAGATTCCATTCGCTCTACAACAAAATGACCCGTTAAAAACTAACCCGTCTATTTGTATGTGGAGAATTTTAAAATACCGAAAATGAAATATCAAACATACGAATTGCATAATTTGTTTACGACTGCCGCATACGGAGCAATCCGTCTTACGTCACATCCAATTGTGTAGATACCATCTCTTATTACATTTCAGAAGAGTCGTTACATATCTTTGTTACATTTATTGCAAAAGTTCCTCTGGAACAAGATACCGATTCGTTTGCCTAGCGACCTGAATTTGCTGTGCCACTTTATTTGTTTTAACTAGGTATGTACAGACAGCGTCATAGATAAGTATCCCCCTTGCATTATAATACCCAGCTTAAAATCCCTTTAAATCATCGTCGCGGTGAATGGAGAAGTTTTGCCTTTAAAAATAGATTATATTTGTATAACCGTATGTAAGCTTAAAAATAATTTTAAGTATTACGATTTTTTGAAAGGATTTATAGCTGGGTGTCTTGTACAAGGGGGATACTTATCTCTGACGCTGTCTGTACGTAACATACTCCTGAATTTACGAGAGTATAGTATAACTCAAAGATGTAGGTACCCATACATCAAGCAGTTTAGATTGGTTAAACTATACAAGGTAAATAATAAAAGAGGAACGTTACTAAAATCGATAAACGTTACACGCACAACCTCCCTTTTTTTCGGACAAAGTCTCAGGAACGTGCATAGACTTAAATAGAGCTTTCGTCTACTTAACGTACGAACGTTAAATCGAGCATCATTCCAAGAGTATTATGGTTGGTTTAAAATTGTCTTTCTTTCTTTACAGTTGCTCGCCTGCGTGGCGGTGGCCTATGGGCGACCCGAGCCCCCAGTTGGCTACACCTATTCGGCGCCCAGCACTAGATACTCTTCCGCGTCTTCGGGAGGACATAGAGTTGTCTCCGTAGGAGGACACTCCGGCTCTATTGGAGGCATCTCTGGAGGTGGTCTTGCATACAGTGGTGGTCACTCGGCCGGTGGGTTCAGTGGCAGTCACTCGGCCGGTGGTTTCGGCGGCTCTGCTGGGGGAGTCTCTTACGAAAGCTCCGGTAGTGGCCTGAGTCTGGGTGGTGGTGACGCCGGATTCGGCGGTGGATACTCTGGCGCTCCTCTTGTGCAGAAACACATCTACGTCCACGTTCCTCCCCCAGAACCCGTTGAGCAGAGAATCCCTCAGATCCACTCGGTTGCTGCTCCCCAGAAGCACTACAAAATCATCTTCATCAAAGCTCCAGCCCCTCCCGCACCCGTCCAGCCTATCATCCCAGTCCAACCGCAAAACGAGGAGAAGACTCTGGTCTACGTTCTCGTCAAGAAGCCCGAAGAACAGCCCGACATTATCATTCCTACTCCCGCGCCTACTCAGCCCTCGAAACCCGAAGTGTACTTCATCAAATACCAGACCCAGAAGGAGGGTGGTATCGGCGGAGGAGCTATCGGCGGCGGAGCTATCGGCGGCGGTGCTATCGACGGTGGTGCTATCGGCGGCGGTGACGAGCTGGGCGCTATCGCTCTCGGCGGCGGTGGTGATGGTGGTGTCAGCGGCGGTATCGGTGCTGATGCTGGTGGACACGGTGGTGCAGAAATCAGCGGCGATTTCGGAACAAGTGGTGGTGACGAGGGTTCGAGCCACGGTGGAGCCACAAGCTCTCAATACGGTCCTCCCGGACACGTAGCTGGTCCCCTCCATTAAACGATTCGATAATCAATCTCAGGTGGCAGGACATCAGACACACTAATATTATTTATTACCTACCTGAGTCCCGCCTCCTAGCAACTGCCGGCGGCCGAACGCACTGTACATAGTCATCGCTCCGCGTTCGCCCGCCAGCAATCAGCGCGACATGACACGAATCTAGTATTATCTCATCATCGCCACTCAACTCTACTCGTTATTAGTGCACAGTGTTAATGTTTGAAAGGAGGTTTTTATTTAGACTGTTATGTTATGTTATATAATGTAGCTTTTTATTTTTATAATAAAACCAAATGTGTAATGCTTAATTTACTTCATTTTAGTGACACCTAATTGGGGTCCAGCGAGTGGAATGGAAAATTACGTCACTGCCGAAAGTAGTCGTGAAAGGTTGCCCCGGTCCGTCGTGACTGAGGGCGTCGTCGGTGGCAATAGAGTTTCGAGATCGAGTGAGTCCTTTCTCGAGTGGACTGTGATTAGCTTATAAAATGAACTGTCCCGGGCTTGCTGTTACGCAAGAAGCGTGTGGTTTGGCGGTACACGGCAGCGCAAGCCCTGCCTGCGGTGCCGTGCGATTCGTCTTTTGACCGCACTTTGCTCTGCTCTCAGACCAATGACTGCAGTAATAAGGTAGTTTAGACGAAAATTTAGAAAGCACGTATCATTATTATTTAACCTATTTCGAAATCTTTAAAGCTTTTATTCGGCCCAAACATTATACATACAAAAATATCCCTCAGGTCTTCCTAACAGGTTTAGATCTTTAAAATAAATAAATATAATACGGCAAAGATAGCTGTCGTCCAAATTGACTTCATGCCAGCGGAAGGTTGCTTGCTGGCAACTTGAACGAGCACAAAAGCAGCGTTTATTTTTGTAAGTGTATCTCTAAAATTTAATATAATAACAGTCAAACAGATTTAGCTCACCTGGACTCTTTATTTATTATTATTTTAAGACCTGCAGGCTTAGCACGGACTGGGGATAAACATTTTGTCCCCCGTTTTTATCCACCTTAAGGGATAAAATTGACTTTAAGGTGGATAAAAACAGGGGACAACATTTTTATCCCCAGCAGGCTTAGCACGGACAGGGGATAAAAAACTTGTCCCCCGTTTTTATCCACCTTCCAGTCAATTTTATCCCTTGAAGGTGGATAAAAACAAGGAACAAAATTTTTATCCCCAGTCCGTGCTATCCGTGCTGTCCGTGCTAAGCCTGCAGATGTATGTAGGTTAGGAATGACGAAGCTTGGTAAATAAGATATGTTATATTAAGCTGACTAGCAATACATTCATTATTGTTTGCGTTGGAGAAACTCGTCCTGCCTCTGAAAGGCAAGAAATGGCATTGTGTTGGCAGTGTGCCGAAAAAACCTACGCCATTTCATTGGCGGTGGTTAACCAAACCCGCTCGATATTCCTGTATCAATGTTAGTTGGAAATTCGAAAAACATCTTTATAGCAACCTCTATAACCATAACCTGTGCCATAACGTTATACATAATACAAAAACATTTAGGGCTACTTTAGTAAAAAGGTTTTACAAAAACATAGACCAGCGACTTCAATTGGACTGCTTTACTGACCGTAAACACCACTGAAAAGTCACAGGGAAGCAAAATACGCAATTTCCTTTACTTCGACCACAATTTTTTTTCAGATTGAATTGATATAAAAACTAAACTACTGAAACGATTTGGATGAAATTTTATGGGACCAACCAAAAGGTCCCAAAATGAACCGGTTTATAATGAACAAATTTGAGAGGTAACAAACGTAAAAAAAAACATTCAACCGAATTGACCTCCTCCTATTTTGAAGTCGGTTGAAAATGAGTGTTACACACACCAAATCAAAAGAATAACTCAATTGAATTGATCACTATTGATTGTTGTTTGAAATGTACAAACATTATCAATATAATACAAAAGGCTTGGACCTGACTGACAGACAACGTAGGCTAAACCACTGAACGTAGAGACTTGAAACTGGGAGAGAGTGTCCGTCAAATAGTGTAGGCGCGTACTAAGAAAGGAATTTTATAAATTCGCAATGCAAACGAAGTTGCGGGCTTCAGCTAGTCATCAATAAGTACACATATAAAAGGTTTGGATCTGACTGACTGACTAACTCACTGACAGATAACGTACAGACCAAACCACTGTACGTAGAGACTTGAAACTTGGAGTGTGTCCGTCAAGAAGTGTAAATTTTACTTTTTATTGGGTTTTACTTTTAGAAAGGAATTGTTACTTCGCAACGCCAAAAAGTTGCGGGCATCAGTCATTAATATCATCTATTCATTTATTCTTACTGTGAGAGTTATGTATTTTTCAACCGACTTCAAAAAAGAGGAGGTTATCGATTAGGTTAAATGTTTTTTTGTTTATGTTTGTTACCTCAAAACTTTGTTGACTGAAACTGGGAGAGAGTGTCCGTCAAAAAGTGTAGGCGCGTACTAAGAAAGGAATTTTATAAATTCGCAATGCAAACGAAGTTGCGGGCTTCAGCTGGGCATTAATAAGTACACATATAAAAGGTTTGGATCTGACTGACTGACTAACTCACTGACAGATAACGTACAGACCAAACCACTGTACGTAGAGACTTGAAACTTGGAGAGTGTGTCCGTCAAGAAGTGTAAATTTTACTTTTTATTGGGTTTTACTTTTAGAAAGGAATTGTTACTTCGCAACGCCAAAAAGTTGCGGGCATCAGTCATTAATATCATCTATTCATTTATTCTTACTGTGAGAGTTATGTATTTTTCAACCGACTTCAAAAAAGAGGAGGTTATCGATTAGGTTAAATGTTTTTTTGTTTATGTTTGTTACCTCAAAACTTTGTTGATAATGAACCGATTTGAAAAAATATTTTAAGTAATCTTAAATTTTACGCAATTACTTACATGTTATGTTGCAGTGAACAACGATAAATATTCTTGTTTACCTTGCTAAGCCACATTATGCCAATTTCGCCGGTCGGTCGATTGCAACTGCCACATACGACTCGCTCTGGTTTAGCAATTTGTACAATTTGGAGCATGCATGATATAACAAATGACACAAAATGCAATTTCGTACTCATATGGTTTTCGAATTGAGCGACTAACGTGATGTTTTACCTATTCCGAGAGTGTACCCATTTTATGAATAATTTATAAAGAAACAAACAGTATTTGAATGAACGAGACGAGAACGAGTATCATGAAATGATTCATTTGAACACTATGACCTACATTATACAGGGAGTCCCTAAATTCAACGATAAGCTTGTGGCGGACGGTGGGCCTGGTCGTAACTACTCGAGAAAATATTAGAAAAATATTAAAACTTTATTTTTATTACAGGAGAATTAATGAAATTCTTCGAAAATTGATACCCCTTATGATACTTTTAACTACCGTAGTACTGAATCGTTTTTTGTATAAAAACCTCTGCCATTCTGGTGTTTTTAAGGGTTGTGGTGAATAACAGTACTATTTAGGTTGCGGATGCAAAAACAATTCAGTGTTATTTGAAGAAATGGGGTCATGGTAGTTAAAAGTATCATAAGGGGTGTCAATTTTCGAAGGATTTCATAAATTGTACTGTAATAAAAAAAAAAAAAAAAAATCTTACTTCTTTTCTTATTTTTTCTCGAGTAGTCACAACCAGGCCCACCATCCGCTACCCGCTTATCGTTAGATTTAGGGACACGCTGTATAATTAAGCGTGTACAGTCGGAACTCTAATGGTCTTTACACCCACCTTACGCTGGTGTTCTTCTGTGATAAAACCCACCCATGATTGTATGTGTGACTGGTATAATCACAACAGTAATTTACACACACACACACACACATGATGTGTTTGTTTTAATGGTTAAATCATAGGAGAACACCGGAGCGGCGCGGCGTAAGCTGGGTGTACAGACCATTAAACTTCGATGACATTCGGCTAGTCTATGCGCTACAAGCTGGCGAGTCTAAAAGCTAGCGAGTGAGCTAGTTAGTTTTTTACAAGGATAGTCAACAAGCAGATTGTAAAAAAGCCGATGACACTGGACAGGTTTACAAGCTACAAGCGAAATTGTTTATTGTGATTTCTGAACGGTTAGGTAATATTATTACTACGTTCAAATGTATTGAAGCCGCGACCTTGATGTTGCTTTTGTACGCTAGAGGGGCAAGGGAGCGACACATCCGAAGGGGTGACCTGGCTTTACCTACATCACAAGTTATATGTAGGTCATCATGATGTACCTTATAAATGAGGGTTTCAAAGCTAGATGTCGCAGCTAAATCAGTAAAATATCAACATCGCGATGACGAAAACACATGGCATTAAGGAACCTCCTGTTACTATACTCGTACTTTGTTATTTAGTTATGTTAGTTAAGTAGTCAATACGTATAAAGTGGAGAAGAATTTCTCAAACTATTTTTGACAGGCCAGCTTCGAGCTGGTTAAGAAAATTGAATGCAGTATTTATAGATGGATATCTGTTCTCATGCATCGTGCATCAAAATGACGGAAAAACAGTTCGAGCGAATCCCTATTAGAATAGAATTTTAGACTTTATTATTTACAATGTTAATCCAACATATCGGCAAAAACAAAACTGTGAACAAAGTTACAAGTTAAGTGTTCCAAGAAGCACAAGTCGGTAAAACTGCGAAAGTTTCAGTTCTTGGTCTTGCAAATGGCTACAATCAGATACGAGAGGTAATCAAAATCTTATAATAATGCAAGTTGGCACGAAACTGCGGGAACTTTGGGGAATTAAGTTAACGATTAAACCCGCAGACAGGTAGATTAGACGTGGATTTTCGCTCCCGCCAGCTTCCTGAAGCCGAGAGAGTATCTGGCTTTAGTTAGGTACCTACATGCAATAGCTGATTGTGCGAGCTAAGCTAAAATAACATAAGATAAACATACGTACCTGAATTACTTGAAACGAGACAAATAAACTTGAATTACTTAAGTTATCATTTATTATTATTATATATATATAAATATTATTAAGTTATATATTATTATTAAGTGGTATGGTCTTGTGATGCAGACGGAATGAATGCCGTGTCACTAAGAGTGTTAAATATATATAAGAATACGAATAAAGGAAGACCAAACGAAAGATGGATGGGCTGTGTGAAAGAAGATATGAACAAAACAGGTGCTAGCTAGCACAGAGATTTCGACTGATAGAGACTAATGGAAGAAAAAGTAATTTTGTTCCGACTCCACCTAAGTGCGGGATAAGGAATAAAAGTATATAATATTGAATAAAAGTATATAGGCTGAATTAAGTTTGGCTTTATTTCTTGCAAGGCACAAGGCACTGCGCGATTGAATCGAACCAACTTTGTGCATCGGCATCCATATTGAAACAGCCAAGACGGTTCTAAACGCTTTGTGAATACTAATTTATTTTATCGCTACTTTGATCTCAATATAGACTAGATGAATAAAACTATGATTTACTTATTGGATTCTGAGGACCGTCCAACGTAATAAAAAGCCAATTCCAACTTAGAAAAAATATTACCATTTCGTAAGTATCAGGATTTTAATCACAAACCTTAAAACTTACATTAAGGTTTGTGATTAAAGGAACATGAAAAATAGAGGAGCACGGCGGAGGAAGAATCGCCGCTTCAAACGTAATACCAAGCTCATTTGCAATTCGAGCAAATTGCTACCATATTGTGCTATTATTCGAATCTGGATAGTTTTTATCTGGGCTCCTACAAGTATTTCAGTTCAAAATACTTATCTAAAATAAATTGTAAGCGTATTGCTTTTTGAATTTATTTTTACATCATAGAGCATTTTTTCATCATATTCCTTACATATTAAAAACATCGATGTTAAAAGTTTTATTTGACCAGGAACACGGCATATATAATATTATCAAGTTACAGTATAATTTCTTTCAATTTCAAAATATTGAAAGGAAAATAATTTTCGGTCATCATTATAGGTAATACATGATTTGAGGCTGAAAGCGAAGACGAGCAGCATAAAAAGTAATAAAGTTTTTTACAATCTCTCTGCATTATTGAAAGAAACCCAATGTACCAACTAGTACCTAGTTGTAAAATTTGTAGGTGTCTTAAGTATTAAATGCTTGCAGTACAGAGCAAAATACTGTTTGGTACTCCAAACAGTATTTTTGTCACGCAATATAAGGAAGCAAAGGGTAAGTGCGTGTTAAGAAATTTGTTTTCTCCTAATTTGACGACTACATTTTGTGTTGTGGATATTTACGTGAGCGCTGCAATAAAACGTGAGCTAACTGACGATTCCGTCTCCCGTGACAGGAAAACCAATCGTTCAAAGAAATCGAAAGGGTAATAGGTACGTTGTTTTCGAATTTAAAATTGTCCTAAATAGAGGTATGATCAAGGTGCTTCTATTTTAAACAAATGCATCTTAATTTATTTTTCATTTCTCATGCTCGTAAAGTTCAACTTCGTTAGGCTTTAGGGAGTAAAACTGCATTTTAGGTTCCAAGTCAAAAAAGTGATTGCTTATAAAACTGTTCAAAGAAGTTCAGTTTGTAAAAGGTTTCATGTAGGAAGTTGAGAACTTAATTCACATTTCGAACTTCGGCCCCTCATAATACCCTGATCTATGGGTATTAACATCGATGATAAACTATTTTCGAATTACAAATATCTTAGTGACATGTATCTGTTTTCGAATTACGAAATGGGCGCTTAGTTTGTTTAATTTCCTCCCAATCGAAGTGAAAAATCTTGTGTATACTTCAGTCCTGAAGCCCATTTTATACTCGACTTGAATATCCGCCCTCGCCTCGGCTCGGGCTGATAAAAATCTCGTATAAAATGGTGTTTCAGGCCCTTGGTGTACAAATAATTATTTAATACCTATCATGATTGTATTATAAATTAATAATAATAATATATAAAAACAGGTCAAACCACTGGACGTAGAGACTTGAAACGAGTCAAGTGTTCTTTTATGTGAAAAACCTTAATATATATGAGATAACCCTAAAATTTACATAGCTTTGTAGATAACCACTCTAGTCTGCGAATCCCACCCCACAGGTAGAAAATTCTTGGGACCTTATCGCCATTTTCTTTATACGACCCCGGGAAAGTGATTCAAGCTCCCGTTACTTTTTAATTCCACATTTAAAGCTTTGCCTACTGAATAGGAGATAGAAGGCACAGTACCTATAGCTTACTTTTAAGCAGTCAGTAGGCACAGTAAATAATAATACTTTATGTATTTAAGTTGACGCGGGTGTTTTCTATGTATTCTACATAATGTATGTTATTATAAAAAAAGTATTAAGTATTGTATCAGTTATCTGGTTCCCATTGTATAAGCTTCCTGCTAAGTTTGGGGTTTTTGTGAAAGGTTCAAAATATTTATTTTTACTTGTTCCAGTTTGCGAGCGAACAATTTTGAAAATATAAATTATTCTTGTTGAACTCTTTGGAGCTACTGGATAGGTTTTGACTGCCGGTTCTGGATTTGAAAGCATAATGGAGGCCTACTCGTCATCAGAGAGACATCTCAACACCTTTTTAAATCGTACCTATACTCGTAGAGTAAGAGTTTAAATTAAGAATTAAATATTTAATTTATTACAGAGATTTGTTAATAAATTTTTGACGGTGACAAATAGATAAGAAGACATTTTTCTTTTCTATTTGTCTATATTATTAGGAAATATTTGATAATCATTGAAAACATAAGTATTTTACATTTTTAGTCTATGGTCTCACTACTCAGAACATGGCAAGGCAGGCAAGAACTGGCATCAGTAGTTCTTATTTAAAATATTATTATGCAAACTGAATTCTTATGAAAATAGCGAGCCATAACGAAATTTTTATGATGAATAGTAAGAAGGCCGGGTCCATGTTTAAGGCCGAGGAGACATCGTAAACTTTGTTTTATCCATGGCTTGTATTAAGATTGGGTTGCGACCTTCACAAAGTCGATATGTTTATTGCTCTTATTACTTACATTCATAGTTTGAAGATAAGAGATTGCATATCATTTCAAGTGCTTACATTTACCTACTTCCTTTCTGCTAAACATAATAAAGTATCATTTATTTTTATTTTACTTTGTGATGAAGAAGAGGCTTAGGTATATCCAGCAGTATGCCAGACGGGCTGATACGATAATTTGACTTTGTGGTTTGTTAGGAGTGAGATGGGAGGATGAAGTTTTTTTTAATTATATTTTTTTTATGTAGCGTTACATTGTATTAGTGAGGTTTAAGACTAGCGTATTTTTGTCGTGCTTATACGGGCGGATTGGTACTCGCGAAACTTTAGAAGCGTGTTGCGTGTACTTATACGCGCTCGGTTTTTACTAGCGGTTCAGTAACATGAAGCAGCTCTTGCGGCTTGTCGCGCGTACTGAAAAAAAAAATTGGTTGTCTGTAAAGTTGGTTTACGGACGATAGTTTGATGTGACAACGTCATAACCAGCGTAACGAGACAATGCGCGTTACCGGACAATGTCGTTAACATTTTCGTGAATGCTGCCGGTGTTCATCGATTTGTTAGACGTACGTAGTCACGTCAACAAAACACGAGCGGCGAAACCGCCCGGTTAATCCGCTTATCTGAAACCGTACTACATAAAGTAACGACTGGCATCTCATCGAATCGCAGCTTCGGCGGCGCCGGCCGCCTGTCAAAGTTTTCCTCTTATATCTTGGAAATAAAGCCAAGTTCGTCACTATTCTAATCCTTCACCGGTTTTTCATGGTTCTTTAATAAATCTCAATTAACCAGAAACTGCAATTTTTATTCTTAGACACTAATCGTTAAGACTAATAAATAGTCTTAATCACGTCTTCTATATTACTATACGCATATTTTATTATTTGAAGTCCGTGAGTTATTACTTGATGTGATTGTTTATTTAAGTGCCAGCATTTATGTTTGAAAACACGTTGAGGATGTAACTGGAACACTATATTATCCCATAATGTATGTCCATCATTTGAATCCAGAACGGGTTTCTTTTAATTTTAATTGACCTACGAAATTTTTTAAAAAGCATGTCTATAAAAAGTTTTATCCAGAGACGATCAAGCCAGTTCCACATCAGGATTGGCATCCGAGGAAACGCAAGCTGTAAGCGGAAATGAAAGCGGTCGATTCAGACCGAATTGTGTTTTTATATATGGAACGGATATTCAACGTACAATATCCGCAGATCGAGATTAAATGTTCCAAAGTGGTATCGGTGCATCTTCTCGCATATTTATTCTAGCTGACTCGCGTGCGACTTCGTTCACTCGTGGAAGAAACGTCACAGAAAAACGAAATGACTTGCACTTATTTATCCTTTTATTTTCCCACTTTAACATAGAATTTTTTAGAAATCTGAAGTACCTGCCTGTACTTTTTTTCACAATGTTTACTACTACTAACTTGGAGGAACTAAGTAAATGAAAGTGGCACCAGAGACTATATATATGCGAGAACAGGGTACAAAAAAGAAATTGAAAATAAAACCATATTTTGATCAATAAGTCTAAGAACTTTTTCCACATGTCGTCACCGTAAAGACGTCCTTCTTTTTGCGTCCGTAAGTATATTACGACAGCTTTATTACAAAAAAGTGCAGAAAAAAGCGAAATCAAACAAAATCAGAGTTATGCACATAAGTGCATAACAAAATTTAAAAGTTATACTCCAACAGTAAGATCACACTTGCAGAGTATACGAAATCAACAAAAGGTATGCCATTTAACCCTAAATTTCTTAATCCCATTCTATTCGATCCGTACTTGTTGGTTAATGGCGTGTGAATCCCTGAATCTTGCAGGACCCTTGTAATCTTTGTAACGAATCAGTGACATAGGACGTAGAGTTAGGTAAGCCTTATTTTATTGTGTAGATAAAATTGATCAAGATTTTGATGTGCAGTTTTACTTCGATAACACTTTATGAAAATTTATATCGCAAAAATGTAGGTACATTGGGCAGCGAACGAAACGGGGCTCACGTAGTATAGGTACCTACTCTACTCGTACCTGGATGTTACACAGCTTAAAAAGATGTTGAATGAAAAAATGAATGATAAATTTTTCTCATGTATGATTATATTAATTACAGACGGGTCTTATGAATGTATAAATTAGAGTCACATATTACACTAAAGAATACAGTAGGTATACAAAATTTCTTCAAATGTTCAAAGCAGAACATATCAATATGAAAGAAGAGCCTCGATCGTGTGTTTGTGTATATGGAAATTAATAAATAACTACTTACAGTATGTTGCAGTTGTTAGACGGTCGATCGTGTCTTGTTTTAGTTTTGAATTCTTCTTGCCCATCTTTGCTTGGGTCTGGCTGTCGCCTGGGGTTCGCCAAACACTCGAGGAAAGTTTATATGGCCACACGCGGCGGCACTTTACATGTTATTCGGTCCCCAAATTTTCACTACACCTGAAAAAAGAATATTCACCTGAATAATTCAAAACTTCCAAGTGATTCTGAAGACTGGTGACAGATTGGAGACCTTCATGCGTTTGAAAATTATTATTATGGTCACGTAGAGTCATAATTTGTACAACGCTACGTCATCATTCTCAACGTTTCAACCTGTCCTTATCATAATTCACTAATTCCCTTACTACCGTCTCTTTCTATTTTTTATTGCTGTTTTCCTTCTTCTGAATATTGTAAGGCGAGTAGCGAACGAAAAGGGAGGTGAGACGAAAACGAAATACTTATTTGGCGTAGGATATCTTCGGCGAAAACAAGCCATTTATAAGATAGTGATATATCAAGTAGCCCTTCGCCATAAGTTATATAATTTAAGTAATTGTGTTTCTCTTTTAATCGAGTTAACGACAAGAACAACCTTCCAAGGAGTAGGTAGATGACTCGAAAATTTTACGCGAAATGAAAGCCGATGTAATTAAATATTTTATTCATTACGGATGAATATAATATACCTACCTATGGGAACTCACATATTTTACTTTCGAGTCATTAAAATAGAACGAGCCTTCATCATTATGAGACTGTCAGACATTAGAGCTATTGAAAAACAGAGTTTATACTGTTTATTTATTGGAAATTACCTTTTAGTGTAATGTTTTTGTGTCTTTCCGTCGCGAATAGAGTTCACGTCACCTTATTACACTTCTCAGCACAAAAAACACACGGTTTCACACTTACAACACGCTAAAAAGCTCTCTTTTGTGGAGATATCTGAAACGAGGGAAAAATCTCGTTATGCGTTATTAAAGCAATTTTTTTACGAATACCATTCGCTGTAATTTGATGGTCGCTACGATCTTGCAGAGGCATTAAATAGCTATAAAGCTAAGTCGATCCGTCCAACAGTAAATTTACAAAATTAAAATAATTATTAGTATATTATTTTTGGCATTACTGGAATTATACGTGGCATTATACTCAAGTTTTAATATTGTGATTGGTTTTTACACATCAACGCGATAGAATAGGCAATTTATCGTAGTATATTCCATCAAATGTCAATTCAAAGTATAAAATATCCTCCATCGCAGGTGCTTTATCATAAAAAAAATTATACTTCGCTAGGCATTTTTCGCGTTTGCATAAAAAAATTACAAATATTATATTATTTTAATATTTGACTTTTGAAAATAAAAAAAATATTGACGCAGTAATTATTTTGACCGCCTAAAATATCAACGAGGAAGTTCTTTATTCGACCCGTATATTTTTTTTTCATTGTACGCACATCTTTATTTATACAGGCTTAAGTATCTGATTTTGTAAAAGACTTTGTAGAAAGAGAAGTACTCACAAAGTGTACAGAAACTACACTGATTTGAGATATTCTGCAAAAATTATATTGTTAGTTGTTATAATTGTCCTTATGATGATCTTACACATGTAGAGTATTTATTGCATTCAAAGGTGGTTTTCAAAAAGCTCGAATATAGTTGAATAAAAGCCATCTCCACTTTATCCCATTATAGGTATATTTGTAAAAGAAATAAACCTAAAAAGTAAAGCAGTAAGTCAGCTCCACACCACAGCCACAAAAACACTACGTAAACTCTTAAATCTCACGGATATTTCCTATCTGCAAAGTCACTTGTTCAAACTCTTTTACGCCAACGCGTCTGCATTCATATTGGAAGGAATTGTTTTACAAGAATTTTAAAAAGTAAGTGAGTTTTACGAACCTTGCCGCGGCTCATTTCTCTTTAATATCTTTTTTATGTCTACCCAGGGCTTTTATTTCCGCCGATACAGAAAATAATGCTGAAATTAATATAGCGCACGAGAATGAATTTGTCAAGTGTCTGCGAGAAGTATGCAAGGACGATAATTTTTGTTTTCTCTCATCAAGTTTACTCCAGTAAAGTTACCCGGTTGAATGGCTGGCTATAAATTCCTTTTAAACAAATTTACATACCTAATGTTTTTAATTAATTTGGTTAATTTAATAAATTTGGAGAAGTTGGCGAATGGCCCTTTATGTAATTCCGATTGGAGTGATATAAAAAAAGGGAAAAATAATTCAAGGAATATGTGTCAAAGACCCATTTAATTCTACCTTTATGCCGCCGTCAATATCACAGCAAGCTCTTGCTGTATAATGTGGATAGACGGACAAACAATAGAGTAGACACTACAGTTTTTTTTTATCTTTTGGCAAGAGTAGGTACGATAACAACAAGTTTAAAAACAACTTACTAGACAAATAGGTATACCCCAAGTAGCACTAAAGCTATTCCTCAGAAGCTTGTGGTGTGGTAAAGTACTTTTAAAGTATCAAAATAATTCAGTAAGAAGGAGAAATATTATCTTATTTTATTTTATTTTTATTTTTTATTATACAAATACCACAGCTCTTAGTATTAATATAACTTAGACTTATTATTTAAACTTACAGCCAATAATGGATTTACATTTTTTAGATTTGTCCTGGTGTTGACACTATCTTGTGATGTTTGTTAGCTTGTTAATATCCCATTTAAAATTAATCTTAAAGAATGTTTTTACTCAAGTTTTAAGTAATAAGTAGAACAAACTGTTCCTAATTAATATGTTTTGTCCAAAATATTTGTAAGTAGAAAAGACGAAATAAAAATTGTCCTTATTTATCCAGTTTTCATTGTTTTGTTGTACCTTTGTTTAATTTAGAAGGATAATTACTGATTCTAACAGTTCGAGTTTAAAGGTTGGGTTTGTTAATTTATTACCTCCGGGACCCGACCCGAGGTAGGTGGAACAATGTCAAAGAGCTTAGTACGCTTTAACCCACAACAATCCTTTTTGACGTACGTGCTTAGTTTAGTATACTTTTCTTACTGAATATGTAGGTACGTATAACAACTAAAGAGTGAAACAACTAGACTTGACTGAAAACTAATCTTGCCCACTCGTTATGTTCGCTACGGCTAACTAACTAACTAGAATGGTCTGGATAAAACAGAGCCGTAGAATCAAAAGACCAGCTAATGCGGAAATTGTACCGGAAAGTTATCTGCTGGCGCAATCATTGTACAGGGCGATTGGTTCGTGGATCAATCAGGCCATTTTCTGACCCATTTTACGTTTAATATAAAAATGATGCTGCAGTAACTAGGCTGATATGATGCTAAAATACAAGTATTAACCCATATAATTGATTGATTCAGGCGTTACTTTGCGGAAATCCATAAATATCAACAAATAAGAGTGAATAAACAACGTTGCCCGGCCCGTATTCGTATTCCGGCTCGTTTCAAACTTCGGCGAGTCCACACCTCCTGATGATGCCTCGTGTAGAGGCGAAACACGTGTCGTATCTTTAAACTTTGGTTTTCTGTTGGTTGAATCTTTGGTTTAGTTGAACTAAAGTTAAGTTAATTAAAACCTTTGTTTAGAAATTAAGCGGATTTATTAATAAATATATTTATGTAATTTGTTGATATTAATCCATAATTGATAAAGTTACGTTCAGTACCTACTTGGCGTCAAAATACAGCACTTTATTGCATAGACGTATTAAAGTATAGAATCACTGTGGTGTTTGCTTGAAAATGTAACTTGTAAAGATAAGATAAAGATAAAGATAAAGATTTTTATTTTGCACGAAACACGGTAGGTTAGATAGTAGGTAACAGAGTATGTACATACATGTCTCACCAAGAACTGGCATACAAAATATTCGCGTACAAACGCAAAACAAAATTACAATTTGAGTATCAGATTAGATTATAACTATTATTAATAAATTCACCAGTTAAAAACAACTACACATAGACATTAACAAACATTATCGGTTATTAAAAAATTCATTCATGTTATAAAAGCAGCTTTCAATTAGCCACAATCTTAATTTTTTACGAAATAGTCCTAATTCTGGTTCCCTTATAGTCTTCGGTATATGATTATAAATTTTTATGGTCATTACCTTGCAGCTTTTTCTAAAAAGAGTAGTTTTACATGTTATTATTTTTAGTCTAGTGGGATCCCTACTTGCAAATAGTCTATTTGTTCCATCAGTTTCGAACATGTCTGGACGCTCCCTAACAAACATACAGACTTGAAAAATGTAAAGATTGGTTATTGTCAAAATTTTTAGTTTCTTAAAGAGAGGACGGCATGAGTCCAATGGTCCAGCACCACATATAGCTCGTAGGCACTTCTTTTGCTTTTTTTTTCTTTTGTAGTAAACTTTGGTCCTAATTTTCGAAAAAGAGATGTTACAGGGCTAGATACTTATTATATACTACTACGCTTTTTCATTGTTAATAAAACTACATCGTATAAAGTAACAAACCCATTATTATTTATGTTACTGTACACGCCCCCACACTTTCCATGGCCTCTCTCTAACCTCAGAAGGTTTGCTGGAAGAAAACTCTTATTAGGGTTAAGCTCGCCTTTGTACATGTCTTTTCTTTTATGATTTGTATTCTAATATGTTTGTGTGTACAATAAAGAATTACAGAATTACAGAAACATTATTTAAAAATGGAGCTGTTTCATTTTTATTGACAAGGTGTGTGACATTTTTGGCAACTCCTACACTTGGGTTTGATACTGTCTATCTTGGTGTTCTATAGGAACACCGTTATTCATCTATGTTTTTTTTGTGGACTCAGGTCCTTATCCAGTTGTAATCCACTTTGCATCTTAATGTGTTTAATTGCTCTGTCACACTCAGTTGAGCAAAATATACGAGACTGAAGTTTTTTAAGTGAAATTTCTTTAGGCGCATAAACAAAATGTTTGGGGAGTGAATTGGACTGGGCTACTTGGGCCTCCCGACGCTCGGATGTAACACTATTTCGGGTAAACAACCGTACTACAGGAAGGTCAACAGCACCAGCATCGCCAATTACAACGAGGAACAACAGAGAGTAGCAGTGTTGCCAACCCATACCAAATTTTACCCCCAAGTATTTTTGCAAATCCCCCTAAAACCCATAATTCTTCTGTAAACAGTACTAATCACGTCGCATTTTTTTTTGTTTTGTAGTGCCCAAAGCCTTTAACTTTGCAAATTATCACGAACGAGCACATGTCACGCAGGCTTAGTTCTATTTAATTGCATGTTTTGTCCGTAAATCCCCTTAAAAATTCTATTCTAAAAATGGACATTGCTGAATACTTTTCTGTACAAAGAACCAATCTGGTGAATTCAAACAAAAGTACCTTTAAGTGCCTATACGCAAAACAATATAGACTTTAAAAAAATGTGGATGACGAAAGAGCTCCACCGATATAGGTAAATTGGAAGTAGCCAAATTAGTCTGAAAAATATAAGAAGTAGAGATACTCAAACTATAAAAAAGGTTAATAGTAAATATTGGAATTAACGAATGAATATATCCCTTTTTACACAGACAGACCGACTCTAGAATTGTACGTTTCTGATGACTGACGACCCTGTTATTATCAGATGTACGGTTCGTACATGTATCTGATGAACCAGCTATTTCATGATCTCATGAATCTCCCTCACCGAGAAACAAGAAAATACCTATTGCTGAATACTTTCTTGTGCAAAGAACCAATGTGGTAAATGAATGAATGAATAAAAACAAAAGATTATGCAAAGCAATGTATACTCCAAAAATAAATCGATGATAATTGAAGATCCACCCTTATAAAACAAATCCAATTCCAATTAATTTATTTGGCAGTAAAAAAGCTAAGGTAGGAGTAATCACAATGCCAGAGACAGAAATATCCAAGTCAAAATCTAACCAATAATGAAAATACTTACTTGTCCGGTCTTTAACTGTCTACTGGTTCTTTTGAATTCGTTAAATAACAATAGGAAGCTGACGTTTTGTTCGAATTCAGCTACATATCTGGTAAAATAATTGCCGTTTGCTCTCCCGCCATAAATCCTATCACACATGAGATTTATGGAATTGAATATTGGAGTTGAGTGGGTAGTGGTGCCATCTATCTATTTTGGGTTTATTTTTATTTATGCCATGCTTACGTCGCGACGTATATGCCATAAATAACTATTAGTTGTGTATATCTTAGTACCCTGTGCTATTAGCTATAAATTATTATAATTATATTAACTAATTAATTAATAATAATACTATGAGCTCGACTGATATAAATTGGAAGTAGCCAAATTAGTCTGAAAAAGATAAGGCGTCGTCAAATTGAACTTAATTTAATTTCGGTAGAAAGTAGAGTCAGAAAGATATAGGTATCTGCTCAAATATGATTAGAAAATGGATATCAAAATAGCTATACCCCGATTCAGAATTCAAGATTTTTTTTGTAAACAAAGGTGTGACCACCCTAAAAAAATACTTATCAAAGTAACGTTTACTCAATTTTCCTAAATACTTATGAAACGATTTATTTTCTAGTCAATATCCATAGAATGGAAAATAGCAATGGTTTTGTACTGATTATTATATTTTATTTTATTTTTTTCAGAAAGTTATAACACGAAGAAAAAATATTAGCCAAAAATATTTTAAGACATTGGTATCATTGGAGTAAATCACAGAAGTTCCAAACAATTTTTGGATTTTGACCTGAATGTGTGTTTGTAAATTTTATTCGTCTCTTGTCCGTTTACGAAGTCGAATGCGTTCTTTTTTCGCTTCTCGTGTGCAATTGTGTGAATCGAATGAATTTTTGCTAGGAGTCTGATATGCACCTTTGCATAATATTGTGATTAATATCTCAGAAGTATAAATTCACAAATTCTATTTCCTATTCTACCTACTTTTCAGTGTTCTAAAGTACCTGAATATGTTTGGTTAAGAATTATTTAAGTAAATAGTAAAATATCGCACAAGCAAAACCGCGCGCCATTACTAGTAATAGTGATCCGTGGTATAAACTTGTTTTTAACTCTGACCTGTCTCTGTTACAGTGACATATCGTGACAATTCTTTGTTTACAAAAATATTTTGAATTATAAATCGGAGTTTTGGCGGGAACGTGAAAAATGGCGCATTGGCGGCATTAAATTAATCGTCAAAACTTGTTTATCTTTGAGTGTTTAAGTATAAAAACGGTGGTTTTTTATCCATAAGTGCTCGTGAACGTGTATGAGTGTTGGTGAATAGTGTAATGCTGTAAAACGTGACTTTTCATGTTGCCTCCAAAACTCCATAGAAGCCTCTAGTAAAATCGCAACCACCACTACTTTACAGGGGCATGACTTGACTTTACGACTCTGACTTATGACAAAATAATCTCTCCAATTACTTGACACTGGCTATATACCTTTGATGTGAAGCCAAAACCAGAACTTAGGTTCTTCGAAAGAAAAAAAAAAATAAAAAAAAAATAATAAATCGGAGTATATACTCAAATATATTTTATCCAGCAAAATAAACTACCTACTATTAAAATCATATCTATTGTCTAATTTAAAAAAGGAACGACACAAAGATCCTGACCCTCAGGTGGTAATTACAAAATTTCTATAAAATATTTCGGCACAACTTTAACAAAATTAATGGATCTTGTTGAACCATTTATTGCACGCTTAACATTAAAAGTCGTGCCTTTTTACCTAGTATGTATATCTATGCTTTTATTGCTGGCAACAAAATAACTTTCAGATTAGTATCATCAAAATGAGCAGAAAGTGAGTAAGAAATACAGATGGAAAAAAAGCTTTTTAATTTAGGTAGAACAAAAAGAACGGAGTAGGTGTAGTGTTCGATGCAGCTTTTGCGGTTATAAAATAATCCACCAAAAAGAGGGCACAGTGCACAAGAGCACGTACTAAGCTAGGAAAGGTAAAGACTAAACTTGCTATCCTGGCTTGAAATAGGTACTAGCCTCGTGTAACCTGGGCTTATATGCCAGAATATTCCACGGAAGCAGATTACAAGATATTAATTTATTTATTGAGTGGTTTAATCACATTAGTAGTTTACTCACACACACACACATGATGTGTTTGTGTGAGTGGTTTAATCACAGGAGAACACCGGCGTAAGCTGGGTGTAAAGACAATTACAGAGCCGACTGCACCAACCTATGATACTAGAATGAATGCCCTCATGTTTCTTTGTAAGTATGTTTAGCTATCTTTTATACATAGATACGTAATTTCTACCTCACACCGAAATTCATAATTAGTGCGGTTTTTGGTGGCACGCGAATTTGAATACTGAAATTAACACCTTGTGTAGCCCGGGCTTAAATGCCAGAATATTCCACGGAAGCAGAATACAAGATATTAATTTATTTGTGAAAAGGATCATGTTTTCGAGAGTAAAACAAAAAAAAATCCTCAATTCAACTCTTGTTAGGTCCTTTGTGCGTTGCATATCCTGGCTAATTATAATCTAGCCAGCCTAGCTCCGCCCAGAAGCACAGAAGTTTTCTATGTTCTTCGCAGGCTTTGCGGAGCGGGTTGTTGAGGCTTTCTTTACGTTTTTTCGCCACTCCCTCGCGTTACGTGGGCGACTGTTTCTTCCTCGGTTAAACAGCCCCTACAAAGTGGGCTGTCTGAGATGTGCAATCGACATAATTGTACTAAGAATAAGTGGCACTGCGGTAAAAACGATAAACATAAAATTTAAAAATATGGCAGGTAGTAAGAAAAGCTTTTTTTAAACAACACATCTTTAAAAGCACAGTCACAATGTAGTATAAGTATGAAGTAGCAGTCTAACGGGCACTCGTGTCGTAGTGCGAAGCCGTTTTGTAGAGGACTCCATACTTCTTCCTCCGTAGCGTTTATAGTTTAAAACAAAGTTACATTCATTTTAACAAGTACCTACATGACTGATGCGTTATAACACGTGTCTATAATTTCAAGTTCTTCAAATATTCAAATTTATAATATACCTACGCAACAAGTTTATGTACACGTAGCTTATGCCGGAAAAAAACTTTTAATATGCTAAGTGTTGCGTAAGTATCGCGTATCAAATTTTATTTCGATGAGGCTTTTTTGAAAAAACCTTTATAATATTCCGTTACCAGATAAATATCTTGTCAATAGGGTCGATCCTCAGACTGCTATTTGTATGGTAATTCCTGAACGTTTTATTATTTCAGTGGGATTTGGGAAATCGAAGCGAGAAAACCCATTGACACACATCGCCTAGTGACTTGGTAAAACTACGAATGGACACAATTTTGATTATAGATAGATAGAAAATTTTATTTCAAAAAGTAAAAAAATCACGTACATCGGTGAACTCAATGCTAGTTAGCATTTTCTTCCAGCTAACCTCCGCGTAACCTGGAGACGTGGTAGTGCTGGATTTTACGACTTAGCGAGACAAACCTGAAAAAAAAGTTGAAGATGTACCTAGTTCAACTTTTTTTACGTACTACCTACCTATGATACTAGAATGGATGCCTTTTTAGGTACTACCTACCTATGATACTAGAATGGATGCCTTTTTAGGTACTACCTACCTATGATACTAGAATGGATGCCTTTTTAGGTACTACCTACCTATGATACTAGAATGGATGCCTTTTTAGGTACTACCTACCTATGATACTAGAATGGATGCCCTGCGTCGACTCTAATTAAATCTCGATATTCTGTTTATAAACATTTAGATAGCACGTGAAGTCTAGTACGGCACACATGTATGTAGATGATACGCAATTAATTACGCGCAATTAAATATGACTTAACCTAGACTTAAAATATATTTACGAATGGTCCAATGCCCATGGATTACTCCTAAACCCACAAAAATGTACATATATAGTACTGGGTACCAAGCTCAACCGTCAATACTCAATAGCACGGCTATTCAAGAATCTCAGACAGTAAAAGACCTTGGGCTTGTCATTGACGCGACCATGACGTTTGATGATCACATCAGGTCTAAAGTATCGAAATGTTATAACGCGCTCAGATCATTGTATAAGTTCAGACCTCATCTGAGCATCCCGGTGAGGCTGAGGTTAGCGGACGCACTCGTACTCTCACACCTCGATTATTGCGATATTGTCTATGGCCCCTGTTTGTTAAAACCAAAGAACTTGTATAATATGTATCTAGAATGCCGACTCACACGAAAACCGCGAGCCGAAAGAGCTAGAACTAGTAAGGAGTGTGTCTCGTTCTGTAGGGCGACCATAATTTTTGAACTTTGAATATTTCATTGAGACATAAACAAGCAACCAAGGGAAAAATCAATCTGCTCAATAAGATAGCAATGTTAGTTACATACGTTACTTTGCATTATTGTTTTAAAATAATATTATACATAGGTGCATTAAAATATCAACAAAAAAGAGGTCGGTGCGCCGCATTCTAGTGAGGATTCTGATTCAATGCTTTAATACTGTTTCTTTCGAACAGTAATTATTTTTTAGAGCAAATCGTCTAATTTCGAAAATAGTACCACTTATTTCAAAAATTATGGCCATGTTAATTTTAATTGTATGCTGGCAACTGTGTGAACGAGACACACTCCTTAACGAGGGGGTCTCTATCAAGGATTAGAATCCTTATATTTAGATTTAATTAAAAAAAGAACTTTATTTCGAAGGAATAAGGTTCAGAATTCTTAATCCGTAATTAAAACAAAATGGCGATTTAGCTCTCTAGATACATAGTATAGAAGCTCTTTGGTTAAAACAACATGAACAAAAAATTCAACGTACTCAAAACTCTTGTGTCAGATTCGTCTTTGATGTTCCGAAAAGATCGCATATCACTCCATTTTTAAACTCTCACGATATACTTAATATGAAAAATAGACGCGAACTAAAATTATGTAACTTTGTATTCAATCTGAAAAAAACAAAGACACTGAGTACATTGATAAAAAACTTAAATGGCGAAGCAGGAAGGCTGAAAGTACGAGAACGGTGCGCAATGACCACTTAGAGATACCGAGACCCAGACTAGCCCGGTTTAGGGGTGGCTTCAGGTTCGCCGCATCGAAAATATGGAACTCACTGCCCCACCCATTCAAAAAGTACAAGGCTGGGGCAAGTTCAAATATCTTTGTAAAAATTGGCTATTGGAGAAACAAAAGTCATCTGTCTGTTGGACAGCCACAGAAAGCTACTATAAAATAATACAAACAAAACTTTTTATCTATCGAGAACGATATAAAAGAGTGCCCCACTTAATACATTTAGGTTTAAGTAGGTACCTACCACGTAGATCTCGCCGCCTCTTGAACTGAAGTCTCACAAAACTAAAACATCACGCCAAGTAGTTTTGGCGAGATTGAGTAACAAACGTCCAATCATCCTACCATTCCAATAACTATAATCATATTACCTACATAATACATATATAAACATACTACCGAGGCGCACTTGAAATCCTTTCACCACACTGGTTCTAAAGAACTAGTGACACGATAAGAAGAACCTACTTAGATTGCATGCTGCTAGAACTTGACAGCTCTGGTATACTATTTACTTTACATAAACTACCTACCTATGGGCTATGTGCATTTAGCAATGAGATAGACGCCTATTATTGTCATAAAACGCAATAATTACCTACTGTAAAAAAAATAATAAATAAAAATAATAATTTTAATTATTACATAACAAAAAAAATGGTACCTTTACTTATAAACTAACATTATATATAAATCAAACATGTACTTATCTAATAACTTAACCTACTTTACAAGAGCAATGCACCTACTTACGGTGTTACTTTGTTCTTTCTTGTTTATAAATGCATATTATACCATAGATTAATAACGGTGTAAGAACCACAAAATAAGACAGTATACAACCAAAATGGATCCGGAATACAGGACAGAAAATGTTCAGACTCCTTATCAATAAAAATTAAATATGTCTATTTTCAAATAATATTTGCTATTTTTTAGTTTAGTTGATAAAAGTAAGTAGTTTTATTAACAATGAAAAAGTGTAGAAGTGTTAACATACCTATTATATATTATTTATCTAGCCCTGTTACTTTTATTTTCGAAAACTGCATCATGGCGTCGGACCGAAATGTACTAGAAGTTAGCCAATGTGGCTCCCTCAGACATTATCGATATGCTACTTAGTGCATTGCCAACCGATAACACATTGACTACCTGTATATCTAGAATAGGATAGAATAACTTTCGTTAACTTTAGTTATAATATACGCGGGGGGTGGTTCTCGAAAACGGTCAGGCCGTGCAGACGGAGGCTGACCATTTCCGAGAACCCGACTTGTAGGTTAGTTACAGGCGAGGCTGAAAAACAGCTTGGCTGAGTCCTCGACCTTTTCACAATATCGCAACCTAGCTTTAAAACACTTTTGCACTAGGTTAGCAAGTATAATGAAAATTAACTAGATGGTGGTTGAGATCACAGGTCACTCTCAACCACCATCTAGTTAAGACAGGAGCTACAGACATCGACATCTGTAGAGGCTGCTTACAAAATCAAGAGACCGTGGAGCATGTAATCATCCACTGTCAGGCTACAGAGGAGAGTAGGGTTAAGACAGGCTTACGTAGGCTGCTAGACTCCTCTCCACCAAATGTGTCGGCCAGCACTTTACTGGAACGGTGCTGTCAACAACCCAGCATCCTGCTCCGTTACTACAAGGAGCTGGGATGGCTGGGACAGGGTTAATACATTTTTCGGGGGGCAATGCACAATGCACCCTTCAACGGGACGCCAGTGCAGACCGCTGTACCCCCTACTCAGAATAAGAATAAGAATAAGAAGTTAATGAATGAATAAATGCCTTTTTATTTTATTTTTATATACGATACGAGTATGACAGAATATCGAAATTTGTAAGTATGTTTAACTATCTTATTAGATACGCAATTTCTACATCAGACCGAAATTCATAATAAGTGTGGTTTTTGGTGGCACTCGTATTTGAATACTCAAATTAACGCGAATAACAGAACAACTTTGCTAATTTCGTAACAACACTAAATTACAATTAAATGAGAATGTTTGTCGCAGTATAGTAATGTATTGTGACCATTTTGGTTATACTTGCGAATCTAAATACAAATTCAACGAGTAGAAAATCGGACTAAATAATAAAGTAATATTGCTAAAACGTTCATTATTACATGTGTATTAAGAATGTACAGACAGCGTCAGAGATAAGTATCCCCCTTGCACAAGACACCCAGCTATAAATCCTTTCAAAAAATTGTAATACTAAAATTATTTTTAGGCTTACATACGGTTACACAAATACGTATAATCTATTTTTTAAAGGCAAAACTTCTCCATTCGCCGCGACGGTGATTTTAAAGGGATTTGAAGCTGGGTATTGTAATGCAAGGGGGATACTTATCTATGACGCTGTTAGGCTTACATACGGTTACACAAATATAATCTATTTTTTAAAGGCAAAACTTCTCCATTCGCCGCGACGGTGATTTTAAAGGGATTTGAAGCTGGGTATTGTAATGCAATAACTTATCTATGACTCTGTCTGTACCTAACTATTTGAAAGATGAATTCAAAATAATAATTGTAGAAACGCGAATAATCAAGTATTTATCATGAATATTGCGTAAAAGCTTGAAAAAACATTTTATTATATGTTGTAAAAACTGTTTCTATGGATAACGTAATGGTGAGCGAGTTATTTGACTTGTCGGAAGGTGTTGTGTATCGATTATTCGTTCTGACGAAGAATCGATACACAACCTAAGAGCGCTTGTAAGCGTCCGTTTTTTTTCACCGGATAACGGACCCTCAATAATCTCATATCCTTGTATTGGCGCAAATTGTTCGCCGTACCGATTTCCGGTGCATGTACACACCTTCATTATTAACCATACACCACCGCGAATCTTGTAAAAAACACGGTCCGTTATCCGGTGAAAAAAACGGGCCCTTACAAGCGCTCTTAAGCTCTGTACCCACATACGGTTTAGCTCGATCTAGCTATCATGTCGAGTAAAAACCATGGCATGAACTTTCGTCCACACATTCAGCATTATCTATCGAGTGACGCGCACTGTACAGTATTCACCGAACCGTTCGAGCCTTAATTCCTTCGAGCCGGCTCGATGCGAGCCTTTGAGCTATGAGTTTTGCGGTCCACTCGCTAATATTTACTCGTTTTGGAGTAAAACTATCGAGTAAAACCGTATGTGAGTACGGAGCATTAGGTTGTGTATGGATTCTTCGTCAGAACGAATAATCGCAATAGATATTGCTATTATCAAAGATCTAACCAATAGGATTTACTAATTTTGGGATTATCCACTATGAGTGCATGATATATAAAGGAAATTCCAGCCTTTTTTTAGTGGCTTTCGAAGCACAATGATCAGTTATCCTATGCAGTCCAAACATATACCCTGCTCTCCTTTTAGACATTTCAATAACAGAGTCAACCAATAAAATAAATTCGTTTATTCAGATAATTATAATCCAAATATATATAAATATTATAAATTCGTTCCAAATATATATATAACAAATTCGTTTATTCAGATAGTCATAAAAAAAAAATTAAAAGTAACTGAACTAATGTTCAAAATTATGTAATTATAATACGAATATAAAATACTTACCTAACCAGTTAAGACATTAATTTATGTAATAAAGTTCAGCGTTTGTTATTAGGGCTGACAGACACCCAGCGCCTCTGCAAACGACTATCAAACCTGCCACACAGGGCTCCGAGTATTCTACATATTTGATTTACCCAGCATTCTGCGCTTGATTATAACTTTATCGAAACGCTGTGTCTGTTTCAAACACGCCAAAGTTTCAGTATTCCTAACGGCTAACGAGATTGAGATAGGATACCTACTTTTCAACGCCAAAAACCATCACGATGAGTAAGACGTGAGACGATTTAATTAGTTAAGTGTTTTATGAAAAATATTATGTAGATCAAAAAATATTTCATCAAATTACAAATATTTTCAACAGACTACAAAAAAATGAAGGAGGTTCTTAATTTGTTTTTTTTTTTAAGTTTATTATATCACAGAACTTCGATTTGGAAGCCACTATTTTATTGTAAAAATTCCAGATTGATCCTTAGAATAATTGATTGATTCATAATTATATTTCTACTATTTATTTATCCCTAGAAATTTCATCGAAATCGGTTCAGTAGTGTTTATGGTCACTAGAATAGTCTCAATTGAAGTCTGTTGTACTGTACCTGACTTTTAAAAAAAATACCCAACTTTCATATAAATAGATTTTTCTTTGACTTCTTTGAAACCACGTCCAACAGCCTAGTTAATTAATATTTTCTTTTGCATACAAAAAACGGATGACGGATTATTTCTATGAAAAAAGCAGAAGACATTCAAAGTCATGAAAGGATTATACGCCTTATCTGCGTAAAAAGATAAAAGGAGAGGCTGGTTCACCGGTGCGTCTTCTTGACCTAATTTTAAATATGGCCTGCGCACACTGGCGGGCGGCAGGGGCTAGCACCGAGGAGGATTCCTCTATCCGCTAGCGCATACTGGTAAGAAAAAACAGGTATGCCGCGGCATTCGATTATTCCACTAGCTGGCGACTTCGCAGTCTAAAGTTGCTTTAGAAAGAGTGTGTAGTGGGTTTCGTTTCAAAAGGTGGATTGGGATTTAGTGTTATTATCAATTTTCGCAATTTTCACCGCTTGACGCTCGGGCGCAGCGGCATCATTTAGCGTGTTCTTCGATCCTCCAGAGAAAGCTGAGCTGCGATGCTCCGAGGTCGGTCACCAAACATTGAAATATATACCTTAATTAGATTGCACAATGTATAAAATTAAATTGATAAATTTAAAATAAAAACTGTCCCGGCCGCCCCAGTCTGCGCAGGCCAGTTTTTCGATAACTAACAAAACATAAACCTTCATAATGGATAGTACCTATACTCTGATATTCGCATAAGCTGTGTGGGTAGAAAAAAAAATAGAGCATACATAAAACTCTATAGGAGACTCTCTATACGAATATGAGACACGATATAATGTAGAGTAGGTACGGAAAGTGATTCTTCGAACCTTCTTTTTAATTGTTATACTTTTTCAATAACAAATTACCAACTCGCATAGTTATGAAAGTACCTCTCAACATTTTGAAAAGTAAGTTATGCACTCTCTTTATTATTACAAAATACCACAGCACTATTTATTTAAAAATAGCTATTTAAAAACAGCAGTAAAATCTCATATGTTTCAGTTATAATGACACCGGCAACATTAGGGTTTCTAGCCTTTGCGATGTAAAACGACACGTTTATTATAATAATGAATAATTTCAGAACATTTCGGGTCAGGGCCCGAACTTATTCTATAGAATATTTTGGTCACCAAATTTTGTTTACACCTATTTATACTAGATTAATTCTCCCAGTTTTGTTTGTATGTCCCCGTATTCCCCGTAGCCTACTTGTGGACCAATTAATTCCCTAAGCATATGTTTATTTATTTTATTGCATTGACTCTACACCACCAATTTTTAATTATCTACCATTTTTTTTTTTCTTTTTAAAGTCAGTTGCCGTTACTGAACACATATACGACAAAAAAACTTGAAAAAATTAAGTCGATTTTTTTGTCAAAATAAATTTGATTTAAATTGGATAACTGTTACCGTTAGTCGTTTTCATATGGATTTGCGTCAGGCGGTACCTTTAATTGATAATAATTTAAGTTTAATTCATCATTTGGCAAACCCGGGTACCTAGGTCGAGCCAGCCCGCAAAACCTCGGCTCGGGCGCCGCACTCGCTTCACTGTCACTCTTGATTTTGTAGAAATCTAAAATTCTGACTTCACAGATGCAACGTGGTACGTGGTACGCGTTCTGTTTGGCGAAGCCTTTAGTTTTTTCAATGTCTCTAATTTCAGCGACGTGGATGAACGATGATGAATCAGTCAGTCAGGATAATGTTGTTTTATAGGTATTGTTAATAAATTCATAATGATACTGATACTCCTCAAGTAAGTAGGTAAAGTAACCATTATGTTACTTCTTTGTTGGATGAAAACCTAAAAAAGTATTTATTTCCCTAGTTATAGGTTATACCTAGCTTGTTCTTTTGTGTTCGTTGAGTTATGGTGTTTCGAGGGTGATTGATGGTCACATTATTTCAGAGATTGTAGAGTAGTAGTAGATTTCTGAGATTTGTAGAGTTGACTCGTATTTTTTTTAATAATAAACTAATTACTAAAAATAGAATTAGGCTTCTTTTTTATTATGCTTTTAACTACTACGACGAATATATTGTAACTTCGCATACCTTGGGATCACTATTTACATATATTGGTTTAAGAGGTATTTGATGAGAAAACCCAAACTTTAGCAGAAACTACAATTTTTACACTTATACATAATAAAATGGAAACTGCATATTTCTTACATATTCTTTACAATACCAATAGAATAGGAAGAAAAAGGTATTGGGTTCTATTTTATTCGAAAATCTATCAGCTCACTAGCTGTTATACCTACTATAAAATGGTGGTTGTTGCGAAGGTATATTTGAGTTACTTTATATTTTGGGGCTTTTTAAAAGCGCCAGAATGTTTTACATCTGAAAGTAGGTCATAAATCAGACTTGCCTCCACTGAGTTATATTTATTATGTTAAGCTATTAGAACGGTTATTGAAAATAAGTTGAGTAGGCCTACAAAAGTTTCTTTATATCCAATACAATTTTAGATAAATTAAGTTCATACGACTTGGGTACATACAACATAAAAAAAATGAAAAAATAATATTTTAAACCCGAAGTATCTTACTGGTGAATCGACAATGTGTCCGATCTTCTGTCAGAAATTTTCTCAAGGACCGTATCATATAGCGAGCTGAAACTTGGCACAGAAGTAGAAATCGATGCAAATTCGTAGGTACACACATACTTACCTACAATATTTTCGAGTTTGAATAGTTAATTAATGAAGGTTTAGGATAGGCACTATAGGCAGTGTCCTGGCGAATGACGAGTTGACTGACTATGACATGAGTTGACTAGAAACCGAGAAATAGTAAATAGTCAAAATAAAGCTTACTAAATTAGTTCTGTACATTCGTGAAGTTTTCTTTTTTATATCTTCTCCAGATGCAAATAAATGCTAAAAACTAAATTGAAACCAACAGATTTTTCAAGAACTTTTTCAATTTTTGTCCGGAAATAAGCTGAACTTGTTCGGAAATTAAATAAAAAAATTGTTAGTACCTCATCAAAAGCAGGTAAATTCTATTTAAAATATTGACACGCTTTGACGATTTCTTCGAAAGCTGAAAAGACAAATAATTAAGACCTGTTTCATCAATGTTTATTTATAAAAAAACAGGATAAATAGAAGGCCTTTAAAGATAGATGTCGCAAAACAATAATGGTGGATATTACCTAACTACTTGATGTTATCAAGACACATACACACGAGACCCATTCCTGTTTCCATTTGATAAGAAGATTTAAGGGTCCTCGACACGACCGCAACCAAGCAAGGCAGTCTCAGTGAGTTTTCCGCAATGTTATTATAAAATCGGCCTTAACAAATTATGAATTTCATAGGGTAAGTGGGTAGGTTGTACATTTCCATTAGGCCCGTCTGACGTCACTTAGGCCAGAGGGAGCGCTACTTGCCTGCCACTCAGCACGTCAACGCCCAAAAGTTCCGCTTTACGACTACTTGGCAAAAAGGTAAGTTTCTCGCGGACATTAATTATAATTTTAGCCATTATCATAATAATGTAGAGAGTTTATCGCGTTAAAGCGTAAAGCTGCGGCCCCGTTGCTGAAAAATAACTACTTACCATCTATAGTAGTACCTACCTACCTATACTAACAAGTACTGTACTAAATATCTTTGTACCTGAACCTGTTTTATAGGTATACCTACAGCACAATAGGTTTTGTAGTTTTGGCATGATGGAGCATCCATCCATCTTAACATACCAAAATAAATTAATATATCCGTTTAACACCTCGATCAAATTTTATTTTTATTTTATTATACACTAGCTGGTGCCCGCGACTTCGCCTGCGCAGGTATCTCTATAAATTGTAGCCTATGTGTTATTCTGATGTTTGAGCTATATTATTATAAAGTTTCATTAAAATCCATTCAGTAGTTTTTACGTGAAAGAGGAACAAACATCCATCCATCCATCCATCCATCCATCCATCCATCCTTACAAACTTTCGCGTTTATAATATTAGTAGGATTTATTCAATGCCGAGTACCTAGTAACAAAACTTAATTCGTGAGAGTTACTATTCGCTGCGTGATGAGTACATCCCAAAAATCTTTTTGTTCAATCGCAGCTCACATTGTAAGTACTCGTCAAACCTTTTCTCCGCGTTCGTAGCTTTTATCCATTCTACCATTTGTGAAGATAGATGAGGGATAATTTGCGATATTTTATTGTTGCGCTTATTTTGCGATTTCTCGACGAAATGGCAAAAAGATTGCGGAAACACTTCAAATCCGTGATTGTCCACCTGAGCAAGTTTACGCGCGCACATTGGAACCGCGTTCACGTATTTTGAAATAAGAATATCACAATTCAGTTTAATGCACACCTTGTAACGATTTACGTTCAAAGAACCGCATCTAGCGTTGGGATCAACTCGTATATTACCTACACATACAAGCACACTTTCTATTCATAAGTAATAATTATTTAGTTAAATCTGTTCTTGGTGCACTAACCCACGCAATTGTCCACAATTTACAAAGGTTTAGCTTGAAGATAATGCTACATAGCATTAAGTTCACCTTTGTACTATTTGCTTAGTGCAATAAATAATTTTCTATCTATCTATCGACTTAGTATATTTAATTACACTTTAGCTAGTATTTTTTAAAATGATTAATCACGGAGAAAAAAATATCGGATAGCAAGAGTAAAATAATAACCTACATTCTTGTACCATTAAATAACTTTCGTTAGCTAGAACTAATATATTGTAATCGTTACTAAATTTCGTTAGCAGGAATTATTTTTATTGTAATCGTTACTAAATTATTCTCGCTGTCACAAAGTCAAACAGAATTTTAGTAAATAAAACGAGATTTATTTCTCCGTGTAATAAAACTACTAATTTACCTCTATTCATTCAACTACAGATTAATACATACCTAGATCAAAACGAAATGTCCAAAGATATGGCTGGTGTGAAATAATCTCGTTGACTAGCGATAATTTTACTCAAATTGATTTATAGCATAAGCTTTTCCAGGTTTTCTGTGAATTTCGTTCTCATGTTACCTAATCTACCGTTTTTGATTAGCATATATAGAGCGTTCAAAAGACAACTTAATATTTTTCTATTAGCCTTTGTACTTTATTCTTTTAAACGTTTTCCCGCACAATCGCGGGCCTGGACTGAAATAATCTGGAATAGAAATAAAACAAAAGCCACCTTTTTTCGTTTATCTCGGGGTAGATTATAGGTATGTAGGTAGGTGTGTATTCTTTTTTCTAAGTTACCAAGAGCCGAGACTAGAAAGTAGCTCTTCTGGTGTTGAAGAGCACCCATAATTATTAAAAAAAAAAGTTATAAACGTTTTCTTACAAGGTTTACACAAACACTACATTTAAAATCAGACGTAACCAAAGTTCAGGTGTTTTTAAATTTAAAGAAATAATGTTCTAATACTTACCATTTTCTCGTTTATTTGGCAGTACATACCTAATTAAACTTGTCTACAGGTATTCTATAATCAGAAAGTAGTTAGTAAATCTAAATAAAAATAAATAAAATTTCATTCCCATCGACTAACACCATGATACTGGGTGTTACTCGTTAGGAAAAAAATCCCAACGAGTAACATTGTTACTCATGTAGGTGTTACGCGATGGGAACCCATTCTATTTCGAGTCGAAAAGATATAATTATCTACCAACCACATCAGGTATGTTCTAGTTAGAAATATTCTTTTGCCACGACAGCCGCAACTGAGAATAAAAGGAACATACCCGCATATTGCGCGTATATTGCTCTCAGACTTCCGGTTGGAGCACAAAAGATCTCAAAGCATGTCAGTAAAACAAATGCATGTTGTTGGCTGCTGCGGTATTTGAGAGTAAATAAATACCTACATTATACCTACTACTGTTTTCTTATAAATCGAGAGCATGACACCTTTCACGACTTTTCTCTAACTCTCGTGATGGCTGTATAATTATTATTATATGGGAATTATTATGATAATTCACTCATTTATTGCACTGAGTCCGTCCGTCCATCCGTATAAAGCTATTTTTTTTTCAAATTCGCTAGTCTGTTTTAGCTACCTAGAGTTCACGAAAACAATTTATTGAGCAGTAACAATGTTGCCGTAGCCAAAACGTTCTTCTTTTGACTGCATTCCTGCTAAATCGCAACCAAGCCATACTTGCTATAACGAATATCTCAGTGAAAAACGTGCATTTTGATGCGGTTAGTTCTAGAAACGTGCAGCTGCAGTATTCAAAATAACGTAGAATTCTTCTTTGAAAATGGCTCTCCATTATTTATGGTCTGCCGTGCCGTCCTTTTAACTCTATGAGAAATAAAACGTTTTATCTTAGATAAGAACCCAACATACTTACTTAACAATAAATGTCTACAAATATCCTTACTTACTAACTGACCTGCAACGCACAGGCCAAAGTACTGAACATAGAGACCTGAAATTTGAAGGATCTTCGTCAAGCAGTGCAGGATCCTACTAAGGAATTTTGATGGTGGGGATTAGAAGAAGGAAGTAGTGGGTGTCAGCTAGTAATTAATAAATAATATAATACTAATATTATGCATAACACTTTTATAAAAAAAAAACATAGAGAGCGAGAGAGAGATAGGGTAGATATATCTCAATTCCTTTGCTCAATGGCTAATAAAAAAAAATTAAGGCAAAAGTTAGCACTAAGGATATAACAAAACAAACAAACAAACAAACATTCACACACTCACACCCCTGCACTAGGATTCCCTGTGTCGCAGGCGGCATGGACACATACAACACATCACAACATCCAAGACCCGAGAACAAACATTTGTGTTCGTCACAAATATTTTCCCCGGCCGGGGATCGAACCCGGAACACCAAGCTTCGTAGGCAGGGTCACTACCAACTAAGCCACGGTGTCGTCTATATATATATATGTATATATATATATGTATGAAAAAATAAAAATCTATTTTAAAATGAAAACATCGCCTTCATCTTCAAGTCAAATTTAGATAGTCTAAGTAGAGTAAACTCTTGCTGATTTCTAACAATGTCATATCTTTGTTCAGTTAAAATTACCTCTAGCAACTTTTCAAGTATTGCAAACGGAGAACTGTGTGTATAGCAAACGAAGCGGCCGGATGCTCAACATCCGTTGAACTCAAGTGATAAGTACTTGAACTAAGCAAAACACTCAAGATTTTATAACAATCGAAACTGTTGGAACTGCTGATTATCCAAGCTGACGGCTTTTCAAGAAATTAAAAGCGTTTTCAGGCGACAGCAAGTGTTAAGTTAAAGTGCGGATTGATTATGTATGACGAATAAGACTCCATGTTTGGCATACAAAATGAAGTTTACCTTTAAATACGCATTACACACGCGCCTAACAAAACTTATTCATGTAAACGCACACTATAATAATCTCGCGCACCATCTTAAAATATGTACACAGTTATCAAATTCATCGTATAGTTTTATTTTACGTGAACGGCCAAAACGTATATAACCGGCCAGCAGAGGGGTTCGCCTTGCGTTAACCCCTCCTTTTGCTGGATTCTCGAAGACTCGTACAGTAAAGCTCCCAGTTTATAGAGTTTGTATGTTTGCGTCCGACCACCCATCAAATTAAGCCTTTCATCAATCAACTGAATAATCTATTATTTAATCGATTAATGATACTATTTTGACCTATTATGTAAGCAATTTTAAATTATGTAATCGGTTTAACCGTTTAAGAGGCTATGTGAAAATTTGGAGTCGCTGCATTTCATTATTACTCGGTAACGGTACAGTTTACAAACTTGATGTTAATACAGTGATTACTTGAGGATATAGTCTAAATAAATATAAGACAGAAACACGATTGGTGAAACTTTTCTGGATAGATTTATTTTTTGAAATAGGCCCACTTAAAATCTGATTTACATCCATCCTCCGAATTTAGAGAATATTTACGGTTTATTTTTATACTATTGAGTGAGTAATCACAGAACTTAGATAAATGTAAAAGGATTTTTTTATAAATTCAATACTTTTCAAGCAATACGATGTTTTATCATTTGTCGCTTACGTCCGTTACTTTTGAGCGTCAAAAATCTATATCTAACCTCTTCCCTCGGGGTAAGTTGTCTAATTGCGCTATCACTGTCTTACAATTCGGCAGCTGTCATTTCTGACAGTTTGACATATCCTCTTAATAAATACATTTTATTTGCCCTTGATTGATTAGCAATTACTTATAAACTTACTCATTTTCAAGAGTTAAATTTGGCCATTGAATCCACTAAAAAAAGGAAATCAATTGAGTTTAATTCTAACTAATTCAAGAAAACCTAAAAGTATATTTAACAGATAAACTTACTTTCATTCCATTAGGCAATCTATTCAATTCTATTTTAAGGCGACGGGAGTGGTTTGAGTCGATTCTTTGTACCTACTTAAAATAAATCGTTTACACAGGTAGAACGATGTAGGTACGAATAGGTAGCTTAAATTGAATATCAGCAAAACTTACCCCAAAAAACCTAAAAATAAAAGATTACTTTGAAATAGGACAATGATTTTTAAAATAAGATCCGATATTGTTTGACTAAACGCAAAGATCTATGTGCAAATTAGGGTTTTATGACTAATTCTAACGATTTATTAGCTAATACTGTCGGGGTTCGGGTAAGTATTTAATGTTTTATCGCAATCCACTTTTATGATTGTTATTGAAGACTGTTTTATTGCCATCCTTCTGTAGCTATAAATGACCTATTAAGTCATTCGCTCGCACAGTCTACATAACACCATATTACTACTTAATCACATTACCATATTTATGCCAAAGTAGTTACCATATTGACTACAGTAAAGTAGTATTTTTATGAAATGAAAGGCTAGGCAGACTTCTTTTCATAAACTAAATAACTATACCAATTATGACAACTGGTTTTGTGGATACAGCCAGTTGAAATTGTCAATTCGGGAGAGTCTGTAGGTAGTAATTTTAGTACTTACGTAAGTACACCTCCTTATTGCAACGTACCTTGCTGCTTAGGCAACCAATAAGACTTTTACGGGTGTGGAGCTCATTCCATAGACACCTCCGAAGAGGGAAATAATTTAGGGGATGAATAACGGTCATCGTATGACATTTATGGCGTATGTTTACAGACATAAGGGTATAATATGGTTTCTGAGTTACTTGAGGCAGGAAAAGGATATAATATCTAATATTATCGTCGTGGAACATGAAGTAGGTTCATAAAAATACAACTGCAAGAGAACAATTTTATCATGAGTGTGGGTTGGGGTAAGACAGTTTTCATCTTTATGATAACCCAAGTAAGATATTATGTTTACTTATAAGATAACTGTTCTGGGAGAGTTCAGGCGATTAGAGCAACGAGCTCGGTAACATGTGTACCCCAATTTATGAACTCCAGGATATTAGTCTACGTCAGAAATATCATTTATCTTCTGCAAAATAGAAAAAGATAGAGCCTAGAGGTAGTAAAATAGTTTTACCTTAACTGTACCTTCATAGTACCTATTTGAATTGATATATGGTAAGGAGTAAGATAAAGGACAGTACATTTTTAAACAAGGTATGAGAATTAAATTTATATACATATAAGCATAATCAATCATATGAAAGAGTTTCTGGGATGTTTGTTATTCATCACAAAGCTATAGATACTGAATCAATTAGTCTGGAATTCAGTTTGCAATTATATACTTTTTATGTGAAATAGACAAGCATTTGACCACAACCTAACTTGATGGTAAGTGACTTTTTTCTTATATTGTTAAATGTTTGGAATTTTATCTCTAAACTGTGAAGTGTCCGTTCTGTTTGTTATATTAGACTTGGGTAACCCACCATGTCACCACGTGTTTCAATATTGCGTCAGGGTTAGTCCCGGACTGCCCATTCTACGTTATTACAGATAAGCGTAAATTAAATTTGAAATTTGCTCTAGACCAACCTTCATAATCTAAGCCTTAATATTTATTCGTGGGCTAAGTCTTCGTTCTTATTTTGTGAATCTTTTGAGAAATAACAGCACAAATTCGTCGCCTCGGGGGAATACGTTAACAACTCGAGTTATATGATTTTTCTTTTATTGGCTTATTGTATTACATTTTTTTTCTTTTTTGGCGTTTTCTACGCCTATTAAATTTATAGAAAAAAAATTACACAGTTTTTTGATTTATCCTATACTTATGCAATTTTAGCTCGAATGGTTTAGTAGCTTTAGCGCACTAAAGTAACAATGCCTCGGAATCGACTTAGATATACTTATATTGTTTTATTGAGTGATTTTTACGTTAAAAGAATGAAATGTCGTATGAAAAATATCCTGTCCTACGGTTTGTAAGTAACTAAATCTAAAATTACACCGAAACTGGCTTAAATGTTGTCTTAAAATACATATTTTGTCCAAGATATTTTTTTATTACTGCATAAGTTAGCTTATGCAGTAATAAAAAATATCTTGGACAATCTATATTACAAAAGTTACAAAAGGAAACAATTGGGCCACCCATAAACCGTTGCAAACGATCTATAGGTAGCTCAACTGCTCCAACTCGATACCCGATGGCAGCGTGCCGAGGATACTGGCTGCATTGCCTCTTTGTATTGCAAGGCTTATTCTTTGGCCGAGATAGCTGCCAGCCCTCTGATCACGCGTCGCTTCGACCAGACGCTCTGACAAAATTTTGAAAACTATTAAAATACCCCTCCCATTATAAATTATGGTGCTTAAAAATAACTTGCCCGTCATATTTTAGAGTGAAGTCATTTTATTTTTCCTATTCCTATTAACTATATTATACCTTAGCAAAGAATAAGTAATATTATGTCCTAAGTACAGACAGACAACGCGACACCAAAAGAAAATGCCGTTCAACTTTGAGCCTAGCATAATTAAAACGCGTTACTGTACCTAATTAGTCACAAGTGTCAGTCTGATGAATAATGATTTAAAGTAGAGAAAAGCACTTGCTGATTTGAAAAGTTTTCCGCCGAACATTAAAGTCATAGGTATGTCATAGGCAAGTGATTTTGTAAATAAACGGTCTGGTCCTCTTTGTTTGTTAAATGTAGATTTTAATTATTTTAGTTAGTAAGCTAGTTAAACGCCATGCCTACTCTCTAGTCTAGCCCGGCAGGCGATTTTGTACGCCGGCGGACGCTGTGATATCATGATACTTGTCACCATTCACAATTTCATTCGTATCGCATCGTTAATAATTATAAGGCAGTGTTTTGGCAGTGTCCTAATAGAACGCGATGACGCGACCATCGCAAGTTCGCGCGAACGTCGATCGCGCGATCACGCGATCAAACGTACTAACGTCAAATAGGCGTCACAATTGGCATCGCGTCGCGTCGCGCGATCGCGCGATTACCAATCGGGACGCTTTTTTGACGTTTGTACGTTTATCGCGTCTTCGCGCGACGGTCGCATCGCTTGCTCGCGCGACGATCGCGTGATCGCGTTTTATTAGGACAACGCCTCACAGTCAGTCAGTAGAGTGCTGCCTGTGAGTAGGAGTGATTGCGTAACGTCGCGTTATGCGTGAATTTATATGACATTAGTCACATTAGGCAACTGATGAAAAATAGCAGTTTGTTACAAAATCACCCGTGATTGAGCTGTTAAAAAATGAAATCATATCACCATGTGACAATGAAATAGAAGTAGCAATCATTTCCATGCCTAGAGCAATGTAAACGTCTTACAAAAAACGAAGTCACGATAGCACATAAAAAAGCCGTGTTGGCCAAGTGGGAGGTGCATCGACTTTCAATCCGTAGGTCGTGGGTTCGAACCCGATCGTACACCAATGCTTCTGTTCAAAAAATCGATGTGTGCATAAAGCACGTGCTTAACGGTGACGGAAAATATCGTGAGGAAACCGGCATGTCATAGAACCTAAAAAGTTCGAAAACCTGTGTTAAGCACACGAAAGGAATATCTTTGAGGCGCACTTGAAATCCTTTCATCACGCTGTTTCGAAGAACTAGTGACATGATAACAAGAATACGAGAGCACAAAATGAAATATAATCACCATGTGACAATGAAATCGAAGTAGCAATCATTTCCATGCCTAGAGCAATGTAAGCGTCTTACAAAGGCGCAGTCACGAGAGCGATATAAATTGCAAGTCCCTAACAATTGTCAGGTGTTCTCACGGCGGCTATCTGTTGTCATTACCTACCATTCCTTTGCGCCGAAACTGGATAATAGCGCACAATAAATAACGCAGGAGAGGCAGCGTAATTATTTACGTATGTGAATATTTTCGAGTGTTCTTTTGTATATTCGTTCACATTGCTTAATTGTTTTCGAATGTCTAAGTCGCTTTGTTTTAGGATACTCCATTTTTTTTTCACCGGTTTCCGTCAATAAAATCTTTGTCAATTATTTAATTAGCAATTATTACTAATAACATTTTAAATGTAAATTTACGTTATTGATTGATAAATATTATGTAAACTTGAAATCCTTTCAGGACACTGGATCGAAAGAACTAGTGACACGATAAGAAGAAGAAGAATGGAAATGTTTCGAGATTGAGGATATAGCTTTGATAAAGTATAACTTCTTATCCTATCCTACTGTAGTACGACTGTGTATATAGTACCTATGTATACTTGGTTTCCTATTACGTAAATAGGCCTCACAGCGGCACTTCATGACCCTACCTGCATAACCACTGTTGTTTATTCTGTGCCCTTCCTTGATTTCGGGAACAGGTGGTGGCGGCGGTTCTTCACATCAAAAGTTAAAGTAGGAAGGAGAAAGGAAGTTGTTTTTGGTAGATTCTGTTTCACCGTCGTCGTCCGTAGAATCGATACTATTTTTTGTTTTGGCTTCTAATGTCGCCGGGTTTCATCGCCAATTTGTATTGTTGCGCCTTAAATATTATTTTTACACCACCTGCTCGACAATGTCCAATTACATATCATGCTATCATCAAGGTAAAGCAAAGCATTACCTACCAAGGGAGGTAATTTTGTATGAAACTCCCAAGGGTTGTAATGTGATTTGAATTTGGAACGTCAAATTCGTGTGGAAACTCGTGGAAAACTCTAAGTAAAAGAACGCCCATATGGCATTGTAAAAAGGTTTGTTCGAAAATCAAACTGGCCACTCATAAAAAAAAAGAAAAAAGGCGCGACTTCAAAGTTTGTGAAACAAAAGACGGTGTTCGCTGCTGGAGCCCTCGCGTCTCGCGATTTATTGCCTCGCAGATGGTGTGAAAAGTAGAGTATGCTCCTCTGGGATAAGGCCTGTCTTCGTCTTGGGTAGCCCCTCGCGTCACTTATGACTCTACATAACTCCCTCGCTTCGCTCAGGAGTTAACTGAGTCCCTCGTTAGCTCAGGGTTCAATAGGCCACCCGCGATATAAGACACTGCTTTATCCCCTTAGTGCATAATCTACTATTAAAATGCCTAAATAATCATTATTAAGATTTGGTTATCTATATAGTAGGTATAGAAAACAAAACTAATGCTGCAGTTAGGTCCATATTACTTCATGATGTAAAAACAATAACTACACAAAATATCGTTACTATAAAACAAAGGTAGGTAATAAATTCCACCTTGAGGTCTAATTTATTTCTCTACAGCCCGTATTGAATGCATTATTTTTGCCTCTGTTATGCATAGGATACCTACTCATATTTTTTTTCAATATATTATATTATTAAGAGCCCTCGCTGTCCCACTGCTGGGCAAAGGCCTCCCCCCATTCTTTCCATTTCCCTCTGTCATGGGCCAGTTCAGTCCAGCCTGGATGGAACGCGATGAGCTCATCCCGCTATCTTCTCCTTGATCTGCCGCGTCGACACCGCACTGCTTCGGGACTCCACTCAGTGGTTATCTTGGCCCGAAGATCGCTCTTATCGATGTTTATCATGTAAAAAAAATCATTTATCATCGATCCAAAGATCTATTCAGAGTAATCAGCGGGATTGAGTAAGTATCAAACATTCAAACTAACATCCAACAAAGTTTCGCATTTACAAAAAAGTTCGGCATTGTGATCTTTACGTACATTTTGTAACAAAATGTTCACAAGACTTTGTTGTTGCTCTTTTCAAAATACACTTTCTCCTTTCAGAACCGTCAAAGAAAATCTGAGATGGGACAATAAAGCTCGAAGGTTTTGGCGCCAGCCCCGGCGAAACAACAAAGGTGAAGTTGGATTTCCGCAAGCAAATTGAAGTTTTTGACGTTCGCTCTTTCTATTTTTCACGCCTTCCTAACCCAAATGCGATTTAAAAACTATCGACGATATCAATTTTCGGCCACCATTTGGGATGAATTTTGCTGGGAATAGGCAGAGTTGGTGTCTTTCTAAATATAGGTAGAAATATGTTTATTGTTGAGACGAGTAATATGCTCTAAAGATGGAGATTGTGCCTGTTCAAATAGTATAAAGTTGAAGTAAATGTGAACGTAATGTGGAAGTATAAAGTTGAAGAACAGTAAACATTTTGACAGAAGCATTGTTTCATTTCCGTCGACTATAGATGAATAAAGGTGTTCGTAAAACACCAATATAGACAGAATCAAAGCAAAATTGATTCGGAATACACGACAGTAAATTTTCAGACACCCTGTCAATAAAAATGAAATAAGTATCTCTTTTCCAAATAATGTTTGTTACTTTTAACGATGTTTTATTAACAATAAAAAAGCCTATAATAGAAGTTTTAACATACTATAATATTTATCTAGCCCTGTTAGGTACTTCTCTTTTTCGAAATTTAACCTCGGACCAAAATGTACTAGAAGTTCACTAATTTAGATCGCTTTTTTTGGCGCATTTTCAATGTACTACACAGACTGATTATATAATTACTTTAATACTTCTGTGATGTCGACCGATTCAGAATGCAACCCGGGCGACTAGTGTAGGTATTCGTAATATACAATTACTATAAGGCTCCCAGACTTAAACGAGTTTGGTCCGAGCATGTTTCGCATAAGCTAGGATGGTTTCAAATGATCTCTCTCTACGTTCATCCTCTACGTACTTAATTGACAATAAAGCGAGTACAAGTGAACTGAGCTGTAGGAAGTCCGTTCCCGATTGACCTTTTTTGTTTTCCCCTTTCTCTTTGTGAGGCACGGCCCCTCGCAACTGTAGGAAGAGTCACTATTTAAAATTTCTACGGTACTTTTTAGTACTAAGTAGTCAACTGATACTGGTACGGAGTAGTATAATACCTACCTATAGATTCAATTATTCCAAGTGCTGATTGTCATTCTTCATGCATGCTAGTGAATTTTATCAACTTCACTAATCTTGACAACAAGTCATTAAGTAGTTCGTTGTATTGTAGTCATTAGAGTTATTAAGATAGCCCTTTTTTGTCTATAATAATGGTTTTGTTTCGTATCAACTTTATAAATTTTTCATCACCCTTCATTGTTACCTCCTCCCAGAGACAGGCAATTCGTCTATGGCCTGAATTATACAGACAGAAGCGACGTAAGCCGAAGGCACGGGCAGGCAAAAATGTTCCGCCTGATGCGCCGTGCCTTCGCCTTATGCCGTTTCTGTTATAATTCAGGCCTATGGCGATTCGCCACTCAACGTATGCAACTTGTCAAAGAACCCATAATCGCAATGGTCACGAAATACTTTGTAGAAAATCCATCTTAACTTCGAAAACACCAAGACATCGTTGACGGCCGCCCGGCAGAATACTCACATCACAGGAGGAAAAGGAAGTTAGTGGCGCATACTATGATTATTAACCTCTAATCAAAGAGTGTACCTATACTCATTACTGTTCATGGTGTACCTACCTGGTTGTGACCTCCCATCTCATCTCATCTTCCTCGTCGGTCACTCTATTCGCCGAGACCCTACGGGTTCTCGTAGGTAGGTACGTATATTTAGTACTTATCAGCTTTGATTTTTGGCTTAATATGTACCTAACCTACGATTCGAAGTAGGGTCTTGAAATACATTTTTTTGGTTGACAACTGTTTCCTCGATTCAGTGAGGTAGATTAGGTGTTTAATCTTTCAAATTTCCATTCGGTAATTTTCTAGATTGCCACTTCGAATCAAAACTCTGGCAAAGACCGTAACGTAATGTAAACGTTTAACGTAAGATAAAATAACTGTTCGAAAGTAGACACTGTTATTGACTCATCGTAAAACATTATGGAAAACATTCGGAATGTTATTTAACGAAATACAGCGAAGAGAATGTCAATTAGGAATAGCTATCGACTTATTCATTTTGTGCCTTCTCGAATAATAAGGAGAGGAATGCTGTAAGAGAGCACTTTCCTAAATTAACAATAAGTATATAGGTAGGTATCTATGTGAAATTGCCTACGCAGATTCTGTCAGGTATTGTCCAAGCGATCTGAAGTAGGATTGACTTGGAAAAAAACCCTACATGGAGGAGCTCAAAAAACTTGAAAATTATCACGTTCTATATTAATGTGTTCAGCCGTGATTGTTACAAATCTATTAGGTATGTATTTCTGTAACTTTTCTAAAAAAACTGTCGTCTCCATACAACATTTATACGTTAATGTAAGCGAATAAACAACCGCCCCGCGCCGGCCGTCGCAACTCACTGAAAATTAGGCAAGAAAAATAAACTAACGTTGCCAAAAGTTGGGTCATTTAGGGTCCTCTGAGACCGGAAATCTATACTTTCAGGGTTTTGCCAACAATAAAATATTAGCAAGCACATTTGGGTCAAAGAGACAAAACGGCGTTTTGATGCGAGAAAGTCCCGACAAGACTGTCTAGTATGAAGGTTAGTATGTTAATTTTTTGGCTTAAAATATTTGTCCATTGAATAAAATTGTGATCCAGAGAGAACTATTTTAAGTCCTAAGGTCAACATACAGCATGTTCAAAACTCACTTTATACGTATAATAATATGACCGTAATGCAGATCAGATCTGCATAACGAGATTCTATGTTATGCACAAGCTGAAGATAAATTTTATTTAAAATATTTGTTACTTTTTCTATTTATATTTTTCCAGAATTTCAAACAACGTCTAGAACTGACCTCCTTTAAACCGACATATTATTACCTACGCCAAATAGTGGCATCGCCGCCTTCGGTTAAATTGTGAATAATACTTAAGGGGAATCCTCAAATCCGAATTCCATACAAAATTATATATAGTAATTTAGTAATTTCTACACACTATTCGTTTCCTCTATGTTTTTTGATTTCGTCAACAAAAAAAGTGAAAGGTTTCATACTTTAATTTAGATTTTATACGTGTTTTAAAATTAACCCTACTAACTTAAAAACACGTAAAAATCATTTTGTATGGAATTCGGATTTGAGGATTGGACTTAACAATAATATTGACCGACTCAACCACGGTCGGATCGTCAGACGACCAATATTCGTTGGTTTCATTAGGTGTATTTTAGATCTTATAGTTTAGGTCAGAAACTGAAAACCTGAAAATAATTATTTTATACATTCATTGTCAATTCATTATTCCAAATTAAATTTAAACATATAACTTATATATATATTTGTGATCTCATTTAAAATACCTTCACTTTAATAGCCTACTCGATAGGTTTGGTAAACAAAAAATATTAACGACTTACTATTTAGCTCCAAAAATATATTGTTTTTTTTTTTAAAAACCCATCCAAGAACTCTCGGGTGATCGAGACATACATATGTACCTACATACAATTACCGTTCCTTGGACGTCGGGTAAAAAGAAACAAATATTGATTAGTTTTTTTTTTGTCTGGAGTCGAATAAATGGTAAGCAAGCTTATAAAATATCTCATTGAAATTCAACCCACTTCCTAAAAATATATATTTATTTGATATCAGCTTTCAGTTACCGGGAAATTTGCTTCAGGAAAATGAAACAGGTAATATAGAAACGTAGTCATTGTCATGTTTCATAAAAGACTAGAATACAATCTTACAATATAAGATCGACCAGAGTTAAAAAAAGACAAAGGAATTATTTTGGAACTACGAGTAAATCACGAGGTTTTGTATTTTTGTTTTCAAGCAGCAACGCTGAACAATTTCCTCGATCTGGCGATTTTGATTAAAATTTGCAGCATCTACAGCGTAATTACGAGTATAATAAAATCCTGGTTTAACTGTCTGCACCTGTTTTCACTAGCTTTTCGACCCAACACGTTGTGTCTTATTCTTATGGATGGAACCTCTAACGTTTTACGGAAATAAAAATATACGGGGATAGATGTACACTAATTTGGTCTGATTCTGCAATCTGCATGCAGTAATTAGAAAACTAATTAATTTAACTAAATATAAAGATGATGCTGATAAACTTATTATGACTTAGATAAACAATTAGTGCATAATGCCATCCACTGTGCATAAGCTGAAATTACCCCGATCCGACATTATAGCTAACAATGCAACTGTGCCAATGAAGTCTCTCATAGGAAATTACAGAATCTCGAAATAATGTTTTTAAGATGGTTTCGGGAATATCAATCCCGGAAAAATAATATACCTACCTATTTACCTACAAGCTGCAAATGAGCATCAATGCTTTTTCTATCTGCCGATCTCCAATATACCAAGTGCAAAAATATCAAAGCCAATATCATAATTCCTTGAAATATGTATTTTCATACAAATTCTATCGAAATGAACAAAAACTAAATCAATCAAAAAATTTAAACAATATAAAAAGCCCTATATATCTGTGAAAGGCCATTTTGCTCTATGTACATTGTACACACGGTGCGGCACAATAGGCTTTAGAGGTATAAAATACAAACTTTCGAGGTATAAAAAAGAGGATTGTCAACAAGCAGATTGTAAAAACGCCGATGGCACTGGGCGACTTTACGAGTACACGCTACAAGCGTAAACGCTGGCGTGTAGCGTGTAAAAAAGCCTTGTGTCATCGTACTATAAGCAACCGCAACTTAAAATCTGCTAGGCACTGAGAAAGGAAAAACATCCATTAGCAGTCCGGCGATAGAACAACATACTGAACATTTGTACTTACAAAATTTTACCAAACACTGAACTCAGATACTCTCCAAAATACAATATAATTTTCATTATTCGAGTAACGTTATCGATCGATTTAGAATTCAACAAAGGTTCCACAATCTATTATAATGCCGGTGTAGAGATATCTTGAGAGCCGCATCGCCGGGCGGCGCGCCGCCAATCTATTATCTAGGCATGTAAATTATTGCTACTTCAATGTCATTGTAACATAGTGATATGATTTCATTTTGTCACATTGAAATCACCGGTGATTTTTCATCAGTGGCCTAATGTAATAATATTACATTTTGTTATAATAATTCACGCATGATGCGACGTCACACAATCACTCCCGCACTCAGTTAGAACACTGCTGACTGTTATTGTTATTTACGATACGAATGAAATTGTGATTGGTGACAAGTATCATGACATTACAGCGTACAAAATCGCCTGCCTGGGCGCGTCGGGTCGGTATGTTACCGGTAATTTTGTAACAGACTTGGTCTCAGAAAGTAACAAGTGTTATGTGTGATCAGTTTTATATCATGATAAATAACAAGTTACTCTATCTAATGCCGGTGTAGCAAGATCATGAGAGCCGCATCGCCGCGCGCCGGTCGCTCAGCGACTGTGGGTCGTGGGCCTTGTAATTAGCGGATGATAAGACCAACCTTTAACTCATCTGGCCCGCAGCCTTTTTTAAACATTGTTTTCTCTACTCTCTCTGATGATTTAGGAAAATATTTGATTGCAGTATTACTCACTTACGAAAATTTAAGGTGTGTCAGAATCCCGCGCGTCGTTATCTCGTTTGCATAATTTGTTCAATTTTCAATGATAAGTATAAATTGACTGAGTATAAATTAAAAAGTGGATCGATCATTTTGTTACAGAAACCTCACGAAATATTTAAGTATATTTTTTGTTTTGATATGTTTAACAAAAACCAAGGAAATATGGCAAAACTGTTACTCCGTATTTCCTTCGCCAAGGTTAAATCCATCCATGTCCCATGGTCATGGGACGCCCTGTATATAATTTAACAAACCAAAATACTTTGAATATAACGAATATTATGATAAGTCTGTTTAATTATTTAAGTATAAATGTAGGTAGTTTATTAATTACTATAAGATATAAATTTTCCACGAATTTTAATATTGTTGGTAGGTACCCATTATGTGAACAGCTTATAAAACGAGTGAAGTTGACTGATTCTATCGAATCAAAGTAGTTCTATGATGGAGCTATACCATAGCTTAGAATAGGCTATAGGTACTTAGGTACAAAGCAACTGCCTTTGAAACATCAGCCAAAATCCGTCTCATGAACTAACGGTACCTACTTGCCTTCCTCTGATTTGACGGCTATGGCTGAGAGAGCGAACAGTAGTCTGAAACCACAAGACAATGAACGTTTAATGTTTCTGAAGGGAGGTTGAAAATCAGCGTTGATTTTCATCGTAACCCAATTCCACTGAGACACATATCTACTATTCTAATAGCATATTTCCATAGATACTTCGTATCAACTTTCAAATTTAGTTGCATTTATGTAAAGATATTTTACCTAAAAAAAATATAAGCAGGTTATATATAAAATTAAAATGTAGGTGTGTAGGTACGTTTAAATTTTTGATTTATTTATTATTGATAAAACAAGATTATCCCATAATTTATGGGATAATTAAATAGTTTTTCTTAAAATATTTAAAATATTCTTGCATAGTGATGGTGCCTTGTTTTTTTTATACTACAAATGACAAAATGGGCATTTTTTTCATAGTACGAGAGCCCACGGCCAAAATCATATTTTTTTTTCGACATTTTTGAAGATTAGGTGTGGTCAGACGATGCGTAGAAAATTTCTGATATTGATATTTTCGCGTTCACTATAACAAAAATCTATCGGTTTGATATAGATTTAGCCGTAATACCATGGGGAAATAACTTTGGTCTTGGGCTCTCGTACTAAAAAAGATGTGCGGGGGCGCCACCGCCAGTTGCTCAAATGCGGTGATTTGTATGCAAGTAGGTACCCATGTTTGTTTTCGTAACCCTCGCCGGAAACCTTCCCCTCATAGCGTATCAGTATCACTAAATATAAATGATTAAATTTAGGCAATTTTTAAAGCTATTAAACGTACACATATAGATTCTGTAGCAATTTTTTTACGGCCACATAGACGGCCACGGCCACGTCTGAGATATGAGTTTCAGTTTTAACAGGTATTAATTTGACCTAAATATTTATCTCATCTTCCTATGTACCTAGTGGTATCTGATCGTTCTAAGAAAAAAATAAGATGTTTGGTTCAAAATAATTCAAAAATGCAAAATATCATTGTTATGCGATCTATCGTAAATCGATTTGTGTCTACAAACAAAATAAAATATGAAAAACCAATATAAATAAATTGTAGCTTTTAATAAACAATAAGTAATAATAATAATAGGTATAAGAGTAAATAGTAACGTTTTCGTTAGACATCATCATCGCCCTGCCCTTATCCCACACTTAGGTGGGGTCGGCACAACATGCCTTCTTCTTCCATCCGTCTCTATCAGCCGTCATCTCTGTACTCACGCCTGCTTTGTTCATAGGTTCTTTCACACAGTCCACCCATCTTTTTTTTGTCTTCCTCTTCTCGTAAATCCATCTACTTTCATATCTAACACTCTTCTTCTTCGCATCACATGCCCATACCACGATTTCGTTCGATAACGTTTTCGTTATACATCGATCGTTATATTTCCCTTACAAAGGTTTTCATGAGCTGAGACAACTGTTTGTGTGTTCAGTGCGTGACGTAAATAATGCTATTTATTTATGGTTTGCCTACGGAAAAACAAAGTTTCCCTTCTTTCTTTTACGGTTACGTCGTTATATAAATTATGTATACAGAACCTATACATAGGTATTATCTTGTTTAACTAGACTAAAGAAAAGCCAATGTAGAGTTTTATGTTGATAGTATGAGTCGATTAGTTGTCGTCACGGAACGAAACGCCTGTTTTTAATATGATAGAACTAAGTATATCTTTTTTAATCGCAATGTGTATAATTTTAAATAATCAAGTTAGTTTAAAGTTTAAGTTTGTACAATTTCATCGGTGAATACTTCAATTATTTTATTTACCTTAAAAGTAGGTGTAAGTTTGTAGTAATTAGAGTAAAAAAACTGTAGGCTAACACGGCTAATGCCATTAAAAATCCGACATACATATGTACAGACAGCGTCATAGATAAGTATCCCCCTTGCATTATAATACCCAGCTTCAGATCCCTTTAAATCACCGTCGCGATGAATGTTGAAGTTTTGCCTATAAAAAATAGATTATATTTGTATAACCGTATGTAAGCCTAAAAATCATTTTAATTATTAAATTTTTTTTAAAGGTTTTATAGCTGGGTGTCTTGTGCAAGGAGGATACTTATCTCTGACGCTATCTGTACATAAAATATTAACGAAGCAATTGAAAAAAAAGCGAAAACCACAAACATTGGAAAAGAGTTAAACAACAGATAAAAAGGATGCTGGAAGAAGTTGGAGGAATATGTGACCACAAAAATATAGATTATAGATACAAATAAACATAAATGATAGTCATGAAGCTATAGAAATGCAGAATGGAAAATAGTGAAAATAAAAACCTATGAATCCATGCCAACGTTTGTATAAAAATTGCAAAAGAAAAAGGATGAAGATGAGTTAATATACTAAAGCTCTTAGAAATCGTATTGGAGCATCAATATAGTATAGGTACTATAGGCTTAGTCCTGACTGACAACTAACGCACAGGCCAATCTACTGAACGTAGAGACTTGAAACTTGGAATAAGTGAGAGCTATATGTGAGTAGGACCTACCTACATAGAAAGGAATTTTGGTAATTCGCAACGCAAACAAAGTTGCGGACTTTAGCTAGTTACAAAATATTTGAAATACATTGCAAATAACATACCAACATTATATGGAAATAAAGATGCTTATAGACATCTAGGATGCCAGTGAAATAAATGAAACTTAAATACCATGAATGAAGATGAGATATAATTTATACTATAGGAAAGGAAAACGACTTATAGAAGTTCCACGATGCAAAAATATTTTCATCTAATAATTCTAATGCTATAAAAAAGTCTACATATAAAACGTGAAAATAAATACAGCTGAAATGATAGCACACTTATATAAATAGAGAACCGTTCTGAGTATTTGTGGGCAGTAAACACTTCCGTGCCCTTTCACAAACGACTCGGGAATGGCAGCAATTTGAAGATATTTTTCCACGGAATAGCCATTTGGTTGAAATAAATTTAACATTCATACGAGTGCGTGAATGGAGCAGATTAAAAAGTTTATTTGGTAATATTATTTTTATTAGTAACGAAAATAAGATTCTGCTACTAATATTGGGAAGGCTATATAAAGGTTTTATAAATATAATAATATAATATATAAAAATATAATTATAAATATAATAAAATATCAAGATTTTACAAATAACATAGTACAACCGACTGCTTAGTGATCGTAAACACCACAGGGAAGCAAAATACGCAATTTCGTTTACGTATATACATAATTTTTTTTCAGTTACTTTGATATAAAACTTAACTACTGAACCAATTCTAATGAAATTTGCATGGGAACAATCTGTAAGTATATCCACTCAAACGAAAAAGATTTTTCCAAATCGTTAAAATAAAATAAAAATAAATATTGTGTTTTTTTTTTAATTCTACATGTATATATATATTGATATATTTTATTCAAATTATGTTACTCTTTATATTCGTTTTTATACATGCTGTGTTAACCTTTAAGTGATTGTGCAATCAGCAAGAAAAATACTTTTGTAAAACTAAAATTAGTCGATAAGTATCTATGTTTCATTGTAACAATTGTTGGTAGACCAATAAAATAAAATAAAAATAAATCGTAATAACTATTAGGTAAATAAACAAAATTTTAAAAATGGCGATGGACTTATTAGGTCAAAAAGAGAAAGACAACCGAAAACGGAAGATATTTTGTCCAAAGCATGACGCATAACTTACATGTATCAAATTACCTATTAGCACTATTTGGAGGAGGCCTATGTCAAAGGAAAACAGGATTTCAACGAGGATATATGAGAAACTGTCAGAACTAACAGCGACTGAATTGCAAGACAGTGATAGCGCAATTACTCACCTAACCCCGAGGGAAGAGGTTTGATACTTATAGATTTTTGTCCCTCAAAAGTAACTGACGTAAGCGACAAATGATAAAAATAACTTGTACCTATACCTACTAGACTAGATGTATACAAGTTCTTTCGATAAAACGTCGTGTTGCTTGAAAAGTATTGAATTTATATATAAACACTTTTTAAATTTATCTATATATGTGATTAGTCACTTAATAATATAAAAATTAACCGTATATATTCGTTCGTAGGCCAAAAAGACAGACATACGTCGGCCTAATAATAAAAGGCTGTTGGCCTCTTTAAGTACAGAACCCTAAAAAGTCTAAAAACGAGAATAAACTCTCCGTGACTACTGTAACACCTTACAATCTAACATCAACTGAGAAAATTGAACAACTCACATAAATCAAGAGATAAGGCAATTGCTCCACTAGCGTTAATGATACGCTTCGCTATGGTGGAAGAAGGCCTTGAATCGTACTCGTAAAACAGCCCTCCATTTGCCTAAACAAGCCCATACAGCCAGCTACAAATTAACTAGTGAGCGTTAATGCAAAAACCACTAATTGTTAAATAAAAAATACTTTAGCTAATTAGCTTGTTATACCTAACCTTAAGTATGTTCCCACCACAATAACACATTGCTTTCTGCTATTTTTCAACAGACTCCAAAAAAGGAGGAGCTTCTCAATTAGTTTTTTTTTTATTTTTTTTTAAATGACATAAAAATGTTATTTTAAAGTACTTTCACACTGGTCACATTGAAATTTTATCAAAATCGTTTCAGGAGTTTAATTGTAAATCAAAATACCTGAAAAAAAAGTCGTTGCATTGAATAAAATTGCGTATTTTGCTTCCCTGTGACTTTTCAGTGGTGCCTACGGTCACTAGAGCAGTCGACGTAGGCACCACTGAAAAGAGTGAAGTATGTATATATTTGTAAAACATTGATTATTATTGTATGTAGGTACTTACAGAGTTGAATTAAGGTAAAATTTAAAGTAAATATATTTTTCTTTGTTCCTTCCATTTATTCATGTTACCAAGTGTCGAGATAAGTAGACAAATAAAACAATTTTATTTGTCTACTTATCACGATTCACCCATTTGTTTTTGTTACAGCGTGCTAAATCAAAATTTGCTCTTGCAATTCGTAGCTGACTGTACAGCTAACAAGAAGTTATATTGTCTGCTGATGGATCTGCTCAATCAAGGCTCAATCACATAAATGGCCAAGGAGGCTTTATCTCGCATTAATCCTTTTCCTTTGTTAAAGCTCGGGAGCCGTTGGTCGTTCGTCCAAAGTTAATTCGTATAGTTCACTAATATTTTGTACAGAAAACGCAGGTACGGAAATTGGTAGCTCGAACGTTAAAAAAAATGTACGAAATGCTTCCCTCGCGTAGACCAATAAGACAGCGCTAAGACTGGATTTTGTTATGCTACGTTTTAGTATTATAAACTAGGTTATACTACATCATTATTATTCATACAAAATAAAGATACTTGCAAATAGAATATCCGACTCTTAAACGGTTAAATACAACGATCCGCTGTCTTTCTCTTAATGTTGACTAGGAGTGCCTCTCGGCAAATGGGAGCACAGAGATAACCAACTCTCCACCTCTAGCACTACCATCGAAAAATTAAAAAATACAAAATCGACAAAAGTATTATCGGCCTTTGTAGCCACGCGCAGAAAGCGCTTGAAGCAGGCTGCAGATATACAGAGGCTCACGCTAGGAACGAAAGAGTATATAAAGACTAGGGCAGATTTGGCCGAGCTTGCCGACGAGAAGAGATGTACTTCCGCAGGTTCACCAGAAAATGATGTTAGAAGTACAAGTACACTAATTAAATACACACGATCTGTTGTCATCAGACGATACGCATTATATTCTATGAAGTAAGTTACCTGCTGACAAATATGATAAACAGACGGATTTATCTGGACCGCTCCCGGTAGGTGCCTTCTAAACCAGTAAATTAGAATGCTAGCATCTGCAATCAAGGAACTGACCATAGCAGGAGCAGCATGCAAAAGGGAAGTGGACGATAAACTTTTGAGCCGTAAACTGCCCGAGTTTTCAAGGGATCCTATGGAGGACTACAAAAAAAAGAATACCAAGAGTCCATTAAGAACATGACTCGAAATCAAAAAAGCCTCCGAACTTGGGGGAACTTGGTAGCGACACTGCTTATGCCTGCGGCTTCGCTACCCGCCATATTAGTGGTAAACACCTTATTTATAGAAAGTATCGGCTTTTTTTTAGTTTGAAATAGTAACGAGTACGTATGCAAAGTTTTTCTTGCTAGTTTTCCAGAAGATATGATGTCAAAGTTCAAAAAAGTAATTGGTCGGTTTATTGCATGAACTACGAAGTTTATTTGACTCTCGTACTTACGAGCTGTATGCTAGCTCATGTTTTATTTCTTAATAATAATTGTTTAAATTTGTACCTTTTCAGCTCGTATTGATGTTATGGAGTAAAAGGCATTGCAACGGCGTAAACCAGTTTTCTCATCGTTGAACTTTTTCAACCCAGTAAAGCGGATCTAAGGGCGGGGATCAAAACATAAGTAACTTATATAATAACGGCTCGAGGACCAAGTCCCTAGGAACATTAATCATGAACCCGGCCTTGCAAAGAGTAGGCGTGCTAATAATGAAATGATCCGAGCTTTATTATAACTGGTCTTACACAGTAGCTAGGTATTTTTTTATAGAAGACCATCGTGATCCTCCAGCGATGTAATCGTATCACAAAAGGAGATTGTACACAAACAAAGAGGTGTTACAAACGAGTTTTTAAATTCAAACTTTTATACATCCACATTTCGTTAAGACAAAGGCGCTACGTGCTACGAGCGTTGCGCTACGAAAAAGCGTAGCACCCGCGCTCCGTTCAACGCACTCACGATTTAATAGCTGCTGTGTTTACGGTGATAGTCGAAATGAATGCTTTTTAAATAATAATAAACAGCACGAAGAGAAACACTCTGTCGTGTTTGCGTGTTTCAAACTCGTAAACGTTACGCCTAGAGCGTCAAAGTGTTTTACTCGACGGCTTCTCTAAGACATAACAATGCCAGTAACTAGAGGAAATTTTAGTTTTTATTACCATGAAATTCGAAATTTCTATTTTACCTCGTAGTTGTGTTTGTGGTACGCAATCGTGGCAAATGGTACGCGCCAAATCGTAAAACTATTTGCGTACTATGTACTAAACTGAAACAAATTTATTATTTGTTATGTGAAGAATCGGTCACTGTCGCAGAGCTAGCACAGCATCTATTGAAAAATAAAAAATATATAATTAAAATTAAAGCAAAAAATAACGTGCCAAAATGTTATGTAACTTAAAGAAGACTGACAAAAAATAAACAAACACCGTATAACCGTTTGTAAACAATGTCACTTACCGCGGCTGGTAGTTAGAAGTGGTAACTTTTAGGTCGCGGGTCGCGGGTCGCGGGTGTTCGCCAGTAGCGGTCGCGGCCAAGTGCGATCACGCGTTCGGTGGATCGTTTTCGCTGCGGAACGGTGCGCTCGCTAGGGCGGCCGGGTTCCAAGTCAGCGACGCTCGACTGGGTTACGTAACAACGGGGTAGCGCAGCGCCAAAACCCCGCACCCCGCTTTTGGGGAAAAGATGAATGACCAAAGTTTTCTAAGGGACGTACCATGGATCGCTACGTTTGAGTCCCGTTATATAAACCCATGCGCGAAGGGTGTTTTCAGCGGAATCCGGCGCGGGCGTCCGTGGTTTTTGCTTTAGTCACCTACTTTGTACGTCTTTTTTCTATGCTTTAGTTATAGCATTACAAATCCAGTTGTAGTTTTTGAAATTTAGGTAAAAACAGAGGTCCAATAAACGGATCAGCTGCAGTTTAAAAAAAAAGCAAAATGAAGACAGGTATTAACGTAGATTACAATAATAAATTTGGTAAGAGAACCAATTAGAATAATACTCATGACGACATCAAAAGCATTTAGAAAATAACAATTCAAAAGTCACATAACTGACGTCATACAAACCTACGCACCAGTAAACACTCTGATACTATCAGATTCTGCAGTTAGGTACACGTTTAACCCTCTCTAAGATTTATTTTAAGGCAAGCGGTAGGAGCTATTTAGCACTTTATCAAAGAGCTATTTTAATTTGATTTTTGTTTGTATTATTTCTGATAAATATTGACTATTGATAAAATTTATTATTAACCTATATCTATTACGTAAATGTGCACGCTAGTGTAGCTGAGATCTACGCAATTCCGTGCGTAGCGTCACGGTACGCGCAGCAATTACCTTTCATTTGTTTTATTCATGGATTTTATAGCTAATTATTTAAAATAGTAAATATAATTATTGTTAGTAAGTTGACTCATAACTATTCCATTTTTATGTTAATGCCATCATATAAATTTAGTTTTATTAGTCTAGTTGAATAAAAGTCTCTTATTTGACCTCTACGAGACGCTTCGGATTGCTTCGTGCACACATCGAGAAGGTTATTCGAAGATAACCGTCACAAACTCGAGAACACTGATTACGTGTTTGATAATCTATGGTTTGCCCTCTGCATTCTGACCTCTTAGGTCAAAACACTGTAAATGTATTTGTCAACCCCTTAGTTTTAGTTATTCTCTTGAACGAAGTTCAAGTTCGAAGTTGATATTTAGATTTATAAAGCAGCTTAAGAGCTATAAAATATTATGAAATATGTATTTAGGTACTTAATAAGTAGTTAAATTATTGTAATATCTAACTCAGCCCGCTTCGTTACTTATGAAATGACCAAGGTACATAGGTAATTTTCAGTATTTGTGGGTCTATTGGCATGACACTTATGCCTTTATTCATCATTGCGGCTTTGAACAGACTTCCAGACAATTACTAGGTATTCTCTAACACTGTAAGGGAAGGGAACGCACACGACGTAGGAGGTGGACGGCAAACTAATGGAAACATTTTTTTTTCAGCGTATTTTGGGTTTCTACGTGACTATATATGTGTATCCGTGGTTATAAATAAACAAACTATTATTATATGATCATGTCACAAAATAGTCAACTTGAAAAGCTAGAAAGTTTCATTTCACAGCTCTCAGTAAAAAGCGGTGAACGCAACGACGCCAATACGTAGAGCCATCTAGAGAACGTTTTACCCCCCTTCAAGATACGGATCATGCTTCGTTGGCACTTGGAAAACTGCTACTAGCGTACTGCTATAATATTAGGCTTGACTAAAACAAGAGGAAATAGTTACCTGACTACTGTAGCACGAACCGTGGAAAATCGTATTTGTTTTGACGTCACTTTGGTCTTAGAAACGTATAATTACATAGGTAGTAGGTAATTATTTACTGTGTGACATCTAACTTGTAATTTATTATTGTACGACATGATTGCCTCCAATCGCTCCTTAAGATTAATAGCAATCTCGCTACTTGGACTCTCTAGAGTCCCTAGAGCCTAGAGTCTCTAGAGTCTCTAGAGTCTGATTCTAATCAGCCATTGGTTCAAACGAAATAAGACAGAACAAATACTGCAAATAATGCTAAGAAAGATACAAAAAGGCTCTGGTATGGGGAATAAGCCTTGCAATACAATACATATTTATTGAAGTCCAGTAATGAAACTGAAAAAGAATGAACGCCGAAATTCAATGGCAGAGTGGCACAAAATAATTCTCAACGAAATAAAAAGGTAACATGTACCTACTCGGTTATTGACTGTACTGGTGTGAACGAAGCATTATTGATCGACGCGGCTCAGCGGGCACATTGGGGTGATGACTTCTAAGCCCAATGTAAGTGTCTTGTGCTTCAAATTGTATGCTCTTTTTTCAGAAAATGTGTCACACTTTCTTATTGATACCGCTTCCAAATTTCAAACGACTTATGACAGAGTAATGTATTGGGGGCGGCTAGTGGAGGAAGAAAATTATCAATGGACCTGAGGTCCAAAATTTACGCGTATAATTTATTTTACGCTCAGTCTTCACGAAGCTCCCGGGAAATCGGCTTTACCAACTCGAGACGAGAAAAATTGTTTAAGTACCTACCTACATCAACGTCTGTCTCAATCTGCCCAATTCATTAATATTCCTCACAAATCAGTATCAATAAAAAGGTTTTTTTAAGTAAGTAAGTATGATTTTGTATTTTTATAACTAAGCAAGACAAAAATGACCATTTAAAAATTTGATAAATTTATTACAATGTTGTTTTTTAAATGATAAGTAGGCCTACTTTATTTTTTACCTACCTACATTGAATTCATAGAAAACATCGAAACTTAGGACTAACATTCAAAAGTGTTTCCGTCTATTGGTCATTGTGTAGGTACGTAACCTGTACGTGTAATATAGGTAATATTTCAATTAGTGATAAGTTCCAAATTAAAAAAAAATGTGTGGCATTAGCGTCCATCCGTAACATCGCGGATCGTGGGAACGAACCCTTACACAAATGTTATTCGACCTGCCATGTCGCCAGATTTCAGAAGTTCTCGAGAACTAGAGTAAATATCTATAAAACTATCGAGTCCCGAATAAAAAAGACCTTTTTTTTATTCGTGTATAGAAATCATAAACCGTCATTGCTTATTGCGAAATTAAGCTCCTGACTGTGGTAGCCGACTGGATTAACGGTCTTCTTCTTCTTATCGTCTCACTAGTTCTTTCGAACCAGTGTGGTGAAAGGATTTGCGCGCGCGCGAAGAGGCTCCTGTGGTAAACTTGACACATGTTTTCGAACTTTAGGTTTTATAACATGCCGGTTTCCTCGCGATGTTTTGAATTTTTGATTGGATGGACGGTTGACTTTTGTGGCATTGGATAGGGTCGCACTTAGTTTAGCAAGTTTAGCAACTTACACATGTCACTGAGTGTGCTGCTTTCAGAAGAATGAAGTAAATATCCAATCTCTTTGGTGCTGCTACATACCTACCTGACTCGGGCGAATGAACATGACACCTGGCTGATACGTGGCTCGAAACTCGATGCTTCACCCGCGACCCCGCGCGGCGTCCTCCTTGTCTCTTCTTCCTCTAATTGCGAAGCCTTATCATTACCAAGTATTACAGGATCTCTTCTCTATCAAGATTATCCAATTCCACGCTGTAGGTACTTTACACAAACGTCATTCGAGCCAGGTGTCACGTTCATTCGCCCGAGTAGTACCTACTAACTTAAAAATTGTTAATAATTTATGTGTGTGCCTAGTTTTATGATAATATAGATCCCTGGAATGAAATAAATTAATTTTTATTGCATTGATTATGGAATCTAAATACCTAGGTATATTTTAATGTTTTCGAAACATTACGTACCTATGTTCCAATAAATAGGTACATTACCTACTTTTGCCATGACATAATCGCTTTATGTAATTATTTACGCTTCTATTTAAAGTCGATGTATTAGTTAGATTAGATTAGGGGCGTGTTCGGTGACTAATAGGTAACGCTATTTTCGTGACCACTGATAATTATTTACAACTGAACTGGTCAAAAGCAAGGGCGGTGGACATCTATAGAACTATAAACTTAACGGAATTAAGGTCAAAGATCAATGGTTTGCTTTGTGCGGCTGTTGTTAGGTGATGCATATCAATATTATAAAAGACTTAGACCTGACTAACTGACTGACAAACAGACAACGTACAGCCCAAACCGCTGAATGTAGAGACTTGAAACTTGCTAGGATGCGTTCTTCAAGAGCTGAAATGTGTAGGTAACCTACCTACTAAAAAAGGTATTTTGAAAATTCGCTTGAAACTTAGAGGATGTGTCGTTAAGAGCAAAAAGTAAATTTTGGAAATTCACGAAACGGAAATTGCATAAACAGAATGCTATTATCTCCAATAATATCTGCTTCTCAGAACATAAATACTGAATATTGAAACGAATTTGGGTTTATAGAGGCTGATTACAGGTTTTTTTCGTCGTTCTAAATAATTACTAGGTATATAATTTCCAATATATATATTATGTGTATAATCCACAATATTTGCATCTGCAATCTATAACGAAAAGCAAATACCTTTCTAGAATCTTAATTATATAATTAAAGTTTATTTCTTACAATAACATAGTAATACCTTTGTAATTACAATTCATTACATTTTCTTTACGCGGCAGTGTATAACTACAAAATTTTGGCCCAATTAAACTAAATTATGTCATGCAACAAAAAGTGAGCCTTGTATTGTATATTGTAAGTATTACTTATAACTAATTTTGTACAAATTAAAGATAATTAAAGCGAGCCATACATTACACAGGGTAGTTATGCGGGCAACAGTGTTGCAAAAATGCTCTGTGCGTACATACATTAAATGAATATAAATACCCACTGAACTGTTTCCATTCATTTGTATCCAAAAACGATAGACTAAAAACACGATTTTGCTGTGGTAAAAGGAGAAGAAAAGTTTATTTTAAACGAATAAATAACATAGCGCTTTCACTATGGAGCAGTAAAATTGATAAATGCTTTCAGTAAAGCGCGAGGCCGAGCTATTGCTTGTCAAATAAAGTCAATTCCACACCTCACTCCACTTTGCTCTGCTCGTTTCTCTGACAGCCGCTTTAGTACGGTTTCAGCTTCGCGTAATACCCGAGCGGGTTCGCCGCTGGCGTTTTGTTTCTTGCAGCGTGTGTACGCGCGACAAGCCGCGACGCCTCATGCTACGTCACTTGATGGAAAAAACCGAGCAAAAACGGCCTGAATATATATATACGTATACCGGATACGCGCGTTCGGCTTAAAAAGTTTCGAGAGTAGGTATCTACCAATCCGCCCGTATAATAATAATAATAAGCCGTTTATTTCCAACGAGAATACTTTACATAGAGAAAAAAATATAATAAGTTTGGAGTTTCAAATATTTTCTTTGTTATTATCGTCGTTACGAGTATGTTTGTTATTTGGATACCCATCTAAGGGTGAAAGGTTTTTGCCATCTACTTCCATGCGTCTCTATCATCGGCGAATCTTATCCAAGTAGAGCGTGAATAGGTACTCTAAATCGTTTTTATAATTCGTTTAGCCTTTCTTCTTCAACGAGTGATCTTACATTGTTGTTACATGTTCCAATGAATAGGTAGTTTTTGATCACGAACTCAAGATTTAATATAAATATGTCTCCTAATACGGCTGGTCCCCGAGGGAGAAAATATCAACCAAAACCCTCTATCTACAAAAATATTAGTACTCCAAAACCACGTATCAAAAACTACCTAATCCGCCCGTATACGCGATACAAAAATACGCTAAAACGCGCTGCATAATTTATATTCTAAATTTTAGATCGTCTCCAAAGTTACGAGTTAAGCTTGAAAGCTTGTGTTGAACGTGTTATATTCAAGCCGATTTTTGCATGCGTCACGAATTGAATTTCAGAGCGAGATTTTGTGTGTTTTCTCGTTATGTGTTTTTACTGACACTAAAGTTAATTGTAGTTTGTGATGCTTTCGAGAACGTGAAAACTGATTTTCATTGATAAAAAAACACGTCAATTGAGTTACTTGAGCCTCTTTCAGGATTAAATCGATCAGGATTAGAGCGTAATATGTTTGTCATATTTGTACGCCAATTGTACTACTCGGGCGAATAAACATGACACCTGCCTCGAATGACGTTTGTGCGAAGTACAGCGAGGAATTGAATAATCTTGATAGAGAAGAGGTCCTGTAATACTTGAAAATGATACATAATGATAAGGCTTCGCAATTAGAGGAAGAAGAAACACGGAGGGCGCCGCGCGGGGCAGCGGGGAACGCATCAAGTTCTGAGCCACGTGTCAGCCAGGTGTCATGTTGCAACTCGGGCGAATTAACATGACACCTGGCTAAATGACGTTAATGCAAAGTACAGTGTGGAATCGGATAATCTTGGTAGAGAAGAGGACGTGGGATACTTGGTGATAAGACAACGGAACAAGAGATGGAAGAAACACGGAGGACGTCGCGTGGGGCCGAGGGGGAAGCATCAAGTTCCGAGCGAGTGTCAGTCAGGTGTCATGTTGATTCGACCGAGTTATAAATAACTATAACAGTTTTCACTGGTTATCACAGTTTAAACTGGTTTTCTTTAGGGTAAAGGATCAGTGCACAAAACATTTCATGATTATTTACGTTAACATTACCGTACAATATGCGTAATCTTGACAGATTAACGATTTGTTTTTACATTTAAAAAAGTTCATAATACTAGGTATTATATTATATCTTATAAATTGTGCGCTACGTATGAGCCTCCCACACCTTATCTAAAGAAAAAAATGAGACCCAATCGGTCATGATTACGGCGATATATAAAAGAGCAAAAAATCTTTGTAATCACAATAACATTATGATTAACGATAATGAAATAATTATCAGTAATAATACATTGCTTACGGAAGTTTAACGACGTTTACTAAACATTTTTGTACTATAGGTACAGTCGGCTCTGTAATTGTTTTTACACCCAGCTTACGTCAGTGTTCTCCTGTGAATAAACCACTTGTAATTTTTACAATTTAATCAACTACACACACATCACGTGTGTGTAGTTCATTTTATGGGTTTATCCACATCAGCAGTTTACTCGCACAAACACATCACGTGTGTGAGTATGAGTTAACTACTGATGTGGATATACCCATAAAATAAACTACAAGTGGTTTATTCACAGGAGAACACTGGCGAAAACTGGGTGTAAAGACAATTAAAGAGCCGATTGTACATATCTCATAATCGCAATAAGTTTTTTGTGCATAACTCAACAGACATTCCGAAAAATTGGATACTTAATCTAAATGGTAACAATTAGAGTACTTGATAAATTACAAACAACAATAGAATATGACATTAAGTTAAATTACATTGAATAGTAAAGTAAGAAGTTTAAGTACAGTCAAAATATTAAGAATAACGTATGGACATTTCACAAAGTCCTATTAAGCCCAGGACTTACAACTGCCCTTGAACTAACAAACCATTTCTTGTAAATATTAAATGGAAAATGTCTTAAGTCCGGGACTTAAATAAAAATATTAATGCACAAATCGAACCCGAGACACCAACATAGCAGTTACTCCTTATGCCTAGGCCACACGAACCGAGTACTCGGCCGAGACAGTAAAATTTTACTCGGCCGAGACAGTGAAAGCTTACATCACTCGCTCAGCCGAGCACTCGGCACTATGTTTTTACGTACCGAGTACTCGGTACGTGTGATCAAGGCATTAACGACCGTCAGTGTCCTCATAAATATAAGTTCAAATACATTTTAGGCAATATCTTGTTTTGAATGGAGATGTGATGTGGAGAGATAAATGCTATACCTACTTACTTATGGAAAAGATCCAAAATATGGATGGACTGTTATGAACTAGAAATGTTGGTTAAAAAAATCTAATAATCAAGGTTTTGCAAAAACATAGTACAATTAGATTGCTTAGTGACCGTAAACACCACTGAAAACTCACAGGGAAGCAAAATAAGCAATTTTATTTACTTCGACGAACTAAACTATTGAAACGATTTTGATGAAATTTGTATGGGACCAATCTGAAAGTATATCCTCTCAAATAAGAGTTTTACAATTCTGTTTATAAACAACAAAGTTCTTAGGTAACAAAAAAGACATTCAACCGAATTGATAACCTTTTTGAAGTCGGCTATAAAACACCATCAATTATTTTCTTGGCAATTTACTTTTTTTCATATTTCGGGTTTCATTTGTTGCATTTTAGTGCGATTACAACGTAGTGCAGAGTTTTGGCGGGAACATGAAAAATGGCGCATTAGCGGCATTAAATTAATTGACAAAACTTGTATAACTTTGAGTGTTTAAGAGTAAAAACGGTGGTTTTTTATCCAATAAGTGCTCGTGAACGTGTATGAGTGTTGGTGAATAGTGTAATGCTGTAAAACGTGACTTTTCGTGTTGTCTTCAAAACTCCATAGAAGCCTCTAGTAAAGTCGCAACCACCACTACTTTACAGGGGCATGACTTGACTTATCGACTCTGACTTATGACCAAATAATATCTCCAATTACTTGACACTGGCTATATACCTTAGATGTGAAGCCAAAACCGAAGAACTTAGAATTATCGAAAGAAAAAAAAAAACGTAGTGCAGACAATTTGTTACCAATATAAGAGGTACCCGTATAAGAGGACAATTGATTAAGAACCTTTGAAAAAAATTAACTTAACATCAAATGAAACTGAAAAGTACGAAATAACAAACTAAAGGGCTTGTATTGACAAGACCCTTAACACGATTGGAGCTACTTTCAGTAAAAATTGTTTCTCAGAAATAGCAGAGCCAATTTATGTACCATTTACCTTGTTATAGTGTTTATCTATGACCTTTTATTACCTTTGTAGTGGTTATATAAAAAGGTTTGTATTAAACCTTTTTATAGCGGTTGTTATAATATGACCTTTTATAGTATTTTAAATTAAACAGTGCCTCTATAAAAACAACGTAGCTATCACAGCGAGCTTAAGAAACTCAATTAACACTCAAATACTCTATTAATGATTTTATGAATTTTACATTTGTGATAATAATTAAGGATATTATTATTTATTGAAACTTTTATTAATCATCTAACTTTTATAAGATTTGCTTCATGGATTGACTATTTTAGCACCTATAATTCTTATCGTGTCACCAGTTATTTCGAACCAGTGTGGTGAAAGGATTTCAAGTTCGCCTCAAAGTGGCACTACTATTAGACTTAACTGGAGCACTGATATTTTAAATTAAACACTGTCTAGGTAGTTACCCATTGATTTAGTTACCGGTATGTTGCTTATTAAATTGTAGGTAGTCATTTTTGACCTAGTACTTAGTGCTTAGAAACATTTGCACGGCCGAAAGGTCAAATAGTGAGTCAAAGTTATGCAACCAACAAATGTAGCCACCTATGTGCATTCAAATATGTAAATGTACCTATCATTCATTCATTCATTCAACATAATTTAGTATTAATTTGAACGCGGTTCAGTGTAACCAGACACTGGTTATTTTGGTAAACGCTCAATGTAGGTTGCCTCTGGAAGCTTCAGCGTCCTGGCGCGTGATGTTGAAGGCTTCTGTTTCGAGGAAGTCCACAGTTTAACAAATGTAGCCACCTATGTTCATGCAAATGACTGTATCATTCATTCGACATAATTTAGTATAATTTGAACGCGGTTCAGTGTAACCAGACACCGGTTTTTTTGGTAAACGCTCAATGTAGGTTGCCTCTGGAAGCTTCAGCGTCTTGGCGCGTGATGTTGAAGGCTTCTGTTTTGAGGAAATCCACAGTTTTATAGGCGGAGTCCGCTTCGGCTTCGGACATCGATTTGCCGTGAGCCACTTCTAGTCTTTTCCGAGGCACCGCTGATCCCTGAAACTAATAGGCAGGTTAAATGATGACATGTGGAGGGAGGTCAAAGTAGTATTTCTTCCGAAACCAGGCAAGTCAGACTACACAAATCCAAAGTCCTTCAGACCCATAAGTCTCGAGCTCATTTCTTTTAAAAACCCTGGAGAGACTATGTGATAGGCACATCAGAAGTGGCCCACTAGTTGATAACCCGGTTCACAACAACCAACATGCCTATCAATCGGGTAGATCCACTGAATCAGCGTTGCACCAAGTGGCTCACAAGATTGAAGGAGCAATAGAAACCAAACAATCATGTCTGGTCACTTTCACAGACATAGAAGGAGCCTTCGACAAGACCACATTCCTCAGCATAGCTGACGGCTTGAGGAAACAGGGAGTCGAAGAAAATTTAAACAAATGGATAACAGAAATGCTAGCGAACAGAATAGCAACCGTAAACGATTCCAAAGACAGTGAAGTGGTTTGGTTCCCGGTTCAGGACAAGCACTTGTGTGATGAACGGTGTTTGTCATGAGTCTGAGTTCTCCTTTGTTCCTTTCCTTTGTGATTTATGTATTCAAAAAAAAAGTACCTATATAAATTTTTTATCAGTTATCTGGTTCCCATAGTACAAACTTGTTTAGTTTGGGCTACATGACGTTGTATGAAATGTCCAATATATTTATTTAAAAAAAAAACCATACCAGATATTTTGATCGCACAGCAGTAATATGTTAGCATTCCTGTGTTCCGGTCGGAAGGGTACTGTAGCTAGTGAAATTACTGGGCTTTCGAGACTGACCATCAAAACGTCTCGAGCTGGGCGAGCGCTATAACAGTGTTGCTCGGGCATATAGGAATCAAAGTCATGTGTAGCACTGTTCTGGTCATGAGCAGGCGTGATTTGTTACCTTCAGGAGAACATGTAGCTCATCCCCTTACTGATTTAAATTAAAAAAAAGCATTGCTATATTATAAGAATTTACTCATACCTTTGGTTGTACAGGCTTCGAGGGATGTAAGTCGAGGTCCAAGTACTGAAGGGCATCCGCTTTGCCTCGGTGTATTTGTATACCCTGAAATAGGTAGAAAAAAACTTTTTTTAAATCGCATTCAGGCAAAGATCATCTCAGTAAAAATTAAATTATGATTAAGGCTAGCGCCACATTGAACGGATTTTCCTTCGCCGATCTTCCGTCACAGATTAGGTACCCAGCACCCGCGATGGAAGACCAGAGTAGTATGCCCGATTATAAAAAAACCATGAAATGAAATGTACAGGCGTTCCGTGGCGGAAGATCGACGACGGAAACTCCGTTCAATGTAGCGCTACACTTCAGATTAGTGTTACTTTGCGAGTGTGTACGGGCGTTTTGGTACACGCGCTTTAAAAGCTTTACGATCGGTGTTTTAGTAGATAGTGTCAGAGTAGAGCACGTAAAGCACGTAGGGCGGGCACTTAAATTCACTATCAGAGTGGAGCGGGCGGTCGGGTACGTAAAGCGGGGAATTCACTAGACGGAAATGCCCGTGGGTAGTTTAACGCAGTTGAGCATGTCTGTCGCCAAAATACACTACACAGACTCATCAGCTCCTACAGGCTTGAGCTAAGCCTGTAGGAGTTCCGTAGGGACTCAATTTTTATCTTAATATAAGCTAAAATCAGCTTCGGGGTAAGGCCTGCGCAGACAGAATGAGATCGCGCGGACGAACAACGGGCAGTCTGCCAGACTGACTGCCACGGTCCTACACTACCAAACATTGCAAAGACCTACTTACTACTCGGGCGAATAAACATGACACCTGGCTCGAATGACGTTTGTGCAAAAACAGCGTGGAATTGGATAATCTTGATAGAGAAGCTTTAGAGAAGAGGTCCTGTTATACTTGGTAATGATAATGCTTCGCAATTAGAGGAAGAAGAAACACGGAGGGCGCCGCGCGGGGCAGCGGGGGACGCATCAAGTTCCGAGCGAGAGTGTCAGCCAGGTGTCATGTTTACTCGTCCGAGTAGTATAGTAGCGAGGTCCGATGGTCATGTCTGATTTGCCCGCGAGCATGCCCGTCTAGTGAATTCCCCGCTTAAGCCCGACAACCAAAAAAAACGTAAACAAAAAAGTACTTATTTAACAAAATAATTTAAAGTGCACTGACAAAATAACAAGATTTACACATATCAGCTATAAGCTGTGTGTGTAAAATAGTGCTACATCAACAGTGCGTCAGCGCGACCTTCGTGTTTCATATCCGCGAAGTCAGCAGCACCTTATTGCGTGTTGACAGAATTTACGATAATGCGAGGACGGCGCCCTACATACACTTCTGGGTCAGACTTCGACCCAAAGGCATTAGATTATTAAGGGGAATCCTCAAGGCAAATTTCCATACAAAATGTCTCGGACAAATACTCATAAAGTACGCCGCATTATAGTAATTTCTTCACACTATTCGTTTCGTCTATATTTTCCGATAGTGTCAACAAAAATTTGTAAGGTTTCGTACTTTAATTTAGATTTTATACGTGTTTTAAAATTAACACTACTAATTTAATTTAATTTGACACAATCGGAAAATATAGACGAAACGAATAGTGTGAATAAATTACTTAAATACGGCGTACTTTTTGAGTATTTGTCCGAGACATTTTGTATGGAAATTTGCCTTAAGTAATAATAATAAAAGTAATCTTGAATGTAAGTTACGTTAACTTTAGACAGGAAGAAAGACCGTTCCCTGCTTTGCCTTCTGTAGTAGATGAAGCACACGGTTTACCAGTGAGTAATAAATCATTTTATGATAAATAAACAGTAAAACAAAAAATATATAATGACGCTTCTTCTTATCGTGTCACTCGTGGTGAAAGGATTTCAAATGTGCCTCGAAGAGGATCCTTTCATGCACTAATAATAATGACGCTATTACTATATCTATGAAGATAATTACATGTCTGGTGAGGTGGTTGATGTGGCCTATACTGTGGCTGGAATGTCGCGGCTTCAACGCTCGGTCGACCGCGGGCGGCAGCGAAGGTAGATTGTAGTACTGCATCGACTGTAACACAAGCCATCGGTAAATAGCGCAAACCAAGGTAAAAGCGGTTTCTGACTAGTGTATTTAAACCGAGCGAATTTGCCACTCGTGTTTTATTCTTTTGCAGTGCGCCCGTATACGCGCGTACACATCGCACGCAGAAATATCGATAATATTAAAAGGTTTATAAGGGCAAAATCGAGAGGAGGAGGAGGAGGGGAGGAGGGGGAGGAAGAATATGGGGAGGCGGTGGAAGAGGAGGAGGAGGAATATGAGGAGGCGGTGGAAGAGGAGGATTAGGAGGAGGCGGTAGAAGAGGGGGATTAGGAGGATGAGGTGAAATTGGAGAATGAGGAGGTGGAAGAGGAGGACGAGTATAATATACATAGGGAAATGGGCTTTCGGGTGAGTAAGCGCAACAACGCTCGTACGAGTGATGTCACGCGTACACGCCCTGCAAAAAAAAAACAAATAACGAGCGGCAATTCCGTTCGGTTTCACGCTAGTCTGAAATCGCACTAATTATAGCTCGCTTTGCAATTTCGTTTTATACAATCTCGCATACTAGGCCACTTTACGTAAGCCTCTGCAACTTGAGACTAGGTTGGTTGGTCTTTGAACAAAAGCCGCAAATTGTTCCATATCGAATATCAAAGATTTTCCCGTTTCCACATGCTTAGCAAACAGAAATATTTTAGACTCAATTTCAAAACTATTTTTCTAATAATTTACGAAACCGCAGAATGTTTCTTGAAACTTGGAATAAGTATGTGTTTTAAATACCTTTTTTATTAATTTTATTTTATGCTTAAAAAGTGACTAGACAACCTTAACTTACTTTGGAACATTTTACAAGACTTGAATATCCGCCATCGTCTTCGGTTCGGGCTGATAAACGTCTTGCTTCAGGCCCTTGGTTAACAAATAACTATTTACGTACTACAACTGACCTGATTACCGGGCGAGTATTCATCCTCATCGTCAGTGTAGCGGAAAGGTGTCAGCAAAGCTCGTCCAGGGGATCCCGGGGCGCCGTGCGACATCCGCCGGACCACCCTCGCTCCGTACGGCTATGAAGTACAATAGGTTTTATTACCCGACTGCCAAGGAAGGGTTATGTTTCATGCGCGCGCGTATCATGATCTATGCATAGATGAATAACGATGTTGAACTTGTCCTATAGAACAAGATGAACAGTATCAAAACAAAAGGGAATCGTAAGGCAGGACCAAAAAATTTCAGACACTTTTTTAAATAAAAATGAAATATCTCCATTTTCAAATAATGTTTGTTACTTTTTACGATGTTGTTTTATAAACAATGAAAAAGCCTAGTTGTTTTATCATATAATATATATCTAGCTCTGTTACTTCTCTTTTTCAAAAATTTGCATCGGACCAAAATGTACTAGAAAGTAGCCAAAGTGCCTTTTAGTGGTCGCATTTTCAATGTACTACATTGTGTTTCTATACTTTAATACTTCTGTGGATCTATGTATGTACAATCAGCTGCACATACATGTATACACTCCCAAGCTTTCATATTTATATTACTCTTAATTTTGCAAAGTGAATGCACGCAAGAATATTGAAATTAATGTAGTTATCTTTTTTGTAAATTCTTGTCTGAAGAATAATGTCTGTGCAAAATTAATAGTACCTATAAATATAATTGTGAAAGCTTGGGAGTGCATACTATGTTACAGTCAAAACTCATTGCCGGTCAAAACCAATATTAATTGCAAAAAGCAGTCAATATCGATATTGACTAAGGGCCTTGGTCAATATCGATTTTGAATGATTTTTCCGGTCAATATTGGTTTTGACCAACTTTCTTAGTCAATATCGATTTTGACTGATGAACTATCGGTTAAAACTCATAAAAAGTTAATTTATAATATGATAAAAAATGAAGGATTTTGTGCTTGAGCCAATTCAATGATCCGGCAACGACAGATATACTATGAATCAATTAAAAGTACACATCTGTATGTAAAGACTTACGGAGACATTTTCTTGGGTTTCTAATGGTTCTTGGATCTTCGGGCCATGGAATATTTCTTTTTGTACTGTTTCTTTGCTCATAGCAAATGTTTTAGGAGGTCTAGGTGGAACAGGTGGCCCTGAAAATTTAAATACATTACTAAATAAACTAATTTTCTGAAAAAAAAATAGTTTGTTTCAAACATACATTTGGTTCTCTACTCTTTGGTTTGTTTTGACTTATTTTGATTATTCTGCTACAAAATTATATTTGCTTTGATTACATATTTTTTAATTTGATTGAATTTAGTATGTTTTAGATCGTTTTAGTATTGTTTTAGGTGTTTTTCAAATTGCATTTGTAAGTATTTTTCTATGAAATTTTTGTGTATCAATTTAAACTGACAAAATATGAAGAAGCCTACAGCGCACTACTTGCGGCTAACTTTGGACACAAAAGCTACTAGAATGAAATATATCATTAACATTATATAATAATCTTGGTCCTGACTGATTGACAGACAATTTACAAGCTAAAGTACTGAAAGTGAGTACTAAGAAAGGAATTTTGAAAATATACAACACAAACGAAGTTGCAAGTCAACTTACTAGTTATAAATAAAGTAATAAACATTTATTATGTTACATACCATCTTCTGGGACACCATTTCTGTTTGAACTTATAGCTAATTTCGTAAATGACTTTGCAACGGGCCACTCTCCTGAAAATAATTTATGATTATTTTTTTTCCATACGTAAGAATTAGAACAAAATGAGGTTGAATCAATAAGTTGACTATGTTATTGGTAGCAATTTAGATATATTTTTAACAAGTAGTTTCTATTCATAGAAAAAAAATATGTATGGTTTCGGTAAATAAAGAAAAAATAGATTAGTCAGACATGCTCAATGGTGCACCTAATGATTAGCTTAGCTTCATCCATAGTGAGCCTCCATTAGGTTTAAAATAATAAAAGAGGAGTTTATACATACTTATGTTTGATTGGCTAGTATTCAGTGATTTACATTCTTCATCGCTCAGATTTGACTCGTTCTCAGAGAAATCTGCATTATTCAGCCTTATATGCGGTTGGCTCATATACAAATGAGCTCTGTTGTCTTGTACTCTATCAAACGGGGTTCTGGTGCTACGCACAATGTTTTTGGAATCAAAGGTGAATGCCCTCTGCTCATCCTGAAACCAAACATTATGCAGTTAGATTTGTAAGTGATACAGACTTGGCGGGATATATTTCACTTGAGTTGGAACAGAATAAGAATTTAACATGGAATTGCCTCTATCAGCATATACTTTGTGTATTTCAATCTTGACAATAAAGGGCATTATTCTTTTACATTGCTGTGGCAACACTACATTACCATGTTTCAAATTAATACGAAATACGAATAATCGGTGTTTGTTACTTAAAAATAAATACATGTATTTAGATGGGTTTGTCCTGACTAACTGACAACGCACAGGCCAAACTACTAAACGTACAGACTTGAATTTTTGTTAAGAAGCGTAAAGTGCGAATCAACAACTTCTTCTTATCTTGTCACTATTATAGTTATTTCAAACCAAGTGTTGTATAAGGATTTCAAGTGCCACTCGAAGAGACTCCTTTCGTGCACTTCAACGACAAGAAAGGAATATATGTAATAGTTATTTCGCGATGCAAACAAAGTTGTGGGCGGCAGCTAGAATAATACAAATTATAGTTTATTAAATAAGACGAATATTTGATTTTTGCTTTTTAAAAACTATCAATCATTACCTGAGCGCGTACTCCTGTGATGCACTCCGATATAGGTATGTATGGGCCTGTACCATCCGCACGCTCATAGTGTTCATTCATTGCAGTCATGGTAGACAGGCTGTTCTGGTATGTTTCTGCAAGAAACCACTGAGCATGAGAACAAGGGAAACACAAAAAACAGGTGTCAGTACAGGCACGTAGCAAATGGATAAAAAAACTGTAAAAATATATACATTACTGTTTTTTAGGTGTGTTATTTCCAATAAAACACTTTAATTTTCCACTCGTAAATGAATGTATAACTTAAGCTCAACATTCAGTGGTTAAGCCTGTCAGTCAGTCAGTAGCCACGACCAGACCCACCATCCATTACCCGCTTATCGTTGAATTTAGGGACACCCTGTATATTGAATAGCCAGTTTACCTAAACAAATAAAAACTTTGTCTTTTACGTGAATATAGAATAACGTAAATGACAAAGTTTTCATTTGTTTGTCATGTATCATGTTTATTTTCAACCATATGACTCAATAATTAAATAAGTCAATGTTTCAGTGACTAATAAGCATTTAGTTGTTTCATAGAACCTTATCTACATTCAGTGTGATGTCTGTCTTCTACTAGTTACCCAACAAAAATTTGACTGCCCCATTCTTCTACATTGGGTAATACTAGTGATAATTTGATTTTTATGATTTTGTGTCTGTGTTTATTTTTAAGTTCTATTGTCTGATATATGTTTGTACTATTGACCTCTTTACTTGTTCTATGGACCTAGATGTCTTAAAATAAATTTTAAATTAAAAAAAAAAAATCTGGCCTTTTTTTAACCGACTTTAAAAAAAGAGGAGGAGGTTATCAATTCTTTGAATATTTTTTTTTTATATTTGATACCTATGTTAACTTTGTTGTTTATAAACCGATTTGAAAAAGTCTTGTTTGAGAGGATATACTTTCAGATTGGTCCCATAGAAATTTCATCAAGATCGGTTCAGTAGTTTAGTTTTTAAATCAAAATATCTGAAAAAATATGGCATCGATGTAAACCAAATTGTGTATTGCTAGTAGTCACAGTAGCACCTATGGTCACTTGAACCGTCCGATTGAAGTTGGTTGGTCTATGTTTTTGTAAAACCTTGTTAATATACATTTGACGACACCGTGGCTTAGTTGGTAGTGACCCTGCCTACAAAGCTTGGTGTTCCGGGTTCGATCCCCCGCCGGGGCAAATATTTGTGACGAACACAAATGTTTGTTCTCGGTTCTTGGATGTTGTGATGTCTTGTATGTGTCCATGCCACCTGCGACACAGGGAATCCTAGTGCAGGGGTGTGAGTGTGTGAATGTTTATGTTATAATAGATAATAGTTTAAAATTGCTCAACACTGAATGTGCTTGGCCGATCCCTGTTGAAATTGACCCTATGAGTTTAAAAATTATAGTCATTCTCAGATATTTTGCATAATAATTATTTTAATTCTACTCATATGAACTACAACTAAAAACTATACAATGTAAAAGAAGGCTCAGGTCAGCTGATGGACTAATGACATTATAAAAGTACCAGGAAGTTGTTGAATGGAATCATCCTAAGAACGCTTATTGTATTGTAGCAGTGGATATCTGATATGATGATGAAGTTGACGCTTATTAGAATATTGTATTGTACCTATAAATATGTATAAGAGGCTTGGTCTGGACCTGCCTGTCTGACAGACAACACTCAGGCCAAACCACTGAAAGTAGAGACAATAAACTTAGAAGATAGGAATTATGTTGATTTGCGATGCAGACAAAGTCATGGGTCAGATTGTCAACAATAAAAAAAATTATATACAGGAAATAATGTGAGTTTTTGTCTTACCCAACACAGTTGATGACTCGTCAGTGGCCCGAAGTCCACACACTCTGCAGATAGCGTCCACCCATTTCTCCATTTCAGTTTCACAGTCGGCTTCAAGATGATATGTTCTTGAATGGGTTTGGATCGTGAAGACAGATCCACGTAACTTTGGATCTAAGGACCCGTTACCAGTTCGTTCCATATGAAGACCAGCATCCACCTAGCAAAATTACTTATTTTATTTTCTGTACGAAATGAGTAACCATTTTCACAGGTCTAACACTCACTAATATTTTATATGAAAGTGACAAATAATTGAAAAGGATAAAGTGTTGCAAGTTACATTTTACAAGCTATATTAGGTACAGGAAATGTTATTGGTTAAGGAAAATCCGAAATAAACTTATTATTTTTAACATTAGTATCAGTTATGTTGTGTAACAAGTTGTGAAATTATATTTCAATGATCATTAAAAAACCAAAAAAAGATTATGATCTTTCAAGCATTGCCATATGTTTTTTACGTTATGTTAAACACAATATAAAATAATAGCTCATACTAGCTCTAAAATGAAACTTTATAGTCAGTATTTATATTGGTTGGCAAGTTATTATTTAATTTGCTGGTCAAGTAATCAAAATCGGTACATCAAAAGGTTTATAAAATTATTGATCATATTTCAGTTTATACTGTTTTTACTTTCATAGAACTGTCACATTAGCAACTTTTTATCCTACCGTGTTAGTTATTGCACAGGTGAAGCAAAACCATGACATTACCAGTGTTTGATGTTGCAAGTCTGAATGTCTGAATGAAACTGAAAATTCAGGCATTAACTATCACCTTAACAGCTTAAATCACAGTACTCAATTGACTTTCATCGTCATCTGTGTCCAATAAGTTAGGAGTAGAGTTGTTATCATAACAACAGCAATGGGGAAATCTGTATTTGTGCTTGGTACCATGGTGCATAATTTTGTTAATCAAAGAAGGGATTCAATACGATGAAATTAACTGATTTTCAGTACATACAGTTATATTGATGTATGAGTAATCATTTTTATTCCTATAATGACTAAATATTGAATAATACAGGCCACAGCTGTTACTTACTTGTTCACATAAATCCAAATTGATAGTGCCCTTGAGCCGTCGGCAATTCCGGTCCGCGTAATAATCTAAGAAGTATTGTCCAGGGAGTTCGCCTGACTGGCGCAAGGCAAACCACCTTCTCCGCCATTTCTGAGCAATGATAAAAACCACGTTTGGACACACGTTAAAACATCGCTCAAAAACTATCGGGTAGTAATTATGTACTCCACACCATGATTTTAATAAAACTATTTAGCATAATAATCACGAGTGATTCTAACGTTCATAAATCCTATCAACAAAGGTCGAGAAAGCTTTGAAAGTAGAGTAGGTACTTACTGTGCGCCAGATACGCTTTGTTGGTGGCGATTTCGTTAGCCATCCCTCGAAAACTATGTTCCTAGACATTGTCCAAAAATTACATTCACTACTTTATGAGAAATGAGTCACTCAAAATATAGTTTAGCATGAATTTCGTTTGTAACTTTTTTTATGATTATCGGCCATCAACTATTTTCTTGTTTTTTTTTTTTAATTGCCCATTGTAGAGGCCAAAGTTCTAAAACCATACCGCCTCGTCATACGCTATCTATCATGCCCCTGTAACTTCGAGCAATAGCAAAACCTTGTGGTGCAGACTTAACTATGTAGGTTTCGCTGGATTCTCGAACATGTAGGGAGTTTTGTAAGCAACACGAAAAGTCACGTTTTACAGCATTACAATAATCACCAACAGTCATATGAAAGGTATGAGTGTACGAGCACGTACTCAAAGAACTTGTATACCTATTGATACTAGTTACAGTAGGAACTCAATACAAGTTCTTTGCACGTACCTGACGATTGAAAAACCACTAATTCTTACAAATAGTCAAGCAATACTCAAACTTTCAAAGAAATAAAAGTTGTGGAAAATAATACAATGCCGTCTACTAGACACAACTTTTTCACGTTCCCGCTAAAAATACCACACTATGCATATTTTTTTTTACTGGCCGACAGGCAGGCAGGCTGTGCTACCAGGTATGAATGTCTGAAAATTACAAAAACTAAAAATTAACTTAAGCCCACACGCAATAAATTAAAGCACATGTTTAAAGGAAAGCTCTTATATTATGTAACTTAAGGGTTACGAAGGTGTTGTTCTCTTGGTACCTTTGAGAATTTAGCAACTTAGTACAGCAATACTTCTGTGTACCTGTATATAAGTAGGTGTTTGGGTATCTCTATGAGGTTTACATTACACATTTGAAAACAGAGAACATTTCGAAAGTTGTAGGTGTGTAGGTATGTATGTACCTACTTGTATTTCGAAAATATCTCATGATTTATACTTTGTACTTAGGTACTTACCTAGTTTCAGAAAAATAATTCGAAAGTGTGCTAGAGGTAAATTAATATATTATCAATATTTTTAAACCTCGTTGTTATTTGTAAAAAAACTCATTCTAAATGTAGACCGTAAGTAGTAACTTACTTTCTTTTGTTCTTTTCTAAATCTCAAAATGTCAAAATTCTCAGCATGATAGCACTTGCAAAAAAAATATAAAAATAAAAAACCCATCCCCGAGATTAGCAAACCATGACGAAGCAGGATGATGGCCTCTTTCTCCTTGAGGTACTTATCGACAAAATTGTTTTTGTAAAAAGTCCTTGCTTTTCCGACAAAGATTTCAGAACATGTGTGAACATAGACTGCCCATCCGTCGAACCCCTTGAGATATGTGATGATGATCCGGGGGCATGCGTCGCAAAAAGCGGCGGACCCTTTGTTAAAACTTTTAACAATGGCAAATCCTGTCTATTTTCTCTTAAAGAAGCTGATATTGGAAAAGCTATGAGCAGGTTTCCTATTAAGGTTTCTGTTTACAAATCACTACCATGTGGCTGTTTGCCAACCAAAATTGTTATGGGAGAGGCAACAATAGATATGACAAAAGAGTTTGTTCAAGCACGTAAGAAATTTTTGGAAGATCCCAACAACGTAAGCTATCAGGCTTTGAAGGATTCTTTTCGTATCGTTGGGCCTGATGGCGCTGAAACTGGAGAAATAGTTATGTTTCTGAGGATATCTTGTTTTGGGAAATTGATCATCACAAGATTTCAAGGTGCGGGTGGCCCACCAAATCTAGGAGCAGGTGGTGGAAATTCAGCTATTGTTGACCGATCATGTAACCCTCGAAAAGAATTTCAATCGACACAAGATCCATGCGCTTGTGGAGCTGCTAGAGGAGCTGGTGGCACTGGAAGTCAATCTGGAGGTGGTGGATTTGGATCCTGTCCTACAGGTTATTCATACGTTGTTACTTGTAAGATGCTAGTTTTTTTTTTTGACAGAAATATTGAAAACAACTACTACTTATCTCATTGCAGCTCGAGACCCTTACAATAGCATGCCGTGCGAAAATCCGGATGATCCATGCTATTGCTCAGGTCCTAAGCCAGGCACAAAACAACAAATGGAATGCAGAAATACAGATCAATACTGTCTCCATGTGCCAAAAGGTAAAAACTCGTTATTTGCGTATTGATGGTTAGTTGTCGCTTAACTTATGCTTACCCTGTTTCATTTTGAGTTACCCATTGTATTAAATACTTGCTTGTTTTAAAAATACTGATTTAGGAAAAACACTTTACCTCTTCATAGTAATTTGCTTTCTGGACAAGTTTAATTTCTAGAGCCTTTCTATGCTCATGCAAAGATTTATTCGTGGCCAGGTCGCAGCAAACAATTCGAAGAGATAGGAACGACCTTGAGCGGTAATGAGCTAAAGATCAAAGTACCTGCCTCCGCATCTATTATCAAGAAAATAAGCCAAACTCATTGTGCTATGCAATGCCCATATACAAAAGGAACAGACGACGGACCTTGTGCTCCACCTTGCGGGAAAAATCAAATTAGTTTATCTCTACCTAGTGAGGCTACATGTTGTCAAGGGGCTCAGCCTGCTGGCACACAGTTTACTTGTACGACAGAAGGCTGCACTCTGGCTTCCAAGCATGGTCAACAAGCAGCGCTCGCTCGGGGTGACACAAAACAACAAGAACTTCCTAACAAAGAAGTTTTCGTATTAAAAGTAGCTAAAACCGCAATGCAAGGCGATAGAAAATGTAAATTGGAACTTGAACTTGTTACACCTAAGGGCCCAGACAAAAAAACACCTGTACAAAAAGTGAGCACTAAAATGCAATCAGACCTTGATTGCGAATGTTGCAATTATAGAAGAATCAAAAAACCCAAAAGCAAAAGAAAGCGTTAATTTAGATCCAAAATATGCCTAACTCACACAAGTTGCTATTATGTAGTGCTCACTCTACTTGTAGAAAATAAATTACCAATTTTTTTTTTTTCTGATTATGATCACGAAATTGTGCAGATTGCTGCCCGACTGGAAACAAGGTGATATTTCAATTGCCATCGGACTCTTGCGGCATGGGACATAAGCAACGTGCCTATTTTAACTTCTCATCTGATGGAGTGGGGGATGTGACAAGAGATGATCCCGGTCAACTGATGTCTCCTACTGCTGAAGACTATCCAGGGGTCGTTTATGACTTCCCGAAACAAGTAATCAAGCTACGTATAGGCAAGACGGTAGAATTGCCAGGCCGAAAGTCTAAACTTGAATATCAGTTTATTACACCGGTTGTAACCCACGGCAAAGAGGTTCCTGTGAGCGACACGAGAACAGCACAATGCGTTCCCTGCTGCACTGGTTGTTGTCCATCTAAATTAAGTAAACGTAATAAATCCTAGTTACCTACTTACGTATACATTATACATACATTAAGATAAAAATTTTGTAAATTCCTACATTTATTTTTTACATGCATATTAAATATTAAGTTTGTCCAGAAAGCATTTTATTTTTAGAGATCGATAGTTAGATTCTGCTCTTAGCTTAGATTTTTCTTATATTTTATGCAAGTAAAAAAAACTACAACAATGCAATATCTGATTGAATTATTATCTTCTTTTGATTTTTTTTTAATTAGCAAATATCGTCGTAGGTGTACCACCGACCTTGCCGTGCTGCCACTTACTTACTGAAGAGCAGAAAATGGACATATTAGCGACCTGCCATGAAGTACAAAGCTGCAATAATAGTCTTCTAATGAGTGTGAAAAAACCCGAATGCCCAGATATTTCTCAAGCTACTATTATAGTTAATCAATGCTTAAACATATTTTTTGATAACATCAAGCTTCCAGTGCAATCTTATGGGAATTGCTCTACATTGTCAAGAGCTTTTTCATCTACCTCTTTACCTTACGATTACGATCAAAGTTTACGATCAAAGAAGCGTAGCGTGTCGTTTTCAGATTCTGTTGATTGTATCTCACAATCCTACAGTCAACATTTTATGGACGACAGTTTTGTTTTTGGTTCTAAAGAAACTACAGTTTGCATGACTGTTTATGATGATTTTACTCACCACCACACTTCTGCCACGCAAGCTACAGCATCAATCAATAAATGTTTGCAAGCTGTTTGTGATTGTGGTGGCATAAGTAGTTCAAGTAGCCGCATGACTATAAACCCAAACTATTATTCTTCTTCTAACGCTTCAACTATACCCCGTAGACCGATTAAAAACAGAATGGATGAAAATAGATACTATTCAGATGTATATTTCTTTGGAAAAAAAAAAGAACTGAAATCGGGGATGGGTTCCGGTTCAAAAACAAAGCTTCACAGAAGTGGAAAGGGTCATGTAAACGGCTCGGCGTCTGTTCAAGCTCAAGCACTCTGTTGTTCGGCAACTGCTCAGACGAAAAGAACAAACGGGTCTTCAGCAGCAACCTGCACTGGAAAAGCAGTATCAATAAAAGATGATAAGTGTGACAAAGTTTGCCCTGCGGCAGGAGGAAAGGCTGACATGGTCGCTACAGTTTCTCATATTCGTATCGGGCCCAGAGAACCTTGCCCAGTACACGGAAAAGATTCATGTCAAAGTCCAAAATGTATTGTTGCATCATCCGGTGAAGAACAGGCTCCTGTCAAAGTATCAACAGTGACCAATCCTCGGCGCGGGGTATTTGAATTAGTTATACGCAGAATGACTGGTGCTCCTCTTGCTAAGAATGAACTGATGTTAGAATGGACGCCTCCACCTTCGAGACCACCTCCTTGCGGATCACCTTGCCCTATTCCATGCTCTCCACCGGGTCCATGTCAACCATCGAAATGCAAAATGATAGTATGTCGACCATCACTTTGCAAACCTAAGTGCTGCAAAAAAGTGTGTCCAAAGCCATGTGTTCCAATGCCATGTCGCTCCGTTCCATGCAAACAATGCTTTAGATTATCTTGCTGTGGCATATCATGCCGGCCAAGTAAAAGTAAGCCTTGTTCACCACCGAAATGCAGGCCCTGTCCTATACCCAAACGTAGGCCCTGTTTACCATACAAATGCAAGCCCTGTACACCGTATAAATGTAGACCCTGCTGCTTACCTATCAAGTGTAGACCTTGTTCACCTATAGAATGTAGGCCCTGTTCACCAACCAAATGCAGGCCGTGTTCACCAGTCAAATGCAGGCCGTGTTCATCAATTAAATGTTGGCCTTGCTCACCAGTCAAATGCAAACCTTGTTCATCAATAAAATGCAGACCCTGTTCACCGATCAAATGCAGACCATGTAGACCATGCAGACCATGCTCACCAGCCAAATGCAGACCATGCAAACCATGCAGACCATGCTCACCAATCAAATGCAGGCCCTGTCCGCCGCTCAGATGCAGGCCTTGTCCACCGCCCAAATGCAAGCCCTGTCCACGGCCCAAATGTAGGCCTTGTCCACCTGCGAAATGCAGACCATGTTCACCCACTCCATGCGGGTCTCCATGCTCTCCTCCTTGCTGCATGTCTCCATGCACTTCACCATGCAAAAGTTCACCCTGCCTACGACCATGTCCAGTTGGACGTAAAAAACCTCGCAAAGCTCGTAGTCAACCACGTATCAAGTCCCATCGCAAACGTATTTCTCCTTGCTGCAACCGCTCAAACACTTGCCCCGTTGTGCGATGCCGAAGTGTACCGGGACCTTGCTTTGGTTGTTGTATTTCATCTTGCCCACCCCGAAAATGCTGTTCGGTGGCACCTTGCAAGTCACTCAAGTGTTGCAAAAGTAGCTGCTCATATTGTTGCGGATAGCATTAATTAACAATAATTCCCTAATTGAAAAACAAATAGCTTCAATCCAACACTGTTTCTTCAGCTAGCATGGCATGGCATGGCATGGCTTTTTACACCAATTTAAAATCAATGGAGGGATTGTGTGTTGCTGATGCCTAAAGTTCACAAAGACTGATCCTAACAGGGAGAAAGGATGCTTTACTAACTGATACTTTTTCGTGAATTTAGCTAAAACACATAATCCTTCTTCTTCATAATGATTAAGTACAGATTAATATGTAGGTATAGGTACCCATACACTTTTATTTCAATTGCAGAACTGAGAAGAAGAAACGCTAATGAAACGTTCCTACCTAGATATGAAGTGTATAGTGATAATATTGATGCAGTTTCCCACGGCGTACTTTATTAAAAGCCAGTTTCTTCCACACGTATTTGAATGTTTTCTTCTTATAACTGCAAAGAAAGCGTTGATTCATATATACATATTTTTTTCAGCAGTTTAGTGCAATAACAACGCAGCAATTGATAAAATGTATCCCCATTTAAAAGCTACGATTAAGTTCTAATTTTTGTTAAAAACCATTAGCCATGAATTCCCAATATTGCGAAATCAGATTAGCTGGTTATTTTTTTAAATATTTTAGGAATTAAATCTAGTAAATATATAAAATGGGGTCAGTTTATTTGCACGAAAGCTTTTACTAATAATAACGATGTTGTTTATTTTATTATCATTTGAACAATTCTCTTTTCATTGCACTAACTGCTTTGCCTTCATGCATATTACGGTTCTAGAGTAAGTAGGTAGTATTATCTATTTTTTTTTGCCAATTATGAAAATTTTATTGTATCTACTCTGCAAAATCTGTACTGTACCATTATGATAAGCTTTACTAACCTAACCTAACCTTAAACAATTATACGTCATACAAAAACAACAGTGAACTTGATACTTCTACCTACCTACCTATCACCACCATCTTCATTTTAGTGATGTTCCATTCTCTTAATGCTTCTAACTCCACTAACATTTATAAGAGAGTGGCTGGATTAAAAAAAAACCAACGGCTTTCTTGACTTGAAATGATTAGTGTTTCTCTATGTCCAGCTGCCTCCATAAAGCACAGAACCCGGCGCTATAGCGAAGGAAATAGGGCAAAACTAAAACATTTCGTTACGTTTTAAAATGTCAATTTATTATATTTTGAAAAATGTACACATATGCAAGAGAGCTTGCGGCGCACTGGATTCTGTGCCTTAAACACGCAAAGAGAGTAGTGTTTTTTAACTATTTCCGAATAATAACGTTTTCCAGAATGTAATCTAGGATAGATAGACTTGACTCACATAGGTACTAATATACCTATTATGTCAGTATGTACATACTAGATTGCGATTAATATAACTACGAAACTGTTAGTGGAACGTTATAAGTTATAACACTGTCTAGGATAGCAACGTTATACAATCGTATTCGGGAGATGTCTTTAGGCCCAGACTCTACCAAAGCGGAGACGAGAAGAGATGTTTTTCAGCTAGGGTTTATCAACCGAAGCTGTGCGGAAATGCGCACTAGCTAGAGTGGAGGCGTGTGCTGGCAAGAGCCGAATAAGGGTGCTTTCCCACTGGGGCGGAGTGAGAGGAGCAGTGGAGCATTGGCCAATCATAGTGCTCGAAGTGGAATGGAAGTGGATTTTCGAGCACTGTGATTAGCCAATTCACGGTCCGCTTCTCTCCTCTCTGCTCTGCGTCAGTGGAAACGCATAAGCTGCGAGTGGCAAGCGTCGGATGTTTGTTGAGATGAGGACGTTTCTTCTCGTCTCCGCTGCGATGATGTCGCCAGCTTGCGAGGCACAACTACGTCTCTGCTTCGATCGCGCCAAAATATGATACAACTCCTTTCGGTGGTCTCCACTGAAGCGGAGAATGACGCGTGTAAATTACGAATTTCTATTGGTTGTTTAAACCACATCTCTCCTCTCGTCTCGTCTCGTCTCCGCTGTGATGGACTCTGGGTCTTAGTGTGGCCTTAGTAAATTCTGCATACACATGCCTACCTACCTAGACAGACCTATCAATTCTTTGTTAGAATCCTGCAAACTTCTTGTTTGAATCGAAGGAAGGTTTGAATAGAAGATGAGTAGGTGTGTATACTTTTTATACTTCTGTCATTTTTGTGACATCAACAGGTTTCTTTCAGTCTGTTTACTTTTTCAAATTTATAGTAAGTATTTATATAAGAAAAACCCCTAAAAATGTCTAAAAAGAGTGCTAACGCTAAAGGAACTCAGGTTCAAGGCAAATCAAAGCAAGGTGGGAGGTCTAAACCCTGTCCGTGGCTCTGTAACCAAGTGCCTACGAATGTGCCTGGCCCGGGAGCTGCTCAGGCTGTTCTCCACCCCATGAAAGATGTCTTTGTTCTAAAAGTAAGTACCTATTAACTTACCTACCTATCTATCTAGTGGTCAGTTGAATTGGCTGAAAATCCGGTACCGACGGAATACTCATACCCTGTGTCTTCTCTTTAATATTCTTCATAACCCTCTCTTTTTCAAATTATCTTAAGGAACGTTTCCCTCTTTTATCAACCTCGGATCGCCCTTCGCATAGTTCTCAACATCTCCTTATGGTTCCACACCACAAACCCTCTTTTTATACCAACTCATTCACAGTCAGCTGGATCCGACTGTGGAACTCTCTTCCTGTAGCAATCCGCAATTCTACCTCCATTGAGGTCTTCAAATCCAAACTATCTTAAAAAAAAACAAAAAAAATATTTATTATTTATTAGTGTATTTTGTATAATATCGTACCTAAGTATTATGTTACTAAAAATAAGCATTATTACAATTTTCTTTCTTCAATCACACATCCAGCACTACCTGTCGGCACTTAGCCTTGTATAAATAATGATGAAGTGCAATAATATCGTATTTCCTACTACTTACAACATTTATTTCTTAAACTCTTAGGACCTCAGAAGAATTTATAGGTACGAGTATATCCAATATCTTTGCTTAGGTACACGCTTACGCTTCTTTATGAGAAATATGCCCTCTTAATTTAGAGTCAAGTGGGATTCGAGTTCAGTGGGATGGCCTGTACCTTGTTCTATCCAGCCAGGGTGAAGCTCTTTATAAATATTGGATTAGACACCTCAGTCTCTTTCTTATTCCAACCATAGATGAATAACGGTGTTCCTATAGAACACCAAGATGGACAGTATCAAACAAAAAGTATGCGGTATATACTAAGACCGAAAATTTTAAGACACCCTGTCAATAAAAATGAAATATCTCTATTTTCAAATAATGTTTGTTACTTTTTACGATATAGTTTTATTAACAATGAAAAAACCCATTTGTTTTAACATAGTAATATTTATCTAGCCCTGTTACTTCTCTTTTTCGAAAATTAGCATCCGACCAATATGTACTAAGTAGAAATTAGCCAATGTGGCTCCCTTTTATTGGTCGCATTTTCAATGTACTACATTGGGTTTCTATACTTTAATACTACTGTGTTTCCAACGTAACTTTTAAATTACTCAATACTCAAGCTTAAAATATCAATATTCTATTATATTCTATTCTATTCTATTAGGTGGCAAAAGTGGGCCCTACGGGAGATCGCCGCTGTAAAATGGAGCTGGAGTTAGTTACCCCAAAGGGGCCAGAGAAGAAGGCTCTTTGTCGGATAGATACTAGAGAAACACAGTGTGAACCTGAACCTCCCCCGTGCTGTTGCATGAAACCCAAAAGGAAGAGAAAATAAATCCACGTACACATGTCTTTCTACATTAGTATTTTGAATTGAATTATTTATAAAATCAAATCTTAGCTGTTGTTTGATTTTTTATTTTCTGATTTTAATATATCATGTACACGGTCCCTAATAAGTGATAGGATACTTAAATACTTTTTTTTAAAGAACTGGTTTCCATAGTACGGGCAGAGCTTGTCACACTTTTTGGGGCGCAATTTGTAAAAATAAAATAAAAAAAAGTGAGGATGGCTAATTATGGATGTTTGTTGCTGAATCACGCAAAAACTACTGAAACGATTGAGCCGAAATTCGCGGTAGAGATAAGTATGAAGGTGGTTTATGAGCGGAGAAAGGCTTTTTAACCCTAGTGTAAATATAGGTACTACGCGGGAGATGCTGCGGGGATCAACTAGTTAATTTATGAATAGTTTTTAATAAGTATCTAAATAACTCTTTGGTAATGTTCTATTTTGTCCAAATAGAATATTCCAAAACAAATACATTCTGTCACATTACGTAGTACTCTGACTGATCTGTGTGTCACATCGAATTAAACATATCATCAAAAAAGTAATGCATGATTAGCAAATGGTTTTGAATTGTCCATTATAATGATAAATTGCATTTAATTTCGCTATTTCTTCGATAAATCTAAATTAAAAGTATTCTCCGCAACGATGGGCAAAGCCGGGGACGGGCGAAAGAATCGGAAGCCGTACGAAGAAATAGGTGCAATTTTCAATGGAAATGAGGTAAGCAAGGGTCCAATTAATAAGGATAGTAAGTAGAAAATTAGGAGAAAAAAAAGAAAAATGTAGAGCATTACATAACGTAAGGTTGTGCAAACTAGAGTATATAATCAAAGGTGCTAACCTTCTGGCATACTCAGGTTATATCTTCTGGCATATTCACACTGGTTATTTCGCAGGTGAAAATTAGGGTTCCAAAAAGCACTTGTAAGCCGCCCAAGCTAACGCCGTCGCAGCTAAAATTGCAACAGCATTGCACCTGCGAGGACGAAGACTCCGTATGCTCGGAGACTTGCGGCCGACCCGGCGAGGATGACGACGGCAACCAACTCAACTTCCAGGTATTGGCTAGCAACACACCTGCATGCCACCTTAGCTGCCAGCATCATAGCAGAAATGCACTTGCGATGCCGTACGCTCTATGCTTTTGAAGAATTGCGGCCTGCCTGGTGAGAAGACAACGGCAACTAGCTCTATTTCCAGGTATTGCCTAGCTATGGACGCCTGCCTGTATGCCGCCCAAGATGATGCATCGCTTACTGTGCTACTCCAATCATCCAGCTCCTGAAATCGATGTTATCTTATAAAGAATAAATGAATTGAATTGAATTATTCAACCACCAGGCGAAACCACGAAGCTCAAGTGATTCGCTATGTAACGAGTCCAATTTACTGTAACTCACTGTAGAGTTGTAAGTTTTTAGCCCAAATGCCGGATTCAGATTCATCCAGGATTTTAGTGCCTTTAAACTAATATTATATTGATATGAGAGAGCACACTCCTTCACTCAACACACAATTCGTTTTCAAACATTGCACACACACACACACACACCCTCATACAGCATAGCACCAAACAACTTTTTTTCTACTGTAGGTATGCTTTTTAAAGGCGGTGCGCAGATCTAGCCAAAGGAAAAAAAATACTCACTAAATTTGTAATCGACGACTATCAGTCGATTGGGATACACTGAAAATCAGCGCTGACAGGCAATCTGTTTGTCAGTATTATGCTGAGTGCTTCCCCTTTGCTCAAATAATGTACTTAGATAATACCTATACATCAAGATATATAAGTAGACAGGTAGTTACTTATCACTGGTTAGTAGGCTTATGTATATCATTAAAGATGAACATGATTGGTAGGCCCTTATGTATAACTTAGTTTTAAGTATTTTGAGCAATAAACTCTTTTTCTATTCTATTTCTATTCTATTCTATTCTATATTTTCACCTTCACCGGCGGAAGATCAGTGCACCGTGTACGACAATTTACCTACTTGCTATAAATGAACATCGAATAGTAAGCGTCCAGCAAGTTGTCCTCTGGCGAACGCGTGAAAAAGATGCGCAGACCGAAATTTTTAGGTCAAATTGGTTCTGCGCATCTTTGTCACGTGGTTCGCCAGAGGATAACTTATATACACTAATTTTATTTCTCTCTTATTTTTCACATAGATACCGGACGACATTTGTGAAGCTCTGACAAACCGCACGCAGCTCAACTCTGAGCTTGTCTACAGTAAGAAGGAGGTCCACGATACTCTTTGCAACGTCTGCAACGTCACTCCCAAAGATGCCCCGAAAGGAGTCCACGCTCAGAAGGTCCTGCACCCCGATAAAGATGTCTTCATACTAAAAATTGGGAAACAAACTGATGAGCCGAATCGCACCGGAAACATTGAAGTAAGTTATTGCTATCACGTACTTTAAGTCATTAATATAAAAACATACGCTGTTTTATGTATGTGAGGTATGTACCTTACGTACGTAGGTAGTAGGTAGGTACGAGACAAGCTAGTCGCTCTTCTGAAAGATCACGCTTGGTAATGACCAGAACAGCGCTAGAACTTTAATTTATAAATGAAATGAATGAAATAAAATGAAAACATTTCATTTTCATTTTTCATTTCATTTCATATGTTAAAGGCAAAAGTTTGCCAGGATTTAGGATGATTGGATAGAATGCCTGTTTGTTCCTCGATCAGCTTTTCAAAATACATATATGTTAGAAAGGGATCTGTTTTTTGCCACATCTCATCTGGAACGTTCAGGAAGGTTTTGTATATCCTCCCTTAACTATTTGTATCAGGTGGAGCTCGTCACACCTCGTGCTCCCGCCAAAGCGAAACCAGCAACGCACTCCTGTCAGCAGATTCAATGTGACGAGGATGACATCCCGTGCTGCGTGCCTTGTAGAACTTGCCGCGGCGTAGTGCCTAAGAAGCGTAAATCGAAACGACCTCGCTGCTGCTCCTAGTTCTATTCTACTGGTTGTTCTGTTCTAAGAGTTCTGATCTAACACCTACTTAAAAATTTCAAAATATATTTCACTATATTCGCTAACAGTGTTGTTTTATTATCCGCCCAAATTTAATAGGGATAAAAATCACTGATCTGTACTCTAGACATATATTATAGAGGTCAGTATTAAAAATGAAATGAGGAGTGTTTTCATATGGGTGAATCGAAACATACGGGTTATATCGATTCGGCCATCTAAACAGCTTACTGTAATATGCTGTAATGCCTAGATCACACGTACCGAGTACTCGGCCGAGACAGTAAAATTTTACTCGGCCGAGACAGTGAAAGCTTACATCACTCGCTCAGCCGAGCACTCGGCGCTATGTTTATACATACCGAGTACTCGATACGTGTGATCAAGGCATAACTGTGTATAACGCGTCCCCTTAGACTGCATGCCTCTAATATCGCTGCTATACAAATTCCCTTACATTACTGGCCGCGCGAAAGAGGAGCATGCAAATTCAGATCTCTTCATTATGTTATTTATATAGTTTTCGGAAAAACAAACGCCTACGTTTACTTACCGACAAAACAACATCATGCAATATTAGTAACGGGAAACCTACCTACCTATAACTACTCACTGATGACAGATAGGTGTAGGTTAGGTAATGGTTTACCATTGATTTTAGAAAGTACTTTTTTTTTGTCTGGGTTGTAAACGTTTTTTTTCTTCTTTTTTACTTAGCAGGTTAAAATCTTATTTCTGTCCGAGAATTCGATCTCGAGGTACCTTTCCGAACTTCGTATAGCGAGTAGATAGGTAAATAATACCTACATATGTATGTTAGTACTCAGTGATAATACCGAATATGAACTTATTAGATTTATATACACTTCCTATCAATTTTAGGGGTGTGTTATTTTTACAAATTCTCCATTTCTACTTTTGCCTACCCATACCATAGAATAAGTAATATTATGTACCATACCATACTTTTGATTGTAGGGTACCTACTACCTACTTAGTTTTCGATGCTTGATGAACTAAGTAGGTGGCTATATCCCTATCTAAATTCCCCCAAAGGGGCTATGAATAAGTAACCCTTTGTACGCGTCTACTCCATTTTCATTAATCAAATATTTATTGTAGAGTAGAGACTCAGTTTTATAAATAGTACAACAGGCAGAGAAATAAAAAGCAGTATTTTACTTTTACTTTCCTGATGTATCGGACTTAATTATACTTATAATATAGGTACAAAACACCCATTCTAAAATTACGCAGTGTCATTCACCGCAGATAAATTTGGAGAGTAACTAAAACTGTGCCAAGTGTGTTAGCTCTATGATTCATAGTGAGATAAGACATTTAATACGAAACATTCTTCCCTTCTCGGCTCCCGCGGCTACCTGACTCTACTATCTTGCACCCTGACTGTAAACCCGAGACCGAATCTCCCTGCGGCCTACTGATATAACGCAAACAGCTGCGTCAATAAAATTACGTCAATAAAAAAGGGTACAGCGTTCGTTCATGTAAAATAGTTAACAAGTCGTACTTATAACTACATCTGAAATGTCGGCTTGAAATGCATGATTATTTGCATTTGGATGGGCAACAAAACCGCCCGTTGCCGGCTAGCACTGTATTGTATATGTATGTATAGTGTATACTAGCAAGCACCCAGTAAAGACTACAGTTTCATGGTAGCACCACCTATTTCTGACGCAACCAGTGTTTCCACCATCGTCAGACGGGGAATATACCCACGCTTGAAGATGGATTGAAACGTTTTCCCACACCTTTACCTACTTTCGTTTCAGTTGTCTTCAATTAATTATCTAAAATAAATGTTTTTGTCCTAATCTTTGTACATTACTATCAATCATTACTTACAATAATCATCGTCATTAGGGAATCTTGTCAACAAAACACATCAGTTGAATGGCACAGTAGAATTATGAGCTTGCTACCCCGGCGGCAATGACGCAACAATTCGCGGCGCTTGCCTTTGCCTGTGCTACTGTAGATATGTAGTGAAGTATAGCGTAAAGCGTACTTTTGCTTACTTCACTTCACGTGTAGTTCAGTCAGTCCGTGTTCATTCCGTCCGTTTATACCTCGCGGGCGAGACGCTTGCTCGCTTGCCGCGTTCCCTCGCTGAAATAAACACGTGTATCGGTGCTTCGGTGTCACTATAACCTCTGTAAAGCCAGCTGCCGGGGCTCCAACGTACATTACAAGTAAGTCCCACACTAAATATATTTTTAACATGCGAATTGTATTGATCCAACACTAATTATTTAAGTAGCGAAAGCTTTTCAGGCGACTCTACATACTGTACGTATGAGTACGTTTATCTTTTAACTCAACTAAGAGCGCTCATGACTTTTTATAAGAATAGAGTTTAAAAAAGAAAGTAACTATCTACTCTACCTGTACGGTCGTTAATACACCGTTATCTACAATTCGTAAAGTAGGCTCGTGTAAAGTTGCAGTAGAAAATAGGTCATAACTGCCTAATTACATCCGTCATATCTCAGATTAACGTGACTTTCTTCAATTATTAAATTGATTAATTGCTTACTTTACTGCTCTACTTATTTTTCATCTGACTACAATTTACGATAAACATGATTGTAAGTGAGTTCTTACCTGAAAAATAAATGTGTATCTTGCATAAAAAATGGATTCGGAAGCGCTATGTTGTGTGAAATGAAATGAGCATTCCATTGATGTTTACTTGACATTCAGTATGCAAGGCGAAGTGCAGATAAACGGTGGGTGACGGTGACCGTGGTAAACTGGTAACCGTGGTTCGAGTGGGGCATTCGGTTGGGACGAGCCCACCCGTTGCGTGTCTGCGTATGGCTAGCCTCTGCCACACCGCCAAGCCAGCCATATGGCAAACACAATTTGCATAAAACATCACTATATAGGTAATGCAGATTAATATTTATTATAATATTTATTCACAATTATAATAATAAAAGGTCGATTTAATTGCATCGTAACTCGGACAACGAGTTCGTAAACTTTACAAAGCTATTCCGTTCGAAGCAGGAAAATAAATATTTTTAGTCCAGTTCTATTGTAATAGACTACGCTGTAGCGTAGAGCTCAAATTATCCGTTTTCATAAATGCAGAAATATTTGTGTGTTCTTAAATCCAAGGACACACTACTTATTGTTTTTTTTTTATTTTTATTATACGTACCTAGGTATGCACGTTTACTTTAGTATCGACGAAAACGACTGCAATCCTTATTTTCTACTTTTCACTACAAAGTACCTAGTCCTGAAGGTTTCCTATAAATACTCATTGCACAAGATTTGGCAAACCCGTACAATCGTTATTGTAGGTACTTTCATTATTTTAGGAACCCGAAGTAAACCTTAGTGTTCCCAGAATATAAATTATTCTAAGCCCTACGTAACGTTACATATTCGATTTGGTTCATGTACTTGTCAAAAACACCAGTTCATTACTGAAAGTCGAAGTGCTAAGTATTCAGTACCTATTTACATCATTTTAGGTACTTCCTACGCACTCAGATAATTTATCGACCAAATTATATTCAAACGTCAGAAGGACTTATGAACGTAACTAATTAATAGAACACAAAATCAAATGAATTATCTTATTCACCACTTATGATGTAATTAATCAATAGAAAGGTGTTCACATAAGGTTAGCATGTACAATGAAACTAAACAAGACCTTTGGTAGTCCTATGAATTATAAATGAGATTTATATACATCGTCATCAAAAAAATATGTACATTTTGAATATACCTACACATTGAATAGAATTTAATCTTACTTTATTAAATTTAAAAAAATCTTTAGCTAACATTCAACTTCTTATCGTGTCACTAGTTCTTTCGAACCAGTGCGGTGAAAGGATTTCAAGTAAGAAGCTGCTTTCGTGCACTTGATACATGTTTTTGAACTTTTTTAGGTTCTATGACACGCCGGTTTCTTCATGATGTTTTCTATCATCGTTAAAGCACGTGTTTTACAACACACATGGATTTTTCTGTTCGAAAAATCTATGTGTGCATTAAAACACGTGCTTTAATTAATTGGTGTACGACCGGGTTCGAACCCACAATCTTCATTATTTATTAGCTAAAATTATTTAGAAGGATATCGTACAAAAATATGTTCTTACTCATTTTATTTCATGATCAGCAGACGCGCCCGTCCGCCGACTCTACAAAAGTTCTACAATGTTCAATATTAACAGTTTAAACGAATACTCCAATTACAAAAATCGTGGTAAATAACCCATTTGCTCTGTTTAAAATGATGATTTGATTTTTTAAGCGTGAATTTTTAGATTGAGAGATCTCTACCATGATAAAAAGCGAAGTTTTTAATTTATGGCACAGTTTAATTACTCACTACTTGTACATGGCGTTGATTTTTGATAAGTAACATCCTTTTCACTTTCTGTCAATCTGGCAACTAATTTCGTGTATATGGGTCGAAGGTGAACAGGAAGTTGCCCGACAGATGGTACCAAATTCAGAAAATTGAAGTAAATAGAATCATTTCAAAAAATGTTGCTTATATATTATTCCAATACCAAGGTGAGATGTGAGATGTTACACATCTTATGCGATAAGGCTGGCTCGTTTTTTTACTTATTTCCTGACGTTTGTTGTTATCGCGAATATCTAACGAGAAACTCACACACTCACATCTAACAAAGCCAAACCCCAATAAATGTGTGAAAGAGTGACTCACATCACATTCATCACTCATCAATACTTTCGCTTTCATTATTATTTTCGTCAAAATTTTCACAGCATAAAAATACTTCGCACACGGACTATAAACGCAAATACCTTCGGCAAACAGGTAACCAGATAAAACCAGACTTCATCAGTCACCATTCACAATCCTTACAAAAACCGCATCATTATTTCAGAAAAATTTAATACTACAGACACAAGCTATCAACGTTAATTACGTTATAACCTACTTCGGTATACGTAGATACATCAGATAAAACCAGACTTTCATCACACATTCATCACTTCTAAATTATTATCTTTTATCACTTTTTAATGGTGGGAATGGTGGGATACTGCTAAAGACCGTGAAAGGAAGATGAAGAGAAAGATTTGGGGGAGGCCTTTTCCCCAACAATGGGACAGCATAGGCTGATAAAAAATAACACTTTATTAAAGCCCGCAGTTGCAGTAATGGCCATCTGTGGCAAACAGCATTAAAAGTCAATTCGAAAAAAATATTCATTAAAATTATCACAGAAATAAAATACTATACGGATACGGACTATCAACTTAAATAGTGTATAAACAGGTAACCAGTTAAAACCAGACTTTAAGGTATTCACTCAGCCAATTCAGCATACAAATGAGCAAAAGGTACCGCCTATTATGCCGCTCGTAGACATATTTTGAAAAAAAAAGTTAAATTCATATTATAAGGATAATTTCTACTTTCAGATACTTATACGAAAATAATTTTCAGTTTAGTCCGATTGTTACCCGGCTACGAAGAAGGAGAGTAATATATTTTGGGTTTATGTATGTTTTAGAAAAAATAGGTAGTAAGTATTGGTTAAAAAAATAGGTAACAGAAAAACAAATCGAATCAAACAAAGTTATAAAACTCAAAGTTTCGGGAAGTTTCACTTCTAAAGGCTTCCTTTTGATTTGAACTTAGGTAACCCATGTTTTTATGTAGAAATTTCCTAATACCAGTACAAAACAAAAAAATTAAATTGGTGTTGCGTAAATACCCATAGTATCGTACGTATCTGTCGTACGGTTAGGAAAAAGGTAAAGTTTGTTGATTTTAATAGGTAGGTACATGATTTATTTCGAAATAACGGGTGGTCGTACACTAAAGTCGTCTCATAAGTCATGAAAATTATTATAATTTTGTACACTTTGTAGCTAGGAGTATATTGTATCTATCAAGCGTCTCGCTTTAGCGGATGTACACGCACACTATGGTGCCACAGAAAACCAGCGCTGCAGCATCAACTGTGATGTCGAAAATATTTTTCTATTTTAATTCTATTCTATTCTAAAATTTATTCATAAAAAACCTTATTGTTCGTATTGCAAACACTTAAACCGTCTTGTTTAGTTCCCAGAATAGCTATGCAAAACCTAAATAAAATTAATATATTATTATAATTTAATGTAATTAGTTTAGGCACAGGCTCTACGTCGCAGAACGGGCTATAGAGAAAGCTAAGTTCGGAGTTGCTCTATGCGTTATGATTCGCAATGAAGAAACCCGTAGAAGAACCAAGGTCACCGATATAACTTTCAAAATCAGCAAGCTGAAGTCCATAATAGGTAGGGCATATAGCTCGACAACTGATAACCGTTGTTAGTAAGTTCAGAAGAGAAAGACGAAAGAAAAGATGGATGGGACTGTGTGAAAGAGGATATGAATAAAGCAGGCGCGAGTACAGAGATGACGGCTGATAGAGACGAATGGAAGAAGACATGTTGTGCCGACTCCATCTAAGTGTGGGATAAGGGTGGGATGATGATGAGTAAGTTCTCGAATGGCGATGTGTATGAAGATTGTAATTTACTTATATTTTGATACTTTGATGCCACGCGGGGTTACATTTTTTGGGGTTTTGAGGTACTATAGGGTACAACAGGGTTAGATGCCCCAAAGGATAGGTGCCCCTTTCCCTAAAAACCTTACCCTAGTAATCAAATGAAAATAATAAACTGATAAAGTATGAAACATATAAGATATGCTATAACTTTACAAATAATTACTTCCGTTTGATTTTCAAAAGTAAGGTTTTTGGAAATAGGGGCACTAATCCTTTTGGGGCATAAATATATCCCTGCTTTACCCTACTACCTATTTGGAATGAAGATAAGATAGTGCTCAAGAAAAAAATATCTAATCTTAAGTAGTGCTCTAGCATTAAGTTTTCCATTTGCACTTCATTTTTGGCGTGTGTATATTTAAATTTTAAATTACTGTAAGATATGCAGATAAATACGTCTTTGGTGGGTATTGCATTGCGTTATCTTTCAGCGGATACTGATAAAACTAACAATGCACATTGAGTTTGTTGTTTCTGTTTATTGTTAATAAATGTTATTGATTGTGATAGAATAATCCTTGTCCTACTTAAACTGTCTATAACTATGAGTTAAAAAATAAGTACCTACTCATTTAAAATGTCAAAACTTTGAATTGTAGATGTATTCATTTATTTCATTAACTATTAATCCATATCACATAGGAACACAGGATAGGTAAACATATATATGTAGATATATGTAGATCCATATCTTTTTTTTATATAATGTGTTTTTTTATATTTATTTTATATATCCATATCTTATACATCCATATTCTAAATTATAAATACCATCAGATTAAATTTAATTTAATTCATGCCATTAATTAATTAATATCGACTTACTTCAAATAACGACTCCAATAACTAGGTTTCGATAAAATATAGAAAAAGTAAACATGTCAACATTTCCACCCTGAAATGAGCCAGTTAAAATTATTTGCCGATCAAACGCCTACTTACACTTGGCGTAATGTATCAGGGTAAGGTATGGTCAGCATCTGAAGTCGATGACAACATCCAGATTTTCAAAATCGCTATAGGTATGGTACACCATCATTTTTTTTTGGTAACGTAGTGCGGTTAATTTTGACCTTTAATGATGTTCAGTCAATACTAGCGCTTGTCATGTTGAGCGATTTAGGTAAAATAAATGGTGTAAAGCGATTTTGAAAATCTGTGTGAAAATGTGGTCATCGACTTTTTATGCTGACTGTACTATTTATTTTTTACATTATATTGCGACTCCTGAGCGACAGATATTTTCCATCCAATAAGTACCTACATAAGAAAAAAATGGATGCGGCAAGCCGAAGACAGGGCGCGATGGCGCTCATTGGGAGAGGCCTATGTCCAGCAGTGGACTGCGATAGGCTGATGATGATGATGATGATGAAGAAAAAAATAACAATGCGCATGAGGCGATAGTACAATTGTACATACCTACACCCGAAAAGCATTATCGCAGTCGGGTACAAATACACACATAATTACAATTAAATTATGTAAAAACATGTATGAAATAGAAGTTCCTAATCACCTTTAAACAACTGAAGCTGAAATTTGGTATGGGTTTAGTTTAGATCTTGGAAATAGGATATCAGGCTTTATCCACACGAGTGAAGCCGCTACCGGACGGAAGCTAGTTAATTTAATTTTAAACACATAGGTTAGTAGGTATCTAGCGACTACATCATCATACTTAATTTAATTTATCATGCATGTGGTACGTAATGAGGAAATAAACTAAATACCAGTCGGCAGCGTCACATTATGTGTGGTCGGTTTATGATGGTTTTACAATTAGTGAATGTAATGGAATATGGATTCTTTTGGCACTCATAAAATAACATTATATTGTCCATTCAATATATGCAATGTGCTACTGAGGCTGAGACACGGTGATGAATTATTATCATTATATTTGCTTGATGCAAATCCAAAGGAAAACGACTAACTTTAACAGTTATCCAATTTTAATCAAATTTATTTTGACAATAATTCGACTTATTATTTCTAGTTTTTTGCACACCTGTGTTCAGTAACGGCAACTGATTAAGCGTATTTTTTTTCTGGTGATTAAAAATTGCGGTGTGTGACCGAGATTAATTAATAAAAAATATAATTACAAGATTATTAAAATCCAAGCCAAGTTTCAGTTTTAGTAAGACTTCGCGAGATGCGCTAAAGCCTAAGGGAGCCTTCAAATTAGAGGCGTGAGGAAGCGCCACTGTGGCTCTTCTACTAATTTTCATACAATATCTAGACGCGCCACTATGCCACTATAGTGGCGCTGCACCTGCGCGTCTAGATATTGTATGAAAACTAGTAGAAGCGCCACAGTGGCGTTTCGTAACGCCTCTAATTAAAAAGGAGAACGTGGCTTTACCGCTGACCGGGAACTAAGGTATGTAGATACTTGTACCTACTTGTACATGCATTAGATAAGATAAGATAAGATAAGATAAAGTTTATTTTCCAAAAAAAGATCTTAATACTATGTTTACAATTTGTGTTAAAAATGCAGAACCTTTATTATTTTTAATCAAAGCATTATTATTAATCAAAGTAAAAATAAAGACGTGCTTGCTGCGCAGTCGGGTAAAAATAAGAACGCCAAGTAAATCGCTCATTAAAACTTGACCTTCGAAATGTGTAAACATTACGCAAAGGCTTATATTATATACCTATATGTATTATATACCTACATAGGGTAAAGTTGGTACCGTGACAATCCTATGTTGCGATTCAATTAAAATCAATCGTATATTTTGTCGTTTGGCGCTGCGCCCGGAACGGTAAACTTTCTTTGTGTTTTATCGCCATTGTACGACCACATGATCCAATTATTACTTTATAATCTTTGATTGCGATGTTGATAGCCAATAATAAAAAATAATATTCCCAACCTTACCAATCAGAGGGCGCCTGTGTCGTGGCTGGTCTGTTTGAAAAGTCGTGGTAGGTACTTGCGTTTTTTTTTATTTTACACGTAGGTACGTACCTATAATATCATTGTTAATTATAATAATCAAGGTTTTATTGAAACAAACACAACCACCGACTTCAATTGGACTGTTTTAGTGACCGTAAACATCACTGAAAAGTCACAGGGAGGCAAAATACACAATTTTGTTTACTTCGACCACACATTTTGTTCAGTTAAAATTAAACTACTGAAACGATTTTGATGAAATTTGTATGCACGGAGAAAAAAATCTCGCTTTAGTTACTATAATCCGAGTTGAATTTGTGACAGCGAGAATAATTTAGTAATTCCTGCTAACGAAATATAGTAACGATTACAATAAAAGAGGCTATGTGAACATTTGGAGTCGCTGCGTTTCATTCTTACTCGGTAACGGTACAGTTTACAAACTTGATGTTAATACAGTGATTACTTGAGAATATAATCTAAATAAATGTAAGACAGAAACACGATTGGTGAAACTTTTCTCGATAGATTTATTTTTTGAAAAAGGCCCACTTAAAATCTGATTTACATCCATCCTCCGAATTTAGAGAATATTTACGGTTTATTTTTATACTATTGAGTTAGTAATCACAGAACTTAGATAAATGTAAAAGGATTTTTTTATAAATTCATACTTTTTAAGCAATACGATGTTTTATCATTTGTCGCTTACGTCCCTTACTTTTGAGCGACAAAAATCTATATCTAACCTCTTCCTCGGGGTAAGGTGTCTCATTGCGCTATCACTGTCTTACAATTCGGCACCTGTCATTTCTGACAGTTTCACATATCCTCTCCTGAAAATATACTAATAATAAGGTTACTATTTTGTCTTGCTATCCCTTTTCTACGTGTGGGACCAATCTGAAAGTACTTACCTCTTACACAAAAAAGAAAACCGATTTGAAAAAGAAGAATTTTTAAAGTCAGTTTATCTATCTATACATATAATAAAGCAGAAGACCCCGAATTTCTGTACATATGTTTTTTTTTACGGAAACGTGTTCAAACGAGATTAATTAACATGCCCCAATTTTGTTGGTTTTCAAAAATTTTTATTTCAAAGTTGCATTTTTATAACCTCCGAAGATAAATACCGCTAAGTTTTTCAGTTTACTACTAAATTCAATGTTTGAGTGGTTAAAAAGAGGGTTTGAAAATGTGCAAGTTTTGATTGACTTGCTTAGTACTGACACTTTGCTATTCTGTGATATTTCTTTCGCGGGTGGAACAAACAACATCGACAATAAACAATTCGTCCACGGGTGACGAAGTCACACGCGGGTACAGCTAGTAAACAATAAAGATCTGAGAACATTTTTTTTTTAATTCAACAGAATTGAGAACCTCCTCTTTTTTGAAGTCGGTTGAAAAGAACACAACTAGTTCCCAAACTATCGGGTGTTGTATATCTAAGTAGGTACATAAAATAATTACCTACCACCTCATGGCTTCTTATCTCTAGGGTGTCGTGTAGACTGTAGGTAATACGAACCCGGCTTCAGCTTTCACTTGCAAACAGAGACCACGGGAAACATAATAGCTATTATATACAAGGTGTTTTTTTGAGAAAACGCCCGGTGGTGGCCAATTCAGAAACCACGAGAGTTAGGCAAAAGTCGTGAAAGGAGGCATGCCTTCGATTTATAAAAAATAACAGTAACTACTTATTTAGTTTTTCTATTTTATTTATTTTTGATGGAAATCGACCCGAATGATAAAAAAAAGACAGCTTGTAGTAGCAAATTTTTACAAATTACCTACTTATTTTATACCTAACTAATAAGTTGCTCAAAATGGTTTCCATTGACTCCATTGCATAAGTTTATACGTCTATCTTAAGACTTAACTGCGTTTAATACCATGGAAAAAATCATTTGGGTTCATTTCCGTCAAGAGTAAAAGATTTGAAAAATAACTAATTATGCAGTTTTTGTTTTCCTATAGATCGAGGGCATGACTCTTTTCACGACTTCAACTCTCACTCGCTTTCTCTCTCTCGTGATTTCTGATTTGGCCATCGCCGACCTTCTCAAAAAACACCCTGTATCGTAGCTATTTCAATTCCACAGTTTGTGTAGCTTTATATTTTCTCCACCGGCGCAACTAGCTGATAAAAAGTAGCTAGGCAAATATCTTAAAATGTAGCATAACTTAGTTATACTTAAAAAAAATTATTACAGCATAAGCTAACTACTACAATCTATATATAGGTATATTACAAAATTTACAAAAGGAAACAATTGGGCCACCCATAGACCGTTGCAAACGATCTATAGGTAGCTCAACTGCTCCAACTCGATACCCGATGGCAGCGTGCCGAGGATACTGGCTGCATTGCCTCTTTGTAAAGCAAGGCTTATTCTTTGGCCCAGATAGCTGCCAGCCCTTATAAGTTAAGTTATACTAAGTGTAGCATTATTTTGAATAACGAGCGAACAGTAGTCGAATGTGATGTGTATTTTCTGAGGTAGCACTACCATCTGACAGCCATCTTCTTGTTAAACTTCTTGTTACATACTTACGATCCGTTTCACGAAATCACTCCCACAGATTGCAGGAAGGTCCAATGCTAAATTTTGAAACATAGAAGTAACAGTGCTATTGAAATATTTTTTAGTTAAATTTTAACAATATCTCTGAATAAAATGCATGTTTTTATACCGATGAGATAGGATTAGTTAACTAACATGGACAAAAAGGATGAAAAGATAAATTAATGTACTCATAAAATTAAAATATTAAAAAGGTAGTTTAGATTGGGTAAAGTACGTGTTTCCTAGTCCTTGTAGTTTATAAAATGATCATTAATTTAATCTCCTTTATCATTTAAAATTGCAACAATTTATCTATTCTGAGCTTCCTACTATCATAATTTTTTAATTTATTCATTTAAATAGGATGTTGGAATTAATGTGACATTTATCTAGCTAATTAGGTACCTCCTTACTAGGTAGGTAATTACTTTATTCCAGGACAACAATAAGCTAATTACTATAAATAAGTAATTATCTTTAACTACAAAGTACACAGAAATTAAAAAAGTATCAACAACTTACTACGAGGAATTTATACAAAGTTAGTTGGTACCTTACATAAAATGAAAATGCAGCTAAGTAGTTTATAGTAGGTATAGGGTTTTTTTTTAAGAACCTAAGTTCTTCGGTTTTGGCTTCACATCAAAGGTATATAGCCAGTGTCAAGTAATTGGAGAGATTATTTTGTCATAAGTCAGAGTCGATAAGTCAAGTCATGCCCCTGTAAAGTAGTGGTGGTTGCGACTTTACTAGAGGCTTTTATGGAGTTTTGGAGGCATCACGAAAAGTCACGTGTTACAGCATTACACTATTCACAACATACACGTTCACGAGCACTTAATGGATAAAAAATCACCGTTTTTACACTTAAACACACAAGTTTTGTCAATTAATTTAATGCCGCCAATGCGCCATTTTTCATGTTCCCGCCAAAACTCCAGGTATAGGGTTATTGAAAAACTGATTACAATATTTACAATCATTATGTCATATTGACGACACCATTGGTCAGTGGCAAGTGTGTTGGACTGCCATGCCGGTGACGCGGATTCGATTCCCACTTCAAGACAAGCATTTGTGTAATAATGATGAACATCGGTGTTTGCCTAAGTCTGGGTGTTTTCTATGTATATGTATTTACAACATAAATAAAGTACTTATGAGTATTCTATCAGTTATCTGGTTCCCATAGTAGGTACAAGCTCTGCTTAGTTTGGAGTTTGGGGCTAGATGGTGTTGTGTAAAATATATCAAATTTAAAAAAAAACCTTCGCGGTACAGTTCTTGTAGCGCTCGGCGAAAGTGGAGAGGGATGCTCTGAGCAAGTGTATAGTCGCGTCTTCCCGCTCAACACATCTAAAATCCACTTCTGCACATTCAAGCGTCTTCAGATAACAGCACAATGATCCGAAAATACTGGTGGCCACAGGAGTATTAAAGTATAGAAACACAATGTAGTATATTGAAAATGCGACCAATAAAAGACCACATTGGCTAACTTCTAGTACATTTTGGTCCGATGCTAATTTTCGAAAAATAGAAGTAGGTACCTAACAGGGCTAGATAAATATTATAATGTTAAAACTACTATACCCCGATTCAGAATTCAAGATTTTTTTTGTAAACAAAGGTGTGACTACCCTAAAAAAATACTTATCAAAGTGAGCTTTACTCAATTTTCCTTAATACTTATGGTACGGTTTATTTTCTAGTCAATATCCATAGAATGGAAAATAGCAATGGTTTTGTACTGATTATTATATTATTTTTTTTTCAGAACGTTATAACACGACGAAAAAATATTAGCGAAAAATATTTTAAGACATTGGTATCATCGGAGTAAATCACAGAAGTTCGAAACAATTTTTGAAATTTTGACCTAAACGTGTGTTTGTAAATTTTATACGTCTCTTGTCCGTTTACGAAGTCGAATGCGTTCTTTTTTCGCTTCTCGTGTGCAATTGTGTGAATCGAATGAATATTTGTTAAGTATCTGCAATGCATCTTGGCATTATTAATGATTAATATCCTATTCTACCTAGTTTTCAGTGTTCTGAAGTACCTGAATAAGTTTGGTTAAGAATTATTTACGTAAAATAGGAAACTATCACACAAGCAAAACCGCGCGCTATTACTAGTAATAGTGATCCGTGGTATAATCTCGTTTTTAACCCTGACCTGTCTCTGTTACAGTGACATATCATGACACTTCTTTGTTTACAAAAAAAAAATCAATTATAAATGGAGTATAGGCTTTTTCATTGTTAATAAAAAAAACTACATCGTAAAAAGATACAAACATTATTTAAAAATGGAGATATTTCATATTTATTGACAAGTTGTTTGAATATTTTTGGTCCTGTCTAACGACTCCATTTTGATTTGATACCATCATGATTTGTCCATCTTGGTGTTCTTTAGAAACACCGTTATTCATCTATGCTGGTGGCCTCCTTTAGAATACCCGAAAAAGTGCACGTTGCAAATCAGCTCGCGCAAACAATACCTTGGATTTCCAACACCTCAACAATACCAACGCTACGTGCAACGTGATAAAAACATATTTTAAATAAACTTGTGGTCGTGATAGTGTCGAAAGTGGATATTCACGATAAGAAACCACGTACAGAAATAATAGAGCGTGAACACTATTGATACTTTCATTTCGGTATTACCTACACTATTTTGTTGAAACACCATTTTTAGCCAATCATTCCCGATGACACGGATGATCGAGTGGCAAATGCGTTGGACTGCCACGCCAGTGTCGCGGGTTCGATTACCGATTCCAAATGTTTATTTGTGTGATGAACATTGTTGTTTGTCCTGAGTCTGGGTGTTTTTAGGTATTCTATGTACCTATGTATTTAAAAAAAAAGTATATACTTAAGTATTATACTAGTCATCACATCTTAGTAGGTACTCTATGCTAATACCTCTTGGAGCCTATGTCTCATCCAACTTGGAGTTTATAAAAAAACTTTTTTGTATTAGGTTAGCGTATGTTTAATAAGTGAATGAATGCCTTTTTATTTATTTATTTTATATTTTATAATTGGTATAAAAGTGCCAAGCAGGCATGTTCCTGCATCGGGAAATTTATCTTTTCTACGAAGACGTAGATAACAACTGAATTCGGATTTGTTTGTTCATTAACGTTTCCTTACTTGGCTTTCATGCAGGAATATGATGACTTTGGTTATAAATAAGCTGTTTAATATCGATGTTCGATACTTATATTAATCCACTGCTGGGCCTCAGGCCTAATCTAGACTAGAATAGCGAAATAAACTTAATTCACCACGCAAACCCAATGCAGATTGGTGATGAGAAGTATGCTATCATAATGTATTAAGGAATATAATATATATATAAAAAAATAATGTACTGTTTCGTTGGTAGTGTGTAGGGATAAGATACAAGGTTGTTTAATCCTCCATTAATGTTGTAGCGAATCGATCCATTTACTACGGAATGCTACGGCTTTAAAGCTGCTATCAAAATTATACAAACGAGGAATGAATTATAAATAAGGTACTTTAGCTGTCCGTGACGGATAAAACTGATTTTCCTGTACGTGTTTTAAGACATACAAGCAAGCACCCACAACGAACGTTAAGGGCGATTTTATATATTTTTATAATTACCTATACTTTTTTATAGGTACCTACTTTTATACATAAGGGTAGAGGCAATGCAGCCAGTATCCTCGGCACGCTGCAATCGAGTATCGAGTTGGAGTAGTTGAGCTACCTATCGTTTCGATTCGATCGTTTAAGTTTGTTGAAATCCAAGATATTGTGAAACAAGCAAATTGCAATTGATTGTAGTAGTTAGCATGGAGGACGTGCAGGCCGAGTGGATGAGGCCCTTACCTTGCGATCTGATGGTCGCGGGTTCGAATCCCGGTGGCAATCATGCGTATGCATCCCACGTTATCGCAACGGTGAAGGAAAACACCGTGAGGAAACCGGCATGTCGTAGAACCTAAAGTTCGAAAACATGTGTCGAGTGCACGAAAGGAAACCGGCATGTCGTAGAACCTAAAGTTCGAAAACATGTTTCGAGTGCACGAAAGGAAACCGGCATGTCGTAGAACCTAAAGTTCGAAAACATGTGTCGAGTGCACGAAAGGAGCCTTTTCGAGGCGCACTTGAAATCCTTTCACCACACTGGTTCGAAGGAACTAGTGACACTATAAGAAGAAGAAAGAAGTAGTTAGCTTAAGCTGTAATAAAATTATTCTTTATTCAAAACAAGTATTTCTTATTTCTTATTAAACGGCAAAAAACGCATGGATTCGCCAAAAAGGTCATGTCATGTAGGTAGGTAGTGTACTTGGTAGCTCGTGAAAAAAAACGAAAAACTTTATTGTAAAACTTGAATTTCTGAAGCGACTGAATGGGGCAAAGACAATACAAATTGCCCCGTATCGCCCAGACCATCGGAAACCGTGTTTGAATAACAAAACGGAGTTCATGTAAGGTGATGAGTGATGACTGATGACACTACATTCTATAGCTAGCCCTAGCACTGAACTTTTTGACAATTGTATTTGTATCGAATCCGTCATAGAGAAGGCAACAGTTATCAGGTATGAGGTTTTGAACAATTTCTGCGACAGCTTCGATATGAATATGCTTGAAAGTTTGGTGATAGGGCTAATTGATCCATGATAATGAAGCGTTGTTTGTTTGTGCTACTTTACTTACGTAATTTTGTATTTACTTACAAATTTGTTTTATTTTTTATAATAGTAAAATTTACGTAATATCACGTGTTTTCAACCGACTTCAAAAAATGGAGGACGTTCCATAATTCGGCTGAATTTTCTTTTCAATATTTGTTACTTCAGACCTTTTTTGAAAATTGAAAATTTAAATCGACTATTATAAAGTATAAGTTCATAATTTCAAATTATTTTAAGTCATTTCCTTTTTTACATTTTATGGAAATTAACAGGTAACTAAAGTACCTACTAAACATTTAAAAGCACTAAATTTTTCTGAAGTTCAATTAGAAAGTTCCACGATTATGTAATTATTACATTAGTTACATTATTTTATACTTTTAGATCAGTACAACAGTAGCACAAAGCTATAAGTATGCAGATACGTACCTACCTACGTATACCTACGTACATACATACACAGTGGTTGATAAATATTAATTGCGGTTCAATACGTATAACTTGGTTACGTTCGATAACGGATGGAGTTAATATCCTTGAATTTAACTTCAACAGTATATTATGTATTTGAAATCAAGAATATCATCATAATACCTAATCACAACAAGTACATTACGGTTTATACACAATTTATTACAGCATAAGCATAACTACTACAATCTTATTATAAAATTAAGCGAAGGTTGAACAATTTTGTTGGCGGCCATGTTTTTTTTTGTATCGTTGCAAAAGATCTATAGGCAGCTCAACTGCTACCCGATGACAGCGTGCCGAGGATATTGGCTGCATTAAACGTAGTGGTTATATTCTCTTTGGGCTGCATTGCCTCATTGTATTGCTTATTCAATTATTAACTTTAAAAAAAAATATAAATAACCTAATTGGTAAATAACAAAAATATATTGGAAATTTTACCAAACTAAGCAGAGCTTGTACTAAGTATTGGAGAACCAGATAATGAATAGAATAGGTAGGTACTTAAATACTTTTTTTTGTAAATACATACAACAATGAATACATAGAAACATATGTATAAGTAAATTGCAGCAGTCGTAGATTGTTTTAGTTAGATGGGGTTATCGATGGCGCCTTTATAAGTATGTACAGTCAGCTGCACAGATTATATATATTATATTATACACTCCCAAGCATTCACATAATATATTAAACTCTTAATAATATATTAAACTCTTAATTTTGCAAATATATTCTTTGTCTGACAAGATTTTTGACAAGTAAGTGTTTGACTACATTAATTTGAAAATGCTTGCATGCACTGTTCTTTGCAAAATTAAGAGTAGTCTAAATGTGAAAGCTTGGGAGTGTATACATGTCTGTGCATCTGACTGTACCTACCTAAGTAGGTACACAAGTAAGTAAGTCTGCATCTTCTCTTATTATCTAAGTAGGTCTGCATGTTCACGTAAGTACGTGAACATGCAGACGGCCAATTGATAGTTAAGTGAGCTTCGTTCGCCGCCCCTACACATTTTCAGTACCTACGTAACCTACCAACTTATCAATCATTATCGACTTATGTGTATGAATGTATGTGTTGGTCATTGTGCCCAATAATTATATACACACTCGTATCTGACACAGTAATAAAAAAGTATGACACACTCGTAAGATCTACTACACTACAGGCTGTTATTTAATAAACAGACCTTATAATTTAATATGTTATGTAAATTTTAATTTATTACAGCCTAAAGCTAAATACATACTACATATTGTACAAAAGGCAAAATTGGGCCACCGCGTTCGGTTGACAATAGACCGTTGCAAACGATATAGGGTAGCTCAAATGCTCGATGGCAGCGTGCCGAGGACACAGGCTGCATTGCCATTTGTATAGCAAAGCTTATAATTGTATTTTTTTAAATACATATCTTTTTTTAATAATTATTTCTAGTTCACAAAGTTTATGTTGGATGAGTTGACGAACAACTAGAGTTTCGTAGCGGTATTATATTATTATAATTATTATGTAAGTATGGTATTATACATAATTATATACACGTCGACGATGAAGAAGAGTAATGTATTATGATGATTTTATTATGTATTTTTATGTATGCGAGTTTGTTTCTTTGGCGGCGTGGTGGCTCGATCGATTTATAACAAATGAGGTGTCATTGGATTCGTCGAGGTCACGAAATTAGCATAAGAGTATAATATGTACAAAAAATCAATATGGCGCCATTTTATAATAATAATAATAATAGTTTTATTTGCAGGCAACATATTTATTTCACCTTATTACTAGAGTTAGGATTATTTCTTGACGTTGACGCCATCCTGTAGCTGCTTTTTGTTTGTTTTATCTGCATGAAAAAAAGTTATTTTGTTACATACTCGTTTGATTTTGACCAATGAACTACATGGAATTTTTAAATATTTGCCTTCAAATATTAGCCACTTATTAATTTGGGCATTTCTTTATTTACAGATCAACTTTCATTTTTCTTCTGGGATCCGTACACAAAGGCGTCAAGATGGTTAACGTAAGTTTATTTTCAGTTTTCTCACACAATAAATCCATAAAGTTTTAATAATTTTAAATAAAAATATCACAATTATTTTAGGAATCCAATGGCAGTGCTCCTGCTCCACAGGAGTTGGAAACATTTCTTTCTCCAGAAGAAAAGAAAAATGAAAAAATCGTGAGCAAGTACGTATCAACAATTATTATATAATTATTTACCACAGTATAATATAATGTAAGTAGGTACACCTTAAAGAAAAATAGACTCGGAAGCTTATGGTGTTTGTGAAAAGAGCCTATGCTATGCCCAGCTGTGGGCAACAAACAGTCTGATCCGAATCAGTTCTGCATGAGATGAGTAATTAATTTCTTCGTACAGTTTCTCATGGAAAATACATTTTATTATATAAGTGTACATATACTTACACCACAAATTTGTAATTACCAAAAAAACTTAAATGGGCAATGCAGAATGGGTAGGTACTACGTTGTATCTGTGCAGTCAGAATTTCGGATTTCCACTAAACGACAGAGTAACAGTGCCGCGAGTGCGGCGCCCGAGCCGAACTGTAGCGAGCTGGCTCGAGCTGCAGCGAGCTGGCTCGAGCTAGGTACCCGGGTTTGCGAAATGATGATCAATGATGGGTCACAGTCAAATCGATTGACTCAAGGCAATAGGAAAACGACTAACGGTAACAGTAATCCAATTTTAATCAAAAAAAAATGGCCTAATTTTTTCAAGATTTATTTTGCCTTATCTGTGTTCAGTAACGGCAACTGAATAAGCATACATTTTGTTGTGGGGATTAAAAATTTGCGGTGTATGTATATTATTTTTGACAAGTTATTTTTTAATAAAAATACACATTATACCTACTCGTTCTTATTTACAGAACATAGATTATAGCTCTATGTTCTGTTCATAAGAACGAGTAGGTATAATGTGCGGAACGAATGGAACAAATGGAGGGAGGCCTTTGCCCAGCATTGGGACAGTGCAGGCTCCATATAATAATAATAATGATATTATAGGTACATACATACGTATCTTCTTGCATAGGTAGGTACTTATTAGCGTTCATTTAAATAATATGTAAGTATTCTTTATTATTGTATCCTTTATATTCGATCGATACTTATCCCGTGTCTGCGTCAAATCTGTTCGTCTCAATGACGACATTGAGCATAAATCATGTTAAATTCTAAAGTAGGTAGATTCAAGAAAAAGCATTACGAATCAACAATAAGTCAACAACGTCAGCCAATAAATACCGTGTATTGTTATTCAAAGTATTTTATGTAGTCTTCGTTTTTCATACTTATAAGTAAGAATCTGATCCTTCGGAGAATAATGGGTATTGTTGTTACAGGTTCAACATGACCAAAGATGCGGAGTCCGCTGATTTCGATCCCTTCACCGAACGCAAATTGGAGAATCCTACTTCGTATGTATTTTTATAACTATATAATATTTTTACTGTGTACCTATATACATAGTCTTAGTAAGGGTTAGTAGTGATTTGCCACTGACCATTTTTTGTGCTACTTTTAAGTTCCATACTTTGAGTATTAATTTGCCACCGTCAAATAAAGTATTATTTTTGGAGTAGTGATTTGCCACCGGTAGGTCCATCGCATGGTTTGATACAGTTAGCAAGGAAAGTTTGTGAAATAAAACCAATCTTTAAATAGGTAATAACAATAAATAAATCTGGTGGTGACAACGGCCGACTAGGTTATTTACAGTTTTTTTTTTTATTATTAATCTCTGTTATTAGTTAGTTGGTAATAACTGTACCTATATTCTGAACAAACGATCAACAAGTGTATGTTAAAACTAATGTACCTACATCTATGCTTTAATTATGAATAGTACATCCCACTTAGACTATCAAGATCAGTAGATAATTGAGTAAAGTAATTAAAGTAATAATTCTATAAATCGGATACTTTCGGCTGGCGTATCCTAAACTTTATGGTTGCTTAATAGTCAATAGTTTATTTTATTCTATTATTATTTTACGTTGTAAATATTTTTATTTTTTATATTGTTAAGAATTATTCCGATACTTTATTCAATAACTATATACCTTGCTGTTTTATTACATTTAATCGCGTATTGATACTGAATCTTCTTTAATTATTTACACATAGTAATGTATTGACATTACCTACTAGTTATTTATATCAATGCACAAAAATAATATAAACATAATTTACAAACGAAAAAAAATTATGGTTGTTTATGTAGGTGCTATGGTGTGTTTAAGAAACGCTTGTTTTGTTGTGGTATAGATATTAGTTGTTTCCAATATTATGTAGGTATGTACAGACAGCGTCATAGATAAGTATCCCCCTTGCATTATAATACCCAGCTTTAAATCCCTTTAAATCACCGTCGCGGCGAATGGAGAAGTTTTGCCTTTAAAAAATAGATTATATGTGTATAACCGTATGCAATAATATATGCCTAAAAATAATTTAAAGTATTACAATTTTTTGAAAGGATTATAGCTAGGTGTCTTTTGCAAGGGGGATACTTATCTCTGACGCTGTCTGTACATTTATATTCAGCAAGGACACAATTGATATGTAATAAGACCTTGGCATATAAAATATACAGAAATTGTATTTTCTAGTTAATATAAAACCTTATTATGTATGATACATTCAATGTAAGACGACCTTTGGCCAGATCACAGATTTCGGATACTTTCGGCTGATTCTATCTTTATGGGCCAGATGGAGCGAAGATATGCGCACTAGGTATAGCTGGCAGAAGGTGGATGAGAAGAGACGAAGATCGGGCTCAGTGGTGTACCTTGGGAGAGACCTATGTCCAGCAGTGGACTGCTATAGGTTGATGATGATGAATCAGCTGCGTCCACTGACTTATTAGAAAAACGTTATTTTAGGATGATTGTACCTAATCTATTTTTTTTTTTTGATTGATTGAAAACGAACCGATATTATTTGCCATAGGCACCTACTTACTACCTACAATATCTCCGAAACTGTAATCGTGGTGGGTGAGGTGTGGTTGAATATCGTATAACGTACACACGTATACTACCTACTTTTTACCCACGGCACGGCATGCGAATATTCTGATGCTTTGCGAATGTTTTCAAATACCTATATTTGTATTTTTAATGAAAGAGCCTATTAAATATACGAAGCTATATTTGACTTGCTTTTGCCGTGACTTCGGTCGAAGAAGAAAAAAAGGTCTTATGTATAGAAAATTAATTTAATAAAATAATAATAATAATAAAATATATGAAGTAAATAGACTGCAAAAAGCTTAGCGAATGCTTTTTATATAATACCTAATTATATTTTAATTTATCAAAGCTGTTGCAATGTACCTACAAGCAAAATTCGGAACACATAAGGGTCGTTCCCACGGTGCACGATATTGCGGACGGACGAGGACGGCCGACGACCACGGACAGCCACGCACGAAACTCCACTCATATTGTCATATTGCCTCGGTGCGCGTGAGTGTCCGTCCGCGAAATTTTGAACCGTGGGAACGCCCCTTAAAAAAGGCTGACGCCATAAAGACTCAAAATAACTATAAGGTCAAAATTAAACTATTGGTTTCATACTACCATTGTGTTTTCATACATTTCAACTTTATAGGAACAACGACACGCTGACTCACCTTCTGAAGGCGTCGCTCGGGACCGGTATCCTGGCAATGCCGAAAGCTTTCAAATGCGCCGGACTCGTCAACGGAATACTCTTCACCGTGCTCGTGGCTGTGGTCTGCACTCACTGCTCCTATATCCTGGTGAGCTGACTGATTTTACTGATGATGCTCTAATAGGAATTTTTCAATTCCCTGAGCGGTTACATTTTGTCTTACCCGTTTTCATGCATGTATACCTAGTTTAAGAGCGCGAGTAAAAGTGAGATTATTTTTCCAGCTCAAAAGTAATCTTCATCATATCGTACCAAATATTTAGGTGTGAAACCAAATTTCAATTCAATTCCGTAGTTTTGTCGTGATCAAGAAATAAACATCTATCCTCACTAACTTTTGCATATATTATAATAAATTAATTAATTATTTAGTGGGATTATGTTACGCTTGTTTTGATTGCGATCTGTCGACCTATAAATATACTTACATATAAGTAGGCAAATAGGTACTGATATCTTATTTTATCAGGAGAAAGAGTTCAAGATTAAGCCACAGAATAAATATTACTATCTTGACACGTGTGTTGATTAATGTAGGTACCTACATATTATGTTGGGAAACGTGGTCATTACGTTGTAACTAACCTACTAATTATTGCTTAGGCAGTACCAACCTACTTACTTGTATCAAATTAAGTACCTAGATATCTATGAAATCACATTCTTTTTTGGATGTTACTTATATTCAGGATAGCTAAGCGAACAGTTAATTTTTTTTTTAATAACGTGATAATTAGGTAGCTAATTGTTCACGTACCAGCTGCTTCCCTCGGCTATGCCAACGTGGAGTTATCGGCATAAAAAACCCCTCCTTTTTGTTCCTCCTCTTGGGAAGATTACATTGAAGAAGAGACTTTTGATATGAAACCTTTAGTTGATTCGCTAGTGGATTGCTAGTGGCTTCATGATGATTATATTTTCAGATCAAATGCGCACACGTGCTGTATAAGAAAACTCGAAGATCTGCCATGTCGTTCGCGGAAGTTGGGGAGGCTGCGCTCGAGAATGGACCCCAGAGTTTACGCGCATGGGCGAAAACATTCAAGTAAGCATAATATGCAAGTAACCTTGTAATGGGTTGTTCCCACGGTGCGCGATTTTGCGGACGCACACGGATAGCCGACGACCGCCAGCCACACACCGCATTGGATGCGGTGCGTGCAATGCATGCATTAGGTTATAATTAATTTAGGTATCTATGTATCTATGTAGGTATATTTATTAATATGGTTGCATTAGGTATCAGATAATAGGTATGAAAATAACCTTTTTATCTAATACAACACCTACAAAGCCGCGGACATCAGGCCATAAACTGATACTGAGAGGCAAATATATAGGTATCAATTCTAATACCTAAATGATATAGTTATGTAGATGTAGGGTTAAACTGTAACAGGGATGCTCCAAAAGAATAGGTGTCTTTTATAAATCTTACTTTCGAAAATCACATGAAAGTAATAACAGGTGAAGTATGCATAAACATGCTGAAAACTTTTACCTGTTATTATATAGGTAGTAGGTACCTACTTTTATTTGAATTTGAAAAGTAGGTACCTAATGTTTTTAGGAAAGATGCCCCAAAAGATATAGATAAAGATAAATTTATTTGTTCCATAAACAAGCTTAAAAATATTATCTATGTTGCATACAATTTGATGGTTTGTGATGTTTATTTTTTGGTTTGCAGTGCCTTCACTAATGCCTACTTGCACCAAATTATCAAAGTCCCTAAGCAATTACTTTACTCGCTTGGCATTTCTTAATAGTCAGATTGGTCAGAATCTGGACTGTTAAGAACTACCAATCAAGTAAAGTAATTGCTTAGGGACTTTGACAGTTTGGTGCAAGTAGGCTTAAGTGTTCTACTTGTGTTGTAGGTGATAGGCCCAACTATCCTTTTGATGCATCTAACCCTGTTTTACCCTATAGGGTATATATACCTAATAAATACTTTTGTGTTTTCAGAATATTCATCGTTGTGAGTCTTTTCTTGACCTATTTCGGAACTTGTTCGGTGTACACGGTGCTTATCGCCAGGAACATTTTACAAGTAAGTTTTTTGTTTTTTTATCAGTAAACTTGATCAAGAAACCTGTTTAAAGAGTACCTAAACTAACCAATAACGGCAAACTAAGTATGTAGGTAGTTATTTACCTATAGTTCTCCCGAAGCATGGTCTTCGTATTCGCATGGTTTCGGAGTAAAAAGTTGCATTTGCTTTTTATCAGCTGCGGAACTATAGGTTAGTAGCTCCTCAACTCAATTGGTTCAGTATTTTTGGTGTTATTGAGTAAAAAAATTCCACAGGGTGAAAATGAAAATTTGCTACATCCTTTAATTTTTAGTTATAAATTTGTTTGCAAAGTACCTATGATCCATATCAGCAACAGAATCCAATGGTCCAAGATTACGGGGAGTCCTTTTTTTTAAATAAAAATCATTCGAGTCGATTTTCTTCAATAGTAAAAGATTTAAAAAAAAACTAAATATGCAGTTATTGTTTTCTTATAAATCGAAGGCATGACTCGTTTCATGATTTATTTCTAACTCTCGTTGTTTCGGACCTGGTCATCAGTGCCCTTCTCAAAAAACCACCCTGTATATCTATTCTAAAAAAACTTTCGCACTTAATACTATTATATTAGACACCTCTAAGTTTCAAGTCTCTATGCCCAGTGTTTTGGCTTGTGCGATGTTTTAAGCTAAGCGTCCACAGGCCGGCATCGGACGTACCGGACGCATCGCACGTAACGGATTTTCAGCTTGCCTTGTATAAAAACTCATACAACAGCGTCCACTGATCGGCATTCCGTATGACGTCATCGGCAATGCCTACATGCGATGCGTACCGATGACGTCATACGGAATGCCGATCAGTGGACACGCCCCGCGCGCTTGCTCCGCATCGTCGGCCAATTGCAACAGATTTTTTTAACAAATCACGAAATAGTGTGTGATGTTCTCCATGTTCCGATCTCTTCTTGAATATGTTGTGTATCCAGAAGTTATGCTTCCTTTTTGTAGATTTTTTTTTCTTGTTTTTCCTGTTCTGCTAATAAACAAGCAATAACGACTTCTTCATCGCTTTCCTCCATTCTCACAAACACTTCCCGCACGTACGATCACTACAAAAATCCGAATGAAGGTGGCATCGGCAATCCGATTGCTGATACTCTCGTCGGCAATCCGATTGCTGATACTATTGCAGTGGACGCAGTCTAATTAATCCGTTTGATGCAATGCGTCCGATACGATTCTTGAGTGGAGACCACGTCTAGGCAAACGCAGTGTAGGACGACCTTTGGCCAGATGGAGCGATGATCTGCGCGCTATAGCTGGCAGAAAGTGTATGAGGAGAGCCGAAGATCGGGCTCAGTGAGCCTTGGGAGCCTTGGGAAAGACCTACGTCCAGCAGTGGACTGTTATAGGTTGATGATAATGATGATGATGTCCGATACGTCCGATGCCGGCCTGTGGACGCAAGCCATTATCAGTCAGTCAGTCTGGTCAAAGCCTTTTTAAAACATTGATTAGTAAGATCCTCAAGAAACATTTTTAATAGGTATGGCCATGACCATGTGATGTAATGTACCATTTCTGTTACGCAGGTGGTTCAGGCCAAAGTGTCCCAGACGTTTGAAATCAGGTTTTTCATTCTGTTGCTGCTACCGCCGCTCATATTCATGTCTTGGATCCGCAACCTCAAGTACTTGGCCCCAGTTTCGATGATTGCGAACGTGTTTATGGGGGTCGGTCTTGGTATCACTTTCTACTATCTCGTGGGCACAGGAGAGCTCATGGTTAACGAAATGTCGAGCATGCTGTTCAAGAATATCACTGAATGGCCGGAGTTTTTCTCGCTGAGTATCTTCGCGATAGAAGCTATCGGGGTTGTAATGCCGCTTGAGAATGCAATGAAGACGCCACGCTCTATGCTCGGCCTCTGCGGTGTGCTCAACAAGGTAAGTCTATTTGCCTGCCATTGGTTAGTTCGTGCTACGAAACGTGAGTTTGCGCTATATGTACCTAGTTGTTATTTTATACCTGACTGCGAAGGCGGACGAAGTTGAATGCAAAACCCAATGGGGTTGAATCAGAAAGCTCTGAGGACGTGGTCAAAGAATAAATAATATTATTACATAACGTGGTGGCCGAGTGGATGAGGCCCTTACCTTGCGATCTGATAGTCACGGGTTTGAATCCCGGTGGCAGACATGCGTACATGGGTTTTTTCAATGGGTGAAGGAAAACATCGTGAGGAAACCGGCATGTCGTAGAACCTAAAGTTCGAAAACATGTGTCGAGTGCACGAAAGGAGCCTCTTCGAGGCGCACTTGAAATCCTTTCACCACACTGGTTTGAAGGACTGGTCACTAGTGACACGATAAGAAGAAGAAGAAAGCTCTCATGGCTTGTTGCAGGGTATGTCCGGCGTCACCCTGGTGTACATTATGCTCGGCTTCCTCGGCTACCTGCGGTACGGTGAGGAGGTCATGGATTCTGTCACCCTCAACCTTGTTGACAACGTGTAAGTATCTAGGACCCATAGATTAATAACGGTGTTCCTATAGAACACCAAGATAGGCAGTAGGAACCTATCAAAGCAAAATGGATGCGGAATACGGGACAGAAAATTTTCAGGCACTAAAATGAAATAATGTTTGTTACATTATCTAGAATGTACCAAAATGTACTAGAAGTTAGTCAATGTAGCTGCCTTGTTTTGAAGCAATTTCAATGTACCTACCTACTACATAGTGATTCTATACTTTAATACTTCTCTGCTAGGACCCTACATATCTAAATCAAAAGGATCCAACATGAGGTCATCCATCCCACAAAGAACCCAGGTGGTCGGTCGACTCAGTTCAATGAAGAACCGGCTAGGTTGCTTCTAGGCATGACCTCCGTCTGGATAGAGCGTGAAAAAGATTTTTGATTGCAACCTAAGCAAATTAATACAAGTTTCTTCTCAAATGGGTTCAGTAGTTTAGGCGTGTTTGTAACATCTTTTTAAACACAATTTCGTGCGTTAAGTGTAACTGGCGGTTTTGTATGTTTTTGCAGTCCCTCCCACATCGCCAAGATCTCCATCGCCATCGCGGTGTACTGCACGTTCGGTCTCCAGTTCTTCGTTTGCATTGAAATAGCAAGCACGTACATGAAGGACAGGTTCACGAAGCGGCCTGACCTCATGGACTACGTCATGAGAACCGTCCTGGTGACGGTGTGTGTACTCCTAGCCGTCGCTGTGCCCTCTATCGCGCCTCTTATGGGTGTCATCGGGGCGTTCTGTTTCTCCCTGTTGGGGCTCATCGCACCCGCTCTCATCGAAATCATCACCTACTGGGACATCGGATTTGGCCCCGGCAAATATCTCATCTGGAAAAACATTCTCGTACTACTCTTTGGAGTTTTCGCGCTCGTGTTCGGAACCAAAGAGGCGATCGCAGGTATCATAAAGGAATACAGCGGAGACGCTGCCGCTGTCACTGCTGTCACGGAAAGTGTTAGCAAAAATATCACGAGCATCTTCTCGAACACAACTAGCCCACCATTATAGGTGATAATCGCAGGCTAACTATAAACTGATTGACTCGGTCACGTGGGTAAACATAAACGTCACGAATTATTATGTTGATTTGTTAGATAAATTGATCAAACATTTGTAGAACTTGAGAGTTGTTTGTTGTCTTGTCGACTGATATGGATGCCCCAAATCTTATACGAGCAGAGTTGTTCAAACTAGATCAGTAGGTTTAAGTACTTGCATTATTATATTCCGCAGTGTTTTTGCTGCTATGGCATTGGTGCTCTTTTGCGTCGAACTTTGCTATGTACGCCCAAGGGCCTTACAATAGAACTGAGTAAAATGTTAGTTGTCATTTTGTAGATTTTTGTAACATTTACTAAGAAATAAGATCTTTATTCATAGTTTTATTGTAAGGCCCATATTTATTATATAAGGATAAAGAGCGCAGTTGTATTATGGGTACCACGTCATTTTGGGTAAGAGCATAAATCGAGCAGCCTGTTTTATAGAGGTAAGATTTTTTCCAACATAACCATAACTTTTTTTCAAAGTGTGCTCTTGTCCCAACTGACAACCTAAAATTATGTTTACATTCCCGGCCCAAAAAAAGTTTGTTGGAATTAGGTACTTATTTGATAATCTAGTTAGAGAATGTTTGTTATTTATTTTGCGATAATAGGACGTAGACTCGTTGTATCGAGAAATAAAAATTAGCATTGTATGAATGAATCAATGCATTAATAAGTCAGTCAGGACGACTTTGTAATAAAAACGGGGTGATGTGTAATTTAATCACTGCCTCAAAAAAATCAAATCTATTTTTAATTAAGTAATTATACTTATCATGAGGTTTGTGGTGGACTGGATATTGTGATGGATATTACAAATACAGCTTAGCAGAAATTATTTTTACCTATGTACAAAATTATTGATCAACTTTTGTTGACTGATCACTTTGTGATAAGTATTTTAACAATTAAAACCAATTTAAATGTACCAATTGGATTATTTTGAATATTGTGATAAAAAGGTATTAATCTGACCAAAAATGTATTGATAACTAATAATACAATACAATGGTTAGATATGAGTGTTATAGGTCACCCTATTCCTAGATCTCACGAACCGAGTAGGTACTCGGCCGAGACAGTGAATGAAAGCCAAGTTCACTGATCCGAGCACTCTGTGCTATGTTTATACGTACAGAGTACTCGGCCGAGAGCACTGTCTCGGTACTCAGTACGTGTGATCTAGGCATTATTACCTAGGTAATGTGGGTTATGAAGACGATGCGCTTCAAGGTTTTTATTTTAGAACAAAATATCTGCCAACAATTGTGCAAATACCAACGTCATAATCTTAATTACTCGTACCTAATACGAGTATCTTGTTATCTTAGATATTTTGCATTTAGTGAGTGTAAGTTAAAACTTTTTTATTATTTTGTAAGCACCAATAATAATCAGTGTAACTCAAGTCCTAAAACAATGTTACCTAATTCTTCATAAGTTATGTTTGTCTAGTAGAGAATGTATATTTTACTCACATCTAAGCACGTATTTTTTATTAACTACATGACAAGTATAAATAAAAATTGCAAAAAGTTTTGATTTCTAGCATAAGTTCTCAAATATCAACGATGGGGCCTTTTATTACACAATGAATTTACTATCAACATAAGTTTATTAACAGAAGATATTTTGTATACACTTTTTATACACTAAAACTCAATATACCTATTGGAAGTTAATTTCAAAGCTAAATAAAGTCGAGTGGATGAATATTTTGATGTGCCTTTGTACATTATGTAAATCCAAAGCTTAAAAAAAATTTTGAAGTTTCTGCACCCGCTTTCGATTTATTAACTACCTGTACCAATAGGTAAATATGAACATTAATTAAACCTACATTTTTATATCTGCATAGGTGTGCTTTTTATGTGAACACAAAGTATGAAATTTTAGGTTTTTTTTAACTATTTTACTCAGTAGGTACACCGTTTATTATAATTTTATTTAAAATGCATAATACCTACTTTAATTTTTAAGAAATATACAAAATAAATTTTATTTAATTATTAATCGACGAGTTCTTATAACTGCTCGTATTAATAGGTAATTATACTTATTATAAATTACTATTATTAGATTAAGTCAATACAAAATACCTACATTATTAATATTTTAGTTGTTTTATTTCCTGAACCTTTTCAACTTGATGAATGACTTGAATCATGTAGCAATGAGCAGATAAATATTCTATTCAACAAAAAGCCTAAATATTTATTTATAGGTAGTAAGTAGTAACCAAGTTACATATCTTATCTTAACTTTTTTTTAAAGAGATAACTATTTTGGTATTTTAATTTGTATCATATTTGATAAAAGTCTACTCTGAATATAATAAAAAAATAGTTTAAAATAACTTTATATTCAATCTGAGGTTTCATAAATGAACCTTTATGAAGGCGAAGTAAGATTTTAATAAATTCAAATTATGTGAGGATAGATGGAAGTTTGTTCTTCAATCACGCTGAAACTGCTGAAATTCGGAGTAGATAAATATATGTAGGTAATTAGGCATATGCCTAATTTATTATAATAATAATAATATAATAAATTAGGCACATGGCCTTCCTACAGTCCAATCTCTAATAGGTAAAATAAAAAAAAATTGAATTACCCTCGGAAGTTTTGATATTCAAATGAATTGATTTACTTAGTGAAATATTGATATGTAGGTACTAGGTACTCGTAGTTTCTAAGATGGAAACTAACATACCTAATAATAATAAGTACCTATCATATTATATTATAATCATAATACAAATATAATAAGAGTTGTTTCTTGTTATACCGATCATACCTACTTTTTTTGTTTCTCGATTAAAATAAGTTCGACGGTCGAACAAAAAAGATTTAAAAAATATTAAATTATTAAGAGTTAAAGAAAAAGAAAAAGTGTAAACCAAGTGTAAGAAATAAAAGAGGAAATGGTAAAGAAGTATTTATTACAATCGAACTCGAACTAGACAACAGAGCCTGTATGTATCTTTACAATTAAATTATAGTAACATAACATGTTACAAGATATAATAGTAATACTTATAATTTAGGTAAGTATAGTAATAACATCTTCTAAGACAAGGAAACAAAATATGACAAACTTTTGATGAACATGGAAAAAAGCGATCATCGATGTTATACTCATAAAGATAATTCAATATAAATAAACGTAGGTACAGGTAACATAGAAATCAAGGTAAGCATAGAATAACTAGGTGCTACCACAGAATACTAAGACTTATACAACTGCTACTAAGTAGGTATAGGAGAGCGGAAAAACAGAAAATCAGATACATTCACACTGTAGTAGGTATAATAAGCGTAATCAGCCTCCCGACATGAGTCACCGTGACACGTCCGATCGCTCGCGCTTGTGACGCCGCACTGCGATACATAATTATGTTCAACAAGCGATACATAATTAATTATGTTCGACTAGCTGACGTCCGCAATTTCGTTTGAGTTGCAAATTAAAATAATTCTTAGTACGCACTTTCAGCACTTGACCAACACATCCTAGAAGAGTCATGCCTCTACGACCACTATTTCAGTTTTCAGCCAGGACGAAACCTTTTGAAGATATTGATATTAATTTTGCAAAGCTATTACCAAGAAGGTACTCTTGGTTATTCTTCCACCAGGCTGATCTCAAAATCCTTCATCACCAGGCGCAAAGGATGATCTTCTGCTGCATAATGGCATTCGCCGAATATCAACAAATTTATACTCTCAATTTTAATATAGGTACCCATGTGTGAGCATGTCACTTAAAATTTGACATGTCATAACGATCACCTGAAATAAAACAAATTGTATAACAAACAAGCCGACTCATGGGTGACTTCGTCCACGCGTGTTTCGAGGATTTTCCCTAGATATTAGCTAGATGACTCTAAGAACTTTGTATCACCTACAATTTATTTATAACTTTTGATAATTGAATATCAATACTAATCAGTCCGCATCTGCGAAGGTTTAAGGTTAAGGTTCGATTAGGTAATTAAATGTAACGGGCTTGTAATTTAAATGAATTTAATATATTAAATTTACATTAACGATTTTGTGCGAATTGCAGTTAATCAAAAAGCTATATAGTTATTCAATAATTCCAACGACTTGCCTTATGATTTGTTTATTGTCACAGAAAATGCCAGAAGCACGGGGAATTGCACCCGCTGAAAATCAAATGACAAGTCGGTTGGAATCATCGAGATACGTGGAATTAAGACATCCTCTCCTTTGCATTTTGTCATGATGACCGTTGCCTCGATGACGTTATTTGTTAGCTTTTTCGCTGCTACTCTTGTCCCATTGCATAGTCACGGTTGATTAATGGTGAGAAAAATAATGATCACTAAAAAAATATTTTAATTGCAAATTTTAAGGTGGTGGTGGTCCAGACATTTCCAAAGAATTTAAAAATTCTGTGGGATAGTTGAATAACTTTTCCTGGTTGATAACTGTGTCATCTCTGAAAGATCAGAAATGATTTGGTTGCCACGAAGATCTTTCAGAGATCCGTACAGTGCTTCCGGTGACGTCTTGTTAACAAGACGTCACTGGAGGCGCTGGACAAAACTCTGAAAGATCTTCGTGACAACCAAGTCATTTTTGACACAGTTATCAACCAGGTTGAGATAGTCAACTATCCCACATATTTTTTAAATTCTTTGGAACTGCCTGGACTACCACCACCTCACAATTTGCATTTAAAAATAGGTTCAGTCATCATTATTTTGCCCAACATTAATCAACCGTTTCTATGCAACGGGACAAGAGTAGCTGCGAAAAAGCTAATAAATAACGTCATCGAGGCAACGGTCATCATGGCCAAATGCAAAGGAGAGGATGTCTTAATTCCACGTATCTCGATGATTCCAACCGACTTGCCATTTGATTTTAAGCGGGTGCAATTCCCCGTGCTTCTAGCATTTTCTGTGACCATAAACAAATCATAAGGCAAGTCGTTGGAATTATTGAATAACTATAAAGCTTTTTGATTAACTGCAATTCGCACAAAATCGTTAATGTAAATTTAATATATTAAATTCATTTAAATTACAAGCCCGTTACATTTAATTACCTAATCGAACCTTAACCTTAAAACCTTCGCAGATGCGGACTGATTAGTATTGATATTCAATTATCAAAAGTTATAAATAAATTGTAGGTGATACAAAGTTCTTGAGTCATCTAGCTAATATCTAGGGAAAATCCTCGAAACACGCGTGGACGAAGTCACCCGTGAGTCAGCTAGTTTGTTATACAATTTCTTTTATTTCAGGTGATTGTTATGACATGTCAAATTTTAAGTGACATGCTCACACATGGGTACTTATATTAAAATTGAGAATATGAATTTGTTAATATTCGATGAGTGTCATCATGCAGTAGAGGATCATCCCATTCGCCTGTCCTGAAAAAAATTAAGATCAGCCCGGTATAAAAAAATACAAGAATACTCGGTAATAGCTTTGAGCAATCAATATCCTATGACCAACATAATTTTCAGCGAAGGAAGTAGCTCCCTAAAATAAAATATTAATTTATTTAAACTATCTACTCCCAGTCAAATAAATTATTTACAGTAGTATTGATTAAATACAGATTTTAAGTGTGCACACACCATAGCTTAGCTCTATCTACTATTATTAAAAATTCAGGCAGTTTCACTGGCATTATTGCAATTCTCACTGAAATTTTGAATCTGCATAACTAGGTATTAAAACATTTCTTACAATATTCTTCGTCTAAACATACAATGAACAATTTCCTAGTATATGAGAATGAGAAAAATATAGGTACTTAGTAGAAGGTATAAATAGATATATTTTATAAATTATTGGTATTTTACCAATAAGTAATTTTATGTAATTTCTATACACTAACTACTATGGCCAAATACAGCTTATACCTAAATGACGTATAAATATTAAATACCAAAATTAATACAATATTGTGGGGAAAAAAAAAACAACGGCATGGACATTACATCCAAAATGCTGCTCGCAGGTTTAAACCAAGCAGTAGTCATAAAATTATGTACTCAAAAAATATTTCAAAAACAAAATAATACGTAACTTATTTTCATTCATCAGAGTAGATTATTCGTTATTAATTTGTACGTAGTATTTTACTGTGTTAATACACAGTCAAAAAGCAATTTACAAAAAACACGAACGGTACTTCTGTTAAATTAGTTTATAGCTTCCACTATTGAACGATTGTCGTATGAGGTCACGTCAGAAGATTAAATTACTATTTATGTATATGTCACAGTTAAAACTCATTGCCGGTCAAAACCAATATTGACCGCTAAAAGCAGTCAATATCGATATTGACTAAAGGGGTCAATATCGATATTGACTAGTTTTTCCGGTCAATATTAGTTTTGACCAACGTCCTTAGTCAATATCGATTATGACAAAGAAACTATCGGTTAAAACTCATAAAATATAATGGGTTCAAATATAAATACGTATTTTTATAAGTGCGCCTACACGCGAAAGAAACAAGCATGCACAGCCTAATGACAGAAAATCATCTAGGGTCTAGGGCTAATAAGAGTTAGGTGACGGTAGGTTATTAGGATATTTTTTTGCGCCTACACGCGAGCGAAGCGAGCGTGCACAGCCTAATGACAGAAAACCATCTAGGGCTGATAAGAGTTAGGTGACGGTAGGTTATTAGGTTATTTTTTTTTTGCGCCTAGACGCGAGCGAAGCGAGCGTGCACAGCTAATGACAGAAAGTTATCAAAGGCAATAACGTAGTATTAATTTTAAAAACATTAACCCGTTATATTTTATGAGTTTTAACCGATCGTTCATCAGTCAAAATCGATATTGACTAAGGACGTTGGTCAAAACCAATATTGACTGGAAAAACCAGTCAAAATCGATATTGACCAAAGCCCTTAGTCAATATCGATATTTACTGCTTTTAGCGGTCAATATTGGTTTTGACCGGCAATGAGTTTTGACTGTAACATATATATCTTTTTTATGCTGTAAAATAGGTACCTAACCTACTTTATGTACATAGTTCGCAAAGTATTGTACCTTTTTTGTGTGGATAAGAACTAGTTACAAAAACCCAAAATTATTCACAAGGAAAAGGAAATCCAGTTTGTTACAATAAAAGGCTTTACACGTTTAAAACAACCACCGATTTTTTTCCTCTTATTGTAATTCAATTGACTGGCTTACCCGAACCAAAGAGTACTAAAACCCTAACAAGAGATTCGATTTACCCAATTAAAAATATAGTTTCTAATAAGCATATGAATGTAAAGCTATTTGGAGTATAATTTATTGCTTAAAACTCTCACGGTCAGATCACAAGTTCACATTTGGTGGTATTACCTACCTTGTTTATTCTCGGTTGGATTTTTGGAATTGTTTGAACAACCCGTGTCAAATATCCATAACATTTACACAAAGTATAACAATATTTCTAGTGTTCTAATTAAACCGTTCCTTCCAGAAATTAATTTCCAAAAAATGGTTTAGGCACAATTCACACTAAGATGGCAGCGGCCGGCGCGGCGGCGCGGCGTGGCAAGCACTTTGTTATAATTTTATTTAATTTTATATACATACTTTATAGGAACGTATTGCAGGTCCTTTATTTCACACTGAAAGAGCTCACCGCGCCGCCGCACCTTCATGGTGTGAATTGAGCTTTACTGCATATTGTGACAGGCACTTGTCAATATAAAATCAAAGTTTTTACAGCAATTTTTAAAAATCTTATTGAGCACGTATAAATAACCATTTTTGGTAGTATTGCTTTGTTTGCTACACGGACTAAGAACATATTTACATATAACAATAAATGTAACATCTACATACTTATGAGTGAAAAGACGAGTACATCTGTGCATATGTAAACGCTATCAGAACTAGCAGCTAATTCCAAAATATAACGATATTATTCAAGAGTTTTATATATTTTTTGACAAGTAACGTTTTGTACATTTTTTCTATAAATTAAGCGACGACTAAAATATCCGATATCTTCTCATAGCAGCTGTATGATCGGAGAATGTTGAAACCGACCCTAAAATCATTTCAGGTCGAGCATTTCAGAGTGAGATTCAACATACGGGGAGATGATTCTACCGGAATGCACGACGGGCGTAAGGAGTTCCTCAGACGGCACCTGAATCCTGATTCTGTTGTCGGACGGCAGGTTGGTGCCGTTGGTGGTGTAGAAGCCGAGCGAGGAGGGCTTGTGATGGTGCTCTTCGTACGGCTTGAACTTAGACGGAGTGACAGGGAGCAAATGCGACGGACTCGCTGCTAAAGGGTTGTACGTGACGTGTATTCGTACCACGTCGTCGGATAACGGCGATACAGAGGGCGGGTGCGGCGTCGCTCGCGGCGTTGAAGCCGTCGACGGCGCCCTTTGTATACTCAGACCGCCGATTCCCGAACTAAAACACCAATGTATCCATTGTAGGTACATCCAATGTGTAATTGTACGAGTACTACTCGGGCGAATGAACATGACACCTGGCTCAAATGACGTTTGTGCAAAGTACAGCGTGGAATTGGATGATCTTGATAGAAAAGAGGTCCTGTAATACTTGGTAATGATAAGTAATGATAAGGCTTCGCAATTAGAGGAAGAAGAAACACGGAAGGCGCCGCGCGGGGCAGCGGGGGAAGCATCAAGTTCCGAGCCACGTGTCAGCCAGGTATCATGTTGATTCGCCCGAGTAGTACATGCAATGTAACAACGTTGATTCAAACTACGTAAAGTAGACAAGCAAGCAGATTTCGGGCAAAGCACGATACTTCTAAGGCTTCCAACTCAAGCTCTTCAAGCATATTACTTAAGCACGGTTTATACCTAAGAGCTTGCGTTATAGGTTATGTTTGGTATGTTATTATTGTGCACATGTGAAATAATTTCGTAGGGTTTGGTTGTCGTACGTTTTTGAAGAAATAATTAGGTTGTACAAAAACATAGACAACCGACTTCAATTGGACTGTTTTAGTGACCGTTAACAACTCTGAAAAGTCACAGGGAAGCAAAATACGCAATGTTGTTTACTTTGAAGTCATATTTTTTTCAGTTATTTTAATATATTTACTAAACTACCGAACCGATTTTGATAAAACTCAATCTATGGGACCAATCTGATAGTATATTTATCAAACAGAAATATTTGTTCAAACCGGTTTATAAACAACAAAGTTAAAAGTAAAAAAAAACAACCGAATTGATAACCTCCTCCTTTTTTGAAGTCTGTTGAAAGTGATAGTTGCTACAGCAAACTAACTATCAACTTATTTTTGGAAACGTTACCAACTATCGCTTTCTTCAAGCCAGAAGCATGGACATACCAAACAAAACCAGCCGCATCTACTAAAATATCTCACCCATCTGACCCAGTGCCGTCGTCCGACACGTTGCTATGCGTGTCGAGGGAGTTGTCGGGGGCATGCGAGCGTCCGTTGGAGAACACGCTGCTGAGGTCGGCTGTGCTGGTGACGCTGGTGTCGGCCAGAGAGCGACGAGACCCCAACGCCGAGACAGAGTCGTCGCAACGCACTCCGCCCGCCGCACCGCTGTGATCTGACGTAACCACAACGCGCGTTACAGATTACACGTAACAATCAAAATCAGCCACGGCATTTATACTGGCCAAGCACCGTAATGTATTGCGGTATTTTCGCATATCTCGATAAGATGAACCGGATGGTAAACGTCCGGCCCGCTTTGCTACTGTCGCCAGCTTACTGCATGTAAACTTTTGAATTAGAAATGCTGTGTTCTGTTTTTAGAGAGTTATAATATGTTTATTTTGAACTGTGTGAACCAGTTTATAAAAAGTAATACAGTACATTTGAATAAGATTACAAACACATTCATAGATACTGAAATGTAGTAACAATGGTAACGCAAACAAAGCAAAATCATGCAAAATAATAAAACGGATTCGTGAAGTACTCACCCATAAAGCAAATATCGTTTAGCCACACACAACTCATGCGCTTTCATAAACTAATCGCTGCTCAAAGTTCAGTGAAAAGACGTTTAATTATAAACGTGTTTATTTACAATCAATATCTTCGTTTTCTTACTCTTCTATAACGTTTAGGGTTCATAAGATAGCTTGAGCTAGGGTTGGGCGAGGACAGGATGTGGACGGGACAACTCAGTTGGATATCGACTGAGGCGTGGGACGAATGCAAAGGGACTCCGGGGCCTTCATCTGAGAAACATCAAGCAATCTATGAGCTCTTACATTCTACTATGCTGCTATTGTGACCCGACATATTACCAAGCAGATAACATAGTGTGCTGTCTCGAGCTACTGAATGTGGTGTTACTATGAGCTAACTGCTGAACGTACCATGAGTGTTACTTAGGCACGTCATTTATTAATATCGTGGTGCCGTCAGACCACCACGGGAGGCAGAACTAAAAATAAATGGAAATTATTGAAACGTTTCAGAAACTTTAGCACATTCATAAATGAAAACAAATTATTATTCGAATTAGTATGAATTTATTATATTAATCGATGGTAAACCAAATACGATTGGATTTTCAGGCAAGTTCTTAGAATAAATCTTAAGTCTAAAAGTATTCTAGGCAAAATAATGAGAAGTAATGGATGATAGGGGGTGGTTTTATGTTGTTAACCAAACACTAAACTGTTGAGCAGAGATTCGTTTTAGGTGTTAAATGAAATAGCTATTTTTATAAATTCTACCAAATTCACACATTGTCAGATGTGCTAATATATTAAGAACAATTATGTCTTGAAATACGGTAGCTTTAAGTTAATTAATATTAGCACAAAATACCAAGCGGAGAACTATCTTAAGATCCAAGGAGAGTTTGACCGAAGTAATCAAAAATTAATATAAGTAAATGGCAAATATACTTGAAAAATTAAATCGATGTTTATTTTTACAAAATAAATATGAATAAAATTGGGCCACTGTTACCTTTAGTCGTATTCCTATGTCCTTGCATTAATAGGTACTCATCATTGATAATAATTTAAGTTTCATTCATCGTTTGGCAAACCCGGTTACCTAGCTCTAGCCAACTCGCAAACGCTCGGCTCGGGCGCCGCACTCGCGCCGCTGTCATTCTGTCATTTTGTAGAAACCCAAAATTCTGACTGCACAGATACAGAGTAGTATCCCTTCTGCATTGCCCATTTAAGTTGTTTTGGTTACTCAAAATTTGTGGTGTATATTGTATAATCAGTATATTCTCGTAATATTTTCTTGCACCTCATATATTGAAACAATAAGTGCGGTTTCAGATTAGCGGATTTACCAGGCGGATTCGCCGCTCGTGTTTGCTTTTTGCAACGCGTCTACGCGCGACAAGCCGTGAGAGACGTGACACTCGCTATAAAAGTATACGCACGCCACGCTTTTGAAGTCTCGCTTGTACCAATCCGCCAGTATACGCGCGACAAAAATACGCTAGTCTGACACCGCCCTAAATGTGATTAACAATAATTTAGTTGTTATGGAAACACATGTTAGGAAAATGTAACCACTCCTGGAATCTTAAGATTGTACTGTTATATTATGTAACCCTCTCTTTGTGTTAATGACATAAACCCACCTCCATACCACCGAATCATGCTAGTGTAGAATATCAATTCAAGAGATAATTAAATAAATTTGTGTACATTGCATACCAAGGCATACAATGTACACAAATGCCAACGAGGTTATACGTTATACGTATAACGTATACGAGGATGTATGTTGGTATTATCTCAAGAGAAACATATTCCGTGCACTGTGTTTGTGTCAGCTAACAGTGATGTAGTTATAGCAACAAATAACGTAATCAATCGATATATTTTAGACTATTTAACTAATGCATGCTTTTTAATTAGTTTACTTAACCGTAAAATAAATAAATTAAATTACTATTAAATAAAATTAACGGGCACGGTCCCCCAATTCGAGCACTATAAATTTATTTATAACACATTTGCTCGTAAAGGTAATATTGCACCAATTTCAATATCGCATTGTGTCTCATTACGCACTAGTGCGGTAATGTAATGTAAAACGCACGAGTGCGGTAATGTTATTAAAAAAGGAAGGTTTATCAATGTTCTCCGTTTAAAACGAACCATACTTTTTTTAAATCTTAGCAAAGAGTTTTTATGTCAGAAAAGTGGTCAACATTTTATGAATAAAATTAACTTTAGGAGATAAAATATAATAAAAAAAACATTTAATTCTTTGATTTAATTAATATTGACCATAAATTACAACCATTTAAATGTAACAAAACACAAAAATATTAATTTATTTTAATATAATACTGGCTGTTTTGTGCCTTTGCCTTAAAAAAAAGCGCATCGCTAATTTGACAACAAGTAAAAATTATTCCGCGCGCTGTTTCTTTTCGCTGTATTGTTTTTATTTGAAAATGTCGTCAAGTAATGATGAATTAATTTATTTATTTCCTCGCAAATGTGTTATAAAACGTCGTATGACATACGTGCGGTTTGAAAATTACAGCCTCTGCTTTCTTATAGCCCTCACCTACGGCTCGGGCTAGCAATATCGCCTCGGCTGTAATTATCAACTTACCGCACTTATATCATAATGTGCTATTACACCATTCGTCCTAGACGTAAATTCACTTTATCATTTTTAGCAGCGCAATAATATCAACAGTCCGGCTATAACAATTTAGCTGTATTCGTTTAAACATGTTGGTCTTCGCGTTTTGCTGTTTAAAGACTACAACACCAGACCCAATGGCTTAACGAAGCCTCAAGTGAGGCGGTGAAAGTCAGCCTTCAATTAATGGCCACTTACAGGTCCACGATAATTTGATACCGAGCCATTGACACGATGAATGAATTAATGGCTCACATGAGACGAGACGAGCGCTAAGAAGGTTTTCGTTAGGTCCATGTCGGAGGCTTCAATGCTGCCTGTTGGGTCCCGACATTAGCAGATACGACAAACAAAATACTAGGAGCCATTTTGCTAAACTAGCAGCTAAGGAGATTTGACTTAGGATTTCTACATTTGTGATTATATACAATTTTCAAAATTATCTACGCGTTCTCTATTTGTACTTTTTAATAAATGATGAATTAATGATTGACTAAAATAAATTACATCTAATGCCATAAAATAAAAGAGTCCCAGTTTCAACGCATGTCACCATCACAACAAAAATGTAATGTGACATCTTAAAAATAATTCAGAGCTGATATACGCTAAAGTACTATTTTGAAGAATAGTACCAATAGTTAAATTAATTTTCCGACCCAAAAATATCGACAGCGTTCAATCAAGGACACATTTTAGAAGCGCACAAAACAAAATATTCAAATTCTGACTGTTTGCTTACATTTTACTAAATAAATCGTTTACGATTAGTTTTTTCCGTTTTTGACATAGTATTTATGCCTTTTATAAGAAGCGGCACGTAAGTCTAGCGCTGAACGATACAGGGGGGAGGGGTGTTACTGCGCGGTACCTTACTTTTTACTTCTGCGCAATAACGGTCGGTCAGCGCTTAAGTTTCGTGCCGCTACTTGTATTAGTAAAACGTTGGCATAATGAAAAGGCACACTTCACACGATTATTTTTCAGGAACTCATGCAAGAGTGCATCATGCTAAACATTCATATAACAATAATGAAGTAGAAGTATTAATTTGTATTTTATGAATAATCGAAAACATCCATTACGATGGCTCATATCTTGAGGACACTATTATGCTATAAGCATTATTATGTTCTTTTTGCCAATTGAATTTTATGAAAATTTAATTATATTGATACCCTGCGGGACCCTGCCTAGTGGTGAGCAAAATATACCACTATGTACTAATATTTAAGTAATACCTAAAAACAAACCACCCTTTACAGATATAGCAGCATGGGACGCCTCCCAACTCTTAACAGTAAAATAGTAACTATATTATCGTTTAGGCGTTTTTTTTTCCTCATGACGTACTCGTATATGTGAATGACAATAACGATGAGTTATGATAGAATTTCCTGTTGGTTGATAAGCCTTATCAGTATATGCATAATGGGTGTTTTCGACTGTACCTTTGTGGAAACGCGCCGCGTAACGTAAGCCACAGGCCAAGTGACACAATGTAGGTATAGTAATTCACATTCAATCTTATTAAGGCAAGTATATCAAAATTACACGTAACGAAATTGTTCCCTGAATTTCATAATCCCTGTTACTTTATTATTAATTTATATTATATTATTTAATTATATATTATTATTATTTTTATTACTGAATTGAAATAAAAATTTATATAGGTACCAACGAAAATCATAAAATTGATTTAACGGGAACTGATTGAAATATATTTTATTTAGGTGGCAAGACTATAAAATATAAAAATGCTACACCAGCTTAACCAATTCTGTCAAGTTAGCACTGTTTTGGTTACGGTCAGACGTGATCACTTACCATCGGAAGATGCTTATCCGATGCTTATCATCTCGTCACTTATTTTACATAAAATATTACAAAAATGTATTATTCTAATGGTAAAAGATCGCGACTGCAGCCAATGAGCATATGCGATGTTTCCAATTAGATTTCAAATATAAATTGTTGGTTAAGCATGTTCTAGGAAGTTTAAATCTTTTTTATACGTGTAATTTATACAGCCCTTGTGTCACAGTGTCATTGTTTACCTACGGTATGTCACAAGCCGTGAGCCTGATGCGTGGGCATGACAGATTTTTTTTAAATTCTGATCACGTTTGAAAGTTAATTGAATAAAATTGAATATAATCATGTTCAAATAAAAATAATATTACCTAGAGTTAATATGAAAGTGGATGAATATAAGAATAGAGCCGGCTTAAGAAAAGATAAGCTGTGTGAAATATAATATTATTAAGAATTATTTTATTATTAAAAATCTCTGCTCAGTTAAATAGGGCTAAGTTAAAAGGCGCTATGTAAAAATGTGCGCTCATTAATATCAATTTATTTCTCTTAGAGTCGCTATAGATATGACGCGTCATATACATAAATGGTAATGGTAAATAACTTTGAATTATGCTTAACTTTTAGGAATTTTAAATCCGTAAGTAAGTCGAAGGTACATATATCTGATTTCACAGATATAAACCACACTCGACAAATGTTACTACACGTTAAATGAATTTAAATTTGACAAAAACTTCATATATACACTATAATTTAATTTAAACTCAAGATAGGTATATATTATTATTTTTTATTTTATATTGTATTTTTTCGATTTTGTCTTTTAAGATTAATGGTATAAATTGTTGTTGTACATATATAATAGGTATACTTTTTGTTTGTAAAAACAACATTGCACGCCCGAGACAGCAGAATATATTGATACCAATTTAAATATTTAAGATCTGTAAAAACATATATTTCATGCAATAAATTAACTTTGAACTTTGGACAAAGTATATTTATAAACCAAACAATAGTATTATGCCCATTCAGGTAAAACTATTAGCGAGAGTTAGCACGACTTGTGACAGAGGCTGCGTCTATAAATGCGTGAAGTGGTCTGAGCCGTAGCTACCGTCGGAGCTGGTGAGGGATGTGAGCGAGTGGTCCAAGTTACCTGAGACTGTGTCGCTCTGGGAAACGCGCAGCTCCTGAAGCTCGATTGCATTCTTCTCTCTTCTGAAATAAACCGTAAATCCATTTTAAACACTACGTTTGGAGCTTTGAGTTTCGGCTGACGGCGAGTGAGTGTATAAAGCGGGGCGTTGATGCAATTCGCGTTAAAATGGCAGCGAGAGGGGCGAGCGGTCAGAGTATTTCATGATCGCCCCGCCTGTTGCTCTCTGTGAGGCTGCTTTAGGCTTGATAAATACAGAAGCGACGTAAGGCGAAGGTACTTTCAGATATGTCCCATAGAAATTTTATGAATATCGCATCCGAAGTTTAGTTTTAGTAAAAGTCGTCGTAATAAATAAAATTGCGTATTTTGCTCCCCAGTGACTTTTCAGCGGTTTTTACGGTCACTAAAACACTCAAATCGAAGTCGAAATTTGATTACAAAATAAGCAGTAGGAGAGAATGTTTTATCAGCTGACGATAATCTTAAATAGCTCCTTGCACTAAATACTAACAAAAAAAATGTTAAGTTAAATAAAATTGGAAGCAAAAACAAATAAAATAAAATAAATAATACTATACGAGTACTTCTGCATTTAAAACACGTGCTTTACGGTGAAAGAAAACATCGTGAAGAAACCGGCATTTAATAGAACCTAAAAAAAAGTTCGAAAACATGTGTCAAGTTCACGAAATTGAAATCTTTTCACCACCCTGGTTCGAAAGAACTAGTGACACGATAAGAAGTAGAAGATTATAATCACCTCAATATCACAGTTGCTCTGGCCTGCTTCTCAGTCTCAGTGAAGTTCTCAGCACGTTGTCCAATTTTAGACTTCTTGTCGGGTTCCACAAAGGTCCCAAGTTTTCGCTGCGGTAGTTCACTGGGTGGCGGCGGGCCAGGATAGTCCAGCTTTGCCCTCTTCAACTCATCTATGGCTCGTTCTAAATGGTAAATCACTATGTCGTCCTCATACCCAAAGTCTTTGTGTAACTTAACCTAAAAAGAGAGAGTTTTATTAAGACCTATACACAATGTGAAAGCTAAGAAATGTGGATGACTAAGAGGTAAACTGTAGAATATTCTGGTCAATCTTATCAGAACTCTACATCTCTGGCGTGACAGCAGAATAGAATACATTGGCAATAAAAGAATACATTGGCAATAATAGAATACATTGGCAATAATAAAATGAGTGTCTCCGAACTAACCTGAATATAATTAACAATAAGATCCATGTCGTTCAATTTCATAATAGCTTTTTTATGCAGCTTGAGTATTGTATAAGCCATGGCAGTTATAACTCTTTCTCCAATCATTAAATATATATCCCACACTCTAAGACAAAGGCTGAACGGCACTCTCTCGACGAAACAGACGAAGAACCACTTGAGGGAGTAGAGTATCGCATCCAAGTCGAACTTATCGAAATGAATCTTGAGTTTCGGCATGAACTTTGTGAGTATCTTATCATGATGTTCCAAGAATCTGGTTAGTTTTGGAAAGCCCTCTATATAAAGGCCGTGCATAACGTATTTGGGATCCGAGAGAAGTATCGCCAGTGCCCAGAAGGCGTCTTCTTCGTCCATATACATGAGGAGTACGCCAGCCAGGCCAGACATGCCTTGGCAATACCCGACTTCCGAATTGTAAATGCTATACGCGCATAGCACGTTGAACAAAGAACACTGCTTCTCCGAATACCGCTCTCGGTAGAACTGGTGTTCCCGAAACTGCCTGTTCACATCAGAATCGATCTGCCTCACATCTGTAGACCAGAGTTTCGCGAGCTTCAACATATCCTGGTATTTCCCGGGGTTTTCAGACTTTATTTTATTAACATCTAGTAGTTTACACCACACTTTTATGCGGAGTGAATCTGGAATGCCTTTGAATATTCGCCTTTGCAGCTTCTCTTTTGTAGCCGGGGTGTCCCATGAGCCAAGCATTTTGACCCATTTCTTTTCCCTCTCGACTTCGACGTTGATTTTTTGCGGCGCCGTTTTTTGCGGCAACCTCTCGTCGTGTATGAAACCATATCTGGAATATAACACATCGATTCGTGAAATAAAAGCAAATACATAATTAGTTAGGTAAGTCTGTGTGATATCTCGCAATGTTTTGCTATGACTAATCACTCGAAACTGCTAAGCATATCTTCAACATTCGCATATGCTCCGTACCAGATCCTAATAAATATTAAACGTGAAAGCTATAAGACTCAATCACGCAAAAAACACAAAACGAATCACGAATCCCAGAATATCGATATGGGTGTAGAACAAGAGCTGAGAAAGGACATAGGCTTCGCTCCTGAAACCACGCGGACAACGCAGAACAAAACAGCTTATTTTGCTAAGAGCTTAGCTAGGAATATTGTTGTTTCGCTCAGCATCAACCAAGGACTTAAGGCTTCCTTATCTAAAGTATCAACCCATCTCACTCACTGCTCTAATTCATGCAATTTTATCTAAGTAAAATAAATTATAATATATATTTTGAATTATTTCGAAGGCTCCCCTGCAGGATTCTATCTAGATTAGTAACGAACGACCAACATAGAGCCAGATATTTTGCTTAAAATCAGTTACCTATATGAAAGCACTACTGTTTTCCAGTTTGAAGAGCACTGTTGTAGCTAGTTAAATTACTGGGCTGTTGAATAAAAACATCAAAATATCGGTATATGGACGAGCGCTATCGCAATGTTGCACTGACATGTGAATCAAAGTTCTGGTTATAGGGAGGAGTGATCTCTTATCGTTAAAAGAGCGCATAGCTGATCTTGTCACATAAGAAAAAAAACGGTCATAGTGTCGCAAACGGGACGCAAAATATAAATATAAGAAAAAAAACGCCAAAAATCATGATTCTGTTAACTAAGAACTTGTCAATTAAATTCACCTCAAACATTTTTTTTGCGGTGAGTATTTTATCATAAGAGTGGGCACACTCGCTTCGCTCGCGTGGGGCGCAACAAGGAAGATAACCATAAACTACTGTCACCCAGCTTCTATCTGCCTTAGATAATATTAATCATAAAAGTGGGTACGCTCGCTTCGCTCGCGTGGGGGATCGCAACCAAAAAAAATAACCCTAACCTACTGTCACCCAGCTTCTATCTGCCTTAGATAATATTTATCATAAGAATGGGCACGCTCGCTTCGCTCGCGTGGGGACCCAAAAAAAGGAAATTAACCATTGTCAGGTATTGACCTCTCGCTCTGTGAATATATCTGTGCCTCCTTCAACGTGGCATAGGATACATGCAGACTTCCTGGGGCCATTTTATAATAAAATGTTCCTAGTAATAGTAGATAGTTACTCAAAATGGCCAGAAGTATTTGAAATGTCGAACATAACAAGCAGTCGCACAATAGATATATTAAAAAATCTATTTACAAGGTATGGATACCCAATACATCTAGTAACAGACAATGGAAGTTCATTTACCAGTCAAGAATTTAAAGACTTTTGTAAATCAAACCATATAAAACACACATTTACACCACCATATCACCCCGCCACTAATGGCGCAGCTGAAAGATTGGTGGAAACCTTTAAATCCGCTATAACAAAAATAAAAGAAAGCGGTCAAAATTTAGTCTCAGCAGTTAATCTTTTCCTTATGGACTACAGAAGCTCTCCTCAAAGAACCACTGGAGTATCACCTGCACGTTTAATGCTAGGGAGGGAAATTAGGAGTAGGTTCAGTATTTTGCGACCACCACCCATCTCAGACATAGTGCGGGAGAATGTAGAGAGAAGAGACCAGGGAAAAAGAAAAATGAAATTTGAAATAGGACAGAAAGTAATGGTCAAAGATTATAGGAAGGCTGGCCGACCATGGATTCAGGGTTTGATTGTAGATGTGTCGGTACCGGATGTAAGTTATATGATAGATGTTGAAGGATTAACATGGAAACGCCATGTTAATCAAATGTTAGATTGCTCGCAATCACTATGTGAATAATGCCATGTAGACATATAAGATAGATTAAATAAGTTATAATACAACTAAGTATACTGTAGATTGTAAAATAAGTGTGGGAGAGTGTCAGGTATTGACCTCTCGCTCTGTGAATATATCTCTGTCTCTTTCTACACGGCCCTTGTCGGGAGCACAATAGCTGTCTGCTAAATAAACGTAATTAATTAATTTACGGGTTTTATTGAAGATACAACCTACTGTCACCCAGCTTCTATCTGCCTTAGATAATTTTTATCATAAGAGTGGGCACGCTCGCTTCGCTCGCGTGGGGGCGCAAAAAAAACCGTTACCTACTGCCACCTAGCTTCTATCAAACGTAAAATAGCCTTGTAAATTAATGTTACATTTTGACCTTCAGCTCCGAGGTCATTGAACCTAGAGGTCAATGACTTGAACTAAAGTTTTCCCTCTTCATACGTACTCCCCGATGGCATCATAAAAATAGGGTGTTAATAGGGATGACCAAAAAATATTGAAATTTTTGCTAGTCCTGCGTCCCGTTTGCGACACTCTAACCAAAAAAACTCTTAATCAGCAAGATTCTAAATTTCAATAGGCAGACCTAGACCCAGAGAAAAGAAGACTATACAGGGTGTGAAATTTGGGTGGATCAATAAGGGGAAGTTTGAAACAGAGAGAAATTGGAATTTGCTCAAAGAAAGTATGACTTCAATTTTGAAAAATAATTATAAAATCTCTTGTGGTTTCTGACTTTCCTTCACCATACCTGTATCTGTATACATAAAGAATAAAAAAATAACAGCCAGGCAAATGCAAACAAATTGGCTTTGCAACAAAAATATCGCAGATTCTAATGGCAAAAGCATATACCTACTGGTAAAATATAACCAGAATCCTACATATTATATTAGGTATTTGGTGTTCATAATACTAAATACTCAGGTACATATTTTCTGTGCATTCAACATTATGGATTTATGTGTGAGTCATCAATAAAATCATAATGGCAAAAATAAAAAAATTTAAGACTCTACGCTGGCAATTTGTCTATGAGCCATGGAGAGGAGCATGTTCAGCATAAGGAGATAGAATCAAAAACAATCACATTAGAGGCAAAACTAAAGTAACAGATGTGATCTGGAAAATAAGATCCCTGAAGTGGAAGTGGTCTGGACACAGTATGTAGCACAGATAAGTGGAGTAGGAGAATCACAGTCTGGCACACCAAGAAGAGGGAAGAGAGGAAGGCAAAACAAGAAATGGTTAGACAATATAGAAAATGTAGGTGGGAAGCTCTGGACGAGGACTGCAATGGATAGGGGTGCTTGAAGGGAGTTGGGGGAGGCATATGCCAAGGGGCACACAGACCAACCATGCTGGTGTATAGATAAGGATAGGGGTTAGTTAGGAATTAATAAAAATGAAGGTGGGAAGCTCTGGACAAGGACTGCAATGGATAGGGGTACTTGGAGGGAGTTGGGAGAGGCCTATACCAAGAGGTACACAGACAAACCATGCTGGTGTATAGATAAGGATAGGGATTAGTTAGGAATTAATAAAAAAGAAGGTGGGAAGCTCTGGACAAGGACTGCAATGGATAGGGGTACTTGGAGGGAGTTGGGGGAGGCCTATGCCAAGGGGCACACAGACAAACCATGCCGGTGTATAAATAAGGATAGGCATTAGTTAGATATTAATAAAAATTAAATCTAATCTATCAAATATGTCTGAATAAAAGGCTTATTTATTTATATTTATTCTATGCTGCTGTCTTTGCGATTAAATTATAAAACTAAACAAAACATGAAAAAAAGCTGATGATTTTTAAACATTATGATATTTTATATTATCATATATAGGAATCATTTCCATTTGTTGATCTTCATATTAAAAACACAAAATTATACCATCCATTTATTTATTCATTTATTCGGTAATACAGAAGCAGCTTTTGGTGTCTATGTCACACAGTTTTGGCAAACTTTAAGATTAAGACACTTTAAGCTATGACTTGTTATTTCATAATCGAGTTACAAAATTTAGGAGATACAAGGACAATCAAAGGCTTCAAACTTATAATGCAACACTAAGTATGCATCGGGGTAAAACAGCCTCGGTAGATGTTAATAAAATCAATGGAAACCTTGCGAATGGAATGTCACGTATTTGACACACATATTTTTGCAAAGGCCATAAATGTTACTTACACAAATTCTGCTTTTCGTGAAGGATTGTCAACAAGCAGATTGTAAAAAAGCCGATGACATTTGGAGAGTTTACAAGCTACAAGCAACCTCGCTGGCTTGTAGCGTGTAGAAAAGCCATGTCATTGACGCTTTAATTGTCCAAAATATTTATTTATTAGTAGCTGGTGCCCACAACTTCGTCTGCGCAGGTATCTTTATAAATTGTAGCTTATGTGGTATTCTGATGTATAAGCTATATTATTGTAAAGTTTCATTAAAATCCATTGAGTAGTTTTTATGTGAAAGGGTAACAAATATCCATCCATCTATCCATCCATCCATCCATCCATCCTTACAAACTTTCGCGTTTATAATATTAGTAGGATAGGATTATAATAAGTATTTTGGTTTAAGCCTGCACTCCTGCAGTCTTATTTTCTCCTCCATTTTCATCTTGGATCAATCAAGAGAATAGTCAACAGTCAACTTAGATCTTGGGGGCTACCATGCGACTAGATTTTGAACTATCTTGATAGGTACTTACATGAAATATGGTGCACAGCAGAAGAACATAAAATAAGTAGATAATATAAGTAAATGCATAATTTGAAGCTTTTCATTATAATAATAAAATAATATTCTAACTTGATGACAAAGATATGGCATGATAATTTTTCGAAGTAAGCAAGTTGTAAGTCAGCACTGGGTACCAGTATCCTACCTTCATTAAATATTTCAAATTATTTTGACACCATTAAAAAATAAGAGGGTATGCGTAAAAAAAAAACTTCAATTTTTCTGGGACACCATATAAGAAATTGGGCACATGGTGAAATTACAGATCCAGTGACTAACCTGTCAGTTTTGTGATACTCCTCGAACTCGGGGTCTTCCCAGGGGTCGATCTGCCCAGCAAGGTTGTCACGACCGCGTTCGTAGCGTTGGAAGATACGCTCCCTCTCCTCAACAGCACGTGCCAACAACGCCGCTTCATTCATAACACAGCTTGTCCGTACCTCATACCGAGCTTACGTCTCACTGAATCACATAAATCTCTCGGTCACCACACTACAGCTGCCCCATTTCCCAAGCAGATCCGCACAATGTTGCTATAACATCACGCCCATACCCATACAATCAGGGTCTTTTGACGTGATGTCATGCTAGATCCAACTTCCAATGCAAAATAACTACAATTTATAAAACGTCATGAACTGGGATCATGAACAAATTATCTGGATCAAGTAGGGTAGGTACCTTTTAACGCCCACCTTGCTGAGCTGATGGCTGATATTTATTAGAAACACAAATTGCAATGTAAACTAAAAGTTGGTTGGTAGGTACATAGGTACTCTCAAAGAGAATATAACCACTACGTTTGGTACTCTTTGAATATAGTATAGGTCTCTCATCTCATCTGTCAAACAGACTGTCCCTGTCACACACTATGAATTTTAAATAAGTTAAGTGTAAGTGAGACTCATATACTGAGTGTTCCTTACCATATAATAACTTTATCAAAATAAAAGTATTATAAAGTATTTAGTATGTAATTAAGTAGGTATTTAAAAGGCGTACAATACAAATACAAATAATCGATAGTAATTCAAGCCCTATTTGGGGTAAACTACAAGTAAATATTTGTGAGGCACTCAGTCTGGTACGATAGATTTAGCATTGTCATGCGAAATGGGCATGGTAAGGCATCCCGTTTGCACTTTCAGGCACAGAACTCTAAATATCAGCCCTTGAGTTGAATGAGGATCGTTCTTTCGTTTGATTCGTTTCGTCGTTCGGGCATGTTCGGGCGGGACATTATACTAAGTTGCTGCCACTTTGTATAGTCAGCCCCCTAACAAAGCGGTTAGCTTTTTGAGAATTTTCCGGTGGACGAAGGGGTGACGGCGTTTTAAAACGGTGTGAATTGACATTAATAGCACTTTTTATAACGGCTGATTGAACGTCAGTTACCTTATTTTATAGCCTCGCATCATTAGAATAAGTTTCACTGAAACTGCTAGCCATTTTGAAAAACTGCGGAGTTACATGAGTTGGAATAAGAAATATACCACTGCCACACGCTCGGAAGGTTGGCTTCCGACTGTAAATTTAATCAGAAATCAAAAAAAGAAATAATTTTTTTCAGAGTTTAGTAGTGTAAATTTTGTGATCAATCAAAGGAACATGAAAATCATTGTTTTTTTCTTCAGGTATCTGGGCAACTAGAACATGCATTAGATCACCTACCTAAAATGTATATCTAATAGTCCTGAAAATCACTCCATCAGGACCTCAAAATAAGCAACAACTTACAACATAATAATTATTTTATGTTAAATGACAACTGTGTTCACGGCTAGCGCAGCGAGCCGCAAATTTTTCAGTGTTTTCGTTATTTATCTAGGGGAAATCGGTTTATCAGGACCCAAAATCACTCAACATTAAAAACCTGCTCGTGACGAGCGCAGCACTTTTTATTACGCCTAAAAAAGTGCTTCGCTCGACACAATCAGTGATCCTTAAAAATCACTCTACTAGGATACCTACTAAAACACGCAACAGCAAACATAATAATCATAATCATAATTATAATCTTTATTGCAACAATGTACATAATGGTGATAGGTCTTAATAACTAAGATCACAAATTAGGTATGGCAAGTACATTGGCCCTGTCAGGGCACAGCAGAGTTACTAATCACTATGTGATAGCAATTACCTAGGCGTTTTATAAACCATCTAGGTGGAGATAAACTTAAATAAAATAGGATAGGTCTCCATTTATATATACATTTCTTAAAAACTTTGTTCCTATACTATTTATATATGTTTTATTACAGCATAAGCTAACTACTACAATATATATATAGGTATATTACAAAATTTACAAAAGGAAACAATTGGGCCACCCATAGACCGTTGCAAACGATCTATAGGTAGCTCAACTGCTCCAACTCGATACCCGATGGCAGCGTGCCGAGGATACTGGCTGCATTGCCTCTTTGTATAGCAAGGCTTATTCTTTGGCCCAGATAGCTGCCAGCCCTTATATATTATATGTGAATTGGATAAAAACTATGTCAGTATATATATAATATGATATCTAATCTATCTATTCTTAGTTTAATTAATAATACATACTTTAAAACTTAGTTATTTACAAAAGTTATCATCAGCTAGGAATTCTGTTATAGAGTAAGCACTTGTTTAAAAGGAAGTTCTTAAGTTTTGTTTTAAAACAATTATCAGTGGTCTCTTTTTTAAAATAGTTGAGTATTTTATTAAATATTACTAGATCTGTAAAATGGACTATTTTTATACATTTCTAATATTGGTTCTGGTAGTAGGTACTAACTTATTTTTACGACGAGTGCTTTTATTGTATTCATAATCCGCAAATATTTCTCCACTTGCCCCTTAAGACAGAGTATTTATTTAGATTTCCAGGGGTGGGATGGCAACCGAGTTTGAAAGTTGCAGTCGAAAAACAACCTTCCGACTTTTTAATGTGTAGGGGTGTCTGATAGTCAGGCACTCCATCTTGTTTTCCAAAAGAGTGTGGCGCTTCGCTTGCATAGCGCTTATGCTCAAAGATAATTTAATCACTACGGGAGTTTTGGCGGGACCATGAAAAATGGCGCATTGGCGGTATTAAATTGATTGACAAAACTTGTATAACTTTGAGTGTATAAGTGTAAAAACGGTGGTTTTTTATCCATTAAGTGCTCGTGAACGTGTATGAGTGTTGGTGAATAGTGTAATGCTGTAAAACGTGACTTTTCGTGCTGCCTCCAAAACTCCATAGAAGCCTCTAGTAAAGTCGCCACCACCACCACTTTACAGGGGCATGACTTGACTTAACTACTATCTGACCGATGACAAAAATAAACAATAATTCACGTATGAAATATAAACTATTATGAAAATAATAAACGTATGACAAGGCAGTATGGTCGTAATAAGACTTTAGCCTCTCCAAATAGGGAAATATTAAAAAAAAAAATTATCACTACGTTTACTTACGCTCTATTTCTACGCTTATAATTCACTTTCGTTTCGTCGCTGGTGAACGGAACGGGCGCGCTACGTCGATTTTACATCGGAAAGATTCTTCGCGTAATCAATTTATTTCAATTCAGTGTAGTCAAACGGGCCTACCATTTTAATAAATTGCTGGTAGCTATCGAATAACTATTCAAAATGAATCCAGTAACTCAGGTAAACACTACCATATACACTAGAAGCTGATTGTAAAAGTATTTTTTTTCTGTAAAAATTATCGGTTACTAGACTCAATGTAATCAACATTAGATGACCCACCACGACTTAAGTTGAAAGGCTTTAAGTGCTAGGCTAAAAACTAACGATAAACGGTAAACATAGTAAGCGTATTGACGAGAAGATCCAAAGTCCAAAGTTCAGTCATACTAGTTGCTTCTACACTCGTCACAAACCATTAAGTTAGTCAGAAGTAACCCAGATAGAGTTTTTAAGTTTTCTGATGTTACATACATGAAAATAAATATATGCATTACCTTACCTGCTGTCCAATGTAACGCTCAAAGAATACCTTTTACAGTTCCCAATGTAAACCTGTCTCTAATATGCCCTACTTAGGTCCATACTCTATTTCATAATATTTCATAACTTGTGATTTGAGTCAGCCTCGAGCATAGATTTTGATAGGGGTTCATTGTTATCTGTCCCTAAATTCTGCACGAGGTTTGACTTAATTTCAAGTTATGTTTTAACATACCAACCTTGGTCATGTTTCATACACGGAGTATATTCTCCTCACCAGGGTGCATGCAAGCACATAGTAGCGTAGCCTTTCTGTCACCAGTGTCAAATCAGTGTAATATTCCTATAATATTAATCTGTGCATTTATTTTGTGACGAAAAGCATTCAGGTGTTCCATTCTTTTATAAACTTATTAACACTGTTTCAGCTTGCTCGGGTGACCCGTCCCATTTATCGCAAACTCTCAACCACTGCATCACTTGCTTCTGGTCCGAAGCCCATACCAACAACTGGAGTATGTTTTGGTATGTATAAATTGAACTCAAGCAATCATTGCTTAATGTATTATTAAATAATTATTATGAATCCATTTCTATTCTTCTATGGGGTTAAAAGCGTATCCATCATCAGCCTATTGCAGTCCATAACGCTATGAGCCTTAACAAATTGAGTGTAAAGTATCGATGACACATGGCTAGTTTACATGCTACAAGCCAGCGGGTTTAAAAGCTAGCGAGTGAGCGAGTGAGCTTTCGGGAAGGATTATCAACAAGCAGATTGTAAAAAAACTACAAGCAAATTTGCTGGCTTGTAGCTTGTAAATAAGCCCTATGTCATCAATGCTTAAGATCATGCCATCTGTTTGCTCTGACAGCAGTTGCGAGAGTTCAAGCTATCTGACACTTCTATGTATGTAGTTCTTGTCTGGGATAGCATAAGCAACTTTATAAATCAGAGTCCACACCTACATGGGCCAAGCCGTTGTAACATAGCTTATAATAATACTTTGACCATTCCTAACAGTTTGAAAGCAAAAACCCTCAAAATTTTCCACCAATCTAAACTATTGTCAATAAGGTCAAAGTCGACATTTTATATTAATGCTAATAATCTTGAGTAATTCGTGATTAGGTACTGATTAGGAAATTAGGAACAAAGTACACATTTCGACTTGTAGATAAAAATGAATTAGGTTTTATAGAAGTAATGTTTGATAACGTTTTTATCATGTTTATGGATAGATATAGGCAGTTTAAGCCAACTAAAGCCATGGCCTCGATAAGTGATGAATGATACAATATGCATTCAATTATTTGGTGCGATCTTAGCTTAGTTGGCATTTAATTTAGTAAATTTATTGTCCTGAATATTCATTAGATTTTTTTTTAAATAATTTTATTATTTGGCCTATATGTATAATGAAGAGAGAAAATAGCTAAGTCTACAGATCTTCAGATGCGTCCCACTGCAGGATGTTGTCTATGATTACCAACACAGTAGCAGATATTCTGCCGCAAAGCAGTTATGTGTAAGCATTACTGTGTTCCGGTTTGAAGGGCACTATAGTTAGTGAAATTACTGGGCTTTCGAGACTGACCATCAAAACGTCTAAAAGTTGACGAGCGCTTTAGCAGTGTTGAACCAGCCTATGTGAATCGAAGTCTTGTGTAGCACTATTAATGGTCATGAGGAGACGCGATGTCTTACCATGTCTCATTCCATGTTTACATAAAAAAAAGTAAAGCCCTATAATCAGTCAATTTTTGTAGCAGTACAAAAATATCCTTATATTAATCAAGATAATTAAATAAACAACATGCAATTTATAATGTTGAAGAAAAATATTAAAATTGATTATACCAACTACGAACTAAGATAGGCCGAAATGGCAAGGGTTGGAGGAGGCCTTTACCCAAAAATAGGTGCCCCAAAGAAAATAATCAGAAAGAAATTAAAGAAAAATAACGGGCAAATACGGCTTAATAATAATACCAACTACTATAATTATGTTTTATTGCATAGAAAAATTGTTTACAGATTTTCATTATTCACCTGTGAGAAAATTAAAACAATGTCTTTGTTCTGGTCACTTCAATGTCATAATAAAATAATATTGGTTTACTACATAAGATTATCTTTAAAATCAAATATACTAGGGTCAATTCAATGATAACAAGTTAATAATTATATTTTTTTTGCATTGTAATTAACAACTTTAATTAACAATATAAAAATTACTTACATTAATTTAAAGAGTAAGAACTCGCCCCATCAGTGCATCTTGTTTATAATATACTTAGGGACCTTATTCCTGTGTATGTTGTGATGACACGAATGGTCGAATGGCAAGTGTGTTGAACTGCCACGCTCGATGTCGCGGGTTCGATTCCCGCTTCAGGACAAACATTTATGTGATGAACATCGGTGTTTGTTTGTCCTAAGTCTAATGCCTACTTGCACCAAACTATCATAGTCCCTAAGCAATTACTTTACTCGCTTGGTAGTTCTTAACAGTCCAGATTCTGACCGGTAAGAACTGCCAAGCAAGTAAAGAAAAGGCTTAGGAACTTTGAAAGTTTGGTGCAAGTCGGCATAAGTGTTTTCTATGTATGTATGTATTTACAAAAAAAAGTATTTGAGTATTCTATCAGTCATCTGGTTCCCATATTACAAGCCGCACTTAGTTTGGGGCTAGATGGCGTTTTGTGAAATGTCCAAAATATTTATTTATTTCAGATTTTAATACATTTCCTTGTTCCATTACAGAGCTTGATGATGAACAAAAGGCACTCCAAGACCTGGCCAGAAAGTTCACTAAGGAGGAGATCATCCCACAAGCGGCCCACTACGACAAGACTGGGGAGTACCCGTGGCCCATCGTAAAGAAGGCATGGGAGGTCGGCCTCATGAACGGACACATCCCTGAACACTGCGGTAATGTCTTCCACACCACCACTTTACTATCGCCTTTACAGATACAGCTCTCATTATAGGGTTTACAGCATTGCGTCTTCTAAATACTTAAACGTATGCCTATGATATACTCGTAATACGGTATACGGTAGCAGCCTCTAGAGCCGACGCGCCGTATTTCCATCATTATTTATAGAAATTAGGTACTACTCGGGCGAATAAATATGACACCTGTCTCGAATGACGTTTGTGCAAAAAACAGCGTGGAATTGGATAATCTTGATAGAGAAGAGGTCCTGTAATACTTGGTAATGATAAGTAATGATAAGGCTTCGCAATTAGAGGAAGAAGAAACACGGAGGGCGCCGCGCGGAGCAGCGGGGGAAGCATCAAGTTCCGAGCCACGTGTCAGCCAGGTGTCATGTTTACTCGCCCGAGTAGTATAATTTGTCATCTTATCGGTCTCTTCGCCGCGCCTTCGCAGGTGAGCGCCGGGCCTCTCTGTAGATAATTTACAGCGCGCTGTCGGTAAATATCTCCATTCTTCCACTTAATCCAATTTATCTTTGTCGCTGAGATAACAAGTGGATATACCAAGGAAAATATTACAGGAGGCAACGAACTAGGCGTGTTCGATACTTGTCTAATCACTGAAGAGGTCGCTTTCGGATGTACTGGAATTAAGGCTGCCATGCTCACCTCCAATATAGGTGTAAGTCAACCTATGAAAACCATGCTCTCCCTTTTAACAGTCGAGTGGCGTTTTCATGGAAAAGACTACATATTTCAATATCCCATTGGCACTACCGAACCAGTTATTAGAAATGTTTCATGATGACATAGATCTTACTTAACCCTTAAGCATTTATAAGAAAAAGATTCGCTAACCACCGGTTCAAAAGATCAGACTTCGTTGGAATATTGTCAAGTTACCTTCTTAAGACAGTCTGCCACAATCTCTCATTAAGCTCAATTCTCACTGGGATTGCAAAGGCTGGCAGAGCATTTTTCTCTTAATCTTAAACTTGTCACTCGCAGCCTAAGTGGCCTGTCAGCGGTCCTTCAATACTAGTCTCTTTAATAAGGTAGATAATGTTTAAAATCGTTTGACTCAGAAAGTTCTCTGCCGATCGCTGCCATCTCATTGGAAATTGAGCCTAATACTCTTCTTCATGTTAGTTACGATTTCACAGGAGGTTTAGGTCTAGGCGTGTTCGAGTCTTGCATTGTGTGCGAGGAATTGTCGTTTGGCTGTTCTGGCATTATGGCAGCCGTGTATATCACCGATGTCGGAGTGAGCATTACCTCCACTAGTTCCAGCGCCCAATGCGGTTTCGCGTTTCCAAAACCAGCTAGATATTTCTAAACTAGAAAGTTTTATTGACGGTTTCATAAGAAACAATACTTAATGCAGAATCGAGAAATCGCAGTTAGCGCTGAGCCGTTATTACTTACCATTATAGTACTTAAGTGGTTTAAAGGGCGATTCTTTTTAATTATTCAACAATTGGAATTTGAGTGGGGCCACAGGGTTGTGCATCATACATAATGCAGGCTAATTGTAAGCACACCTTTGTTTTTGGAATATGCTATTTATAATAATTATGATTTATTGAATGTAAAAATTGTTCACAGGCTTATCCACCTATGAGTTTTTTTTTTGCCCGGTCACTTTAACTTCATAATAGAATAACAGTTTACAACATGAGTAGGTAATAACTTTGTAATCGAATTTACGAGATCAAATCAATGATACAAGTAACACGTTATATAAATTTTTTTTATTGTAATAATGAAATTTACTTAAATTAAATTAAAAAGAAATACCGGCAGCATCGCCTTGAATCTTTTTAATTATTTAACGATTCGAATATGAGGGGTTATGATAATGCAGGCTAAACCTTTGTTTTGCATATTCGAGTAATTAAGTATATTCGTAATTTTTTAAATTAAAATAAATATAAATACCGTAATGTGAAAATTTTACTATATCAAATGCAAATAAAGCATAAGGTGTGCTTGCATTTCGTCTTCATAATAAAATAAATAGGTAAAAGGATAGTCAATTCTTAATGACAATTAGCTTTGGTTAATGGTGAATAAGTAATGTTTGCCAATCGCCAACTGAATAAATACAGTAATATTTCCCAATTTACTTCTGCAGTGGCATGGTGTTGATTTTGGAACGGTTACAGGAAGTATTGCTTTGGGTTCCATAACACACAATAATATAATAAATATTTTGGACATTTTACACAGCGCCATCTAGCAACCAAGCAATGAAATTTCAAGGGTATGTGTGTCAAGATGTGTAGGCGCGAACTTCTGGGCCTACCACCCGCACAAGCTTCACCACAGTCTTGCCAGCGCAGGCCGGTTTGTACGTACACGGAACACTTTGGTTATTAATAATAATAATAATAATAAATAAATCGTTTATTGGTTTCATAAAAAATGGATCGGGTACATTGTAATGAATATTTATACCATGGCAGTCTTATCTTAGATTTTAGTCTCCTCAAGAGCCTGTATTGTAGAGTTAAAGTGATTCGGTTCTCTAAATTAAAATAAGGACTTGATCTCCAACATTCAACCCATACCATTATAAAAAAAATATCTATGCCTATTGATTACTATTAGAAACTACACTATGTAATAAGTTATTAGTGTATTTCACCAACCACATGCACGGTGTTCCGTGTACAAACCGGCCTGCGCAGGCAAGACTGTGTTGAAGTTTGTGCGTGTGGGAGGCCTATGAGAAAGGAATTTTGTTACTTAATTCACAACGCAAACGAATTGCGAATGTCAACTATGTATTTACAAATATGGGTATTTAATTCCTTCGTATTCAATTCTTTAAGTAGCACTTCATCAAAGGCTGTTCGATTTTGGTGTCTAAGCTGTAAGGTCTTCCAGGGGGCATGGGTAGCCTGGGAGTTTTCGAAGAATGTATCGTTGCTGAGGAGATGGCTTTTGGATGTACGGGCATAACCACGGCCATCGGAGGCACAGGCTTAGGAGTGAGTTTATTCGCAGAGCACAAAAATGATTTATCTGTGGTTGTCTTTCGTCATATTAAGCCTCGTATACTTCTCACCTTGCCGACACCTTGCTTGGGAAAAACTGCTTATGTTATGTTATGTAAACGTACCTAGCCTTTGTTCATTATGTGAAAATTTAAGCGAAATAAAGTTTTTTTTATTTAAATTATCCTGGTTGAGTTCTGGTTGTTATCAGCTTTTTAACTGTAAAGTGAGGAGGCAGGCAGGTCCAGGTTTTTGCTATTCCTAATATAAAAAAAAATATTTTATTTAAATTTTACATGTAGTTTTTTACAAGGATTGCAGGCTCTTCTGGTAACTTTGATAAACCTGTGTTAGGCCCCCTCTTATTCTCTATGGTCTATGTTATGTTTTATGTGAGAACATTAGGTAGGTTATCTAAACAGAAAATACTTAACTCCAATGTACATACTTTTACAATCTTATATTACTTTATTTACTTGCCCCAGTAGGCAAGAAGCAAGGCCTAGCTCCGCGTCAGTGGAAACGCACCCTTTATCATACGTAGGTATACGTACAAAGCTTCGGACGTGTTTTTATCTCCTACTATATCCGAACATGCTCTAAACCCATCACGTGTCTGTACTTCCTTTTCACCGATCCCAGTCGTTCAATCATCATTGATCGCTCCACAGGTGGCTTGGATATGGGTGTCTTTGACGGGTGTTTGATCGCTGAAGAGTTGGCCTACGGATGCACTGGCATTATGACGGCTATGGAGGCCAGTGGGCTCGGCGTGAGTGCTGTTTGCATGTGAATTGGAAAGAACCGTATTCTAACCTTTTATTTTTTTTTTGTTTAAAAGTCATTATGACACGCATAGATACCTTCTATAGTTATTTGTACATCAAGAAAATGTTCTCAACTTAAACAAACAAACAAGCCTATTTATTATAAACTAAACATCTTTCAACAGATTTTATGAGCAATCACTTTTTTGCCCAGTGGCCTAAAATGCAGTTTTACTCCCCCTAAAGCGTGCACGAAATTGAACTTTACGAGCATGAGAAGTAAAAATAGTATTTGAACCTACATGGTATGATTTGCAAAGCGGTCAATCCCGCCCAGCATCAGAGGCATGGAAATCCCAAGTTATTTTAAAAGTTGTCAGGTATCTAATCGTTCCACGTACCTTTGAAAATTGAATAGATGATCGTACTGGAAGTCGTAGAAAGAGTAAAGTTGGTTGTAGAAATGTTAGAAATCTTCCGATGCCCGAAGTCATATTTGCATAACATATTTATGTATATGTAAAGAAAAACTGAAACATAAATGAATAATGTTTTTTGTAGTCTTTGTAGAATAATTAAAGACTTGATTAGGTAACGAGTAGTTATTTATTTTTGAATGTAATGTATTTACTGTCAATGCTTTTTCAAGTCGTTTACGTAACATGAGTTCGCGCAAAATTCATACCTCCATGAAAACTTCATCTGATTGTTATAAAGCTTGCTTTATGTGGGTTTGCTTTGTATTCTAAAAGTTCGTTTTAAGGTATTATGACATACACCTTCGAATCAACTTTTATTTTTTCATTTAATCTTGGGTGAGTGAACTAACACATAACCATTAGTACCAATTTGCATTATTTTACATTCTAATTTAGAAATATATTTTGGTGACCGTAGTCGTAGACCGTATTTACTAACTTGCATGCCATAAAATAAGTGGTATAATTTCAAAATTAATAATAATAAGAATATTTGGAAATTAAAAACAACGCCATCTATTAATTGTTCATTAGCACTAAGCAACTGATAAAAACATTATTGTAGTGTGCTGTAACTGTAATGAATCATGCTGATTTCAATAAACATGTGTACGCTCAATATGTGTTATTCATTTGTCGAATTAGTGTGAAATTATAAACTAAAAATTAATAAGACTATTGTTTTCTACCATCTTTCCGGTCTGATAACTACCGGCCATATTGACGTTATTTACAGCGAATGGTTTTATGTTCCAGCAAACCCCGGTTATTATTGCTGGTAATAAGGAACAGCAGAAGAAATATCTCGGGAGGCTGGTCGACGAGCCCCTTGTAGCTGTAAGTATATTTTTACATCCGCATCCAATCTTCTACTTATAGATCTTCGTAGATCATTCGCCACCTTCACCTGGCCGGAGGGAATATGCTTGTTGAGAGTAAGTGGCCGAACTAGATTCAGTTCTCCACTCAAGAACTCGAGTTCCAAGTATGTGTTTCAAATAAAAATACCAAAAAGATGTGTTTTCCACCAAGACATAGCGTTGTTTAGTTTAGTACTTTATACGCTAGATTGAGCTACTGGGATTGGCGTTTAATGTCATACGGCATTTTAGCTAACCTTTCTGATGCTAGGGCATAAAGCAAGTATTACAGCCGAAAATATCCGAGAGCTGTGTGCTAGAGAGCCTAGAGACAAGGTGCCAATAATCGAAACCGGAACCTTGTTTTACAGCGAGGCGTTTCACATTGATATGTCTAGAAGTTATGTTTGCCACAACGAGATGGCGTTGTTTATGTTTGGTAGTTTATGCGCTGGACAAAGCTACTGGGATCGGCATTTCATTTCAAACTTATTCCTCGTACTCGTAAAACGTTTCTGATGCAGGGAAAAGGTGCAAATACAGAGGAACCTCGTATTTGCACCAAGCGACGTGTTTCACATTAATATACCTAGAAGTGTTGGCCTCCGCCACGAGATGGCGTTGTTTATGTTTCGCATCTTAGAGCTAGATGAAGCTACTGGGATTGGCGATGCATTCCAGCGGTATTTTAGGATACTCAGGAATATTTGTGTTTAAGAATCCTTGTTTTAAGTTTAAAGTTATTTTGAAAAATTACTGGGCTATCAGAAGAGGTGAGCGCATTGTTCGCCTCGTCAAAAATACCTAACTTAAAAAATAAAGTATTTAAGCTATTATCATTTGTCATGTAGGCGTACGGTGTAACTGAACCCGGGGCCGGTTCAGATGTGGCCGGCATCAGGACAAAGGCCGAGAAGAAAGGAGACGAATGGATCCTCAACGGACAGAAGATGTGGATCACCAACGGAGGAGTTGCCAACTGGTACGTCACTAACGCTACAATAGATAAGATTACATTTTTATTAATAATAATTACTAGGACAAAGCCTTATACATTTAGGTACGTATTGATTGATAGATGTTAAATCTTTATTTTCAAGCTACAAAATATCAAAACGAGTAAGTACCTTTATCAGTAACGGATACTTATTAAGAATTTCTGAAAAGACTTTAATTCTGTTTTCAACGGTTGCACTGACTTTTTCTTACCATGAATTTAAGCCAGTAATTTTCATTTCATTAAGAGGAAAAATAAAATCCATTCAGCTTGCCCATTATCAAGTTACTCATAATTTCTCGTAACTATATGGAAAGTAGGTCGATTATTAGCTTCATTATAACTGTGTCAGGGTCGCACAATCAATTATAAAAATGGCCATATCCACAACAAACCCTTTACCGTGGATGTTGCCTCGGATTACTTTTCGTGACTAAAATGCCATGCCTCGTAAGATGATGAATCTTGTAAGAATATCTAAAGCATGGAAGTTTTATAAGTGTGAAATACATATTGGTTGCCAAAAAACGTGTTTAAAAATGTTTCACACTTTAAAAGTACAATACTTGGTTGGCTGGCACACGATTTACTCCATTTTAGCTACTCGTCACTTGCTTACATAAATTTGTATGTTGTATTTTGTTCTGTAGATAGTTTTTGGTATGAAAGTTATTGTAAGTTTCTGTGTGTACATCATTACCTTCGTAAAAAAATTAAAAATGTAACGATTTAGGTAATCTGTAATGTTACATTTTTTCATGAATAAACTTAATTAACTACATTTGAATAATAAAAATAATGAAAGTGGTGAGTTTCTCTCGAGCGATATTCTTTCAAGTTCTTAAAGTTCTATAGGAACATGTACTTGTGTACAAATTAAACATATTTAATCTATGGTGTTGGATTATTCCCGTAGGCTAATCCGAGCGATTGAAAATGCACTTAGGGTCATCCTCAAATCCGAGTTCCATGCAAAAATGTTTCGGACAAATTCTCAAAAAGTACGCCGTATTATAGTAATTTCTACACACTATTCGTTTCCTCTATGTTTTTTGATTTCGTGAACAAAAAAAGTGAAAGGTTTCATACTTTAATATAGATTTTATACGTGTTTTAAAATTAACCCTACTAACTTAAAAACACGTATAAAAGAATTACGTGCTCGTTAACTTTGTGGAAATAAGCCAAGCTTTTACAAAAACTGATTAAACAGCTTATGCTACGTTCCGAGAAGCTTTTACTTTCGTCAATATATTGTGCTATAAACCGATGGGATTAGCCTTCGGTATATTGCAAAACAGCGAGCGTTTGTGAACGGACGACGCCGTTTGTAAAATGCCGAGTATAATAATATGCCTGCGACATATGAATTAGGTTAGAACTCGTCGGTCTCTCCAAACCATGAAAGCTGATTAATGCATAATACACGTGTGAATTGCAGGTACTTCGTTCTTGCGCGCACCAACCCTGACCCAAAGTGCCCGGCTAGCAAGGCCTTCACGGGTTTCATCGTGGAACGCGAGTGGGCCGGAGTCAACCCTGGCCGTAAGGTAACTATACCCATCACAGATTTTGCATTTTTGGAATTTGAGACGTTGAAATTCTTTTGATCTCTGATTCCGATGCTTAAGCCCCAGGATCCTGCGTGCCGCAATCTCGCTCTCACATTTGTAAATTTTTGAAAATGGATTTTTTGCCTCTGATCGGCTGAGACTCCTACCACTCTAACTTACTCGAAAAGAAGGTCCCACGACACCGACGTTTGGAGTTGTATTTTATAAGTTGTTAAGTCTAACTGTAGGATTTTGGGTACAAAACGTACACAACAACCACTACACCACACGAGACAATGTTTTACAAAAACATATTACAATCGGACTCGATCGTTAACACCATTGAGAATCATAGAGAAATAAAATACGCAGTTTCGTTTATTTCGATGACATATTTTTTTTTCAGTTATTTTGATTTAAGGGGAATCCTCAAATCCGAATTCCATACAAAATGTTTCGGACAAATACTCAAAAAGTACGCTGTATTATAGTAATTTCTTCACACTATTCGTTTCGTCAATGTTTTTTTTTATTTTGTCTACAAAAAAAGTGAAAGGTTTCATACTTTAATTTAGCTTTTATACGTGTTTTAAAATTAACCCTACTAACTTAAAAACACGTATAAAATCTAAATTAAAGTATGAAACCCTTCTTTTTTTTGTTGACGAAATCAAAAAACATGGACGAATGAATAGTGTGAAGAAATTACTATAATACTGCGTACTTTTTGAGTATTTGTCCGAAACATTTTGTATGGAGTTCGGATTTGAGGATTACCCTTAAAAACAACTGTACCTACCGATTTTGATACAATTTAAAGTATTTTCATTCAAGCATAAAAACATAATTTTCTTAATCGGTTGATTGATATAGGAGGAAAGGAGGAAGTTCTGAGGTAGCAACATTAAAAAAAAACGAATTGAGAACCTCCTACTTTTTGAAGTTTGTTGAAAATGACGAAAAAATATGTTATTGTTAGTGTGATTTCTTCACCAGGAACAAAATATGGGGCAACGTGCGTCCGACACGCGCGGCATTACGTTCGAAGACGTGCGCATTCCCAAGGAGAATGTTCTGATCGGCGAAGGCGCGGGATTCAAGATCGCTATGGGCGCCTTCGATAAGACTCGTCCACCGGTAAGAAGTTTGCACTCAATCACTTATTCGTGTCGTAACTTACAAATAAAAATGGAAAAAAAAATATTGCAGCAAAAACACTAATACATGTACTAATAAATGTAGGTGGGAACTTATGCCTACTTGCACGAATCTGTCAAAGCCCCTAACAATCACTTTACTCGCTTCGTAGTTCTTAACAGTCCAGATTCTGACCGTTTAGAACTGCCCAGCGAGTAAATTAATTGCTCAGGAACTTTAAAAGTTTGATACAAGTTGGCATTAGTTTATAACTTTATATATCTTAGCTATAGATGAATAACAGTGTTTCTATAGTTATAACAAGATAGATAGATAGTATCTAACCAAAATGGATGCGTAATACAGGACAGAAAATTTTCCGATACCCTGTCAATAAAAATGAAATATCTCTATTTTGAAATAATGTTTGTTACTGTTTACGATGTAGTTTTATTAACAATGAAAAAGCCTAGTAGTTTTAAAGTACAATATGTATCCTAACCAAGACGCGGCGGGTTCAAAACCATAACTTTAAACGCTTCAAATATTCAGAGATCTCAGTCACAGACATAGATCAGATCTAGAAACTCAGTCCTGTTAAAAAGGGTCTAAATTTAGACTATAGTCTTTTCACAATTCAGGCCTTGATCTAAATAAAACTTAAGAAATTATGATAAACCACCTTAATCCTTGACACATCGCAAGCAGTGCATGGGTCTTGTTGGGAGGTTACGTGCAATGGGGTTAAGTGTTTAATTCACCTATTATTCTAAGCTTTGAAATGAAATGACAGATAAACTTAGCCTCTAGGCCAAAGGCAGGTCATGCAGCTTTTCCTGCATAGATAATGCCGATAATGAGGTAAAATGGCGCTCGTGAACCACCAGCTGTGGCATAGGCAGCTATAATTATATGTATATATAGCGGTAGGTATGTAATGTATACCGAGTAACATGTTATTAATCATGATATAAAACTAATCACACATAACACTTGTTACTTTCTAAGACCAAGCCTGTTACAAAATCACTGGTGATATCCGCCCGGCGCGCCCCAGCAGGCGATTTTGTACGCTGTGATGTTATGATACTTGTCACCATTGACAATTTCATTCGTATCGGAAATAACAATAACAGACTAGCGTGACTGTGAGTGGAAGTCATTGCGTGACGTCGCGTTATGCGTTATTTATTTTAACAAAATGTGACATTATCACATTAGGCCAGTGATGAAAAATCAAAAATGAAATCATATCACCATGTGACAATGAAATAGAAGTAGCAATCATTTTCATTCCTATAAAGCGGTATTAAAATGACTGATATACATACATTCGTACTTTAAGATAATCTCACTGAAACTCATTTCACTTTGCATTTGGACCAAGGTAAAAATACAAATGGAACAAGTATATTAAGCCGATGTTTATGCCGAATATATTCTGAAAATGAGAGCTTTTCACAGTGTAATAGTACAACATTTTGGTCGAAAACTGAACAATAAAAAAGATTGTAGTTAGTTTAACTCATTCCATACCCGTTCTGATCCATCTGTTTGGTATAAAATGTAATCCAACCGTTGCCCCCTATTATTTCCATAAAATATTCAAAGTTTTCCAATCGGGTGTCTGTCTGGTATAAAATATAACCCAGCCGTCGCTCCCTCTCTATTTCCATAAAATATTCTAAGTTAAAGCATCATAATGTGACAGTACGATTATATTCCAGCCGGCAATACTTAGCATTTCCACGCCCGACTGTGGAATATGAGTAAGTTATTTTTTATAAAATATTTATGTAGGACATGTTTATGTCTCGTGAACAAGTGTTTTATAATTTTAAATATTACTTGATATTCGAGTTTTTTTTTTTCGTATTTTGATAAGCGCCGGCCACATACGGCAAAGCGCAGCGCAGAGCATTTTTCACTGTCAAACTATTATCTGTTAAACTATTAAGGGCCGGCAGCCCTTAGGAATTCGAGTCTTTCAAAATATATTCGTACTGATTCAGTTAAAAAAACGTCTAAACAAAATTTGGGATAGATATAGTTCAGAAGGCTTAGAGAAGCCTAGAGAAGGACCCTTGTAACTGTGCATTGATCGGTTCATTTCATAGCAGATTTTCGTAACTTTTCATATCTTTCGAAAGTGTTATTAATAGATAACAGAGCCGTAGAATTATAAACTTACGGTTCTTGCTACTTTCTGTTGACATAATATACAAATACGCGTGGTAGTATACGATTATCCATGTTTGATTTTTATTGTATACAATTTGTTTTTTAATATCCCTACAATGCCGAAGGGGGGGGTGTTCTGCCCCCCCCCCCCCCCGCGGGAACGAATGTTCTACGACTTTTTGAATTTCCATGATTTTCATTGAAGAACTGTGCACCAAAGTGCAGCTGATTTTTAACGTGGTGATTACCCTAAAATAAGCTGTTTGGTGAACCTCTGACCTTGACCTCAGTAATGTTAGTGATGAGACAGATTAAGGCTTATCTTACAGAAAACTTAACAGCATCTGAGAGGCAAATGGTTTTTTTTTGTGCTAGGTTTTGTTGTTTAACTTAAATGCCATACGTAATGGTGTACCTACAAAACATCGTGAGGAAGTCGTATTATGCGCAACTAAGTTGGTACTCCATAAATCCGCATTTTGGTCTATGTGTTGGAGAAACAACGATCACGCTAGTGAAGAGTTTGACCCTAGTCCAGGTAGTGGGAACATGAACATCAATTGTGTCAGAGTACTTTGGATCGAGGACAGAAACAAGATTTTTCAAAGTATTTTTATTGGTAATTTTGTTTTGATCACTCTGTCTTTCATATTCTTCATTTCATAGCTAAAGAGGTTTCAGCTACTCGATACTCTTTCGATACTAGATGGTTCTAATAAAACTCCTTGGTACAACATATAAGACATTTGACATTTTGTTTGTTTTTTCGTAACTATGGTTATGGACTGAATAATTTTTTTATTTATTAATTAATTTCTTCATAAATTCAATAAAACATAGCAGAAGTGCTGTGTTATGAGCTGCGAGAAGACAAATTGACTCAAACTTCGGCTTTACATAAAGTTGTTTGCGTAAAGTGAAAAATAACTCAAAAATGTGTTATGTTTGTGCATTCATCGGATCATCATCAGGCTTTCGCAGTCCTCTACAGGACATAGGCCTTACCCATTTGTTCATTTGTTCATTTGTCACATTCATCACCATTGCGTCCTCTCTTGCCGCATCCGTCGTGCGGGTGCAATGCAACTGCGAAAACTGCAGACTACAAGTACCTTCCTACTCCAGGAACTAAGAGAAAAGTCCTCGTAAGAAATTGATAAATAAAAATAAAACGAACATTTGTATGTTCTTCTTCTTGGTAACGACCAAGAGTGTAACGACACTCTTGGCAGAGTGGTCGTGGTTGTCATGGTGGGGGTTGTGACACGCTTCACAATCCTGCGCCATTCATCTCTGACAGCGGTTTTCCTAGTGCATTTGTATGTATTTTCTCTTAATCTCTCAATAGTTTGAAATAGTCTAACTAAATTATGTAAAACTTTTCTTAATTCTTTACATCGAAAGGTTCATAAATACCTACCTACTCAACTTACCTAGATCATAGGCATGAGCACATGTTCCTTACGTGTGTCTATGTGCGACGTGGAGGGTAAGTAAATAGCAAATAGGGTTGTCTTAAATAATTATTGTATGAAAATTTCTGATACGATGTATTCAACCTTTGCACACGTGATAGTATTCACACTCTTAGTCTGAATTCGCCCCTGTAGCCATTTGTAGGGGCATAACACTACACGTTGTATATGTATTCTGAATTTATCATGTAAATAACGGAATTGTACTGTTAAATGTGGATGTTGGCAACGCCACCGGCGACCCAGTTGAATAAATTGCATGATCATTGTTCACTAGAAGCGCAAAAGAAAACTCCGATCAATTAATAATTTTAGGTGTTTTCTACGTATTAATAAGTATAAGTAAGTATCTATGCATACAGCGTGTTCTATCAAGCCAGGAAATCGAGAAAATGTTTGTGAGTGCTCGGTATAAGTCGGCTTTCTATGATCATTGCGCAATGGCCACCGGCTGGCAGCCATTTTAGTAATATCATAAGTACTATTATTTTGTATTGAAAAAAAAAAAACTTTTAAGAAAAGCCATAATGTGCATCGAATACTTTAACACCTCGTACTAGAGAAAATAAAAACTATAAAATACTAGCTGGTGCCCGCGACTTCGACTCATGCTCAGGTATCTTTATAAATTGTAGCCTATGTGTTATTCTGATGTATAAGCTATATTATTGTAAAGTTTCATTAAAATCCATTCAGTAGTTTTTACGTGAAAGAGTAACAAACATCCATCCATCCATCCATACTTACAGACTTTCACGTTTATAATATTAGTAGGATGCATGCGGAAAAATTACACATTATAATTCGACTTTTACATACAAAGCATACCTTATATCGTCGCAATCGTAGAACAATGTCGGATCTGCAAAATGCGAACTTTACAGGAGAGCATTTTGAAGTTGAGAGATTTATTTTTTTCTGTATATTTAAAAAACGGCTTATCCTTTCCGCTTCAAAATCAGGAATATTATTGTGTGTGGGACATTTTTAAATATGTGGTATAGCATTTTTACACAACATGCTTAGGGGGCGTCCATAAATTACGTGAGGTGTTTGTTGAAATTTTCTGTATTCAAAATATATTTATAATTATTTATTTCCATACAAAATATTTCGGACAAATACTCCAAAAGTACGCCTTATTATAGTAATTTCTTCACACTATTCGTTTCGTCTATGTTTTTGATTACGTCAACAAAAAAAGTGAAAGGTTTCATACTTTAATTTAGATTTTATACGTGTTTTTAAGTTAGTAGGGTTAATTTTAACCTTACACTTTTTTATCTTAAGCATGTACAATCTGGATTAAATGGACCAAAATAATAATTTTTTTTTGTTTCAATCAGATAAAAATTGTGTGTTATTGCAGACACCCCCTCTCTCCTACGTAAGATTAGATGAGATTTGATTCGACACCCCCCCCCCCCCCCCCCCCCCTTAAACACCTCACGTAATTTATGGACGCCCCCTTAGTTATATCTTTATTGTTCCCTGTCGTAGGTTGGCGCGGGCGCCACAGGTTTAGCCAACCGCGCTCTCTACGAAGCCACTAAGTACTCCCTGGAGAGGAAGACTTTCGGCGTGCCCATCGCCTACCACCAGGCCGTGGCGTTCATGCTGGCCGATATGGCCATCGGGGTAGAGACTGCGAGGCTTGCCTGGCAGAAGGCCGCTTGGATGGTCGACCATGGTGAGTTAACAAACAGCTTTTTTTTATGCTTGCGTTTGACCACTATCTCTACTACTCGGGCGAGTCAACTTGACACCTGGCTACCACGTGGCTCGGAACTTGATGCTTCCCCCGCTGCCCACCGCGGCGCCCTCCTTGTTTCTTCTTCCTCTTATTGCGAAGAATTATCATTACTAAGTATTACAGGACCTCTTTTCTATCAAGATTATCAAATTCCTCGCTGTACTTTGCACAAACGTCATTTGAGCCAAGTGTCATGTTTATTCGCCCGAGTAGTACTTCACCTGATGGTAATGCCTAGATCACACGTACCGAGTACTCAGCCTTGGCCGAGACAGTGAAAGCTTACGTCACTCGCTCAGCCGAGCACTCGGCGCTATGTTTATATGTACGTACCGAGTACTCGGCCGAGAGCACAGTACTCCGTACGTGTGATCAAGGCATAAGTATGGTCAGTCAGTACAAGTATTATTTAGAACAAAGTTATGCTTAGAATCGCTGCGATATTCAAACTAATACATATAAATGGACGGATATAAGTCATCTTCTGATTGTTACTTATCCGACGCAATAAACAAAAATTCACAAAGCCCGATCGTTATCAATAGCCGTATAATGTATTCTTTGTAATATATTTCGTGTTTCCAGGTCAAAAGAACACAGTGCTGGCTTCGGTTGCAAAATGCCACGCTTCGGAGATCGCCAACAAGGCTGCGGCCGACGCCGTCCAAGTGTTTGGTGGGAACGGCTTCAATACGGAGTATCCCGTAGAGAAACTGATGAGAGACGCCAAGATCTATCAGATTTATGAAGGCACCTCGCAGATTCAAAGGATTATCATCTCCCGCGAGCTTCTCACTGCGGCCAAGCAGACCAACTAATCAATTACAATTCCAACACTTCGTATCACACAATATTCATAGTTTTTACATGTAATGTTAAGGGTATTTTTTTTTATAAAATGTTTTTCAGTTTGAAAGATATTTGATTTTGTGCCCTCGCCTCGTGTAAAGATAAGATTGAATGTAAAGATTAAGATTTTAGAAAAATATAAACTTTTTGTAATTATTTATTAATCAGACTGCATTATCAGAATGAATTTTTACTGTGCGTTATTGTGTTTGAGTGTAGTGTGAGTAAGTAATATCTATGTTATATTATTATTCTAAAATAATAAATATTTACAGTTACACTTTTGTGCCTCCTTTAGTTACCTTACCTACTCCTTATACTCCTACTTAAGTTTTAATGAAAAAAAAGCAAGCGAACATTACGGTTGGTCGCCAAAACGCTGGCGAGACCATCTCGATTATTTTCAATAAGAAAGTGGTGGACAAGGGCTAAAGACCAGAAGACGTGGAGTGATTGAGGGAGACCTTTGCCCAGTAGTAGGACGAAACAGGCTTGCTTATTTAAAGAAAATGCTAGCTTTCCGCACCCAAATGGTAAAAATAGAACACCTATGCTTACTTGCACCAAACTGTCAAAGTCCCTTAGCAATTAATTAACTCGCTTGGTAGTTCTTAACAGGCCAGATTCTGACCGTTATGAACGAAGTAAAGTAATTGCTTAGGAACTTTGAAAGTTTGGTACAAGTCGGCATTAAAATTGTTATTATGATGGTCAGAAGAGTTCTTTCTTTGCGGCGACAAGTCACTAATAGGGTTTTTAATCTTGTTCGTGAGGGAATCGATGCATTGCAGACAAAAAAGTGAGTATTTAATCAACGGCATTTATTTTACAAATTCCAGTGCAGAATCTTATTAAAAAATCGAAAAAAATGTAGAGTGCTTGTAGGTAATTTAATGTTGCATTTTAGTGCCACTAGAATGCGTTGAGGTATCAGTAACCCAGTTTTCATAGAACCGACCGTCTTATGTTTTATTATGTAGATCTCTATTCATTACTGGTATTAATCAATAATCACGTAATTGATTCAGAATTAATGATTTTAGTAAGCTACTGTCAATAATTACATGAAATTGAGCGCGGCATTTCTACGTTTTGTAGGTTTATCATAAAGTCTCACTAGATGGAGTTTGTGCAGTTAAAAATTATAGGGTGAAAACTTGGTGAAAATCATATAGAACAAAGGAGAGTAGATTTTAAGGTAAGTACTTATTTTTTTTAAATAAACCATAACTGTAAAAAGTCCTGTTTAAGCACTATGAAAATTTACAACGACGAAATCTTTTTTGAGCATTACATTTGACGCGACTGCTGCGCCATCTAGTGGAGACTATGGTATAAAAACATGCCTGAAATAGATGACGCTACTAACGACGGAAATCAAAAAGATACTTTCAAACTATATATTGTTATTATTAGAAATATTATAAGAAATCATAAAATAAAGTAGCTTATTTAATTGTCTCCCTAATAATATTAACGGTGAACACTTCGTGGGTATTTGAATTACGAACAGTAACTCTACATCATACATATAATGATTGACCTACATTCGGAGCCCTTGTGAAAGGATTGTGCAATAGAAACGGTCATTTATTACACAACACAGTGTATTCATAAGCAAACGTAGTAATTTTGCATCATTTACACGATATTTTCAAGCCATATCATATCCTTCGAAATAAAGATGTAGAGTTCCTTTCACGCCTTTTGTTTTATATTATTACCATCTTACTCTTATTTTTGCTTTAGAAATATATATCTGTAACCTACTTTGTATAATTCCTCATAATATGGAAGTTTTTCATGTAAATTAGGTCATGACACAAATATTTTGGAAATGGGCTATCTCTTACTGCCCTTTACCGACTTATTTCAATGTCAGTCATGAACACAGTGGTTTTACTGAACCCAGTTATGTCGGTCGGAATATCAAAGTGTATGTGAAGTGGCCTAGAGACCTACATTTTGTTTTTAAAACGCATATTTGCCGTTTATTGGTGATTTTTGAGATAGAACTTATCGTAAATGGTTAACCTCGCATTGAAGTAACTATAAGCGGTGTTTTTCGGTCGCCTCGTTTGGTTTTTGTGCGTTATGCACGAAGACGTTCCGAAAATGAGTTTGGCTGCCTCATCGAGCCAGCCGAAAAGTGATATGGTGACTGAAGTACAAAATGAATTCGACATGGGCTCTACCGAGCAAGATCATTCGGAGACCATAAACCTGGACTTGAAGATAGCTTATGTAGATCCTCCAAGCGGTGAGCACCTATTACATTTTTATAAACATAGGTACTTGCTTTTTTTGATAGTAAAAGTAATCTACGTAGTGATTGTCTTAATGGTAGAGACAATTTTGTACCTACCTATTCACTTAAAATTTTGGTTAACATTCAGTTTTCATAAAAAAATATTATTTTTAAATAATTATATATTAAACTTTCATGTTTATTATCGATTTTCGTGTTTTCAGCATTAATTGGCACTTATTCATGATAATCAAATTGGTCTCTAGTAAGATTGGTTTGATTTTGATAATGGGACATGAGGCTTGCTTGGTCATTGTCATAGCCTCATTGAAAAAATATAATGTACAAATTCCTATTTGAACATTCCTGGCAAGTTCAGGGTATGGATGAATAAGGGAGAGTGTCTGTTAGTATGTACTTACACTGAGTTTAAAATAAATGGTTGTATGCATCGAAGAGTCTACCTGCCGCTCGTACGCTCGACTGCACGGTGTGGCAACGCCGCATTGAATTTTTTTCGCGCTATCCTTCGCTACGATAGAGTCGGCCCAACTAGCTATGAGAAACTGTATTCTTAGAGAACTACGGCTCACGGAACGTGTTTCGAGAATAGTTTGATAGTATAATTAGCCGCCACATTGCGTTGAATGAATGTAGGTACCTATCTACCCATTTACTTGTGTTAAATTGTCAATAGCAAGTTATTCAGTGCGTCGCATCGCGCGGCGCGTGGCGTGGCTGTCGCATTTTGATTTCAATCGGTCGGTGTCAGTAGGACACGCTTGCTTTACCATTGCGCTGCGGGCTGCACAATTGCACATGCAGAACACTCAGCGAATCTGTTTACCTACATCGCAGATTAGTACGTAGGTTACCTCGTAAAATACGTACACCTACTACCTACCTATTAGTAGGTATATTAATATATACCTAATATGCTGTAGTTAACAACCCGCCCAAATGACGGTAAAACACCAAATGAAATGCTGCCGCCAGCAATACAAAAGTAGAATGGTAATTTTTTTTTTCGCTTATTTAATTTTTTTTTTACTAATCCTATAGGTACCTAAGTAAGTAATATTAATTTCTTATAAGTAAAAATCTAATAAAATGGACTAATAGGTAAGTGCCCACACAAAATAATATCTATCTATCAATCTAATCAGCCTGCAATACCCACTACTGAGTAGGCAGGTAGGGTCAAATAATATTTAAGTAGGTTACCCTACCTACATAAATTATTAATACACATAATTTGGTAAACAAAACTTTACATCATCTTAGCTTAGCTATATGTACTTTACTTACCTAATATCTAAATTATAATCAGGTTAATAACTGTGGAAGGAACCGACCAACATCGTTTACGACTACTTGAATATACTATTAATTTGGGCCGTTCAATCAAGTAGGTTACTCAGCCAAGTAGTTGAAGACACATTCAACAAAAGGGCTAAACGTTACTCAGCCGCATGGATAAGAGGCTATGTGTCGCTGCGTTTCATTCTTACTCGGTAACGGTACAGTTTACAAACTTGATGTTAATACAGTGATTACTTGAGGATATAATCTAAATAAATGTAAGACAGAAACACGATTGGTGAAACTTTTATCGATTAATTTATTTTTTGAAATGGGCTCTCTTAAAATCTGATTTGCATCCATCCTCCGAATTTAGAGAATATTTACGGTTTATTTTTATACTGTTGAGTGAGTAATCACAGAACTTAGATAAATGTAAAAGGATTTTTTCATAAATTCAATACTTTTCAAGCAATACGATGTTTTATCATTTGTCGCTTACGTCCGTTACTTTAGAGCGACAAAAATCTATATCTAACCTCTTCCCACGGAGTAAGGTGTCTAATTGCGCTATCACTGTCTTACAATTCGGCAGCTGTCATTTCTGACAGTTTCACATATCCTCTTAAACAAAATTTTGATTAACTTACTGAAATTGTAAAAGATGTGATTTATAATAGAAAAAAAAATTGGTCTTGGAAAGATATACTTACCAAAGTATTTCATCAAACACAACAAACATTTCAATCAGCTCTTAACTGTCATGACGTCATATTTATCAGACATGAAGTAAATATAAAGGACCCAGCGGATTTTGTGGCCGCGCCGGCCGACGCGTTTTTCAAAACGGCTATTTACTAACAAATTTTGAATTTTTACATAAATCCCAAGTTGTAGGCATAAACCAGTTGACTGCGACTTTATTTACCACCATCGTCTATAATAGTAGGATGAATTGTAAAATCTAAGTTAGAAACAGAGGTAGGTACAAACAGCATGTGTGTGTATAAACACATGGTTAGACGAGCTAACACATTGCCTCAGTCGTTATGGAGTCTATGGCATGTACAGCTCAAGAATCCGCGACGAAATGGCTTCTAATTCTTAAGCTGTGCATTAATAGCCTTGTGGGAGGGCCATCTACGTTACGACGACATCGCTGATTCTCGCCCGTCCATGTTGCTGGCATTTGTTTAACTAATACCCTCTTATGTTTATTTATTTATTAAAAAAAAAAAAAATAATGTTTTAAGTTATTTTATGACTTCTTGTAATTTAATATTACGTCAGTCACCTTGCTTGATATAGTTACCAAATAATAACCTCATATGATAAAAATGTAATTGCTCTTCTAAAAGTCAGAGCATCACTGCCGCCCGACACGAACGGCTTTTTTATTTACCACCCCTTGAAAGTTATCGGTTTTTAAAACTGACCATCATTTTGGCCTACCGTCACGCAGATTACCAAGTAGCGATTGCTCTATAATCGCCTTAACAGCGATAATGCACAGCACAGCCCAACATTGTACGCAAAGGATTAGAAAGCCTAAGGTTATGGTTTCTGTAGCGTCCATTCCTGAGCCGTGCATAAAAAATTCTATACAGTCGTGTAAGGCCCAGTATACACCATGGGAGTTTGTTACCCATCACGCAAAGATTGATGGGCAAATAAATATCAAAAAGCATAAACAAACAAATGCACTATAGTTGTAACCGTACCTGAGTTCTAAAATGATAGTACCTAAGTATTTTGATTTAAAAACCTTCGTTACCTATATTCTTATTTGCGATTTTCCACACCCAATGACCTTAAAAACGAAAGAGCTCACATTTACGTTAAATATGGTAGGACTAGGACACAAAACCTTAAGTTCAAAAATTGGCTGATTCGGCTTTTTGGATTGGACAGAGTTGACGCAGAGCGTGGAGGTGTGCGAGGGTGGAGGTCAAAATTGTTGATGGTGTGATCGTAAAGCGTTGAAGTTGCTTTTTAAACGAAATATTTAGGAAAAACGCGCAAATGAATTTATTAGCAAAATAAGCATTCGCATCCAATACTAGCTGACTTTAACACAGTTGATAGTTAAATGCTTACTGGACATTCTTCCCATATAATAGGTAGGCAACTTGCCCATAAATGGATCGAATCGAAACGTTCCATTTGCGTCGCCTTCGCAGAACCCGTTTGGGACCTTGTAAGGCTTGTGACCCGTCATAAGGCCCTGAAGTAACCACCAAGGAAGTCTAAAGACCACTTCATTTATATGTCTCGGTAATCTGGATATTGTCTGACATAGCAACGCCCAACATGCGACATTTTGCTTCCGAGCACCGTCAACCCCTGACAACTATCGTCGGACTGCTTGATCAGAACTTGGAATCTATCTAGCAACCATCGTACACAAAGTATTCACTAGCTGATGCTTGCGGCTCCGCTTGCAAATCAACAAGATGTAAAATGGAAGGACCCTGTGTCCTTTTCAGATCCTAAACGACTTATACAATAATATTTAATAGTAATTTGCTCCATAAAACTAAACCAATGTCTACCTAGATGTAAAAGTTCAACTAAATCAAAGTCTAAACAAAGTCCCGAGTAGCAGTCTTCTGTCATGAGCGGGCGTGATCTCTTACCATCTCGAGAGCGCTGAGTTCGTCTCGTACCATGGTTACTTAAAAAATACTCATAAAATATACCAACCCGTATATATTCACCATAGAGTCTCAGGGAGAGTTTCCTCCCCTACATAATTCCATCTAGTTCTAGATGAATACCAAACACCGGATATTCGACCACTAAGCAGTACTGTGTTAGCATTTCTTTCAGTTCAGGTTTGAAGGGCACTTTATCCAGCATGACTGGGCTTTCGAAAGTAGTCGTCCACTTTGAGACATGGATTTATGTCTGTTATGGACGAGCGCTAAGTGTTGCACTGACCTAATTAATTCAAATATGAACGTATCACTGTGTTAGTCATTAGTTATTACAGTCGGGCGTCTAGACACTTAATCATATATTAAAAATAATTACTGCCCAGTTGGTTCAGTAGTTTCGGCTTGATTGAATGAATGAGAACTCTGCATTGTAAGAACTTAGATTAGGCGTGATTAGATATAAACATCCATCCATCTTCACACTTCCACTTTCGCTTTTTACCTGATATGTATATCTTGTTTTATTTAGATTACCGAATTTTAGACTTGTAGAGCTTGTTTAAGGTCGTACAGCCTACAAATTGAACATCTGGCCTTAAAAGTTTTCCCCATTTCATTCCCCTATTAAGCAAAGTACCTTACGAGGACTATATAAGTTTTAATGACTTACATTGCATGACTTGCATTCAATGTCATGAGGAATGTTAGTAGCCGGTTTGCGTAGGGTAAAACCGGGTTAGATGCCCCAGAAGGATGATGCCCATTCTCCTAAAAACCATGCTTTCGAAAAGCAAATAGTAAAAAGTATGAATCAAAAAATATGCTAAAAAATTTATCTATTATTACTTTCATTTTATTTTAGAGACTAGGGTTTTTAGAAAAAAAGCACCCATCCTTATTAATTAATTTAAGGGAAGAGTGTGCAATTCGAAATTAAATTATACCATTTAAGTACGTACCGAAACATTTTTAGTAGGTCAGCGAATCTACCTAACTGAATTGTTTAATTGTATTCCAAAATGTAGAGCAAGGTTAGTGCGTTCGACTAACATTCAAATAGAACAAATAACATGATACATGAGTAGGTACTTACCTCACCTACACGCGTTAGGTGTTTCATAAGTTTCGAATAAGTAATTGCGCACACTATAGACAAAAACTCACTTAAGCATCGATGTGTGGGTCTGTAACTTTTGCTCTGATGCAGTGCATTGCTTCGATTTTTTATGCACACGAGTACATAAAACAGCCTTCTACCAGCTTACTGACTATTGTGAAAGTTGTTTGACCTTGAGAGATTCCAAAAGTCTCTGAAAAATAAAACTTGACACATTTGTGAAGGCGTAAGAGTGCTGCCGATACTGAAATTGAAAAATTTTGTTTCTCTACCCACCTATTTATGGACGCTGTCCATTTATTTATTGTTTTGCTTACTGCATTAAGTTTAATATGAAAAGGTACAGCTAAATATACAGCTTCGAATGGTTTAAAAAAAATTATGATAGTAATATAGGCGCAGTATTTTATTACTCTCTCAAGCTCGAACCTTGAAGAAGGCTCTGTAGTGAGTCTGTAGACAGACTCAGCGTGGTTTTAATGCCGCTTTACTTAAGATTCCACGACCGAATTATTTCGAGGTCAGGGTAGGTACATGGAAGAAACCCGGGACGGCTGCAGTGCACCGGCAGGCATGCACTGCAAGCGGAGCTCGGGGTCGGCGCAAGCCTCCCCTGGGATGGGCCTCACAGCAACGTGCGTGAGGGACACCGGTACGAGTTCTTCGGATATCCCGGGGTCCGTCTAATGTGCAGAGGTCGGCCACCATGGGTTTTTAGTCGGTTAAAGTCCGACATACCCCTCCGCCCTCCCCCAAGGGCGGTTGGCATCCATGAGGATTTCCCCATGTAAAAAAAATAAAAAAAATAAAGGAAATATTTAAATAAAAATGCATTTATTCACTTAAACATACGCTAACCTAATACAAAAAATATTTTAAAAGTAAAGTTCTAAACTCCAAGTTGGATAGGTAGGTAATTAGGTATTAGGTAATTATGTTGTGAACAGGTCGAGGACTTAGCCATGCTGTTTTTCAGCCTCGCCTTTATCTAACCCTACAAGTGTCGGGTTCTCGGAAATGATCAGCCTCCGTCTGCACGGGCTGACCATTTCCAAGAACCACCCTCTGTGCATATTTTATATACAATGTTTATTGAAGTAAGAACATACAATAATATTAACAATTATGCCTTATTAGGATATAAACTATTTCGACCCAGTTTTCGTTACCTAATAAAAGTTATTATATTCTATTCTAAATATACAATATGTCCGGTCTTGAGTTATTAATATATAAGGGGGTTATTTTTATGTTTTTTAATTGGTAAATCTGTTAATTAAATTAAATTTATACGTTTGACATTTTTATTTACTAAGGAATGTTTTTTCTAAAATCTTAGGATTAAAAAGGACAATATACCTTAAACTTTGACAATGACAAACTCTACGCATAAATTATGCATGTAATCAAAAGTTACTTCCGCCAAATGTTTATTCATCAACATATTTTAGAGGCTTTAAACCCATATTCTAAGTCGATTTTTTCACTCAAGTGAATACTTACGTGAGTGGTAAAATGGCCGCCGCTTTACTAAAGGTTCCGCTGTCACCTGTCAAATTTAAAATGTAAGTATTCACTTGAGTGAAAAAAATCGACTTAGAATATGGGTGTTAGTCATGACTGACTGACAAACGACGCACTCGTAGTAGTAGCAAAGAATAAATAATATAGTAGTAGGACGTAGAGACTTGAAATTTCGAGAGTATGTTCGTCATGAGCTGAAAGTGTGAACTAAGAAATGATTTATGTTAATTCGCAACGCAAACGAAGCTGCGGGCGTCAGCTAGTAGATAATAAAATTAATGTATTAGACGAGTAGGCCTAGGCACTAAGATAAAAGATAAAGATAAAAAATATTTATTTTTTGTAGGTCTTATAGTACGTATAATAAGTAACAATTATAAGGATAAAATGAACAGACTAAACGTATAAGAAGGCAAAGCTGGCAAGCTGAAACCCTAATAATATGTGTTATGTATGTGTGTATGTTTTGCAGTCAAATTGATAATAGCAGCGAAAGTGGCTCGGACTGTTTGTTTAGAAACATGCTTATGTTCTGTTGATAATAGTTCAATAAAATTCACAAATAAAGTGTTAAAAACGTGAAAAAAATATCTGCCTTGCCCTTTACAATTAACCAGTAATGACCGTTGTGAAATGTCAGTTAAGATTTCTCTTGCTCCAGTAACTTTTCAAGGGTGACTGGTACCTATGTACAAGGAGGTGACTATTGACAAAAACCGGCTTACAATAGCCAATGCTGTGAAGAAAGTTGAAAAGAATTAATAATAAGAAGCGCGAATTTAAGTTTGCAAACTCTACTAGGCTACCCTTCTGTAAAAACCTGTAGCCTGTACTCGTATGATCTTCTACTCCACAGAAGTATTATATTAAAGTATAGAACCACAATGTAGTACATTAAAAATGCGTCAGAAAAAAGAAGCCACATTGGCTAACTAGTAATACATTTTGGTCCGATGCTAATTTTCGAAAAAGAAGTAACAGAGCTATATAAATATTATATATCAAAACTACTAGGCTTTTTCATTATTAATAAAACTACATCGTAAATAAATATTATTTGAAAATGAAGGTATTTCATTTTTATTGACACGGTATGAATTTTTTGGTCCTGTCTTATGCCTCCATTTTGGTTTGATATTGTCTATCTTGGTGTTAGGAACACTGTTATTCATATAAGTTCTATTCATACTCGTTGATTTTCACAACTACAATTTCGAAACAAAATAGGTAGGAACCACAATAGGTACTACCTACCTACATTCTTACCTAATATTACATTATAACTTAATTACTTAAAATAATAAAATATATAAAAAAATAACGTTCACAACCACTACTTTTGAAGTAAATAATGTTGTATTCTGAGGCACCTCAAATACATTGTAAAATAAAAAATACATTCGACCAATCTTTGTATATTTATAGTTACTTTATATTATTTAAGTACCTATGTACACAGTATACAATATTATTGTATACTGAATTGTATGTATTTATTTAAATAAGACCAACAGAATAGACTTTAGGTCTAAACAAAAGTACTTATAAAAAAATATTTTATTTTCATTAAATGAAGAGTCATCCTAAAAAACAAAAAATATATTTAAAGTTTCGATCCACTCCACTATCTATCGGAAATCAATTTTTACAAGTTACCTCCCAAATTCTGACGTGTTTGTTTATTGCAAAAAAATGGGGTAAATTTATACCTATTTAAATCTGAATTGTAATTTCATTCTTTTAAATTGTGTAATTACAAATGGTAATTATCTAAAGAAATAACCAAATTGTACACATAATTCCTTAATATACAATCTTTTTGTTAATATCCCTACAATGCCGAAGGGGGGGTGTTCTGCCCCCCCGCGGGACGAAATGAATGTTCTACGACTTTTTGAATTTCCATGATTTTCATTGAAGAACTGTGCACCAAAGTGCAGCTGATTTTTAACGTGGTGATTACCCTAAAATCAGCTGTTTGGTGAACCTCTGACCTTGACCTCAGTAATGTTAGTGATGAGACAGATTAAGGCTTATCTTACAGAAAACTTACAGCATCTGAGAGGCAAATGGTTTTTTTTGTGCTAGGTTTTGTTGTTTAACTTAAATGCCATACGTAATGGTGTACCTATAAAACATCGTGAAGTTGCATTTTGCGCAACTAAGTGGGTACTCCATAAATCCGCATTTTGGTCTATGTGTTGGAGAAACAACGATCACGCTAGTGAAGAGTTTGACCCTAGTCCAGGTAGTGGGAACATGAACATCAATTGTGTCAGAGTACTTTGGATCGAGTACAGAAACAAGTTTTTTCAAAGTATTTTTATTGGTAATTTTGTTTTGACCACTCTGTCTTTCATATTCTTCATTTCATAGATAAAGAGGTTTCAGCTACTCGATACTCTTTCGATACTAGATGGTTCTAATAAAACTCCTTGGTACAACATTTTAGACATTTGACTTTTTGTTTGTTTTTTCGTAACTATGGTTATGAACTGAATTATTTTTTAATTTTTTTCATTATTTCTTCATAAATTCAATAAAACATGGCACAAGTGCTGTGTTATGAGCTGCAAGAAGACAAATTGACTCAAACTTCGGCTTTACATAAAGTTGTTTGCGTAAAGTGAAAAATAACTCAAAAATGTGTTATGTTTGTGCATTCGTGGGCATAAGGCTTTCGCAGTCCTCTGCAGGACATAGGCCTTTCCCAATGTGCGCCATTGCGCCCTCTCTTGCCGCATCCATCGTGCGGGTGCAATGCATTATGCAACTGTGAAAACTGCAGACTACAAGTACCTACTTACTCCAGGAACTAAGATAAAAGTCCTCAGTAAGAAATTGATAAATAAAAATAAAACAAACATTTGTACGTATTTTCTCTTAATCTCTCAATAGTTTGAAATAGTGTAACTAAATTATCTAAAACTTTTCTTAAATCTTTACATCGAAAGGTTTATAAATACCTAACCTACCTACTCAACTTACCTAGACTAGATCATAGGCATGAGCCCATGTTCCTTATGATACGATGTATTCAACCTTTGCACACGTGATAGTATTCACACTCTAAGTCTGAATTCGCCCAGTCAGGGCTTGTAGGGATATAACACTTCACGTTGTATAAGAAAGTTATTTTAACAATTCATCCAAAGTGAACCGAGTTTGTGTTGACGAACGACTCTATATGTATATGCAGTCGTGGTACCAATGAGGCTATGTACTTCGCAAAAGGTCTCTCTTTAAAGGATAGGTTTCAAAGGATAGGACACGTGACTTCCCTCGGACTCTATCATTATTGTAGGAGCGTCATAGAGTGGTTACAATTAAAGATTCACCAACCTAAACTTATTGCATTTTTTTTATTAAAATTAGTACCTAAAACCTATGGTGTAAAATATCGATCCTTTTTTTACAAAAGGAATCTACCGACCAGTTTGGGAAACAACAGCTCTTACTATCAGCGGACCTCGTCTGTGACCCACTGACCTACTTACACGCCAGAGTAATCGCTGTATCGCTCAGTATAATACGTTACCTACGTATTAGTCAGTCAGTATTGTAACACACACAAACACTACATCAATAAATTCTAAAACGAATACTCCACTTGTACGATGTAGTGCACGTTATTGTCCTGTAAAAAGCGAAAACGTTTTCCCTAAATAAATTAACACCAAATATGGTTAATATTTTTCAAGTGGATACTTCTTTGTTCGTAAGATTGTATAGGCTGTTAAAGATTTAGGTCCTACATATATTGCTAAATTAATTTCTTATAAAAGTTTGTTTTCAATTGTACTTAATTCGTTATTAGTTATTTAACATGATAGTTTTAATGATCAGCATATATAATGTTAAAAAGACCGCCATTGTTAATTTTTACTGCATCAGCCAACATCATCGATAAATATGTATATTTGTGTCAAAGAGACGAAGTAAGAAGTGTGTCTCTCTCTCCGTCACAACCTGCTTGTTTTTATTTTAAATGATTAATATACAGACAATATATTTTTTGGGTTTACTTATTCAAAATTACTTAAAAGTTACGTAGTTACGTACACTAGTTACGTTACGAACGCCTCAAATCTTTTGCGTCAACACTTTGTTCAGTTCAAGTTTGTTTTAAACAAAGAAATGTTATGCCCCATAAACAATTTAAATATTACTCTGAAACTATATCACAGTATCGAAGGTTGGTTTCTTCTTAAAGTCTATAAAGACTATCGAAAAAGCAAAATGCTGCTTATAAATAAAAGTTAATTTCGAGTCGGAAAATATCCTGATGATCCAATAAAAATAATTCAGATGACGCCCAGTCCCGTGACCTGACATACATCAGTTGCTGCCAACAACTGCGACATACTTTCATGCTGAAAAATTCCTAATTTACCCGAAACATGAAGAATGAAGCGTCGTTAGTTTCTGCTTCGGTACAATTTATACCCAGTCACTGCTTTGTTTCATAATCTCTGGCAAATGATTTAGTTTATCGTGAAAATTAAGTTCATAAAAATAATAAGTGGCGTCATCAATGATTTAAGTATCCAAAAAATACTAGATTTTGGATACTTAAATCAGTGATGACGCAACACTAGAACAAAACACTAAATAAATTAATCAAATAGGAAAAGAAAAAATAATATTTTCCGAGTGAGTGCGCTTCACAGAATCGGTTCAATAACTGCTCTTCAATTGATTGTGCAACAATATACATTTTCCACTTTATGCTAAGAATTGCAGAATTTCCGTTATTATCTTGATGTATCTCAGAGCAAAAAAAAAAATATTTTCCTATAATATTGCTTGTCCCAACTGACTTGAAACCTGGTTGTGGAAATCCCTTGGGAAGACTTTTGACTAACTAGGAAGCTAAGTAGTTTGGCAGAACGAAAGTAAATCCACGAAAATGTACATACGTATGTTAGGAAATCTGGAAATCGGAAAAACCAGACACAAACCGTTAAAAAATATCCTATACTTGCGTAGCTTAGACATGCACAATTGCACAGCACAAGCTTAGGTAGCTACGACTAGGTACTGTGTGGCAAAAGAAACGCTTACGAAACTGTGAGTGTGAACAGTAACATGTTAGTGGAATAATGGTTAATCACCATCATCATTCGCTCGAAGGCCTTAATTATTATTTATAATTAATCCTCGTAAAAATAATCTGCCGATATGAACTTCTGAACTGCAGTAACGTATCTATTTGCAGCATTTAAGAGGTCAGTTTATATTGGCCAATAAATATCAAGTGAGGCAACTCAGGTCGAGCGAGACACCTACGGGTGCGTTTCCACTGACGCGGAGCTGGGCGAAATGAAGAGGAGCGGACCATGAATTAGGCAATCACAGTTCTCGAAGTGGAGTGAAAGTGAAATTTTGAACACTTTGATTCGCTAATTTATGGTCCGCTCCTTTCTACTCCGTTGAGCTCCGCGTCAGTGGAAACGTCCCCTTACGTCTGTAAGAAATCGTGTTTTCGATAAGGCCGCCTTTTGCAAGACTATAATTGTACGCTTTTACATGTGTTATACAATAAAGATTAATATTTATTTCACTTGAATTTATTGTATAGCAGCATAATAAATATAACCAATATAAAAGTTGAGAAGAAATAAGTCGTAATACCATCAGGGGAATGTCTCGTTAGCCTTTAAGTAGTCGCATTGGCTTGTCTACGATGCAATCAAAGCAATACTTTTATTTTACCTTGAAAAGTTAAATTTTCCACTACTCGTAGGTACTCTTACCTACCTACACCTATAAACCTTTCTTGTCTTCATACTTGTTGTATTCTTCGAATGTACCTTACCTTACTTAGGCGTTGTCCTAATAGAACGCGATCACGCCATCGTCGCGCGAGCAAGCGATGCGACCGTCGCGCGAATCCGCGATCGAACATACTAACGTCAAATAGGCGTCCCGATTGGCATTCGCGCGATCGCGCGATGCGCAGCGATGCCAATTGGGACACCTATTTGACGTTAGTACGTTTGATCGCGTGATCGCGCGATCGACGTTCGCGCGAACTTGCGATGGTCGCGTCATCGCGTTCTATTAGGACACTGCCTTACTCGTTGCTACGGGCAAGTGAGTACCTCTCAAACTCGAAACAGTGAATAAGGCTTCCCACCAAACATTATTGAGAGCTTGTGGCCTTGGTATGTATTTTGTAATCAATACGTGCGTAGTGTGGGTAAAGTCTAGGTACCTTTAAAATAAGAACGACCTTTTTTTTAATAAAAAAGTCGTTTATTTATCTCCAGTACATTAACTCTTACGGCGGCGGACGCTTATAATAGTACGGGAGGCGACGATGCTAAATGGGGATTTGCTCGAGCTTCATTGAGACCTATTGGGTTGCAAAACTTAGATGATAAGAAGAAAAAAATGTTATATAATATATACCTTATATACATACGTTTTATTACGTTTTATTTTTTACAACTTTGCAGCCCTCCCCTTTCTTTACCCCGCGCTCAAATTGTCAGATTAGTAGAATATACACTTTTTAGCATGTAATTAACTCACCCTACCTTAATCTGACGCGCTCGAGAATGTCTGATGATCAATTTTTTTTACTAATCTGATCCTTTATCCTTCACGGGCGGCCTTATCTAGGGGGCTCATATTTGGTGGAGGTACTTAACCGGGTACAAGGTATCCCCCTGTATATTAATCTGCCGCGCGGGAGTAACTCCCGAAATCCCCTCTTCGGCTCCCCTACCATAAAGGAATCTCAGTCCAATATGGCAGCATCCATATAGTTTTGAAATAGTAAATTGAAAGTATTAAAATAGTGTGACTAAATTAGGTAGCAATAATACTAGCATTACATCATTCGTCAAGCAAATTGAGGTTGGTGATGTTATCGTAATTATTGAGGCGTTTATTTACTTGATCCTACATCTCTACATCGTACATATATCTTGATGCTACAGGCAGACGAAATACGTACTTTAGAGGTACCTAGGTAAATACAGACACATGCTATTCTATGCCATCTTTTCCGCGGGTTCGGCTGTGGACGAAATCACACGCGGGCCAGCTAGTACTTTAGTCAAATGTTGGTAAATAGGTATTACAATTAATAGGATTATCATAAAATTATAAATAAATTTCCCATTTAGAAATACATTTGGACACAAAGGGCTTCGGTTTTATATATAATATCTATTTATTGAAATCTTCTTACAACTATTTATAGGCAAACCCAATGCAATAGTTTAGTCCGTATTGTCAAAAACATATTACAAATTTAATAATTAATAACAAACATTAATTTAATTAAAAACAAGTTATATTTAGTTTTTTAGAAAATAAAGTAAGTACTTAAATAACCTTCGGAAAAAAATAAATTTAATTTATTTAAGAAGTCTTGCTTTATGATAAATATGCCAGTTAGGAAAACACCGTATCAAAAACAAAACTATAAGAGGCAAAACAAAGGCAAAGGATGTGGTTCAACGGATCCTAGGTCTTAAATAGAACTGGGCAGGCAGGGCACATACAGAGGTTAAAAAGAAAAGATGGAGCCAAATTATTACTAACTGGACTCCCCGTGACACGAAGCGGAGAAGAGGAAGACCAGCTACCCGCTGGAGCGACGACATAGAAAAGGTGGCTGGAAAACTATGGGTTAGAACAGCTAGAGACAGGCAAAAATGGAAAACCCTGGAGGAGGCTTTCACCGCCATAGGCGTTCCCTACACATAATAAATATAATCCTTATTTTATTTGTAATATGTAATTTGTGTAAAGGAAATAAAAGCTTTTTTTATTTTTATTTATTTTATTATATATTTATGCCAGTTAGGAAGCCATTGCCTACCTTCATTAATTACCACCGAACATAAGTACAACCATAACGTCCTCTGTGAAGGTTTTATTAAATATTAATAAGGTTGAGAAGATTTTACGTAACTATTTACGCAGCAAATATAAAAGCTATTGGGTGACGTTCGTAATGATACTAATGATACACAGGACTTGCTTGCCAGTGATACATCATCGGCCGCATTACATTATACACCAGAGATTATGGTTCAACATAAGCATATAAATATCATCATCCGCAGCCTGACTTCACCAACTGCTTGCTATAGGCCTTTCTCTGCTCTGGCCATTCTGCTTTATTGAAAGAAGCATATAGATATAGAGCACATAAAAAAAATAGACCAAGTGACTCGCTCAATACAAACAAAACAATGGGAATGTGACTTACATATTAGGTGGGCTTTAAAATTTAATTCTAGGCAGCTGTCGAGGATGTAGGAAAATACAATGACAATCAAGGATTTCTATACGTTTCACAAGCTCTACCACCATGCGGGCTCAAAGAGTAATTGCTTACGCAACTTTGAGTAGGTACACGTGTTTGGAATGACGACGTTTGAGTCGCCTTTGTTACTTGTTTAAGAAGACCCATTACAACTTAGAGTAGTGAGTTACATGAATTGATAAATCGTTTACTAAGTACCTGGATAATCAAACTCCTTTCGAGTAATATGGTGAACACTTACGGAAACAATTTTATTGCGGGGAATAAGATAATAAAAATAAAATAAATAAGCCTTTTATTCAGAATTTTTTTTAACAATTTGTAATTATTGATAGATAAGATTTCATTATTATTATTAATATTACCTAACTAATCCCTATCCTTATCTATACACCGGCATGGTTTGTCTGTGTGCCCCTTGGCATAGGCCTCCCCCAACTCCTTCCAAGCGCCCCTATCCATTGCTGTCCTTGTCCAGTGTTTCCCACCTACAGCTTCTATATATATAATATATTAAGACACACTAGCAAAGAATAAGTCATATTATGATACTAGAGCGATTTTTCGCTATCAAATGCCAATAAGAATAAAACATTATTACCATATAAGGTATTCAAATACTGTAAATGGTTCCGATTGATTATGTGATAACAGAAATTTGCATCAATGCGAGCAATTTATGATATGATCACATAGTATGAGTATAAAAAATCTCTAAGAATCTAAAGTAAAGACTATGACAGTATTTGGCCAGTTTATTTTTTTAAAACTTAATGTATGTGCGTTAAAACAAACGTAGCTTTAAAAATAAATATGTAAACTGTAACTGATGTCAATTATAACTAGAGACAAAAATAATTTCTCTATGCACAGAATGCACACTCACTTCTTCATAAATATAGTCTTTTTTTAAACTTATAAAACATACTTATTACTAATTATTTACGCAAGTAGGTATATGAATGCATCTGATGAAAACTATGCCTGCTTGCATCAAACTGTCAAAGTCCCTGAGCAATTACTTTACTCGCTTGATAGTTCTTAACAGTACAGATTCTGACCGTTAAGAACTGTCAAGCGAGTAAAGTTGTTGGTTAAGAGTTTTGAAAGTTTGGTGCAAGTCAGCATAATATCATAGAGGCAAAAGGCTAGCTTAGCTGAATACTCCCTGCAACCTACTTTTAAAAACAAACAGAGAAATAGGTACCTACCCAAAATGTTTTTGCTTGAACACAGAACCCTTAACAAGGGGAACAGGCTATTTTTATGAAGCAAGAAGTTATAGGCTAATAAAATAACACAATGCTTCGTTCCCTCATCCAGAAAAAAAAATAATAGGTATAAATGGATGACTTACAAATATGAAAGACAGACTGCCTACTTTATAATAGGAAGAAATAGGTACCTCAGACATCTGAACTAGCTTTTCCCAGGGTGGACGGACAATGCAAACATACCGACCGACCATTAGTGAAGGTATGAGCATATACAATTGTACAATGAACACCATGACAATACCTTTGTGTTTGCGCCAACCAATATTTATCTCTCACTTTGCAATTCATCATATTAATAAGAACCAAGACTGTCTCGTTAGTGCAGCCTGTTGAAATATTGTATAAAGACCATATCATGGGTGCATTGGTGTTGCCATCATATAATGAACGGTTAATGACATCCGCTTTGCAGTCCCGGTTTCAGCAGCTCTTCTAATGATGTCTATTCTATTTTTTTTTTCAAATCTATATTTTTTGATTTCGCCATTTCTGTATTTTTTTAATGAACACTATTTTTATACGGAGTATTTTAAGACTATATCTAAAGATTTTATGGTCTACGACATAAGACATTGAAAATTGAATTGCTATTCGATTTAACAAATGCCACAAAGGAAAAAAGTACAAATAAAAAAAAGTGACTCGAATAAAAAAAACACTTGTGTGTGAAATGTTTAATTTATATAGTGTTCTCAAAGTGATAATATTGTAAATTAAGCATAATTTTTCCGGTCGATTTGTAAACCTCAATACGATATCAAAGGCTACCATTTTATTTATGGACTTCCAGGACATGATAAGAAAGATAATCATTCCACTTTTTTATTTTTGCCAGTTAATGAAAATACCAATGTTGACACATTTCACAGAACGTAAAGCTCTTCGCAGATATACGACACTTAAACCCTCCTCTGAGCACTGGGATCATAATGTATTTCCAACATAAGATATTGGTTTCATTTATTTATTCAATCATAATTTCACTATTGTATATGAATGTCCTATAGTACACACAACGCAAAAATAAAAATAAAATAAAAATACAGAAAAACTAGAATACAATTTCAAAATTACTACCTAAACTACTACCTAACAGCAGCAAACCTACTAACTACATACTATGTCACTAAACCTATCTTGTCATAAACTCGTCAATTGTATAGAAGCACCCCTCCAATAAAAGTTAAGATTTTAGTCGTTTGTTCTGGTAGAGAAAATCTGTTGCGTTTTTTACCGCGCCTGTTTTATGGAGTACGTCATGGCCGCGACTGCCACAAGTACGAGTAAGAACTTACTTACATGCATGCCTAGAGTAGACATACTAAATAAATTTAAAGCAAAAAATATTTTTTAAAATAGTGAAATAGTAGTGTCTGCGTCCGGTTTTTGTGTATTCAAAACGACAGTTTGAGCTGTATCTGTGTCAAGGTACGGATCGACTGTTGCGCAAACCGTTTTTTTAATACTACGCCCAGTTGCGAGGTAATTAATTCGACTCAGTGTGTCGCAACGAGCGATTCTCGTGATTTTAGTACCTACGTTTAAACCATAATTTTAAATTGAATAAATTTTGGTAACACGTAAAATATTTTTGAAGGTGGAAGGTGGCTGGAATGAGACGGAAGGTATTATGACATGATGTAAACTAGAGTTAAAAATTTATTTATTATAAAATAAAATACTGTTACAACTACTACTTGAAATAATGTCTGAACTTTTGTTATTACTGTAGGTTATCCCTCTGTGTATCTACCCCCAATTGCATAAATAAGAAATTTAGGTATATACATACATAGCTAATTTATTTACCTTATTTTTTTGAATCAGTTATTTTAAAAAGGACAAGGATACAGTTGTTTTGCAATTTTTAGAGACATAAATGCGTATTATAAAAATAAATATCCGCTCCACTATGATGCACTATGAGCACATCGATTGGTAAGCGAGTAACACAAGTAGGTAAAGATACCTTAGTCACAATTCTTGAATTTTGGCAAGGGTGATGCATAAGTTTAAAAAAACACAGGCAACAATGTCCCCTTAAGAGCTCGGTGGCCCTGCTCTCGATAGCTCTCCTTAGATGGCTCAGCAGCAGACTAGGTCGAGGAAAACCACCACGCTGTCAGTGTCACAACTGCGCCGCGGCTTCAACACCTAACTCGTCAACTACTGCTGGTTTATCTTGTTAAATATTGTTTCTTACACAACAAACACAGCGATGTATAGAAATTATCACAATTAACTGCTATTTGTTGTGTGGACGGATTGATCTGTGGTATAAGTTGGCTGTGTGGTCAGCCGTATGTTGCGTTGCATACATATAATGCTGTTTGTTCACAACATTTGTTTGCGACTATGGCCTTAAGATTCAAGGTACCCAAAATAAAATGCTAGAAGTTGACGACGTTCGAAGCCTTTCAAAAGTGTTTGCAATTTTGTAAATGACCAAGCATAAATTATAAGAATCGTGTAGAGCGTTGAGTCTTATTTTAAGGGATCATTTTTTTCGGTATCTAATCTTAACCTTTATTAGTGCATTGTGATGTTTTTGCATTGCATTCAGACAATTAGACTACATCCGTTATAAGTTTATAAACTGGCACGAAGTGAAATATGTTAAATAATTGCCTTATTAATTACTTAATGGAAAGGGACCTCAAATGAAAAAAGGTCCTATGGATTTGAAATTATAATAAAGTATTTTCAGCTTTTAATATTTAGAGTTTCAACTTTATAAGTTTCGCCATGTCTGTTTCTCTTCGTCCGTCCGCTCGTATGTATGTATGTCACCGACATATGTATTCATTCAGTGATTAAAATTATTTATATATTTAGTTAAAGTGTATATATATATATATATATTTTTAATGCATTGTGGAAATAAATTTACCATAACACTATCTCACTATCACATTCATCCATCCTCACAAAATCCTAGGATGGCAAAAGATTCATATAAGACTTGCATGCTAAGCAGCGTAGCAGATACATTATCTTCGGTACCCAACCTCATGAGATTATTCCCATTCGCCTTCAGCGGAGTCAACGCTGCAATATTATTGTTGTTCAGTGGTCTCCCAAGTGAGGTTACAGAGGCAGCCATGGTTACACACGACTGTGGAGACTCACAGCACGCTGTACGTCACCAATTCACGCCGACTACAATGGTAAATGACCTTCGCCTACTTACTCGCTCGTTCGGATCGAGCGGCTCAGCGAATCTTTTCAAAACATTAAGCTGTCTCGCTTGCTCCTTTTAACTAAGTTCATAATACATCCTATATTTATAACCTAGCCGTAGACACGCTTGTATTATTAGATAGAGTCGTAGAAAGGTATGGACTAAACTAGTAATAGAATGGTACCCAAGAAGCAAAGGGAGATAAAATAAACGATGGGAAGACGAGGTCGTGAAAGTAGCTGGGGCAGACAGAATGGATGCGGGTAGCGAAAGACAGAACAGAATGGAAATCTTTGGAGGAGGCCTTTGTCGAGAGACAAGCTGTAGATAAGAAGAAATCGGTTGTTGATACCTAGATTGGTAAAACAATAAAAGCTTACTTTATTTATTTTTTTATTTTATTTTAGAAAGGTATAGAGTTTTTTTTTAAACGGGACTTACTTGCTAATATCACCTTATATCAACAAAAACTAAACATTCCAAGTTACACTACCCATCTTGTATTTCTTTGTTTTGTAAATCAATCGGCGTCCCAGATTCAAAGTAAATGCCTACCAAAAAGAGCCTGATCGCCGATGGAGGGTCACCTTGTACTACTAGTTACAGATAATTATGCACAACATTGTTTCTGAAAAAGCTTATCGGGGCTCTACTTATTATATGATTAAATTATCATGCACTAGTTAAGCAAAATCATTAGATATAATTTATTTATAGTTTGACTTTTGGCATATTTGGCAACAGTTAATTTAATGGTTAATTTAGCCACTTAGTTAAACGACTAGGCCGTTCTATCAGTAGGCCCCCCGTTAGCGTCTGATGATTTGGATGGTTGAATGAAAGCTAGCCATTAGTAAACTATTGTACCTTTTTGTTACTTAGCAATAAGCTGATTATTTGTTATTTTAAAGATATATTTTGAAAACTTTTTTATTTTTCAATTCTAAGTTCATCATTAAGTTAAAGAGACGAGTGAACTAAAGGAGACTTAACTTCACCGGTCCTCTTTAAATGTTGCGGCCGACGACGTGCCTTTAGGAAACAAACTTGACGTGCCATTTTGTAGCCTGGATCCGTTAGGGTGCGTTTCCACTGATTCGGAGCTGGGCGGAATAGAGAGGAGTGAACCGTGAATTGGCCAATAACAGTGCTCGAAATTCCACTGCACATCGAGCACTGCGATTGGCTAATACGGTTCGTTCCTCTCCACTCCGCCCAGCTCCGCGTCAGTGGAAACGCGCACTTACTGTTTCTCATGTCAACATCGTGACAAATGACAAATGTTGAACCAATTTCACTCAAATTATGTGCATTCTCAAGTAGCACTGTAAAGCTCCGTACTCACATACGGTTTTGCTCGATCGAGCTATCATGTCGAGTAAAAACCATGTCCACACATTCAGCATTAATTTATAAAGTGACGCGCTCTGTTCATTATTCACCGAACCGTTCGAGCCTTAATTCCATCGAGCCGGTTCGATGCGAGCCTTCGAACTGTGAGTTTTGCGGTCCACACGTTAATATTTACTCGTTTTGGAGTAAAACTATCGAGTAAAACCGTATGTGAGTACGGAGCTTAAGTCAACAACGCAACGCTATCCCGGTCAACCCAGAGGCAGCCCGGTGACACACTTTGTAAAGTTTCAAAATTACCTACTACTTTGTTTCTACACATATCACCACACTACACATTAGGAAAAAGTCAAATAAAATCAGTCGAATTTGTAAGTCAAATAGATAGTACAGTCATCTGCACAGACATGTATACACTCCCAAACTTTCACATGTATAATTACTCTTAATTTTACAAAGAAAAGTGCACGCAAGCATTTTCAAATTAATATCATCTTACTTGTCAGAAGACGAATGTCTTTGGGGTTATAGTCATACGTTTAAATGACACCTGGCTGCCACGTGGCCAAAGAATAAATAATATTATTAACGTGGCTCGGAACTTGATGCTTCCCCCGCTGCACCGCGCGGTTCCGTGCTTCTTCTTCCTCTAATTGCGAAGCATAACAGTATAACAGGACCTTTTCTTTAAATCTTCTCTATCAAAATTATCTAATTGCACGCTTTTGTTTTGCACAAATGTCATTCGAGCCAGGTGTCATGTTTATTCGCCCGAGTAGTATGTAAGTATAATACTTTCGCAGTCGGGTTTTCAGTTTTTAAAAAAATAAATGAAATGAAATGTAATATTGTTTATTTGCTAGAACATATGTATTTACAAATGAGGTCTTAAATAGATTGAGTCCATTTTATGTCCTGCCGTAATAGGCATGCAAATATTAAGTCTTATTAACTAAGTAAGTATATACTAAAACATTAAGAAATCTACTACACCTATCACATAGAAACATTTGTCCAAGAGCCATTTTTTTAGTTTTATAAAAAAATAAATCCCTGTGTATAAACTTTTAGCATTTTATAAACACTAGCTAGGATAGGACCAAGGGCATTAGATAGATTCAATATAATAGCGGGAAGTAGGTCAGCCGATACCCATGATTGTGTCTCCGCCTACTGGTTCATCATACATGCTGTCTGGGTGAGCACGGATGCGGGATGAGCCTCCATCCGGACTGGTGTCATTGCCGGGGGAAGTGCATGATAAGCCAGAGATTTTTTTTGTCGAAGAACATTAAGTTCTTCGGTTTTGATTACAAGTAGTGATTTAGCCAGTGTCAAATAATTCCTTGATTCTATCTTTATGGTTTTAAGATGTATTTTATGTAAAAATATTCCAAGGCTCTACGACTTATCAATTTTGAAATTTTCCTCTAAATTCTGTCTCGAGTTGAATTTAAACAGATTCTTATTGGCCTGCTTTGAAAATAATATTCGTAAACAAAATACAACAATTATTTGATTAAAGTTATTTCAATAAACATTTATATCTCAAGATTCTAAGAAAAAACTTAAATCCGACTATGTAGAAAAGTAAATAACACTCGTTTTCCTAGAAAATTACGGTTAATTTTACTTAGGTAGATACTCCACCTACGTCTTACGTTATTATCGAGCACGGATGCTTCTTATTAGAATCGGTCGAGCCATTTGCCAGTTGGTCATATTCCCACATAATAATACCCTGTAAGAAACAAATTCTTACAAAAAGTACCTTATAGATAGTAGATTCTGGTGTTTGGAGCCCTGGCTCTTAATTGACTCGCAGACTGTGAAAAGTAGAGTATGCTCCTCTGGGATAAAGCCTATCTTCGTCTTGGCTTGAACCCCTCGCTTCACTCAGGACTCTACATAACTCCTGAGCCCCTTATGAATAATACCGCCCGTGACGTAAGACACTGCTTTATCCCCTTGGTGTATGAATTTACTATTACGTAACTTGTAGAATTTATTGATCAAGATATGGAGAAACATAACCTATAAAAAAAAATATAGCTTTAAAATTCACAAGAGTTGTCTTTAATTAACCAAACTTGAGACAAACAGATCATTCATACATATATAAGTATATTCATATATTCATATTCAATGCATTATATTCTAACATAAAGCCAGATTTGTTAGGCCTATGTTGTTTCAGTATTAGTTGTGTATGTGTGTGTATGTCTTAGTACTCTGTGGTATTAGTTATGAGGTACCGTACTTCTAGTTCTTCAGCCTGCGTCGTTGTTTGCGTTTATTCAGGGATGCCAGTCCCCCTATGTCGGCGAGAAACTGACAAGTAGGTCACGAATACAGGATGAGGTTTTGCGAGGCAGAACAAAGATAAATCGATGATAGTTATCTACTATAATGATTGGATTATGGGTATATCGTAAGTATTAAGGGAAAACCCGGAAATTTTACAACAAAGAAATGGAATCAGTATTAAACATTTTACCATTAAGCAATGGAATCAGTATCAAATTAATCAAATAGCAAATAACAATTTGAAAAAAATGTGTGGCATTTTTGCGAATTATATTTAGACTCCATATATTTATTATTTACTGTTACTTTATTATTTTTGGGGCTATAAAACATATGTATCTCAAAATATTTAAAATTTTTAGGTTTTTTTTCTATGAGTATTTGTATTTTTAATTGCAATTATTGTATTATGTTTTAAACACGACCATTAATTTTCACCATAACCCACAAATAGAGTTATATTTTTTGCCAATAGGTCCAGCTTGTATCGTTTCACACAATTTATACATGCACTTCGTAAAGACTCACACTGTATAAATAAAGCAATTATCCACTAGAAGCATATGATGCCATGATTGATATCCTATTTAGTGGTTGCGAGGTTAGATGCCTAGGGTGATAGAGCCCTTCTATAAACTAAATAAGTGCAATAAAAAAGTTGATAATCCACAGGAAACTCATTTTCCCGACAAGCATCGCAAGATGAAGTCATTTTACTGCAGTGTTTGAATTTTTTTTATTTTTCGCCAATGTGTTTTTTTTTATCCAATTTTGAAGCCCTTCGAGGGGTGGAGCTTCTCTGGTGGATTTTAACTGACACGGAAAACAATGTTTTTTTAACTTGATGTGTGTTTTTAATAGAAATAGAGACTAAGGTATTATAAAAATCTATGTCCTACTATACACGTACTTTCCTTCATCACAGTACCTATTTATTCTTTTATAAAACTTTAAAAATAAATGCTCTAAAAAGGTATCCTTCAGAAACATTAATTTTGCCACATCCTGTAAGTATAAATGTTGATTTAGGTTTAGTTTCTTGCAATCATTACCAGTGCAATGCTAATGGTCAAACTAATCAGAGATTACGTATAACTACTGCGACCTATTTACGCAGTCTCCATAAAATATGCAGACTATTTTGCGAGTTACCTAATTAATTAGACTACCCGTTCACAGTGAATTACTTCCGTTTTAGACCTGTTATTTGTGATTATGCCACCACATAGTTAATTGTTAGCCGTGTTACATACTGGGAGCCCACATCAATGCGTTCCCTTGAGAAGTAATAACAGGGTGAGGATTTTTTTTTTTATCAGCCTATGCTGTCCCATTGTTGGGCAAAGGCCTCCCCCAAATTCTTCCACCTTTCACGGTCCTGAGCCGTATCCCACCATTCCCCGTCGAAGGCTACGAGATCGTCCCGCCAACGTTTGCGCGGCCGACCCCGACGACGCCGTCCGTCCTAAAGGGAGAGGATTACAGGAAATAAATTATGTAATCTGGGTCATATTACTTTTCAACAGACTTCATAAAAGTGGAGGTTTTTAATTTGTTGGTTTTTTTTTATGTTTGTTACTTTGTTGTTTATAAACCGATTTGAAAAATTATTTTAAGAAATTTCATTAAAATCGGTTCAATACTTTTATTTTGAAATCAAAATATCTTATAAAATTACGTCATCCAAGTAGGTAAACAAAATTGCTTATTTTACTTCCCTGTGACTTTCAGTGATGTTTACGGTTACTAAAACAGTGCAATTAAAGTCTGTTGTTGTATATTTTTGTAAAACCTTGATTATTAATATAAACTAATTTTTTTTATATTATCTCTCTATGATTGTATCAAATATTATATATTTTGTCCTGACTGTGACCACTTACACGCCTAGCGTAAAGACCTGAAATTTTGGAGTATGTTTGTCAAGAAGTGTTTAGCGCTTACTAAGAATGAAATTTTGTTAAACGCAACGCAAACAAAGTAGTGAGTGTCAGCTAGTCAACCATAAAACGTTATGGCTGCCAAATGAAGGAATCTTGCATCTGCAACTTGCTCTTACGAGACTTGCATGACCTATGCTATAAATAGTGTCAACGGGTATCTGTTTTCCTCTGTCCTGGTTTTAACAAACTTGACCCACTTGTTGCAATATATGGATGTGTAAATTATATAAACTGCCTACATGAATGCACTATTAAGTGGTAAACACGATTATGCGTATGCAGTCGGTGCTTAAGCCGTTCACGGTTGCATCAAGGGTAACTCTGTAAACGCACTTGTTTCTTAATTATTATTGTGCCCGATCCGAGCTTGCCCGAAACAAGCTTATATGTCTTTCAAAATCAAGTTTTAAGACTTCTCTGTCCTAGGCGTGATAGAGCGATTCAGCTTACAATCCTTGGCAAGACATGGAAATGATTGCTACTTTTATATCATTTCCACACGCTGGGTGATATGATTTCATTTTCTAACAGCTCAATCACCGGTGATTTTGTAACACACTATTATTTTTCATGAGTGGCCTAATGTGACTAATGTCATATTATAATTCACGCATGACGTCACTCAATCACTCCCACTTACAGTCAACACACTACTGACTGATTGTTATTGTTATTTACGATACGATACGAATGAAATTGTGAATGGCAACAAGTATCAAGACAGCGACCGCCGCCGGCGTACAAAATCGCTGTAAGCCCGCCGCGGTGGGCGGATATCTACGGTTATTTTGTAACAGACTTGTCTCAGAAAGTAACAAATGTTATGTGTGATCATTTTTATACTATGATAAATAACGTGTTACTGGTCATACTTTCCATGCCTATTGGCAATCGATGTAGTGTTGATGTAAGTCTTACATAGTCAGTTGCCAATACATTTTGAATTAAATAGACACAATTGTATAGGTATTGGGTTTTATCATAAATCTATAGAAGACTATTTATTCGTAAGGTATTAAAAAGTATAAGTATTAAAAGTATTATCTTAAAACTTACAGATTTTTATAGGTATTAAAAAAAAACAGATAATAAGATGATTTATTATTAAGAAACGTGGTTAGCTTAGCTACTTATTAAAGGTTCGATTAAATTACCTATAAACTATACAAAACCAATCACCGAAGGAATCTAAATAGACACAGTATTTCAGCTTTTATTTGGAAAATATGGATTAAAAAAAAATATGGAACACCTCATAATGTAATAAACTTTTATTACTTAAACATTTTTATTCCGTTAAACTACCTTCATACAAGCACCCACGCGGGTCTGATAGGCAGTACCATTATTAAACGAAAGAGTTCCGACTACATAGAGTAAATAAAAGCTACACCGTTGCATTTCTCCCCTATTCTGTTGATGGTATGTAAATAGCACACTATTGCATTCCAACCTCCGGGAATATAGGAGCAAGGGCGCGACGAGGCAGTGCCGCCTCACACCCATGCCCATGCAACGGGGGGCATGAATGTGATTCCCACTGACCTACTTTTCAGTTTGATCTTGGCCTGCTGTCCTAGTTTCAACGCGACGCCACGTCATACATTACATGAAACAAATAATAGTTCACGCGCTATTATAAAAACAAATTCATATTTACCTTCTTTATTACAATACTCGGAAATTTAAATTTACTACAAATATCGTGAATAATGGACGAGTCGCAAGAGTCACGGGGACTACATGGATCAGAGATGCACAATATTGTGGAGGCTGGCTAAAGCGAAAGGAGGCCTATACTATACCCAGCAGTGGGTCCTACTAGGCTGATGATGATGATCTTGAATAAAATTTGTTTCATTGATTGCTGTGTACACATACTTAGGTACTGGTCAAATAAAAAGTGACGGACTAGTAAAATCATCTTCAAAATATCACAGAAACGTATCGAAATACGTACATAGTACAGAACAGAAATATCCGTCCGAGAACGATCACCAACTCCCAGTTGTTTAAATCCCCCTGACCTACTTTCGTATAAACTTGGCCCACATTCACGAGCACTAACGACACCAGACGATCTTCATACTGATTTATATTAAACTGCCTTATATAACGTGTCCACGATATCTCGACGATGATGCCATGCTTAGCTTACCTACTCTATCTAAACGTGCCTAGCGTGTCTTTTATAATCAACCCATAAACACATTTACTTATTTACTTGAATGACCAATACAGAAAATTGTTGCTTCTCAATTTAAGTTAGTACCAACATAAGTGAGGAGTGAGGACGTGGTGGCCGAGTGGATGAGGCCCTTGCCTTGCGATCTGATGGTCGCGGGTTCGAATCCCGGTGGCAGTCATGCGTAAATGGGTTTTTTCGGTCGAAAAAATCTATGTATGCACCCCACGTTCTCGCAACGGTGAAGGAAAACATCGTGAGGAAACCGGCGACAGAATACCAGAAAAAAAAAAATGTTCTATGGCATGCGACATCCACCAATCCGCATTGGGTCCGCGTGGTGGATTAAGACCCATTCACTCTCCTGCCGAGAGTAGGCCTGAGTCCCAGCAGTGGGAACATTATAGGCTGATTATGCTACATAAGTATAACTGTTTAGGTGTCGTCGTAGATGGATCAACACAGTGTCAGGTATTCTGCTGCAAAGCAGTAATGTGCAAGCATTGGACGAGCGCTCTAACAGTATTGCACAGGCCTATGTGAATCAAAGTCCTGTGTAGCACTGTTCTGGTCATGAGCAGGTGTATAAACATAGTATTCATGGTGAAACTATTTTAATGTAGGTATTTGTAATAGCTTTGTTTTCAACCGAGATCTCGGCTCATTAAGTAAAAAAACATGTCAAACAGCAGAAAAGAACAATTAAACCTTCAAAAGGTCGTTCTTAAACAATGGTAAATACGAAAGAATGAGGTTGGTCAAGTATTTGCTTCATGAGGATTCTAAAGAGTACAATAATGCCCGTGACCCAGAAACAATCGATTCAGAATTCAAAGGAAGCACCATCAAGGAAATTTTAATTTACAATGGAAAACAATATAAAACCTTGCGGGAAAATAATTAAGACCAAACCTTGATGTTTATAATAAAGTGCATGAGAACAATACTGAAAAATACTTGTACCCAGTAGGCAAACTGTTAGCGGCCGACTGAGTTAGCCGCTTATTTATTTATTTATTTTACTGTCCGCATGAACAGTTTGCGGCAAACGGACTCACTACGCCCGGCGAACAACCATATCGCCGTCGCCGACTGTCACCGGTTTTATTGTATGACGGCCACTAACTGAGACAGTCGGCGCACGTAACGCTGCAAACTGCGTAAAGTGAGCGCAAAACTAGCAAACCTGTGGACACTCCTTTTCAAATATATGGAAGGGCGTACTAAACCGATACGCCACAAACTCAGTCGGCCGCTAACAGTTTGCCTACTGGGACACAGCCTTAAAAATATCCTTTTAAGGCGATAGTAAAGATTGATTTAAGATAATGTCACAAACCTATTTAAAGCTATCACGTTAAGGGTAGTTATATAAATCAGAGAAGAAACTTTCAATTGAAAGAAAATCAGCATAACTTAGCCTTGAAAAACTTTCTTATTAAAATTTGGTTTCCTTTTCTTATAACTTCATGGAGTTATAATTAGATTTTATTGATGGAATGGTGTTTGAAAGACATATTTTGGAAAAAAAACACTATTGTACTGGAAACGTGTTACAACGGAATTTGAAACTTGTTTTTGCATCCAAATCATACGGTTTTTTTTATAATCAAGGTTTTACAAATACATACTACAACCGACTTCAATTGGACTGTTTTAGTGACCGTCAACACCACTGAATAGTCAGAGGGAAGCAAAATACGCAATTTTGTACGACTTTTTTTTTTGTATGGTTTTGGATGACGTCATTTTTCAATTATTTTGATTTCAAAACCAAAGTACTGAACCGATTTTCATGAATTTCTATGAATGAATGAAAGTATACTCTCTAAAACAGAAAATAAATCAAATCGGTTTATAAACAACAACGTTCTGAGGTAACAAATATTTAAAAAAATCTCATCCTCTTTATCCTGTAAATATATTTGATATGGAAGGTAATACTTACCTAGTCTATTCCTTAAAAATCGTAACGACCTAGATTGTAGATAGTTCGATTTCTGTACAGCAGCACTGAGACAGCAACAGGTATAGTCTGTGACCTAGTACATACAGGGCAGCCGTCAATGAAAATGGCGAATACCTTCTCGTTGAACTATTTCGTGACCTATATAACCTAATTAGGTCATCATTCGCTCTGTATTTACTTTCATATTCACCTGTAGGATAGTATTCCCACTGTGTGTATGTTGTTATGAAGTAAGTTTATTAACGATGATTTATTTTGGTTTGTTGGCTCCACACATAGTGTATTAAGCCAGTGTCAAGTAATTTATCGCATTCGTGGTCAAGTAATTTATTATGTTTTATTGAATTATTGAAAAAAATATAAAAGTTATTGTATTGTATATGTTTATTGCCTCCATGTACATATAGGTAAGTATTTTAGGTCTTAAGTGGTAGTTACAGACTAGGTATAGTACATGGACCCTGTCAGGGCGAATGCAACATGGTATTTCTGAGTTCGATTATATCAAAGGTATATCTGGTTATTTCATTAGGTTTATCTAGGTATCGTATAACTTATAAATGTCATGACTAAATATTTAAAATGTAAAAAAGAAATTAAATAATAATAACAAATTGTTAAAGAAAATTTAAGTCTAAAATATAATCGAATTCATTTGCATTTCATAATAAATAAAAAATAATAATAATTAGAAATAATAATAATAGAGCGTCAATAGAATTATAGATTTTCAATTTTAACAATGTCATTAATGTACCTAATTATGTTATTCAGCCAAAATCAAGCTATTATTGCTATGATAATTGAAAACAGACCACTTACTGTGGTTTGCACCACAAACTATTGTAACGATCAATGTCACGATAATAAAAAGATTGTCATGACTAACTGACAGACAAGCCCAGGCCAAACCACTGAACGTAAATACTTGAAATTACAGTATGGTCGTCAAGAAGTTTAAGCGTGTACTAAGAAAGATTTTAACAATTCTCAACACAAACGGAGTTGTGGCCAGCTTGTTCCTACCATAAAATAATAATAAGGTTATACATGTGATACCAAATTATGTTCGGATTACTTTCATGCCAAGGCCAATATAGTAGAAAATTATATTGGCAATGTAATATGCGTATACACACAAGGGATTTATTCAATCTCCTCATTCGTTGAGCTTGTCTATTTTCTACTTCGAAGAGCACATCAGCGTCCCTCGGCGGGGCTAGGGATTCACTGTTTTATAATTTTTTACACAAGGAAGGACTTAATTATAAAATGTATTTTACATAACAAAAAGTACATGAATAAATACTGCTTCCAGAGTAGTAAAAACTTGTTTTTAGCTAAATGCAGTAGTATTACGCAGTTGTACGCTATACGAATGTATAGCAGCTATACGCTTCCGTAGACGCCCTACGTTAACGTAGCAGCTTAACGCTTCCGTAGAAGCCCTACGTCAACGTAGCAGCTCTACGCTTCCGTAGAAGCCCTACGTCAACGTAGCAGCTCTACGCTTCCGTAGAAGCCCTACGTCACCGTAGCAGCTCTACGCTTCCGTAAAAGCCTCCCGTCGTCGTAACACTTCTACGTTTTCGTGAGGGCACACTTCGTCGTAGCAGCTCAACGCCTACGTAGTGGCCCTACGTTATCGTAGCAGATCTACGCTTCCGTAGAAGCCCTACGATATCGTAGCATCTTTACGCTTCCGTAGAAGCCCTACGTCATTGTAGCAGCTCTACGCTTCCGATGAAACCCTACGTCATCGTAGCAGCTCTACGCTTCCGTAAAAGCTTTCTGTCGTCGTCCCGCAAAAGGTTGAACTGTTCACTACAGTAATACAGTTCTACCTTTTGCGGGAAAGCCGAACTTTGTCGAAGCAGCTCTACGCCTACATAGAGGCCTTACGACGCTGAAACAGATCTATATCGTCGTTGCAACTCGTAGATGTCCTATACTACAGTAAACGTTCTATTGCTGCGCCTGCCTATGGGAATCAAAGCCCTGTGTAGCACTGTTATGGTTATGGGCAGGCGTGATCTCTTACCATCAGGAGATAACCTTGTAACCTTGTTGTTTACATACTAAAAAAAATACAAATATATAAAAAATTACTTTACTCACTCATAATATCGTTACAACTTTTTACTATATTGTTATTAATTCCATCAAGGCATTGCTCGCTTTGCTGGCAAAATTGTGCAGTCCTGTCCACATCACTGAATTTATTTATTTAATTGCTAAATACATATTCAGCAAGGTTGAAATAACTATGTAGATTTTACCTTTCAACTTTATGCAACACATTTCACCTTGACCCAAAAGTGTTTCGTCAATTGATAGAAATTGAGATTTAGTTTCAGACGGTGGGTTAAATCAAACAGTAAAATATAAATTGTTTACACGTTGAAGGTCAACTCACAAATGAACATTCGATGCAATAAACCGGGCCTAATTGCAAATACTATTAGCAAATACGGGTAAATAAAAATCATAATTTGGTTACTACTAAAGAAGCGGCTCTATGGTTTTTTTTTAGGTTATTTAAGCTGTTTCTCTCCTAAGATGGGCTTAATAAATATAAATAAAAATGTTTAATATTCACAATAAGTAGTACAGTACAAGCATACTAAAATAAAAAACACTTATTCGTTTTTTCTTAGAATATATTTTAATATATTATATTAAAATCAATATGTAAAAATGCATTCAGGTTGTATTGAAATTTCGATCAAATACATGTAATAATTATACATACGTATATAATAGATACGAGTACGTAAATCATTTTGAAATAGTAGTGCGTGTGGCTAAGACTAAGCTTAGCAGTGTCGTGGCAAGCATTGCTATTTTGCAACAACTGTGTGTAATGACATTCACAAAACACGTTCAATGATTATTTTGCTTTCTATCAACTAATTCTTACTTACTCACTTCTTTCGACTCTACAACCCTTTGTGGGCACTGGCCACTTCTACAATGGACTGCCACTACGAACTCTTTGGCCTTCCTCCACCAGATGGTAAACTTATATGGCCTTGAGATTTTCGTCGATGCAGACGCACCATCTCTTCTTCTTCCCTCGTGGTCTCTTCTGCTGCAGCTTCCAGTAAATGATTACTTTGGGCGCCCGATCCTCTCCCATTCTCTCTACGTACCCAGCCCATCGCATCAGACGCTGTGATTAATGCATCTGACGATCGTCTCCTGATCCGCCAGAGAATCCAACTCATGGTTCAACTAATTCGTAACCTATTACACCCTTGCTGGGTCAAACAGAGAAACAGAATCACAAGTTGTTTAAGCTCTTCTTATTGTGTACAATATGTCATAACACTATTGATATGGAACTGGTTCAGAGTTGATAAATTTTAGATTTTCATGAGATATTTTCGTTGTCAGCTCCGTATCTCATGAATACGGTATTTTGAGGACAGATTAAGAATTTAAAGCAGAAAATATTATTCATGCGGTGACTGAAAATAATGCTTTATGTATCTGGTTTTTTATTATTCCGAACCCACCACGCTCTGTCATCGATATTGCGTTACGGCAGGTCCGGCTACAGAAGCATGACGTCATTGGAAAAAGTTGGAGCAAAATAATAAATGGAAACCCATTTGTAATCAGAGTTTGTTAGTGACTTTTAAGACTTCTTGAAACACTTTTTAATATTTTACTTTTCAACTAAAATACGGAGTACTTTCGGCCATTACGTATCATTGAAAATATGATGCACTACCTGGAGCAATTATTGTTAATGAGACCGTTTTAAGAATAACGTAAATAAAATTAGCACGACTAGAAAGACATATCAGTGACCCCGCCAAGTCGAGCAAGCACACCGTACAATAGTAGGTTACATCCTTTTCTGAAGCAACAAATGGTACTTTTGAGTACCTTGTTTCTCTGTTACCAAATGAAAGTAAAACCTTTTGAAAAGTATAGTCAAGAGTGTTACGTATATTCTTTTGACTGACTATAATATAGCTTCCAGCTTCTGTACTTCCTAAACAATCCTACAATGTTTCATTATTTTGTCATACACACTAATATGGACACATTCATAGGCAATAAAACGTCTGGTACATTTTTCTAGAGGAACGACTTAAGGCCGAGATGATGATGATGATGAATGAAAAAAAAACTTAAGACCCAGCAACAGTTCTTTGAATTCAAGATTTATATAATAAATTATAAAGAGTTCGGTTTATATTCAGGTAACCTTCTAGAAACGTAGAGCGAACTACTCGGCTGAGGTTGCTGGTTTTCCAGTTGACTAACGCGTTGTATTTACACAAAGTGAGTACACACATTTAATCTTAGTGTCGTAGGTAGGTATAATATAACGCATCGTGTCGACCTCGACGAACCAAAAGCAGTACCACTGTCACTGGGTAAGTGTGTCAGTGTGCCAGTAGGGCGCGCGTCATCTGCGACCATGCCCCCACCCCCTCTCCGCGTTTTCCCCCTTCTCCCGCAACATCAAGGTCCTGCCGCTTCAGAAACTGCAGCTGATTTTATATCATGGACCTACAGTACCAATTATATTGAGAGAGCAGGGTATTTATGGTCACGGCAAATGACGAATAAGATAATATTAGAAAATAATTTTAGGACTCCTTTTATCATATTGCCTGTAATAGCCATAGGTAAGCGAATCGAACGTAGAGCAAATAGAACCTGCGTCTACTGATTTGGTAATCCATATTAAGTCTTAATGAAAGTAATTTGAGTTATGAGTTCATTAAAATTTGTAAAGATTTACTTTACTAATTTGTTTTTATTATATGCTTATAATAAGAATACAAAGTACCTAAAATACTATCAAGATTATCCAAATGGCCATAGTAACAACTGGCATGTACAGGGGGTTTTTTGGTAAGGAGGCCTTTGCAATGCCGAACTGCTCTTCATACAAGTAAGGCAACAGGACGCTCAGATATCTCGAAACCATTGCTTAGTTAGTACCTAATATACGCCGTGACAAGTGCTTGACGATTCGAGCAGCTACTAGTGCGGTTACAGACTAGCGTATTAACCGAGCGGATTCGCCACTCGTGTTTGTTTTTTGCAGCGCGTTTTTTCGAGCTGCTCGTACGATCGTTGTGTCACGCTTGCGCGCCCGTCCGCTCCCGACACTATTGCCTAGATCACACGTACCGAGTACTCGGCCGAGATAGTGCTCTCAGCCAAGTACTCGGTACGTATAAACAAACATAGCACCGAGTGCTGGGCTGAGCGAGTTATGTAAGCTTTCACTGTCTCGGCCGAGTAACATTTTACTGTCTCGCTCGTTTGCTCGGTACGTGTGCTTATGACACTCGCTCGCTACCAAAACACCGATACGCCCGCGACGGTGTAAGTCCGTATTCGCGTGTATACGGACGTGCTGCAAAAAACAAAACACAAGCGGCAAATCCGCTAGGTTTAATACGCTAGTCTGAAACCGCTCTACGCTCCAGCGACTCACCTCGTCGAGCAGGATGATGGGTAATAACGAGAGGGGGAGAAAGGGGGGAGTGAGCTGGGCGCGCCACCTTCCGAAGAAACTCTAATGTCCTTTCGGTTAATTTAGCGACTCAATGTTGGTCTAATTTAGATAATGAATCCAGTTAAGACTATAGAGGTTATATTTTCTGTATCTTATTTGCATTTCTTCAGTTTTTAACATCGGTTGACATTTTAAGATTTTAAATAAAATTTTAAAATCAAAGTTTGGTTCATTACAAATATTATGTCTAAAATTAATCAGGTTTGACCCCAAACATGGTAAAAATTATTTATATTCCTTGCCTAAACTAAGTGTAGAGTCCGGGCCGAGTATTATGAATTGCTTTTACGACAAGTTACTCGAATATCGATCTCATTTTCCACACAATTCATTGATGTAGAGCAATTCGAATTTTTGTTATGATATTAATGGTTATCATTTATAAAGATAACTCTGTTAGTGAGCAATATACCTAACTCAATGAAAATGTCAGAATAAGAAAGTACCAAGATATCTTTTAATGTTGTTAGATAAATATTTGTATTATAAGTAATATTATCTTATCGGCGAAAGCATTTATCATAAATAGGCCAAGGTTAACGAATACGCTGTTTAAAGATAGATAATCTAATGTTTCTGATAATTTTTGAAATAAAACTATTAGGGACAGGTTCTGAGTTCTTACGACTAAAATGGCGATTTCAATTTTGAACACAAAGTTATTATTGTGTTCAGTGAAAAAGTGTTTCTAGATTTTCATATGTTCTTGAAATTAAAGGATGGAGAGCAGTGTAAAATTCGGTTCTGGCCCGCAAAGTTGCGTTGTCTATTACACTCGTATCGTAATATCACACACAACCAAATTCGTAAATCTCAAATTTGTGTTTCCAAATATCGCGCTTGGAACAGAAGTGACGTGGCGTGGCGTGGCGTGGGCAGCGCGTTTCTTTTCCATTTCGAAGGTTACTTATTGTGCAACAGTTGTCTCGGATGTGCAACCAGAATATCTGAGAAACAAAGGATTTTGTAAATGGCTACGTCCTCGTTCACAAACGCAATAGCGTAATGTTTTTTTTAAGTAGCTCATTATGATGAAATGCTAATAATTTAGAAATAGCTTCAAGTATATTTAAATAACTTTTCTTTGAATATATTCTCCGATGCCCTGTTAATTTATTTTCCTTAAAATGATTAGGATACACATACATTACAAATTTGTATAATAACGGGGGGAAATTTTGTCTAATAAATTGCATTTATAACCAAATATATGTATACGTAGTCTGCTTCAGTATTCTGCCACATGCTGCCCTTTGCCGAAATTGAATTTCAATTGGGACACAACGCGCGCGCATGTCGCAATACGCGTACCAATGACTAAGTATGTTTCGCGGATACAGTATTTACAACTCTACAGTTTTGAGTAAAGAAAATCATTTGTTGTTTCTTAACGCAACATTTGCAGCGCTGTTGTGTATATGTAAAGTTGTAACAACCGAAGTTTTTGTAACAACCGAAGTTTTTTAACTTTAATTTAAAAAAAAAAAAACGCTCTTCAAATACGATAAATTATAAACTGTCGACAAATTGCAAATGAAAGTCTATGGAATAGACCGATCAGTGGACCGTTCACAAATTACCGGGTTAAAATCGTTAATTTATAAAACGATCACCCAATAGTTAATTTTGCTATGTACTTTTGGCCTGTGGTATGTACATACTTTTGACTTGTAGTAATAAAAACTTACTTATTTAGAAGGTTCGATTCCAGGTTGAAATTACATCATGAGAACAACCGTAATGAACATGTAAACAACGGATTCAGATATGCCATAGGGTTTAGTTAATTTTGCTATGTACTTTTGGCCTGTGGTATGTACCTACTTTTGACTTGTAGTAATAAAAACTTACTTATTTAGAAGGTTCGATTCCAGGTTGAAATTACATCATGAGAACAACCGTAATGAACATGTAAACTACGGATTCAGATATGCCATAGGGTTTAATGTTTATTACGACCGACTCTTGTCGTGGGTGACAATGACCTGGATCAGGCGTCGTATTTTTTAAGTCACTTAAACTATACTATTATAGCCGGGACCGAAAAAGACTAATTTCTGTTAGGTGAATGACATAATAAGTTAAAGTTTTCGAGCAGCTGTAAGTGGTGTGAATATATGATTCTGGACTAGCGATTTGTTGCAAAACTACTTGTCATTGACAACCATGCCGAATTAAGCAACAGCGCGGAGCAATTCAACTGGTTGCTTCAGCTCAGGCTATGCTGTTAATTTACCTAATTAAATAAATTGGTTATACATTTATTTGTTGGTACCTGAAGAAAAGATCGGCAGTTTGCGCGAACTTGTTATTTTAAAATTCCCTTGTATTATAAAGGCGAAATTTTGGTAAGATAAAAAGATAGATACCTAGATGGCAAACATCCATTCTTCAATCTCGCCAAAACTACTGAACAAATTGAGTTCTTTCTATCTCGATACCACGCGGGCGAAGCTGCGGGCAACAGCTAGTCTCATATGAATCGTGGTAACTATAAAAATATTTAACAATTGTTCGTTAGTCTCATGCAATTTTTGATACTTACTTTACGATTCAATTTTTTTTATCTATAAATTAAGTCCGGCGTATTTGCCTCTCTGTACTGGCTTCAAGAGCTTAAACGGGTGCCTCGCTCTCGGAGACCTGTTTTTTTTACAAAGACTTAAAATGTTGCAAGCAAGGTTTGGAGCCCCTATACATACAACACAGATAACATATCGCTGTTTTTTAACCTTCCCTCCATTGAATTTTCAACTGTAGGTAAGTATCGTCTTTCCTGTGCATAAAAAAGATAATAAATCTAAATTATAATAGGTAGGTAGGTACATATAAGAAAACAGTTGATGCAAAAACAAATATTTTTCACAGTTATTTTCGCCGAAGTAACCTCAATTTCCAAACAAATCCTTAGATTTTTAAACCCAGGCCGGCGCACATACGGCGGAGCGCAACGCAGAGCATTTTTACTGTCAAACTATTATCGACATTGTCCTCATTGAAATAATATCCAATAACAAATAATACAACAATTGATTTCTCGCTTCGATTCTCAATTGTTGTGTTATTTGATATTGGGTATCATTTCAATGAAAACAATGTCGACAATGTCGCTGCGCTCTGCCGAATGTGCGCTGGCCCTTAAGTGAATCTCACTTTAGGGTCGTCGTCATATTGGTCGTCTAGCACGACATTCAAACAGATGTATCAGCGTGTAAACTTTTTCATCGTTATACCACATAATTTCAGGCGGGTCTCATTGGTCATAGAACCTACAGACCGAATGCCTTCAATTCTTAGATTGCGGTAAAACCTAATTGTTAAAAAACGAAATACTAGGGGTATTTAGTTTATATTTCAAACCTTAAATAATTTGCATTCCCTCTCGTATAGCGTCATTGACTTATCAAAAACCTCCTCAGGATATTTTTAGATTCGAAAATAATAGAATGCATTTGGTAAATCATATACTGACAAGTTTTTGGTAGAGCATAAATTATGAGCATTTCCATCGAGACGCGTCGCGGGCAGCCGCGCATCATTCGACTCGAGTATTTTGTAATACGCTAAAATCGTGGTAACCAGGCCAAGGCTCGGCTTATTTACATGTACGTGAGAAACAGCAGTCTCACTACACATTAATGTATGTATTAATAACGTTCCACAAGATAACAAGACGTTCGTCTCAAGATTTTAATAATTTAGAATTGATTGCAATGCAAATGCAAGCACACGACGACGACGATCGCGCAAACCTCCCAATTTTTTTTTATTAAAAATAGTCTTGCGTTGGACCACGACTCACCTGATGGGAAGCGATTCCGAGGTCTATTTTGACACGTATACCTAGAAGAACCTTATTAATGCGATCTTCAAATACACAAGTAGTTGTAGGTGGTGGGAAACACAAACAATATAAATAAAATTACAAGTGACTGAATATATATATGTAGGTCTTAATTCTTCAATAATACATTACTGTCCAATATAAAGTAATGGATTTTCGATTAATATCGGAAGTGATTTTAATAAGACAAGACAAGGCGACAGCAATCTTTTTTCACTAAAAGAGGCTGTTATTTTGTGTGTTCGGTCCAGACTGTATTAACATTTCTCTAATATAAACAAAAATATTCAAGAATATGAAGTTTATTTCATATTTAAAGTTGTACTGAAGCTTGTACAGTTATACAACTGAACACTTTTGCTAGGTATGTAGGTATAATCTATTTTTTTCTTCCGATGAACTATGTTTTTATTGAACAAGTTGTGATATTCTTATGAAAACACCCACACAATACCGACAGTATCCGATTTTCATTCCCACCGATTAGACTGTACAAGAACTTTGTTATATGATATTTAATCTTTGAGACGAAAAGCGCATTCAGTCTTTAAAATTATTAATACTTATCGTGTACCTAAAACTAAAAACACCTAGATTGTACGCTTAAATAGACACGCTAGCACTCCAAGAATAATAGAAAAAAACTTGTGCAACAATATTTTTTTTTGCATATTATATTGTTGTTACAAAAAATAGCCGATTGACATACTTACTGTTTTATTAATAATGAAATTACCTTTATCCGAGCAAGTGAAAGCAAAATTACTTGAAGAAAATGGATAGGTATTACTGTTGCGATGGCAACCTCTGATCTAGATAATTTAGTTAGATAGAGAACTTCAAGGTCTATCTAAGCTAACTAATTAAACTTCTCTGCTGGGTCTCGCAAGCTCATCTTAACTGAGAGATGAGAAATTATGTCACTTAGCAGCTACTCGAGTGCTTTAGCTATCAAAATTTTAAATGAGATGAGGAATTTCTCACGCTACACTATCCCTCCCCACCTACTCAATTAATGAGGGTGAAAATCAAATTTGTAACAAACCTAGTCACTTAAATGATACAAAAGTTAACCATATAAATAAAAGCTTATAAAAATATTCATTTTTTTAGACGCCTGCCCATAACCATAATAGTGCTACACACGGCTTTGATTCCCATAGGCACTGGTATAGCGCTCGTGAAAAATTTTGATGGTCAATCTCGAAAGCCCAGTTATTTCACTAGCTACTGTATCTTTTCAACCGGAACACAGTAATGTTAACACATTACTGCTTTGCGACAGAATATCTGGCACTGTGTTGGCATTCTGCAGGGGATGCCTCCCAACGGTAACATGTTATTGAAAAAAAAAAATTGGTTGTCTGTAAAGTTGGTTTACGGACGATAGTTTAACGTGACTACCAGCGTAACGGGACAATGAGCGTTACCGGACAATGACGTCAACGTTTTATCGATTTATTAGACGTAGCCACGTTAAAAAACATGCCGCTCATACTATGATGTTATGCAGATAAGCAGCAAAACTATTCAAAATTCTGTTATTGTGAAAATAGACCGCCGAATAGACACATCTGAAATTCGTCGCATCTTGAAATCAGGTCGCAGCCGCCGCACCGCCCCGCCCGATTTCATTACCTCTGCTGAATTAAGTAACCCGCTTTTGGACGTAATAAGAAAATGATTAAAATGCTTAGTCGACTTTAACAAATATTGGACTGACCAATATAATATTTAACGATCATTCGTCATTTCTTGGACTAATTTGTACTGGCTTTGATTTTTTTTTTCAGATATAATTTATTGATAATTATAATACATACGTATCACGATATACGCCATTTATCTTTAATTACCAAAAAAACTGAAATGGGTAATAATACAGAAGGAGTACTACGTTGTATCTGTGCAGTCAGAATTTTGGGCTTCTTAAAAATGACAGAGAGCGGGGCGAGTGAGGCGCCCGAGCCGATTTTTTACGAGCTGGCTCGAGCTAGGTACCCGGGTTTGCCAAAGGATGAAGAAACTTTGAATGATGAGTACCGAATGACTAGGAGAGTGCTGAATATGGAAGCTGATGGATATAAGAGTAGAGGAAGGCCAAAGAAAATATGGATGGACTGTGTGAAAGATGATATGAATAAAACAGGTGTAAGTAAAGAGATGACGGGTGATAGAGACGAATGGAAGAAGAAGACATTTTGTGCCGACCTCACGAAAGTGGGAAAAGGACCCGAAAATGATGGTAAGTACCGACTGTCGCAAAGCCATAGGAAAACTACTAACGGTTTACAGTTATATACCAAGATACATATATATTAAATATGATCAATATGATCGAACTATGGTTGGTAATGTGGAAAACTTGAAATATAAAAACAACCCGTATTCAAATATTTACGTTCTAAGACTAAAAAATATGGATGATCCTCATTCATTTCTTCAAAATTCTTTCCATAAACAAATATTAATTAACCATCCATTTAAGGGTAATCAAGGCTCAAGGCAAATTTCTATACAAAATGTTTCGAACAAATACTCAAAAAGTACGCCGTATTATAGTAATTTCTTCACACTATTCGTTCTGTCTATGTTTTCCGATTGTGCGCACAAAAATTAGTAAGGTTTCATACTTTAATTTAGATTTTATACGTGTTTTTAAATTAGTAGTGAAATTTGCCTTGAGGATTACCCTTAACTAGTACGTCGACCGGTATATCCGAAGCAAGAATGCCACCACACCACTGACCTAGTGACCCACTGCTCTTGACTCACAAACCTGAAATTCAGCCCCGTCCCTCTCACGCAGCCATAGCCACCCTGTCGGAAGCCACCGGCCGTCCACTGCATAGTAACGAACACAAGCAAACGTTCGCCTCCATCACCAAGTCAGCTTATGTTACTACTAACCATATTACACCACCAATTTTTAATTTCCAAAAAAAATTTTAATGGGCCATGCAGATGGATTTCTACAAAATGGGGGAGTGACAGCGGAGTGAGCGCGGCGCCCGAGCTGAGCTTTTGCGAGCTAGGCACCCGGGTTTGCCAAACGATGAATTAAACATAAATTTATTATCATTAAAGGCTACCGCCTGACGCAAATCCATAGGAAAACGACTAACGGTAACAGTTATCCAATTTTAATAAAATATATTTTTCAAAAATTTGTCTTAATTGTTCACTTTTTTTTGCCATTTATGTGTTCAGTAACGGCAACTGACTATGCGTCGTATTCTTTTTTCTAGTGATTAAAAATTGACCGTGTAGGTACAATATAAAATTGATATCGCGGATAAATCGGATAGATCTAATAAGTATAGAAAAATTAAATTAGAACAGGACACAGTAGAAAAGGAAATTGTCATCTGGTCACTATCGAGGGATAGTCATAGTAGAATTGGTAGTTTAGATAAAACAGTTGGTTTTTTCATCGCATGACTCTACTGCCAGTCTTCTTCTTATCGTGTCACCAGTTCTTTCGAATCAGTGTGGTGAAAGGATTTGCGCCAGTCTCTTCTTATCGTGTCACCAGTTCTTTCGAATCAGTGTAGTGAAAGGATTTCAAGTGCGCCTCGAAGAGGCTCAATCAATCAAGCACTGCCAGTGATTGATAAGTTAAAGTAAAAAATAATAATCACGATAACTGCACGCGGGCCTGAATGTTTGCACTCTATTTGCATAGCAATTAAAGGGAATCAGTTATGAAGGTTGTGCACAGTTACAAGGTTAGGAAAGATTGTAACGGTAACAACTATGAATAAAACTTTTAAAAGAAGATATAGGTACCAAATAGCAGAAATTCCTTTGATATCGGTGTGTCGAAAAGACCAAAACAATGAATCACAGCCAATACGACTTCTTAAACTATGTATTACAAAAGAACGGATAATACAACAGTGATATTATTTAATATTGAACGGCTACGTCACTTCTCGAGGAGAAAGTATGACGTAAAATTGCGGACATACAAAGAAAGCATAGCTGCGCGTGCGACTCCGTGAGCACTCTTGCTTTCATTCGAGGCCGCGACGTCTGAATGATAGCGAAAATGACACACTTTATGTGTAACCACCTTCACTGTCACTTTTATCCGGTATTCAGGTCTCGACCATGCAAACGTAATCGAAGTGCATTCTTATGTTACGTGTGCTTTCTTTCGTGTATTAGGTACATACGAGTGTGTACTGTCTCGGAAATGTCAGGTTTACCGAATTTTTGGGAGTTTTAAACAAAGTTTACATTGGAAATTTTAGCGCTGACTCTTGCTGTAGACATTTTCGTGAGACTATTTTTTTTTATCTTAAATACCCAAATAATATCGGTAGAATATTTAAAAAAGAGATACTCTCGCTGTTTCAAATATAACACTTTACATCTCATTTGACGATTGTTTCTACGCAATTATCACGAAAGGCAATTTGAAAAATATATATTCATTTAAATTAGCCGTTAGTAGAATCACGGCCTTACAGACTTATTTGAATTCACATAGAGTCCCACACCCCTCACGGCTGGGTGAGAAGTAGGCACTTTGATTACTGATTGTGATGTGTTTAGTGCCTTAGATCACGTCGAATCATAATATTACGTTGCGAATACAAGGCTGTCCCAGACAGTCACTCGTTCGTGACCCGTTGACTGATTTAACAAAATCCAGGTCAAGATCTTTATTTTGCTTTTATATTGATTGAATAGCTCTCGTTAAAACAGCAGTAATGTGTAAAATACATTTGGATAAAAACATGAATTGACTAAGAATCAAGCCGCATTTAGTCCGCATGTGGACATTCCCTATGACTCATTTTCTGACTGCTAGCCACCTAATAATACTGAGACGATCGAGTTTTAGTAATCCAGCAGCTATGAGACCTATTCCTCGATAAAACGTTGTTTGTTTGTCCATATTTCAATAATTATGTAGACTCTACATAATGTATCTCTACCTCTAGAGATACCGGACGTAAACCTAAAGGGGCATCAAAGGCAACAACTTATCTACTTTTAAAGGTTAGCATAATCATCGGCCTTTAGGCTTAAATTAAAAAAAAATAGGCTAGTTCTGTTTACATGAAACCAGAACTGCTAGCTTGCTAGCTTACTAATCTTACCATCACTATCTTGCTATCCTGAATTCAAAATTAAACTCGTGCATCTCGGGCGTTAAATACAGTGATGGAAGATGATGCACCAAAGTAATGTACGGTATAGTATACATAGTCCGTGAAGTAGAAATGTCTAAGCCAGGGGAGACCAGAAATCGTTTACGCAGGAATTTATAAAGATGTTATAAACACAGACTATGCGAACTAGTACTGGTGGTTTATTTATATAGAAACGACGAGGCGAAGTCTGTCTACTGTACTATGCCATTGGGAAGAGACGGCGGGTTCGCGCCACGTCTCGCGCCCGGCCCGTCTCATCGCTTTTGTGTTGTTGCCGTTGATACCAGTTTGGGTTTACTCCCTGTATCTCTATACTCTATATAATTATTGAACAAACGAAATTGAGCATTAACATAAGTTTTATCGAGGCATTAGCTGCTGGGTTATTATAACTTGATTGTCTTTCAGTCAGCAGTCAGAAAGTGAGTCATAGGGAATGCCCACAACTTTATAAGGATGAACTTATGATCGACAGACCTTTGAAAGCAAGCTTGATAATGATAAAGCATCGTAATAAAATGGATAGATATGATAAAATTTTCAATGTGATAATTTGTATTATATTATTCCTAATGGAAATTATAAAAATTGTTGACCATTGAAAAGTAAAAACAGAGTTAGAACAGTATTTTTAGAACGTTCTGTTGAACTTAACTTCTTTAGGTTCACGGGAAAGGTGAAGGTAAAGGTCTTTGAGCGAACGAAATTCCTCCCTCTCTCTCTTTCAGAGATAGGTAGTGAATGTAGTTTTGGAGAACTGATATCTTTTGTACTAAATAGCACGATACAACAACGAAAAAATTACAAATGTTTACTGCTGCTCCCCAAAACCAAGTATCTTAAATTCTTATTTTGACAGACTCTACTTTTTCTTCGCAACAATAAATAAATCAGGATAATAAGGCGTATGTACTTAATTGGTTGGGCGGAAGAATTTTGTCGGGAGAAATCTGTTACCGTGGCTACCCGTTGTCATTATCAATGATTTTGTGTCATCCTATGTATGTAGAGATAATTTATGTAGAGCAAAGTTTCGTCGAAACCAGGTTAAAAAGTGGAGAGAGAATATCAAATTGTGTGCAGTTCCTGAGCGCAATGGTGTAATCATGACATATGTAGTCCAATTTATGATTTCAAACATATAGGTAGTAAATGCCACCCTGGTTTCCTACCCCTGCATCTAGGGTTGGCAGCGGGTATTGCATGGGTGAATAAAAATAGGCAGGTTGGATTTAATAATATTTGCTGCTAACCGGCTAAAACGTTTGAAATATTTAACGATAACAAAAAAAATAGCTTTTATAAAACAACCAGAAGGTTGTACATTTTTATAATGAACCTAAAGCAGGTACATAAATTGACATAAAACGGACGGATGGCAATCGTAGATGAATGCCGAGCAAACGTAAACATAAGCTTGCTTGCTCGCGGCAACCCTGCCCTGCTGCGGCACTGCGCGCAACTGGGTCAGTGGGCCGCCCCCCGCGCCGTCCTCCGCCCGCGCGGTGGCGCAACCGCGCGAACGCGCACTAACATAGACCTGGATCGCGGGAAAGTGGGTCACCGACTCACTTTCACTTATTACATGGGCTCCTAATCGTTTTCCATTGTGCGAGCGAGCGGGGGCTTGCGGGTAGCGGCGGGGCGCGCATGCGGGAGGCGCCGGCACGCGCGCCGTTGACGCCGGCCGGCCGCCAGTCGATCGCGGAACGTCTATCCAACGGTACGCGGGCCCGGGCTGCGGCCTCTGTCAGTTAAACTAATCGCGATCGTAATATACTGCGCGGAGTTCACTTTTGTCCGAACATTACCGGTGGAGACACATACCGGTGCTGGGCGGTCGTCTGCCTCTCTCCTGTAGAACAAAATGTGGTGGATTAGTGTGCCTCCTACTAAAGTGCTAGAACAGGTGCAACCTGCGAGCGTTGGTTAAGTGTTGCGGCTAGGCCGCTAGTGAACTCGGTGACTGTGTGAACGTTGTTGCGGTTGAACGCCGCTCTAGAGATTCGATAAAACCAGCCGCCCAGAGCGGCCGAGCATGACGATGGACCAGCAAACAGGCCTCATGTCCCTCAACATGTCCCCGTTCGATCTGAGCCCCGGTCCAGAGGGATCGGGCTCCGGCGGTGGACCCTCGGTATCATCCCAACAATACGTGCCTCAGGGTGCTGCATACCAGTGCCAGTCTGAGCAACAATCGTTTGGCTACGCCAACTTGGACCCTTCATATCTGTTTCCAACAGGACCTGGTGGTGAATCGGGCGCCTATTTGCCTGCAGCCGCCACCGTCTGCGACCAAACAGACACCAAGGATGTAATAGAAGAGCTGTGTCCAGTCTGCGGTGATAAAGTCAGTGGATACCATTACGGACTTCTCACGTGCGAATCATGCAAAGGATTCTTCAAGAGGACCGTTCAAAACAAGAAAGTTTACACGTGCGTTGCAGAACGGGCTTGTCACATTGATAAAACGCAACGGAAACGATGCCCCTTTTGCCGTTTTCAAAAATGCCTCGATGTCGGCATGAAACTTGAAGGTGAGTTGTAGATTTGTAGATATGTCGCAGGCAATTTGTATAATTCGGAATTTTATAAACGTCGTCGTCTGTTTACAAACGCTCTCTGTTATGTAATATGCCGAAGGCAAATTGGCAACTCGTTCAATTGTTGTAATTTCGCCATACAGTGGAAATTGTGACCATTATAAAAAAACAGTAAGTCAGTACTAAATGCCTCGGATGATTTTCTGTCCTGAGGCTGTGCTCGCTCGCTTCGCTCGTGTTTTTTTATCTATCTAGATGGTAATTTTAAACATTCTAACCTTTTGCTCGGCAGTCGTTGGCCTTAGAGAGCACCAGATTCCATGGACACCTTAGTGCTTTTATCTCATTTTACAAAAGGCGTTTCAATTGTCCATCAATGTTGTGACATGTTATAAAGTAACAAGGCAATTTACAATTTGCCTTCGGCATATAACATAACAGCGAGCGTTTGTAAACAGACGACGCCGTTTGTAAAATTCCGAATCATACAAATTGCCTGCCATAGATAGTTATAAGCCATAACCTACGTCAATAATCCAATAAGTACACTAAAATTACGTGGTCAATACTTTGAACTGTTCCCATATTTGCCCATGTGATTTTAACAGTCCGCGATAGGAGTTGATGGATATTCGAAATACTCAATAAGTAATGGGTTATTTAATTCTCAAATTCCATTTAACTCAGCACATGGTAATTCCAAGCCTTAATCATCTTAGTTATTAGCCAATTCTTTGATAACTTCTAATATGGCCTTATAATATGGCAATTGGCAACGCAATGTCGATGACAAAAGTAAGCAATGTCCAATTAAAAATATACATTCCGAATATCTTGACCTACATTCTGTCGTTGGCTAGCCGTAGAAAATAATCCCACAAAAAACATAAAACGTTATATATTGCCAAGTTCTTATGACAAAAAGGGTTTAAATAAAGAGCTAAATGCGCTTTTACGTATTGTAATGAGTAATGACGCACACATCGTGCATCTAGTCAGTTTTCTAATCTAGTTATTTAAACGACATTGCTATTCTGTGACTTCTAAGTGGTGTTTACGGTCACTAAAACAGTCTAAATGAAGTCGGTTGTACTTTTGTCTAAAAACTTTGACAATATTTTTTTTGTATATTGTAAGTTTTTCTTCGGCGTATATTTTCGGATTAATTCAATCTCAATTAGAAACATAGTTAAGGGCTCAAAATGGCTCGAAGCGGTTCGTGTAAATAGTTAACTAAAACTTGCCTACGCGCGCTGCGTGTTTCGATGTTTACAGGTCCAACTAAACAATTTCTAACACATTTTATACTTCTAACTACCTACAAAAACTCGTACCTATGTAGGCTTAATATATCACTTTATGGGAATGGTTAATATGACTTTGAAATGTTTCGTCTATACCGAGTTGTAGGTTTACTCTTTCAAGACCTACTTTAAAGGAACCTACATTTTAAGTAGGCATAATGATGCCATGCCAGGCCTAGCGATTGTTAACGACATGTTCTAAACATGTTTATGTTCATACATGCTATTAACTAAACAAAGCAAATAATCATATTCTTTATTGTACTTGCCAAACTTAGTTTTTACATTTATGTACTTAGCGATACATGGCGCTCCGGCCTTACGTGAAAATAACCAGAGCATATAAATTCACGTTTTTCGGTAAATTTCGCGGGAAATAAACGAGACTCACATATCTCATTCAAATCCTTGATTTATCCATGTTTGTTTAACATTGTAAAAGTCTTATTCAGCACATAAGTTGCCACATCTGTAGCAACTAGCTAGTTCTATAACTACTGATTTAAAACAAATAGAAGTACAAACTCTAACGACAAGGCCACCTTGAGCGGGAATACAAAATACTAGACAACCGGGATGCGGCCACGTTGGCGCGACTAGCGGCGGCAACCAGCGAGCGGGATGTTCGCGCGTCTTGTAGTTTTGTCTAATTTTTTCAGTACGTCAAATTAACGAACCTCTTAACCGGGCAATACCTTTTCCGTGTCTTTTAGTGTTAAATTAATTTTACCCGTAAACTTCTTAATTAGTTATTTTATAACCTTTTCCGTGTTTGGCATAATTATTTTAGTAGAAACCTCTTTTTTTATTCTAATTTTTAGTTTAGGGGTAGAAATCCCTAATAGTGTAAAACATTAACCCTACCCTACTAAAAAAAGGCCGATATTTTGAACTTAGAACACTTAAATTTTACCCAAGGAATGACACTCCTAAAATCAAGACCAATTTATAGATTTATATCTTATTTGTCAAAATCCATAAATAATAAATATAATACTAAGGAAATATATTTAACCCGTCAAGTATTTTACGTACTTTTATAACTTTTTTTATATATATATATATAGTCGCCCGAAAGGGTTCGTCAAACAGGAAGCATTCTTAGCGCACTTCAAGGCGCTAAAGCGGCCTAACGCCGCGCTATAACGCTGCGTTGCATTGCAGCGAGCGCGCTAGCACTACGCGAAGCTCTAACGCGGCGTCAATATGCCACTATATGTTTTTTTTCTTACAAAATCTCGGACGCCGTGTTTTTGCTTGACTGTAGTATCAAATTGTTTGGTACCTACCTACTGAAAATATGATTGAATGTGCCCGAAAACACCCTTGTGTGTATGAGACTAGGAACAGTGCATACAAAAATGTTTCTACGAAGGCAAGGTTATGGGAAGAAATAAGAATTGAAATAATTTTGGTTCAGCGTTCAAATACAAAGTACGCGGCGTTACGGCGCTACATATGGCGCTGACGCCTTGACGCACGCTTAGTACTCTTCTTATTTGCCGAATAAATATGCCACTATGCCACCTATAGACTTTAAATATGCCACTATGGACAAAGTTTAACTTGAAATTAGGTTTCGTAAAAGGTGTTAGTGAAGAAGAAGTTTTGAATACTCCTTTGCTCCAGTACTGTTCACCTAAACTAGGCACTCAAAAGATTTTTACTCCGTTAAATATACAACACCATGTTTCAAAACTTTCAATTCAAGCAAAACATGATGTGGTAAATTTAAGGGGCTGTACTTATTAAGTAAATTGACGAGGGTGTGATTGTTGGCATATGAATATTTCGCAGGTTTTTCACATTATCTTGTAGTTAGGCGATCGCGTGGGGCGGAGCTTGAAGTGCGCGGATCGTTCTAAATTTAAAACGCGCGCGGCCGCAGAGCGCCCTGACCTACTTGCGAGCGGGGCCGCGATGCGGCGCGAGCGCTGCTTGTTTGTGCTTGTGCGTGCATACGCTCGATGTGCGATCACTTCGCGGTGTGCGGTGTGTCGCTCAGTGGTGTGCGTGAGCCGCGACCCATTCCGCGTTTCGCCAGCTGCTACTGAGTTTGCAACATCTACTGCTCTCAAATTCAAATAGTAAGAAACCCACGGCCACGTTCTCTTAAACGCCTTCTTTCAAAACACAATGTCTCACGTCGTTTTCATAATAAATCTTTTAGGTGTGGAACTCACCATTTTAGAAGTAGTTTCAGTACTTATTTAGATACTATTCAATCATACACAGTATACTTTCAACGAATAGAGCTATGAAATCCAAGAAGGACTAAAAGACGCCACCCATAAAGTATTTAAAGAATCCCATAGATAATTTGCTGATCAAACGAAAGTAAAATCGTGTAAGCAAAGCCATTGGTCAAACGTAGTCAAGACGTGAGCGGTTAATGTGCTGCTGGGTTGGGCATTAAATATTCAAGGCCAAGGCCATATTGCAACACTTTCTCAGGTATCCTTTTTTAGTAGGTATTTTATTTTAATCATATCACATTTTTTATTAATCATAATTCATTTTCAAGGCTTATTGTCTAATATCGTTGTTTTCAACGCACGGGGATTTCATAAATTTAAATTTCAAGTGTCACTGTCCTGGAATCGTAATGTATGATTAATTAATGATTATAATTTGATTTCAAACTTCGAAAAGAAAGAAACAAACTCAAAGTTTATTAAAACTCCGACTGACAATAATATGAAAGCAAAATAATTACACAAATAATAAAAAATAAAAAAAAAGTATTATTGGAATATTGGATTTTTGACACTTTAAATTTTATTCCCATGACTTAAACGAATCTAAAGATACCCATTTACCGAGATCCATCATGTGCTGATGTTTTTTTTTTACCTTTTTACAGCTTTTTTTTATTGCCATTGTTTATGCCATTTGTTTATTTTGTCTTTTAATGTACTTAACCTTTGTCAGTTTTGTGGCCTAGACGAATACAATGACACCTAATTTATCGAAATCCTTTTAGCCGTTTAGCTTGAGCGAGCGCCACAAGGAATCAAATAAACATACATACACTCAAAAACATAACGCTTTCTTTGACATTTTGATCCATCGCCTTAAAAATGTGTGGCAATCCATCGGGTTAGGGAAATCGTATGATAATGATGCTGATGAAAATAATCCTTTTGCTTATTAAAATACTAGGAAGATGCGAAAAGAACAATCAAACGAAGCTCAAAGCTCAAGGAAGGTAGACTTATATTGATTTATGTTATGGCTCACCTATGGCATTGCCTCGATCGATCGACTAAACGTGAGATTTTGTTAGAACCATTATGTGCAATTCAAATACAACATGTACTTTAAAATTATTTGCGGTAACTAAAAACAATAATAGCCAAAAACGTCATTAACGAAATGTCATATGGGTACCTATAGCCTATAGGTGCAGAAGTACCATAGGTAAATATAATGAGACAAGATAATACTGCTTAACTGCATTTCATACATGAGTTAGTTAGTATACGTGTAATAACTTAACAACGATCATTTATTGCAAGCATAATATATGTCAGATGACACAATTCACACAAATCGCTGGCTGACCCGAATAGCAGCGCGGTTGCGAGAGGCTCGCACCGCCCGACCGACCTGCCTGCAAGCCTTGTGTAATGCCACTACCAAACCGCTGACTTCACCGATACAGCCGACATTTCCTAGCCAGCAGGATTACGCTTCACGTCGCAATACAAATTGCAAAGTAATCTATTTTAAAAACACAAGATATGCACTGTCTTGTCTACCTTTCTATTACGCTTACGCTAGTACCTTATTTGACCAAAATGTACTTATTATTTTGAAGATAAGTCTGGAAAATAAAATGGATATGCACATAAGTAATAACGGTTCATTACTAAATGTTTGAGTAAATTATATACATGTTCAATAGTAACGCGAAATCATGGCATATATTAGCATGCTCATTTCAAGCAAGCTCAAAAATAATTGGTTTATTTTTTCGCATGCTACCTGGAGCGGGGGTTGAAGAGGGTGTGCTTGTAGCGCGTCTGAACAGATTTGCTTGAGCACGCTTGTATCGATCAAGTGTCACATCTGGTGTGCGTACATAACTTCGACTTCTTCTTCTCGCATTTCTTCTAGCTGTCGAGTACTTCAAGCTCCAAGGTCTTCTAGTTAACCAATCATGGACCCCAATCGTCTTTTTCCTTCTCTTTTTCTTTACAAGTTTTTGGACGCATTGCATTGCAAGCAGAAAGATGATTTTATTCAGTAGTGTTCAGAGGGCCACATGATTTTCCATTTTTCAATGCACACTGCGTTGGCAGAGAGCTTCCTAGCTTTGAGCATGCCATTCAACGAGCATGCTTAAAACCTGTATGCTTTTCTCAAGCAATGTATACCTACAGCTCTTATTGCATGCTCGTCTTAAGCATACTATATTAATAGTATGTCTATCTGTACCTTTAAGTATTTTAAATTACCCATGTGTGACGTAAACACTCCCGGTTTCTACGTACTTGGAGGTTTGCGGCCAACTATTATTTATTGGCTGAGTTAGACAATGACATTAACAACCTCTAAGGTTAGGTTTACTAAAAACATGTTAAAAAATATTACCATTTATAACGCAACAGCGGTAAATTCTTGTGGGGCAATAACCAATTTTCCGAGCTGTTCGCGCAATTAGATGGGCACCAGAGAAATACTGAGAAATGTATTAGAAGATATCAGTATAATGACAGTTATTGTATTAGCTAGTACAGAAAAACTGAAAAAGAAGGAATAGTACTAGGCTCCATAAAGTTAAACTCTTTCAAAGGTTCAAGGTGTGTCAGGTCCTCCAACATTGCCCCATTAGGAAACGCTAGTAAGGAACGTCTGAGCTATGGCTGTCAAAATAAAGCCCCCCACCGGGTTTCGTTAAAAAACATTCTACATAAAGAAGGTGTTTCTTTGACAAAATTCCAAGTGACAAGTGTAATTCACTTGAATTCAATCAAATAAACTTAAAATAATAATGGCTACGGATTTAGCCAGCCTAACTTCGTCCAGAAGCGCAGAAGATTACTGGGCTCTTTGCAGGCTTTGCGGAGCGACCTCGGTTGCCCGAAGGTTTCGTGTCGTGGTGCTGTTACTCCCACGCATTCCAGGACTACGTGGGCAGCTGATTCTTCTTCTGTTAAGCGGCCTCTGCAGAGTGGGCTGTCAGTGTTACCAATGTTTTGTAGATATGTGCGAGCTTTGAGTGTTCCCCCACAGCCCTAGTTGTTGAAGTCTGATGGCGGCTATTGTCGCTTCCTGCTGTATAAAGACGTCAAGTGATTTCATGCTACAGTGCTCAGCTCAGTTCTTGTCCACCATACAATTGCTCCGTATGCTAGTGTCGGTCTTATGACTGTAGTGTACAGCCACTTTGTCAATTATGGTGATAGTTTCCATGTCTTGCCAAGCATTCGTTTGCATTGGAAGAAGATGATGCAGGCTTTCTGCAGTTTTTTATCAAGGTGTTTATTCCAAAGAAGTTTGCTAGCGTGACACCTAGATACTTGACCTCATTTGTTAGTGTTAATTTCGTATTGGCGAGTTTTGGTAGTCTTAGTCTGGCTAAGTTTCTCTTATTGGTGAACAGTATGAGTTCTGTTTTGGATGGGTTCACTGAAAGTCCAAATATTTTACTCCAAGTTTCGATGGTCTTGAAGGCAGTGTTGATGAGGTCGCATAGTATGTTTTCGAAACATCCCGTAGCAAGGATAGCCAAGCCAAGCCAAGCCAGTAAATAGACCTTTTCCGTTTAGTTTCCTAATGAGCTCATCCACCACAATATTCCATAGAAGTGGGGACAATACTCCTCCTTGTGGGCATCCTCTAGCTACTATACCTCTAGTCGTTGTGTTAACAGTGAATTGAATGGTTTTGTACTTAAGCATATTTTTTATCCATTCTGCTAGCGTTGGAGGGACACCGTATCCTTTATTTATGCTCATGAAAGTGGTTTTGTCTAAGGCCCCATCGATATAATATATAAAGGCGCCTAGTGTCGGTTGCTTATCACCGAGTCTTGCTCCTATGCGCGAGACAACGCTGTGTAGGGCGGATTCCATTGATTTTCCCTGGTTATAAGCATGTTGATTCTGGTGGAGTGGCTTTAGAAGAAGGATATTCCCTCTGAGCTCTCTGCGAAAATTCTAACTATTTAGTGTTTTTTACACATATTATATTTACTCCTAACAACACTTCTTGGAAAATAATGATCCAATGCAACTGTTAGGTAGACTATCACAGGTGTTTTAACTGATAGTATGACAAAATTATCTTTATTTTAACCATAATGCGTTCCCAGAACAAAAAAATACATGAACAAAAATGAAGAAAAATAGGCAAATACAGACATTGATTTTCCAAAAAGATTTGGAGGTTTTTGTGTTTTTGTGAATGTGATGAGCAAAAACACAAAAATAATGGAATAACGCGTGTCGGCAAGGTCCATCGTCTTTAAAATTACCGATTTTAGAAAATGCACAGAAGTAAAGTAAAGTAAAGAAAAGTAAATTCAAAATGAAATAAAAAAAACAGGTAAGTAAATAATTTCATGGCGCAAATTTTTATTTATATCCATATTTTAACTTTCTGCGAGAAAAAGTAAATTCAGATAACACGTGTCGTGCATCTTGCATGGAGTTATGAAACAGGCTGATTTAACCAGATACTTCTTCCTACACATGCAAGGCATCGTTGTAGCTTAACATAGCTGCAGTATCTTGCTAAGTTATAACGGTCTTAGATAGTGCTTCACTATTCATATTCGTGTAATATCCTTATGATAACCGCAGTACCTATTAGATACTGCATTCTTAGTAAGCAAGCCTCGGACATTTTGTAAAATTTACTAATTATAAATGAAGTATCTATTAGATACTACATTCATGACTAGGAAATCACAAAGAATATAAACTAAATGCAAATAAAAAGAACGCACTATCTATACATACTGCAATAATTTCTAGAATTTCCTAATAATTACGTGTCTAAGTATATAGTAACTTCATTCACTGCACTTTTCATAAGCAAGTTATTCACTGAGAGCCCAGATACTGCAATCTTATTTATTGAATTTCCGGGTTCTAGATGGAATTTTGATGTGTGAGTAAAACCAGTATGAAGTACTTTTTTTGGGGATTCTGATTAAGTATCTAACTACTAGTACTAGTACTAGTAAGTGCAACCGCACCTTGCACATGCGCTTAGCATCAAACATCAGTTCTTGCTGAGCCTTACTTTTATAATTATTTTCTTACAAAAAAGTTTAAAAAGTGGAGCACGTTATACAGCTGCCTTTATTTTGGGCTAGCTTGAATCCCTTCAGGAATCTAGCCTGATGTTTAAACTTTAAAATCCTTTCTTTGCGCTCGACATTCATTACAGCGTCCGTGACATAGTAATATAAGACACTTCTTTGTGCATTATCTACTCATTTAAAACATTAAAGTAGGTGAAGGTAGAAGATACTGGACTCGGAGATACTTGTAATCTTTCCATTGAATAGTATTTTTATTGCATGCCGAATCAAACTTAATGAAACGTTGAATGGCGGAGCGGAGGGTTGTTTGTTGTGTACCAGGCGCACGCCAATGACTGTTTCGTGTGTTTCGACACAATCGGTCGTCGTCGGTGGGGTACGCTGCGCAAGCGTCGTCGTTTCACAAGACGCTCGGCAGACCTGTCGCAATGGAGTACCCAAATGTGACCTGAACACGTATCACATTTTCTTATCCATTCTGTATGTGTGTCAGTCAGTACACATCACGAATTACATTAATCGTAGTTCGAAACATACCTCCGTATTGGTACTTTAATTTGCTAAGGGTTTTTATGTAGTGAACTGAATAATTCCTCAATAATAAACCAAATCAAACATTATCACAGGGCAATAATCTGCCTATAAAACTTATAAGATATATTCAATTCCTATGAGAAACAAAATAAAATTGTTAAAATATATTTATGGTATACTAGCAGAATATAATCTAGACAAGCTGACACCCACAACTTCGTTTTCGTTGCGATTAAAAAAAACCTTTTTTAGTACGCGTCTACACTCCTTGAGGAACATTTAAATTTCTAGTTTCTACGTTCAGTGGATTGGTTTGTGCGTGTTTTGCAGTCAGACAGTCAGTCAGAACCAAGCCTTTGTCTAGATTACAGACTAAAATCAATGCATTTAAGTAATCAAAATAAAAGAATTCGGACATTTGAATCGACAAACGATGATTTTTGTTTAATAATAACTCGATCTATATGACCAACTGATATATCAGCCATCCATATACGTATGTAATGCCTTTTCATGACAGTACAAAGCAGTGCTGTAGAATAGCACGACACAAATGATGGTAACTGCACGGACCAGTGCCCACAATCTGCACGCAACCTTACGTAATTTAACGCCATGTGCCATGCTTAGGTTACCTTATACCTTTGTATAAAATGATAGTCACTCTTCAGAATATCGTTTGAAATTTTAAATGCCTAGTCTGTATCAGATATTGTATCAGGATGTCCACTTATAGATTTCAACTAGGAAATTAAATAAATTCAATCTTTTACCAAAAAGAAATATATTTTTTATGCTGTAATTTATTTAACAAGGATACGCGCTGATGCCTATCATACAGGGCTACCAATATTCTAGTTTAGGTAACAGTATTTACACTAACTACTTTTAAGTTATCTTTAAAAGCTTAACTGATTTTGTACACTACCTTACATGTCAATAAATAATTTATCATTTAAAATACATAATTTCGTCTTACTTTTTTAAGGATTGCGGTGTTTTCTGTTAGGTTGTTGTTTATTTATTATAAAGTATCATATTTTTCCTTAGCTTATTTATTTTGGATCATCGTCGTTGCTAGCTCAAGTAGGTAATATTATTTAAGAATTCCCTTTATACATTATTTGTTGTAAATTTGGAGTTCAATTAGAAAATCCAATACATTCAAATTGAATTCGGGTTAAACAATCGCGCAGGATCTGCGGCATTGACTTTTTGAGGTGTTATTAAAAATCAATGAACTTTCAAATACTAAAATATATTTATGTATGTAAGTACTTGAGTATCCTGGTAAGTTATAATTGAAGTATGTTTTAAATTTCATAGTTTCAACCTTCTTTGATATTGTATTGTTGCACATCATCATCCAGCGGCCCAGTCCCGCATTTATGATCACGCAAAACTAAATGCGCGAGCCTACGTTTGCTAGTTTTTTCAAATTGTAACTAAAGAATCTAGTTATCCCGGCATCCACCTACCATGCTTTTTAGGGAAAAGCGAACATAGTTTCATGTAGTAATCTCGCATTAAAATGTAATAACTTACACAATACATGCACTATTGATATTTTAATTTTATCTTTCTTTAATCTCACTTGATTTATACTTCTTATTGGACTTCCTTTTCCAATTTCGGTCCATTTGCAACTTACAAGATCTTCCATGGTTATACATAGAAGAATTTAGCGTATTAGAGTCAAAGCAGATTTAGCTTCGCGTAGCACACCAACACATTATGTGTGTAGATAGTAGTGTACCTGTGCAAGGTTGGATTGGATCACATGGTTGAATCAGGCGCGTTTGCCGTCGGAGCCGCGCACGCGCGACAGATGTTAGATCACAATAAAAACGCGCGCGCCAGCCGACTATTTCGGCGTGCTGCCTTGACCCGAATCGAGTGTTTCAACAGAGCGGCCTCGCACACCGGGCCTTTCTATTTTTTAGGCATTACCTGTCGTATTATTACGACATTACTATGAGCTCAACCGTCTTACAAGGATTTTTATGCGCGGGCGCTTCGCTCCTTAACCGGAGGTTCCTCTCTTTTAGCATTGTCAAATACTGTTCAGTAGTAACGATCTAATCAGAGTCACCAGCTGACGCCACCGAGCGATATTGTTGACATTTTAGAAGTACAAATTTTATAAACTCAGTCTTTTTAACTAGAAGCAATGGAAATAAATATCAAATATAACAAAAAAAACTACTACAACAGGTACTAATATTTATAAGTTATATGAATATTCCGACACACACTGTTAAATGTTGTGATCTACTATGTCAATTTCAAATTCTAAAAGATTCTTACCGAACATGTTTACGTACAGTACAGCAAGCATCTCATTTGTATACGGTCTTGACACTATTTCGTTACTGGTGACGACGGGAGGTGCTGAGGACGAAGTAGCAAGTAATGCCCTACCTATGTATGATATATCAAAGTTAAGCCTACCTATCTCAGTTTTACTATTGTATGACAACACCGTGCCGCTGTCACTATTCAGTTTGACTCACGACACGATCGTGTTGATAGAGTTGGTGTACGCGTTCGTTTTCACTCGGCCGCCGTCGGCCACAATCGTAGCAGAGGGGTGGGCGGGCAGCGGCAAGGCACAGCCAGCCTTGACCAAGTTTCACGACTCGTCGGACGAACGGTCGGTACAAGGATCGATCCCCACCTCTTCCCGTCCTTTCGGTATAAGTATAGGTACCTTTTATCTCGTTGACACGATTACTTCATTCGACGACCCTGATGCGTTATCAAGGTCGAGCCATAACGGGCAACCATGTGTTTATATTCCAACTCTAATAACGTAGGTATCCTCATTAGAATATAGGTGAGGTGTGTTGGGGATTAGGAATGCAACAAAGTGACCTCATTTTTAAAGTCGACCTTGACCTATCTATGATAAAGTGGGCCGAAGTCGCAAATAACATCAGAAGCCAAATAGAACTCATTCGTAGCGTAGTGTCTATTCCTGCACTCTGGCTCTTTGTCACAGATAATTTGTTTTTGATTTGTAAAAATGACCTTGACCTTGATCTACTTTAGTCTTGTAATAATAAACGACTGACCTCGTTTACCGCATTATCAGCTAGGTAGTCGGTACTTGCTCCTAATAAGATGGGTAGTAACTATCTAGTATCAGATTCCAACGCATTTATTTTTAAAGTAACCTATCATTATTATTTTTTATCTGAAATATTTGTATTTGTAGCGTTGGCGTATCTTTTATAGAATACTTTCTTCGTGCTCGTGTATATACCAGACCAGATAGATACCAGTGGCCGGAGTTATTCAAACGTTTGACAGTTTTTTTTTTTTTTAATTTAACTAAGCCACCTAGTGTTGTTAGATGTTGAATGTTAGAAGAGGACAAGAACGTAATTATTTTCTGAAAAATAACTAAGTTCATTGAGGAGAACTTTATACATCGATGTTGAGGAGTGAGTTTTTTAAGGGCGTTCCTACCCAGTGCATAATTTGAACCGCATCAGTTGATGTAAAGGGAGAAAGGGAACGGATTTTTTTATTTCATTGTTTATTAAAAGTGGGTTTTATTTCTATTTAGTGTTGCCTTGCAGTAACCTTACTATGGGTCTCACTAAAATTACTAGAACACCCGGAAAATCCTAAGTGCCGGATCCGAATCCGGGTAGCCGGCACATTTGTAGTAGATACTAATGCGAGTTTAATATTTTTTTTCTAATGTACTGTTTAATCAAACCCACCATGTATCGTAGATGTACTACACGCTTCTTGCTTAATCTATAATATTAACAAAAAAATCTTCCGAGGCAGGCTATCATTATTGGAAATCTATTTTTTTTTACTTTTCTCAAAGAATACTGACAGGATACATGTATTGCTATCCATCGTGTGTGATGGTGACAGGGTAGGCAAGGCACCGGGGAAGCAGAAGTGAGTTTTAAAAGTCGTTTAATATTGCAAAGCTATGAAAATCGTGCAAGTTTATGTTACAATAGCTAGCCAATACTGTACGTATAACTATACTGTGTAACTCCATGTAGCTTAGTGTGAATGTGCCATAGAAAAAGTATGTTGAGCGATTTTGTTGTGTTTGATACACATACACGGTAAAAATTGTGTTATAAAAAGACCGTATGCACGTGCTCTAATCTAACCTACAATAATGTGGGAGGGAAGCCATACTGAAAGTACCTACCTATTTTGTATGTCAGTACAAGAAGACTTCAATATAAATAAAGGTATAAGAATCCAGATGTTATAAACTGTCACTATTCAGACTTTACCATTTACTTTCATGAATGGAGTAGGAGAAACCATCTGCAATGCTATGCTGACAAAATTGCACACAGCAATGCTTAAATCCGTTACGCTCGTCGTCTCTCTTAAACCCTTTGCGAAGCCCTATAAGTCTATCTTTATCACGCAGAGGCGCGTCGGCTATAATAAAAACTGGTTGTTATTTTTAACTCATGGGTTGGGCGAGCAAGCACATTGAGGCTCCTTCCGTTCCAGGTTCGACGTTACATGACGAAATTCAGTGCATGACGAGTACATATTATTTCATTAAAAATATTATTTGTATCGATTGACTTATCAGAATAAAACGAATAATAAAAGAGGATAACGAGAACAAGAGTTTATTGTCTATATTACAAAGTAAGCAAGTACTTTTTTCTTGCTTCTTTATACTGAGCCAATTAAGTTTTTGAGATGTCTTATGTACTTATGAAGTCGAAAAAAGAACCTATTCGATTGTGCGTGAATTGAAAGCCGCGAGCAGTAGTATCATTGTCAAAACGTTCTTGATCTGAATGCATTATTACAGTATCAATATACTAATACAATACATATCATAAAGAATAGAACGGATAAAAATTGTTGCTATCACAAGGGCTGCTCTTTTTGGAATTTGGAATTCAGCCAGACAGAACCATTTAAGATCGGATAAGTCCATGTGCGTTATGAGGCCGCTGCCCTAAATTTCAAGCCCAAGTTATTAAATATTTATTGTATGATCCCAACAGTAAACCTACTAACCCGTACTCTCTTATTATTACGTTATAAAATATAGAATTAAAGTGGTTGATTTGAGTGCATTACGTAATGATGTTGCTTGGTTCCAAGGCGAAGCAGATGACATAGATCTATGCTGTTAGGTCTTTAACTACTGTTTCTTTAAGAAATCTTTGCAACAATTAATTCTTGCTGCTTACCTTTGAAACCATTTATTGTTGTTATCATTATCTGGGCAATTTACATTTTAGGTAAACTTCTTACTTCTAACATCTTAGTGAATCGTGGGTCAAAATTCAGGGACAGATGTATATTATGAATCAATTACTTATTCGTATTTAAGAATATGTTTTAACATAAAGTACCTAATTGCAACCATCGTCGAAAATGCTTTACGGAATTTATATTTGTTTCAGCCGTACGAGCGGATCGTATGCGTGGAGGAAGAAACAAGTTCGGTCCCATGTACAAACGAGATCGAGCTCGCAAATTACAAATGATGAGACAAAGGCAAATCGCCGTCCAAACGCTACGGGGCTCACTCGGAGATGGAGGAATAGTGCTGGGTTACGGGCCGCCTTATGCCGCAGTGCCGGTTAAGCAAGAGATTCAGATTCCACAAGTGTCCTCGCTGACTTCGTCGCCAGAGTCGTCTCCGGGGCCCGCCCTGCTGGCCGCGCAGCCGCAGCCTCCTCAGCCGCAACTCCCTCCTTCTCACGACAAGTGGGAAGCGCACTCGCCGCATTCTGCGTCGCCGGATGCCTTCGCGTTTGACGCCCCCACCAACGCCGCCGCCACTCCGTCTAGCACGGCCGAGGCCTCGAGCACGGAGACTCTCCGAGTCTCGCCGATGATTCGTGAATTCGTGCAAACTATCGATGACCGCGAGTGGCAGAATTCTCTTTTCGGACTCTTGCAGAGCCAAACGTACAATCAGTGTGAAGTCGATCTCTTCGAATTAATGTGCAAAGTGCTGGACCAAAATTTATTCTCGCAAGTGGATTGGGCAAGAAACACCGTTTTCTTTAAGTATTTAAAGGTGAATGAGATAAGTATAAGAATTCCTCTCCCGAATCCTCAAACCCTTTCCTGGTGTACACCACTTTTTTTGCGAATGTGCACTGCAAAGCTGAGCTAATAACCTTTTTGTGCATTGCGAATGTTATTTAAAAATATTTTTAGCTCCATGTTGGGAACTGATAAGTTACCTACTCTGTTGTGGTGTGATAGTGTGAGTAAGGGCGCGTGTGACGCAGTGGGCGACGCGGTGCCTCTCGCAATCGATACCGCGCCGCGCGCCGCCAGCGCTGCCACCGCACCGCACTACACTACCAGCTAACTAGGTCAAGTTCCCGCGACGAGCGTGCCGGTGTCCACGGCCTACTGCCGACTCAAATGAACAAAAAAAACAACAAATACTTACTTACAAGCGAATACCAAACCGCTAAAGATGAGTCATGTTAGCTAAAATTACCAAAAATTACTAAATCCTAATGAGTAACTAACTATTTTATGTACTTATTTACTGCCAATGAATAACTTTAAAGAAATACCAAGGCTCTATTAATACTATTGGGGATGGAACCGGTAGTAAACATAAGGGAGTCGATAAGGGAATGAGTGTAGTGGAGGAGTGTAGTGAGGTGCGGTGGACGCCGCCCGCCGCCGCCGCCGGCACGCATCGTAGTTGGCGTACGCTTACGCAAGAGCCGCAGTCAGTCACGTGGTCACGCGACGTTGCCACACCGTGCAGCACATCGGACTGTCTCTTTTACGCCTAATAATTTTTGTTTGTGCTAAAATGACGTGACTTATTTACGATCCATTCCAAGAATTAGGACGACATGATCATAGATGGATCTCATCTTACTCGTTGATGACCGTTTAAAGTTTATTTTTACCAAAACTAGGCCACACACATTGAAACTTAATTAAAATGACGCTTATTAAAATGAACGGTGGCAATGAATATCGAGCAGTAAACAGACAGGCTAGAACGTTGCGTTCCGATGTTGATGACCCGAGCTTTCTCCAGACGGATGTGATGTAACGGTGCGAGCACACGGGCAGGCAACGCTGCACTTTCGTCCGCGCACTTGACACACTGGCCGTGGCCGAGTTGCCGCGAGAAAGCACTTTTTACCGCGGCGCGTAATCGCCTGCACCACGCGGCCACAACGAACGCGGCGCGGCGCGCCGGCCGGCCGGCCCCTAACGGAGACGTAACGAGCCGGCCTTTCTTCGCTTTCTCTTACGTAATATCTAACCAATTACGATTTATCTCATAACAGCGAACGATGAACTTGAGCCGGTCGATGACGCGTTATAATCGAGGATGCTATCGTTCATATTAATTAATATTACTCACATAGTTTCTGTTCATTTTTGTATTGTGGACGTCGATCGTCTGTATGATATAGGTAGAAAGACTTTTTTGGATTGATGTTATAGTCAACTCGAGTTACGCTATTTTGTAAGATGATTGTAGTAACTGGGTAGGGAAACTGGTTTGGGAATACAATGAGGCTAATGTTGCTTCAAAGTTGAGAAAGACATTAAGGAATGTAATCGTCATAGGTTATCAAATCAAAAAAGTTCAAATTGGAACACGCTTCCATTGAAAGTTCAGCCCTATACGTTACGGAAAATGAGTAATAACTTGCTGACGACAATAAGAGTCACTATACTTTATTACTTTTATAAAACGGAGCAAATCAAGAACAGGCAACAATACACACTTAATCCAAACGGCGTTTAATTTTCATATTTATCATATACTATTTCAAGAAATATACTCTTACGTAAGAGCAAAAAACCCCACATGGCTGAATTGATTTGATTCCAATGAAATCTCCCAAAATATCTTATTTGAAATAAAGCGTTTCATCACATTTGGCAATCTATGCGCGTGTGGTAACTGCTCCGAGCGCTAAAACTTAGTTGTAACATTTCGTAAACGGCAAATTGATCGCGCACCGCCCCTTATTTTCTAGTGCAACTCTACAAAATGTAGGTCACCGTCGACGTCGACTCGCTTAGCTAGGTAATACGAGCAGAATTTAACATTTACTTTGCATTTCAATCTTAAGTCTTATCTAGACTTCGAATATCAAGAATTAAGTCACTTATATGGAACTTTCACACCACAACAAGAGTCCTAATCCTAACTGTCCTGGTAACTTGCCGTCATTGAGGTAGAGTTTAATTTTTTTGTGAGTACTTTTACATTCGTTCCACAAATGAGAATACCGAATACCGATGCAATGTTCTTGTATTACAATACTGTTCATAAAATTGCTAGCGATTAATATTAAACTTGTTTATACCGACCCAATGTTGAACATATTGGTAGAAGTAGGTGATAATTTTTGATTGTCTTTTTCCGATAATTGATTTGCGAGTAACAAATGCATCGGTATTCTTTCTCGATGGCGGCAGCGGAACCAGTCTTCGGAATATTTCACTGGTTGCGAAGATATTCCCGCTGTGCAATTGTAGCATCGCTCCTTCAATTTGTTATAGGTTGACGATCAAATGAAACTGCTGCAACACTCTTGGTCCGACATGCTTGTCCTGGACCACCTCCACCAGAGGATGCACAACGGGCTACCGGATGAGACGACTCTTCACAACGGGCAGAAGTTTGACCTCCTTTGCCTCGGCCTCCTCGGGGTGCCCTCATTAGCGGAACATTTCAACGAGCTCCAGAACAAATTGACGGAACTCAAGTTCGACGTGCCTGACTACATCTGCGTCAAATTCTTGCTGCTTCTCAACCCTGGTTAGTAGTTTTAGCCTTTATTTTTTTATGTAATTTTTTTTTACATATTTTTATTTTTATGAGCTCCCTTTGCGAATGTAATTGTTGTTCTTTTACGTTGTTACGTTTATTCCGTTTTTATTTTTGGGCCAGCAATGTTGACTCTTGTAACTATTTGAAGAGTACTATTCTTGGCGTTTCAGAGGTGAGAGGCATCGTGAATGTGAAGTGTGTACGAGATGGATACCAGACGGTGCAAGCAGCGCTGCTCGACTACACACTCACTTGCTATCCCAATATACAGGTAAGTACATAATAAACAACATACCGAGGAGGTACATTTCCATAGCTTTTTCATGTGATATTAGACTAAAATTATCTCCGAAGATATATTATAGTCAATAATCTCCTCTTTATTTAAACTGGTTACTTTAGAAGAGTGTAAAAGTTATGCGCTAGTATTATGTGAATTGATTTTGAAGTTTGCATTATTTTGTTTTATAGGACCATCTCCGGACTGGTCTCATACTAAATTCAGTAAAAATTAGATAAATTCTCAGTGCCGTAAAGTTTCGATTGGGGTTCCATGTTTACTTAATAAATCGGGTAATGTATGATTTTAATTTTAAAACCTTCAATTATTATTTGTATATTTAGGTCTGTGTTCACCAATAGATAAATCGGAAAATTAGGCCCCTACGTCCGTTAACTTATAACGTCAAAACAACTGTTTAAAACTTAACCATCTGTTGGTGAACTCGGGTCTTAGAGACATATTTTAACTTATCTCAAACTTATAATCTTAACGATATTATTGAGAGCAAGATTTAGTAAATCAAAATAAGGGCACGAATTGACCTAGGTCAATATTTGTCAATAGTTCTGCATAACAGTAATCTGGGCGACCGATAGCGCGCACGAATCAGACGTTCCTTTGATCGTACTTATTTATCAATCAGTTAATTAAGTAATAATATCTTTGGCATTATCAGCCTGGAAACTGCAACCCGGACTAACGAGTCTAATTGGCGCTTATCACTGTCTTTATTACGGTTCTACGAGGTTTTTTTCAAATGATTACCTAGACCTACCTTAGTGAATTCTATCGGGATAGAAAGAAATTGCAAGAAAGGAGCCTCTTCGAGGCGCACTCGAAATCTTTCGCCACACTGGATCGAAAAACTAGTGACACGATAAGAAGAAGATCGGGATAGAATCCATTTGTTGTTTTATGATTTCATTGATGTTTTCAGGATAAATTTGGCAAGCTGGTGATGGTGGTGCCCGAGATCCACGCGCTAGCGGCGCGGGGCGAGGAGCATCTTTACCAGAGACACTGCGCTGGCCAGGCCCCCACACAAACGCTACTCATGGAAATGCTGCATGCTAAGCGCAAGTACGTTCAATTTTTTTAACCTAAAGTGCTATACACCACCAATTTTTAATTACCAAAAAAAAATATGGGCAATGCAGACGGGGTACTACGTTGCATCTGTGCAGTCAGAATTTTGAATTTCTACAAAATGGCAGAGTGACAGAGCGGAGCGAGTGCTGCGCCCGAGCCGAGATTTTGCGGGCTGGTTCGAGCTGGGTACCCGGGTTTGCCAAACAATGAATAAAACTTAAATTATTATCAATAAAAGGTACCGCCTGACGCAAATCCATAGAAAAACGACTTACGGTAACAGTTATCCAATTTTAATCAAATTTATTTTGATAAAAAATCGACTTAATTTTTTTAAGTTTTTGTTCTGTATTTGTGTTCAGTAACGGTAACTGACTATGCGTATTTTTTTTTTCTGGTGATTAAAAATTGACCGTGTATATGCAGCGTTTGGTCCAAAGCATCGCATCGGGTGCCTATCGAAAGGGAATTTTAATTATTTATATGTACCTAATTGTTGAAGTGTATGTTTGGATCGTTGTTCCGTCCCGAGACCAATGTATGCCTAATCTCGTTCTAGGCCGAACGGAGGCGAAATGGTTAACCGGAGTGCCGACCACACGTCAACCCTAGACCGATTGTATGTTATCTTAAATTATTTAATTTTCTATTTATTTATTCCATTTATTCATCATAGAATCACAATCACTTTGACCGCACGACCCACTAATTCCATTATTTATAAGAGTTACCAGGGGCTTGGTTGTGGTTGTGGGTTAACTTTGGTTGTAAACACGTTTTTTTCTAAAACGACAGGCAACTTTTGTGTAAGTATGACTCTACTAAAAAAGGCTCATGAAAATTGACAAATATCACCATGCTTTATTGTCAACAATTTTCAATTTCCAATAAACATAGCGCATCTACGCTAAAATAGTACGATATGTGGTTAAATTCGGGTTCTAATCCTTAAACTTAACTTTGACTTAACTTACTGTTATAATTGCACTTAAAAGGTTTCCTGATCCAGGCAACAATTTCGCCCGAAGCTTCGCCTGGTGGTTCTAGGATAATAAGTCGCTAGATGTTATTGTAGGCCACAGATTACATCTATTCCTTTCATTCCAATCTGTTCATTGTTGACCAATTGGACAACAGAGATATTCGCTTCACAAACATCCGCATGAATGATTCATGTGTGTTATGGTGGCCAGTTGATCTGGGCATACTTATGTAATAAATCGCAACACTGAATCCGAAATTGCATGCGAAATGTAACCTCATACATTAAACAATGTTATTTTTTCATTGTATAACCTACAAAATGAATAAGCAATTTTTTTAACCTCGACTGTGATCAAAGGAGTCATATTTTTCCAAGTTTTGCAATCACTTACTTTTCCCACCCTACTCCGATGTCGCGAAAGACCCGAGGTAATCACCTCTGCCTTTCCAGGGCCCATCTGTTTAAGCGACCCCATCTCTATGGTTTTTAGCGAAGAAGCCGAGTTCACTTTAGCCTGGAAAACTAATCGCCTACGTCTCGTCCTCGGAAATGCCAGTTATCACGGAACCTTTCAATTGTCTAATTAATGTTTGTTAAATCTTATAGAAATTTAACAGTGAGCACAGACATTAACTACTATTTAATTGCATGGCCTCGACAAAGTAAATATTGAAATAAGGTTTATCTTCAAAAGTAACTCCATAGAACGAAACCTAGGCCTAGACACTTGTAGATATACTTACGAACGTTATTTACTTAATTATACACATATACATCGTAACAAAACCACCAAGCGTCATTACCTATGCACAAGTTGCTAATACTGATTTCTCAAAAAAATTCTGGATTACCAGATAGTAATTAGTTTCCCTATTATGTAATAATAAATAACAAAATTTGAAGAACTATTGAGCGTAGGCGTACGATAAATACTTATAATTTGGACGCCGAACGAGAATCTTCGACTGGGTTCTCTATCGTGTTGCAAAGATATTCGCGCAGGAAGTAGGTACTAAGAAAACGCTCCTTATTCCACGAAACAAACATAGACCAAGCCAATTTTAGTTATGACAGTATCGCACGCCACTTGACCCCTCTGTAATTAAACCTACCTCATAATGTTTCACTCGTGGAGGAACCCTCCAGTGAACGCATGTTATTTAGTCATAATTTACAAGAATGTGAATGAATAAGTGAATGCTCTTTGTGTCAGGTGCGGATTCCTGCCAAGCGACACGGTTGAGCCGCATTCGCCAATATAGAGTAAGCATTCGCATTATATTGAAAGATAATATCTGCACGCCTTCCTCGCACTCTTTTGTAATCGGACCTGCTTACACCGACCTAATATAGAGGCACTTACTCACAACTATCTCTATTATAGCTCTTGCAAAACACGAGCGCGCGCCGCTCTTGGTAGTGATCAAGCATAACCGTATACGTGTTAATTTATGTGCATGGATGCGCGTACATTGCGTAGGAAACATTAGCTTATGGAACGTGAGGTAATGGTTGGCAGTTGTACACACGTTAACACGTATATAGTACTGCTTCAATACTAAGTCACGCGCGTTCCTATTTTACAAGCACTATACAAATAAACGCTGGATATCCATGTGATAACTGACAGTCTCTTTGTCTTGAATTTCTTACTAAGATGTCTGTCCTTTGACAGATAGTGAACTATATTTTTATACAGTTACTTCTAGTGATAAGTTTGTCAAGACTTAGGCAAGTAACAGTACTACAAAAGGTTTGTTAGTTGGTACCGTAAAGAGCGAGAAGGGGTATTCCGCGTGCGTGATAATAATGTTGAAATAGATGTAAAGAATGTGGCTTGATCGGTCGACGTCAAAAATAAATTTAAATATTTTATATTATCTAAAATAATAAGTAATTCCGGACAGCTAAAATCCAGATGAAAGTACGGGTAGGATACCAAATGGAGTCTAATTGATTGATAACGTTATTTATTAATATTTAGGTCCCAATAATAGAATAGGGTAAATTATAGTTGAAATATTAAAACAGAAGCCTTATCAATTCTCAAAACCAATGAAAGTTAGGAAATTATTTATTAAGGCGTATAGCACCCCTCATTCGCCCTGTCGCAAGAAAAAATCTTTGTGCAAGGTTTTACACATGAAAACTTGTTTGGATTAAATTGGATTTTACGGCACGTTTGTAATGTTATTTAAAAAATGTTCAAAAATGTTCAACACAGAATACTTGTGAAAGTTCATCTACATCGATGACAAAAATTAATTCCACTACCCTACCCTACCATATACCATCATAAGATACATATGTATATTACCTGTGATATTACCATAAGAGTTCCATTTTACATTACGGTGGCAAAACCTCCCAAACGATTCATCTTGAATAGAGATGGAAGTACCCTTTAAAGTTGGGATAGTTTCTTAGAACATTTTCCATGGTCCTCCTCGCATTACGACCATGTTTTATCTGTGCTACTAAAATACGCTAAATGTACTAAACTACTTTTATGATACAGTAAATATGGCATATTATTGATCGGAATTAGAATACTGAATTGTGTGTTATTTTTAGTGTTGTAACTTGTCGCTGCTTAACGAGTACTAATATTAATTGGACGTTGCGTAACGAGAGGTTACAAGTTCATTTCGCAACCATACATATTTTAGAAGATTTGATAATAATATAGCATTATTATAATATGTCATGTACACAGTACAACCTGGTACGCACCTACAACATGTGCACCATATATCTGACCTGAATCTCATATCCCACAAAATACGATGCTGTATGCTGTAAAATAAACAAATGTCCCGACTTGCAACGTTTTTCGTAAACATGTAATAACATTTATAGAGTTTGTACCTAATTTCAGATCTTGAAACCCCAGTGCAAGCACCTTGAAGAACGCGTACGCGCGAAGCGCCCCTGACACCACATAAGATCGATGCATAAGTTATACAAAATTTTACTTTTAAACTAGTATTAGTTTATAACTTGGTGTGTGATTTTGTTAAGTTATTGCGCCGAGCGCCGGCGGTGCCGCGCGTGCCTAGTCCGAATACAGATAAACAAATATTTATCTATCTTAAATCTTAACATACCTAATATACAAACATATTATGCACCAGTTTTGTGTAGCTACAGTTAATTTATTTTGCAGTCTATATCGTTTTATGTGAAAAGCTTAAGTACATTAATAATATTTACATTAGGATTTGTTTACTTCCGGTGCGTGAGCAAAGGAATAATAATACTATTACATATTTTAGGGAAGCGTCTGTGATTATAAACGAAGAAATTTGATGAAACTGTTTTAATGTTAGTAGTGGTGATCAATTATAATTATGTAGAATAATATTGTTAGTTTTATGAATGTAGCAGCGTGGTTGCGGCGTGCGCTCGCGCCGCGCCCCCTTGCGTTTCTGGCAATGTGCGGCGCGGCGCGGCGCGTGCAGTGCGCGCGGTGCGCCATCTTGTTTATAGTTATCATACTTATGTAGAGCACTTTAAGATCTATCTAACTGATGTGCGGTACTTATCGTACTGTGTACGGAGTGCACGTATCAGTACCGCGTTGAGTTGAGCTGTTTGTGGCTTCTGTTTTACCGTTAGCGGTTTGTTTGTGAGGATCGGGCTGCACTCGCGGCGCTGTGTATCAATCAATACACTAGTTTTATTGGCTTTCATCATTCAAGTTTCAAAATTTTATAACGAGTTGCTGTTTGAAAAAAATAAATTATAATACAATATTAAATGTTGTAATGTCATACATAATTATTCATAATCTATATTGTAATTCAAATGAAAAATTCTTATGCTATATTATTCCATAAAGGGAGAGTTTTCTTACAAATGTTAAAGTAATGTAATCGGCCATACCAGTACAAAATAAAATTATTTGTAAATAACATTATAAGCACATATACAGTGATTTAATCTACTTAAAAGTGTAATTATGTAAAATATTTCTGGAAATACGTGGAAGAAGCCTTGAAAATCCAAGATTTTTAAAGAGATGGATAAGTACTAGCGTCTGCAGGCAGAAAGCCTAAGGCGATGTATTTTTATATAAAACATATTTGTCTTTATTAACATATATAATATGTTAACTGAAAGCACATTGTTTCATATTTTTCTAAAAAAATAAATAATTATAGTAGCTTTATGTATGTATTTAATGATAATAGTAATCTACTTTTAAAGTAGGAAGCATCATGGATAAATGGAAATTGAAATTAATCATTTTATATTTTATAAAATCCTATTTAGCGTTGAAAATTTAATTTGAAAACGTTTTGTTTTTTACTGAATGTACTTTTTTTTTATATATCTTTGCTGAAAACAAAGAATTCTAAGATTGCAATCGCTTCAATAATAAAGACAAGGAAGGAGCAAGTACATCGGCTCGTTTGCCTCGAGACGGTAAAATCAGAGAAAATGACTCGTATTTCAAGTACACTTTAGATACATAAATGATCTATTTAACGATTAACGATTATGTGATTGTGGGTTTGTGTTAAAATGAATGTTTAATTTTTTTATTATAAAATCATTGCACCAAGTGCGTATATATTTAGTAAGTAGGCTTCATTCATCAACGAGTAGGTTAATGTAATGACGATGGTTCATTGTGTTTCCTGATCCCTACATTTCTCTTAGTTTCGTACCTAAGTTATGGTTTTAAAAGGCACCGTGTTTTATTCTATAATACCGTCCAGTGAACACAGTAGGTAACTTAATTGTCGTGACATAAGTAAGTTACTGTTGAAAAAAAAACAAAATTCACATTTATTATTTCTAAAATATAATAAGGTCTTTTGAGCGAGCTGTAGACGTAAATTTTAGTAGGATGATATTACCGATAATATCGATAAATATTTGGTATTTTAAATGTATTTCATCAATCGAATATAAAATATAATTTGATATAAAGTTCCTCGAAATAATAGTTGTGGTATTTTTTTTAAGAATGATCTATTTTATGTATTGAAAAGCACGTTTGTAGCAAGCAAATATTGTCATAAATCACAAAAAAATAAGTAAAAAATATTTGTAGCATTATGGTATGGAAGGTACAAGGAGCACTTTTTATTTCTTACAAAGCAGTAGATATTAACTGGTGTAGTGAAGCTTCGTTTCGGAAATCCAAACAGAGCACCCTTAGTGAAAAAATGCGTATGCGCATATTTTAGTACGATGTAACATCACTCCCTGACGCAAGAACAACTTACTCTGATATGTAGTGCTTGAGAACAAGTCGCATGTCTGCGCGCTTTGCATCGCGCTTTAAATAAAGCAAATCTATCTGTGATGATGTAACTTAGTTAGGAACCTATGACTGTATGAGACATAACGAAATTTTGACAGTCAACGGATCATTAATGAGCCTAGAGAAAATATTTTCCCTGTTATAATCATCTACAAAGGCATTGAGCAACGATTTGAACCCTGCGTTAGTAACTCATTATTTGAAACCGTTTATACCTCAACATGTATGCCTTTTATTAGTTTTGTGATTTTAGTTTACCAAGCCTGTTACCATTTTTACAAACTAGTATTTTGTACCAGCTACAAGCGAATATACTGTATTGTTTTTTATTCTGTGAAAATCACATTTCTAATATCAGGGACAGAGTCTAGACCACTTTCTACAATAATTATACAAAATTATAAATTTCATATTATTTCTCATTCTTTCATAAAAAAAATAATTTTATCACTATTCCTAGAGTTGCTGAATATTTTATTTTTTACAAAAACCGTTTTTTTCTGTATTGCTTGATTACACGTTTAGTTCCAGACAATAATTGTACTTAAATTTAGCATCAAAATGTGTGATATGTAGTATGAATGTACGATAACAGCCGCAGGGTGTGTCGTGGCTCGTGGCTCACGGCTCGTTGGATCCAACCCGGCTTTGCACTGTTGTGCACTATTGGCCCCTTGACCTACCATACATAGGACATTGTGCAAACGACCACCTTCTACCACTCAACCTTCAGCTTAGTTCACAAGGTGCCAGTGTTAATTATAAGTAACTATAATCACAGTGATTTTTATCTCGTTTATCTTACTTTTAACGTTTTATCTACAATTTCCTTTAGTACATGGTCGATTAATCTATACGTATAAAATCTAAAACCTACTATTTACGTCTAAGTTAGATTGTATTGTAACTTATGGCAGATGCTGTTAGTGTTTTATGTACCTAAGTACTATCTATATTTATAAATTAAAATGATAAGTATTTTAAAGTTTAAGATACACATGAGTGTTCTATGTAAATGTACATTTTGAGTTCAATTAGATGGTAAGTGATTTTAATAACAAGTGCGTAGAACCGGGCCGCGCGCGTAGACAGGCGTGGGCGCCGCGCTCGGCTCGGTTCGGTGAAGGCACTGTTAATTCGCTCAGATTCGCTCGCGCGATTTTTCATCTCAATCTAATCTTATCCTGCCTCTAACTCTAGATGAGTCTTCGTGAGACTCATGCTTCGCAGTTCATTCATTTACTTTATATTAAGCGATCGGTATCGAGAGGGACGCAGGCGCGAGTCGCATACATTCCAAAAAAACGTTTTATCGTAACGCAAAGCGGCACGCGTCGAATGAGCGTTACACTTTAAGTTAACCACTGTTGTTCATTAACGATAAGCTAGGTTTAATCTCAATCGATGTTGTCTGTGTATAGTATCTTTAATTGTCGAGAGGATGTGAATTTGAGCGAACCGACAGGCCACTGCCTGAGAGTTCATAATAGTTTTAAATCTTACATTTTAAGCTATTATTTCGAACGTATTTTATTTGGCGACCCGTGTTAGTTCTATTTTATTATTGTACATATAGATAGGGCGAGGCATACATGGTTTTCATCATATATGGTTATTGTTAAATTTGAAATATGTGGGCTGGCAAATACCAATGCAATGTCTCATGTTGATAAATGTTATCTTATACCATAGAGTATAAAGGCTATTGATTGATGTAAATAGTGAGACGACGGTGAGGTCACGACTCGGGAGGCCCGGAGGAACGTTCCCCTCGCATCGCGTCACTTTAATCTAATCATATTCATAGACAACCGACATAGCCGCTGCCCGCGCGCGCCCGTCACGTCTGACTGAGCCTTCGCTTTACGTACCTGCGGAATTCATGATTAATGTACGTACACTCCACATCACGTCACGACATCACTAATTGGTACCTGTTATTTATTAAACGACTACGTTTGTCTTTCCTGGAGTTGTCTAAGGCTAAGGCTCAATTCCCAGTGAAATGGTAGCGACCGGCAGAACACTTTCAGTGTCAAACAATTTTTAACATTATCTACTTTATTGAAAATATCAGTATTGAAGAACCGCTGTCATGTCGCTCGTGGCCGCTTGGCGTCGCGCGTCAGCGGCCCTACAATACTTGTCTTATAATTATATAGATAATGTATAAAATTGTTTGAAACTGGAAGTGATCTGCCGGTCGCTGCCATCCCAGTGTGAACTGAGCTTTAGGCGCACCGAGGCTCAGTGGAGACGAGGGCGGCACGGCGCGGCCGCAGTTTGACCGAATCATTACCTCACATTACGTCTTTTTATTGTAACGTTATTGTTGTCGCTAAACTTATTTTTAATTATGACCTTATTGTTTAGAGGTGTGATTTAAGTTTTTAACCTGTAAACACAATGATCTATTTATAGATGGCAACATAATTACATGTATGGCGGTGTGATGTCTGTGCATCGTCGATGTATTTATTATCTTGGTGATTACTGATTATTCAACAATGTGAGAAGCACCACGGGCGGCGACCCGGCGTGCGCTCGGTCGCTCTCCCTTATTCTAGAAATAAATGATATTTTCGTTTACTTAATTGTGTCTTTATTTCGTTTCCCGTTGTTTAACCAAGGGTGTAGGTAGGTAACGTGTTAAGTTCTGTTTGTGTCAAGAGTTTTTCGACGAAATATTAAGAGACCATAGATGAATAACGGTGTTCCTATAGTGGACAGTATCAAACCAAAATGGAGGCGTAAGACACGACCAAAAATTTCATACACCTTGTCAATAAATATGAAATATATCCATTTTCAAATATTTTTTGTTAATTTTTACGATGTAGTTTTATTAACAATGAAAAAGCCTAGTAGTTTTAACATATATTTCTAGCCCTGTTATTTTTCTTTTTCGAAAATTAGCATCGGACCAAAATGTACTAGAAGTTAACCAATGTGGCGTGGCTTCTTTTATTGGTCGCATTTTCAATGTACTACATTATGTTTCTATACTTTAATACTTCTGTGAAAGAGACTTATTAGGTCTTTCAAATCGTCTTTCGTACCAAATACGGGCAACTCTTTTTTTTAATTATTCAAGTATGTACTTATTAATTACTTTTAAAATAAACACTCCGTATTAAGTCCTTTGAAAGTGCCCGTTTGATCCTCATGTACACACCTACCAAGATGACAGGGGGACAGATAGAAATTTTAAAATTAATAAAAGTTCCATCTGTCACCCTTTCGGCAACGGTGGGACAGATGAATCAGTTAGCGTGTCAGTCAAGGCATGTTGTTTTGTAAGTATGAATAGATGTACCTACTTAATACTGTACTAGGAACCAACTACTGAAACTACAAATTTGATATAACAATGTTTATTAAAATCTTTGTTTCTATCTACATCTACACAATAAAAAAACCGAATTTTCTACAATATTATGGGTACATAATAAACATACATAATAATTATACAAATTTGGCAATATAATAAAGAACAGCAGTAAACAAGTAATTCACAAATTCATCTATCATAAGTTTTAATTATAATTTAATTAAAAGAAACACTTAAAATAGACAAACCTTTGCGCCTTATACTCACTCAATTACTTTACTCGCTAAAAAAAACTTAACGATCTGAATCTGGACCGACCGAGTAAAGTAATTGCTTAGGAACTTTGACACTTTAGTGCAACAAGGCTTTAGTATTAATATTAATTAATTATTATTCTAATAATTATTAAATTATCGCAAAGCCTTTCATCTAGAAATGTTGTATTCTTCTCGAATTTCAGAAATAAGACGCTAAAGTTACTTGTTTACCTGAAGCTGTTTCCTACATCAGTCGTTCCCAAATACATATATGTATACATATAATATAATATAACATATATGTTACTACAGTACCAACTACATTGTGACTATACAACATAATATTTAACTACAATAATAGACACATTACCAGTATCGTTCTACATTGACGACACCGTGGCTTAGTTGGTTGTGACCCTGCCTACGAAGCTTAGTGTTCCGGGTTCGATCCCCGGCCGGGGCAAATATTTGTGACGAACACAAATGTTTGTTCTCGGGTCTTGGATGTTGTGATGACTTGTATGTGTCCATGCCACCTGCGACACAGGGAATCCTAGTGCAGGGGTGTGAGTGTGTCAATGTTTATTATTATTACATGGAATGTGTATATTTTTAACAAGCTGAACTGGTTTCATATATTTTTCTACATTGCGTACGTAGTTTCAGTATACATCAGAATTTGTTGATTCTAATATAACAATAATACGATACCGGTATTATAAAAAAACTTGATTTAACTCGGGAAGAGTACAGAGTCCATAAAACACATATAAAACTCACTCGAGCGATGGACTTACTGCATAATTTAATATTTTTATTTGATTTATGACATATTTTCTAATATGACGCGTTTATTATTAGTGATTTTTATTAAATTCATGTTGTAGATTACACTGTCTTTACAATCAGAAAATCAAAGCTGCCGCCGATACAGGTAAAAACATAAAAAATATATATATATTTAAATAATAGTAATAATAATAATCTAATAATAAGAATAGCTTCAACGAAAGAAGAATGTTGATCAACATTTAGACAAGATAAGTGTGAAAATTTTAAGATAATAAAGTAACAGCAAATTGGATCGTGTAAAACTATGTTCCTATTGGAAACTTAGTAACCAGAAAAAAAATTATGTGTGCACCCACACCACAGAAGTGAAAACTTCATCACCTTAGTCGACTCGAGCCGACTTTAACCGAACGAGCGTTACAAAACCAAGCTCGACGGCTAAGTCTCATTCAAAACCCATAAAATAAATAGCTCAGCGCGCAAGAAGTTTTCACTTCAAAAAAAAACTTACCATTTAGATGTAAAGACAAGCTGAAAATTGGTGCGAATGTTGGGAACACCATTATAAATGTGTGAAAAGTCGATTCCACTTTGCAAAAAAAGTTATACCAGGTCAAAAGTCACCAAAAACCAAAATCGGTTTTTCGCTATTATATCGGTTTCTGTAGCTCCAATGAATAGTACATAATACATATCTAAAAATTAAAGTTTTTCGCAGATACATGTGCAGATGCAGTACTTTCTGAGATTCAGGATATGCCTCTTTACGCAAGCGTCTGGATTTTAGGGACCAAGTAATTTCATCATAACAGCTTTAATTCAAGTTTAAGAAATTTATGGCTTATTGCTATAAGTTTTTACTATTTTTAACTAATTGCCCTGTAAATATTAAAGCGTTTCCCGAAAATTTAAAATTTGGGCCCTCAGTTCAGATGCACACGATGTGGTGGGATCGATGGGGACTTTTCGCCGTTCATTTATAATGTTATTCCCAACATTCGCACCAATTTTCAGCTCTATACGAATTATTGTAACCGTACCCCTATCATTTGAGCAAATTTGATCAGAATATGATCATCGACTAGCTGCAGTTACTCACAGGTTAAGGCTGCATCCTCAGTGAGCCGTCTAGTCGAATAGTCTCTCCATTAAGCATTTTGTTCTGAATTATACTCTGGACGAGAAGCGCGAATTCGTGCGGGTCACCGAGTCTTGCCGGGAAGGGAACTGTAGCTTCCAGACTCTTTATAGCTGGCTCGGGAAGTTGCTCCATCATTGGCGTTCGGAACAAACCTGGAAAAATGATAAATTACATTAAAATTTTAGAAGAGATAACTTCTTAAAGCGCCGATGGCACAAGGGTTTTTTTACAAGCTAAGAGATAACCTCTTAAAGCGTCGATGACACAGGGCTTTTTCACAAGCCAGCAAGTTCGTGTGTAGCTTGTTAAGTCACCCCGTGTCATCGGCTTTTAACAATCTGGTTTTTGACAATCCTTCCCGAAAGCTAACTCGCTTACTGGCTAGCTTTTGAACTCGCCGGATTGTAACGTGTTAACTAGCTCTGTGTCATCAACGTTTTTAGGCGCGCTTTTCGTACAATTTTCATTTATGGTATATCGGAGCTTTAAAAATGGCGAGCATCAAGCGACGACGTCTTATAGTACGATGACACGCGGCTTTTTTACACGCTACACGCCAGCGACTTCGCTTGTAGCGTGTAAAGTCGCGCAGTGTCATCGGTGTTTTACAATATGCGTGTTGACAAACCTTACCGAAAGCTAAAACACTCACACGCTAGCTTTCAAAAACGCTAACAATCAGCTTGTAAAAAACGCAGTGTGTCATCGACGCTTTACAACGTAATATGAGGACGAAAATTCTAGAAGATTGTTGTATGCAGCCCTAAGTTATGTATTGATAAGTAGGTACAAATCGGTTTGCAACTATGAGTCATGTTGCAATGAATAACAAGTTCTGTGGACTGAACAAACACACAGGCGAGAAGCGACACCCGGCTATGATTATACGACGCAAGGATTACAGATTTGTGAATCATTGACAAACTTTAATAATGCACTGAAAATAAGATAGAAAAATGAACAAACACTTTATTGTACACCAACAAGAACAATGCAGAGTAAAACAATAGAACAAGAATAAAAGGCCTTAAGGTATTTAAGTCACCTAAGACCCGAATAATGTTGGAGACAACTCTTGGTACCTAATTTTTTACGCTAAGCTATAGCTATATCTAAAAAGAAGAAAAAAATTGAGTACGAATATTATAAAAAAAAGTGTCATGCACGACGTTTGCAACTGCATCGCAATATCGAAATCCAAACAAAACAAATCGTGGGAAATATTCCGTAACGATTCTAACCATAACTGAAATCAGACTACCTACTATAAAACAAAGTCACTATAAAGCATTATTTAGAGTTACCGAAAAGACACCACGTTTCTTCCTAACAAACGGTAAACGGATGGAGTCGACATTCCCGATTGAAGACCGGACAGACTTGGAAACGCCAAAAATAAAGAAGTAACTTACCAGAGTTACGAAATGGGCACTTGCCGTTTGTTATTAACTTTATTTAATGCTCTCAGACATCAAATCTAAGCCATACCGACATTATAACTCAAGGTTCAGGGTTCAAGACAAAAAGCTTCAGGGATAACAAACAAAATGTTAGCTAAACCAAACAGTGCTATTGTAAAATTCACTTCAAGCAGAGTTAGCATGAAAAAGCACTGGGGAGCTCGCCATACCGAGTACGTCTTTGATTTACGATGATAAAATGAAATGAAATGATTTATAATGCTTGAAGTATGGTTACATCAAAGGTCTTAAACTAGTTTTGGTCTCACACAATTCGCCGTAAATACAGCATGCAAAAAGAAGAAAAAAAACTTGTTAATATGTATGTTATATAAAAAATATAAATTTACGCTCACAAGGAATCAAACATTAAAAATTATCGCCAATTTCAGAACGTCACTATCACATAACAATCTCAGTAATAAATAAGAGATTATGAGGAAAAGAGTTCGACCTCTTCGATTCCTATAACACGAACACCTAACGCGGAAGAGATAGTCCCAAAACCTCGAAAGGCTGCTAGCTTCAGGATACCCATCGGTCAAAAATGCCACCATACTGACACGCGAACGGGTAGACACTGGTATAAATACGGGGAGGCAGGGGAGAGGCAGTCTCAAGAAAATCGGACCTACCACTGTTATCTTCAAAGTATCTATTAATAAATTCGACTCACATTCCTTTTGTATTGCAAAATTGTTTTCTTATTCGTAAATAACATTGATTATATTGTTATTACGTACGATTTATTTATTTTATAAGCTTTTAATACTTACTTCATTCGTATCCATGCACGATTGCACATGTGTGCATTTATATTACGTCATGTTTATATTACATTGAAATCTTTCGATTGGACTTGGAAATTTACGATCCGAGCTGAAGTTTTACAGATATACCTATTTGGTTTCGTCTGAATCAATATACATACGAGGCCCTCACTGACTGACACACAAGCTAAACCACTGGACGTAGAGACTTGAAATTTTTACGATATGTTTGAAACGTCGAGACAAAAAAAAATATAGTGAGAGCGATATAAAGACCCGTAATAATCGAATAACTAAAGGTCGTTGGTAAACCTATTTAAATCCCCAACAATTAAAAACTTCTTCATATCGTGTTCTTTCGAACCAGTGTAGTAATGGATTTCAAGTGCTCCTCGAAAAGGCTCCTTTCGTGTACTTGACACATGTTTTCGAACTTCTTAGGTTCTGTGCTGTGACATGCCGGTTTCCTCACGATATTTTCCTTCACCGTTAAGCACGTGATTTAATGGACACGTAGATATTTTTAATTGAAAAATCCATTGGTATACGATCCGAAGAAAAATACGAGTAGAAGAATGGTAGGGAAGCCGTTGCGCTGCAGTGGGACAGTACAGGCTAGTAATAATAATAATAATACGATCGGGTTCGAACCCACGAACTTCGGATCGAAAGTCGAAGCACTTTCCACTAGGTCCAACTGAAAAATAAACTAAGTATTTTTATTCCAAAAAAGCAAGCTAGTGGTTACCTGGTGCGATGGTGACGACTCTGATTCCTTGCTTGGCGAGGTCGCGGGCAATGGGCAGGGTCATGCCTACAACACCAGCCTTGGAAGCGGCGTAGGCAGCTTGCCCAATCTGAAATATAATAGAACTGTTCAATTCAATTTCTTAATGAATGGCGTTAACATGTGTTTGTCAAGATTCTACCAATGTCCGCTTCGTGCTAGTTTTTATTAACAGTAGAGCCTGACAATATGTTGGATCCATAGATGAATAACGGTGTTTCTATAGAACAAGATGGACTGTACCAAACCAAAATGGATGTGGTTTATAGGACAGAATATTTTCAGACACCATGTCCATAAAAATGAAATATCTCTATTTTCAAATAATGTTTGTTACTTTTTACGACTAGGCTTTTTGATTGTCAAATGAAAATAATATAATATAGGTATTTAGCCATATTACTTATCTTTTTCGAAAATTAGCATCGGACCTAAATGTACTAGAAGTTACCCAATGTGGCTCCCTTTTCTTGGTCGCATTTGCAATATACTACATTGTGTTTCTGTACTTTAATACTTCTATGGTTCGATCATACAATATAAGACATGCGTATAAATCTTTCGAAGACAAAACCTGTAGACAATTCGATAGTTTCATGCCAGGGGTGGTTCTTATGCCTTTCAGAGGCTCGATCATGAACTTTCACGTTAACGTTATCATATCGTATCCATAACAAAGATTTTGTATTTTTATTGCATTTATTTAGTTACTTTAACTAGAACGGCTTAAAGATAGTTTCCATTTGTCAAGAGATTACAAATTTAAAACATTAAAAGTCATTAAAATAATCAATAAAAGAACGATAAACTTTATTTACACAACTAATTACCAACTAACTCAATGCCAAAACATAATAAAACTAAAATTACTTAAATAGGTATAAAAATAAAGGATAGCCTATCTAAAATTATATAAATAAATATTAAATAATAAAAAATGAGATGTTACCGGAGATATGCCGGTTCTTCGGGGTCCCTCTTAAGTGCAGAGGTCGGCAACCATGGGGTTTTAACCGACATTATCCGTCCGCCCTCCCCCAAGGGCGGTGGGTATTCACGAAGATTTCCCTATGTAAAAAAAACGCTTCGATATACTGACCTGCCCATCGTAGGCGGCCACGCTTGCGGTATTGACGATAACACCCCGTTGCCCATCCGCGTCTGGCGCGTTTTTCCCGATCAGCCCCGCAGCCAGACGAATCACGTTGAATGTGCCTATCAGATTAACCTGAAATCAGTACAACAGTCACTACCCGCGTAATCATATCACCCGCGTTGACTTGCTTGGCGTTTATAGCCGTATCATGAAGCGTATTGGTATCCAAGCCGTCACAGAAGGGTTATCATAATCAGTTTATAATGATACAAGGTGACACTCACACCTTGTTTGCGTTTCCAATTAACAACATTTTTTTCTTATACATATACAATCTGTTTGTTAATATCCCTACAATGCCGAAAGGGGTGTGTTCTACCCCCCCTCCACCCCTCCCGCGGGAACAACGAATGTTCTACGACTTTTTGAATTTCCATGATTTTCATTGAAGAACTGTGCATCAAAGTGCAGCTGATTTTTAACGTGGTGATTACCCTAAAATCAGCTGTTTGGTGAACCTCTGACCTTGACCTCAGTAATGTTAGTGATGAGACAGATTAAGGCTTATCTTACAGAAAACTTAACAGCATCTGAGAGGCAAATGGTTTTTTTTGTGCTAGGTTTTGTTGTTTAACTTAAATGCCATACGTAATGGTGTACCTACAAAACATCGTGAGGAAGTTGCATTTTGCGCAACTAAGTGGGTACTCCATAAATCCGCATTTTGGTCTATGTGTTGGAGAAACAACGATCACGCTAGTGAAGAGTTTGACCCTAGTCCAGGTAGTGGGAACATGAACATCAATTGTGTCAGAGTACTTTGGATCGAGGACAGAAACAAGATTTTTCAAAGTATTTTTATTGGTAATTTTGTTTTGACCACTCTGTCTTTCATATTCTTCATTTCATAGCTAAAGAGGTTTCAGCTACTCGATACTCTTTCGATACTAGATGGTTCTAATAAAACTCCTTGGTACAACATTTTAGACATTTGACTTTTTGTTTGTTTTTTCGTAACTATGGTTATGAACTGAATTATTTTTTAATTTTTTAATTATTTCTTCATAAATTCAATAAAACATGGCACAAGTGCTGTGTTATGAGCTGCAAGAAGACAAATTGACTCAAACTTCGGCTTTACATAAAGTTGTTTGCGTAAAGTGAAAAATAACTCAAAAATGTGTTACGTTTGTGCATTCGTGGGCATCAGGCTTTCGCAGTCCTCTGCAGGACATAGGCCTTTCCCAATGTGCGCCATTGCGCCCTCTCTTGCCGCATCCATCGTGCGGGTGCAATGCATTATGCAATTGTGAAAACTGCAGACTACAAGTACCTACTTACTCCAGGAACTAAGATAAAAGTCCTCAGTAAGAAATTGATAAATAAAAATAAAACGAACATTTGTATGTATTTTCTCTTAATCTCTCAATAGTTTGAAATAGTCTAACTAAATTATCTAAAACTTTTCTTAATTATTTACATCGAAAGGTTCATAAATACCTAACCTACTTACTCAACTTACCTAGACTAGATCATAGGCATGAGCCCATGTTCCTTACGTGTGTCTATGTGTGACGTGAAGGGTGTGTACAGATGGAGAAGTAAATAGCAAATAGGGTTGTCTTAAATAATTATTGTATGAAAATTTCTGATACGATGTATTCAACCTTTGCACACGTGATAGTATTCACACTCTAAGTCTGAATTCGCCCTCTCAGGGCTTGTAGGGATATAACACTACACGTTGTATAGACTTCTTGAGGAACATTGAACATACTTTCGAGTTTCAAATCACTATATTCAGTGGTTTGGGCTGTGTGTTGTCTGTCAGTCAGTCAGAACAAAATTGTTATTTTAAAACGTCATACAAACTGTTGACTTGTATGTGACAGCTTTGATTCAAGTATGCTTGTTAGAAATCTTCTAGTAAAGCTTCGATGACACAGGGCTTTTTACGAGCTACAAGCAGGCGAGTATAAAAGTTAGCGAGTGCGCGAGTTCGCTTTTGGGAAGGATTGTCAACTAGCAGATTTATTCACGGAGCGAGTTTACAAGCTACAAGCTCACTAGCTGGCTTGTTGCTTTTAAAAAACCCTTGTCATCGATGGTTAATATCTTAGTAAAATAGTTACCTCTATTGTTTTTTGAAATAACTCTAAGTCAAATGGCTGGTCCTTCTTGAAGTTGTATATCCTGGAAGCCGTGGCCACACCGGCACAGTTGACAGTGACATCGAGGCGACCAAACTTGTCCAGTGTTGTTTGTAATGCCTTCTTTACATCTGGTTCTGAAGTCACCTGTGAACAGACACCTGAGTGATCTATGTTTGTATCCACATCTCCAGGTGTATAGCTGGAGTAAGAGACATTTACGCTTGTCATCAATATTAAACATGTGGAGGAAGTATCATAGACCAGTGTCAAATCAAAGTATCAGTACTATGCAAGGTGATTCATCATTTTATTAAATAAATAAATACAATTTATTTATTTGTTGATAGATGAGCAGCAGGGCTATACGTTAGCATGTCATTAGTTCTCGTTATCGAATTCGATGGTCAAGACTGGGAAAAAAATGACGTCATTATCGATATCAACTCGATAACGAGAACCACAGACATGATAAAAACGAATGATTCGATGAATGAGTGAAGTTATGAATGAGTATCTCGGTCGGACCTCATTTTATATTTTTGTCTGTAGCTCAATCATTCGTGTTTTGACGTTACTTCTTGTAAACAATGTTTTTAGTTCTGCTAAATTCGATGTTTTTTCGTGTATTTTTGCCTTAAAAATACAGTACGTTGTGTAATTTTGTGATGCAAATGTGGTCCAGCGTATACGATGCGAAAACCAACTAAAACTTAGTCTAGCAACCTATACCTACAGCATTACAAAAATAACCCGCTTTCATAAAAGTAATAGTTATATAAGGTTGTTTTGTATCGTTTATTGACTCAGCAGTTTGAAATAAAGTGATTGGTATTACATAACGTGCATAAAGTTGTATAATGCACAACATAAGTTACAAAATATGTGAATCAAACATTCATCAATATTATTGTTTGATGTATACTTTGCCTACAGATTTTGATACTTTTACCTATGCCTGGTGCTATCTTTCGAACCAACTTTTTAAGGATTATTTACGAAATATATAAAAACATTGTTTACAAGAAGTAACGTCAAAACACGAATTATTGAGCTACAGACAAAAATATAAAATGAGGTCCGACCGAGACACTCATTCATAACTTCACTCATTCATCAAATCATTCGTTTTTATCATGTCTGTGGTTCTCGTTATCGAGTTGATATCGATAATGACGTCATTTTTTTCCCAGTCTTGACCATCGAATTCGATAACGAGAACTAATGACATGCCAATGAATAGCACTGCAGCTTTTGTTGATGTGTCTATGTCGCACAGTGATGGATTTTTTAGTAGTTTTCTGTCACTTTTTTAACATAGTCTTGTTGGTTCGTAACCAATTCTTGAACGTGTTTTTGGATGCTGCAGAAACAGTTTAGGACAGTATATATTTATGACTAATGTGTAATTTATAATTTTGAATATGTTACTAACCTTAGAATAAGCCTTATATTAACAAAATATGGTGTAATACCGAAATAAAAGATTTGAATTGAATTTAATATTCCAGTTCTTATTTTAAATCATTTTAGTTTTGATAAAAAAAACTTTTCACAAGACATTATAAAACATTCACATTACATATTATTACACTTTGAAGAGACAAGGAATGCTTGGAACATCTCAGCATGTTATAAGGGAGTACAATGTCTAGCAGTGGTGACCAAAAGCTAAGGCCAGCAGCAAACAAGTCACTAACAACAGCAATTGTATTGGTACTCACATCAACAGGTACAAAAGCCGCATTCTTGCCAAGTTGCTTGGCTGTTTTTGGGCCAGTACTGGATGGCAAATCACAGATGACGACTCTGCCTCCCTGCTTCACTAGAAGCTCTGCTGTGGCACGACCCAAGCCTGAAGCTCCTCCACTCACCAAACCTACTAAACCCTAAAAATATACCATAATAATCAGCTTTGTTGAGAACTCATTTCAGACCCACAAGGCTCTTGATTATCTTAATTTTGAGGAGCTTCAGGAGACCTAAGAACAATAAAAATGGGTATTCTGGTACGCCAAACATGTCTTCGAACCAAAACCTTCACAACTCTAGATGGTAGGGGAGCCGAAGAGGGGATTTCGGGAGTTAACCCGTTAAGTGCTTGTGAACGTGTAGGAGTGTTGGTGAATGGTGTAATGCTGTAAATCTCAACATTTCATGTTGCCTCCAAAACTCCATAGAAACCTCGTGTAAAGTCCCACCACCATTTAACAAGGCATGACTTGACTTAACGACTCTAACAAAAATAAACTTATGGTCACGTATGAAATATAAATTATCATGCAAATAATAAACGTATGACAAGACGGTATGGTCATAAGACTTTAGGCTCCCCAATGGGGATTTTTTTTTAAAAAAGTGGCATATTACAAATTAAATATGCAATCACTACGTCTAATGCCTTGATTACACGTACCGAGTACTCGGTCGAGACAGTAAAATGTTACTCGGCCAAGACAGTGAAAGCTTGCGTCACTCGCTCAGCCAAGCACTCGGTGCTATGTTTATATGTACCGAGTACTCGCCAAGATCTAGGCAAGATCCGAAGGTCCTAAATTCGAACCCGGTCGTACCCCAATGGATTTTTCTGTTCAAAAAGAATTATGTGTGCATTTAAAACACGTGTTTAACGGTGAAGGAAAACATCGTGAGGAAACCGGCATGTCAAAGAACCTAAAAATTCGAAAACATGTGTCAAATGCACGAAAGGAGCCTCTTTGAGGCGCACTTGAAATCCTTTCACCACACTGGTTTGAACGCGATACGAAGATTCAATTAATAAAAAAAAATAAAAAAAATATTTTCTTATAAATACAAGTATTTTACATAAAAAACATACACTCTTTTATTTGCATGCTATTTCCTGAGCTTTTCAATTAATAAAGTTCAATAATTTTAAAAAAAAATAAAAATTAAATTGCTTTTTGTCAGATTAAGCGAATCCCTCTAGATAATCGTCAGATTATGAGATAGCATGTCTAGGACATCAAGATGAACCATACATATCTTAATCTGACGCACTTGAGTAATTCTAATTCTAATTCTAATTCTAAAAAGGGGGTACAGCGGTCTGCACTGGCTTCCCGTTGTAGGGTGCATTGTGCATTGCCCCCCGATATATACTTAACCCTGCCCCAGCCATCCTAGCTCCTTAAAATAACGGAGCAGGACCCTGGGTTGATTCATGCACAGCACAGTTCCAATAGCGTGCTTGTTGACACGTTAGGTGGAGAGGAGTCCAATAACTTGCGCAAGCCCGTCTTGATCCTACTCTCCTCTGTCTCTTGACAGTGGATCACCACGTGCTCCACTGTTTCCTGGTCTAGCAGGCAGCCTCTGCAGATATCTATGTCTGTGGCTCCTATCTTGAAGAGGTGATGATTGAGGTCACAGTGGCCTGTGATTATCCCTACCATCAGGCGAAGGTCTTCGCGTTTCAGTTTTAGTAGCGCATTTGTGAGGTTTTTGTCTAACTGGGGAAACATTAGTTTTGTATGTACGCAGTCGCTACCGCGTTCCCACAGTTTTTGATGTTCTCTGTCTGTGAACATTTTAAGCCTGCTCCTGATCTCAGCTGTTGGTGGGTTGGAGGTGCTGACATCTTTGGTGGTAGGTGTGAGTTTTGCTCCTTTTCTTGCCAGTGAGTCTGCCTCGTCGTTGCCTTTATTCGAGGAGTGACTCTATGTCCATTTGATACAGACCTCTGCCCTGTCTGTAAGTCTTTGTAGCGCATTATGACACTCTGCGATCGATTTGGACCTGGTGTCCTGTCTACGCAGGGCATTTATTAGGGCTGCACTATCAATAGTGAAAATCATTTGTAAGGGTTGGTTCGTTTCCCTTTCTGATGCTTCCACCCAGGTCAGCAGTTCATCCGTGGCTCGGTGAAGCCCTAGTGTTTCGGCTTGAAATGCTGTTGCTGTGTTGTTTAGAGGCTGTGCTATGGCGATTCCTGCTTCTGGGCAGTACACGCCACAGCCTGCTCCTGTTTTCTGTTTCGCTCCATCCGTATATACATTTATTATAGATTTCGCCGGTGGGCTTACGGTTGCCTCCCCCGGGATCGATACCACATATTTTTTGTTTGATAGATAGGTTGTGGCAATTCTGTCCGTGCCTTTCTGGGCTTCAGGTATAATGCTAATGACCCTGTCTAGTATTTTGCAGTGATTTGTGTTTCTGCTATGTCCCTTCCAATTGTTATTGGACTTTATCCTGAGCGCTGCTGCCATAGCTTCTTGCTGTATGTGTAGATGGAGCGGCGGCAGGCCTAAAATTATGTTTAGCGCTGCTGATGGAGTGGATCTCGAGCACCCACTTATGAGAGAGCATGCTAATCTTTGTATCTGTTGCAGTTTGTTTGCAGTTGTAATAAGGGTTGTTCTCGGCCACCATACTACAGCGCCGTACGTTAGCACTGGTCGTACCATGACCGTGTACAGCCATCTGCAGAGTCTTGGTTTTAGTCCCCAGTCCTTACCCACAGCCCGGGTACATTGCCATAGGACGTTAGTGGCTTTCGTGGTGACATGGTCAAGGTGCTTACCCCATAGGAGTTTGCTGTCGAGCCATATTCCAAGGTATTTGACCTCATTACTAAGTTTTAGTCTAGTTCCAAATAAGGTAGGGAGATTCAGTTTTGGTATTTTCTTCTTTCGAGTGAAAAGCACCATTTCCGTTTTAGTGGGGTTCACAGATAAGTTGTGGTTTTTGCACCATGATTCAACTACCCGAAGCGCACTTTGCATTTTATCACATAGAGTAGATTCGAATAGTCCCGATATCATAATGGCTAAATCATCGGCGTATCCTACTGTCAGGATGCCGTTCTTGTTGAGTGCTTCAATGCGTTCATTTGCTACCAGAATCCACAAAAGGGGAGACAGTACCCCCCCTTGTGGACAACCTTTGGTGACGAGGCATCTGGATACTGTATATGCACTTTATACTGCACTTGAGTAAGTCAAAATGGCGATTTTTTTTGCACATTAAAATAGTGGCCACGAGTTTGCGTTACATCGAAATCGTCAGATTATTGAATAAGACCTTTTGTTTTTGTCTACTTAACACCCCCTTAGAAAATCAGACGCGCTTGATACATTTTTTTTTTCTTTTTCAACCTGTCAGTACAGCCATTCCCATCATGCAAAGGGTCAGATTAACATACGTTACATTATTAAAAATACGTAGGACCATGATGCTATCAATATCTGACGCGCTCAAGTATGTCCATGCAACAGTTTTTTTTTACATTTTAAAAAGTCTATAGCCGCTTCCCCCACCAATGAAAAGGTATATATTATATAACATTTTTTTCTTCTTATCATCTAAGCTGGGTTGCAAGCCCAATAGGTCTCAATGACGCTCGAGCAAATCCTCATTTAGCAGCGTCGCCTCCCGTACTAAGATAAATGCCTATAGATGGCAGCTTGCAAGAAACAGGAGATAAGTACCTACCTACTACTCGGGCTAATGAACATGACACTTGGCTCAAAGTATGTTAGTGCAAAGTACAGCATGGAATTGGATAATCTTGATAGAGAAGAGGACCTGTAATACTTGGTAATGATAAGGCTACGCAATTAGAGGAAGAGGACACATAGAGGGCGCCAAGCAGGGCAGCGGGGGAAGAATAAAGATCCGAGCCACGTGTCAGCAAGGTGTCATGTTCATTCGCCCGAGTAGTACATGGAGTTTTTGGTGGGAATGTGAGAATGAAACATTGCAATATTTGACAAAACTTGTATTATTGTATTACTTTTGAGTGTTAATGTGTAAAAACCGGTGGTTTTTTGAGAGTTTTTTTTATGAGTGTTAGTGAATTATTTTGCTGGTTCTGTTGGTGAGTAATGCTGCAAAAAGTGACTTTGTAGCCAACAAAGTCACTTTTTGCAGCAACTCCAAAAAAGCCTCTAGTAAAGTTGCCACCGCCACGCCCTTACAGGGGCATGAACTAACTTGACCACAAAAGCGAGAAATTACTTGACATTGGCCTAATATAGGTACTATGTGTGAAGTCAAACGCTAAGAAAACATGTTCTGCCTACAATAAAAAAAATTACCCACATAAAAAAAATTAGAAGCAGATTATTATCGCATTACGATCATCAATGTTATGAGGCTGGTCTACAAACCAACAGCAACTGTTTCTTACTCTAAAGTAGGCCAGCGTAATTTGGGCCTGTTCCAGTCACAAGCCCAGGATCGGAATGTTTTTTTTATGGTTGTACCTACATTCTTAGAGGTTAGATTTTAGTAAACATACCTTGAACATTTTCAAAAAAGCGTGGAAACCGGCTTTATATTGTTCTACAAGTTGTATCTCTTTAGGGTACACAATAAAACTCAGCCGAATCTACACAGAAATCCCCTCCGCGTTCTGAGACTGTAATAAAACTGCTGACTGATGAATGTGATGATAAGGACCACAGATTAGTCAGAGTACTATAAGGACTGATAAAGACAGACACGTTTTTAGTGTTGCCAACCCATATCAAATTTTACCCTCAAGTATTTTTTCAAATCCCCCTAAAAACCCAAAAATTTTTTTTTTTTCTCATAATTAATTGTATGTAGTGCAAATCATTTCTCATTTTTTAGTTAGAGATAATAAACTGTATTTTTAGTATTGTAGTGCCCAAGCCTTCAACTTTGCAAATTAACACAACAATCGACAAAAACGCGCGTGCATCTATCTTCTTCTTATCGTGTCACTAGTTCCTTCGAACCAGTGTGGTGAAAGGATTTCCAATGCGCCTCGAAGAGGCTACTTTACGAACTTTTAGGTTCTACGACATGCCGGTTTCCTCACGATGTTTTCCTTCACCGTTGCGAGAACGTGGGATGCATGCATAGAATATTTGACCGAACAACCCCATTTACGCATAACTGCCATGCCATCGGGATTCGAACCCGCGACCATCAGATGGCAAGGTAAGGGCCTCATCCACTAGGCCACCTCGTCCTCGCGTGGATCTATAAAAGGTATGCATGTTTTTTTTTTACCATAGAAAACAGATAGGTATACTAGGTACCTACCTATTTGACGATATAGTTTTTTTGAAAAAGCTTCTTAGACAATAAAAAACATTGAAACGATTAAATATGCTCATACGCACGAGACACATGTCATGCAGGTTTAGTTCTACTATATTGCAAGTTTTGTCAGGGCACCCCTAAAAAACCCCTAAAAAATGTCTACCTATAAATTGTTTACATTTTTCCCCCTGAATTAAGGGGGAAAACCTAACTTGTCAACACTGCACGTTTCCCGGTTTCCTTCACTTTCATTTTGACAATGACATGGTATTAGATAGCTTTTTTTTTATTTACCCCTTGGAGAGACTAAAGTCGTATGTCCATACTGCCTTGTTTACATACGTTTATTATTTTCATAATAATTTATATTTCGTGTGAGATACTGTTAATTTTTGTTTCATTAGTTAAAGTCGTTAAGTCAAATCATGCCCCTGTAAAGTGGTGGTGGTGGCGACTTTACTAGAGGCTTTTATGAAGTTTTGGAGGTAACACGAAAAGTCATGTTTCACAGCATCACACTATTCACCAACACTCATTCATATTGTTGAACACTTAACAGGTAAAAAACCACAATTTTTACACTTTAAATCTCAAATTAATTCTAGTTTTGATAAATAATTTAAAACTCCTCTATATTAGTTAAAGCGCCACGCCAGTCAGAACGCCCTTTTTAGGATCCCGAGTCCGACTAGTTACCTTTTAGGCTCGTCATGTCCCTAGCTCCGAGCAAAGGGCGACAGCCGTTATTATTTATAGGTACCTAGGGTATGTCGATCTATCGATATACATAGATCGACATACCCTAGCACAGGCTGAGGTGCAGCATTCGAAGACTATAATTTATAAGTTAGTAGTTCGCTCCAAACCATGAATGACCTTACGAAAAAATCTCGCTAAATCTCGCAGTCCACTGCTGGACATAGGCCTCTCACAATGAGCGACATCGCGCCCTATCTTCAGCTTGCCGCATCCATCTTCTGTCTGCTGCCTTCGTAGATCGTCACGTCACCCCACCTAGCCGGAAAGCGTCCTACGTCTCTCAGGTTCCATTCTAGAACTCGTTTACCCCAGCGGTTATCGGTTCGTCGGCCGATATGGTCATTGGTCAGACCACCTCACTTCAACGACTCGAATGATCGAGTGGCAAGTGTATTGGACTGCTACGCCAGTGTCGCCGGTTCGATTCCCGCTTCAGGAGAAATATTTGTGTGACGAACATCACATAAGTACATAGATACTTTACATTATTCGTTTCTCGAATCAAAAAATCTATACAAATAAGTAATAGGTATTATGTAGTTATCTACATTCTTTCGCGTTTTCTAAATCTTGTATCAGGGCGTCTGGCTGGTCGAAGCGACAGCGAAGCTTGGGCAGAGCTATCTCGCCCAAAGAATTAGTATGCATTTCCACTTCGGAGTTCTCGTAATTCCACTTCCAATCGAACTTCCACGAGCTCGATGTCTCGAGCAATTTGATTGGTCAATTCACGGTCCTCTCCTCTCCACTCCGCCCAGCTTCGCGTCAATTGAAACGCACTTAATGGCTATACAAAGAGGCAATGAAGCCAGCACGCTGCCATCGGGTATCGAGTTAGAGCAGTTGAGCTATCTATAAATAGATAGTTTTCAGTTTTGCAACGGTCTATGGTTGGCCCAATTGTGCCTACATTTTGTATTAAATATTGTAGTAGTTAGCATATGTGTAAAAAAATCGAAGGTTATGTACTTAATTATAGAAATAAATTAGTACCTAGGTAGGTACCGAAAGTGTCTATTAAATAAGTAAGTAAATGTAGAAAGGTTTGAAATAGTAGGATAATAACTTACCTGTTGTTATCCTACTATTCCAAGGTGAAATTATGACCATTGCTTATTAGGTATGTACCCAAGTCAAAAATTTGGATCCTGTCAAAATGAAAATATCTAAGTAGGTAATTAGGTATAGGTATACTTTGCATGGTAGAGTGCCTTCTTCTTCTAATATTATTTAACTCTATAGGTAGGTCTCTTGGACGGATGTTCATTTTAAAACATGACATTGTTATCTCTACCATACAATAGAAACACCGTGCAGAGTCCGATGTTTTATTTAACTTAGCCATATAGTTATAACATTCGTCCGAGAACGCGCATTGTGCGATCTTTTGTGCAAGATGACGGTCTATTCCGGAATGATTTCGCCAAAAATATTGCTCGTTTCATTGTCGTGTGTCGTTTGTTTCTTGTGTGTTAACGGCAGGAAAAGTGGTGAGGTTAACAGAAATAAGAATAGAACGCCGCCGCCGACTACAACCATCCGCACGGCTGTCGGCGATATAGTAGTCGAGAAATTCGTCGACACGCTGATGGCTAGCGAGAAATACCTTAAGATGATAGAGACAGTGGAGAATAAGATCAATCACCTGGATGCGACCTTCCACGAGAAATCGAGCAGCATTCTTAAGTACCTGTCGGAGATTATAAGGATGATAAACTCGTCGCCGGCTGAGATGCTGGAGAAGGCGCTGACAGATATGAAGTCGGATCTGGACAGGCTGAAGCAGACAGTCACCACGCGTCTGGAGGACAGACCGGCGATGCGCGGTAACTACACCACCAATTTTTAATTACCAAAAAATTAAATGGGCAATGCAGACGGGGTACTACCAAAGAATAAATAATATTATGGTACTACGTTGTATCTGTGCAGTCAGAATCAAAATTTTGACAAAAATTCGACTTAATTTTTTCAAGCTTTTTTGCCATATCTGTGTTCAATAACGGCAACTGACTATGCGTATTTTTTTCTGGTGATTAAAAATTTGCGGTGTATTGTATAATACCTTTTTAAATACCTAATTACCATTATCTACTAGCAATGGTATTTTGTAACTTGAAGATCATTATTACCAAAGAATAAATAATATTACATATAGTAAGCGTCAAACAACTTGTCCTCTGGCGACCCACGTGACAAAGATGCGCAGAATGCAAATCGTATGTCAAATTGGTTATTTGACATTATTAGTAGCTGTAGGACGCGGGATAATTCTCAAGTCTCAGTCAAACGCAATAAACAACACGGTTAACTTCGGAACATGTGTAGAATCTTCTCTTTCATTGGTCGCTTTTCCTGTTCTTCAGCAGGCTACATATGTACCAACACAGAGCCAGATCCCATTTTGCTCGCAAAAGTATTGTTCAAGCACTACTGCGTTCCTGTTTGAAGGGAACTGTTGCTAGTGAAATAACTGAACTTTCAAACTGGACCATTAAAATGTCTAAGTGGAGCTTTAAAGATACACCGGCCTATGTAACTCAAAGTCCTGTCTACCACTACTACTACTGTTCTTTTTGGTCATCAAGCCTGATCTCATCCATCAGGATAGAGCCTAGAGCATCTCGTAACTTGTTGTAAAAAATATACCTACTTTCACATTCATTACCTACTTAAACTTAATACTCAATCTGTTATGAGGTTCCCGTCCACATCCATAGCATTTATGAACACAGAAGCCTTAATACCTAGCATTTAGTTTAATAAACCTAGGACTAGATAGCGCTAATAGGTTTGCCACGCCTGATGCCCATTGTAGCGAGATGGGAACCGGTGCCAACAGATACCAGGAGAGCAGAACGTGATAGGATTGTTCTGCATAGGTATAGCCTTGATCTAGGCAGCGCGCGCACCTGCTGAGCTCTTCCCACCTCACCTAAGTATTATACATTGATTTATTATTCATTACCCACAAGCTGATAACCGAGTTGGTCGTCTCCGGATCATTCATATCAACTAAATCCGAAACATTCTAGCACGACAACAGTGAGATTTAATGCACGAGCAAGCCTTATTAGGATTCTATTTAGGTAGTATTTCATTTTCTGAGGTTGGTACCGGCCAACTTTCTGTTACCCATTTCCGTCTCATTTTCACGAAATTACTCCCACACATTGACAGAAACCGAGAGGAAAGATGTTACACAACAACAAACGTAGCGGATGTACGCTTGTTGGAAGCCTTCACAAACCGTATAGCATAGGAACATTTATTCAAGAATAACTTCCGAAACTACTCACCATCATATTAGCCTTTGGGTCCACGCGTGGCCTTCCTCGTGAGCACCACGAGCCCAGGATTGAAGAGCGGTCTTGAGCTGCCTCCATCGACTGACTTCCCGCGACGCAATGTCGTCAGTCCATTTTAATTATTAAAATTATTTTTCTCAAACTTACTTGGAAATGAGAACCTTATTTTGACAACCTTCTTCGAGTTAAATCTACTTTGTTTTTTTTTATCTAAGATTTGTGGGTGAAAAATACATTACGAAAAGTACTATACAAGCCTTGGCTGCAACCAAGCATAATATGGACTCACGTATGCGAGCCTCGGGCCACATCACCACATTCGTCCATATACGCCTGGCATGCAGGCCGATGCATTAATGTACTATATTCTAAAACATCTACATAAACATCGTACCATGGGCGGGCTTAATGCGTCTTAATATTTGTACTAGCACGTAATTACCTACGTAATATTTATTCTGCAAGCAAACCTACTTTGAGGTGTACCTTTTTGAGGTTGTATGAGGAAGGATAAATTGTGCTACTTATTTTGAGGAGATTGGAGTGAATGTGGGGCGGTGCATACGAGATGTGGAAGGAGAAGCGCCGTCCAATATGAGAGGAAATGATCGTCAGTTGGGTCGCGGAAGGCTTTTGCTCCTGTGGCCCAGCAAGAATGGCGAGAGAGGAACACCGGTGGGGTTTTAGTGGGTATTCCGTCCTCCCATGAGGGCGGCGAGTCCCACATAACTCCGGTCCCCCCGACCGGTTTATTCGTAAATGAATTTCCCCTCTGAAGACAAAAAAAAAAAGGAAGGATAAATTGGTAAAGGTTTAAAAAAAAATGTTCTCCACATCCACACTGTACAAGGAGAGTCAGGTGCTTAGTGTACGTCGCTTATTCATCCTTCGTGCTACCTTATCAGTGCATAAGTCTTTTATCAATCGATCCGATTATGATATTTTTCTCCGTAAGAGAGTCTATAAAGTCCCCGTTGCCGCCCACAACTCTGCCTTTGCTGGCCGTTTTGCGAAGTACCTGCTCCCGCATGTCTACAACATGGTGAATAGCAAATGCAGCTTAAGAGACTTGCCGTGTAGCACTGCTAAAAAAGATGTGACGAGATGGTTGATGGGCTTGTCTTATGAGCAATCAGAGGAGTTAGTGAACCCTAGACTTTAGATATTCGTTATATGTCGTTTCCGCTCAGTTATCTTCAACGATCTATTTGCTACAAACTAAGTAGGCACTTAACTCGCCACCTCCCATCCCTTCAAAAACCTCTTCCCTATCTCCACCGTATGCACAATTAATTTATTATTATAGGTAATAGTTACAACTACCCATTTATTTATTTCTTCAGCTGTTGTGATGATTGAAATCAAATTATATGAAATGAAATGATATGAAATGAAATAAATTGAAATGAAATGATATGAAATAAAATTATATGAAATTAAATTATATGAAATGAAATAATATGAAATGAAATGATATGAAATAAAATTATATGAAATGAAATTATAAGAAATGAAATGAATTAGTGCATGAAGTTTAATACAGTTCTTTAATTGTAAAATTTGGTTTCACATACTTAACATATTTGGTTTGTGAACATTATCCATTATCCATTTACAATTAAAATGAATCTTTGTCAACTTGTTTCACCATTATGATATTGTATTTCTCTAATTTATGTAACAATACGCCGGTCCTTTCTGATAATTCTTCTGTGTATCTTTTTGGTTCCCACGATACAGGCCAAGAGCCTAGTGTGGGGTCACCGATTACTGACCTAAGTGAAATGTTTTGTTTAATAAATAAATTGAAATTGAAATTGAAATTGAATATTAAAATATTATTATAAAAATTGTAGTTCAACAAGTGACGAGACATGCATGGAAGATTCTCATATGATGGCAAAAAATCACGCAAATCCATGAACAAAACAGTGTAGTACTGTATAAACTCCTATGCACTAGAAGTCAGAGTAGGTCTCTACCATCAAAAAATTGCGTTAAAAAATAGGTTTTCTAATAAGTTTATTTTGTCCACTTTTTTACCGATTTCTGTGTTCAGCAGAACAACGTACTAACATTATTAGTAATGAGTTATAATTGTAAACAATATACCTACTTTATTATAGCGAGTCTAGCAGACAGGATCTTCCTAACTAATGTGTACAGAAACACAAACAACTCAATTATAATACATGGAACTGAAAAGTAGCACCAAAAATAGGTAGAAGACAATACAAACAGCCCTATGCCCTGTAGTTAAATCAACTGAACACATTGTAGGTATCATACTTGTTTGCGAATAAATAATATGAAAGGCTGAGAGTGGGGTACAAAACCAAATAGTTTGTAAATATGTATTAAAATTCAAATAACAAAATGAACGTTTCATTAAACAACTGCGAGAAAATCTGTGCGAATCACCCACGGCCACTCACAGCGCAGGCATTCTTATGTTTTGTTTAGACCACTGTTGATTTTGTAAACTCAAATCTCTCACAATGCTCGGATGGCACCGGCCAGTTATTTCCCGACACACTAGCTGCGCACATCTCGAGATGGTTCCGAACCTCACCTTGCTCCAGATCATATTGACCCTTTCGGTGATATCCTGCGAAGTGACCAGGGACAAGAGAGGCAGGCGGAAGAACGACTACTCAGATAAGACACTATGGAAGAAAGAATACGAAGATGAACTAACTGATGCTATGCTATCCACTAGAAAGAAAGGGAACATTACACGGGTGGTACAATCGGCCGTGAGTGACAATGAGGCTGTGCTGGATAAACTGATGGACACTATTACGACCAGCGAAAAATATCTAAAGAAAGTTGAGAGCATCGATTTTAAATTGAACCGTTTGGATATCGAGGTCCACGAGAAGACGAATAATATATTGAAGCAGTTGACCCAAATTATGAAATCTATGCGGGAAGAGAGGTATGCGGACAAACTTGAGACTGTGCTGGATACACTGAAGACGGACATTAATCAAATAAAGTTGATGATAGAGAAAAAATTCAGAGCTGGTGGCCTTGTTGGTAAACTATATTTATGTGCTTCTTTAGCATAAGCTAACTACTTATACAAATACAAAATTTACAAAAGGAAACAATAGACCGTTGCAAACGATCTATAGGTATATTAATATATACATATTATTATTATTAGGCTTCTTGTATGTTTATTTATAGTCATGTTTTTGTTTTTTTATGTTAACTTTTTTAATTTATTCTTTTATTTTATGTCATCTGGGGAATCTTATGGGGTAAGGAACTTCTTTGATAAAGGACTTGTAGGCAGTTGTAGGACTCGTAGGTTAGCAGATGTGCACAAATCCGGTATGGCGGCTGTAAAACTACCAAAACAAGATTGAATTCAGTAAATGTCATGAATGTTCGTAGGGTTTCTGTTTTTATACTCGTCGGAGGTACGAAGGCATCCTCAGCAGAATTCCGTCTAGATGTGTTCCAAGTGTACCAACACAGTGCAAGATATTTTGCCGCAAAAGTATTATTTTAGGCATTACTGAATTCCGGTTTAATGGGCAATGGAGCTATTGAAATTATTGAAATTTCGAACCTCACCAAAGTGGACGAGCGCTGTAGAAGTGTTGCACCGGCCTATGTGAATCATAGCTCTATGTATTGTGAAGCACTTTTCTATTCATAGGCAAGCGTGATCTCTAACCATCAGGAGAGCCCCTCACACGTCCCGTCACTTGTTAACATAACGTAAAAATGTTTTTTTATGCTTCTTTTGTCTTCCGAATTCGATCGGTGTCATCTTCCTCATTCAAAAGAAATTAATGATGTGTTGTAGCAGAAGGAGCGGGGTACATGGACTCTTCTGTAGGGGATCGTCTGACTTCCATCGAGTCCAACGTCAAAGCGGTTCTGTCGGGGCTCGACTCCATCGTGTCCACAATGGCAGAGGTCAAAAGCCGGCAGTACACCAGAACCTATGCAAAGTAAGTACCTTAGTGCCTTGAACAAAGCCCAAAAAGGTACTATAAAGAAAGGCAGAATGTTCTACAACCAGGTAATATGATTTTAAAGGTCAAAGCAAAGACAGATGTTGTTTTATGGTAGATTAGATACATATACGCCCTTTTTCAACCTACACCCAAAATGGCAGAGGTTTTCAACTCGGTTGTTTTTTTTTATGTTTTTTACCTCATGACTTCGTCATGTAGGTCATATCCAACCGATTTGAAAAATATTTTTTTCGTAAGTTGAATGAAAATCGGTTAAAAAGTACTTTGGTTTTCAAATCAAAGTACTTGGTGTTTACTTCTAACTAGGTACTGGATGTTTTCTATGTATTTACAAAAAAAAAATATTCTTCTTCTTATCGTGTCACTAGTTCCTTCGAACCAAACAACTTTAAAAAAAACATATAATTTTGCGTCACTTATCTGGTTCCCATAGTACAAGCTCGGCTTAGTTTGGGGCTAGAAGGGAGCTGTGTGAAATGTACATAATTTTTATTTATTTATAACATTTAAACTCTATTTTCGTTTGCCTTTAGATCGGATAACAACAACCCGTCATTGGATACGATGGCGACCGTCAACGAGTTTAGGAAGGTCCTACACGAACAACGGCTCAAGAAGTGCGATTGCAAGTGAGTTAATAGTAAATAAATTTTCTACCGAAATAGATGCCTTAAATGATAGTATTTTTCACGTAAAGAATGTGACAAGACGAGCATAACGCTATTTTGAATTACAAGTACTACTCGGGCGAATTAACATGACACCTGGCTGACACGTAGCTCGGAACTTGATGCTTCCCCCGCTTGTTTTGATTAGCTTTTATATTTTTAAAATACCTAACTACTTAATGTCTTTCTAGCAAATAAAAACAATTTCAATTTCAATTTAAAAAAATAATTCAATTTCAATTTAAAAAAAAAACAATTTTCATACTGAAATAAAGGTACCTACTTTATTTTACAATGAGGACTTAAATGACAAAGGCCGGCACATTGCTAGAGCGCTCTTCCACTTAGAAACATTTATAATTTGGCCCAGTAATTTCACTTTACAGTGCCGTTTAAACCTTAGTTTATCTGTGTTTGTAATGCTTTAGAACTTTTCAATGCATCTATCTATACGCATGTGCATGGAAATGCTGCTATATCGACCTAAGGTACATTTAGCCGCACTGTGCTACTAGGAGATAAGAACCACCATGGGGTTGGTCGAATGGAGAGTCACACAATGACTCCTGTCCAACCCTCTCTCTAGAAGTACTACGCAATAGGTTTTAGTTTAGTCTGTGTGCAGCGCTATTGATTGCAACTTTCGATAGGTCTTAGGCGCATGTGCAAGACGATATATTCATTTATTTACCATTTGTCTATCGACCAGTAGCGAAATATGGCCGCCTTGTACGAGGAGATCAGAATAAGCATGGAGTTGATTGATTCGAGAGCGAAAGTAACCCGCCTACGTGCTGGTATAGGGGGAGCAAAGTCCTACCCCATCCCTTCGTAATGATATACCGGGTGTCCCATAGCCATGCCACACAGAGGACAAGTACTTAAAATAAAGAGGTTAAAATTTTAGCTTTATGAAGACTTCCTTTAATTTTTAATGCAATTACTTTTGCGAGCTTCATTTAGCAATTTTATACTAATGTAATTGGTTTATCCGTTTCAATAACTTATTATATAATGCACTTGTTTTTCATGTATCACTGCCGTTGGACACCCTGTATATATATATATATATATATATATTACTACAATAAGTACAATATATATATATATATATATATATATATTGTACTTATTGTGCACACACTGTGCAAGAAAGCGCTGTATATCGACCAATAGCTATATTCAGCCACCTTGTACTAGGAAATTAGAACTAGCACAGAGTTGGTCGAGTCTAGAGTCACACAACCATAACCTCTTTGTTAGGTTCTAGTGTGTGTGCAATATTAATTTAAAATATTGGAAAGCCCTAAAACGCATGTGCAAGAAAATGTATGTTCGATTTCAAGTCTATCGAGCGACATATTGCCGCGATGTATTAGGAGATCAGAACAGAAGCAGCATGGAATTCATTAATTCGAGAGCGAAAGTCATCCCCACCTACGCGATAGTATAGGACTCCATCTTGTCGTGATGATAAAATACCTATAAACATTTTCGTCATTCACTTCATGTAAAATATTGATTTAGGACATTTAAATGTCCTGTACTGTACGCATGTGCAAGAAAGCTCTGAATATCGACCAATAGCTACATTCAGTCACCCTGTACTAAGAGATCAGAACTAGCGCAGAGTTGGTCGAGTCAAGAGTCACCCAACTACTCCCTTCCAACCCCTTCTTTCGCAAGCTGCACTGTATGCACTGTATGTGCATATCTTTTTCTATTGATTAGGAACTCTCGAATGTCCTAACACGCATGCGAGGAAGTGTCTATCGACCAATATCTAAGCTTTTGCCGCCCGTCACATACTAGGAGACTAGAATAAGAACGGAGTTGGTTAAGTCTAGAGTCACCTACTTACTCCCTGGTATTATAGGGGCAATTATTCCCCCAACCCTTCTTGTAATGATGCAACGAGTTTACGGCTTGAAGTATTGTGTCTGCTAAGTTATTGATTAGCAATTCTTGAATGTCCTAAAACGCATGTGCAAGAAAACATTTATCGACCAATAGCTGAATTTTGCCGCCACATCTTAGGAGATCAGAACTAGCAAGGGGTTTGTCGAGCGAGCGTACCACACCCCTATCCTTGTATTCCCAGCCCCTTGTAAGGATGCAATGAGTTTTAGGGCTTGAAGTTAGTGTGTCCGCAATGTTATTGATTAGCAAGTCTTGAATGTCCTAAAACGCATGTGCAAGAAAACATTTATCGACCAATAGCTGATTTTTGCCGCCACATCTTAGGAGATCAGAACTAGCAAGGGGTTTGTCGAGCGAGCGTACCACACCCCTATCCTTGTATTCTCATACCCTTGTAAGGATGCAATGAGTTTTAGGGCTTGAAGTTAGTGTGTCCGCAATGTTATTGATTAGCAAGTCTTGAATGTCCTAAAACGCATGTGCAAGAAAACATTTATCGACCAATAGCTGAATTTTGCCGCCACATCTCAGGAGATCAGAACTAGCAAGGGGTTTGTCGAGTGAGCGTACCACACATCCTAGTATTCCCAGCCCCTTGTAAGGATGTAATGAGTTTTAGGGCTTGAAGTTAGTGTATCTGCACAGTTATTGATAATATTGCAATTCTAGTATATCCTAAAACGCATGTGCAAGAAAATTTTACTCGAACATATCTAAAATTTTGCCGCCACATCCTAGGAGATCAGAACTAGAATAGAGTTGGTCGAGTCGAGCGAGAGTCAATGACGCAAATACAGGGAGTATTTGCCCTACCCCATCCCCCGTAGAGATATGATATGTTTTAGTGCTTCAAGTTTATGTGTGTGCAACCTTAATTTCTTGAATGTCCTTAAACGCATGTGCGAAGAACTATCGATCAATAGTTTAAATTTAACCGCCACTTGCTAGGAGAACAGAACTAGCTTGGTGTTGGTCGAGTCTAGGGTGGAAAGGGGGGGAACAACGTCCCATCTTATCGCAATGACCTGTATTATACCTACCACTCTATACATTACACATAAACAGTCAAGTAGAAATTCTGTACGTTTATATGAAATCGCCCATTTTTGTCTTGACTACTTACATATAATAAATCTATGAACGCCGCCGCGCCGGCTGCATGCACGAAAACGTTGACGTCATTGGTAACGCTGTCATTGTCCGGTAACGCTAATTGTCCGGTAACGCTGGTAGTCACGTTAAACTATCTTCCGTAAACCAACTTTACAGACAACCATTTTTTTTTTGGAATTTAGAGGTTCTGTTTGTCCATCAACCTAAAAACTAATGAATGGATTTTGAAAAAAATACAATTAGTGTTGTTGCCAACGGGTTGAAGGCTAAACGTAGTGGTTATATTCTCTTTGTTGAAGGCTACCACGCTTCGTCCTTTCAAGGTTTGTATGACGAGAGTTTATTTATTTCAACATTAGGATTATAATTTTTGAAACAAATAATTAGATACAAAGTCGCACGCGGGTCAGCTAGTATGCAATAATTTTAAATTAGTACAAGTGTAGACTGTAATGATTTAGAATTTCGGATGTTCTGAAACTGAAACGCATTTAGCTAGGAAATTATGTAGGTATCGCCCAAAACCTACGTTTAGCCGCCCAAGTACTAAGAGATAAAAACTAGTAGTAGGTAAGTCGAGTCGAGAGACAACTACTCCAGTCTCTCTTCCTATGGATCCTCGTAATAATGTGAAAAAAGTTTTAGTAAGTACCTTACCCCACTTACAATTACATAGGTACTAAATGTGTGCCCTAGTTTGAAACTTTCGAATGTCCTACAACGCATGTGCAAGAAAATGTCTATCGACTAAAAGCTACGTTTAGGCGCCATGCACTAGGAGATCAGAACTAGGATAGAGATGATTGATTCAAGACCAAAAGTCACCCACCAACCCACTACTCGCTGGTATGGGCATTTGAGGAGTACCTTCCAAACCCTCCTTGCAAACCAATCCGTGATCAACTTCATATTTGTTATAGGACTGTCTACTGTGAATTATAATTATCTTTTCACTTCTCATGCTTGTAAAGTTCAACTTTATGGTACTGCATTTTAAGCCCTAGGGCAAAAAGGATTGCTAACGAATTAACAAAATTCCTTCTTACACTTCTTATCTAATGTAGGTAACCTACCCTCGAAATATCAAGTCTCTACGTTCGTCGTCTTTGTGAAAGTAACTTAGAAGCTACTTCGTTGTCTACAGAAAATATTATCAAAGGTTTTACTATCATACAGAAAGTGAAATGATGCATCCCTATTATTTATGCGTTCTGCGCAGCATCCGACACGTATTGATTGAACAGGTGTTTTGGCGCAACGGCTACCAGGACAACAGGAACTCATGGAGGCTTTTGCGTCTGACGTTAGCACACAGTCTAGACTCTTGACGTCATACATTGTAGTTAAAACCATCTTATGCGTTCTGCGCAGCATCCGAAGTATTGATTGAACAGGTGTTTTGGCGCAATGACTACCAGGAGAGCAGGGACTCTTGGAAGCTTTTGCGACTGACGTAAACACAGTCTAGACTTCCAACGTCATACATTTTATTTCAAACCAATCATCTTATGCGTTCTGCGCAGCATTCAAAGTATTGATTAAACAGGTATTTTGGCGCAATGGATATCAGGAGAGCAGAATAGTATACCGGCCTACAGATACTCTAGACTAGACTTCTCAGACCATACATTTCAGTTCAAACCAATCATCTTATGCGTTCTGCGCAGCATTCAAAGTATTGATTGAACAGGTGTTTTGGCGCAATGGATACCAGGCTAGCAGAAACTCTTGGAGGCTTTAGATTAATATTGCACACAAAGACTCTAGACTCCTAAAATCATACATTTGAATAGGTACAAACCAACAAGATACCATCTAGAAATATCATTTTATTTTATCAAATACTATATATACTATATATATGTTCAGTACTATATTTCCATATATTTTGAACTTATAGTTTAATCTAGAAGTCTTTTGTAAAAAAACATTTATTTTTAGTGAACTAAATAACGGGGATAAGTTTGAAGAAAGTTTTGTAGCTCGTTATGGTCGTCTCGATCAGTTGCTTAGCGAATGAATATATAGGAACTATTTATTTTACTAAAGAACTTAAAGATACATTAAAATGAGTAAGTACAATGGGAGGCCTTGAAATGAAATGAAATGATATTTATTTGCCTGTAGTGTGGTCTTATCTCTAAACAGCGATTGTTCCAGACCACCTTGTTGTAAATTTTATTTACATATATTTAGGTGTTACTGTATTTTTTACACCTATTGAAGAGTTATTTGATCCAGAAAACTTAAGGTCGTAGCACACATATCAACTAGGAAAGGGATCGTCACCGTATGAAACTCGAGCCGATCTTGTTCTTTGTATGAAACTTTTTACTGTAACGCACACTAATCGGAATCGTAACGTCGCCTCGCTTCGGGACAAGTTCCGTTGTGGTGCTTGGGTACCTTGCAGGCTTGCAGTTCCCGCGCTTACAGCTCGTCGTCCCAGCGCTTACGTCTCTCTACACACTACACTTCACGTTCGGATTCAAACTGATTGAACTGGTGCCTCCTAGCCGTCGACATGCGGTCGGCGAGCCGTAGGCGCGGCATCGCCTAGCCTTAGCTGAGTCGACTCCCGTTATTACGTGCGAAAGGCGATACGGTGACGATCCCTTACAGGGTTGATATGCGTATTATGACCTTTATTCTTCTGTTGAGCAGGAGCGGCAGGGTAGACCGAACCGAACGGTACCCGACCGATTGCCACGAGATTCAAATGCAAGGATTCAACGTGTCTGGCATCTACAAGATCCGGCCTGATGATATGGAGCCCTTCTACATTTTGTGCGACCTCACCACCGCAGGGGGAGGCTGGACTGTGAGTAATAACAACACCTACCATTTTTTTAAGTGAAAACTTCAATAGGAGCGCTGAGAAAAATATTTTGTGAGAAGTTAATTGGACTGGGCTACGTAGCTCGCAACGTTCTGGTATGTAACACTTCTTCGCATAAAGTCAGCTCGAGTAGACTAAGGGCGCGATAGGTATTGAATGATTCGTAATTATTAAATTATTACTTATTAGAGTAGAAAGATAGATATAACTGTAGTATTACAGGTAACATTTCATCACAAAGGATCACAGATTTCTTAGCTTATGAAGCAAATCTGAATCGACACAGTGGACTTTGCAAAAAGTGGTCTAAAAAGCCTGTATACAGCTGGGTCACAAGGTCTCGCCGACGGATTCTCTTAAATGTTTGTCAGGAATTTATCAAAAAGATGATGATATAGGACAATAAATACGTTACAGTGGAAAACGCTACAGATATGATAGTTTATTGCGTTTGTATCAAAGGGTTGTAAATTTATATCGAAGTGTGTATAAGATCGGATGTTCTCATTGGCAGGTATTTCAAAACCGCTACGACGGTTCCCAAGACTTCTACAAGAGCTGGTCGGACTACAAGTACGGGTTCGGGAACCTCGCTGGCGAGTTCTGGCTCGGGCTGGAGAAGCTCAACTATTTGAGCACTCAGAAGCTATATGAGCTGAGGGTAAGGGTACATGGACGTAGAGCCAATGAGCTTAGGGTTACGGAAAATATATGAAGTTATGTTGGAAATCACTTAACGAGTTAAGTTGAACGAGTTATACTACCTTTTTTAAGTCCCTTTCGCATTCAAAATCAATATCAATACCAATACCAATACATATTTAATATTACGCTGGGGGTAGGGACAATCGGGAATAGGTGTTTAGTTGTTATTGAAATCTTCTTACAACTATTATATAGGAAATCTCAATGAAAGTTTTTGTGCTGGGTCAAAACTTAGTCAAAAGTCTGTGCATTATCTGTCAGTCAGTCATGACTTGACCATGTACAGACATAAAATTTAACTAAATGTGCTATCAGATGGTTCATTCTCTTTTTTTTTCGAAGTTTCATATCTGAAACAGTTATCAATGAATTAATTTATGAACCAATCCAACTGTGTATTAAATTAATATTGGCATTCGCATCATTCGATCTACAAAAGGCAGAAGGTGGATGCGGCAAGCCGAAGACAGGGCGCGATGGCGCGAATTGGGAGAGGTCTATGTCCAGCAGTGGACTGCGATAGGCTGATGATGATGATGATTCACATCATTCACTATTCTCAGAGGAATTATGTTAATTTGCAACGCAAATATTAGTTAACGTCGTTGTGAAAACTACTTAGAATAATTTATTGTCTACACTTTGTACGGCAGGTGGAGGTGGAAACACAGCACGGACAGGAGGCCTACGCAGGGTATTCCGTGTTCACGCTGGGGCCCGAACACGAAGGGTTCAGGATTAGCACGCTCGGCACTTACTACGGGACTGCAGGTTTGATGCTCGGCCTTTTATGCCTTTAACCTAAGATTGCTTGGAAGAAATTGCATTATAGTTACCCGTTATTAACCAATTCTTTGTAGACTTTGTATTTACACAATTAACTACTAATATATTTTTTTCTCTAACATGCTTGGAAATTCTAACCTTATTTTGACAACCTTTTTCGAGTAAACTCTACCTTGCCGGCCTAGACCTAAATAAATTACTATTAAATCTCATATTGTGTTAGGTTATTAAAAAAGGGAACGCACTTTTCTTCTGTTAGAGTAGAAACTAAGGAGGACGTACCCAAGATTTTTGTATAAAAAACGCTTACCTATTGTATTCGACTTTGGTAGAGTTAGATTAGAATCACTCGGATAATAGACACCCATTACTAAAAACTATCTATCGGGGATGGCCACCAATTCTGCTTCACTTTCTTTGTTTTTCTTTGTGTTCTTCTTTTGCGGTATACCTAGTTATCAAATTCAGTATTAACTAACGTGGTAGTGGATGTAATAAACAAATATATTGGGACTAGGGAAAATCTCTTTTTTAGGCAAAACTGCAAAAATTAGTTCGTTTTTCAAACAAATGGAAGCTTTTACATGTAAATGGTACGTTTACAGGAGATTCTCTGTCATACCACGCCGGGCAGAAGTTCTCGACCCCTGATGTGGACAACGATGAATGGAAAGACGGCTCCTGTGCCTCGGAGCATGGTGGCGCTTGGTGGTACAAGGAATGCGATAAGAGGTAGGTACCATAACAATACTTTCTCCATATTTCTCTAACTAAGACCACCTCTTTTAGTTCCTCCACATTCTAGGTAACACGATAACATAACATTAGCATTAGGTAAGTTCGCAGGTGTAGGTGCTTTTTAATTTTCTATCTATGTATCTACAACAATACTACAATACTGCAAATATCTACTCATCAGATCTCGAAGGGTCTATTTTAGAAAATAACCAATAACCATAGACTTGAATAAATTATATAAATATATTTAGTAATAAATCCGCTTAATTTTAAACAAAGGTTTTAATTAACTTAACTTTAGTTCAACTAAACCAAAGAGTCAAAGAACAGAAAACCAAAGTTTAAAGATACGACACGTGTTTCGCCTCTACACGAGGCATCATCAGGAGGTGTGGACTCGCCGAAGTTTGAAACGAGAGTGAATAAACAAAGTTGCCCGGCCCGTAATTTATACTCGTTGTGGCGATGATCGCGAAACACGTGTCGTATCTTTAAACTTTGGTTTTCTGTTCTTTGACTCCTTGGTTTAGTTGAACTAAAGTTAAGTTAATTAAAACCTTTGTTTAGAAATTAAGCGGATTTATTACTAAATATATTTATATAATTTATTGATATTTATGGATTTCCGCAAAGTAACGCCTGAATCAATCAATTATCATAGACTTGATTTAAACAGAAACGGCATAATATAAGACGAAGGCACGGCGGCGCAGACGGAACACTAGGATATACAGATTTTGTATGAAAAGTTGGGCCTTCGCCTTACGTCGCTTCTGTATAATTCAGGCCTGAAGATGGTCTGAGCGAGTCATATATTTCTTACGTTGGTGTGGGGTAGTAGGCGTGAAAGGGTCGAGAATGTAGACTTTAGCTAGATACCTAGTCCTTATGAAAAAAGTTCATTCTAAAATATATAAAAAAAAGTATATAAGTATTCCATCAGTTATCTAGTTCCCATAGTACAAGCTCTGCTTATTTTGGGGCTAGATGGCATCGTGTGAAATGACGAAATATTTATATTATTTTTATATACTAGTTTTAATATTCACTAAGTTCAAAGTTTTGATGTTTTAATCATGTGCGGCTGTGTTCAGCTCTCAGAGAACCTGCGTTAGTAATCCAACAGATGGAACCAAGTAATACTGAAATACTACAGTGTATTTCAGTAGGTAATACTTAGTACAGAAAGTTACTGTTTTTTTTAAATAGAAGTGGGAGAAGGGTGTGCTAAAGCGTCTAGAATGAAGAGAAGAATTATTATCATCGAGGCCTTTGATTGATTTTACAGGTTAATTCTATACTTCGATACAAATGTTGATGTTATTGAATTCGTGTTAGTCATGTCATAACTATTAAATTAATAAGTGATAAGTATAAGTCAGTGGCGTATCGAGAATGAATCTAGACGTGAGCGAAGTCACATCGTAAGACCAGTTTTCTTTCAGTATCCATTCCCAAGATCAATGCAAAGATCCTATCGTAATTCGAATCGTCACGCAACAATATTTTTTATCCGCCTTCGCCTTATGCCGTTTCTGTATAAAGGCTTAAATAGTACGATATTAGCTATATTTTGAAACAAAAATGCTTTAACACATGAACGGAACGTTCGAAGGAGATTTCCAGGAGACCACGTCGGTTTATTTACCGAAATCTTCTGATTAGAGAAAAAAACACCGCGTAACATCAAGCTATAGGTATGTACTTGTTTTCAGCAATCTGAACGGCAAGTACACGACAGCAGGTGAAGACAACAAAGGCCAGTCAGTGTACTGGATTTCATTCAAAGGGCCGAACTCTCCGCTCACCAAGACTAGAATGATGATTCGCCCGTTACCAGCCACGCGCCCTGTGGACTTTGGCAACTCTAACTCGGTAACTTATAAAATACAAAATATTACTAGCTTCTAAAACTGCCTACTAAGTGTGCCGTAACGGATCGTAGGATGACTTTCTGCTCTTTCTGTTCCCATTAAATCATGATGATCATGAACAAATAAGTAATCTCGATTACCTAGCTAGTAGAATAAAATAGCAAGTGTTTATTTTATGAATATTTAAATTCTCGGTTTAGGTAGCCTTGTCGAGAAATCTGTAATAATACAGTTATGTTTCTTTTTGAAAATAAAGGAATGTTTCCTTTGACTAAAATAATCTATGTTATGGATTTAAAGTGATGTTACCCATTGATTTTATCCACTCTGTAACCTACCTACCTACTTAACAAAATAGCTGTATTTTTACAAGTCAAATATTTTGAAAAAAAAAGAAAAAAAGAACTTAGATTTTGTTGATTTTTAGTGTTAGATTCTCAAATCAATAGGACCGTACTCCATGGACATGTGTAGCGGCATTAGCCCTTTGACAATCAAACAGTACAGCCAAAGAATATCTAATTTTCACGAAAGACCGTAAGATATTCAATAATTTATTATCCCAAGAACGAACCGCTCATATTGTTTCAGAAAACTGCAGATAGTATGAAACTGAGGCCTGTACCCGAGAAGCCTAAGGGGATCCGCACACTGGATTTGAAAGGCTATGATATCCACGGACACCCACAGTACCGGTACGAAGACACCGGCCGCGCCAACGCATTCTTCCCCAATTACGCGTGAACTTCTACTTTTGACCCATCTTAAAACTACAATGCATTAGTGTTACTGTCCTAAAATGGGGTTATTCCTGAAGTCCCACTAATAACCGCAGTGAAGATTTCGGTAATTTTTTTTCGAAATGCCCACTATGATGAACTATGGACATATTTCAAATAATACACATCTTTGGATATTTTTTATTACCATCACAAACATTAATTTCTACCAAAGATTTAAAGAGAACTTTATAACTCGAATGGAATAAATATTCAATGATGTATGTACATTATATTATTTGAAATATTATGTTCATTGTTAATAATAGTTGGGATTTCGGTAAAAAATCCTCACTGCAGTTGGTAGTGGGTATTGCGGGAATAACCCCTTAAATGCACTGGCATTTAGGTACACAATTACCTACTAATTAACCATGCTTAATTTTTGACCAAACTATCGATTAACATGAGTTGAGGTGGTGGAGGTCGGACGTTTTAACTAATAAAACCCTACGAAACTTTTTTGCACGTCGGTATAAGTAGTACCTACCTAACACATAACGGGCGAATTTAAGAAAAAGCTTATCATGCAATAGTAATAAATGTATGTTTTTTTTCTTGTATCAAACATGGTTGAATAAAGGAAACCTCATTCTTATGTAGAGAATCGATTTATCGAGTATCGATTTACAGTTGAAGCATTGTTTAATTGTTTGTTTGATTGTAGCATGTCGAATCAGTCATTTAACAAAACGGTACATGAACTTTCTGATGTTCCAAAAATGTTTGAATAAGGCTGCGTAAATTGTTAAAGTGAACCCACTTCTGAAGATGAAGCGTAGTCCTTCTAAGCGTATTCCTGCAGTGGGGCGGTGCCAATAATGATAACTGTCTACTTACCAATTGATAAAAGTTCGTTCCAGATATTTTGAAAAGGTCAAATAATTTAGAACACAGAACATTTTAAATCAATGTATAGTGCGAATAATTGTGAATTTTATTATAAGCACAGCTTCACTCGCATAAGCCACGTAGCGTAGGCGTGCGTTTGCGCATCTTAAAAGTCGCTTCTAGGTATGAAACATTTAAAACATTTGCAGGAGTAATGAGCAGACCATGTTGCAGTCTCTCTTAGACCTTAAAAATGATATGACTAAAATAATATAGGTACCTTGTACTTAGACATAGAGATTAATTTATCTGTGCTTGTATCAATATCAAGGAATTTATAAACTAGATACGTAGGTAATAAATTCCTTGTTAATATTGAAATACTTTGTTTCAAGAGATGTTAGAAACAAGTCCCTTTGTGATAAGTATGTATCAATAACAAACTAGCGCAGCAGTGTTACGTAAGCTATATAAAGATCTTGTTTTTTTGTAACCAGTGTTGTAGCGAAACCTTGTATGGCTTCAGTTTAACTTATGTTTTCGTTGATTTTGTAGGTAGTGAAATAAAACATTTGTATCAGTCTCATTTGCTTTATTTTCGTCGGTATTGACCATGTATAATTTTGAGCAAATTGAGTCTCAGAAAAATTACTTCAATACACAACTTCGGGTTACACCATACCTTATAAAACAGAACATTGATATTTTAACAAATGACACGGAGAACATCAATTACTAAATATATATTTTACATTATTCAGCGGCAGTACTGAAGCTGTCGTTTTTCTTTAATGTACAATGATACTCGACTGATATCCTTGCAGTCGTGCATAAGACGGACAGTAGTCGGCGCTTTTCTACCAAAGCGAAGAGCAGATGTGTAAAATATATCAGATAGCTAATTCTCCATTAACGAGTCCTCAGGTTGAAGTGGCCTTAGGCCTGAAATATAACAGCTTAAGGCGAAGGCACGGCGCGAGCGGAACACTAGGATATAATTGCATGACGCATCGCGTCACTTACAGATTTTGTATGAAAAAGTTTTGCCTGCGCCCGAGCCTTCGCCTTACGTCGCTTCTGTAAAAATCAGGCTCTAGGTGATAACTAAAGAGGCTGCTACACTGCCATTAATGCAAAACTGTCCGCATTATGTACAAGTGCGTATAAAAAGCTGCGTCCATCAAGCGGCCACTTGTAGGATAAACGAAGTCGCCAAGTGCGAGTAACACTCACAAGTCAAGTTTTTTAAATATTAAATTTTTAGACAAATATTTTAAGTATGTAAACAAAGGGCATTACAGTTAACAATATAATTTTTTTTTCATCGAGTGTTTAAAATAAACAAGAAATTAAGAATATGAAGTAGATAACTACCAACGCGTCTTTAGCAGTGACTTTAGTAATCAATATTAAATGAGTCTTTAACTTTCAATGTAATTTCAAATAAGCTAAGCCTATCCCTACCAGTCAAGAGCTTGATGATACGCCAGCTTTTTTAACAAAATATCATATATTTAACTTAATCACTTCATAATCACTAAATTCTAAAGATTTAAACATCTATAAGAATTAATAAATCGTGTGGTCTATAATCGAAATAATGTTGCTTAGTCAATTGGAGTAGTGAATCTATAATGCTTGTCTATTAAATACATTCCGAAATTCAACTGACCAGTTTTTGGTATAAAACTTAACAACATAATATTATATTTACATTCATCATAGACTGCAGTCGTCGAGTAAGCTAACTTAAACAATTATGTACATCTTACAATATATTTCGTTAAATAACATGATGAATATTCTTCTACCTAGAAGATTTTAAGTAGGTAATTGCATTGAAAAGTTGCAAGCAATTTAAAGATAAACGTCAGTAAGTACTTAACAAGTATTATCATAAAATAATATGAGGATATTTACATAATAGTAAAAAATACTATTTTTAAGTAGAGCACCATCACTTAATTTTTTCTGTTAAAAATTAAATTTAATAAAATAACACCGCCTTTCGGTGTGATACGTAATCAAAATTGCAATTGCCTATCTTTCCAATAATAAAACTAAAACAAAAAAAATGCAAAAGACGTTATACAAAATTTTAATAGTAAAAAAAAACGCAAATTGCCGAACATTGAAATACTATAAACAGTCTTTTTGATTAAGTATTCCACTTTGACAACTTAAATAAAAAAAAGTCATATTATCGAAACCGCCATACGAATTATCTAATTTAAAATATTCGTCTAACAATGATAATTAATCTACAGTATAATTCTCTGTGATTTTAGTCTGCCCAGAAATAAAAGACCATAAAGTGTTTTTTTTCTGTAATTGGCTCACGAGTGGTTTCTTTACATAAACATTTATTTATATAAACGCCAGTTTAAATAAATTTACTTTAATATACATTATTTACTAAAAAGTATTCAACTTTCATATTTCATTATTTGACACAGAAATATTTTTTTGAATATACCTACATTCAAAATCATAGGATTGCTTTATCATTCCCAGCAATAATAGCGTAACAGTTAAAACCTATTGTAAGTTTAAAATTAATCGTGTACGTTTTTATACTTACTCAAATATTTTAATTGGATAAATATTCCCTATACAAAATTGTATTAAACCATGATAGGTATGTACTTGTAACATGTAAGTACCTATGTTGAAATATTTACTTTTACTTCATTGTATTAAAACGCGTATGACAATAGATTCTCAATGCAGGATAAATAGGTTAAAACCAAGAAACATGGAACAAGCAATAGTTAAAAAGTTTGGATTATTTACAAGTATTATACTTATATTAACATTCAGTTTAAAAATGTCATAAATTTTCTGATAAAATAAGTGCATTTTGAATAAAACTGGATGAGCCAAATTATGAAAAACTATATTTATTTTGACAGCTCAACTTCTCAATAAATAAAACTCTACTCAAAATCAAAGAAACGATATACTCGTAAGTCAAAGAAATAACTTACAACTTTCCATTCCAAATTCTTTCGATTTTCTCAAAGTAATATGCGAAGGAAAATCGTGTTTAAATATTCGCTTAGTTTGGAGATAGACGGTGTTGTGTTAAATGTCCCAACGTTATTTATTATTGAGGTGAAAACTTTAGGCTGTGCATAATATTTCGTGGCATGTACTTTTGGATTAATATCCTTTCTACCACCATGCCAATGTACTCACTGGTAAACCTCGCCTTTGAAGAAGTTTTAACTTCCATCGTGTGGTCTTATGCCTACTTGCACCAAACTGTGTTAGTCCCTAAGCAGTTACTTTATCCGCTTGGTAGTTCTTAACAGTCCAGATTCTGACCATTAAGAACTGATAAGCGTTTAAAGTAAAAGTTTAGGAACTTTGAAAGTTTGGTGCAAGTCGGCATTAAGAGGCTATGTGAAAATTTGGAGTCGCTGCGTTTCATTCTTACTCAGTAACGGTACAGTTTACAAACTTGATGTTAATACAGTGATTACTTGAGGACATAATCTAAATAAATGTAAGACAGAAACACGATTGGTGAAACTTTTCTCGATAGATTTTTTTTTTTAAATAGGCCCTCTTAAAATCTGATTTACATCCATCCTCCGAATTTAGAGAATATTTATGGTTTATTTTTATACTACTGAGTGAGTAATCACAGAACTTAGATATATGTAAAATATTTTTTTTATAAATTTAATACTTTTCAAGCAATACGATGTTTTATCATTTGTCGCTTACGTCCGTTACTTTTGAGCGACAAAAATCTATATCTAACCTCTTCTTCGGGGTAAGGTGTCTAATTGCGCTATCACTGTCTTACAATTAAGCAGCTGTCATTTCTGACAGTTTCACATATCCTCTTAAGCACACAACTTCTTTATTATTTTTATTTTATGATAAAACAATGACGAAAGTGGACAAAGAGAGAGGCTCTGAGAGTTATAGCTAAACGGATAAATAAAATAAGTTCCAAGCTAACTCTAAATAGGCGGATCATTCGACGAGTGTCCGGTCACCGTAAGATATAGTCGAATTCAGTGGAACGAAAAACGCTCAGTAATAGTACTTACCTATATGCTAACTACTAAATTAAAACCTATTTACACAGAAGTAAGAAAGCACCGGAAACAACGCCTACAAATAGCCATTGTCGCCGCGAAACAGCCGAATATCTGTCAAAGTTCGTGCTGAACATAATATTAGAGATGGGCAATGTTGGACTACTGTTGGGTTAATTTGTTTGTATCATAAGAGTACTATTTGGTGTAGGGCCTGGATAATTTAATAACAAGTAGGTAAAAACGTGATAGTTTCATCGATATTACATCGTTTTACACACTTTAATATCGATGGATAGTTTACTCTGTAATTGTGAATTCATTCAGAGAATAAAACATAAAAAGTAATCAAATAACTTTCTAATAGAATAAGGCATTTCACTTATTTATTTTTTCGTAGATCTGAATGCCGAGGTTCCGTAAAATCTTAGCTCCAAACTCATCGGCCCAACTCTATAACCTCTTTATTTAGAGTGCTTCATTGTTATGTTAGATAGCACTCCGTCTTGTTGAATGAAATGAAAAAGTCTATGCCTATTTATTTTAAGGAGCCACAAACAAAGGTCTATATAATCTGTCTATTTAAAAGTAACGTAAAGGAGTTTTGGCGGGAACGTGAAAAATGGCGGCATTAAATTAATTGACAAAACTTGTATAACTTTGGGGTTGCCTGGAAGAGATCGCTTACAGCGATAAGGCCGCCCCTTGTACTACCTACCTTAAGGCTTTTGTTTTCTTGTTCTATTGTTTTACTCTGTTTTGTTCTTCTTGGTGTGCAATAAAGTGTTCATCTATCTATCATCTATCTAACTTTGAGTGTTTAAGTGTAAAAACGGTGGTTTTTTATCCATTAAGTGCTCGTGAACGTGTATGTTGTGAATAGTGTAATGCTGTAACACGTGACTTTTCGTGATGCCTCCAAAACTCCATAGAAGCCTCTAGTAAAGTCGCAACCACCACTACTTTACAGGGGCATAACTTGACTTATCGACTCTGACTTATGACAAAATAATCTCTCCAATTACTTGACACTAGCTATATACCTTTGATGTGAAGCCAAAACTAAAGAACTTAGGTTCTTAGAAAAAAAAACTAACGTAAACAGAAACCCCAGCAATAACCAACAAACAATTCATGAACAATATACAAGGAGTAAACATTACTTATTAGAATCAACAATTCGAGATTAAAACACTTCATAAAATAATTATTTAAGACTTACTTTAAAGTTACTTTATTTACAATTAATATTCTATGCGGTGGCGTTCCTGAAGCCACGGAACTTCAATTTTATAACCAGTTTAACTCTAGACAAGAATGTGTAAATGAACAGTATGTATCGCGAACTCATCTGTGTACATAGTACCTATTGTTTGATCGTAACAATAATTTAAATCTAAATAATTTATTTACAACTACAAGTAGCGGCACGTAAGTCTAGCGCTGAACGATACCCAGGAGGAGTGGGGGGAGGGGGGCTTACTACTCAAGGTATATAGTATGTGTAGTCCCCCTCAGGTACCTTACTTTTAATTCTGCGCAATAACGATCAGCGCTAAAGTTTCGTGCCGCTACTTGTACCTATGTGTACAATGGTTGCAATATAAGCGGGTTGCATCAAAACTGATACAGTGGCTCGATCATGAACTTTCACGTTAACGTTATCACTTCGTATCGGTCACCGAGTCAACAGTTTATATGAAGTTTTGAAACTAATCATAAAATCTGTTGACTTCTCGGTGACGGATAATATACGATAACGTTAACGTGAAAAGAGATTTTGAGTAGTTTAGGCTGTTGATAGTCAAAAGATACCTAGCGCATTCAATCAGCTAATTTAAGTGCGTCATACATTGCGGCCATTGTACTCTGCATGCTCTCATTGTAACGCTCCAGAGTTCGAAATCTATGCCGTTCATTTATAAAGGCAACAACATGTAACATTATTTTATGAAACCTAAGTATTTACAGGGGAAAAGTAACTAGATATAATAAAGTATTCCGCGGCTATTAAAAGAAACGCCAGCTATCGTATGAAATGAAGTACGGTCGGTCAAATAATATATCCTTGCATTTTCCAAACATTTTTAAAAAGACTGACTGACATTTCTTCATCATTAAAAGGATTTTTTATATTTGGCAAACCGTACAATCATAAATATTATGCATAATATAAAATAGTGAGTTTAGAATCCTCGTATTCGTGTCTTCGTTTTATGAATCTGAAAAAGAACAACTAACATATTTACTTTGATTTCAGTAGATAATAGAGCCTTATCATAGGGCCTTTTAAATCCCAAAGATTTATTTCAAGCAAAGCTTTATAGATAGAGGGCGCTTTAATAATCGTCGTAAATCGTCATTTGATTTTCGGTTCAGTAACATTAGACATATTTTAGAATAGCTGTCCACCTGAGTTTATTATAGTTCATTCACCGTTTTTACGTTAACAAAATAACAATACACATATTTGACCAAAAACTATTTTTTTTTCGTAAGGATAGGTAGACTTATCAACTAATCATAAGTCTACCTATACTACACACAACGACAAAAAAAAAGTTTTAGGTTAAATATACGTCTTAATTGAGACTGATTCTTAGTCTGTGCAGTAATACATAAATGGCAAAGAAGTGATTTTTAGTATTCTTAGGACGTCAGTTGCAAAAATTCTTATGAATGAACTATATTCAAATAGGAAAAATTCCCAATAAGATGTAATTTTTTCCAATAACACGCTATCTTGTTAGATGACGAATGTTATTGGCACATCTTCCTTGTTCGCATAGCTTCATACATAACTCAAGTGGACTGCCGGCTTTAGGCGCTAAATATACAAAAGATGCGGAATTTTCACAAGAGCAATAATATTTATCATCACAACACAGGTGATTTATATTTCACGGTTATAATATATTTTGCACCTTAAAGCCTTTAATTGCATATGCGTAAATCGCTGGGGCTGACTCCAATCGCATTGCATCGCCTATTCTTTTTATTATTATTATATTTCTACGTGTCGTTTCAATTTATGACGTCATAGACAAGTTTATTGACAGTGTAAATGGGATATTATATTACCGTAAGTAAACTCCCGATAAGAATATTAGGCGTTCAAAATTTTTTTAGGTACTACTAGGTACACTACAAAGATGTAGAAAAAACGGTTTAGTGGTGAAACACTGCTAACCCAAAATATTTACTACTGCAGGTTTTGAACCTGCGACTTAGCTGTCCGGGCCATCTTTGTAACCAACAGCCAAGAGGCAAGTTCAAACCCCAATAGTCGTAAAAAAATATTTAATGAACACAATACAATTAGGAACCTACAACAATCTTGTCTATGATGTCACAAATTGCAACAATATGGCCAGTCGCAAACAAGCCACCGACCACAGCGATCGGTAGCCGGCGACCATCAGTTTGCATACAATTTGTTGCTGAAGCGCATGGTCGCCATACGTACTGCCAGTGGCGGCGACGCGCTACAGAAACAAAACGTCTATACCCGATTGTCCCTACCCCCTGCATTCCTACTAGGAACAATGGGGCATACTTTTTTCTGATTTTACCTAGTAAGATCGTAGCTAGGAGCCTAGGAACAATTGGAAAAACATATTCCCCATTGCTCCTATCTACTGTTTCTAACACGATAAAAAATGGGTTTTAAAATTGATATATGGAAACTGATGGCCGCCGGCCTCAGGTCGCTGTGGTCGTTGCTCGTTAGCGGCGACCGTTAACTGTGTTGCGTGTAGAGTAGCAACTACTTGTTACCTGGGCTATCTCGTCGTAGTAATGTTATTCGTTGTCGGCTTGGCTCTGCTCGTGGTTGGGGCGCAGCGCGTCGATGCAGGCGACTATCTTGAGAGCAGGCCCGAGCCTCATCGCCAGCGCCATAACCAGATGCTCCGGCTTGATCAGAAGCAGCGCTTCTCCGTCCACCTCTTGCATTAGGAAATCGTCTGCGTAGCTCGCACACCCGGGGATGTTGCGAATGAAGTCGCACACTTCTGACACCTGGGTAAACGAAATGAAATGAAATATTGTTTATTTGCTAAAACATATGTGCTTACAAATAAGGTCTTAAATAGGTGTCCATTTTATGTCCTGCCTTATTTTATGTATAAATGATTGTTTATGATTAGCTGGAACCGTTGGTGGGTGTCCTCTGTAGGATGCCATCTTTCCAGGGTTCTACCACGATGGTAGATATTCTGCCGCAAAGCAGAAGATGCGGATTAACTCGCATACTTCTGACACCTGGGTAAATGATTGTTTATGATTAGCTGGGACCATTGCGAGGTGTCCTCTGCAGGATGCACTCTAGAAGGGTTCTTCCACGTAAACCAACCTATTATTGGCATCCAGCCTATTTTGGCACCCTAGAGTTTAATAAGAAAAAACAAGAAAATTGTAGATTATTCAATTTCAGTATACTTTTCTTACTTTTAAAAGCATACTGAAATTGAATAATCTACAATTCCCTTTTTTTTCTAACTAAACTCTAGGGTGCCAATAATAGGCTGGGTGCCAATAATAGGTCGGTTTACCCTATTCTGCTGCAAAGCAGAAGATGCAGATAATCTCGCATACTTCTGTCACCTGGATAAATGATTGTTTATGATTAGCTGGGACCGTTTTGGGAGGTATTTTCTGCAGGATGCCCTCTAGAAGGGAGAACCCTTCTAGAGGGCATCCTGCAGAAAATACCACGGTGGCTGATTTTCTGCCGCAAGGCAGCAATGATTAAGTGTGGCCTATGTGAATCAAAAGCACAGAGAAATACCTATCAATAGAATCCAAATTGGGTATCTCTAACGCCGCTATCCTCGCACTTCCTAAGGGGTCGCAGATAACCAGCGCCTCAGAATTAGATCCCACTATTTCTGAGGCAAATACTGAGTGACTTCCCTTACACCCTTTTGTCTTACACTTTTTAATGTATCTTTGTCTCTTTGTAATTATTCACATTCTTATTCTTAAATAAAATACCTAAATAGGTAAGTATATGGTACTTACGCTCCACTTTTGCGCGACGCAGACTTGCGCCTCATCGGTCTCCGGCGGCGGCTGAACGCGGCTGCCCTTAGAAGGTCCCGGCTCGGCGCCGTCGCTGCTGGAAGAAGTGATGCGTGCCGCGCCGGCATCCACCATCGCCTTCTTGCCTGTTCACACCAACACCACAATCAGATATGCAATAGGGTTTGCCATCGAAATGACACTCCGTTCGTCATCGCTCAATCGTAGCCAAACATTTATAATACCTCAAATCTTCTTCTTCTTCGTGTACTTCATTACTGAAGGTCGTGCCCGTCTTGAAAGACTTACCTCAAATACAAGTGATCAAATAACAATTGTTCAAATCATAAATTACGTAGTACAGTTTGACCGGGACCAATAGGGGCGGCGAGATGAAAGACCGAGCTAGGGCGTTGACGGCGGGAGGACAGAGACACATATCTAAAGCGCGGTACAGCGGTCGCGGTCAACTATCGTTTGTTTCCGGCTGCACTTTCGTCATGCTCTCGGTGCGATCAGTTGGCCCGATCGTTTCTCTCAACTGCAGGCGTATCGTATTCGCTACAGTGAAGTCAACAATTTTTATAAAAAATATTATACAAACTGGTGACTTCCCTGCGATACGTTAACGTCAACTCAAAAGTTCATGCTTGAGCTGCTGAACTAAAAAGACTTCAACACTTACGCGGTGGTTCGTCTGTGGACGGCGTCTTGTCGTGTCCTTCGCGGGTGTCCCTAGGTTCTCGTGTCTCTCGCTCAGGTCTGTCCGTCCGTTCGTTTCTCTCAGTCGCAGTTCTGTCAGCCCTCTCAGCTGCAGTTCTATCCGTCCGCTCGGCGCGTTCGGTCCTTTCAGCGGGAGCGGTGGTTGACGCATTGGAAGTACCCCATTCGCGAAGGGGACGATTCACCTGTAAAAACTTCGCTGTTGCTACTGCTTTCTTTTACCTAGTTAGGATAAAATGACTTTATGCTGTTCATTATTTTTAAAGCTCGTCATACACAGACATTATTCGTTATTAGTTTAGACACATATTGGTATCAATTTAGATGGCACAAAACTAATTTGACATTACTAAAAATATTGCTGTCCTCGAATAAAATCGAAATAAAAAAGTTGGCATACTTTTTAGTGTTGTCAAATTAGTTTAGTTTAGTTTTGGCGACATCTAAATTAGCCTTTTTCTCTGAAGATTCCAAAAAAAACCATTAAAGGCAGCACCATCAGGGGGTACTTCGTTTTGATTTCCCTATTCACAGCAACGTTAAACGTACTCTACATTTTCAATCCCTATCTTTACCCGCTTAAACATTGAATTTAGTAAAAAACTGAAATACATGGCATTGCTTTTCTTCGGAGATTGTCAAAATGTGACTTTCATTTAGGCTTTATCTTTACTGCAGGAGACAGGTGCACTTAACTTTTAGTCTAATAGCACATTCAATACTTACTTTAACATCTTTAATAAAACTTTGATTTCGAAAATTTGCTGAAACCCATATCTAAATATTTGTTTTGAAAATCATAATCCCAAAGAAAAAATTTATACACACCTTCAATTTTATGAAGATTAGGAATTGTATTTCTATTTACTGTTGGAGGATTAACAGGAGTTATCTTAACTAATTCTTCAGATTGATACATCCATTAAAAAATATAGATAGTTCCTGAAGTAAATACTCACGGCAAATGGTTCCGCGGCTTCTTGGATGACGTATCCCTCGATCACGTGCGTCAGGATGTTCGGTTTCACCATCGCTTTCGGGAGCCCCTTGTCTGGACAAAATGCACCGTCAAATCACCAGCCATACGCGCGGGCAAACCAACACCAACCTCATGAATTCAAAACGAGAAGCAAAACGAACAGAGATTTCGAATATTTAATGTAAGTAATGTTGCCGTATTGTGAAAAGTTTTTAGGAACGAAACTAAAGGTTCGTTCTTATACACCACCAATTTTTATTACCAAAAAAAATTAAATGGCCAATGCGACGGTACTACGTTGCATCTGTGCAGTGAATTTTGGATTTCTACAAAATGGCAGAGTGACAGCGGAGCGAGTGCGGCGCCGAGCCGAGGTTTTGCGAGATGGCTCGAGCTAGGTACCCGGGTTTGTCAAACGATGAATAAAACTTAAATTATTATCAATAAAGGGTACCGCCTGATGCAAATCCATAAGAAAATGACTAACGGTAAAAGTTATCCATTTTTATAAACAAATTAATGTCAAAAAATCGACTTAATTTTTTCAAGTTTTTTCAAGAATCTGTGTTCAGTAACGGCAACTGACCATGTGTATTTTTTTTTCTGGTGATTAAAAATTGACCGTGTATGTATTTTAATACATACTAATTAGAATAAAATGTTTTTTTGACACCGCACAGGCCTGCTTTCAGAGGATGCACGATAAAAAATATTATAAATATAGCAATTTTATCATAAAGGTATTATTTCACGATACGTCAACATTACAAACTTAAAATTATTTTGTGATCGAATTTCAGAAACCAGTATGACCTAGAACCAAATACTTTATTCACAAGCGTTCAAGTAGGATTATACATGCGCAAGTTATCAAGGTGAAATGTGATCAGCAAACTCTGAAGTAAATAAGGGTAAGACTTCGGCCCGTATCCTTTAAAAACCAGTGTTATTCGGAGGCCTATGCCCAGCAGTGGGCTGATAATGGCTGAGGATGATGAGGATGATGTTATTCGTGACTCAACACTTGGATTTTCTGGCAGCTGTTCTTTTAGAGGGGTTTAGACTAGCGTTTTTTTGCAAGGTATATGGGCGTCTTGGCACACGCAAGTCTGCAAAAGCCGAACGCGCGTAAACGGGCTTACACTAGCGTTTACGCTCGGTTTTTATGAGGCGAGTGTCATTGTCTAAATACATGGAAATATCGATTGTAATTCGATTCTATAAAATAAACCAGTTAATGGTTGTTATACATATATGGTAACACTCTCTCTAATTCCGACTGTCGTTGTGATGCAAATAATTTTATTTTTACAGTCAACATATTTATGGAAAAAGTGTTCTGGTGTTTTAAATTACCTAACCAGCAAGTCCACTGCGAGATTTCCACATAGTTCAGTTCACATGAGAGTTTGCTGCAGAGAAAGACAGAAAGTGACATAGGCGCGTAAGCGCGACAAAAAATAAGACACGAGCAGAAAATCCACTCGGTTAATACGCTAGTCTGAAACCGCTCTTAAGAGGTATGTGACAAAAATCTTAGCTTGAATCTCGATTTAGACCTGAGTTTTATATCAGAATACGGGCCTTAGAACTGCCACACGAAACAAATTTTTCCCGTAATTCTATTTATTCATCTCATTCAAAAACAACGTCTGGTAATACGAAATGATTACATTCGAGCATGTGCTAATTGTGAGATGGTTCTGGTACCTCTAGTCATCTCTCTCTAGTAAACGAAGTTTTGGAGCGATAGAACGGAATAAAAACTACGGGGTAAAACAGTTTTGCATGGCCCGAAGTAGTCTAACCGTAACCACTCAAGATGAATCTGAATGTAGTTTTCTCACACCATATGATACGAGTTAGCTATGACGAGCATTCCACACTCTCGCCCGAAAGCCTTTTGAAGAGTTTTAAAGCTAAATGGCGTAAAACAGAGTATTAAAATTAAGTAAAACCTACAATAAATGTTGTCTAGAACTCCTTTAGTCCTAAGGTCAGGCGCTGGTTGCTGCGACACTTTTTCTTCTGAAATTCCAGTATTCATTTTGTATTCTCTCCCAAAAACATATTAACAAAATAAAAAATGTGCAAAACAAAATAACTAATTTCTAATGTGATATTTACCGGCGGGTTGGTTGATGGTGCGCGTAGATTGCGTGTTTGTCTTGAAGATGGCGGATGCGGATGTGACGGGGGCAGCAATGGTTGCGGTGCTGGTGGAAGTTGCCGTCGAACCGGCAGCCGTGCTCACCACCTGGCGCGGCCGGAAAGCAAGATACACCTGCGTTTAATACGGTCACAATCTGCACTGGTAAACAACCTTTTGGGACATTATGATAACTCCAAAGATACTCTTCCTTACCTTGACAGTAGGTAAACAAATGTTCCGAAGATGTTTGAGTAAACTGTGCTAGCTTTCGGGGTACTGTTACACATCTCAGCTCCAATAAAGCACTATTCTCAAGGATAACTTACGATTACACTCTCATCAAATAGTATCCTAAGTCACAGGCTCGACACTAACCATCCCAGGTATTAGTTTATCAACCCTCTAAGACCCCACTTGTCAGATATCGGATCCGTATTTTAATCGAATGTCGGCTCCACTGTTGTAAATCCGAAAAATCGTCGTCTGATAAATGTGAAGCGTATTTTACCCCTGATTCATTCACCCTCTCACACGCGCTTACCTTCATTTCTGAAGATTTAAAAATTACTACTTGTAATTACAAAACAAACGGACCTCCAGGTCTATTCGCCTAATCTGGGGTACTATTCGCCCTAACTTCCTAGTGGATTGTGACTCTAACTGCCACTTGCACCAAAGTCGAAAAATCGAATACTTTGATAGGTATTTTTTTAATATAAGTACTGCCTAAAACTTTACTTAGATCAATTTCCATTGCACCAAACAGAACACACTATGTTACTCCCAAGTCTGGTGATTTCTAAATAAGTGAATGAAAGAGCGATTAATCTCGCGACCATCTTGATTTTCTATGGTTTATTCTGTGGGTTTATTGGTTCATTGACCTTAGACAAAAACCCAATATTATTTTAAGCAAAATATATTTACGATATTTTCCGAGTTTTGTGTATAAAGCGAACAATTATTTAGGAAAATAGGCTCAGATATTTGGAAAACGAAGCTGAGATGGACAAAAAAGTGAAAACAGTCGGCGTTTTTCTCAGAGATATATAAATTAAAATAGGTAGTTCCTACTCCTACTTACAACAAGAAAAGGGAATAATATTATGGAAATTAACGTGCAATGATTCAAGAACAACAAAGTCAAAGCTGAGAAGAATATAAATGCCAATTACTGCGGCTCTAGTGATTATATTTTTGATTATACGTAACATGTTTGTTGGTAAAATTATATATTTTTTGACTTATCAATGTGTTTTATACGGTTCTTATGAAGGGCTATGTAGGTAAGTGAAGAGTTGGGGTCCGTCGTTGTCTAGCTAGATTATCTAGGAATTCTAGATAATCGTATTTTTATTTCATATGGGTAGGTAAGTAGATACAGTGCTGCCAGTACTAATGCATAAAAATGTACCTACAAAAAACTGCTCAAAAAGGTACGTTATTTGACTGAAAGATACTTAATTTAATTATAATAGGAGTAAAAGGTACGTAAATCTAACTTTCTGCTGGTTTAGAGTAGTACTGATATAGTAGGTATGCTCAATAAGAGTGAAAGAGACAAATATGTATTCTGACAGAAATGACATGACGGCTCATTGGGATAGGGAATTTCTAAGTGCTCGAGTGTCGAGCAACGGGCCCCCAAAGTTAAGGAATTCTTTAGGCGTTAGATGAATACTTATAGTTGGTGCAATGAATTTGGATCGTAAAGATCTCCCTAGCGAGTAAAATGATTGTTTAGGATTTTTTTAAGGTTGGTGCAAGTAGCCATAAGTATAGTTTACCCATCCCCTTAACTACAGTGGCCTAGAGGCCGGCAGTAACCTGTGGCGCGACGTGCGTGGTCTGTGGCGCAATGGTTGTCGCTGGCGGGCCGCTGGAAGACGCTTCCGGTACAGCGGCCGGCAGGTCCGCTTTCTGTGGGCTGGTCTTAGCGTCTGACGTGGCTAGTACTGGAAATATAAGAAATGTTCAGTGTTTGGCAACACGATTAGTCGAGTGGCAAGTGTGTTAAACTGCCACGCCGGTATCGCGGGTTTGATTCCTGCTTCAGGACTAGCACTTGTGTAATGAAGATCCGTGTTTGTCCTGAGTCTGGGTGCTTTATGATTTATGAATAAAAACGTATTCTATGTATGAATTTAAAAAGAAAGTATCTAAGTATTCTATCACTATTATCTGGTCCTCATAGTACAAGGTCTGCTTAGTTTGGGGACAACGAGCCGTAAGCGCGGGGCGACAAGCCGTAAGCGCGAGGATGTTGACGGCGAGGCGAAAGGTGATACGGTGACGACCCTTTCCGAGTTGATATATGTGCTATGACCTTTACTCACCATTGGTGGTAGATATAGAAGGCGTGTCGGTGGTAGTTGCGGTGGCAACGGTAGCGACGGAGGCGACGGTCGCGGCGGCAGCACTGGATGTGTTATTCGCGGGCGTGCTTGAGACTGCTTCTGCCTCCGCAGCCGCTTGCGGAGCTGAATGCGGCACGATACTGGTCGCCTGTTGTACGATATTGTCACTTAGTTGTTAGATTGTAAGGGGTATTTATCGCGCTCACCTTATCTATTTATTGTCTCGACGTTTCGGCTGTATTGCAATGGCTGTCAACACGTGACCACGACTGTTGCAATACAGCCGAAACGTCGGGACATAAGTATATAAGGTCACGCAACAAGAGTTGGCGCTGTCAAAGTACTCACACTAATGCAATTTCACTACACTTTGTGCACGAAAGGAACCTCTTCGAGGCGCACTTGAGATCCTTTCACCACACTGTTTCGAAGAACTATTGGCACGATAAGAAGAAGACTACACTTTTGCACATTATGGATGATAATTTTGACAGGGCACTATACACGCCGCGCTCTTATTCACAGTTACTACACAAGCGCAGGTGTGAACGTGTTGTTCATGCCGACTCTCGCTGTGCGACTTATAGTCAACTATAATAATATTTATTTGGACATTATTTACAAAAGAGATGTAAATCCACAGGTCCTGAACTAGCAGAAAGCTGTATTTCAGGAGCCTGACACCCATATTCTAAGTCGATTTTTTTTACTCAAGTGAATACTTACATTTGAAATTTGACAGGTGACAGCCGAACCTTTAGTAAAGCGGTGGCCATTTTACCCCTCACGTAAGTATTCCCTTGAGTGAAAAAATCAACTTAGAATACGGGTGTGAGTGTAACTATACAAAGCTTTAGTTAGTAAGTGTGAGTTACCGGGGGTGGCATCTTGTCTTCCTCGTTCTTGACGTGAGCGACCATGGTCTGCATCGGCATCACGGAGCCCTGCACCGGCGTCGCTATGAGGCCCACGGTGCCCGGCGTCTGCAGCGTCAACTGAGGGGAACCCACATTGTTACCTGCCACCTGTTTGCACATCCACTATCAATTTTATACATTCACGAGAAAATTATTACTAAAAAAATAAATAATGTTTGGACATTTCGCACAACGAATATATGTTGTTATTTTAATAATAGTTTGGTAGTTAATGCGAAAGATATTTACTAGTAAACTAGCTGATGCCGTTTGTGTTACGAATTAAGGCACAGAATACGGCACAAGAGGAAAGAGGTAAAAACAGTTTTGCCCTATTCCAAATTTTGAGTATCTACTTCCAAAGATTTGGCCAGTGCGTTGTCTGTCAGTCAGTCAGTCAATACTAGGCTTTATATACATATTTTATTTTGATTTGAAGATAATACAGTCTGTGTGTTGAGATATAAGGGATACAATGGGATAAAGACAGCGAAATTATGTTTCAAGTCGGTATATATAATAGGTATATATATATATATACCTCATTTTAGACAGTAAGTGGAGAGAGTAATATTCAGCGAATTGATTACGCAAGTTAATGAATGAATGATTAAAAAGAAAAGGTGACCAAGCATTTATTTTGCCAGTTATTTTGTCTTAAATCAAACTGAGAACACACACATCACTAAGCAATATAAAACAACATGCTCTCAATAGTTCCAATATGCTTCTAATTACTTATAAATATTCCTACCTAGCATGCTTTACATCCCTAAACCACAATACCCATGCGATATAAAATTCCTAGATCTAACCTACCTATAACATTAAAAATTATAGGATATTTGCATTCATTTATTCGATTCATGATCGAAAAAGTCAAGGACGGTTCATGCAAACAGTAAGATTTTAGAAAATGAGACGGATTTTGAAATGTCTTTCTATATAAAATGGTACAACTTCTGTAGACATTATGTTCTATGTGCGTTTGCGCACGACAGTGTCTGAATGTTCTGCGCAGCATTTCGTCTCTAACGCAGCATATTAATTTAAAAAAAACACTCAGATTATGGTGCACAACACAAGATATTTGAAAACCACTCGATTCAATCTAATTTGGTTTAATTTATTTTCGATGGACAAAGTTATCAAACATTGTATATAGAAAGAGGCCAGTTAAAGGCGCTTTTTCATTAGTCGATTAGTAGATAGATTCTCAGTTGACAGCGTAAGGAGACTTCGTACAGATATGATAACGACTGACTAAAGAATCATGCCTTTTTCAGAACACCGCTGGGCGTAAAATTTGAACAATATGCCCGTTATTTTGAATCTTCAATGTCAATCAATTTCTATACTTAATAATACTTATTATAACTTAATTTAAACACTATTCTTTACTGATGGCATCACCAGCATATCGTGGATCAGGTCCCGTTAGGCTACTATCACACCTGATGATAAGCGACGATGTGGTCGACGATTTATCACGCTTAACTAAAATATTCCTATACACTCTTGCCTTGAATACATCTAAATTATGATAGTAAACAAGTCGTTGCCTGGCTGAATCCACCTTCAGCCTGCATTCTTTACAAATCCTTATTCGTCACCCTACCTGGGCAAAAGCCTCCTACACTAGTCTAGCAGTCTCCCGCACACAGAATCATTTCTATATCGACCATGAAAATGAGCCTATTTAGCCATTAATACAGGATTCGGGTATGCTACCTCGTGGTGCACGTGGTAGGGAATTGTCGGCACCTGCAATATCGGCGACATCACCGAAGCGCCCTCAATCGTGATGGACGGCTGTCACCCATAGCGCACAGGGATTACAATAAACATTAGTATTCCAGCCAACACTTATGACCTGCGCACGATGCGGCAGAGAATATTAAATTTATCAATTGAATCTAACACTTATTTAATGGAAATAAGGTATACATTTCAATGCTCGCGCGCGATGCTGCGGCATACATACCGGAGAATACCGGAGCTTCAAAATATAATACCTTATTTCGATTGGACAAGAATATGAAATTCAATTTATTAAATTAAAATACTCAGCCGTACAGTACAGTACGCGTATGTGGGCTGTCCATTAGGCAACGGGTGTAGCCAGTAGGTTCCCATTGACACACATTTACAGTACCTATGCGTAGTACGCGCACACTCGTTCAGTGCGATAATCTGAATTGAAAATAGCTACTGGGCGACTACTTCAAGTAACTTCGGAATCTTTCGATGGATTTTTTTATCAAAGAGACACATTGTTATTGAAAAAAAGCAGTTGGAACCAATACTGTGTGTCAAAATGAAAAAAAAAACTTATAAGGATACTATGATTTTGCTCATAAACCAGTATATTGATATTCAAAATATTTTGGTGCTTATAAATGTAAATTCCCAGTGCTGAACTTGGTAAGCCAACCGTGTTATTTCTAAAGCATTCAAGTTAGTGTTAGTGGTTGTTAGTTCACACGCAGTCAATGTTAGCTTCAAACTCACTCACACTTCACGCCTTTACGCTCAACTATGGTTATCCCAGAGTCATAATTATCCAAGCTATCATCAGAAGGTTATCAGGCAACAACAGGCGGGTTATTTGGATAGGATATACAATACATGTCAAACTAGAGAAACGGCAGAGTTTTCGGAGTGCCGATATTGTATTCCCTATAAAATCGACAGTTTTCGATTTTTAGTTTTGAGATTTATGTCATTTAAATTACGTAAATATTAAGGTGAGACTGCAAAATTGACATTCAAAAATATTCTTCTTATCGTTGTTTACTAGTTTTTTCGAACCAGTGTGGCGAAAGGATTTTAAGTGCGCCTCGAAGAGGCTGTTTTCGTGCACTCACATTAAGATCTTAATTCATGTCATCTATTATTAAATGAAACAAATATGTTCAGACATTTAACACAACGCAATCCAGCTCCAAACTAAGTAGAGCTTGTAATAAGAGAATCAGGTAACTGTCAGAATAGGTATTATTTTTAGTGTATCATGCGATGATTCTACCGAGCCTGGGTGTTTAAATGCGGGTATTTTGAGTATGTATTAAAAAAATAGTAACTATCGGCAGTGGTATTTTGTAACTTGAAGACCAATACCACCGGATAAATTGAACCAATAAACAACGCGAATGACCGATACGTGATAGATCTTGTCCCGCATTGGTTGACTTTACCGCATGTTCCGCGGTAAATCTAAAGCTCCATATGATATGGTGCTTGTCATCTTAGACTTGAGTCCGGAGGGGAAGGCTATCTTCAACTTGAAGACGGTCAACCGCCTATCCGGGCTCCGTGTAGAGCCTCCATTCCGCAATGGAACCCCGTCCCAGTGCCATAGATGCCAACTCTATGGTCACTCCGCGCGCAATTGTTTTGCGCGCCCCCGTTGCGTCAAGTGCCTGGGCGACCACGGCACCGCTGACTGCGAGCGCCCCCGGGATACCTCCGACCCACCTGGCTGTGTGCTCTGCGGAACATTGGGGCACACCGCGAACTATCGCGGTTGCCCACATGCGCCAAAGACCAACAAAAAGGTGCTGCGAAGGGCCCCCGATCGCGCTCCTCCAATCCCTCAGTATTCTAAGGGAACCTCTAAGGTTGCCCTTATCCCGGCCCCGGCCCCCGCTACCTCAGCGTGGGCTAAGCCGCTCCCCAACACGAGCCGCGCCCCTCAGGCAAAGCCCGCCCCCTCTGCCCCTCAGGCAAAGCCCGCCCCTCAGGCTAAACAGGCCCCTCAGGCGAATCCCGCCCCTCAGGCAAAACAGGCCCCTCAGGCGACCCCCGCCCCCAGTTGGCAGTCACAGGAGTCTTCAACTCCCGTGGCCGGCCTAACTAACTACAACCTGTCCGATCTTACATCGGACCTTGCCTTCATCAAAGGCTGCTCTCACGGAGTGGACTTCTCGCGAGTTCGCGCGCTTGCGCGCACACTCCGGGAAGCCCGCGACGGCTTTGCTAGGATGCTTGTTTTTGCAGAACATGCAGACTACATTGAGTCCCTTTACTCTTAGCTTTCCGGGACAATATGTCTGTACAAAAGGAAAGACTAAAACCTAGATCCGTTTCCATTGCTTTCTTTAACGCCAATGGCCTCAAACGTCAACGCGACCTAGTCGCTGACTTTCTGGTCAAATACCAGGTCGATGTATTGCTAGTCCAAGAGACTCTTCTTACGCCTAGTGTTCGCAATCCTAGGATTGCGGGCTACCAAGTCACTAGGAATGATAGAACCCGCAGCCGTGGCGGCGGTACCATCATCTATCATAAGAGGTCCCTGCACTGCATACCGCTCGACCCTCCTCCTATGGCCTTAATGGAAGCTTCCGTTGTGAAGCTCGCCATGACCGGCCATCCCGCGATTGTCATAGCTTCATGCTATCTCTCGCCTAACAAACGCCTACTTAAGAGTGATCTCGAATCGCTTCTTAATCTTGGTGACTCCGTCCTACTGGCGGGCGACTTTAATAGCAAACACGTTCTTTGGAATTGTGTCTCCACTAATCCCAACGGGAGAATCCTCGACACCCTAGTTGATTCGCTCAACTTTGATGTCATTCCCCCGCTAACCCCGACCCATTATCCTCACAATGTCTCCCATCGTCCCGACATCCTAGACATGGCGTTGCTGAAGAACGTGACATTACGGTTGCGCTCTATAGAAACGATTCATGAGCTAGACTCTGATCACCGGCCCGTGCTCCTCCAGCTAGGCCCTCTCCCCGACCTCTCCCCGCCTACCAAGACCGTGGTTGAGTGGCGTAAACTAGAGAATTCTCTCAAGTTGATCCACTCTCCCGATCTCGATAGGATTCCCGAGGACATCCAATCCCCTGACGACGTCACCGTTGCGATCGCCGCCTTGACCAGCCATGTCACAGCTTCCGTAAGCAAATCGTCAAAACAGGTCCCCGCGGTGCCTGAGCGCCGTTGGACCCTGCCAGACGACGTGAGGAGGCTGATCACGGAGGCGAACGCAGCGACCCGACGCTATAGTTCGTATCCTTCTGATACGAACAAATCCCTCATGCGCTGCCTTCACCGTCAGGTGAAGCGTCGTATCCTTGACCACCGCAATAATGAGTGGGACAATCTGCTTTCGGAGATAACGCCTCATCACCAGGCTTACTGGGGACTAGCGCGATCAATGAAGGCGGATGCCACTTCCATTATGCCTCCCCTCACCCGTCCCAACCTTCCCCCTGCCTTTGATGACGAGGAAAAGGCCAATTGCCTGGCCGAAAGCCTCGAATCCCAGTGCTCTCCTAGCACTCAACCTGTTGATCCTGTCCACGTCCGTACGGTGGACAGTGAAGTCTCGCGATTAGCTTCAAACCCTCCATCGGCTCCGCCTCTGCCCCTCATCAAGGCGGCTGAGGTTATTGAGATTATCAAGGGCCTTCGCCCGAAGAAATCGCCTGGTGCCGATGGAATTAGCAACAGAGTTCTAAAACTCTTTTCTACCGCTCTCATTTACTTGCTAGTCAGCATCTTCAATGCGGCTATGTCCAATTGCTCTTTTCCTGACGCCTGGAAGGAGGCCACTGTTATTGGCATCCCCAAACCGGGCAAGAAGGCAACTGAGCCCAGCAGTTATCGCCCCATTAGTCTCCTTAGTGCTCTTGGGAAAATCTACGAGCGCCTCCTTCTGAGACGTCTCTGGTCCCATGTTAACGATCATAACCTCCTCCCTGACGAACAGTTTGGCTTTCGAGCCAGACATTCGTGCCCTCAGCAGGTGCTCCGCATCACGGAGCACATACTGACTCATATGCACGCCGTTTACCCTTCCGGTACCGGCGCTGTCTTTCTCGATGTAGCGAAAGCTTTCGACAAGGTCTGGCACAATGGCTTGATTTACAAGCTATCCCAACTTGGTGTCCCTGATAGGCTCGTGCTCATCTTACGAGACTTTCTATCTGGTCGCAGCTTTCAATACCGCGTGGAGGGGAAGCTTTCTTCCCCTCGCCCCATCAGGGCCGGAGTCCCGCAAGGCTCCGTTCTAGCACCGCTTCTATTTACGCTTTATACTAGTGACATCCCTCGCACGCCGCAGGTAGAGTTGGCCCTTTTCGCCGACGATACCGCGCTTTACGCATCCAATCCTAATCCCAAACGCGCATGCATTCGACTCCAAGCCGCCCTTAAGGCGCTTGGCGCTTGGTTCCGCAAATGGCGTATTGAGGTCAATCCAACGAAGAGTGCAGCAGTGTACTTTTCTAGGAAGGGCCGAAGATGCCAATCCCAACCGCTTACGCTTTTTGATCAACCCATTCCATGGGTAGCGGCCGCCAAGTACCTTGGCGTGACGCTCGATCAACGCTTAACCTTCCAGCCTCACATCCGTAACGTGGTGAACCGTGCTAAATTTATCATGGGTCGCCTTAACTACCTCATATGCAAGAAGAGTAAAATGTCACTTAGAAATAAGTTGACCCTTTACAAAGCTTGCATTCGTCCTATATTGACATACGCTTCCGTGGTGTTTTGTCATACGCGTCACGTAGTTCGTCTACAAGCTGTGCAAAGCATATTTTTGCGCAGAATTTCCGGAGCCCCAGGCTATATGCGAAATATAGACCTCCACCGCGATTTCGATCTCGAGTCCGTTGTTCACTTCATGAAGCGCGCCGCCCGGCGGCATTATGACCTCGCGCCCCACCATCCGAATCCTCTCATTTCGAACGGTCCCGACTATCCTAAAGACCCGCCAGTAGTCAAATCCCTCCGTAGGCCTAAACATATTCTAGGCGACCCAGATGACGACATCACCGCCGCCAATCCGGTGGCGGAAATGCAGTCATCTCGCGACAGACGTAACACTCCACAATTCGCTTACCGACCGCGCCGGCGTGGTCGGAATCTCTCTTACAGGCCCTCTACATCGTTAGGTTCGATTCCTAACGGTGCCTTGGGTCAATAGTCCAATCATCCCCCTGGCAACAGTCCAAGCCGAGGTTCGACCCACCGTTGGGTACCCTTGTGCTGTTTGCCCCAACCTAAATTTTAAGGCAGAGCGCCATCTGCGCTCGCCGAGAGTCCGGTGACGCAGTAACAGCCATCTGCGGCTAACTGCATTAAACGTCCATCCGAAAAAAAAAAAAAAAAAAAAAAAAAAAAAAAAAAAAAAAAGGTTGACTTTACCGGTGGTAATCGTCTTCAAGTTACAAAATAAAGTCACTGGTTCACAAGAATCAAGCTCAACTTAGTATGGGTAAAATGAGGTCATGTAGAATATCCAGACACATTTACATCCCATTTATTGTTTTATAGAGTATTCGGAAAAAGTGCCGTAGTAAACAATCTCGATCACGTTTTATTGCTCTTTACATCTACTCAGGTTTGACTGCAGTGAGCTGGTTTGGGGTAAACTTACCGCATTGATTGGGGTGGAATGAGACATCCCTTGAGGCTGCACGGCCATGCCCACTGAAGTCTGGACCATGCCGGCTCCAACTAGAGTCTGAAATGGAAAGACATTTTACCAAGTTTTATCGAATCTCTTTCTTGTTTATCTGTCTGTTGTTAGGTGGAATGTTGCAGCTCAAATTTCGAGCACTTTCCGATAGGCTAACCGGCTGAACCTTTCAGCGTAGCTCACGACTCGATCGATGACAACGAATTTTACATAAAAATCGATATATCTCGTAAAAGAAGCAATTTATAAAAACGTGTTTTTTTATTATAATCGATATTACTGGTTATTTATTGTCCTTATTTATTTTTGTAGATGGCGCGCGATTGATGATGATTTGATGATGCTACAGAATAAAAGTTATTTTACTAGCTAGAGTATCCTTCAGACCTGAATACTGCTATAATAAATAAAATAAGTATTTTATTTACCTGATGTTGTTGCATCGCTTGTACTTGTGAATTTTGCTGCGCCGCACTCAATTGCCCGACGAGGGTTCCTTGTTGGGTCATTCCGCTAAGCTACCGGTCAGAAAGTGTAATAATCGAATACTGAAGAATTGAAAGAAATATATTTTATTTATATTTTTTTATTTATATTTATCCAGGTTTTAAATATATAATAAATTAAATAGATAAACACATAGACAACCGACTTCAATTGGACTGTTTTGGTGAACGTAAACATCGCTGAAAAGTCACAGGGAAGCAAAATACGTAATTTTGTTCACCCTAACGACTTTTCTTTCAGTTACTTTGACTTCCAAACCAAAGTACTCAACCGATTTTCATGAAATTTCTATGGGACCAATCTGGAAGTATATCCTTTCAAATAAAACACGTTTTTTTCTTATATCATAAGTTATGAGGCAACAAAAATTACAAAAAAAAAACGAATAGATAACCTCCTCCTTTTTGAAGTCGGTTAAAATACTTTTTGCTCTTGGAGAAATGTTTCTATACGATAGGTGAATACTTGAACTCATAGTAGATTAGATTTTTCTTTTGTTTTAGTATATACTTACTTAGTTAATAAGACTTAATATTTGCATGCCTATTACGGCAGGACATAAAATGGACTCAATCTATTTAAGACCTTATTTGTAAATACATATGTTGTAGCAAATAAACAATATTTCATTTTTATTTCATTTCATTTCATTTGTATAGATATAAAAGTCGATAATTATCTATGTATCATTGTAACAATTGTTGGTAGAATTATTTGTGCATGCCTTACAAGTAACTTACAGGATGTATTTGTTGGACCATAGATATCGTCTGCGGCATTCCGGTCATGGGAAGAGCCTGAGCAACCGAGCACACGGGCATACCACCCGGCTGCATGCTCATCTGCATCCCTGTACAAACCAAACTACGATAAATAACTGATAATCATCATCACACTTGACGACACGGATGGTGAAGTGGCCTGCCAGGCCGGTGTCGCGGGTTTGATTACCGCTTCGGGACTCGCCTATTCAAATCCGGGGCACGCGGTTGCCGTTCGACGTTATTAGAATGCCACCTTTAGAATCACATATAGATATGTGCAACACTGCTATACACTTGTTCACTTTGAGACATGAATGGATGAATGAAACATTTTTTTTTTTTTAGAATTTCAATATAGGTACATTTACTTATAATGAAGGTAAGTACCTGCTAGAGTACAGAGAAGTATTAAAGTTTGGGATTAGAGTATAGGTAGGTACCATCTTAATGGTCAGTCTCTATATTAAGTTAACTACAATGCCCTTTAAACCACTACTAGAGTTACAATGATATGGCCGGTGGATCTAGGCCGGCTTGAAGTTCAAGTTGTTGCATCTTTTCATAAAAAAAAAAATTCGTGTCACTAGTTCCATCGAACCAGTGTGATGAAACGATTTCAAGTGCACCTCGAAGAGGCTCCTTTCGTGCACTCGACACATATTTTCGAACTTTTAGGTTCTACGACATGCCAATTTCCTCACGATGTTTTCCTTCACCGTTGTGAGAACGTGGGATGCATACATAGATTATTTTAGACCGAAAAAACCCATTTACGCATGACTGCCACCGGGATTCGAACCCGCGACCATCAGATCGCAAAGTAAGGGCCTCATCCACTCGGCCACCACGTCCTCCATCATCTTTTCATGTCTCTTCTGAACATCCCTATATCGGAGGTACTGACCACCACTTTTCCGCATACCGTTAACGATAACTTACCTTGTTGCTGGTAATGCTGCACCATTTGCTGGGTTTGTTGTTGGTGCATCATCTGCTGTTGTTGCTGATGCTGCAAGTTAACACAATCTATTTGAGATCATTTGTGCATAAAATAAATAAAAAAACAACACTTCAAATTATCAAATCGGTTGATTTTTTTTCACCATTCGTTTCATCTCTTTAGATTATTTTGATTATTAGAAACATTGATTATTAAACTACTTTTGATTTTGTGTATCATCTAATTAGGAGCGATTAATAAGATACATTTTCTTTCAAGAACACAAGTCTATGCAAAATGGCAGAAAAAGCGAAACTGCGTCACAGAATTAGTCAATGTAAAAAATATGGCGTATTAGCATGTTGAGGCTACTCCATATATTTCAGGTTTAGTATTGGAGCAAAACAACAGGTGTCGTGTTCACAAATAAAAAATAAGTACCATTGTTTATTAAATCGTTTTAATAAACATTATATATTATTTAAAACAAATACTATGTTTAACTTTAGCGATAAAATTGGAAAACTGAATACTTATTTACAAAATTCAAAGTACATACACGATTTTAGATGACTGTTTATCGTCCGGCCAACCAACCAACCCACAAATGTATGACAATTTCAATTTAGTACAGGTCTGAAATCTGCAGGTGCCGCTAAAAGCTGTTATCATAAACCCATATAAAAGTTTTCGACAACTTTTTACTGAACTTTATCGATATTGTAAGCCATTCAAATACGTCGATAAAATGATTAAGTCTAGTTGCATTCCTCTTCATAACATGCACTATATCAGGACCACATAAATACTTTTTTCACGTATATTGACTTACTTGCATCTGTTGTTGCATCATAGCTTGTTGCTGCATGTTTTTGGTGAGTGGCTTGCCGTCCTGATTAACGGTCGTTATCTGAGTCATCTGTCCGTTAGCGCCCATAACGACCAACCTGCAATAAGTCATTATACTACAAAAAAAATTAAGTGCAGTAACTGTTGTTGTTACATTGATTAGACTATTGGTCCTGTGAAAAAGTTAGTGTTTTAGGATATATTAGCCCAATGAAAAATATAAATATGGCCGTATAAAAGAAGTGAGTGTTTTAGGGTATTTTGCCGTATAAATGAAGTGAGTGTGTTAGGATAATATTGGCTTTCGTAGGGGTTTTTTTTGTGTGAAAAAGGCACGATATTGCCTTGTTTTTTTTTAAGTTCAATTCATAGGACTGTGAGGTAATTTATTTTCACATGGAATAGTTTTATAATGTTTTAGTATTTTAAATGGGCACAATAATTACTTAATTATGTGCCTTTCCCACACAATGCTCACAAATGTAGGTATCGATCGACAAAGGAGAATGTATCGATGATTCGCTATTTTTTTTAAACATTTGCTAAACTACACATACATTACTTTACTATTCATTACTGTTACTGAAGTCTTGGATAGGTCTTAATTTATTTATACGCTAATTATAAGTATTATAAATTGACAAGCCACTTGGGAGTTACGCGTTTATTGCCAATTGAAATCTGCGAGTGCATTTGGGGTCGCGAGGTAGCGTGACCTCGAGTCAAACGATACTTTACTCTATTAGTAGGGTACATTAAGTTATTTTTAGACCGATCGTTTTGCAGGAAGACAATTGGATGCAACATGTAGATTGTAGAAATAAAGTATAAACATCGAAAGCTTATATCCATGGACAAACAAACATGCAATCGGCCAATAGTAGATAAACAACAATATTATTTTTGTTACATTTATATATTACACGTATTTAATTCTTGCAACTGTACTTACGAACGTGATTTAATCGGGCATATGGCCCGAATATAGCCTATTGTAATAGTGACTACACGGATGGTAAAGTGACAATTAATTATATGTAGTGTATGTATGACTAACATACCGGTCTCAGGTTCGATTCCCGCTTCAGGACAAACATTTATGTGGTAAACATCGGTATTTATTTCGAGTCTGGGGTTTATTGTAGTGTTCTAAAGTATTCTTCTATAAGTTATGTGCTTTTTATACAAGCTGTGCTTAGTTTGGGCCTATGTGGGTTTGGGCTTAGTATGAATTTGAATCATCAGGCTGATGATGTAGTTGTACGGAAAAAATACTGGGATTCGTTAATCTAACCTAATTCATTGATTTAATTCATAGATACTGTTTTGAACCTAAAAGCTAATTTTAAGTTATTTTTTTTTAAATCATTTCCATTGAACCTTTTTTGTGTTTTATTATCTAATTCCTATAAAGAAAGTCTATGGAGATGCTTGACAGAGAGACTCACTGCTTCGACTGGTGCTGCATTTTGTTCGTCTGATTTGCTGCATCTTGCTTAGCCGCCGGCGCAGGCGAGCGAATACCGGCTTTGCCACGCTGCTTTGCCTGTCAACAAAACACCGTTAGATAATAATACAGGGTGTGTCGTAATGAGTGAATAATCCTTCAGCTGCGGATGGGGGACTTCAGGACTGATCAGAAAATGGAAATATGTAGCCAGTATGGCACAAAAACTGGAAATACCATTCGATAGCACAGTTATCCAGAAATGATCTAGTAAAAAAAAAGTCCCCCACCCATCGCTGAAGGATTATCCACTCATTACGACACACCCTGTATATGTTTAGATATCTGTTGCAAAGCAGTAATGTTTGTCATTACTGTGTTCCGGTTTGAAGGGAAATGTAGGTAGTGAAAATACTAGACTTTCGAGACTGACCATCAAAAGGACTCAAAGCGGACGAGCACTATAGCAGTGTCACACCGGTCTATGTGAATCAAACTCATGTGTAGCACTGTTCTAGTCATGAGCAGGTATGATCCTTTACCATCAGGAGAGCGCTTAGCTCATCTGGACACTTACCTGGTTTTGAGCTTGATTAGTTTGTGTGGAGACAGAGGAAGCTGGTCTTATTCCACCTGAAGGTAGGATGTTCGATAGCGGACGAGGTCCTTTGGTCATGTCGCTCGAAGCACGCGGCTTTGCAGTCGTCGGCGTCGCGCAAGCAATACTCGTATCTAAGAACAAACGATAACTTTAGTATACAGTGCAAAGTTCCACACATACGACGTATGTTGATACGTCTATGACCAAATATAATATGGTACGATCGCAAAATAAATCGACTCAAAAGTAAACGGGTATTTAATTAAATCTACACTTATGAAAGCTACGAACACTAATATACGTAATAAATTATAATTAATAACTATTATTTTTTGAAAATCTTTTGCGGTGTAAACATCAAACATCGTAAGCATATTTAAACATTAACAAACAAAAATATTTAAGAAAAACAATCGTTTTATCAAAATAAATCGGAATGTACGAAAAAATATCAAAAATATATTTGGGAGATGTTTGTAGCCTTCTTAACATTTGATGTAGAAGTGTAGCTAATATTTTAGTGGCTTAATGATCAAATACTATAGCAAACAAATGAGTCTAATTCTACAACGTTTCAAGCATCTATCTGCATTTCCCAAAGCACGCTACAAATACAAATTCTTAATTCGTGGCTGATTTTAGGATACCTTAGTAAAATAAAAGTAAAAAAAAAATTGTAAATAGAAGTAGGTCTTAGTGCATATTAATAAAACCATTCAAAGTTTCGCTCGAGTTATAAGTCTTACAAGTTCGCAAAGCTTAATTTTAGTTTCATTTTATAACAACGTTGACTCAAAATCAAAGCAGATTTGCAGTTGATAGGAAAGAACACATAATTCCAGTGAATACTTTTAAAGTGTCAGGTCAGTTTTCTCATTTTCAGCAACCGTGAAAATTAGTGGACAAAGCACTCGCAAAAATGCGCAATATGATGTAAAGACCATCGCTACAGGCCAGTTTATTGGACTCGATCGAGACTCGACTCGATTCGATTTATTATAATTATTCCGTTTGATAGTGAGTCTATAACCTAACAATATCAACCAGAATATGTAGGACTTTTTATTATAAACCAAATATTTTATGTAACCATATTCTTGACAAATAAATATCTTATCTCATTAAACAGTAGTCAAGAGTGTTACTCGATGGGAAAAAAAATTCCAACGAGTAACACGGTTACTCGATGGAACTCGAACCCACCAGGCAACGTGCAAGCTTTGAATTTCAAATTAGATTTCGTATAGCAAGAAAATAGGCCGAATTTTAATAGGGAGATTGACAACAGCTTTCTATTATAGCATAAATGTTTATATTTCCATCAATAGTGAAAATTTGGTGCAAAATTAAAAATAGGCTACGAACAACAAAAACACAGAAAGCAACGCAAAAATCTACTTTTATGGACTATTTCTAACGTACTCAGTGTGAAATTTTAAAAGGTTTTCGTGGGTTAAATAAAAAAAAACTGTGTGTGGTGACCATACGATACAACAGAAGTTAAAACTTCATTATTCATCATATCAATTAATTTTTCCTGAATATATGATTGACCTTTATTCTTGTTAGGAAATAAATGAATTATGAATAAAAAAAACCATAAGCTCAGCGCGCAAAAAAGTCTTCATTTGAAAAAAAACAAAGTATTCTATACTCACTGTGCTGTATGGTGTTGGTTTGCGGCGAGTGTTGTATGAACATGGAGGGTCCCTGGTCCGGCTGGTTTCCCCGGATGAAGAGTGTCGGGTTGGGTGCCAGGATACCTCCGGCCGGTATGGTCCCAGCCTGAAGGCCGCCGGTCCATACCTGCGGTAGCGCACCGGATATCTGCCATGGCGCGAATTGCATCGGCTGCCCGTTTGGCTGTGCAATACAAGGACCTATGTGTTTCTTTTTTTCGTATTGGGAATTTCACACAACGCCATCTAGCTTATGGGAGTCGGAAAACTGATAACATATCACTTATACCTTGTTTTTGTTAATACAATTGAACTTGCGACGCGGAAGGTCGAGAGGCAATTGGATCCTGTGTCAGGACAATTTGCGTGACAAAAATCGGTGTTTTTCTCGAGTGTTTTATGTCTGTTTATTCTGCATGCATAATAATAATATGTATGTTTATGTATATGCATAGAAAACGCTTATTTTATTAACAAAAAAGATTCATTTTTCAGTATTCTATCAGTTGTCTGGCTCCAAAATACAAGCTCTGATTAGTTTGGGGCTAGATGGCGTTGTATGAAATGTTGAATCATTTTTTTAACTCAGGTTAAGTTGTGGACCACAGTTAGTGGAAAAAAGCAGGCCAAACCGAGAGAGATTACGCCTAATCCTCTGGTACGGTAAGCCTAACAAAACTGCGTTTCGAGTTGCCTTCCGTAGTTGCGAAAGCCAATTTTAGTAACAACAGCCCTATCACCAATCCTTTTGGCGATCGTATTCTTATCGAATGTGTCACAGAAAAGTCGACAGTTTGTAAGTGAAATGTTTTATTTAATAAATAAATTGAATTGAATAATGTTAGAGTAATAACATAATTTGCTTTAAATGTATTTACTAAATTACTAACTTAAAGCACAAAAAAAGTGCACAATTCTACAACTATGTTATCAACTTGCCTTCTACCAGTAATCTTTTCTATGAATAAATTAAGTTTGTATAACGTTTTAAAAATTTCGTACAAACTGATAAATCTTCTGTGAATGTATTCATATGGATATGAATACGCTTATCAAAAAGTTTGGTGATAGGGCTACGGAATGTTGATTGTCGCATATATAGGCGTCGCAAACGACAATATAAGACAAAGATGTTATTTACAAAACAAGTTCCGACGAATACATAAAGGCTCAATTCTCACTGGTATGGCAGAGAACAGAGCACTTGCAGTGTCAAACAAATTTAAACAGTATCTACGATGATAAAAAGACCAGTATTGAAGGACCGCTGATGGCCGCGCGCGGCGCCAAGCGGCCACGAGCGACCTGTCAGCGGTCCTTCAATACTTTATAATAAAATGTAATATTTTTAATAAGGTAGAAAATGTATAAAACTGACACTGAAAGTGCTCTGCCGTTCGCTGCCATCTCAGTGGGAATTGAGCCTTAAGCATCGATGACACACGGCTTTTTTATAATCTGATTGTTAGCGAGTTTAAAGCTAGCGTGTGAGCGAGTTAGCTTTTGGGAAGGATTGCCAACAAGCGGATTGTAAAAAGCCTATGACACTGGGCTAGTTTACATGCTGCATGCGAACTCGCTGGCTTTTAGCGTGTAAAAAAGCCGTGTGTCATCGACGCTTTAATGACACGTTACGCTATAACCGAGTCAGGAATGCCTTAATTCCATTTGGTTCATAAAGTTCATACATCGTTTTTCTCATGTCGAAACGCAGTCGCAACGAAGACTTACTAAGGGCAGGTTCAATAATATCACAGATGACAACGACAACGGAAAGGATATCAAGGCCATTACTGTACTTATCGTTTATATTTTTGCATTTTATATCAAATGGCTCTCATATCAGCTTTAGACTGACCCTGCCGATTGTGTATAACTTGAGTGCATTATGACAAGTGATACTACCAATCAACTTGATTGATTCGCGTGCATGGCCCCAATTGATATCGGCTGTTGGGCCTATTCTTTGGAATTAAGTGGCGGATTCGCACAATTCGAAGCTTTTAAAGAACTCATTGAAGGCATACATCATAGTGCCAGTTTACAATATATGATTCAGAAATGAAGTGGGTAAGGTCTAACTTAAAATATCTCTACCGTGAGCAATAGGCAAAATGCCTAATCGTTTATTTATTTCATAAAGAAAGGAAGAAAGAGAAGATAAGTATAATAATCTCTAAACGAAATATCTAAAACTAACTGAATAATTTAGTTGGTTATGTTATGTTCAATGGGGTCGCCATTTGTATGGATGGCCGTAAGTCGCGTTTCGTGCTTTGGAAACCAAAGAAAGCAATCAATGGTCACGACTAAAACATTACAGTTCCCAAGTCAGATACCTTCGGCTCAAAAAAACACCGAACCCCGCCACTGACTCACAGGAGACAAAGCGATACTCACTTGTAACGGGCTGATGATTTGAGCTTGTGAAGGTTGTTGGGAGCCGAGGGTCGGCTGCGAGATTTGGACGCACTGCGCTTGCACCGTCTGCCCCCCAGAAGTTGAGCCGCCCAGTTTACCTCCGGTCACCTTCCCACCACACTGGAACCGGGGGAACTGCTCAACGTCTCGTCGAGTCCGAGCCAAGAAGGAAGCAGAGGGATCCAGAAGGTTCTATAGTTCTTCCAGTATACGAGTGCGCAATGTTCTTCATCTTAAACTAGCTGACGCCTCGTTTTCTTTGCGAGTTAATAAAATTCCTTTCTTAGTACGCGCCTACACTTCTTGACGAACATACCCTCCAAATTTCAAGTCTCTACGTTCAGTAGTTTGACCTGTTGTCTATGAGTTAGTCAGTCAGTCGGGACTAAGTATTTTATAGATATTGATTGTTTTGTCTGTAAGTTTGCCATTAAATAACGTAAATCGCTGTCCAAGGTAAGGGCAAATGGCATGGTCAATGGCATTTTATATTGACTTACCACAGAGTGGCAAGCGTGATCGTGCACACAAAGTTTAGATCTGAATTACACAGAAACGGCATAAGGCGAAGGCATGGCGCAGGCAGAACAAATATATAATTGCATGACGCGTCGCTTTCAGATTTTGTATGAAAAACTATTGTCTGCGCCCGTGCCATTGCCTTGCTTTTTATAAGGGCTGAATTAAACAGAAGCGACGTAAGGCGAAGGCACGGTCTTTTTCATACAAATCTGTAAGCGACGCGTCACGTGATTATATTTTTGTTCCGCCTGCGCCGTGCCTTCGCCTTATGCCGTTTCCGTATAATTAAGGTCTATATCAGGCCTTAGGAATGAGGAAGGTGCGGGGGATAGTAGGAGGGTGAGAGGGGGAGGTAACGGCAAAAATGGAGCAGATTATAATTACAAGAGTCTCGGTATGGATAAGGTATCAAGTAATGCTCGTTAACGGACGTCCTCACTATAAGCACACACTAAACGTAAAAAGTAAGCCTGATGCGCGCTCGTAAACTGCAACAACCATAATATGAGAGGAGCAGAAGATTCTAAAAGGACAATAGATGGATGAAAAATGAAAGGAAGAAATAGAAAAGGTGAGAGTAAGTTAGTTGTTCCTAACTGTTGTGAATAACAAACTTATAAATATAAAAAAAGAAAAAAAAGCTCATATCAGTTTGATGTCAAGGACAAATAGCGTAAGATCAAAGACAAAATAAAACTTCAACTTCCTGTTAAAACACTAATATTTCTATAAATAACATATCCTGCTTTCATATTATATAACATTCGTTGGCCTCATTTTGTACCTGCCTGACCATGACCGCTATAAAACGCGTTACGAACTTTCATAAACAAAATTTGAGACACAACTTTATTTTCGGAAAGGGCGCGGGCTCATAAAGTTCTTAACTTTATTTATGTCTGGCCTTTGTGTAAGTACCTACCTACTATTTGGATATTTATGCAAACATTTTTGACGACACAGATGGTCGAGTGGCAATTGTGTTTGACTGCCACGCCGGTGTCGTAGGTTCGATTCCCGCTTCATAACAAAAAAAAATGTTAGGGTACAACGATGTTTGTCTTGAGTCTGGGTGTTTTCTGTAAGGTATTCTATCACTTATCTGGTTCGCATAGTACAACCTCTGTTTAGTTTAGGGCTAGATGGCGTTGCGGAAATGTCCAAAATATTTATTAATTTATTATTTTTAATGACTGGATATTTATAACGTGACAAGAGAAAGCTAGATAACGTATCTACTAAATTCGATAGGCGAGGATAACAGATGGTATCATACTCATAAACCAAATTGTGATTTTCACCTTTTATTCTGTTTCAGAGAATATGAAGTAATTTTTCGAGACATACTAAAACAATGAAAATCTGCGTAGATCACCAAAGCATTAACAAAAGAAGTGCCACATCTATTGTAAACAACTCTCGTATAGATATCGATCATTTCTATCTTCATCTGTCTACACTACAGGGGGTCCGATGACTATACTACATGAAGGGCAAGTTATTTACTACGTTAATGAAATGCTACGTTAAATACTGAAATTAGAAAGTTTTGCTTAATGGAGACTAGCCTTTATTTTTGAAAGTCAGTAATATTGCGTTCAAAGAATTTTAAAAAATATTCTACAATTTCATATCAAAAATTGTTTGTCTTTTCTGATAATTTCATGGTGTTACTTAATTTTTTTGATACTATGTTATTATGAAGGGTTGTTCTTTATGATGTATACTTTCGATCAATAGCATAACCATACTTGCGCAAGCGACTTCAAAAATATCTAAAGTTTCTTTTTCGAATTTCAAAAATAAAGGCAAGCTTTTAAACTATATTTTTTAGAGTACTTGCCCTCATGTGGTATGGCCGTGGGACACTTGGTATAAACATTGAACCTTTCTATACCTTTATGACATGAGGCAGAAGCTATATAGCAGTATACTATTCAAAAGCGGATTTGTACCGACTAGTCTGTAAGCTGTATCGATCGGTGCCCGGATCACGACAAAGGACGCAAGCTGCATTGCTACCCACCAAAGGGTTGCAGTGATGTTTTTTTTATGGGTTGCATTGCGTATTGTCGACCGAACTTTAGCTACATAATATAATAACACCCTGCTAACTTTGACATGTTCAATCTTCCATAGCTGTGGTTTTTAATTGTCTATATTTACGCTAAAGTATGAGGTGCTCAAAATGATACTTAATAAAAACATATGTATGAATGTTCAATTAAAAAAAAAATAGTTACTAGATGACGCCCGCAATTTTGTTTGCGTTGCGACAAATTTCTTACATTTTTTGGAAATTTTAAGTCTCTACGTCTACTGGTTTAGCCTGTAGGCTGTCTGTCAGTCATCCAGGTTAGGTTTTTTTTGCGCCTACAATCGAGCGAAGCGAGCGTGCACAGCCTAATGACAGAAAATCATCAAAGGCACTTAGCAGGGTACTTAGTAGGTAAGGTACCTACATTCTACAACTTCTACCTCTACCTAGTTTATAATTTCCAAACCACCACCATGAGCCAAAAAATCAATGGTTGTTTGCCTTGATAACGAATGATTGCATGTTGGCTAACACTATATATACATGGTATATCATTTCAAAACATTTGGACTGTCGAAACCTTTGTTACTAAGTAGCGTTTAGGATGTTTTTTGTATGATATGCTAGATTGTATATTAAGATACTTATGAAAGTACGTTGCAAAGTGTATCAAAATGTTTTTCAGCATTTACTTGAACTTTACTCAAGACAATCAGGTTCCTACTTACTACTTTTTGTGTGATGGTCACCCTACAATTTCAACTAATGACGTATTGAACGAGTTGTCAATTTGCCATCGGCATATTACAAAACAGCGAGCGTTTGTAAACGGACGACGCCGTTTGTAAAATACCGAGTTATACAAAATGCCTGCGACATATCTAAGGCTTGGGTCATATTTTCATACAATAGGAAAAATCAAAGATCACAATACAAAAGCAAAAAATCAATAAGGGGCGTGTAATATTCGATACAGCATAAGCAGAGTGCTATTACACGAGAAAAAACACGTACGGAGCAAAAAACGTAGACTTCAACAAAGCCCTTTTTGTCGAAAATGAATAATGGATATTTTTAAAGAGAGCTTGCGGTTCATTGTGCACTTTCCCCCTAGTCACTAAATACAGCAGTAGTTGAGTAGATACCGTCGCTAGTACACTACACTCCCCTTTATGCAGCCGTACAAATACTTGAGTTCTTGTTACTTTGATTTAGTGAAACAATCATTACTGTAGTACGCTTGTAAAATAAAGAGAACCTGTGTTTACATGCCATAGCTAGTTGAATAGGCGTTAATTTTAAAAGAATAATTCATATTCCAAAAGAGGTTTGATTGACGACTCTTAACTCACCACCCTCTTTACTGTTTGTATCAATAAGTCTTTGTTGCAAAACTTCATGGTATAAAGCTTTAGAGGTGGTATGATGTTTAAGTTTGGTTTCAGACTAGCGTATTTTTGTCGCGCACTTACGGGCGGATGGTACTCCCAAAACTTCAAAAGTCGAACGCGCGTATACCGACGTTTACACTCACTTTTTCTAGCGAGTGTCAGTAGCATGAGGCGTCTATTGCGGCTTGCGTTATCGCGTATACAGAATTAACACGCGCTACAAAAAAAACACGAGCGGCGAATCTTCTAATCTGAAACCGCACTAATGCCGACTTAAAAATTCAAAGTTTTTAAGCAGTTACTTTACTCGCTTGGCAGCTCTTAATGGTCAGAATCTGGACTTAGAACTTGCTGATGCATAGGAACTTTGACAGTTTGGTGGAAGTAGGCATAAGTGTACTAACCATTATCATATTTCCATAATTTCTAGACAACCTATTGATAGAAGTGTGTTTTCCTACTAATGTTTGTTTTATCGGATTTACTTTTAATTCAGTTAGCCGCAGATGGCTGATAATGCGTCACAGGACTCTAACCCTAGTCTCTAGTCTACCGCTTCAAGTATCAATCGTCCATAAGTTCCGTAACCAACGGATGTTTGTGTAGTTAACTTACCATCTTTATATCCCCTTGTTTCTGTTGTCCGATGCCGGAGACTGTGGCCTGCGAGTGTGCTGGTAGGATGCTTGGTTGAGAGTTGATGACACTGAGGGGACTGAAGACGAATGTCTGGTTCTGAGTCGTGGGTATCGCCGGGATAGTGGTGTAGCCCGGGAAGGAACCTGTCGCGGAGTTCGGTGTTAAAAACATCCATTAGAAAAAAAAGTGTCTTTAAAACCATACGACAGAAGTGAAAACTTCTTTAAAGGCGAGGTTAATAATATGAAATAAAACTATTTTTCTCAGTGTGACAGTCGGTACATTGACATAGCAATAGAAAGGATGCTAATTCATAAAAACATTTTGTTCACGGTCGTAGCATCAACAATACAGGCATTTTATTTTGTAGTTTTTATTATGTTACGCTACCATTATTTGATGTCGTTCAGGTAAAAGGAAAGACAGTAGACACATTACCATCTTTACTTTGTAATATTATACCTGCCGACTTTACCCGCGAAGTAGGCTAGTTCAATTCACTCCCTACGAAATATTTTGAACGCCTAAAAAGTTTTCACTTCAAAAAAAATCCCTGAGAAAGTACGAAGACACATGCTCGTAAAAGGTGCCGTCAACATTAAACTATAGGCCTATATGATCAGTGTTACTTTCAATTGTAGGTTAATTTCAAATGCCGCGCAGATATTTGCAGCTCTACGTGTTGTACATAAAATTTAAGCACAAACACGATTATTAATTTAATTAACATTATAATGCGAATAAATTAGTAAGTAAGAATGTACTTTTATTGTTATTTGCAATTCAGCGAAATAGGATATGATTTCAATATTGCATTTTTCGAGCATATGTATGTATCAGCACTTCAATACGCTTTACCGTTCACAAATAGATAAGTAAGAACACGCATTTTATATTTTTTTAAGAATCCTTGAGTTCTCAAAGTTAATCTTTGTGAACGCTATGGCGATTAAAATTTAGTCACGAAACATGATCTAAAATACTGAGATAATTGATTGATTCAGGCGTTACTTTGCGGAAATCCATAAATATCAACAAATTATATAAATATATTCAGTAATAAATCCGCTTAATTTCTAAACAAAGGTTTTAATTAAATCAACTTTAGTTTAGAACTCTAGTACACATTACTACATTATAAACCAAAGAGTCAACGAACAGAAAACCCAAGTTTAAAGATACGACATGTGTTTCGCCTCTACACGAGGCATCATCAGGAGGTGTGGACTCGCCGAAGTTCGAAACGAGAGCTCTCTCGCTTAATTAAAACCTTTGTTTAGAAATCAAGCGGATTTATTACTAAATATATTTATATAATTTGTTGATAAAATACTGAGACTGGATAATTAGAACAATGCTGAACACTTCATCAAACCAAAACTCCAATTCGGCAATATTTTCATGTGAAAAAGAGGTCAAGTTTATAAATGATCAAAAATAGATCTACATAAAAATACTCTAAAAAATACAACAGCATCGCTAGAAAGTACAGTCTCAAGTACTTAAACTTAAAATAAAACTAACGACCCAATAAAATGTTTCTTTAAATCGCAATGAAACTCGTAGAAGCTAAGGAAAAAGCCAAAACCGATACTTTTCCAAGTAAAAAGCTCATTTACAGCTCAGTCAAAGATAAAACTAAGAAAGATGTTCGAATGAAACCAAGAAACATCACCGTCTCGTTAACGAGACAAAATGCCAATTAAAATAGTACGGCCCAAACAAAAGTAAGAAAACAATGACAATTTTTTCCTAATTAAATCACATTCACAAACTCATATCACGAGCCTCGAAACATAAATAAATTGATTAACCTTGATCCTGATAGGAGAGACCTGTAAAGTTTACTGAAAACCTAAATAGTGTGAAAATTCATTTTCGATAGAAAACAAATTACAACAATTCAATAATTAAATAGTATTACATACAATTTATTGAAAAAGCGAATTAAAAATAACACCTTAGTCCATTATGATAAGCGAAACTTCAAACAACGTTTAGATACCGGAACGGAATTGGTAACGGAACGAAACACAATAGCAAGCAAGAATCCGCACAAAAAAAAGTTCGGCTGAATTTATCCTTCGATGCAGGGATGGCAAACGAGCCTAATGCCGGTTACCGCACGAAGGAATCGCCGGAGTTATACAACATTTTAATATTGAGTACCAAACACGTGGCAAGAAAACTTGGAACAAAAAGTTTTAACAGAAACGATTGGCGTGGCTATACTCATGGCATAATAAAGACGGATTAAAGACTTGAGGCAAACAAAGCAACATAAAACAAAAGTTTTCGGCGAAGTTTATAAGTTTAAGAACCGTTTTAAAAAGTAGCAAACAAAAGATGTCAGAATTTGTAAGATGAAGAGTTCGTCCTAGAGATTTAAAGCATGAGAGAGTCTCTATTTAACCTCGTAGCAATAGCATTAGGTTAATATTCCACGCTATAAACAAAACTGACTAACTTAGCCTTAGATATATGTGTACTTATAGCAAAACGGAACTGTGAAAAGTTGAATCGGATCTTCCACCCACATCACAATATCGTATCACAAGACACGATCATGAGTAGCAGGGTAGCTATTCTTAACCGTTCAAATGAGAACGGAAGGAAGTACACATAAGACTAAAACAGAGCTACGCTGGGTTATGACAAAGTAACAAAGTACTTTTGATGTGTGGCTGTGAAAGTGTAAAGACAAGTATACGCGAGAGTATGTTTTGTGTTGAGTAACTCACCGGCTTGTCCTTGTAAGACCTGTTTCCCTTGTGCTAGCATGTGCGGTGCCAGCTGCCCACCTTGGAACGGCTTCCCGGCCGCGATCACCTGTGCCCAGACCATTTGTAAACTTCACGTGAAACTTCTAAAAGTGCCATCTACACGGATATATTGGTTTCCGATCGCAACAATATTTGGAAAACTGCAATAAGTTGAGGTCGGATGCAAACATCATAGGACGCATACATTATACCTTATTACCTACATGGGTAGGCCCAAAATTTTTCGAGCACAGCGAAACATTGATCCACAAAACATTAGACAGTTCTCTGAATATAAATAGTAGATACATTGGTGATATTTTGCCATTGTCTGACTAGTGAGATGTATGCAATTATGAAATTAACATTTAACTATAAATGGTTCATGGCCTTTATAAATAAAAATCAAACAATTAAAATTTCAGCAAACCTAATTTATATTTATGCAGTAAATCGAGAATCTTGAAAGAAATTTGAACGTGGTTATTCTGAAGAAATCATGGTCATTTTCATTTTATCGTAAAAACTATCGCGTGTAATACCTAGTTAGGCCAAGAAAATACTTGAATACTAAGATAAGACCTAGGGCCTTAAATGTCATGGCTCATTTGCGGTTTCGATAAGATAAACCGGCATCATTAAAAGGTGAATAAAAAGAGTACACTCCTTGCATTACTACGCTACATAGTAAATTAAATTGGGTGCGAAGGTTCTACAAATTACAACCCTATTAATTCAGATCAGATACTGCGCTTTTGTTCCTGTATGGAAACGTACTAGGGCTCTCTGCGGCTGAGCTTCCAAGGCAACATACGACTATGATTAACAATTGCACGCATGATTCTTTCAAAGTTATTTGCCTGCGCCCGTTACTTGCGGAAAGAGCGGGGCATGCGTGTAATAGTTACACATAGTTGCAAAATCTTCAATTACAAAATTATTGCTTAATATTGAAAATAGGACAGGAAATGAACATTATTGTAAATGATATTTGATATAATTATTTATGCAGTGTTGCATATTCCGCTATGCAACCGCTCACGGCCACGTCATTAATATTTCATTATACATACTTCATGCGGTTTTTTTACTCGAGCTAATGCAGTTCCCGTGTACCGCTGTCCGTCCCATATAGAGCTTGGAATTGAATATCTAACGAGAATGAAAAATAGTAGCTTACAAGTCTTCTATAGACGTTTTTGTCGCTCGTCGAAGAGTCTAGCTAAATTGGCAATCAATTACTATTCTTTAGCTTTGCCGTGTTCGGGTATAATGAAGATAGACACGAGTTTTTAGTTGAATCTGCAATCAAGCTGAACAACGGCACCCAATCGCATTTCATGACCTCGTAAGATGGGCTAGACTAAGAAACCTTGCTTGAACGCACCCGCAGACCCTATAAAAACAAGGAATGTAATTGCTAGCTTGAAGTTTGAACCTTACCTGTATCTGCTGAGAGTTGAGTCCGGGATGCAGTATGTTCCCCGGCATTAGGAGCGGGCCTTGCGCGTTGTAAAGTTGTTGCAAGTAAGCATTGTTCTGGAGCGGTTGCTGTATCACTTGCACTCGACTGTGTCCCCATTCCGCGCTGGGGAAATAACTCTTCTTCATCTCATTGATCTTCTACTATAGAAGACCATAGACCACGTAAAGCCTATTAATGTTTACATGTATTGAAGGAAAGAATTGGTGGATATCATTATGATCCTTAGTTTTTTGCTTTATTTCATGCCTCACGTTTACAAGCCTCGCCCTGTGTCTTTTTTACAATCTGCTAGTTGACAATCCTTCTGGACCGCCAACTCACTAACTCGCTAGCTTTTAAACTCGCCGACTAGTAGCTCGTCAACTAGTCCTGTGTTATTAACATAAGCGAGATTTGGGCAAAATTGTTTTTCTCAATCTCCAAGAGTAGTGCGATTCAACCATAAAATTGTCTACTAGTGTCAGACACAGGATTGAGAAGTTCAATCTTTAATACATAACTGTGTCTGATAGCCCCCTCGCCAGTTACAAAAGGGTTATAATTAGGGCTTGCAATTCGGATATCCGGATATCCGAATTATCCGAAATATCCGGATATCCGCCCCATTTTAATATCCGAATAATCAGGGCAACAGTATCCGGATAATTTGGATAAAACGGATAGTAAAAAAATTAAAAATAACACCGTTTTAATATGGTTTAAACTGTTAAAAACATTTACTTTAGCATTGTGGGCAATACGTACACGTTTACAGTAAGTAATTTTTATTTAAAACACTATTTTTTTTTTATTTTTATCTAATTTTAGTCTTTAGTACTCAGAAAGTGATCCAACACGTTATTGAACGTATGATTATCTGATTTTTGTGGTTTAATTGGTATTATTAAGGTTTTTTTAATACTATCCGAATTATCTGAAATATCCGGATATCCGGATAATAGGATTTACTACTATCCGAATTATCCGGATACCAAAAATCAACGGATAATGCAAGCCCTAGTTATAATAACGACTCCATAACACGACATAGGATATTATGCAAGACGAACTATACACGCGAACACAACGAATACTTTTAGCAGTTAGGTAGCTTCTTTCTTACTCGCAGGTACCTACCACCCGCATTTCTTATGTCTTATGGCTCTTATGCCTACTTGCACCAAACTGTCAAATTCCCTAAGCAATTACTTTACTCGCTTGGTAGTTCTTAACAGTCTATATTCTGACCATAAAGAACTGTAAATTGAAAAAGTAATTGCTTTGGAACTTTGAAAGTTTGGTGCAAGTCGGCATTAGAGACGAAAAGAAATGTAAGAACTAACTCTTTTTGATTTAAACTTCCTTTTTGTGAATCAGTTCCTTGTTTTTAGAATGCATTGTCATTGAGGTGCGTGAACTACCCTGAAAGTTTCAGCCGTATCTAATCGGGAAGTGCTCGAAATTGGAGATGCAAGATTCCACCCGGAACGACATACAGACAAACCAACAAGAAAGTCACATAATAAAAACTAAGTAATAAGAAAAAGATAAAAGAATTCGTTTTAGCATTAAGGCAAGATGCTCACCTGATTTGTTGAGGCTGTTGTTGATTAGGGGGCAAGCTGTGCAGCGGGGGCATACTAGGCAGCTGCCCCGATTGTTGCTGTATCGAGCCCCCCGACTGCTGTTGTTGCTGTACCTATAAACAGGACCCCGGTCAGAATAGCACACTAACGCCTGTTTGCACTTTGTGCAGGTGACATGCAAATGCAGGTCTATCAATCTTTGCACGTTCCTCCACTCGCGCGATCATAGTCTGGCCCTCCAGACTGCATTTTTAGACTGAACGATCTCGCCCAACTAAGCACGACGTACGCGTACGGGTGCTTGGCACTTTACCGTAACTGCACTCCAACTAATCAAAGTATTAACAAGCCTTATATCAAAGCGCACAGCGTACGCAGGCAAATTCTTATAGAAAACACCTGGAGCGCACTGTGCACTATTTACACGAAACGCTTCGAGCCATTTTGACCCACTCTGTATAACATATACAAATATATAAATACTACAGTTATATTAGGCTTGTGAGAGAAAAGGAAAGTGAGAATTAATAGATGAATTAGATTGGGACATACTACGGTATTTTATTCCTCCCGTGAGAAAGTGGGGATTTAAGTCCATTGTTAGAAATGGTGTGGTGTGAAATAAAATAAAAATAATAGTTTAAGCTTTTCTACACTAACCTAGATAAGAGATCATTTTATACTTGTCGAGTGGATTTGTCCTACCCTGGACCCGATATCAATAAATCGGGAACGGAAGTATCTTTACGATAAAGAACTACAGGTAACCTTTTCTTATAAAATCGATAAGAATCGCGAACGCGCACTCGCGTACACAATGAATTTCATAAAAGTGCGATTGGCGCGGAACGTATACCACGAACTTACCGGGCGCTTCCTAATCATCACCGCGCGGAACCGAACATCCGCGATTGTGTACGAATGTGACATCTACATTACGGCCGTTAGGCCATTGTTTCGCACCACTTTGATGTACCTAAGCGGTCGCATATGAGCCGAGAGTATCTCGCATCCACGGAAGATTCCATAGAAAAGGACATTAAATCTTTCTGGAGGTTTGTCAATAATAGGAAAGGTCAAGTGTCCATACCTCATACTATGTCTTTCAGAAATAATTCCTCATCCAATGGTTATGGTATTTGTGAACTTTTTTCGCACTACTTTAGCTCTGTTTTTGAAAACGGTGACTGTTCCGATTCTGCGAATGTTAATGATGGCGGCGGTGATTCTGTTGACGGCTGTATACCTAACACTATGTCAAACATCTCCGTAACCGAAATTGATGTTTTATATAAAATTAATCAATTGGATAAAAACAAGGGTCCTGGTCCTGATCTGCTACCGCCGTCATTTGTAAAATCTTGTAGCAAGGAATTATCTGTACCTCTGGGCATTATTTTCAATAAGTCGCTAACCTTTGGTATATTCCCAAAGAGGTGGAAAACAGCTCATATCATTCCGATTTACAAAAGCGGAGATAAATCTCGTTGTGAAAATTATCGCCCAATTAGTTTACTCTCGTGTTTTGCCAAATTGTTCGAGTCCCTAGTTTACGGTCATCTCTATAGTCATTTCAAACCAATTATCTCTGATAAGCAACATGGTTTTGTGAAACACAGGTCGACAGTCAGTAATCTGTTGGAGTACAAGAACTATCTCTGTCAAGCTTTTGCTAAAGGTGGCCAAATTGACTCTGTCTACACAGATTTTTCCAAAGCTTTTGACAAAGTCAATCACCGTATACTATGTCACAAACTATATTTACATGGTGTCCACGGGAGCTTGTATCGCTGGATTTGCTCATATTTGGATAACAGAAATCAACTGGTGGCTTTGAAGGGTTTTGTTTCGTCGCCTGTGGTAGTCACTTCAGGAGTTCCCCAAGGTTCTCACTTGGGACCTCTTCTTTTTGTGATTTTTATAAATGACCTCATTATGCGGCTTTCCTGTGATCTTCTTTTATATGCTGATGATTTAAAAATTTATAATGTCATTTCTAAGAAGGATGATTGCTTGTTGCTACAAAATGATTTAGATATTATATCCCAATGGTGTAAAACCAATCATATGTACTTAAACGTCGACAAGTGTTTTACAATATCGTTTACAAATAAGCGTAACAAAATCATTAATGACTATAATATAGACGGTCAGGTACTAAGCCGGTCTTCTGTTGCTAAAGACTTGGGCATTTTGTTCGACGACAAACTATCGTTTCGTGCACACTACCAGCACATTGTTTCTAATGCCAACCAATTACTAGGTTTTGTTCTACGAACTACAAAAGGTTTCAAAAAGCCACGTACTTTATTGTATCTTTTCAATACCCTTGTAAGAAGTGTGCTTGAATATGGTAGTCCAGTCTGGTCCCCTAACTATAAAGTTCATAGTCACAATATTGAACGAATTCAGAGAAAGTGTCTTCGGCTATTATGTTATCGTCTGCAACCTGGTCGCTTATCTCTAAGTTACGAAGAGAGGTTAACTAAATTTAAGGTCCAATCATTGGAAATAAGGCGTTATTATTTTGATTTGCTCTATCTCTACAAAATAATTCACTCCTTAATTGATTCTCCTAGGTTATTATCTGTGATATCATTTAACATTAAATTTAGAGCACGTAACTCCAATAAAGCTAATGTTTTCGCTTTACAGATATACAGAAATAATATTTCATTCTATAATCCATTAACTAGAATGGCTCGTCAATACAATGACTTAGCTAGTAATAACATTGAACTCGATATCTTCGTTCCAAAGCTGAGCCACTTTATTAAAATTGTTAAGACCATCCTCAATTTCGATTTTGCTAATAATGTGAGCCACTCCAATGACCAGAGTGACTCAGTAGTTCTTAGCATAAGATAGTTTTAGTTTATGGCTAGTAGTAGTTTATGGATAGTATTAGTTCGCCCTAATTGTATTATGATATATTTATTTATTTTTAAGTTTAGTTTAGTTGATCCCTGATCTTATTTAAGTTAGAAGTAGTCTGCTCGGTATTTATGTGTTGTTTAGTTGTGCGTACATATGTTTATGTTGCAATCAAGATCAGAAATCTTTGTTAACCTATAATTTTATACTTATGTGATTGTGATGTGTTTTGTGCGCTTAAATAAATAAAAATAAAATAAAAAAAGCCGGCCGGGAGAGAACTATCACCGCTTTGATAGTGACGCATCGAATCTCGGCGACAACCCACGCTTTCGATGCAATTCACAACGCATCCCCTCCCTTCGGCGCTTTAGTAAATCAAACTGCTTTCTCGCTCCTGCCTTTAAGTTTATATGTCTATCGCGTATTTTAGATGAATTGATTTCGACTTAGTACTCTCATGTTTACAATCGCATGCGTGAAGCATGTTATCAGTATCACACTAACTTTTTGAGCAGCACATTCGTGTCGAATCCGTCACAGAGAAATCCAACCCTGATAAGCCTTCTGTGATGGATTTGATATGAATGAATACGTAAAAGTTTGGAGATACTGCATAACTATAACTTTTCAACCTCAAACAAAACGAATACCATAAGTCATCTCCCATCAAATCAGTTTACGAGAACCGCTCTGTTAGAAATAGAACTTTCTGACTCGATTGAGAGAAAAGATCATGTTCGTTCATGGCTGACGTCCGTTAAAAGGATATAAATCTCAAGTGTCAAGAGTATACCATCGTCCAACGCTTGACCTTCCGTCGATAAAAAATATGAGGCTGGCCTCGCGAGCGCTCGAACCTCGAGATAGTTAATTTTTTTGTCGATTTTGATGCAACATCCATAGACAAAAAGAAGTGCTTTCAGATAGTCTAATAAGGCAACATTTTTAACCGTTCTGAAAAAGGGACGTATAACCTACATAACATGTAATACGGGTTTTGGATGGGTTAGGGTTTCTAAATGAAAACTGTCGCGATCTCTGTTCCTTACCGTAACTTTAAGGCAAATCTGACAGATATAAAGAACCTGGAAACAATTGTGTATGTAAGTTCTTACCTGGTGTGCCATTGAATTGGGCATAGATGACACGACGGTGACCGTCTGATGGTGTTGCTGCGAAGAGTCGTGCTGTGACATGTTGATTTGCTGTTGGACTACTTGGTTCTGACCATCTACTATCTGTGTAGACAAATGAAACATCGGATTATGCTGGGATTACCTGTGTCAGGGAAGGCATTGACACAGATATACAAGAAACAACGTGCAAGACCCTAGAACACACATTTGGGGCATCCATTAATTACGTGAGGTAATTTTGGCGATTTTTCGACCCTCCCTCCCCTCTCGGTGAGATGTCGTGAGATTTTGCTCTAACCCTCTCACAGCATTAAACTTGAGATTTGCCTAGACCGGGTGTGTGAGGTTTGACTCGCCCCCCCCCCCCCCCACCCCCCACTCTTACGAGCCTCACATAATTAATGGATGCCCCCTTTGTATTCGGCCGGGCCGGGAGGAAAACAAAGTCAGCCTACGGTGGCTAACGTTTCCCACAAGGCCCAGAATCCCACGCGCCGCTATCTTGCTCGCACATTTGTAAAGATATAAACTGAGTATAAATTAAAACCAAAAAATTGATTTTGTTACTACAACCTCAAGAAAATTGAGCAAAACTGTATTTTCCTATTTCCTTCGCTTATTGTTAACATATCAAAACATAAAATATACTTATTGAAACATTTCTTGACGTTGTAGTAAAACAATCACCGAACCACTTTTTTTTTATTTATACTCTATCAATTATATCTTTAATAGTGTACAAATGCGAGCGATATCATATTGAAACTGTAACCCATGACTAAGAAATTTGTTACGCAATTTTTTTTGTTAAAAAAATATTTTCACTATCGCCCCAAAAGTTTTACATTGTTCAAAGTTTTCTACTCGATTCGCTAAAATAAAATCAAAGCGGGTTTCGTGGATCGTACCCATGGTGTTACCATGAAAGATCACACATATGACCGGTTCTAGAGACCGTTACTTTTTACATCGCATAATAGCAGCGTTTAACAATTTCAAACTTAATTACTATAAGGTGGTTCACAGCTTGCGGCATTCTGGATTAGGTATAGATGTGCTGTATTCCATCGTTAAAGATCTTCATAGGTATTATCGACCGGCCAACTTTTCCGCGCAAGTTTAAGAAAAATTAAATTGTGTAATTTGAACTAAAAAATAAACCTAAATGACTTACATACACTATCTATACACTTTATACTGGTGCTCTACTTTTCGTATAAATGATCTAAGAACTGATTAATGGTGATTTAATACGGCGTTTAATTAATGATTAAATTAACGGCGAGTAATATGGTAATTATAGAATGAGATATGAAAGCATTATATTTAGGTATTAAGGGGTATTTTTGTGAATGAACACACAGTGATGCAAAAGTTCCAAATACCAAATACTCGCATCACACTAATATTATTCGTGCCAATGTTTGCGAGGATAGATGGTTCGATGTTCATCATCATCAGCCTATCTTAGTCCACTGCTGGACATAGGCCTCTCCCAATGAGCAACATCGCGCCCTGTTTGTAACTTAATGAGCGTAAATTGAACCGGTTAGGCTGAAATTTGGTAAGGTTTAGTTCCATAGGTACCTAGAAAAAGACACAGCAACCTACTTTTAATCCTTGAATCCAAGAAGCAGCTTGCAGTTAGCTGCTGCAATCTTACTTATGAAGGGGGAGGGTACTCACTTGAGGCTTGACCTCTGTGCTCATGCCAGTTTTCTGGTTCTTGTCGAATACCAAATTCACGTTGTTCTGAGGAGACGCCAGGAAACTGAGATTGATCTCGCCAATTCCCGGTACGTTGAACTGTTGCGTATGTAGTGGCTACAAAACAACGGTACTATGCAGATCTTGCACCTTCAAATGAACACTTACATACCCCTGTACTACCGAAGTGTCAGTGGGCTGTCTATATCTACCAAAGAACCGACAACAGTTAGGGTAAACGTGTTCTTGAGTGGAGGCCGTGTATAGGCAAGCGTAGTGTAGGACGACCTCTGGCAAGATTAAGCGTTGATCTGCGCGACTGCTGGCAGAAATTGGATAAGGAGAGCCGAAGATCGGACTTAGTGGCGCGCCTTGGTAGAGATGCTATATGATTACCTGTGTTGCAGGTCGCATGGACACCTACATAACATCAAAACACCCAAGACCCGAGAATAGACATAATAATCCATGTGTGATAGATAACGCAAAATGATCGGTCCGGCCGGGGATCGAACCCGGAACAGCTTGGCAAGCAGTGCCAGTATCAATTAATTTAGCCACCATGCCTGCTAAATACTGGGAACCTAGGAAGCTTGAATTCTATGCTTTAGGACCATGTCTTATAATTTTACTAGCTAAAGTCTAGCACTCTACAATTTGAACTCTAACACAGAATTGTTTAGTGTAGTAGGAGTGTAGAACGACCTTTGGCTAGATGGAAAGATGATTTGCGCGCTATAGCTGGCAGAAGGTGGATGAGAAGAGCCAATGATTCCAGTCCAGCAGTGGACTGCTATTAGGTTGATGATGTTAATATCAGTATTGCTTACATATTACAGCTTGGCGATCCTACCACGACGTTTGCAGGATCACGGTTGTCTTTAGATTTATTTGAGTTTTAAGGGGAATCCTCAAATCCGAATTCCATACAAAATGTTTCGGACAAATACTCAAAAAGTACGCCGTATTATAGTAATTTCTTCACATTTTTTACTTTAATTTAGATTTTATACGTGTTTTAAAATTAACCCTACTAACTTAAAAACACGTATAAAATCTAAATTAAAGTATGAAACCTTTCACTTTTTTTTATTAACGAAATCAAAAAACATGGACAAAACGAATAGTGTGAAGAAATTACTATTATACGGCGTACTTTTTGAGTATTTGTCCGAATCATTTTGTATGGAATTCGGATTTGAGGATTGGCCTTAAGAACATAAATTACACACCTGTAAAAACTTTTGCTGATTATCCGCTGTTTGGGCAACCTGCAGCAATTCTGGTTTCTGTTGTTGCTGCTGCTGTTGGTGCTGTTGTTGCTGTTGTTGTTGTTGTTGCTGTTGTTGTTGTTGCTGTTGTTGCTGCTGCTGCTGCTGTTGCTGTTGATGTTGCTGCTGTTGCTGGAACTGTTTTTGTAGCTACGACCAAACAGACTTTATGAACATCTACAGTGAGACTCAGTAAAAAAACAATGCTAATCATCGTATTAAAAAGATTCAGCTAACGTCATTTCACTCTTTGACCAAGAAATAGACAAATGATAAGTTTATGCTCACCAACTCCTGCTGATCTTGTTGGTTCTTGATATGCTGCTGCAGCACTTGCTGGTGCTGCCGTTGCAGCGCCTGTTGCTGCAAGTGCTGCAACTGCTGTTGCTGTAACTGCTGTAGCTGCTGCAACTGCTGCTGCTGCTGCTGTTGCTGCTGTTGCTGGATTATCTGCTGTTGGATCTGAAGGGATGATCACGTGTCGGTAATTTTTTTCTAATATTATAAATGCTAAAGTTTGTTAGGATCGGTGGATAGATGGATGTTTTTGCTTAATTACGCCGAAACTACTGAACCCATTAAGCCAAAATTCATATTTAAGGCCCGAGAAAAGCCGCGATTATTAAAGCAAATACCTATTTAATTTGAATAAAGACAGAGACCTGTAATTTGTCATCTTCTTCTTTTTGGTTTCGGTATCGGTTGTATTCCTCGGCTTGGCTGTGATTATCAGGCTCAGTTTTTGGCTGTTTGAGCTCAGGAGGCCGAGGTCTATTCACATTGTTTTGTTTATCGAGAGCAAGTAGAGTATTGGCAGCCTCGTACTTGTCTTCAAAGGTGATGCCTGCTTTTTCCGCAAGCGTCTCCAGATATTGCAAAGGCCTTTTGGTCTGTTTGCCCTGGCCTTTAGATTTGTCAACCTGCCCCCCTGGTGATTGTTTCGGGACAGTCTTAGTTATGGTAATGCTGTTCTTGTTGCTATCATCTTTCTTGTCAGTTTTAGGTTCTAAGGTGAAGTAGTTTTTGGGATAATCCTTGTCTTTATCGCCGTTGAGCGCTCCGTTTTCAATAAGGGTTATTGTTGTTGAATTTGCAACTTTTAGTAGAGTCTTGTCTTTGGAGTCGTCTTTAGGTTGGTGGGGCGGGCCGGCGCCGTGCGAGGGAGAAAGCAACTGCTGTGCCGGGACATGCTGACTCACAGGCACATTTACGTTCTGGTTTTCGTTAATATGACCTTGTTTATCTACAGATTTGGAAAGCTGTTGATAGCTTGGACTTTGAGGCTCCTTTTCTTGATCTTTCTTCTTTTGAGTACTGTCTACGATATCAGTCCTGAAAGCAATGACTATCTCAAACAGAGTCACCTAATATTTAGGAAAACGTTTCATAAACTGGGATAAGGGAACATACCAAAATTACGTGACCCGTTCAGGGGGGGGAGATGGAGGTTTTCAAAATACTACGCGGAGGACGGGGTGGGGCTTCGGTTTGGTCACATAGTCAATATCCTCTAAAGGAAATCTCGCGCTTATTCGAGCTATATTCAAAATGAGCATGCATGCACTTTTGGCGTCACGCAGCAAGCGAAAACTAGAGGGGGGCGGGCTCTTCTCTTATACTACGGATGGTCACCAAGGGGAGGGAGGGGGCTACAAAATAGTCATAAATGGGTCACATAGTTTGGGTATGTTCCCTAAGTAGTTAATACTAAAAGTCCATATTACAATTCAAATTCATTGTTATAATTCATAAAGGTACCAATTTCATGTTAGTTATTCCACAAATTGTATAGTTAGTATTCTTTGAAGTGGCAGGTTTAGTACGTAAGTAATTACCATGGTTATCAACAGTAACAAAGTGCAATTATACTGGGTTAGGTATGTTAAGAAGAGAAATTTAGCTTAGTAGTCATGGTGATGTTAGATTTACTATTGAACAACATAGGTTGAAATAAAGTTCTAAATAATAAAATAATTTCCTACAAATGTAATACATATTTCTTTTAAATGTAAATATTCTAAATGTAGCCCGTTAAGTTGAACTCGCAGACTAAGACTGAGATTTCCATACCATACCACCCTGCTTATTTAATAATACCTACCATTATCTATGTATAGTTTATGCATAAGTAAACTATTCAATGCAGAAAGCTCAGCATAATTTTGATTTATTATTACCACATGGAACATTAATTGATATTTGATATAATTAAGATGATTATACCTACAATCCAACAAATATACATGTTTTAAAGAACTTAGGTAACTAGTTACTTTATATTTATTTAGTTTTCTCGTTTAAGTGGGTTCTACCTATAAGGGAAATAAATACACACTATCCGTAACAAATAAAAATAAAATATAGGAAGTTTAACGTTAGCAAATTACAAACAAATGGTGTTATCTCATAAAAGCGATGTCTTTGATTTAAGAACAGTACGGACATCTTCCAAATCTCGGCGGTGGCCCAAGCATATTTGTTGCTGTTTCTCTAAAATGGGGCGCGTTATGAGCGAGAAAGCACATCTCACTTAGGGTTGCCATCTCTAAAATTTGGAAACCAGGACAAGACACATGAAAGCCCCGGATTTTAGAGCCCAGAACCCGGACATGTCATCAAGTTTTCCACCAACTTCAAAAAAACAGGAGGTTCTCAATTTGGTATCTTTTTTTTTATGTTTGTTACCTCAAAACTTCGTCATAGATCAACCTATTTGAAGAAGACTTTTTTAAACCCTGACTGCAAATGATGCTCCCCGGACACCCTCTAAACTAGGACAAATCCTGGCAACCCTAGTCTTACTATCAAAATATAAAGTTGTTACTGTGTTGTAGGTATTGAAAGTGTAAAGGCAGCAGAAACTAAAAGTTGTTTTACCATTTTTTTTTTTATTTTTTTTTTACAGATTCAGTTTGAATAAAAAAATATTTTCTCATTTGTTTATTTCTAATGTTGAACATAATATTTACGATGCTAGCAGCAAGTCAGATTTTCGAATAGAGGTGTCTTTAGAGGTGTCCATCATGTTTAAACAATCGCTTGAAAATTACTCGATTTGGTGGTGAAATTAGTTTCGCTCTCATTCAGTGATGATAATGTTTATTGAAAATATGTATGGCTGCGGACCTAGCTATTTCTTATCCGGTTATGTATGCAAAACTTCATTAAGATCAGGCATTTAGTTTTCAAATAAATCGGAAAGTACGTTTGTATTGGGAACTTAGTTATACAAAGCCACCCTATGAAAAATTATTGTTTTTATAGGGTGGCATGGCGGTGCCGGTAATTAAACAACTTCAATACTTACATTATTTCCCAACACTAACAATGAAACGTGTTTTACTACCTAATTTATATCGATTTTGCACAGTATAAAATTAGCCGGCCGACTACAAATGCAAAATATGATTCCGATATGACAGATCTCGACTGTCACACGAACTGTCGTCGATTTTGCTTGACAATGATAATAATACTAGAGATGTCCGAAATCATTTCTGCCCAAATAATTCGAATAATCTTTCGTTCGGTATCGTTTAACCAGTTTTATACTTGGAGAATCCAGCAAAAGGAGGGGTTAACGCAAGGCTTAACCTCTGCTGGCCATATAACCTTCTTGGCCATTCACGATAAATAAAACTATACGCTGTATTCGATAACTGTGTGCATATTTTAAGATGGTGTGCGAGATTATTATAGTGTGCGTTTACACGAATAAGATTTTGTTAGGCGCGTGTGCAATGCGTGTTTACTTCGTCCCCCGTCAAAAATGGCAGAAAATTATGTTTGCAGATTCTTAAGTATAACCCCTCTTTTTGCTGGATTCTCGAAGGTTTTATAATATAAATTAGAAGAATAATAATCAGGTTGGATAATATATATTTCTATCAGCCTAATTTAAGGGGAAAATTTCGAAATACTGCTTCGGTGTTCTAATAATAATGTAATAATAATGTATTTTATAAAAAAAATCGGCTTATCCGTTACTGTTTACTTGTGCTAAGCCAAGGCAATGGGTTTTTATCGATTTTTTTGAATAAGTGAATTAATTATCAACTCATTTTGTGATCAATATACTTATTATATTGTATTGGATTACCATTTGTGTCCGCAGCTGCTACCAAAACACGCTAACGCGTCCTGTCACGTTACACCTACTGCTGTAGGTGATTTTGATTAACGGATGCGCGGCTATCCATACCACAAATTTAAAGGTCTTTACGTGGATTAGTTGAAGCTTATCCATTCAGTTAACGAAAAAAAATAATTGTTTTAATTTTTATAAAAACTACATATTTTCACGTGGATGGGAACCCATCTTCACGTGAACTTTTTGCAGCTTATGAATGAACACTCGAAGTTTCAACAGTTTTATAAGAAACGTTGTTCACTATGACGTGGAATATACACTCCTTTAGGGCTTATAGGGACATCAATATACCCTAAGTCACTAAATCTGTACAGAAAGTATTAGTATTGGTGTCAAAAATATAATATCTTCTTGTGTGTAAAATATTAGGTACACTGTTCGGGAATCGAAACCACTTGCCATTTTTTATTTCCAAATGAGTAGTATTTTCCCTATAACTGTCTGTTTGTGACATCTTTGCCGCTTAAGCTTCCAAAAGGATGGTCTGATTTTAGTGGGTTATTTTTTCAAGCTGATAAAATAGAGATGGTTCTTAGGTCGTTGATTGTCTTTTATTCTTAATGCATGTCAATAATCGTCATAATCCTAAGAGCCGAGTTCACCAACAGATGGTTAAGTTTTAAACAGTTGTTTTGACGATTTTGACACGAATTTTCATAGATTACACGTCAAAGTTAACGGACAAAGATGCCTGATCTTCCGATTATCTATTGGTGAACACATACCATAGTCCACTAATTCACATAAATTAACATTAAATAGCATCGATCTGTTTTTTATATAATAGCACTTATTATAATAATAGTTTCAGCTTTATTACTTCTGCAGCTGAGAATAGGCTTAATTATACTACATAATTAATTCATCTAAAACGTCATCAAACAGTGATACTTAAACTTAATATGGTTCTCAGGTATGTTTCATAAAAACTATTCAGTCGTTCGTTATTTAGCTCTCGAATTTAAAGCATTGAGTACATAATCAGGTATTTTAATAAAACTCTAGAGATAGTAAATTAGTTATTCTAAGAATTGCGTTATTTAACATGCATGCAACATGCATCTAATCTAATTCATATACTATATAATTCATAACCTCCCTACAATCCTATATATTTTTTTATATTACTGAAACACTCTATTTGCAATATCATCATGTAAGTAATTTTAACCTGATTTAAGTTTTCTCATGTTGTGTTTTCCTAATAATTATTATCAATCAGTTTAACCTAACTTAATACTCATATCTACTTACTTACATTTCAATTTATACCTAGTAGGTGTAGGTACCTACACTACCTTAACTTCTTTTTTTCTTAATTAAATTATTTTATTATTATTATATTTGGCATCACTTTCGCGTCTAAGCAAATTATTCTCTTCTCAACATATATTGATTGCATATTTATTTTTATTATACCTAGCCTACCATCTTATTGATGTGCTTAACATTCTCATCAATACCATGTTGATAAGCCAATAGCCATATTATGGTAAACATTACGTATGTTGTTACTTATTATTGTAGGAAACTAGGTAAGTAATACAAATATAATGTTAGGGTTATTTCTATACTTACTTACCATCATCGTTAAGTTAAGTTTAAAGAAACCTCTAAGCCATTATCTAGGGACAGCCACCGAAATAAAAACGGCCCGTCTGGCATAATTTCACAGGGGGGAAGCAAAAAAATAATGAAAACGTACGACTGAGAGGACGATATGCGATCGCGTGTGGTAAAACGAAAGAGAATATATCAACTCACTGGGGGAGTTGGAGCGCGAACCGGTTCTGCATGTGTGCAGACAGACGGCAGCATGCTCCCTTCCCTCGACTGTCGACCTCACAATCCTCCTCACATTGTCGGCTTTTCCCCGAAGCGATGCAATAATAATAATACCCGAATAAGCCTCCATCCCATCATTGGAAGATAAGTACCCCAGTTGCCAAATATTGTTCTGGGCAGTAGGAGCAGTAGTCGTAATGGCATATTTAAAACTTGTAAACTGTTGTCGTTACGCTTAGTCAGCGGTGTCATTCATATTAATGTATCATTGTCAAACAACTTTATTTTGTCAGCTGATACACTTTCATTAACTGTCATTACTATTTTGATGGGTTTGAAGATGTACTGAATTTCCACACGCGATGCATAAATCGACATCAATGCAATCGTTAAGTAAAAATAACATAAAATACCTTTTAGTGTAAAAACCATAAGAACAACGTTCCATCGTTTCAAAATAAAAAGGTTAACTGAAACGTAAGCGCCGACCCATGCGGCAGTGATTAAAAGAAAAAAACAAACAAAAATGTAAGGATCGAGACATTCGCACGGGTGAAAGTAAACACAACACTTATTATCGACGAAAACGACATACAAACACACTTTATCGATAGTCCGGTGCCCGTGTCATTGTAACAATAACCTTCTTTTCGAATGGCGAAACAAGACTGTCTAGTTTGCCGGGGCACGCTGACTTGCCGCACCCATGCCCCCCAACCCTCACAGCCCCCGCGTTACACCCGGCCATATTATCCCTCTCTCTCTTTTGTATCACCAATAGTGTGCCTGCTGCGAATCGACGATTTCCATTGGTGGATTGAATTTAAGACCATTCTACAAACAAAACCGGTTGCGAAGAACCACGAAAGGGCGCGATGGACGAAATTAGCGTTAGCGCGATAAAATATATGGCTACTCGCTCTTTCTCTTTCCAATTTAAAATGTTAGAGCAAGTAGAATGACCCACCATGAAAAAGGATAATATAAAAATAAATACTTGCTCCACACAACCGTTCCCGGCCGGAATAAAAAAATACCGGGTTGTGTCGGAGATACAACCGTTAATTATTATTATAAGTGGACGTAAGTAACGTTGCGTCTTTGACACTTATACATACATAACATACATAATTACATACCTATATCGATAGTTTTGATTTGGACTAGGGTGATGCGATCACAGCACAGGAAAATAACAATGGCGGCGCTTGGTCATTATTTTTATGCCGATCATAAAATAATTAACTTATCATGTTAAATAACGAATAAATAAATAAATAATAATTAAATGTGTACCTAACTATAACTACCTATAATAAATCTAATTTGCATTCACATTTTGAGTACCTATTTAATAATTCACTTGTTCATTTCTTCACATCTAGACTTAGGAATTCTTTATCGTATCATATTTGTGTACATCATATCAATCTAGGTATATTTATATTACCTAATAAAATAACATATTACCTTAGTTAACTAAAATTAATTGCGGATCAACAGTCAAAATACTCAACAAACAAATCATATAAAATGTCTATCCCGACCGCCCTTTGTATCTAACACACGTTGCTTATTAGAATAATATTAAATCGATTTTAAAAATAATTCGATACAGCTTTGTCACCAGGAAGTTTCACACCTCTATTTATTCGTTTACTCGCATCTCCACTCTTTAATTGCATCTAAGCGCCATCTATTGATAGCATTGCGAAATATTATGTATGTCAGTTTTGCATGTTCGTGTTTCACGGCACGGCTATAAGTGCACAGCACAGATATAGAGGTACAGGGCTAAGGTAGAGCCATGGGTAGAGCTATTCGAGAAAGATTTAGGTATATCTAAGTAAGTATTGTTATAAAAAGTATTACAAAACTTTTTACTAGCTTTCTATGCATTAAATTAAACGCAGACCTATATCACTATAATGCCTATTTTCAGAACGTCCCTGGGTTGAATAACTTCCGTACAAAATAGGCAATTTACCTACATAAAATCTGGCATTGTGCTACTTACAGCAGACAATCCAAGTACCTAACAATGTAATGTTAGTGGTTTATGTATGACTCGTTGGGAACCCACCAATTTTCATGTTTGTCGTGTTGTTACAATCCGAAGGCCCATTTCGTATTCCAACACCATTCTTTATTCAGTTGGCTGCGCTATAGAGTAGACATTTTCAATAACGAAGCTATCGCGTGTTGGTGTTGGTTGGCTAAGTGAGATAGAAGTTGGACCGTTATGCTATGTGGTTGCAATGTTCCCAGTCCCACTTGATATCTCTCCTCTCTCACATTGCCTACGAATGAGGGCGGCAACTTCTACTGCCTCTTTCTAATAATAACTGTATTTCCCCGGGGGCGCTTTCACCCCCTGTTTCGAGATCCCCTTACAAAGCGCATGTTTAGCCCCCTATTTTGCAGGCTGGCTGGACAGGACCACTGTTGCTTTGCGATAATATGCCAGGCCAACCCCATACCCGCACGGTAGGAGAGGTATGGGCCATACCTACCTCTCCCCTAACTATTCTTTCGATAAATCACGCATGTAAAAATAAAATACTACATCCATTTCGTTCAGGTTTACACGATAAATAGTAGGTTAGGCGTTACCTAACCTACTATTTATCGTGTTCAGTGTTAGTACGTTTTATTGATTTTAAAATATAGGAGCCTCTTCGAGGCGCATTTGAAATCCTTTCACCACACTGGTTCGAAGGAACTAGTGACACGATAAGAAGAAGAAGACTGATTTTATATAAAAAATAAATTTGAAACAAAAAATAAACCGCTGAACTGAAAATTAAAATATGTAAGTTGAGGATAAAAAAAAACGAGGAATTAAATTGCCCTGAACAACATTGAACGATTTGTTTCTCCACTCGGGAGAGGAGTTTTTTGCTCAAATTTTAACCTCTCTTAGTGTACCTAGTATATTACCTATATCCAATACAAAGAGAATCAGCAAAATAGAATATTCGATTGGGTTTTGATTTATAAACGAAAAGTGATATTGATTTTTTTTTGTAAAATATCAGTTTTCCTAGTCAGTAATCGAACCGGCGACACTACACGATTAGAGTATAGGAGAGAGTCGTCCACTCACTTTACACGACTAAGTTGTAGTGTGGACTGTGGAGCAAGTCCTAACTCGGCTACAACTCTACAAGATTATTTTACTTTTAACTGTGCTTTTTTTTGCGAACTTTACCCCAAAATAATACTGTCTCGTCTTCTCCAACTTAAATCTAAATCTATCTTTCTCTGTCTTTCACTTGTAGGTGGGTGTCAGCCCCTCGGCCACTGACCCAAAAGCACAGCTGTTTTGGGAAAATTATTTAATTCATAATCTTTCCGTGATTTTCCTACTAAATCTATTTATAGAAAATAATATAATAACACTATGTTACTAAGCTTTAATAAAAAGCATTAAGTTATTTTTTTTTAAGTAGAGCCAACCAAATACATATTATTATGTACAACGCAAACAAAATCAGTTTGTATTCAACTCTATCGATTCTAGTTTTCAGCATGAGGTTATGAGGATGCTCTTGTAGATTGTATCATTCTCACACTTCTCTATACTATTCGCGCCATCCGGGCACAACACAACTGCTTGCTGCTGAATCGATCGAGGGGTGATTTTGTGCCTCTGCCACCCCTAGCCCATTGCAGCCGCCGATTTGTGGCTCAGTTCACAGTAGTCTCGGTAGAGTTATGTGATCTTAATGAATGACAAGGACGTTGACCGGCATTCCAGTTAAAATTACCTTTGCTAGTATGTCAAACAAATGTCAAACAAGTTCGAAAGAACGGATTTTTTTTTTGCGGACTGTACCTAAAAAGCGGGGACGGCTAGCCATAAAAAAAATCGAATAAAATATGTTTTAACAATAGGCATGTTCGTTCATATGTACCTATATCATTTAATATTATCATAATTGAGTATGAAATATTTAAGTACCTAACCTACCTGCTATCTAATGATTTTTAGATCTGTTTTTTAATAGGTACCTAACCTACCTACTCGTAACTACTTACATTTTCTAAAAAAAAATAATTATTATTTTAATGGCATCGAACCATCGAGTATTTAGGAATTAGTACAATGACATAAACATTAAAAATATACCTTTGCCTAGAAGTGGGACAATACCTACCTAAAGGCATAAAGGTTAGAAAAAAAATATTTATTTGAACCCACGATCAACTGGACACTTATCAAGTTTATCACATCAATCATTCGTTAAACGAAATTATGCTTTACGAGGAGCAGCATCCAACCAAACCAAAACCGGTACATAATATAGGTGTTTCCGATGCCTTCAATAGTTGAAGCAGGTAAAAATAGGGACGACGCTCTCCGGCCAACATCCGAAATCTAGCTACTCACATTTTGGGTGCGATTTGGCAACGTCGCTCGCGTCGCTGACACGTTATTTAGGGGTGTAGTGAGGGTTGGCAACGTCGCATTTCGCATGCGAGGCGCCCCCTCTTCCTCCCTTCTCGTGTAAGCCAGGGTACTTTTTTCCTTTGTGGCCAGGGGCGACCCCCATTCGCCACCGGATGATGCTTTTGAAGCTCTACCACAAATTGGATAATGGCTCTACGTAGTATTGTACAATAGAACTTGTGTTCAATCGAAATAAGACTAAAGTCATAATTACTTACTTAGATGGAATGTATTAAAAAAATCTAATATGGCTGATCCAGGTTCCGACGAAAAAAAAGGAGGTCAAATACTTGTAACTAAGCAAGCTAGTGTCTCTAGATTGGTCTATGTGAGATCAAGAACTATTACAAAACACGTAAAATGAGTTATATATACAGTTTTACTTGGTTTTCTCTGCTCTTTCGAATGTTATATTTAAAAAAAATCTAGAGTAGAAAAAAATACAGTTACATCACATATTTTAGCTGTGAATTTTTCTGCTGTGAAAACTTTTGTTGCCGAGTATACTAAACCACGAAAGGTAGACCCACGGTGTCTACCGTACGTTTAGCTAGTCTTCTAGACGTCCAACCTAGTCGTCATCAGTCCCAAGCATAGCTCATTCGCCAGTAGGTTAGTTATGTCCGTACGTAGATACTGCGATGACAAGACATAAACCTACCTAACCGCTGATTTATCCAATCCATAGTGATCTCAAGTGGCTACTAGAACACTCATTAACCCCCACGCTATATCGTTTATCTCGTTCAAGGATTTATCACTCCAATGGGACAGAACGAGATGCCAGTACAATACAAACAAAGCATGATGGATGGATAGAATAGAGAACTTATGAAGTATGAACAGATCGGAAAAGACTATGGACGTGTCGAGGTGTGAAATATTTCAGTATGTCGAGATTTTTGGACGTATTACGTATTTACAGTCAGCTGCACATACATGTATACACAGTACACACTCTCAAGCTTTTACATTTATATCATGCTCTTAATTTTGCAAAGACATCTTCTTTTGACAAGAATTCTGACAAGTAAGATGACTACATTAAGGGGAATCCTCAAATCCGAATTCCATACAAAATGTTTCGGACAAATACTCAAAAAGTACGCCGTATTATTGTAATTTCTTCACATTATTCGTTTCGTCCATGTTTTTCGATTTCGTCAACAAAAACAGTGTAAGATTTCATACTTTAATTTAGATTTTATACGTGTTTTAAGTTAGTAGGGTTAATTTTAAAACACGTATATATTAATTTGAAAATCCCTGCGTGCACTTTTATTTGCAAAATTAAGAGTAATATAAATGTGAAAGCTGGGGATTGTGTATACATTTCTATGCAACTGTCTGTAGGAACGTCATTGGTTAGTTCCTAAAAAATCGACGGAATTGATAGAATCATATTTTTTGTCAAGCGTGTATTTTTTTAAATTCTTGTTTGTAGCTATTATTATTCAATTAAAATTGCTTTCCTAACATTTTCAACGAGCTTTTCAGCTATTCCTTAACAAGACTTTTTTCTATTATAAGCTGCGTGAAGTGTGATTTTTTTTTTCTTTCGAAGAAACTAAGTTCTTCGGTTTTGGCTTCACGTCAAAAGTATATAGCCAGTGTCAAGTAATTGGAGAGATTAATTTGTCATAAGTCAGAGTCGATAAGTCAAGTCATGTCCCTGGTGGTTGCGACTTTACTAGAGGCTTATATGGAGTTTTGGAGCCAACACGAAAAGTCACGTTTTACAGCATTACACTATTCACCTACACTCATACACGTTCACGAGCACTTAATGGATAAAAAAACACCGTTTTTACACTTAAACACTCAAAGTTATACAAGTTTTGTTAATTAATTTAATGCCGCCAATGCGCTATTTTTCATGTTCCCGGCAAAACTCCGTGTGATTTATTACTGCAGTACCTACAGACAGACATGAGACCCTTGATATTGTTTGATTTTTGATTGAGTACCTACTTTTGTTTTTATTTATTGTACCTACTTATAGTGAACAGCATAGGAGATGGAATAGCGCCTTGAGTTACTCCCAGAACAAAAGTTTGAGCCATCTTGTGGAATGGTATCGATGAAAAAATAGCAGTTAAGTTAATTTTATCATCACTTATCTTTTTAATGTCTTGTATGTATTAGGTTCTATATTGGCTACATTGGAGTCAAAATAATAATAATAAAATATATTTTGGATATATCAAACAACGCCATCTAGCCCCAAACTAAGCAAGCTTGTAATATGGGAACCAGATAACTGATAGAATAAGTACTTATATTATTATACTTTTTTTTGTAAATACATACATAGTATAGATAGAAAACACCCAGACTGAGGACAAACATCTATGTTCATCACACAAATGTTAGTCCTGAAGCGGGAATCGAACCCGCGACACCGGCGTGGCAGTCCAACACACTTGCCTTGCCACTCGGCCAATCGTGTCGTTAAGCCTTTCCTTTGTCCTGCCAAGGGTCAAGTAGATACTCTGGTGTGTTATGTTCTTGATGTCAAGTTCGATCGGATCTTATTTCCGTAAAAAGTAACATTTCTTAACCGCTAGTAGGTACCTAGTTATTCCATTTATATGAATGCAGTTGTACTGTTAAAAAGCTGTACCTTTAACTGTACATCAGGTTGTGTTTTATATGTGATAGCATTGTTAAATTTGAAGTCGAAAAATCATATTCAGTAATTATTTATCATTAGATAAAAAATTGGTTGTGTGTAAAGTTGGTTTACGGACAATAGTTTAACGTGACTACCAGCGTAACAGGACAGTGAGCGTTATCGGACAATAACGTCAACGTTTTCGTGCATGCAGCCGGCGTTCATCGATTTATGAGACGTAGTCACGTCAAAAAATTCAACTAGGTAATAATGTGGACTTCCACGTGGTGGAAAACTTGCGTGTCAAAAAACAGAGTAGATAAGTTGTTCTTAGAGCATTGACATCCACCAATCCGCTTGAAGTCCACTAGTTGGCTAAGCTCTTCCAGTTAAGAGTACACATGTCTCAAAGCCAGCAGTGGTACCAATATAGGCTGATGATTATGCATAACCTGATAGTCTTCAATGGAAATTCGAGCATGCTTTGTCGCGCATTCTCGATTATGCAAGGCCCCTGCTGATACATTGTTACCACGACTGTATCCATTCGTCAGCTTTCCATTGACGTGTGAGACTCTATATTTACCAATTGGAGTCCTATTTGACAGTCGATGGATAACGAACTAGTGTAGTTAATCGTCTCTTGTATAGCTTTAGTGGGAATTAAGGCTAACCGGTTCAGTCATCATAAGTTTCCGATATTAACTAGGTACAGCTAATACTTAGTTATATTTTAAAACTGAGAAAACGATTGTTGAGTCTTGATGAAAAATCTTAACTGCATTTGTGAATATTTATAAAAATGTAGAGTCAGCTAAAAATAATATTTATGACATATTATTCACATTGGTCCCACTCAATCGATTCACTTCTCCATATTTTTAGCCACACCCTGTTTATACCTTTGTTTAGCACGTAGTAAAAGAGGTTTATTAATGTATGACTAATAAAAGTTCTTATTAACTTTATACTGTTATTGGATATTTTTATCTTATTGCGTAGGTATTCAAAATTGTTAAACCTACAAGGTCTTAAATATAGTAAGAAGTTATAAAATGTACATTAATTGAGTCTTAATTAGATATATTGTATAATATTGAGAATTTAACTTTTAGCAGAGTCAAATAAGACCTCCAAAACTAGCTCTGGCAGAGTACTAATACGACTAAATAAGGCGAGTATAAGTAGATAGTTAATTGAAAACCATTTACAGTAAGAAGGTAAATTAAGTAAGGTAACTGTATATGTGGTAGGTGCACATTATTTCAGGGTATGTACTTACCTATATTTAGTATGCAGATGTACCTATCAATGCAGTACCCGAGTACAGTACATTATCAGGCACAAGCACGTTATCAATTACAGGCCAAATGGCTAGCCCCGACTCATGGCCACAGCTCGAGATTGGCAAGTATCAGTAAACAAAAGTGATGCACTTGGCGGTCGCATACAATCGTACATTGTGGATACAACACAGTTCATTGACACGGGCCTCTATTAGCGACTAGTAGCGCCATCTCTTAACGATCAGAAGAAACAAAAAAAAATATGCATTTCAAGCATTACTCACGTGAGAACTAGTCCGTGGGATCAATAGAAGCAACTGAGGAATCCGTTGGTGATTTGCGGATGCACAAAACAGCACTGATGATGTCCAGTTATTATAATTGAAATGGAGATCGCCTCGGAAGCGCAATCTATAAGCAAGGGCCCGGGCCGGACTGTCCGGGCGTCGCGGTCCCTTTCGTGCCTAGGGCAGACGAGTGAGCAGCGCGCGCATTGGTCGTACGTCGCCCAATCGCGCACGTCGCTTCGCCACTTCGCCACTGGCTCACAGTGAGCGTCTCTATGGAAAAAGCAGAGGGGAAAACTACTGACAAATTCGCCGTCGTTGGCAATTCTTCTCTCGCCATTCGTTTCACACACAAATTGGTTTCGGAGGCCACACCGCTCTATGTAAAGACACCAATCGGCTGGGGCGATTAGCTCGCAGTCGATAGGATATCATACACGGAGTCACTGACTAGCTAAACCACAGGCGGGAAATGACAATAGCAATGAGAATATTAATTTTAGGCGAGAATAAATCAGGCGTTAATAAATAACAAAAAAAAAGGATAATTTAAAGGCGTACATGATATAAATTACCTATACATATATTGTTAGATCACGCACGACGACGTAGGACGCACACAAGAATAAAGAAAACATCACTAGGTACTTGTACCTTATTTAGACCTTTTACCACAACAGTACATACAATACTTACTTATTTATTCTTTTCCTAACACGACTCATTTACTTCATATAAGTTTTATCTTAATTCTAATATTATTAAGGCTGTTTAATACATTAGGAAAAGTATATAATTTTAAATATCTCTTTATTCCATAACCAAACTAACATTAATTAACAGAAACAAATTAAACCAAAAGAAAATGTATTATAAAACTAAACTAATTCTTACTTCTGGTGACTCCACTTATGGACTCCATCTCTGAAAAATGAACAGTCTGATAAGTACGCTGTAAATACGGTGTATTTAGGCAATTCGAAATACAGTCCAATCAATGTAAGTATTAAAGTACCTATTTCCAAGAGTTCGATTTAGAATAAACTGATACTTCTAATCTCTACCTAGCAGTGAAGAAGCCCGCTTACGCTTAATTTAAAAGTAAGTATGCTGTAATGCTAATGGTAGAGTCTGATACTTACTAGCTCGGTGGCTACATGTATGACAGTGGCGGGTCGTCTCCGGACGGCACCACGTCTGCACAGATGCACTTCATCTTGCCTCGCTCCGTTACGTTACTGCATCTCTCACAGATTCAAGTATTACTAATGGTAGAGTCTGATCCTTATTTGTATTTTGTATTTTTTTATTTACTTACTAGCTCAGTGTGATTTATTTGTCGCCTCGTCTGCAAAGATGCACTTCATCTTGCTTAGCTCTGTCATCGTTACTGTACCTCTTGCAGATCACAAGTATGCTGTAATGCTAATGGTAGAGTATGATACTTACTAGTTCGGTGGCACTTCGTCTGCACGGATGCAATTCATCCTGCGTCGCTCCGCCTTCGTTACTGCATCTCTTCAAGATGTAAGTATGCTGTAATGTAGAGCTTGATGCTTACTAGCGCGGTGGCTACATGTATGGCAGTGGCGGATCGTCTCCGGGCGGCGCTTCCTCTGCACAGATGCACTTCATCTTGCCTCGCTCCGCCTTCGTTACTGCATCTCCGGCTGCGTTGTTCATCTCCCACCAGATGGCGCCGCCAAGGACATTGCGGAAGTATGGAGGCACACTGCCTTCGCGCAGAAGATACCTGGGTGGAGAGTATGGCAAGTCTTGAAGTGCTCAAATAAAGCTAGTTTACACGATAACCCAACAATTCATTGACAATTTTGTTACGTAGGTACATTCCGGTGATTCCGGCATGTTGATTTGCAGCAGCAGTGGTGATTCCGTAGTACCTACTCGTAAAATGATAATGATGCTGATGACCTCATTATACAACATTAGTTTTTGTAGTATTTAGGTACCTAGGTATTGAATTCTTCTTACAACTTCTTGTTACAGCTATGCAATATGTCACGAATCCGCAAGTGATCACTTAGGCTAGAAGCTAGACTTTCATAAACTCTAGTAGGTACTCACGTGTAAAACTGCTCCTCTTTGAGCTCCTCCCCGCGGCGACGCCAATACCTCTTCAAGTTGGGGCTCTGCTCCTCAGCGGCTGCCAACTCCTTGACGTGTGTTTCTCGCTCCTCCTCAAGCGCTCTGAGCTCGTCTATCGCCTCTATGACAAAAAACAAACACACGTATTTAATATTTTCAGAAGGAAAAATGATAGTTACGTCTTTAAATAAATAAGTTCTAAAACTCTATAATCGTTGAGAGGCAACCCCTGCAGATATTTTGCCACAAAGCAGTAATGTGTAAGCTTACACATTACTGCTTTGTGGGAAAATATCTATCTATGGTAAAATAGTAAACATAACACAGTAATGCAATGCAAGCATTACTGTGTTCCGATTTAAACTCAAATTTTGACAAAATAAATTTGATAAAAATTGGATAGCTGTAAACGTTAGTCATTTTCCTATAGATTTGCGTCAGGCGGTACCCTTTATTGAGTTTTATTCATCGTTTGGCAAACCCGGGCTCTTAGCTCGAGCCAGCTCGTAAAAGCTCGGCTCGGGCGCCGTACTCGCGCCGCTGTAACTCTGTCATTTTGTAGATTCCCAAAATTCTGACTGCACAGATACAACGTAGTATACCCCTTTTGCATTGCCCATTATTTTTTTATTTTATAAAACTGTGGTTATTTTACTAATCAATAAAACTCAATTTTATTTCCCGTCAACTACCAACATATCTATACTACGGTAGGTACTTACCCAATGATCTCAAGATTTCGGATAATTTAGGTATGTATAAGTGCCAGAATATACTCACCCATAACTTAATTACGGTTATAATCGTGGGGTGAATTTTAATTTAGAAGCCAAACAAAGGGGTTTAAAGTGCAGGGACCACACCCTTTATTTTCTAGATATTTATTGGGGCTCTCCCTAACTGGGGTTAGCTGACCCCACCCTATCTATCTAATGAGGATCAGTCAACCTAGCACGAATTGTGTTACAAAAGCAGAGTATTAAGTAGACTTTTAGGAGGGCGTTCAACATAACTCACTAAGTATCGGGTATTTAACGACCATTTGCAATAATGGCGTCGCTTGAAGACAATTTTATGGATACACCTGTAGGGCCATCTGAGCTAGTTGGTAGAAATATTATGCTATTGCTAAATGCTGGATGTATTAGTACCTAGAGATCTTTCAGTTCATCATTTGTTGGGCAGCGATATTGTAGGGTGGTGCAGTATGTGCTGTTTTAGAATGTAAGATATCTACAGAAGCATAATTATAAAAATACTTACCCTTTCTTTCAACAATGGTAAAAGGCTTTACGCATCCCATATAACCGGGGAGAGCTAAATAGCTAATATTAATCGAGGGGCCCTTGATTTGCTATAAGTACCATTAAAATCTTTAATACCTACTCTTTCCTACTTCGTTAACGCAAATCGGGTTTTGTGACATTTAGAAAATTTAATAAACCATCACCACACCACCATCATTATCCGCAGCTGGGCATAGCACTCTCTCTGCTCTTGCCATTTTGCCCGGTCCTGTGCTAAACGGACAATGTCGTCGACCCATGTTGCTGCCGGACGTCCGACGCTTCGCTTAAACCAGCAAGCGAATAAACCACATATTAAAAACTTTCGCTAAAAATATTTTATAGGATTTGGGGGCCCCCTTTTGCACGGGGCCTGTAGCAATTGTTACTCTTGCTACTGCACGTTAAGAAGAAGTGCTAATACGTCGTCAAGTCGGCAAAACGCTTACCCTCCTCTAACTCTCCCTCGATGGACATATCCTCAGGCGGAGACGGTTTCGTGGTGATCGTGGCCTTGGCGCGGCTCCCAACGTCGTCGTCCAAACGCTTCTTCAGGTCTTCATAGATCCTGTTGAAACTACTCGTTCAATATCGGGTTACCATCAACATCATCATGTCAGCCTTAAGGGTAATCCTCAAATCCGAGTTCCATACAAAAATGTTTCGGACAAATACTCAAAAAGTACGCCGTATTATAGTAATTTCTACACACTATTCGTTATTTAAAATTAACCCTACTAACTTAAAAACACGTATAAAATCTAAATTAATGAAACCTTTCACTTTGTTTGTTCGTAAAATCAAAAAACATAAGAGAAAACGAATAGTGTGTAGAAATTACTATAATACGGCGTACTTTTTGAGTATTTGTCCGAAACATTTTTGTATGGAATTCGGATTTGAAAATGCCCCTTAAGACTCCATTGCCTGAACACAGGCCTCGAAACTAGTTTTCAAAATTAAAATTGGGACACTGGAAAAATCCTGCTGACTGAGTTTTGAATCTAACATAATTATACATCTGTACGTGTGTTTGTCACCCTACTCCTCCTAAACGGCTGGACCGATTTGATTTTTTTCGTTTGGTTCCCTCTGATACCGTAGTCGAAAAAAATATACATTTAAAAAGTTTGAGTGACTGACACAGGAAAAACAACTAAACAAAAGACTTAAAATTCAAATACCCTACCTATTCGTCAAGTAGAGTTGGCGCGCACTAAGAAATGAATTTTACTAATTCAAAATGCAAATGAAGTTTCGGGCGTCAGCAAGTAATAGTATAACTTTAGGAAATAACTAAGTAAGTATCTATCTACATTCATACAAAGAAAAGGTGTTTAAGTGAAAACTTTATTCATTCGATACGTTACCTTGAAGATGTTCACTTATCGTGTATTTGATGTCTTTTCAAAGTAACACAAATCAAATATTAATGAGCTCATTGTCACGTAAGCAGGTCAATACCGCGGAATAGAATGTGATAGAACAAGCAAGATAGAGAGTAGGTAGTAGGTAAAAGTCTTAAAAAAACTAAAGGCTTCGCCAAACAGAACGCGTACTTACGCCGCGTCAGGGCGCTAAGTTGACGCCGCGCTATAACGCTGCATTGTGTTGTACAGATATATTGAGAGCCTGTCAAACAGTCCTGACGCCGCGACAGGACGTTGCGTACTGCTAGCGTCGGCGCTTTCGGTGTGACAGTAGAATACCGTCATAGTACAACACAGTTCGGCGCTATAGCGCGGCGTCAACTTAGCGCCCTGAGACGCGGCGTTAGTACGCGTTCTGTTTGGCGAAGCCTTTATAAAGGGAAGGTACCTACATTATGTATGAAGAAATGAGCGATTTTTACACACTGATCAGAGAGGTTGTTTATCGTCAGTCTCGCAAGCCCAGTAATTTCACTAGCTACATTGCCCTTCAAACCGGAACATACTAATGCTTACACATTCAGTCGACCCCTACCAAATCAGTAGAGTAGACAACTCACCCAAAGAATTTGAGTTCTATGGTGGAGTCGAGTTTTATCATCGTATCGTATGTTTTAGGTCTTCCTAAGATTTATGTACCTTCTACTCAAACACATTTTTTGCTAATGAGTACATGCCGCATTACCAAAACGTTTGCCTTATAGTATGGTACCACACTATTTCAATACATATGTTTAACATGCTCTACACTTATCAATTTTTACCTCAGTGCTACGCAACAACTCAAGTTTCTACAGTGTAAAAGCACTGCAATGATTCGGATACGGGCTAGTTACTCATGGTGACCTACCTATGAGCCAACGCTTGTATGACATCGTCGATCCGCCTCTCATCCTCCGGCCTGAGGTCTACGATAGGCACATGAAGTATGGTCTCGCAGTCAGTTTCCATGATGCGTCGGTATTTGAGAATTGCCTTCAAAAGTTCCTTGGCGCCTTTCAATGAATCCCTTTCGGCTTCTTTCCATTGCTGTTCTAAAGTTCTGGGTATAAAAACAATCGTAGAAGGGAAAGGAGGTCTTAAATAGCTACAAACATTTTGAATCTTGCTTAAATAATAAACGAATTACCTAAGCCTTATTAAATTAGGCACATACCTATGCGTTGCGTAGGGAGGTAGGTAGGTAGGCACTACTACCTACCTACTACCTAGTAGGTACCTAAGTGTAGGTAGAGGTGGTAGAGATGTGTAAGTGCTGCTGTTAACTAAACCATTGCCCGCCAAGGCAAGTAGGTACCATGTTTATGTAGGGGCAACTTCGTAACGTAAGACTACAAAAATAATGATGGATAACCTCATTACAAAAGCTCGGGGCAGCCTTGGAGGTAATACATTATCTGGTTTCATAGGTTTAGGCTCGAAGCGATTGTACGGTCTCATCCAGTGATAAAATCCTTTGCCGCAGTCCTTCTTCAAATCTTTATACGTGAGGTATTTGGGTTTACCAGCCAGTTTAGAGTCCATGAGCCATTTCTGAACAAAGGTAATTGTATCTTTTTGATTTGTAAGCAAGTTTTTTGTACTAAATATCTATTACAGAACAACATGCCCTGATTGATTCATTATCGACTAGCCGAACACAGTGATGGTGTAAACGTGTTCTACTTATGGAAAAACTTTGAACGCCAAGGAGTCCAACCAAAGAGGGGTAGACGTGTCAGACGTGAAAATTGACTGGGTGATTGGAGCTATCAGGAATTGGTCTAGTATTAACAGTTAGATTCTTGTAATAAATAAAAATTTTGCAGACCTCGGTTTCAGTAAGTTGTACTGGTGTCAATAGAGAAAGAAGACTTCGGTGGTCTCCGAAGGTATCGTATTGGCTCATGGAACACCACGGCTGCCAACGACAATCTGATTTATACTGATCCAGTAACGACCGATGCACTAATTCAGCGCAAGTCAGCTCTCTGAAAAGTATCGTTTCAATTAGGTAAGTACTGATCTAAATCTGTTGTCTCTTGACTTATTAGATGAATAGGAACACCTCATTTGTTAAAATCGATCCATCCTGTTCAGCATGCAGCTCGGCAGCAAAGTCTTTACACTAATTTATTGAAAACAATGAAAGCTAATTACCGTGTCAGGACAAAAAACCGCACAGTTTTAGCTAGGTACATTTCCCTGCACTTGCCGTGTGACATCACAGAGCTTTCAGATTTGCCATCAGTCGGCCTATCGTCCACGTTTTCGACAGATTCCTCAGGACCTCCTTCTTCTGTGAAATGTATCACTTCATCCGAACAGGGTTCGTCTGTCAAACTAATACTACCCTCTTCATTCACAACTATTTTTTTGCAGAACGAATCTTTCATCTTCATCCAGTTTTGATGTATTTTAGTAACACTGCTCATATCGTCAGATTTAATCTTTATATCGCACACAGTAAATGACTGGCATTCGGGACACGCTTCATAACTTAAATGTAATGTTTCTCCATCGAATTTTGCTGTCGTTAGATTGTCTAAAGTTATATTATAAAAGTTGTTGGCATCAACTACAACTTTGGTCCCATTTGGTGAATCTACTGATATCATATCATTGGCCTTATTAATGGTGATGGTCGTGAAATTAGCATGTTCTATAGTATACACATTAAGTACCGATATATAACCATCAAAACTTTCTTTTTCCTTTATTTCGTTTTCTTCTGTGTCAATTTTTTTTGAGGTTGAACTAACACGACTTGTACTGTGTGTGTAAGTTCCGATGTAACTTTTTTGAGACAAAGACGCCTTAGATTTAACTGTGTCTGTATCCAATATGTCGGAGCTAAACAAGTCTAAATATTCTTTTTCTTCATCAGTCCATTCGGGATATATTTCTTCATCCTCCACAATATATTGTGTGATGATCCTTGTTTTATTCGGGAAAGTGACCACTTGAAGACCATCTTTGTTAAGAAGTATATTTGTTCCATCCATGCGCCTTGAAAATACTTCTCCTAAACAGTAGTCTGTCGCAGTTCGAATAAGAAGCTTTTCTATATCAATAGAATTATCATATACCCATTGTTGTCTAAGGCCAGACGTTTCAATTATTTCAAATTCTTCAATCACTAATTCGTACTCAGTCTGTTTCTCATCACAAAGTTTATCATCATCACTCAGAGCATTTCTTGAAGACCTTGACGAAGCCTTACTGGGTTTTTTAGCGGGCTTCTCTTTTGCTTTACCTTTTTTATTTTTATCCGAACTAGTTTCACTTGTATCGTCATGAGTTTCGGGCACTACAATTTTTTTTTCACACTTAGTAATTTTTATGTAAGTCCCATCTGGTTTTAAAACTTCAACCTCACCAGATTTCTTAAACACCACAACTTCGCCATTCAAACTTATGCAGCGCATATCTTCATCGGAATTCGGCAGAGGAGAAACATGATATTGTTTTATATGAGACATTACTGGTGAATTATTTTCATGCACGCTTTCCGTTATGAGACCGTTAGGCCATGTTATGATAAGAGAATGAAAATTCTTTGTTTCAAAAATTTTTGGGACGGTTGTATTAAAATTTTCCGTAGGCGACAGTGCACTTCCTTTTCGCTGTCTAAAATTATCTGTAGATGCAATCGTTATCACTGGAAGAGGGATTTTATAAATTTGTTTCTTGATATTTATCATAATTTGATCTTTACTATTTATTCGAAATGATTCACATGAGTCGATTATTTTAGGAGGTACCATTTCTCCTAGAGCTCGGTGGACCCAGACTTCATTATAACTGTTCCCGGGAACAATCTCCATTGAAATATATTCAGAGTTTATAGGAATGGTCAAGGTGTACCTGCTGGAGACTCGAGTGCCATCTCTTGAGAAATAAGTAGCATCTTTTCCAAAGACTTCCACACGCCTGTCGCCAAGATCATAGCCAAAGAAGGGCTTTGCTGGAATAACGACAGAAGAGTCTGAACCTCTCCCATGAGCCATAAATGACTGTCTTAAATGCTTAGGCGTCGAAGCAGCAGGAGACTTTGCTTTTCTGCTGCTTTTTGATTCTACCTCAGTCGAGGTTGGCGAAAGAGTTGTTTTTTTCGAGATTACATCTCTAGATTCTATAGGACTTTCGTCGTCCTTTTGAGTTATTTCATTAAATTTTAGAGAACCTTCCATCAATAGTTCTAAACCGACTTCATTGTTTTCTACGCATGATTTCTGAGCAAAAGGATCAATCAGGTATTTGCACTCGGATTGGGTTTTAATTACAATATTTTCATCATATATTCGTTCTTCGTTTTGTATCCAAGCATAGTTTTCTTCTAAGACAAAATCAAAAAAGTCTTGCAAGCATAAAGGTGTCGATAAATGACAGCGCCACTCTTCACGAGCTATCCCGTCCTTATCTTGACTGTTGAACAACATTAACACGAAACAATCTGTTACTTCACAGTACTTATAATCGATGCAATTAAATTTATTAAATGCATCGAACATGATCTGGAATGCACTTATTCCGGAAAAATCTTCAAAAAACTCAAAGTCATCAATGAGATGATTGTGAGGTTTCCCATTTGCTATTTCAGTAGCCGATACAAGCTCACTAATATCGGGGCAGTCAAAGAGGAACTTAATACGCTGATTCTCAGGATCTTCGTCACCAGTAACGTCAGAAACATTTTCGCTTTTAGTCATCGAAGGAAACGACGGTGATATTGTGCTACAACTATGTAACGAAGAGCATTTTGATAAAGGTTCTGCGAGAACACTTCGCTTCAAGTAAATTTTCTTGAAAGCAGATATAGTTGAGGACTGTAGATGTCGCTTTTTGAGGGAGCTTCTGTTGTTGAAGAGTTTGCGACATGATAAAATGTGAATTAACCTATTTAGTTCAGCAGTTTCTACATCTTCTCTTTCAAAGCAAGATAGCAGGACATTTACATGAAAGTTGATTTTGGCTTCAAGCTCTCCATGCGGTCTATTTTGATGCCGCCATAGTTGGTTTATAGGCATACAGTACAATGATGAACCCACAATATTGTCTAAATTTATATTACCCAAGTGAAAAGTATTATATTTAGCAAAATCTCCATAGTTTATAACGATGGGGTCTTTGTGAGCCTCGTATTCTTCGCCGTAAGTTAAACGATACGCCTTTCTATTTGCGTCTGTTTGGCAAAGAGCGCTAAACACTTCTTTGACGAGAGTCTCAGCCTTTTCAATTTTCTTTTCAACGTCTAAACTTTTTCGTTGTTGATAAGGAGCGACAGCACTAGATAAAGTTCCGTTGCTCTTTTCATCCAATTGTTGGCTTTTACAGACAGTTTGGAGTATACTGTCAAGCACGGAATACATCGTAACGCACTCAAACGGTAAATCACTAATTTGTTGGTAGTAATAATTGTTATAACGATTATCTTCAACATTTTCTGGGATTTTAATAATATCCATATTATCTAAATAGTGAATATGCTGCCGTGTGAGATCTTGGACATCGTACATAAGAAAACACAGTTCATCATATATTTTATCCGGGTTTCCTGACAAGCTCTCAGAATCCCAGTATGGTGGTGAGAAAACTATAAACGCTGTATTTTTAAAATCATCAGCAGTATCTTTGTTTATCCGTAATTGTTGTAGATCTTCCCAAAACTTTAAGGACTTTTCAGTAAGAATTTCAGTTTGGCTTTGACCTCTTTTTGTAGCTCTAAATAAAGTCGACGGTACCTTTGCCGTGCTCGGATCAATCCTTATCTGTACTAGAGCAGTCAGCGGTATACCGATTTTGACAAGACATCCCGCAAGGAGCGGCTCTACGAACCCAGTTACAGCAACGTATAAGTTGGGTCCATCTGTAGGGAAATCATCCACATACACTTTGTCTCTCCATTCTTCACCTCTTACTCTAAGTAAGGTATTGTACTTCTTTCCTTCATCTGGCTCAGGGAGAAGTGACGCTGGATTTGGTTCTTCCTTTTTAGCTTTGCCTTTAGCAGGCGGAGGTGGCGGCTCTTCGGGCTCGGGTGGTTTCACATTCACTGTACCTCTAACCTCAGTCCTGTCGATCATAGTAGTCGATTCTCGTTTCATTCCCTGTTTTACTTCAAGTCTCTGCCGCTTTATGAACAGATACTCATCTTTCATTTTTAAAATCAAATGTTTGATGATAAGAGCTTGTATCACAGGAGGTATATCTTTCTTGTCTTTTAAATAGGCTTGTCCTTCTTCAAATACTCGGAGATTGTCATCTTTTACCTTCTTTTCTCCACCGAGTTGATTGACCATAAATATAGTTTCCGTTTTGCAAATGTTTTTTATAACAAATCGTTTTTCTTCAGCTGCAAATATCTCAAACTTATTTAGGTATATTCTGTCTTGGTCGCTACCTGCTGCTTCTATGAGGACTACCTTCACCTTCCAATTTCCTTCATCGAGAGGTGCTTCCTCAATGCTTGTCCTCCAAGAGTTTTCATCTATAACGTCCTTAACTCCTTTCTTTGGACCCATTATTATTTCACTGACTATTCTTCAAATCAGTTGGGGCTCCTATCCAACCACTCCAGCTAAAACAAATGGCATTAACTAAACTCAACTACAATAACACAGATCCAGCTACCATTTAACCTTTAATTTTCATGAATATAAACATGATATAAACATAAAACTGGATTGATGAAGGAATAGTGCTCCATGAATAAAATAAATAATGAAACAAATCTCAACTTACCATATTAATATCTTGTACCACAGTGACATTGACAGCAATATTCACGAATTGATAACACGAATTTTCGGGAAAATCCTATTCTCTAAGGAAATCTTAGGTTGTTGACACGAATGCCCAATAAATGTCCAAAAAGTATGTAGGTAGACCTTAGATAAATCTGGGAGCCCGGCAGGGCTCCCACCAAGTCGAGCAAAAAAGTGGCACGGCTGTAGGTACTATCCTTTTCTCGAAGCAGTTCAGGCCATTTTCGACCCTATAGCTTCGTTGTGGATAAAACTAGAAGCCTGAATTTTCGGTACTCAAGCAGGCATTGTATAAACACGGTATATTTGAAATTTCATTCAATTTGAACCAGTTTAAGAATTATAACTAGTCAAAATTCTTAATTTTGTCACTGACTGACTGACTGACCGATCATCAAAAGTCTAAGGCACTTCTAGCAGACATTGAAGCTTCAAATTTAGAATGCAATTAGTGTTTAGTGATCATCAAGATCATCAAGGGAAAACTAAAATATTTGGTAATATCCGTCCAGTTTTCTAGATACACCAACTGCATAAATAACTTTGTAATCCCATATAAATGTATGGGATTACAAAGTTACATTTGCAATTAATGAATTAGCGTACCTGTATATGTATAATATAATGGAATAATAGGTATAGATCATCATCATCATCATCATCAACCTATACCGTAAAAGAAAAAGAGGAAGACTACCACTAAAAGGAATCAAAATTGGTTTTGATGGCATAGACATAATATTATTTGCTGGATTCTCGAAGATTATATTCGTAGCGTAAAGTTCTGTAGAGTATAGTATAATGTAGTAGTAGGTAGGTAGTGTGATTAATGTAATAAAATTAAAAAAAAAACTTTAATTTAAACTTTATATCAGTATCTAATAAATGTTACCATATCTTTAATCTTAACGCTAATATTATTGGATGTAATATAAAATGTCGAACGCATTAATTCATAGATGAATGTAAACAACAAATCAAATCATAACATTTTATTTATAATATTTAAACTACACATAGTTAACCATTAGTATGAGTACTTATAGAAACATATAACATTTATTCTGAGGCATCACTTATTCTGAGGTATAAATTTAACAGTTTGTTGTACTTACTTATTCCTTTACATACTTTTTTAATCATTGTATTATGGAAAAATATTTTACAGCGCTGATGTTCTAATAGATATACATTGCCATAGTTTGTAGCAAAATAATGTAGTATCCAATGCATTCCAAAAACTATCATAAACCTGACGCTTATTGTAATAAAATTATTATTATTAACGTTACGAAATAATATATTTTGTGATAGGCCATACAGTACTTGTGGTACATACAGTATGCAAAAATAACCGGACTATTATAAGATATGATTCATAATTCATTTATTTACAATTTCAAGCATTTACATTCAATTTAAGTATCTAACATTATTTTTACTTATTGGCTTGCTTGAGACATAGTATGGGTTTCAGCACCTACACTAAGCTGTTAAGCTTGTGCCGTAGATGCTGGTACCTTCCAGGAACATTGTGATTTTCAGCCAAGAAGTAGGACTAATCTACGCAGGAGGATCTATGGAAGTACATTTAAGTATATTATTTATTTATATTGAAATTTATGATGCACTGTTACATTTCATTATGTACCCGTAATACGTTTATAAGTATTTTGCTGTTTGTAAGTATTTAGTCATTTGGTCCAAATGAGTATCTCTTTGATATGAGTATATGTTCAAAATTAGATTACAAGAGAAAGATTTCTGGATCCATTGTATAACTGATCCAAAATTTAATTTGTAAAAAAAAATTATAATATTATCAGACTTCTGGTAAATGTTTTTCAATCCAAGCTCTAATGATGTCCAGCCCGCGTTTGTTTATGGAATGCCCTAGCTTTCTTTGGTTATGGAATTCTCCTTCTATTCCAAGTGCCTTTAATTGCTGGAAGGTGGACTGCCCCCAACTGTTGTCCACTAGATCGTCACTGTCACCGTGGACTTGTAGCAGCGGTGGTACTGAAAAGTCACTTCATATCTAATTACTGCATTACTGTGATCCGATGCGAAGGGCACTATAGCTTGTGAAATTATTGGGCTCGAGACTGACCATAAAAATGTCTCAAAATGGACGAGCACCATCGCAGTGTCGCACTGGACCATGTGAATCGAAGTCTTGTGCAGCAGCACTGTTTTGTTTATAGGCAGGCGTCTCTTACCATCCGGAGAACGCCTATCTCGTCTCGTCACTTTTTTACACAAAAAATAAAAAAAATATAGATATTTAAATACTTACTTAATTGAAGAGATGTATAGACTAGTAGAGAAACTAAATAAATCAAACTATCTAAAAATGACCAGCTGACACCCACAAAGTTGTTTGTGCTAAGAATTAACTAATTCCTTTCTTAGTATGTGCTTCTTGAGGAGCACAACCCTCAAGTCTTTGTGTTCAGTGGTTTGACACATTGTCTGTCAGTCAGACAATCATTCAGGACAGCCTTTTTGTTCATTATATATTGAGGTATGCACTGTTGTAGTACTTTCTGACATTCATAAAAATAGCAATAAACCACTACCTACATAATTTAAATAAACTCTAAATAATAAGGCATAATAATATCACCCAGGTTATATCTGATTTATTTGGCTCAAATTCAGTATAGATATGGTTTATGGGATGGCAGGATATAGGCTTCTTTTTATTTAATTTCCACGTAGGTGAAACCCCCAGCAAATGCTAGTCATCCGTCATCCAGAAATTGGATACAGGCCTCTTTCTAGATCGCCGCAATAAATGATCACATAGCAATTTATCCACAAAATTCAACGACCACAATAAATTACATTGGATCAGAGATCAGAGAGATGTTCTAGATATATGATAGCTATTTATTTTAAATGCTTAGGTAAAATGAAACTTACACTGCTTCCCTGCTGCATTTTTCACTTCTTGAAACACAACCGAGTTGTTGTTCAGAAATGAGCCGAATGCAAATACACCAGCCAGGCCCTGCTCCCATCGGTAAGCCGTGTGGAGTGCGAGTGCTCCTCCCATTGAGAAACCACCTGAAATAGATTATGAATTCTATTAAAATGTTATTTTTCAGAGGGATGATGTTCTATGTTGCTAACGTGCGTTCTAAGTACCCCAAATTATATTGAAGTGTACACATGCCGCTTGCCAAGCAGTACACACTTGCATGTGGACACTTCAATAGAAATCAGGGTTCTCAAAACGCGCGATAACAAAGCGCGCGTTTCAAAACACCTTATGTGTATCCACTCTTAAAGTAAATGGGAGGATATAAATTCTGTCTCTGATAAATAATTCTAGTTTTAGTACCTAAAAATTTGACCTGGGCACAGATTCTTATTGAAGTAGCATTTCATACAAGCTGCTATTAAGCAGTATAGTTACAGCTTTCATGCATTAAAAATTAAAAAGTATGAATAAACAATTACCAACAATAATTCTGTTAGTTGGGATTCCAGCATCGTTTTCTTTTTTTATAAGATTTTTCACTTCAACTTCAATTTTGGCTAATGAGTCTAGTTTCTCTGGTGCAGTGGGTGATATACCGGCGCGGTCAAACCATACATTGCTCATCTGACCACCTGCTGGTGTGTATGGCTGTAACTGAGCTGTGGGGTACAGCACTCTGATGTGCGGGAACACAAAGTTCCTCATCATCAACCCCACCCACTCCATCATATCAGCACCATTAGAACCTGAAATTAAATACAAGACCATCATGGGATAGACTGGAGTCACAGAGAACACATTGAGGTTGTTTGACAAATATTGCTAAAAAATTAATAAAATAAAAGTACAATTTGATACTAAAATTGGACGACAATAATTGGTTTAGTGGCAAGTGTCTTTGAGATTTTAACAAATCATCAACCCTGAACTTGAGAGTGAAAAAAAAATGTGGAGCTAACCTGAACCATGAAAAAATATAACAGTTGCACTATGTTTCGCTCCAGTATTCTTTGTCAGATGAAGAGCACCCAATTTAGACATAGCTTTATTATAAAAATTCAGTACTTATTTTAAAATAAACTTAACAAATCTAAATAATCCGGATAAAATTCTGATTTTCAAAACAAACATTAGTGGTTATATTCTCTTTGACAAACATTAAAAAATTGTTGCGACGTTTATTTTTAGACCAATTTTCAACCACAGATAAAAAACATATTTCAGACTGCAACTTATTCGCTAAGCGTCAATTGATAAATCGACTAAGTATTGTTTAACGGATGAAATCTTCGAGAATCTATTATAGTAGCTCAAACTTCGAGAATCTAGCAAGTTCTTCGAGAATTCGCTAGATTCTATGTTCCAAGAAGTGGTTCCAAGAACTTGCTAGATTCTCGAAGATCGAGTTGCTAATTGCTATTAACTCGAAGGACTTAAATAAAATTTTAAGGATGAAATGAACAAGAGGGAGCAAAAATGACGTCATTCGAGGATTTAGCTCAAAATTTAGCTCGATTTTTGGTGGGGTGACAGTTTTTTCTGAGAATCTGCTATTCAAATATCGACCGCGATAGACGGATTAATGAGTACTATTTTTTTAGATTACTAGATTACAGGACTAGATACGAGATTACCCTATGGTGTATAAGTGGCTCAAACAATCCAATAATACAATATATATAAATACAAATAAATCAAATAATATATACAAGCGCGGTCTATTTTTCATCAATGTATGTACCTACTTACTTATGTATAATTATGTTAACGTTACACATCAATATCGTTTACAAAATTTATGAAGCATGGTACGGTAGGTAGGTACCTATATAATTTAACGAGTTTGAAAACCGTTAAATTGTAAAATTACGTCAGTCTTTTTAACTAAGCACAGTACTATGAATTATGAATAGGTAATAATAGATACGATTAATTCCACTAGATAATCGTAGTACGTCTTGCCTGAACCACGGATAGTTCCCAGTCACATACAACATTTTTTGCTCTGATGCGTTTAATTAAATTATTTAACAAGATTTAATAAAATAATTAAATTAATATTACCTACCAATATTCCTGCCAAATGGTAGGTTCTCTACTCTTTGTTACTACCTGCCAGCTGGAGCCACGTAAGTCGCGAGTAGTGCAGTTTCCCTTTTTGAAAAAAAAGGTTCGATTTACAGATTTTCTTCATAACCTCGTTTTTATATTTGGAACTTATCGACCCACCTGTCTTTTATCAAGATCGGCTAGGCGGGTCGACAGTACCTATAGTTATTGTCGGATAAAATCTCATATACAGATACCCACTTACATACATTAAACATACGAGCATGAAGCTGATTTCAGACTACGATTGTTATGTCAGTGTCAATATATGATGTGTCAAGTAGAGGTTTTTCCCACCAATTGTAAAATGTCTGTATAAGTTTAAGTAATAAATTTTTTTCTAATTTTTCAAATATATATTTTATTTTAATTATAAAACATGGCGCAGACGGTAAAAATGCCACCGAATTTCGATATCAGATCACCATCAGCGGCGTCTGACTGGAAACTTTGGAAATGTCTTTTTGAAGACTTCTTGATTGGAAGCAAAAAAGACACGGAATCTGATAAAGTTAAACTAGCCCTACTGAGGAATATGATGGGGCCAGAGTCTGCAATGGTACTTCTAACTCTGAAGTTGACCAAAGAAGAAATTGGATGTTACGAAAAAGTAGTTAAAGCTATTGACGAATACGTAAATCCTAAAATTAATGAAGTTTTCGAGAGATACAAATTTAACGAGAGGAAACAAGAGGAAGGTGAATCCTTCGAAAATTTTTATACTTCGCTTAGGCAATTAATAAGCACCTGTAACTACCAAAATAAAAACAGTGATGAGTCACTGGAAGACCAGTTGCTCAGAGATAGGATTGTACAAGGGATAAGCGACAAGTCAGTGCAGGAGAGTCTTTTGAGAAAAGACACATTAACTCTACAAGCAGTCGCCAGAACATGCAGAGCTAGTGAAATAAGCAAAGGCCAGGCCAAAGAGATGAACCCAACAGTTGAAATTGATGCAGCAAAAAGAAATAAATACAATACAAAGAAGTTTAACTGCCGGAGATGCCAGCAATTTCACGGAGCCAAGGAATGTCCTGCATTTGGAAAGAAGTGTTCAAACTGCGGTATAGAAAATCATTTTGCTGTGAGCTGTCGTGTAAAGAATCGTAAAGTGCAGGAAGTGAAATGTGATGTGAAATGTGAGGATGGACAGTCTGACGACAGTGATTATTATTGTGGTGCAGTCAGTTCAAGTGTAAGTAAATCTGACTGGGTTGAAAATATTCTAATTGAAGAACAAATGGTGAAGTGCAAGTTGGACACTGGGGCCGATGTGAGTATTATGCCTCTAAAAATATTTGAGAAGGTGAATAAAAATCTAAATTTGAAATTGAGGAACACTAATTTAAATGTTGAGTCGTTTGCAGGAGACAAAGTTAAACCTGTAGGAATCACAAACTTATTGTGCAAATTTAAAAATGTAGAATGTTATGAAGATTTCATTGTGGTTAATTCAAATACCATGCTATTGGGTTTACCAGGGTGTGTTTCACTAAATCTAGTTAAACGAGTGCATGCAGTGGAGTCAAGTATTGAAAAAAATAAATTCATAGAACAACATCAAAATGTTTTTGAAGGAGTTGGTAGATTGCCAGAAGCGGTGGAAATTCCTACCAGAGATATGGTAGAACAGATATGTCATCCTGCTCAAAGAATTCCACATTGCATGTATGAACCATTGAAAATTGAATTACAAAGGTTAGAAGATAGAAACGCAATAGCCAAGGTCAAAAATATAAATGCAAATGCACATGTAAACCGAGTTGTTATTGTGGAAAAACCCAATGGCAAGGTAAGACTATGTCTAGATCCATCTGATCTTAATAAAGTGATTGTTAAAAAACCCAAAATGTTACCTACATTGGATGACCTTGCTTTAAAATTAAAAGGGAAAAAAGTCTTCTCCGTCTTAGACCTCACAGAAGGTTTTCATCATCTCAGATTATCTGAAGCCTCATCTTGGAAGTGTTGCTTTGCCACTCCTTTTGGAGTCTGGAGGTACTTGGTTCTCCCTTATGGCGTAATGAATGGGCCTGAATTATTCCAGGATGTCCTTGAAAGTCATTTTGGATGTATAAGAAATGTAATTATATGGGCTGATGATATTCTGGTGATGGGAAACTCTATGGAGGAGCATGATGCAGCTTTAGCAAGTGTTATGGAAAAAGCTAGTCAGTTGGGAATAGTTTTCAACAAAGATAAATTTCAATTTAGACAGAAAGAGGTTAAATATGTAGGACAAATTTTTAACGAACATGGCATGTCACTGGATAGTGACAGGGCTGAATCTCTAATAAATTTAAAAGAACCAAAGGATAGAGATGGATTGAGACAAATTTTAGGGGCATTCAACTATGTAAGACGTTATGTACCCGAAATGGCAAATTTGATGTCACCATTATGTAAACTATTGAAAAAAGATTGTGAATTTACATGGCTACCAGCTCACACCAAAGCATTCAATGAAATGAAGCAAAGAATTAGCAGTGCCCCCGCACTAACTCCATTTGATGTGCATAAACAAATAATTTTGCAATGTGATGCTTCAAAGAATGGTTTGGGCTGCTGCCTTTTTCAAAAAGATTCAGAAGCCATTCTTAGGCTGGTGACTTGTGCTTCCAGAACCATGACTGATACGGAACTCAATTATAGTCAAACCGAAAAGGAGATGTTAGCAATTTGCTATGCAGTAAAAAAGTTTCACCGTTACATCTATGGTTCTGAAATCTTGGTCCAAACAGATCATAAACCAATTGTAGCAATTATGGAAAAACATATTGTAAAAATAGGGTCACCAAGGCTGAGAAGACTAAGGCTAAAATTGCTTATGTATAGCTTAAATGTACATTATGTTCCGGGGAAATTGGTGCACTTTGCAGACATGCTGTCTAGGAATAGTTTAAAGCACACAGAGGAAGAGAAGGAATCAGTGCACCTAGTACATTCAGCATCTTTGCATCTACCAATGTCACCTGAAAGAAAGTCTATTTTTAGAATAGAAACTAGTAATGATCCTGTACTGAGCCTAATTTGCCAATTCTATTATAATGGGTGGCCTGAAGAAAGTAAAATATCCAAAGAGTGCAAAGATTATTATGCTCTTAAAGATAACATTTATTTTGAAGCTGGGTTAGCATTCTTTGGAAATAAAATAATTGTACCTAAAAATTTGAGGTCATATGTGCTCAATTTGATACATGAAGGTCATCCAGGAGTGGGAAAATGTATAAAAAAAGCAAGGCTTCTATTTTATTGGCCAAGACTTTCCACTGATGTGTATGAGTTTGTTATGAAATGTAGAACTTGTGAAAAGTATCGACCAGCCAATGCTCATGAACCACTCTTACCCCACAAAGTACCAAATTTAAGATTTTCAAAAGTAGGAACAGATATTTTGGAGTTTGAAGGGAGATATTATTTGGTTGTGGTGGACTACTTATCACACTGGATAGAACTCTTAAAAATGTCAGATAAAACATCTAAATCTGTAATAAATGCATTTCAAGAAGTGTTCATGAGGTTTGGATATCCTGTAGAGATAATTGCTGATAATAATCCGTTCAACTCCAGAGAGTGTCTAAAGTATTTTAAAGATAAAGATATAACACTGATAACCAGTAGTCCTCATTATCCAAGAAGCAATGGTATGGCTGAAAAAGCTGTTCATATAAGCAAAAATATTTTAAAAAAAGCAAAAGAGGATAATGTGGATTACAGAGATTTTGTAATGTGTTATAATAACACACCACTGTCAGGGATGGAAGTTTCTCCCTCACAAATATTGAATAGTAGGCAAGTTAGAACTAGAGTGCCTGTACGACCTGAGCTGTTGAAACCAAAAATACAAGTAGATATGCATAAATTGTTAGAGCTTAAAAAATCTATTGCAAAACAAAAATCTGAACTTAATGTAAGGAAAAAAGAAATAAAATTTCAAACAGGGGAAAATATTGTGCATAAAACTGACAAAGATAAATACTGGAAACAGGGTATTATAGTAAAGAAATGTAAGCAACCAAGATCATATTGGATAGTAGACAAGGGGTCAAATCAAAAATTAAGAAGGACTAGTTGTCACTTGAAAAAGTCATTTAGTGGTGAGAACAATGTTATTAAAAGGGACTGGGATTTGGAGTTTCAACAGCAAGGCCATGAACCGTTACAGCAAACCAGCCCCCTTTTTACTGATGCTAGTAGACCACCTAATGAGATCACAAGACCACCCAATGTGACTAGAAGTGGCAGACTTGTTAAGATGCCGCAACGACTAGATTTGTAAGTAGGGTAATCTGATTAGTTTTTGAATAGTACTGTGTAGTTCTTATGTGTTATTTTTTTTTGTTTTCTCAATGTGTGTGTAATACATGAAGTAGGTACCTACTGTGCTATACATGACATGTATTGCTCTTATTATGTGAATAGGTATAATGTTTTTATTTTGGTTGGATAACCTTCTGAAAAGGGAGGTGTTATGTCAGTGTCAATATATGATGTGTCAAGTAGAGGTTTTTCCCACCAATTGTAAAATGTCTGTATAAGTTTAAGTAATAAATTCTTTTCTAATTTTTCAAATATATATTTTATTTTAATTATAAAACAACGATAAACTATTATTGTGCTATATAGTATAGCAAAGAAGGACCTACTATATTGAATGGCGTTCACAGTACGCGATAATATCGCAAGCATTTATAGTATATAGCAAACTGATTTGACCGTGATCTTGCGGGACGGCCGGGGATGAGGAATGAGGAAGAGAGCGGTACGTGATATAGCACAGCATGAACTCTGCGCATCGCAACAATTTATAGCGTATAGTAAGCCAATAATATAAAATACATAGTTATTACAGTGTAAACGTGTCCATAACAATGTATGGTGCGCGATATTGTTGTGCTATGAGCTAAATGCTATTATATTATAGCGTAGTCTGAAACCAGTTTGAGACTTGATGCTAAAAAACGGCGTGGCGTTTGATAGAAATAGACTCTAGATTTTAGACTCTAAGACCACACTTCATTCGGTCAATAGTTTAATTAGGTAGCTTATTAATTAAACCTTACCAAAATACTTTCAACGGCTAAATAATATTTATGGAATATATTAGGTACATAATCGATTTATTTCATAGGGTGATTTAACCTATCCCAAAATAGTGATGTCGCAGTCTATGTACATTTTGGAGTAGGGTGGCTGTATAAAAAGCAGCGCAATAACTTCGTTTTATTTTTTTCTTCGACAATTTGCTCTTTAGCTGTTTTTTTTTTGGTTGGAGCGAAAATATCAGTTTCCAGCAACGCTATAGACCTCTGCAGTAAAATAGATTCTTGTTCCTCCAAGCTCAATTTACTTCCTTCATTCGGGGGCACCCAGTGAAATGTGTGCTGATTATCTATGTTATCTTTCAACCTCTGATTGTAAGTAGATAACACAGTTTCAACACCTCTTCCTACTCTATATTCATTCGGAGCTGGTGTTTTTTGAGTCGTTGAAGAAAATCGACCGGACCTAAATAGAGGTCCTCTATATACTGCTGGATAGCATTTTGGCTTTTCAGCTTCATAATAACAAGGTCCTGGTGTTTCGTATTTACCAAATACTGGTAACCAATCATTCCAAGGGTGGAAGCGACCTTCTGACGAAGAAAAGGGTGCAATGTATTGAAAATGCGTTGATCTGTCTACTTTACCATCAGTCTGTGGTAAATCAGCTGGACTCGGTTCATTCCACTTCTTCTCAAGTGGTTTTATACGAATAGTTTTCGATCTGAATTCCCATGTAGGTTTTGGACATACGTCTGATATACTTGCAGTTTGTTTTTTTATAGGATCATCTTCTGCTTTAATATCTAAGTCGTCATCTTCTTGAATTTTCTCTTGTTTGAAACGTATTGAAGACGATCCGAAAGGTGCAGTTGGACAATGCACAAACAGGCATTGTTTATCACTGGGATTGTAGGTGGCAGCACTTGGTCCTTCTTCTTGACGCTGTTTAAATCTTTGCGCTTTGATACCAAAGAAAGATGGTTCTGGTAGTCTAGCCAGGCATGGGAAAATGGGAGGGATTGGCACATCAAAGTCTCTTTGGATCAAATGATCAGCTGGTCCTGGACGTTGCTCAGAATTCTCGGAAAATCGATCAGCTTTCGGACCCAGGAATTGCAAATTTGTACCTTCTGGTAGTTTTGGACTGTAAGTTGCAGGTCCAGGTCGACCTTCCAAAATATCTCTTTGCTGGACCATTTCAATGAATCTTAACTGTTTCGATGTTTTTCTTTTTTGAGCTCTTACTTTTTCAGCACACAACTCCCCATAGGTAGGATTTCTTTCCAAGGTGTAATCTGATGGACCAGGTGAACGTTCTTGTGCTTTCGACGATCGTTTCGAAGTCCAACGACTCCATTTACAGCCTTGGTAAAATGCAGTGCACTCATCTACTCTTATATCATAGAATGGTGGACTTTCATCTGATACCTTGCTTGTGATTCGTTTCTGTGATCCATCTGAATTAATTTTAAATCCATGATCTCTTTTAGATGGTGCTGATAATCCATTCTCTAAATGGGACCTAGGTGGATGACCTTTGAATAACCGTCTTGGGACATTGGCTTGGCAGTTTAAATCGGGCTTAATTTCTTCAGATGAACATTCACAAACATTTTGAACTCCACATTTACATAAAATTTCTTCCAAATCTTCTTTGCTTAGTGCTTCATAAGGAAACCGTGGTCGTTTTGACATCAAAGTAGTGCAGTTTGGAATCTTTGGCGGAAAATCTGCATGATAGATAGCATGTGTCCATATTCGGATTCCAGCTTGAGTGTTCCTAGGTGATTTTGTTAAGAAAGGGGCTTTATTAGCTGTAATAGAACATTCATCCTTTTGATATACCCCAGGGTCTAGTAACGTATAGTTTCTTGGAGATGGTGGAAATCTTTCGCCTAAATTGTAAGCCATGTGTAGAGAGAAAGTTCACACGCTACGCATGTTACTCACTTATTCACAATTTTTTATTTGTAGTTCAAAGTTTATTTGTAAGAGAATCGGTTTTTTTTTTATCTACGGCAAAGAGAATATAACCACTGATCTACGGTAGTGGTATAAATAAAATGTAAGTAACCATAGCAAATTCATAATGAATGTATGTCAAAGAGAATATAACCACTTGACGTATGTATGTTCGAAATGAGTAATAAATCCAAAAGAAATCCTATGTTGTTTATTATTAAAAAAATTCTTTATTGCACAAAAATAAAAATTACATTGCACAATGGGCGGGCTTAATGCCTTAGGCATTCTCTACCAGCCATGTTCTCTACCAGTTTATGACTATCAAAGAGAATATAATCACTACGTTTATGACTCTAACGTAAACAGGTTGGTTAAAACAATCAAAATTATGATAAATTCACCGCGGGGCCACACTTCTATAGGAATTTGACATCTCGGGCCCAGTGATGTAAAATTTTAAATTCTTTATCCGATTTTAAAAACCACTACTATTACACTACTGTTTGCACTCCATCATAAATATCTAGCCAAGAATCGACGAATATGACAATTTCGTCGCTAACAGCCCGTTTTTAATATTTTGAGCTTGGTTGCGGGACCCTAGATTTCATTCGAATAAAAATGGAAAAAATCGAGTCATTCCCGTGAACATGGTGAGCGTGTCTAAACGTACTGGTTATATTCTCTTTGAGAGTGTCCGTCAGGGCCAGGATGTTTTCTGTCTGTGCTATGATGGTGAGCAAAGAACTTGTATACAAAGAACTTGTATACCTTGTATACTATTAGTATAAAAGCTCTTTGATGGTGAGTCTGGATCTCAGAAGAATGAAGTAAAGTAGTAATGAAGTATGTTATAGTATATCCAATCTCTTTGGTCTGGATGGTCCTCAGAAGAATGAAGTAAATAGAATCCCTCCTAAATTTGACAAATTCGCTATCTTCTTTGCGCATAACACTTTTTGCTCTAGATAAAACGAGACAAAACATGCATTTGTCGTACGTCATAAATCATAATATTTTTTTTTTTTTTTTTATATGGAATAGGCAAGCATTTGACCACAACCTCACCTGATGGTAAGTGACGGTGTGGTCGAGGATGAAGCACGCTTGCCTAGTAAGAACTTATTCACTCTTGATTTGAAGACTCCAAGATTATAGTGTGTCGGAAAAACAGACGCCGGCAGCGAGTTCCACTCCCTGCTGGTGCGCACCATAAATGTGGATGCGAACCGCTTGGTTCGAGTTTGTGGGATGTCTACGAGATAGGGGTGGTACCCCCCCGTGCGCCTGCTAGTACGGTGGTAAAAGGGAGATGGCGGGATTAGATCGTGTAGCTCCTGCGCGCACTCTCCGAAGTGAATCTTGTAGAAGACCGAAAGGCTCGCAACTCGCCGCCTGTGTTCGAGGCTCTGTAAGTTGGCCTCCACAAGCGATTGATCGCCAATGAGCCTGATTGCACGTCGCTCAATGGAATCCAGGGCTTCGAGCTGGTACTTGGCTGATCCATCCCAGAGATGACAGCAGTACTCCATGCACGATCGGACTTGGGCTTTATACAGGTTGAGCAACTGTCCCGGCGTGAAGTACCGCCTAACCTTAGCGAGGATGCCAAGTTTCATGGCAGCAATTTTAGCCTTGGATTCAATATGAGAGCTAAAATTCAAGTTGGACGTGATCTCCACTCCCAACAAGTGTAGACCACTAGTAAGTGTGAGTGGAGTGTCACAGAAGCTTGGTGTTAGCAGGAATGGACTCTTCTTGGCGGTAAACAAACACGCTTGTGTTTTTGTTGCATTGAACCTTACCAGGTTTGAGTCACCCCAGTTAGATACAAACTCTAGTCTGTGGTTCAAACGATCCACCATATCCCTTCTGAGACCTTGGACATCGTCTGCACTGGCCCGAGGGTTAGAAAAGTACCTTTCGACGACTGTCGAAATACGAATATAGGGGGCATCTGTCGCTCGTTGAGCCACAGAGATGTCCAAGTCATAAAATATCGATATCGATATTAACAGTTCGGTGATCCGATACCGATATCGATATATCAATCCTAACAACTTAAAGTCCGTGACTATGATAACGTTATCTAGATTCACTCTGGATTAAAGGAACCTTGAACTTTGTAAAAACCACGAATTAAGATGACATTTTTTTATTTGATTAAATAATATACAACATACACAGGTAAATGAGTACATTACAAAATTTATACTTAAAAAAACAACAACTTTTTTCAGCTAAACCTTGTTCTGCCTGCCCCCTACCTATAGATTAGTGCCCCGAAAGGGCTTACATGCGATTCTACCACATTGTTGGTTTTTTGTAAGTATTTTACTATATGAAGACAATACATTTATTGAGTATTGAGTACTTTTCCTGTCATCGGGGTAAGCATAACGTTGACGATCACATATGGTAGAAGTGTTAATTTATCAAATTTTTTTAAGTCAATGCTATACGCATGTGGCGAAGACTCTTTTGCTAAATATATTTCTATTAATTTATTTTCCATAACTTTATTTATAATTATTATATTTTCTTGGTATACTTTATCAGTACTTTTTTTTCAAAGTTTTGCGTACGCTGTCTGAAACAGTTAATTCTTAGCAAACTGGAGTAGGCTAGATTTTTATCGACCATCTCACACTGCCCATTCTGTACATTCTACACTAGTGTTCTTCGGTGGTACGTCTGAAAACACTGATGAACTTATTTCTGTTATATCCGAAGGTCCTGGCTTAGGTACGTTGATGAAAGGGATATCCTGAAACACATTATATTTTTAATTTATAGTTCATTTAATTATAATATACCTATAACACGCAATTTTAAGTACAGTACTGAACTGACCGTTAGCTTCACGAGCATTGCATTTCGTTCAAGTTGAAGAATAGCCGGAAGAACATTTTAACTCTTGCCGATAGTTATTGGACGCCAAAGAGGCACTCTGAAATATTAATAGTGTAAACGTAATATTTTCCGTGATTATTTTGAAGCTCTCTTTTTTTGTATATTACACTAACATGGTTGAACACATAGATATTGTGTTTAACCATGATACAGTAGGCAGGACGGCAAATATATAATATTTAAAATAAAATATGAATCGAACAAAATACAAAGAGTGTGAGTGTGTTTAAGTGAGATGGGTCAGCTACGGGATTCCTCAATGGCTCACTTTAACTCTCTATCTTTAACTCGAAAAATCTTACTAGGTATACTCGTCGTGTCTGCATAGCCTTATCGACAAATCTTTTTACGTTTTATGACATCCCTAGTTAGTATATCATAGCCTCGATTTATTCATGATTTAAGCATGAAAAACGCCGATTCTTCATATTTCTATACTTATTGGACGTTATTCAATGTATCTACGCAATAATTATGTGTTTAGTATGTTATTAATGAGTACATACACAAATAGATACTTACCGGTGAAAATTCAGGTTCTCTTGATTTTTCATGATACTTGCGGAGGCCTGGCATAATACGAGGACACAATTCGACATTTCACATATTTATTTCACTATTTACAATAGTTCAATACGTTTTAAACAATATAAAACATCCAAAACCCCGTTGAAAAATAAACAAAAACAATGACATTTTATGAGATTAAATTTGAAAGATAGTCAATGTAGATGGAAAGCGACAGAACCATTTAACAACACACTTGGTTGGATAATTAAGTCCCTCATGACATTTGTGTGACTTACTTTGAAGTTTCCTATGATTGCCTCTATTATAGTATATCCAATCTCTTTGGGATGGTCCATAAAATAAATCTGTGATGACAGCCTAATGAATTTGGTCCCCAGCAACAAAAACCAATACTTGAACAATACATTTTATTGAAATGAATCAATCAATTATTTTCACTGCAATCTATAATAATTTCGATTGAAACGTGTAACAAAACAAAACGGTTTTTACAACAATTCATTGTAACGACATAGTAATAGAAGTTATAATGGTGTCGTCGCTGAAGTAGATCTGTGTAAACATGGGAGCTATCCCTAATTTCTGTGCGTTATTCGGGATCTGGGTGACAATAGCAGCAGCTACAGGTGACTACCCTGATACGGAACCGGTGTGCAATGTCACGGACACTGAAAGAGTGCAATACCAATTCAATACCGATGTTGTCACCAGTGAACACATAGTTACATTCAAGGGCTACTTTCCAAAATCGACCAGGGAAAAATATGTGACTGCAGCATTGAAAAACGCTGGGGTAAGTAATGACTTTGGCTATGTTATCCACCCGCAGTAAGAACTACATACTCACAACATTAAGCACATTCAATACTATGCTTAGGACTTAGTAGATTGGGAAGTTATATAGTTATATTGACGACACCCAGGCTTATTTGGTAGTGACCCTGCCTACGAAGCTTGGTGTTCCGGGTTCGATCCCCGGCCGGGGCAAAATGTTTGTTCTTGGGTCTTGGATGTTGTGATGTCTGGTATGTGTCCATGCCACCTGCGACACATAGAATCCTAGTGCAGGGGTGTGAGTGTGTGAATTTTTGTTTGTTTTGTTTGTTTATTGAGAAGTGATATAGGCATAGTGTTTAGTGTGCTAAAGATTTACTTGAAACAACACAATACGAAGGTCTCATTAGTCCCAGACTAATAAACTTCCCGATCTACTATAAGTCCGAAGCATAGTGTTTAGTGTGCTTAAGATTAAAGGTCATTTTGTTAAGTATGGAGTTCTTACTGCGATGGATAACAAAGCCTAATAAACAGGGGAAACTTACTACTGCAGGTTATTTTGTAAGTGACACTAAAGCTGGTCACTGGCATGAGAAGGTTATAGAGAATATTGTTCCTTTATTTGTTTGTTTTTAACATAATAGTACGATGATACACGGTTTTTTTACACGCTACACACCACAACTTTGCTTGTAGCGTGTTAAGTTGCCCAGTGTCATCAGCGTTTTAACAATCTGCTTGTGGACAATCCTTCCCAAAAGCTAACACACTCACACGCTAGCGTTTCAAAATGCCAACAATCAGTTTGTAAAAAAGCTTGTGTCATCATACTTTAAGATAATTATTATTATACTTGCTAGCCCATGTATGCAAAATAATTTTCGTTATTGAATAATAAATCATAAGTGCAATTATATATCTTAATTGCCTTGGCAATTATAACCAATGTTCCTCAATTACAATGGAAATTAAATTATTTGTTGCAATACCAATTGTGCTGAGCGGATAAGTACACTTATAAGTAGTAGCATAAGTACACTTATATTCCACAGACTAATAATTGTAAGGTTATTAAATAAATCAATTTTCCAGATATCAAACTGGACAATACTACATCGAGACAATCCAGCAGCTGAATACCCAAGTGATTTTGACGTGCTAATATTGGATGATGAGCGTATGAAAGCCCTGGTCGCGCTTAGAGACCATCCAGCCATAAAGCGCGTCACTGTACAGCGGCAGGTCATGCGGACCATCAAATATGTTAAAGAGGTATACCAATTAGTCGTCAGTCATCTTGATAAATAGGACAAACTCTAAAAAAAAACCATTTTGCTGCATACCAAGCAATAAATAATGATCATCACAAAAAGTTTTACTGGCTCACACAAGAAGGAAGTTAGTAAATTTTGCAGTTGAATACTCAATTTGAGGGTTGTTCAGATCTGTTGACAGAATGGACCAATAATAATTACACTCATTGCTGATACCAAATTCAGTAATTCAGTTATTTATTGCAAAATAAGTAGGTACAATTACACCTTAGGGCTATGGTAGATACTTATACCCTGTTGGGCACAGCAACTTTACTTAAACATAATAGAAAGAAAGAAAGAAAGAAAGAAAAAAATATTTATTTTTGACATAACTGTACAAGCTTAAAAATACCTTAAAGCAAGTACAATGCTGTCAAAAAAGGTAGTATTACAATGTACTTTTATATAAATATAGTCTTATTTCTCATCATCTTCTATGCATGATAAGTAAAGAATATAAAACATAAACAAATTATACATAGTCCAATTTCCATAAAGCACCATTACATACACAAGCAATTAACAAGAGACGGTCTAAACCAATGATCACTTGAAGCTAAGTCACTCAAGTCCTGTTTCTTGTTTGTAGATGAAGGAGGATTGCGGTCCGGCTGGATGTTTGTATGCAGGCTGGCGGAATTACCGGGGCCGGGCGCTACGGTCACTACGCCAGCCCCGGGAGGTAACAAACGAAACTACGCAATCGATTATTATCTCTGTCTGTTAAGGCACAGAATCTGGCGCGCCGCTGTTTCGATTGCACATTTGTTAATTTTTTGAAGATATAAGTTGACTAAGTATATTATATTTAAAAAAGTGGATCTGTCATTTTGTTACTACAACCCCACGAAATGTTTAAGATTTTTTTTATTTTTTTTGGTATGTTAAAAATAAGCGAAGGAAATTAGGCAAAACTGTTTTTCCCTATTCAACCACCAATCCACATTTTTTATTTATACTCAGTCAATTTATATCTTCAAAAATGTACAAATGTGCATTAGTCCTAAATATGATTTGTATGAAATAACTTCCATGTTTCCAGAATGGTGGTTACGCGTCCCGAAAATTACTAAGGACAGTACCGCGGCAAATTACATTAGTATTGAAAGCAGATGTTTTATGGTCACTTGGAGTAACAGGTAAGATAATCTAACTAAACTACCAGTTTCTTTGCAGAATTAGATTTTACTGTCAAGAATTAAATAAAAAAATATCGGGCTTTAATATCTTATTTTTTTTGTTCAATAAGGCAATGCCAACAGCTCACATATTACAAAATATACAGAACACTCGCGTAATAGCATAAACATAAAATGTGGGCCAGTTATAACTTATCACAATGCAACTTGGCTTGCACAACACTCATAGAAATGACAGACAACAGCTAAATTCAAAGAATAATATTACACAATTAAAAAAGAAATATAATATCTGATATCTTGGTTTAGCCACTTTTTCGTCAGAGTTTTTATTAGCAGAGCCTGTTCATGGCTTACATTACACAACTGGTAGGAAGGAACGACTTCTTGGATGGAAATTTGACTGAAGCGCGTGGTTATTTTCACATTGGTTTTTTATATTTGCATGTCTCCTGAAGTGATTTCTATATCCTTTTTGAAGCTGCACCCATAGCCACGACTTGACTTGAGGCCCTGGTTTCAGGCGAAGGCGTCAAAGTAGCAGTATTCGACACTGGCTTGGCCCGGAACCATCCGCACTTCGGCCGTATCCGAGAGAGGACTGACTGGACAGGAGAGAACACGTTAGACGATGCTCTAGGACACGGCACTTTCGTGGCTGGAGTAATTGCCTCGCGGTCGGATTGCCTCGGCTTCGCTCCTGACGCAGACCTTCACATCTTCCGCGTTTTCACTGACAACCAGGCAAGGCAACTATTCTGACACAATCACAGTCCGCTTGGACAATTCGCTGAATGCGAAGGACTTTTTCTGGTGTATGTTTGTATGTGAGTGTTGTTTACGGCAGCGAATCTCAGCGAAACCATTGCGATAGTAAAACATCTGCGGTACACTGTAATTTTTCGGGTACTAACACAGTGCTAGATATTATGCCGCAAAGCAGTTTTGTGTTCCGGTTCGAGGGCACTGTAGCTAGTGAAATTACTGGACTTTCGAGATTGACCATCAAACTGTCTCAAAGGGATGAGCGCAAAGCTCAAAGTCCTGTGCATCACTGTTTTGGTTATAGGCTGGCGTGATCTCTTACCACCAGAAGAACGCCAAGCTCGTCTTCACTTTTTTTACATAAAAAAAAAAGTAATGACTTACTTTAACTTAATATCCTATGACCCCCAAGTGGGGCAAAGGGCGTCTACAGTAAGCTTCGATTGCGATCTGTCTTGAGCTTCACGTTTGACTGCGCTCCAGGATTTACCTCGGGCTTTGACCTCCCACCGAACTTCGCCAAGTCTGCTTGGGACGGCCACGCTTTCTCTTGCCCTGCGAGTTCCAGTCTAGAGCTTGCTTTGGGATGTGGTCGGGCGCTCTGCGTAGCGTGAGGCAAAAAAAAACTAATACCTATTATTAATATCATGTTTGCAGGTGTCGTATACGTCTTGGTTTTTGGATGCGTTCAACTATGCTATAATGCGAAAAATTGACATCCTCAACCTGAGCATTGGAGGGCCTGATTTCATGGACCATCCTTTCGTCGATAAGGTGTGGGAGCTCAGTGCTAATAAGGTAAAGGAGAAAGAGCCAATCGTTCGTCATTTATTTTCTTAAAAATGAGAACCCTCACGCAACTTTGCCATTGATCGTCTCAGTATTCGATCCATGTAAGGGACACTAGGAAAAAAAATGTAACACCCTGTATTTATAACAGATATATCGTATATGAAAGTGTAAGGAAAGTGATTTTTAAATATGTATGAAGTCTTCTTTTTTATTCGACTTCTTTGAGAATTTTTCGATATTCCCAATACTTCGCGATTTGGCCATGTAAGCTTAGTTGAGAAATTCGCTCTGTATAATGCATGTTATAAAAATCAGAGTCAACTTTGAATAGTTTCCTATTTGTTATCTTACGTGACCCGTGCTGGTCATTGATAACAAAACTCATATCGTTCGAGTAACAAAATAAACCCGACTAAAACGAGTATAATAAATTCAAAAATTTGCGATGATAATTACATATTTGTTCCTAAACCACGTCAAAACTCAATTTTTTTTATCTAAGCATAATAGTTAGGATTAGATACTTAGGATTGCTAGCAAATGTTGCCAGCAAAGTAATATTTTTTCTTCTCAGCTAAAAACTTATTTCTTTCTTTCTAAATAGAAGATTTGCAAAAGCTATTTTTATTTATTTAGTTTAGTTTGAAGATCAAATTATTTCCAGGTGATCATGGTATCAGCTATAGGTAACGACGGGCCGTTGTACGGAACTCTGAATAACCCCGCGGATCAAATGGACGTCATTGGAGTGGGAGGCATCGGGTTCGACGATCGCATTGCGAAGTTCTCATCTCGGGGAATGACTACGTGGGAACTTCCCGAAGTATGTTTATTTACCTCGAAATATCAATTACAATCAAGTTAGTTCCTTGATTTCAAAAGATTGCCATACAATAATTATAAATAAAAGAGTTTTTGTATCAGTTTTAAAATCCCCTTGAATTTAGCATCATTAGCAACAGAATCCATTGGTTCAATAATACATAGAGTATTTTTATTTGAAAAATCATTCGGTCAGATTTCTGTCAAAAGTAAAAGATTAAAAAAAAACTAAATATGCAGTTATTGTTTTCTTATAAATCGAGGGCATGACTCATTTCACGACTTTTTTCTAACCCTCGTGGATTCGGACTTGGTCATCAGTACCCTTCTCAAAATAACCAACCTGTATATATTATTAGTATCAGCACAGAGTACTAGGTATTTTTTATTTTATTTTTATTTTTTCGGAAAACTTACAGCTAGGTACACGATTGATTAAAAAGATAAATACAGATGGCCAATTAAAATTTTTCACAAATAGGTAAAAGCAAGTAGGTATTTATAATTTTAAAGAAGTAGACGGACAGACACTTATAATTTAGAATTTAGGATTTAAAAAAACTATTGCTTGAAACACGCTTGAGACTAACAGGGGATGTGTTGAAAAGGTCAAAATCAATTTCTCGCGACAATGTATTGAAACTACTGCACACACGTGGGAAGTAAGAATTACGCCTGTACTTAGATTTGACTTGTGGAACAAATAAGAGATTGTGATTTCTAAGAGATGTTGATGGAACTTTAAGACTCAAATGACCGAGTAGTTCAGAACAGTCTACCCTGGCACTAGCAATGCTGATAAGATAAGAGAGATCTGCTATACGCCTTCTTTCTGACAATGGCATAATGTGAAACTTCTTACAGCGAGTTACATAATTTTGAATGTAAGACTTAGTCCGGAACTGCAAGTATCTCAGGAAACGTTTTTGGATACCTTCTATTCGAGTTATATAAATGTTGTAAACAGGATTCCAAACCTGAGATGCATATTCGAGATGACTTCTGACATAAGCACAGTATCAAATTTTAAACGTCTTGACTTCCTTGAATTCCGATGACATTCTGATGACAAAGCCCAGCGCTTTGGAAGCCTTAGTGATGATGTTATTAATATGTTGGTCAAATAGTAACTTAGAGTCGAAGGTAACGCCAAGATCCCGAATGGATGAGACTCTAGAGACAATTGAATTCTTAAGTGTATAGTTAAAGATAAGAGGCTGTGGCTTGCGCGTAAATGAGCATAAGTAACATTTAGATACGTTTAAGTCCAGTATATTAGTATCAGTAAATTAGTGCGTAAGCAGTACTAAGTAAAACAAACTTTTGTATTCTGCACTACTCCGCTACAAAACAAATATCTACTGTCAACAAATTATATAAATATATATATATATATGGTTTAGTTGAACTAAAGTTAAGTTAATTAAAACCTTTGTTTAGAAATTAAGCGGATTTATTACTAAATATATTTATATAATTTGTTGATATTTATGGATTTCCGCAAAGTAACGCCTGAATCAATCAAATATCTACTGAGTACATTTTTCAGGGCTACGGTCGTATGAAGCCGGATATAGTTACGTATGGGAGTGCAGTGAGGGGGTCCAGCGTGAATGGAGGATGCAGGTCACTCAGTGGTCAGTTTTAAATAGTCTTACTATTGTTTTCTGTAACTTATTTAGAGACGACATTAATCAGACGACGTAGATGGTCGAGTGCGTTGTACTGCGCAGAGTGTCGCGGGTTAGATTCCTGCTTCAGGATAAACAATCGTGCGACGAAAATCGGTATTTGCAAAAAAAAAACAGTTATCTGGTTCCCATAGTACTCTGCTTGGTTTGGGCCTAGATGGCGTTGTGTGAATTGTCTGTGAAGTGTTGTAATATATTTTTTTTCTTTTATCCTTTCCTACATAACGTCATCCATTTTTCGTAAGGCCATAAGCCCGCGAAAAAATATATTTTTTTATTCAGAATCAAGATCCATTAGGTACAAACTAAAATAAAAAAAACTGCCCACTGCTGGGTATAGATCCACCAGTGGGTATGTATACTTAATAACTACTGTAACAGGCTTGAATAAATAAGTATGTTTACATTCGTAGGTACATCAGTAGCTTCTCCAGTGGTAGCGGGCGCGATTGCGTTGCTAGCTAGCGGCGTCCCGCGACACCACCTCACCCCGGCCTCGGTGAAGCAAGCCTTGTGCGTCACCGCCGTAAGACTATCCGGTCCCAACATGTTCGAGCAAGGCCACGGGAAATTGGACCTTATTAGCGCTTATCAGGTAACTAATAGCTTCAGAAGGTTGCTGTAGTGGGCGGACCGCACAGAGGCTCGATTATGAACTTCCGGCTTAACGTTATCGTACATATTAGCGCTTATCAGGTAACTTATAGTTTCCGAAGGTTGCTGTAGTGGGCGAGCCGTACAGAGGCTCGATCATGAACTTCCGGCTTGACGTTATCGTACATTTTAGAGCTTATCAGGTAACTTATAGCTTCAGAAGGTTGCTGTAGTGGGCGGGCCGTACAGAGGCTCGATCATGAACTTCCGGCTTGACGTTATCGTACATTTTAGAGCTTATCAGGTAACTTATAGCTTCAGAATAAGGTGGCTGAAGTGGGCGGGCCATACAGAGTCTCGATCATGAACTTTTACGTTACGCGTCACCGAGAAGTCGACAGTTTTTATGATGATTTTTAAAATATATCACAGCTCGATTAGCCGATGAGCATTGGGGAATGAAGGTTCTCGAATGATGGCGTGGGTGTAAAGACAATTATAGAGCCAACCCTACCTCACCATGTCCCTGCCCTTATCCCACATTTAGGTGGGGTCGGCTCTTGTCTTCTGTTCGTCTCTATCAGCCGTCATCTCTGTACTCACGCCTGCTTTGTTCATATCCTCTTTCACACAGTCCATCTATGTTTTCCTTGGTCTTCTTCTTCTCGCAAATCTATCTACATTCATATTTAACACTATTCTACTGACATGGCATTCAAGAAGTTTGAAATACCTAGAGATCGTAAATATTTTTTTTTTCAGAATATATCACAAATTGATGATGATATGATATAGATGTATATATAGGAAAATACATCTTTCCAATCACGCCGAAGAGCAATACAATACCACGTAGTCCAAGCCGCTCGGAGAAACTTATTGCAATGCATGATGTATCATATACTGTGCAGTTTTCTTTTTTGTATGCGAATAGCCGAAGACGGGCCGCGATGGTACCACTGGATTGCCCTGTCCAGCAGTTACCGCGACAGGCTGATGATAATTGTAGTTTTATTTGTAAGTCCATTACTGATAATGGACTGATCCGTTTTATTAGTTCCTCAGGAAATACGAGCCTCAAGTGACGTTGTCTCCGAACTATATTGACCTGACAGAATGTCAGTACATGTGGCCGTACTGCACGCAGCCGATCTACTTCAGCGCGCAGCCAACTATCGCCAACGTAACGCTTATCAACGGACTGGGCGTGTCTGGGATCGTTGTGAGTACTTCAAAATAGAGAAATCATCATCTCCCTGCCCTTATCCCACATTTAATGCCAAACATAACTACACGGGTGGTTCTCCCGCTGCGGGAATCCGCTTCTGAACCGTACCTACTAGATACTGAAGTTCAACTTTTCACTCAAGACGAAGTTTCACTCAAGAATTCAGAAAACAGGAGGTTATCAATTCGGTTTAACGTTTTTTTTAATGTATGTAATGTGTAATGTATTTATGTTTGTTACCTCAGAACTTTGTGGATTATGAACCGATTTGAAGCATTATTTTTTTGTTTGAGAGGATATATTTCCAGATTAGTCCCATAGAAATTTCATGAATATCGGTTCAGTACTTTAATTTTATATAAAATAACTGAAAAAAATACGTCAGCCAAGTAGAAATTGAAATTGCGCATTTTGCTTCCCTGTCACTTTTCAGTGGTGTTTACAGTCACTAAAATAGTCCAATTGAAGTCGGTTGATGCATATTTTTTGTTAAACCTTGTTTATACAGAAAAACGTAGCGTGGCATCCGCACCTTCCCAAAGGCGAGCTACTGTCAGTATCGGCCGACTACAGTGAGATCATTTGGCCGTGGTCCGGCTGGATCGCACTCAGCTTCACTGTGCTCGAGGCTGGAGCTGAGTTTGACGGCATCCTCGAGGTATATCATAATCAGCCTATAATATTCCCACTGCTGGGACTCAGGCCTACTCTCGGCAGGAGAGCGAATGGGTATTATGCCTACTTGCACCTAACTGTCAAAGTCCCTAAGCAATTACTTTACTGGCTTGGCAGTTCGCCAAGCGAGTAAAGTAATTCCATTGGAATTGCTTAGGAACTTTGAAACTTTGGAGTTGGCATTAATCCACCACGCGGATCCAATGCCAATTGGTGGATGTCACATGCCATGGTATTTTTTTTTTCTGTTCTTGACATGCCGGTTTCCTCACGATGTTTTCCTTCACCGTTGCGAGAACGTGGTGTGCATACATAGATTTTTTCGACCGAAAAAACCATTTACACATGACTGCCACCGGGATTCGAACCAGCGACCATCAGATCGCAAGGCAAGGCCTCATCCCCTCTGCCACCACGTCCTCGAGGTATGGTTAACCGTATCTACCGTGTAAATGCAATACACTGTATCTTAAGGCAAGAGTGAATAGGAAATAGGAATAGTGACATGGATGGTCGAGTGGCAAGTATGTCAGCACAGGACAGCCTCGCCGGTGTCGCGAGTTCGATTCCCGCATCAGGACAAACAAAAAGAAAGCCGTAGAAAAGTGTTTTGTACTTTGCCTATATTTTCCATTTCTTTATCTTTTTAACTCATTTATATACATTTTTGACTCCATTATTATAAAAATATACTATTTAAAATTGAAACAGCTTATAAACATTATAATATAAAATATATAAAAACGGTGGACCACCAGCCATCATTATTATTATTTCACCCAAGGTTAAGCTCGCGTTAAACGCGAGCGAGCTTTAAGATGTTGATGGGGAAAATACTAAAATAGCTTCTTTTTCGGATAATTTTGGTTTTGAAACTACAAAACGTTTTGTATTGTAGGGTCACGTTAACATCACAGTAGAAAGCTATGACGACAGCGGCGACAGGATACCGAAGAATGCTACACTCTCACTGCCTATCAGGTAATATTCTAATCCGATCTTAGAACTTATATTGTATGGAAAAGTATATTTATTTTATTTATTTTTTATTTATTGTTTATTGGTAATCAACAGCATACATATTATAAAAATTATCTTAAATATAGTATAAGTAACAATGCAAATTATAGATTACCCAGTATCTATAGAGAGTAATATCAATGCGAGTTTGGTACATATTGAACTGACAGGTTACCTACCTACATGAAATTCTACTTCATGAAGTTATAACCCACAGGTTGTAGGTTGTAAGCTACTACATTACAAAATAATTAAAAATAATTATGCCTTCTATCTACTGAATACTAATAGTGAGTTGCCATTAGGCTGAGTTTACATGGTGTACCAAGTTACAAACATAAAAAATAATACAATAATTATGCTTTCTTATCCATTGAACAACTAATATTTTATGTTTCATTATTATAATTTTAGTTTAGTTTCAAGCAGAGTATCATTACTTCTTGGCGCTTCTGTGAAAAATAAACGCGAAATCACTGTTGCTATGTTAAGATTACTAATAGTTATTTGTACACCAAGGGTATAAAGCAAGCGGCTATTCAAGTCGAGAATTAAAATATGGGCTTTAGGAACGAGGTATGCACAAGATTTTTTACTGTAATTGCGAGGAAATTAAACAAATTCAAACTGGAATGAGCGTCCATTTCGTAAATCAAAAACAGTGAGAGCCATCCAATGTTACTACGATATGCGAAAAAAGTTATGTTACGGTCTCTAATAATACCCTGATCTTTATGCGTATTATTAAGAACCAAAGTATGAAATTTGCAAAAGTTTTAACTTCCAGCATTAAACCTATAACAAACAGAACCTCTTCATACAGATTTTGTAAACAATCATTTTTTGCCCTAGGGCCTAAAATGCAGTTTTAAACCCCCTGTACCTAGCATAAAGTTGAACTTTACAAGCATGAAAAGTTAAAAAACAACTTTCTATCTTAGGGCTCGAGTGATCCCAGTCCCGGTGCGCTCGAGACGGCTTCTTTGGGACCAGTTTCACAGTCTTCGCTACCCGGGAGGCTATTTCCCCCGCGATGATCTGCGGGCTAAGCACGATCCACTAGACTGGCATGCAGACCATATACACACTAACTTCAGAGACATGTACAAACGACTGCGCGAACACGGCTTCTATCTCGAGGTCATGGGTGAGTCCAATGAATTATAGATCAATATTTTTGATCGATCGAAGTAATCTCTGCGATAACCTGCTAGCTAAACTCGATCCACTAGACTGGCATGCAGATCATATACACACTAACTACGTTGTATGTTTGTATGTAAATTTCTTTGTTACCTCATATCTTCCAAACGGCTGGATGGATTTTGACAATTAAGGTATCGTTAGATTCGTCTCGATCACCTGAGTGCTTAGAGTGTTATTGAAGCTAAATTGTAAGAATTTTTTGTTTACCAAACCCGTCGAGTAGGTAGGTTATCAAAATAAAGGTATTTTAAAGGAGATTACAAAAAATAAATATAAATTATTTATGTTTAAATTTAATTTGGAATAATGAATTGACAATGAATGTATAATTATTTCGCAGGCGAGTTTTCAGTTTTTTCAAACTTAAAGCTTGTTTATCCAGTTCTTTTTCCACCCATAAAGTAAAATAAAGTTAAATTCCAGGTACACCGCTAACCTGTATCGACACCTCACTATACGGCGCGCTGCTATTGGTCGATCCGGAAGACGAGTACTTCCCTGAGGAGATGGCTTCGCTGAAGAAAGCGGTCGATAACGGCCTATCGTTAGTCGTGTTCGCGGATTGGTACAATGCTACTTTGCTACGACATGTCAAGTTCTACGATGAGAATACTAGGCAATGGTAAGTAAAGAGAGATTAAACTCCTAGTGCGATAGTGTTGTCACTTTCTTATACAACGTGTATTCTTCTTAGCGATTTGATGGTAACATCTTGAAAGATGAGAGGCCAGCTCAACTGCGATCAATCATCATCATCATCGCCCTGTCCTTATCCCACACTTAGGTGGGGTCGGCACAACATGTCTTCTTCTTCCATTCGTCTCTATCAGCCGTCATCTATGAACTCACGCCTGCTTTGTCCATATCCTCTTTCACACATTCCATCCATCTTTTCTTTGGTCTTCCTCTTCTCGTAAATCCATCTACTTTCATATCTAACACTCTCCTAGTGACATGGCATTCATCCCTCCGCATCACATGCCCATACCACGATAACCTGTTATTCCTCAACTTATCTGTCACTGGCGCTACTTTCAGAATTCCTTTATTATACTCATTTCTTATCTTATCTACCACGTGTTCTCTTCTTTAATCCCCAATCATCAACTGCGATCAATATTGATTGATATTAACTTTAAAATCGTGTTTGATTTCCCGTATTTTTTTTATTATTTATAGATAACTTTAAAAGTCGCAATTAATACATGTTGTATGTGACAATCTTTCCGACATCGCTATGAGAGAAAAATATTTTGTTTAAATATTATTATTGGTTAAATAAACTAGTAGCTTCCTAAGTTTCAAGCTATAATTTTGTTCACAGGTGGATACCAGAAACGGGCGGGGCAAACGTGCCAGCCTTAAACGATCTGCTTAGCATGTATCAGGTATAAAATCTAAGTTCTAAAATACTTCGGGCTTAAATACGAGCCCTATTTATGTGCTAACTTCCACCCGCCTTACTTTCTTAGTTATGAGACTGCCAAGCTTGGAATCGTCACATCCCTTTTCTCTGCCGCCTCACCGCCTCCGGTCCGCCGGACCGGAACCGTTGGAACGGAGGCGGTGAGGCGGCGAAGGGTAGGGACACGAGCTGCAGCATTTTCGGCTTAATGAAAGAGACGGACATTATTAAGGTCCAAAATCCAGCGCGGCGCTATAACTGAACTTCTTTATAGAGATTTTATAAACAAATCACTTTTTATCCCTAGGGCCTAGAACGCTTTTTTACTCCCGCTAAAGCATGCACGAAGTTGAACTTTACGAGCATGAGAAGTGAAAAATAATGTTATGTTGTCACGTTTAGGTGGCGCTAGGTGACCGTGTATTCGAAGGCTCGTTCAAGCTGGGTGGCCATCCGATGTACTACGCGAGCGGCACTCACATTCACAGCTTCCCCGAACGCGGCGTGCTCATCACCGCGCCGCTTAGCGATCAAGGATATCAGGTACTCACACACCTATTCTAAATAGGTCCATATACTCAAACTCACATTCGTAAGTAATAAAATGGCCGCCGCTTTACTAAAGGTTTCAAATTTCAATGTAAGTATTTCCTTGAGTGTAAAAATCGTCTCAGAATACGGGTGTTAGACCTTTATCTTGATGCTTGAGCCATGGAATTATCCACTCTAATTCAGTATAGTAAGGTTCAAAATTATAGAAAACCGGTCTATGGAATAAAATATCCATTTCACTATTCATAATACACTAAATATCATGGCAAACATAAATACATTGCTTACGGATTTTGTACAACAGATAACCCTGGATTTAAGATCTCATTGTTCAACATATGAAACAAAATAAACTATTGAGTAGTATATAGACAGAAAATTATATATTACATTAAAAAATAAGTATACAGGCGAACTTAATGCTCATTTATTATTCGCGTCCAGCTTACCTTCGTGTAAGTATGTAAGAAATAAGTTTGGAACAGGCTTTTGTAGACCATAATAATGAGAGTTTGTAACATTTTAGATAATGTCTGGCGAAAAACACACCGGAGGCGCGGGATCGACGCAAACCGTCGACGTGCCTATACTGGGCCTTCTGCAAACCGATAACGGAGAAACCCGCGACTATACTAACGATACCATCGATAAAGTACCCAAGGTAAAGTACTTTTTTTTCTTCGAAGAATATATTAATGTTCCTTAGTCATTGTCAAGTAATTCCTTATTGACAAGGGATTGAATTCATTCGCAGTCGTGGTCAAGTTTAGTGCTAAACATAGTGCTAAATAGTACCAAAAACTTCATTCTCAAAATGGTCTCGATAATTTTCTCACACATTTCTGGAAGATTGCACAATTCGTATCTAGACTAGATCATGAGCAGTCAAAACAGTGTCAATTAAGCGCTAAATATATGTAACAAGAATCTCTATGTATCTTTTTACAAGCTCTACTTGGTTTGGGCCTAGATGTATACTGGGTTAGTTTTTGTTTATGCGAAAGCAGAAACCCGTTTATTATTATTTTTTTCTAATCACGTAAATTATTAAAAACTCACCGAGATAATCCATAATTGTGTTGCTTCGTTGTCCTACCTTTTTCATGGAGAACCTACTCCTGCGCTAGTATGTATACGGTTAGTTTTTGTTTATGAAAAGCTGCGCCCCTTTTATTTTCTTTTCAAGTCACGAAAAAAAAATTTTTTTTGAGAAATTTTCCAAAATTGAACTGGGGTTAATTTTTTTTAAACTGGTTACGATTTTGAGCAAACTAATTTCAGGTTTCGCATAAATAAAAACTAATAAAGATACATTTATTTCAACAAGAGACTTATGTCATAAATACAATTAGTACCTATTTTAGATCTAGAGATAGTTAAATAAGATCACGAGTTCTAATTTATTTTCTTAAGTAGTAGTAGGTTATTAAATTATAGGCACAACAGTTACAAAACTTTGCCTTCCGTGCTAGTTAAAAACTGTGTTACGGCAAGGCAAGCTTCACCCCCGCAAATGGTACATATTATTATTAGTATTATGAACGCTACGTTAAATTTAGTTTTATACATCGTAGATTAGTCCGAGTGGTTATGCACTAGCGTCTAAAAATATGGTATAAGTATAGTATAGATTTCTTACAATGTATTTCGATCGTAGGCGGGTCGCTTGGTAGTGTACGGTGACTCTTCATGCCTCGAGGGAGGCGCGGCGAGGAACTGCCACTGGCTTCTGTTAGCGGCGCTTCAATACGCACTGGTGGGTCATCTGCCAGCGTCGCTGCGGGACGCGGCCTCTCCGCGGAACCAACGACTCAAAGATGTACACATCATTCCTTCAGGTGAGCTACAAATAGAATAATGTCCCTCATTCCTTAATTCTAATAATATTTATTAAGGACCCGCCGGATTCTGTACCTTAAGAAAGTTTCGGTAATAGATGTTTGCCACTGATATTCTCCGTCGCAAGTCAAGGTCATAATAATCATCAGCCTGTCGCAATGCACTGCAAATCTATTATTTATATGTATTGATGTCTTAATTGGATCTTGAGTTATCGTTATTAACAAATGGATTACATCATGTGTTTACATTCGTGCACGAAAGGAGCCTCTTCGAAGCGCACTTAAATCCTTTCACCACACTGGTTTGTAAGAAGAATAAGAATAACATGTAGATAGATGACACGATTGGTCGAGTGGTAAGTGCATTGGCCTGCTACGCCGAGTGTCGCGGGTTCGATTCCCGCTTCAGAACAAACATTTGTGTGATGAGCCTCGGTGTTTGTTCTGAGTCTGGGTGTTTTCTATGTGTATGTATTTGCAAAAAAAATGTATTTAACAGTATTTCTGGTTTTGTATTTTATATTGTATCAGTTATCTGGTTCCCATAATACAAGCTTGCTTAGTTTAGCTATATGGCGTTGTGTTAAATGTCCATAATTATTATTATTATCTCATTAATTTATATTTATTTCTCGTTAAAATTTATTTTTTACAATAATATTATAAAAAATAAACTATTTAAATAAACAGCAATACTATTGTAAAAAATACCTATATAAAAACGGTGGACCACCAACCGCGGAGTAGAGCCCAAACGGCTGGTGGCTAGGGCAGAGTGAGGAACCTTCTCACAACGCGAGCCGTCTCCAATAGTACCACCTTTTGTATCTGGCCCTTGACCCAGCCACCAAGCGAGAGCCTCTGTAGGTCTAGAGGTCGAGACTATTATTTATTCATTTATTCTCGTCTTTATTCATTTTATATATAATCAAAAACATATTGTTTAGTTACTCTAATATACATACCAAATTTTTTACAAAATTTTACAGTGACTACACAACATAGATTGATAAATTGACTCACATTGGGAGATTTTGTAAAAATTTAATCCAATGTGGGTTTAGGGCTTCAGAAAGAGGAATCGTCTCACAATGCGAGCTGTATCGAGTACTGCTACTTTTTGGGCTTTTGTAATTAATTAATTTGGTAGTGACAATGTCTGAAGGTGGTGATGAATATTCTTTCCGATGAGTCCATGTGCTGAAATTATTATTGGAACAATAATAGCTTCAGTTTCTACAAGGCGGAAATTTCAAAAGCTAAGTCAGTGTATTTTAAAATTTTCTTGTTCAGATTTAAACAGATTACCGTCATGTGGAACATTAATATCTATGATGTATGTTTTGTGTTTGGATCGATCTATTACCACGATATCAGGTTTGTTAACCCATAATACATCTATTTGTGATAATAGAGCGGTCTCAGTATATTTTTGTATCAGTATTTTCAAGAATCGTTTCTGGTGTGTATTTGTAGTATGGAACTTCAATCGTTATAAGGTTGTAATTTAAAGCTAGTTTTTGATGAACAATTTTAGCGACTTGGTTGTGAGGGTGGAGGTATTCAGTGTTTGCAAGTTGTGAGCAGCCTGATGTTATGTGTCGCAATGTTTTACGATTTTATTATTATCATGTGTTTTGTGTGTAGATTTGCCGGCGCGTGCGGCGGGCGGACGGCTGCATGTGTACTCGCGAGTGCTGGCGGCGGACGGCAGCGGCCCCCGCCCCGCGCCCGCGTGCCCCTCCCCCGCGCCGCTGCCCGCGCGCGCGGTGCACGCCCCACCCGCCGCGCACACGCTCTCGCCGCGGCACCACCCCACCGACCCACGCAGCATAGGTAACTCATAGATTAACAACAACAACAAACATTCACACACTCACACCCCTGCACTAGGATTCCCTGTGTCGCAGGTGGCATGGACACATACAACACATCACAACATCCAAGACCCGAAAACAAACATTTGTGTTCGTCACAAATATTTGCCCCGGTCGGGGATCGAACCCGGAACACCAAGCTTCGTAGGCAGGGTTACTACCAACTAAGCCACGGTAATAGACATGGTATAGATGAATAACGGTGTTCCTATAGAACAAGATGGACAGTACCAAACCAAAATGGATACGGTTTATAGGACCGAAAATTTCCAGACACCAAGTCCATAAACATGAAATATGTATCACTATTTTCAAATAATGTTTGTTACTTTTTACGATGTAGTTTTATTGACAATGAAAAAGCCTAGTAGTTTTAACATATAATAGATATTTAACAAACAACAAAACAACAACAAACATTCACACACTCACACCCCTGCACTAGGATTCCCTGTGTCGCAGGTGGCATGGACACATACAAGACATCACAACATCCAAGACCCGAGAACAAACATTTGTGTTCGTCACAAATATTTGCCCCGGCCGGGGATCGAACCCGGAACACCAAGCTTTGTAGGCAGGGTCACTACCAACTAAGCCACGGTGTCGTCAAAAATTTAGACCTAATAATTCTCTTTTTCAAAAATTAGCATCGGACCAAAATGTACTAGAAGTTAGCCAATGTGGCTCCCTTTTCTTGGTCGCATTTTAAATGTACTACGTTGTGTTTCTGAACTTTAATACTTCTATGATGTAACTATTTTATACATACAATGGAGGCAGAGTGGAAAGCAACAAGAGATATGTGTCGCTCTCCAACTAGGTCAGACGGTTTGTATTCATCAGCGATTCCAGTGTGATCAAGGGTTCAAGCATCCGTCCCCTAAAAGCTTCTGAGTTCACCCTTGAACAATTTTTAACTTAAAAATGTAAATCGAATACAATAAAGCCGACGTATCTTGGCGAGTCTGAACATAGGTTATGCGAACTTTAGCGCATGAAAACAATAGAAAACTGTTGATGCCAATTTATTTTTTATAAGCCCGCGCTTTCGCCCGTGTTGATATATAATACATATAAAGCAATGTAATACGTGTGTACATGCGCTAAAGTTCGCATAGCCTGTGTTCAGACTCGCCAAGATACGTCGGCCGTATTGTACATAATTGTTAATCTATGAACTCAAGTATTTCCAGTACACTGCTAGACTATGACGTGCTCCTAAGTCTTGTAACGTTACCCATTCATTGGCATTATATTTATCTGCCTCGTTACAAAAATGAATCAATATATAATATTTCAGGCGCGCCCGAGTTAGAAGCAACGGAGCCAGCACCGCGAGCGTGGCGAGGCGCGGGCGTTGCTCCCTCGCGGAACTCACCAGACGACTATCCGTCTCCCTCACTCACGCCCCGAGCAGCTATGCTCCTCCTGCTCATTGGAGTGGTGTACTCCATCACCACCATCTGGCGGCGCTGCGGTCGCAAGCTTCGGCGCAGGAGACTCATAGCGCTTGCCACTTAGCAATGCGCTATCGACGACCACAACAGTCACTTGTGATTCTGTCCTGTATGGAGGTAAACAGTGTATATCGCTGTAGTTATTGTTTGACCGGAACCGTTCTCTGGGCGGAGTTAGGCTGGCTAAACTATTAGTCAGGATATTCGACGCACAGAGGACCAACAGGAGTCCAAGTGCGGAAAAGGGAGTCCATTTACATTTACCGGAACCATTGTAACGGGGGAAGGTAAAGAAAAAGCACGAGCTAGAGCGTTCAGTGGAATGAAATAGACGCACGTACTTAAGACGTTATGTTAAAATGTCAGTAATGAGAGCGACTGAATTGCAATACAGTGATAGCGCATTTACACATTTTACCCCGGGGGAAGTTAGATATAGATTTTTGTCGCTCAAAGTAACTGATATAAGCGACAAACTATGATAAAAAAAAATATTTTCTTATCTAAGTTCTGTGATTACTCACTCAATAGTATAAAAAATTACCTAAATATAGGAATTTGGATGTAAAACAGATTTATAGAGGCCCGTTTAAAAAAAGTAAATGTTTCAAGAAAACTATTACCAATCTTGTTTCTGTCTTACATTTATTTAGATTATATCCTCAAGTTATCACTGTATTAAAATCAAATTTGTAACCTGTACTGTTACTGAGTAAGAATGTAACGCAGCAACTCCAAATTTTAACATATCGCCTTAAGGGGAATCCTCAAAATAATAATTTCCATACAAAATGTTTCGGACAAATACTCAAAAAGTACGCCGTATTATATTTTTATACGTGTTTTAAAATTAACCCTACTAACTTTAAAACACGTATAAAATCTAAATTAAAGTATGAAACCTTTCACTTTTTTTGTTGACGAAATCAAAAAACATGGACGAAACAAATAGTGTGAAGAAATTACTATAATACGGCGTACTTTTTGAGTATTTGTCCGAAACATTTTATATGAAAATTTGCCATGAGGATTCCTCTTATGAATTCTTATGAATGTCTTAAACTAACCATAGTTAAGACAAATCATTCATTCATTCATTCATTAAGACACGGACTCAGTAAACATAAGAGACACGACTTTAGTGTAAAGTGGATAAAATAATGCTTGTTGCGAAGCAAAGCTGCTAAGGCAGTTCGATATAGCAATCCTCACCTAGCATAGTTACGAATATTTGTATATTTAATTTATTATCCCGTTTTGTTGAACTGTTCTAACAAACGACCTAAACAATGACCCTTTATTATTTTAAATGTTTGTGCACTAATAATAGTTAATAGTGACGCTGACATTTAAATAAAATATGTATATCATTTTTCTGACTGTATTTTTTTGTAAAGACTAGTAAATGAATGATTCCATTTTGAATGAATTTAAGTATTTCTAATGCGTTTGAATATTGTTATAATATTATTTTCTACGACTGTGATTTGTGGATGGTGCTTGAAGCGAAAACTGTACCATTGTGAATGAACTAAGTCCCTATGAGGGAGTAGTTGCTGTGTGGATGAGGCCTTTGCCTTGCGATCTGTGGGTCGCGGGATCGAATCTCGGAGGCAGTCATGCGCAAATACTATTCTCTTGCCTAAGACCAAGAGTAGGCCTGAGTCTAAGTAGTAGGAATATTATCGGCTGATAATAAGTTCTAAACAAACCTGTAGAATAAGTAAAGAAAAGATGTATTTATTTTGTTGTTTTGAAGTTATAAGTTACAGGAGAATGTTCTTAGACTGTCTTAACTTGTCGAGTCTTTCAAATCTGAAAACAGACCAATCGTTTTTTTTAAATGTCACTCGATTTAGTGCTCTATGAATTTTAGTGATTAAGGCTAATCCTTAAATCCAATTCCATACAATTTTTTTCGGACAAATACTCAAAAAGTACGCCGTAGTGAAAGGTTTCATACTTTAGTTTAGATTTTATACGTGTTTTTAAGTTAGTAGGGTTAATTTTAAAACACGTATAAAATCTAAACTAAAGTATGAAACCTTTCACTTTTTTTTGTTTACGAAATCAAAAAACATGACGAAACGAATAGTGTGAAGAAATTTCTATAATACGGCGTACTTTTTGAGTATTTGTCCGAAACATTTTGTATGGAAATTTGCCTTGAGGATTCCCCTTAAGAAGGATATACTCTATGAACATTCTAATGATCTTTGTCTGACTAAAGGAAATAATAATAAATTTATACTTAAACAATTAAAATAAAATAACTATAAAAAACTTTGAAAGGTTAGGTTAAGTATTTTATGTAAATATTTTAGAATAAGTGAATGAGAAATCTAATGTATATGATTTAAGACTGGAACATCGTTAACATTTTTTTATTGTATAATTAGTAACTTTATGTTATTCGTTTAACTTAATTTTGTATCTACATAGTAATGATTATCTATAGCTAAAACAATATTTAATTGTAATTTATTAAAAAATATTCAAATAAAAATCTAAAATAATTAATTATGGTGTTTTTTAAATCGTAACCTAGGTACTGAAAATCTTTTATAAATAAATAGTAGGTATTTGACTATTCATAGATAACCTATTTCAGCCTATACAATCCCCTTTTGCGCTAAGTTGTGAGTTGTGATATAAGATTTAAAACTGTTTCATATTAATAGCGGATTCGCCGCTCGTGTTGTTTTTTACAGCGCGTGTACGCGCGACAAGCTGCGCACGACGCGTCATACTACTGACACTCGCTAGAAAAAACCGAGCGTAAACGCTGCTATACGCGCGCATAGTGCGATACGCTTTTGAAGTTTCGCGAGTACCAATACGTATACGCGCGAAATTATTTCGCTAGTCTGAACCGCACTTCAAAGATACACGATCAAAAGGCTTGTTAATACATACATATTCGCTATCTGGATACAAAAATCTAAAAATTGAAAGCCTACATACTTTTTGACTAATTGGTTAGGAACTATACAACGAACATTATTGAATACGTTTTGGGATGGCGTTATTCAAAGTCCTGTGCATCACTATTCTATTAATTAATAGTCTTCATCCGTTACCGTACACAAACAAGCAGAAGCTCACACTCACACCTCTGCATTAGGGTGCTTTTCCACCAGAGATGTGCTATGCTACGTTGCTATGGATGCGTTTGATATCCACCAATCATATTCATTGGGGCACATAGCTTAGCACTGGTGGAAACAGATTCAACTAAGCTATGTTTTTTTATATGGAAGGATGCGTGCTATGGATGCCTGCTATGCTTCCCTACTATCGATACATCGCACAGCTACTTTACGGCGGCACATCCTCATAGAGCATCTGCCTCGCACAGCTACATAGCTTAGTATTGGTGGAAACGGTCACATATTTTCGTAGCGTAGAATTCACATCTTCGCAGCATAGCTGCATATCACATCTCTGGTGGAAAGGCACCCTTAGCATTCCCTATGACACAGCTGGCATGGACGGACACAGAGACATGTATGTGTTAAGTTATATTTAGTAGGCAAGACTCTTTTGGGGGATCGGTTTTGGGCTTTGGCTTTTTAGTTGATGAATAAAACAAAAAAGTACCTGTAAGTATATGTACGAATTAGTCCTAATAATACAATTTCCCTTTCAAACTTTCAATATGTAGGTAGATATATCTCATTGTCGAAAATGAGGAGAGTAGAGTAGGTATAAGCCCACTCTACTCTACCTCATTATCGACCATGAATATCTCTTTTAAATGCCAACTGGGTGATCTTGTTACGTCCTGAAATTTAGCGCAAGCCCAGTAATACGCAGCTCAACTTATTAATTAGGAAACCATTAATAACCAAGTTTATTCTCGTTGCAATAAGATCGAAAAAGCAGTATGCACCAGTATTGGTTGCACTCTGATTTCCTTCCTACAGGCATTTCATGAGAGGCTGAACGCATGCGCGTAGGTTTTCTGTATTAGCGACGAACTTTCACAGCGTTCAACCTCCACACGAGTTCGTTTATTTACGTCATTTCCGCCCAGAAGGAGGCAATTCGCGTAGCAGCGTCTCCTGCACTTAGATTTCAACAAGTGGTTTAGCGGCGGTTACCACGGCGATAAACGGAAGATATCGTGCTTTTGCGCTTTACTTTGTCGGAAGTTAGAAATGTAAGTCGTATTTTATTCATTTATATGATAGAAAATACTTAAATATAATTTCGAGTATATATTAGTAAAAGTGGGGTTACCTACGTATCCAGATTTTTGGAATTATTTCTCATGTTTACCAACTTAGTAAGCTAGACTGGGGGACCTAAATAACCTAAGATCAGAAACCCGAAATAATGCATCGTAGCCAGACAGCGAGGCAAGCGCGATTTTTCTCTCCTATAGTTTTGTTTGAGAAAAGCACTTAGTAAGTTGTAAAATGGCTTATACCTAGTTACTTTTCATTATTATTCCACTCCACAACTTAACTTTCACATATTTTACTGAAGTAAATATCCAAAATTTGCCTGTTTATCAGGTATCCACATCAGTCTACCTACTAAGGCTGATGAAGATAGTGTCTACTGACGCAGCAGTCGTTGGGTCCTTTAGCACGCATCGCTCGTCTGCCGCTGCTACGCCTCGGCTCCTTTCTATGGAGAAGAAAATATCGATAATGAACGAATCTAATTCAATTGTTAAATACGGCACCGGTGTGGGCATTAGCAATATGTTTGATGTCTTAGATGACGATGCTGATCCACCAGGGAACGTTGAAACAACATCTAGAAGAAGCAGTAAAGGCGACAAATCAAAAAAGCCGACAAGCATTCCGGAAAATAATAAAGAACCAATCGTTCTGTCACGTACAGTACCCAAGAAGAACATTAAAACCATAAACCCAGACTATTTGCGATACTCAATGAATTTCGCGGATTACGTTGAACATCGTGATAAAACTCGGCTTCACGCGGAGCGCTATTTACAATCGGGTAGGAGTCGCAAGCCTGGCGAGGGAGAAGATCAGAAGAAATGGGAAAATTTAGTGCCTCTGATTATTAAGCGAGAAGAAGCTGAGATAGTTGTCAAAATTGTAGAACTAAAAGCAAACCAGCGCGCTGACCGTATAAAACGGTTAAGCAACATTACGTACACGATTGACAGCGACTATGGGCGCAATATCATCGGCCGTGCACCCTGCCCTCGGCCCAAGCCTGAGCTAGAGGCCGTCCCGCCGCGACCCCCAGCCCTCAAAGATGCACGTCAGTTTCCAGCTCTCATACACAATTCGCACTAAGTCCTTTTAAGAGCGGTTAGGTACAGTAGCCTAGCCTATTAAACCGAGAGGATCACCGTTCTTTCTGACTCGTGTTTTAAAGCCTATTTTTCTACAAATATGTATCTAACTCCAGATTCATGGCGCTGTTCTTTTGGCGCGCCTGTAACTAATAGCGTTGACAAAAGCTGACATTGAATTCGATTAGGTCACGAGAGTGAGATTATACTTATTATATCAGCCAGGTTGAACCCAGTGTTGGTAAGCTTATAGCAGCCCAGCAGCTTTCGCTTTAGCCAGCCTGCACGATAGTTTTTCATAGCCTCACGATCTTCTGCATCTCTCATCCAAGTAGTTGCTGCGACTTTAGCGACGTTGATCCACCGTGAGAGTGACATAGGGTTCATAAAACCCAATGTAACTAGCCACTTTTTATTTTCATAAGTGCATCAAACTCAAAAGAGTGACATCGTTATAAAAAGTTACCAAAATCTAAATGGCAGCAGTAATTTTTCAGGCAGGTATTCTGTATTTACAAACAATTAACTAATAAAAAATTAGGTAGGTACACACATATACCTACCAGAAGCCCGTCGACAAATTAGCATTGTTGCCGGATTACAGCAGGGTAAGTTTTACGTCCATCTTTTTACAAGCCAACAATGTCGAAACCCTGACCCTGACGTGATACGTAAATTGTACGATTCACAGCTGTAAAGGTCACAGATTTCTTTGATAATTTTTAGTTGTCATACCTACCTAGTTAACTGCACTTTAAATGACTTAATTAAATATTTTTATAGTCGAAGCTAGCCTTCCTATAAAATTAAACAGAGCTTCAATCGATTTTAAACCCTCAAACAAACATGTACACTACCACAACAATTTTTCAGCCAAATGATAAAAAAATCCGCTTGAGTTTTAATCTTAAACTCAACTTTTGATTCAGAAAAATAATAAAGCAAGTACTTTTGATTTAGAGAAAAGTGGCCAAGTGGCTCTATATTTTGGATTCTATACTATATAAAGATTATAAATAAAAACACAATACGAACGAATTATTATTGATTACGAACTAGACTTACGATCACCATGACAAGTTTTGAAATCAAAATTTTCGTTTGTACTTATATTATAGAGGAAAAACACGAATTATTATTGCGGACCAGATTTAATTTGTATTGTTTAATCTAAGTAGTTAGTTTATTATACACGATTTTTAGGAGTTTTTCGACTGTTTTGGTGAAATGGCAGTTGATTTATTAGAATGTAAGGCATATGAAATCTTGGTAACATAAAAACGCTTTCATTGAGGAATTTATTACATTTATCTAATACAAATTTTAACTATTGGACAACAGATATAAAAATAATAATAGTGTTTTTTTTTTCATATTCTAAAAATGAATTTTAATGAGATTAGAAATGAGAAATAATATTCTAAATGTATATGTTTAAAAAAATGTTTACAAAGTTTTGTTTGATTGGCTTTTTTGTAGAGTACGTTGTTTATACTTAGGTATATACTCGTACTTTGATCTAAACCTGCGTGAGACCATCGATATACAATCGATGTGTGAGACAAAGCTCTTCGCTCTATATAAGTTAAAAACTTGTATGTAGACGCGAGGGAGTCTTACTTCAGCTTTAGGTCTTACTATAGTAGAACTAGGTGGTGTTTTAAAATAATCTAAAAAAAATACATTAGAGTATTTTAATAAGGTGTTTAGCGAGTTCTGTTGTGTGGAATGACTGAGATGATAAACTCGTAGTGTAGGTATAGGTATTATAATGTGTCCGTGTGTGGTGAGTAGAATGTTAAAGAGTAGGTATATTTGTGTACTAGTACTAGACTAGTAAAAAAAGAGGGGGCCTTCTAACACAGGTTTATCAAACCTTAAAAAATCTAGGTAAATACTTGTAAAATTTAAATCAATATAAATGATTTCCGATTTTTGATTTTTCGTGAACCTAGTATGTACTTGTCGGTATTTTATTGTATAAACAAGTATTTTTAAGGCCTGCGATTATACTCGTATATATGTAGCGTATTATTTAAAGAAGTATTATGCATATACCTATAAAGTTAATAAAATCAATGTATGAGCCAATGTTTTTAATAGTAAAGCATGATAAGGTAAAAAATCGCAATTTATATCGCAATATTCTCGAGAGAGATAGCCGTTTATTGGGTGAGCATGATGACTTTCGGTGACTTCGGTGTTAGGATAAACGAGTTCTTGAGTGAAGACTGCGACTCAGCAAGTGAGTGTAGTGCAGGACCCCTTCGGACCATTTGACGTGAAGATAGACGCGGCAAGCGGTCTAGCAGTGGATTACGATAGCTTATAATAATGATGATGAACTTCGGTAGCTTTGAATGGCAAATAAAATCTGGAACTTCAAATACCTACATACCGTACCTAAAGTTTACAGGTGTTAATAAACATGTTTACTAGTAAAGATGATTTCCTCTAAAAGAACTATCTAGCTAGCTATAATTCAAAGTATCCAAGCCGGCGGCCGGCGGCGAATACCGTCGACTAGAAACAATGTCTCGCAGCCTTGACCCATTTTAGAAACTTTACCACGACGAGCCGTGAAGACTAAGAAAAAGCTGAGACGACAGGCTCAATACGGTACTACTTTCTCCTTCAACAATTAAAAAAAAAAACATGAATGTAAAAAAAAAATAAGTAGGCTTATTATAATAAAACTCGTACATGTATACTTCGGACTTTGAATCTCTATTAATTGTTAGTTAATTTAGGTAAGTAAGTACAACAGAAATCCTGTGTAAGTGGATCTATCGATTAGTTTTGCTAGACTCGTATTATCATGAAGAGCCAACGGGCGAGGAGTATGCGGTCGCGCATGCGCCTTCCATGCCTGCGTCACGGGGCCGGGCGCGGCGTGATCGCTCCTGGGCACTACCGAGCGTAGACCAACAATCGCAAGCACTCCGTCTAAACACGCGGTTTGCTCGCTCCTCGTCCGCGCTATCGGTGCCCCACTGTGCCACGCCGTCATCAGCGTCACGCCGGTACCTACTACGTATTACACGTTCGTTTTGCAGCTAGGGCAGCTAGTGAGCGCACGACTGTCGGCTCGTGTGAACGCGTTATCGTCGGAATGAAAGACAAGGAACCGGAACCCGTTGCGATATCTCGCACCTACTATCCTTCCGATTTCGTGATTTCTAAATCACGCTTACCTTCCTTCGAGAGGTATAAGGAGATCCACAAGCGATCCCTCGACGACCCTGAAGGGTTTTGGAACGACATTGCCAATGAATTTTACTGGCACACCCCGTACGATGCGGGGAAATTCATGTCGTACAATTTTGACGTGAATAAGGGAAAAATTTTCGTGAAATGGATGGAAGGAGCCGTGACTAATGTCTGCTTCAACGTCCTGGATCGACACGTGAGGAATGGGCATGGCGACAAAATTGCTTTTTACTGGTGAGTGCGTAGATGGGACTCTATTATTTTCAGTGACAGCTGAGGGCGCACAAATTTATTGATTTTCCTCGAGACTTCCTATTGGCGTATTTGTGGAGGGGTGGGAGCTGTTATGCAACATCAAGACAGTACCAACGCTTGCACGCAATCTGCCTACTAAGCGAAAAAACTTTTTTGTTTTACTTATTTCGCTATGTTTACTGCATCTGCAAATATATATTTTTTTTCATTTGCTTTGGCGTCTTTGTTTCTTTTCTTAGAGTTGAGGATTGAGATTGGTAGAGTCGGGGCGCGGTCGTTTAGCATACGGACTTGTTGCACATGCGTTATGCGCTATTGCGCATCCCCTACATTTTATTGACGCTTTCCTAACCCCCTGCCCTGAAGACTAGGTACCCATACCTGGGCCCTGGGCTGGGGTGGAGGAGTCGGGGACGAAGGGGTGCTTTTTGCTGGTTCCAGGAAATCTTCGCAGTTTAGAAACCCTAATTAGTTTACTTCTCAATTTCGTAATAGGAACTTACCTACTACTGAATAAAGTTGTTAGTAAGCTTAAATTGATAATGATAATTCGGGTCGATTTGAAATAATTGAATGGATTTTTTTAATTCACAACGCAAACAGAGTTATGTGCATCAACTAGCTAAATAATAAGGGAGCAAATTGTTTCATAGTTTCATAGTTTACTTTATTGTTCTCATTTGCATACAGATGGAATACAACTTAGGTGTAAGTAGCTAGTACTAATACCCTGTCAGGGCGCAACAACTTTGAGTTCATTTTTATATTTAGTAGGTACTTTACTTACATAATATTAGATTATAGGCTCGTTAGTGTACCTATTACATACGGAACGTTTTCTAATTTAAAATATTTGTATTGATATTATTGATGTCAACAATCTAATATACCATAAGTATGTCAAACTAAATATTTATCAAGGAATCTGTGAAGAACAATAATTGTCAATATAAATCAATAGTTATAATAATTAGTTATTTGAATAAAATAGAATGTCAATAAAGAGGCTCTAAACAGTCGTCATATTATCAAAGTTATATCATTAAAGAGGTAAAAATCATAATAATTAATCGGTTTAAGAAAGTATATGTAGGTTAGCCTTACAACAGCTTGGTGCGCAGATCCTTAGATCGCAGCTAGTACACTACAACGATTTTAAAGTCTTGTCTGGAGTTGTATGTTGTAATGGAGGGATAATTCTCTAGCTGCATACATTTTTAGCATCGGGATACCTAATAACGGAGAAACTCAAGTACATAATTGCACACCAGTGGGCATGATAACGCCGCTAATTTATTAATTGCGTCAATAGAGTATTTACCCAAGTAGTTAGATACACCTGCCTGATAAATTAAATAGATTAAATATAATAATATAGAAGGTAACTATGCAGTATGCAGCATTACATAATAACAAAAGGTTTGTATATTTATTAATCGGGAATATAGAATTAGTTGTTAGGGGGCGTCCATAAATTACGTGAGGTGTTTAAGGGGGGGAGGGGGTCGAGTCAAATCTCATCTAATCTTACGTTGGAGAGAGGGGGGGTCTCGGCAAATATCACGCAATTTTTTTTCTGTTTGAAACAAAAAAAAATTATACCATTTTGGTCCATTTAATCCAGATTGTACATGTTTAAGATTTAATCTTAAGTCCTTTGTTTAAATTGTGTGAAACCCACATTCTGAAAAATCTTGGGGGAGGGGATTGAATAAAATCACACGACATCTCACCAGGGGGGGAGGGAGGGACAGAAAATTAAAAAAAACACCTCACGTAATTTATGGACGCCCATAATAATTTTATTAGGTATAGGAACAGTCATGAATCATCAGTCAGGAATGAAAATCATTAAAATTCGAAATTAACTGTTCACCGCATTGTCAAATATATAATTATGGTATATAGTGATTTTGAAAATCTGAAAGTGGTCATCGACTTTTGATGCTGACTGTACCTACTCTTCGTTTTAAATCAATAGTAACTCAAGTTTGTATTTTAAGTCGCTATTATCAAAAATTTGCGCCTACAGTCTGTCCCCAATTTAGTACATATTTTAGTATGCCATAATTCAGTTATTTTGATAACTCTTATTATGGTTAATATTCGCTCGTTTAAAAACCCATTATAAGATATTGTCAATACATCTGAAATGGACAAAAACCCGTTGCTACCTACAAAAGACTAGACACAGTTTTTGCCAAGACTTTACATAAAGTACTACGAACATAGGGTACACCCTATGTTCGTATATTATTTATTAATATATTATTTATTCGTGTAGAATTATTGTATTTATAACTATAAATTGGTACCTATGCCAGCATTATGGAATCCACTACTTATGTACTAACTCTATTATGGCAATGAATGAATGAATACTGAATTGAATACATCGATTTCGTTTATAGTTTGGTGTGGTGTTAGGTAGACTACGGACGTTGCCGGCCGACGCAATGTTGAACATTGACCTCGATGACTTGTAGGTCCTATTTACCTACATTAGGCATGGAACGTATACCGAGTAACATGTTATTTATCATGGTATAAAACTGATCACACATAACATTTGTTACATTCTGAGACCAAGTCTGTTATAAAATCACCAGTGATATCCTCCCGGTGCGCCCCAGCAGGTGATTTTGTACGCCGAACTTACGCTGTGATGTCATGATACTTGTCACCTTGACACCATTCACAATTTAATTCGAATCGTATCGTAGTCATATAAGGCCACTGATGAAAAGTGTGTTACAAAATCACCGGTGATTGAGCTGTTACAAAATAAAATCATATTACCATGTGACAATGAAATAGAAGTAGCAATCATTATTCCATGCCTAACCTACATAACACGTATGCTAAAACGTTACATAAACATTTTTAATGTCCATTCACACGGGAGGCAACAGCGCAACTTATTCAATCAACTATAATTTATTTTAAAAAACCTACTCATATTAAAAAAGTGGTAGTTTTTGAGGTGGGAAAGGTTGACGTTTGTTCCTCAATCACGCAAAAACTACAAAATCGATTGACCTGAAAATCGTTCTGGATGTAGTTAATGGGCTGGAAAAATAAATAAGCTACTTTTTATGCCGATACGATGCGAACGAAGCCGCGGGCTAATGTAGTTACCTAATTAATTAAGTTCTGGTGATAGATAGAATATACTTTATTAATTAAATGACTATGGGCGTTCTTATCTTAACGCTATCAAACGATCTCCTCCAGACAACCTTTAGCATAGGAATAGAAGCGGACGGTGGTTTTTCTTCTCTAAATGCTACTCAAGTAGATAAATAGGTACTTAGGTAATTCTTTTTTTTACTATTGACTGTGTGCGTCTGAAGAAAGCCTCTGTTCTGTCTGTGCTACTTATATAATATCTATTATATCTACGAAATATTAAATCTTATTTCTTTAAATCTGTGTTTACCTTTAATAGGCTATGCACACAGCATAAGACTGTTTATTTTAAGCTTAATACAAGTATTGTGTAAAAGCTGTTGGTAAAGCAATAAACAAATAATAATAATAAATATCAAAACCCACACAGAGAACGTAAGCTGGGTAGGTGTGAGCTCGCCTCGTGTTGTCAAATTTTGTACTACATCAATTTCAATACGTGGGGGAAACACGCGAACGGCACCCCATTTTATCCTTAATTATACAACCAAACATTAAAAATACTAGGATACATACTATCAATATGCTTATCTTAGAAACATAAAAGCAAGTGTGTGTGTTAGCCTGTAGGTAATTGGTTTTGCCTTTATCATTTGCATACACATCGATATACACCACAAAAAAAAAATGGGCAATGCGGAAATAAGTGTGAACATGAAATAAAGATCAATGAAGCATTTCTTAGAGACTGACTTGTTGACAGACAGCCTAAGAGGCTAAACATGTTTAGGGTACTATGTTTGTCAAACATAAAATAAGCACTAAGGAAGAATTTTGGTAGTAGTGCGGAAAGGAAAGGAAGTTGTGGGTGTCATTGCATTATAGTTACGTGCCAGAGTGCTAATCAATGACCCCCAATAGGTAATGGATTGGTTCTAGGTGAACTACCAAGTACTATGTAGCTGACCTCTAGTTGCTAGGCTATGTGAGAAACAAATTTGCCACGACTAACTGATCATTTATTTATTTCACGAATTTACGTGAGTATGTTGTGTGGGAATAAGTTTTGTTGCTCAATCAGACCAAAACTAATGAACCGATTCCGATTGAGCTCAAATTTGTTACGGGCATAGAATGGGACCTGGAAAAGGATACGCCTTATCACCTGGGCTTCTTTGGGAATTACTGAATCAACGGATCGGAAATTCGGAACGGATAGGATCAACGGAAATAATTACCGAATAATTAAAATGATAACCAATAAAAAACAAAGGGTTGTGTAGGAGATACAACCGTAAACTTTAAAAACTTTGTCCAGAAGGTGACGTACAAAATATTGCCTTGAAAAATCTTGCAAACAAAGAAGTATCCACCTCGAAGAACCAGGCTTTAATGGATACATTTTTAAAGCTAGATAAAGATGAATACTACTGAAAACTACTGAAAAATAGATGACGTTTTGCCTTGAAAAGGAAGGGGAATTACTTGCATCTCAGCCTCCCTTCTCCTCCTTTTCCGGCCACCCCTTACCCGCCTCGTTGTGACCCAAGGTTACGACGAACTGACCGGTAAGATTGCTTCAGATTTCATTTGAAGATTATCTTCATAATAAGCTTAAGTAAAAAATAAAAATTGGTAAAATATCGCGATTGTTTTATTTTCAATGCGTGATAATATTATTGTCTTATTATGACAAAAAAAAGTATAATATTTTTATAGCCATTTTTTTAACGGGTATATCATATCTGCCACATACTCCTTGTTAAATTTTCTCACATTCTCGCCGGGTCTTTTGTAGCTTCATTGATTTGTTATGCAAGATAGTCTAGGCATGAAATTTTTGTTTACCTAATGTGATATTTTTAGGTGATGCATCTCGCTTTGCAAAAAAAACTCAACCGTGTTGGAAAATCAATATGAATAGAGAGAGGCGGAGTGAACGAAACTGCAGGTTTAAAGTATTCTGAATTAAAATCCTCGAGCGCTTTCGACCGTTTTCCGCGCTGAGCACAATTTATGATAAAATTATTTTATGTTACTTAGTTACTGAACCTTGTCAATTTTCGCGAGTGAAAACTCAACTAAAAATGTCGAAATACAAACTAAGTACAAACCATCCTATATAGGTATATCAACACTCCACAAACACGCCGAAACTAATAAACCTACGATACAGTTAAAATTTAGGATAGCATTTTACGAGTATTCCGAAACCACACAGGTGAAGCCGCAGGCTGCAACTAGTGAATACATTTTTGATTTTGCAAGAGTTTTGTAGGCTACCTAAATACCAGTTTTCCAGGGTAGTACTTACTTACCTACCTCAATTTGAAATCAAGGAAAAACGATTTTAACAAGCTACGCGTCGGCAAATAGGACTTTTTAGTTCTTTTTTTTTTAAAATGTTATTTCAACATGGCGATTACCCTCCCACTGGGGCCAAACGGGTGGTGGTTGGGGGAAAAAAATAACCAGCTCAGACAGATCAGAGATTGGAGGTCAGAGGGTGGGTTGAGTGTGGGTGCTGGGAGAGAAGGGAGGTACTACCCACGTAATCCGCTACCCTCAGTACGTAGAGCAGAGAGCCATATGTACCGAGCTATTTATTACTTATGTTAAATAACATTTTTAAGATATTTTATTTTTTCGAATCTTTAAATATCTCAATGCAAAGTTATCTCAAATCAATAAATATTCCTTACAAATCCCACAGCATTACACTTTCACATCTAAGATAGGATCTTCACCAATCATCTGTACGTCGAAGTACTTACCTACTTTAGAAGAAAACATATAAATAAATACCTGAGTAGCAACTTCAGAGACACGCGCTACCGACGCACACGCTTTGAAAAACGAGCTTATACGCTCGTATAACGCTAGTCTCTAAGCGTTTAATACGAGCGTATAATCTCAAAGCGTTTCTGAAAACTCGAAACTCAAGTATCTAATTATTCTCCATTATGTACCTACTTACCTACTCCAGTCACTTAATAATATAACCACTAACCTACTTTTACGATTATTTTGGTTTGGGTTTCGCGATCCCTATCTTCTCCAGACAATCTTTGAGGAAACAATAAATAAGCACACAGGAGACCTTTGCACTCAGGTACGAAGTAAGTGATGAAAGATAGTCTTGTTATTCATTTCTTCATGCATTGAACATTTCATTCTGGGTTTGCTTTTTACAAAAGACTGAAGAAGATTTTTATTATTTTCAGTTTCATTAATTGAACTTACTTTTAATTACGAGTAAACATGTTTATTTATGATGCCATAAATGCACAATTTTTTGCATAGCAAGTTATTTTCTTTTCTATCGTTATTATTGTTTCTAGCTGACGCCCGCTTCGTATCCGTCTTTCAGCTATTGACGAACACATCTTCCAAGTTTCAAGTCTCTACCTTCAGCGGTTTGGCGTGTAAGTTGTCTGTCAGTCAGTCAGATAGATTCAAGCCTTTTATATAATTATATTGATAACAGAACTAGCTAGGATTAATTTCTTCCTTTTCTCAGTCGGGCACTGGTTCCAATAAATGGCAGCACCAGGCATGCCGTCTCCATCTGACTCTGTTCTAAGCATTGTGAGCACAATCATGGTTGAATTTGTGAGGGTTTTGGTTTCTTCATCTAAAGAGAGTGACCGCGCGATCCCTTACTCTTCATTCTGCCTTGTACTCCTAGATGTTCAATTGAGTCCTTTTTACGAGTTATACCTACTCGTTATGTCTAAATAACTTCAGTAGTTTACGATAATAGTTCTCATGTGTTGAGTTATTTTGGGATCGTCACATTGATTACTGGGCTTTCGAGACTGACCATCAAAATGTCTCAAGGTTGACTAGCGCTATAGCAGTTTGCCCCGGCCTATGGGAATCACAGTCCTGAGTAGCACTGTTATGGTTATGGGTTATGGCATGGGCGTGATCTCTTACCATCAGGAGAGCGCCTAGCTAGTCTCACCACGTCATTAAATTTAAAAAAAATGGTGATGTACGCTGTCTATGGAATGCTCAGCAGATGTATCAAGTACAACTTCTTGCTAAGACGATTTTCCTCCTTTCCTTCAGTGTCAATGTCCAGGATCGACTTTTCTTATCGTGTCACTAGTTTTTTCGAACCAGGGTGGTGAAAGGATTTCAAGTGCGCCTCGCAGAGAGGCTCCGTTCGTTTGTTTTAAGACATGTTTTCGAATTTTTTTTAAGGCTTACGTCATGCCGGTTTCCTCACGATGTTTATCGGGATCTCAGGATCGGCTAACGGAACGATAAATATATCATCCTACTGATTTATATGATGATTATACACGGTCAATTATTAATCACCAGAAAAAAAAAATACACAGTTATTTGCCTTTACTGAACATATGTACGGCAAAAATACTTGAAAAAATTGAGTAAAATTTTTGCCAATTTTTTTAAAAATTAAAAATGGTTAACTGTTACCGTTAGTAGTTTTCCTATGGATTTGCATCAGGCCCTTTATTGATCGTAATTTAAGTTTTATTCATCGTTTGGCAAACCCGGGTACCTAGCTCGAGCCAGCTCACAAAAGCTCGGCTCGGGCGCCGCACTCGCGCTGCTGTCACTCTGTCATTTAGTAGAAATTCAAAATTCTGACTGCACAGATACAACGTAGTACCCCGTCTGCATTGGCCATTTTTTTTGTAATTAAAAATTGGTGGTGTATATCTTTTAGGGAGGGCAACCATCCAGATGACTACAGCCGCGTGACGTACCGCAAACTGCTGGACCGCGTTTGTCAGTTCGGCAACGCTCTGCGGGACTGCGGCGTCGGTCGCGGCGACCGCGTTGGCATTTACATGCCCATGATCCTGGAGACGGTGATCGCCATGCTGGCCTGCGCACGCATCGGAGCCGTGCACACTGTCGTGGTAAATACCAACAATAAATACACATTTGACGATATAGATGGTCGAGTGGCAAGTGCGTTTGTCAGTTCGGACATCGGTGTTTGTCCTTAGTCTGGGTGTTTTCAATGTATCCTATGTATGTATTTACATAAAATAGAATTTAAGTACCTAATTATATCGGTATTCTGTTATCTGGTTTCCATAGTACAAGCTCTGTTAATTTTTTGGGGGCTAGATGGCGTTGTGTGAAATGTCTAAACATTATTTATTTATTATTAGTAAATTATATACCTATAGGTATTCAAAGATTATAATGCACATTATGATGTGATTTATGCAAGACAGCAGTATAAGTTCGGTCGCGCGACGTGTGGCTGGCAGCAGCAGAACTAGGATTAGAATAGTTTTGCTAAAATTTCAGGTAAATTTGCTCAACTCTAGTGCAGTTCGCAGGATTCTCATCTGACTCCCTATCGGAGCGTCTGGCCGACAGTAAAGCTAAACTGATCGTGACGGCGGACGGCGCCTGGCGCGGGGAGAAGCTGCTATACCTCAAGAACACGGTCGACGAAGCCATCCGCAAGTGCAAGGCCAAGTACAACCACTCGGTGGCTATCTGCATCTGCGTGTCTCACCTCGGTAGGGTCACCGCGGGCGGAGACACACCACAAGTAGAATTACCCGTGGTAATATCTTTCCGTTACTAAGCTGCAAGTGTCGCTGAACCTTATACACGTACAGGATGCATTAGTAACTAATATGTAATCCAACTAATATTATAAACGCGAAAGTTTGTAAGTATGGATGGATGGATGGATGGATTTTGGTTACTCTTTCACATAAAAACAACTGAATGGATTTTAATGAGGATGAACTTTACAATAATATAGCTTATACATCATAATATCACATAGCCTACAATTTATAAAGATACCTGCGCTGACGAAGTCGCGGGCACCAGCTAGTACCTACATAATTTTGTTTGAATGAATCGTAACGTTTTGTCTATTTTACGGCAGACAGGAAACGTATCCTAGAGACGAATATTATCAAAACACTTCTTTATGGGTCAATCGACACTTGCAGCTATGAGAATTAAAATGGACTTCTATTTATTCTGGTATTATGAAACAGTGCGAATGGGACGAGGAACACGACATCTGGTGGCATGAGCTGATGGAAGAGCAGTCCGTGATCTGCCCTCCGGCCTGGGTGGACGCTGAGGACCCACTGTTCATGCTATACACCAGGTAGCTGTACCTCTTAGCGAGTTCACAGATCCATATTTATGTTTGTGTTGTTTTGTGTTGCGAGCGGCTTTGAGAGTCTTATCACCAGATGTTTGCAAACTGCTTGATTTTACTGATTACGGAAACCGTCATTTGTACTTCCGTCGATGCGTATTGATAAATCTAAATGAAGTCGGTGCCTGGTTTTATTTCCAAAAATAATTAAATAAGTTTCAATTTATCAAACAGACATTATAGGTAAACAAAAATGAGTAAATCCACGTTTGGACCTGAATACACTGATACAACACCAGAGCAGCTGCTACTGGCTCATTAGCGAACTAAAGCGCCACTTGCTAGAAAGTATCTGATTTAAACCGGGCCTTATTCTATAAAATATATTTGTTATATCATGCACATTCGTAGAACCTGATCATATCAAATGCTTTACCTAATAAGTCGATCGGTAGGTAGTATTGCATCAGTTAACTTGAGAACACGTCTTAGCATTAGATAAGTGTAAGCTGTTTCTAGAGGCTTGGAAACTTATTTTGCAAAAACATCGCACAGATATTTTTTATTTGTTCTTTACGACTGAAGCATACACGGATCGCGTAAGTTATTTCGATTTCCCTTCGATTAGGTATACATAACGTAATCAACTGGGTCATCGGAAATGGATCAACCACTTTTTTACTCGAACTTTTGAAACAAAATATTCAGGTCAATATGTTGTTGAGGAGAAAAGTAACAAAACACGGAATTAATTACAAACCTTTAACCATAATTAACTATACAAAAACATTATACTTATATTAGACAGCGAATAAAGAAGTTAGAAACAAAAATAAAGTTATCATACCTATATGAACTTCTGAAAGCACGGTTCTACAATAAAACCAGAAACACTACGTTATAAATACTCATAACTATTTAGGGAAAAGAGGATGGATGAGATTCTCAGATATGATTCTGTACCAAATCAGTCACATGTAATGTTCCTCCTTAGTTCAGTCTCAAATTAATATAGCTAGGACCTACAGCTGAACCATAGATACTTGTTGCATACGTGGCTTCAATAGATTATTGCTAATGGAAGGCTTTCCTCCACAGTGGGTCGACGGGCAAGCCGAAGGGCGTGCTGCACACAACGGCTGGTTACCTCGCCTACGCCTCCGCTACCTTCCGATACGTATTCGACTACCGTGACAGCGACGTCTACTGGTGCACCGCCGACGTGGGATGGATCACCGGACACACCTATGTCGTGTATGCCCCTCTCGTCAACGCAGCCACCTCTGTGCTGGTGATTACCATCTAAAACAAAATGCTTCCTAATAACAGCACTGAAGTTTGCAGCACTAATGCATCATTCGTTTTAGCACCCTTTGCAGCACCTTTTTTGCAATATCTCGTACTAACATTGTTCATTTTCAGCTTCTTTTCATGGAGCTGCACATTGTTATTCATCATATCAATGGTTTGGTGTTATCCTATCTTCAATAAGTAGATTTTATCAAACGAGTATTTAATTAAAGGTATACTTAGCTGACAAGCATACCTAACAGGTGGTAGAGCCGAAAGATATTGAATCACCTTTGAAACGAGCTCTGTAACCTATAAGATTTGAGTGAATTACGACATACAATAAACGACTGACAGTCCATTACAACGTTGTCGATACAGTCACGCAAGTACATTTTACCTTATTCATGACAAGGTCGATCGATGCTCATAAATACTCTCAAGTAAACACTCGATTTTATGCGAATCATCGATGAAATGCACCAAACGCTAAGGCTCCTACCACTAGTTTTATCATGGTTTTATCGGAGCGAATAACCCATAGGGTCAAAAGATAAATGGAAGTAAGATTACAGATTTAGCCGATTCGGATCTTCTTTTCTCGTGTGGCCCGATTTAATGTCGGAATTTCTGAAACTAGCAAAGGCTTCTAACGCTTTTTGAATTTCATCCATAATTCTAACAAATAATTTTGTAGATAAGTGCCTAGCCTACCAGCTTTCAATGTTGAGGTCGACATTACGAGGCCATGAAAGTAAATCTCAGTGATTTGTTTAGCCACATTAATTGTAGCTTCAAGGTGTTTTGTTATCACATGACGCGGGAATGTCAACTCGCTGGAAGTGCAGAAAGTCGGCATTGACCGAGTTGACATTAAACAATCAAAAATATTTTCCTATTAGCAGCTTCTAGTTCCGGCAATCTATAAGTACCTACTCGTAGCAATTATGTGTTGCACCGGAATAAATATTTAATTTAAGTGTGGCACTATTTTGGTCTGGATGGATCTCATAACAACATGTAAGCGTAGGTTAATAAATCAGCTTAAATATTTTAAAAAATAATAGGTAAAAATAGACAAAAGAATAGCAATAAGGAATTTGTCAAGGCACCTCAACTCATTCGTAATTTTGGTTGACTCACATCAAAAACCTTCATCATTCATTTAATATTACCGAAAAACGTTTCAAAACTAATTTTAGTATCTAAGTAGAAAAGTGTTCGTAGAGTTGTTTGTTGTATGTAAATGTGGAACTGTGGAATCCACAGTTCCACATTTACATACACAGTGTGGATGCATGCAGGGTGGTAAGAGATGTTTTAAATTTATCCATTCGGAATTTATTTACCTAAATATTCAAATTCAAATCTTTACATATAAGTGAAATATTTCATATTCACATAGATATTTGTACGTAAACTTAACGTCAATTAAATTTGTCACCTAACGTAAATACGTAAATAATATGATTTTACCTATAACTATGATTTTGTACAAGACCAATCACAAAAACGTCGCTTTACGGGCGAAACTTAACATTGAGGCATCCCTCAATAACTCACTTATAGTGGTGTCATCTAGTAGGAACACGAAACTGAGAGTGATGATAGCTATAAGGTATCAGTTAGGAGTTAGGTTTTGTCTCCATGACATCATTTCATGATTTCAGTATTCTAGATGTGCTTTGGTTTTGCTTCCTACTAGAAAATATAATAGCACCCTAAACTTACAAACATTACCTATTAACCGAAAAAAATATTTGATCCTCTGTTATGTCTGCTTATTATAAGAACTCATTTTATCTACTCTCGACTAAGACTTCATCCACTTCCAATCCAGACTACCACTTCCATTTGTCATCATTGCAGACTTCACCTGATATCAGATCTCGGGTTTCGTTTCTTGTTATTATTTTTCTTGTCATATTTGATTTGAATTGTGAATTTGCTTCCAGTTCGAAGGAACCCCGTTCTATCCAGATACGGATCGCTATTGGGAGGTGATCAACAAGTACAAGGTGTCGCAGTTCTACACGGCTCCGACCGCCATCAGATCCCTCATGAAGTTTGGTGAAGACTTTACCTCCAGGTCAGAAACTATACCTATTACGTACTTTCTTACCTATATTATAATTGCGGAGACGCCGCCTGGCGTAATCAACATAGGTACCTATACGTACGAGAAGTGTTTCAAAGAAAGTTTATTCCTCTATTCTGTGTACCAATAGTTCTGCGATGAATTGACGACGAAGCTGCGCCACTGCTAATAAAGTTGCTAGTAATGAACTAGGTACGTATGTTTATATAGTCATACCTACTTATCCTGTGCACGCACTTCGCAGTTAATAGCGTAGCTTTTTAGGTTACCTAAGGTTTTCAAGGTCTCTCATCAACCATTACAAAAAAATATTTTTCATTACTTTTAGTAGGTATGCACCTATATTTTATATCAATATCTAATTTTAGGTAAATTACCTGAAACGAGATGTTGTTATAGAATATACCTTCCTACTATACCTATGTCTTTTGACAAATAAACAATACTTATTGGCAGGAATGCAATGCAATTCTTGTTCTCTACCTACACCTTGCAACATATTGTTATTTCCTTGTTCTATAATTTGATATTGGGTTTCTTTTTATAAGGCCCCAAAAGTTACTTACAAATTAAAATGGGTTTGTACTGTACGAACATCCAGGTAAGGCTGACTCATCTGCCTCCCAGTTTTGATGAACCATTCTTACAAATCAGAATAGAAAGTACATAGTTACCTACCTACATACCTAAAGATGCTAAAGGTATTTGTATAGGAAAATAGGAAAAGTGGTAAACCACCCGTCTTAGTTCGCCTCATTGTTGTTCATAAGGCGTTGTCCTAATAGAACGCGATCACGCGATCGTCGCGCGAGCAAGCGATGCGACCGTCGCGCGAACTTGCGATGGTCGCGTCATCGCGTTCTATTAGGACACTGCCTAACTATGAATGAACTGGTTTTATATTCCAGATTTGCATTTATCCTAGGTTACAGCAGGACGAACAGAAAAAAATAAGTAGGTAATAAGTATAACATAGTTTTTTTTTTCAAACCAAGAGTAGGTACACATGAAAATAAAGATTGCCTATAATAAGTAAATAAAACAATTTACAAAATATATTCTAAAAAGGAAACAACTCAGCGTCTAAAATAAGGTTTCGAATCTATCGAGCGCTGGTTTTCAGCAATTAGTCTAAGTAATACGATGATTATTGAGAATTTAAAGTATTTCAGACACAACCTATCCACCATCCGAGTGCTGGGCAGCGTCGGAGAGCCCATCAACCCGGAAGCCTGGCAATGGTACTACAACACGGTGGGCGGGGGGCGAGCCTCCATCGTGGACACTTTCTGGCAAACGGAAACCGGCGGCCACGTGCTCACCAGCCTGCCGGGAGCCACTCCCATGAAACCAGGCGCTGCGGTAAGAAAGTAAACTCAAACAATAAGCAAGACACTGTTGGGAGGTTACCAACACAGTGCCTGATAGTCTTCCGCAAAACAGAATGTATGTACTGTGTGGCATTATTTTGTTTCGGTTGGAAGGGCACTGTGGCTATTGAAATTTCTGATAGGCTTTCGAGACTGACCATGAAAATGTCTCAAAGCGGCATTAATTAATAACGGTGTTCCCATAGAACACAAAGATAGACAGTATCAAATCAAGATAGAGTAGTAAAACAGGGCAAAAAAATCTGACACCTCATCAATGAAAATGGAATATTTCCATTTTCAAATGTTTCATTGCTTTTTACGACGTATTTTTATTAACAATGAAAAAGTCTAATTTATATTTCTCTAGCCCTGTTACTTTTCTTTTTCGAAATTAAGCCTCGCACCTAAATGTACTAGAAGTTAGCTAATTTAGAAGATCTTGAAGATCCTTATTTTTGAGCGCGTTTTCAATGTACCTACTCCAAAACGGTTTAAACATTATGATTCTATACATGGTTTCTAGGGATTCCCATTCTTCGGAGTGGAGCCAAAGATTCTAGACGAGTCTGGCAAAGAGATCGACGGTGCCGGTGAGGGCTATCTGGTGTTCTCCCGCCCCTGGCCTGGCATGATGCGCACGCTGTATGGAGACCACGAGCGCTATGAGAAGGTCTACTTCTCCAAGTTCCCGGGCTACTACTGCACTGGTGATGGTTAGTACTTTGTATGTTTTCGGGAACAATTGCTGGTAGATTTCGTGGAATACAACGAAAGTGTTTAACAGGAAGATAGCCGTCAGATGGCACCAACCTCAGAAAAATGACATAAATAAAATCCTTACAAATTAAAATGAGATGTCAGATGTTACACATCCTATGCGACTACTGACTACTGTAAGGCTCGCTCGTTTTTTTATAGAACTTACTTACTCGTATGTGGAATTGAATTTATAAAAGTATTATATGTCAGGTGCGAGACGCGACGAGGACGGTTTCCTATGGGTGACGGGGCGCATCGACGACATGCTGAACGTGTCGGGCCACCTGATGTCCACCTCCGAGGTGGAGAGCGTGCTGGCGGAGCACCCGCACGTGGCCGAGGCGGCGGTGGTGTCGCGCCCGCACGCCGTCAAGGGCGAGTCCCTCTACTGCTTCGTCATCATCGCCGACGGCGTTCTCTTCAACGACGCCCTCATCGACTCGCTGAAGAAACTCGTCCGTCGCAGGATCGGAGCGTTCGCCACCCCGGACGTCGTGCAGCACGCGCCCGGCCTGCCAAAGACACGCTCCGGGAAAGTGATGCGGCGTTTACTCCGCAAGGTAGCCCTCGGCGAGCGAGACGTCGGCGACACTTCCACCCTCGCCGACCCCGGCGTCATCGATGAACTCTTCAAGACGAGGCCCATCTAAACTGCACCACACCTGATTCGTTCCTAAGTTCGTTGATAAGCATTTATAATTTATTATTAATTTCGTTCAATCCGAATCTTTCGCAACGTTCCGTCCTCGCCATGCGCTGCTCTTGTGGTGCAGGGTTTTTGTACACGAACGTTTACTTGTCTACAATATAACTAATTCTAGAATCTCTCACAACCGTTAGTCGGAACTACTCGGAACATCTTGATGTATGCAGCATACATTAAGATTCATCAAGGATTCTCTCAATTTTCAGAAGAATCCTTTAGTGCTGCCGAATAACCGACACCATTTCATGGAAAATACAGGTTGAGAATTGTGTTTTGCTTCGGTAACCGCAGGGTATTTTAATTTCTTAAAAAAATACTCTCCTATTCACTTTCTAATCAAGCCAAAAAACAGCAAAATGACTCCATGAGTTTTATCTACCGTGAGTGAGTGAGTGCATTTGGGTGGGACATTGTTTTTTTTTATTTGACTTATAGCACCAACTATTTTGCTAAAAGTGTTAATTTTAGTATGTTTATGCCTACTTGCACCAAACTGTCAAAGTTCCTAAGCAATTATTTTACTCGCTTGGTAGTTCTTAGCAGTCCAGATTCTGACCGTTAAGAACTGCCAAACGAGTAAAGTAATTGCTTAGGAACTTTGACAGTTTGGTGCAAGTAGGCATTAGTCATACTAGAATTATACATAGTAATTTTACTAGTTTCAGTATGTTTAGTCATGTCAATAGTCGATGTCGTCTGTAACCTAATCATTCCATTTATGATAAGTGTATGTCACTAGAACGGATGAGGAAGAAAGGATTGAAATATAAGCGATTTTAGGATCATCTGTGATTGATATTGTAAGTGATGGTTATCAGAGACCGGGACTGCCCGGTGTGGCTTTTACGTATCCACGTTCAATTTTAAATTATATTTATATAAATATTTGGCATCTCTTCAGTGCTATGTGAACATGGCTTAGATAATTATATGTTTTAACTTACGTTACGGCTTTTGTGTTTAGCGTTTAGTTGTTGTATAGTTCGATAGCGTCTGCACAAACGTGTATTTATCAACTGTTCGTAATATTGATGTTTTTGAATCGTGTGGTTCAATCTTATACCTACTAAATATTTATGGTGTACCTAAAATATACTCTATTGTAGAATTCGTAGACGTCGATTATATATATTCGATGGCACTTATTAATAAGCACAAGTAATTATTGTAAGGACCTACGAAATTATGAATGTTAGCGGTTGTCACTCTTAAGATTTGGTTTACCTATAGGTAAAATAAAATTTGTTTATTTTAATCAAATTAAAAAAAAAGTTTGGTCGCAATGTTATCCATTAGGATTAAGTGAGTACCTACGGTACAGTATTAATTCACTCCTATGCATAAATGATCTATTTATATTTGAATAAACGATCAAACACTTTTTTCTGTCTAATTTAAGACCTACCCATCTACTTAAATAAAATAGGAAACATCCTTAAATTATTATCTTTGGTGAATTTCTTTAACGTTAACTTATTCGTCGTTCACTTTTCTGCATTAATCAGTGTTTAGAATTTAAGGGATGTAATGTACTGTTTATGACGTAAACATATCAATAAAGGTGATTAAAATAAAAGAGTCTCTAATTTTCGCAAATCATTATGTTATATTACTTTCTTCTTACATTTTACATTACTTTTGCTTTCATATTACAAGCGCAGCTGCAAAGTTAATTTTTTATTTTGAAATAATATTTATTTAGATACACACTATACTAGTTATAAATAAACTTATTCTAGAGGAACAATCTTATTTTGTATTTTTTTTATAAAAAAAATAACAACAATTTAATATAAATACTTACACTAGGACAAAAAACTCGTAACTTTGAAACAACGAAGTAAATAAGTTAGAAGAAGTGTAAAATAAGTTTAAAGAAGAAAATAGAAACTGCCAAAATGTTATTATAATAATAGATTTTTGAAACTTTTAATTTATTCTATGACATTGAAAAAATCTAAAAGACACAAAACAAAGAAAATTTATATGTTTTTTATAAGTACTCTTTTCACACATCTTGTTGGCCTACAGCCGCCACATTGGATTTTATGAGATTGGATTAGATTTGACCCAACTGTTTGCAACATGCATGCAAGATTACGCGAACGTAATGTGGACGGTCTGCGCGCACGACTCTAGTCGAGTTTACCCGAATGAGCGTTACATAGCCAAGCGTTATGGCTCAGCCTCATTCATTACTCACAAAATAAAGTGCTCAGCGTGCCTATAGGTACGTTTTCACTTCAAAAACGGAGATAGACAGTTTGCAGTTAATGCGCGTAGTGTGGGCGCAGACCATATCGAACTATAATGATTGATTGATAATATTATTTAAATGAAGATGAAATAATATCCATTAACAAATAATACAACAATTAAATTTAATGCTCAATTGTTGTGTTATTTGATATTGGATATTATTTCAATGAGGACAATGTCGAAAACAGTTTTAAATTGAAAAATACTCTGCGCTGCGTGCCCTCACATTGCTTGTTGTGTCTTTACCCGGAAAGACGGCATGCTACAACGTGGCTGCCTGGGCGTTTTAACTTAGTGCTTTTTCTGTTTTTTTGCTGCTGCGACAACTTGGTAGGTCCTGAAGTAGAGGTTGTAGAACACTGCTGATGCCAGGATCACTATCATTGAGATAATAGTAACATACTCCGCACGGTTCCTGAAATTTATAGTGAAGTAAGCAAACGAACCGAGACCAAAGAATAAGTAATATTATTACATACCGAGACTATGACAATGAAGCATATGACTTTTTATCTAAGACCGGACATCCGGTTTCATCCATCGGTTTTATCTATGTACAGTCAGCTGCACAGACACCTATACACTCCCAAACTTTCACATTTATATTATTCGTAATTTTGCAAAGAAAAGTGCACGGAGGCATTTTCAAATTAATGTAGTCATCTTACTTGTCAGAATTCATTTCAGAAGAAAAATGTCTTTGCAAAATTAAGAGTATAATATAAATGAGAAAGCTTGGGAGTATGGACAAGTCTGTGCAGCTAACTGTACCCAATCAATAAATATATACCCAATCAATAAGTAAACATAGACAGCATAATGAGATAAATATGCTTACTCGAATGGAGTTCCGCAAATGGTGTACCACGTGGAGGCATTTGCGGGTTTTTTGTTCACACAATGGAAATCGAAATACGCCTCACTATAATCATCGGGGCATAAATATTTTTTCTTGTAGAGAGTCTGTAAATAAAGTTTTTCATAATGTTAATGCGATGAAGTAAAATATATAAGCCTAAAATCTGTGCTATTACCCAAACCTCGTAACAAAATCCATAAAACCCAAAGGTTTGTCACATAATTTAACAAGTAGCACAAAATACTAGATTGAATAATTTACCTGTCCAAGTGGGTTCATAAGAGAAGCGACTTGGTCGCAGGGTCCGACTGGTTCGTGTAGTCCTTCTGACACCTCGTCTTCAGGGTTGAACCAAACAACGAAAACCCAATAAATTATATAGTGAAGCGCCAGTTGTAAGATCAAGATGTAGTCTACTGCAGTAAGCCTGAAAAAAAAAACAAAAATGAATATCGAATCAAGTAGGTAGGTATAGTGGATTTGGGCAACTAACAATTTATTAAATATTAAGCCGCGTACAGATTTGCGAAACGTAGCATGCAATGTAACATGAAAGGAGCATTTCATAAGTTTGGACGCAGGGCGCGCACGAACCGAGCATGTACGTACTCACATCTGTTTGCGGCGTGCGCGCGAACGTAGCGTCAGTCTGTTGAGAACTCGCGAAGAGATTGGTGTTCAGTTCGTATTCGCGCGCGTCTCAACACAACCCGTCCACACTGACACTCCGAGAACACTGCGCGCCACTTTGTGTTCGGCGAAAAAACCGACAAATGGCTGACTGTTCGTGCGCGTATTGAGCACTCAATACTCAATACTCAATACTCAATGGTTTATTTGCATAGTATGTTGTACATTAAGATCTTACATAATATTATGTTTCAAACATACGCCCTGTTAGGGCACAACAAATTATAAAGAAAATCTTAAAAACTAAGTACTTACCTACCTAATAATACTTTAAAAGGTTTAAGGAACTTTAATTATGTTAATAATTGCACAAAATACCTACGTGCAGCACGGTTCGTGCGCGCAAGCCGTCCACACTATGGGAATTCTGTTACATTACGACACACCACATTGTCGGAAAATTCTTTCATCGCATGTTACATTGCATGCTACGTTTCGCAAATCTGTACGCTGCTTAACATGTTAATAAATACAGGATGGGCCATGAATTAGTTAACATTAAAATTTGATTTCCTGCGAAAATCCGAGCGGCGCGGTGTGCTTGGAGAGGTCAAACAGCTAACTCATTTCAGGTAAATTTAGTGGCAATAGATCGGGACACTGGGTCTCGAGGCGACTTTTGCGTAAAAAAAATTTAGTTCGCTCACTTTTTTGATACACTTGTTTCGCTCGGGATCGCGTCGAACTGAAGCATAATTGCCTGCATGTTCTCTTCACTCTGAGAAGTCCGTGGATCGCCGATTTGCTACAAATTTAATGTCGCTGCAGTCTGTTCGAAATTTTTCACCCATTTATTTCTACATAAGAACTCAGGCAATGAGTTAAATGTTAAATTGAACTCAATACGAAACAAATGTATCAAAAAAGTGAGCGATCTAAATTTTTTTTACGCAAAACTCGCCATGAGACCCACTGTCCCGATCTATTGCCACTAAATTTCCCTGAAACGAGTAAGCTGTTTGACCTCTCCAAGCACCCCGCGCCGCTCGGATTTGCGCAGGAAGTCAGATTTAAATGTTAACTAATTCATGGCCCACCCATAAAGTTAGAATGTAAAGAGGGGTAATGACATTTCAAATGCGATACAAGAAATGATAATAAGCATGTGCGAGTGATTGTCTATGTGTTGCTCAAAAATAGTGATGGACATTCAATAAGATGTTCTATCGACATCGATAACTGTGGTACCTACCCATTTTGCGTCACAAGTCTTAATAGAGAAAAAAATAGTGCCTACTACACAATCATGTTGTTAATAGAGGGTTAATGAGTGGATAATCCTTCAGCTGCGTGTGGGGGTCATCAGAAAATGAAAATATGTTCCCAGCAGAAATCCCACGGATTTAGAATTTTTAATGAGTACATAATATTTTCATTTTCTGATTAGTCCTGAAGTCCCCCACCCGCAGCTGAAAGATTATTCACTGATTACGTCACCACCTTATGAAGATTTTAACCAAAAGAATGAGATGGGTTTGGTTATTATTTATTAGATACTAAAGACTATATAGCCAAGTTTTGGCGTTATTCAGGAACTAAAACTTATCCATCCTCACAAACTTACATTCATAATACATAGTAGCAGGACTTACCAATATTTACCTACAACTTACTCACCAATCCAAATAGGCGGTAGTCTTCGAAATAAATTGTAATAGCTAGAAAGTCGATTGTGTATAATATATATATCTGTTCTTTTTTTAAAGTTGGTTGATTATAATAAACAATAATGAAGCCCATGCAAATGTTTTATTCAATGACTGAAAAATACTTTATTTAAGAATATTAATTCTGAGTTTTGTCATTATATGTAGGCACGATATGTAGGTATCTCTCTCTGTCATAATATATGTAGCCTATTAGTTTCAGGTAGGTAAGGTAGGTACTATAAAATAGGGATCCAATTGCTTCTACAAATGAAACTGCAACTTTGATACTATTTCCTTAAGTATATAATTAAATTAAACATTACAGTACTAAAACAAAAATGGGATATTCCCTTCACCCAAAAAAAAAGCACACATTATAAAACAACATTCTTCTTCATTAACGTTTGACAACGACGTTTGACGGCACAATTGACAATATGTTTTTTTTATTATACGATCATCATTAGATGGCGGTTTGGAGGTCGAAAAATTGTGAATTCAGTTCTATGATCAACAGATTAATTACCTGATTGGTAGGTTAGCTTCAACTTATTTTTGGCCTCAGTGCGCATCTTCAATAAGAAGCGCGCTAAAGCAAAAAAAAAGTTAAGTTATGAAAGATAAATTGTAAACTTTCGGTTTTTACAAAATAACGGTGACATGTTACATAATTAAAGAAATAATATTTTTTTATAAGTCTAGCTTAGCACTGTTTTGGTCATGGATAATTTTTAATAATTTTTAAATCTCTGTAGACATATGAAGTTGGATCTCGCTTTTTCTTGAGTTGAATCTGTAAAAGAGGTTGATTTATGATTTAAGTACCTATCTAATAATTACTTAACTAATGCCTACTTGCACCAAACTTCCAAAGTTCTACACAATTACTTCACTCGCTTGACAGATCTTGATCGGTCTGAATCTGAACCGTTAAAAACTGCCAAGCGAGATTGCTTAAGAGCTTTGACAACTTTGTACAAGTCGGCATAAGGTCACAAAATACATTTTTTACGCCTGAATTGAAACATTGTTCAACATGGTACTTACTGGAACATGTAACGTAGGCAGCGAACCTTTCTTCAAAATACGTTTATGTATTCTGAATAAAAAACAATCGTTTTTAAAATGATTGCTGCAAACTTTTATATTGTTTTGATGATCGCTCTGTTTCTGAAGAATTTGTAACCTTTTTTTTCTGTTTTGCGGATCCTTTGGTAAGCTGAAATTAAATAAGTAAAAACGATTAGTTATAATAATACTCGTATTTTAAGAATAAAATAAAAATGACACAAGTGGTAAATTTATTTTAACTAGGTAAAAATACCCTAACGATAGAAAAGAAAAGAGTTTTGTACCACTTTGCATAACTACCTACTCATTAGGTACTATCGATATTTCATGACGTCATCATTTTATCAAGCCCTAGCGTAACGAAGCAATATTTGTTTTTACATGAAAAATCTATTATTTCTCCATATATGTAAGAACCATTTGTACACACGGCAAGAGCAATCAAAACTCCACAAGGCACAACGATTTTATAACTAATTGTAGAAGAAAATTGTCCATAATTTTTTCTACGAAAATAAACCAAATATTTTCTTTACTCACCTGTGAAATGAATGATTATCTGGGTTATTTCTATGCGTTGTGCCACACGTGTTGATTGAGCAACTAACCATGTTCTTTAAAATTAATAAAATGGTTTCATTTTGTAGATTATTGTAAAAAGATAAAATAATTTACAAACAATAACTGACGGGGTCTCCGGTGCTTCAAAATGTTTTGAGTGACGTGACTTAGTTCTATACTGCTCTTAATCATAAAAAGCTATACTTGCATCTCTTTCATTAACCGATCTTTTGGGGGCGACAGCCGAAAGTATCCGAGATCTGTGGGCCCACCTGTATTAAACAAGTGAAGACGGAAAGTGAAATTAGATCGGCAGCAACGCTCGCTGTTGACACGATCTTGACTATTTTCAAGAAGACTGGCTTTTCCCGGCTGTAGGACGAGACAGGTAAATAAAAAAAAAACATGTGACGAGACGAGTAACTATTGTTAATACGACTTTTGGACTATTATAAAGATTACATACATCCATAGGTACAAACTAACTGATGCTGTTGATCGGAATCACAAACACATCCTACAAGCACTATAAATGGCATATTAAATTTATTTTATTATTGTTTCACGTTTGGTTTAGATAAGCAACAAAGCATTTACTTTAATGAACCACCTAAATAAAGTTACCTAACCATAATTAATGAAGCGACTAGCTGATAAAATTACGTTCTGTTACCTATCTCAAAGCGTGTGTTATAGAACCAGCTGTATTGATTTATAGGTGTACTTATCTTCTATTCAACGACTAACGAGTGTAGTAGGTAGCTAGCTATAACTATTAATTTTACGGCGCACGGATACCAATCGACATACATAATTAGGTAACTATTTGTAGCAGTTGGTATAGAAGCACAGAGTACTATTATTCTTTGGTAACGTTCCTCTATTTAAATCTTTTTAATTTTAAAATCTCTAGTCTACTACATCTGATGTAATAAAACTTGGTAGGTATCTATTTAATTTTAGTTGTAAGTACCTATCTTATTGTATGTCCTATCAGGATAAACTGTTGTTTCCTACTAAAATGTGTTAAGATCTTTGTACACAGTTTTATACAATAAATGTTTCTTGATTCTTGATTCTCGTAGCGTTAAAACCAATAGTTCTATTTTAGACGAATGATATATATGCGTATTTCATCAGCTTCATCGTCGTCGTCTATCCTCTGTCACGTCTCAGGTGAGATTAGTTTGGTACCTACAATATGCAATTTTTCTCTCATTCGTCTCCATTATTAATATGTAATAAAGGTCCACTAAAAACACTCACTTGGCTTTGCACTTCTCCCTCTCACTCAGGAGTCCGTTGATGATGAACGCAGCGTAGATAGTGAAAAGCAGGAAGAACGTAACTTCAGCGTGGATATGATACATGTCGTGGAGCGGGTGGTAGATGGGGACGAACAACAGCACGCCACCAGGCATGCCGATGAGCGTGGCTATCAAAAGCGACTGCCATTCCTTCTTCATGCTGAAGAAACAAATAACATCTTTAGATCGATGATGGCGATGAGAAGAATTAGATAAACAAGGTGCTCACATCAATAAATGTATAAAAAACGCTTGGACTCGACTGACTGAATGACAGACAACTACAGGCCAAGCCACTGAACGTAGAGATTTGAAACTTTGAGGATGTGTTAGTCAAGAGCTGAAAGTGAGTACTAAGAAAGGAATTTAAAAAATACGCAAAGCAAACGATATTGCGGTCGTCAGCTTGTATGATATAAATGAGATCACAACATAGAGGGTACGATAACAGCTGCTGTTTGATCACGATATTCCGCCCTAAGACACTTACCCAGCTGACTCCCACTGAGAAACCGTAGGCGCGCACCTCCTGGTAGCGTTAAAAAAGTAGAAGAAACTTGCCGCGAACGTGGCGTGGAAGTAGTAAGAGTTCCATGGCACCCAGTAGTGGCGATCGAAAATGTTGGGATCAGTGTCGTGCCACGTCCAGTGCACGAATTTCACTGCCACGATGTCGTATGGTATGTCTATGAGTACGGTGACGAGACCGACTGCAAACGGTTCAGCGTAACGCGGGAGATTCAGCTTAGACACGGCGTACGCAGCGTGGTACATGAACGCAGGATCTGCAAAGGCGAAACACTGAGGAGGCCAAGAAGGAGGAATCCAAATCTGAAGACGAGGACATCGGCTTCGGTCTCTTCGACTAAACACATTCAATAGCACGCGGCTCCGGTCGTTATTCCATTTTATGGTGTAAGAGTAACAAAGAGGTAAGTATAGTGTCTATGAAATATTTATTTACTTACATTCTTTGGACTTAACGAAATTATAAATAATATCAACATTATCATGTTGGCTGGTGAAGGGAAAAAATATTTAGATAATTAGATAGATAGTATAGTCTTACTACTTGCTAAATTAAGGGTATACAAAAACTAAAAAAAACAGTTAGAAATAAAGAGCCACTTACACAACAATATTATATGCAGCGGCAGTCTGCCTCCCAGGAACATGACAGGAGTCTGCGAGTGCCAAAAGTTGTCGTACTCCGGCACCACGAAGTGCCAGAAATTATCGGCATAGATTCCGTGGAGAACTGTACCCAGCCAGAAATAGGGCCATCTGCCCCCTTTCCGTAAAGCTGCATCAAAAAAACATTCCATTAACTGTTCAATATAGAAAACATATTACGATAATTTCAAACTTCACGACCACATCACCATCATCAAAAACCTATATGTAGAAGTTCACTGCTGGACGTAGGTCCCTACCAAAGCGTGCCCAATCTTCGGCCCTCCTCATCCACCTTCTGCCAGTTATGATACGCAGATTGTCGGTTTATCTAGCCGGAGGTCCGTCTACCGACACGCCTGCCTACGCTTGTCTCCACCCCTATGATATGACCACATAAAGCTCTAAAATCCGGGCACGGCACGGGAACTGGTAAAATCTTTTCACACTAAAGAAACATCCCTTCATATAAACCAAACCAAGACCACGTGTTTACCGCGAAGGCCGCAATCTTGGTACCAATCATAAGTAATTTAAAAAAAATAAAACGTACCGTGGAACAATGTGATGAGACCAGCGAGTATGTAAACGGTCTGAGATATTAAGTATGTCGGCTGCGCCTTCCACAGCTGCTGGACATCATTGGTGCGCACTAACCACTGTGCCCACTATAAAGAATTCAAATATGACGGTTGATTTATTAAATAAAAAATTGCCAATATACACACACAATGCTTATCAATTCCCGATAAATATCAGTTAGACTGAATTTAGCGTGATTGAGAATTAAACGTCTACCATCCATCCATTTGCATTCACTGATCCATCCTTACAAAACTTTTGCCTTTATAATCAGCCTAGGTATATTGTTCCTACTGCTGGGACTCAAACCTAATTTCCGCCATGAGAGCGATGGGTTTATAATCCAACACGTGGACCCAGTACAGATTGGTAAATTACACGTTAAATATGTATTTTTAGCAAGAAATGTTAATATGTAGAATTTTTCATCTCACCGGTTCGTTATCGATGTTAGCCATGGCGATACTCCGCAAAAGAAAGGCAACTACTTGACGACACGTACGCGACTAAAATGAAAAATAATTTCTTCGCTTTCAAACCGTCGTTGGTCGCATCGCGGAGCGCGTCGATTAGGGATGTGCGGCCGTCGATATCTTATCCATTATCCGATTCAATCTATTAAATTCACACCAGTTTCCTCGACTGCGTAGCTCCGTTTGTTCGATATTTTAATTATTAAGTAATTGTGAATGTTTATTATATTTTCCAAATCAATGGGTTCGATTCCCGGATAGTTTTTGTTATAAACAGCTCCGTGTTTCTTTTGAGTATTTATTATTATTATTCTCTATTTCTTATGATTTCGATTTGGCCAATTAATCACCATTGAAATATTCACCAAATATTGAGCCTTGAAATGTTTTAGGGCATATTTTATTCTCACTACAACAATTTAGAATTATTACCTACAAAATGTAAAAGTGGAACCAATTCAGCCAACTAATGCAACCGTTGCAAACGATCTCTATGTAGCTCAACTGGTCCAACCCGACATCTGATGACAAGGTTCCAAAGATACTATATTGAAACAAATAAAATGATTAACCTTTAACTATTCGTCATTGAAAAAAAAATCACATTCCTAGTAAGTTAGTATACATAATTACTTAGTTTCTCTCAATCATTACTAATAGTAGCGGATCGGTTATTTTTTTTTTCTTTCTCGTTATTACTTACATTACTAATACGATAGATCAAACCATTCTCTTTATTATTGAGGGTACTTCGGAACAGTATTTGGACATCCCTACGTTCGTTGATAATAAAAATCTACCTACGCAATCACCTACGTTGCACCTAATATGGTGTTACCACCAAAATATACTTCGCTTCGTAGACCTAACTCATAAGTTTCAAATAAAACAATATTATTAGTAAAAATACCTAATACCTAACGTACATATCCATAATCCATCTACTGTATCACCTTATCAGTGAGTACTATTTAATGTTTGTATCGTTCGTTGAACATATACACTCGTTTGGATGAAAAATATGGCAATGAATAAATTAAATGACGTGTTTTGTATAAATGTGGTGACTTGGAGCCACGACTTGGAGCTATCGATGTAATGTGGAAGGTTACAGCTGGGCCGGCGGCGTGGGTTAGGCAATAAGTTTATAGAATTTTTAAATATTGAATTCAAAATAATACTTATTTATTACGGCATAAGTTAACTACTACAATCTATACTTACTACAAAGAAACAATTGGGCCACGCATAGACCGTTGTAACCGATCTATAAGTAGCTCAACTGCTCCAACTTGATACCCGATGGCAGCGTGCCGAGGATACTGGCTGATTTTTATTTCGGATGAATGTTTAATGCAGTTAGCCGCAGATGGCCGTTACTGCGACACCTGACTCTACTGGCTTCATTGCCTCACTGGCAAGGCTTTTATAGCAATGCGTATTTTTTGGGCGAGATAACTGCCAGCTACGATCTCTGACCGCGCGTCGCACCGACTAGACGCTCTGACAGTGTTTTGAAAACGACGAAGGCTTCCGTTCTGTTTTGTACACTAATAGAAATATAGATAAATGGATGCGGAGAGCCAAAGACCGAACTTAGTGGCGCGTAATGGCAGAGGCCTACGTTCAACAGTTGACTAAAGTGGGCTGATGATGATGATGTTAATTAAGTGTGTTTAAGGAAAGTGTGAGTGAGCTACCTATACTTAGTTTTCTTGTTACTTAAAACTGACGATTTTTAGAAGTGATAGATGATTCAAGATTCAGGATTCAAGATTTTTATTCGCCAGAACATAGTATACATAGTAGGTTGTTAAATAATATTATTAGTGCCTTATGTTCTACCATTTATGGAAATTAGGAAATTTATGGAATGGGATTTAATACACCTTAGGTAGGCCTACTTATAAATTATTATTATTTTATTCCTACTCCTACTTATTTTTTTTGATGAAATTAAAATCTTAGATTTTGGATCACAGAGAGTATTTTAATCTAATTTTGGTTCTCCAATAATTAGGAACAAAATGAAAATTCCTGAACTTGAGCGTTTTAGGAAGGCATTAGCCTACCTTGACCTTGACCTTGAAAGAAGTTCATTGACCTTGTGATGACAAAAATTATGTAACTAATGTCACTGTCAGTTGACATTGAAATACATTACATGCTTGACAGTGATAGATTCGCAGGCAGGTGCTTAGGTACTCTCCAATTACTTGACACTGGCTATATACCTTTGATGTGAAGCCAAAACCGAAGAACTTAGGTTCTTCGAAAGAAAAAAAAAAAAGGTACTGTTTACACCAGGCCAAACCTTTTTTTTCGTGGTAGTCACAGCTTGGTGTAAATAGTCCATTACTTTTAATTGGGGTTAGTTTTGAGGTTATGTTGTTTTGGATATTTTTCCTTCAAAAAACTTCTGCTAAAAATTCAGTTATAATTTCTTGATTATACATAAATGATCAATTGACGACAACTCAATTAAATCATAACATTTCTCCAAGAAAATGTCTACAATACTTCGGAGCCTATGTAAAATTCCTCGGTTTTTGGCGGTTTCTCAGAACAACTCGTCGAAAAGTCTGCTGCAATCTACTGTTAGATGGAATACCAACGCTGCTAATGCGTTCAAATCTCAGAGAAGAGTTCAGAAGAAGGATGAACCAACAGAAATTTTCAAATGGATTCTTTTGGTATGAACACTTTCATTTTCTATAAAAAATCTATCACCACTTGGCAGGAGACTAATATTGACCCTCTGATGATCCCCACAACTTCCCGGTGACTGACTCCCATCCCCATGGATTCCAAAAGGAATAATAAAGGCAGGCCTTTATCTGGTAGATTATGACCTCTAGCTAGGCGGTCACTGACCTCAAAGTTTTCCTAAATGCCACCCTCCCTCTCTGATGGTACCATAAAAAGTAAGAGTTAATAGGGTAGTAAATGTTTCATCAATGTATTTATGGCCTCAGTGCCCTGTTTGCTACACCCTTACCAATGATTGGAAGCATGCAAGAACTTTGTTAACTACTTATTTAAAATCCTTACTGGTCAGAAGGGTCGCTCTGGTAGCAACAATATTTACCTTAGTGCAGTATATCCACTACAAATAATCTTCAAAATCTGTGCATCTCATGTCTATGTGTATTCTGACTGTTTGAGTTGTATCATTCACAATTTGAACTATTCAGTTTACATAGGAACTTAACTAACGTAAAATGTAAGTAGTTGAAATGATGGATGAAAATACTGCTGTTATCTTGAGATAGGAAGCTGTTGTTACTGCTTTAGTAAGCCTAATATAGCTGACTTAACCTGTAAATGCTTTCCAAAGATGATACCGGTGACCTCATTTGGGCTGGGCTGCTGGCAGGTGTATCGTCTCAAGTGGAAGGTCAACCTCATTGAAATGCTTCACGCCAAAACCAATGCCGATCCCATTGGGATGCCTTCTGAGTGAGTGAAGTTTACCTCTACCTTGATCTGGTTTGATTTAGCTATGCTATGAATTAAAGCAGGCTTGCGACTGTAACCAATGCTCAGATTTTGAGACCATTTTTGGATTGTTGCTTTTATTGCAAAACCTTTTTTAAACTGTTCCTTTAACCAGACTGTATCCATGATTTTTGTACTTATGCATTATAGTAGGCAACTGACTGTATCAAATGCAACTGTAACAAAATTAATTATGACAATAATTGCTATTACTAATTATGTATCTTTAGTTTCACAGATCTGGAGAGAATGGAGTACAAGCCTGTGAAAGTACGCGGGAAATTTGTCCATGACAAGGAAATGCTGATAGGACCCAGAGCACTCATCGATGAAACTGATGCCATGTCGAGAGTTGGTTCTCTTGTCTCTGACCCTAAGAAGAATCAGGGCTGGCTGGTGGTGACACCGTTCATGTTGGCTGACACTGGGTGCGTATGCAATAGAACCATGACTAAATTAGTAGTTTCAATTTTGTGATGTTTGTGTCAAATTATATCTAGCCCAGTTATAATTTGACCCCTGAAACTGAAACCAATTCAGTTTTATTTCCATTCACAACCAAATCCAGATCCCAATAGGGCCAGTATTGTATTCAAGTGTTCAAAAAAAATCGATTGTAATCTGACTGAAATAAGATTTGGTTTGTGTGACAAGGGTAGCCTTCCTGGTTGTAACTTGTCTAATGCTCACGAAATTTATTTCGGTTTCTTTACAGGGAAGTTATCCTTGTGAACCGTGGTTGGATTCATCAAAGCATGAAACCGAAAGAGAAGCGGGCGGCGTCGCTGATCTCTGACGAAGTGGAGTTGGTAGGAGTGGTGAGGCTAACAGAGAAACGCGCTCCGTTCATGCCCAAGAACCACCCGGAGAAAGGATCCTGGTTTTACAGGTGTTGTCATTATCCATAGCCCAATCCTTGTAGTAAAATGTGATTGAGGAAAAAACATTTCTTTAGTTAGACTCGCAAATTTTCGCCTTGCTCGCGGCTTCACCCACATGATATCTATGTACAGAATAGTCTGTACTGTTCCATCATAACGGGACGACACAGATGGTCGAGTGGCAAGTGCGTTGTACTGTTACGCCGAGTGTCGCGGGTTCGATTTCCGCTTCAGTACAAACATTTGTGTGATAAACATTGGTGTTTATCCTGAGTCTGGGTGATTCCTATATGTGTTTTTACAAAAGAGAAGTAGTTACATTCTATCAGTTATCTGGATCCCATAGTACAAGCTTACTTAGTTTGGGGCTAGATGTCCAAACATTTTTATCCATACCAAACATCCATTCACCCGCTTATAATTTAGTGATACATCACCACCTTAACCCAGCTTATGGCTGCCAATAAAACTCCCTTAATAATCTCAATAGCTAACAGATCATTATTTAGGCTAGATACTATAGTTAAATACTGATCATTAAAGATAAACCTGCTCATGACCTAACACTTCGAGATAGAACTTTGAATTTAAGTTAAATTTTAATGTTTCAGGGACTTGAATCAAATGAGTGGTTTCTTGGGTTGTCTGCCAGTGTGGCTGGATGCTCGGGGCATCCCAGACCCTCCAGAAGGCTGGCCCATCCCCAACCAGACCAGAGTTACCATTAGAAATGAACATCTCTCATACATCATCACTTGGTATTCTCTGTCCTTCTTCACTGCGTTGATGTGGCATCGCTATTTCATCAGAAAACTGGCCTTGCTATGATTGTTATTGGCCAATTCTTGCATGGTTGAACATAGCTGGTTATTTTATGGAGTTCACAGTACCTACTGCCTGTCTTTGATGCAAATGCTAAGGCCTTTTACAAAGCATTTATAACTAGTGACTTTGTGTTTAGTGTAAAATATTGTTATAGTAAAGATCAGTGTACATGTTGTTTATAAGTAGATATTTTAGTTTTCTGTGAAATAAATTATGTTAATAAAAATGAAATTTTGTGTTGGATGATGGAGGAAACCCTTTCCCCTTTTTTTCAGTCTCTAAACAGGAGACAAAACGCTACTTATGGTAAAAGACCAGGCCATCCCATACCCAGAATAGAGCTACACAGAAATTGTGGGCTATTATTGCATTCAACAACGCAAAATTAGCGATTTTGTTTTTGAGACCCCTATTATATGTAGCGGTTTAGCCGATAAGGCATAACAAAGAACTGACACATACCTGAAAACACATAACCCTCCTTTGCAGTCAGGTATATCTAACCGAGAAAGTTTCACTAAATGGTTTTAGAAATGAAAGGTTTAGCTAATATTGAGATCCTTTAATTTATTCTTTAATTTCCAGTACCGCAATAATTGGTTTGGGTGCCAACTATGTAAGATTGGGCGTTATGTTATATTTTCTACAAGATTTTGTAGTTTTGTCAATCAAATACAATGATTTGAAAGTTTGAAACATGATGATCAGTGCACTGCACACTCATAAGTTGACACCATTGTTGTAGATATACGATTATAATAATACATTAAGCTTACAACATCAATACAATTACATAGAAACGTACCTATTACTAACATACAGTTAGTAGGTACCTAGAGACAATATGATATAGCCTGATTCATAAAATTGATCTAAGTGATTTCAGAGTTATTCTGGCGTGAAAGATCAAACATTCTCCATTTAACGGATATGAATACTTTCAAAAACATTTAATTATCATTGAGATCCTTTATTTCCCGTAACATTATCAGTTTGTGTATCAACAAGATAAGATACGTACGGTGTGCGAATTTCTACAAGATTTTTGCTAGTCAAATACTATGATTAAAATATTTTTTAACATGAACAGTAAACTGAACACTTGCCTAGTTGACACTGCTATAGATTTATGATTATAGGGCTTACAACATCAATACAATAATATATAAACGTACTGACATATAGATAGTAGAGACGCGGAGTATATAGACGAACGTGCGTGAGCCTAGTTATTTAAATTCTTCCAGAGTGATTTTAGAGAAAGTCAAATCAAATATTCGCGATAACAGAGATGGATAAGTGCTGTTTCAGATCAGCGGATTATCCGGGCGGTTTCGCCGCTCGTGTTTTGTTTTTTTGCAGCACGTTTAGTTACAGACACTCGAGCGTAAACATCGGTTTACTCGCGAACCGCTTTTGAAGTTTCGCGAGTACCGATCCGCCCGTATACGCGCGACAAAAATACGCTAGTCTGAAACTACACTTACACTGAAACGCGATTTCGAAACTCAGGCACGTTGGGTCCTCAAGATTTACAACACCAATAACTATGTTTTTCCTTGGGGCAAAGTCAAATACTACTTTACGACATCAAATTCTTACTTGCTATTGTTTTAGCAAATGTAACGTAAGAAAGATTTTAACAAGACTCTTGTATAGTTTCTTATCTTGGTATTAACCACCTTCAAAAGTTCCTTTTCCTTTATTTAAAACATTTAGTTCAATTTTAAACCATACAATTTGTAAGTACATATGTATCACACCAAGAAATTGATACCTAAATAGGAAAAAAATCATATAAATAAAATTTAAAATGTCATAATAATTAACAAACATTACTGATTATGGACTAAAATCTATGGACAATCATGTAAATTCTTAAAAAATCAAATAAAAATTACAAGTCAAATAATTACCGAATAAATAAAATAATTATGTTAAAATTTATAAGATAAATAAACATACAAAATCAATTAAATATCAATGAGATGATCTCTGTGAAACAAAAAAAAAAAGAAATAAAGACAGGTAACACGAGTTTAAATCTAGCCACAAAATGACGGGATATACATAAAATCGAAATGGCTATGTAAAATTCTCGTAATATTGCCGAAATGGCTATGCTATGGTCAGACCATGTTCGCCGCACTAACGCCCGGCGTCAACGATCATTTCAATTTGTAAACGGCATTAAAAATCTTGTAGAGGTCTACAATAGTACATTATGATATAAGTGCGGTAAGTTGAGAATTACAGCCGAGGCGATATTGCTAGCCCGAGCCGTAGGTGAGGGCTACAAGAAAGCAGAGGCTGTAATTATCAAACCACACGTATGTCATACGACGTTTTATAACACATTTGTGAGGAAATGTGTTATAAAACGTTAAATAAAGTTTATAAAATTAAAAAATTGGTACTATTATGGCGATGACTGAACGTAAGAAAGGTATAATATAAAAAAATATAATTCATTGTACAATTGAATACAGACTGTGTAGCCTTATTAGTGCCAGTCAAAAACCATAACAATCAATAAAAACTATTTCATCTTCCGCCCCGTCACGTATGATTCGACGAATTTATTTGAATTATGACGATGAAGGTAGAGGGCACACAGGAAAATTAACTAAAGTGTGGTTTTAATCACCAATCACCAGGCGGGAGATGTGTGGAAAGTGTTTAGAAGCTCAACGATGTTGAGGAATTTAAAGGAGCATAAAATTCAATTTGGTAGCTCCGCTTGATTCTCATTAGCAATCGATGTTATAACGTTAGATGAAAAATATACTTAAGTATTATGCCAGCGCGGTGCGCTGACGTGACATGAAACTCAGGTAATTATGAACTTAAATTCAAGCGGGCAAGTCAAAATTCGACACAGGTATTTGTGGTACATGGTTAGTGTCGATGTTGGGTGACGTTTTGTAGTCGCATATGCCTAGTTCCTTCAGTTTCCACTCCCAGCTCATGGACTGGACCGCATGCAAGGTTTCGGCTTCCGTGTGCTGTCGTCGAAGCATTCCTTCCTGTAATGACATGTGATCATCATCCAATCAGACTCTATTCAGATTGAAACATGAAGTTTGAAACCGAAAAGTTACGATACAACAAGTGCAATGTAACATTGTGTAACGATTATTTTGTTCAAAAACTTACAACCACAGCAGGACTTGAATGTGGTTATAGCATAGAACTACAAATAGAATCTGTTTACAGTTAATTGCAGTATTTGCATAGTCTGATTTGTAGAGCTTTACTTCAGTCGCGCAATGTACAAACTTTATTATTGGATAAAAGTGACAAGTTATTTTTGCGTTATAGCAGTGCTCCTTAACTCGCGCGTCATTCGGCGATATATACCTACAATATCTGCTGTATTCGAATACATAAAAAATCTTGGGCTGCCAGCCGCAGCGCGTATGTGTAATATAATAATACAAATGTCATGTATGTACGGACAGCGTCAGAGATAAGTAACCCCCTTGCACAAGACACCCAGCTATAAATCCTTTCAAAAAATTGTAATACTTAAAATTATTTTTAGGCTTGTATACGGTTATACAAATATAATCTATTTTTTAAATGCAAAACTTCTCCATTCGCCGCGACGGTAATTTTAAAGGGATTTGAAGCTGGGTATTGTAATGCAAGGGGGATACTTATCTATGACGCTGTCTGTACCTTCATACATTTATAAATCTTTTATAGGTCTATGTGTATGTGCCTTCTTCTTCGAACGTTAAAAGTACGCACACCCTTATCTCTACACCTGACGTAGTGTCATTTCTCGAGGGAAGCCGCGGGGTAGGTGCGGTTGGTGGGAGCGGTTGCCTTTATGTTAGCCGATGCCCTTCTGACGAGTAAAACAATATGAACTTTAGCATCGTGACAATTGCACTCAAAATATCGTACTTTGCTCAAAAGAGTTCAGCTTCTTTATGTAATAATATTATTTATTCTTTGGTTATAGTTTGACTATAACCTCTGCACTGCACCTTAAGTAATATGCGTCTCTGTCATTCCGCCATCAGCGCTCTAACTCGTGCTCTTTCTTTCCCCCGCCTCGCCACCCCCGGTATACCAGTTCTTGCAAACTATAGTACCTAATATATGACAAAGGGACTAGTGACTGCGACAAAGCTGTACTAAGGCGAATATACTTGTACCTAACGCCTGTACCTTGATCTTCTCCCACTTATCATCGACCTCCTGAAGCCAGGAGTTGATCTGGCGGCCGTTGCACCGGGAGCGCTGCGCGTTGCGTTTCTCCTCCTGCTCTGGAGCCAACACGTTGTATACCTCGTTGTCGCGAAGCATTGTGCACACAGAGAAAGGAAGAGACTGCAAACAACACAACAGTATGAATAAATAGTGATACATATTGTTTCACTAATCTTCCAACGACGAAGTTGAAAGTTCACTAATCTTCCCCAGAGTGGAAGAGTAAAATTTTGAATTGCGGCAATATAATTGACAATGAATATTCAATTCATTGTCAATGATATTAGGGTTTTTTTTACTACTTTGACTAATAATTATCAAAAAAAAAAAAATTACTTATTTTAGGTTGGTTACATTTGTTGTCTTATTTTCTTCTATATTTATTTGATTGAATTTTATTGCCCCGTAGGTAATTAGTACGTTAGCCGTGTGGATCTTACTTGGTTAGCCACAGCGCGTTCGGCGCGCCCGTGAACACGCAATATTTCTTGTTCGACGGCCAGCACAAGTTTTTCCTTTTCGACTAGATGTTGAATACGCAGCCGCGTCCTGAAAGTTACAGTACAATTTAACTTTAAGACCAAAACCTTTTTGGTGAAATTCGGTTCGGGTAAAGCTTGAGCTAGAAAGATTTCAGACCACTTTCCATCTCGATACCACGCTAGACAAGACGCTGACAGCCGCTATAGTACAGGTATATAAACAAAAGCTGGCATGAACAACACATTCACACTTGCGTTAGTGTAGTGTCTGTGACTAAGAGCGCAGCGTGCATAGTGTAGTGTCTGTGACTAAGAGCGCAGCGTGCATAGTAAGCGTCAAACAATTTGTTCTCTGGCGAACCACGTGACAAAGATACGTAGAACGCAATTACTATGTCAAATTGGTTCTGCGCATCTTTGTCACGTGGTTCGCTAGAGGACAAGTTCTTTAGTCTTTAGACGCTTAGTATACCTATTGTAACCTGTCTAAATTATTATTCTAAATTCGTCAAAGTGTAGTGAAATTGCATTAGTGTACTTTGACAGCGCCAGATTTCGTAGCGAGACCTACATATAATCATGTCGATTGCTTGTATGTCATAGTTACCTTTCTTTCTCGTGTATGAGAAACTCGGAGACCATCTGCGGCGGCATGTTGTGCGGTATCTCTACCGCGGGCTCGGGGTTCATATTCCCCTGAAGAGTGTACGTGCATCGGTTCATCAGGTACTTATTGAAGTCTTTCGGCGGCTTCGGCTTCACGGGAAACAACAGCTTTTGGCGACTGTCGATCTGTTGAATGATACCATATAAACATTTTCAGCTTCATTTAGGTTCATTTTACTGTCGGATGGAGTTATTTTGCAGGATTCCGTCTAGGTGCAACATGGTCTCAAACAAAATATTTTTTCAAATCGGTTTATAATAGGTAATAAAGTTTTTAGACTACAAACATTAAAAAAACAACCTAATTGAGCAAAACATACTTTTTTTAAACAATAAAAAAAAACACAGATACACACTTAGGTAAATGTTACCTGCTTGCGAATGTGGATGAACATCTGATAAGGGTTGCAGTGCGTGATGTAGTGCGCGCTGCCGCCGGCTTCCGAAGAGGGCTCGTTTTTCGACTCCCTGTGGTGATCCTTGGAAGCCTTGATCTTGCGCTTCCGGGGGTGCAATTCTACAGACGGGGCAGGTGCACTCGCTATAATAACATTAGAACAACTAACATTTACTAGAAAGCGGTTATACATCATGCGAATCATGATAGAAACACTTTTCAAACGATAAAAAACGGTGTTCATATCGAACACCAAGATTAACAGTATTACACCAAGATGGAGGCGGAAAACAGGACTAAAACTTTTCAGACATTCAGTCAACAAAAATGAAATTTTTGAACATCGAAGTTTCATTATCAATAAAAAAGGCTAGTTATTCTTAGCTAAAATATTATACTAGCGCTGTTACTTTTCTGTTTTTAAATTTAGCACCGTACCAAAATGTACTTGGAGTTAGCTAATTTAGATCCATTTTTTGGCGTGTTTTCGACGTATTAGTGTGATTCTAAACTTCAAGGCTAAGTTAAAATAGCCTAATACTTCTGATGTTTTCATTCAACCTATCAGAATCACCTCTAATCACGCCTTGAATGCCAATTGTCATGCAAATCGCAGTTTCCCTTATTTTGTCTGTCCAAATACATATCGACGTTCTTGATAGCTAAGTTATAGGTAAATCTGGAAGGAAATTTATGTGCAAATCTATTGTTGTTTGTCTTACCTATAGTTTCGTGGTTATAACAAACAAAACGCAACATTATGTATTTTTCCACTAAAATGAGAGATAAAAGTTGCTACGCTAAGTTGGAGGAAGGTTTAAAACTCTCACTCTAGAACCAATCACTGGTTCATTCGAGAGGCGAGACGTGATCGGTCAGTCGGGTAATCAAGCCTTTATACACACAATCGAAAGCCAGATTTCACTGTAACTTCATGCATTCAATACGAACTACGTTACCTGAATCGTTCTTGGACGTAGACACATGATCATCCTGTAAAAGGATAAAAAAATATAAATTTTGGTGTAAAACTAAACATCAGATGTGTTAGAATGAATATTGTGAATATTCCATACAATGTCATTTAGCCTCAAATTAAATAAACTCTTCAGAAGAAAACAGAAACATGAACATTTAAAAAAAAATTGTTAATTGAATTTCTGGTCATTTTAAGTAGGCTTTTAACTATATGATATTCTGTCAAAATATATCGAGTGGTTTGGCTTGGGCTCGCCAATAACAGACTCAAATAAATACATTTAAACAAAATCCTTCTTCATATATGGGTAAAAACGTTTATATTTTAAGAATTACCGTAGGTTGTGGGCTCTTGTTTGAATTCAAAGCGTTGGTATGCTGCGAGCTTCTTTCCTTGTCGTCGATTGTCTTGTGCGACCGTAGTACCCTTTGCCCAGCCTGAAACATACCGATGCACAACTCAACTCGCGACCACCGACGCAAACTATTCACTGTATGTAATCAAACTAAAAATAATAAACAAGCAAAAAAATCTCCTATAGGTCCCATAGCCATAAATTTCGATTAGGGTTCGAAAATATCCGATATTTATTATAAATATCGAAATATCGGATATTTATGATATATATCGGATATATATCAAGTTTGATATATATCGATTTTGTGTGAAAGTCATACTATTACTTTATTGTATTATTTATGAAAACTATTTGCATATGTGTTACAAAAACATATTAAAATTATAAAAATGTTTTATTTCTTTAGGTACTTACTTAAAATCAGACAAATGAAATCAAAACATTAAATCATTTTTTTTAATCAACGGCAAAATCAACGAAAAAACATAAAATCTTTTATATCAAAAAGTCAACTCAAAAATATAAAACCTTTTTTTATTAATTCTTATTAGTCAATAGTATTTTTTTAGAAATACAGGATCAAACGCTAAAAAATACTTAATAATATGAATTTTTGTATTGCAATATTTTATATATAAAAGAATTAATATATATCGGATATATTAGCTGGATATATAATAATAATAAACATTCACACACTCACACCCCTGCAATAGATGATATATATCGGATATATATCATGCTCGAACCCTGATTTCGATTTAGTAATATCCTGACTAAATTTTACTAACTGTACATGCGTATTTTCAAAATCAAGCATGTTTTTTTCTGTGATACAGCACCGAAATGAAAGTTAACAAGGCATGTTAATATAATGACACGACCAACAATTTCATTACTCAACTACATAATTTCTTCGGTGTGCGTCAGAATAGTAATCCCTAAAAACCCCCCACCCCTGTAAAAAAATAAAAATATCAAATAAGAAACGGATATATAATCGAACTCAAAATATATATAAACTGAAACAAACCTATAATATAAATTAAAATTAATCAACTAATCAACTCTCTTCTACAATGGAACTCTCTAACTTTCTAAAAGGGAAATTATATAAGGAAATCATATAGAAAAAAAGTTATGTTATACGTGTGTGTGTACAACATACCTTTGGTATATTTACCTTGCCGCCTTCGCCAACCCTTTTATCATCATTACCATCGGAGCTATCCGAAGTCTGACCAGTGTCTGCGGTGCACGGGATCACGTAGGGCAGCGTGGACGCACTGCCGCGACCCTTGCCGCCACCGCGCTGACCTGCACACTCCACTCATATCAGTAAACCAAACTTCACACATCACACTAACATTACAAAGGCGGAAGTCAGTGATGCAATAAATTCAATTTTAAAAGCTCAATTTTAAAAGTTCCTTTATTCATAAAAAGTGGTACAAAAAGTATAAATCCAGTGTAGATATTATCCTAGATTATACAAATATAATAGAAAGGTTAACGTTTTGAAAGCTTATTAAAACTTTTCGGCAAATGATTAATTTTATCAGTAGTAAGTACATTATGATATGACGAACCCTAATTGTAACGTTTTTATTGATAAATGGAACAAGCTGATGGTAGAGTGTCTGATTTTCTGTGAGAGCGATTTTATTCTATTTCTGTAATTAATTTTTTCGCTGTCATTTTATTTTTGACTTTATTTTATCAATTACTGCCATGAATATTATATTTTTTAAATGATTTTAATTTTTATGTGTGACTCTATAATACGTAATGAATTGTTCTGTAATGTATATAATATAATATAAGTTAGTGTAAGTGGTGTAAAACCGTTCTAATTAATTAAATAAATAATAAATTTACATTAGTTTCAATATTAACTCCTTGAAGTTATCATACAAGTAGTAAGTACATGTAGCTTTAGAAGAGCCATTACATTTATATCATATGAGGTGTGATGCATACACGAAAACGACTCAACAGATTAGACTGTGATTGCGCACAAAATTATTATTATTCAGCCATTATCGTCCAAATCCGTAGAGCAAAGGCCTCCCTCCTTTTTTTCCACTCCTTTCGGCTCAGGGCGTCTGTGGTCCAGGTAGGTAGGTGAGCTTCAAGTTCGTCCCACCATCTCCTTCTGGGCCTTCCACATCCTCTATTTGCCTTTTTATACGCGCAAAATTATGAGACAAATAAGGCTTATTCCAGAAATCCCCTGCAATGATCTTCTCGATGATACCCTATACTGTACTAACTATACACCTTTATATTACCGGGATAAAATACCTATTACGTGGTTCAGTACTTAAACCGTGCATAATAAAATTCCAGCTGGAATCGGTTGGCAGTTTTGATGTGGATGAGTAACAAACGTCTAAAAATCAAATTATAAATACTAATTCACGTGATTAGTGTAACGTAGCACTTTTACGAATGTATATCGCCATCACCTCGTACAGTAAGCAACGCAAATCGGTCAACCTTTCGATACTTAAAACTGCACTTTAAACTACGGTTGTCATACATTAGATAATTTTACAGGAATACATTACAATATGAAACAGGAAATACAGGTATATTTTCAAAAGCTGGCATGAACAACACATTCACACGTGCGCTTGTGTAGTGTCTGTGAATAAGAGCGCGGCGTGATCCTTTTGTGACCTGTCAAAATCAGGCTAAATTTGTCAAAGTGTAGTAAAATTGCATTGATGCGAGTACTTTGACAGCGCCAGCTTTCGTCGACCGACCTGTATCTAGGAGAATTTCTAATGTATGACAGCGGAAGTTTGAAGTGTAGGTTTAGGGGTGACCAGCTGGCGACGCTCGCTGTACATCAGTGCCATACCTTCACCTTCCTGCTCGTTGCGGCTGCTGGCGCCCGCTCCCCCCGGGATCACGATCTTCAGCGGCGGCACTTTCGGGGCTGAACACTCCTGCTTCGAATCTTCTTCGGTTTCCGCGCCATCCTTGGAAAAAAGCTGTGTGCTTAATGCCCCGTTTTCATTATGGAACATTTGTCCCGCAATATTGTCGCCAGACACGAAATCTACGTGTCGGGAGACGTCGCGAAGATTAAAATATTCAACATCTTTTGCTTCCCACGTTTGAGACCAGACGGCGCTGCATAAAATGTCCATAAATGAAATGACATTACTTTCTAAGTGCGGTTTCAGATTAGCGGATTATCCGCGCGGATTCGTCGCTCGTGTTTTGTTTTTTTGCAGCGCGTGTACGCGATATAACGCTTGTTGTCGCGCCGCGAGAGAAGCCTCTTGCTACTCACACTCGCTAGAAGAAACCGAGCGTAAGCACCGTTATACCCGCGTATACGCGCGACACGCCTCATACTATTGACACTGTAGCGGAAACGCCGGTATACGCGCGTATAGGCGCGACACGCTTTTGAACATTCGCGAGTACCAATCTGCCCGTATACGCGCGACAAATATACGCTATTCTGATACCGCACTAAAGCGATCGTTGAATTTCAAATGAATATCGAGAAGCCAGATCAAGAATAAAATCCAAGCATTTTACATTATTTGGACGGATAATGTTGTGATTCGATAAATCGACATATATATCCTAACACAGTAATATGCTTTATTTAGCTTTATAAATACTTACTATAGCGTTTTTATCTATCTGCAAACTCGCGGTTATGTTTTAAGAGTGAGTTTTGATACTCTGGGTAACTTAAGCTCATTGTGGGTATTGTATAAGAAACCCGATTCGGCGGCTGTTCCAATCCGACCGAACCTAGATATATTTTGAAAAGATGGAGGTACAAATAGATTCATCTTGGTTACTTAGGATATAATTATTGGATCTGCTATCCATGCATGCTTTACCTTGCTCTGGTTATGTTTGGGACTTGCGACTGGACTCTTGCGATCGCTTTTGCTTCCCAGCGACTTAGATCTCTCGGATGATTTACTCTGAAACACATTTTAATACTAGATTTTTTGCTGGGTTCAGCTCAAAAAACTTTGATTTCCAAATCGCCTTTGAAACTGGAGCAGCCTATCTCGCTTTCGCGCATGAATTTTTCAACACGAGTGAAAAAGAGAGCGAATGAATGGTTTTTATCTGAAATCTAATTTATTACTCGCCGACGTAACTGGGTCAAACAAAATGAAGTTATAAACTTCTATATATTTCCGTTTTTTTATAAGTTTGTTTCATCAATGTATTTTCGCGCTGGACGTTCGTTCATTTTTCTCCATTATTCATACCCATTACAATATTTTATATAGTTGCTCCCCTCGGCTTCGCCAGTGTAATCGAGATAAAGGTAGAATATTTTTTTCAGAATGTAAACAGAGTCCATACCAAATTTTAACTTAACGAGCAGCATTGTTTTGTAACTTGAAGATTATTTACCACCGGGGAATTTTAACCAATAAACAATGCGAATGACCGAAGATACGCAATGGATCGTGTCGCTCATTGGTTGATTTTCCCGGTGGGCTTCAAGTTACAAATTACTGTGGTAATAATTGTTTTTTATGTTACATACATAAAAAAGGACATAAGTATTGTATCAGATGTCTGATTCCCTTTAATTCAAACTAGGGGTAGAAGTTGCAACTTCATGAGCCAAACAAATATAATTGAGCCTAATACTTCCAAAATCTTAGGTTTGCCATTGACACGATAAGATGAAGATTTTACTTTGCATAGTTAAGTTTTTTATTTTTTAGAGTATATGACTGACTATGTGACGAAGGGTGGTATTTTGAAGACCCCCCTCCCACCCTTTAACGGGTCACGTAATATGGGGTACGTTCCCTTAATGCTGTATTTGCACTTACCGAGTGTGAGTTTTGCGTAGACTTTTCCTTCCCTTTTCCCTGTGACTGCACTTTCCCCGAGGATCCCTTCCCCTGCGAGCCTTTGCCTGCGGGCGAAGCGCCGGTCTTACTCGCCGGTCCTGGCGGCTTGCTGCCGGTCAATACGCTAACATGTAACAAATTACACATTAACATTGCGAATAGATAACCGCGCCGCAATCTAAAAAGCGAAAACCAATAAGGCAAAATAATATAAGCCTTTAAGGCCCAGAATCCCGCGTGCCACTATCTCGCTCGCACCTGTGTACATTTTTAGAAGAACTAAGTTGACTGGGTCCTGGGTACAAAATTAAAAAAAAGGACGGTGAATTTTTTACAACCATCTCACGAATATTTTAGTCTATTTTTTGTTTTGATATGTTTGATAGGAAAAACAGTTTTTCCCATTACAAACACAATTGAAGGTGATTGGGAAAAGCAGTTTTTCCCAATCTCCTCCTCCTTCAAAAATGTATAAATGTGCAAGCGATAACGGCGCTCGGGATTCTGGGCCTTTTGCGATGTATGACTGAGAATCATCGGCAACACGAACAAATAACTCCTTTAGTATCTATATTTCACGCTTTAGAAGTGCCTTTTGGATGGATCGTGTTATTAGACCTGGCACTTTTATAAGCAAGATGAATATGCTGAGTCTCTTTTATGACTCTTCAAACTATGCCTCCAGGCTTAGCACGGACTGGGGATAAAAGTTATGTCCCCCGTTTTTATCCACCTTCAAGTAGCGTGCTTGTTGACACGTTAGGTGAAGAGTCTAATCACTTGCGTAAGCCTGTCCTGACCGTACTCTCCTATGTCGCTTGAAAGTGGATTAGGTACCACATGCTCTACTGTTACTTGGTATAGTAGGCAACCTCTGCAGATATCAATGTCTGTTGCTCCTGTCTTGAAGAGGTAATGATTGAGGTCACAGTGGCCTGTGATTACTCCTACCATCAAGCGAAGGTCTTTGGGTATGGTTTTGTATAGCTGGGAAAACATTAGTTTTGATGAAGCGATTGTCGGTCATACATTGCGCGTAATGTCAAAAATGGTGCGGTTATTACCGTCCGGGCGGGTTGCGCGGTGGCGCCGGCTTTCCCATCAGCTCTTTGTCTTCATTCTTCTTCCTCCGCTTGGCGAGATCGTCTTCCAGCGGGTCCGGCTCTTGATTTTCCTCTTGGTAAGGCCTCTTGTGGCTGTTAGGTTCATCTTGAGTCGATGACACCACGCCGCTACTTACCTGGGAGGTTTCTGAAATAAATAATCATTTATTAATTAAACTGTATTGGTATGTTTTCAATGATTCTTAAAGTTTAATGAATGTAAAAAAAATAAAAAAAGGACGAGACAAAACGTAAAATAGGGTAAAAGAAATAACGTCACTGTGGTAAGCATTGGCAGTTTCGCACGTCGAAAGCCATGCATTGCACGCCAAGCGTTGCCACTTGCCCTTTTCCGGTGCGATGGGGTCCTTCCCATCAAAGTGTTCTGCCGCCGTTAGGGCCTCCATGTTGTTTCTCTTGGCGCAATCCGTGCTGGAACTCGCATTTCCCTTCCTGACGCTGTCATCCCTTGCGCGCCCGACGTGGCTTGGAGTAGCTCTCGCGTTAGTATCTGCACATTTAACACACCATGTTCCAAATAAATCTACATATTACTCATTAGTCAGCACTTCTTTTCACTATAATGTAATTTTTTTTTACTTTAACACCGAAATGACTGGGAAAGAAAAATAAAATTACAACAGATTTATCACCAAGAAAGTTCATATAAAATCTTACCAACAAATAAAAACATGTTTACAAAGTGGTGTGGTGTTGTTTGCAAGTGAAATCAGAGTGAGGACAGTTTTAAAAGTATAACAACACTTGAACACAGAAATAGGTTAAAACATACAATACATTAATATGGAACATGGAAAATTTGCAACAGACAACTGCATATGTTTGTTAGTCTCAGAAATGTTATTAGGTAAGTAAGTAATACTAGTTTGTATTGATAAGGTTACCTTGTTTAAGGGTATTTGTCCAGTTTTTTTTTGTCAAGAATACTGTGAGTGTTTTTAATTATGTGTTTTCCTTGTACAATTATTTAAATGTACCTTGAATTATTAATTAATTGTTAGACTTATCATTCATCACTTAATGCGGTGTTGAAGTAACAAAACTAACCTCAAACTATTTTGAAAAATAAATGTGAATTTATAAGCACACCTACACTTCTATCAGTACATTTATTGACATATAATATAAATAGATGTTTTTATTTTTGTAGTGGGAATAGTCAAGGGTTCTACTTTGGCATATTTTTTAGCTATGCGTTACATGGTGTTAGATATGTACTTATTCATATTTTATTATAATGAGGGTCTGTTTTTCTTTTTTGCAAAACAACTATACTCAATGGGAAACTTCAGAACAGTTATTTTTAAGACAACTAATTGTTACATATTATATTAGTTAGTAAGTAATTATAATAAATAATGTACGGACATTTCCCACAACACCATCAGCCTCAAACTAATCATGCAAAATACTTATTAAGTTGAAATAAATATTATTTTATTGTATAATTTTGTCTTATTTACAGACGTAGATATACTTAGGTTTATAGCTATAGGTACAGGTATATTATTTTTTATCACACAGACAGCACCAAAAGTAAATATCATAATGCCATAGTACCAGTTATTCCTTGTTAGGAATTAATATAAAAACGGCTGTATGAAAAAAACTTGTCAAAATTATTTACAAAATTGGTGAAATCAGCTGTACAAAGAACATCTTTATTTAGAACAAAGTAGACAATATCTATAACGCTATTACTATAATGCCCCCCTCCTTAAAACGTCATAGGTAGTCAAGAATATAACTTTGACCATTTTTTATATATTGAATAACAATTTGTTAAATTGTTTCCTGTAGAAAAACACTTTGTCACGTCAGTCGGGTCACTATTTAGGAGTTTACACAGGGGTCACAACACGATCGCGACTGGATTGCGGCGTGCGTCTTCATTACACGTAATTATTATAAAATATATGCATATAGCGACTCCCCTTGTTTATGCGAGAGCGTCCTCCTTTGCATTTCACGTCGTCGGCCCCTATTTTGTTGGCTTTTACGTATTTCTCCACTTTAATAATCGACATAAAACTTTGTTCTAAATCGGTCCGCAAGACCGTCGCGAAGTAGCTGTCAAGAAGCGGCCATACGCAGCCCGACTCTCCAAGCAACACGCCCCAAACCGCTCCGTTACACGCACGATGTAAAATAGAGCATTAGAGCTCCACCGCGCCGCACAGTAGTTTTTTGGAATCTGCCTATCATAGGATTTTTTAAAAATTTATCTGGTTTTTTCAGTTTTAAGTATACGGCTTTGGTAGGAACATCAAAACGTTGTATAAAAAAATAAATGTTTATTTTGGAGTAGCCAACAAATTAATAAAAATAGTTTGTATGTTTCAAATTTATAAAAACGAAATTTGTTTCCATCACAACTTTTTTGACACCGCTTTGTAAAGCTGAAACTTTGCAGTATTGGGGCAGAGTATATTATGACAAAGCCATATATTTGATCTTGACCGTGACGAAAAAAATACGTAAAAGATACGAATTATTAAAAAATGACTATTTGGTTGATATGGTCAGGTCATACAAGGTAATGCAGCCCAAAAAGGGAGTTCGTTGAAAATCGTTGGCTCAGTAATGTTACCTGGTAGATAAGGAATCTATATGGCTTTTGACTTGACTCCTGACGTCCCCATTCTAAAGATACGAATTTAATTTTATATTATAGTGCAGTTTGAGTCGTATAGAGGAATCAACCTCAAAAAATCTATAAACTTGCTTCCTATCTGGCGCGGTGCACTTTAGGTGAATTTTCGAGTCCGTTTATAAAATGTTTGTTGCGATCTTTATATGTGAGGCATGAGTTTGCCGATTAGAATAAAATTATTGTGCTCCTTTATGTTGGAAATCCAGCAGAATTGCAACAAATAAGGAATAATTTCTTGCAATCATGCTGGATTTCCAACATAAAGGAGCACAATAATTTTATGCTAATCGGCATGCCATGTAACAATAAATATTTAATCAATGGTGTCTAAAATTCACCTACTGTGCGCCGCGCCAAGCGCCCCAGCCGCCATTTTGCGCTGCGGCAATTGATGCCACGCTGTGGTGTGTGCCACCTACTCAGAGTGACAATGTTATTAAATAGATTTCAAAATTTTGTATTTTGTAGCGTAACTGGAACAATGTAGGTAGTGTAGTAGGTAGGTGTAGGTACATTTCGGTGGTATTATTTAACGTGTAACGGAACGATGAGGTGCGCTGTGTCTACAACCAAGGAATGAACTTCATTGGTAGGTAAGGTAGGCATAATTTTATCTGTCGCCATGATGTTTTGACTATGACGTGGGCTCGAGTATCAAGTCAGCTGGAGTAAATAATTCTTGCCCTGCTGACGCTCAACTTTTGAGATTTCATATACATTATGACCAAAGAGAATATAACCACTACGTTTAATTATGACTAAAATAATAGGTAGTATCAAAGAGTAAAATTAATATGGGTATAATCAAAAACACTATTTATTGAAGTACTTTTTGATCCGAGTCCTACTAGGAAGGAACGCATATATTATAATTTTTGTCTGTTAGTCTGTCCTATATGTCGAAGGCATTTGATTACAGTAGATAAATGAAAGGCATAGCCATAGAAGAAACTGAAGAAAGACACGCTTAGAGCAATAATACAACTCAACGTACAAAATCAACGGACCGAGCAACTCTTTAGCTTTTTCGTTCGCTTTTTTTCTTGTTTTTTCCCGATATGTGATATTTTTTCGCTATTTGATTATCCAAGACCAGTTAAAACTATAATATTATAGAACCAATATTAGAAATGTATAAAAATAGTCCATTTTACAGATCAATAGTAATATTTAATAAAATACCCAACTATTTAAAAAAAGAGACCACTGATAGTTGTTTTAAAACAAAACTTAAAAACTTCCTTATAAACAAGTGCTATTACTCTATAACAGAATTCCTAGCTGATGATGATTTTTGTAAATAACTAAGTTTTAAAGTATGTATTATTAATTAAAATAAGAATAGATAGATTACATATAATATTATATATATACCTAGATAGTTTTTATCCAATTCTCACATAATATATAAATAGTATAGGTACAAAGTTTTTAAGATATGTATATATATATTGATCCTATTTTATTTAAGTTTATCTCCACCTATGGTTTTTAAAACGCCTAGGTAATTGCTAGGTATCACATAGTGATTAGTAACTCTGTTGTGCCCTAACAGGGCCAATGTACTTGCCATACCTTATTTGTGATCTTAGTTAAGACCTATCACCATTATGTACATTGTTGCAATAAAGATTATGATTATGATTATGATTAATATTATAATAATTATTATTAAAATCTGCTACGAGACCCCTGTGCGTATATTTTGCTATTTCCTATACTTTCGATTATGTCGGTGTTCATTAAAACTTTCAATTATAAAGGTTGTTTCAGAAAATCCGCGATTCTACGGACTTCTTCACGGATGGTAGATGTCCAATATCACATGTGTTTATGAGGATGACCTCGCACTACCTCGGACGAGCTCATAACGTAAAGTAACTCTCCGTGGCTCGGGACCGCCCGCCACGGACGGTTCTAGGTTACCTCGGACGTATCTGCGCTACCACGGAATACTTTTACCATGGTGCTGAGGAGCGGGCTGATCCACGTTCGTCCTTATAAAAGCCGATTGTGGGAATGACCCAGTTCAGCTTGACAGAAGTTGTCAGTTAAGCCATATTGATTAAAAAATAATTGAGCTCCTTACCTTTAGATAAAGACTCCAGATATTCGAGTATTGGCGGCGCTGCATAATCCGAAGGCATGTTGCCTTTTGTGTTTTTGACGAATGGGTCTGCTCCATGTTCAACCAGCAATTGAACCATCTTAAGATTTCCTGAAGTTGTTGCATCATGAAGAGGCGTGTCGTCATCCAATCCTTTCGCGTTCACATCAGCACCACTATTTACAAGTAGTTCTACTACCGGGTACCATCCATAGCTGCAAGCTTCATGTAAAGCAGTCCATCCTAAAATTGGTAACTTCAACATTATCATCCCCAATGCGAGCATTCATTCACTTGTTAACAAATGCTCAGACACAGCATACATAGATGTGTCTCAACTCACATCAACTTTAGATTGTGAATTAAGGTGAATATTATACTTGTACTCCAGAGCTGACCACCAGATGGGATGAGACAAGAATGCAGAGCAGCCGCAGTATTCCTTCGTCAAAGGCTTGTCACAGAAAATTTACCAATTACACACACAGTGGAGTGTGGACTTACTTTTATGCATATTCTATGACCCGCATGACAAAAATTCCTTTCTTTACTTGCATAATCCACTCTATCACGCTATCCGACTCTACCAAATGAGTAGCTAAACTCTAGACATGTATGATATTATTTTATGATATAAGAATGTTATTTTTTTTCATTAAAAAAAACTCATAACCACCCAGTCCTGATAGATGTAATATCAACAATTGGAATAAATTGAATATACTTGGCTGCCAATTTAAACATTGTTAGGTGACAAATAGCGATGTATTTCCTTTGATGTCCGTTTGATTCACAACTACATTTAGCTCCAAAGCTCCAAACTAAGCAGAGCTTGTATTGCAGGTAACAGAATACTGATAGAATATCTTTGTACAGTATTTTGTAAAAACATTGGTATTTAGAGAAAACACCTAGACTTGCAACAAACACAACCATGTTTGCTCTTTTGAGAGGACCAAACCCGCAACACCTGCAGGGCATCAGTTTAACCCAATTCTTTTCTAAACACAAAGTGAACTACAACATTTATGTGCACAACGAACATCATTTATAGCGACAGGTTACACAATAATTAAAAACTAAAGTAAACAAAAGTAGAATAAAATAAGAACTTATCATGCTAAGAAGTAAAATAATATATGAAACATCAATATAATATAACATGGTACCTACAACTACATTTAAAAAGATCAAGATATCAAGATAATTAATGTGTTCATCTGGCCAACTCTGTATGAACTCTTTTTGAACTAAAACATAGTCTTTACAATATTGTAGGCAGATTTCCACAATCCATAAATGAGCCTTCGGACTTCCTATTGGACTTCACAGCTTTCACAGCTTTGCACAGCTGAAGAGGCATACCACAATGTTGTTGGTAAAAACAAATACAACAATTCTAGCTTTATCCGATTGTAGTCTAGTCAGAATTAGGGCAATAGTTCTATATGAATTTGACTTACCAGCAAAATCGGGAATGTTGGGATCTTGCCCTTGGTCAAGAAGTTTTTTCACTTGATCAGTGTCTCCTTTGATGGACGCTACATGCAGAGGAGTTTCTCCTCTTCCATTCCGCTGTTGCCTAGTCCTCTTCCTCTCCTCAGCTGCCGGTGTTGGAGCGGCTATAATGGCAAAGAGTTAGAAAATAATGTTCATTTAATTTTGTTAATAGCTTTTCGCTTGTGGAGCATGAGTTGACGCACCTGGAGTTTTCTGTCGTGATGTGATTTGCATCACGAGAGCTAACTGCTGCCGCTCCGACATGGGCGCTATGACGGGGGTCCGCTGCGCGCCGTCGGGCCCGCGGCCGGAGCCTCTTGAGCGCGATGTCGATGGCATGCTTCGAGCATTACCACTTTTCTATAATTTTAAATAAAAATAGCTGAACGCTACGCAGTAATTGGAGACCAGAATAAATACAAACCTAGTGATCGTATCGCGCGGTAATACTTAGAGTAAACGCGAACGACATAATTACCTTACGTATGGCGCCGATCTCCTGAACTCGCTTGTGAATTAAGGCACAAGCTGTGCCGCACTTTTAATAAAGAATTTAGCGCACGGCTAAAGTGGAATCCTGCTTTGTAGAAATATATTCACTCAAAGACGGACATTTCTTTCACAAACACGGTTGATTGCTTCGATTGCACAGAGTATCTAATGTTGATTGATTCGATCACGATTCGATATCGGTAGGTTGATTTACGAAAAAAAAACATGAATGTACATAGAGTGTATAGTTGCCCTCCCCACCGGGGACTAACATGTGGGGGTCAATAAGAATAACCTTACAAATAAAAGCTAATAACTAAACCACTGATCGTCACTGATGTCTTATTTTGAGTCTTAGTATTTTGTCAAACTTACAGAATAATATTTTATGAAAGGTTATTGCTTTTTAGCTAGGTCAATTCATTCAAAATGTTACCATAGTCCACAGATTACTCAGAGTACTACATCCATAGTCCCCCCTTGACACCCACTGAGGCCACATCCATACGTGTGGGGGCTATCCAGGTCAGATCAGGGCAACTTATTTACGTATTCTAGGATGTCAGTGTCACCCTCAATCAATCAATTTAAATCCAAGCAAACAAGCAAAGTCAAATCCAATCGCATGCCAACATAGGTCTCGCCGCCACTTAGCCGTCATACAAAATAACCAACCAAATATCAGTAGCAGGGTAACAAAAAACCAAGAGCAATTTGGAGAATCTTTCGAAGAACTTGTTATTTCATTACGTAAAATGTGGCGACCAGTGCACACATTGCTTCGGAAAGTAGTACTTCCGTCTATCCGTGAAAATGTTAACTTGGGGAAAATATATTTCTCCACTAAAAACCGGCCTAGGTCTACCGCTAGGCTCACTTTAGTCAGCGCCAGCATCGGAGTACTCATCGGCGCTGGTTATGGAGGTTATACACATTACAAAGTAAACACTAAGAAAAAAGTGACCCCTATCACTGATAGTGCCTATGCTTTCTACAACGAGCTACCTGACTACAAACCTCATTACAAGGTAAAGTAATATAGATACTTTGCAATTTTCAAGTTCAAAACAATTAGCCTTTGCTACAAGGTCACGAGATTACCAAGAACATGTGAATATGACAGATAAGATGGTTGTTTGAGAATACATACTGTAGGTACTATTTAATATTGCTGCGTGTGACAGACTAACAAATCAATAAGCTAACTGGACTTATACACTGTTACGATAGAAAGACATCTTTCTTCCTGCAGCAGAATTTATAAAAGTACAATAATGTCCACTCCATGCTGTTCTGTTATAATTATGTAGACTTGTTACATGGTTCAAATAAAATTCAATGTGGAAATGATACCATCCAATCCACCTAGTTTCATAATGTGTTTTTCATTGCTAAAACTAGTTTTAGTTGATACTGTTATTATTATTATATGGAGCCTGTACTGTCCCACGGCTGGGCTAAGGCCTCGCCCCATTTCCTCCATTCTTTCCAGTGCCAAACTGGGACAGTAGGTACAGTTGATACTGTACTTAACTAAATTTTGTTGTGGTAGGAAGCTGATCTTGTGGGTTAAGGGGGTTAAGGGTGTTAAGGCCAATCCTCAAATCCGAATTCCAACAAAATAATTTGGACAAATACTAAAAAGTATGCCGTATTATAGTAATTTCTTCACACTATTCGTTTTGTCTATGTTTTTTGATTTCGTCAACAAAAAAAGTGAAATATTTCATACTTTCATTTAGATTTTATACGTGTTTTTAAGTTAGTAGGGTTCATTTTAAAACACATATAAAAACTAAATTGAAGTATGAAATCTTTCACTTTTTTTGTTGTAATACGCCATACTTTTTGAGTATTTGTCTGAATCATTTTGTATGGAATTCGGATTTGAGGATTCCCCTTAAGCTCTAGCATGTTTGGATAGTCACTGCAAAGCAATTGAGCCCACACTGCACCTGACACTTAAGCTGGAAAGTAACTGACCAAACATGCTTAGCAACTGCGCTTTAACTAATCAAATTAAAACAGATCTACCTAGGTCAGGCACAAATTGCTTCTCATATACTTTTATTATTATTAAGCCATATTCACCCATTATTTTGCTTTAATTTATTTCTATTTATTTACTTTGGGGCACCCATTTTTGGGTGAAGGCCTCCTCTAACCCTTGCCATTTCTGCCTATCTTGGGCGAGTCTAGTCCAGGTAGCGCCTGCCACTCCCATGAGGTCGTCATTCCACCTCCGCCTTGGCCTTCCTCTAGGGCGAGTAGAATATAAACAACTAGCTGATGTAAAAACTTTGTTTTCCTTGTGAGTTAACAAAATTCCGTTCTTCGTACACACCTACAGAATGGCGAACATGCCCTCCAAATTCCAAGTCTCGTTTGGTATGTTCTGCAGTTAGGCTGTATGTTGCCTTTTATATCTTTTGCAGGCACTTTGAATAACTCTGATTGATTGTCGATGCAGCTAGGCATTATGACAGAAGCAGCAGAATCATGAGCATTCATTGAAATTATACAATGAAAAGCATAACATCGCACTAAAATATCATGCAAACAAAATATTCCTTTTCAATAGGTATACATACTGTTTCATTGATCTATCAATATATTTTTTTTAATTTCTATTGATAGTTGCTGTTTTGCTGTAATATTCTTACTGTAATCTAATCAGAAGGTTATCAGTAATGCTTTTAGTTTTTGCTCATAGATGTTATGTTTGTTGGCACAGGATGGTCGGTATTCAACACAGGTTCACAATTTACATTTTCAGAATAAAAAACTGAATTGCTCATGACTTCTGAACCACCAAAATAAATAAATAAATATTTAGGACATTTCACACAACGCCACCTAGCCCCAAACCAAGCAGAGCAGAGAGTACAGAGTGTACTATAGTAACCAGATAACTGATAATAATAAAATAACTTAAGTATAAGTTTCATACTTTAGCTTATACTACGGCCGGTCAGAGAATACGTTCCTGAATTAGTTAAAAACAACACCCATATCCCTCAGATAATTGCCTCGCTACGCTCGGGTCGGGAGCTCGCTTCGCTCGCCTCCTCCCTAAATACATCTCAATGTGACCCACAAGCAGCAAATATCTGAGGGATATGGGTGTCATTTTTAACTAATTCAGGATCATATTCTCTGAACGGCCCTAGTATAACACCGACCAAATGCATGTTGCAATCCGCATCCTCACTCAAAATAATCAAAACTTAGTTTCCTAGTATTGGTTGTTTTGAAGTAGGGAAAGTACCCTATTTCAAAACAACCAATAGGTACTAGGAAACTAAGCAAATTTTATTTTGACTGGTTTTATTAGAGTTCATACATTTTTGTCTGCTAGCCAAAACTTCCCGAAATAAATAGTGTAACCATATGTTTCATAATTTTACAGTTTTTTGTGTTTGTTAGCTTTATAGATAACCTTATTATTCTTGTAACTTTCGATACAATGACAATATTTAAATTATATTAGTTAAATTATTATTATTGTAGTTATTAGGTTAAAATAAATATACATTTTGTCCCAGATCTCTGGCGAAACAAACACTAACAACTTGCACATAGTCCTGTTCCAATACCGGACGTGTCCGTTCTGCTGCAAGGTGCGAGCGTACCTGGACTCTCGTGGCATCAGCTATGAGATTGTGGAGGTAGACGCTGTCCTCCGTCAAGCCATCAAATGGTCAGGGTACAAGAAAGTACCGTTGATGCTTGTTTCTGCAGAGGGTGGATACCAGGTGCGGATTTAATAAATTAATTTTATTCATTTTTTTTTCTTTAAATCCGAATCTTTGTGAGGCTGGATTCTATATACATAGATTTATGTAGCATGATATAATAGCACCAAAACTATTAGCCATATTTTGTTGATATTTGTTATAGACATAGTTTATGCACTGGACGAACTGGAAGTACTACTATTTATTTTTTATCTCGATACTAAGTAGACGAATCCGTGGGCAGTAACTATACAGTATACACCACAAGTTTTTTATCACAAAAAAAACTTAAATGGGCATTGCAGAAGGGGTACTGCGTTGTATCTGTGTAGTCAGAATTTTTGGTTACTACAAAAAATGACAGAGTGGCAGCGGGGCGAGTGCGGCTCCCGAGACGAGCTGCAGCGAGCTGGCTCGAGCTAGGTACTCGAGTTTGACAAACGATGAATGAAACTTAAGTAATTATCAATGATGCGTGCCGGTTGACGCAAGGCCATATAAAAACGACTACGATAACAGTTTGTCCAATTTTTATCATATTAATTCTGAAAAAAAAAAAAAGTTTTTGCCATATCTGCGTTCAGTAACGGCAACTGATTATGCGTATATTTTTCTGATAATTAAAAACTTAAGGTGTATTATGGACAAGTAATTAAAGGTTTAAATAAACTATTTATAAATTAAACCAATCAATATTTAAAGTAAATGGTGTACTACAGTGACTTTTTCTGCTTACAGCAACTCATGGACAGCACGGCTATCATATCCGTGTTGGAGACATACCTAGCGGACACGTCATATCCTATAAATCACATCATTAAATACTACCCTGCTAACAAATACATGAATGATGGGAAAGAAACAACGGAGATAGCCAATCGATACTTCGTCATGGGCGACGCGCCCTATGACGGCAAGTTTCAAGAATCCGAAATGTTAGTGACATCAATCTATATTCTACTACTAGTCTACTTAGCGGCTTATTCCCGAAATCTCAACCAGCCAAGCCCACTAGTGGGTATTTCGGGAAAAAAGTCTCTTTATCCCCACTAACACCAACCTCCAACCGCAGTGGGTATTTCGGGAATATTTTTGTCTCGAAATCCCCACTATTGGGAACAATGAACATATTTTTTCAAAAAGTACATTGAAAATGCGCAAAGAAAATAGGAGCCTCATTGGCTAACTTCTAGTACATTTTGGTCCATTGCTAATTTTCGAAAACAAGAAGTTACAAGGCTAGATAAATATTATATGTAAAAACTACTAGGCTTTTTCATTGTTAATATGTAAAAAGTAACAAATATTATTTGAAAATAAACATATTTAATTTTTATTAACAGGGTGTCTGAAATTTTTCAGTCCTGTATTCCGAATTCTTTTTAGTTTGATACTGTCTATCTTGGTGTTCTATAGAAACACTGTAAAGAATCTATGCATATACCTAATTTATATCCATAAAAGCATACACCTGTACTTGAAAAACACCGATCATCATGTATTTACCCTCCCTTTTCAGCGAGGAGCGTAAATGGAGGAAATGGGCGGACAATGTGTTAGTCCACACTCTGTCTCCGAACGTGTACCGAACTGCCGCCGAGGCCATAGAGACATTCAAGTGGTTCGAACGGGCCGGCGGCTGGCGGCAAGTCTTCCCTTCGTGGGAGTGTCATCTGATGGTGTACGGAGGGGCAGCCGCCATGTGGGCTATCTCCAAACGGTTGAAGAAGAGGTGGGTGTAGCTTCATTAAATACTTTTCACACCACCTGCTCGACAATATCCATTTACATATCATGCTATCTTCAAGGTAAAGCAAAGCATTACCTACCATGGGAGGTAATGTTGTATGAAACTCCCTAGGGTAGTAATGTGATTTGAATTTGGAATGTCAAATTCGTGTGGAACCTCGTGGAAAACTCTAAGTAAAAGAACGCCCATATGGCATTGTAAAAAGGTTTGTTCTAAAATAGAACTGGCCACTCACAAAAAAAAATGATAAAGGCGCGACTTCAAAGATTGTAAAACAAAAGACGGTGTTGGCTGCTGAGTTGGAAGCCCTGGCTTTTTATTGCCTCGCAGAAGGTGTGAAAAGTAGAGTATGCTCCTCTGGGATAAAGCCTGTCTTCTTCTTGGGTAGCTAGACCCTTCGCGTCACTCAGGACTCTACATAACTCCCTCGCTTCGCTCAGGAGTTAACTGAGTCCCTCGTTAGCTCAGGGTTCAATATGCCACCCGCGACATAAGACACTGCTTTATCCACTTAGTGCATAATCTACTATTCTGTATGTTTTTTGCGTTTGTGATGGTGTGCAATGCAATGAAGAATAATCTATCTATCTGGTTGTTGTATGCGTTATGATCTGCGTGGTATTGGGTGGCTTATAATAATCATCAATATTATACACGGTGTCCCATATTCTTATCCCTTAGGCTGAAAGGGTTTGTTCTATATTTTTTTAATAAAATCTTATAAATAAATAAACCGTTTATTGGTTTCATTAAATGTGGATCGGGTACATTATTATGGATATTTATGTTGTCATGTAAACGTTTTAAAAAAAAAGAGCCATTTCGCCGAGTCTCTGTGACTGTGTGAGTGTGTGTGTGAAATACAGGGTTTTTAGACCTAGTAACAGGATTACTAAACTTACGTAATTTAGTATGTACCAGATGTGCTTTTGTGACACTAACTAAACGTTATTATTATTATTACCTTTACGTTTTTATTTCCAGGCATCACATAAAAGAGGACGCTCGCGAATCGCTTTACGACGCCGCACGCGATTGGTCAGCGGCTGTTAAGAAGAAAGGCACCACTTTCCTCGGAGGCGAAAAACCTAACCTCGCTGACGTTACAGTATACGGCGTGCTCAGCAGCATCGAGGGTTGCCAAGCTTTCGAAGACCTTAGAAACAACACCGACATTGGTATATGGTACGATAACATAAAGTCGGCGATTGCCAACAGAATGGGCAAAGTCGCAACCCTTCACGCCAATTGAGGTGGGTCCTTTTGAACATGTCTAAAAAGCAATAATTGTAAAACGGATTTATCGGGTCGGGAGTTTAAAAATAGTTGATAAAATCGCTAAATTTCTTATACATATGTAACGGGAGTTTCTCATACCGCAGATAAATATTGCTTTACTCGTTTTATATCTTAGATTTTATTTATAAACAAAAATCTAAGACTCCTAAACAACATTTGTAAAATAATATAAAAAATACAGTAATTTATATTAGCGTTTAAAAATAGTAAATAAAATTAACTTATCCACAAAAAAATTTACACTATTACAAATACGAGCAAATTCGAGCATTAGTAAGTATTTTCATACTATCAAAATGAGATAATGAAATCTTTTGAAGTTATATTTTTGTTAAATTGACAATTTCAGTAAGAGATTTCAATAATAAAAAAGAAGCAATAAAAACACTGAACGCTTCATATTATTATGTATTCATTTGGACTTTTATACACACGCTTGTAGTCTAGTTTAATTAACATATTTTCACTGATTATAAACAGCAAATTTCTTGTTAATTAAATTATTTAATAACGTCCTTCTGTAAAAGTACAATTGTGTTAACTAGTGGTCTTAATCGTTAAAACTTGTTAAATATTTTTAGAATAGTAATAATTCTTGAGATTTTATCATTAGCCGTGTGTTATGAATGTGTTATTTTACGAATAGAATAAAATTTAAATTACAGTTATGTATTTAATCTCTTTAATCAACCTATGCTTTGACCCCCCCCCCCCCCACCAATTAATACCTTGTCAAAAAGACAACTACCAAACGTTTATATTGACATCGTTTATGACTACAATATCCGGCTTCGAATATTGTTTTTTATCTAAAGTTCATTTAATAATCAAATGAAAAAAAATATCATATGGTTATTAAATTAAACTGAGCCGTCATGCTCGGCTATGTAACGCTCCCAACGAGAGATACATAGCCGAGCATTTTAAGGTTAAGTCGAAAAATATATTTGATGAAGTTTTCACTTCTGCCGTGCGGTGTTCCGTTATTTCTTTTACGCATAGTGGTTATCTTTTCAAGAGGGTTCATAATCATTTCTCTAGTAGCTAACCAGGGAGAGCTCTAATTTATTAAATTATTTATTTAATATTCAGTCCGTTCAAATCAGACATTCAAGGTTGCAATAATTCGCACAGAGCTGGAAATTGGTACGAATGTTGGAAACACAATTATAAATTAACAAATTAACAAAGTCCCCATCGATCCTACTTTTGCATAAAAAGTTATTAGATACCTATTACATATCTCGGTGTCTATAGATCCAATGATGTTAACATCTTTTATAAATATGCAGAGCATAAAATTTGCGACAGATTTGTTTTAAACATTATTTCAGTTATTTTTTAGTACCTACTACAAATTTTTCACCCGATAAGAATGATAATCAATGTATGAAATTTTGAAATATTAAAATTGAGCCTCTTCGGGGCGCACTTGAAATCCTTTCACTACCATGGTTCGAAAGAACTAGTGACACGATGAGAAGATTCTATAATTTTTTTTTCGATAACAATAGCCTCAGATGCAATTGAGAATAACCCATTTCATGCGCTCAACCGTTTTTTAGATAGAGAGCGGAGAGCTAAATACGATTGGCTGACTCACTCATCACGATATCTCCTAAAATTATTGCAACCTTTTTTGAGCTAATTAGACCGAACTAGCAGGCAACTTGAGTGTATGCAAGCGTGAAGCCTCGGTTGGCGACGTCTGGAGCTGTGGTGGCGGTAGCTCCTTCGCTGCCGTCCGTCACCACGTACAAAACGAACGGCTTGGCTCCGGCTGAAAGAAAAAAAAATATAGGTTAAAAAAAAACGAGAAGTCGCATGGTCGCAATTTTGTTCACTTCAACGACTTTTTCTCAGTTATTTTGATTTAAAAACTAAACTACTGAACCGACTTTGATGAAACTTCTATGGGACTAATCGGAAATCCTATCAAACATTTTAAATATTTTTTCTAATCAGTTCATAGTCAACTTTCTGAGGTAACAAACATAAAGAAAAAACACTCAACGAAATAATTAATATTTCGACCTCTTTTTTTGAAGCCGGTTGAAAAAAATACCTACTAGAGTCCGTATTTACTGTAATGTAGGAAAGTAATGTCTATGGTAGCGCACGAGGAACATTAGGTACTTACACTGCACGGTGGCGAAACCAAGACCGCAGAAACGATCAGTGGTTGCGCCTACTCCAGTAGAGACTATGGTAGGATTTGGTATCACCACGAAGTCAGTAACGCACTGACTGCCGCTTACTGCGCCCACGGCGGTGCCGAGGACAGTGGTATCAGCTCCTTCTACGTCTCCCGTCACCGTGAAAGAGTAGATGTCGCTGGACTGCACAAAATATGTTATTATCATAGATGTATTGATGTATACAGGGTGGTTTATACAGGGTGTTTTTTTGAGAACACCTTTGAGGGTCCTGATGGCCAAATCCGAAACCACGAGAGGTAGAGAAAAGTCGCGAGAGGAGTCATGCCCTCGATTAAAAAAAAACAATAACTGCACATTTTGTTTTTTATTAATCTTTTAGTTTTGACGGAAATCGAACTGAATGATTATTCAAAAAAAAAGACGCCCTGTATTTAACCAATGGATTCTGATGCTGATAAGGATCATTCTTTGCAAACTAAGTATGCAGTTATTGTTTTTTATATATCGAGGGCATGACTCCTTCCTTTCACGACTTTTCTCTAACTCTCGTGGTTTCGGACTTGGCCATCAGGACCCTTCTCAAAAAACACCCTGTAGAACCATAATGTATTACATTGAAAGCGCGTCACAAAAAGTTGGCTAATTTAAGCTGGCAGTGTGCTCGGAAGTTTCCCTTCCCATACCCCTCCCCCCCACCCCTCCCTGAGTACGCCAATGTAAGCAATTTGTAAAAGCTAGGGTATGAACACGATTAATTAAGTGAGCATAGGGTAGACGTACCTGAGAGTATTGTATAGCACAGTATCCAGCTTCCATCCTAACGCAGATCCCATAGTCCAGATTGGCGATTTGCCGAGTGCCAGTGACTAGCGAAGCGCTGAGAGCTGTGTTGGCAGCGGTCCCGTAGTTGAAGCTGGTTATAGTACCCGATGTGCCAGTGTAGTATTGGAGACAGCCGTTAGGAGCTGTGACACGTTCAGTTACATTACTGGGCTTTCAAGTCTGGTCTGACCATAAAAATATAGTGAAGCGCTGCCTGTGGTGGTGTTGCACCGACAGCCTATGTAGATCAAAGTACTGTGTAGCACTGATCTGTTCGTGGGCAGGTATTTTCTCTTACCTACTACCAGGAGAATGTCTAACTAGTTTCGTTATTTATTGACTACAAGAAAGCTTCTTTATCTTTTGATTATCAAAATCATGCGAGGGTAATCTTTGGCAACAACAATTTATTTATACTTTCTGTGGTAAAGAAAGATACTCACCAACACCCGGACAGTCGCATCCAAGCTGCGTTAACTTCAGGTTCCATCTTCTAGAAAAAGTAGTGGCTAAGGTGGCTGTGATCGTAACAGTAATGGCTGTGTTCCCGTTGAAGTCCACGAAGATGGTCTGTCCGGTTAAGTCCCCACAGAGGATTGGTACTATTGTGTTGCCACCTGTTACTGTGACAGAGTCCGTCGCGCAGACGCCATCGCCGTCTGGTTGCGCGATCACAAAGTCCATGAAATCTATGCGGAGCTGAAACGGTAACGTTATACGTAACGTAAGTAATTTGACGACACGATTGGTCGAGTGGCAAGTGTGTTGGACTGCCATGCCGTTGTCGCGGGTTCGATTCCCGCTTCAGGACAAGCACTTGTGGGATGAACATCGGTGTTTGTCCTGAGTCTGGGTGTTTTCTATGTAAGTATTATATGTATGTACTTAGAAAAAAAGTATTTGAGTAGGTATTGTATAACTTATCTGGTTTCCACATTACAAGCTCTGCTTAGTTTGGGACTAGATGGTATCGTGTGAAATGTTCTAAATATGTATTTATTAAGTACTAACGTTATACCATCTATAGTGAAGCATATTGATGACTTGCTAAAATGTGGTGCGATTTCATTGCAAAATTTCCCCTATTCAGGTTAATAGGACATCTACATACATCTTATAGAAACTGTTCCGCTACAAACGGTCGTAAAGTGAATGTAGTAGTTCAATATAGGCGTTGATTCGTAGAGTCGACAGACAGGAGTTCTTGAAAAGCTCGCGTGTTGTTGGAACATTCTGAATGGATCTTGAAAATATTGATAAATTTGCATCAAAAAACGTAGTCAAGGGTAGTAGATAGAGTAGTAGCTCCATTAAATGCTTGTCTAATGCAAATATAAATGGACTCTCTTTTTCGCACCTGTTGGTTTTTGTGCGTCTGATATCCTGACTTATAGTTTAGCCAGCCTAACTCCGCCCAGAAGCACAGAAGTTTCCTGGGTTTTTCGCAGGCTTCACGGAGTGACCTCGGGTTTTTGAAGATTTCTTCTCATTGTTTTTTGGCACTCCCACGCATTCCAGGATTAGGGCGAAAAAAGATTGTCATGGACTAAATCAGGTCATGTAATTATGGCTGGCGGATCTACGCCGGCTTGAAGTTCGCATTCGAATCATTCCGCCTCACTTTATCTCGCCCAATGTATCGTCGCCAACCTTAAAACCGGCCTAGATCCGCCGGCCGTCAGTAGTCAGTATTTACCTGGCAAATATTACTGTTGCACCGATTCACGATCATGGAGCAAGCTTGTCCTCCGGCGTAAGCCGATGGGTACCCGGGACTTGTGAAATATGTGTTGTTCACGTTTGTCGTAGAACCGCACGATCTTGAAACTGTTGGCGAAAACCGTCTGTTCACAAAATTCAAAAGCTACGCTCGGATAGCTTCAACGATAAGTTTCATTAAGCATTAGATTATTTGCAGTTATTTATATTCTGCATATTAGTTTAGGTTAGCATATTCTGCAGTTGTATTTTGTAACTTGAAGACGATTACCACCAGGAAAATCAACCAATCAGAGACAAGATCTATCACGCATCTGAGGTCATTCGCGTTGTTCATAGGTCGAACTTTGCTGGTGGCAATGTGATTTAAGGTGATAACAACTAAATAATATAAGTATAAACCCCCCCCCCCCCCTTTTAAACTAGTCCCATTCCTTACCGACGCAACACCTTCCTCTCCTAGATGCGCAAGCGGCTGTGATGGTACCGTTCAGGTTGTTGCATTCCCGCCGCGCCAGGCACGTCCCAGTCATAGTGTTGGAACTGGAACATTCCGTGTTTGCGAACCGGACGATGCTGACGAATGGGAACACTGGCAATCGGAAATATAACATAAAACTACTGAAGAGTAAATTATTCGGTATGAGGACGATAGGATCAAGGAGGCCTCGGGATCGATTGTTTACCACCTCGAGTGCCTAGAAACGAGTAGGACCAACTTCAAGTCTTACGCGCTCCGGGTCTGTACTTAGTTATTACCTACAAGGAGTTGTTACTCGCTGGCATCGTAAATCGTCGCTATCGGAAGGCGTAACCGTGAAATAGAAAGTCCTGATTTTTTCTTTTTATTCTATACGTATTAGCATAGGTATTAGTAAGTCTGTAAGGTATGTAGGTATATATGTACTTCTATGAGCCTATTGAATTTCTGTAATATTAGGTTGCTTGAAATAAATGGTTAATATCATTATTATAAATGCTCACTCACATTACGATTCTGTTAGTTAGTGCAGGTGGTATGAACACATACAGGATAAGTAGGTATCTATAACGCAACATCCAAGACCATTTAACAAGGTGTTTATTACACAAATTCTTGGTGATTTTAAAAGTCTGCCAGCTCTTTCGATTTCAGCCAGCTATAGCGCGCAAATCATGGCTCCATCTGGTCATCCTAAATTACGTTTGTCTAGACACGGTCTCCAGAACACGATTATGATTATGAAGAGTGTAAGAACAAAATGATAGTTTATAAAAATCGCATACCTACGAGTAAACTAATTACATATACTTATATTGCATTGATTTGTACCAGAATTAACAACTCAGTGTGTTTTTACTTATACTGTTCAAACGATAACAAATAACATACATTTTATGAGAAAAAAATATCCTAGTGCTTTTTTGCCTACATGAATAGGTACATAGATTTTCAGAACTCGTGGCGATGATGAGCTACTGACGATTTCGTAGCAGGTAGAGCGCGTTGATGTCTTTTCTAAGGAAACTTGTAAAAGGCGCTTTATCAAAAAACTTTTAAAATTATGCATGTTTTTTATTATTTTAAAGCAGTGCATTTGCAATTAAATGATCATTCAATAAATTTTAACAACATCTGTCGCAGTTATTACATGCTCTGCTCTAATAAAATTGGACAAAATGCATTTTTGTTATAACCTTCATCGCTAGCTCATGAAACCTTTAAATACTCACGAATTTTTCCTTTCCTCTCCCCATGATCACCGATCTCTTCGTCTTCATCAAATTCTTTTACGTAATCATCCTTGTATATCGAGTTAGCTGCCACTGCCACTATAATCGCTGCCGTCAGCATCCAATACGCCTTCGAATTCATTTCTACCACTGCCTGCTTACATGAACTAGGTCACTTTTCACGTAGTTTTCGTTAGGTCCCGACTGCGTTGTGTATGGTCACAAAATGCGAGTGATCTTGTCAGTCATGTATAAATAAAGTAGGTGATAACGGTCGTATATTTGTGAAAACTGTTAAGGGCTTTACCGTTTACTATTTAGCGCTTACTGATGACCTGGTTAGCATGACGCTTCATGAAGATATAAGGAAACTAGATTTTAGAGCAGGTGACAAATGTTTTAAAAATATCTTGTATTTTTATCATCTAAGGGTTACATTACAATGTTTTCATGACTGTATTTGTATTATGGAACTCTAAACCTGACTATGGTACATAATATTACTTATTCTTTGACCTGACTAGTTATTGGAAAAAATGTATAACATGATTATCGTTATTTATTTTGCAATAATGTAGTATTATCATTAATAATTCCTAGTTTACTATTTACTTCTAATCAATACCAATACTTATTTATTAGTTTTAGTATTCAGTAGGTCAGGAAATACTTCATAATTATTTCTAAAGAAATAAAACAAGTTCAAGGTGACTAAATTTAATTTGTTCTGAAATGTGTGAATTGCAGTAACCTAATTGGTGGCAATCATTACAATAGCTTTTATGATAAATAAGAATATAAACTTGTATTTTTGTAAATTTGATAAAATAAACATAGACCATTTAAAGTACAGTAAAGTTTTTGCACGAGTAGGGTTTACAAACCTTTAAGTACAGGCTAATTACGTTATTAAGATACAAGTTCATTATCTTATATATTTATTTCACTGGATCCTTATAAGTATAATTGAACAAAGTAAATATTGTTTTCTGACTTATTGATTTACAAAGAACTCAATTTGTTTTGTTTCGTAAGACTGAAGTAATTTTGCGAAATTGCCCAATAGGTACATGATTTGTTTTTTTTTGTTATAAATAAGTTCTTTTGAGTTCAGTTTTATCATCTTTTTCTTTACTATTACTCTCTAATACTAGTTAAACTGATAAAATAAAATAACGTAAAAATAACACAATGTTAGTAAATCACACTTATGACATCATCTACAAATTATACATTTAATAAACACAAGTATTATTATTTATTTTATTGTTATAGAAAAAAACACAACTTTATACACTCGACTACTAGAAAAAAGCTAAATATAAAGAATTTAAAAACATGTCATTGGTAATAAATTATCTTGTGACTTAGTCAACATACTTAATATAAAAGTAAAACTACACGTGAAAAATAACATAACATACAAACTCAATCATTGATATGAAAATGAATAAAGCAAGAATTCAAAGTGAGGTACAACTTTCATTAAGAGAAAAAAAAAACTTAAGACTACTGTCTTTTCGTAGAGATAAAGTTAAATTAATTTTATATATTAAAATATATTATGGCATCTACAGACACGTATATGGCAATCATTCAGTTTTTTACACTTGAGAGCATATTCATATACACTTATTTACTAATATGCTTTTGCAAAGTGCCCTCAAAGATTGTTTATCCGCAATTTACAATTAATGACTCCGTTTTGCTAATGGAAGTAACAAATCTATTCATTCAAAAAGCTCTGTCCTGACTGACTGACTGAAATATAACGTATACACTAAACCACTAAACGTAGAGACTTGAAATTTCGAGGGTATATTTGCAATCGGTGTAGGTGCGTACAAAGTTTTTTTTTATTTGCAGTTTCGCAACGAAATTCGGGTGTCAACTATAATAATCGGTGTGATAATGTAGATACTCTTTTAATTTTTATACAAAAACAGCAAATATATTAGTAAAATATTCAATCGCAAGACTGGATATGGCCTGCGGACATAGGCGCACGGTACGGCGCAGTATTATAAATTTGTCAATCGAATTTTATACATAACCAATCGGAATAAGGTATTAAATTTTAATGATCGGTGTTCGACCTCGGAGGATCGCGGGGCATGCCGTATAATTGCGCGCGAGCATTGAAATACGTACATACCTACATTATTTAGATGAGAAAAGTATTAAATTTAATTGTTAAATTTAAAATGGTCTGTCGTACCGCCTGCCCAGTAAGAGTCGATGAGCGAAAGGCACCGTCATGAATTAGGTTTTCTAGCTAGACTCTAGTCAAAATTTACATTTTATACATATTTAATTTGTTCTGAAGTAGTACTAGCGCCCGTAACAAAACGATGGGGTATTCAAAAAGTAAAGGGCAATGTTAATTATATTTAATTAACACAATCAATTTTTCTAATATTTAGGTACGATATTATCCGATATTTAAATGTAAAACTAGGCAAAATAAGTTTTCAAAAAGTATTGCTTACTTATTGAACACCCATCGTCTTAAGTTTCATATTAATCATGCTAGACTAGAGGATAAAAATACAGGGTGTCCCATTAGGTCACGATAATCCGGGAACCGAACCCATACTGAACTTTGCCAAAAATACGCTAAACTACAAAACTAAGTTTAAACAAACAGAAAAGAGTATGCTAGAACTGTGGAAGGGGTATTTTTCAGATAATGTTGAACACACTCAGACTAAAATTGGTGGTCTGTCATGGCACATTCTTTAACGTTGGCGTCATAAATAGGCTTTTCTGCGGTTCCCGGAGCTGTATAACACTGACAGTCTCATTGTAAATAATAACTAATTAAAACATGATCGAATAATACGAAATCTAAGCACTATTATCCTAGAACTTTAAGTACCATCGTGCCGATGTACAGGGCATCTTACTTTATAATAAAAATACTATCAATTAAGAGTAGGGTACCAAATTAAATGCAAGAAAGTGTGGCAAGATTTAAACAAGTTACATAATAAATCACAAAAGTAGTAGATTAACAGAAATCAAACACTAAGAAACAAACATTAGAAGAGTTGACTTTACTTAAAACTAAAGTTGGAGATATGACAAACTTTATATATTTTTGGTAAATAAAATAGATATTTTGGTTATGGCTATATTAATTTTCATTGCTAAATATCAGGTAACGTCTAAGTATTCAAGTCCAAGTAAGAATTATGCTGGGTTATAATTTTTTCATTTTATGTAAAAGATATTTACATTATTTTTTATTAAAGGCAAGCGAAACTTACAGTAGCAAGCAGTGATAAATAAGCTCAAAACTCTAGTGACTAACAATGATGGCAATTCGTTAATGATATATAATATTTTGTTAAGAATTATTTATTCCAATTTATGTATCGAAATAATTTATACAGTTATATTTTAAATTATTTTAATTACTTAAATTGGAATAAATAGATTGTATAGTTAAAAATACAACAGTTATGTATTATGGTAGACTTTAAATTATTTATTTAATGTAAAGGCACCGATAAGGCCATTGTTACAGTACTTTTGGACGGAGGCAATAAGGCAGCGAACTAGTATGCATCTATTTTTACACACAATCGATTTTTTCTTACATTTACGATATTATCCAATATATTTTGTTGTTAAATATTTAGTATGTATACAGAGTGAAATCGAACATAATACATTTCACCTAATCTAAAAATAACCGCCTAATTTTACCAATGAGAGTCAGAAATTTAGGGCCTGATCTTTCAGATTTGGTCTATGAAATTTGTTACAAATCGGTCACCTATAAGTAATTGAGTCTTATAAAATTGGGCAAAGGAAATGGACAATTAGTTGCGTGATTAAGTAAAAACTTCATTAAATCGAGACTAGAAAGTGTAAACATTCATGTGCTTGTATGAGGCGACCTGGAATGCTCTTTTTTTCCAAATATTCGTATTAAACGTTTTGTAGAATACGATCTTGCTAAATATTTTAAGTGTTCCGAACCAAAATTTGGGAAATCAGAATAATTATGGTCTCACGTAGATGTCCGTTTGTCCGTCTACCTGTCACAAGTTCTATAATAAATTATAAATTTTATATAACTATAACTATTTTATTAACTGCGATATATTTATATGGTTTAAATAATAACAACACTGCAGGTTCGGAACTCTATAAAATCATGTTTTTGTGTGTTTTGAAGAAGGCATATTAAATACCAAGACTTGGGCACCAGATCGCATCATCCAAAACACCTCTGTATAGGACTAATATCTAGATATTTTTATAATTTAAAGATAATATCTTGGATATTCCTCGCTCTCCTATAATTTAACTTACAATAAATTATCTAATCATATCTAATGAATACTTAGAGTTTGTTCGCGATGCTTTAATAACGACACCGCCACTCTGCGGTGAGCAAATACATTTCTTATTTTTTAAAATTACATTTGACTTAATTTTATGAAAAATTTAATATTTACGAAACTTGTCGAACGTATCTATGTAGCTGACACGGCTACGCGATTGTTGACAATTTTGTACAATATTTTAAGCCAACTTTTTAAAGTAAGATTCTTTTATACTAGGTACCGGTAACGAAGTAATGGCTGCTTGAATAATATCAGAAAAGCAAATATTAGTTATGTAGGATTATTTAAGTTTTCATACTATTCCGTGGTCAAGGTCTGGATGCATTTAAATTCATTATGATGATTCAAATGACAAATGCATGTGACTGTTGAATACAAATCGCAGACTACTTTATTCCTGTTTATTTTAGATACCTACCTGGTGCATCTTAACGTTGGTTGTAGTGCATTCGAAATGCATGTGAAATTCTTCATAACTTCAAACATGCCAGTAACAACCAATGGCATTTTAATTTCTGAGCACAAAAGAGAAAACAGTGTCGTATGTTACTCGCTTCATTATAATAATTGTCATTTCCATTTCCATCAACACTATCAAATCTAAATAACGGATGACTCCGTTAAACGATTACAATAATAATAAGTAGGTATATATTATGTAAAGCGATATCCTTGGTAATGCTGTTGAACATTGTACACAATGTGACTTAACAACGATAAGAAAAAATAATTTACATTATGGTTAACTGATCCTTGACAAATTAACATAGCTCCATAAAATAGGTTTTATGGTCAAAAACCGGCCTAGTAGTACGGAATCGCATTTTTCTGCAGCATTTTTTCAGTCATATGAAATCATAGTTTTAAAATATGCTTAATATATGACCCCTGCAGCATCAATGCAGCCGGTTTTCTCGATCAATGGGTATTGTGGAGACTTTAATTCAATTCCATCGTTCTTGGCCAAAATGTTACCTTGTACCAGACTCACCAGATCTGGTGAGTCATAAATTGATTACAATTTGAAATAGTGATCATTCAAATAAGTTTTTATATTATTTTCTACATCTACGAGTACGTTTCTTTTATCTAGACAGCTTGTTCGAGCAATTAGGAATTAAGGAAAACTGAACTATAGACTTTTGCAAAGAAAGCTTTTCGAAAGTCTTCGAGAGTAAGGACCAAGGCGACGGGAAAATGCGATTTCATGTCCTAGATCGTATTCAACATATAATTAAAATTCACTGGAGCTGTCGTTTCTAGCGACATGTTTGTTGTGAAACTTTCCGAGTGTTGAATTGTTCGCTTTAACAAAATATACAGTGTGCCTCCTCCGCGCGTGGCTGCGAGCTCACAGCACGCCGTAGAAAGGCTCCATCAAGTTCGTGTCCAGGTCGCATTCAAGGAAGATGTTCTCGTTGCATTCTTCCTGAAATATTATTTAAACTATGAAGGTTTCCGTTTGTATCCAGTTCGTTTATGGTAATAGGTGATAAAACGTGATAAGACTAATACAAGCATAATCTTAACCAGCCTATAATGATCTCACTGGTAGGACTTAGGCCTACTCGCGCTCGGTTAGGAGAGTGAATGGGTCTTGGATGTGAAATTCATATTCATAGTACGAGTATGTACCTATTTTTTTTTCTTTGCTCTATGACATATTAGTTTCTTCATGATGTTTGCCTTCACCGTTGTGATGAATCAGACCTATAAAATAACAAACTAAACTGACCCTCCTTTAGACTTTAAATTCTAGAGATTGGTAAAATAAAAACTATGGTAGATCAGAATGTAAACAAATAAACAAATATATGTACTTATAGGTTTATCGCCACCAATAATAGAGTTGTGAAAGTTTGGATGGATGGATATACTACTCTTTACGCGGCGTGTTAGGCCTCTGGCAGAAACCAGTGTTCCAGACGTGTTACCTGCGCGTCCTGGGCAGCGGGCGGTGCGTCACCGCCCCTCCTCGTGTGTCATTTAGACGTCTTCGGCATATGCCTCTTCATGTGTAGTGCGAGGTGGTCGGACCTCGCGAATGATCGCTCACAGACCGTGCACTTGAACGGCTTAGCTCCAGTGTGCTTGCGGTAGTGGCGGGTCAGCTCGTCCGACCGCGCGAACCGCCACTCGCACTCGGGCCACTGGCACGTATACGGTTTCTCTCCTACAGGGTATTCAACGGTGAGAAAAAGCGGGCTCGGTCGAGTCTGCGCTCCGCCAAGCCACGTACCGATATAAAATTATGGCGCACAAGCTATGTATGACTACTAGTCCCTTACTTAGTCATACTAATGATATGGCAAGCCAGATTCAGCATAAATGCGGTAATTTGTAAGGAATCTTCAACGAGACCAAACTAAGGTCGCTTTGAACCCGTCAAATCATCGGGGAACGTTTAGCTAAACTGCCCTCGCGTAACTGGCATTAGCACGCACTTGAGAATTGCTTTTTGCCGTTATAATTTAGCTTTTTGTTAAAGTTGGCACATTGTTGATGCAAGAATGCAATTTGTGTGCTGCGTTGAAGTTGCACTCCAGATATTGTGTTTACTATTGCATTGTGATCATGATAGGGTTATATAATTTTAAATTGAGCTGGTTTTTCTAAGGGAACTTTATACGTACGAGTACCTCGTAGAGTATCAGGATTTTAGTATCATGTACGTAAGGTAGGTACTAAAGATTATTTCAATTTAATTTCAAACAAGATGAAGGGTCTTAAAAATTGAGTTGGTGACTTGCCAAATAAAAATAGATCTTTGCGTCGGGTTTAAAATGCCTTTAAAGATTTCCTTGTATTGCTCATAGAAAGCTTACGTATGCTTACGTAAAAAAGCTTGTGTCGCATAAATTGAACACGTGAAATGTCGTAAAATCCTGCAGTAAGCACCTACAAACAATGCCATTTCGTCTCATGATGAAATCATGGTAATTTCGCTCAGCGAAACCTCAGTGTTTGTGAATTTGAGTTCTTAGAGACATAATGGTTTAATTTTCTCTCCCCATCATTCATTCATAAATTATTCGAATCCGAATAGAGCATCATTCATCTCTCACTCACAGACCTCATTCTCAGTTACAAGTACATAGTGAATATTATTCGCGTTGGCTTTAAATTGAGACATTCGCAATGTGCTTAAAAATAAGTGAGTCCAAATATGCGTCTGGGCTAAAGAGTACGTGGCCGTACGTATGTGTACTCACTGTGTAAAATTCAAGTACGTTTTACCTGTATGTATTCGCTGGTGTGCCTTGAGGTGTGAGCTCTTTGTGTAAACTTTCGTACATCCTGGAATTGATGACAGTGAAAGCTATTAGATTTAAAAATATGAAGACTTACACATACAGCTCTTTTGAAAATGGGATTTCACAGTTTCACTTATCAAATTGAGGAATTGTTATACATACTTAAGATATTTCCTTCGATTTAATTTCTGGGTACAGAGGTTATAAAATGTCATGTAGGTCGAATCGACCTTATTAGGTACCTAAAAGTGGGCCTTGTGAGAATAAGATTGGAGAGTGGAAGAATAAATAGATATTTTCTAAAATAGCTTACCCATAAAATCGCAATGATGCACCCTTCTCTTCTCGAGCTCAGGGTTGTTCCTGCGGTTGTACTTGATCTGTGACGGAGGCGCAAGCCGCGAGTGCGACAAGCCCTGCGCGTGGTGCGGTGCGCCCGGCGCCATCTGCATCTGCTGGCCCATCGCCTGCAACAACACATAGGTAGGTAAGTACTAGGTACACATTCATTGGAAAATTCAAAGCTCTGCCATGAATCAGATGGGAAATAGTAGATTATGCACTAAGGGGATAAAGCAGTGTCTTATGTCGCGGGTGGCATATCGCGTCACTCTGGACTCTATAACTCCCTCGCTTCGCTCAGGAGTTAACTGAGTCCCTCGTTAGCTCAGGGTTCAAGCTGCCCAAGACGAGACAGGCTTTATCCCAGAGGAGCATACTCTACTTTTCACACCTTCTGCGAGGCAATAAAAATCCAGGGCTCCGAACTAAGCAGCCAACACCGTCTTTTGTTTTAAAATCTTTGTACCTAGTCGCGCCTTTTTTCTTTTTTTTATGAGTGGCCAGTACGATTTTAGAACAAACCTTTTTACAATGCCATATGGGCGTTCTTTTGACGTTCCAAATTCAAATCACATTACAACCCTTAGAAGTTTCATGCAACATTACTTACCTTGGGAGGTAATGCTTTGCTTTACCTTGATGATAGCATGATATGTAATTGAATATTGTCGAGCAGGTAGTGTGAAATAGTAGATTATGCACTAAGGGGATAAAGCAGTGTCTTATGTCGCGGGTGGCATATTGAACCCTGAGCTAACGAGGGAATCAGTTAGAGTCCTGAGAGACGCGAGGGGTCAAGCTACCCAAGACGAAGACAGGCTTTATGCCAGAGGAGCATACTCTACTTTTCACACCTTCTGCAAGGCAATAAAAAGCCAGAGCTCCAGCAGCCACTGATCTGTACTCCTGAGGTCACTGCCAGCAGCGAACACCGTCTTTGTTTCACAATCTTGAAGTCGCGCCTTTTTTCTTTTTTTTTATGAGTGGCCAGTTCGATTTTCAAACAAACCTTTTTACAATGCCATATGGGCGTTTTTTTACTTAGAGTTTTTCACGAGTTTCCGCACGATTTTGACGTTCCAAATTCAAATCACATTACAACCCTAGGGAGGTTCATACAACATTACCTGCTTTGGTAAGTAATGCTTTGCTTTACGTTGATGATAGCATGATTGTCGAGCAGGTGGTGTGAAAAATATATTCTATGATTTCTATAGTATAGGTACTGAATTGGTTTAATATAAATATGTCAAAGTTAATGTCTCATCGAGTATTTTTGTGTACCTGTGGGTGATGGTGGTGTGGATGGTGCGGCGCGTGTGGTGCGCGCATCAGCGGCGGCGCGTGGTAGGGTGGCGGTGGAGTGCGACGCGGTCCGCCCTGCGAATAACACAAGCTTGGTTTTGCACAATCTTTACGACTACACTGAACTGCGAGCTTAAATATATCTGAATACCAAATCCTGTTGAAATTTGAATTGCGTTTAAATTCATGCGGATCAGCGTCTTGGCCGCATCTGACTCATGCATCATTTAAATCGTAAATCTCGGACGGACATCGGGCTGTCAATGTCACGAGGTCACTGCAACAGAATAACTGGGAACAATCGCAAGGCTGATGGGAGATGTCGCCGGGAAGCTCTGTCGCGAATCGCAAATGCAGGGTTGGAATGGTCTCGGGTATTTTTGGGTTGTTACCTGCATGGAGTTGCCGGGGCTGCCCTGGTCAGAGCCGGGTGGCGTGAGTGGCGACATGTAGACGAGGCGCGAGGTCGGGTACTTGGCAAAGGGCGGCGGCTGCGGCTGGAGCTGCGGTGGCTGCGGATGCGCGTAGGCGGGCGGTGCGCACGGCCGCTCCGTCTTGATCTCGAGCGGGCTGAGCAGCGGCGTGGCGCACTCCTCGAGCAGCGCTTCGTTCGCCTCCAGCTTGACGTGTGTGGCTCCCAGTGGAGCGAGCATATTCGCATTCTCGGGGTCGATGTTCCTGATGGAGGACGCGATGTCCTCCCAGAGGGCCGGCCGCAGGTACGCATCGTCGCGGGAGGAAGGGCCACCGTCGAACAGGTCCATGTGGGCGGGCGCGAGCGCGGCGCCCTCTGGCTTGCACAGCAGCGACTCTAGTTCAGATGTCTGAAAACAACAAACCGCTGTTCAATATGCGAACGAGATAAACCTCATAATCTCAGAGCCAGAATTAACTAGTTATGTAGAGCCGGTCCACTCTAAATCCGTAGAAATATCGTTTGTGTACGGTATTCATATGCAAATATTTAAACCTTCCAAAGCTCTCGTGCATACTGTTGCATTGCTTCTACAGTTAGATGCTTATCTAATTCGAATACTAAGTAATGCGCCTAGTTACTAACTATTACCGAGTAGGCTAGAATTTCAGGTAATTTAAAATTGGTGCCGGTTAATCACGGACGTGTGCATTAGGTATTAGGATACATCCTAGTTGCATTAAATAATTATGATTGTCCATGATAGAAGCATGTGTACAAAGAGATGTTACTTCATGTTAGAGTTCGTGAGTTGGTGCTACAATTTGACGGCATGTCCGGGATTGAATGTGTTCCTCGCCTCACGAGAGCCGACAACTTGGAATGACATGGGGCAATTTGGCCGTGTATAGGATAATGGGACTGCGGTCGTCAACATTTTGTTGAATAAATGGATATTTGTTTTTAGATTTTTATTGCAAACTGGTACCTATAGGGGCGGAAGTAGATAAGTCAATTATTGCAAAAATAATACCTAATAATTACTTATTAGGTATGCCGATAAGTTTTTGACGACACAGGGAAATCAACTATACGAACTCTACAATTGGTCGACAAAGGTGGTAGAACAGTTCGTAGACGCCAATACACTAGAGAGGTATAATTTAACTTGACTCAATTGCTGTCTTAGGAAAGATTGCATAGAAAGATCCTAACGTAAAAAAAATATTTATGGGTAAATTATTCGAAGAGGAACAGACAAAATTTAGAAAATTGACGATCATTTCTCTGCGCGGCGGGTAGAATGCCGATCTGCGCCATTTACATACAATAGCGCCCACGCACGCGCGCAGGTGACGAGCACGAGCTTTGGGATGATCTTATTCACAAGCTCTCCACCTTCTATGCAACAAATTATTAAATTATCTCACGCTATTCTAAATTTAAGCCAGAACGAAGACTGGGCTAAGACTAATCCTGGACAAGGGTCCGGATGACCCTACCAGGAAACTGGAATATACCATCACTCAACCCAGGGTCCTGATCCGCTATTTTGGGGAGCTGGGCTGGCTGGGGTAAAGTTAGTACACAAAGGGGTCAATGCACAATACACCCATAGCGGGACGTCAGTGCAGACCAGTTGCAACCCCTTACCCAATTAGAATTAGATTTGGCTATTCTAAATTGAGGGAAATCTTTCTTCACGGCTTACCCACCACAACCTACCCAACCTCCCAGTACTGTACAATGTGAACAACGACACTAAATTAAGAGGACACTCGCTACAGCTCCGTTATGCCGGGAACCAGCAAACCTAGGAAGAACACTTTGCCCAAGCGCATTGCCATAGACTGGAATAGGACATTCAACAAAAGCTGGCGTTGTCAAAGATTTCACACAAATGCAATTTGAATACACTTTTACAAATTTAGGATAATTATGACAGGTTACATTAGGGTCACGCTGCGCTCTTATTGACAGACACTACTACACAAACGCACGTGTGAATGTGCTGTTAATGCCAGCTTTTTTTCAATATACCTACCTACCTGTAGGTTAGGTACTCATCAAAAGTTACAGAAGGAGAAAAAACTATTTGATGTGTCTGAGGCATGGACTTTTTCAAGCCTACTGAATTGGATTGAATCTAAGTTTTACAACGAAAGTATTGCCTCATAATTTCAACTATACAAAACATTTAGCGTAGGGTAAGTGGGCTACCTAATCTTCCTATTACTATATTCTTCTCTTATAAATTGGCTGCGCCCTTGTTGCATGAACATGAAGATCAGTGCAGACGCATTTATTTGTATAGTCCTGGGGCCCTGGACTGTCGTATTATCGCTCAGGACTGACGGGTGATTTATGTGCTTATTTATATGTTGTGACACTGTTTCAATTTGAGATGTTTTCATGATTTATCATGATTTGCATGTTGCAAAAGGGCAAATGATTTGAACAAATATTTTCTATCCACTTGTATTCATAGTACAACAACTCGTATACGAGTATATTTAATAATGGGGCTATGACTGACCTTTTGCTTGATAAAGGTCCATAAAGGTACAACAAAACAAAACGAGTTCAATCAATTCCAAAGTTATATAAGTTATAAACCTATGTATGTACAGACAGCGTCATAGATAGGTATCCCCCTTGCATTATAAGACCCAGCTTCAAATACCTTTAAATCACCGTCGCGGCGAATGGACAAGTTTTGCCTTTAAAAAATAGATTATATTTGTTTAACCGTATGTAAGCCTAAAAATAATTTTAAGTATTACAATTTTTTGATAGTATTTATACCTGGGTGTCTTGTGTAAGGGGGATACTTATATCTGAAGCTGTCTGTACCTAAGAATATGTTATTCTCAATTATAAAAAAAAAAATTAAAGTAAATTTAAAAATTTATTGTAGAAACTTCTTACTCTATCTTTTGCGGTGTTGTCTGTACTTGTACCTACCGAATTTCAAAATATAAAAAAAATATATGATATGGTAAAAGAAAAGACAGTAGACACATTACACTAAGTAATATTATAACATCCGACTTTACCCGACTACATCCGAGCGTTGGGAGCCGAGTTAGATTCACACCCCATGTAATATTTTACTAAGTGCGCCTAAAGTTTTTACTTCAATTACGTCGCTCTACCTAATCTTAATGTACCCAAATAACTGCTATCTGTGTCACCAAGATTTTTATTACCAACTGGAATGGCAGCAGCAAGGTTAAAAGACAACACGATGAGTCCCATTCAAGTCCGCTCAAGTGTGACTTTGTGATGATCTTTTGTTTTGTGTACAGCGAGTCCCGGGAGCGGAAATAGCATCATTTATATCCCGTTCACATACCGAATTAAATTATTTTTTTTATGTTTGTGGGTATAAGTAGCGGCACATAAGTCTAGCGCTGAACGATACGCGGGGGGCGTTACTGCGCTTGTTTATTGTATGCGTAGTCCCCCTCAGGTACCTTACTTTTTACTTCTGCGCAATAACCGTCAGCGCTAAAGTTACTTGCCGCTACTTGTATTAATATAGTAGAATTATTATCATTATTATACACGATTCTTTAAGTGGTGTCGCTAATCGCACGTTGACAGCCTGCCCAGATGGAGTAAACAACGAATTTAGTCGCGTTTAGTGCGTTCTTCAAAACATTGAAAAAATACCTTTCCGCTTAGTAGCGATTCGTGATCTTTTGAAGTACATTACGAGTAATGCCATATAGGTATCTACAATCATTTACTGCTGACATGTATTTAAATCAATAAAATAATATTAAATTGTTTATGTTTATGTGTATCATTAATTTCATGTATACTTTATGGTGCTTATTTTTGATATAAATCCTGTAAATTGACATTTAATTTAATCACTTTAAATATTCTAAGGCAGTCAGTCCCTATCCTTTGTTGTGACACATTTTTATAATGATACATTTTCCATAATTATGTGCACTTGTGGTACCGGCATAAAAATGGCCTAAGCTGAGTAAGCGCCATTTAATTCCATTTAATGCCATTTTAATCAGCTACTCATAGATTGGGGCTTAATTAATTAAGAGCATTAGATGACTAATCGATTTGTTATTAATATATTTTTTGTTAATCTGTAAATTAAATGCATATTGCATATGCAAATTCGATGTTTACAAAAATAAAATGTCGACGTACAAACAGCGACTCCACTGATTTCAGGACTTGTTCGTAGTGTTCAAATCAAAAATGTATGTGTCGACTCTCGATGCAGGAATCGCAGCCGCTATGCCGGCGGCAGACCAACACACTTGCCAATAGACCATTCCTAATCGTCATAATATTGACATGATATCATCAAGAGGATGAATCTCAAGGTAGAACAAAAGGAAGATCAAAGGTAGATTTTAATAATCTTACTCTTCTCTTCTCTTAGTCTATTGCATATCACTCAAAGTTGTCAAGTGACCATGCCCACATAATGGCTTCGCCAAACAGAACGCGAACTCACGCCGCGTCAGGGCGCTAAGTAGACGCCGCGCTATAGCGCCGAACTGTGTTGTACTATGACGGTATTCTTCTGTCACACCGAACGCCGGCGCTAGCAGTACGCAACGTCCTGTCGCGGCGTCAGGACTGTTTGACAGGCTCTCAATATATCTGTACAACACAATGCAGCGTTATAGCGCGGCGTCAACTTAGCGCCTGACGCGGCGTAAGTACGCGTTCTATTTTGCAAAGCCTTTAAAGTGACCGATCATCATGTACTTTATTTAGTAATTTCCTATTAGTCCGTTCATTGATAAGAAGGTATGTAAATAAGCGTAGTATCGATAAGCTTGTTGGCTTTGTTCGATTATCTCTATTTACCTTTCTATTGTCTAACTAAAAATGTGGGAGGGGACTTTTATCAGAGCCATGTGTAGGCTGTAGGTATTTAATTGTTATATTAATATTTATCAACAGATTTATTACGTATCTATGTATATTAATGTGTAGTTTATCTTATTCGTAGGTATGTATTTATTTTATTTGTACTATGACTATATTTAATTTTCATCCAAATATTATTCTGGAATTTTAAGACCTTAACCGCCCGCCGTCCTCTTTTGTTCAAATATTTCGTGTCCAAGCCAGGGTTGCCTGGAAGAGATCGCTTAGCGATAAGGCCGCCCAGTGTAATAGTTTTTCTTCAGTTTTTGTTTCTTTCCATGTATTGTTATTATATTGTGTGCAATAAATAATATATCTATTTATCTACTGATGACAGCCTAATTAGTATAAATTACATAGTAAAAGTAAAATTTTCTTGTCAGTGCATAAAATACTAAATAAAATGATAGACAAATAAAATTAAAGAGAAATAGAGTTTGTGTATAATTAGGTAGGTATAATGGAAAAAATGGAGAATGAAAACTTATTTGGCTCGATCGATATGATATTGACTTTTTTCGCGCAAGAAAGTGGTCTATTTAACTACCTTTTTATTTCTCTATAATTGTGAATTAGGTTCGTGCTATCGAGCCTAAACTGCGTTATAGACCATTGGGAAATCGCATACCCGGTAGGTAGAAAGTCAATGAAGTTGACTTCGATTGATTACGTGACTGCAACCACGATCTCCCATGATGGAACGCGTTATCCAGAAGAAAATAGATTAAAAAAAAACATAGGTAAAACTTATGGGCAAATCTCAAGTATTTAGGAAATTGTGGTAGGTATCTTAGCAGCAGGCAGGAACATATTACACCCGACCCCTTTATGTAGGTATTACTTCCCAATAATACTCGTAGAATGTCTTGCTCTACTTTCGGATTCTGAAAAGTCGTGGTAGAGTTGTAGATGTCAATAGCTTGAGTAGAGTCATCAGCATCGAAGTTACGAGCGTCAGCTAGTTTGCATATAAATAATGAACCGAAAAATTAATTTACAATCCAACAATTACGAGTATTTGTCAATAGCAGAGTGCGCTACGATTATTGTCCGCTTTAAAATGTACTTGTGAAACTCACGACGAAATCGTATCAATGTTCGAATAACGAATGGGCATTTAACCTTAAGTGAACGAGCGCCGAGCGTCAACCAGATTGCTAAGCCCACTTGCAGATCTGAACTGGACGATACGACATTACGATATTACTGTGCAAAACAATGATTTCTGAGAGATGGAAGTGCATTGGTGAAGCGCAGAATTATGCGATGGTACGTGCATCCGATGCTTAAGTTGAGTAGCTTTTTCATTCACTGGTGATACAATAACGCATGTAACAGTAACTGGTGCTTGATGCCTGACCTATGGGTGGGGTCGGCTCCCACCGGGCTACCACTGCTACAAGATACGATTACGCAGTGATATAGAGATTACATCAAAACAATAGGCACTTGGCAGTTGTAATGAAAAATCGTGTCGTGACTGCAGTGTACGCGCAGCTTCGGAGCCGATTGGGAGTATGAACCTCTTTGGAACAGTGCGGGGTGTCGCAAGGAGCCGGACCGCGCGAATTCCTTCCATGACCTTTGCGGATCGAACGATTGCGAAGTAGCTCCTCCACCGCGGCTAGACGAGCTTGAGCAACACCGCCACAGATTACCCACTTGCAGATCAGACAACTCTAACATTTTCAAATGCAGGTGGAGTGTATGTTTTTCTATAAATTATTTAACTGTGACATAAGTGGACTATGGTCTTTAAAATAAAGTTTAAGAAATTCTTTGAATAAAACACTTACGAGTAGGATTTATAATAACTAAGTACTACTTACTGACCGGTTTTGTTAGATACACTTGTTTAGACCTCGATTTGTCTGTGACTCAGTGCGAGTCGCGCAGTTTAGGCAACATACCAAACAAGCCATTTCAGGTTTCGCTCTTTGGCTTAGGCGGTTTACCCGGCACAGTATATAAATGATTTGCTGCATGGAAAAAAAATGTTTTTTCTTTTGTTTTATCAACATTGAAAAGTTATAAAAGACCAGAGGCTTTTGTCACCGTTTTCAAACCGGCTAAAGTCTTTCAACTTTGTTTGAAAACCACAATTATATTGTTGTGATCAGGACCGTCCAGCGTGCCCTACGAAGAAAACGCTCATTGCAGTTGTCAAATCGAAATGGTCAATGCTCCAATAGGAATCAGGAACGAATGCATATTATCATTTTTTATTTTCGTGATTACCTCGCAGATTCTATTGCTGTAGTCTGAAAGAACTCAATAAATCTCCTCACTGAGTAAAGAGGTCATGTCAAGAGTGAGTACTTATCTAGGGCGAACTAAGCCCGTCGAGTTTCGAGCGACATCCATTGTGAAACGAATGATCGCACCCATAGATTCTCACCCGCTTGATTATGATGAAACGCACTTGTTAGATTGTATCTAGAATCTATTAGATTGTTGTTATTATTTATTTCGACCGCTAAATGAAGCAAGTGGTTTGCCCAGTGCCTGCCTATCAAACTATGCCTACCTACTTCTTATACATGTATCTAAATTTACTGCTGTAGAGAGTTGCTTAGCTTTATCTTTAAGCCTAACTTTTTTAGTTTCTATTATTGAAATATGATCTAGCATAAGACAAAGGAATATGAGGAGAGAAAGTATGTGAATTTATTTGCTTGATGGTTTTATTTATTGCCTTGGAATCATGACACCTGCTGGAAAGAAAGTGTGTCACCACAGAATTCTATTACATTTAAGTCATATGCTATAAGGTATTGTTGTTGAGGTGAAACATATCGTTTATCTGACTCAAGTGATGAGACGAGACCTTTCCCTGAGTGGTAAATGGTCACGCCTGACAGGACAGTGTCACTCAGGACTTTGAATCAAATGCCGGTGCAATATTGCTATAGCGCCCGTCCACTTAGAAACATTTTGATAACTTACAAATAAATTTGAGAATCTTATACGAAGCAAATTCATTGACTTGTATTCATATATAGTCTAAACTCGCTCAAATGACGATAAATTTTGTATGATTAATAATAAAACTAATTATATTCAAGTGAAAATATTGCTAATACATACAACGTACATCCCCCCAACCCTCACACTACGACCTATTCCTTTCTAATACCAAAAACTAATACCAATGGTATTTGACGTAGCAAAGTAGAATACCTACTTACTAGTCGCATCGTAGTAAATGGTACACAATATAAGCAACTGATCCATGTATTGATAGCCACTCGGGGTGATAGCATAATTTATAAAATGGCGATAACAGTAATAACATGTATGATGGAGTGGCGTTATAGGAGAGTGACGAACTACGCGATTTAATAATTAATTTGTGTTATGTATTTCGATAAATAACTATTAGATGAAATGAAGGTTATGTAATAGTTAACGAGATTTAAAATAAATAATCTTGTGGGGGCTCCAGCCCAGCTAAACAACTGACATTGCAACCCTATTATAGCTAGATCGATTCGATCAATTGTGCTTCTAGCACATATTTATAGGACTCTACTTCTTGATTTCATCAGACGACATCGGGGCAGACCACCTGGTAGATGAGCCAAACACATCGTTGCGGGCAAACACTGGATGAGCCTCACACAACATCGAGACCAGTGGTGTCTTAGTCAAAGAGGAGGCTTATACCCAACAGTGGATGCAGACGAGCTTATATGATGAAGATAATGATGAATAGATCACAGAGGAAATATAATGATCCAGCCAGGCCTGGTCTGAACCAGAATACGGATGTAGCAGGGCGCATGGCACATCGCAGGAGGTCTTTGTACAGCGATGGACTGCGATAGACTAATTATGATGGAATAATTAAACTACAAAGCAATAAAATTCTAAAAAAATGCCGTTTTTTTATTCGCCGGGTAGCAAGATAACAGTGTTTACGTTTGAAATGCATTAATAAATTAATTGACTGTTCGGCGGCCAATAGCATGCCCATGCTTCGGCTTAGAAAACCGAGTAGGTATCTATTTATTCGTCACTAAAGAATCGAATAATACCAACCGGTACTAAAGTGTTTTTGTTGCCCTTTATAAATAAAAATCCTTGCAGCGTATACAGAAAAAAAATATCATGAAATATTAATCCGATTCATGCATTTTTCAGTGGTTTTATAAACGAACCTGAAAATAATTCTGCGTAATCTCCGACCATTTGGCTTTTAAATATATAAATATATATTTTTCGCAAATTGTATTGGCAGAATATAAAGATAGAGCCTAGACAGATAGGTAGACATACGGGCAGACGGGGTAGGCTTAGTGTTTTAGGTCTCGTTAGCACTCTTTGAGTACTTTTTGGTTAGCATGGAACCCTAAAAATATTTAGTGTAAAACATAATTAAGGTTATGTATGACGCTTATCCCATGGAGAATGGGCAGGCCCTTGGTGTGGGACGCTACATGCGTAGACACTTTGGCACCTTCTCATTTGCCAGGGACGCAAGTTAGGGCTGGTGCGGCGGCAAACTCTGCTGAAGATCTCAAGCGGCGTAAATATGTAGGTCTTGATAGGTCGTACATGTTTGAGCCCTTTGGGGTCGAGACCCTAGGTCCATGGGGAATGGGAGCCTTCCGCGTTTTTAAAATTTTGTCAGAGCGTCTGGTCGAAGCAACGCGTGATCAGAGGGCTGGCAGCTATCTGGGCCAAAGAATAAGCCTTGCTATACAAAGAGGCAATGCAGCCAGTATCCTCGGCACGCTGCCATCGGGTATCGAGTTGGAGCAGTTGAGCTACCTATAGATCGTTTGCAACGGTCTATGGGCCCAATTGTTTCCTTTTGTAAATTTTATAATATACCTATATATAGATTGTAGTAGTTAGCTTATGCTGTAATTAAGGTTAACTTAACTCCGCGGGACCCTTATACATATTCGTATGTCTGGACGCGTCACGAAAACACAAAAAGGTCGATCGAGGTCGTAGCAATATTCATATTCGCGTGTCCTTCTCTTGGAATCCAGGGACTAGTTGCTAATAAGCTTTAAGGGTAACTCTACATTGAATAAAGTTACATTTAAACAACACACAGGACAATGGTATTAATAAAATATTACTCAGCTTCTTTATGTAGAGCAAAAAATTAAGGATATCATATATTTTTAGGATATGTGAGCGCACTAGGTACTTACATAAGTTGTGGTTAAAATTTTAATGCAACTATCTCTTGATTACGGCTTTGCTTGCGTTGTATGATAAAACTGTCATAGTCCTATCAGCATTTCTATCAGACACCTGGTTCTTTAAATAGCTCTACTTATTTTGAGGTTAGATGTCGCTCTGATAAATCTCCCAGCATTATTATTACTTTTAGCATTAGGATATAACAAGCCTCAGCCTATTATATTCCCACTGTTAGGACTCAGGCCTACTCTCAGCTAGGAGAGCGAATGGGTCTAAACAACCACACGGACCCGATGCGGATTGGTGGATGTCACATGTCTTAGAACATTTTGTTAATAATATCTGTGATAATATTTATACATTTTTATACTTTATACTTATAAAGTCATTTCTCATCAGTAACACGAATCGCTTAGACAACCCCCTGTGTGATATGACCTTTCAATAATTGTTCTCACACGAAAATAATTAAAATGACTACACGGCACCGCTACGGTTCGGCATTGTTTGCGGAGCGGCACGCGCTCCATTTACATAATACCTCATATCACCGTAAGGCGAGGTATACACATCGCGACTAGTTACCCATTTAATTTATTCGTGTTTTCTGTATTTTTAATTCATATAAAGGCTTAGTCTTTGACTTGACTGACTGACAGACAACGCACAGACCAAACCTCTGGACGTTGAGACTTGAAATGTCTTAAGTATGTTTTCATCAAGAAGTGTAGGCGCGTCTTTTTGTTAATTTGCAACGCAAACGAAGTTGCGGGGTGTCAACTAATCACTTATAATGTCTTATCTGGATAATATCGCTAAGAATGAGGCTATAATGTAGCTTGGGCCAGTAATTTTAAAAGCTACTTCTTCAGTACATATGGCTGCTTTCTGATGATGCTCTATGAGTGATCTTCAAAATGTATCAATGTGAACAAAAGCACCGGCTTATGCGACTCATAATCCTGTGTACTCTAATCATGGGCAGGCATGATTTGTAACCGCCAGAAGAGCATCTAGCTCGGCTCGTAATTTAAAGTCTTTTAGAGTGCGCATCTGGTTATTTTGTACTGAAAATATTGTCTAGTTATAATGAAGACATTGATGGTCGAGTGACAAGTGTGTTGGACTGCCATGTCGGTGTCGCTGGTTTGATTCCCGCTTTGGACAAACTTGTGTGCGATGTACATTAGTGTCTGTTCTGAGTCTGGGTGTTATTTATGTACGAATTTACAAAAATCTATAAGTATTATATCAGTTATCTGGTTCTCCCATAGTACAAGCTCCGCTTAGTTTGGGGCTAGATGGCGTTATGTGAAATGTACAAAATATTTATTTATTTATTCTTATGCAGGTAGGTAGCTTGCTTTCACTATAATTGCGACTTTTCTTCCTTCTTTAAAATGAAAAGATATAGTCGCTGCAGAATATCGAGCTGTAAGTTAGCCGCCTAAAGCCGCCTACACACGTTTGTTCTCGCGACGAGTACATTGGGAACAATTAAATAAGCTGTGTTCTCAAAGCAAACTCCGAGATGCGATTTAAGAGGAATAACGGTCCGTAAATTATGAATACACAAGGCAAACTAGTACGTACGATACCTACATAAATTATTTTCTAAACACAGGTTTTCAAGAACTCGCCTTATTTTCTTTTCCTAGAGTTTTATAGGTGCTTGAAGTAAGCGTTTTATGGGACAAGAATAAAATTAAGTACTAATTTGTAACAACACATTTTAATAGCAAATTCTCCGCAGCAAATGTTATTGCTTCGTCGTCGAGAATATGAAATTTATAATAACCGAAGATAATAGTGTTTGAAAATCAGATATGCTACATATTGGCATCAACAAATTATATAAATATATTTAGTAATAAATCCGCTTGATTTCTAAACAAAGGTTTTAATTAACTTAACTTTAGTTTAGAACTTTAGTACATATTACTATATTATAAACCAAAGAGTCAACGAACAGAAAACCAAAGTTTAAAGATACGACACTTGTTTCGCCTCTACACGAGGCATCATCAGGAGCTGTGGACTCGCCGAAGTTCGAAACGAGAACGTTCGTTCGTTAACGTTAAAAATATATTTATATAATTTGTTGATATTTATGGATTTCCGCAAAGTAACGCCTGAATCAATCAATTATCTACATATTGGCGTTACTCACTGTACTTTACATGGAACTCATAATAAGAGTACCTACTTAATTTATTTTATTATATTTGTTCAACAAAGTTACAGCATTTCTTTCGTGATGGCTAATACTAAAACTTATGGCGACAATAAGTAATAGCAATAACATTTTATAGCTGGTGGGCCTACATTGGCACCGAGTGGAGTATTTATCGCTGGGCGGCAATAGGGCGGGCGGCGACGACGGGGCGGGTGGCATTAGGCGGATCGATAGGCCAACGCCGCCCATGCTTTACCGCCGTAAGGGGAAACTTGCTTGAATCCAAAATATGTACTATATTCAAATAAAGTTCTTTGCAATCTTTTATATAGTAACTTTTCGTATGTCGCTACCTAATTACAAATCATTAGTGTGCACACAATCACACTGAGTTGTATTGTAAATGCGATAGCTGTGAGAACAGATTGATGAATGTTAGTATCTCAGTCACGCAAAATCTACTGAACTGATTGGGATGAATATTGTCATAGATAAGTAAAGTTCCGTTCCGTACCTGGAATGGGATGTTTTTCATCAGACACATCAAAAATATAATGAAAATCACGTCAAGAAATTGTTCAGGCTCCACAGTAAAACATATTTTCTGGGATTGTCTGGAATCTGGAGTACTCTATTCTTAATCAAGTTCTTTCTTTGGTTTTCGGTCCTGTAGCTTTTATTTTGGCTTTTGGTCTAGATATGACGCCGCATGAACCAACCTCACACACCAGAGAAGTTTTGTTGTCAAATCCCATGGCAATAGTAAGGTACAGTAATTTGAGTAATGTTTACATTTCCCATAATTTTTGGGAACGTGACATCAGGGGTGATTGGAAGGGTAGCTTGTTACAAAAAATGAATTTCCAAATGTGTTTACATAAAGGGGAGTTTAGCCTTTTGTTATGCTTAGGTATTTTCATATTTTGAAAAATATGATTTTATACGTAGATTTATGTACCTACTTATAATAGGTATTCTATAAATGGCACAAAAATAGTTTCCTGTCCTTCTGTGTAGTGTAAATCCTCTTCAAAGAGCTCTACTTTTATCTTGAAATCATCTTAAAATTATAAAATTGTCTGAATGAAATCGCTTATAGCAATAAGGCCGTTATTTTTATTGTTTTTAGTTATCTCGTAACCTTCCTTGTGTATAATATATTATTAGCTGTCTTATTAATCTCTGTTTCTGTTTCGAAAACCTAGTGTAGAAGCAATAACAGGCTTGATTCAGTAAAAAAAACAAAACATTTAGCTAACAGTTTATTAAGAGAAAAGCAACTAAGCAGGAATTATACTCTTAATATAAATAAGAAAGTAACTTATTATAACACAAACACTTCCGACAACACGGTTATCGCCAGCAAAATGGCATAGAGCTTACGTAGCGAACTATTTAGTCAGCCGCTGAACGCTGCGCGCTGATAGTATAAAGATAAGTGGACACATTAGGAAGGCACTAAACTTGACGCTAGGAGCGCTCTTCCTGTATTACTCATGATATAAGCTTCAAGTTATAACTAACGTGATTTGCAGAAACAGAAAGTTGACATTAATGACATCAGTTTTTAATAAGAAAACGTAAAATTGTGCACTCTATTTTCGAAGCTGATGTTCTTTTAAACGGTCTATATGTTAAGCCTTTTTTACATATCCATCGCTTTCGGTCTCCCATCCAAGAAACTTTCTCTTCACAATACGTTTCCTACCTTTGACCGTAGCCATGGTTTTCGGCTTCATGCGTAGCCGCTTCAGCAGTCTCAAACACTTTTCTTTCAGAGTTTTGCAAGTTCTGAGCAGCGTCATCTTTTGGATTAGAAGTTGTTGTATGCGGCCCATGAGCGCAGTTTTTGTATCTAAATCCAGTTCAACTGGAGAGGTAGACTTTTCTCTTTTAATATTATCAGTTTCTTTCGATGATACAGGGCTAGACGACTGAGAATGAAGCTGGGGTATCTGCGATTGTGCCTAGAAAACGGATGATAGTAATTAATTGTAGACAGTGTTAGTGTCTATTGTGTTCAATTTCTACATTTTTTTTGTTTTCGAGCACCATGAATTTATGCGATTTGTAGCAAAATAAACAATACTTGAAACTAGCCCCACTAAGGTACGCTTTGATCCCTAAATTTCTTTTCATTTATCCCAAGTTAAAAAAAAAAACATTCTAGTCTAGTCAGTTATAGTTGTTACCTACTTTCACTAGTGGATAACACGTAAAGTTGGTTTACATTGAGCCAGTAACTGGCGCCATTCTCACTTGCATGCTAGCGCGGATAAGGTGGTTACCACCCACAACTAGATAAATGTAAAGAATAGACGTTAGAACGTCAGTCGGTGGCGCTAGCTACTGCCTCAATAAGAAACCGCCTTTGTATTTACCCACCTATTTACCGTGTTACATGCGTTGACTTTGAATACTTGCCTCCAAGATGTTCAGTTCAGTTAGTACTGGAACACCTGATTTGGTAATGAAAGTTCGGTTGCCTTGGGCCTTATATTTATCTTCATCTCTGAAATGAGCCGAACAAATCCTAGTATGTTTGGTAGGGTTCCATTCGAAGTCGTCTCGATCCTGGCGTACCACATCGATCCATTGCTGCCGTCTAGTTTCTGCTGTTGGAAACCTTGGAAAACACAATAAAACCCATCTTAGGTCCTGATTTTAGCCAATCTTTATTCTATTTGGTTATAATATAATTGTAAGATAAATTGTCTCCGGTCTGCATCAACGGTCATTTTAGGGTGCGACGCTTTTTGAAAAAATAACTGAAAAATCCATGATACCTACCTGAATGTACTTATGTAGGTACTTATAAAGTATATAAAACTAAGAAAATTGTTGGTAAAGTCTATCAATGAATGAATAATCCACCGGGTTCCAATGAGTTCAATAAAGAAGCATTGCCTACCTGTTTTACTTGCCTCATACCTATATGGTAGGAGCTTTGGGTAGGGGTTAAGATGTAGGTACGTACATATAGGTATGAATAGGTAGTTTCCTAAGTATCGATGTATTAACTTACTGGTGGTACGTAATTCCGCCATTGAGTTTATTCGACTTTTTTATTGAATTTTTACAAGATTTCAGCACGCAAGCCGGCATTTTTTGTCTTGTGAAAATAATTTCTTTGACATAATTCAAAACAAAAAAGCAGACCTATCAAATTCATAGGTTCCATATAGGTACCTATCAAAGTAGGTGCCATGGACTCAGCGATTGACACATGAAAATTGAACCATGTAGTTTCGATTGCTCTGTTTTTAGTAAGGTGATTTGTGTGTTATATTAATGGCCCCTTGCACCAAAGTCGAAAAATCGAATACTTTGATAGGTATTTTTTAATATAAGTACTGCCTAAAACTTTACTTAGATCAATTTCCATTGCACCAAACAGAACACACTATGTAACTCCCAAGTCTGGTGATTTCTAAATAAGTGAATGAAAGAGCGATTAATCTCGCGACCAGTTAGATTTTCTATGGTTTATTCTGTGGGTTTATTGGTTCCAAAGAGCTTTTATACATAGTAGGTATACAAGTTCTTTGATTGGTTCATTGACCTTAGACAAATAACCAATATTATTTTATGCAAAATATATTTACGATATTTTCCGAGTTTTGTGTATAAAGCGAACAATTATTTAGGAAAATAGGCTCAGATATTTGGAAAACGAAGCTGAGATGGACAAAAAAGTGAAAACAGTCGGCATTTTTCTCAGAGTTATATAAATTAAAACAGGTAGTTCCTACTCCTACTTACAACAAGAAAAGGGAATAATATTATGGAAATTAACGTGCAATGATTCAAGAACAACAAAGTCAAGGCTGAGAAGAATATAAATGCCAATTTCAGCAGCTGTAGTGATTATATTTGTGATTATACGTAACATGTTTGTTGGTAAAATTATATATTTTTGGCTTATCAATGTGTTTTATACGGTTATTATGAAGGGCTATGTAGGTAAGTGAAGAGTTGGGGTCCGTCGTTGTCTAGCTAGATCATCTAGGAACTGATATAGTAGGTATGCTCAATAAGAGTGAAAGAGACAAATATGTATTCTGACAGAAATGACATGACAGCTCATTGGGATAGGGAATTTCTAAGTGCTATGAGGTCGAGCAACGGGCTCCCAAAGTTAACAAATTCTTTAGGCGTTAGATGAATACTTATAGTTGGTGCAATGAATTTGGATCGTAAAGATCTCCCTAGCGAGTAAAATGATTGTTTAGGATTTTTTTAAGGTTGGTGCAAGGGGGCATAACTGTATCACCCTTACTTACTAGAATAAATAACTCTGTATTGGAAATTATGCACTTACTATGTTTTTATACTTTGGATCTTAGAATACCTGGGACATATTGCAATGATGCTTGACACCTAACTAAACGATACATTTCAAGAAATATTGAAATTACTACATGTTGCTAGATTCTGAAGACAAGATAAGTATTTTCCGATCATAGGATTATCAAGTAACAACCATCGTATACTGAAGCACGTCGCGCTATAGTTGTTGCTCTTAAATCTGAAATTAGTTATACTTTCCAATTAGCAGGCAGCACTCAAACTACGCACAAATCACCGTATAAATATTCATGGGTCATCCTGCCCTGGGGGTCGGGGGATGAGCAATGCTGGCTTTAATAATAAAAACATATTAGCCGCATTGCATGTCTGTGCTTCCGTGACCGGGCAGTTTTACACCTGGTCGTGGGGTCAGGGTGGTAGACTGGTAATGGGATGGGGTAAGAGGGGCTAGCGGACGCTCGGGGGCAGAGGCGCCGTTTGTCAGTGGCCAGCTATTAATGAATGTGCCCATAATGTTTATTGAGCCCGCTGAGCAGTTTTCGATGTAACTCATCGGTTATAAATTAACTGCGGTTATTGATTATGTGTGACCGCTTTAACTTGTACCGTAGTAACTTTTAAATTGATATCTTGTTGGTTTGTCCTATTCCTTTGTGTTATTAGCTTAAGTTGCTTTAGTTTTCTTCCTTTAAGGCGGAATAATATTAAACCCACATAAATTAATACGTTCGATTATTGCAAATAATACATTTTAGTAGAGGTAGCATTAAGAAATCGTTAACCTACCTTTACCTACCAGAAGATTTCCAGAAATACCTACTAAGTATTTCATTTTAGTGGTTTCACTAAAGATGTTAAATGTACTGCTTGATTTGAAATAGTTAATAACGTTGGGAAGATTGCTAAGGCGGTTTTAAACCTATCAATTATAGTGTATTAACCGTTAATTATAATAGTTTTAATTAAGCGAAGAATGTGAAGTTATGTATATTGTAGGTTATTTAGAAGGGACATAACCTGGTGCTAGCGGTATTACATTATTGTAGTTTAACTTTTATTTTGAGTATTAGAATAAACTTCAACTTATTTGTTGTTAGTTCTTAAGTTATTCTTAGTTGTCCAGTTTTTTGGAACATCAATTTATCTATCTCAGAAATTTATCCCTTAATAATTTTAGTAGTAAATAAGCAAGATGGATGCAGGATCTACGACGAAGTCTATTTTTGTGAGTATCACAGATAACTACATGCGTACAAGTAATAATTAAAATTAAAAGATTAAAACTTAAAATATATAATAGGTACGATTGGTGTACAATACTCGTACTATTGAAGCGATTACTTTAGTTCGTGGCCACAACGGCAATCGTGGTAGAGACGAGAGCGGTCGTCCTAAGGCGTCACGGGGTGAAGGGTCACAGCTATCACGTGCCATCGTTTACACATTTGACTCCATTTTATTATAATAATGAAATTATTGCCGGGGTCGATCGCGTGTCCGGCGCGGGGCATAGGCCCCTCTCGCCATTACCTCATTAAAAGATAGAGGATGTTACGATTGCGGGGGCGAGTTTAACTTTTTAATTTGATGGCTTGCGGTATGAAACACCATCGTATTCTGGCAAGGTGTGATTTTAACGAGCTCCCGGTTCGTATTTTGTGTCTGCCGTGTTCGTTTATGGTTGGAACATAACAATTTCTGGGATTGAGAGCGCGTTGATGTCTTTTGTTCATGACAATAAAATGCTATGAATATCATTGTTAAGACCAAGTTAAAACCACCCAAGGCTATTAATTTGTAAATTTTCGACTTTTCACTAAGCTAGGTACTAGATATAATTTTAAGGCATTTAGCAAAAGAGGCTCAGTGGTCTTCAAACTGAAAAAAAATGCCTTATAAAGTTTGATATCTTTAATCTCAGAAACATCATTTAATTAGAGGAGGCAATTAGCAACCGAAGAACACAGTAACAATCTGGTAAGAAGGGGTCGTAGCTAATTAGCTAATGGACGTATACCTGTCCCCCTCTATACCCCCTACAGCCCGACTGGTGGCCCGTAATGGATAAAGGCACGCTCGTCGCGTCACCGCCAGCCCATCTCGAATTTCATCCACAACTGGGATGGATACAATTTAGAGCAAAGCAACAATGCTCCGTTGCGCTGCGTTTCGTCGTTAGTTTTGTACTGGCATTTTGTAAATATAAATTTGTACGCCAGAATTCTCATTGAGACGCTGCGATGACGTCGGAGTAACGATGTTTCTTTGCGTCGACGCAGCGCCCGGTGTGGCACTGAATGCGTTCAAATCTAGCGCTGCGACGCTTCGCAACATAACGCAACAGAGAGTGTGGTTTCGTTCTTACTGTGTATCTATCCCCAGTAAAATGTAAGCGCAACACAACTTGTCAGCGCACCAGGGGTACGTTTTTTGGCATAAATCACAAACTTCTAATTAAAAAAAAATGTACATTTCGAGTACATTTTTTACATAAATCATCTACGTACGTTGTCGTGGGCCTGTTGGAAAGTATGACCCAAATAATTCAAAAAAGGAATTTTTGTCGATATGAAATAATTGTGGGGTTAGATTACCAAAGACATCTATTAAATGTCTGTGGGTTATACAGACTAGACATCGTTGATGGTTAGGGGACAAACATTCGTTTTCGGAGTTCTTTTCCATCATTATCTAAAATAATTCTTCATGATAATCGAAACGACAGTTTTATAGTCGTAGGCAATAAAAAACGCATAACTTGTCCTCTGACGTAAATTGAATAGGTTTAAGATGTAGGTAAGTGAGATGCGAAGGAAATTGAAGTGTAAGTCTGGGGTATTCGGTGCGAATTCGAATATCAACCCCTAATAGTGGTTAAACAGTATGTGGTAGTGAGAAATACTAGCACTGGTACTGGATAGAGTAATAAAGTGAGTAGTTCTCGAATATCTGTGTAATATATAGGATATAAAAAATATTTTATAAAATTATATTTTGAACTTACCTACCTACCCATCTGCCAAATTTCATGTTGGTAGGTTCGACAGTTATCGTCAGACAAACGCTTATTTTTCCAGTATCTTAACTGTGAGACCTCGCTTCCCTCGGTCAATTAGATATTGAATTGTCACGCAGAATTTGTATGTAAATAGTAATTCAAGGTAAAATAGGCAAAGTAGAGTCATTCAATTGTTTTTGTGTTTTACAACCAAATTGAACCAGTTCTATTGCACTGGTTTAAATTCAGAACACTGAATCGTCTACAATAAACTCTATTATATGTAAAAATCCATGTTTTCTAATTTTTTTCACAAACTTTACGTGTTAAGCTTTATATGTTATAACGAGCTCAAAAAGCTGATGATATTTTGAATTACCTAACGTTTTTTTTTTACAAGTTTTACGTAATGCTGTGACTCATACAAAGGAATACATAATGCTAAGCATGCTAGTATGTATGCTATATTATGTATGTATATACAATATTTGCTAGCTTCTCTATATTTTATTAATTTCAAAGCATGTTTAGCTGCAAAAAATGTAGTCAAGTTAGTATTATTATAATACGTATTATGCATCATGTGATGATGACAGAATATACTAAAAAACGAAATAAAAATAAATATTACAATGTGATTATTATAATTATATTTAAGGATTTCAATTACTGAACTGGTAATTTAACATTGAAAGGGTTGCTTAATAGGAAAGTATTTCAAAGAGAATGTATGATTTGTCTTACTGGAATATTAAGAGTAATTTTATCTACAAGTATAATTTTAATCAAAATAGTATTCTACATCGTGCAGGAATGTAGAATTTTTTATATTCCTGCGCGCGCATTTATCGACTAACTTTTATTTTGCGTTCCACCCCGAACCGCCCGCCCTACGCTGTGATTGGGCGGAATTAGGAACAAATGTACATAACGTTGAATAGTTTTGAATAAATTGTATTATTATATTTCATAGCAGGTAATGGTAGTAGCTAAGTTGAAAGTTTATCTAATCTTTGTTAATAGACAAGTATTATTAATAAGAGTCTTAGTTATAAATGTTAAAATTATATATTTATTTATTTAGTTATAAGTCTAGTAGTATTTTTTCCAGCTAACTAATAAAACCACTCTAAATCACTCATACCGTACCGTACCGTAGTAGTACATTGAAAAAGCGCCAAAAAAGTTTTCCGCCCCTATCTTGCTTAGATAATGTCAATCTTGTTGTTATAAACTCAGAAGGTTATAATTGTAAAATCGTTAATAATCATCTATAGACAAATATAATAAAAATAATGACAGACTATATAAAACAAAAAAGAATATACAAATAAGTCTTGCTGTCAGTTCGTATGAATGAGTACGCGATGGAATGCACCGCACGCGCTCTCACACACACAGCAAACATTTGCTTACCTACATACATACATTTCGACCGCAGATAAAACGAGTTATATCATTCACACATGCACACAGTATCTACATAAACACACACAAATAAATTGTACACTCATCCGAAAAATCATTCAGCGCTTATATAACGCAACCGATTGTATGTTCCAAAAGTTTTCTAACGATAATTTGAAATATAGAACGCTTCGCTCGTTTTGATGAATTATATGAAAATCGTCAAATTTAATGAAATTTACAGTTCATAGGCTTGTTCAATCCAATGTTCGAGTTCATAAATGAGAAGAAAATAACCGAGCACAATATCCGGGAATTAAAACAATTGTAAAGAATCGCCAAGGATTCCTATTATTTAATCAACTTATAAAGTTTATTAGGATGACCTCAGAATACCTCTATTAACATAAATAAAATCTAAAGCAAGTTTGTTAGTGACAGTACCTGCTGCGTTGAATGGCGTTGGCAAGTCGCAAGATTACTATTAGCCCGTTACTTGTCTCAATGAATGGTGCCTCTCTCAGTAATGCCCAAAAAGCCTTAAATATTCTTGTTGACTTAAACAAAAGTATGCCAACATGTCTTGGCTTTAGAGACTATATCTTATGAGTCACAGCTTCGAGAGCTTTTTATATTTTCGAGAGAAGTAGAGTGCGTAAGAGTGCGCAAAGATCGTTTTAGAGCTGTTTAGGTAAAACACGTGCGCCCACGCAGCCGGAAACACAGTTCCTAGATCCTATCGGAGGATTTGAAGCTCACGATTCTGTCATTAGTGACAATTGTGCATTTTTACCTCTCCAGAAAGGAAGTCGATGATAACGTCTGTTTGTAGAAATGTCGTTGACCTCTAGACGTGTATTTAGTTTCGGCATTTTTACAATTTATTGATGTTTTCTTATTTATCCCTCTATGTGCTCGTGATCTTTTTTCCTCTAAGTATCTGCTCATCTAAGCTTTTCCAGATTGTAATCTCATTTTTTTATTGTTTATATTGGATGCTGACATAATATTATTATAGAATCGATTCGGCAATGGTAGTAGCCTATTTCTGTTGTGGCTTCACTAGCTGTGACAAATGCGTGGCTGGCGAGCATTGTCTGTCTCTCTACTCGTCACGACCAGACACTTGATCGGATAATCACGAAAACGGCTCTCAATTTACTTGCTGTCTACTTCATAAACTGGCAATCTTTATTAATTGATTGTCTGACATTGATCTACATAATTAGATCACGCTAAAAAACTGTCGTAAACAATCTGTTGAGAAAATAGTAGAGCACAATTTTTTAAATTTTATAATACAGCGATTATTGTAATAAAAAAAATATATAATAAGTACGTGCAATACGATGAACTAAGTAAAATTAGAACCCTGTTTGGATGGTTCAGTAGTTTTTTCGAGTTAAGTTCATTCTGTGTAAGAGTTACGAGTATATTGGCCTCTCAGAACTGGTTCTACGTACATTGTGCTTAGTTTTATCTATGATGGCGACACAAGGAACTCAATTTTGCCCAACTAGTCCAATCTAACAGAAAAACAATGCAAAGTGACTAAGCAAAAAAAATACATTGTGTAGAGCCCATAGTTATTAGGTACCTTCTTGTTTAGTCTGTTACTTCCGTACATATTAAAGGTTTGGTTAGTAGTTTTTTTATTATACTGATTAAATGAAACTGGTCAAATAAAAGTATTAAAAATAATCCTACTGCTAAGCTATAAAATCAAAATCAGACGTTCCAAGCGGCTGCTCCCTACATAAAATCCAAATGGTTGCCCAGCTTGGTAAATTGTTTAAAAAATACATGGCCGCAAATTGTGAATGGAAATAACGGAACCTTCACTATTGATACCTCATTAACATGGGGTCATAAATAACGACTGGGTCGTAGTAAAGATTAACTTGCCTTTCACAAGCACTCTACTAGGGTCTAGCAGTCTCTATCCAATTGGTAAACTCCCTTTTTCCTAGCAGTAGACTGTGCATCGTTATTTACTAGATCCAAGTCTAAGACTGCTGAGAGCTAGAGCTGCTATAATGTTGCTACCTGTAGTAAAAAATATATAATAATTAAGGAATAAAAGATACTCTATTACACAGGATTTTAAATTTGTTGCTATAATTCCTTGATCATTTGAGCTGCACGGAAAATCGTATCTAAGACTAGAATTTGAGCATTTTCGCCAAGTGTTCGTACCGTTTGATATTTTATTGTGTATTTTAATCAGAGGCATTATTCTCTTCGCGGTGGATTATTCATATTGGTAGTCTCCAATCGGAAGTCTTACGCAGTTTTGATATGCGTATTTTGAAATTTTATTAATTTTTATGGGTAAATTGATTGAAGTGGCGTTAATGTTAAGTTTTGGTTTTAAATATTTACATGCTTAAAAGAGTTTCATTTTTTCCATCTACGTATATGAAATTTGAAGTGTAGCTTTATATACTTTATAAAGTATCTCAATTTGATGGTATATATTGTATAGTGCTTTTATTGCGGATCATTCACAATTCTCAAAAAAAATATAATTCTCTAATAATTACAATTATGTGAATGTAATAGAATGGTACCTCTATGATTGTTTATCCAACATCAAGCAATTCAAGCTATTTTAGATACAATCTAAAGCGGTCTCATTGACAATACCAGTATCAGTCAGTACATACTTCGCAACAGTATTGTAGGTACTGGCGGGTTCAGTATTAGCGTGACTCGGCGATGATGTCACCGCCCGAGGTAACGGGCAGTGCCTCTACTCTCCAATATACCTATGTATAAATTACATTTTGAAGTTTGGCATCTGCATGTTCGCCAATCGATAGGTACACAGAGTCACTATTGGTCAAACTCTCAATCAATCGTATTTGTTCGCTCACTATAATTATTTTAAAAACGATTATAAAAACTTTAACACGAGTAATACGATCAAATGCTAATCCAGCTTATTTAATTATCCCAAACTTAGACAGAACTAACTAGTGGTTCTAACATATCGTTATCTATGCAGCAATGATATGTTGAAAGGTATGGTCGTGCGTGTTACATTTTTAACACAGAGCGACTCTTTTGGTGTTTAAGTTTTTGATATCGCATTCTACAGCCTAGCGTTCTACTTTAGAAGACTTGCAAAAAATGTAAGTACATACATTACGGTTTTATCAAACATTTGAACGCATAAAGCTCAGGGAATGCGCGTGCTCGATGTTTTAATTTGCGTTATTGAGTCTTGCGATAGTATGAACGGGCTGGGCCAGCTTCTGCGCTTTATTATTTTGATACAACAAATGATACCACCGGAGAATGCCCGTGGCATTGCCACGTTCAATTACAAAGCTACTTCTTCGAGATACCTATGTGCTGGCATTCCGGTCACGCGTCGCCATCGCTCAGACCGGGATCTACTTAGATAAATCTATGTTTGATTCTAATTCGACATCGAATTGGTAAAAAGCTTGTCGTTCGTCCAACGAGTGACTCGACTAACTTTTCACAATAGTAAAGCGGGTCTGTAAATACTCGAAGTGGAGAGAAGAACTCTCAAGCCTCTCGTCGGCGATGCTTAAGTGAAGAGCGGACTGATTCACACGATCTGATAGGGCTGCTGCAAACAGTGGGTTTCTTTGACCATAAAGGGTTATCCGTAAGTTATCTTAATAAAGGCTTATTCGTCCGTAGGGATAGATATTCCATACAATCTATAATTCTAGACTGAAGTCATAAATGTACCTTTTGGTAACTGTTGCGACCGTCATTGTATTTCTAATTTTTGTAAAAAATTATAACTTTGCAATGTTTGTTTAAGATGCGATTTTCTTTTCTTCCTGCTTCGCTAATGAATCATTTTTGGCTATTGTGAGTTTCTGTTGATGTTGTCTGTGCCTTTCTTCGACGCAGGTAGCTGGTAGGTTGGCGCGCGCTGTCCACATTATTGGTATAACTGTCGGGGTCGCGGGACATGGGAAACGTCGCGACGCCCACGCGCCGCCAGCGACCGGTGCGGTACATTCGCGATCACAACTTTTAAATACCATCAGGCTTAGAAATTTTCTGGACTTTATTAATTTTAACCATTTTAGCTAGTAACATAAAAGGTTAAGTAGATTATGCTTCTTCCGGTGTGCGTGGTGTATGCAAACTGGAAAATCAATACTAGTCAAATAAAATGTTCTATCATTGATATCTATTTGTATAAACAGTAAATATCTGTAAGAAATGTTCATTAATTCATAGTATTTTTTAATATTTTTTGGGCCTGACATATTATTTTTTATCTTCTCTTACACTTTTACAGAAAGTTTAATTCATTCATAGATCAGATCATGTTCTGGTATATTTAAAGCCCTTGATTGTACTCAAGCCTCGAAGAAAATTAAATGAAAAATGTTAATTTCGTTAACAAGCTGTAATAATTATATTTATAACTCGAATAATGGAAAACTTTGTAACATAACGTTTACGACTTTCCGTAAATTAAGTAGATAGATATCATCATGCATGACAAATAAAACTACCGTTTTATATGACAGCCACGACTTTATGTGCGCAACTGTACATGACATCATCTGGGGTAACATAAGCGCAAATTAAAATGCTAGTTTCCTGTTTATATTATCTTTTATTTGGTATTTATTCTATGTATAGTCAAATGGTAAAATTGGCAGGTTCTAATCACTTCTACAATATGTGGCTATTTTCTTTTCGTACGAAAGTTAACAAAAAGTGGTTGGATTAATTGTATGAATGAGACGAGTTAACATTCTTAATGAACAGCGTACGATCCGCCCACGCTCAATACTGCAATAATTATTAGTTTCAAATTAAGTTAACTTCGTGTTTGTTTTTATAATGAAAGAGCTGTTCGTAAAAAAGCAATGTCTGATTAGCGACTCATAGCGTTAAACAGCTGGTTAATATACCGGTTAGGTTAGAACTATAGTCAATCAAAACTTGCACATTTTCAATCCCTCTTTTTACCCACTCAAACAATGAGTTTAGTAGATAACTGAAAAACTTGGCGGTACTTATCTTCGGAAATCATAAAAATGCAACTTTAAATGAGATATTGTGTATACTTGAGGAGACAGGCTCATTCAACTTTAGATCCAATAACTCCTTCATTCCGTACTTTCACATTTTATAACTTTAAATTTGAAAATCGATGAAACCCGTATCTAATTATTTGTTTTGAAGAACATAATTCCAAAGTTTGAGATAGATACACTCATAAAAAAAACTGTTTCCATACAAACTTTAAACTTCTATATCTACCCTCTGAAGATATTTAGGGTAATATTATATAGCCTATAACCATTTCAGGCTTTGTAGCTATGATATCGTAAAGTTTCAGTTAAATCCGTTCCGTAGTTTTTACGTGATGGACGAACACACAAACCCACAAAAAAACAAACAAATTCTTCCAATAAAAAAAATTGGGTCATGTTTATTAATATCGTATGAACGCGTTTCCTTAAAAAAAAAACATATGTACAGAAATTCGGGGTCTTCTGCTTTATTATATGTATAGATTACCTTGATAACTAAAAAACTGTAAGTTGTATAAACTAATAGTTTTTTCAATTATTATAGTGTGTCAAACATCAGTCACCTCGCTGTAGTGTTATGTTATTTTATACTTAATTTAACCCAGTTTTCTCGCAGTTTTACACTGTTTCTTGCAGAGAAAAAGTAACTAATATTTGCCGAGACCTCCCTTCTCCCACACGTGAGATTGGATGAGATTCGGCTCTAAACGCCTCGCGTAATTAATAGACGGTCCCTAATTAACGGTTGTATCTTCGATACAACTCGTTGAGTTGATTGAGGCACCAAAAGTATTAGATTACAAGTGCAACGTTCACTGTGCAAAAAAATAAGACAATTTAAAAACAAATAAGATAAGCATAGAAAAAAAGCAACGAGTTGAGTCGGAATTGAAAATTGTGAGTACTTCCTATATTTGTGACAACTTTTGGACCTCGATACATTATCTTATTCCGAGTATCAATTTTCATAGCATAAATTGGACTGTAGTTTGAGAAAGTCTGGCTGTAAAGTTGGAAGTAAATCACCTATTGATGCGTATCGGGCCAGTAGGCATATAAAAGGCTCTCCAAGGAATAGCGGTCGGGAAAGCTCCATGGGCCACAGGTTGAGAATAGCTGATCTAGTTGCCATCCATCAAACAGGTTGGAACGGCGACTAGAGACGTCATTAAATACGACCGAAAAGGATTTAGACGGCTCTCAATATGGAACGTTTTAGTAAGAGGTAAAAGTGGTGCGTACCTAATGTTGAGCGGAGGGCACTGGCGTTATTGTTGCTGCATGTCGTATTCACCTGTTTAGTAAGAATAATGGGGCTTTTTAGTGGTAGATATCATTTCATGGTATAATAAATAAACAGACGGAGAACCATTTGCGTTGCATTTCAATCTGTGATGTTACGTTAATAAAAGCCAAATCGAATTTAAATACCTACTTATTATATCTTGATTATGAAAGTAACTACCTATATGTAGTATGAAGTCTAGCGAAACGAAATTTAAAAAGTTCTTACTTTACGAAGCAATCGCAAACTCGAAACACTTCTAATTACTAAATCAAAAAAATCAAGGCACTGTAACGTTTATTGATCATAATTCGTCTGCGCAGACGCAGAGCTGCGCCCGGAGCCATAGAAGCCTACCTATACAACAGCTATAACAGTAAATTGGTAAAAAACGGACAATAATGAAGATTTACTACTGCTTCGGCAGGTGTTGATCGGCGATAACCAAGTTATGTCGATCAACGGGTTGGCTTACTTTTCCATCAATTATTATTGTAGAAGACGAGCTTTTACGACAAAGAAATTGCTATTTATTTAATACTAGTAATAACGTCGTGAATTCAAGTTTAAGAAGGTTTTCTAGAATACAAAAATACCGTTGAAGGTGTTCCGACAAGTTCCGTCTTGAAAGACATCAATACAATGCCAGGAATTTTGCTGCGAAGCTGTAGATATGTGTAAACATTGCCGTGTTGAAGGACACTGTAGTTATTGATAATAACTGGACTTTCGCGTCTTACCATCGAAATATAATCCTATAAGATTTCTGCACCAACCAATTAAATCAAACATTGTGTCACTATTTAGGTCATGGGTATATAGCGCAGCGCGGTAGATAAGCCTTGCTTTATAGGTTTGTACGAAAATGAATATAAGGTAATACAATACAAATGACAATAATATCACTGACCTAGCTCTAGAAATAGTATACTCTGTTTCAAATATAAACAGAACTTAAATATATTTTTATCTCACCCGTGTGGAAAATCGTACATTATGTGAAACATTCTCTTATTATATTTTTCTTGGTAAATTTTGAAACGCCCGGATTGATATACATATTTAGTAGTTAGCCATAGATTATCTGATGAGAACGGACCAGCAGTTGGATTAAAAGGTTGGAATTGTTCTGTGGAGGCTACTAAATTGGATGCAGTATGAGCAGTATGTAATTATTTATGACATAAATTTGTTTTTTATGTTTATCTGTTTCAATTGCAGTAGGAAAATATTTAAGTTTTGTGTTTTTTTTTTTGGTTCATGAGTTATGTTAAATTACGAGGGTGACGTTCTTTCTGGAACATGTCATTAAAAAATCTTAGCAATTCTACGCTACAAGTTTTTAGAATAACTGCATAATGCATTAGACTATCAGTATTTTAGGAAAACCAAGCAGTGATAGAGACTGGACGAGTTAGCTGAAATCGAGTAGTATTCAAATTTTCAAGACTGCATTAAATTTACCAGTCAAAATTGAACGGATTATTGAAAAACAAAAGATAGAAGCCAATAGATACTCCACAGTTCAATTATGTCGTAATATAGTGAAATTAATCGATGTCAGTGACGATTGCATTGCAGTGGTAGAAAGTGGCCCACCTTGTGGCTGCCCTCCGCTGCCCGCCGCTGGCCGCCGCTGCCTGCCGCTGCCCGCCGCTGCCTGTGGCCAATGAGCCTGGGGCAGGACACGCGGACATCAACACATACACGGTCAAATTTTAATCACCACAAACGCATTGTCAGTTGCTATTACTGAACACATATACGGCAAAAAAACTTGAAAAAATTTAGTCGATTTTTTGTCAAAATAAATTTGATTAAAATTGGATAACTGTTACCGTTAGTCGTTTTCGTATGGATTTGCGTCAGGCGGTACCTTTAATTGATTATAATTTAAGTTTTATTCATCGTCTGGCAAACCCGGGCCCCTAGCTCGAGCCAGCTCGCAAAAGCTCAGCTCGGGCGCCGCACTTGCGCCGCTGTCACTCTGCCATTTTGTAGAAATCCAAAATTCTGACTGCACAGATGCAACGTAGTACCCCGTCTGCATTGCCTATTTAATTTTTTATGGTAATTAAAAATTGGTGGTGTATAAACAAACCGATGGCGATAGACTTCACAGCAAAGCTCTAACAGTGTTATTTTTCAACCGACTTAAAAAAAGAGGAGGTTCTTAAATCGATTGTTTTTTTTAATGTTGGTTACCTTAGAATTTTGTTGTTTATAAACCGTACTAGCTAACAGCCGCAACTTCATTACCGTTGCGAGTTTTTAAAATGTATTTCTTATTACTTACTTTCAGCTCTTGACGAACATCCTCCAAGTTTCAAATCTAAGTTCAGTGGTTTGACCTGTACGTTGTCTGTCTGTCAGTCAGTTAGCATTTTATATATATTTTAAGTACTGAAACTGTTAAATATGTTGTAGACGAAAAACTATACCATTACTAAAATTTTTTTTTTTTCTGTTTTATAAAATTTGACCATTACCTTCAGTTTAGAAAAAAATCGGAAAATTCTGAAACACTCGTTTGTTTATTTTACTCAATGAGTCTACACGCCCATTTTCAAGTTTCTAGAATGAGTGGTGTCAGGGATATACGGCATTTATGCTAAAACTTCGACCCCCCGTTTGGACCCCTTGGGGTGCGAATATTTAAAATTTATTTCGTAGTACTCATTTCCAGCTCTTGACAAATACATCCCTCTTAGTTTCAAGTCTCTACATTTAGCGGTTTGGTATGTATGCTGTTCAAAGAGAAGATTTTTATTCCAAAAAGAAAACCACCTACCTACCTCCAGTTTTAATTAAATTTAAAATCCTGAAACACATGTTTTATTTATTGTACTATAAAATACATTTTTTAAACACATTCTCTAAGTTACAGCCTCAACATTCAGCGGTTTGGTCTGTACGATGTCTGTCAGTCAGTTAGTCAGGTCTAAGCCTTTTATAAATGTATATTGATTTGAGCATTTATTTTTTTATACAGCCTCTTCCTCCTTCAATCCGGTTGGTCACCGTGGGATTATGAAAACAGAAAAAAAAATGTTTTTATTTGCCAAAAATAATACTTTAAATTTAAAAAATGACCCAACCCTTTATTGAAAATAAAATTAACTGCTCGAAACAACCAAACTCCAAAGAAGATAACATAACAATAACTAGATGATGCTAATTCAACGAAATAGTCCAACCAATCAACAGGATCAGTACAAAAACAAGATTAAATAACACAAGGAAACTGGAGGAGCCTTTGTCAAGAGACAAACTGCTGACACCAGCAGATATAAAAGGTTCATTCATCCATTCATTCGCTCTACTCGACTAATTTCATAATACTATGCTACTTTACCTTATATAAGTTTTTATAACCACCAATAATATATGAGGCGTCTTTGAGTCTGGGTTCATAATGATGTAATGTTATGTTGTACGAGTACAGAGTTCGCAAAGCCACACGAGTTTTAAGTTATAAGATATGGGCGTGCTCGGCTCTGTAGAAAAGTTTTCTGATATTAGGTATCTGTAAGGTAGGTAAGTTTTGGTGTAGGTACTTAGATATTAGGTAATGTGCCAATGTAAAAATATTGTACGTCCGAAACGGACAAAACTGTTTGCTCCTAACGTTTAAATAATGACCATCTTTTTACCAGTTTTCACAATAAAAATGTTCCTATTTCTTATTTATTTAAGTTCTCAGGTACCCTAATAGGCTATAAATATTTTATTACAAACTAAGCCAACTACTACAATTTATACACCTATAATACAACATGTACAAAAGGAAACAACTGGTCAACCATAGTTGCAAACGATTTGTACGTAGCTCAACTGCTCAAACTCGATACCCGATTTCAGCGTGCCTAGGATACTGGCTACATTGCATCTTTGTATCGCAAGGCTTATTCTTTCAGCGAGATAGCTGCCAGCCCTCTGATCACGCGTCCGCGTCGCTTCGATCAGACACTCTGACAAAATATTGAAGATTTAATTATAAAAATTGATTATCTATGTTGTTAAGAAAGTGCCTTTATTGAAATAGATATTAATAAAATAAGTAATCTCTCGATGGGATAGTGGAGTGTCTCGAGAAAATTATCTTTTTCGGAATAATAAATATATACTTATATACCTACATAGGTTAAAACTTCTTCAATACCAAAAAACTCGGTAAGCAATATTGAGACTTCAATATTGGTATTTTTACGATATTTTTATGTATTTTGGTTTTAGTTTATTTTCCCCTGGAACCAGTCATTCTACGTCGAGAACTTATTTGCGCTTTATTCGATGCAATTGTTTCTCCATGAATTTATGAATGACGATCGGTTCGGCTGGATTCATGATACGCGATCACCATATGTCATTGTTATGGGACATAAACGCATACAAGCTACCAGTGTTTAGCGAAAGCCATAAAAATCCACAGTTTATTGGCAAGCAATTCGTCTGCACGTCGACGATTTGTCCAAATGAAGCCGTTTCAATATTTTAACATTGTGATGAAGAGTTGTTATTGCTACGTATTGTACAGTTACTTGGTTTCTATTGAGATTTTATTACCCTGTATTGTTTTGTCGTGCTTTAGAAAGGATATGCGCCGGCATGTGTTTGATAGCTCAGAATAATACCACGGAGAAATTAAATACTACCTAGGAAGGGATAAAATTAAAGGAGAGTTTATTAATAGTATAATTTATGCGTTGGATTTCTTCTCGGTAATGGAAAGCAATAGTGCCTTTAGCAACTAAACGATTTAATATTAACTGTAATCGTATTACTGAGGTTCGCAATTAATCTATTATTATCCATGGCGGCTACGATAATCTTGAACAAACTTGAAGTTCCGATAAAATATGTTTGTAAAGTTGTCCCACTATAGTTATTGAGAACCTAATGGATTATGTATAGGGTCGGCAATCGAATATCGGCTGCCACTGCTATTTATATATATGAGGGCGTTTCCGCTAAGAAAGTTCTAAAGGCACTTTAAAAGATTAAACAAATGGAGAAACACAGCAAGCACGTGTCTCTACTTTTTTCATTTGCGACAATATGTCTTAAAATGTACGTGATTTACCCGCTTTTACAACTGGACTACGAGTATAGTAGTAAATAAAAAATAAATAAATAAGCCTTTTATTAAGATATTTTTAACAATTTCACATTGTAAAAAATGTGATCATTTTGATTCTATCTCTCCTTCTTATGTTCTCCAAGGCTCGTTGACTAATTGCCAATTTATTAGTCTGAGCGATGGTAAGATAATCCAGGCCCATGTCTAAGAACCATAAGTCAATACTGGTAAGATACAAGAGTCAAAGAGCTTTTAAGCTTGATGCTGAAATTTTTACTTTTCAACACCTCTTAGTGAACCGTACCGCTTCCATGAATTAGCTATTTGCCTACCAAACTCTCTCTCATTTTTGTTTCTTGTGGAAATATCTTGTCCTAGATATTTGGTAGGATATTTTCTTGTTGTTAATGGTTGTTTCCATTACCTATCGATTGGTTTTTCAGCATTCATGGTGAAGCCAACTATTTCACTTTCCATCTGTAAGTCTTTTAATATTGTCTTTAGTATGTGTAGCAACTCTGAGAAAAGTACTACTTCCTCGGCGCATCTTAAGTGTGTCAGTTTCTCTCCATCTATCATTATTCCTATGTTTTCCTAGTTTAGTTTGCGGAATGCGTGCTCTAGTGTTGCTGAGAAAAGTTTAGGTGATATAGGGTCACCTTGACGGACTCCCCTTTCTATTTTAATGCTGTTTCCCTAAACGTTTCTCTAAACGAACTTTGGCTGTGCTCATTGTATAGACATTTCTTAGCAGCCTAATGTATTTGGTCTGAACACCTTGCTCCTGTAGTGCCTGCCATATTGAGTTGTGCTCGATTGAATCAAAGGCTTTACTGTAGTCCACAAAAGCGATGTATAGTGGTCCACCAATATACCACTATACATCGAGTATTGTAGTAAATAATGGTAAATAAGGAGTCGCAACAAAATTTTGTGATGCAAATAAACTTCGATCACAAGGTAAGTACTTAACTTACTGCATAACGAAACAAGAAATTACAAGTCTCTTGAGAATACTGTCGTTTTTCATTGCAATTCGTTCATAAATCTAAACAGGAGCACTAAAGTCTCCGTGTAACATTCAACACAGCATGATTCCGTTCTAAGGATCTTATATTGAAGTAAACGAGCTCACTCTAAACCATGTTCGGTCACTTGGGCCGGGCTTGCATAAGGATGATTTACACTGTACTCTGCTGCGACTGAGGCTATGGTATGTATATGGTATAATATTACTTATTCTTTGCTGAGGCCGGCTTGGTCGAAGCTTTAGTCTACGGGGAAACCGGACAGGATGCGACCCCGTTCCTCATCCGTGCCGGACTGTCGGTTTGTACTAACATGGAAAAATACGTATTCCTTATGTTTCTAGTTCCTGCTAAAGCAATGACTGAACATATGTATACTTTTGTAGACATGACTTAGGTGTCATGTCAGTAGTAAAGAAATAGTAAATATATTTACCACACACTGTCTGCCTTTTTTCAAATATACATACATATAAATATTTTTTGTATAAACAAATTTTGGATTTAAAATGCGAGGCATATTATCTAAAGGTGCTACATCACATAGAAAATGAATGTTACTAACAGACGTACATATACAAGTATTCATATAGCCAGGCAGTTAGGAATTAAAACGACATACCAATAGAACTGATAAGCGATAAATGCAGGTGTTAAACAGAGGCAGTCACGATGACTAAAGCTATGATAAAGGAAATTTCAATTAATTTCCTAAGCTTTGCAATTATTAATCTGGACATTAAGATAGGAGCTCTGACGGCTAACTATTTAGAACTAGCATAGCGCACCAAGATTACTCGTTTTGTTAAATTTGTGTAAGTGGCTATAACAAGTATGCTATAATTAATCGATTTGCTGTGGTAGCCACATTCACCTGGATCAATACCTAGGTCATAGGTCGTTTTATGCTAAACAAGGACGGATATCTTTCCGCAGTTGCGTTGTTTATTCTGTTTGAAATAGCGAATCACGCCTCCGCCACCAGAGAAGGATAGCATTACTGACCGATAGTGAAATGTTACTCAATTCACTGACGATGCAAATTGGACTGTGATGGAATTCTGTTTAGGTTCACTTTTGCCTCTACGAGAGTCAGTCACGATTTCAGTTCATTTCAGAGGTATTTAGTATTTCACTTTATTGTGTTGGTTATTTATCATTTATGTATTTTATTTTAGGTCGTTCGTTGATAATGAAATAGTTCCAATGCCCGTTTGAACCTGCTTCTAAATCTCTGAAAAAGTGATCGGTGTCATCAGCTCTACCATATCCTGGGTAAATTCTGGCGTTCTTATTAATTTATTAAGCTCAACAAATATATGGATAAACTCGACCGATGTAGGTGAATTGTCTGTTACTCTACACATAACATAACTAAATCTACCGTAAATTATTTAAAATGGTTCTGTTTAGAATTAAACGCCTTCAAAATATTGGAAGCTTTCTTGTCTGGCCTCGCGGAGTCTATATTCGAGGCATCGACTGTATCGGTCAAAATCAATAGCGTCGTGGCCCAGAGCCGACTGTTTGTTCAAGATACTATTTACGATAACACGGCACGACTTACTAGCTTATAAGGATAATACGTTAAAATTGAATAAATTGTGGTGAGTCTGAATAAGGTGAAAAACAATAACCATTTGAAACCTTATTTTTAACAAACGGTAAACTTAGAGCTAGTAAAGTGCCGTGAAAGTTAATGGGAATTGAGAAATCTAGATAAATCTGTTTGTGATTTTTTTTATATCAGAAGCATTATCATTTCTAAACTGAACAATTATTTATTAGTACGTTTAAAAAGAAAACCTTATAGGTACAAGCATAGTTAATTGTATGTGAATGTAAATGTATGCTAAATACAAAATAGGTAATCACTTGAATGTTTAATAAGTATGTATCTCATCGTAATCTCTTAAGAGCATCGTCATACATACTTTACACGTAATAATATAGATATCGTTGCATTCATGAATAAAAAATACAATTTTACACTAAAACGGAGCATTATCGCGTAAGTTACGTCGGTGACTGTTCGAGAGATACCGTTATTAATTCCATATTTTTATTACATTGTTAAAATATCGGACTTTATGTGAATCGAACTTAATGTACTCTGAGGTGCTGGAAAGTAGTAGAGTTACTCTTAGTGCTAAAACTAGACTTGGAGGTACCGTAGCAGTAACATTTGCTAATTTTTATGGTTCAGATATACATACATTAGTTCTTACTTCAAACTAAGTATTTTTACTCGTTTACTTTTCTTTGTCTCTAGCTCAATATAATTGTTTCCCCATTCATTTGTTTATTGTAAACAAGTACGTTTCTTGGACTTCTTATCATTTGACAAGTAATATTTTGTATTATATCTATTTATCGTATGGTTTAAAAATAAATTAGGTAAGTAATTCTTATGTGGGTCAACAAACAAAGGCGGGGTTCGCAAAATAGCCTACGGTTTTACGAGTTTATCTGTACGTTAGTACATTGCAGAAATATCGATAAGATAATATGACAGATAAAAACTAGTGTAAATAAAAGATGCATATTTTTCGCTGATATCGTTTTAAAGCCACTTGTTGATACTACTTTTGCATTTTCCTATTATATATTTACGATGCCGTTAAATTACTTGCCATTTATATTGTACTGTACATATCACAACTTTCTTATTCGCGACTAGATTTGGAAACATACCTATACATTGCACTGATAACCTTTTTGATTCTTCTAACACACTATAAGCTTCGCCTTCATTTGTATGTTATTTTGAACAGCATTTGAAATCTAAGATGTATGATCTCCTGAAAAAAAAGTCTCTTGCAAAAGAAGTTAATATCGCCAGTAACATATTTTTGACGCTTTTACTTTTAAAATAAATCTCAAATTGAAAATAACACGAATACGAGAATGTACATATAGCTGAAAGTACTTCTCTATAATATAGGTAGGTAGGTATACGAGTATCAAATTCAAAGCAAGCCAACAACAGCTAAATAACAGAAGTTTAAAGCACTAACTAAAAGTACTCTATGGTATATACGCGCACTTTCGCATATTTCTAATAATTGCATTACTCTCGAACGTTAACTTATTATCTGAAGCAATCAAAAGCTCTGGCGTGTATATCGTAGGTATAATGCACAATCTACACAGTAAATAGAGTCATCTATGTGTAAAGCGTATCGTTAAAATTTAAAATAGGATAGTGACTGTGGTTATGATTATACCGGACTAGTGTGAGACAAGAAAGCCTTGTGGATAACATAAGGACTAGTTTATCATGGAGACTGTACTATTTATTTAATTTAATTAAATTAAATTTGCTCTTAGCTTTGCTCGCGTGCAATCGGAATAAAAAGGAGACTATGTGTTTTTCAGCTCATTAAAATAGTTACAATATATAAAAATATATTATTATAATTGAAGTATGTATATCGATAACTGAAAATAAGGAATCCTGGAAGTAATATCGATTTTGTTTGGAAACATATCTAACTCTTTTTATTATTTTATAAAAACCTGTTTCTACTACAAATATAAATGTAATGATATACTAAGATAGTTTCTAAAATAAACTTATACCAGAGAGTACTAATATATACACATTACAAAACTTATATAGACTCGAAATGTAAATTAATTTGTACCTAAATTATTCAAACATACCACTTCGTTTTCTAATTATTTACACATAATTTTTCTTAAAGCATTTTACGTAGGTAACGTTGATACATAAACCACTATTCTGTGATTGTAGAGACAATCCAATCAACAGCAACCTTTACTTGGTTACAAGAAGAACGGGTCTTAGTCAGGCCTAGTATCGAATATATAAAGTGAAACTGCACTGGGCTATTTATCAATTGCAATTTCATTATCTACCAGACACCTGTGCCAGGCAGTCATTCCACACTATATGGTTTAGCATGATGGGAAGACAAATGAATAAGTTATTTATTCTTATTGCAATATGCACACCATTTTATTTATTTTTAAAAACTAATAAATGTTCATGGAGTCGGTGCCTACTCGTATTTTATATTTAATAACTATATAATTTGTGTAGCACTTTATTTCTTCTTAATTTTAATGAATTGGTGTAAAAAAAAACTATTTTTTATCTAATTTTTATGATTTATAACAATGTGTTATAAAATATCATCATTTAGGAAAGAGATGATCATGATATGATCTGGTTGGCCATGATTTTGTCAAAGGTGACGTATTTTGAAAAAATATTTGTAAAGAAAATTATGGCTCTAGCCGAGTTAAGGAAATAAAGAGTGAAATGCCGTATTTGGACCATGAAAAGATATTCAGCTGGGAGTCAAGGGGACAGTACATCATGGCACTGCTCTGCCAGACCATCGGCATTACGACGTTCCTATCGCTCCCGCAGGCTGCCATCAACTTCGGTACCGGTGGTTACATCATCGGCTATCTACTTACATACGTCCTCGTCGGCATCCCTCTTCTCTACATGGAGTTTATTGTTAGCCAGTTCACGGCACGCGACTGCATACAAGTGTGGAGTATTCGTCCTTGCTTATCCCATATCGGCTATTTCCTCGTCTTCTGGCAAATAATCCTCACAATCTATAACCACACGATAGTGTCGTTCATAATACATTACTTCCTCATTAGCTTTGAAAGTCCTGTGCCTTATCACGACTGTGGAAAATGGTCAACGAATAATTGTAATATTCTCAAACGTAACTACACTGTGAACCAAGAATGCATCAAATTCTATGACGGACAAGAATACTGCGACCACCTCTATGAAACGTATCCAGAATATCAGTATTGGCGGTACTACATACTCGGAACGAAACTGGACTATTATTATGTGGCGTGGCGAGTCTGTCTTGCATCTGCGTTGGCCTGCTGTTTCATGTTCTTAAGTTGTTTTAGAAGAAAAACATCCCTCAAATGGTTCTTGAGCTTTCTTACAATTTATCCCGTAGCGGGATACGTCTTGCTATTGGTAGGTTCAATGATGCAGAAAGGCGTTGTATCTACGTATGATGATGCTATGGACGCTGATTTTAGCAGATTTGTGAAAGACATAAGAATATATGATATAATAAAGCATGTTTTATACACGTTGAACATCGGCACGGGAGTGTCTTTCAACCTTGGCGCTTCGACGTCATTCCGAGCACCATGTTACTCCAACGTCGTGGTCACGGTAGCGATTTGCGGGGTCTTCTCTATAATTTCAATCTGCACAATCTCAATGATGAGTTGTCCTTTTGCTGACGCCTTGGGTATCAAGCCTAGCGCTTTTACGAATTATCAAATATCCCTTGTCTTCGAAAAAATACCGTTATATCTCAAACAATACGAATACAGTTACTTTTGGCTCATACTCAGCTTCAGCAGTAATGCCATCCTCGGGCTAAGTACGAACGTTATAATTTTCCAGCATCTCCTAGAGATGCTAGCAGAGCGCTTCGTCCTGGTACACAGATATCCCGGGCTCACATGTTTCGCATTTGTAATCTTAACGTTTTTTATAACCACTCCGTTACTCGGTTATCGTGGTGTTTATACTATATTCGCTATTAAAAAAAAAGTTAATCTAATGGCAGTTTTCATTACAATCATAGAATGTCTGGTTTTTGTGATGTGGTACGGCTTGGAAAAGTTTTCTGAAGATGTACATTTCATGCAAGGGATTCAGCCGAAAAGTTACATGAAATTCGCGTGGCTAGCGTCTTTTTGTGTGGTATCGTATGTATTCATTAGCGAGTTTTCATCTTATTATTCTGAAGAAGAGCCTAGCAATATGGTCGATGATCTAGGATGTTGGATACTAATTACCTTATTGGGATTAATTATTATGATAACAATGTTGAGATTGGCAGTGGCTACTTTTAAGAAACAGTTCCGGGAGGTGATCAAAGTGGACCCGTCGTGGGGGCCACGAAGCGATGTCTTGCTGCGGAGTCGTGCCATGTTCACAGCGCAGGCGATGACAAAAGAGTACATCTACAGGCAGTACCATCTGCAAGCAGGCATCCTAGCACGCCAGAGAACTTCCAATATTCGACGACCATATAATGAATAAAGAAATTGGTTACATTAATCATATTTTTACTTTTATTTAACAGAGATAATGATCAATCTAGGCGTACTACCTTCCAACCATTTATTGTGTAAGTTTATAAGGATGGACCGGTAGATAAAAATGTTTTGATTTGAATGCGCCAAAACTTATGAATTTTAAGCAAATTAGTAAGATAACTAGCATAATAATTATTTACCAAAACAAAAGAAATAACCAATAAGTAGCTAAGTAAATCTAATTCGCAATCAAATAGCAGCGTACCGTGGAAAATTAAGCTTTTTGACGATGTGGTTGGCACGCGTGTGCTTAAATTTATTTTCAGTCATGAGTCACCATCATTTAAATGTGAGGCTATTCGTTATTATTGAACTAGTATTGGCTATTGCGTAATTCATTATAGCTGATGATGATAGTGACTCACCTTCCAAAATTATTCAAGTTCATTGTATATCTTAAAATATTATTGTCAATAAAATTAATAATTTATTCCTAGGTAGACATATGTATTTGGTTAGAAGTAATGAATGATTATTTAACAAAAACTAAAGTCAAGTATTATGGCTCGTATGCTGCTGCATATTTTTTTTTAGTTCGAGTCGTCGTTACTGGTTGCTGAGAATATCAGTTTTTGAGTTTATTACTCTGCGGCAATAAAAAGGAAAGTCAGCGGTTTCCTCTCCAGCCCCCGCCTACTCAGATGTCCGACTTTTGTAAAGAAAAATACATTAACACTATAAAAAAGTGGCGCGCCAAGCTGTCTGCTACTAGTGCGGTGTCGCAACCGCAAAGTCGAAGCGATCTCTCGCCTTCTCCGAACTAATCGTGACCAATCACTCTTGGACACATCACAGCCCAGGCTTGTCGCTTCACGTGCAGCAATGTACTTGCCCCTATATCAGAACTACGGGTCGTTTGACCACTAAGATTAGAAATGACACGATATTTTGCTTAGCTATTAGAAGTCCTAAAAAACCTGTGTAATGATTTTATACAACCAAATTTTAATCTGATAAGTAATTAAAATAAAATGCTCTAATTTTTAAAAAAGAAATAGGTTTCAATTCGGTTGTTTTTTTTAATGCAATGTAAATTTACCTAAGAACTTTGTTGTTTATAAACCGAATTGAAAAATCCTCAATACTTTGTTTTTGAAATCAAAATAACTGAAAAAATTACGTCATCCAAGTAATTTTTTTTCCCTGTGACTGTTTGGTGGTGTTTACGGTCACTAGAACAGTCCAATTGAAGTCGGTTCTAGTATATTTTTGTAAAACCTTGATAATCCGCTTAATTTCTTCAATATTGTTTTGATTTCAATGGTTTAAACACTTAATTATAGGAAAACTACCAGGAATACCTGGAATGTAAATAGCCGATATGGGTAGCTGTAGCAAAGTCCATTGCTGGAAAACACTACGCCATCAATTAAAGAAGATTAGGGTAGTAGAGATCTTTTAAGTCTAAAAGTGCATGCCCCTCCACTCATACGATTAGATTTGATTAGTCTACTCGTAAGTAAGGGCAATTTTATAGTCGGACCAACTTTTTTAATGCAAATGCGCAAACGCTTGAGTAGGTATAACATACCTCTAGATATGTATTTAAAATTAAAGCAACAAGTCAGGTACTTTTACATCCAAATGTGCAGTTTGCAAGTAAATTGGCACTTGGATACTTATCCGACAAACGTTTAAGCTTTGACCTTTATAAATACTTAGACAGCACCTCGAGGCTTATTCCAAAGTCTGTTACTTGTTTGAAATATCTTGAATAGAAGATTTAAGCAAATTTCTCGATACTTACATTAGGTAGTTATAGAATTTTATGAATGTAATGGTGACATGCTAAGTTTATGCAGACCGCAAAATAAACTGGAGTTTTATACCATCTAAACAACGACACTAGGCAAGTAAAATAATGAGACATAAGTAAATCTATCAGGCTATTCCTGTTAGGCCCCACCTGATACTGCCACAGGGGCAACAGATTTTTATTATGTGGTTGACAGACAACAGGAATTACCTACTTATGCATGAAGCGGTGATGTGATTTTCACAAGAAGATTTAGCAGTAAAGTGCTCTTCGTTTATTCTCGAAATAAGACTACTACTATGACATAAATATGTCTGTGACACCATTGGTCCCGAGGTCACACCAAACCTTCTAGAGTTGCGGTACCAAAGAACAGATAATAGTAATCTACACTAAACAGAAAGTTGTTGGTTCTTTGATTTGATTTTTGGGTTGGTTCGTAAAAAGAGCACCGAATTCTTCTATTTTTTTTTAGTTAGAAACAATGTTGCAATCTTGAATTACGGCTTGCTTGGAATTCCGTGTCCACCGTACACTACCGCTATGTCATTAGCAACACCTATACTTAAGTGGCTGCTTTCAATTTCACAACGAACGATTAGAGACTTTTCTATAAAGTTAACATAATGGAAATTCTTACTGCTTGTTCGCCATCTATGAAAGCTGTATAACAAGCTATAACTGGACCATTTAGAAACGGAGACTCTTGTTTGTATGAAATAACATTACGGTAAATAACTATACTAAAACCAATTACTCGTTATAATTTTTCACCAGTTGCAGTTCACTGATGGACCGAAGCCCGTCCAAAAGTGCGCCATTGCCCACTGTCTCCGGCTTGCAGAATTCATCAACTGTTTGCATTCTTTCGCATTCGTTAGAATCTACTTTTTAGGACACACAATTTTGCGTTCACACCAATGAAGAATAAAGAGTGGCAAATTTGTGTTTGTTGCGTAATTATAAGTTTTGAAAGAACTGGCTGTTCTCTGTGGGCTGTGCTAGACCGATTCAAATTTTACATCTCGGGCGGCGCATGCGCACAATGACCCAAAAAAATACCCTATAATATTGTATCCATCCACTATAAGTCAATCCCAATAATTTTCGTCAACGTCATTTCCAAACAATCAACGAACATATAAGTAGATCATATATTATAAAAAAATCGAGATATATGAAATAAGAAAAAAAAGAAATCAGAGATTTAACAGAAAATGAGCAGAAAATGAATAGCGAATAAACACTGCATCTCATCACCATAGTTCATGTGAGCTGACTCCACTAAAAAAAACAAAATACCCTTGCTAGGCGTGTACGGAACGATACGTACTGTACGTACATGCCTGGTTGAGCTAACTGTTTAATGTCTAAGCCAACGTAGTCATCGGTTTACCAGACGGGCTATTGTTACTAATTAAAACTTGTTTATTTAGATTAGCTTTATTTCTATTCAATGTAAGTAAATTTTATTTGCAACGAACGTCGCCTCGCGTCGTCGGCTTCAAGCCGCGCGTCTTGATAACGGTAACTTTGATTTGGACAACAGACAAATATCAGAAGCTTTAACTAAAATATAGTAACACTGCTGAATAACTATTATATATTTATTTACGTATCGCGTTCTACTAGTATTATTAATTATAACTTTCTTGATTGTTCGTGTTGGTAATAAAAATACCTGTAGTTTAAGTACAGTCAGACAAAAGGGAAAGGGTAGCATTTTTATTTTCTATAACACAACTTCAAGCTTCCTACTCATTATGAAATCTCGATAGTAAATGCCAGTAGTATTTGCTATTGCTAAAATTGTTATTTGCCGTTAAACATTTGCTTAGTATTACTTACAACCAAAATTCTAAGTGTTGTTTTAAAAATGAAAGCTATGACCAATTTGCGTTTCATACTGACTACACTGATACACTTTCAAGATACTCTACTCGTGCCGGAAGAAGAAAGTTTAGATTAGTTTACAGTCCTCAAACAAATCTAGTCATGCTGCTTACGAAGATGTATGTGTACTCATACTAATAAAGTTACGCACATGCCAATTAAAAAGACTTACAAGATTATGTAGAGTCCAAATAAATGCGTCTGAAATCAAACAGAGAGTAAGTAAGGACCATTTAAATCTTCGGTTATAGGACGCATTTGAAGTCTCGTTCGACCGATAAGTGGTTTGAACGTGTCAATAGAGATAACAAACGCAAATAGCACAACAAGTACAAATGAGAATCGGCTTTGAAGTTCCATTTTAGAATGTTCCTACTCCACGACTACAGGTAAAAAGTTGGTAAAAACGTAACGAATGACGTTACAACAACTCTCTTCTTATTTGATAACTTGGTAAAAGCGTTGATGGCTTCTATAACTAAACGACGAAATAACTTAGCGGGTCTTTGATTAGGTATTTGTCTAGTAACTTTTTTATTGCAAATGAAATTATCGTAATTTTTTTTTTAAATGATTACTGCTCCAAAATGTTGTGCAAATAAAATTTTAAAAATATTTGAAAAAGCTCTTAAGATAAAGCTTTTGCTTATAAAGTAATATTTGATAAGTAAGTTTAAAAATTGTTGTTTTACATCGTTATCAAGCAAACACATCAACCCTAAAATCGAAAATTGTGAAGATATGTGGTAATACTATTCTATCTGCACAGGTATTATTATCCGTCTGAAGAGAAGAGCTGCTCGGTAAATCATACTTCAGTTTTTTTATCCAGTTCAAGTTCTCCTAGAATCTAATTCCTTAGGGTGATAGATGATACAGTTCACCTGCCGCAACGCACCAGTTGATCATTCTGTCAGGTTTGCAGCGAGCGAACACTGAGCAGCGCGTAGCCGAGCCGCGGGCTGGAATGTGGCGACTGCTGGCAACTGCCTCGGGGTAGAAAGCGCGCGACGCACCACGGTAAATGGGACAGGCCCTACGAAGGCAAACGTATGCGATAACTGCATGTGCAAACGAATATAATTGTGTTTTTGGGTGCTTCTAAGTTCTATCTATGTTGTACCTAAGCAAGAGCTACTAAGAAGTGTATGTCACCGGTAAGTTACAAAAATAGTTCATTTATTTCTTAACCGTACGGCTTACAACCCATCAAGCATAGATGAATAACGGTGTTCCTATAGAACAAGATGAACTGTATCAAACCAAAAGGGAAGCGACAAGACAGGACCAAAAAAATTCAGACACCTTGTCAATAAAAATGAAATATCTCCATTTTCAAATAATGTTTGTTACTTTTTACGACATAGTTTTATTAACAATAAAATAGCCTAATAGTTTTAAAATATAATATTTTCTAGCCCTTTTAGGTACTTCTCTTTTTCGAAAATTTGCATCGGACCAAAATGTACTAGAAGATAGCCAAAGTGGCTCCTTTTTACTGGGCATATTTTCAATGTACTACATTGTTTCTATACTTTAATACTTCTGTTCCATCTCGTTATAATTTCGAACCAGAAGGTGACTATCCCCTAAATGGTTTGTTCTATAAAGTATAATTTTACGAAAGTTTATTACTTGACGGGTTTTTTAGACGTAGTTGTTACTTACCGTTTTTATAATGTTACGGCGATCAAAAAGTATACATCTTTACTCTGCAGAAATACGAAGTTTGCTAATGAATAATTATCAGAAAGATCCAAAATTTTTATCCTTGAATTAAGACTTGATTCTCATTTAAAATGGCACAGAAATGCCGACAAAGAAACTTCGCAGAGATGCAATTTGTACAACAGAATACACGCATTCGCAATCACTGCGCTGTTGCCTCGATAAACGAATGCGCACGTAAGTAATAAGCGTTGATTAGATGGGTGAAGAGATAAAGCGTACAATGTGTCTTCATTACCGTAGAAAGAACCAGGATATTATAAATCAACCACAACCAGAAGAAGTTGTAGCTTCAGATGACGAGATCGTAGAAAAAGCAAAAATCGTAAATCTACCAAAAACAAAAAAAAGACAACGGTTCGTGGAGTGTACGATGGCTGAGCTTTCCATTGAACGGAAAAATGCACCGTGAAGCCGGTTTCTGCGTACCTTCCGGATTCCCAACCTGCTACTCTAGGTCAGCGCACGCCATCTCGCTCGCTCCTATGAAACGCGGCTGAGATTGCAAGATCGATTTGGGGTCGCGTCTCGCCCTAACCTAGATTGTCTTCGCTCGGTACACTTTGTAATATAGCCTGCCTGGACATTGTAGGCATTGAGTTAGCGCACTTTGTTGCTAAATTCAAACGAAGCACGCGGACGGTGTCACATCACTAATGGCTGTATGATTTTCGCGTTTACGCATGCCAGATTACGTTACGTGAAAAGCTGCTTTGGGGCAAACGAGATTATAAAATAGTTACTAGATAACGTAGTTAAATGAGAAGGGAGTTAAATAAAACCCGTATATAACATAACTCATGATGTTTATTTATTCATTACTTAGTCGACTTCAAATTAATTAATTAATGCACATAGACCAATTATTTGGTGTGAAAGTATGCGTTTAGAAATAAAGCGAAAAACCCTTTAGCTAATGCAACGAACAAATGTGTATTAAACTGAAGTAATTTTACGATATACTCTAGCTATTTAATTTAGCTCTCACGCCCGTAAAGATATACTACAGAATTTCCTTTCACTAAGATTTTTTGGTTAGGCCTCAACAACAGAATCATAAAGTCAGTTTGTTTTTATCAAAACATATTGTTGTAATTGTTTGTGTTCTAGCACTACTCGAATAACTGTTATATTATATTATTAAAAATCCTATCCATATTACACCAGCTTTTAAACTATGATAACAGGAACGTAGCAATAAACTGACGCCCTCAAATTTAACAGATACCAACGTAGGTATATACATAGATGAATAGGTACTAAGAGATAAAGGTAGGAAAGCAGGTAAAGTGTGCCCGCTAAGCAATAAAATAGCGTATTATATAGGCTCAGGTCAGCCACTTCATCTACGTCTGATAGCGAACATGAACGCGTTCCTTCCGCAAGTCGAGACCTTTCCACTGGTTCTGTGCCTTTAGTATTAATATGATTTCACAACTAACTGCTTTAAACAAATCTTGAACACTCTGTAGCATTGACTAGCCCGGCTTCTCGTTCAAAGATCATAGGTCCAAGCCAAGCAAGCGTACCACACAGTCGTAAAATCATACAAATATATTGTACTTAGTTGAGGACAGGAAATATTTCACTGAAGGGAAAGTAAAGCGTATTGATGAGTTCTAAAATAATTATGTATAATTTTTTTTCAGATTCTATTTAAAGTAAATCTTGAATATTTTTTAAAATTTATTTTATTTTTTTGAGTTTTGAACCTTTGGAGTTATATATAGGTATATAACTTCAAAGGCCTCTGCGGCCCCGCCATTAAGAATCGCACAACTACTCTAGGTGACATCGCGACGACTAAGTTTACTTTTTGATATGCAGTGATAACTTTGCGTTCCGAGGACAAACTTATCGTAACCTCTTTAAAATAGTTCTTGGATTTAACGTCCAGTCAGCGATAGACTATTTTACGTCTTTTGTTTCCGCCCTACTTTGTTATTTGTTAGGAGTATTCTATACATGTTTAACCCTCTGCAACTGAGGTGACTTAATCGTTAATATTTGACTGACGTGGAGTATCTCGGACGACAGCTATACTAATGGTGAACAACATGGTTCTTACTGACTGAAAAATATGTGTTTCAGGAAAAAAAAACAAAAAGGTAGAGCAGTAGAATAGCAGTAGAAAAGCCTAAAAGTCAGTGGTGGAAATACGAAATACACGGAAACGAAGTTGCAGGGGTTACTCTACTTTAAAATAAGCATGAAGCAGTAGGTCCTTATAAAATCAGTTCTCTAATCGCTATACCCACGAAACTAACATTGTATAAACATACGAGTACATACGAGTAGCTATATAATCGATCACGTATTGAGCGCGATCATTGTGTTCGTCAGTTGGACCGTGATTCCTGTCACTATATCTCCCCCCCCCTTACCCTCGATCCCTCTCCCCTTCATATGAATCTCATTTACGTTTGCGCTTACGCAACTGAGTAAAACCACTCGAGTGTGTAATGTTGTTAAGGGTGATTTAGCTTTTGGATATTTTTCGGTTAAATTAGATCAAGTCTATTATAAAACCATTATCATAATTTAAGTTTTGATGAATATTTGAGTAAATTTATTAAACTTAAACTAAGTTAAAAATTAAGAGGTAGATAACAGTAACATTTTATTTTCCGTAGGACTAGGATCACTCTTTTTGCGGTAGGATCGAAAAGGTCATGAACTTGGAAAGTACAGAATAGTAGATTATGCACTAAGGGGATAAAGCAGTGTCTTATGTCGCGGGTGGCATATTGAACCCTGAGCTAACGAGGGACTCCGTTATCTCCTGAGCGAAGCGAGGGAGTTATGTAGAGTCCTGAGTGACGCAAGGGGTTCAAGCTGCCCAAGACCAAGACAAGCTTTATCCCAGAGAAGCATACTCTACTTTTCACACCTTCTGTGAGGCAATAAAAATCCAGGGCTCCGAACTCAGCAGCCAACACCGTCTTTTGTTTCACAATCTTTAAAGTCGCACCTTTTTTCTTTTTTTTATGAGTGGCCAGTTCGATTTTAGAACAAACCTTTTTACAATGCCATATGGGCGTTCTTTTACTAAGAGTTTTCCACGAGTTTCCATACGAATTTTACGTTCCAAATTCAAATCACATTACTACCCTAGGGAGTTTCACACAACATTACTTCCCTAGGTAGGTAATGCTTTGCTTTACCTTGATGATAGCATGATATGTAATTGGATATTGTCGAGCGGGTGGTGTGAAAATACATTTAATTCCCATTAGTGCTCCTTAGTTTGGTTCCATATTCATACGAAATTGTTATAAAAAAGATAACTCTTGCCAGAATGTATCATAGCATGGAACTAGGAAGCAGAACAATGGTTGTCACAGTGCGCGCGGGTCTAATGATGCGTTTAGTCCACGGGGCACCGCGCGGTAAGCTAGTAGGTGCTCAATGCTCATCAAACAACCGTAACAACAGCAAAGTTTGCATAGCGAATTTTCTTACCAGCATTGCTTTGCAATTGCTGTTCTACTTTAAATAAAATTACCTCGAAAATATAAACACTTATTTAAATAGTGAAAGGAACTTTAGGAACTCTCTATCAAACGGCGTCTATCGGTCTTAGTTCAAACTCGCATTCTAAAGTTCTACGGATACGTCTCGAGGCGGGACAATGACTCCATAGAGCGTTTAGTTGTTTAGGGCAGAGTGGAAGGGACCAGGCCGCGCGGAAGGTCACCCATGCGATGGACCAACCAAATTATATCTGCCGTGGGTGGCCCTTTGCATGAGTGTACCAGAACGTCTGAGAGCAGAGAAAAGTGGCGAGATATCGGAAGAAGAGTCACAATCCAAGCATTGAACGTCTCGTCATTCAATATCTACTCCTGTTTTCAATAAACATTATCTCCGTACTACCCCGCCCGAGGTTAGCTAAGAGAAAAGTTTGCCAATGGTCTTTCTTTGTACTGTACTTTGTACGTACGGCGAAGCAAAAAGGAAAGCATAAATCATAATCAATCCATCTACATAAATGATACAAAAACTTAGAACAGCGACGTCTGAGTGCACGTATGTTACGTTCATTCAGCCCAGCTGCGTAAAAACTAGCTTTCCGATTTACGTAGAGCAAGAGATGGCAGTAAAATAAATATTCCTGATGAAGAATGTTTGAAACTTACTATAATATTCACCATTATTATGGCATATAGAAATGTTTATCCAATTTTCTCGAAATACATACAGTGAAAACTGCAATTTATTAACGTATCCATCATAAAACGGCGTTGTGTCTTAGACCAATTTTGAGCTTATAAGAATTATAAGAAGTGTTCTATGAAACATCAAGATCATTACTCATATGTAGGTAGCTTTATAAGTTACAACTAATATTGACCTATGTTTATCTAACGATTTTATTTTGCGGTAAGTTTAGGAAAATAAATGAAAAAATATAAAATACTACAGCTCTTGCTCTCTACGACCAATAATTACAAAAAATCAACACCCGCCCGGTGTACGAGTATAATAACTTGCTTACTGATAACACATTGCTACACCGGACGGCGAGTGTTTCCTCGCCAATAATACTTATTATCTATCAATTAATAATTGCAGGGGCGAGGGCTTGTCTTCTTCCTTCACTCTTTCCCATGGTAACAACCCTTACAGTAATCATTACCTTTATACTTCATCGTAAGTGCTGTTTCAGATTAGAGTATTTTTGTCGCGCGTATACGAGCGGATTAGTACTCGCGAAACTTCTGTAGTCGAACGCGTGTATACCGGCGTTTACGCTCGGTTTTTTCTAGCGAGTGCATGAGTGAGCGGTGAGTCCGCCTGGTTAATCCACTAATCTGAAACCGCACTTACCAGTACGCAGCTACTATTTTTATGTGTTACTTCTAAATACCAGAGATTGCCCCGGTTAAAGAAGTATAATCAAAATAAATACATTCAAAGATTCGGTTCGTTTAACGTAGTTTGGTTTATAGTAGTAGTGTCGTGAAGATGCTGTGATGACTTCAGACTCTATGAGCCGTCATGTTTTATTGTTACTATATTTGTTTGGCATTTGCGTGATTTATCATTTTTGTTGAGTTCAAAAATCATTCTAAACTGTCGACGTTCGTTATAAACTAATAAAACACTTCTTATTTAATAGGAATTACCCCCTCATATTGATAGGATCGAACGATTCCCATACGTGCCACGGTCGTTGCGCCCTGACAATAGTATCTCCACAAGCTACGTACCGTGTAAATTGGTGTAATCTGTCCATTATTTGGGTTTTCATACAGTTTTGGATCCAGTCAACTGTGTCAATAACTCAATAGTTGATTGAAGTGCACTTAAATATTAATTACTTTTGAGTGCCCTGTTCACTGAAAGAGTAAGATACATGACGTCTGATTTGTGTAAATAGACACAAAAGCTTCTATCTTTTACTATAATAATCAGTAATAGGTACAATGTCTAGATATAGACGGTGGTGTTATATTATTTTCATGTGTTTCATAACAACAAATTGTTTCATATTATATTTTATAAGCTTTGGCTGTGTGAACATTAACCGTCGTAAGATTATCCAAGGACTTCTTAACTACTTTATCTCAAAAATTAATACAATAATAATTCATTTATTGCTGAGAACAACCGCATTACTTAAATCCATCCATACCAAAGTCTCGTACGTGAGTATGTCTTTTACGCAGAACAACAGTGAGCATACTAATTTGTCTACCTATCAATATAAAGTCACTGCTTAAGGTTGTATTTAAACTGAATAAGGTTCAAAATAGCTACTTAAAACACTTTGTTGATCATACATTTGTTTAAATTCTTTTAGCGTCTAGAAGTCTGTATGGTTCAGCTAGATTTTATTAATTTTGTAATGTGCGATGGAAGATTTAGTGAACATAATTTAATTGATAACATAATTGCACTTGACGAATACATCCTTCGAGTTTCTGTCGGTCAGTTAGTTAGTTAGGTCCCAGCTTTTTATACATCTTGATGTTCTTTCTTCATATTATTCCTAATTAGCCGAATAAAATAAGTATTTTATTCTCTCGTACAAAAAAGTTCAACGCGCTTGTCTAAAAAAATCATTCTCATGAACATTCATCCTTTGCAGTCGGGTAAAAATTGAAACGCTGTTTCCGAGTCTATTTATTTATTTAATAATTTATTGTACTTCAGATACCTAACAAGGGTGTATACGAGAGTGTATAGTAGTAGTTTCTGTAATCAAGTGACGAGACGAGCTAGACCTCCCCATGGTAAACGATGCATTGCTTCACATGTTGACGGTAATGGCTAAGACTGACCTGCATCTGAAACCAGGAGTCCAGGAGCCCGGTGGCGTATGGAGCTCCCCAGCGGCCGCCGCCAGGGACAATCTGTAACACCACAACAAGTCACTACCTATACGTCACTCTCTCTCTTTCTGTCTCTCCTATTATATGTGAGTGTTTACCAAAAAAAGGATTGATGTTTACTAATATGTATTCAACTTAGTTAATTGTAGCGAATATCTTATTGTATTTAAGTACGAATAACTCTTGTCAAAATTGATGAGGTTATATTAGTAGATCGTTGATTTTACCAGTTATCTGGTTTCTATAGTACAAATTCTGCCAATTTTGGGGCGTTGTTGTGTAAATGACCAAAACATTTTTTTTACACCAAATTCATTCAGTACCTACACTAGCAGCGCTCCATGGCTTCGCCCTCATGGTATGGAGATAAGTGACTTTGTGTTTCTCCACCTTATTAACTATGTACCATACTAAATTCAATTCAATCGGTTCAATAGTTCTGGCGTGATTAAGGAACAAATATACATGTATCAAACCATCATTCTTGATGTCCTCTAACTTATAAAAAATAAACATTATTATACACTAATTATTTATCATTACCTTGTAATAAAACATTTATATTCTCAACGGTATTTTTGGAAAACATAGCATCAGCTTATTTCTTGAAAATTCAAAAAACCTTTTCTAATACAATAAATAAACTCCGAAACTGGGAACAAGCGATTATATTCAAAATTTATTATAGAGAAGGCGATGTATGTGTATTTACGATTTAAGCAATATAAAATTTTGATACCAAAGAAAATGACTGAGCAGATGCAAATGTGATTCAAAGCCGCCGTAGGTTCCTATCTACATTATGTAGACAATAAAACATCACTGTTAAATTTGGCAGTTAACTGATAGTTCTTATTATTTATACTTTTAGTAAATAATTTAGTTGGGGTCAGAATGATTTGATAGAAAGCCAATATGTTTTGGGGCCTTATGCGTATATCTTTTAATGTTTTAGTATTTAGGATGTATAAGATATATAGATACTAGAATTATGACGACAGGCACTTCACACTGTTCCTAAACAAATCTGAGAAGGTGATCGGATCTCGCTCGTCCATTTATCCTTCCGGGGTTAGTTTTGGCCACAGAAGTATTAATTAAAGCATTAAATCACAATGTAGTAAATTGCAAATTCGCAAAAAAAATTGTTACCTTGGCTAACTTCTGGAAAATTTTGGTCATATGCTAATTTTCGAAAAAGAGAAGTTACAGGGCTAGATAAATATTATTTGTTAAAACTACTAGACTTTTTCATTGTTAATAAAACTACATCGTAAAAAGTAACAAACATTATTTGAAAATGAAGATATTTCATTTTTATTGACAAGGTGTATGATTTTTTTTGTTTCTGTCTTACTACTCCATTTTGGTTTCATACTGTCTATCTTGGTGTTCTATAGGAACTCCGTTATTCATCTATGGTTTTGGCCTATTTCTAAAAATTTGATTAGCTAACATGCAATCCACATTACAAAATGTACATAAGGAAATTATTTAGCTACCCATAGACCTTTTACTTGCAAAGATGAACAGTAATAATAATCGTAATCATTATTTTATAAAATTTTGTTTTTGTGTGAATTCAGGACAAATAATGTATAATACATACATCTTACAGTTAATAAATAGTGATGCTTATGATTTTTTTTTTGAAAGATCGTGCTTCATTTTTATAAATTTGTTTCCTAATATTTGTAGTATATCAAACAATTACGAGCACGCATTTCGATAATCATGTGATAAATGGGTGGTCATTATAATAAATAGTTGTGCTAATATAAATTTGATTTTTTATTTTTTTGGTGTAGGTAGGTACATGACTGCACAGCCAGTATTTTTAACGTAGTATTTTGATGTGTATAAACATGGGTTCGAGTTCGAATTATTACTATTCACTATTGATTTCCGAATATTATTATTAAAAATATAGCTATAATGAAATATGATTAACGAACGGTACATTTCTCGTTAATATTGATTTATTTATTTACGTTGTGCGACCGTTAATTGATATCTATGGAGATTTATGCTAACGTTAAAATTTTAATGGTTTTAGCAATTAGTTGGACACAATATTGGTAAAAATGTCAAAGGAAGACACCGTGTAAAATTAATCGGACTTATTTATGTTTATTTATAAATGAGCCGTGCTTGGTTTTTTATTCCCTTGTCGATATTTTTATAAATTGACGCGGCGGCTATGTGATATCATATAGGCCTGCGTGATATCAATATACTCGTTAAATGTTCTATGAACTATCGTTCATACCTATGCCATTCCGTCTAACTATATCCTCTCCGGATTAGTGAGGATTTTTTTTTAATCCATTTATTAATCTTACACGCTTGTAACCATTAGATTGTGGCCATATATTAAGTAGGTGTATAGTTTAATACAATTATTAGTAAATATTCACTAAATGACAGGTTAATACATTAACGTGACTTTTCCGACGGCAACGGAGGCCGTTGAAATCTTTTGTATGGAAGTTTGTTGGGGACGCAAATCATAGTACGGTTACTTCGGTGTTGTTGTTCTATAGTAAATAATAAATTACCCTTTGCGCTTAAAAATGATCAAATTGTTATATTCGTTTGATGAATAAAATAGACTATACCTTACTAATAAAATATCCAGTAGATAGGAATATCAAAACAATAATTAATACTAACTTACTCGTAATTAAATGGTCTGGTTATATTCTAGCGCACAAGCATTATGTCCATTTCACCAATTGATCATAAATATACATATATAAATAACCTCATTAAACCTTCTAAATTGAATGGCAAACAATGTTTAACATTACAGGATGAAGAATGATAGAGTTAAATTTCCTAATGTTTGTTTTATGTTACAAATTTAAAATGTAATAATTTTATTACGGATGTATAAAGAATAAGTGTCGCATATCAAAATACAAAAAAAAAATCTAATCTAATAAATCAAAAAATAAAAATACGACATAAAACAAACTCCTTCTCCTAGATAATTGTTTTCACAAAATATTCTACAAACCGTGTCGTATATTTCTGGATCATATTCAGTTTGACACATTCCGTCGGAACACCGTTGGGAGCGCGAAAATCACTACCGAATTCGGGACACGGTCCGCGTAAGTAAGTGAGTGAGGGCTGGCGATGGCAGCGGCGCGGCGGGTGCCGGTGCCGAAGGAGCGTCAGAGGTGCAGTGCAGCTAGAATGGTTGTGGTGTGGTACCTGGTCGCCCACTAGGTCCTCGGCAGGTGTGAGGGTGCAGCAAGGCTCCATGCCCGGCGCGGCGCGGCGGTGGCGCGCTCGGTCACAGTGCGGCGCGGCGCGATGGGGCGGATACGCTCATCGCGGACGCCTGCGCGCGACCAGAGACTGCGCGCGACTCACTGCGTGCCTACGCCTGATAGCTCGCCGGCCGACCTCCTTCGCGGGGTTGCAACGAAAGTGATTAGGCTCTTGCGCGACTGATAACGAGGGCTAGCGTCCGTTCCCCGAATAATTGCAGGAAAGCGGTTTATTGTAAGGCCTACTCATTACTGGATACTTACGAGCATTTTGCTTGAGGAAGTTAGTTTTTATGTACGTTAGTATGTGTAGGTGCTAAGTTATAAAAAAAATACTAATTTGATTAGTACTGATAAGGAAAATCACTTATCAAACATTTTCGGGGTGCTCTTCGGTGAATAGAAAATGTGTAGTGTGATACTAAATATGTATTAGGTGCCTTGTGGGAAGCGTCAACATTTAGAATGTTTTTTTTTTAAATTATTAATAAATAACAACAATAAAAACGTATATAAGTACGTTTTTGTTATATGCACTTACTTATACTTCCACGTATGACTATTTAGGTCAACACAGACATCTCACTGTTAACTATCATGTATTTTTTCATGCTTATCACAAGAAAGTTATACGACAATATCTACAAATACTCAAAAAGTACGCCGTAATATAGTAATTTCTTCACACTATTCGTTTTGGCCATGTTTTTCAATTTCGTCAACAAATTAAAGTGAAAGGTTTCTAACTTTCATTTAGATTTTATACGTGTTTTAAAATTAACCCTACTAACTTAAAAACACGTATAAAATCTAAATTATAGTATGAAACCTTTCACTTTTTTTGTTGACGTAATCAAAAAACCTGGATGAAACGAATAGAGTGAATAAATTACTATAATACGGCGTACTTTTTGAGTATTTGTCCGAAACATTTTGTATGGAATTCGGATTTGGGGATTAGCCTTAAAAATTGTATGACATATCACTAACAAATGAACATCAAACATGGAATTAAGCAGTTATGTAGATACTCATTAGCAAGAGGTGCTTTGCTAGAAGCAGCCAACACAAAGATTGTGTCACATTATCCTGGAAAAACACTTACGTTGTTCAATTAATACAGCTTTAATCCACTATAAAACCAAGCATGTAAGTGGTACCTTTGTACCGTAAACCGATTCAGGAAATGTTGGTGCCCGCTTACATAACAGATAGTAGATTTATTTAATTAAGTTATTGAATCTAGCTCTGCTCGATGGTTGTAAGATAAAACCAGATACAAGATATAAAGCACGCAACCGGCACTAAGACTAAATCAATTTCGAGTTCGAACTATCACTTGATAACAGACGGGTTCAGATCGCAAAGCACTAGGTACCTACTACCTACTCCTAAGAAAACTTACCTATTTAAATATATTTTTTTGTTTTAGCTTCTAGTTTAGTAGTGTAAATATATAAACATATTTGTTAAAATAATATCAAAAATATAGACAATATTTTTTTTAGGTAAACAACGAATTTGGTTGCGTTACGTGCGTTTTTCAAAACAATGAAAAAAGTACATTCCCAGAGGGTGGCATTTCGTACGTTCTTTAAAATTTCATTGTTTTGAATAGAAGGACACCAGAGCAGGAAACTTGTATACATTCCAATACATAATCCGTTTAGATTGTGGTTTCAGTGGTTTGATGAAAAACTAGAATCCTCCTCCTCCTCGATCGGTCCCTCACTGCTGAGGATCGTGACGTTTTGCAAGGACACCTTCAATTGCTTTTCTCCACTTTCCTCTATCTTCAGCTTTGTGGAGTGCGACATTCACTGGCATTTCGAGACATTCTGGTCTGACCAACGCTTTGGACTTCGTCCTCTTGGTCGCTTGCCCTCGATTTTGCCCGTAACTATAAGTCTTTCAATGTTATCGGCATTTCTGCGTGCTATGTGGCCGAAATATTGGAGTATACGGCGCAAACAGACCGACGACAAACGCTGTGTTTTTTCCAATTTAAGTTCCTCCAGTACGGATGCGTTTGTTCGGTGTGCGGTCCACGGGATTCTCAGTAGGCGACGCCAGCACCACATTTCAAAAGCATCGATTTTTTGTCTGTCAGCAGATTCAAGCGTTCAGGCTTCCAAGCCATACAAAAATATAGATAAATAACTAGAATAATAATTTTATAATAAATAAACATTTATAAATAAACATTTACACACTCACACACGTGAAAAAGTGACAAAATACTCATGAAAACTTGATAGGACTTGATAATGAGGTATCTTTAGATTCGATTTAGTAATGTTATAGTATAAAATTAAAGTGTCAATAATCCAATCCAGTCGGGTTTTCAATTTTATAAACTTTAAGTATGTTAAATATGTATAATTATTTTTAGCACAGAGATATACACAGTTTTTAGTTATTATCTATAATAAAATTACTTTCCGAAAGTCGAGAGAGCTCCTAGCCGAGAGTACTCTTGTCTAGTCTTGGCTACACTACTGGGGCAGGAACATTATAGGCCTATTATGCTATGCTATGCTTTTTTGTATAAAATATTTAACTATGTTCTGATTTCGTAAGTTTTCGCATAAACATTTACAAAGCACGACCGCTGTTGTATCCTATTTATAGAGATGGAGTTCAGTAGCCCTATCATCAAACTTTTTGACAAGCTTATACGTATCGAAGTCAGCACAGAGAAGTCAACAGTTTGTATGACTAAATAAATGATTTTATACATACTGATGACCCTTTTGTGACTTTCGATACGAATATGACAGGCAAAAAAGCGCATCTGTCTAGAAGTGGGTACCTAGTATGATCATAACAATGTATTCCTAAAAACAAAAATCACTTTTTGTATACCGATTACTAATTCTAATTCTAAGCATTAGCATTAGTTTAATAGTGATATAATATAAGTACCTACTAGTTACCTTTAAGTTTTTAGTCAATAAATAATTTATTATTATTTATTATTATTATTAAAAAAGTTTGGTGATAGAGTCTCTAACTTTTCACAAAACCCTAATGAAAAGTTATATTGCCCAGATTGTTTAGGTCTACAAAACTTACATAATGTGTCTCCCTCTTTCGGTGATTTGAAATAGTATTTCGTCTTCATTTCTGGGTCGGCGATTCATACGTAGAGTGTCTGCGCAACCGATCGGGTTGTTGTGTAACTAAAATATAATTAGTACTCTAAACGTGCAAGAGATGGCGCAGTGTCACATAGATTGTGTGAATGTTATAAGTGTATGTTAAAAGCTAGCGAGTGAGCGAGTTAGCTTTCGGGAAGGATTGTCAATAAGTAGCTGTAAAAAAGCCGATGATACTGGGCGAGTTGACAAGCTCAAACAAGGGAACTCGCTGGCTTGTAGCTTGTTAAAAAGCCGTGTGTCATCGATGCTTTCGAGATCATTCTATGCTAATACCTCTTATTTTTTAAGTTAGTATAGTCAAAGAATAAGTAATATTATTACATAGTATAGTCATCAATGACTCGTAACATTACCTGCAAACATTGTCAATCTGGTACAGGGCAGGGTAAAAACAGTAAAATCAAGACTTCTCTAGGGCTTTGTTTTAAACAACGTAGGTACAGGCTAAACCACTGAACGAATTGAAATTTCGAGGGTATGTTTGTCAAAAAGTGAAATAAAAAACTAAGAGATAAATTTTGTCATTTCGCAACACAAACGAAGTTGTGTGAAGTTTCAGCTAGTTTTCTATCGAATTTATATAGATTCGCGCCTTCTTTGATATTTTTTATGTTCTTGCGACAAAATCGCGTTAAAGTTTTCATAAACATCGTGACCATGATAATGTTTTATCACTATAATTACTTTGTTTCTTCGAAATAATATAGGTACACCACTACATTTTTGTCGATGTCTATTTCAAATCGCTACTATGATTAAACCCTAATAGCACGCTCTTCTGAAAATCTACTTGCTGAAAATCTGTTGCACAGTCAGTATAACATTATAGATTATGTAGTATAGTACCAAGTAGAACCGTATTAACGGACGTCAAAAATAATAATAACTGGATGCCACGTCGGCTACTAGAAAATTATACGAAATGACTTCGTGCTATAAGGTTTTGACGTGTATCTTCTAAAAAAAGCGGCTGGCGCTTCGTTTCTTCTAAAAGATCCGCGAAGCATTTACCTAAATATTACGCTTTGTTTTGCACTACGTAAACTTGAGGGCCTGTGCAATGTTTTAGTGGCTTTATGGCGATGATATAGGTAGACTGAAGAGCAGAGATATTTTAACAATGCGTTGCGTGACGGCGCGGGCGCGGCGGCGGCATCGCGGCAGCGTAGCGTACTGTAGTTGACGCCCGTCTCATAGTTTTGACATGTCTTTTTCTTCAGCTTTTGCTAAATATTCATTTATCATCTAAGTATGCGTCTACATCACGTCTTTATATGTTTTTCTTTAGGGCACTTGAGTGAGGTGCCCTCTAAACGAGGTCTCTACATAGAGCCTCTGTGTCACATGAAAAATATCTTCAGTTTCATTGCTTTGCCCTGAGTTCCTTTTGTTTTAATGTTACGCCACTTACCTAAAATACAGACGCTTACCTACAATATTACACTTATCTTACAATGTAAATTTTTAACTGTGACTAAATATTATTCAATTCTAGTTTTAGTCATAGATAAAGCATGTGAATAGAATAGACTAGATAAATATGTAAGATATCATAATGGAATTTATTATTGAGTTACGTATCCTTGCATCTGTATAAAATAGAATACTTAATAAAATCTTTACTATGTAATGGTATTCATACACGCTTCTTACGTTCTTACGCACTTTATGCTGTATGTAATAGGAGAAGAGGAAACTTGTCTCGTTAGAGTTACAAAGTTGAAAAGGAATTAAAATTATTCGACAACATTTTAAGAAACTGGTTCATCTCTTGTGCTTTTGATTTAATTTATAAATTAATTTTGTGTGATTGTGCGCCAAAAATTGAGGCTGCTTATTTAAGATCTATGAGCGGCATACCTTATCAATAATATTGTTACAGTAAATGGACATTTTTAAACCGAAGTGTAGAGTCATATAACCATCAATAGATTTATGTTATTTGTAAAGATATCGTGTAGAGGTAAGACGTCTGACTGATCACAACATGAGACTTAAACCAAAATGGATTTACAACATTTTTAGCCGGTATGTACATAATATTATAGTTTTGGTAACTTTTTATACTTTTTCTGCTTTTAAACTATAGGTATGTACGTACTCATTCTGAAGGTTAATTTTAAAACACGTATAAAATCTAAATTAAAGTATGAAACCTTTCACTTTTTTTGTTGACGAAATTAAAAAAAAATGGACGAAACGAATAGTGTGAAGAAATTACTATAATACGGCGTACTTTTTGAGTATTTGTCCGAAACATTTTGTATGGAATTGTTTTCCGTGACTGAGCAACAAATATCAATTATATGTAACCTCACAATTTTAAGCCTTCTAGTAATTATTGTGAAGTGTGATTCTTCTTCCCGATAGGTGCTAGGTATCATTATTATCATTAATCATTTCTTCAATTCCAGATATACACAGAAAAAAGAAGAGGTCTCTCCCACAATATCATACATTCGAATTGTAAGTTGCTTAGCATTATTTTTAATTTCCATTTTATTTTTTGTTTTAATATTATTTTTTTAATTGCATACAGTTTTATGTACTATATTAACTAAATTAAATGTAATTTTTACTTTTATGTACCTGATTGTGGGCCTTTTTCTAGTAAAAATATTGGGCTTTCGAGGCTAACCATCAAAACGCGGTTCTTCTAACACAGGGTCTAACCCTATAAATAGTTATCATCTAATACTTGATATAACGATTTTCGATTTTATTGATTTTGAAAACGAGCGTAGTATTGCACCGGAATATGTGAATCTTATTCCTGTGTTGCACGGTTCTTGTCATAGGCAGATCTCTTAATATCAGGTAAGCTTTTCATTCTTCTTGTCACATATAAATTAAAAAAAGGTATAAAGCTTGATAAGCTCATAACATAGGATTGATTTTTCACCAGTTTAAGTATGCGACGCCAGTGGAAAAACTAGCTACGTTCATAGGAGTCGTGTTAGGTTTCTTGAGTGGAGTGGGTGTCTGCTTCAATATGATACAAATCGGGGAGATGAGCACCGGGCTAATGGAACGGAGCAGGATACGTGACCGACCATCGAGTCCCCTGCCGCTGACTGCAGCCTTTGGTGGAGGAAGAATACTGTGCGTATGCATAACATAGCTATTATTGAAACCAGAAGGTAATCTAAAATAATTTCAAGTATACATCTGAGGCCGGCATTAGTATTTTTTTGTGGCCTTGCGTCAATCGTTATGCATCATGATAATTATTTGAGTTTCATTCATCGTTTAGCAGCCTCGTGTACCTAGCTCGAGCCAGCCCGCAAAAGCTCGGCTCAGGCGTCACACTCGCCCTCTGTCACTCTATCATTTTTCAGTAACCAAAGAATCTGGCTGCGCAGTTCTGCATTGCATATTTAAGTATTTTTAGTAACTCAAATATTGTGCTTTATAATAGCTACTACATAAGTTTATAAAACAAAACGCGCCTGCAAATTAATACTATTTTGAATTTTAGGCACTGGTTCTATATTATGATAGTCCTATGATCAAGACTAAGGAATCCAATCTCACAGATGCGGGATCTGTTGAAAATTAAAATATTCTTCATTCTACTTTTTCCACTATCCGAATAACTCAGGCAATTTTTAGGTAGATTTGAGTGTTCTGAGTGCTCTTAGGCATACTTAGTCATAGCAAATATAAATCCTTTCAGGTTGAATGCTTCCCATGAAGAGTACATGGCAGCTCTGAGAGAAGATGGGCTAGCGACGGCTATAGGTGTTACAGTCAATCTTGTTATAAGCTTTGCTTTGTGCATCGCCTCCGTTTCCCTCATAAACTGGAGCGCATTAAAACAGGTACTTAGATAAACTTATAAGTGCAAATAACGTCAATTTATATTGGAGCGCATGTCTTCTTGCCTACTGGGGTAACCTTAGATAGAGCTCATAAACAAACCTGATAATTTAGGTTTTGATGCCCCGCCCCTATTCTGGTGTAATAAATTTATACTTAGAATGAAGGTTTTTATTTTGACACACATTTCATACATTTCGAAACAAGGACTCGTTATTGTGAAAGTTAACTAGGGCACATGCTATTTTTACAAGGTAGTCATGATGGCGCTAACTTATATTAGGGTGTTGTGTGCAATATCCAAAATATTTATTTTATTAATATGTAGGAACACGTAGGTTTCTACTGAAATTTCAGCCCTGACACAGTGTTACACCTTTGTCTTCAAGTATGTTCAGTTCATAGCCCCAGACCCACCAAGATGCAATAACTAATAATGTCTTCAAAGTAAAGTTTAGTTTTAAGAACATTAATATGCTCGTAGTTTTGGATTCAACCTTCCAATATGAAAAAGTAATAAGGTGCCTTTGCTTCAGGTCAAAAGACTCTACATACTGTTTTTCAAAGCTCTACTGCACCAAGACTTAGCTTGGTTTGACACACGTAATAATGTACACTTCGCATCTACATTGTCAGAGTGAGTTTTACAATATTTTAGTTTGCTTTATATTATTTATTACACAACCAATTACTAACTAAACGCAAACTATACTAACTATATTATATTAACTAAAACAAAGGTAAAAACTTAATAAATCCACTAAATTAAGTAATACAAATTTAACCTATCTAAAACTATAAATAATTATCATCATCATCCTTGGCGCTACAGCCCCGGGTGGGCCTTGGCCTGGTCAAGTAAACGGCGCCATCCAAGCCGATCTTTGGCTTTCTCCTTCCAGCCGCTGACTCCGAGTGCTTTTAAGTTTTTTCAATGCCATCCAGCCATCGCAGTTTAGGTCTACCTCGAGGTCTACGGCCGTCAGGCTTCCCGTGTAGGGTCCGCTTGGGCACTCTTGCCTCATCCATCCTTTCCACATGGCCAGCCCATCGCAGACGACCGAGCATAACGTGCTTTACAACGTTTGGATCTTGATATAGGTTGTAAAGCTCGTGGTTGTATTCGCCAAATATCACCATCGAGTACAGCACATAAAATGCGCCGGAGATTTTTTCTTTCAAAAACTAGTAGTCTATGTTCGGCTGTCTTGCTTAGAACCTAGGTTTCCGAATCATAAGCCAAGACAGGCCTTAGTAGGGTTTTAACAACTAAAACTAAAAACTATAAATAATACTTACATTATTTTAGTTATAAAGACCGAAAAAACTACCATCGTGTTTTGGCCTGTCGTATATATTGGTGGTGAGTAGCAATCAACACAATGCAATCTGTTAAAAACTTTTATAGGTTTCCCATGAAAAGAGATAAGTTTTTTTTTAATTGTAAAGAAGAAAATATACTACACGACAAACTAAGGTTAATTAAATGACATCAACTACAGTAATGAAAAGTAGTTTGGAAACTAACCAAAAACGCACGTATACTCGCCGTTTTGTACTAAGCTATCCAGATCGTTTTTGGTGAAATTTGTTTAATCATTTTGGTCGCCATCCTATATAGCTAAATATTGGCGCATTTTTCGCAGTTTCTTAAATCTATGAGAATCCTCGACAAAACCTCGACTTTCTACAGCGAAGAGTATTGTTTATTTAATTATTTTTGATGATATTTTTAGGGACTTGCTGGACCTAAGAAAAGGGCTTGGCGACCAGCTGGCTATGATAGCAAATCTAATGGGAACTGCGAGCGGTAGCTTGGTTATAGCCTTTCTTTTAGGCTGGGAGCTTACCCTAGCCTGTTTGTCTGTTGTACTCCTGTCGGTTATTTCTGCCGTGATGTTTTACGATGTGAGTTGAAAATCATCAATCCAAGATTTCATCAATAAATATTTTTTTAATAATTATAATTGGTGATATTAGCAGTTGAACACTCTCTGACCTCGTAAATTGACTCACCATATAATCTATCTCCCCAAATAAAAAACTTGAGTTTTCAATATACACAGCTCTTTACGCCTATTTTAATAATGTGTGTGCATAATAAGAAAGTGCTGCTTACTCTGCCTACTATTCCTACTGATCCTCTAATGATTTTCTTTTGACAACTTTTCTAATAAATCTGTGGATAATGCAGTGGGCTGCAGTATTGATAAACTAAGTACCTACTATAATTATTAAGTATAATATATATTACTGCTGTGCTATGGTCCCTAATAAATAAAATTAGTGTTAAAATAAAACACTTTTTAGCTAATAAAATCATTATTCACTCAAAATAAAGTAGGTTAGAATTTGGTTCCAAATAATGTATCGGACTGATGAATATGCATTATTTGCATTGTATTTCACCAACAAACATTTTTCAGTGCCAAAGCAAAACTTCAGAACAAGAGGCAGACTCTTATAACCAAGCAGGAAAACAAGCAGAAGAAGTGCTCAGATCAATCAAAACTGTAATAGCCTTTGCTGGTGAAAGTAAAGAAGTTGAAAGGTACCTCTGCTACTTTACAATATCCTACTCTTGAACTAGAACTCTCTCATAAAGTTGTATATAACAGGTATACACAATTGCTGGGCCCGGTGGAGAGCTTGGCTCGCAAACGTGGCCTTTTGATGGGGATACTCCGCGGCGTGACGTGGTTCCTTACATTTGGCCAGTACCCCATAGCTGTGGGCTACGGCGCTAGGCTCGTACTGAAGAGCCAGGAGAGATCCCAAGATACGTTATCGGAGTCTAGATATGTTCTTGGCACTATTATTGGCGTACGTTCTTTGCTTATCAAGTATGAGTAGATTCATGGATCTTTGTTTTCATTTGACTTTATCTTTCAGGTTCTGTTCCTTACGTATATGAGTGCACAGTCTATCACATATTGTTTGCCGTGTCTAGAAGCCATAACTAAAGCAAGAACTATTGCTGCGAATTTATTTAAAATGTTAGCTGCTAAACCAAAGATATACAGTTCCCCAGGATATGGAGCTATTCCACAAAAATCGAAAGGAGAAATCGTTTTTGAAAAAGTAAACTTCGCCTATCCTTCCAGATCAGATATCTTGGTGCGTAATCGACTAAAAACTTTCTAGGAGATTTATAAACCAAGCACGACTGGGTACTTATTGATATCAATTTTAGGTTTTAAAAAACCTGTCCATCCATGTGAAATCTGGCGAATACGTAGCGTTAGTTGGACCTTCAGGAAGTGGCAAGTCAACAATACTACAATTATTGCAGAGACAGTATGACCCTGATTCAGGATCCGTTATATTAGATGAAACCGATTTGAAGAAAGCTAATCTGCACTGGCTCCGATCATCAATAGGTTTGTACATTCTAGATTATATGTTTTATAAATTCTTTTACGGAGGCAGTTTTCCATAACGTCATATTTTACAGGTTTAGTCAGCCAGGAGCCGACACTCTTTCGTGGCACCATACATGAGAACATCGCTATCGGACGTCCGGAGACGACGCGCGAAGAAGTGCAACGAGTCGCAGAAGTGGCGTGCGCGCACGATTTCATCACAAACTTGCCAAACGTAAGTGTGGTGAGGAAATACAGGAATTTCCTGTGTGATCAACGCGGCAAAATGCTATCATCGGGTCAGAAAGAGCTTATGTTGGTCGGTGTAAGGGTTTTGGTCCTTAGGTGATCATGTCCATCATTGTCGGGCGGTAAGAAGCAGCGCTGGCGATCACGTAGTCGCTGCTGCGCGAGCCGGTCTAGTGAATGTAGTGTATGTGTTCGGCAGGGCTATGACACGGTGATCGGAGAGCGCAGCACGTCGCTGTCGGGCGGGCAGAAGCAGCGCGTAGCGATTGCGTGGTCGCTGCTGCGCGAGCCTGTCTTGTGTATGTAGTGTTTGTGTTCGGCAGGGCTACGACACGGTGATCGGAGAGCGCGGCGCGTCGCTGTCGGGCGGGCAGAAGCAGCGTGTGGCGATCGCGCGGTCGCTGCTGCGCGAGCCGGCTGTGCTGTTGCTGGACGAGGCCACGTCCGCGCTCGACCCGCACTCCGAGCGGCAGGTGCAGGCCGCGCTCGACCGCGCCAGCCAAGGCAGGACAACCATCATGGTCTCGCACAGGTTATTACAGACAGGCATCATAACATTTTATTCTGTAATCAAAGAAGATTATATGTGGATGTCGATACAATGTTAAGTACGGTTTGTTCGCAGGTTATCTACCATTGTGAAAGCTCATCGCATTATTTACATAAATAAAGGCAGTATTGAAGAGGAAGGGACTCATGAGGAGCTACTGAATAAAAAAAGTTAGTGTGTTACTTACATTGTATTAAGCAAAATAGGCTTGTTTATACGATTTATTTATGAATATATTTCCTAGTTTATGCAAAAAAATAATATAATTTTAGATTATTATTATATGCTGGTAAAAACGTGGAGAGAGGAAAATTATTATGAGACACAAAGGCACACAAAGGAACTACATGATAATATAGAAACTTGTAAAAAGGAAGAACAATTAGGACCACAAATCAGTATAAAGGATCAATCCGATACACCAAAACCCAAAGGTAAACAACAGTTACAGTGAATTTTAGAAAACTTTGAACACCATTCAAATTATAGTAACACATTTTTTTCTCAAACAGATCTCTCAAGCAAAATACATTCGTTGAACGAAGGAATAACTACAGGCGCTAATTCTATGAAAAATATAAGTGTCGACGAGGATATAAAGGTTAACATTTTGAAGTATCACTCTTATTTTTAGTGGGCTACTAATTTTATAAGTACCAACTTAAAATGTATCTATTTATATCACTAACTAACAATTAAATTTAGGGCATCTTGTTGCGTAAGTGTTCAAAGTTTTAATATATTCAGAACAAACCTAGTACCTACTCATATCTAACCTAACATGTCAGTCATAATGATTTTACGACCCTAAACTGTCTGTACCTTGTCTCTACATATATTTCAGCAACAAAACGATTGGCAGATATTGAAACTCAATGCGCCTGAATGGGGCACCATTACTGTGGGCTTAGTGGCTGCATTTTTGTACGGCGCTAGCTTCCCAATTTTCGCCCTTCTTTTCGGATACACAAATAAGGTAGGTTATCGCTGATTTCGTTTATGTCAACCAAGGCCACACTCTTGATGGAGTGTCAATGGAGGTTACGTTTTCCCATGGCCAAAATATGGTACATAGGACTTTGAGTTAAGTACATAACATGAGGGCGTGGTGAAGAGTAGAGAGAGCGCCATAGCCAAGTGGATGAGGCCCTTGCTTTGCAATTTGTCTCTGATGGTCCCGGATTCGAATCCCAGTGGCAGTCATATGGGTTTTTCTTTCTAAAAGATCGATATCATGAAGAAACCGGCATGTCATAGAACATGTTTTATGGCATGTGACATCCACTAATAAAACTTAGTTGGCCTGAGTCCCAGTGTATGGGAACATTATAGGCCGATTATGCTACTATATTATGCTTTGCTTACATGAGTGTCTTCTATCACAGCTACTTATTACTTTTTCAGATAATGTCATATGAGGACCCAGAAGAGTTGTTATATCATGCGAATATAGTTACGGCTCTCTTTGTAGTTGTGTCATTCGTTTCTAGCTCCTCTATGTGCATTGAAAATATTACTTTGAATACTGCTGGCCTGAAAATGACTACGCGACTAAGGATTCAGTATTTCTCAGCGCTTCTAAGGCAGGTTGGTAATCAATATATAATTATAAAAGGCTTAACTCTGACTGACTGAATGACTGACAGACAATATATATCAAACTAGCGTAGAGACTTGATATTTGGAGGGCATATTCTTCAAGAAGTGTGTGCGTACTAAGTAAATAATTTTTGGGGAGTTTTGGCGGGAACATGAAAAATGGCGCATTGGCGGCATTAAATTAATTGACAAAACTTGTATAACTTTGAGTGTTTAAGTGTAAAAATGGTGGTTTTTTATCCATTAAGTGCTTGTCAACGTGTATGAGTGCTGGTGAATAGTGTAATGCTGTAAAACGTGAATTTTCGTGTTGTCTCCAAAACTCCATAGAAGCCTCAGTAAAGTCGCAACCACCACTACTTTACAGGGGCATGACTTGACTTATCGACTCTGAATTATGACAAAATAATCTCTCCAATTACTTGACACTGGCTATATACCTTTGATGTGAAGCCAAATGCAAAAAAATTAGGTGCTTCGAAAAAAAAAAAAAATTTTGTTTGCAAGGCAAACGAAGGGGCGGGCTAAGCTAGTATTAATATTTTTGGACATTTCACATAACACCATATAGTCCCAAACTAAGCAAGCTTGTATTATGGAAACCAGATAACTGCTAGAATACTCATAAGAGCCTAGCTAGCTCTAGCTAGGCTGATGAGTAATGTAGGGAAGTCTCTGGATCTCATTTTATTACGATGTAGTTATTGGATTGTGACGATTGAGTTTATTTCACTAATCTATCGTGAATTACAGGACATGGAGTTTTTTGACAACGAGTCCAACTCCTACAGCGCTCTGTGCACGAGATTGAGTAGCGACACAGCAAACGTGCGAGGCGCTACGGGAAAGCGAATCAGTATTGTTTTGCAAGCATTCAGCTCTGTTTTTATCGCAGTAATCCTTTGTTTATACATCAGCTGGCCACTGACTCTACTGTCTATTGCCTTTATTCCTCTGGTAAAAATAACATTTAATACGTAAACTACTCCGTATCGTAATAATAGGGTAGGTATGATATCAACTTATTATTTTTAACATTAACGGCACAAGGATTTAAAATTAACAATTCCAAGCTGGTGTTATTAAATGTTTTATTAATTTAATAATAACATATTCAGGTTATTGGAAGCTTTCTATTTGAAGGGCTAATAGCTCAGAAATGGGAGGAAGATCAGAGAAAAGCTTTTGTGTCAGCCACGTCTATTGCAACAGAAGCCGTTTTGAACATCAAAACCGTGCAGAGCTTAGGTAAAAATCTACATTTTTGTTTAGTCGAAGTAAGTTCTATATCATTACAGTTTCAGTAGGTATATTATTATTAATAACCTTCCTAAGAATTTAAAAATTGGATCTTTTCATCAAAAGGTAGGTACCTTATCTGCAAAGTTACTTTTTTTCCTTATTATATTAATTTGAATTTGAACTGGAATTTTAGTCACAGTCACAATTCTTAAGTTTTGTTTTAGGAATTGAAGGTTTGTTTGTGAAAAACTTTGAAATAGCCCTGGAGCAAAGCTGCGATCTGATAGGAATCGCAACGCGCTGGCGAGGGTTAGTGCTGGCGGCTGCAACTCTACTACCCTTCACGGTATACTGCTACGCAGCCTCATATGGAGCTTATCTCGTTTCTAGAGCTGAGCTGGACTACCAACAGGTTATGCTGTAAGTGAAGTACCATACTGAACAGTCAACTTACACTTACTGCCAAATACCCTATGCTTAAACTTGCACCTGAAATTTATAGAAGTAACAATTACGTATTTTGGTTTACAGAATCAACGAAGCTCTTACATTTGGATCGTATATGTTGGGACAATCTTTTTTGTTTGCTCCAAACATACAAATAGCCAAGAAAAGTGCCACTAGAATCCTGAACCTTATCAACAGAAAACCTGAAATCAGGAACGATATGCTGAACGACGAAGGAGAATGGGTAATCAAATCAATCATATGGGGTATAATTTTGCTACAGTTGCAGCTTATTTGCCGCCATCCGCGTCGCCGCCCCACCGTTACCGTTCAAAACGGTGGATCAAGCATCACGGATGTCAAAAACTGATCCAGTAATGGTCCCTAATTTAGCAGGCAAAGTAATTACAGTTACAAGCACAATAAATAGGTACGTACGTAGAGGTTATCTACCACCACCACAGTATCGTCACCGTAACCACCTTACGTCTGAAACTGAGAAACCTACGACCGACCTTCGAAGTATTTAATATATCCATGACATCATGAAATCTTGCCTTAATTTATATGGTAATAACATGCAAGATTATTATAATGTTAATACTGAATACCTACTCAAAAGGTGAATGCTCTAAAGAACAGTCATACAGCACTCAAATGTCCTTTCATAATATTTCTGACCATTTTTCATGAGCATGGATAAAATCATACATATAATCTCTTGGTGACATTTCCGTCCAGTCGTGTAATATTAATTATTGAGTTATAATTCATATTACCTACAATATTATATGTATACTGTCAGGTGGCCTCAGGAAGCCTGAGGTTAAAAGATGTAGAGTTCTCGTATCCGACGAGGCCGCTGCAGCGAGTGTTACGCGGCATCGAGCTGCGAGTGGAGGCGGGCAAGACCGTGGCGCTGGTGGGCTCCTCCGGCTGCGGCAAGAGCACCGTGCTGCAGCTGCTGCAGCGCTTCTACGACCCTGACAGTGGCAATATCGTAAGTGCTGGCTGACTGCGTCCCTCACATTATGAGCAAGGACGTAGCGCTTATAACTCAGTATAAATCTATACTGATCTTTAATATCCAGGAGTTGGACGGGCGTGACATCCGCTCGGCACTGACGCTGCCGCGGCTGCGCAGACAGCTCGGCGTGGTAGAGCAGGAGCCGGTGCTGTTCGACCGCACGATCGCCGAGAACATCGCGTACGGCGACAACAACCGCAAGGTCACCATGCACGAGATCGTGGACGCCGCCAAGAGCGCCAACATCCACAGCTTCATCGTGTCGCTGCCCAAGGTGCGTAGCCTAGGCCTGCCGCTGTACCCCCGTGCGCTGACGTCACGCGGCTCTGACGCCTGCTTGCTGTCCGCAGGGCTACGACACCAACTTGGGTGCGAGCGGCGCGCAGCTGTCGGGCGGACAGAAGCAGCGCGTGTGCATCGCGCGAGCGCTCATCCGCTCGCCGCGCCTGCTGCTGCTGGATGAGGCCACCTCCGCGCTCGACGCCAACAGCGAGCGGGTAAGTGCACTCTACTACGCACAACACAGTTTTATCAACCGGCCAATCCTGGCTCTAGTAGTGCGCAATTGTCAGGCGAACAGAAACAATTTCACCACAACTTGTTCGCTTTACAATAATTAGGTTGAAGGGAAGTATCTGATATATGAATGAATATCTCTCCCGCAGGTAGTATCGGAAGCGCTCGAGCGTGCATCAGCCGACCGCACCTGCGTGATGATTGCGCATCGCCTATCCACCGTTAAAAATGCAGACCTCATTTGTGTTCTTGTCGAAGGTATTATTTATTAAGGTATTATAGGGATGGTTTGTCAATTAAAGATCATATACCTAGCTAAATTTCGAGATGTTCCTAATAAGTTTGAAAGCCTTCAAACTTATTTACATTACTTTGTTAGTTGTGACTGTGCAGTACACTTTAAGATTTATTTATGATATTTTTAGTGATAGTTATCGTTATATTATTATATATTATTATTATAGTTTGAATCTGGTATGATCATTGCACTTATATTTTTCAGGTCAAATAGTGGAAAAAGGAACTCATCCGGAGCTGATTAGTGCCAAAGGTCATTACAGGAGGATGTGTGATTCAAGATCCGCTCTATGATCAGACTTTTTATTCATCATTTTCATCAATCAAAATGCTTCATATGTGTTCAGAACACCAGTTTGCCAACGTTTATCGGCCTTCATTAATTTTAAATAGACCTTCTCTTATCTAAGTAGAACAGTTTTACTAAGTAGTATTAAGAATTGTTATTTATTTAAATATATTTATCGAAACCTAGAAAGTACTTATCCAAATACTACTCCTTAACAAAACCGAGCATAAGCACCAGTATACGCACGTATACGCGCGATACGCTTTTGTAGAATCGCAAAATTCGGAAGACACCAATCCGTCCAAAAATACGCTAGTCTGAAACCGCACTAAAAGACATTTATACTAACTAATAAAATTATTTTCAAAAACTTTAGTATTTGTAATTAAAGTGTGGACTAAACAAAAGAAGGGGTCCTACTGGAAGGGGTTATGAAAACAAGAAAGACCAAAACTGACATTCTCGAGGTTCGTGGATGGATTCAAAAACTACAATTCACAGCGTACTTTTTTATGGCAATAAGTATTGTTCACATTACTACGCAAATCCCAAATGAGATTAGACGAGGAAACTGTCACTAAACTGGGTAGTTGTAAACTAAACAGATAAAAAAGATTTAATCATTATCATGATGACTGTGTGGGTAAATAATGGTTATATGCATGATCAAAGTACCTGTCTAGCATAGGTATCTACAATCAAGAAGGAATTTCCTTCGTATGCCAAATTAGGTTAGCGTAACGTTTGCGGTGCCAACCTTAAAGCCAGGATGGCACGCAGACACCAACCTGTGACTTAGAAGTAGCCGCCTTCGGAGTAGTACCCAGGGTGAAGAGCTAAGCTCGACCCTCACACACATTTCCCAATAAGAGGTAGAAGTGTGAAGACTACACTGGTGCTATCAAGAAGCTTAGAAAAGACAATTTGCATATATAAATATAGGTAGGTAATGTTTATAACAGAACCCTAAGATCAGCCTTGAAGTAAAATGGCGTCTAAAAGGACGCCAAACCGTCATTCAGGGTCAGGTATGCATCTTGTTTCCATTTTCCCTAATAAAGATAATACAAAATTCGCATAAAAAAATTCAACCCAACTTATCAATCAGAAGGCGACTACGCCATGATTGGTTTGTTCTAAGGAGCATGAAACTTACCTATAAAAATATGGTGTTTACGGTCGTTAGAAAATTAAGGTCATAGGTAAGTATACATTATACAGACATACATAACGGCTGAAAACCGGATGCGCGGTTAAGCGCGGATAATGTAATGCGTTGTAATTATTTTTATAGTCTTACAGGATGAGTTTTTTGAGTCTTAGATATCTGTCCGTCTGTCCCAGAGCGACCTTACGTAAGATATTCAAATACAAGCTCATTTAAAATAAAAACAACTGCATTATACTTCTTGTTTAACTTTTAATTTGTAGTTAAAACAACAAAAAGTGTTAATTTTAGCATGTTTATGACATTCAGGACATTTTGAACATTTAGGATTTAGCCATCTGAGTGCAGGAAACCTTTTATTTTTTTTAAGTTCTATGCGAATTATATTTTGTTTGATAATGAAGTAGTGTGTACCTATTTCTTCCTGTATGCCTAGGTACATATTTTACGACGTTGTAATTTGCGTTGATTAAGATAAAAGAGCAATAGTAGAGTGTATAAATATGAGTGTAATGTAAAAAGGCGTGTACACATGCACAGAGTATCGTCAAAGGCAGTCTTAAGGAGGCGCGCCGCCTTCCCAGGTGTATCAAGTGAAGGCTCTTAAAATTGGATATTTTTCTTATTCGAAGACTAGTTTGGTTCAAGATGGGAACAAAAAAAGCAAAAAAACAGTAAGTGGTTTTTTACTATGCTTTGCATATTTAAGGTTTTAGGTTGAATTATTTCAGAAGTGTAAAGATAATTTGACGAGTTTTAATTCAAAAATTTTGTGGAACAGTTGTTGTAAACTTAACTAATAAAAAATAATATGTGTTTTGATATGTTTATGTAAAAATATGATGATTATTGCTCGATTTTCTTGTTCTTAACTGTTAGTTTGGGGGCTAACTAATTATATTTTATTATCTTACCTGGCGAAATATATAAAGTAAATTTTATATCTTTATTATTATTACTTTTATTTATTTTATTTTCTTTAGCTATAACTAGGAGGTTTTTACTAGCCTAATGCAGAAGCGATTTTTTTAATGCATGACTTCTTTTCTAAAAACGTCAAGGTTGTATTCATATATAATATTACTAGTTATCATCGTATCATCTACTACTATTTACTACTACTCAAACATTTTATTCTATTACAGGAAAGCCGAGGAGATCGAAGCAAAAGTTTCGTATTTCTCAATCGTAAGTACTACTTAGTACTCTGTGATACTATCTACCTATATATATATATACCTATATCTACTAGGCAACATACAACTCTACAATGTCAATATAAAAGCAAAAGTATTAAGCCACAAAACATTATTTTATTGTTATAGAGTTATCGTTTTCCACAAATACTTTCATAATAAATTTGTACCTTTTTAAATTAGCTAATACCGACTCGTATAATGATTATCTTCGAACTATTAACATTTTGAATACGGTACATAAAAAATCAATTATGTATCTATGTACATATACAACAACAATTTCGTATGAAGCATGGAACTTGTTTTTAGGTTAATTGTATACAAATATTAAATGTTATTGTGAATGAATAGGGTAAGTATATAAATATTATATGACATAGTTACAAATATTTTAATACTATTAAGTTAAACAGGTATTCTAACAGCACAAATTAGTTTGTTAAGATTAAAAATACACGTTTAGAAAAAAGTCACGTGAGATTAGAGGTTGAGGGGTGAAGTAAAAAAATTACCAAAATCAACCTCATTATACAATTTAATAAACACCTAATGCAGCATTAAGGTTGCAGCCGTGTTAGGCAGATCTATTGATTGATGAACCCTTCGATAGTCATGAAAAATACAAAACCTTCGGTTTGACGTGAAGTTATTTTCAGTTTCGATATGGGACATGTATGGAGTTATCGGCAACTATATTTGGCATAGTTTTGGGCTTGCTTAGCGGCGGTGGAGTGTGCTACAACTTGGCGCAAATAGGAGAGCTTAGCACGGCCTTTACGGAGCGGACTAAATTCACAGAACGAATGTCCTCTTACCTGCCCCTCACTGCAATCTTTGGAGGAGGAAGGCGACTGTGAGTTTTGTTACTAACGAGACGAGATATGTATGAGGCTTCAACAGGGCCAGGGCCTTCTGATAACTCAGTTGGCTTACAGCTGAGTTTAAATCGGGCTTGCTGCTGTAGCACAAACCAAAGTGTATGCTTACCTATATTATTATTGAAAAGCTGTTATTTCTGAATATTTATTTTGTTTTTATCTTATCTCTTCTTTATTCTGTTTTTTAATACGTATCCTTGTATACTTTCTCCATTTGTAAATTCTATTAATATGTCTTACATGTGTTTTAATATGTAAATGTTTATCATGTCTATGTATGCGTGCTGCTGGCTGATGGTAAGATCACGCTTGCGCATCACCAGAACGGCTTTGAATTATTTGAACGGAATCTACTTGTAGCAAGATCCTCCCAACGATAGACAACTTTATTTCAATTTTTATGATTTAGGACGTAATAAAATTAATACTAGTAAATTCGGTTAAGTACATCGATGTTATTGACTAGATTTGCTAGAACACTATTTCATAAATTGACAAATCCTAGATTGAAGTTCTTAAACAACACACTTATCTGGAGATAATACCTAACTGAAGTACCGTCTTATCTTTGCAGTTAATTTCTACAATTATCTCCGACTAAAATTACTGGTCATAAAATCTATTTACTCGATTCGTTTTATACGTTGGTCCCAGTTTTTGATTACTTACTATCATGTTCCTAGGAAGTAGGCATTCAAACCTCTATGAACCTCTACTTAAAAAAAAGTAAAAAAAGTATCTGTTATCTCCGTTTCCGTAGTATGTACACGCTCTGCTTAGTTTGGGGCTAGATGGCGTTGTGTAAAATGTCCAAAAATATAATTTTTACCTTCGCAAGAACCACTCAACGTTTATAAAGTTATACTATAACGAAAGAATTATCTATCTATATATTATTTACTTGCCTAGGTAAGCTTGATGTTCCGGGTTCGATCCTCGGCCGGGGTGAATATTAGTGTGACGAACCCAAATGTTTGTTTTCGTCTCTTGGATGTTGTGATGTCTTGTATGTGTCCATGCCACCTGCGACACAGGGAATCCTAGTGTAGGGGTGTGAGTGTGTGAATGTTTGTAAAAAAATATATAATGAGGATTATAAAACTATGTATGTTATGTTCATCTTTTAGAGAAAACGCATCACACGAAGAGAACATGAAAGCTCTTATGGAAGACGCAACAGCCATGGCTATAGGCATGGTCCTTAGTATATGTATATCGATATTGTTCAATATACTGTCAGTGGGACTTATCAGCTGGAGTGCACTAAGACAGGTACGATCGTCGGCTTATCACCATCAACATCACGCTAGACTTTCTACTAATATTTTGGATGCGAAAGTTTGGATGGATAGAATGATTGTTGCTAAATGATGCTGAATTAGTGCAGCCGCAAACGCGTTGCCCACTAGAGCGACAGGTGGTTGGCGTCCGTCAGTTTTTGTACAATTTGTAGCTGTCGGTTTATCAGCACTATCTTGCATTACGAAGCGGGCAGCAATGTAAAGTCATCATCAAAGAGTCAGTGATTTTAATACCGCCGTCATAATATTGAGAGTGATTTTAAGTGTACAATTGTCTTTATTGATGACCTTACCATTAATTGACTCCGCTTTATGGTACCAGAACTATGTATTTCTTGCCTTAAATAATAGTTTATATTGAGATATATGATATACCGCTATTTCATACTGCCATGCTAATTGACGTAGACTATGTCCTTTTAAAGACGTAACCTATATATATTCCAAATTTAAGTAAAATCAGTTTAGGTCTTTGCGGTATTGAATAGCAAAAACAATGCATCATTCTTGTAGTGCATAACAACATATATCGGATGACAGGCCCTCCCGTCTGTGACACTACAAAGAAAAAAAGAGATGCAGTGGAAGAGAGAGGGTGAGAAAGTGCGGGGGAAGAGCAAGAGTGATAGGGGGGAGAAAAAGGGATAAAGGGGGAGAGCGCAAGAGATAGGCGGGAACAAGAGAGAGGGAACGAGAAAAATATAAATTAATTGTCATTAGTATACCTCATTAAAAGGATTTAATTGTACTCAGATTACCCGGATCCGAATGCTGTTCTTAAATGCTGTGCTCCGTCAAGATATGACTTGGTTCGATACAGACTCGGAATTCAATCTTGCCTCAAAGATGTCTGAGTAAGTAAGGGGTTCAACTGGGGTACAAGTACCTATCGATACAGATTCTTAATTTAATCTTGCCCCAAGGATGTCTGAATATGAATATGGGGCTCAACTGGACTAATTCTTCAGTCCATCATAGCAGTGTATTACGTATCATGCTTTGTATTAAAATAAAATCTAGGAATTTTACTTGATTTTTTTTTTGCTAGGTTTTATTGCTGAGCCAATTTAAACAATCAAAATGCTGTGACTTTGAAGACGTATTTACGAAGTGTGTAATACAGTGGACACATTGTAAATCACAATTGGTTCAATTGGCAACGCATCAAGCTGATGACTTGTTTAAACTTTGCATACATATTTATTATGCTGATAGATAAGTATCTATCAGTTATTTCATTTAGTTAGTTTTATCAGTTAGTAGAGTAGATTCCTAAGTAGGAATCTAATCTACGAGACTACTCAAAAAAACAATTTCGCAAACGTAATGTATGACGTCCTCCGGCCATCGTCGTTCTGCGAAAGGCTGCAGACAGGAGTTTGATGCAGCAAGCAAGAGGCATGGCACGATGGTGCTCTTTGAGGCCTGAAATAAGCAGAAATGGCATAAGGCCTGAGTATAATTCAGAAGCGACGTATATAATGCGAAGGCACGGACACAGGCAAAAGTTTTTCATACAAAATCTGTTATGCAACGCGTCGTGCATTTAAATCTTTGCATTCGCCTTAGGCCTAAATTATACAGAAGCGACATAAGGCGAAAGCACGGCGCATTATTGCGTGACGCGTTCGCTTATAGATTTTGTATGAAGTGCCCGTGCCTTCTTCGCCTTACATCGCTTCTGTATAATTCAGGCCTGAGAGAGGCCTATATCCAGCAGTGGACTGCTTTATGCTGATGATGATGATGGGAAAATACTTATTTTATATGTTTTTTTAGAAACTTGATGAGGATGAAAGACGGCATGGGTGAGAAGCTTGCGGTGGTATCTAACCTGGTGGGCACCAGCATCCTTTGCCTGTGCACCGCCTTCCCGACGGGCTGGGAGCTCACCCTCGCCTGCATATCCATCATGCCTTTTTCGTTAGCCGCCTCTGTTGCTATGTCCAACGTAAGAATCAATGGTTATATAATTTAGTTTAAATTGTTTTGTGTCTGATCTCCTGGACATAGCGGTTTATTTGTTAACCATGTCAAATGTGGCGAGGAGTTTCTTATTTTTTATGATAACAAGTAATAAGACTACCAATGGTAAGAGATCATACCTGCTCATGACCAAAACAGTGCTATAGAGGACTTTCATTCACATAGGTCTGTGCAGCACTGCTATAGCATTCGTCCACTTTGATTCATTAACTCGACCACATTAATTGTCTGTTTCGAAAGCCCAAGTTCTAAAGCCTAGCTTTTTAACCTTCAAACTATAATACAGCAATGCTTACACATTACTTCATTGCGGCAGATTATTAGATCCTTTTTTCATAATCCAGCGCGGGACGCCTCCCAATTATGAGAAAATAAATTTATCGTTTTTTCCAGTACCAAACGAAGTCATCTATCCGAGAAATGGATTCATACAGTCAAGCAGGCAAGCAAGCTGAAGAAATTCTGAAGTCAGTCAAAACTGTCGTAGCCTACGCTGGTGAAATGAAGGAAGCTGAAAGGTAGATCAGTTTTTTGTAATAATTATGACTTTTATGACTGACTAACTGATAGACAACGTACCTACAGGTCAAACCACTTAACGTAGAGATTTGAATCTTGTAGAATGTGCTCGATAAAAGCTGAAAACGCGTACTAAGAAAGATTTTTTTAAATACGCAACGTAAACGAAGTTGCAGGGATCAGCTAGTTATGAATAATTTCATTCGCAAAACATTGTAGTGAACTGCTAACTAAGGCGCAATGCATGATATAAAATGTAGAGTCGTATAGTATATTTGCACAGTCTCGCAATGTCAATGATACATCACTAAGGCACTAGACATACAGATAATTACGTTTATCTCATATCTAAAGAGTAAAGATTACTTTCCTAATTTCCAGACAATCAATTTATTAAGAATTCCAAATAGGAATCTATTACAGCTATTTTAGCGGCCTCATACCCATGATACGCATGTGAATAGGTGCAGTTAGGCCTTCAAGCAGACAAAGTACAGCTGACAAATGACAAATGAAATGGTTTATTGTAATAGAGTATGGTGTACAGGTTTTAAATTAAGATACCTTTTGGTTTCACAATTTTCACCTACTCTACCACGGCAAACACCAGATATTATGCTACAAAAAACATGATTGTGCTCTACCTAGTCTTTGCCCGAGACATCTATTTCGATATCTACATTTAATTTATTTAGTAACATACATTGCCTTATAATGATATTATTTAAAAATATATGTACCTACATAAAATTTCTAATTTATTTAACTACAATATTGGGTGCATATCAAAATGAAATTGTATTTCTACTAGTAATTAATTAATATATCTTCAAAAGTAGGTCCTTCTTTAGACTAAATACATACAAATGTTTTTATTGAGTAACTTTGTTAATTAGACATAATTATAGATGATTTAAAATACTTGAAATTGAGGTATCGCATTTTAGATAAATTAATCTTAAATCATGTAATTTTTCATAGCTCCTACTTAGTCTGTTACCATTTTTACACAGGTACCGAAAAATGCTGGAACCAGCGGAGAGCTACGGGAAGAAACGAGGTCTATACACAGGTCTCGGGAACGGATTCAACTGGGTTTTAACGTACTCTCTAAATGCGATAGCACTGTCCTACGGAGCGAGACTCATCCTGAGGGACTTTGACAAGGACGCCGACGAGCGGACATACGTTTTGGGTGCCGTTTTGAGTGTGAGTTATCATCATCATTATCCGCAGCCTGACTTGACCCACTGCTAAGTCATATACCAGGTCATATACTATGTCCTTCCGATTTCTTCCTGTCCTATGCTAAGCGGGTCCAGGTTCAAATTCCACTTCCAATCCACTTCGAGCACTGTGATTGGCAAATTCTCGGTCCACTCCTCTCCACTCCGCCCAGCTCCCCGTTAGTGGAAACGCACCCTTATTTGGAAATAAATCAACCTAAGCGGGAATACTGCAGCTTGTCTTACTCGTGAATAGTGTGTAGTGTTATAAAATTATAAACAAACGTAATGGTTCATTCAATTGATCATAATTACTTTATCTTTTCTACAACACACACAGCACAGTATAAAACTTTATCACAGGCAATTCATTACTCGTCTACTCTGTGTGTATAAACGTAATATTTGCGGATAGCTTTCCACTAGTCAGTGATGTGCGTGAAGTTAAATAACTTCACACAAAGATTGGTAGATTATGACATAATCTAAAAATCTTTGAAAATGTGATAATGACGTACCTAACAATACCGAATACCTAAGTAATAAAATTTCATTGGTTTCATTTTAAAACATTCTTTTTGCTCACGTGCTATCGCTCTTAGCTTAGGCTCTCGCACAACTCTGATGCGATACTAATTGGCCAATTCCATTAGATCTCCAATCCAATTTGATCTGCAATCCAAAAACTCATAAAGAAAGCGGTTTTTAGCAGCATAGATAGATTATCTGGAAAATAGGAGCAGTCAAACGGTTTTCTTCGCGATTGTGAAAAACGGCCTGAAGAATTATGCAAGCATACAATAACCAGCTACATGGCGTATCTTTTTACTTGCCACAAAATAAAACAATAGCTAACATTTTAATACATCAACGCCAGTGTCCAAATATTTACGTGTCGCAAGCTCATTTAATAATATGATTCAGATTATGTTCTCCGCATACATGGGTACACAATCTATCACTCTGTGCGTGCCCCACGCCGAAGTTTTCGCATCAGCGAGGGCGGCCGCCTCGAGCATCTTCCAACTACTCGAACGCGAACCCAAAATCGACAGCATGGACCAAAGAGGACTCTCACCTCGCAGAGTCAAAGGAGAAATCACCCTAGACGAAGTACACTTCAGCTACCCTTCAAGGCCTGATATCAAAGTTGGTAACACTTTAAGAACTTATGACTTGCCTATAAACTACCTTATTTAGAGCTTTGAACAACTATTACAATGTTTCCAGATCCTAAAAGGGTTGTCATTACATATCAAAGCCGGGGAGTGTGTGGCGTTGGTGGGTTCTTCAGGCTGCGGTAAATCGACTATTCTGCAGCTTCTCCAAAGGCTTTACGATCCATCCGCCGGTAGCGTCAAACTAGACGGAAAAGACACCCAGAACTTGAACCTCGGATGGTTGCGATCTACATTAGGTTTGACTTTACATTAATAACAAGCTTAAAGTTATCAAAAACTGAACTGACTGCCATGATATGGGTATCCCACACCCTACCCTATACCTTGTTTGTATTTTAAACTTATTATTAGTTCCTAGCTAGAGCATCATAATGATTCTGCAGACTCACAAAATTACAATTAATCAACTCTTTTTATTACAGGTGTAGTAGGGCAGGAGCCGGTACTGTTCCGCGGCACTATACATGACAACATCGCTATCGGATGCCCAGAAGCGTCGCGCGAAGAAGTTCAGCGAGTCGCAGAGATGGCGTACGCACACGACTTTATCACCAAATTGCCAAACGTTAGTACCTGTGGTGCAGGGAACTCTGTCGACACGGTAGCCGGTTTAGTGTAGTGTGTATGTGTGTGTCTCTGCAGGGCTATGACACGGTGATTGGAGAGCGCGGTGAGTCGCTGTCGGGCGGGCAGAAGCAGCGCGTGTCGATCGCGCGGTCGCTGCTGCGCCGTGCGCGAGCCGGCCTAGTGTATTTAGTGTATGTGTTCGATAGGGCTACGACACGGTGATCGGAGAGCGCGGCGCGTCGCTATCGGGCGGGCAGAAGCAGCGCGTGGCGATCGCGCGGTCGCTGCTGCGCCGTGCGCCAGCCGGCCTATTGTATTTAGTGTATGTGTTCGACAGGGCTACGACACGGTGATCGGAGAGCGCGGCGCGTCGCTGTCGGGCGGGCAGAAGCAGCGCGTGGCGATCGCGCGGTCGCTGCTGCGCGAGCCGGCCGTGCTGTTGCTGGACGAGGCTACGTCTGCGCTCGACCCGCACTCCGAGCGGCAGGTGCAGGCCGCACTCGATCGCGCCAGCCAAGGCAGGACAACCATCATGGTCTCGCACAGGTTTGAATCCGCTTATCCATTATTTCATACAGAAACTATAAATATTTAATTGTTTTCGTTTAACTAAACTGCCCAATTGTAATTCAGATTATCAACAATTACGAATGCAGACCGCATTATATGTATGGATCAAGGAGCAATTGTAGAACAAGGGGTCCACGAGGAACTCATGAAAAACCAAGGTAATTTACCCGCCGACTCTACATTCACTTATCGCGATAATTCCAGTGAGGATTTTTATTATAACCTTATCATAAATTACAGGCTTTTACCACAAATTAGTAACCAGAGGCAATGAAAACAAAGAACCTGAAGAAATAGAGCCAATGCTGGAAGAAACACCCGAGGGAGATGACGAAAATCCACCGATCCAACCACCCAAGACTGATTTAAAACGTCGATCCACCCAAAGGTTGCACAGACATCACTCTAGAAGAGGTAGGAAATTGAATCAACTCAAAATGATCCATGCCTACTTGCACCAAACTGTCGAAGTCCATAAGCAATTACTTTACTCGCTTGGTTGTTCTTAACAGTCCAAATTCTGACCGTTAAGAACTGCCAAGCGAGTAAAGTAATTGCTTAGGAACATTGAAAGTTTGGTGCAAGTCGGCATCAGTCACCCAGAACTTTAAGTTTTGATCTATCTATCTAACCTCTTGCACCCAATGTCGGGTATAGGCCACCTCTTCAACACACCACTTTTAGCGATTTTAAGCTAGCCTGAACCACTGGCCTCATCCGACCATCCGTCCATGAGGACGTGGTGGCCGAGTGGATGTGGCCCTTACCTTGCGATCTGATGGTCGCGGGTTTAAATCCCGGTGGCAGTCATGCGTTAATGGGTTTTTTCGGTCGAAAAAATCTATGTATGCATACCACGTTTTTCTCTGAAGGAAAACATCGTGAGAAAACCGGCATGTCGTAGAACCAAAGGTTCGAAAACATGTGTCGAGTGCACGAAAGGAGCCTTTTCGAGGCGCACTTGAAATCCTTTCACCACACAGGATAAGTTTTGATACATATTTTAAAAGTATGTTCAGAAATATTATAGAAACTTCAAAAAAAATACAGGATCACGTGATTGGATGACACCCAGAGGATCGATATCATCGGTGGTATCAGCCGCGTATACAAACTTTGTTTACAATGACCACAGCGAGTTTGAAGAGGAGGAAGCTATCGATGACGAAGACGTATGTATATTAAACGTATATCCTACTTCCTTCCTACTATATATATATATATATTATATTATTATTATTATCTTGTCTTTATTCATTTTATATATAATCAAAAACATATTGTATAGTAACTCTAAAATACATATCAATTTTTTTACAAAATTTTACAGTGACTACACAACATAGATTGATAAATTAACTCACATTGGGAGATTTTGTATAAATCAAATCCAATGTGGGTTTAGGGCTTCAGAGACAGGAATCGTATCACAATGCGAGCTGTATCGAGTACTGCTGCACTTAGGGCTTTTTTAATCATGTAATTTGGTAGTGACAATGTCTGAAGGTGGTGATGAATATTCTTTCCGATGAGTTCATGTGCTAAAATTTAAATAATAATAATTTAAAATTTAAAATTAATTTAATTATATATATATATATATATATAATATTATAAACGCGATAGTTTGTAAGGATGGATGGATGGATGGATGTTTGTTACTCTTTCATGTAAAAACTACTGAATGTATTTTAATAAAACTTTTAAAATAATATAACTTATGCATCAGAATAACACATAGGCTACAATTTATAAAGATACCTGTGCAGACAAAGTCGCGGGTACCAGCTAGTCTATCATATATTTTATCATAAAGAGCCTCAAGACTTTTTATGGTTCCTTTGTAACTACAATATCTTAAATTTCAGGAGGTCAAACCAATCAGTGACTGGGACCTTCTGAAATTGAACGGTCCGGAATGGGTTTATATCACTGTAGGAGCCATAGCAGCGTTTACGCAAGGTGCTTGCTTCCCTGTTTTTGCACTGCTCTTCGGGTACACGAGTGGAGTAAGTAAACCTATCCGGAACAAAAAAAAATATTTTGGACGTTTCACACAATGCCATCCAGCCCCAAGCTAAGCAGAGTTTTACTATGGGAACCAGATAACTGATAGAATACCTCAATACTTTTTTTTATAAATAATTCATAGAATACAGAGCAAACAGCCAGACTCAGGACCAACACCGATGTTCATCACATCGAAGCGGGAATCGAACCCGCGACACCGGCGTGACAGCCCAACACACTTGCCACTCGACCAATCGTGTCGTCGTCGGTACTTTATCCTCATACCTACTATTTCATAGCATTTTATTGGTGTGGGCAGGTAAATACGTCCTTTATATCTTGCCAGTCCTTCTTCCTCAAGACAGTAAGTGTGTATTTTATTTGATACTATTATTTTACAGATCTTCATTTTAGACGACCACGAGGAAATGCTGCACTTGGCAGATATTTACTCAGGACTGTTTATCGTGGTTGCGGCTACAGCCGGCGTTTCCATGTGTCTTCAGAGTACCACATTCACTAGCGCTGGCCTCAAAATGACCACCCGACTACGGCATCAGTACTTCACAGGCTTGCTTAGACAAGTAATTAATTTGAAATATGATAATAAATATTTTGATTACACTCGTGAGGTACTTTTTCATCTTCTTCTTTTGTAGGAAATTGGATATTTCGACAAAGAATGCAATACAGTCGGCGCAGTCTGCGCGAGACTAAGCGGAGATACAGCAGAAATCCAAGGCGCTACAGGCTTAAAAGTAGGCCTTCTTATTCAAGGATTCAGTTCAGTAGCAGTCGGTTTCTTCATGGCCGTCAGCTACAGCTGGAAGTTGACTCTGGTTTCAACGGTCTTTTTGCCTCTTGTAAGTATCAACTAAGTAAGTAAATATAAGTGCATTTTCAGATTTGCCGAGCGAATTCGCTGCTTGTGTTTTGTTTCCTACACTCAACCGCTAGAAAAAACCGAGCGTAAACGCCGGTATACATATAAGTATTAAGTGCAATTATAGTACCTAGTTATCTTAGATAAATTATATATATTATGATAGGATCATGATACTTACCTACTGTTATCAGATACCTTTATGAGCAAAATATAGTTTTAAGCTAAGGTAGTTTTAAGTTGGGTGTAAAATCCCTTTGCTTGTATTCTCAGCCAATACAGTAAAATTGCTTTGCCCTACGCATACAGGGTGTATGTGTAAATGTACATAAATGTAGTTAGGTATACTTACTCTAAGAAACCCACTACTTATGTATGTACCCTACTTGGCAATAAATAAATGAATACTGAATACTGAATACAGACACACGTTCGGCTTTTGAAGTTTCGCGACTACCAATCCGCCCGTACACGTGCGACAAAAATACACTAGTCTGAAACCGCACGCATATGTGATAAATTGATAATATTTAGATTAGATCTTCATAAATAGGAGTATGTAGGTACCCTGTTTCATTCGTATTTTCACTACATTCATTCGGTTTCAGATGGTTGGAAGTATCTGGCTCGAAGGAGTTATATCTCAAAAGTCTCAATCAGATGAAAGAGCGGCAATGGAGTCTGCAACATCCATTGCTACTGAAGCTGTTGTCAGCATAAAAACTGTACAAAGTTTAGGTAAATATACAGGCATGACCGTGGGACACTTTCTTATCGTGTCACTATTTCTTTCGAACCAGGGTGGTGAAAGGATTTCCAGTGCGCCTCGAAGAGTCTCCTTTCGTGCACTTGACACATGTTATCAAACTTTTCAGATTCTATGACATGCCGTCGTCACTTCACGTCCTTGACCGTTAAGCTTGTGTTTAAAAAGCACATATAGATATTTTTGAGTGACAAATCCATTGGTGTACGACCGGGTTCGAACCCACGACCACGATGAAAGTAAAGGCACCTCCCTCTCGGCCAACACGGCTTTAAATGGCGTGGGACATCTATAAAATAATAAATTTATTTGATAGGTATAAACTTTATAACATTAACGAGAACCTATGTGTAAATCTACCTACTTAGTGGTCTTGAATTCTTGATGTCCATAATTGAACAGGTATTGAAAAACTGTTTCTGGAAAAGTTTGAAGACTCCCTAAAGATAGCCTGCAAGGCTGTCGCGAAGAAGGGCCGTTTACGCGGCCTCGTCCTGGGCTTGGGAATCTACGTGCCGTTTCTTTCATACTGCTGTGCCGTTATCTACGGCACCTACTTGGTTACTACTGGCGAGCTTGAATACAAAATAGTCCTTCTGTAAGTATTTTTTTTTATGTAAATAAGTGGCGAGTCTAGCTAGATGCTCTCCTGGTGGTAAGAGATCACGTCTGCCCATAACCATAACAGTGCCACACAGGGCTTTGATTTCCATAGGCCACTGCAATACTGCTATATAGTGCTCATCCACCTTGAGACATTTTGATGGTCAGTCTCGAAAGCTCAGTAATTTCAATAACTACAGTGCACTTATAACCGGAACACAGTAATGCCAACACATTACTGCTTTGCGGCAGAATATCTGGCACTGTATTGGTACCCATCTAGACGACATCCTGCAGGGGATGTCTTCCAACAGTAGAATTATTTACTTTGTATATCTTACTTTGCTTGTGTATACTCGTACCTATAGCTTAGTACTCAGTGCTATTACTTTCTGTTATGGAAGGCAAGAACTAATAACAATAATTTTATTTTCAAGGGTAACTGAAGCAGTTATGTACGGAGCGTACATGCTAGGCCAGTCATTGGTTTACGCTCCTGGATTCAAATCGGCTAATGTTTGCGGAGCAAGGATCTTGTCGATCATCAACCGAGAACCGAAAGTCAAACCCGAAAGTAGAGTGAGGGACAAACAAGACTGGGTAAGTAACATGATCGATGATACTATGTGGTTAGTTTGGTGAAAAGGGTAACAAATAGGGTTGCCTAGAAGAGATATAGCCAATAAGGTCGCCCCCTGTTTTCTTTTTTTTTGCGCCTTTATTTCGTTTTGTTCTTGTTACTGTTCCTACAATGTGTTCATCTATCTGTATTCCTTGTCTCTCCGTCTGCAACTATAGATAAACGACGAGTGTTATACTAATTTGTTAGAACTTGATTTTTGGCATAGAGATAGATAGAAACCTTAACTGGATAAAATCAACATTAAAGATTTCTTTCAGACGGCTACAGGGAAATTCAGCATTAAAAATGTAGAGTTCTCGTATCCGACGAGGCCGCTGCAGCGAGTATTGCGCGGTATCGAGTTACGCGTTGAGGCAGGCAAGACCGTGGCGCTGGTGGGCTCCTCCGGCTGCGGCAAGAGCACCGTGCTGCAGCTGCTGCAGCGCTTCTACGATCCCGACAGCGGCAATATCGTAAGTGCTGATTGAAGTACATCTCTCGTGCTCATTGCATCGAGGTGGGCAAGGCCGTGGCGAGTTAAGTGCCCTAACCCTGCGGCATAGTTAATTAAGCAGCTGCTTCAATAAAATCTCAAAGTTATACTCGCATACGAGTAACCCCACAAAATAAACTGGGATCGATAAGGTCTACACCAAAGAGCTTCTATACTATGTATCAAGAGAGCTAACACGCCATTTTGTTTTATTTAAGGATTAAGAATTCTGAACCTTATACGTTAGAAATAAAGTTCTTTTTTAAATTAAATCTAAATATAAGGATTTTAATGCTTGATAGAGACCCCCTCGTTAAGGAGTGTGTCTCGTTCACACAGTTGCCAGCATACAATTAAAATTAACATGGCCATATTTTTTTAAATAAGTGGGACAATTTTCGAAATTAGACGATTTGCTCTAAATGTTATTCAGATTCATTTGAATGGTTTAGTACAGTCGCTGTCATGTAGGTTAGGTACCTAACTGCCGAGAAAAATAATTACTGTTCGAAAGAAACAGTATTAAAACCATTGAATCAGATATACCTCACTAGAATGCAGTGCACCGCCCTCTTTTTTGTTGATATTTTAATGCACATATGTATAATATAATTTTAAAACAATAATGCAAAGTAACGTATGTATATAACATTGATAGCTTATTGAGCAGATTTAATTTTCCCTTGGTTGCTTGTTTATGTCTCAATGAAATATTCAAAGTTCAAAAATTATGGTCGCCCTACAGAACGAGACACACTCCTTACTGGTTCTAGCTCTTTCGGCTCGCAGTTTTCGTGTGAGTCGGCATTCTAGATACATAGTATACAAGTTCTTTGGTCTACACTTAAAACTTGTTTATTTGAGTCAACGTTCATACTCTTTTCATCACTGAATTTAGTGACATAAGTATCTACCTATAATTTCACATGTCATATGTCAAATTGCACTGCTGGAGAAATGATATTTGAGAAAATGAATTTAATTATATTAATTTAGTAAGAGGAATGGTTCAAAACGATCTATAGCGGTGAAGATTACCGACATAATGGGTCAATTAATGGGAACCTTTGCCACTCGGCACCTGGATCTAAAGATGAACGATGAATCCTCATTCAACCCAAACGATGGGTTTTCTTTCCGAAGGAGACCGAGAGAAATGTGGGTTTGTGAAGATCATTTAATTTCTGCCCGAATTCCACCTGTCCATCGAGATTTCTGTGCTCACTATCTGCTGGATTACCAAGTCTGCCGATACAAAAACATGCCATTGTTGTTACGCTGTGCCCACGAGAAACACAACTATCTCAACTGCGAACAACAAGACTATGTTATGAGAATGATGGAATTCGAAAGAGAGCGGAGGCTTAGAGAACGGGATATAAGGATAAAGGCTTGCCAAGATAAGCCAAAACCCCCACCTCCACCACCACCACCTTGTCCTGAAAAGTAGAAGGCTTTGTAGTGAATAACTCTGTATTCTCAATCTAATTGTTACCCCTGTCTCTACTTTTTTGGAGCTGACTCTTGTTTCAGAAGGCTTATAACCTAATGCTAAAATATATGTATGCTAAAATATCGTAAGTTTCTTTTGCGTAGGGTTCATATCGAGACACATCTTAACGAGTCAGTATTCGTAAGAACTTATTTTCTCTATTAAGATAAGTAACATTGTGATACTATTAGATGTGACTCGTTGGAAATGAAAAGTTGCAACCAGTACCTAACATTACAAATAACGTAGGAGTCACAGTTGAAGCTGGAAGCTCTATTTTTACCGTTGGGAGCCGTCGCCTGCAGGATGCTGTCAAGATGCGTACCAACACTACCAGGTATTCTGCAGAAAAGCAGTTATGTGTAAGCATTACTGTGTTCCGGTTCGAAGGGCATTGTACCATACAAATGTCTCAAAGTAGACGAGCGCTATAGCAGTGTTGCGCCGGACCATGTGAATCAAAGTCCTGTACAGCACTGTTTTGGTCACGGGCAGGTGTGATTTCTTACCATTAGTAGAACGCCTAGATCCTCTCGTCACTTTTTTACATAAATAAAAGACATCAGCTATTATACCTACCTACTGTATCTTGGCAGCAACGGGATAGTAGGCAAAATGCTTAATGCCCGGTTCACATTATTCCAGAAAGCATTCTAGTCCAGCGGTCGCTTCCAGAGCTGGCATGCTACTAGAAAAATGTGAGCCAGGATGGAATGAAATGGGCTCGGCACATTCCAATCAACATAGAAATATCTGATCATTGACCAAACAAAGCGAAGGTCTCGGAGTCTAGTTTATTCATTCATTGGCTGATAAGATCTTCATTTTCCTTCCTTTTGGGTACTTTAATTCATGACGATATGATGGTGAATATGCAGGAGTTGGACGGGCGCGACATCCGCTCGGCGCTGACGCTGCCGCGGCTGCGCAGACAGCTCGGCGTGGTGCAGCAGGAGCCGGTGCTGTTCGACCGCACGATCGCCGAGAACATCGCGTACGGCGACAACAACCGCAAGGTCACCATGCACGAGATCGTGGCCGCCGCCAAGAGCGCCAACATCCACAGCTTCATCGTGTCGCTGCCCAAGGTGCGTAGCCTAGGCCTGCCACTGGCCCTCGCGCACGCTGACGTCACGTGGCTCTGACGCCCGCTTGCTGACCGCAGGGCTACGACACCAACCTGGGCGCGAGCGGCGCGCAGCTATCGGGCGGACAGAAGCAGCGCGTGTGCATCGCGCGAGCGCTCATCCGCTCGCCGCGCCTACTGCTGCTGGACGAGGCTACCTCCGCGCTCGACGCCAACAGCGAGCGGGTAAGTGCACTCTACTGCGCACACCAGTTGTTTAAGCCGACACAATCTGATGGACTCTACCACAAAGTATTATAACATGACGTGATTACATGTTTTCATATGCAGACTGTATCAGAAGCTCTCGACAAGGCTGCTAAAGGACGCACCTGTATCACCATCGCGCATCGTCTCTCTACCATCAAGGATGCTGATCTCATATGCGTGCTTGACAAAGGTCAGTAGCTGTTTCAACTCTCCCCATCATTTAGTTTCAAACTCTCTTCCTCTATCCCATATAATTTCCTCCTTCTATCCTACATACTTACCTACTAGCAAAATATATATTTATTTGTAGTTAAAAATATGTACTCATTTCCCATTTTCTTTCAGGAAATATCGTAGAAAAAGGTACACACAATGAGCTCATCAGTATGAAAGGATTTTACTGGAAGCTCAGCCGGGGACAACACATGTCATAAGATGACCTATAGAACGGCGGCCAATGCATCGGACGAAACCGAACGAAACGATGAAGCATAACTATAGATACATGTGCCATAAACATAAACTATAATTATTTAGAATATATTATAACTAGCTGGTGCCCGCGACCTTGTCTGCGCAGGTATCTCTATAAATTGTAGCCTATGTGTTATTCTGATGTATAAGCTATATTATTGTAAAGTTTCATTAAAATCCATTCAGTAGTTTTTACGTGAAAGAGGAACAAACATCCATCCATCCATCCATCCATCCATCCATCCATCCATCCATCCATCCATCCATCCATCCTTACAAACTTTCGCGTTTATAATATTAGTAGGATAGTAGGATAGCATAAGAATAAGATTGGGTGCAATAAATGTAGTTGGTAAATAAAACAAGTTTTATTATTTCTAGTTTATTTAATTTTTGGATTTAAATTCTTTTCTCACATCATATTTGCAAGGATATATAATAAGTTGGCACGGTCACGGTATACATTTCACAATATCACTTTTGTGATGATTATTTGGCATTACCCTGTATATTTAGAATAGTATTTATTACAAAATCATGTTATTTAGATATTTTTCATTAATACAATATCGCCATTGATACTATATACCTACAAGCAAAGTCTTTCACTTTGCTCCTAGCTCTACAATTTAGGACAGTGTTCAGTGTCGTTCTCATTACGGCTTATATTAATAATTGATTTATGAACCTTACATAAAACATTAGAAATAAAAATAAAACAACATTAGGTATCACATAGTTACTGATAAATGACACAAAGGTTACTACATACTTATTTGGCATATTATATCTGTTACATAACATCGATCACGATAGCTTTTGGCGACCATCAATCGGTCGGCCTTAAAATACTACTTTACAACGTAAGGGTGTCTTACCCACTCATCAACCAAGTTATCAACTCCTGGATTTGGGGAGCGGAAGTGAAAAAAATTACACCCATTCCCCAACCGGCCTAAGAGCGGAGTCACACTGCTCCGTAGAGCCAAATGCCAGTACAAAACTGTGATGATCGGAACAGTGTGGCTTCGCTCTAAGATGAGTTGAAAGACTAATCCCAATTAGCCTGATATACAAGCGCCTGCCTTACTTATCTGTTACATGAATAGTCACGAGTGAGCTGATATTAATCTGTAGGTATAAATAAAATATATAAACAAAAGATTTGAAGTAGATGCCACACGAAAGCGAATTCTGCTTGTGTTGCTTTTTGGGTGTTTAGATTTATGACATTCCTGATAAGAAATCACATCGCAGCTCACAGTGCGTTACGTACAATGTATAGGTACACTAATATATTTACTTTTACAATTATAGTTATAAGGTAAATATTATGTAAATATGTATTTTTATATGCAGTTCGTAAAATGGGTAATCAAAATTACGTCAGTTATAAAATCAGTTATTATGCATTTTTGAATATTTTTTGGTAAATGGCAAGCACTTTGCGTCCTGTATTCGTAAGATCATGTCATCCTTATTAATATCAACGATTTCAGAACAAACAACATAATATTAGTACAAATCTAACAATAAGCTAACTAAATAATCTTATTAGATAAAAAACCATTCAGGTACTCTCTCTGTACATAGTCATACGACATGTCTTTTATGTTATTGATACAAAATAATATTAACATGGGTTCATTCGTAAAATATGACGTTATACAAGTTGGATCTACAGATACTACCATAGTAATTATTGTAAGATGTGATCTTATTCAATTATATGATTTATGAAGAAAACTCGAAAGTAACTTATACGCCACCAATTTTGAATTACTAAAAAAATTATGAGCTATGCAGATGGGTACTACGTTGTATCTATGTAGTCAGAATTTTGTATATTTCAAAATGACAGAGTGACAGCGGAGCGAGTGCGGGGCGGGCTTGCGAAAAGATGGGTAAACCTTAAATTATTATCAATGATAGGTACCGTCTGGTGCAAATCCATAGCAAAACGACTGACAGTAACCAGTTATCAAATTTAAAAAAAAAAAATTGTCCAAAATTTGACTTAATTTTTTCCATATACGTGTTCTATAACGGCAACTAATTATGCGCATTTTTTTCTGGTGATTAAAAATTTTCGGTGTACAACAAAATGAAAATTATAATAATTTTAAGTACTAATAAAATCGTATAAATATGAATTATAAAAAAACTGTTTTCATAAATAAAAGATCTGTGTATTACACCAAAATGTACAATTGCTACTTCTACTAAACTAAATACTAAAATAATGTATATATATTTTCAACATTATACATTTATAACAAGTAATTAAGTAATAATAACCTAAACAGCTGCATAATTAACATTCTAGAATTAGCCGACTTTCGTCAGAAAGTCTAGCGACACTAAAAACTTTTTAGGGCTTCATGATAAAACTCTTTATTTTTATTTTATTTTCCATAACAAGGTGTTACTTGTCCGAATTGTTTGGTACTGTTAAGTATCGAAATATGTCAAGTATAATTAAAAATAAATAAAGACTTGATTGTATCAAAGTTTTGATTGTATCAAATTGTATAGTATTTATAAATTACTCAATAGAAAACTAAGAAAATAAGCATTTCCCTACTTTACTCCTATAAATTCTTCAATATAATTATGTACAAGAAAAAACTAACAAATGCATACCAACCAACATAATAACAAAGTAATGTAAACGAATGACCTTATACAACGAATTAAACATTTATAAAACAAACGTACCGAAAAATCACAAAATGATAAATACAAAAATTAAAAAAAAAACAACAAGTTTCACCTAACGATTCACAGGTCCCAAATTCCTTTACATAAAAAGTTTTACGAATAACTTAGTTCTTATAATAAATTTTGATAAAAATGTCAGAGTTCGCTTTATATTTGCATATCCTTTAGAATTTTTATACTATGTGTAAATAGATAAAACATCAATTCTACAACATTGACTATTAAATGGCACGTTTAAGGCGATATGTAATTATTTTCGAGTCGCTACGAATCAGTCTTACCTTAGTACTATGTGGTCTTACTCAGTAACGAGAAACGGTACAGATTACACAGGGTGATTTTTTTAAACTGGGCTTTGGATGGCCAAATCTTAAAGTATGCAGAATATAAAAAAATACCTTGTATTTATCAGGCAATGGTTAAGATAGTTTTTTTTATATTGTCTAATCACGAATCTTTTTTACCTTTTACATTTTTTCAGTTCAACTGTCTCCAAATAATTAAAAAAGAGAACATTCGGTAGCGAACTTTTTGCATATCACCTTAATTCCAAATCAACATTTAACACACACTACATCCAAAAACAATCTTAATTCCTATATAAATAACATGAATAAATATCATTCATCTATTAGCAGAGGGTAAGAAACAAATTGGCGTGAAGGGCATCTATCAGAATCGTTAAAGAGAATTAATTACTACTCCATCCACTAAAAGCGTTTTTGAGCGATGTAAACTGATGTCATGGAATACTTTTAGGGTTATATAAATATTATACAAGAAGCACGACTCACCGCAAAAATCTATAAGGCCCAGAATCCCACGCGCCACTATCTCGCTCGCACATTTGTAGATTTTTGGGAAAAAATTACCCAAACTCCTTTGCATACCGGTATCATTATCAAAACAAAAAAAAATGGTTGTCTGTAAAGTTGGTTTACGGACGATAGTTTAACATGACGTCATAACCAGCGTAACGGGACAATGACCGTTACCGGACAATGACGTTTTCGTGCATGCAGCCGGCTTTCATCGATTTATTAGACGAAGTCACGTCAAAAAATATACTAAAAAAATTCGTGACGTAGTAACAAATTCACCGCTCCAATTTATTGATTTTATGTTCAGTCTATTTATATCTTCACAAATGTATAAATGTGCGAGCGAGATAACGACACGCGGGATTCTGGGCATCAATAATATCTGTCAACATTATCTGAAAGCTGTTTCGTAGCCCGTTTATATTTCCCACCCAGTGAAATTAAAAATTCCACCAAAAAGTGAATAATGAAATTATAAAACTATATTTTGTACCTTTCATAAAGTGAGATAACTTTTGTACAAATATTTTATTCAAACTGCACAGCCTTGGGTAATGCAAAATACAAGGAGAGATTTTTTCACCATACTGAGGAATTATAAATTTAATAATCTATAAAACTATATATTTTTGGAACGTCTCTGTTCAGTATTCTTAAGAATTCTATATTATTATCTCGTCTTTGGTATCGTTTCTTTTTGATGTTCGATTCCCTAATTTTTAATAACGATTCATGATTGTAATACATTAATGAATTGTTATAAATAATAATTATTCAGTTTCAAAAACCATAAAAGATGAGATTATTGTCAATGAATCGAAAAATAACTCTCCCGTATATGTCCCTAGTAAAACAAGTTAACATAAATATTTTGATATAATAATAACATATTTTGAAATAAATTGCACACTGAACTGCCAGTTAAAAACGACTACACCAGACAAAAAACATGTACTTATACCAAAGTATAAAACATTTAGTAACAAACACACCATTCACAGCATTCAACTATTATATGAATTTACCAGTAGCATTATCATACGCACAGCGTTAGTACAAAGCCTATTCGGTCATAAACGGGGCAAGTTTCTAATCTAAGTATGTGGATATACGCATATTTACAAGGAACAACACTATCGCACTTGTGTTGTGACGTGGTTCACTGGGGCATATGATGATGTAGGTCGGGCGGGTTTGAGGGGTGAGGCGGGCGCGGGGCGAGCGGCTGATGCGGCGCCAGCGTCGTCAGCGTCGAGAGCGGCGGCAGAGCTACGTGTTGCTGATACCCTGGTAGGGTCACGCGAGCTGGCGCATTCGTATACCCAAGCTGGGCCGTCATACGCTGCTGGTTATGTATCTCTTCCGGCGTTGAATATGGATTCGGAACCTAGATAGGCAAAATATTTCCAACTTTGTAATGAATCACTTTGAATTCAAGAGTGAAATCAAAGGCTACTCACGATATTTTACTGGCCGGATGAATAAGACACAAGAGAATGGGCCAAAATAGCTAGACTAGAAAAAAAACAAAGAGATGGGGCATTTTGGCTAGCAGTGGAAATATTATTATGTATAAAAAATAGTAATTAAATGATTATTTTAATTTTAAGTTCCCCTAATATTAAATGACCTACTCAATTTGTTTACTCTTAACGAATTTTAATGTTTTTTGACGAATTTTAATGTAATAATACTATTAATTATTAATGAATTATTTTTATTAGCAATTTATTTAAGAATTATTAACAATTATTTAGCACTAATTTTAAGTATTTGCACGACAAAAGTTGATGCAGTGATTCTAATTTAAAGTAAGACCACAATGTACCTGTATTACGCAAATAAAGATTCATTCATAACAACTTAAACATAAATATAATAATTAAGGTTTTACAAAAACATACAACAACCAACTTCAATCGGACTGTTCTAGTGACCGTAGGCACCACTGAAAAGTCACAGGGTAGCACAATACAAAATTTTGTTCACTTCAACGACTTTTTTTCCTAAAATTCTATGGGACTAATCCGAAAGTATATCTCTAAAACCAAAAAAGGTTTTTTCAAATCGTTTTCAGCCGAATTGCTAACCTCCTCCTTTTTTGAAGTCGGTTGAAATGAAGAAAACGTCCACAGGGCCAGAACTATATTTATGAAATTATTGATTTACTATTGTGTTCTGTATCAATAAACGTATAGAAGACTGGTAGAGATGTGACAGAGTTTCATGAGGGTCAGGTTGTAGTGGGGTGAAAAGCCGCCTGGCCGTACTCACGTTTATCAACGGCTGCAGCATCCCGAGCCTGGCCAGTAACAGTTGCTCCTTCACCTGCCTCAGCTCTTCCTGCTGCCGCACTATCATTTGTTGAAGTTCCTCATGCTTCCGCTGCAACTGCTCCTGCCACAGCCACTAACTCTTATTATGTTATAAATGCAAATTTTCAATGTCACATGAACGCGGGTTAGTCAGAATTAAACGCACTATGATGTCTCGTTTGAAAACATAAGTGCAGTTTCAGACTATCGTATTTTGTCGCGTATACGGGCGGATTGGTACTATACAGGGAAAAAACGACCTTTTCCAGTCTTAACAGGAATCTTCGTGGAATTGGTAGGTGGAAACACCAAGTGCTATACTATTTCGTAATGCCAATGAACTAGGCAAGTTTTTCACAAGTTGGTCACCTAGGTCACCATATTTTTTTTTACACCAAAGGAGATCAAAGTTTTGGAAAAAAATTTGCAAAATACATCTTCTTTGATTAATAATGCTGTACCAGAAAAACTGTACCTATGGATCAAAAACAGGAAATACCATTCGATAGCACAGTTATCCAGAAATGCTCTAACAAAAACAAAATAAGAAAATTCTTAGATTTGTGGCCTTGGCAGCAAAAACAATGGACAAGGGTAAAAAAAAATGGAAGTTTTGAAAACGTCCAGTAACTCGAAATCCGTGGGATTTTTACCGGGTACATATTTTCATTTTCTAATCGGTCCTGAAGTCCCCCACCCGCACCTGAAGGATTATCCACTCATTACGACACACCCTGTATATGCCTGGTTGAGGCCAAGGCTTATCTAGTAGTTTTCTCACGGAATGCGTAAAATATCATTGTTTTAAGTAGTGCATAATAGTCTTTGAATTTTGAGAGCAAAAAGTTTTTATACAGCTCTTACCGCTTTTTTTAATTGCAGGTGGAAACAATATTTCTTTCTCACGCTTATTTCTTCGCTTAAAATGGACATTTTGTGAGAATAAATCAGCAAAAAGTTTTTCACGCGCAAATCTTAAATAAGGAAGCCACGATACCAAAAATTGATTCAATATTTTTTTTTAACAGATCTCTTAAAAAGCAAGTTCATTTAAAACCCTTATTTAACCTCCTTAGCTGCTAATCGAGTAGGAAATACGTTCCCTTTTTAAATACGTCCTAGCACGATATTAAATTTCCTAGTAATTAATTTGATCTAGGCCGGCAACTTCGGTTCAACTCGAAGAAGGTTGTCAAAATAACGTTCGAATCTCCAAGCATGTTTGAGAAAAGTATAGTAAATAGACAGATGTTTCGTAAGCAAGCGATCGCTGACCTGAATTTGCGCCTGGTCCGCGGCGACAAGCACCGGCAATGTTGCGAGTGGCAGCAACCCTGGGGGCGGGGTGTTCGCGTACGGCGCCGGCGCGAGATACTGCGCGCCGATTCCGTGTTGCGGTGCCAGAGAACATTCCGACTTGTAACCCTGCACATACCGACCAATGTTCCCTGCTACGTAGCTCTAAACAATATTGAAAAATGCTTGATCAATCTGTCCAGACAAGATTGGGGACCATACCCTGCTCCAGACTTTTCTTTTTTTTCGATAAAAAAAACAAGCGTAACATTATATAAATTAATAAAAATAAAACCTTATGTTCCCTGCTACGTAGCTCTAAACCAAATTGAAAAATGCTTGATCAATCCGTCCTGATAAGATAGGGGACCATACCTGGCTCAAGACTCATCTTTTATTTTTCTTTTTTTTTTCGATAAAAAAAAAGCATAAAATTAAGTAAATAGTGATAAATAAATATTTTGGACATTTCACACACCGCCATCTAGCCCCAAACTAAGCAGACCTTGTACTATGGGAACCAGATAACTGATACAATATTTAAAAACCTTTTTTTGTAAATGCACCCCCCTCCTCAACTCCCGCAAATAACTAACAATAAATTCGCCACTTAAAATTCATAAATTAGGAAAGAATTTTCTCAAGATGTTTTCCTTCACCATTTAGCAGGTACTATTGTTACAACACTGCTATAAGCTGCTCACTTTGATAGATAATACCGACCCTCTAATGGTCATCTTATGTAAATTATTTTCTTATAACTCTGTGGATAACGCAGTGGGCTGTAATATTGTTAATCTAAAATGATATCATTGTTAAGTAAAATGTATATTGCAGTTCTTTATTGTCCCCGATAAATAAAAAAAAAAAAGAAGACAAGATTTCACAGCATATTTCTCAGAGCAGATCCTATAGAATCATATTGATGTTTGAATAAAGTGCTACCTCTCGATCGCCGTTGCGCTGGCTGGAGCGCGAGTCACCGGAGAGTGAGGTGGTGTCGGATCCCCCGGTGTACCTCGTGAGGGCACGACCCCAAGTTGCACCCGCAGTTGCCGCCGTGGCCGCCGTCGCCGCCGTCGCTACCGTGCCGGCTGTACTACCGCCAGACGCTGACTTCACCGACGCGGGCTGGAATATACAACTCACTGTTGAACAGAGCTTTACCAGGGGACCAATTCATTAGGCTATCATCGACTCTCGTTGTCGAATGTTAAAAAGCCGTGTTAGCCGAGTGGGAGGTGCTTGGTCGGATTTTCCTGTTCAAAAAATCTACGCGTGCATTAAAACAGGTACTTAACGAAGCGATCCTAAAAAGTTCGAAAACATGTGTGAAGTGCATGAAAGGAGCCTCTTCGAGGCGCACTTGAAATCCTTTCACCACACTGGTTCGAAAGAACTAGTGACACGATAAGAAAAAGATCGAATGGTACGTAAATTTTGGCATTTTGGTCTTCCATTTTGTGCCAAAATTGACAAACTATTCGATAACGAGAGCCGATGACGACTTAGCGAATTAAGCCTCTGAACCAGGTGGAGGCGCATAGCTGGAGCTGGCATTCATCCGGGACCCGACTATGACCACGAACACTCGAGTGAAGAGTGCCCGACTGATTACAAAGAAGTTGAACACAAATATACGCTTACTTGATATTTTTATAAAGATAAGAAATAAAAACTATAACCGAATGGAAATTATATGGGTTTTGGTTGACACATAATAGCAAAGATATGTATTTTCAGCATGGATAGATATTCACAGATAAAAACTAAAAATCGTTTTGCTGACGTTTGTAAACCAAATAACTGAAATATTTGTTTAAAAATACGAGATGGTCTGTTATTAGTGTTAATCTCATCAATATTTACAATATTTACCTGCGAGCTCGCACGGTAAGAGTTACCGAAGGCATCGCTAGCAGCCTCCGACATACAACAGGGCGACAGTACCGGCAGTTCATCAGTCAGTGGTCCCTTCAAATTGTTCTGAAATGTTAGTATTTAAAATAGTTACCGGGTTAGTCACAATAATTATCTGCAAGAGATTTGAAGGCATCACAAGGAATCCGCATGCATAGCGATGAGAAGAACAGCGTCTAGATTGAGTCGATATTTACCTAGAATGTCGGTGAAGTGGCGAAGCTTCGAGGTAATTCTCATCAGACCCGGCCAGATGTGTTTAGAACCAATATATAGCTTCCGTGATTGTAACTCAGTTTGAAGCAGAATGGATTGTAAGCAAAATCGGTTATATATTTGAAGTGCGTTGCGGACAGTCGTTAAGGCCCTGAATCCTGCGTGCCGATATCTAGCTCGCACATTCGTACATTTTTAGAGTATAAATTTCAAAAACAATGAGCGTTTTATTTGTGAACAACTAGCTATAGAAATGTTTTAGTATAATTTTGTTTTGATATGTTCAACATAAGCGAATGAGATTGGGCAAAATAAAACAAAAACATTATCAAAACATATAAATGCAATAAAACATTTCGTGAGGTCCAAAGAAATAAATACAACGCTCCTCTTAAAAATGTATATCTTTAACAATGTACAAATGTGCCAGATAGCGGCGCTCGGGATTCTAGGCCTTAAGACCTTATCACCTCAATACCTTGCCGTCTTTCGCGTGAGTGATCATTTACCTGCAACCAAGCACACCCGACTGGCTCTTACCTGCGACACCAACTGGTAGGTGTTACCGTAGGCGTCGCTTGCTGTCTCCGAAGCGTAGGACGGTGACAGTCCGGGTAGCGCGTCGTCCGGAGGCGGCTCTTTCATAGCTTTCTGAAACGGTACGATCAAATGTATACCAACCGAACCACTGCCAATGTATAAATCACCAGAAAGGCCAAAGTACTAAAGCGCTTTAGGCGCTTTTTTGCCTTTCCAGTGACGATATGGTTTAAGGCAGGCGTGGAATTTTAACATCAGGAGAGCCCTAGCTCGTCTCGTCACTTGTTTACATAAAAATAAAGATTGGTTACATTTACCATAGACTAATATTATTCGTCTATGCATTTACCTTAGATATGGATTATTCGAGCCTAAATATATTAAATTTACCTGAGATATTGATTAAAAAATGCCAAATAGATTAAATTGGCCTAAGATATGGATTAATCAATCCTAAATAGATTTAATTTACCTGCGAAATGGGTTGGTAAGAGGTGCCAAAAGCGTCGCTAGCCTCCGACATGTAAGCGGGAGACATCGAGGGCATGGGTTCATCGGAAGTCTCTTTCATGCTCTGACTGACTTCGCCACAGCTCTCATTCAACACATCTTGTTCTATGCCCTCTTCTTTAGTAGTTTTCATAACGTCCGTGTAACTAGAAAAAAATAAACGAGTCAGTATCATTCTAATTCTAATTTATATTAAGTTTCTTGTCCACTCTCCCGTATCAAACCACGACTGTGCTAGGGCCGTGTCAAAAAAAAATTGTGTTGAAAAGTATGACACTGCACCGTTCCGTCACCGACCGTTTCATGCAATTTTATATTTTGCCGGTGCTGACACGTGCATGGCACGCGACGGAGTTGTGGGCAGAAACCTTAAGGTGTTACAACGGTATGCTTTTTTTTCGGATGGACGTTTAATACGCCGATGACTCTATAACAACGGTCTGCATTGACCTCCCACTATGGAGTGTATTGTGCATTGCCCCCTTAATTAACTAACTTTTCCACATGACTGTGGAACGCAACTCCCCAAAATAACGGAGGGTGTTCATGGGTGGCGTTCTCTAATTACCCAGTAGAGACCCGAGTCCAGAATTTTTTAAAAAGAGTGGGTAAAAGAATACTTAATATTTTCAAACAAATGATTCAAAGTGGACGATCGCGTTGCACCGGCCTATGTGAATCAAAGTAACGTGTAGTTTGTCTAAGGGAAACGAACCCACTACACCAATGTGGCATCTCAACACACCTGCCGCTCTTCCATCCGTGTCGCTATTGCTATGGTATTATTATTTGTATACCTTTTTAAAAAAAACTTATGTAAGTCGATAGTTACCTAACGACACGATGTGTGCACACCACAAACTCTGGCTTCGAGTTCCACTGGTGGTAGGTGATGTAGAATCTCGTTTGCAGCCAGATCCACTGCTGCCCCTTTGTTAGGAATCTGTAGTAGCACGACGTAAGCTCTCCTTTCTGCATCACTGTAAATAAACCGCCAAACTTAAAGTTACCTCATCAAAATTTCACAAAAAACATTAAAAACCTTTCCGTGCCTCAAATGTGTCTAAGTCCTGTGTAGCAATGTTCTGGTCATGAGCAGGCGATTCTTCTTATCGTGTCACTAGTTCCTTCGAACCAGTGTGGTGAAAGGATTTCAAGTGCGCCTCGATGAGGCTCCTTTCGTGCACTCGACCTATGTTTTCGAACTTTAGGTTTTACGACATGCCGGTTTCCTCACAATGTTTTCCTTCACCGTTGCGAGAACGTGGGTTGCATACATAGATTCTTTCGACCGAAAAAACCCATTTACGCATGACTGCCACCGGGATTCGAGCCCGCGACCATCAGATCGCAAGGTAAGAGCCTCATTCACTCGGCCACCACGTCCTCTAGTAGCAGGCGATTTCTCTTACCATCAGGAGAACATTCGTCTCGTCACTTGTTTACATTAAAAAAATATATATATTGATGGTATAATACTTACAAGCCTGATGGCAGGTAACCACTTTCTCCAGGTCGTCGAAATGGTAGTAATCGTATCCGGAAGTCCCCAGCACCTCGAAAGGTAGGTAGCCTATGATGGGCGGTGCGCGATGGTCCAAGAACAGGAACTTCCACTCAAGACTGTGACGAGACGTGAACTCATTACGACTCGAGTCCACGAGCGACACGTCTCGAATCAGCTGCGGAGTGTGGAGCCTTCCGATGCACACGAATAGTATTCTGTTAATCGAAAATACAGATTTACACCAATAATCGATACATTACAATATTAGTATTTGTTTATGCGAAACCCGAAATTAGTTTGCTCAGAAACGATATCCACGTTCAGCAAAATATATACCAACCTCTGTTAAATTTGGTAACAATTTTCTAAAAAAAAACTATTTATTAAGGGGAATCCTCATATCCGAATTCCATTAAAATGTTTCGGACAAATACTCAAAAAGTACGCCGTATTATAGTAATTTCTTCGCAATATTCGTTTCATCGATGTTTTTTGATTTCGTCAACAAAAAAAGTGAAATGTTTCATACTTTAATTTAGATTTTATACGTGTTTTAAAATTAACCCTACTAACTTAAAAACACGTATAAAATCTAAATTAAAGTATGAAACCTTTCACTTTTGTTGTTAACGAAATCAAAAAACATGGACAAAAAGAATAGTGTGAAGAAATTAATATAATACGGCGTACTTTTTAAGTACTTGTCCGAAACATTTTGTATGGAATTCGGATTTGAAGATTACCCTTAAGTATATTTTTTTGTAATTAGAAAAAAAAATAAACGGGTCTCGGCTTTCGCATAAACAAAAACTAACGGTTAGTTAGTTACATACATGCATACATACATATGTACATACATCAATCAATATAAAAGATAGGTAAAGTAAAGGATCTGACTGACTGACTGACTGACAGACAACGTACAGGCTAAACGCTGAATGTAGAGACCTGATACTTGGAGGATATGTTCGTCTGGTCTAGAGCAGAAACTGAGTACTAAGAATTGTATTTTAAAATTTCGCGGACGTTACTTCACACCCGGGTAAAAATAGACTAGGTTTAGCCATCTGAAATAACTAATTAAATTAGCGAGCAGGCTGTCCTGTAGACAGACTAGTTTTTACGAGCCAGTGTGGTGCATTGATTTCAAGTGCGCCTCTTAGAGGCTCCTTTCGTACACTTGACACGTTTTCGAACTTTTTAGGTTCTATAACATGCCGGTTTCCTCTCGATGATTTCCTTCACCGTTAAGCACGTGTTTTTTATGCACACAAACACATGCACAGTAAAATCCATTGTAGTGCGGCCGGGTTTGAACTAAGGCTTTCATCCCGGGAGTCTCGGTCTCGAAAATTTCGAGAGTCTCGACGATTTTTCGTTATTTTCGAGACTCGAGACTGGATGGTTTCGGTACCGGGAATAACGAGACTTTCGATACTTATAAAAATCTTAACAATATTCAGTGTAGATAGCCCTTAGTATAATCTAAAACAAGGATAAGACATAGTGGTATAGTCTTATGACTTTAGTTTACCAAAAAGGGCAATAAAAAAAAAAAGTAATATGTGTGGAATGAATGTAAATGTAAATGGACTCCCTTTTCCGCACTTGGACTCCTGTTGATCCTTTGTGCGTCGGATTTCCTGACTAATAGTTTAGCCAGCCTAACTCCGCCTAGAAGCACAGAAGTTTCCTGGGTTCTTCGCAGGCTTTGCGGAGTGACCTCGGGTTTTTGAGGATTTCCTCTCGTTGCTTTGCCACTCCCACGCATTCCAGGATTACGTGGGCGAGCGTTTCCTCCTCGGTCAGGCAGCCTCTACAGAGTAGGCTGTCTGTGTTTCCAATGTTGTGCAGATGTTTGTTAAGCAGGCAATGTCCTGTGATAGTACCCACAATGATTCTTAAATCTGGTCGTTTCAAACTAAGTAAACGTCTAGTTAGACGTGGTGCAAGTTGCGGAAAGGCCATTCTTGATTGTTTGCACTTCTTGGTTTGCCGCCAGTGCTCACTGTGCTGTGTCTTTGTACGTTTGCGTATCCACGCTCGCAATTGAGAAAAGGGTTGTGGTAGGAAGGGAGATGGCCCTTCCCTTCCAGTCTCAGATCCTTTTCTAGCCAACTCGTCTGCGGCGTCGTTCCCTAATGAGTTACTGTGCCCCTTAATCCCTGGAGTGTTATTCGGTTGGCTTGGGTTATTCTCTCCAGTGCTCGGTGGCATTCGTTAACGAGCATTGAGTCGCAAGTATTGCTATCTAGTGCTTTTAGTATAGCGGTTAGAATTCGTATATTTTGATTTTCGATTTTCCTCCGAAGTATGGTATTTGCTGACTCGGTGATCGCTACACATTCGCATTGGAATATGGAGCTGTACGCACAGCCCGAGAGTCATTGATATGTTCATGTTGTAATCAAATGAAAGGCCCCTGTACCTTTGTTGGTTTGTGTGTGTATGTGTGGAATGAGGAACCATTTCGAAGAAAAACGCAAATTTTGATAAATCAGGAACATCGGACATCACCGAACATCATCAAATACTGGATTGTAAAGTTAAACTGTGATGTGTTCGCTAATACGCCATAAAATGCCTAAATGCCATTCCTATGAGTGTGCCTTTATGTACTATTAAATTAGTCTCGAAAGTCTCGTTTTTCCCGGGAATTTCGAGACCGCATCGAGTCTCGATTTTTTTTTCCCGGGACTCAGAAAGTCATCGAGACTGAAAGCCCTAGTTTGAACCCACGACTTTCCGACAGAAAGTCAAGGCACCTCCCACTCGGCCAACAACACGGCTTTTCTATACTGCCAGACTAGTATTCTTCAAGTAGCTTTTAGTCAACAATAGCTACCTTGACTCCGGATCTTGCTGGTGTTGGTAAGCCATTACATTTCGATCACCATCAACTTGTTCCTGGTTCGTACCTAAGGAAACACACAATTTGATATTTATGAATATACACATAATTATCCTACGCATGGGGGTAAAAAGTAGCCCGTGGATTTTTCCAATTCGTTAAATACATTCATACCAAATTTTAAGTCAGTTATGGCGTGACTAAGAAAACCTAATCATTCAACCCTACATCCATTCGCTTTTATAATATAAGTAGGATTTCAAAGAAGTCCACCAGAGGCAGCACCAGTACATCAGTTCTGATTTGACACACAATCAGTTTCCGTTACTGAACACAGATATGGCAAAAAAAAAATAAAAAAAAAATCATTTTTTTTCTCATAATAATCATGATAAAAATCGGAAAACAGTTACCATTAAGCGTCGATAACACAGCTACTTTTAAACTCGCCGGTTTGTAGCTTGTAAACTAGCCCTGTGTCTTCGACGCTTTAATGTATATATAAATCATGTGTTTAATTAAACTTAATTAGGAATAATGAATTGGCAATCAATGTACTTACATACATATAATATTTTGACAGTCGGGTTTTAAATTTTTTATAAACTTTAAGCTTCTTACAAAGTGATAAATGTTAATGCGTTTGGTACTCACGGAAATGTCCATAGAATTGCACGAGATCGTACGAAACTTCTTCGCTAAAATCAAGGAGTCCGCGCCTGAAGTGAATTTGGAACCTAATAATTTCTTTTTCTGAAACAAATACAAGCATCTTTATTTGTAAAGAATCTTAATGTATTAAGGTGGAACGGCACCCGCAAAGCTTTATTATAATTGACGCTACAACATCTTTTTACCATCCATTTTGTAAAATTCCCTACTGTCTTGAAAATGGATATTGGCAACACTGGCCCCTTTTATAAATGTCTAGCAGGTCAATGTCAAAGTCTGAAACTATCACTATAACAACCTCTATCAAGGTTATAAGTTTATAAGGTTTTTTTCTTTAATGTAGGAATAATAATAAAAACCTCATTGTACTTATTGTATATTTTTTATTATCGCAATATCGCAGGAAAAACTCGAATTATACAGACTAGAAGGATCTGTAAATCGAATAAATTGACTCAACTACGAATAAACACATTGAGCGGTGAATAGTTTTGTTTTAAGTGTGCATATTGCATAAAATTTATTTCTATAAATTCGTAAAAAAATCACCAAAAATAGGTATGATACTCGCAAGCGCGTTCACGTGATTTTACTGTATCAACGTTTTGAGGTGCAGAGTGAGAAAACAATTCCAGAATAAGAAGCTTAGTATTCTGCTATTAAGGGGAATCCTCAAATCCGAATTCCATACAAAATGTTTCGGACAAATACTCAAAAAGTACGCCGTATTATAGTAATTTCTTCGCAATATTCGTTTCATCGATGTTTTTTGATTTCGTCAACAAAAAAGTGAAAGGTTTCATACTTTAATTTAGATTGTATACGTGTTTTAAAATTAACCCTACTAACTTAAAAACACGTATAAAATCTAAATTAAAGTATGAAACCTTTCACTTTTTTTGTTGACGAAATCAAAAAATATGGACGAATCGAATAGTGTGAAGTAATTACTATAATACGGCGTACTTTTTGAGTATTTGTCCGAAACATTTTGTATGGAAATTTGCCTTGAGGATTCCTCTTAACATACTTGTACTGATTCGCATGAAGGAAGTTTTTTTTTCGTCTTTTGTGTGTGTGATATGAAGTGGTGGTGGTGTTTACAATTTTTATTATATAAATTATATGTTTAAAATTATTTTCGAAGAATGGTGAGCTTTTCATTTCGCAGTAATAATATTTACAACATTGTGTTCAGCTGGTACGCTTTCTTTTGACAAGCAAAACTGATCTCAGCAAGGATATGATATGCCTTCTTCCTCTTTTTTTTCTTATCATGGATTTCGCATTGCTCATAATGATATACATATATTCGCTTAAATGCTTGGCCAAACATACGATTACAATTATTTGCGCAGCTTCGTGAAATCGCACTTGCTCCACTCGCGGTTAAGCTCAATAAAAATAATGAAGCCCTGGCCTACATCCAGAGCCTGTGCCCTAATTGGTCTATTCTCGTTAGTTGCGTTCACAATCTTACGAGAGTTTATAAACCGACGGGTTTCTTAGCCGTTATAAACTAACGGTTCTCAATCTTAATGTAAGATATAAAGAATATGTATAAACGCACAGCCAAATGATTAATCTCAAACTACTGATATTAAAAGAAGTTAACAGATGAAGGAATAAGATTTCATTTCTATCAGAGTAAAAAATTAGCATAGTTAGAAAAAAACCAATGAATTTGCGCTTCATTAAATTGAGGCACAGATTTTACACGGATTAAGACGCTGACAATACTCTTTTGCTAATGCACTATGTTTTGATGTTTAACTTGATAGGTATGAAATAGATCAACCCGGTAGATAACACCAATATAAAATTGAAACAAGAAACATACGAGGTGGAACGCGGAGCAACACGTAAAGCTACTTGATAATAAATTTGATTTGCTAACCATTACTATAAATCGTTCAAACGACTCTTCCAGTTTTGCCAGCAGCAGCACATACTAAAATGTCAGATTTCCGCGCATTTCGCCAAATTCTGTACCTTTTTGGGGAAGGCTTCTGTTTTGTAGGTAATTAATTTTGGCTACACTATTATTTTAAGCCATGAATTTAAAAGTGTATGTTTTAATGGCACTGACCTATTAAACCTGAAATCCCAGCCAGTAAGTTTCATACCAGACAACACCAATAACCAGTAATAATTGAATGGTACTAAGCCTAAATTACTAATCATTTCCCTGTCTTTATCTCACTTAAATGCGCAACCAACACACTATGTGAATCAAAGTCTGGTGTAGCACTGTTCTGGTCATGGGCAGGTGTGATCTCTTAGTTTACATAAAAAAGTTGCCTTACTGAGTCACTAACACTTGGGACAAATACATACTTAAATATTTAGGTAGATAGGATTACTTTATATTGCATAGCATATTCAATATACAAGAAAATGTGGTATGATGGTACCTTATTGCTTCCAATACTTTTTTTAGTAAAATTTTTTTTATTTAACTTACCTATGCCCACATGCTCCAAACTGACAGAATTCTTAGGCAATAACTTTACTCGGTTGACAGATCCTAACGGTCTGAATATGGACTGTTAAGAACTGTCAAGGGAGTAAAGTAATTGCTCAGGGGTTTTGACACTTTGGTGCAAGTAGGTACTAGTGTTCTTTTCTATGTATTTGTAAGCTGTTTTACAAGAACTCGTTATTTAATGTATTCTAAGGATAAGGAGTAGAAAAATATTGACCAACCTGTGTTTTGCATCTGTTCTATAGCACTTGCATTGGTTTGTAGAAGATTGTACAGATTGGATTGATCCTCTTCATATGTCAAGTCGAATATGCTTTTATTTACTAGATCCACCTTAAAAAGAACACAGATATTTGATTCAAGCTGTAATAGTTTGATAAACTAAACTGACAAAACTTTTGAAAATTATAATTTTCAAAATACCCAAAAAGTCAGTTAACATTTACAAATAACAATAAAAAATAATAATATTGTGTCATTAGTTCCTTCGAACCAGTGTGGTGAAAGGATTTCAAGTGCGCCTCGAAGAGGCTCCTTTCGTGCACTCGACACATGTTTTCGAACTTTAGGTTCTACGACATGCCGGTTTCCTCACAATGTTTTCCTTCACCGTTGCGAGAACGTGGGATGCATACATAGATTTTTTCGACAGAAAAAACCCATTTACGCATGACTGCTACCGGGATACGAACCCGCGACCATCAGATCTCAAGGCAAGAGCCTCATCCACACCGCCACCACGTCCTCGAAAATCGAAATCTATATTTTTTTAACTAGTAAGTAACTGTTCCAAGTCATAACAATGATAGTCAATAAGTCATTCTAAAGTTTTAATGTATTTGCCTGGCCAGTTGTAAGTATAAACTAAACCACTTAATAGCTTTTTTTCAATTATTTATTTTAAATGAAAAAAAAAACATATGTTTGGTTGCATAAAGGTGTCAACATATAGTACTGAATAGATATATATTAATTACCGGATTATGACCAAGAAGTGAAGTTACGCTTTCCGAAACATAGTATATTCTTCCACTGGCTGAGAACACCATGACAAATCCCTCCAAAGCCTCAAGCACTAAATAAGTGAATTCTTCATTAGACAAGAATGCTGGCTTCCAGTCTTCCTGGACATCATGTGCACGAGAGCGAACTGTCACTTCTAAAAATGTATTAGTATTATTAATATCTGTAAAACTTATAATTGCTTGAGAATATAAAAGTGTGAGTACATGAAGTTGTACCAATACTCACCGTTATGATTTTTCAAAAATGATATGGTTGATTTCAGTACAGTAGATTTGTCCATTTTTCTGTTGTTGGTTGTTATTAAAGTGCTGAGCTCTGTGACCAATACATTGAATTGGTCTCTTCTTTTCTTTTCACTTAAATTTCTGGTCCTCCTACCAAAAAACACTGATTTCAGACATATCTAATACTCAATAAAGTCATAGAAGGCATGATTTTGTAGAATGAATTAAAAGATACTAACATTGAACGATGACAATAATAAATGTATTTATTACTGCATAAGCTAACTACTACAATCTATATTACAAAATTTACAAAAGGAAACAATTGGGCCACCCATAGACCGTTTGACATTGAACTAGTTAAATGGCTTAAATAACAAAACTTAGACCTTAATAATTCTAGAAGGGGAGCAAAGGAGATTATGAAACACAATTCAAATGTTTAGGTATTTCAGGTCATGATGAAGATGAAACTACGTCACTGACTTACGATGTCCCGAAATCCAGTTCAAACAAATAGCATGTGATATATAATATATAGCATGGATTGAAAATTTATTCCAAAAGGATTATGGGATTACAATTAAATGAACATATATTGCTCATCACATCAATTTAGTGTCTAGATTACCTACCTTTTGTTGTCATCCTTTGCATCACCATCTTCATCCATGTTGATGACTGGAGAGTGTTCAACCAGGAATCCAAATATCAATGAGATGATATATATCTTTTGGAAGACACATATGTCTGCATCAAAGAACCAGTAGTGTTCTTCGTGACTACAACAGAAGAGAGCAAAATTACTTTGTCACAGAGAGATGACACAATGGTATTTCATTCCTAGTAGTATGGCATCTCAACTGATAACCATCACCAGTGAAATACTACACAGCATAATTACGTTTCTTTATGTAATACGTGCATAATTTTAATGTATACTGTTCGACTGCAAATTCACTGCGTCAGTCAGTCCTTACCTACCATTGTTGGTATGACTTACCTACTCAATTATTTGAATTAGCTCAAGAGAAATGCATAGAACAAAATCCACAATTTCTGATTTTATCACAATAGTTTAGCTTGCAGTGCAACCAACAAAAAAGAAGCAAACTAAAACCAAATCCAACCAAATCGCAAAATCACAACGCACAAGCACAGACACAACAAGATTGAAAGAAATTGACATGACATGAAAAAGCCTGACTTTTACCGGCTGAAGCTATTTGCAATGCTAAATGTTGCCAGTTAGACCATCTGAAAAAAGTATTGAAAAAAGGCACGTAATTACATTTAAATACGAGTTAGTTTTATTATTTTCTTATTGCGAGTTCAACCGTATCCGAAGAAATCTAATTCCAACTTACACGTATACAAATTACTATAGTGTGAATTATCTAAATGAATTAATCTACCAAAGTACTGGGCCGTAAAGAACTAGAATATTTTCGATATTAGGTACCTAGGTATTTATCATAAACACGATTAACCGTTAGACTTATTATAGAATCGTAAATGAGTAAATGATTCATTTGGTTTCTTTCAGTGAGTTCGTGTGGCACCTAAAAATTGTTTTTTTTTTTGTTTAATTACCCAGCCAGACTTTTTCAAATGGGTCAAAAATGTTTTGTGGTCGATCCCAAGTTCTTCAACTATTTCGTAACTAGGTACTAATATGCCGATCTTGCTCCACTTTTTCAGAAATGGCAACAACTGTATCCGTAATTCACCCTGATCCGTAACTCCAGATCTAGAGCGAGCTACATCTTTGAGATCAAAATTCCTGGACTGAAAACTCGTAAACCAACATTGTAATTTGTGCTCCTCTTGCTGACTCTGCACTAGGTAGCTCCATAAACGTCACAAATTTTATGTGTTGATTTTTTTTGAAATATTCATATATTTTATCGAGCACAAACACATAAAAAATTACGGAAAAATGTATATATTTTAATTAAATTTTTATGCTGGTACCAAAACTTGCTATAAATAAAAACAAATTATAGAACCGAAGAAATTTTACTACAAAATACGAAAAGAGTTTTTCCCCGATCTATTAGACCAGTCATAATCATAACCCTTTTCCTTTTTCGGAGTGCTTTTCGGTAAAAATACAGGTTGCGGTCGAGTAATATTTCACACATAACTAAAGTAATGTGGTTTTGTTTGTCCCATTTTTCAAATTCCATTAGGACAGCTTGTCGTACCTTTTTCGAAATGGATACTGGCAGCACTTTCTGTCTGTTTAACCGGCGGTTGTCGAGCGGACGTGGTCTGACGGTAACAAGTAGCATAAAAAATCAAAGTGGCCGAAATAAATTCAAGACCGTCTCGGCGCGAATTTCATTAAAAATTTAGGAGCCTTCCATATACGACCAGACATTCTTGCAGTATTACAGGTAAGCTAACCTTTCAAGCTATTTGTATAAGCTTTAAGTCTTCAACCGGCAGGTAATGCAGTTGTAAAGTTTACCCTCGGGATGAAATTCTGAAATAAGTTTTTAAGTATGTATCTATAAATCGTTTAAACATTACTCTTCATCTGGCTTTTACTTATTATTGTACATCAGGGTATCCTTGCGATTATTACGTAAGGAAATTATGTAATTTTATGGTTGTGTGTATAATTTAGGTGCCTACCCACATCAAAGGAATACCGTCGTAAGAACCGCGTGGCCATGACTATTCGTTCGTACCTCTAAACCTAGGTATATATTTTTATTCTAAATGTTAAATCGCGCGATGCGAAATAAACACTGTTGACTTCAGGAGTAAATAAAAACATATAAATATGACGCCAAACAATTTGCGCGGGCCGACCGCCCCTCGCCGCGCGGCAAATCAGTTTCTTGTGGGACACACAAGGGAGCGCTCCCACGCTTTCCGAAAACCCTTAATAAGCCTAAATTATAAAAGGCCATGCCAGTGAACTCCAGAGGTTATGATAAGGGTGCTAAATGTAGTCACTGAATAACTCCAAATAGAATCAAACTTTCTTAACTGAATCTAATTTGCTGCATTTTTATGGTAATCTTGTTGGAATACATAACTCCTGATGTTACTAAAATCTTACACAAATGGATTTAATCTACTCATTTTATGAAACTTGAGGGTAGTTTAAAACAAGAAACTGCCTAGTCTGTCTATCAATATCTATAGTAAAAATCATTTAACCCTATATATTAGGTGTGTACCCCAGGTTGATTCTGGTGTACCAGCCATAATTGGAATACTTATCCTAATAAGTTAAAAAATTACACAAATGGATTTAATCTACTAATGCTATGAAATTTGAGGGTCCCTCAAATCTGTTTTAGTATAAGATAAGATAATAAAATTATTTATTTATTTCCTCGTAATTACAACCACTTCTTATGTAGTAACACTTATATACTATGACAGAAAATACAGTAAGATAGTAGTAGTAAGTAAGTAGGTATACAAGAAGGTAACTAGCGTCAGACTCGCTGCGAGTTTTTAGCGAAACATTAATCAATATGTGTAGAAGATTCAAGTCTTCAACTAGAATTACAATGGTGTACCTAATAATAATATAGGTACATAGGTTAAATAATTTGCTGTAACATAATAAATATTGCTTGGGTAACTGTCGCTTAAAATTATAAGTAGGTAGGCTGATAAATATTTAAACTTGTGAATACGGACTTGATAACAACAGTGCGGTGCGGTTAGTAGTTTAGTAGTCTTCATAATTGGTGAACAAACATATAAACTTATGTATGCTTCCATGTGTCTCTATAAAACACCAAGATTGATTTGATCAAAGCAAGAGGTAGGCGGAAAACAAAGACATTTTTTTTCCTTATTATGTTAGAGTTTTATTTACAACGAAAAAGCCTATATGTACTTAGATTCAGAGACCATGATATTTTTTGTCAAAGCTGTTAACACACTACAAAAATACTTCTTATCATAGAGACATTTACTCAATTATTCTAAATAATTAAGGCTGGCTACAGCTGAGGAGTGCAATAGTTCATTTTGTAAAAGAGTGGAAAATTATTTGCAGCACCCTTGCAGGGTCATGTGGTATGTGTGTATTTTAAAGATACAGTCAGGCATAAATACACTACATTGTACTCACTTGTTGCAAATAAATAAATGATATTTATTAAATGACAAACTTTATATAAACCTATAAGCTAAATATTATCGCCTTAGATTTTTAATATTTTAATTATTATTCTCAAATCTAAAGTAATCTTTCACCAAACTCATTCATTTTGATGGTGTTTTTGTCTCTTTTTTTCACACATTTTGGCCGCTTACAGCCGTCATATCAATTTAAGCTAACCAAGTCAATTTCATGATTCATTTTTTAAAATCCGTTAAGCTGTTTAGCCTTAGAGTCAGACAATTATGTCCATAAATACATACGCTTAAAAAATCTATTCCTTTTTCGTCGCAGTCGGTTAAAAAGGTACTACAACCGTAGTGCAATTGGCTGGCAATTGGTTCGATTACGGTAACGCGGCTGGTGTACTGTACATCTAGTACCCGCGTGCCGCCACCGCTGCCGCCCCGCTCGGTGCGCGCTCAGCGTACGGGGGCGCCTGCATAGAGTCACTGTGCCACTAGGTCATGTTATGTAAACCGTCCGCGCCGCTTACTTGGCTTTACGCAAGCGTTGGAAGCAATGCCACAACCAGATTGAATCATTTATTCAATCATTATATCGAAGGGATTGTTCTAAATGTCAAAATGTATTTTTTTCCTTTATTAGGAGTTATAAGTAATATGTGATTTTTTTATATTGTCTATTTGATATATTTTAATTAGCCATTTTCCTCTAGACTCCAATCCACCAGAGGCAGTACCAGGGGGGGTACATCATTTTTGATTTCCCTATTAATATCAAATAAGGGAATAAAATAAATAATTTTATACATTTTCCAAGATAAAAGACCAAATAACATTAGTGTTTTTTTTTTCAAATTTATTAGAACCCCCTATTCTCTTTTCGGTTTTTAAACCTGGAGCATTTTGGCCTACCGTCACAGATTACAATGTAGCGACTGCCCTATATTCTTGAGGCACAGAATCCCGTGCGCTGCTATCTCACTTTTTCATTAGTATATTTTTGAAGATATAAATTGACTGAGTATAAATTTCTAAAAAGTGGAGCGGTGAATTTGTCACAAAATGTGTTATTAGTTTTTTTTTGTTTTGATGTTTATACCTAAGCGAAGGAAATAGGGAAATACAGTTTTGCACTATTTCCTTCGCTAAGATCATCTCGCTAACTTTCGTCTTACCAGCAGTGTAGTGCTTACTGCTGTGACAGTCGAAGCTTTAGACGAAAAAGTAGCATAATATATGTAACACACCCTTGGGTTTTATTTGGTTAAACAACAAATGATCATGTTCACGTGCAAGAATTTCTGGTATGGTAGTGCTCTGCCCGTACCCACTAATATTATAAATTAGAGTGTATATGAAGATTGATGGATATTTTTTACGCAACGAGGCCGAAGTTATAGAACTACTTTTATACTTTTTATCCTACTACTCGCAGACGAAGCCGCGAGCAGCAGCTAGTAATACCAATTACTGATGTACCTACCTAATGTTATCTCAAATAGAGAGAAAAGTGTGGCATTAAATAACTTAAGACCTATTATTACAGAATCAATATTTTATTAGCTTTATAATACAATACTTAGGTTTCTGATTTAATATTCAACTCGTATAAAGTGTTATCTTCTCATTACTGATAAAAGCCGCTTGCAACAAAGGTTGATGACTTCTTCATTGAACAGATAAATTGTTATATAGTTCTTAGTGCGATATGTTAATGATCTTGAGTTTCTTATCCTCAAGACTAGGATAAATATGTATCTGTGTATTCGTTTCGATACGATTGCGTTTATTGTTTAGAGATACGCGTATCGAGGGGTATAAAGTTGTATAACCGAGTAAAGTTGGTAGTAAGGGAGGGTTGGGAAGGAGGTAGGTGTAACCTCCACTTACCAACGCTAAAGGGCTCAGAACACTCGAAAAAAACAATCACTAGGGCTATTAGAGTCAATCAGGAAACCATTTTATTTATCTTATTACTTGCAAAGTCCAAAAAACTTAATAACATGTTGAATGAATAAACTTCCTAGCGATTTTACCGCGGATACTGCGGTACAACTGTAACAAAAGTTAGATTTATACCTAATATATGAAACAAAGATTTGAAAAACTATGGCTGAGGCTCAGTATATTTTCCAGGCAACATGGTGGTAGCATATTAAATTCAGGAAACCCCAAATGTAAACCGATTCATGGGTCTCCAGCTGCCAATAATATTTTAATATATGATCTTATCGATAAATCTTTTTTAAATAAAATTAATTCACCAATAATGGTACTATCTATTACATATTAGCATTTCAATGTTGTTGACCCTGACCAAAGGCACTTTGGCAAGGCTTCGTGCAAATATGGACAAAGAGATATTGTGCTAACAAAGTCACCTACACATCGCAGCCACCGTTTATGCGTGCCTCTATCTAATCTACTACATAAGTATACATAAATACAGTCTTATGGTATAGTAATTTATGTAACGAAAAAAAAACCAAGAAACTGTGGTTACTCAGAATTATTGCTTGAACATAGCATTTCTTAGCATAGACTCATTTCAGGGCGAGAGCATTTTTTACTTTATCCAACCACGGCGAAGACATATGAGGTTACGATTTTCAGCCAACTGTCTAGGTATGGTGTAGATTTCCCTTGGCGAAAACTACAGGCATACATTGTATGGCACATTACTTTGTTTATCCGACTGAAATCTGAAAATAATTTCATTGCAAAATAAATCGGTGCTTGATGTCATTGTTATCGTCTGGCTCGACGTTGCTTGCTTGTTCTCGGCGAAGTATCAGTCCTACCGCGAGCTCCGTAGCAGACGCAAGTGAGCCGCTAGTCCATTATTGCGTCGTCGGTCGGTCGTAGTCGTATCGGACGCGTCGATCACAGAAGCTTCGCTGCTACTGAGACCGGTCGCTCACTGGGCCAAGTTCAACGATCCAACGGCCCCCGCTTCTAGAGCGGCTTCAGATACACTCGATCGTCAACAGACGCGGCTAACTGATTAACTGAAATAAGTTTAGTGCAGTGCAGTTTGTGTTTTAATTTCTCGTTTTGGTTTTGATGACATGAAAGTAAGTTCGGTCGTAGCGGTAAAGTAGATAATAAAATACTAATTCGTATTCTAACATATTACTTTAAATCTATAGCTGACACGCGTGTGGTGTGTGTGACTTTGTGCTCTGATGTAGACATTATTGCAGTCTAGAAATGTTCAAGAAATAAAAATCTTGTACATTATTTTGTAGATCTTATGTGTAAAGTATAGTAGCAAAATACTGGTCATGAACAAACACTCTTACCATCAGAGAGTGCCCAGCACATCTCGTCACAGCACGTCTTTACGTAAAAATACAAAGTCATTCTCAAAATCCTAATTACCCAAAATACTTGGGGTTTTGTTATATAAATGGTCTTGACAATACGTTTTTGTTGAAAAAACATAAGTACAAATTTCTTCGTTAAGGGAGTTCTGAGTGTTGGTCAAGGTACTTTTTTAAAATTTTAATGGCTTACATAACTTGAAAGATGTCCGCGTTTTGCCATTGTACTTAGTACTTATGATACATTTCCAGAATTAGCCGGTCTTTTGTTATTATCATAATATTTTCATTTCGTTCGCTTGCTGTCTGATAGTGTCTCGGTTCGATGAACGATATGTTTTGACAACAAATTAGGAAGATAGATAGTGTTTGATCGTGTAAGTAGACACGTTTTTGAGTGTGTTTTTGGGGTGTACCTTTATTTATTCATTTTAATCATGTTTCAACATTTTATATATTAACCAGCTGAAACCAACAACTTGGTTTGCGTTGCGAAAGCATCTCAAATATAACATATATTTCACCCTCAAAATATTTTTCCAGTCATGTTACAAACCAGGTTAGTTACGATAAAAGTAAATTAAACTTTAAAGGGCAATTAAGAAAGAACAAAACAATTTAAAACCTTGATGGTCTGTATTCTGACTTCTTATCAACCAACTTTCAAAAAAAGAGAAGTTTGAGTTTGAACTTCTCCTTTTTTGAAAGTTGGTTCTGTTGTATTTTTTTCGTCATTTATTTATCAGTTTTATAATATTTTTCAAAACTTTAAGTAAAGTTACGTTCAGTAAACTTTTACACGAATATTGTTAACATTGTATTCATACATTTCATGATCAAGATGTACATATTATATCCGTTGATACCCAGCTACCTACGTAATTCAATGATTAATTATTATAAATTCTAATTCTTGTAACATTTGTAACACACGAGTATACTTACAATATGAAGGCTTGCAATCGCTATTATCGTATTAAAGTCTTTGTCATTTCGAAAACATTAACTTCTGTTTAAGGTTAATTATCATTTATTCTCAATAATAAACAAAGTCAAATCAAAGAGAATGTCCATGTGTTCCGTTGTTTATTTATTAGACGCATTCTAATTTAGAAGTGAGAGCGTACATCTTTCATATCTGAGGGTAATTTGTTATAAAGTGTGCATTTAAAGGTTATAGTCTTATGGCTAATATTTTAGTTCGAGATTTAAGTAAGATGTGGTGACCAGTTATGAACACAGTTTTAATTTAGTTTTATTATCAACAAATTATATAAATATATTTAGTAATAAATCCGCTTAATTTCAAAGTTTAAAGATACGACACGTGTTTCGCCTCTACACGAGGCATCATCAGGAGGTGTGGACTCGCCGAAGTCCGAAACGAGAGTCAACATTTGACTTTTTTTCTTTTGTTTGTTGTTTGACTCTTGTTTCGGACTTCGGCGAGTCCACGCCTCCTGATGATGCCTCGTGTAGAGGCGAAACACGTGTCGTATCTTTAAACTTTGAAATTAAGCGGATTTATTACTAAATATATTTATATAATTTGTTGATATTTATGGTTTTCCGCAAAGTAACGCCTGAATCAATCAATTAGTTTTATTATGTTTCTCAGATGACGCAGAGATCAGCGGCCCCCCGGGTGGCCAACAAAATAATCCGGCACGCCCAACATATTCGAAATGTGTATGAAAATATGATGTTGTGTCCAGATTGTAAAACTTTGCCAGAAGATCCGGTAACCGGGTTATGTGGCCATTCCAGATGCACCAAGTATGTATGCTACCAGCTATGTCTTTACAGATTCCTACTTAAAATTACCGCAAGCTTATTACCGATCTGGCTAAGGGAACGTACCCAAACTACGTGACCTATTTTTGTCAATTTTTTAGTGTGCTAAATAGCCATCCATGTTTAACTGTGTAATTCATGGAGCATGGAGTATATTTGCTCATAATATCATAGAGGATCTTGCCATTGGAACGGTTACAGCGTGGCGTGAGGAGGTTTCCGCCACCGTTAATCCTGCTAATGCTTTGTGTTGATCTATTATCGGGGTTTCTCCTTGGCAAATAACAAGAACAGTCACGATACCGTTTTTGCCCTGCAAATGATATCATAATAATTGACCTGGCAATCTCGGCTAGCAACTCAATGGCGATGCATTCGCAAGCTCTCGGCTAGCTTTCGAAACCTGCAACGCCTCCACGCCGGCCGCCGCGGTGTTCTCATTCAAACATACGTTACGTACTCAGTGATGAAATAACGTGTACAATACTTATTGCTGAATAACTGTAGACTGATCCAGCAGCTGGTTTTCTCAACTCTTAAAATGTATCATGCCTGTACGTACATTTTCTGATTTAATGTGCATTTGGCACGTGACGAGTCCTATACCTATATGATCATTTTAATTAAACGACGAAACTCAAACAAGTTTCAGATTTAACCAATATCTAATGTTACAGATGTATAAGAGAGAATGGCGTGTGCCCTTGTGGAGCTCCGCAACCTAATGAGCTACACTGCAACATCTTAATGAGAGATATGATTGAAAATATGATATCCACACTTCTCAGGTAATTTCCTTTTTAAATAGTTATCAATACACATTTTATTCAATAATACGCATGGGTAGACCATAGACAAAAAAGCAATTTATATATCCGAGTTCAATGGGGTAGACTAGACATGATCGTTTCAGAACCTTCCACATCTCTTCTCTGATTAAACCTTACAGATTTTTATCTCTCAGATAGTGTAAAAAGAAGAGTATGATAAAGGTGTCTTCGTCCTTCGGTGCACTCAGAATTGTAGTAAAGTCTCCCCTCTAAAAAATATTCCGCTTCGCTTGAGACCTTACTTATAGGTACTGTAGGGTGCTTTCTTGTCCCTTGGTCTTCAGTATTACGTCCATAATGTTATGGTTATATTGTTAGAAAATTATTAAAATATTTTGATTATATTATTATTATTATCAGATTTTACTTTGTAAGAATCCAGGTGTTGGAATTTCTAAAGTAGTGCCTTATTGCAGGTTGAAATCCTCGAACAAAACCAGGACGACTACTGACATGAAGTGGCGCCCGATGTGCTTAAGTAAGTACCTAAGTAGTTCGTACTTTCAAAAATTAATATCGTACTTTTAAAAAATAAAAGGGAATCCTTAGAAAATGTATCTTTTATCATATTTGCGAATTTGCCAACTTTGTAAAGTAAAACCTTTTTGAGTTTCATCAAAAGAGTAAATTGTAAAGTACCCGTTTTGTTGACACACACACACCTATTCAGAAAACTTTTTATGTTGTCTAGAATGATGTGGCAATTTTGAGTTTTTAGTTATTACCATTTTTATGTGGCACGTTATCGACGCATTTGGTACAAAATTATTAATTAATGAAAAAGTAATTTAATTAAAAATATATATATTTTTTTATCACGCTATAACTACTGCACCAATATAACTAAAATTTGATGTGGGTATAATATTCAAGCTGAAAAATCGCATTTTTTAACTACTTGTTATCCTGATACCGCGCGGGCGAAGCTGTGAGCGCAGAGCAGCATGAACTTCATAAAATCTTGTACCAAATGCGTCACTTTAAACGCCTGCTGTCTACTGCACTAATGTTGCGCTAAGTGCGGTTTCAGACAAGCGTATTTTTGTCTCGCGTATACGGGCGGATTGGAACTCGCTGAACTTCAAAAGCGTGTCTTTAATTAGTTAACATTGCGCTCATTGGGAGAGGCCTGGCGCTCATTGGGAGAGGCCTTGGCGCTCATTGGGAGAGGCCTATGTGGCGCTCATTGGGAGAGGCCTATGTCCAGCAGTGGACTGCGATAGGCTGATGATGACTCACTGCTCAGTTTCTGTCTGTTTCTCGTATCATACGCATTGCATTGCATCCATGTAATCTTTTAAGTTGCCTATCATCATTGTTTGTTGCACGTTTAATCTTTTTTGATATGTCTTAACTTGAAAAACCAATTATCTCTAAACTAAGTATATAATGGTGTCTATTTCAATGCATTACGTTCATACATCTTGTATCAGGGGCTGCAATGTCTATAAAGCGATGCAATATTTAAATTACACACTACTACTACTACTTTTTTCCTCCGTGACACTACTAAGATCATAAAGTCGATAATTTGTGAGGTATACAAACCGTGCGACCATTGTAGCTAGCGAAAACTCATTAAAAAGTTTTGTAGTTGAAATAAATGAAGTAGCATTTTACGTTAACACAGAAAATAAGTGATTTTTTCAAACTACTAGATTAATTAGATACTAATTGATTTGTGTTGTTAAGTGTACCTTTAAAGCCGGAGAATTTAAAAGTGTAATGGTTTTGTTCTCTCTCCCAAAAAAACGTGGATTCAAAAAGTATCTACTATTCTGTAGCAGTAATTCACAAAACAGTTTTACTCAATATTGCTATTGAGTTACATAGACACTGACTGAACGAAAATACGAATTATATAAATGTTATCTGAAGTTGTGTGACGAAACAAGGGCGTTATATGATTCACCGCGACGAACGTGACGTACCCGAGGCACACCCTACATAGTACGTAATACTGTAGAAAAGGCACGTTGTTGGAGCCTTTGAGAGCAGCGTAACCTGCGACCCGACCGCGGTCTCATTGCTTCGTCGACAATGTGTTACGTAACAGTAATGTAACAAACAAATGGCCGATTTACATAATAGCCTTGTCGGTGCGATTATCGTCGTGAGCGGTCCACGCGATACCGTAGCTCGCTGGTCGCTACACCTACCGACCAGCGGCAGAAACATTTATAGCTACTAAAATTCTCACCGTTGTTGCTATGGGAATTTCGAACAAAGAAATTTTATCAGTATCCTAGCATTTTCATAAATACGAAAGTTGTATGGATGTACAAATGGGTAGATAGATATTCGTATAAGTAATAGGTTTTATGTTAGATAATTATGGACATTATATTATAACGGTGTAGTATAGCATTTTGGGTATATAATGCCGTATAAGGCTATACCCATAACCCGATATGACGTCGCGGCAAGGCTAATTGCTATTAAACTTAAATTTAAATATAACGAATTAATTTATTATTAACGAGCTTTAAAGTCTAATACTGGAATCCGATTCCTAAAAATTAACAAAAAATGTTGATCCAGGCTCTACTGTTTCAAAAAATCACCTCTTTCAGTCACTCGTCACACGAATTACGTACCAACAAGTCGTTACCTAGGTACGAGTACGTTAAGTAACATGGTCGCGTGAACGAAACCCTACCTAGATACATAGAAATAAGCTAACTGATTGAATAACGACTTATTCTCTGGATAAAAATTAAATGTTATGTAACATGGCCTTGACCTTGCAAGTCTCAAAGTTGCGTAATTTTATGTAACTATTCGCATAATAATTATTGTAATAGTCATAAAAATTCAGGACTATTTGCATCTACCGGTAACGTGGCGTTAAATGAGTGGATCCCATTTCCACTTTGACGGCAGCGAAGCGTCATGAAAAAATCAGTTGGTTAAATATAAAATCCAACTTTTAATACATGAACGTATCGTCCGGCCACGTGACCGATTAATATGAAGTTTTGTAGTTTCCTTCCTTCCCTTACGTTCGCACGATAACAAGCGTTATTAAAAAAAATGATTTGTTGACAAATATTTTTTTTTTACCGTCAGAATAATAAGCTCATGTAATGTAACAAGTGTTAATTCACTTTAGTTTCCATTTTCTACGAAATACAATTAATAATTTCAAGTTACAAAATACTAGTTTTCAGATGCATTTTTCTTTATAAATCAACTGCAAAGACCGAGATGACCCCGCTGAAGAACACTTGTTTAGACTCTAAACACTATAACCGTGTTTGTCTCGCTCCGTTGACGCTCAGATGTGAATAATTTAACATTCGGGTTGCTGTTTTAAATTATAAATGCAAAAAATTACAGAAAACTAACTACTAACAAAGCTATAAAAAATCACAATGTCGCTTATCTCTCCAAACTCAAATCGCTTAATGTTTCATTACGTAATGAAATACTAGCTGTGTTGTACAAGTATTGTGGGTTGTTATATAAAGTTGACACATTTTAATAATTTATATTATCGGCGGACACGGCTGCCTAGAGAGTTAATTTATATACCCAAAATGTAATATTTTGCACCTCAAAGTTTTTTTGTACCCCCGTAGACCCCAAGATTTGAGGTCCTGGCAGGATGAGGTGGAGCAAAAGTGAATAATCATACTAGAGTCTAGTAGGATTGCTCACTTTTCTACCTTACTTATTATTTAAGTTCTAGAAGTTTGTTCTTCAAAGCTGGCTTCTCACGTGCATGGTTCTTGCTTTTATAAATCGTCCATGTTGCTGTGCTGCACCTATATGCAAATGTTTAAGACATGTGCGCTTTAATAATATTGTCTCGATATTCCTGTTTTATCGTTGTTACCTGAGGATACGCCATATTCGACCCTATTTCTAAGGCCTGAATTATACAAAAACGGCATAAGACGATGGCACGGCGCAGGCGGAACACTAGGACATATGTAATTGCCGCCGCGCCGCTTAAACATTTTGTCTGAAAAAGTTTTGCTTGCGCCCGTGCCTTCGCCTTACGTCGTTTTTGTATAATTCAGGCCTAGAGACTTATACGCAAGCAAACTTATAGACCTACCAAAGCATTTTTCTTGCGTACTATGTGAATTGTGTTTGAATTCCTTGTGATCATCCTGAAATAATTTCAGCTTTAATTGTTTTCAAGCTTCTGCATGCGGCTTTGCCCGCGCTGGATATTTTTCCCGATACAATGCGAGCAAAGCCGATTTATCCTTTTTGAGCTTTTGTAGTTATTTTAACAACTACCGAGTGAGTTGTTAAAATAACTACAAATTAAGATCTCACCGTGGACATAACCCTGCAAGTGCGCTGCAAATTTTCAGTAAAATTATATACATACGATTTACCTCAGTTATTGTATTGTGTTGTGTCCCTTCTATACTATACTTATCACTATTGCATGATGTGTTTTATATAAGCTCTTGACGAATTCCATGTAGGTTCTTACTTCGACGGCCAAGATCGTTCGCGTAAGACCGGCGCAATTACGTTATTGGAATAATAATAATATATTCATGTTCCATTTGTGGAAAGGTTTCTGACGTAGTTAGTCGGGCTGGCGACTCTTTGTCGGGCATCGCATTAAGCGGATGCTGCGTCGGTTCTATTTTAGTTCATCTCAAATGGGGAATCGATTATCCCTTTGTGCTGTTACAGATTAGCGGATTCGCCGTTCGTGTTTTGTTTTTTTCGGTGCATGTTCGCGCGACCTGCCGCGAGACACTCCTCCGTCATGTTACAGACAGTCGCTAGAAAAACCGAGCATAAACGCAGCTATACCCGTGTATAAGGGCGTTAGGATTTTGAAGTTTCGCGAGTACCAATCCGCCCGTATACGCGCGACAAAAATACGCTAGTCTGAAACTACACTTATAGATTTTATCCCTTGCAAATCAAGTACACGCTGCAAATACAATAATAGCTGGTGGAAGCATTAAATTAATACTCACTCAACTTTATATTGAATTACTTTGGCTATGCGAAAGTCGATTTTAAGTAATCGAAATCTAAAAATAACGCTGTGCTGTGCAAACAAAATGATATCAAAGAAAATCATGATTATTTTTCATTTCAGCAAATTTCAGAAGACGTTGGATTGAGGCAAGAGGATTTGGTGCTAAGCACTCTTTTCTGGTGGAATTCCAGGTCTCTCTGCGTCGCATGATCGCTTCCCCTTGCGTAAGTTGTTCGTATTTTTATTTTACCACGTCTTGAAAATGTTAGTGCCACAAAGTTTCATAATCTTATACTAAAGTGGTCCTATGACGATACATTAACGTGTCGATGGTTGGTTTCTTTGTGCTAACCCTTCTGTTCGCATATAACTTCAGAAGTCACAAAAAGCAACCTTAGCGCCTATAATTGCTTAATTTATAATACATTGATGAATAACGGTGTTCCTATAGATGGACGGTATCAAACCAAAATGGAGTCGTAAGTCAGGACCAAAAAATTTCAGACATCCTGTCAATAAATATGAAATATCTCCATTTTCAAATAATGTTTGCTATTTTTTACGATGTACTTTTATTAACAATGAAACAGCCTAGTAGTTTATAATAAGTATCTGAGCTAGATACTCTTACTTCTCTTTTTCGAAAATTAGCATCGGACCAAAATGTAATAGAAGTAGCCAATGTGGCTCCCTTTTCTTAGTCGCATTTTCAATGTATTTCAGTGTGATTCTATAATTTAATACTTCTATGCATGTCGATGGTTGTTTCTTTGTGCTAACCCTTCTGTTCCCATATAACTTCAGAAGTCACACAAAGCAATATAAGCGCCTATAATTGCTTAACTTACTTAGATACAATGTAATTCACTTGTAGTTACGCTATCAGTACGCCTGCGAGTTGATTGAATTCGGGCGGATGCGCGACGCGGCGGCGCATTTTGCTTATGCGGCTGCAAGCTCGTGGTATGGCGTGGCACTTGCGCGGAAAAAGCTTACGCAGGTACCATATTTATTTTCTTTATGTAAACAGGTGACGAGATGAGCTCAGCGCTCTCTTGATAGATACTACTCGGGCGAATAAACATGACACCTAATAAACATGATTTTTAATATTCATAATGGTCACTATAAGATGTTGTTAGGCTAGCTAATTACGTAATAACTAAAGACAGTAGGTCCCTTAAGTAGGGACTTGATAAAGTAACCAGCTTGGTGTTACATGGATCTCAGAATTTTTTACGATAGAAAGCGAGACTTCGGGGTACTTTTTTCAATTTTAACATAATTGTCTTTTATTTATTTTTTTAATCTAATTAAAGACAAAACAAAGAGCGGCCTTATAGCTCTCTCTTATAGCTATCTTATAGCTTAAAGCGATCTCTTCCAGGCAACCGTTTCATGGACAGTAATTAATAGAGAAAGAGATGGGGTATTAGGGTTAGTAGATAAAGTTGATTGGCAAATATACTTAACTAGGTGAATGCCCGTGCTTCGCTACAGGGTGAGCAGAAATGTATACTGTTTTTATTATTATATGCGATTATGATCCGAATTTTTACATTTAAGTCGGGCTGCATCAATAGATCCTCACAACAACAACTTTTACTCAAGCAAGCACTGTAAATCTCCATTAGATTCTCCATATATGTTCGACTTTTTACGCCATCTAGCGTTGAGTAGCCGAACTGCTTTCTCACCGGAATAATGACCGATAATGTTAACGCGTCGCACATTTCACATTTGTATGTCAATGTCAAACGGATAGTGCCATCTGGCGACAAGCTGGGAGCTCTCCTTTCTTGATCGATCGTTGGTTGGACTGTGAACACCGGCTCGCACAATATATATAAAATATACTGCTCCAAATCCTCTTTCTTTTCTCTTGAATTTACAATATACTTAATTAGTGTTGATGTGTAGGTGATCAAAGTTCTCCACCCAATGGGGATACCACGAAGCTTCACCCGTTCCATGTACCGGATTGTCCGGCAACAGTCACTCACGGCTTGTATCGACCCGGATACTGTCGAGTGTCCGGTGTGCCTCTGCGAGCTGGATCAGCCGATCACTACACCCTGCGGGCATACATTCTGTCGTTATTGTCTGAAACGAACCATGGACACGAGGAAAGTGTGCCCGCTATGCAACTCATCGCTGGATAACTTCCACCCTACTCTGGTTTGTGAACTATTAGGGCTCTTTCAATTTAGACGCTGCAGTGCCGAAGCGGTGCGCACCGCTTCGGCACTGCAGCGGTCCGACACGAAACGTATAAATTGAAGAGCCCTTAGTCTAAAAGTTTCTGGCCTGAACTATAAAATGCAAAGTTAATGTACAAGTAAAAATCTGCCTTCATTTCACTACTTATTATTAATCACACCACCTGCTCGACAATGTCCAATTACATGTCATGCTATCATCAAGGTAAAACAAAGCATTACCTACCAAGGGAGGTAAAGTTGTATGAAACTCCAAAGGGTAGTAATGTTATTTGAATTTGGAACGTCAAATTCGTGTGGAAACTCATGGAAAACACTAAGTAAAGGAACGCTCATATGGCATTTGTAAAAAGGTTTTCACACCACCTGCACAACAATGACCATGTGTGTTGGATTTCAAGTGCGCCTCGAAGAGGCTCCTTTCAGAGACATATTAGATTCAAGTATCTGTGATGTAGCATTCCTTTTAAATAGATAATTCTAATTAAAAAAAAAAACATTATAACAATGCTAGTAAATTGTCTTACAGGCTGAAGATAACGAATTTTTGTGCGTCGCGCTGGGAAAAATCTCCATTGCACCAACACTGAGGTCTCCAACCATAATACCCATATTTGCGTGCACCGTGGCCTACCCAACGTAAATAAAGTTTTTTTTTCTGTTAATTACCTACTTATAAGGTTCGGCCGAGAAAGCCTTGGCGGGACGATCTGGACCGATTCGAGAGGGAAGGGTGAAAGGCCGCAAGAGACCGCGACAAGTAGAGAGATCATTTTTATACCATGATAAATAACATGTTACTCGGTATACTTTCCATACCTAGTCCGTGGCCTAGTGTACTCTATTCTGTGATGGTTCTTGACCACAGTTCGCTGGACATGCAACAGACGTGGCCGGCACAGTCCCATTTAAGATTGGCTGCTTTGAGATAAACGTCAGCATTCTTTTTTTCGAACGCAGTATAGTGTTCTACAATAAATATTTTTTCATTTTCACTTCGCTCAATCAATGACATGAATATTTGTTCTAGAATTCCTTGCCCGATGATGATATTGGGACCTGAATTGCGCAACGTGGTCAAATCAGTTCTGGACATCGGATCCCGCAGGTTCGGGGTGCTCGGGTCCTTGGAAGAAAATAACGTTAACGCTAACTACGGCACGGTCAGTACCTATCATCAATTTATGTATACACCACACATTTTTAATTCCCAAAAAAACTTAAATCGACAATGCAAAACTACGTAACGGGTAACGGGTACTACGTTGTATCTGTGCAGTCAGAGTTTTGGAACTACAAAATGACAGAGTGACAGCGGGGTAAGTGCGGCGCCCGAGCCGAGCTGCGAGCCAGCAAGGTGCACGGGTTTGCCAAACGATGAATAAAACTTAAATTATTATCTTAAACTAATAGGCCGTCGTAAACTATGCTGGGGCCCTTGGGTACACAAGTATTTGGGGCCCTTTTGTAAAGTAATGAAAGCAAATTATACTAATATTTTTCTATTTGTTATGGGTAATCAAATATGTCATTTAAATTATATAAGTATGCTGCTGGTTTTTTGTTTAAGATTATTTTTTTTACACTTCCATTTTTCAACCCTAAAAAATAAGAAGTTAGGTACTTCTTGAAAAATAGCTTAGGAATTATTTCGATTATTTAATTATGAGCTATAACCACAGATGATGCTGTAACTTTTTGTGAAAAAAAATGTATGTGCCCGACAAAAATATATTGGTACACTATACACTCGCTTCTCGCTACTCGCCAACTCGTTTCTAGTTCCTAGCTGTACTCGCTTCTCTCTCATCTTCGGCGGTGTGACAAGTGCTTTACTTAAGGCGGCGCAATCACACAAAGGCCGCATTTTTGAGTTTTTTAAAACCATCTGAGAAATCGAAAATAGTGTTATAAATTCTGAAAAAAAGATATGCATAAGTTAGAGGATATAGTCTAGCCAAATTCGTAGCCAGTTACAAGATCATATGTACTTCACTCTATAGAAAAAATCCCAAAGTTACCCCTCTTTGTATTGTTTTTTCAAAACTATGACTAGCCTAATGATATTTTATAATTAATTTTTGCACCTAACTATAGACACTAAATATTTCTAGACATTTTCGTAGAGTTTGACTGGATAAAACTATTTTATTTTTTTACTTTAAAGTTTAAATAACTACAAATTCGCGAGCGCGGCGGCTTGGCAGGCTCGCTCAGTCGCGCGCTGGCGCTTACGGAGGCCGGACCTGTGTCAGTTTTCCCGCGATGACAGATAACACAAATTAATTATGCACGACATTATTTAGTTTGTCAAGTCTGTCATTCTCTGCCATAGTGCCATAGTTTATGAAAATCAGTATGACTAGATACTGAAGTTCGTTACAAGTCAATGGGGCAGTCAGTCAGGAAACTGACATGGACGCCACCACGGTAATGAATCTGCCACCTGCAGATTCTTATGAAACACCACACACAGATACCGAATATGCTTCTATCGGGTACAAGATACCTACAAGAAATAAAATTAAAAGAATTTTAAAATCATAAGTGCCTACACAATTTTTAATTATTATTATTTATTTAATACTTTATTGCACACACTTAAATGTAGTACAAATGGAGGACTTAATGCTAGAGCATTTTCTACCAGTTAACCAGTTGATGGTAGAAAAAGAAAAAATGCCGTACAACTTAAATGTATTAATAATAATAATTTATGTTTGCTCAAACAGGTAGTGGAGATTCGAGACTGCGTGGTCTTTGAAGATGGACGTTCAATTGTTTCGACAGTAGGAATTAACAGATTCCGCGTCGTCGAGACATACAACTTTAATGGGTGAGTATTATTAAGATTAAAATGCACAGGGAACAAAATGTAGACTCGATTTGGTTTAAGATTAGTATATCATTAATAACATAACCACAAGAAAAAACTTAACTGAGTTAAAAAAAAATTAAACATTTTAGGGGTAGAATTTTTTAGGGTTTTTTTAGGGTCATGCCAAGAACCTGCAATCAAAATTATGAAAATTTTGATTGCAGGTTTTTGGCATGACCCTTCTTAGTTCTTAAAGGTCTGAATTTGGACCGTTAAGAACTGGCAAGCAAGAAAAGTAATTGCTTAGGAGCTTTGACAGTTTGGTGCAAGTAGGCATTAATGTAATAGTGTTTTTGCTGCAATAAATTACTTACAAACAAACAAATTTCAGATGTCTGTACGCCCGAGTTAAAGAGCACAATGACGTATTGCTCATGTCCGAGGCTGAAGTGTGGGACCTGCAAGCCCTCGCTTCCCGGATCAACATAGCGGCTGAGCTTTGGTTCCCGAGGCTGACGGAACCCGCGCGCGTTACCATAGAAGAATGCTTCGGCCGCTTCCCTGAGATTGCGTTGGATGAACCGTGGTGGGAGGACCCTAACGGGCCTGAAGGGTTGTGGTGGCTCATCGCCATACTTCCGATTAACACAGATATCCAGGTAGTTATTCTAGATAATAATGTTTGTTTAATAATCCTACTTATTAATAACTTAACTTATATAATATTATAAACGCGAAAGTTTGTAAGTATGTATGGATGGATGTTTGTTACTCTTTCACGTAAAAACTACTGAATGGATTTTAATGAAACTTTACAATAATATAGCATATACATTAGAATAACACATAGGCTACAATTTATAAAGATACCTGCGCAGACGAAGTCGCGGGCACCAGTTAGTATAAATATAATGTTCGGACATTCCACAAAACGCCATCTAGCCCCAAACTAAGTAATCTTGTATTATGGGAACAAGATAACTGATATAAAACTTAAATACTTTCTTTTTGTAATTACATACATAGAAAACACCCAGACTCAGGACAAACACCGATGTTCATCACATATCACACAAATATTTGTCCTGAGCGGGAATCGAACTCGCGACACCAGTCGTGGCAGTCAAACACACTTGCCACTCGACGATCCGTGTCGTCTATCTTTAGCGCTTATTTTTAATTATTAACATGTCCTAAAAAACAGGAATGATATGTTTATGATTAAATAACGCCCGAAACTTCGTTTGCATTGTGAATTAAGATAATCCCGTTCTTAGTACATCATCATCAGCCCACTTTAGTCCACTGCTGGACGTAGGCCTCTCCCATAACGCACCACTGAGCTCGGTCTTCGGCTCTCCGCATCCACTTTTTACCGGCTGCCTTTCGTAAGTCGTCACTCCACCCGGCCGGAGGGCGCCCTACACTACGTTTGCCGATACGCGGTCTCCACTCAAGAACCCGCCTGCTCCAGCGGTTGTCGGTTCTTCGGCATACATGGCCAGCCCACTGCCACTTCAGCTTGCTAATCCTGAGAGCTATGTCGATTACTTTGGTTCTTTGTCAGATAACCTCGTTCCGGATTTTATCCTTCAAAGAAACTCCTAACATCTACTCTATCATCTACTCCTAACAACTCTTTCCATAGTTCTTAGTACGCGCCTGCACTTCTTGATGAATACACCCTCCAAGTTTCAAGCCTCTACGTTCAGCGGTTTGGCCTGTACGTTGTCTGTCTGTCAGTCCAAGCCTTATACAATACTAGCTGATGCTCGTAACTTTGTTTGCGTTGCGATTTTATAAAAGTCCTTTCTTAGTACGCTCTTTCAGCTCTTGACGAACACACCAAAATCCAAATTTCACGAGTCTTGGTTCAGTGGTTTGGCCTGTACGTTGTCTGTCAGCCTTTTATAATTTGATGTTCAGTAAAATAATCATTAGAAAGATCAGCTCAATGAATATGAAAACGGACTAAATATATAGCGTGTTTTCTTCATCTTATCGAGTCACTAGTTCTTTCGAACCAGTGTGGTGAAAGGATTTAAAGTGCGCCTCGAAGAGGCTCCTTTCGTGCACTTGACATATTTATCGAACGTATTAAGCCCGTCACACACGTAGCTATAACATATATTAATATGATTATAGTTGGCATATTACGATATATTTTCTATACAAATATTCAAGAGACCACACACTCAGCTATGATATATATTTCTATGACTTGAATATTTGTATAGAAAATATATCGTAATATGCCTTGCTATAATATATATTATAGCTACGTGTGTGACGGGCTTTAGGTTCTATGACATGCCGGTTTCCTCTTGTTGAGGTTGATCGTTGATGTTTTCCTTCACCGTTAAGCACGTGTTTTAATGGACACATATGTAGATGCGTGTTTTAAAAACATGTTATTGTTGCAGATGCTGATGTTGAGAACTAAGCAGCTATTAAAGCGGATGACTGCGGTCCTACGCGTTATAGATGCGTACCCCTTCCACCCGCATAACAGTGTAGACAACTAATAGCAGACTTTACCGTAAGTTTCATGGCGAACACATACCTATGATTAACAAATAGTATAAATATATTTTGTAATACATTCTTATAATTATAATTATTTATATAATATATAAGTCATCATTTCCTGGTCCTTTTCCCACTTACGTGGGGTCGGCACAACATGTCTTCTTCTTCCATTCGTCTCTATCACCCGTCATCTCTGTACATACACCTGTTTTATTCATATCGTCTTTCACACAGTCCATCCATCTCTTCTTCGGCCTTCCTCTACTCTTATATCCATCCACTTCCATATTCAGCACTCTCCTAGTCACATGACATTCTTCCCTTCGCATCACGTGTCCATACCAAGCTAGCCTGTTTTTATAATATTTATTATATAATATATATTATATAAATATTTATATAATATATAATTAGTGTATGTAATATATATGATATATATAATACTATATATGATATATTCTAAAGTTCTAAACTATAGTTATGTTAATTAAAACCTTTGTTTAGAAATTAAGCGGATTTATTACTAAATATATTTATACTATTTGTTAATATTTATGGATTTCCGCAAAGTAACGCCTGAATCAATCAATTATCATACCTATGATGTTACGAATTGTCCATCATGTCTATAGGTATTTGTAAACACGAATATTCACCGCCATTGTTATAAAATATTAGCGTTAGTAAGTGTAATAATAGCGACGACTGAATCTTACTACCTAAGTGCAGGGTTATAATTGTGATCGAATTAATTTACTACAATTAATGCAATAGCTGGGAAGTAAATGACGTAGTTCATAGTTAAAATACCTATTATTGTGCCAAAAATTTAATATAATTTCCGAAAACGTTGTTAAATATAGATTTGTAGTACAAGGGACCAATTGTGATGTAGTCTAGTATCCCATACCATCAAATAGACTGCAACGCATTCCAAATATACTTCAATGTGTTTTTTTGTTGGATGGTAAAATTGTATTGATGTCTCTTGGTTATCTTACTCTTAGCTTTAAGAGGATATGTGAAAATTTCGGGAATGACAGCGGCCGAATTGCAAGAGAGTGACAGTGCAATTACACACTTTACCCTGAGGGAAGAGGTTTAGATATAGATTTTTAGATAAAACATCGTATTGCTGGAAAATATTGAATTTATAAATAAAACCTTTTACATATATCTAAGTTCTTTGATCACTCACTCATTAGTATAAAAATTAACCATAAATGTTCTCTAAATTCGGAGGATAGATGTAAAACAGATTTTATGAGGTTCGATTTCAAAAAAAGAAAAGAAACGTTCCATCAATTGTGTTTCTGTTTTACATTTATTTATCCTCAAGTGATCACTGTATTAGCATCAAGTTTGTAACCTGTACCGTTACTGAGTAAGAATTGAAAGCAGTGACTCTAAATTTTCACATATCCTCTTAAGATTTGTCTATCCTATTAATTTTGTTACATCAACATTTTTTATTATAATCTCTTTGATAGTATATTTTATTAGGTTTAAGTAGACTTGCTAGTTTTTTTTATATTTTGATTGTCTCTGCGCCTCGGCGCACATTATGCTATGATGGCTAGAATCCAGGCTCCTGCAGGAATGTGCTATTCTTCCTATTATTCAAATGTCCTGCATATTAGTATTGGACAGATGTTCAGTCCACCATGGCTCAGGGTTCCGTAGACGTCATATTATTTTTAGATAAAGTACTGTAATTCACTTAAAATTTTGGTTCGGTACTGTATCAAATGTATTTAAATGCCATCCTCATTTAGTTATATAGGTACATCGAGAAGAGCGCAGATTGTGATCTCAGACATTTAGTTAAATAATATTGTTACGAGGAAAGTTTACATTAGGTTATAAGTAAAAATGTTATTTAGATATTTAGAAGATGTTCGAAAAACGTTTATTTCTGTGATTAACTAGGTAAGTATTTCATTTGTAGTAAAAAGCACCTAAATGAAAATAATAAATTTTGTACTTACATATTCTGGTATTTTTATTGGAACTTATCTATGAACCTAGGGTAGGTAAGTACATGAAGATATAAGTATACATCCATGTCGCAAACAATACCTTAACTGCTTTGCTACTGCATATACCAATTCTGACTAATCTGTGAAAAACACTAGTTGGGGAGCTGAGTATCGTTCCGCTGTCGCACCCTGGTCGCACCTCGTTTTTTAAGTGAAAACTTCTCAAAGCGCGCTGAGCAAATTATTTTGTGAGTACTTAGTGCATGTGACTGGGCTCGTGACGCTCGGTTATAAGCCGAAGGAGCCGGGGTTAGGTCTAACCTAACCCCGGCTCCTTCGGGTTAGTGGATGGATATTGTAGGTAGAACGTAGTGATTATATTCTCTTTGATTGTAGGTATTTATGAAAGGTTAGTAATGGGTTGTCAATGTACCTACCTACCTACCCTTCGAGCATAACCTATCTTTTATTTACCCCATTCAAAGAGTTTAGATATACCTATAATAGAGATAATCATAGGAAACTTCAAAGAAAGTCCCACAATTGTTATGTGGGACATAATTATCCAACCAAGTGTATTGTTAAATGGTTCTGTCGCTTTCCATCTACATTGACTATCTTTCAAATTTAATCTCATAAAATGTCATTGTTTTTGTTTATTTTTCAACGGGGTTTTGGTTGTTTTATATTGTTTAATACGTATTGAACTATTGTAAATAGTGAAAAAAATATGTGAAATGTCGAATTGTGCCCTCGTATTATGCCAGTCTTCCGCAAGTATCATGAAAAATCAAGAGAACCTGAATTTTAAGCGGTAAGTGTCTATTTGTGTATTTACTCATTAATAACCCATACATAACACATCATTATTACGTAGAAACATTGAATAACGTCCAATAAGTATAGAAATATGAAGAATCGGCGTTTTTCATGCTAAAATCATGAATAATTCGAGGCTATGATATACTAACTAGGGATGTCATAAAACGTAAAAAGATTTGTCGATAAGGCTATGCAGACTGAGTATAGTAAGATTTTTCGAATAAAGTGAGCCATTGAGGGATTCCGTAGCTAACCCATGTCACTTACACACACTCACACTCTTTGTAATTCGTTCGATTCATATTTTATTTATTGGTATTATATATTTGCCGTCCTGCTTACTGTATCATGGTTAAACACAATATCTATGTGTTCACTGTTCAACCATGATAGTGTTATATACAAAAAAAGAGAGCTTCAAAATAATCACGGCAAATATTACGTTTACACTATTAATATTTCAGGGTGTCCCTTTGGCGTACAATAACGATCGGCAAGAGCTAAAATGTTCTTCCGGCTATTCTTTAACTTGAACCAAATGCAATGCTCGTAAAGCGTCGCAAGCTAACGGTTAGTACTGAACTTAAAATTGCGTGTTATAGGTATATTATAATTATTATTACATGTACTATAAATTAAAAATATAATGTGTTTCAGGATATCCCTTTCATCAATGTACCTAAACCAGAACCTTCGGATATTACAGAAATAAGTTCATCAGTGTTTTCAGACGTACCACCGAAGAACCGAAACCGAAGAATGTACAGAATGTGCAGTGCGAGATGGCCAATAAAAATCTAGCCTACTCCAGTTTGCTAAAAATTAACTGTTTTAGACAGCGTACGAAAAGCCTTGAAAAAAAAGTACTGATAAAGTATACCAAGAAAATATAATAATAATTTTATTAACTTTATTTATAATTATTATAATTAAAGTTAAGGAACTAATCTATAGGTAGGGGGCAGGCAGAACAAGGTTTACCTGAAAAAAGTATTTAGCTCAAATGTAAACTTGTGTTAGGTATACATTTTGTAATGTACTCATTTACCTGTGTATGTTGTATATTATTTTATCTAATAAACAATTGTCATCTTAATTCGTGGTTTTTACAAAGTTCAAGGTTCCTTTAATCCAGAGTGAATCTAGATAACGTTATCATAGTCACGGACTTTAAGTTGTTAGGATTGATATATCAATATCGGTATCGATGAGAATAATTGTGGATCATCGAACTGTTAATATCGATATCGATATTTTATGACTTGGGTCATCTCTGTGGCTCAACGAGTGACAGATTCCCCCTATATTATGACGTACGACAAATGCATGTTTTGTCTCGTTTTATCTAGTGCAAAAAGTGGTATGCGCAAAGAAGATAGCGAATTTGTCAAATTTAGGATTGATTCTATTTACTTCATTCTTCTGAGGGCTCAGAAGAATTAAGTATATCCAAACTCTTTGCTAGGGAGGCTGTAATGCACGACATAGTAATGCACAACATTGCTATGGCGCGGGCGTCGCGACGCTCCTGATTTCACAGATGGTACACAGTTGGTAGGACTTCGTCGGTCGCTGTGATCGCAACGGTACACGACGCGTGGCACAGATAAATAAATAGTTTGTATGCGAATGGCTGTAGTTCCTTTTTCTGCCATTTCACAGATATGTTGGTAGGACTGTACAGTCCTACATAAGTTGGTAGTACTGTACAACCTCGGGGTCAGGCATTACCAGGCTGTCGAAACTACGGGCTAAAAAAACTTTGTATGGACGGAGGCAAAATTTTAATGGTGGCTATATATACGTTTCACTCACGTCTCCAACCTCTCGCTCTTCTGTCTCACGTCATTCATTCGCGACATTCCGATCATTGCTTTATTTATTTCTAAATTTTCTTATGTGATTTAAATCATATATATTAGTGGTTTTGTTACAAAATACTTTCAGTTTTATGACTGTAGAATGTTACTATGACGTACCGAAAGTGTGAAATTTGTGGTTTGATATCGAAAAGAAAAGATGGTAAAAGAAGGTATTTCATGGCAAGATTCCCTCGAAATGATGAATCTCGGTAAGTACAACACAAGTAAAATGATACAATGGTAAACAGTGTTTAAACCACATCATATTATTTATATTTTATTTGTAAAATAGTGGATTTGGAAAATAGCGCGTCAAATTAAAATATCGATATCGATAAAATTATACTTGTTCTAATGTGTACAGGTGCAAGCTGTGGGTTAAGATGACAGGGAAAGAAGATTTGGCGTATATACCCATTGAAAAGTTATACGCAAATAAATTTATATGTGGCAAACATATTAAATACCATGTTCAATAAAATGGCACCAAGCTCATCCAGGTCAATAAACATAATTGTTTACAGGGTTCTAAGTCTGACAAGAAACTTGTAGTTAACACAATTTGATTTAATTATTACTAGAATTTTGAGGCTAACAGTCCAATTGATATATTGTATATTGCAGGATACAGCACCGCGCGCGTTGAAATATGCAAAGGGACGTTTGGACGTTGCTCTAGACTGGCTGTGGAAGCAGCAGGAGACCTTATAATAATAATGCGTTCATTTGAGATGTAATGTATATATATATATATATTATATATATAAACTGTAAATTACAAATATATATATATTTTTATTTTCATTTAAAGCCACACAATGATTATTTGAACAAAAAATATTATGTTCAATAAAATGTTAGAAACCTCGCATTTTAATGAATATGGTATTTTATATTCAAATAAACATGTGTGACTTTAAATCTCTACTGATTCAATTAAATTAGACAAGCATCGATATGTAAGCTATCGATAATTTTGCCAGGACGTCACTAGTTTTTTCTTCATGTTGGTAAGGCTCCTAACGATTATTTTGTTAGAATGTTGGTAATGGCGATTTTTCCTCGTTTTGACGTAGAATGATCAATGTTTTTTTTTGTTGTTTTTTTGTTTGAAGTCCCGTCTCTTCAACGTAGTGGTTATATTCTCTTTGGGCATTACCAGGCTGTCGAAACTACGGGCTAAAAAAACTTTGTATGGACGGAGGCAAAATTTTAATGGTGGCTATATATACGTTTCACTCACGTCTCCAACCTCTCGCTCTTCTGTCTCACGTCATTCATTCGCGACATTCCGATCATTGCTTTATTTATTTCTAAATTTTCTTATGTGATTTATATCATATATTAGTGGTTTTGTTACAAAATACTTTCAGTTTTATGACTGTAGAATGTTACTATGACGTACCGAAAGTGTGAAATTTGTGGTTTGATATCGAAAAGAAAAGATGGTAAAAGAAGGTATTTCATGGCAAGATTCCCTCGAAATGATGAATCTCGGTAAGTACAACACAAGTAAAATGATACAATGGTAAACAGTGTTTAAACCACATCATATTATTTACATTTTATTTGTAAAATAGTGGATTTGGAAAATAGTGCGTCAAATTAAAATATCGATATCGATAAAATTATATTTGTTCTAATGTGTACTGGTGCAAGCTGTGGGTTAAGATGACAGGGAAAGAAGATTTGGCGTATATACCCATTGAAAAGTTATACGCAAATAAATTTATATGTGGCAAACATTTCCACGACAAGGATTTCAAAAAGAAAAAAACCCTATTGAAAAATACTGCTGTACCTTCATTACGACTAACAGCTCAACCTCTATCAGACAAGATTCTATCAGAGTTCCCATATCATGTTTTCTCTGATTGTTTGAGCCTAAATAAAAGTTGTACAACAAATGAAAGGTATGTGTTAACTAGACGTGAACCAGGCTCGTTGTATGGGTGATTTGCAAATAAGAGGCCTTGCAAACCACCACTTTACGACAAATAATAGTACCTATTTATTGTTAAGTGTCAGATTTCTTTATTTGTATTTGTTTTGCATTGGACTACTATCACACTTGCTATCAAATTATATTGCTATTTTGTTTTTTAAACAACATTACAGAACATTCATTAGCCCATGCTACAGATATGTTTCACGAGGAGCTAATTATATACCATGAGTATGAAATTCCGATAGAGAATACTGTCGAAATCACAACATGTGATCCTAGTAAGTTATATACTTTTTTATACGGTGATATATCTTGTAACTTCATAAAGTACTTTATCGATATGCGAGAAATTTTAATTTAATATTACTTTTGTTGCAGTAATAGTAATAGTAATAATAATAATAACAGTAATAGTAATAGTCTAAGTCTGACAAGAAACTTGTAGTTAACACAATTTGATTTAATTATTACTAGAATTTTGAGGCTAACAGTCCAATTGATATATTGTATATTGCAGGATACAGCACCGCGCGCGTTGAAATATGCAAAGGGACGTTTGGACGTTGCTCTAGACTGGCTGTGGAAGCAGCAGGAGACCTTATAATAATAATGCGTTCATTTGAGATGTAATGTATATATATATATATATTACATATTAAAAACTTTAAACATTCACACACTCACACCCCTGCACTAGGATTCCCTGTGTCGCAGGTGGCATGGACACATACAACACATCACAACATCCAAGACCCGAGAACAAACATTTGTGTTCGTCACAAATATTTGCCCCGGCCGGGGATCGAACCCGGAACACCAAGCTTCGTAGGCAGGGTCACTACCAACTAAGCCACGGTGTCGTCGCGGTGTCGGTATATATATAAACTGTAAATTACAAATATATATATATATTTTTATTTTCATTTAAAGCCACACAATGATTATTTGAACAAAAAATATTATGTTCAATAAAATGTTAGAAACCTCGCATTTTAATGAACATGGTATTTTATATTCAAATAAACATGTGTGACTTTAAATCTCTACTGATTCAATTAAATTAGACAAGCATCGATATGTAAGCTATCGATAATTTTGCCAGGACGTCACTAGTTTTTTCTTCATGTTGGTAAGGCTCCTAACGATTATTTTGTTAGAATGTTGGTAATGGCGATTCTTCCTCGTTTTGACGTAGAATGATCAATGTTTTTTTTTGTTGTTTTTTTGTTTGAAGTCCCGTCTCTTCAACGTAGTGGTTATATTCTCTTTGGGCATTACCATGTCGTACATTATAGCATTACTGTCTCCCGAAAAATATGAAACTTTGGAAATTAGCTAGTTTTCCACCTAGAACTAGAACCCGTATATTATTATAACGCGATGAAACAGAAAACACGTGAAATTCTAATATGAGCTCACAGTACTGTTTCAGTATCGCCGAGACTTACTCTGAATAGTCCGGGCGTACTTTCATAAATCTATAATCAGGACTTCAGGAGTCTACGTTAATTAGTACTCTGATACATGGAATAATATTACTCGGGGAGCTCTGATATATGATATACTGTGTCACGAATCAGCAATGGTGGTGATCAGATGGAAGAACCCTTTCAGGGGAGGAGTTCAGGGATGCTGCGAAAGGCTAAGAAATTTTGTAACAATGTCCAGGTAATTTTTGATTTTTTCTTAGATTTCACGCTTCCCGGGACCTGTCCTTTTGCAGGTCTTCGGTATTATGCTAGTTTAGCCTTGATTGAGTTATTAAAATCTATCCACCGTACCAAACGCCTATCCACTTTCACAAACACCATGACATGGATGGTCGAGTGGCAAGTATGTTGCACTGCAGGTTCGATTGCCGCTTCAGAATACATTTAAGTGATAATAATTGGTGTTTGTCCTGAGTTTGGGTGTTTTTATGTAAATCCTATGTATGTATTTACAAAAATAAAGTATAATTATCCTACCATTTATCTGGTTCCCGTAGTACATGATTGTTCAGTTTGGGGCTAGATGGTGCTGTGTGAAATGTCTAAACTAAAATAAAAAAACAATATCCATTCACCTTCCTAAACATCGAACCCATACTTCTGTATTTATAATACATTTAATGTATATAGGCAGACTGATATTTTTACCATTACGTTACAAAATTTCTTTATATTATTCACTTACAATTTTGATGAATATATCTCGACACACGATAGTGTGTCAAGCCACGATCAGCCCAGCGAACTGGCGAGTAGCACTGTGTGTAAGTTTACACGAACCATTTGGAGCCACTTTTGACCTTGTCATAGCAAAAAACTAATCAATATAAACACACCAGATTTGGTTTATGTATTGAAAGCCCGGAGTTAATGAAGTAACTCAAATTTCATAAACACAGCTTAAACGGTTATTTAGATATTAACGATCAAAAATCGTCATTTTTATCACTGATTGACTGACATATAGACGTAAAACCTAACCCACTTCCAGATGACCTAGAAAGTTCAAATTTGGTATCCAGCTAGGTATTTGTGTGTATACAAAGGAAAAAATCAGAAAACAGTAAATTTAAGATTTGATTTTTTTTCAAATTATTCGATTTTATTAGGTAAATTTAGCGCCTTGCAAATTATGAGAGCAATTGCCTTGCAAATTTTTGCAGGATATTTTCTTTTTTATGATGAAAGATTGTTTTTATCGTTTTATGTTTACTTTAAAATCAATAATTTAAAAATTATTTACAAGAGCCCGATGAACGCAAGCTAGTGAAAATGCAAATTGTCGGAAAACACTTTAACCTCCCGGCACATGGGTCAAGGTACTACCTACCTTAAGGCAGGTACCCACACCTTATTAGGAAAATAAATAGGTACCTAACCTATATACAGGGTGTAATCGTTAAGTGTGCACAGGCGATTATTCCGTAACTATTGCAGATATCAAAAAACTTTAAACTGATATCGAAAGTACTTTACCTAATGAGTAAAATGACATTAATAACTTTTTAAAAATAAAACGAGAAATATCCAAAAAAAATACATTAATCACTCCCATACATTTAGTATGAGATAGTAGAAAGGTTTTAGTTTCCTTATTTTAAGTGGAATAGTACCTACTCATTTTACCCTTGTCATTTTATAATTATGTACGATATGAAGGTATTAATGAATTTCAAGTAGATACACGTGTAGATTAATTATCTTACCACTTCAAATTTATAATAAACCTTGTTTCAATATTGTATTGATTTGAACTAGCTGAAAAGCAACATACTAAATAAAAACAAAAAGAAAGATACTCTTTGGTGTTCGTTCTAAATTCAAATTCTTTATCGCGGGTTCTCGTTCCCGCCAATTTATTGTATTTTTCAATTTGCGTTAATAATCGTGATTGTTGCATTTATTGATTGAAAAATGTCATATTCCAATACAGAAAAGAGGGACATGTTAAAAATGTACTACAAACATGATTGTAACAATAGGGCGGCCATTATCGCCTACAGAAGAGAGTACCCAGATAGAGAAGTTCCTTCTGGTACGTATTTACGTAAGTTGGATAACAATTTGATAAATTATGGATCTTTTAACAGAAAAAAAGGTTCGAGAACAAGAGCTCCGGAATTTGATAATGACTTAGATAACAATATTATTAACTACGTAGTAGATAATCCACAAGAATCAACGCGTTCAGTGGCCCGATCATTTCCAGTGTCCCACAATTATGTACACAAGTTATTAAAAAAACACAACTTCAAAGCATTTAAGATAAAACCTACTCAAACGCTGCACAATGATGATCCTGCTCGTCGGCTGGTCTATTGCAATTGGCTAGTCAATAATTATGTCAATGTAAGGTCAATTTTATGGACCGATGAAAGTAATGTTTCAAACTGCGGCATTTACAATAGAAAAAACTTGCATTATTGGTCAATTGACAATTATCAATTAATGTGTGGTGTGGTATTCTTGGAGATCGGATCATTGGGCCATATTTTTACAGTGGAACCTTAAATGGACAGAGATATTTCTCCTTTGTACAAAACGATATGCCAAGTCTCTTAGAACCAATTCCAGACGATGAAAGAAGGTCGATAATTTTTCAACAAGATGGAGCACCTGCACATAATACAAATGTTGTAATGAATTTCTTACGAAACAATTATAATGGCTTAATAGCCAATAATAGTGCAACCCCTTGGCCTGCCAGATCCCCGGATCTCACGCCTTGTGATTTCTTCCTATGGGGATTTGTCAAAGACCACGTGTACGCTGAGAGAGTACACAGCCTAGAAGAGTTACAGAATCGTGTACGTCGTGCAATTGCTTTAATTACTCCGCAAATGTTAAGGAAAGTTCATTTAGAAACTGTAAATAGAGCTCGTCATTGTATTGCACAAGGAGGACGTCACTTCGAACATATGCTTTGAACACAAAATTTTGTACTTACTAAGAAATAAAATGTATGGGAGTGATTTATGTAATTTTTTTGGATATTTCTCGTTTTATTTTTAAAAAGTTATTAATGTCATTTTACTCATTAGGTAAAGTACTTTCGATATCAGTTTAAAGTTTTTTGATATCTGCAATAGTTACGGAATAATCGCCTGTGCACACTTAACGATTACACCCTGTATACCTTTGAATAGTAATACATTTATTTACAAAAAAGTAATGATATCTGTACAAAACCACATAATAATATGTGAAAATAGCGAGCCACAATCCGATGGATTGTTCTTCTTCATCATAATCCAATCCATCGGATCGTGGCTCGCTATTTTCACATATTATTATGTGGTTTTGTACAGATTACCAATTTTTAAGGCACTACATTCAGTGGTATAGCCTGTCTTTCGTATTGCTGTGTCTGTTCGTGGCCTTAGCCGTGAAGGCCTAATTATACCTTCCTAAGGATGCTTGGAAGAAATTGCTTTTAGCGATAAGGTCACCCATTGTAACCTCTTTTATTTTTGGTTGTTTAGCATAAAAAATAATCAGTTATAATTTCTATATTCAGTAGCGTGGTCACGGAGCTAGGCAGCTCTTATAGCGATTTTGAAATCATACATGCAACAAAAATTGTATATGAACAGCGGCACACACATTGGCGTTACAAACATGTTCAACGTGACAAATGCGGCCTGGTAGCAACGCTGAATATAATTAGATCCCATGGTTTAATCAAACATATAAGTTGACATATAAAATTGATGATTTCAGATTACGGTTGTATCTGATGGCATCTCAAATCACCTTTGTATGCTGTTGCCTGACGTACAATGAACATTTGAATTATAACTACACGATTGATTTTCTACTAGAGCCGATGCATCGGTTTGTGGATAATTTTGCAAAGTATTTAGGAAAGGTAATTTCTTATATTTAATTTTAACTTCTTATATATTTATTTATGGATAGACGAGCAGCTTTCGCTGATGTGTCTATGTATGTCAACCAGTGTTGAATGTTTTAATGATTTTGTGTCATTTTTTAATATGTATAGTTTTTTTATATTTTTATAACTTAAGTTTTATATTTTCACCATTTTGTAGTTTCACCGTTCCTACTGTAACATAGTTCCTATAAGTAATTGTTCTGATTAAATATTTTTGATTTTGATTTTTTTGATATGTAGTACTCAATATTATTGTATTACCAGCTGCTGTTTATTTATTCGTGGATTAGCATGAGGATAAAAATTAGTCTGTGACCTTTTCTAAGTCTGAGTCTTATCTACCAAATTGTAACTCAGTTGCTTCAGTAGTTTTGGAGTGATTAAATAACAAACATCCATCCACCTATCCTCAGAAACTTTAGAAGTGGAAACTCACCCTTAGCCTTAGCAACTGTTATTTTTCCTCTATCTTCTCTCATCTTACCTGTTTTTTTTTTAGATGTTTGTGTTCTGTGTGACGGTCCTAACCGCAGCGGTGGTGGTCATTGCATACTGGGTGGGGCTTCCTTACTGGTGGGAGCGATCCTTGCACATGACTGCATTCCTGGTGGTCTTTGGAAACTGGCTTTTGTTGAACATATTGTTCCACTATTACATGGGTGTTACCACACCCCCTGGATTCCCCCCTCATGTAAGTGTATGGAGCAGTGGGTATTTATTGCCTGTGTAGAATATGCGTGTTGCCGACACAGATGGTCGAGTGGCGAGTGCGGACTGCTACGCTGAGTGTCGCGGGTTCGATTCCCGTTTCAGGACAAACATTTGTGCGATGAACATCGGTATTTCTCCTGAGTGTTATGTTTCCAATGTATGTATTTACAAATAAACTATAAATATAAGTATTGTATCAGTTCCCATAGTACAAGTTCTGTTTAGTTTGGTGCTAGGTGGCGCTGTGTGAGATGTCCAAACATTTTGTTATATCCTATGGTAGGCTATGTATGTTAAATCCCTATGTTAGGCTATGTATATCCCAGGTCTTAATCTGTACATATGAGTTTCAGCCAAGGTTTAGCCTAATCTGTTTGATGGTTTAGGCTTGGCTGAGTTATAATCATCATCCTTCCAGCATTATCTTAGGCGTTGTGATATATATTATATTATAGAACGCGATCACGCGATCGTCGCGCGAATCCGCGATCAAACGTACTAACGTCAAATAGGCGTCCCGATTGGCAATCGCGCGATCGCGCGACACGACGCGATGCCAATTGGGACGCCTATTTGACGTTAGTACGTTTGATCGCGTGATCGCGCGATCGACGTTCGCGCGAACTTGCGATGGTCGCGTCATCGCGTTCTATTAGGACACTGCCTTAGTTATGTCTAAAATAATACATTGAAAAGCCATATTTCCAAAACCTATTAAAAAAACTAACGGTTAACGTACGGTAACTAGCCGTTGACGAAAATCCACATTCTAGATACACTGACTAGAAAGGCTAGGAACTAAGGAAGAACGACTAATGACTCCAAAATCCAAATCTGAAAAGTCTACAAACAAATAACCAATATGCTGCCACTCACCGACTGATCATGAAAATATGAAAATTCACAACTCAACAATCCACAATTTTGATGACGACATCGTGGCTTAGTTGGTAGTGACCTTGCCTACGAAGCTTGGTGTTCCGGGTTCGATCTTATACGTTGGTCCCAGTTTTTGATTACTTACTATCATGTTCCTAGGAAGTAGGCATTCAAACCTCTATGAACCTCTACTTAAAAAAAAGTATTCTATCTGTTATCTCCGTTTCCGTAGTATGTACACGCTCTGCTTAGTTTGGGGCTACATGGCGTTGTGTAAAATGTCCAAAAATATAATTTTTACCTTCGCAAGAACCACTCAACGTTTATAAAGTTATACTATAACGAAAGAATTATCTATCTATATCTTATTTACTTGCCTAGGTAAGCTTGATGTTCCGGGTTCGATCCCCGGCCGGGGCGAATATTTGTGTGACGAACACAAATGTTTGTTCTCGGGTCTTGGATGTTGTGATGTGTTGTATGTGTCCATTCCACCTGCGACACAGGGAATCCCAGTGCAGGGGTGTGAGTGTGTGAATGTTAATGTTTATGTTTATTATTACAGAATACAGTAATAACAGACGCAGCCAGTCTTTGCAAGAAATGCATAGCGCCTAAACCGCAACGAACACATCACTGCTCCGTCTGTGACCGATGCATCCTGGGAATGGACCACCACTGTCCATGGCTCAACAACTGTGTCGGCTACCACAATGCCAGGTCAGTATAGTGATATTAATTTCATTCATTTCATTTATTTATTCAATCACAATTTCACAATCGTATATGAATGTCTCTATAGTACACACAAAGCAAAAATAAAAATTTAATAAAAATACAGAAAAAAAAAATACAATTTCAAAATTACTACCTAAACTACACTACAGCAGCAAACCTACTAACTACATACTATCCAATGTCACTAAACCTATCTTGTCATAAACTCGTCAATTGTATAGAAGCACCCCTCCAACAAAAGGTTTCTCAGTTTATTTTTAAACACGTTTGGACTGTTAATTGTTTTCATCTCATTAGGTAGAGCATTATAGAGAAGAACCGCTTGATAACGACAGCCATGCTTTGACACATTTAACCTCATATGCATTGGAAGCTCAAGGTCTTTTCTTCTAGTATTAAGCCTCTTTGCCCTATTCTCTAATGTTTCATACTTAAGTGGATGCCACACAATATCCATGAGAACCACTAAGATATACAAGCTAGGAAGGGTCAGTATTTTTAGTTTACGGAAATGATCCTTACAAGACTCCCAGGGAGGTATCCGTACTATATTATGTTTTATTTTGTGAAAAGTAAAATGTTTATTTAACAGAAAAAAGCCGTGGTCCGTGGAAGGTCGTGTTTTCGAACCCGGTCGTACAACAATGGATCTTTCTGTTTCAAAAATCTATGTGGATTCAAAAACACGTGCTTAACGGTGAAGGAAAACATCGTGAGGAAACCGACATATCATAGAACCTGAACAGTTCGAAAAAACATGTTTCAAGTGCATGAAAGGAGCCTCTTCGAGGCGCACTTGAAAACCTTTCACCACACTGACTGATTCGAAAGAATTAGACCATTCACTCTCGAATCCGTCGCGAATGGTGGGAGTATTAGAATGATTTGGGGGAGACCTTTGCCCAACAAAGGGACACAGAACGTTAAGGGTAGTCCTCAAATCCGAAAGGGACACAGAACGTTAAGGGTAATCCTCAAATCCGAATTCCATACAAAATGTTTCGGACAAATACTCAAAAAGTACGCTGTTTTATAGCAATTTCTTCACACTATTCATTTCGTCCATGTTTTTTGATTTAATCAACAAAAAAAATGAATGATTTCCATCATCTGCGCTGCCATCTGCGCTCACCGAGAGTCCGGTGACGCAGTAACAGCCATCTGCGGCTAACTGCATTAAACGTCAATCCGAAAAAAAAAAAAAACCCCTCGAGAACTCGTTTACCCCAGCGGTTATCGGTTCTTCGGCAGATATGACCAGCCCACTGCCACTTCAGCTTGCTATTTCTCTGAGCTATGTCGTAATTCAAAATATAAAAAGCTTATTCGAAGCGGTCTCCATTGGCTGCAATACAGTCCTTTAAACGTTGAGGCCAGTTATCAACAGAAGCACGCACTCTTTCCATGGGAAGATTCTTCACTGCCAATCGTACGGATTGTTTTAGAGATTCCAAATTATCATGGCGTTTAGAGCAAGTCATACTCTCTAAAACTGGCCATAAATCATAATCCAACGGATTAAGATCGGGACTAGACGACGGCCAGTCTTCAGCTCTGATCATGTCCGAAACGTTCGTTTCCAACCAAGACTGCGTAGACCGAGATTTATGACCCGGTGCCGAGTTTTGCTGGAAGGACCATTCTTGGTTATTGTACGTAGTGTTGTTAAGGGGCTTCACTACCTTCTCAAGAATGGTATCTTGATACACTTGTGCCGATGTTTTGATACCCTTTTCACAAAAGTATGGCTCAGTCACTCCTTCATAGCTGATACCCCACCAAACCATCACTGAAGTCGGATAGTGCCCACGTTGCACTCTGTCGACTAATTGGGAAGCTTCCTTAGAGCTTTGAGCATAAATATGGTCATTTTGTTTGTTAAAATGTTGCTCAGTTGTAAAAAAAATCTCATCCGTAAACAACATTTTTCAGTGACCTCCCTTTGCGTACCGCTTCGGTAGTTGTTTCGATTTTACCACCCTATTCTTTTCAAAATTATCAGTTAAGAAATGAGCAGTACGTCTCTTATAGGCTGAAAGTCCTTAGTCATCTTTCAAAATATGCGACATGGTTCTAGGTGCTATCTTCATCTCCCGAGATATTTTTTTTTGCTTTCGAACAGGATTTTTCGCACGAACACTACATGGACGGCCAGATCTTTTTCTGTCACAAACAGAGGAGGTCTCATTGTACCTATTAAAAGCCCGGTACACAAACATTTTACTAATACCAAGCGTATGGAGAGTTTTAAAAATTGCAATTGGCTCCATTCCTACTTTGATGTAATGCAATCACAGCGATTCGGTTCTCTTTAACACCCCACTCTATTTTAATATCGCAAAATATAGTACAATTTATTGGCGCCAAAATGAGAAAACTCAATGAATAATCATATGAAAATGACAGATTCCAAATTAAAATGTAATATTTTGATTATATTTAATTGTAACAGTATTTTTGGCCAGACTAAGTATATGTATACATATATACCTAAATATATACTACATACATACATACTTATGATAGCACAAATACAAGCTTATTTTTACTCTTACTTTTAAGATAGTAGTATTTTAAGATAATTGATTGATTCAGGCGTTACTTTGCGGAAATCCATAAATATCAACAAATTATATAAATATATTTAGTAATAAATCCGCTTTATTTCTAAACAAAGGTTTTAATTAACTTAACTTTAGTTCAACTAAACCAAAGTTATTTCTGGTGTTTAAAAATTTCGGTGTATATAACACAATTGTCTAATAATCTCGAGGTAATTGTAGACCTAACTGTATTTTATTATTCTTTTATTTTTCCAGATATTTCTATCTGTACATGGTTTATATGCTGGCTGGAGTTACGTTTATCATAGTCGCTGGTTTGGACCTTGGCTACCAAGTCATGTGGGTCAATGATACAGGTAAACACAGTTTTTACAAATTTTGCTTATCATGCTCGTAAAGTTCAATTTTATGCAATTTTAACCGCGAATTAAAACTACATTTTAGGCCCCAGGGTAAAAAAGTAACTGCTTAGAAAATCTGTTCAAAGTGGTTATTTTATTGTCAATTTGCGATTCTGTTGAAAGTGAACCTTTTCGGTCTATTGTGCTCGCCACTTGAAACTATGTGATTACAGCTCTTAGGCGTCTCCTAGACGATCAATTATATTGCGCAATATGACGTGTTAACCGTATAAGGATTATATTAAATCTTTTTTTTTCTTTCAAATCTAATTGTACAATAAATATATTGTGCAATGTTATTGTAGGTCTACGGGACGCCTTCCTAAACTCTACCGCTATGATAAACTGCATGAGTATATTGTGAGAATTTTACCTATTCCAGGTGGTCTAGTACCAAACAACGACCCGGACTTGATCGGTCACCCCGTCCGCATCAACCAGACAGGCGCCATCATTCCAATCAAAGAACTCGTGGAATACGACGAGTTCAGTGAACCTCGCGTCCACGAGTTACCAGTTCCACCAGTAACGGCGGCCCAACGCGTCTGCGCCCATCCCTGGAAGAGACGAGCAGTTTTCTTCATGGCCTACACCTGTGTAGCTGTACTCTTCGCACTTGGTACACTAACAATCATGCACGCCAGAAACATAAGCAGAGGAGAGACGAGTATAGAAGCTCATTCGAACGCGAAGTCCCGCGCGGTGCAGCGCCTCTTCAGAAACCCGTATGATTTTGGAAGGCGGAAAAATTGGAAGTTATTCCTCGGATTGACGCAACGCAGGACGTTCGTTAAGCACGTTTTATTCCCGTCTGCTCACGAACCCAACGGCAATGGAGTTGTGTGGCACACTGTACATAATATACTCACCCTTGAAGAGTGGCCGTGAATTTTATTTTTTTATTTAAAATTAATATGTACTATGTACTATGTGTGTGAATGTTTATTTATTTATTTATTTATTACATTAAACACTCACACCCCTGCACTAGGATTCCCTGTGTCGCAGGTGGCATGGACACATACAACACATCACAACATCCAAGACCCGAAAACAAACATTTGTGTTCGTCACAAATATTTACCCCGGCCGGGGATCGAACCCGGAACACCAAGCTTCGTAGGCAGGGTCACTACCAACTAAGCCACGGTGTCGTCAAATATGAACTGACTAGTTGACACACGCAAGTTCGTTTGTGTTGCGGATTAATAGCGTTACTTTCTTAGTACGCGCCTACACTTCTTATTAATAATAAATATATATAAATAAATGTTTTTGACATTTCACACTACGTGCGGATTAACCAAATTATGTTCTTAGTACGCGACTGGTACTTACTTAGTACTTAATAATTATAAATATAAAGAAATAAATATTTTGGACAGTTCACACAACGCCATCTAGCCCCAAAGTAAGCAGAGCTTGTACTATGGGAACCAGATACCTGATATCATGTTTTTTTTGTAAATACATACATAGAATACATAGAAAACACTCAGACTCAGGACAAACACCGATGTTCATCACTCATATGTTTGTCTTGCAGCGGGAATTGAACTCGCGACACCGGCGTGGCAGTTTCACATACTTTCCACTCGACCAATCGAAACCAAAGTTCTTAATGAACATACCCTCAAAATTTAAAGTATCTTCCTCCCGTGGTTTAGCCTTTGCGTTATCTGTCAGTCAGTCACAGGGCCGACTCTAGCCCATGTTGCGCCCGAGTGCAATCATTACCCTCGCGCCCTCTAGTAAGCGCGCTAAACAGTTTTTTTTCTAAGTTTAGTAGTGTTATGTTTTGTGATCAAAGGAACATGGAAACCATTGTTTTTTCTTCAATCACTAACATGTAGGCAATGTAACAGAGCACCTATTTGCGGCGAGCGAAGCGAGCAAAAAGAAATAGAACAAACCTGATCGTGACGAGTGAAGCGAGCCGCTAATTTTAGCCATTAGTTTAGTCCCGAAAATTACTATTGCAGGACCTTGAACACCCAACAGCACAAACGAGATTGCGGCGAGCGCAGCGAGCCGAAAAAATCATGTTTTATGTCGAAAATTTTTTCGGCAATAGTAGTTCTGAAAATGACTATCAGGACCCTTAAACATACAACAGAATGAAAGTAAATTTATTTGAGAGTTTTAATTTACTAGAGAAAAACGATTTATCAGGGCCCAAAACACTTAACTTATTAAGGAAAATCGCTGTATTAGGACACGCAAATGAATGAATGTTAACGCGGCGAGCGCAGCGAGCCGAAAGTTTTTTAGTTTTAATTTACTAGGCAAAAAGCTTTATCAGGGCCCAAAACACTTAACTTATTAGGGGAAATCGCTTTATTAGGACCCAAAATTAGCCAATAAAAGAAACCTGATCGCGGCGAGCGAAGCGAGCCGCAAATTTTCACGCTAATAGTCCTGAAAATTACTATATCAGGACCCTTGAACACGCAATAGAGCAAATGTGAATGCGGCGAGCGCAGCGAGCCGCAAAAGTTTCAAAATTCTCGCCCTAGGGCGCTTGCGGTCGCCAGGGCGCCCACGGCCGCTCTAGGGCGCTCGCCGGCCGCCTCCGGGTGCCAGCGGTCGCCAAGGCGTCCGCCCTAGAGCGCTCGCGGCGAATGGCGCTCGGCGGCCGACAGGGCGCCCACGGTCGCTCTAGGGCGCTCGCGGTCGCCAGGGCGTCCGCGGCTGCCCTAGAGCGTTCATAGCAAGTAGCGCTCGGCGGCCGACCCAGGGCGCCCACGGTCGCCTGGGCCGAGCGCCACTCACCGCGGCCGCGTAGAGTGGCGCTTGGCAGCCACCCCCGGGCGCCCGGCGCCCCCTAGGACCGAGTGCCTGTGTGCAACGCACACCCTGCACAATAGATTAAGCCGGCCCTGGTCAGTCAGGACTAAGCCTTTTTATATATTAATGGGATTTTTATTAACCGACTTCAAAAAAGGAGGAAGTTCTCAATTTGGTAGTTTTTTTATGTTTGTTACTTATATAATAATAATAAATAATCAGAACATTGTCATTTATCAACCGATTTGAAAAAATATTTTTTGTTTGGAGGGATATACTTTCAAATTGGTCCCATAGGAATTTCACTAAATCGGTTTAGAATTTTAATTTTAGCACAATATACTAAAAAAAAAACTAAGCAAACGAAATTGCGTATTTTGCTTTTCTGTGACTTTTCAGTGGTGTTTACGGTCACTAAAACAGTCCAATTGAAGTCTGTTGTATATTTATGTAAAACTTTGATTGTCATGTGACGTTTTCGGTCTCAGAAGTCAATTTAGCATTTACTAATGCATTTATAGAAGCGATAGCTGTGAGCGCCTAAATTGGCCTAAAGTCTAAGTAAATACACCACAAGGTTTTAATTACCAGAAACAAATTACGCATAAGCAGGTGCCGTTACTGTAGATATGGCAAAAACACTGAAAAAATTGAACTACGCATTACTGATAATAATTTAAGTTTCATTCATCGTTTGGCAAACCCGGGCACCTAGTTCGGCCAGCTCGCTGCAGCTCGGGTCGGGCGCCGCACTCGCCCCGCTGTCACTCGCCCATTTTGTAGTAACCAAAAATTCTCACTGCACAGATACAACGTTGTACCCCTTTTGCATTGTGCATTTTCGTTTTTTTTTGGAAATAAAATTAAAACTTGTGGTGTATAGACGCCTACTTTATCTTCCTGTTTTATGTCTGATAGTTTATATCTTCCAGTAGTTTGTAACAAACATCCCGACTTTGACTTTTTACCTATTTTGTTAATACAAATCGTATTGTTATGTTATTATTACTAGATTTTCTTGTATTTCTAGTCAAATATTTGTAAGTAAGATCACGTAGGATTAAATGAATAATACGTGTTTATTTATAAGTCAAGTGAAAAAGGTCTGTGTATATTTTTATTGTGCTGGCGAAATAAAACGATAATTTTCTACACTACCAGATATTTTATTTTATTCATCCATTAATTTAATAATACCTAGAAAAACAACATAAATATTAGTTACGAAACTATTATAAACAGCTTAATAAATCTTAAATCTAAATATTGCACCATTTCGGAGTAGAAATAAATGATTAAACTTTGTAATACTGTTTACGTATCTATACTATGCCAAAAATCATTTGAAGTTTACGAGTGGGGGCGGTTTGGCCTGTACATGTACTACATTGTATGTCAGTCAGTCGGGTCAAAACCTTCATATAAATATCTATATCTAAATTCTACATGTAATAATAGTACGATTACACACGTCTTTTTTACACGCCAACGTTTGCGCTTGTAGCGTGTAAAGTCGCCCAGTGTTATCGGCGTTTTTACAATCTGCTGTCTGTTGACAATCCTTCCCAAAAGCTAATACGCTCACACGCTAGCTTTTAAAACGCCAACAATCAGCGTGTAAAAAAGCTTGTGTGTCATCGACGCTTAAACAATATCTAAATCGTACATGTATTATAATAACTGCCAAGTGTTTCTATATAATTGCTATAACATTCTGATTGAGTTATTTCTGTAAATGATTTGATTTAATTATGGGTAAACTGGAGGTTATCCGAGCTGAGGGCTAAAGAAGTAAGGACGCTGCGGCGTTGAGGGTTTACTCCCAAATTCTCCCAATTTATCCAGGACAGCCTGGCTGTGAGATCTGAAAAAATATTAATTCTTAAATGGACTAAAAAATATTTTTTTATATTATTCATTCAATTTGGCACAGGACAGGGAAGAATGGAAGAAATGGGGAGACGCCTTTGCCCGGCAGCGGGACAAGACTGGTTAATAAAAAAATATACTTACCTAGGTACATTCCAAGAAGGGATACGAAAACTAAATTTATATAAGCGACAGTTTGTGAGGTTGGCTAAATGATTTTTGATATCTTCCATCTTGCTAAAACCACTGAACTGCTTGGACTGAAATTTAGTAGTAGTTTTAGTTCAGGTCCTTGTATAGGACCGAGGCAAGAGTCAGAGCAAAAAAATAAAAAGACAAAAAAAACGGAGAACGCAAGAGTAAAATAAATAAAAAAAACCGTCCTCCTAATAATACAAATACCCGCCCATAAGTGCAAAGTATTTCATTTATGCTAAAATTTAAATAATAAACACAGAACGAAATAATAAAAACGTAGGTAGGTACTTTAGTTCATAGAAATAGTTTAGTGAAACTATTTTCTTCACGTAGGTACAGGGTTCGTAAAATAAACGAACCAATTTAAAATTGAATGCGCTGAAAACCCCCCAACATTAATATAATGGCAGGTTCCCTGCCAAGCTTTAGAACTGTACGCAGACTGCGTGTCGTTGACAGGTCATCTCATACCCTAATCGGGGGAAGATGAGGGTGGGGGTAGCCCGCTTTGGTAGTATACTAAAATGGACTTAAATCTTAGGTGTAGAGAGCTCAATTTTAAAACTAGATATAGAGAATTTACAGTATGTTTAGTTGATTATATTAGGTACGTTTATGTATCGTACAAAAGCTATGAATACCTAATAGGTAGTGTATATCAACGTTAATGCTCCTAATTGATCTGCGATAATAGGTATCATCCGGTAAATTAGGTGGTGTAAGCAACCTTAGAGCGGTTTCAGACTAGCGTATTAAAGCAAGCGAATTTGCCACTTCTGTTTTGTATACGCGCGTTTTCGGGCTTATACCAGCGTTTACTCTCGGTTTTTTGGTAGCAAGTGTTAAAGTGACGCGCGATAACGCTCATATGAATGGCGCCACGCGCGTACAAGCGCAGCTAAAAACACAAAGCGAGCGGCGAAACTGCAAGGTTTTTAAGTGCTATTTCAGACTAGAGGTCAACTATAAAACTAAGAAACCCAAATCGTATGTAATAAAAACTACGCACTGATTGATAGATATAAATGGTAAGATGATGTTTGTTGCTTAATCACGCTGAATTTACTGATCCGATTGAGCTGGAGGAAGATAAGTGCACGTGCAAACAAGTTGCTGACTACAGCGTGGCCAGCATCCGTCAGTTTTCATACATTTTATAGCTTCTTCTTCTTATCGTGTCACTTGTTCCTTCGAACCAGTGAGTGTGGTGAAAGGATTTCAAGTGCGTCTCGAAGAGGCTCCTTTCGTGCACTCGACACATGTTTTCGAACTTTAGGTTCTACGACATGCCGGTTTCCTCACGATGTGTTCCTTCACCGTTGCGAGAACGTGGGATGGATACGCATGACTGCCATCGGGATTCGAACCTGCGACCATCAGATCGGAAGGTAAGGGCCTCATCCACTCGGCCACCACGTCATTTTATAGCTAAAAAAATCTGTCAAAACTGACGGACGCCGGCTACCGGTCGCTTTAGTCAGCGATATGTTTGCGGGTGCACTAAGCTACGTAGTATAATAACGGACTTTAGGGTATTAAGGGTCAAGCTAACCCTATTGGGATCGAATCAAGAAGCATTTTCGCTGACTCTACTAATTAACTTACCACTAGTGTTCCAATGCGCCCGATCAGCTTTGATCTCCCCACGAAGACACTTCTCCACATAAGTCAGTGGATCGTAGTCAGCTTCCAGGACCTGCAGTTTATATTTTGTGAATATGGGAGAAATAAGCTTGTAAAATAGTGGCAAAATGGTTTTATTTCCCACCTTATTACATTATTACAATGGTTTTATTACACATTTTATTTATTTTATTTTTTAATACTTCAATTTAGAAAGTCCTTTGGCCTAAATCTACTGCAAATAAATCTATTAAATAAAGGTTACTTTGGTCGGATAAATTAAAAAATCGAATTGAAAATCGTTTCCTTTTTGTATAGCTAATAAAAGCTTTAAGTTTAAAAGTACTTTTACAATAATTATTTATGTACTTATTTAATAGTTGGTGTAAATAAGCATTTCATGTTTACCTAAAAAGATAGAGTTCAGTATTTATCAATCACTAATGGTACTAAATCCCGCAACTTAATTCGCGGGGATGTCATAATTCCAACTGCTCTTGGCCCCCACACACAAACCGCACGGTTTTGAAAATTTAACTGATAGGATGCAAGAATAATTTTAAAACAGTACAGTAAAGTACCACGATGGACTGACGACATAGTTGCGGTCGTTGGAAGTCGGTGGTTGGAGAAGGCTTGAGACCGCTCGTCGTGGCGAATCATGGGGGAGGCATAGGCCTAGGACATAGGTCCAGCAGTGGACGTCCAAGGGCTGATATCATGATGATGATGATGACAGTAAAGTAGTAGTAGTAATGTACCGGTTCTCTTACCTCTCTAAGCAAGGCGATGTATGCAATGGCAAGGCGCAGCGTGTCTATCTTGCTGAGTCGCTTCTCGTACGGGAAGGTAGGCACGTGCACCCGCAACTCATCGAACGCCGAGTTTATACTGCTAAAGTCACAACACAAACCACACATTTTAGAATCACGGTTTTGAAGAAATTGTAAGATGAAGAGAAATCTTTAACGCTAATGCCTATGCACGCAAACGGCGATTTTGAATCGCGCAATTTTGAAAATCGATGAGTCAGTCGAAGGTTACGCAGTCTTGCGTCTGTGACGAGCGGGAAAAACAATAATACGAGATGAGCGGGACGGGTCACGTTATCGCGATCGGCGTGCGGCGGCGACCGCGTCGGGCGACCAAGATCAGCTGCGTGTTCACGCGTCTTGCGTCTTTATCAAAATTGGTAGTACGTACGTAGGTACGATTTGGTAGATGGCTGCCTCGAACGCATTATTCATAGGATTTTAAACGTACTAAAAAGTCAAATTGCTGCAGCGACAAACGCTGTGTCTTCACTCCTTTGTTTTTCCCGCTCAACGCAGGCGCAAGACGCGTCGCGAAATTGTAGTGCATTCTATGTGACGGCCCGCTTTTGCTTGTTCGTGGCCAATCAGCGATTTAATTGAAAATGGTGCTATTTCTTAATTAGGAGTACCTACTCCTTACTAGCTTTAGGAAAACGTCTAAGTTTTTATCCAAGCGAATCGCTCGTCTGAGTACAGCAATTATACTAAAAAGGGAAGCTTAAATAAGAATGGTACCCATTGGGTCCGGACCTCAGCATCCGTCGGCGCTCGCGGACGTTAGCACGTCAAATTATGGTGTAGGTATTATATTTTAATTTATTCAAAAGACCAACAAAATTTACATAAAAACTGGTAAATCTAGTGTGTTGCAGCCAATTAAAGGTCTTTCTAAGTAGTCATAAAAATAATACCTACAAAATAAAGAAGTAAAATAAAATCTAAATGATGGTTCCTACTGTAGTATTTTTTTTTAATTGTAATTTTGATTTATTCAAAAGCATTAGATAAACAAAAGATAAAAATTCTAAACCAGGAGGATTTTATTTAAATCGAATCACTCGTCTGAGTATAGCAATTATACTAAAAAGGGAAGCTTAAACAAGAATGGTACCCATTGGGTCCGGACCTCAGCATCCGTCGGCGCTCGCGGACGTTAGCTGCGGCACGTTGCACGCGGTACGGCGACCCGCCGCACTGGTACTCGGGCTCCGCTGACGAATCCAGCACCACATCTAGTCATATATAATAAAATAAAATAAAACAGCCTTTTATTCAGACATTTTTAACAATGCCATTATTGATAGATAAGATTTCATTATTATTATTACCTAACTAATCCCTATCCTTATCTATACACCGGCATGGTTGGTCTGTATGCCCCTTGGCATAGGCCTCCCCCAACTCCCTCTAAGCACCCCTATCCATTGCAGTCCAGAGCTTCCCACCTAATCTAGTCATATACCACGGGGTTAATCATACCGATTCTATCACAGAATCCAGGTTTTACAAAAAAAAATATTACAACGGACTTCAATTGGACTGTTCTTAGTGACCGTAACACTACTGAATAGTCTATGGGGAGCAAAATACGAAAATACGTTTGCTTCGACTACATATTTTTTCAGTTATATTGCATGTGCATTTCAGGCTCTAGCGCATCAAAGTGATTGCTTTTAAAATATGTTCAAAGAGATTCAGTTTCTTATAGGTTTCATCATTTCATGAAACAGATGTGAACGTTTTTTAAATTTCGAACGTTGAGCATGAGAAGTGAAAATAACTATTGAAGATCTCTTGGCGTCATGAATGAATTCAATAACATGGGCAAAATTAGATCATTGATCTTCGGGCGATCTGAAAACCGACACTTAAGGGGAATCCTCAAGGCAAATTTCCATACAAAATGTTTCGGACAAATACTCAAAAAGTCCGCCGTATTATATTAATTTCTTCACGCTATTCGTTTCGTCTATTTTTACCGATTGTGTCAACAAAAATTAGTATGGTTTTAGATTTTATACGTGTTTTTAAATTAGTAGTGTTAATTTTAAAGTACTTTTTGAGTATTTGTCCGAAACATTTTGTATGGAAATTTGCCTTGAGTATTTCCCTTAAGTGGATCATGCCCATTTATGATTGAAAAAAATTATTAATTAAGGGAGTATTTATGTGTCTAAAAAAAAGAATTGCATATGCGTTTTTCATTTCTCTTCTCGCGTATGTGATTTGATTCAGTCTGTATTCTGTGGCGAAGACTGACCTGAGTGCAAGGATCTGGTGTGCTGGTGCACGTACGCAGCCAGAGGCAGCTGTAGCCGCCCACGAGCCGCTGCGTACACGCAAGAAGGCAGCTCCGTGGTCAGAGACTGGCCCTCGTCGTCAGACCCCTCAGCGTACGCAAACTTCAAAGCAGAGTAATCTATGCGACGATTATCGCTGAAAGAAAAATGCAATTCAGTCTCAAGTTGAGCCGGTTTCATTTTACTGCACGGAAAAAAATCTCGTTATGGTTACTAAAATTCTAGTTGAATTTGTGACAGCGAGAATAATTTAGTAACGATAACAATAATAATAGTTCCTGCTAACGAAATTTAGTAACGATTACAATATAATAGTTCTAGCTAACAAAAGTTAGTAAAGGGTACAAGAAAATATTACCTATCGGTTACTATTTTGTTTCGCTATTCCATTTTTTTTTTCGCCGTGTGCTTTCTTTGACTTCATGCAGATGCTATCATTTATGGTCTTGTTCTTATCGTGACACTAAAATTTTCGAACCAGTGTGGTGAAAGGACCTCAAGTGCGCCTGAAAGGATTTCTAGGCTCCTTTCGTGCACACAAATAGAAACATTTAATTGAGCCGAAAGAATTTGAAAATAAGCTAAAAACAATAAATACTCGTAAGTCAAACAGAAAACACCAAAGCTCAGCACTGAAGGGCCCTCAGAACCTATTTTGAATGTTTCGAATGCCTGAAAACTAGTGAGGCTATCACTTTATTGTTTACTGGCAGAAAGCAATCACGCTGCCATATTTTACAATTGCCCTTGGTGGTGGACTACGAAAAGAAAAAAGATAACGCTCGAACGTTTTCGTTAGTGAGGTATTTCAGAGTCCTATGCAGTCCTTTTTCCATTTCAGCTTAGGTATGTTTTGGGAAATGGACTCCTTCACAATGATACTCGTAAATAATAAATGATTTATTGGCACCTTATTACATCAAATAAAGTACTTAATCAAAAGCAATTAAGTTTTCAAAGATAGCTTAAAGGTTATCGACGTTCAGTTTTAGTGTTACTACTGATACCTAAACTAGGATAATGGTTGCCCAGTATAATAGGCATCAGAGGTTAATAAATTACTAATCTAAAATAAAAAAGTTTACAGTTTTTTTTTATGTTAGATGGACATAAAAAAATTAAACTTTTCAGTTATTTTGTCTGGGCTGAAATAAATCGGGTCATTCAATTCATGTTCTAATAAGATGATGCTGGTCATCTGAAAAGCATCATCAGCGCATTGCCATTTTTTTATTGGAAAAAATTACAAAATGATTACTAACCTGCACCACGATATGAATGTAGCCAGCGGTATCATGCATAGGACACCACACACATAGAACTATGCTGTATGAAAAGTGGAGCAGCACAGCTGAAAAAAATGACTGACCTAGTTCACAAAATTTACTTAGATCAATAGCATACCTGAGAGGTGGCGATGTCGAAGAGTCAGCCAGTTGCGCTCTTGCTGCAGACATTTCACACAATTTTTTTAATTACAAGTTAATTCCTTGTCACAAACATATATCAACTCAATAGCAAGCAAACTGAGACTGGGCAAAGTGCGCTACATTATTTTATACCATTGGGGGTGGTATTTTATTCTCTACTCTCTCTCTATTTATTCGAAATTTGTGTTAATTTGGAATCAAGATAAACCGATCCGTAATTACGGGCGAAATAGGGGTTATAACCGCGTCACGCCTGGGATTAGTCTGTGTGTGTGAGTATCATCCCCGATTGAGAGGGTGGCGCTATAGAACTTAGCCTGAAAAGGGCGGAGTCTCGTCGAGCGAGGATCAGGGCTGTACGTGCAAAAGTCGCAACAATAATTGCCATTTCGTAAAGAAAATCACAATGATGTGCTCAAAAGCAACTTTGGATTGGAATATCCGATAAAATATCCATTTAACTACTTAAAAGATACAGTATACTGATACCTTCGTTAGTTAGTATCTTATAGTAACTTATCAAAGCTTCTGCAGACAGTTACAAGAAAAATCCAAAAAAAAATTGACTCTTGGTAGTTTGGTGGAGCTCACAAACGTAATTTTTCATAACCGAGTTCCGACGTTATACCCCTGGATCGTCGGAATGTAGGGGTGTGTCGGGGTTTCGGATATGGGCCCGTTTATTGGTGGGCAAGCGCGTGTTTCTGACAGTCCTCGTAAAATGCAGACCCGCTTCCAAGGCACTGAACACAATTTCTTAGCCTGAGGACCACAAAGAGCCCGATTTATAAATACACAGTTCCTTTACAAATCTAAGTACCTATAGCTATACAAACATAGGTATCGTTATTCCACTTGTTCCCAAAAAGAATTAGTACCCTTCACTAGTCTCTCGAACCTAGAAACAGATGCCTAGCTTTTTCTATGAATACAGTTAAAGCTGTGATAATTGTCCCCATTGCTTCTTTTATTTCAAGCTCATGGCACAAGGAAGGAAGTACTGGAAATCAGTTTATTTATACCACATAAATAAGATAGGTACCTTCGAACTTAATATACCTACTTAGCAGCTTCAAATTTTTTTCTCTATCAATTTTCAGATAATCGATAATAAATACGCGTTTATAATTTAAACATGCTATCTCAAGGTTAAGCAAAGCATTACCTCCCTAGGGAGGTAAAGTTGTATGAAACTCCCAAGGCTTTTAATGTGATTTGTATTTGGAACGTCAAATTCGAGTGGAAACTCGTGGAAAACTCTAAGTAAAAGAACGCCCATATGGCATTGCAAAAAGGTTTGTTCGGAAATCGAACTGGGCACCATACACAGAACTCATAAATAAAAAGAATAAAGACGTGACTTCAAAGATTGTGAAACAAAAGACGGTGTTCTCTGCTGGAGCCCTGGTTTTTTATTGCCTCGCAGAAGGTGTGAAAAATAGTCGTCTTGGGTAGCTTGAACCCATCGCGTCACTCAGGACTCTACATAACTCTCTTTATCGCATTAGTGCATAATCTTCTATTGCTGCTTGATCCCTGGCTTTTTATTGCTAACTCAGAGAAGCTTTATTGCTACTCAAAATACTATCAATCTCAGAAATTAAAGAGACTGCTACCAGTGAAAAATCAATAGTCCTTGCCTACAAATTAGCCAGTCACCCTTCTATAAACAAGTAATTTCAGCATCGAGTATAATTTGGTGTTAATTCCGTTTTGGAAGTTAATGGCTAGGCAACCTCGTCGACCCTGTAATTGATTTGTCGCGGGCCGCGGCGTGCACGCGGGATGCACGAGTCTTGCACGCTCCAGCCACGCCCCCTAGAATAAGTTTGATAGTTTTTCGCGTGAGATCCCCTGTCGGGTCGCTTTTGTTGTGGGTTGTTGAGCAGATTCGGTTTAGAGTACTTGTGTGAAGTTTATCTCATTTTGGTACCTACCCGTGGATAATGCTTTGGTACCATTCGTTGTTTTTATTCGGGACTGATTATTTTAACTTTTCTTACATACTCGTATACCTACATTTAATAGTGTACTTTGAGTTTTATAATTTGGTTCTGGAATTACAAATGCAAGCTAAGCCATTGAGTGTTATCTCCTTTGTAGTAGGTAACTGAGTCGTTACTCTTGATTAGGTAAGTACAGAATGACTGGTAGGTAGAGTTTGTTATCCTTTGTATGTCAGCAGGTCATCGGGGCAAGTATGCAAAGTGCATGAATAACAATATTTCTCATGAGTCTTAATTTTAAAATCCACTGCGCTAAGCAAACCGCATTGATTGAATGCTTGTTTGGTTAATTTATTTATTTGCGTGCATATGTTGGATTATCCGGAGTGCACGTGGTTCCGGGGTCGGCCATGTCCGGGGCACCCCGGCTGGCATTGTCGTGAAGTCGCGTGTCGCGCCACGCGACTGCCCATGCCTTCCGCGCACTTGGATCCAAGTGCCCAAGTGCACGGCTTGCGTGTAAACCTCGTAAGTACATACCAAACAGATGGTAAACTTCATACGTCTTTTTTTTTAACCTATTAATTTTTATTTATAAATATCGTTCTTCATTCAAATATCATGTTGTAGGTTTTATTTTTATCATAAATATGTTTCTGTTATCTTCGATTTGGTGTCAAACTGTCAATTTACCTGTAAAGTGTATACGAATATAATATGACCCTAAAAAAATATACGATTAAAACTATACAGGCATATTATGTAACGTAGATTAATATGCTTATACTTTGTTTAATTTCACCTAAATGAGTCTCTACCATACCTTTAAATAGTAGTTAATATTATTTTACAATATGAGCCTCATTTCGCGCTTTTAGATTTATGTTCTGATATGAAATATATCAGTTGAGTGAGTTGAGTTGAGTTTACACTCTGTTTGTTATTACCACATGTGATTGCAAGTACTCCCCAAAATTTTGGCGATCTCATAAAACTGTTTTTCTGACTGCACTTAATTAATTCGTGTCGCCAACTTGTTATAAATAATGTTATGGGAATACGTACAATTTTACTGTCGTCAGTAAACGATTTCGTCAAGCTTATCTCTATAACGGATGTTAGGCTAAGATTAGATGTGGTGCTTGTACTCCGAGCGACTTATTGTAGATAGATAGATAAACAAATCTCTTTACACCATTATCATTGTAAAAGTCACATAAAAAGAAACAAGCTTAGGTATAGTTTATCAAAACTAAAAACCAGGCTGCCGAAATATTATTAGAATATTGGATTTCTGAGACTTTAATTTCATTCTATCTATCAAAAATCAAAATATATTTATATCAATAGACACACATCTTAGGTCTAAAATTTTACAATTTTGGTAGCTGATGTCTAAATATTATTTAACCTAGCGGGGTCGGTTTTGTTATACACTACGAACTAGTTCGGACAACTGTATTTCGGAGCGTATAACTAGCCGCCTCGCAAGGTGTGCTGTTTTTACAGATTTATGCACTTCAGTTCTATGACATTCCCATGACGAAAACTAATTTAAAGATACCTTATTTACCGAAATCCATCAAGTTTTTATTTTATTTTATTTGTGTATTAAGGCAAATGCCAACAGCACACATAATTCACATTTAGTATAAAAAAACACTCAAAAATTTATATATCTAAAATGTGGACCAGTCACAGGCTTGCACAACACTCAAAAATAGAAAGGCAACAGCTAAAATGAAAATACTTCTAAAAACTTAACCTAAAAACAAAAGAAAATAAAAAGATGGATGAAACTAAGTAAATACCTAAATGAAAACTTAAACAAAATAATAATTATAAAAGCACAAATTACGAATCAGAGTCTAGTGTACGCACAAATTGTTTCCATAGTTTATTTCTAAAACATTTATAGAGTCACCAAACAGATTTAAGTCGTTCAATAATTGTTATGTATGACTATACTCGTTACAAATTCGGGTGAAAGGAGAATTAAGACCTAGGTTTGTTCTAGAATAAGGAGTTTTAAAAATTTGGTTTATCGGTTTTCTAGGGAATTGATGAGGTACTGACAAAGAGATGCGGTTGATTAAATTACAATAACCTGTATAACCATTAACAACTTATATAAAAATAGCAGGTCATGGCATTTTCTACGGTTTTTTAGAGATGACATTTTAAAATAACTTAAGCGATTCGTGTAGGGGGTTCTGTGTGAAAAACCAGACGACGTGTAAGCAAGATGCTTAGTAAAGTTTCTTTGTAAAGTTTCAACTCTTTGTGAATGAACGGCATAAAATGGATTCCAAACTACAGATGCAAATTCTAGGTGGCTACGGACAAGAGCATTAGTTTTTATGATTTCCTGACACTTTTTTACACATATTGTTGGCTTACAGCCGCCATATTAATTTTTTTGTCATTTAAGGTTCATTTTCAAAATCGACGGCGCATTGAGTTAGACAAATATGTATGCATGTATGTCTAACTAACTCTATGCTATCTCTTGCTACACTCGAGAAACTTAACCCTGCTCCTTCGCAGTTCGGTAAAAATACAAATAAGAGTATTCCAATGGGCGGTATTATCGCTAAGAGCGATCTCTACCATGCAACCTTGTCGTATATGTCAAACTTTTATCTGAAAAGATTACTTCTTAAGGCGATATGATAAAATTTCGATAGACTTATTTTTTTAAATCGGCCCTTATGAAATCTGTCTTACATCCATCATCCGAATTTAGAGAATATTTACGGTTAATTTTTATTATAATATAATATATGTTAGTTTTTAAGTGTTAATTTTAAGCAAACTAAAAATATTGTAATTTTTCACTATGATATAAATAAATGGAAAAAAAACAAAACCTATAATTAGACAATAGAAAATCAGGTTTCTTTTGTTTTTCATAAATTAGCAGAGAAACCGAATCGCTCTCATTGTGATCACCCTATGCCCCTATTTGTATGTCTGTTTGTTGTATTTAAGTATTTGTTATACGCAATTATTAACAAGTCGTCAGCAGATCCACCGCATCAATGGGGCCAGAGATTCTCAAACTGAATTAAATATAATTGGTTAAAATTAAAAATAAAATGCTTAAAAGAGTCATTTGCTCCAAAAAAGTTTTCCAATTGCATTCGAATATGTTTAAGTTGTAATGTAACTACGAATAAGTAGTTTAGTTGCATTTTGGAATGTAGGCATTATTAGAATTCTCTATTAGTTATCATATCTGTACAACTTGAACATTATGTAGTATAATCAATTCTTTAACGATTTCTACCTCTACCTGATTGATAAGCATATATTTTTATAATGCCTTTTGACATTAAATATGGATGTCTCCGTAATTGTCATTAAACAGTAAGATACTTACGAAGTACTCTCCTTAAATCAATCAATATTGCACACAAAGATTAAAGTAGTCGCATAATGATGTGTAACATCTGACATCTCACGGTGCCAAAAAGCAACATTTAAGGCCAATCCTCAAATCCGAATCCCATACAAAATGATTCGGACAAATACTAACACGGCATACTTTTTGGGTATTTGTCTGAAACATTTTGTATGGAATTCGGATTTGAGGATTCCCCTTAATTTTGGAATGATTCTTTCACTTACTTCATTTTTCTGAGGTTGGTACCTCTTGACGGCCAACTTCCTGTTACACACTTTCGTCCCATTTTCCCGAAATGACTCCCAAAAATTGACCGAAAGCGTGAGGAAAGATGCTACACATCACAAACACTTTCTAGTGCACAGTAAATCGTTTGCAAGTTTGAGAAACGTTGGATCGACCCTCGGAGCGTGCCTGGAAATGGGGTTAACCGCTGTCACACGCGCATCCCGACTAGTCGCGCGACCCGTTTCCGCCTGGGAACTGCACACGCCGACATTAATTGCTTAATGTGTCGAAACTGATTGACCGTCTGATTGTCACGAGTGTCTTTAGGCAATGTGTGTGATAGGTATTTCATTAAATGCTGCGGTCGGGAATAACAGCTTATATTTATACTATGTGTATATTAATGTCCCTATAAGCCTGAAAAGGGGTATTCCCCAAATACCGTCAAAGAACCTTTGTTCTAAAATTTTTGAAATTTCGATGTTATTCATTTATACATGTGAAAATTTATGTGAATTTTCATAATTTTTTTACCAATTGTTTTTACGTTAACTTACTTTATGAGTTAAGGTTTAACTTATCCACGTAATACCTTTTTTGTGGCTTGGTACATCTAAGTAAAAATCGTGTTCTAACTAAAAATAAATTAAATATGTTAAACAATAAAACATAAAAAAATTGACTTGGTACAGTCACCATCTACGTCTAATTTAGGGAATTAGGATACAGTACAGCTTACAAGTCTGTCTGATTACATAAAAATAACTAAAAAGCCAAAACTGCGTCATAACATAATTAGCCAGCGGTAAGCTTTAGGTTTCAGAGCTTTCAATCCTAGGATGTTTCCGATAAGGCTTTTAAAATCGATAACTGTCTATTGGGAGAAATAAAAAAACATCAATAGTAAAAAGTGTATTAAGTATCTCTGCAACTAATTCCTCAGTGTGGGCGGTTTTTCTGGCAAACGGATTTCCTCTATGTAGTCGGGTGTTGGTTCTGGTGCGTGCTCCACGTATCGGTACCGTAAAGCCATGGCTAGGAAGATTATCATGTCGACGGCCATCAGACCAGCAAACAGGAAAAACTCCTTCCACTGAAACAATTATTATTACCTTAAGATCGGAAATCATGGATGAGTCATGAGCAAAAGCCACGAAAGAGTGGATACCCAAGTACAGGAAAAGACGTCGCGGCAGACATCAGAGAAAATGAAGAGATAAAATAACTTGAAAGACTGGTCGACAAGCCCTTGACAGAAAAGAGTGGAAAGAAGGAAGGGAGGCCTTTGCTCTGTAGTGGGATGATTCAGACTCACAATAATAATAATATTATTAATATTAATAATAATATGATTATTCATTATAATACAATCGGAAATGTCTAAAAAAAAGGCCGTGGCAGCACTACTCGTAAACGTATTCAGACATTTATAACGTTACAAAAGCGAGACTTTTATACTTGAAAGCTATACATAGTCTCGCCTTGAGAACTTTTTCTGTTGCAGGAAGTATGTTACAAGCTAGTTTTGTCAAAACCATTCGGTAGGTACCTACATCTACCTATCTATCTGTAAGATTCAAACGAGATTTCACAAAGTTAGTGGGTAACTGAATAATCACAAGTACGAAGTAAATATCAAATCAATGAACTCGCAGCTAGATAGAGCTCTATCAGTTCTTAGAAAATGTAGATACAGACAGACACACCGGCGGCGGCCTATAAAGATAAATATATGTAGCACCAGTAATTAAATTGTTATATACCTGAGCGTTCAAAAAGTTGCCTTCCACGATTAGCACGACGATCAGATTCCCGAAGGCCACGGTGAGCAGCCATACTGACTGTAGTACTGACTTCATGGACGCTGGAGCCTGCGTGAACGAAAATTGCAGCCCGGTGACGGAGAACATCACCTCTCCCATCGTCATCACCACATACTGTGGGATTAGCCATAGGATGTGGACGGTGTTCGGAGGCGTTATTGTTACTGCGTTCGCCACCTGATAACAAACAAAGATTTCAATCCGAAATCCGATCTTTAAAGAAAATAGCCTCATATCTATCACTCTAGTCTAGGTTTTACAATCCTCACATAACATCAGGTAAGAATGGTTTACCTCAGTCATCTGCATTGTTTTGTTCTGCATTATCATGTTTTAAACACAATGTTGCAGGTGAATGAACATTATTCATTATGAAAGTGTGTTTGTAATGGAGATAATATACCTATCTACTCATCACAAGTATGGAGATACTCACAAGTATACTGTTGCTGTCATTGTACACATTGATAGTGTAAACAGCTCCAGCTTGGAACTTGAAGTCTCTAAGAACCGTTTGTCCATCCAATATAACATCTGCTGTTCCTTTGGAAATTTTCTTCTGGTCTTTGTCGTTGCTCATTATAGATAACTTTGTTCGGTTTTTCTTAGTCTCTACGATCGTTATAGGTATTATTTGCTCGCTGTTCACCAAAAATCTAAAAAAAAACAATTAATTATTCCTTTGTTGCTCGAATTCACAAACATGTTTAATCAGTTTATAAGTAGAAATGTTTTTTTTTTAAACCAAAACATGTAAATTGGAAATTTGCTAGATTTTGATTAAAATTGTAGTTGGTGCCGTGATTAGGGGAAAAATGTTTCGTTGTGAAAATTCGTCAACTATTTTGTTCATATTTCTTTCTTTAATATTTTATATAGAGTCTTACGATGTTGAAGTTGAATTGAAACAAGGAAAGATAAAAGGAACAAGCGCTGTAACCTTATTTGATGATAGACTTTATTTTGCATTCTATGGCGTCCCTTACGCCAAACCTCCTATTGGAAAACTAAGGTTTAAAAATACGAAACCTCCGAAAAAATGGAAGAAGACTTTGGACGCTAGAACAGAGTACCATGGCGCTTGTGCTCAAGAGCATATAGTACACAAGCCAGGCATATACGGCACTGAAGACTGCCTTTTTCTAAACATATACACTCCAAGTCTGTATAAATTGGGTAATAAACTGAAAGCTGTCATTGTTTGGATCCATGGATACGCGTTTACATCAAGCTTCAGTCACATACACGGTCCAGATTTCTTTATGGACGAAGACATCGTTTTAATAACAGTGTCACATAGAATAGGGGCATTTGGATTTTTAAAACTGAATGCAACGGATCAACATGCTAATATGGGATTAAAAGACATAGTTATGGCTCTCAAATGGGTACGAAAAAATATTAAGCAGTTTGGTGGTGACAGAAATAAAATAACTGTGATGGGCAGTGGAAGTGCGGCTACTTTTGTGTCCCTTTTGTTGACTACCAAGTCTCAGAATTTATTTTCAAAAGCTATATTACAAAGTGGTGCCATGTTTTCATCTTCCTTATTTCAAACAGATCATAACCTAGAAAAAGGCAGATTAGAAGATAAATTGAAAGTAAAAGGCATTCGGAGTATCAATAAAGCGTCAGCCAAAGATATTCTTGAAGTATCTCATAAGATTTATAGCAATTCTGACGTCATACAGTCTCAGAGGCCTTTGATTCCTTTTTTACCTATTATTGAAACGCAATCGAATAATTCTTTGCTCAACAAACATCCGAACGAGTACTTCACTGGGAAACAAGACGACATTATCAAACCTATCTTGATAGGATTTAACAGTAAAGAAAGTATATCTGAAGTTATTCCTTTCTTACATAACCCAAATTATCTCAGATTGTTTGCTGATTACTTCAAATACTTGGTGCCTTTTTCAACGAAGTGCAAGTACGAATACACAACGTCGACTTACCGAAAAATTGCAGATATAATTAAAAACAGATATTTCAATGATGGTTTATCCGAAAAATCAGCCGAAAAGTTTTTGCAATATACTTCCGATCTAATCAAATATCCTATCTACAATTTTATCCAAAAATATATGCAATTAAAAGGAAGTAAAATTTATTTTTACAAGTTTAAATACAGTGGATATTTCAACATAGTAAAATCAAATTCAATTTCCGGAATCAAAACCAAAATAAAAGGAGCTGCCAGTGGTGACGAAATATGTTACATGTTGAAATGCGCACCGATATGGGAGTATTATGCAAAGATTTGCCGAGAGAACGACAACAAAGATAGAAAATTTATTAAGAAAATAACAAAATTGTGGGCTAATTTCGCAAAAACAGGTGATCCTACGCCAAACACTAATATGGTAAATATTACATGGCCAGCGATAACCGTAAATGATGACATAGTGTTAAACCTAGGCAAACATTTTGAAATAATGGATTCTAAAAAGGAAAAGCGAATGTTCGCCTTTTGGAATGACATTTACCGTAAATATTATAAAGATTGCAGCCCGCATGACGAGTTGTGATTTTGATCATAATGGGACATGTCTCACCTGACGTTCGCTCCATCAATAGGCTTATCGTTGTTGTCGATAAAGGATTGGATCCCCTGATTGGTTATGAAGAAAGAGTTGGCTGTACTGCTGGACACCGACAACGATCCCGTGTAAGGATTACCAACACAATCACCGTCAACTCCTCGCAATTGGTACGGCAAACTTTGGAAAGTGATGGCATCGACTTCCAAGTTCTCGTAAACTGATAAAGGGCCAATATTTGAGTCGATTTTGTCGTATGGATCGAAGGTCCTGAGAGTGTAATTGCAGTTGAATCCGTTGTAGACGCGTAGATGTGAGTAACCTTCGGTAAGCGGCGTACCGTACGTAGGCTGCAACCAAACGTTAAGTAAATAGCCTGTGACCTTGCTTGTGATTGTTGTGCTATCTGGGTAATTGTGCGTGTTGTTCGTATCGTTCACAGTAAATAAATACAAACCAGCAGGTTGAGTTCGACGATCCCTGAGATGACGAACGCGGCGGCCGCGAGAAGGCCTCCCCAAATCATTTTGTGTAGGGGCTTGCTGATGAGTCTGCATTTTGTCATACACGGGTATATGGCCTGTTAACAAGTAAATAGATTAGGTATTGTATAAACAAAGGATATAGTTGCATGTATGTAAATGTGTATTTTTATCGTTATCAAAACGACATAATTTCGTATAATAAAGTTTTAAACTAAACTTACAAAGGTGTCTACTTTCCGGTTACCTACATTAATTAGGAATTATATAGTTGAATTACATTATTTTTAATCCTACATGATATATTTTAGGTTTTTTTACGTTCATAACGCTATTTCCAATTTAGGTGTACCTAGGACATAATATTACTTATTCTTTGGCGACACGCGCCGTCAACTTAGTGTTTTTGTAATAATTACTGGAAATTGTGGTTTCCTTTTTTAAAAGTGCATGTAACATCGCCACGCACGTGTTATAGAAGAAGGTAATAGTAGGTTTTGTACCAAGGCGATAAAGCAGTGTCTTATGTCGCGGGCGGCATATTGAACCCTGAGTGTAACGAGAGATGAGTCCCTCGTTACACTCAGGGTTCAATATGCCGCATTAACTGAGGCTAACTCCTTAGCGAAGCGAGGGAGTTATGTAGAGTAATGAGTGAAGCGATGGGCTTAAGTTACCCAAGATGAAGACAGGCTTTATCCCAGAAAGCATTCTCTACTTTTCACACCTGCGAGACAATAAAAAGCCAGGGCTCCAAGCACCGTCTTTTGTTTCACGTTGTTAGAAATCACGCCTATTTTCTTTTTTTTAGTTGTGCCTATGGTGGCCAGTTCGATTTTAGAACAAACCCCTTTACAATGCCATATGGGCATTCTCTTATTCAGAGTTTTCCAAGAGTTTCCACACGAATTTGACGTTCCAAATTCAAATCACTTTACTCACTTGGGAGTTTTATACAACTTTACCTCCCTTGGGAAGTAATGCTTTACTTTGACTTGAGATTGCATTGCATATGTAATTTGACATTGTCGAGCAGATGGTGTGAAAATTAACTTACCACCTCGAAGATAGGGATGAATATCAAAATGAGCAGTGGGTTGAGCACTTGCATTTGATCAGCCTTGAGCGTCCAGCTCCCGATGTCTTGTTCCATGCGGTCCGCTTGGAACGTCCATCTTGAACCCTGTGCACAGAGTTTCACTGTGATTATAGCGAGAAAAGTAAAACTCATTATTAATAAATTCACTAAGTGCAAGGCTTGCACCTAGAGTGCTTCCGAACTTTATGCTGCTAATAAAATACAAATCCCACTGACTAACTAACTCACTCACCATCACGATATTTCTGAAACAGAGCTATGTTTTAATATGTGATATAAGTACTTATTACAAAGGTGCTCACTAAAAACGTCACTCTACAGAATTTCTTGCTCTTTTAGACTTGTCAGTTTTCTTACTATATTTTCCTTTGTTGTTAAGAGCACATACCACATATTTTTTTTCAATTGAAAATAAAATATTAGTGCACAACTGCCATCGGGATTCAAACCCACGATTTTCAAAACCCAATTGCTTTGGAATACAATCTGGCATCAATCACCAAAACCAGGACAGTTTTTTAGTAAATTACCTATGTCCAAAGTGTGATAACCAGGCCGCGGAATGAATGCAATTTGCCATCATAGCCAATTTATATAAAAAAAATTGTTTACATTAACACAATTTTACCTGCTGATCAAACAGTGCCCAGAAGACTGGCAGCGGGATGAAGAGAACCAACACCCTCAAAAGAGACTTGACATCTTCTATTAATCCTTTGTCATACTTGTCATCTGCGTGGTCCAGCCAATGCTCCCTCTTCTCTTTGCTCTTGAAGGACTTCAACACAGCGCGCTAATAAAGAAATATTATTATTATTATTATAACCTAAGTAAAATACTAAAGTTATAATACAAAATTTACAATTAAGAACTTTTCGGCTAACAACCTAAGTAGGAGCCTAGTAAATGTTTATGAAATAACGGAAAACCCAACAGCTTAATACCGTGTGTCATGGATCAAATGACACGGCACATTTATCAAAATTCATCTAACCGTTTAGCATAGGTACAGGTACAGGATGGGTAATTATTCTTGGCAGTCAGGTAAATACAGAATAACCTGAGTGCGAAGAATTTAAGTTTTACGTTTTTTACTTTTCTTGTAGGTACAAAGAAAACCAACAATATCTTTGGATTCTCAAAAATGTCACAATATCATGTCCCTGTGCTAAAATATTATCAATAAACTCAAGTACCTACCAACATATTGACTTCAAGTGGAACTGATTACGCCAGAATCCATTGTTATAAAGATATATTTTTTATTTTAGATATGTTCAGGTGGAAACTGATTTTAAAAATATTTATTTCCAATATTTTTTTTAATATAACACATTGAGATGTATCAAAGAAAACTAAAGAATGTTGGTTATTAAACCCACAAGCAGAACGACACTTAATAGGGTACCTACCTACCAGATAAAAAAAGAGAATTATACGCATAAAAAAACGAACTACCAAGGTATTGGTGCTATAATGCAATTAAAAATTAGGTAGGTACGTCACGAAAAAAAACTCGTCTAACAACTTTAATTATTTTTTAATTAGACGTATAACAATAAGTCAGCCATTGATGATGTAAATAAAGAAAAAAAAATGGAATTCCCAGAGAACGTACAAGTTATAATACCTATTCTTCGATACTACATAAAACTGAAGTTATTTACTGTGTGTCTTAAGCTTGAGTTATGATAATAATGAATAAATTACTAACTACGCCTCAGAAACAATGATAGAAGCAAAGAAACACTTGTTATAAAATTTAATATGACACAATATATTCGACGTATGTCCTCGATTTACAAAAGTTAGTGAGGATGTTGTTAGGATGTTCGAGAGCTAACACGGAATTTGTAATTGTAGTTTGGATTCTGCAACAACATAAGGTCTTAGGTACACGTGTTTTTTAACCCGTTCAGGTATTATGCAGAAGTTTAAATATAATCAAAAATAACATTTTAAATGCAAACATGAAACATCGGGCCCTTCAACATAATCACCAAGATTTATCTTGAAATGCTAAGCCTTTTGTTATTACCGCATCATAAAACTCTCACTCAGTATGGAGATTATAGCTATTGATCAACCAATAATAATTCTTACATTACAAACTTAGTCTATTTTATTTGTGCTGCTGCAAGTAACTTCGTGTTCGTGTAGGTGGTAGGTACTGAGATAATGTAATGAAGCCTAATTCCTATGAGTATTACCAGGTCTTAATATATTTCTAGTTATACCTATTAGTTTAGGACCCTTAGCCCAATTGGTTCAGTAATGCTTTTTTAAAGTATTGACCAATAAACATACATGCATCCTTAGAATTAACCGTATTTTAAATATTAGTGAAAAAAGTACGGCTTATCAACTTCATCAGCGATACTTTCAACAACCTAGATTAAAAATATGTTAGCATTTTCTAATGATCCCTTATAATTAAACATGGCATTGTTTTATCGACTTTATGCTTTTTTATGTTTTATTATAGTATTCGTAGCATAATATTAAACTAACGGAAACTTTTGTGTTAAATACGCGGTTACTTACCCCGATGCAAGTGGATACTTTTCCCAGGACATTGCCAGCTGGTGTCTTGATTATGTACAGTCTTTTACCCGCCACGAAACATACTGCAAAAGGGGAATTATAAGCTTTGAAAGAGATGTGAAAAATAATTAACTATCATGAATGAAACACAGATATAACTAAATTAAAATTAGAAACCCAAAAATATTTAATAATTTAATATTCAAGGTTGCCAAATACCTTATTAAGTACACTTGGAAAACCTACTTGTGTTTAATATTTTTTATTAAGGCTAACGCCTTTATTGGATTTCTGTTTGCTAGGTACTACTCGGGCGAATGAACATGACACCTGGCTGACACGTGGCTCGGAACTTGATGCTTCCCTCGCTGCCCCGCGCGGTGCCCTCCGAGTTTCTTCTTTCTCTAATTGCGACGCCTAATCATTACTTATCATTACCAAGTATTACAGGACCTCTTCTCAATCAAGATGTAGGTACTTTGCACAAACGTCATTCGAGCCAGGTGTCATGTTCAATCGCCCGAGTAGTACCAATGTGTATATTTCGGCAGGTAAAATTACTTCATATGAAGAAACTGAGAAACTAATTGAAATAACACGCTAACTCCCTATATTTTCTACAAATACCTATTCTTAAACACATAAACACACACACACACACATAAATACACACACACACACACACACACACACACACTTAACTTCATCACATAAAACATTGCCAACTGAGGGATATATATATTTTTATATTTATATAAATACTAGCTGGTGCCCGCGACTTCGTCTGCGCAGGTATCTCTATAAATTGTAGCCTATGTGTTATTCTGATGTTTAAGCTATATTATTGTAAAGTTTCATTAAAATCCATTCAGTAGTTTTTACGTGAAAGAGGAACAAACATCCATCCATCCATCCATCCATCCATCCATCCATCCTTACAAACTTTCGCGTTTATAATATTAGTAGGAAGTAGGATAGTAGGATAAAAGATAAATTTCAATTACGTACCTAGCTAAATCTAAAGTTTTTTTTTATATTTTTTTATTATTTGAACCTAATTTAATATAATAATCTAGTACCTATAATAGTTTTACTTAAATTTTCGTTCGTTTTTAATTTTTTTTATTATTATTATTTTTCTCTACTTTTTTATAATTTATAAGCTAGCTACCTTTGTATAAATCTAACCTTATGTTTTTGCTCTTATTACTTTGTAGTCAATAACTCTCTGTACCTAACTTTAAGGATGGGCACTTGGAAACGTAACACAGTATTATATACTATAACATTTTCCAGTGTGCACTTAGTATTATGTGCAAACTATGTTGTGACCAAATAAATAAATTTGAAATTTGACTTACTTATAGAAATGATCATAAGAATGCCCGGCACTCCAAACGCCAATGAATAGCAGTCGTTGTCCCCAAAGCATTGGACGTCAGCACGGAGGATTGGCGTGAGAAACGTAGAGATCAGACTACCAGCATTAATGGCAAAGTAAAACAGGGAGAAGAAATAGCCGAGGAACTTCTCCTGCTCTGGCAACTTAAACTGGTCCCCTCCGAAAGCCGACACGCAAGGCTTGATGCCTCCTGTTCCGAAGGCTATTAGCAGCAATGCCAATATTGAAAATTCACTGCAACAAATAAAGATAATTGAAGCTTGAACTCGCTCATTGAATATAATTAATATAAGATAAAGTGATAGTCCATTAATTAGTATTTAGTAGGTACATACAGTTGTGGAAAAAAGCAAAATTCCAAGTAAAAAGTTATGTTTGTTTAAAGCTACACTTACAGTGACGGTAACTGGACTGGAGGCATAGCAGTCACAGAAATAAGCACGGTTCCTGTGGCGTAAACCAATGAAAGGTAGAAGATTGTCCTGTAATCATAAAAGAGATACATTTAAACACGGTTTGTTAATGGAATCCCTACGTGGGCATCGCAGAAGGCAGCTAGTATTAAATGATTAAAATAAAACTTGCCTGTATCTGCCGAGCCATCCGTCAGCGATCATGGCGCCAAGGAGTGGAAAGAAGTAAGCGAACATGGTGAACACGTGGTATATGATTGTAGCTCCGTCATCTGTGTAGCCCAACTTGTCACGCAGGTATAGCGAGAGGATGGCTGTAAAATATAGAGCATTTCAAAAGTCGGCCGGAGAAATCTGTAAAACACGATACCTTTTCTTTTAGAGCTAACAAAACTAACTGGACGGTCGTTTGTAGAAAGCGGCGACATTACGCCGTCTACGGCAGGCAGTTAGCTAGTTAATACAGATGAGCAACTGCTAAGTGCCTGCACTTTCAATGAAGGTGATTATAAAATTGGTTCCGTAGCCCGTGAGACGTTGAATTATGGATCGCGTTTTCTAATTCCCACCAGCTATTGGAAAATAGATGAAACAACTTCATCATTATTGTAACATGGCTATTAATATTCCATTATGAATGCAATCAGTAATCTTAGGGCGACAACAACGTGGTCACCCACCACGCGCACTTGATAATTAAATTTTCTAACGTATTATTCATGGTTGCGCTTTCTCGTTGACTTATAATGCACATATCTTACCTTATGTTTGTTCTTAAACCACACGATACAAACCAAAACCGCATAATAATACAATACAGATCATACTTTCATTTCTTTCGCAGTGGTTTAACGCAGCATTGAAAGACATTCGTCACCCTGAAAAGAAATGGAATGTTTCGTCCGCATGTCTGATGACTTCCCTGTTCTTGAGAACTGAATCAAGAAATAGTACCTAATTCTAAATCATATACATAGTAATGGCTGATGTAAAAGTCTGGATGAGAAGCAGGAGGATACCTACCCAATAACAACAACATAAAATACTTTTGTAAGTATGCAAATAAAAGACAATGTTATATCAAAGTGAGTGTCAAATAATAGCAAAGTTCCTTGTCCGTTATTCTTATGGCTAGTTCCTTTCCTATACAAAACGCAAAAGAAAACCACAAATTTGACCACGATATTGGAAATATTTAAACAAAAAAAGTACGTAAACTTATTTGGATAGATACCTATACTCAATCAATTCATGTACGCGTAGGGTACGAAGTCGGCAGATCAGTCGGCGTAAGTCAACGAACTATTTTGAAGATCAATAAAAAAAAACTACGTGGGCGGCAATTTGTTTCTTAACGTCGTAATAGCTACCTCCTCCATATCGTATAACGTGACTAGGATATTTATTATTGGGATTTGTTCTCTTATTTAATATATTAACATATTATATGCTTTATTTTGCATTGTTGGTGTACCTACAAGTGTTCCTCTATCTATCTATCTATATCTGAGCATAATAATCAATATAGGTATCAATAGAGGACGTGGTGGCCGAGTGGACGAGGCCCTTGCCTTACGATCTGATGGTCGCAGGTTCGAATCCCGGTGGCAGTCATGCGTAAATGGGTTTTTTCGGTCGAAAAATCTATGTATGCATCCCACGTTCTCGCAACGGTGAAGGAAAACATCGTGAAGAAACCGGCATGTCGTAGAATCAAAAGTTTGAAAACATGTGACACTGACGACACCGTGGCTTAGTTGGTAGTGACCCTGCCTACGAAGCTTGGTGTTCCGGGTTCGATCCCCGGCCGGGGCAAATATTTGTGACGAACACAAATGTTTGTTCTCGGGTCTTGGATGTTGTGATGTGTTGTATGTGTCCATGCCACCTGCGACACAGGTAATCCTAGTGCAGGGGTGTGAGTGTGTGAATGTTTATGTGTCGAGTGCATGAAAGCAGCCTCTTCGAGGCGCACTTGAAATCCTTTCACCACACTGGTTCAAAGGAACTATAGTGACACGACAAGAAGAATATAAGTATATATAAAAAGCTTGGGCCTGAATGACTGACAGACAACGCACAGGCCAAACCACTGAACCTAGAACTAACACTTGAAATTTGGAGGGTGTGTTCGTAAAGAGCTGAAAGTGCGTAGGTACTAAGAAAGGAATTTTGAAAAATCTAACCGCAAACTAAGTTGCTCGTCAAATTATCAACAGCCAACTGCAGTCAACTAATATGTCGTATTTTTTTACAAAGCGTCATTTAGACCCAAACAATGCAGAGCTTGTATTATGGAAACCAGATAATAACTGATAAAATACTTATAAATGTAATTTATTTGTAAATAAATACATAAAATACAAAGAAAACACCCAGTTTTCGGACATACACCGATGCTTTATTTGCCATATTTATATTTTAATTAGCTGATTAAACTGTTACATAATATTTTCAAATAAGTTTAGGCCAAAAAGATGTAATATGGTAATTTTATTTTCTAATTCGGTTGGTATTGTTCAGAATATACGAGCGTTTATGTACTTTTAGTACAATAGTCTATAATACAGTAATTTCCTCTTACTTAGATTACAGAACGACGTATCGTATTGATGTGGCAATATTGTATGTGGTATGATGTTATGCCGATTACGGATTAGGTACCTTACCTACTTATGGCGACAACACGTGTATGTCCTGAGTCTGGGCATTTTCTATGAATTATATGTACCTATGTACGTACATATATCTAGTTCCCCCAGTACAGGCTTGCTTAGTTTGGGGATAGATGACGTAAGAAATATCCAAAAAAAAATCTTTTTAATTTTAGTAAAATTACCTATATGGCGTTCGAAACACGTTGCATTTATGCGTAAATTGTTAGACTGTAAAAGATGATTGCTTCAAATCACAATATTTGTTTTATCAAAAAAAAAACAACAGTATGGCGAAACTGTTACTGCGATTAGGTACTTAAACGATACCGATTAACAGTAAAAACCTGTATTTAAAGTGGGTCAGAAAATGCATTGACAAATAGATAAAACCTACTACCATGCTATGCTAATAGCATAGATGCCTGTATCTCCATCAGCTAGCACGCCAATTTACCTCAAACCGTCTAAAACTTTGTAACATACTAAACTCATATATCATAATGTACTTAGTACACTCTGTATAGTAGGTATATATGTAGGTGCTTACAATTTTGATTTGATAAAGGCAAGCGTGTAATACCCTGTCGAGGAGTGTTACTCGATGGAAAAAAATCCCATCGAGTAACAGTGTTACACATTTGGGTGTTACTCGATGGGAACGCATCGTCTTTTTGGATGTGCGGCAATACACCTATTATATGAATAAAAAGTATTATAGGTAATAATTCCATATTATAAAAAGTAAATTACGTAAAAAATATCAAAAAAAATGTATATAAGCTTACCAAGCTACAACTTACTTCGCATTCCATAGAATGAAAATCTCTCACAGAATTCATTGGTAATAATGAATCCAACCGCCTTCGGATAAGGAAGTTTCTGAAACAAGATATTTTTATATCAATAATGATACAAGTACAAATGATATGAAAGTTTTGTAAGCATTTATAAAATATATATGAGTCGTAAGCTGTCTAGAAGTTGGTAACGGGAAATCCGATGGCCACGCAAACGGAGCTTAAATACATAATAAAAATAACCTACAAGCATACTTCAACCTTGACCATGCTAGGTTTAGAGACGTAATTTGTTATGCTATGCTTGTTTGTGTACGCGGATTTATTTACAGCTATTCTTTGATAAACCATTATTTTTAGCAATAATTATGTGACCGTAAATGGACGTTACGTCTAACGTACGTAATATCACGTAAATACGTTTACACTTTACATTTTAGTTATTTTGATTTAAAAACTACTCTTCTAAATACTCAACCGATTTAGAAGAAAATTCTGTGAAACCAATGTAAAAGAGTTTCAAATCGGTTAAGATGACAAATTTATGAGGTAGTAGGTAATTACAATTAAAAAAATACTAAATTGAGAGCCTTTTTTAAGTCGGTTGAAAATACTTAATATTTTTGTACTGTAATTAATATAATTTTCAGTTAGTATTCACTACTTAAGTTGTATGAAGTTAATATCGATGTCCGAGGTAACTCGACCCCATGCCTTGTTCCAAATTCCTGTCCGTACGAGCAACTAGCACAAACTGGATTTTAATTTGATTTTGACAATGCCGCGGGCCTCGGAGCAATTAGAGTCATTGGGGACGGACCACCACTGAACGAAAATTGGTGACGACCGGCTCGATCGCATAATACGAGTATGTGGCCGAAATGTTTACAAAACCTGCAAGATGGACGAAACTGGGATGCCCGCTCAGCTCTCATTGCTTTTTTAGATACGTATTTTATTTATGCTCTCTCTAGCCTCAAAGGTGTGCTGGAAGAAAGTCTTGTCAGGGAAAAAATAAATCTCGCAAAAAAGCAAAGATGTCATCTCATTTGTCTATATTATAAGCGTTTTTGTTAAGAAATATAAAAAAAAAATTATGATCATTAGTTCATCATAAAAATATCATAAGTGCAAAAGTTTTTTAGAATGGATGAGCGGTTGTTTTTGCGCAATCGCGTCTAAATTGCTGAACTGATTCGGTAGGTGTATAGGTTAAGAGTATGTCTGTTATCATAAAACCTGTTCCAATTCATAAACTATTAGTTGATTGCTCATACCATTAGCATAAAACCATATGATACCAGGCAGTTAAAACCGCGGGCAGAAAGTATACATGATGATCGATAGACCAAGGAAGCGGAAAGACGGAACCTCCTTGATAAATCTTAGGTACAGGTAAGAGTATGTGATGCGATTCATAAAGACGAGGGAGTGATCGCATTAAAAGCACGTAGATATTGCATTTCAAATGTCCCTTCTAGGTCAGTTATGGAATTCTGGATTCGCCCGCGCGGTAGTTCAGTTCATTTTATTTATTTCCATAGACATATAACATGTTCTTAGACAGGTCAATTTACATTTTTATATAGGTAGGTACATATAAATACAGTTTCATTCATCAGAATTATTGGTAAGTACAAACTTATTTTAGGGTTCTGCAATAGCAACGTCAATTTAAATTAAATAAAAATAAAGTTCTATAAATATCATCTGTGTGTAATGCTAACTTTAAATATGTCATTATCTGCAAATGCTTCGTTTAGAGTATAATAGCTTTTTTCGATTAATTGTTTTTTTATGCATAATTTAAAGTTCACATCTGACATGTTTATAATATCTGCATGTATTTTATTATATAATTTTAATGCTACACAATAAAAGCTTTTCGACACTTTAGCTAGTCGTGTCCTAGGTACAATGAGGCGATCTTTATATCGGTATCGGTATCGAGTTATAAAGAGCCTATTTCCTTCCAGCTCACAAACTATACCCCTACCGGATTTTGGGACTTTTGGGGATTTTGGGACTAATCCAGAACTCCAGCCTATTGGGCTCATTTTGATAAGGAAAACAAAGTCTAACATACTACTAATGTGTCTAAAGCTTATGTTCATTTGTAGATAGATAGATATTTTTGGACACATATTATACATGCCATCTAACCCAAAACCAAGCTTGTACTGAGGGAACCATATAACTTATAAAATACTTTCATTCTTTTTTAACATATGCATAGAATACAACCCGCCGCAGACTTATGACAAACACCGATCTTCATCACACAAATGTTAGCCCTGATGCGGGGATCGAACCCACGACACCGGACGTGGCAGTCCAACACACTTGCCACTCGACCATCTCTTTAGTCTATAATCTCGATTGGCTCAATCCTAGTAACTAATACAACTGTTTTGAGGAAGGAAAAATAACTTCTCTACGACCTTACGGGTTATGCAACGTTGAGCTTAGATTGGCGACGCCGACAGACTGACTGTGTCAAGGCAGCCGAGCTAACGAAATGATGCGAATCGGACAAGTTTTAGGTAGTTACTAACATTAAAATAAATATAAAATAAATAATACTTAAATAAATAAATATTTTGGATATTTCACACAACGCCATCTAGCCCCAAACCAAACAATAAATAATATTATTCCCAAACTAAGCAGAGCTTGTACTATGGGAACCAGATAATTAATACAATACTTAAATACTTTTTTTTTGTAATTACATAGTTACATAGAATATATTACACAAACGTTTGTCCTGAAGCGGGAATCGAACCCGCAACACCGGCCTGGCAGTCCAACACACTTGCCGCTCGACCATGCGTGTCGTTCCTTATATTATCATTCAGATAAATAGCCGATAGCGTCGTAATACAGATTCAGTACAAAAAAATAAATTAGACTATGGGTGTGGGTGACATGAAATATTTTCATTTTTAAATACTTATATTTTGTTACTTAACGACAGAGTTTTAATAACAATGAAATAGCATAGTCATTTTTAACTATAATGCCGTTCTGACAAAGCCTTTTGAAAATATTGTTTGATAATAGCTATTATTACAGTAGGTATTATACAAACATATTTATAACAACTCAAGCTAGACAACCTGGCTTTAAGTTCATCATAGACTTGACATGTTTAGGTATGTCAAGTTTATTAAATAGGTACATTTAGAGGTGGAGATGTGTAAAATTAAATACCTTATTCTCACAGTTTATTGCCCCTAGAATCAAATGATTAAATAATGGTTTAGTCTTAAACAACCTTAAGCATCTAAATAAGTTGGCTGTGGAAGGTTATCCCAGTGGCATCTGCGCGATGCGCTCGCGCAACGCGATGCCGGTTGGGACGCCTATTTGACGTTAGTACGTTTGATCGCGGATTCGCGCGACCGACGACGTTCGACGACGTTCGACGAACTTGCGATGGTCGCGTGATCGCGTTCTATTAGGACAATGCCCTAGTACGCATAGATCCAAGTTTCAAGTCTCTACGTCCAGTAGCTTGGCCTGTACGTTGTCTGTCAGTCAGGAAAAAGCCTTTTAAACATATTATATGTGTATATTAGGTTGATTAGGTTTTTAACCGTTTTATTTTTTGTTAATAAACTGGCTTGAGAAACTGAGCAAGTTTTATATCGAACGCCATTTACCGTATTACGTTTGGGACTTTATTGGACTTTTTGAAAAAAAAGATAAGAAAAGTACCCACTTATAATAAACATTGCTGTTTATTACATGAAATATAAGGACGATTTATGTAAAGATACATACATAATCTGTATGTTGCTGTACTACATCACATCACTGGAGAGAGTGTGCATTACTGTGCTCACTTTCCAACTGAATTGCAGGCTGATGCAATCGCAATTACATTACAGTGTTTAGGTAATCGTACATTTTATATTCAATCAAAACTTTCTATTGAAATATTTCACCTTGGTTGGGTAGAAGGCCACGCAGTTTAATCCATTTAAAATTTTAAACCTACTAGCATAGACCAATATACCTCTAGCTACGAATAAATTTGTGTATTGTTCAGTTTGGACAATTCTACCTCCAGTATGAGCAAAGCTTGTAGCAACTTATATCGAAATGAGAAAATATATCCACTCATAGCGCGAATTAAACTATAGTTAACTTATACATACTTAGGTTTCCCTGAGTAAAATATAATGGAATATTCGTTATTGTATCATCTTAACATAAATAAAAAAACAAGTAAACTAAATCAAATTATAAGGGCGGTCTTATTGCTAGACAGTAATCTCTTTCAGACAACCGTAAACGATATGCTGTTGTGTAAACCATATTTTTAAAGCGGAATAAGGGTGTAGGTACCAAAAGCTTAGATATATAGATTTAAATTAACTTAGGAAAACCAATAAATAATTCAATAACTACGTAGGTATATCTACTCTATAAATACATACTAGTAGGTATATGTAAAGTTTATCTCACTAGGAAAGTTCTTCTAACTAAAGGATCATTTTATTGCGTCAGAGGGCTAACTCAGGGCTAACTAGGGACAGGGTGGCAAATTTTTAACAATTAGTTCACTGCGCAGCGAAACGGCATATTTCAAGAAACTTAGTTACTTTATCAGAACTGATTACAACAGGCTTATCGTATGACCAGAGGTCTGTGCTTATGTATATCTATAAGTACTTCTTAATCTTGTTAAGGTATTCCTACGTGAAAAAAAAATCCAACCTATTAAAGAATTCTCAAGTGGATGGATTGTTCTATTTATTTTCAAGTGTTTGATCAAAGTCATTGCAATGCTACTAATCCTTCTTGCCGGGGATAACTGATACCTTCTGATAATACATAATTTTGTGATGTTTTCTCACCATCCTTACTAATAAAAAATAAAATATATGCCTCATTATGTTCATACCATCTTTCTAAATTAAACATAATGAACTCGATGTGGTTTAAGTTTAGTATTTATTTTCTAGCATATATATGTATAAGAAAATACATGTAAATGTGAGTCTAATGTTAAATAAATAAATCAACCAAAGAAAAATAAAAAATACGATAAAACTAGCTTCTAAAAACATGTAAGTGCTTTTGAGATTTCATACCATTATGTGGCAAAGAATTTAGGTTTTCCAAACCTACCATAGGTCACAAAGAATAAAACTAAATTGCTTACCACATTGTTTTTAAGTTTTTTTTTTGTATTATTTTCCTATTAATGTATTGCTCTTGTAAAATTAGGTAATAAGTTCCTTAAATCTTTAGTAAGAATTTTCACAGGACTCTTCGACTTCCTCAAATGCGTGAGTGATCATTGAATATTGAAACACGCCTCAATTCATAAAATTGTCTATTATATTCTACTAATCCATCTAACAAACATAATTAAATAATGCAAAGAATCTTCCTTGCCAACTTTCGCATGAGATTGGTGTGATGATAAGCAATAAACAATAATTATTCGCATACATAATGACAGCAACTACAAACTTACTTGAATATTGATTAGGCTAAAAATCAAATGCAACGGGGGAAGGGAGGATGAGAGGTTTTTAATTCGGTATTAGTTTAGTATCCACTACCATATAAACCCCAAATTTAAACCGAAAAAGGTCCCAAATAACTAATAAATAATTGAGGGAAACCAACTTAATATGAAGAATGTGCATACGATTTATTTTTTACAACACTTTGCTAGTATAAATATCTACTTTATCCTAGCCGTTAGCATTCCGTATTTCGTTAAATTGGGATACAAAAAGGTGCTTGTTCTTCTGCTGTTATCTCGAGTTTCTGACAAAAACGACCCCAAATAAGCACAAAATACCGCAGTTAGCATCTGTTCTTGTACAGTTTTACAGTTTCCTCAAATTTTCTCCCCCTTTCCCTAAGACATTTTATAGCAATCGCATTTGGGAAGCGCATTTGAATTAAATGAAACGTTAAAATTAACAAACAATTAATAATAATACCAACCCCCGTCTCTGATACCGCTTTTTCTGTCATCTTGTAATTGTAGTAGATGAGCAATTTTTTTTATTGATTCACTGGCATAACTTCTTGAATGCGCGGGCGGCGACGCGGGCACGCTATTTGTCGGTGCGCGGGCTACTGACAGCCAGACAAGAGGCTGTTGGCTGTCTGACACAGCGCTCACTTACTCTTTATTTAATAATGAATATCACTTATTCTGCGACTGTGACTTACCATTCATATTATTTTTATTATTAGGTATCAGCAGACGTTTCGTGCCAGGCACCTTACATTTACATACTTTTTTTAAAACGGAAACCTCTCAGCGGTGTCATGAGATGAGCTTTTGTTATCTTTGGTAGGTGTAAAATAAATACAAATAACTACGTGAGCAATTACTTTCAAACTTTTAGCATAACTGCTCGGATAGCTCAAAGTAGTAAGTAGGTAAGTAGTAGGTACATAGGAAGTCAATAAGTCCTGACCTATACCTAGTCTTCGTCGGGTTTCGTAATAAATTAAGATCGCTTCAGAGTTCTCATTCGGTAGGTATAGGTACAGTATGATGAGTGATTGATGAGCAATAAAACTCAGTCGCTCATAAAGATTGAGCTGTTGTTGGCAATAATGGCCTTTCTCGCATTCGTTCTGTAATAAACCTTTGTAATATTATATTACAAGTACTTGTAAGCCATCTACTTCGCCCACGTGGTATCGCTACGGCAAGTATCGGACCGAAAACTTGCCAGTTGTTGCAACTTGTTTTCTTCCAGGCACCATTAAAGCGATTTGGTTTTTCCAGCTAAAATGACCGGGGCCATAAAAAAACGGAAACTATGAACGCAAAGTGCTCATAAAAGCTAGAAGTTGTTTTTGACTTTCTCTTACTATTGCTGTTGAGATCAAGGCAATATTAAGGCCAATAATTTTAGGTATATCTTCAAAACAGAAATGTACAAATGAGCGAACGAGATAGCGGCGCGCGGACCTTCTGGGCCTTAAACAAACGCGTAATGCTATCAAGTCTCATTAAAGGTACATAGGATATGTACAGTACATTCAAATCAAATCACTGTAAGTAGGTTTAGGTAGGTAACCAAACATACCAATAGATATTAATTTAAGTCCTGCCTGACTGATGTATTCGTCAAAGATGAGTCTACCTACGCAAACTTCTAACGAACGTATTAATATAATGACACAGAAATCTATTTATATCCAAACTTCCCATTCCCAAACCACGTATAATGAAGAACTTACATAATAGTCAGTAGAGTTAAATATTTGTGTGTGTATAACGTGGAGTTCTATCATAATGCTCAAGACAGGTAGATAAAGCTAATTTTTCTTACTTTTTGTGGAAAGGAATTTATTATCGACTGGTCTGTTGCCCTCAGATTTGCCTGTGTGGTATGGCAATAAAGCCTATGTCTTTTTCCAGGTCATTTTACTATATCCATATAAGTTTACCAAATAGCATAGTTGGTAAAGTAACTTTGGCGTGGTTTAGTAACAAAACTCCATCCTTACAAACTTTCGTATTTATAATAATTAGTGTGATTTGATTTCAAAATACCTTATAAGAAATAATTTACTATTTCCGTTGAAAAATGGGTTCAACACGCTTCAACCAAAAATAATGTTATCATCTATTACCTACTTGCCTGCAGTACAACCTAACCTAATGATAATATTAGGTTAGGTTGTACAATGTGTTTTAAAATATGTAAGTACGTACCGATTAATTAATAATAAAATAAAATACTAGTTTTATCAAACATATACCTTCGCTTTCTTCTGAGCTTCCAGCAGGAAACGCCCTTCCACTTGTATTTCTGCATCTTCAGGCTCCATATTTATATAAATTTTATAACACGGTAATTGACGGCATCCTTGAAGATTGCGTACTGGCGACGCAACGTGTTATCGCGATACTAAGATAAAGTCAGACTCACTTTGCTATGATCTATGGCTGACGCTCAGTACCTAACCTATGTGCGGCTGTGTATTTATGTCGCGCGTATACGGGCGGATATGGTACTCGCGAAACTTCAACAGCTTTATAATTAAACGAGGACTAAACTCTAGGTAACCCCCCGAGTTTTCCCAGTTCTAGACTAACTGTAACAATACATAAATTCAGCTTAAAAGACGAACGAGCATCCAAACGAGCATCTTTATACATTAGTTACGGCCAAAATATGTTTTTTTCTCAACCTAGGTACCCACACGTAGTTTAAGCCCAACGCTCGTGGTTTTTTCTAGCGAGTGTCAGAAGCAAAGCAAGAGACGTCTCTCGCGGCCTTTCGCGCGTACACGCGCTGCAAAAAACAAAACACAAGCGGCAAACCGAACTACGTAACTACGGCAGACATCGGCAGAGTGCTCAATAGTACCGAAGAGATATAGATAGTATCTTAGAGAGTGCCGAATATGTCTAAAAGATTCCTTAGCGTAAGGAACTGAAGAATCACTCACGCGCATAGTTACGAGTATATTTGTGCTATCTCATGCCAATCAAATATTTGTCAATTGTAGGAAGAATCATCTAGGTTTTTATTCCGCGGTCTGGTTTTCAGTACCTACTAGGTACATACCTACTGTTATTACAATAATAATTCATGTTGGCTGTGACTTAATATCTCGGAAGTAGAATATAATCGTTATACTTTAGGTTGAGGGAAGAGGGTGCCAAACTCTTCAGCGGGATACGTATGGGCAAGAAATCAGAACTCTCCGATGAGACTGCGGCTAATGTCGATAAGGCGAGAAGACATAGTATAGCTCATGGGATTAGCAAGCTGAAGTGACAGTGGCCATGTATGTACCTTTGCCGAAGAACCGACAACCGCTGGAGTAGACGGGTTCTTGAGTGGAGGTCGTGTATGGAGTACTGCTGCCATTTGTGGGATGGCCCGGCTAAGTACCAGCTGGAAGCTTTAGATTTAATTGAACGAAGAGCCAAAAGACTCATAGGCGATGACTCTCTAGTAATGACGAAGCTCCAGAGTCTAGAACACCGTCGTAAAGTCGCCTGCCTGTCGGTGTTCTATAGATTGCATTATGGAGAGTGTGCACTGGAACTACATGACTTAGTTCCACCATCACCGTTCCACCATCGGACGACCAGACACTCGGGATTGCGCCATCCCTATATAGTGGACATACCATGTATTCGCACAAAGCGCTTTGCTTCCACTTTTTTTATGCGAACCGCCAAAGAATGGAATGCTCTGCCGGCGTCAGTGTTTCCCGATCACTATAATTTGGGTGTCTTCAAGGCAAGAGTGAATAGGATTATTCTAGGTAAGCGTGCTACATCGTCGACCACATCGTCACTTACCATCAGGTGAGATGGTGGTCAAATGCAAGCCTATATATACAAACGTAGTGCAGGGCGCCCTCCGGCCAGATGGAACGACGACCTGCGTAAGGCAGTTGGTAAAAAAAGGATGCGGAGAGCCGAAGACCGGGCTCAGTACCGCGAAATGGGAAAGCTCTACGTCTAGCAATGGACTAATGTGGGCCAATGATGATGAATATAGGTTTGTTAATTATTATGCTCTGCCAAACAAATCTTCGTAGAAAAAACTTAAATACGGAATTTCAAAGTTTATTGTTTCAAATGTATCAATGATATACCAAATATCAATAAGTAAAAGGCAGCGGGCCTGGATCCGACGTTGAGCTTGATATATTATGCGGTTTCCATTGATTGAGATCAGTCAACTCCACACTGAGATAGTTAGCCAAGTGTCTATAAGCTTGCCAGCAGAAAAGGTACACGTTGTTAGACATTCGGTGGCAGCTGATAAGTCGTATTGCTGAGCCGAGAACGTCGCCGAGGCATTTCGCCCAGATTATGGCTACGAGATGAATTAGCGATGTCTTTTTCTTCACAGCAGTGGCACAGCAGTCTTGCATATTAGAAAGTTATGAGCAGTAGAAGCAGCAGGCTTTTCTTGGCGCAGCCGGGATCAGTTTAGTGGGATAGGTTTGCGTGAAGACAGTTTTCTGCGTAAAGGGGTTCAAAGGTTCGCAGATGGCCCGATGTTTTACTTCCATGTTCATCCGCGCGAACTTGTCTCCTTTCTCCTCCTCTTTTCTTATCAGAATAAAGTATGGACGAAAGTCGTTCGAATAAGACATCTTGTAATTTTTTTTAGTTTTCTCGATATTTTTAACAAAAATTTTGTAAACAATTTTTCCTAAAAAGTCATCTGGACGTCATCTGTCGTGTCGTCATTCCAGATAAACTTTTTCCTTTTGAAAAAATCTGAATCTTGTTTGAGGTTCTACATTACCTTAATAACTGTAAGCTTAGCAGACACCAAAATTTCTGAAACAATTGACATGAAATTCGGATGGGTTTAGTTTATAAGCTATAGGCTACTTTTTATACAATAAATATGTACTTTTCATGATTAAGATTCGTACATCTTTAACTTCTCTTACCAAACCTTTACCTACACCGATGCGGTCATCCGTTCTCAACAGCTAATTACAAGCATTTTTCTAACGAAATAAAACATCCTTAAAGCCAATGAAAGAGCTTTAATTTCAGATAGTATTTAATATTTCTGTTGACATCGAGCGCATACAGTGGTCTTCTTTTTGTGGAAAACTTTCTTCATCTGATTCAGTAGAGACTTGTATAGAGGTTTATCTTTTATCAGTTTACTGTCCTTTATTTGATTCAACACCATTTGTAGTTTTGGCGACATCGTCGTCTCTTTTTTTGATTCTGCTGGGTAAATACGTGATTCTTTGAGTCGTTTAATATTCTGCAATGATTTTGATCTCCGGAGTCCCTGTTAGATGTAATTTTTATTACTTCCCTTGTTACGTTAATTATGGCTATCGAAGTAATTTTGTAGGTTCTGTTATAGTTCTTTTAGTATGGAGAAGATGAATTTTTCATACGATAGACGTATCTCCTCTTTGGCATTTTAACTTTAACTAGTTTTGCTTGAGAGCCTTCAGAACGATGCTTGCCACAGGTGGCACACTGAAAATATAAATAATTGGGCAAACACCGGCACACCTCACGATAAATCTAAGTATCCTAATAACAATACGACGTAGCAATATCGCATTTGAATTTATTTACGATGCTTTTGAAAATATTATGAAAAGTATCTAATTCGCTTAAAACTTTAGCTTGGACTGAATCTACCGTGTAATGTCTTGGCGAGGAATCTGGCTTCTGGCAAGGAGTCTGGACAACAAGAGAATAATTTATTTAATGTTACCAATGTTTAATTTCATTGTTATTTCTATTAAATTCTACTTACGGTGTCGGCGAAGTTGATGGAACAAAATATAATAGTCAAAAAACATAATGCAAAAGCAAGAATATTCATGTTGCTGGTTGAAATTCGAAATGTCGAATCAGGTTTAACGAGGGTTCAGGTAAATAAAACGTTTCATGAGAATATAAGTGTAATAAAACTTTAACCAAAGCTATAAATAACAAATCAAAAGTAAAATAAAATCAAGACGTACGAGCATGTAAATTGAAATCGCCTCGAGCTATTCACAAAATAGAACGCAACCGTAGTGAGTACGGTGTCGCTTGGAAGCGTCCTTGCAACTATACACATTGCTCTTGAGAATCATCAGGAGTTTACAGACTCACTAACAGTTTTAATTTTACCACAACCGTATTATATTCATATTCATACTTTACTGTAGTGTAAGTTATAAGAATTTAAATCGGAGAAATATCATGTTTGACATCATTAACATAAACAACGCCCAACGGTCAGTTTACTAAAGAAAAGATAATGTAATATCATTAGGAAACCATTTAATTTACTACCTTATACGAATATAACTAGGAAATATAGGCTTGTTTAGTTTAGTCTAAATTTAAGCCATCTTTTTAGTGAGAGACTGTTACTGCAGCTCGGCAATATTGAAGGGCACGCAGGTTGTGTACTGTTTGAACCTCTGCATGGTGTTAATGGGAGGCCTGAGACAGGTAGACAAGCACTCCTTTCTTGATTCGAAGTTGTTCTGATTCCCTCCACAACCGGAGTATAGGCGGCGTTTACACGTCCTGAAAATCACAGACAACTATGAACTACACATTTATAGAAACCTTTTTTTGTTAACTTATGACCGGGTGAGCAGGACGCTCTTCTTTCACAAGGCTTTAGTCACATAGGCCGGTAGAGCCACTGTTGCAGCGCTTGTCCACGTAGAGACATTTTACTGGCTTCCAATACACCATTGCTAATACATTGCTGCTTAGTGGCAGAATATCTGGCATTGCGTTGATATCTGTTTAGACGGAATACTGCAGGGGACGCCTTTCTACGGTCCAACTATTTTTATTTTTTGATTCCGCCTCGAGAGATATTACTATCTTATTATGTACTAAATCTATGAAACCTACCTACTTTTCTTATACGTATTACGTATAATACAAGAATAAATAACATAGTCTGCGGCTTTCAAATGGTCAAATATATGTAAGTAATTGAAATTATTTATTTTGCTTGAAGTATGGTTACTAGTTTTGGTCTCGCACACTTCACCGTAAATACAGCATGCAAATACAAAAAATAAACTTATAAAATAGGTATGTTATATAGAAATTTAAATTGATTATTTTTTTTATTTAGATATTCTGTTACATTATAAAAATATTTGTCAATAAGCCATTTTTTAAATTTACCTACAAATATTTTTGTTGGCAATTTTTTAATGTCATCAGGAACGTTATTAAATATTTGTCCACACATTGCGAAATTCTCTTATGGTAAAGAGCAGATCTGGGTATCCGAGACAAAACCACTCTATCAGGATTTCTTACACATCTCGGATATATATCGCGAAATCTAGTGAACAAATCGGAATGTTCTTTGTAGGTATGTAGGTAAATAACTTACTTGGCAAAGGTGTCCCAAGTCCAGCGGTTGAAATGCCCAAAGCACCGTCCATAGTCAAATCCAAGCGAGCAGAAATGTGGTATCTCCGCTGTAAATATTAGAGAAAATTTAGATTACCTATAGCTATTGGTTTATTGAGTTTGACGACGAATACGAAATACGAATAAGGCTTAGAATACCTACGCGTCCAGGCCTCCCAGAGATTAATAATTAAGAGGAATCCTCAAATCCGAATTCCATACAAAATGTTTCGACAAATAGTGAAAGGTTTCATACCTTAATTTAGATTTTATACGTGTTTTAAAATTAACCCTACTAACTTAAAAACACGTATAAAATCTAAATTAAAGTATGAAACCCTTCATTTTTTTTGTTGACGAAATCAAAAAACATGGACAAAATGAATAGTGTGAAGAAATCTCGACACACGACAGTGTGTCCAGCCACGGTCTGGCCCAGCAAGCTGGCGAGTAGCACTGTGTGTAAGTTTACACGAACCATTTTGAGCCACTTTTGACTTTGTCATAGCTAAAAAAATAATCAACATAAACACACCAAATTTGGTTTATATATTGAAAGTCCAGAGTTAATGAAGTACCTCAAATTTCATAAATACAGCTTAAACGGTTATTTAGATATTAACGTTCAAAAATCGTCATTTTTATCACTGATTGACTGACATATAGACGTAAAACCTAACCCACTTCCAGATGACCTAGAAAGTTCAAATTTGGCATCCAGCTAGGTAATTGTGTGTATACAAGGAAAAAAAATCAGATAACCGTAAATTTATAAGATTTGATTTTATTTTCAAATTATTCGATTATATGAGGTAAATTTAGCGCCTTGCAAATTATGAGAGCAATTGCCTTGTAAATTTTTGCAGGATATTTCCATTTCCATGATGAAAGGTTGTTTTTATCGTTTTATGTACTTACTTTAATATCAATAATTTAAAAATTATTTACAAGAGCCCAGATGAACGCAAGCTAGTGGAAATGCAAATTGTTGGAAAACACTTTAATCTCCCAGCACATATGTACTACCTACAAAGGCAGGTACCCACACCTTATTTACGCTATAAGGTAGGTTAGGTACTTAACTTATTATACTTTTACTTACCTACATACATTTAGAGGCGATGATGGTGGTGTCTAAGTAAGGAAAACAAATAGGTAGGTAACTATTATAATTTTAGTAGGTACTTACACCTTTGAATAGTGATAAATTTATTTACAAAAAGTAATGATATCTGAACAAAACACATATAATATGTGAAAATAGAAGCCACGATCGAGAAGTCGTTATCCCCGAAAAAAGACTTCAGATCTACATATACATATGGCTAGCCAAGGTCTACGTTACAAATAAAGTCATACGTTCTTATAAATAAATTTACGAATGTCTATAGTATATGTATATATACTATATATATATAGTATATATATATAGTATAGTATACCTTGGCATGCCATATATGTAGATCTGAAGTCTTTTTTCGGTGAAAACGACTTCTCGATCGTGGCTTCTATTTTCACATAATATATGTATTTTGTTCATTACTATAATACGGCGTACTTTTTGAGTATTTGTCCGAAACATTTTGTATAGAATTCGGATTTGAGGATTCCCCTTAATAAGATTAGAGCTAATAACTCAACATTCGCTTTACTTATTTGGGTATGAAAGTAACATATATATGTATTTTCAATGCCTCACAAACTTTCGCATTTTTAGATTGAATGTAAAAATGCGAATTAAAGTGCTCCTTTGACATTGGCTGTTTGCGAGTCTTTGAATCTTACCGGGTAGGTTGGTGGTGTTCAAGTAACAATAGTCATTGCAATCTTTCCGAGTCTCGAATCTATTGCCGTTGCCTTGACACCCGCCCCAGTAGAATCGGTAGCATCTCTTCTGTTTCACGTCGTAGTACCATTGGAGTATGTCCGCTCGGCACGGACCTGTGTCCGGTCGAAGGAAGCAACTCTTGCGGCGAGCTGGACCCAAATAATAATGAAATTAGATCGGAAATTAAAACGGGACATCGGTCTTGATATTGAAGCATCAAGCATTTTGTTAAAACCTGTTCTTAGTTCCTCTTTGGATGTGTTTTTTTTCACATTTGTATGTTATGCCCGCCCTTTGTATATATTGCCTTATAACTAGATTTCTATGCAGCAAACACAATAGGTACATCTCTAAGAAAGAACATACCTTCCAAGGTTGAAGTCATTTCGTTCACGGTGTACTTTACTTATAAGCCCGCCTCTTCGGACTTATAGAGGAATTGTATTACAAATATTGTAAATTGGTCTTACCTCGAAGAGTGTTGTCCAGCTGCATACAAATAGTCTTTGTATAAGGGTTGACGGTAGACCGCAGGTTTCGATGAAAGTGCGCCCTATGTTTATGATGGCTGCAATCTCCAAGTCTTAATAATAAAAATACGACCAGCAACGCCTGAAAAATAACATATTCGCTATCACTAAACTGCCGCATTTTTCATTTCTTTGTTTCTATTGAAATATTTGCTTGCCGAGTTAATATTTCAAAGCCATAAACGGTTACCTACCTTTTTTATTGATAAGCAGTTCAGTATTCAGTTCCTTTATTACAGTCAATAATGCAGTTACCTGTTCGGTACATTTTAGATTTATTATTACGTATAAACTACAGGGTGTGTCGAGTCAGTGGGGCGAAGTCTCAAACTATACTAAGAAGCGAAATTCAATATCTGCTGTCGTAGTTAAAAAAAATTATAACTCGACTCATAAATTGAACCACAGTGAGCATGTGGTAAAATATATTTCATAATTCATTAATCAATATTCAATATACATATTTATTTGTATAAGGAATCCATAAAACGTAGGTACTTATTATTATTTACAACATTTGCTTTATTTAATAACAAGTATAACGTTGTAAATCGTCAAAGTTACCTCGATTTCTATCTCATAATATAATCGAGTAAACTAATTTCGATTTACCCACGGACTTGTGGTTGTGTGGGTTACTAAGCCCCGAAATTCACTTAGAAATTTTTACTTGATTTTAATTCAAGGGGATTTCGAATCTCTGTAATGATCCCTTGATTTGAAATTAATGTATGATAAATTTTACAACATAAATTTAAAATCCCCTTGAATAAATCTAGGGGAAATGCAAGGTGATTTCGGGACAACACGCTCGTATTATCTACATCGCATAACCAATAATTCTTCTGTTGTATTGATGGCGAGGAGATAGGATAAGAGCGAATAAGCTAAGCCAGCGGTGCGCGGGGTGAGGTTTGCGCTTTTTGCTCGTCGAGGGCGCGGCGGCGGCGGCGCGGGCGCATAAGCGAGGCGAGGCAAGCGAGGAGACCGCTACTGCGCGGGCGGCACTACAGCACCGGGATTTTATCCTTATTGTATTTTATTCCGTTCTTAGCTTTCTGCCCCGACGAACGTCCCGTCCTTTAGTAATCTCATACAGTTTCCAACAGCAGTAATGCCAATATGATAGTGAAAAGTTATTCACAATTTGACCGGTCGATGGACGCATTTCTTGGAGTGTCGTAAATAAAAGTTTTATTGTTAATTTTATTGTTGAGATATTGCTGAATCGAGCAATATGGTTATCTATGAGTTAGTGTTCTATTTATTTTTTCTGAATGCTATTGGTTATGCCACCAGCAGTTCTGCACCACATGTGAAGGTAAATACTTTTTACATTTCCTTAAAAAAATTAAGTTCTAGGATTTATGTTAGTAAATTTTCGATTTTTCCCTAGAATAGAACGGGATGGTGATTAGTATGTTTCTATATAAATTGCTATGTTTTAAATGCCACAATTTAATGTTTTAATACCTATTATGTACTAATTAAAGAATATGTATAATTAAATGTTTGGTACCTACGTACATTTAAACTATCCAACTGAGTTCACTCAGTGCCGGGTGGGCTAAAGTAGAGTAGGAGATACGAATGTTCAATTAAATGGGAAACCCGGTTGGTACACTGGTTTAACTTACACAATGGGTACTTATCGGTCTCAGTAGGAAATAATATTTAGCACTTAAGCTTAAAAACCTATGTATATATTTAGGTAGACGTACGAATACTTACATACTTATATCTTATTGATTATACATATACTCGTATATTAATAATAAATAAATCTTCATGAACTACAGATGAAGATACTTCTTCATATAAGTAGGTAGGTAACTAGGTACAGTGCAGTATGTAAATAGTAAATATCTACACTTACGTGGATTCCTAATATTTATATACGACTAAGGTATGTATAGAACACACTTGTTCGTACATCATACGACTAAGCCGCATCGCATCCGCCATATTATATTGATCACTATTGATCGCAGCATTCACCGAGAATTCGTTGTGAGGAGTAATAGGCAAATAATTTTAGCATCTAAATAATCTTGGTAGGTTTCTTAGGTAGGTATTATGATTCACCTTGCACAACATTCCCACATAAAGCGGTCAAAACATGTTTATTTTATGAAGATAGGTATCGGATTTTTTAACTACACAATCGAGTTACCAATTTTATACTACATGGAATAGCAAGGAGTGGAGATTGTCTTTTATGAGCTCGTCTCGTCTCGTGTGATCCAGTGGCGGGTTTTGGAGTTTTTAAAACCACCTTAAGGACTACGGAGAGGGACCAAACTCCAACCAAAGAAATTTCCCCATGTTATTAAAGAAAATATAGGTACCCTATGAACATACATACACCTAAACAAATTACTTACCCGCCTGCCTCCAGACAGATGAAATACCTAAAGCGTCGATGACACACAATCTTTTTTACAAGCTGATTGTTGGCGTTTTTAAACGTTAGCGTGTGAGCGTGTTAGCTTTTGGGAAGGATTGTCAACAAGCAGATTGTAAAAACGCCGATGACACTGGGCAACTTTACACGCGAAGTCGCTGGAGTGTAGCGTGTAAAAAAGCCGTGTGTAATCGTACTATATTTAAACAATGAATTTACGATTCGTTAAAGTTTATCAAGGTCTAAAAGGTCTCCGTAACTTAGGAATATGATAACTTTTCGATTAGCTAAAACCACACGTCTCAAATAGGTTTGGGGATAGATGTTCTGACTTTATGGCTAAACTGACTGTTTTTCCAGCTCAGCAACGCAAAAGTAGAGGCTTGCGCTGCGCGTCTTTCCGCCTGCGAAGCCAACCCTAGCAGGCGTCCAGTTTGCGGCACCGATGGACGCACCTACTCATCGCGATGCCAGCTCATCAAGACCCAATGCTTGGGGGATCCCGTGACCGTCGCCAGAAAGGGTGCTTGTGATGGTAAGCCATCTCCTCCGCATGCTCACTCATCATCATCTTCCTACCTTTATATCACTTATGTGGGGTCGACCAAACACGTTTTTTTTCTATGTAGACAAGTCACAAGATAAGCTAGGCGCTTTCCTGATGAAAATCCATCCGTATCTTCAGACGTCATCTCTACACTTACTACACTTATTTTAATCTTTCACGCAATTCACCCATTTTTTCATAACCTCCCTTCACCCGTATATCATATACGCTCACAAAACACGAAAGTGTTGGCCACTACCATTGAACTCTACCATCCGAATGATATTTTATATATTGAACTCTACCATCCCTATGATATTTTAGATGTTGAACTCTTCCATCCCAATGATATTTTAGAGATTGAACTCTACCATTCCAATAATATTTAAGAAATTAAACTCTACCAAGCCAATGATATTCTAAATGTTAAACTTGTTAATTGAGAATGAATTCTGCAATTCTATGGTGTATTGTTATGTTGTTAATACTAGTTCTATTCTGGTTCTGATGTAAACCTTCAGTATCAGTGTTACTTACATGAGTAAAACAGAGCTCTTCGTGTAGTAAAAGGATTCCTTGTGTGTATATCATTAAACCCATTTGACCTTAATTGTTTAATTTAGCATTATGAATATTCAATTGTTAATAAAATAATCTCTTAGTGATTAAAGACGATCGAGGCAAACCTAGGTCTCGGATACAAATATTATCATAAACAAAACTTCTGGCAAAATAATGAATATCGTGAAAGATTTCACAAGTAAGACTTCATACAAATAAAACATATAGTAAAACAATTTTTGTAATATCTGATATATGTAGAGTCGATTGAGAAAAAGGTTTATAATCGATAAATGTATATTTTGCATTCTGAAATGCTGTACTTCGGAACAAAGTTACTTCGCCTTGAGGTTCATTTAATTTGCCACACCCTAGCTTGCAAACTTAGAGCCGATTTGACGGCGGGCTTTTCTTAAGCTGTTGAAGATTATAGTGGACTTCCTTCTTGAATTTACGAGCTTAGCCAACGACCGTCTTCCGGTCCACTTTTTCACTGTATTATGAGGTCAGAGATAGTAGACATTCAATTCATGTGCGTACCGTTTAATCTGCAGATAATAACGATTTCATCTTGTAAAGTAAATGATTGTAGCTAGGTTATATACATTATTCGCACTGACACTCTATAAAACAGCTTTCGTAGCTTATGTGTTAACGTTTGTTGCGGTTCCTGACTCACAAATGCCCATTATACTGAGAATCCGTCTATAAAAGTACGACAGCGCATTTGAATTTTACGGCGCAGACAGTGTGACCTTTTATATCTAACTTCTATAGCTCTACCTTGTAGGTATAGTTTCTTAACCAATATTGGTTTTGTTGGAAACAACTGCCTATAATTATATGGTTAAATAGCAGCGAGTCATGGCAATGTAAGGCTGGCAACCCTCATACATAAAACTGAACCATTGATGCCTCTATATGTCGGACATAGATACCAAAAACTTTGTTTCCATACACTTTCCTTAGCAAATCAGGAGAGCAGATGGGAAAATTCCTCATTCGTATATAAAACTGACAACCGGATTTACAAAATCTCTTTCTAAATACACTTTTAGAAACTCGCCTATGTACATATTTCCTTTTAATATTTTTGATGTGTACAATAAACAATCTAAGACTCTGGACGAACATACCCTTTATATTTCAAACATGGCCTGCGCGTTGTCTGTCGGGCTGTCAATTCGAACTAAGATTTTAATAAATATATATTGATAGGTTTTGTACGTCCACAGAAGACCAATCCTCCTGCCTGACTACGCAGCAGTACGCGCTTAATGCCCAGAACGGCAAGCGATCAGCGTATATTCCACGTTGTCGATCAGACGGGACCTACGCCGCAGTGCAGTGCGCAGCCGCCGGCGCCGCGGCCGGTTGCTGGTGCGTCACTCCTGACGGCAAACCCCTGCCCGACACAGCCGTCAGGAACGGCAAGCCAGATTGCACTAGACCTGGTGAGTTCCACGACGAGCCTTTCAGTTTTCAGCAATCTTTACGTAGACACAACGACTTTTCCTTTAAAACTTACTAGCGTATTCGCAGTATGGATAAAGAGAAGTCTCGAGACCGGTCGTCGTGGCGTTTTATAAGCATTTGTCCAGCATTGGAGGTTCAGGTGCTGACATGATAATAATGGTGCGCAGTAGCAAATCTGCGCAGTTATTACAAATAACTTCGGATACGCTATTTCCCGATGCACCTTCTTCATTTTACTCGTTACCGAGTTAGAATAAAACCTTTTTCTACCAGCCTACGCCATACGCACCAATGAGAGACTAAGGAAACGGGAATTTATTTTCCTGGCGATCTATAAACTTGATACTGATAGCAATGCATCAGAATAAGCCGACAGCGCCGCGTTCAGAACTCGTAAGTTACTTTTTCTTATGCTGCCAGTAATAAACGTGCCTTGAATAAAAACTATGATCGAACGATCCATGTGAAATAAATTAGGAATAAAACCTATCTTAATCTTGGACGCCACAAATACCACAATACTACTAAGAGTCCTGCTAGCGTCAGACAAATAACTAATTAAATGATCTGCACTGCACCCTTATTTTCTAACTTAATAGTCCACCGGGGAAGTTCGGCCAATCAAAAACGCGAATGACTTCAGATACGTGATGGATGAAGTCTCTCATTGGTCGATTTTACTGGTGGTAATTGTCTTACAAACAACCACCGCAGGTCAAACTGAAATAAATGAAACGCTAATGATTTATTAATTGTTAAGATTAACTTCTCTACCGAGACTCAAAACATCTGTTGTAACGAAAGCCGCATTGTATATAAAATTGGGAATAATTTAGACACGGCTCGTAAACAATCCCAGATGAAAGCCAAGCCAATGTTTATGTTGGCTAAGCTAAGACGCACTTTCGAAGATACTGATAGGGTTCACTTTCTGTGTTGGATTCTGACACTGTGCCAAGCCGTACCTTCCTAAGTAACATTGAATCTCAATGCCATGCATATTACAAGGAATCAGCAGTCTCTAGTGTCTGATGTTACTGGGAATTATTGGCCGCCTATAGACACCGATCGAATTATGAATACTACGTACTGCAGCAGTTACATGCAAATGTATAATGATGATATTAAAATAAGTATTATCTGGATTACTAATAAAAACAAAAATTGAGAGTCCGGAGAGAGCGCTGTGCTCTTCATTAGAAAGCATCTTATTTCTTAATCCATCGCTCATATAATTTGTTATTCCCATATTTTCGGTTATCATTTTCCCTTTCGGGGAAAAACAACATTTAAGTACATATGTACAGACAGCGTCAAAGATAAGTATCCCCCTGGCACAAGACACCCAGCTAAAAATCCTTTCATAAAATTGTAATACTTAAAAATATTTTAAGGAATACATACGGTTATACAAATATAATCTATTTTTAAAGGTAAAACTTCTCCATTCGCCGCGACGGTGATTTTAAAGGGATTTGGAGCTGGGTATTATAATGCAAGGGGGATACTTATCTGTGACGCTGTCTTTACATACATTCGTGTACGTTGCCTGAAAAATGTTGTTTTATAATTTTTCCACGAAAAGCGGCGCCAACGATTTGTTCAGTATCTTTCACTTCGAAAATAATTCAGCCAAATGTTTATCTATCCTAAGATCGAGTCCAGAACGCATTGATAGATTTATAAATACATTATGTACAAAGTATACAATGCTTGCGTGCATTTGCGTGAAGATATTGCGCTGTTCGAGATACATTAATTTATTGTTGTTTCTATAAAATATTGTATAAATAACCGTCTTATTATACTTGATTTATTTATTGGTTAATTGATTGTGTTATTTATAACTGTTATTAAGTATTCAGAATTGGAAAGTGATACAGTACATTCATATGAAAGGAATCTTTTTTTGATAAAGCTTTACATTTTATTTATGAATCGGCATTAGTTATTCCATTATTGCATGTGCAATGCTCATTGCACGTACTTTCACAGACCATCATCATCATCGCCCTGTCCTTATCCCACACTTAGGTGGGGTCGGCACAACATGTCTTCTTCTTCCATTCGTCTCTATCAGCCGTTATCTCTGTACTCACGCCTGCTTTGTTTATATCCTCTTTCACGCAGTCCATCCATCTTTTCCTTGGTCTTCCTCTTCTCGTAAATCCATCCACTTTCATATCTAACACTCATCTTGTGATAATGCATTCATCCCTCCGCATCACATGCCCATACCACGATAACCTGTAACTCCTCCACCTATCTGTCACTGGCGCTAGTTTCAGGCTTCCTCTAATATACCTAATCATTTCTAATCTTATCCATTACACACCACACATCCATCTCAGCATTCACATCTCTGTCTTAAGGAAATGAAATGCGCGCGCTGGTAATATTGTTGTACACAAACATTCATACCATATTAAAATGAAGCTTGAATTCGAACTGCTTCAGGGATATTTCTGGAACGTGCAGCCAGCCTTGTGATAGTGCAAGAGTAATAGAGAGGGTCAGGGGCCCGTTGTTGCGGAAGGCAGCAATCACGGCTGTTTACAAAGCAGGTGCCTATTATCTAATTGACGACTTAGTAGCGTGTACCAAGTCCTGTATTGATCCTAGACTGAATGGAAATTGACCGAAGTGGGCACGTTTACACTTACCTACGTTTATTAAATGATGATCCAGCAGTAGTCTAGTTAGTGGATTGATATCTTCACGTGCACTAGAATAATTGATACATTTGCAGGGCATGTAAAGGAATGTAAGAGCCCAAACGCGTTTTAAGGAGTAGTGTTTGTGATGCATGCATTTGCTCGCAAAGTAAGGTGTATTCATGTCGTTCTCGCAACGTGAAAAAGCAGTCGAAAGTCATAATAATTATTATATTTACCATGAAAAAGAGATATTCAAAGAATTTGAGCTATGAGCACGCGATCAGACAAAGGTTCGACCTACGCAGGACATCGCCCGTTATTCGCCTAATCATCGACTTCCGCGAACGGTGCACCTTCCACCGATCTCTCCCGAACTGCAAGTAATCTGCATCTCATTTTAAAAGCGACGATACAATCACGTTATTTAATAAAGACACTTGTAAAGAAACCGCCGAGTAATACAGGTAATCTGATCAAAGATATCTCAAACCGCTCATTTAATTCGTCTCATTGAGCGGTGCTGGTGCAGTTAGTGCTTGTGAAGATATAAAAGAAGCATGATTTCAAAGTAACGTTTTACTTTCAGAGACATAGAAATGGATCGTTTCAAAACTTTTGATAAACTGCGCATATCATGGGCGCACACATGAGTCAGGTTCTGTAAAAGAGCTATAAGAGGCATCGGTTTTTGTTGTAAAAATAAACTCAGGTAAAAACGTGGCATGCGTGAGTCAATAAATTCAGACCTGCGTCTGTGTTGACTCGATTCAGCACTTAACTCAATCAAAAAATGCTAATATGGAATCATTCGTACCCTTTTGACTAGCGTCTAAATAAGTCATGTCCGAATAGTAGGTATTAACAATTCCAAGTATAACCCAAGACTACTCGATGAGAAGGCAATAAATCAATGTACCTATTTTCTCAGTCGTGTGGTTTGTGTTGGATACCAAGAAAGCTTTTAGTAAATGCTAGCACGATTCGCAGTTACTCGTTATTTACCGACCTATTACTAACACTAGTCATCGTGCCTGATGTGCCTTCCGTTTAATTGATTTCAAAGCAGTACCACATACAAGGCAGACCTTACAGGAGATGGAGCGACGACATTGCCCAAACAGCTGGTGTGACCTGGAGCAGAGTAGCAAGAGAAAGAAAGAATTGGTCCTCCATTGGCTTTTGCCACTAAAGATGGTTCTTGCACAAAAAAATTAAGAGCGAAAACAAAATATAGAGGAAACAAGCTGAGGTAACAGCTGGTGTTAACTGGAGCAGAGTAGCAAGAGAAAGAAAGAATTGGTCCTCCATTGGCTTTTGCCACTAAAGATGGTTCTTGCACAAAAAAATTAAGAGCAAAAACAAAAGATAGAGGGTTTCCTCTATCTTTTGTTTTTGCTGAAGCTGAATAGATCAAGTGAAAATAAAATAAACAATGTAATACGTGTAATAAATGAAAAGCTTTTATTATTATTATTACCACTTCACAAACAATGGAAAAATGCATTTAAGGTTTCAAGCGGTACCATTTCATTCACAAACGATGGAGAAAGGTATTAAAGGTATCCGATGCAAAGAACTAAAATAGATATATCGAAAGCATGCGGTCGAAAATTTCCCTAACTAAGCCACTTGGCATTCTCTATAGGCGCATTTGTATCGCGTCTCGCATATATAATAAGTTAGCCGTATGAAACCTGACCGTAAGCAGTAAGTAAGTGAATATGAAATGGCGCCATAAAAGTAAAACGTTTGCGGAATACCTTCTTGAAGAGGCCGGTTCGTATTGAATCTGCACTCAATTACTAGGATATATAGAATCGATTCCATACCCTTAGTTACTCGTTCCGCCGGCAATTGCTGCGAAGATAGAATTTTTATTTTTTGTAGACACGACGGATTAAAAAGCAACGAGAAGCAGACATGAATGCATCAATCGTTTAGTGTCGTGTAAGATGAATGGTAGTAATGGGCCATTAATTTAATGTCTCCTATTAATAAACCAATTTAGAGAGGCGCAAGCTGCATTACTCGGTGACTAAGTGAGAAATTATCAGTGAGGCACACATCAAGTAATTGAATACCATCGCTCGGCGGACGCGGCGTTGACGCTGGTCGGCTGATACTTGATTTATGTCCATATTATCATTACACAGCCCGCGGGTGGCTTGCATTTATGCTGCTTAATTTGCCAATTACTAATTCCAGTCTCTCCATCACAAGGCATAAGTTTCATCGTGGCGCCTGGATGGCACTCATACTGACTCGGCTTTATAACATAAATATTGTCAATTGCACGCGGAATCCACCGCACTGAGACTGGTCCACCCGTTGCACTCACGCACACTTGTTTCTGCAAGAGAATTATGCGCAACGCTATTTGCTACTATGAGTACAACTACATACATAAGTGTAAAGACGGGAATTCTTCTTTACTTGATATACTTTTTTCAAATAATACCGAATCACATTCAAGAAGTTTATTATGTAGCCGAGACGGCTTTTAAGTAGTTTTCTAAGAAACAGCGGTCCAAGTCAGACTGCTCGACGCCGAAGCACAATGGAGTCCACTTTTTTTGTCTCTCAAAGGCACAGAGAACCCGTCTTGGCCATGAGGTGATAGAAAAAAAGCTTCAGACATCATTTGAGAAGTGTGGTCGGTTTTCTGCGTTCGCGCCTTTGATGTTTTATATTTAGACTCGGCCGCGGTGCCTACCTGGCTGCAGCCAGATTTAATGAAGTCGTTAACAAAGAGTTAAAAGAATAGAGCAATTTATCAGTAAATTGTTGGCTACTTGAACAGAACTTGTCTAATAGGATTACCCGTTGTTTGTTTTACCTGAGACGATACATATTTAGGGTAACAATAAAAGCGCTTTTATCCTCTCATTGAAACGGGTTTTCTGAAGTGATAAATAAACGTACCTACAAGGGCTACAAGCAGATGACGGTTGCGTTGACTTGCTCCTTACCTACCAATTTTGTTAAACCAATTAACCTCCTCATCCGAAATTGCATGTGAACAATAATTAGCCCTAAGTCCATCGATATTTTTTCTTTTAATAGATGGAAAAGCATATAATAGCATAATTATTTCATGATGATGTTGTTTGTAAGGACCACGCAAAACAATCTGGCTCGCCATTTATTAGTCATTATTATATTCCCCATATCAAGCAATTACATCTTGAAACACTATTTAAAACCTAACCATTTCATTGAATCTCGTCATGAGCCTTGTGCCGTCAAATGAATTGCACTTTGAATGGGATTTTCCTGTGAACAAAATTACCTATCACAGTTTGAAATGATGTGTGTTTGTATTTGGGTCAGGCGCCGAGTTGTCTGCCGGCGACCAAACCCGATTTCACCTCGTTTATATTTTTTTTTTATCACTTTGAGAAGCCCTATAACCATGTATTCTCGAGTGCAATAATAGTGATGGGAAACTAAAACTTTGAATAGAAAGAATCTATTCCGGTCCAAATTTATAAATATGTACCTATAAGCATCGAGGTAGAGCAATTTACATTGATGCATTTTTAACAGAATAAGCTAAGAGTAACCAGCCAATAATTTAAGTAATCGTTAAAATAAATCCTCCTCCTGCAATAAATCTGTAGTTTCATTTATTGATAATGAGGTTTCAAAATCGTGATCTCGGCTCTGTAAGTGGAAGCATTAAAACGCCGACATATCAATTAGGCGTCTCGAAGATGATCGCTATTTTATTTAGCTGTCAGCTCGACTGGCGCCAGATCTTCGCATCAATAAAGCAAGTTTATTGTCCAGCCGTCGATTAAGCAGTTTCAAACACATCGATTTTAAACGGTCCAAAATTAAAAACAATTAGAACGGCTGCATGATTCGTTACCGGTTTTGGAATGGACTAATGGTGTACGTACATCACTGGTCGGTACCGGGACCGGTTAGGTAGTCGACTCGGGCCGCGTACCCTCTGCGACCCCACACATGCAACTAAAATGAATCTCTACGAGGCTCACCTCACAAACACTAGCAAGTCACGTGAAGCCCCAGCATTTAAAGTAAATTATATGTATAGTAAACTGAGTCTGCACAATAATATGCATTTTGCGGAGCGCTGCAGGTGATAATGAAAGGTGATCCGCCTGTCGTTAGGTACATTTTATCGGTTTAGTAGGTATGTTAGGTAGGTCCAAAATGGTTTGAAGATGAATACCTAACCAATTTATTATCGTGGTCCTAGAATAAAAGCCTCCTCGCGCGTCTCGTGTGAATCAGTGGCTGGTTTCTGAGGGAGTTATAAAATATCTCGATGCTGAAATGTGACTGTATTTTAGGTCACAAAACCAATAATTTAGGAGCTTCTAATATTTTAAATGCACTCTCATTTAAATTTAGTGTCTTGCGTAAACGAACCGCATTATTAAGGTCCTTTTAAAACATAAATTTCGTTTTATATTGCAGGTAAATCCCTCACAAGGCGGCGATCCTCAGTCCGCGGTCAACGAAATAAAAGAAGTAAGGTTTTTTATTTTGAGACAAATTATATTTGCAAGTGTATACACCCAGAAAAATAAAAAGTTGACGCTTTTCGAATATGTAGGTAGAATCTACCTGGTTTTTCACTACATTATTATGAAAATAAACTATTTTAATTTAACCTATTATTAAATTGCAAACATCTTACAAACAATATAGTAATAAATATAAATAAAACCAGCAAATCAAATCCAACGAAACCTCATTTACCGAATTCGTTCAGCCGTTTAGCTTACAGGGCGGCGCATCGCATAATGTCAGATAAACATAGGTAGGTACATTCATCGCAACGGGTTAAAAAATATATCCGGATAACCAATGTAATATTTACACTTCAATGAAATCAAGTTACCTCCCGCAGGCTGTACGCGAGCTGACAGAGTCTTGTTCAATGGGAACCTCATAAAGATATTTAGTGGAGAGTTTGAGCGGGCGAGGTCAGAGCCATCGGGCAACCCTGAACCTCGGACCGTAGCCACTTGGAAGTTTCGTGAGCTGGACCGAGACAGGAGCGACTCGTTACAGAAGTCAGAATATCGGGGACTCAGGAGGCTTGTCAAAAAGGTACGTTACATTACTGCTTTGTTATTATACTAGTCAACCCCCGCTACTTTGCGTTGCGAATTGACAAAAATCCTTCCTTCTATGTGTGCATAGAAGGAAGTGCTTAACGGTGAAAGAAAACATCGTGACGAAACCGGCATGTCATAGAACCTAAAAAGTTCGAAAACATGATCGTACCAAGCGAACGAAAGGTGCCTCTTCGAGGCGCACTTCAAATCCGTTCTCTACACTTGTTTGAAAGAACTAGTGACACGATAAGAAGAAAACGATAAAAAATTACAATCACATTACTCGTACATAAATAAAATTCATTGAGATGCAAATAACAGCCAAAAGGTCATGGTAGTGATCTGCTTTGCTTTCATGACAAAGCGAGGGCTTTCATTCCTTACAGATGTAATGTAAGTAGGTAGAGGTCTCAAAGTTCAAGATCTCTTAAAGATCTTAGTAATCTGATAATAGCTGGAAGATAATACTACATAGCATAAAGTTCGCCTTTGTACTATTTGTTAAGTGCAATAAAGTATTTTCTATCTATCTATAATATTCTTTGGGGAATGCAATAATGTCGATCTGCAAGGAAAAACTGTCTCAGTACCAACATCTTCAAGCCTATTTAAACGTACTAGATTTTCTTCAACATAAATTCAACGTTCATATTAAAATCAACGAAAAAACGAGTTGACTAGACTGCCACGCCGCCGGTGTCATGGGTTCGATTCCAGCTTCAGGACAAGCATTTGTGTGATGAACCGATGTTCACATAGACTCAGGACAAACACCGATGTGTTTGTCCTGAGTCTGGGTGTTTCTATGTATTCTAAGTACCTATGTATTTACAAAGAAATAGTAATATATTAGTATTGTATCAGTTATCTGGTTCCCATAGCTGGCTTGCTTAGTTTGTGCTATATGTCGTTGTGTAAAAATTAAAAAAAAATTATAACCAGAACACAAAAATTGTATACTGTAAAATTACTCTTAAAAATTGTTTTAGACTTATTTTAGGTAATAAAAGTTTTTGGATAGATATACGATCCGTGTCGTCGCCCCTGGGGTCTAGCAGAATACCAGCGCTGCAGCGTACTGCAGAGCTGAGCTAGGCACCCATTGTATGGAGGACTCTGTTTAACCCTATTTTGTTGTAATTTGACTTTCTTGTTCATTTATTATATAGTTTTCCAACAATAAAATTATTTATTTTCTTTTCTTTCTTTTTACACAGATGTTTATTCACGTAAGACTATAATTACTATAATTATATATATATATTATATAATAATATATATAATCACTATAATTTTTTTTTCGGATAGTGGACGTTTAATGTAGTTAGCCGTTAGGACTCTGCTCATTTTATTCACATAGTACAGCCGGTCTGTTTGGTTCCAGGTGGTAAAACCGAAGCGCTGCGCCCGCGCCTGGGCCCGCGGCTGCGACGGCAACGGCGACGGCGAAATAGCGCGGGATGAGTGGGTCGAATGCCTCCTGGCAACACCGGAACCGCCCGCTCCGGATTGTGAGCACCTTTACACTCATTCAACTACTAGATCGTGAGGACGTGGTGGCCGAGTGGATGAGGCCCTTGCCTTGCGATCTGATGGTCGCGGGTTCGAATCACGGTGGCAGACATGCGTAAATGGGTTATTTCGGTCGAAAAAATCTATGAATGCATCCTACGTTCTCGCAACGGTGAAGGAAAACATCGTGAGGAAACCGGCATGTCGTAGAACCTAAAAAGTTCGAAAACATGTGTCGAGTGCACGAAAGGAGCCTCTTCGAGGCGCACTTGAAATCCTTTCACCACACTGGTTCGAAGGAACTAGTGACACGATAGAAGAAGACTACTATCGACATAGCTCGGAAGAAATGCTAGCTAAAGTGGCAGTGGGTTGGCCATTTTTTTTTATGTTAACGGCGGACGAGACTAGCTAAACGCTCTCCTGATGGTAAGAGATCACGTTGCTCTTACCAGAAAAGTGATATACAGGACTTTGATTAATATAGGCGTGTGCAACACTTCTAAAAGTGCTGTTCCACATTCTGATGGTCAGTCTCGAAAGCCCAGTTATTTAACTAGCTACAGTGCCCTTCTCAACCGGAACAGCAGTAACTATACATTACACATTACTGCTTTGCTGCAAAATATCTGAAACTGTGTTGGTACCCATTTAGGCGGCATCCTGTCGAATAACCGACAACCGTTGGAATAAACGTGTTCTTGAGTGGAGACCGCGTCTAGGCAAGCGTAGTGTAGGACGACCTTTGGCTAGATGGAGAGATGATCTACACGCTATTATAGCTGGCAGAAGGTTGATGAGAAGAGCCAAAGGTCACGCCAGCTTTGACGTTTTTGTAACGCGTGAATTAGCGCACCTTGGGAGAGACTCACCCCTCGTTCCCACCTGTCGGGTGTTGGTCGACAAAATGTCATGTGGTTCAAAATCGTGTCCACCCGAATATTCCAGCCCGACACCCGACAAGTAGGGATGGGGCTATACGTTTTTGAAATGACCGAATCGCCGTCTCTTCCCGAACAGACACTTCTGACAAGATTCCCGTTCTATTTCTAATGCAAATGTGTTTGCAAACGTAATAATAATACATAGTCTCTCTCCGTTTCTTCATGTCGTTGAATGCAGACGAGGATAGCGGACCGGAAGTAGAGCCTGATTACAACGAAGAGGAACCGCCGCCGGACCCAGGATCAGGTAACTTTGCCCACCTTCTCTTATCAGCCAGTACCAAGTTCTCTAACTTTACCCACCTTCTCTCATCAGCCAGTAAGAAACAAGTGCTCTAAGTTTGTCCACCTTATCAGCCAGTACCAAGTTCTCTATCTTTGCTCACCTTCTCTTATCAGCCAGTACCAAGTTCTCTAACTTTGCCCACCTTCTCTTATCAGCCAGTACCAATTTCTCAAATTTTGCCCACCTTCTCGTATCGGCCAGTACCAATTTATCTAACTTTGCCCATCTTTTTTTTGTAAATATAAACAGAATAGATAGAAAACATCCAGACTCAATACAAACACCGATGTTTATCAAACAAATGTTTGCCCCGATTTAGGAATCAAACCGACGACACTGGCGAGGCAGTCCAATACACTTGCCACTCGACCATCCATGTCAACTTATATTTTAATCTTTGTCTTATAATATTTATGTAATAGTTGTATTGTGGCCAGTGCTGCCCGGGATCGTAAGGAACTCGTTCGCACCTGACGGGTCTGATCCGGAGTCGCGCCGGGAAGACGAAGCGAACGACTGCTTGACGGACAGACAGGCTGTATTAGACGAACAGGTAAGGTAACACATATGAGGAGAATGAACATCATGCTTTTAGTTTTTCCTTTTAGTGTACAAGCTTTTAGTTTTCCTATTATCGTAGGTATTATTGTTTGTACCTATTGGCTGACTGCTGCCAAACAGTTTTATTTTAAACTTTTGCAGTGGTCATCAACACTTCCATTTTGTTATGTGCAGGTAGCTGCACTCTCAAGCTTTCACATTTATTTTACGCAAAGACAAGTGCACGCAATCATTTTCAAATTAATGTAGTCCTCTTGTCAGAAGAAGAATATCTTTGCAAAATTAAGAGTTAAATATAAATGTGAAAGCTTGAGAGTGTGTACAAATTGGTGCAGCTGACTATACTTACTCCATTTTTTTCATAAAAAAATTGTTTTTTTTTGTATTTTGTTGTTTTTGCTGGTTTTACAATTAAATATGTATGTACCTAGGTTTTAAGAAGGTTTGTTTTAGAAAAATGTATCTAGAGCCATATCTGCCGAAGAACCGACAACCGTTTGGGGTAAACGTGTTGTTCACAAAAAAATCACTTTCTTGCAACTCCCCTGTACCTACCTACTCTTTTATTCATTCTGCGAATTGGCTGTATTTCTTGTTGCTATGCTGCAATTGCAACTCATGTTAATGGCGTGTGAAATATTTATGCTATAATAAATTATATTCAATATCATTCAGTCATATCACGCCCAGTCTAAAAGCCGAGTGCGAATGCAATGTTTTAACCTTTTTGCGAATTACGACTCGATGATGAACGTTCTATTTTATTTAAGTAGTTAGATACATACTTATGTTTAATACCTGTAGGTATCTTGGTAGACTTTGGCGATTATCCCACATCTTTAGTTAATTAATGATAATTATATGGATCTTTATCGCGTATAATGTCCTGACGACTTTTCGGCTGTATTGCAACAGCTAATTATCAAACATAAAAGCTTATATAATTTGATATAGCTGTTGTAATACAGGTCTTTCTATTATTATCTATCTAATAAATTAATTTAATAACTACCTACTTATAATAATAATTATGCTCCTGTTCCGCGCTAAGCGTAAGCATTATGTACAATAGTCAACGTCTGTCCATAAAATTATTCGTGTACATTGCAATGAATTTATACCTACACTACGTAGTTTATAAATTCCTTGACCTATTGTGATTCAGAAAGCAGGCGATGCGGCGCTCTACGTGCCGGAATGTACGGGCGACGGGAGGTACGCGCGAGCGCAGTGCTACCGATCCACCGGCTACTGTTGGTGCGTGCATCAGGACACGGGGAAACCGATACCTGGCTCCTCAGTCAAGGATCGAAGACCGGACTGCGATGCGGCTCCACAACACGCCAGCCCTATGAGAGGTAAGCTTATTGCTAATGCCTAGATCACACGTACGGAGTACCTACTCGACCGAGAGCACTGTCTAGGCCGAGTACTCGGAACGTGTGATCTAGGCATAAGGCACGGATACATTTTACTTTTTTTTTCGGATTGACGTTGAATGCAGTTGGCCGCAGATGGCCACTGCGTCACCGGCAAAGAATTTGTATAGGTACTATATAGTATACAAGTTCTTTGGTCACCGGTCTCTAACAAATGTTACTTCACGTTGCGGGACATAATTTCCCCTAGTGTATCCGAGGCTTTAAAGCTAGGGTTTATCTACAGTAGAGAATTGCAGTGGAATAATGCTAACACGCGGTATCCTGCTGTTACGTAGGTAATCAAGAGTTACGATGTTTTCCTTCACCGTTAAGCACGTGTTTAAATGCACATATAGTTTTTTTTTTAATAGAAAAATCCATTGGTGACGACCGGGTTCGAACCCACGACCTTCGGATCGAAAGTCGAGGCACCTCCCAACACGGCTCTATTTGATTTGTAAATTGATGTTTATTTTTCACCAGGTTGCCCGGAACCTATGAAGACAAACTTCCTTCGTGACCTCATGAGTTTCTTTGTGACTAAAATGACGTCATCGTCCAACGGCACCGGCCCAGGGTAAGTTGACTTAGTAAGTTCGTATCTCAAGCGATACCGTTTTTTTTAAGCAGGTTCTTATGTAGATAATTGAGATGTAGATAAGATTCAAAAAGCCCGCTACCATCCCAGTGGAAATTAAGCCTAAAACCCATTCTTTCTCCTAATCGAGAGTAGGCCTGAGTAGGTACCAACAGTGGAAACAACTGCTGGGAGTCAGGAGTCAGTCAGTCATTTGTTTGTAGTCACACTCTGGCGTGACTGACAAACAAACATTTACTAATGCCTTGATCACACATACCGAGTACTCGGCCGTGACAGAAAAAAGGTTACTCGGCCGAGACAGTGAAAGCTTACATCACTCGCTCAGCTGATTACTCGGCCGAGATCACTGTTTCGGCCGAGTACTCGGTACGTGATCTAGGCATAAATCTTACTACAAACTTAAGAATTATATAACATAATGTTATTTTGATAATCCGGTTTACAGAGAAATGGTAAAATGGGGCGCATCAAAAGAAGAACAAGCGGCTACCTGGACGTACGTAATGCTCGATAAGGATAAGAATAAAGCCTTGGAGCGGCGAGAATGGAAAGCGTACCACCAACTCATATCGAATGTGGAGCCGTTGAAGCGATGCGGCCGCAAACTGCCGCGGTACTGCGATGTGAACCACGACACCAAGATTAGTATTACCGAGTGGATGGCGTGTCTTGAAGTTACGCAGGCTTCGTTAGGATCTACGAGTGAGTATAGTTACTATAGTATTCGCAGGTGTATAGTATACACTGTATACACAGTCTTCATAATAAGAGCAGAGCTCATCAGTAAACAAGCTTAAAGTTTAAAAACTGAAAACCAGACTGGGAAATAATTATACATACATTCATTGCCAATTCATTATTCCAAATTAAATTTAAACATATAACTTATTAATATATTTTTGTAATAATCTCCTTCAAAACACCTTCATTTTAATACCCTACTCGATTGGTTGTGTAAACAAAAAAATATTAACGACTTATTATTTAGCTCCAAAATACGAATTTTGATTATTTTTTTTAACCTATCTAAGAACACTCGGTTGATCGAGACGAATCTTACGATACATTTACTGTCAAAACTCATAACATACATACATACATTCAAGATACGCGCAGAAAACATAACCCTTCCTTGGCAGTCGGATAATAATACACCTTCAATTCAACTTTAATCAATTAAATAATCCTGTTTCTTTCAGCGGAGACCCCAAAAGCACCGTCCAACTCCCGAAGGAAAGGTCCGAACCCGCTAGAGTCATTTTTAAAGGCTGACGATTAGATTAGTAATTTCTAAATCCTTTTGAAGAGTAATACAGATGAGAATCGTGTTAAAATCAGTGCCTATACGGAGTGCAGTGAATGTGAGAAAAACTATGAACAATGCTTTTTAGAACTATTATGCGTTGGGAGTTTCTATGAGATCCTCAAATGCAGTGTTATTATAAGTATTCCTCGGCCATAAGAAGCGTAAATTGTGAATTTGTGATCGTTAAATTGTATTATCGTCATATTAATAAATTTACAAATCTATCGAAACGGTTTTAACAATATTACTTTGACTTATGTGTAACTTAAATATAATCGTGAAAATATAGTTATGTACTATGATAAATTAAAAAAAAATGCTTCTTGTGTGCGAATATTTTAGGTAAGTATAAGTTTTATTTATTAAATATACAATTTAGGCTGGATATCAGTAACTAGTCTCCTAACTTGTATTATTTTAAGAATATTGTGTTAACTTCTAGACAGTAAAACTTGATTATATAATAAATGCACAGCGTTATATACATAATAGTGTTGCCACTTACGTTGAGTTGCTGTTCTAAAATATAAATAAATACAATGTGACATACCGTATTGTATGCATTTACAAAAGTAGTGTAGTATAAAAATAAGTACTCCAGTGAATAAGTCTGTAACCAATAAGAGGAGGACAAATACTTTCAAAAAATATGTTCTACAATTTCTATACACTTTAAACGCTACGAACTGTTGACTTTGTCAAGAATTCGGTGAGACCCGGGTAAATGAACCAATTAATAACCTACTTTAAACATCGAGCTATAACATTATACATTTTTGATTAAGTTTCACTAAGTTCTACTACACTCACCTAAACACATTGACTGTAGGCTATCTGTTATGCATTCGACTACATGTAAAGCATGTATTTAAATATTATTTAGGTAATGGTCTTATGTACGAACTATGTGATATTTTCTCATTATTAAAGCTGAATAAATTAATTACTAAATGCAACTTTTTTACTGACTTGTTTAAAATAAATAGATACAATTTAAAATAGACAATCGGTTGCCGCCTAAAATTCAATAAATTAAGTTGAAGAACTATACAAATCGCATTTAAAACCAAGATTAAAATTAAAAATTTATTAGTGTATAACTTCCCTATAATATGACTACACTAGTGACATCGTAAATTACATAGACTAATACGACGAGTGATTTACATGATTTGGCGTGGGGTGGATTATTCAGGGTGGTCGCAGAGTACGGTCCGCTTGTATTCGTCGACGGTGTCCGTGAGTATCCTCTGGAAGATACTCTCGAACAGCTGGTTCTTGACAATGGCCTCGTCCGTGTGTATCGCCGTCCACTCGGGCTCCACGCGGCGCCACTCCGTGAATAGTATGTCGTCGATGTGGTCCGACCGGCGGGAACTGACACCTGCAATCACAATTTTATTACCATTCGTAATTTCAGAGCCGTGTTAGCCAAGTGGGAGGAGCCTCGACTTTCGATCCGAAGGTCGTGGGATTCCGTTCAAAAAATCTAAGTGTGCATTAAAAGACGTGCTTAATGGTGAAGGAAAAACGTCGTGAGGAAACCGGCGTGTCATAGAACCTAAAAAGTTCGAAAAAATGTGTAAAGTGCACGAAAGGAGCCTCTTTGAGGCGCACTTGAAATCCTTTCACCACCCTGGTTCGAAATAACTGAATTCTAATTCTTCTTATCGTATAGTGATACGATATTAGAATTCTCATCCTTTAGATTCATTGATGAAACTAGAAATATAGATTAAAAATTCTAAAAACCTTTTATGCTTTGCTTTATCCCGCTTCAGCAGTGCTCGATATTTAAGTTGCAAGAAACCACCCGGAACGAAAGACAAACATGGTCTATCTCGCTTCCTTACAACATATAGAATATGTCATCGAGGTGCGAGCTACACTGAAATTTACAGCCGGATAGCTAATCGGAAAGTGCTCGAAATTCGTCAGTGTGCTAGTGATCATATTAGCGATTATGACTGACAATAGTATTATACTGACTTAATAATTAGTAATAGTATTGAATTGAGTTATTTATAAAAAAATATATATATACACCACCAATTTTAAATACCAAAAAAAATTAAATGGGCAATGCAGACGGGGTACTACGTTGCATCTGTGCAGTCAGAATTTTGGATTTCTACAAATGGCAGAGTGACAGCGGAGCGAGTGCGGCGCCGGAGCCGAGGTTTTGCGGGCTGGCTCGACCTAGGTACCCGGGTTTGCCAAACGATGAATAAAACTTAAATTATTATCAATTAAACCGCCTGAGGCAAATCCATAGGAAAACTACTAACGGTAACAGTTATCCAATTTTAATCAAATTTATTTTGATAAAAATTCGACAAAAAAAATTCAAGTATTTTTGCCGATATGTGTTCAGTAACGGCAACTGATAATGCGTATTTTTTTTTATGGTGATTAAATAATGTATATAATTTTATTTATTAAATATGAATAAATAATTGTACTGACCCGACACTACGGTAGGTTTGGCGCCGGCTAGCACCGCGCTGAGTTCGGCCGTGGCTTCGTTCGCGACCTGTTCAGGCTCGGGCGCTGGCTTCGTCGGCAGTAGGTTGCACGCGTCCCAAGGTTGTGCGCTGCGGTCTTGCGCGTGTCTATCCAGCGTCTCCTGGCAGAAGTCGTGGATGAAACTGAAAGGAATCATTAATAAGACCCGCATTCTGGATCGAAACAGAAATGGAATCGTATGCTGGATTTGCGTCGATAATAAAAAAACAGCGTTGAATTGATAATAAAATCCCATGTCAGGTTGTTACTCTGAAAAAAAATCCCAACGATTACCACCCGCCATGAACCCGTCAAAAAAATGTCTAACTACGAACAAAACAAGATAGTTAATCACAAGAGCATTTGATGCTTCGAGTGGCGAATGCGTATGGTAAAAGTTTGAAAACCATCGATTTTTTTAGTTTAACCTTAGACAAATATACCACTAGGTTTAAAATAATTAATGAAACATACCAAAAAAGCGGCTAGTTTTAGTTGTGGGAGTTTTCAAACCACTCCAAACGCCTTCCGAAGTTCAACAATTTTACTTGTTAGACTTTTCGGTTTTTCGGTTCTTAGCTTCTAGCCTAAACCGAACCGAAGAAATCCAAGTCGGGTTCATGATATCACAAAAGCAGTAGGAAACGATGAGAGATGAGATGAGATACACCCAAGACCGGGAGGGAAGCCTATACCTAGCAGTGGGTGAAACTGGGCTGAATGATGATGAGACAAAAACACGGTAAAATATACTATTGCCTCCATACTTCTGCAGTCTGCAGTTAGCAGTAGGGCTTTCAGTCTCGATGACTTTCTGAGTCCCGGGAAAAAAAAATCGAGACTCGATGCGGTCTCGAAATTCCCGGGAAAAACGAGACTTTCGAGACTAATTTAATAGTACATAAAGGCACACTCATAGGAATGGCATTTAGGCATTTTATGGCATATTAGCGAACACATCACAGTTTAACTTTACAATCCAGTATTTGATGATGTTCGGTGATGTCCGATGTTCCTGATTTATCAAAATTTGCGTTTTTCTTCGAAATGGTTCCTCATTCCACACATACACACACAAACCAACGAAGGTACAGGGGCCTTTCATTTGATTACAACATAAACATATCAATGACTCTCGGGCTGTGCATACAGCTCCATTTTCCAATGCGAATGTGTAGTGATCACCGAGTCAGCAAACACCATACTTCGGAGGAAAATCGAAAATCAAAATATACGAATTCTAACCGATAGTATGGCTATACTAAAAGCACTAGATAGCAATACTTGCGACTCAATGCTCGTTAACGAATGCCACCGAGCACCAATGGATTAAGGGGCACAGAAACTCATTAGGGAACGACGCCGCAGACGAGTTGGCTAGAAAAGGATCTGAGACTGGAAGGGAAGGGCCATCTCCCTTCCTACCACAACCCTTTTCTCAATTGCGAGCGTGGATACGCAAACGTACAAAGACACAGCACAGTGAGCGCTGGCGGCAAACCAAGAAGTGCAAACAATCAAGAATGGCCTTTCCGCAACTTGCACCACGTCTAACTAGACGTTTACTTAGTTTGAAACGACCAGATTTAAGAATCATTGTGGGTACTATCACAGGACATTGCCTGCTTTACAAACATCTGCACAACATTGGAAACACAGACAGCCCACTCTGTAGAGGCTGCTTGACCGAGGAGGAAACGCTCGCCCACGTAATCCTGGAATGCGTGGGAGTGGCAAAGCAACGAGAGGAAATCCTCAAAAACCCGAGGTCACTCCGCAAAGCCTGCGAAGAACCCAGGAAACTTCTGTGCTTCTGGGCGGAGTTAGGCTGGCTAAACTATTAGTCAGGAAATCCGACGCACAAAGGATCAACAGGAGTCCAAGTGCGGAAAAGGGAGTCCATTTACATTTACATTCATTCCACACATATTACTTTTTTTTTTATTGCCCTTTTTGGTAAACTAAAGTCATAAGACTATACCACTATGTCTTATCCTTGTTTTAGATTATACTAAGGGCTATCTACACTGAATATTGTTAAGATTTTTATAAGTATCGAAAGTCTCGTTATTCCCGGTACCGAAACCATCCAGTCTCGAGTCTCGAAAATAACGAAAAATCGTCGAGACTCTCGAAATTTTCGAGACCGAGACTCCCGGGATGAAAGCCTTAGTTAGCAGTAATTGTCTTCTCGTATAAGTCTGCATTCGACCGTAATTTCTGAAACTGTAGTGGAATCGGCGCTATGTTTATACGTACCGAGTACTCGGTACGTGAGATCTAGGCATAAGAATGGCATTTCGCAAACTCGATATTTTTCTATCATTTTATAGCATTTGGACAACCATGATTTTAGTTAGATACAGTCAGCTTACATCTCTTTAATGATATACGAGAAGCTATATTTGTTTATATGGACACAGACAAGCTTGCTTAGTTTGGGGCTAGATGGCGTTGTGTGAAATGTCCAAACATTATTATTATTATTATTTATAGTGTTTCCTTTTAGGTCTCTCGCATATCGAGGAGTTACGGTTTTTCGCGGGCTTTTGGCCAAACGAAAAATCAATGACGTTATGTTATTATTCGATTTTTTTTATCATAATTTATAGGGTTATACTCACACGTCGAAGGTATCGGTGGGTTCGCAAGGCTCCGTGGTGGGTTCAGTTATGTAGGCGCGTATCCTGTCGTCGGTGCCATCACCGGCGTGGAACTTGCGTGGGTTTCTGGACACGCGCGCCTCCGCGGGCGGGGTGTAGGGGGGCGGTGGCTTGTCTGGAATCTCGCGGACTACTAGCAACTGACACTGCTGTTGTTCCAACTCCTTTATCTGGAAGATATAAAACATTGATATTTGTTTATGCGAAACCTGAAATAGGTAACCAAGTTAAAAAAACCAAACCCTGTTAAAGTTTGTAACAAATCTTAAGAATTTTTTTTTTCGTGACTAGTTAAAAATTATAAAAAAACTGGTCTCGGCTTTCGCAAACAAAAACTAACGTAGGTATGTGATTGTAAAGAACAATGATGACGGATGGAAGGTTGTAGTCACACTCGACGGTAGTTATACGAGACGGAAGGAGAAAAATTGAGAAATTTCTCAATTTTATTCGTTCTCCATCAGTATTTATAAGGTTATAAATTAGGGCCTGCTTGAGGATTCAATCTACTAACTATTTGCTGGAACATTAGATTAACCTATAATATAAAATATTGTTATTACTATTGGACCAATCTGAAAGTACCTTACCTATTCTTACAAACAAAAAAATCTTTTTCCATATTGGTAGATAAATGAAAAGTTTTGAGGTAACAAACATTAAATAAAAACCGATCCAATTGAAAACCTCCTTCTTTTATTGAAGTTGGTTAAAAATTTATAAAAAACCTTTACCTCTCTCTCGATGGCAAGTTGCTGCCGCCTCAGTTCCTCTGCTTCGCATTGAGGAGTGAATGACGCCACTGAAGAGACCAGCTCACACAGCGACTGACTGCTTTCTGTAAACACCACCACCACTTCATATCACACACACAAAAGACGAAAAAAAAACTTCCTTCATGCGAATCAGTACAGGTATGTTAAGAGGAATCCTCAAGGCAAATTTCCATACAAAATGTTTCGGACAAATACTCAAAAAGTACGCCGTACTATAGTAATTACTTCACACTATTCGTTTCGTCCATGTTTTTTGATTTCGTCAACAAAAAAAGTGAAAGGTTTCATACTTTAATTTAGATTTTATACGTGTTTTTAAGTTAGTAGGGTTAATTTTAAAACACGTATAAAATCTAAATTATGGAATTGGATTTGAGGATTAGCTTTAAGAGGATATGTGAAAATTTGGAGTCGCTGTGTTACATTTATACTCACTATGATGGAGTCCTTAACCGTGTGGCCAACCACAGATCAAGCCCATTCCTATGCCATTAGTTAGTGACTGATAAGTGACAAACAATGGTCGGACTCCCAGGATTTGAGATATCAGTGAAAATACCTGGCCCACGGTTCTGGATCTAGGACCGTGTGGCCAGGGTTTTTTGGAAATAACACTTAAACCACTGTTCCTTATGGCCCCAAATTATTAATATGCGTTAGAAACGCCAGTCACTAAACTCTGGAAGAAAAATTAACTTCCTAGGCCCGAAAATACCGAAGTTAAAAAAGTCCAGTCTTACATTTTGAAGTGTTTTTTTATAACCTCAAAATCGTCGATGGGCATAATTCAAACAACATAAAGTTTAGAGCCTAATTACAATGGTAGTTGTACTATACAAATGTTTGCAGTAAGCCAAAAATGGATGACAGAAATCTTACCTGAAAAAGATGTGCTTGACGAAGTTTTCAGCGGGTTCCAAGTTGGCACATCCGTGACTGATGGTGTATCAGAAACCGCGGCGGCACCGGCCGGCACTGGCAGAGGCCCGGTGGGACTGACTAACGGAACATCTTCATTTTCAACCTTAGCTTCATAGATACAAGGGTCAGAATTCGGCTGAACCGTTTGTACCAGTGTGTCGTTACTGCCTATGGTCATCGTCGACGCGCTGGTATACGAACGATGCTCCATAACCTCAGAGCTGGCCTGCACCATCGCGTCACTTAACTCACAGATAGTACTCGAGCTCCTATAGTCTGTTTCGTCCTCTTGCGATTTGTCGCATTCGTTCAACCCTCGATAATACTGATCGTACTCTTCGACTAAGCTCCGCGCCGTGGACGGTGAACTAGACGTATCCAAGTCGCGGCTTTTGATCTGATCCATAAAAGTCTGGACATCCGTCCCGTTCATATGCTGCTGACAGTTGGTGGAATCGACGATGTTCTTGAGAGCCTCTTCGTTGACCTCGTACTGTTTCCCGCCGCTGAAGATTAGGGGTAGCGATAGGTTCTGGAACAGTATATTGAGGTACGATCCGTCGACGATAATAAAGTGTTCGTCGGCGGTGTCCGTGGAGCGGTCCGCGCAACCACAGTGGCCGGTCTGTATGCTCTTCTCGGCGCTGGCAGGGTTGTAGGCGGGCTGGGCGCGCGTGTGTTCCGGGGAGCGCTCGGGCGTCGTCTCGGCGGAGGTGCGGCGCGACGATGCTGCGGAGCTGTCGTCGCAGCTGCTCGACAGATCGAAGCACTTGAGCGGTGAAGCACGGTCCGCAGACGCGCTTCTCTTCGGCTTCTTCTTGCCGATGATGATCTTATCCACGTTATTGTTCAGCTTGAGCTCGAGGTCCCTCTTGCTCTTCATGAGCGTGCCCTTGCGCCGGTCGGAGAGCGCCAGCAGCGCCCTGCGCATGCGCTGCATCTCGCCGCACTCGTGCTGCAGCTTCAGCAGCGCGCCGCGTTGCTTCTTCTTCAACGCAGAGATGTCCGTGTTGTCTTGCTTCTTCTTATTCTCCAAGTACAGTATCTGCGACTTGGTGAAGTCTTTCAGAGCGTCCTCTCGGCGCTTCAATACGAATAACAGATTCTTCGCTCGCCTCTGCTCATCGCGAATGAGTATGTTGAGCTGGAATTATAAAACTTATGAATTGACCAAAATTATTTATATTTGTATTGTGATTAATAAATTGCTAGTTGACTTTCACTGCGCGGTCGTTAACAGAGCCGCGTGCCTCGCGGAATGACGCGCGATGAATTAATCAAACGAGCGCCCATTCAAAATATTTACAGATTGAAGAATAACACTCACCAGAAAGAGATTCTTTGATGCCATTGTTTCAGTGTCGTCGATGTTGGCGCCATTTTCGAACTTGGAAAAGAAGCTATCGTATTCCAAGGTCTTCCCTTCCAACTCCGATTCCAATAATTCCGGATGTTTCACTAGTTCGTCGATTTTGTCATTTTTATAGGACTTATCTGAGAGCGAGCAGTTTTCTAAGTATTGAAGTGATTCGAAAAATGAATCTATAAAATTAAGTTCCCTCTGGAATTGCTCGCAAATGTACTCGCTGCGCAACAACTCGTCGTTAACCCTTATTGTGCTAATTATATCCGACGGCTTCATCAATTTATCGCTATTAGCGACGTAGGAACAATCAAGCGACTTTATGTCGTTAATTCGGTTCTTGTACTCTTTGCTGGTCTTACTTTTGACTTTATCGTTTATCACAATATTGTTAGCTTTACCATTCTGCATTTCTTTCTTAAAAACTGATACTACATTAATAGGATACGACAATGGACTAGGCGGTTGATTAGGATAGGCGTCATCGTTACCACCGACGACATGTAAATTAATTTTCTGCTTTGTCGTGTAGGTCACGGACGCTCGGCTTATAATGAAGGAGGTGCTTTTGTGGTACGAACTTTCTTCATTACTGGGCGGAGGACCTTGGAGATTCGGTAACGATTTGCTGTGCATACTATGAGATTCCCCCTTAGATTCACTCTTATCCGTGGTCAAAGTTACATTTGGTATTTCGAGACTGTCGAAGATTCCATTGATGACCTCCGTTTGCACATCAGTGCTGTGTAAACATTTGTATATTATTTCGGGTTCGAAATGATCCATTTCTGTGATTGAATCTACTTTTAGCGGCTGCGGCTCCGTGGATGTGTCCATGTCTCTATATCTGGTGACGGGTTTGACTAGTTCCGTTTCGGAGGGGTATGCTGAGCTTCCTGTGACGGGAGTAGCAGATGAACTCCTACGATGCCTATTCTCCAAGGGCACATGTATCACGGTTACTGGCTTGTGTTTATTTTGCAATTCTTTCAAAAATGTTACTTTATTGACTGTCTGCAGAGGTGGTGATTTGTTCCTTGGTTTGGACTTTTCAAGTTTTTTTGCGGTGCTTTTCAAATTGTCGTATAATTTTGATTTTATGAGAGACAAAGCCTTTTCACTTTCACGCGGAGTAACATAACTTTTGCTTACGTTAGATTTAGATGAATTGACACTTCTGGATTTTCTTATCGGTTCTAAAACAAAATAATCATCATTTAGACAAACTAGGTACAGCTGCCAATATATAGGTTTAGGTAATACTCTAAATAATTTACCTTTTTCTTTAGCAGCTCTGCTTCTGGTATTATCTATGGGATCATAATTGATGTTCGAGTGCTTACTTCTATAATTTGATTTGGGGTTTGGATCTTTTTCTTCATACACATTAATTTTGGCACTAGGTTTTGTTTCCCTCAAATCTGAAAAGTAAAAAGCATGTTACGGTAACCGTGAAATTATTGTAAATACCATTTTTACACCACAAGAAAAACATGAATGGGCGGCTATGCAGAAGGCAAAATATGCAAATAGCAAAGATTACTAAAACATCTGCTACCTTAAATAAAACTTACATTTAGATGAGCTGCTAAGGCGGGATGTAGTACGTTGTGTGGATTGCTTCGGCTCTTTGAAGTCTGTTCCAATGGACCTATTTGTAGTTTTTACGGAGCTCCCTTTCCTTGTGTCTTTAGCTGAAATTTTATTACTCAAATTAATCCACAGCTAAACTTTATTTTAAAGATGCTCAAATTGTTTTTTTCTTGTATAAAACTCCCAAAAGCGACCAGTCAGTATAACTTCTGTCCCAAGTAGAATTAATACAAGGTCGGAATAATTGAATACATACAGAATCTAGGATGAAGGTCGTATTCATCATCTTCGGTGATAGTTACTATTTTCCTCTTGCTTAAATTAGACGACATCTCTGGAGACTGGGCAAATTGCTCCACATTCAAAGATCTAGGGCTGGCTCTTTCGGGCTCTTCGAGTGTGATGAAACGCCGTGAGCGTGTTTGCATACTTTGATGAGGCCATGACACTAAAAAATTACTAGATAATTGCACTGGTGTTGCACCTGACCACGATAGTGGTTAATGTACATTGTACATGTATGTTAATGGGTAAGTTATTATGTAATATTAGTATGTAATCTTTCCTTTAACATCCTGCATTATAATCCAACCAAGACCAAGATGCTTCTACCGAAAATACACAGCACATTGACAAGGCACTTTATCGTGAAGGGAGAATGTAGCTGGTAGAGAATGCCTTTAGGTATTAAGCCCACCCATTGTGCAATGTAATTAATTTTTTGTGCAATAATGAATTTAAATAATAATAATAAGGAAAGACTCCATACCACTGTACATTACATACTATTGGACTATTGTTGGAATCATAACCAGCCATTGTGATATCAACCATGATCGGTCAGGGTGGGTGCGATGGTCAGCATGATCTGTTATGGATTTTTCACATAGGAGGAAATAGTCAAGTACATAATTGTACTGTACACTGGACAGCTACATGCAAAACCGGATTCGAGTCCTGAAACTTAAGACCCTGGGAATATACTGGAACAATGGAATATGACATCTATAGACCCAGAGTCCTGCTCCACTAGTTTGGGGAACTGGGCTGGACAGGGTTAAGTTAATTATAAAATAATTTTGATAGTGCCAATTTTTTAATTTGGCAACAGTACGTAGGCAGGTTTATAGTTTTTTTTTTTTTAAGTACCTGGTTTTCATATCCCTAGGTAATTGCTAATTATAAAATTGATTTTTAGTTTTCTTGATGAACTTTAAACTGACTGCTAAATGAATCACATTGCCTATAGTTTAAATATAAATACTTGAGTACTTCAATGTTTATTGTCTCAAAATACATGTGATCTTGGCAAGAGATGCTGCTACAAGTAGGTCACAAGAGCTGTAGTTTGCATTGCACTTTGACTTAGTAGTGGAGTAAACTGCCTATAACACTTGGTGCCACAGGTTTGATCTTTGCCGGGCAAACATGTAAAAGGCTATGCCAAAGATGGTATTTACATTGTTTACAGTAATAATAGTCCAGCACTGGGTTAGTAAAAAACTGTTTTATCTACTTCACTTGTTCTTTTGAGGCTTTATCTAATATTGACGACATGGATGGTCGAATGGCAAGTGTGATGGCCTGCCACACCCTGTGTCGCAGGTTTGATTCCTGCTCCGGGGCAAACATTTGTGTGATGAACATTGGTGTTTGTCCTGTCTTTTGAGTCTGGGTGATATTGTATTTAAAAAAAAAGTTTGCAAGCTCCACTTAGTTTGATGCTAGATGGCATTGTGTGAAATATCCAAAGCTATTTATTATTATTATTATTTTTAAGAAATTTGCTTTCACAGCTGTCCACATAGCAAATTTCATGGAATGGTATTAATTTCCAGTGGGTAGTTACAAATAGAAGTTCCATAGACAGTCAGTAAGGCCTGGACTGTAGTAAAGCGGAGATGATATGACAGGAGAGGAAATGTCCAATAGAACTTTGTTATTCACACATCTTGCCTCTGTTCAGCTTCAGTGGATACCACCTGGCGTTAATGTTACAGTATAGCATGACCGAAGCTGAAATGTGAGCTGTGCATCGACAAGATTTAGCTGGGAGTAGAAGCGGAGATCTGAACTGTGCCTCACAACCTGGCAATGGAACACAGCGGAGACAAGAGGAGATTTGAGCGGCGTGCAGCAAGCGCTGCTAGTTTCACCTGGATTTCATTTCATATCAGATGGTGCTAAACTGTGTATTCATCTCAACAAACTTCCAATGCTAGCCGCAGGCAGTTTAGTTCTGCTCTAGCTAGCACACATTTCCTTTCCAGTCCAGCCAGCACACATCTCCGCTCCAGTCTAGCCAGCACACATCTCCGCTCCTGTCTAGCCAGCATGCATCTCTGCACAGCTTTGATGGATACACTCAAATGAAAAATATCTCTTGGAAAATATCTTCTCTTGGGACATCTCTATACGACTCCACTTTGTTGGAGTCCAGGCCTAACACTGCACCACTACTTCTAATAAAAAGGGGTACAGCGGCCTGCACTGGGTTTCCGTTGAAGGGTGCATTGTGCATTATTATTATTCAGCCATCTGTGTCCCACTGCAGGGCTAAGGCCTCCCTCTTCTCCTTCCACTCCTTGTGGCCAAGGGCGTCGTTGGTCCATGTTGGCAGGTATGCGTCCAACTCCTCCCGCCATTGCATTGGCCCCCAATATTTATTTAACCCTGCCCCAGCTATCATAACTTCTTGAAACAGCTGAGTAGGACTCTGGGTTGATGGCACCACTGTTCCAATAGCGTGTTTCACGTTAGGTGGAGAAGTCCAATAACTTGCGTAGGCCTGTCCTGATCCTACTCTCATCTGTTGCTTGACAGTGGATTACCGCATGCTCCACTGTTTCTTGGTCTAGTAGGCAGCCTTTGCAGATATCTATGTCTGTGGCTCCTATCTTGAAGGGGTGATGATTGAGGTCACAGTGGCCTGTTATTTCCCCTACAATCAGGTGAAGGTCTTCGGGTTTGAGTTCTAGTAGCACATAGCACTGCACCACTAAGAGTATAGATTTTTTAAATTAGGGTAAAATTAGAATCCCAATGATTAGGCGTTTTACCTAAAAGGATTGCAAAATGGCTATGTTTTTCATTCTGAAGAGAGCAGGACTCAGGGTCATGAAATTTCCTAGCCCTATTGTGATTGGTAGAATGGTTTAGTAGTTTAAGCATAGGTACCATTTAAACCAAAAACGAAAAACAAAATAGTGACAATTTATAGGTATCAGAAAATGAGAGCAGCACCACGTAAAACAAAAAGAATACGTAGTAACACGCCTTTTGTTTGATTTCATGCACTTACATTTATCTACAACATACCTTGCGGCTCGAAGTCAAAGTCTGGAAGCTTGGTGTACTTGATAACTGTGCTTTTCTGTTTTACAGCTGTAGGAAATTCAGAATTTTCAATTTTCAAAAAGAAACCGTACACATTGTTTTTAGCGACATCAGAAAAAGTAGATGCCGAAGCATCCATTCTATTTCACGGAAATTACTTCATGTGAACGAAGTTCGTAGAAACGAAGTGTTTGTCATTTCGTAATGTTTGACTCCTGAATATGTTTAGCTTTTTATGTAGGTGCTAAACCAACCAATTATTGATTTGAGCTAGATTGCAATAAACACATTTTTCAATTTTTATAATTTATGTTTTTTATACTTCCTTCACTCGCTTTTTTGTTTTGTTCTGTCACCCTCAACTTCTATCTGTCCGCTTGTGTCAGAATTTTTGGTATTTCACTGTACCTATTTCACTTGCTAGTTTTATCTCTCGGCTTGGCTGTTTGGTCCCTCCCTAGTGCACGACGGTAATGTACAACCCAGTTGTCGCGAAACGTAATCGCGATTATCATTTCATAGCGAGTGATACGACGTAGACAAATATTGTGTAAATAGTGTTAAAACATAGCAACCTCGGCCCGATCATTTTGAATAGTAACAAGCCTTGGGGCCAGTCTGTCATGAGCGGCAAGCGCGGGTAGACTTGTGCGAGTCTAGTGGGTACGTTCGATTGGCGTGGTCAGTTCTCGGTGGGTTTGTTCGCAGAATTATCAGGTCAGTATTCAGTGCTCAGTGTTTTCTGCTCAGGATATTTGGTGAGTGCTAGATATTAGTTGTTAACAGGTCCTACATGTATAATTTTCCCATAATCATGTTATTTACGTGTTCACCGGCATATTCTAGATAATAACATGTAAAAAGGATTGCTATAGCGTTTTGGGCTCAGGTATGTGGTTTAGAACAATAAGTACTCACGATACATTTAGGTACGATAAGATGCAAGCGTAGTAGGTACGCATCTGTATTTCACGGTATGTCGCGGTTTACTATTAGTACCTAATAACGTGTTCGGTAATGATGCCGTTCATAAGTTTCACTGCTATTATAACTATTATGTGTTGTGTCTTACATTATAAGTTCGTATGTTCTAGTTGATGTCTAATAACGTGTTCGGCAGTGACACCGTCCACGCATGTTGCTATCTATAAGATTAATGTGTTTCTATTTGCGTTGTGTCTTAGAATGTAAGTACATACGTTTCCTCGGATGAATTACGTGGCATTATTAGTGGCGTTTTTGTATATCATACCCGCAGGTAAATTGCGTTCCACAGGTTTATAACTGCGTTACAGAACTACGTTATACATATTTATCACTGTGTTAATCAACTTCGTTACACAGATCTATCAGGTAATACACCGTTGTGCTACACTCAGTTGCGTAACTGGTCTGTTATGTGACCGGTCTCATGTGATACCTTAGGTTTAATGTGCGTTGGTAAATAAGGATATTTATATTATGTTGTGAGGTCAGGGAATGACTATTTGGGGACGAAGGAGGTCATTCGTGGGGTTTTAACCCCAACCCAGATTACTACAACGCTCGACCAGTTCCGATGATACGCTCAGTGTGTTCTCACTTTTAGGTTCTCAGATAATTACGGAAGTTACATGGTCTGACCGAGATCATATATCTAGATATAGGTACGTCGATCCAATCAACAAAGCATCACACCGGGTCTTCGTGTTCTCATATTAATAACCGTCACCACATCGCGACATGGTCGTCGTGTCGATGTCTTCATCCTCTGGACGATCCTGAGTCGTAAGAGACGTTACCCACCGAGACTATGTGGTCATGCTCATCTCATGCTCATGGTCATGGTCATGATGAGGGTAGACCGATGTCTACCCTTACCGGTTATGTTTATGCATTTACCTGAAAACTCATACATGCGTACATAGTATTGAATACCTATAGAGTAGATATTTTTAGCTTCGCGACCATTAGTAAGTAGGTGATTCGCGACACCAGTAATGCCACTAATGCTAGGCCATACAAACAAACTTAGTCAATTTTAAAAATCTTCCTAAATGTACAAATTGAACGAGCGAGAGAATGACGCGCGGGATTCTGTGCCTTACAGGGCTATTTCGTTTAGCGGCACAAAATATCGGTTTGAAAATCTTATACATATTATGTCATGGCCGGATCATTGAATTGGCCATTTCATGAAGTGGCTGGCCATTTCATAAAATGGCCGTATATCACGAAATGGCCAGCTAATTTTGGCCATTTCGTTCGAATGTCAACGTTTAATGATATGGCCATCCACGTTTGGCCATATCATAATTGTAGGGTTTCCATGATATATCGATGCACAACCTGACTAAAGAAAATAATCTAAGGCAGATAGAAGTTAGGTGACAGTAGGTTATTAAGTTTTTTTTTGTGCGCTCACACGCGAGCAAAACGAGCTAAGAGAACCTCATGACCGAAAATCATCGCGGGCAGATAATACTTATAATAATACCAGATTATACAGATTACCAATGGTATAAACACTTATACATAGTTTTTGAAACATGTATATTAGTTTTTAAAAATTATAGTCTTTCACCCGCAATTTCCATGAAGTCATATTTGTAATAACAGTCTAACAATTTTCGTTGCGTGGTCACCCTTTTTTTATCAGAATAACTGTCCGCCGCCATGTTGCATCATAAAAACAAAACGATATCAGCGCCTCTAACGGTGGATAATATAACTATTTTTACGATATGATCAATAATGCTTGGCCCTTTCATGAAGTGGCCAAACGTAAGTGAACATCAATTTGGCCATTTCATGAACTGGCCACGCGTTTAGCTGTTTATATCATTAAACGCTGACTGTTCATTGATCTGACATGAAATGAAATGAAATGGTTCATGAAATGGCCAATTCAATGATCCGTACACGACACATACATGACATGTCTATTGCGTGTCCAATTAAAAGTGTTAGTAAAGTTTCGTAGGGCTTTTTGGCGGGAACATGAAAAATGGCGCATTGGCGGCATTAAATTAATTGACAAAACTTGTATAACTTTGAGTGTTTAAGTGTAAAAACGGTGGTTTTTTATCCATTAAGTGCTTGTGAACGTGTATGAGTGTTGGTGAATAGTGTAATGCTGTAAAACGTGACTTTTCGTGTTGCCTCCAAAACTCCATAGAAGCCTCCTAGTAAAGTCGCAACCACCACTACTTTACAGGGGCATGACTTGACTTAACAACTCTGACTTATGACAAAATAATCTCTCCAATTACTTGACACTGGCTATATACCTTTGATGTGAAGCCAAAACCGAAGAAATTAGGTTCGTCGAAAGAAAAAAAAAATAAAAAATAAGTTTCGTAGCGTATTTAGTGCAAGAATAGCCTCAACCAAAAATATTACGTGCTTGAAGTTGATGATTCAGAAAGTTCCTGAATCTGAATTTCTGAACTATTGTTTTCTTTTTCTTTTGATAAAGTAATGTGGTTGTGATGTGGTCGTAAATAATTGTCCAACCAAAAACTATAGGTTGGGCATGGAATGGCCATCATGTATCATCGTGCCGTGTTTGTTTTCTTGAAGTGCTCTCTTGAATTCGATCGAACTCTAGACTACAACGTGCTCAGCTAATCAGGGACTAATCATTGGATTGGAGGAAGTCGTATTATCAAATTCTTCTTTGTTGACGAATAAAATGTGTCACTAATCATTCGTGTGTAAAAAAAAGAACATATTTGTGATATTTTAGCAGGCTTGAAATAATGCAGCTGTGATAAAACGATTGTGACATTTTGAGTGACGAGTCGTAAGTGCAAAGGTGCAAATTCACTTCGAAGAATATCAAATTATGTGAGTACCTACCTGTGTGAGAAACTACATTGAGACTAGATCTAAACCAGGTAGCCATTTTGTTCACTAAGTAGGCATGTACCTATGATTGTCGGGAGCTAGTACGCAGGTACATAAGGATGCGAAACTCCTTGGACAGATAGAGATGCACATAGTCCCTATGTTATGTTATACTTACCTTCTAGATATTCAGGTGCATACCTATAGGTAATATAGGTAAGTCTAACTATGCTCAGTTGTGAATTTGAAGCTTCAGCAGCTGCACCTTTCCTGGAGCATTAAAAGTAATCCATATAAAAAAGGTGGTCAAATGCTTGTTTAGTCTAAAAATAAACAAAATTGTAAATCTTTTTTAAAATGAAACAAAAAACTTTATTGCCTCCAAAAAGTTCCATGACACACTCAACAAAAAGTTTTTCAAAACCTATTGTTGTTTGCCGCCAATCGGACAGATTAAAACAAAAATTGATGAATAAAGATATAATAATAGAAGCAAAGTTATCAGAAGCTAAACCTGAAAAAAAAGTATTTTATGTCCCTTTTGTGAAAATTGTAACAAATCCATTTCAAAAGAAAAATAGCGAGCAACAGGAGAAGCTTTCGTAAGTTTTTCATTTGCTTTTTTGTCATGCTTGCTGATTGCATTACAAAACACTTTTTGAGTTGATTTTTACATTTCAGTATAATTAAACGGGTTGTTCTTAAATCCATCTGAGGCTATTGTTGTTGAAAAAAAATAATCATGTATTGATTTGCATTGCATTGGCTGCAAATTTTTTATAGATATTATATTCCCAAATTGCATCTGAAGAGTTTTAGTACAGTTAGCAAAGAAAGTTTTCGATACAATTTTTTGTTTAACAACTGGTTCATTCTGGTATCATCACCAGAATAAACCACCGCTGGTTCAGTCGAGATGAGACAAATTGTGCGTAGGCAGGTATACCAGATTTTCAAAAATACAGACAAAGACTTATAATCAGTCCTGAAGTCCTCCACCCGCGGCTGAAGGATTATGCACTCATTACGACACACCCTGTATGTACTAGACAAATTGAATTCCCGCGTTTCACTACAATATTAAATTTAAATGTTATATAGGCTCCTATGCAATTATTTTGTTGATTATTTTCAATATCTTAAATTAACACTAGTGGCTCTATGAGCTATTGACCCCGCGAGTGTAGTAGTCTGTGCCAGAAGTAGCAGTAGTCTATTATTTATTTATTTACCTAACTTTATTTATATTTTTTCACTGTATTAAGTACATATCACCTTAGGTCTTTATTAAGACCTATTTATTACTTGATTACCTACTTACCTAGCACACTCATATTATGTAACCTGTACCAATCAAATCAAGAGGAATTATACCTATTTTAACTATCAATCAAATACAAGTAAAGTAGCGTACAAGAACTATGTGTATGGCGTATGTCACCACCAAAACCAAAAGTCATAGTCCCGAAAGTTGTTCGGAAGAGTGGCTCGCAAAGTACCGTTGTTGAAGAAAGAACATAGAAATACACGTTAGGCGTTTGCACGTAAATATGGACATTGGACCTACGCCTAATAGCAACATGTATTATTCTCTGACGAGACCAAGGTTATACGTATGGCGTCCTGTAAAAGCGGAAATAAATCTAAGATTCACAAAAAATCAGGTGAAACATGGTGGTGGAAACATTAAAATGTGGAGTTCATTTTCTGGACGTGTAGTGGGACCTGTGAGGAATGTTCAGGGTAACTTAGACCAACATCAATACAAGGAAATATTAGAGGAAACTATGCTTCTACTTCTAACTATGCTGAGGAACATCTGTCTATTATATGGACGTTTCAGCATGATAACGACCCGAGCTAAATCTCTTCAGAGGGTAGATATAGAAGTTTAAAGTTTGTATGGAAACATTTTATTTATGAGTGTATCTATTTCAAACTTTGGAATGATGTTCTTCAAAACAAATAATAAGATACGGGTTTCGTCGATTTCCAAATTTAAAGTTAAAAGATGTGAAAGTACGGAATGAAGGAGTTATTGGACCTAAAGTTGAATGAGCCTGTCTCCTCAAGTATACACAATATTTCATTGAAAGTTGCATTTTTATGATTGCCGATGATAAGTACCGCCAAGTTTTTCAGTTTTCTACTAAATTCAATGTTTGAGTGGGTAAAAAAAGGGATTGAAAATGTGCAAGTATTGATTGACTTGCTTAGTACTGACACTTTGCTATTCAGTGACATTTCTCCCGCGGGTGAAAGAAACAAAATCGACAAAATAAACAACTCTTCCACGGGTGACGAAGTCGCACGCGGGTACAGCTAGTCCGTAATAAAATGGGGTTGTTAAAGAAATTAAAATACTGCAGATTATTCGTTTTGTTTAACTCTATTTTTCATTTTACTTTACTGTCGTTAATAAATGTCCAGCTACAGAATTATACCTTAAATTGAATACATCGTTAACCTTTGATATTAAACACTTTTTTCTATTTATTTAATATTTTATTTACAGTCATTTATAGCATAATTATCGGACCAAAATATGCAAATAATATATACTGAGAAATCAATAGGGTTTTTTAGATAAATGTTCATAACCGGTTATTGCTCTTCACTATCTTGAATGTCCCTAATTAGTTGACCACGACTGTATATAAAAAATTACTAATTAATATGTTGGACCGTTTATTTCTGAAACATGCATTTATTTTACTTAATTAACATAATATTTCACATCTTTCCTACCGTGTTTTGAAAATAAAAAATCTTTATAGATTGAAAGTGATATATACCTGATAAAACTTAGATTTTCGAGTTTCTCTCTGAAGAAATATCAAGTGAGGAGAATCACTCGTGTGCAAGTTCTATGCACTCCAACTCGTTATAAAGAAAATTCAATCACATTTCCTACCATTTGCGGAAAGATGAAAGGGAAGCACCTGAGAGGAAATACAATAAACTTGTCTATGTAATCTAAATTGCTTTTTTTTCTAATAAATAAATAACAAAGATAGTAGTACCTACACTACTATCTTTATTGTGAGTATATGATTGTAACTGTTACCTATCTATGTAAATGTATGCTTGTACCAAATTGCAGCTATACGTACCATCTATTTAATTATTCGTGGCTCTGTCTCTCTTATCTCTATGAACTGTTATCTATTAATCAGAATGAAATGCCTGTTTAATACGGACAAACCGACAAACCGGCCGTCGTCGGTCGTATAGACGGACTTGTTGAACATATAAAGAGTTCCTAGGCAGACTTAGAAAAAAATACGATAAAAATGATTGTACAAGTTACATTCACTGAAAATTGTCTACTTTATGGTACAATGTATTCGGTATCTAGGTAGCAAAATTCAAGAGAAGCGGCGATACAATTTCTTTGAATCTCCAACATGTATTTCCAAATGCAATAATAACAGGACCTGCGTTGGATGAATCTATCCATTTCTATTGAGGGCTTCGGTAGGAAGGAAGTCACAACTTGGTTTATTACGTTCCTGGCGAGGCGCTTTATGATGGAACTATTTCTCGCAAGTTTCAGTTATACAGGTTGTTTATTTCATTGTCACAAAAAATATTAATCTATAATAAAAAGTTTCATAGTAAACCAACTCGTGAGATCCCGATCTACAGGTTTCTTTTCTTCACATATTTGACAAGGGCTGTTCTTGCAGCGCCGTTAACATGGCAGTCAAGAAGCACGGGCTAGTCCACGACAACGGAAACCAGTTAGATTTGCAGACGCTTGCTCAGTACATCCAGCTAATGAACGACCAGCCGGGGTACCTGCCGTCACCGCTCGAGCTCATCAAGAACTGTCAGGACATCGTGAAATGTCTCGGTAAGTGATCATAAAGGCTATGATTATATTCAGCGGCGCGGCTTCGCGGATCGGCCGCTCTTATCAGTTTGAATGTTTACGAGCGGCCGCCCGTGCCGTTCGTATACTTCGTTGCATATACGGGACTTGAATATTGTCGTAAGAGCGGCCTGGCTGCGCGGCCGCGCTGCTAATTATAATTAGGCTCTTATATTATAATACAGGTCATCGTGGACACTCTGTTATTGGGCATCATCATCATTAGCCTTTCAACACCTATGATACATTATTTTTAACTTAATTTTTAATCTTTCACTAACTACTTGTAGTAGATGCCATACAAACAACCAGATCCATGCAAAGAACCAACTTAAACAATCAAAATGAATTCGATGTGGCACCGACTCAAAGTAGTTACAGTTATGTACATTAGAACTCATTTAATACGCGACTTTGGCTTTCTTATCCATTTTCGTCCCATTTATTCAGAAGGGTTTTTATCTCTAGCCCATTCGATGAACGACATACTGCATGAATCGTGTATTTCTTCTCTCTAAGTTCGGATTTAATCCGCAAGTTTCCCGCAGCTCGCTCGACGGGGTCGGAGGACCGTCGCTGGGAAATGCTGCAGACGATTGAAGACTTTCTTATCCGCGTCGTGAACACAGTGCGGGCAGACCTCCGCAGCGATATCACTACCGCTGTGATCAACAAGTTTTATTCATACATTTCTGATCCGCGTAAGCATCACTTTATTATAACTAGCTACAAAAGATTTACAACTTATAAGTGAGCGTCGCTTTTGGTCGTGATGCCTTTTTAATACCAATTAATGAAGAGATTAATGAACGAATGTATGTAAACTGAGAAGTATAAAACTTTTTTACTGTGCTGTGCATGGGCGTGAGTGCGTATGTGCGTAAGCATTAGTAAATTCTTCAAGTTAACAAGCGCTTCGCGCTCTCATATTTTGCGAGAACTTCAAAGAAATGTTTCGCTTAGAATCTGATGCCGATGTAGAGATGGATGAACGAATGTATGTAAAATGAGTGGAATAAAACTTTGTTACTGTGCTGTGCATGGGCGTGAGTGCGTATGTGCGTAAGCATTAGTAAATTCTTCAAGTTAACAAGCGCCTTGCGCACTCCTATTTTGCGAGAACTTCAAAGAAATGTTTCGTTCAGAATCGGATGCCGATGCGGCGACCTCGATCGTGCTGATCGTGTTGGATACATCCAGCCCGGAGTCCACACTGGCCACGGCTCGCTGGCTGGTCCAGCAGGGCGACAACGGCCCGGCTGGTGCAGGCCTCCGCGCTTCCCTCTCATGCCTCTTCTCTTGGCTCGCCATCTGGGAGGGCACTCCTGTATTAGGCGATTGGGTTATGGCTTTCATCAAAGCTCTTGAGGTGAAACATCTTCGAAACATTACCAATAACAAAAGTTGAGCCAGAGATGCCCACTATAACTTAAATTGAAATTGTTCATTTAAAGGAGGGATTTAGTTTCAAAGTAAAATATATTATTTGCAACAACAAAAGTTTCATGGATCTTGAACTTTCAAAGTACAGTGATATCAATTAAATAACTGGCTAATTCGATTGAAAATTTAAAACAAAGTTTCAGCTGAATTTGCACTGAAACTTCGTTCGTCTCAACTCTGACGAGAGTTCATATAACTATGCTTCTTTTGTGACGATCGATCTTGTATTCCTTAATTGAAATAATTTGTAAAATTTGTGTTCAGGAAAACGATCGCTTCGATATTCTTATTGAAGTATCTGTGGACAACTTCGATAGGTTGTTCTTGGCTTTGGGCAGGCCCACAATTCGACAGCCCATCGCCGACGCCATATTCTACGTGCTCGCGTCCATGAGGCAGTCCGCTGAAGCCTTTGATAAGGTATGAGTTTATTCCAGCGGTTCATAAATCTAAACCACCCTAAGTCTTAAAACAATTTTGGTTCCGCTCGCAGAGTATTATTCGATATTACTTTCATATTATTTTATGGCAGACCGTTACTGATCATTAACTACATATACAATTAAACTACAATTATCGTGTTCAAGCTATGTGCTTAAGTTTATTATATTGTTATTCCGGTCCAACATTTCACTTCTTCTTCTTCTTATCGTGTCAATAGATCCTTCGAACCAGTGTGGTGAAAGGATTTCAAGTGCGCCTCGAAGAGGCTCCTTTCGTGCTCTAACATTTCACTGTTTGATGTTTATGAAAAAAATATCTGAACAGATTTCCGAACACGTCGGCAACGTGCTTACGAATCTGGCATCCGACAGCGGCCAATTCAGCCGACAGCTTTTACAAAATGTCGTCGACATCCTGACTTCGACCGTCGACCAACTTATCAAAAGGCGACGAGGCAACGCACGGAACAACTTCAAAGATAAATACGCCAACGTGGTAAGTTAACTACTATTAATTATTTTTTTGCCTGGTTACATTCAACTTGTATTCGTTTGCATAGCATTTATTACAGATAAATTACTGACATCCGTACATCGTACCCTTCCTGTGGGATCATCTTTGATACACTCGGTGGCATCGTAAGAATGCAATTTACACCACAACATCCAATAACTGAGAATAAACGTCTATGCTTATGTATATGTTATACCAATCTCATCACCTTACTGTACCTCAAAAATAGGAATCGGACAATCTTAAAGCTTCCCGTATCGCACAATGAACGTGCTACTCGCAGGATCGTGCGTGCCAGGCAACAAAATATTGTTTGTATTGAAAAGTATGACACTACGCCCACTACACCGTTCCGTCACCTACCGTCGCGTTCCATGAATTTTATATTTTGCCGGTGCTGACACGCTCCGTGCATGACACGCGACGGGGTAATGAGCAGCAAAATTAAAGTTGTCTACCTGAGCATAAGTATGAATGTGGGAAATAATTCCATTCATTTAGAAAACCGAAACATAGATATAACTACAGCCAAGTAAGTAACGCAACGAGTGCGCGTGTCTTCCTCGCTACATAAATATTTAGTTCTATTTGTTGACATCACACAATTTTGCCGGCTTTCATCTGTCTGGCTCTAAGGGGTGGTTGGGTGAATAGAGCACTTGCAGGAAATACTGGTTTTCCTAAACTCTAACTGGAAACGGACCGGAGCTAGCGTATAATTAAATCTCTGCGTTCATCGAATTTGTGTTCCGTTCTCCGATCCCGTAGCTCTACGTAAATGCATTATGACCCTTGAATGCTGAAGGGAATAATGCCGTAGATATTGAAGGATGCTTTTCCAGCTTATTTCGAAAATACACAAAGGGACTCTGCAACGATTCGGATGTCTTCGTAAATAATGGGGCTTACAATAAAACTTCAACGTTTTCTAAGGAAATCGGAGTCTAATCGCTGACAACAACTGATTCTTCCCAATTTAGTATTGTGAGAGAGAAGTCACAAATTCAAATTGGGCATCTGCGGAATCAGAAAAAAATAAAAAAATATTTTTATTTGCCAATCATTTTCTGTTTAGTTCTGAAAGCTAGTAATTCAATGCTAACGATTGAAGTTTATTGTAGAACTTTGGCGTTTTGCGTGCAATCCAATTACGAGTAAATTAAAGCGCGGTGGCGGCGCAGCGCATTTCGTACAGAACACAAAATCAAAAGTTAAATTTTCATTGTGTTGAATGAAAGTAATGATTCTTTTACACTAAAAATTTTTCATCATCCGAAAATAAATATACGCATAATCAGTTGCCGTTACTGAACAAACATATGGCAAAAAACTTGAAAAAACTAAGTAGTTATTTTTAATAATTATGATAAAAATTGGACAACTGTTACTGTTATGCCTACTTGCACCAAACTGTCAAAGTCCCTAAGCAATTACTTTACTCGCTTGGTAGTTCTTAACAGTACAGATTCTGACCGTTAAGAACTGTCAAGCGAGTTAAGTTGTTGCTTAGGAACTTTGAAAGTTTGGTGCAAGTCAGCATTAGTCTTTTCCTATGGCTGGAAAATCTTGCAGAAACTTAAAAAGTACCCATAATCATTGTTGACTTGATCAATCACAATTTTACAAGCTCTTAATTATCTTGCATTGCAATGTTTTACGAGTACTATGAGTATGCAATATGTTAGGATCAAATATTACAACTGAATTTTAAAGCAGTTAGTCTTTTTGAACTTATTGCAATATTAGCAATTTATGAATTAAAAACTTTGAAATTTCAAAAGTTGAAGAACAAACGTTGTTTTCGCCTGGACTTGGAAATACTCTCCTTGCGGCCTAACAAAGACATAAATAGACAAATTGTATAACTTATTTAAACTTAGGTTTCTGAAACAAAATTGATTGTTGTAAAGCTAGAATCATAGTAATTCTACATTGTCTGTTGTCCCAGCAGACACTATGCCTGGAGCGTCACAGGGCTTCGCGCGGCTGCGAGATGCTAAAAAAAAATATGATTGTTGTAAAACTAGGATCATAGGAGTTCTACATTGTCTGTTGTCCCAGCAGATACTATGCCTGGAGCGTCACATGGCTTCGCGCGGCTGCGAGCTGCTAAAAAAAATATGATTGTTGTAAAACTAGGATCATAGGAGTTCTACATTGTCTGTTGTCCCAGCAGATACTATGCCTGGAGCGTCACATGGCTTCGCGCGGCTGCGAGCTGCTAAAAAAAATATGATTGTTGTAAAACTAGGATCATAGGAGTTCTACATTGTCTGTTGTCTCGGCAGATACTATGCCTGGAGCGTCACATGGCTTCGCGCGGCTGCGAGTTGCTGAAGACCGCACCCTGGCCGGCGCGAAAGCCGAACCCTCCGCCGGCTGCTGCAAATCCTCCAGCTGTCCGCAAGGTCGGCCTGATGAATCTCGGCAACACTTGCTATATGAACAGCGTCGTGCAAGCCCTACTGTGCACAAGGCGGTGAGTACTCTTTTTCACAGGGACTTCAATAATCAAGGTTTTACAAAAACAAAGACAACCGACTTCAATTGGACTGTTTTAGTGACCGCACCACTGAAAAGTCACAGGGAAGCAAAACACGCAATTTCGTTTACTTCGTCGACATATTTTTTTCAGTTATTCAGATATAAAAAAAACTAAACTACTTAATCGATTTTGATGAAATTTGTATGGGACCAATCTGAAACAAAAACGGTTCATAAACAACAAAGTCTGAGGTAACAAACATTAAAAATCTCTCCGAAATGTCATGTGCCAGCATTACTATGTTCCGATTTAAAGGGCGCTGCAGCTAGTGAAATTACTGGTCTTTTGAAAATTACCATCGAAATGTCTTCAAGTAGGCTAGCGCTATAGCAACCTGTACTATATAAAACCAGTGTTTATGTGGATTAAAGTCCCATGTAGCACTGTTCTGGTCATGCGCTGGCGTGATCTCTTATTATTAGCGTCTAGGTTGTCTCGCCTCTTGTTGACAAAAAAACCATGCATACGTCATAATTACGGTTCAGAAGTTTAACAAATTCATCAGAATATCCTCACATTTCAACTTTCGAATATACATATACTATAAGTGGAGATTCGCGTTGCTAAACTACATACGTGTAAGATAAGGTTAAACCATCCATACCTATACAAGTTAAACCATCCATACCTATCCATACCAGTTATATACAAGTTAAACCATCCATACCTCATAATTACGGTTCAGAAGTTTAACAAATTCATC